>OX346263.1:6829721-9642716 GCA_947049275.1 Epinotia bilunana | reverse complement strand
GCCACCTGGCCATCGAAACTCCAAAGTTACACAAAGTTCGCATGGGGAAGGAAGGTTCCGTCTCCATCATCAAAATCAGCTCGGTGGTGCTATTATTATATGATATTGCATTTTCGCCAAACAGACATCACTCATATATTACCTACTTTCTTACTCTTAGTTTCTATCAGTAGGTAAATGCAGTTATAACTGAAAAATGATTTGCAAATGAAGCACAACTTGTATATCTAGGTTAATTATTTACATGCGAACGGTGCTAGTTAATAATAAAAAGCTTGTAAAATACAATTCAAGGAAAACCTTTTGGCTGAAATAATACTAATTTGTTGTCAAGGACGAGCTTTTTCCGACCCATTCGAGGCAAGGCAAGGCTATGAGTGCTATGCCGTAACTTGTAGCAGTATTCTCCCGCCTCGTAGAGGCATCTGGCGGTCACTGCGGCATCACGGCAGTGCCCCCGCCAAGTCGAGCAAAACAGCGCCACGGCTGTACCATCCTTTTCTCGAAGCAGTTCAGGCCATTTTCGACCCCCCTATAACTTCGTTGTGGATAAAACTAGAAGCCTGAATTTTCAGTAACCAAGCACGCATGGTATAAACACGATATATTTCAAATTTCATTCAATTTGAACCAGTCGTTTAAGAATTATAACTAGTCAAATTTTCCTAATTTTGTCACTGACTCACCGATCATCAAAAGACTAAGGCACTTCTAGCAGACATAGAAGCTTCAAATTTAGAATAAAATTCGTATTTAGTGTCTATATCAAGGGCAAACTAAAAAAAATGCAATTTCAGTCCAGTTTTCTAGATACACTAACTGCATTCATTACTTTGTAATCCGATACAAAGTTACATTTGCAGTGTATGAGCCAAAAAATTAAAAAGCAAGAATTGGGCTGCATTCATTGTTTGTTCCTACGTATTGATAACACATTAACCTACAAAAAGAAGTGAGATCCCATAAAAAACATTCCATGTAAAAAGAGGCCAAGTCTCGAAACTCTTCCACCGTAAAAAGTTGAGAGATATTTCTTAGAGCCTAAGTCTCAGGCATTCTTATTACTTAATCTTTATTTGCATGCTAAATAAAATTTTGTGACTTGGCAATCTCACAACTTTACTGCATTTATGGATTATTGCATACCAAAAACTATGTAGCATTATGTGATTGCCATGGTGTACCATGAAATTATATAAAATTTTGTTATATCCAGTGAAAATATATCTAATTTTGTTATACAGAATGATCTGTATAACAACTTTTGATGTCAATATGTATATGACGCCCGGTTAGCCTAGTCGGTAGTGACGCTGCCTACGAAGCTGAAGGTGGTAAGGGCAAATATTTGTGTGATGAGCATAAATATTTGTTTCTGAGTCATGGATGTTTTTCCATGTATTGTAACGTATCAGCGTTACATAACTTTCGTTACTATGAACTACGTAAAAAAAAAAAAAAAAAAACACTTTTTATAATAAATAATGAAACAAATATAATCAAACCCTTATTATAAGCACTTACCTAAATAATAACAACTAGAATTAACATACATTAAAATATGTTAATCGTATATTTCATTGCGGCACGTAATTTCCCTGACGAACTGTAACCGGTGGAACGCGCTGCGCCCCCCGGCGCCCGCGCCCGCGCCCGCTCCCGCGATGGCCCGACCGGCCGCGGCCGCCGGCAGAGAGATATTTTGCATTCGACGCAGGCGCACGTACACTCTTCTCACAGTGTCATCACACGTCGCGCCCGTTTTCGTCTAATATTTTTAATGATTTCGTTCCGGGCACTAGATAGCCCCGAGTAGCCTTTGACTAAAGTCAGTGAGTGTTGAAAACCCCTAAGATATTGGGTAAGTGCTGAACATTCCGTAAGAAATAGTTGTAAGTAGGTAGATTTAAGGGCGTGTCTAACGGTCTTTCCGTTATTATGCTTTTTCTGCTTATTTTCGCTGTAAAGACGAACTTACACAAATTTCATCTTTTTTCCGCTATTGTTTATCAGTTTTATCACGCACCATTAATGTTTTGATGTATAAATTATATAGTAAAATAATAAATCTCATTAAATTAGAATTCATTCTCCATCTCATTTTGTAAACTCCGTCTGACTGTGACATCCGCATTTCACCAAGCCATTTCACCATCACCATCACGCAGTACTTTCTCTTCCTGATTCTGCTTCTGCTTATGCCGGTCACAGTCAACGGAGATAAATGCGGAACGAGGTTTATTTACACGGTGGTCGAAAATTCCAGGGTGCTACCTTACGGCCGGAGTGCCGCAGAACTTACACCAGAGTTCCTGGTGCTGCCGGCTGACGTCCCTCAGCCCGTTCCATCTTCACGGCGGTCCCGAGATCCAGGGAAGTACTGGCGTGGTGGCAGCAACACCCCCTTGGAGCCAGGGAGCAAAAATCAGACGGCCTATGACCCCTACCTGACGACCTTCATTTTCGTGTGCTCGCGGCGTTAAGCGGCAATAAATGCAGAGTAGATTATCATTGTTGTTTAATTTAATCTCGCCCGCTTAAAACGTAGCAGTATTTATATCTATTATATATATTGTCGTCTAGTACCCATAACACAAACCTTACTGAGCTTAATATGGGACTAGGTGGATTTGTGTAAGATTGTCGCCTTATATTTATTATTTATATGAATATATATTGACATCAAAGTCCAGGTGCCAATACACGCCCATGGCAGGCCGCCATGCAGTTTGCCAAGCTCCACACATTTCTGTGCGGCGCTTGCAGGTTCTTCCACGGCGGTGTGTCCTTGGTTTTGCCGGTGCCATTCAGCCAGTCTGCTAAGTCCTACATTACGCGGCGGGCTATACTAATACTTACTCATTTATTGATAACTAGCTTCCGCCCGCTACTTCGTCTGCGTTGGCCCGGGATAAAAACTATCCTATATTTTAATCCAGGCTATAAACTATCTTCGTGCAAAATTTCATCCAAATCGGTTAAGCCGTTTAGGCGTGATTGAGTAACAAACATCCAAACATCTAAACATCCAAACATCCAAACTTTCGCATTTATAATATTATAGTAGGAAGAAGGATATTATAGAAATATTACAGCATATATTGCAGATCACAATTGCATATTATTATTACTTAAAGTGGAAGGCGTGGTGGTGTAAAGTCCCGTGTGGTGTCGGTTTAAAATTTCACCACCCCCTTCTTCCCGTGGGTGCCGTAAAAGTCGACTGAGGGAAGGGGTTGAAGTGTATTGTGGGTGATGGGCTAGCAACCTATCACTGCGATATCACATTTTGTCGACCTTTTATACCCATATTTATGCCTAAAGTGGCACTGGAACATAAGTTTAATGTGCTTTGCCTACCGCTTTTGGGAATAAAGGCGTGAATCTATGTATGTATGTATGTCTGCATGTTAAAGGTGGACTGTCATGCAGGATCGTCTGGATTTGCCAGCAATTCTTTAACCGCTTTACTCGCGTCTCTGACAAGTAAATGTGAAGGATTGTATGTATGTATGTATGTAAGCACTTTATTGTACACAATAACAGGTTAAAGAATATACATGTCACACAATAGATCAAAGTACAAAGGCGAACTTATCCCTATAAGGGATCTCTTCCAGCTAACCTTTGAGCAATTGAGAGGAAGGTAGGTAGACCGAGATAGGCAAACTTATACCGTGTACAAAAACACAGAGAAAATGAAAACAAAACCAAATAGGTATTAATTCTAGACAAATAAAAACATGCCAATACATATATAAATATACAGTATAAAATATAATACACACTATATATATCGCAAATATACAATAAATAAATAAATACTATATTCAACCAATTCACAAGTCATTGGAAAGCCACAACTTCTTCAAAGTCATCTTAAGTGACGCAACAGACCGCGACTGTCTCAGCGACAAAGGCAACTCATTCCACAACTTAACAGCGTGCGCGGTAAAAGATCTGGAGTATGTTCGCGTCTTGTAGGATTGTTGTTTGTGCATTTGTCGGGTGGAAGTCGGAAGTACCTTCCTTCAGTGAACGAAATCATAGACAATCTCAAGACATCTTCACCCCCCGTTCCCACTATGTCGTCTGTCGGGACGATTTTTTATCGTGTGTCGTAGTGGCAGAACATTTTATATGAAGCTGTTCACACTTGTCGGACACCAATTTGTATGAGGCGACGACACAGGATAAAAAATCGTCCCGACAGACGACATAGTGAGAACGGGGGGTCAGCTGTAGGCTAGTAAAAAGCTGTAAAAAGGCTATGACCAGCTCGTCGATTGCGTTACCTTTCGTACGTACGTTAAGTAGATGAATTTGATACGGGAAAATGACAGTCGACTTGTCCTAACGCTCTGCGCTCGAGATCGGTTTTACACTCTTTTGTAGACTACAGTTTTGTAGAATTTCGTTTCACATAAAATTATTCGCATATTATCATTTGGTAGAATATTCATTTTGCAGAATGCTTCAATTGTAGATAAATCATTGATTGTTGTTACAAGCAAAACTTAATCATTCAATATTCATATAATTCTGCATCCTCATATTATTTAGTTTATGTTAATTTTATTACCAAGACAACAGTTGAAATAAAAGTTCACCAAGTTCTGGTTTATAATACTTTACTTTAAAAACAAAGTTTTAACCGACTTCAATTTAGTACTCCGCCAAGCCACGAGAACATTTCCACATTTCTTTTCCAATTTACCACATGAACTGATTGCCGAGAGCAAATGCGTTGATTATTAGAGAAAAAAACCGAATCGCTGTATGTGGGCTGATAATATTTGAGGACTTCCGTCGATTCTACAAGGATCACCTTTGCCACTTATTAATTGCTATTTCAACGGAATCTTATCAGAATCTATACTTTTGTACTTTTAAGTACATAATTGAGGAATTCCATAAGTCGTCTGTGGTCTTCATCATCAATTCCACTCCACCAAATTTATGATTTCAGGGTGTAAATACACGAGTTATATAGAAAATACCAAAATCACTACCCGCGTGCCTCAATTCCTCATGGATGAAAAATGACCTACCTGGAGGCATATTTACAAACAAAAAAAATACGAATCGGCTCATCAATGACGGAGTTCTGAGGTAACAAACATTGAAAAAAAAAAGGATAAAAAAATACAACCGAATTGAGAACCTTCTCCTTTTGTTTTAAAGTCGGTTAGTAAAATTATTGCTCATACAATCAATGTATCGAATTATCAATGCGCGGAATACTGACTTTGTATAATTTTATTTTTTTGTTGTAATGATAATTATATTTTTAGTCAGGTATTCATTTGACTGAATTACAAAGCATATTACCTATTAGTCGTACCTTACGAACCTACCTTATAATATGAAATTATATATATAATGTTCAGAGCCCGGAATTCTCGGAGCACTTTAAAGCTGTCATAGGGACTTCTCGTGTATCTATTTCCGATTATACATATGTACATCGATAAATACAGAATACAAAATATGATTACGAGTAGAAGTAAATAACACGCAGTCTTATCGCGAATGAGTGATTTCTTCGAGATAACCTTTGGATACCAACTTTTAGGAAATTATAAATAAGATTATATCAATAAGTAACTTTTTCATACGAGTGTATTAAATCACGTTATGGCCATAACTGAATCCGAACTCAGAAAATTGTCGCATCTACTGCACGTTTACGTACTCTTTGATTTTCCGAGATGGCGGCCTGATAGGAAGACTTCAAGAAAAATGTTCTGGGTTGCCAGTCTATACGTAGTAATAGTAAGTCAATGGTTTTTACTTATAATACCAGTCTCAAAGTTGCCTGCGCATTATAGGTAATATAATTTACGTCACTCTGGGCGTTAAGTGAGATTTACCGCCCACGGGCGCAGCGGCAAATCTCAATTCACACCCAGGAGAAGACGTAAAATTGTGTACGCACCACGGGCGGTAATGAACTATTTGAACACATTTGCTCGTAACGTA
This sequence comes from Epinotia bilunana, assembly GCA_947049275.1. Lineage (NCBI taxonomy): Eukaryota > Metazoa > Arthropoda > Insecta > Lepidoptera > Tortricidae > Epinotia > Epinotia bilunana. The sequence goes on along the minus strand of OX346263.1, from coordinate 9,636,734 downwards.
CCTATGTTGCTTTTAGGCTCATAATCTTGAGTATTAAATGCGCGTGTTTTATAACATAACGACACTTGTGTTTAATGGTTATATCCCGATTAGGTCATATTGGCACTTGCAGCAAGATGCATGCATGAACACGGTGCATTCTTAAATTAACCGGGTTTTACAGAATGTACAGCTATTTTTTTAATTCTCGGCAAATGGATTCTTACTCGACTAAACTAATTAAATCCTATTTGTTAATTAGTTGGCTATTTCTTTTTGATATGACATAGAAACGTTTAATTTAGTAAAACTATTCACATTTGCTAACATTTTACATGAATTAATAAATATAAGATTAAAACGTAACTATTTATTTTATTTTGTATTGGCTGTTTAGAAATTCATCTAAGTCTCGTTTTACACCTGCGCGCGCACTGCGCGAACTTCAAGAAAAAAAAATAGTTGCGCGTCATTATAGGTAATTTCACAAATATTTGTAAACATTGTTGATGCGTGTTAGGTTATTATTCAAAATGTTGACTTATTGGTGAATAGAAAAGTAATAAATAGAATTGACTCCACTAGAAATTCTTGTCAATGTACAATATGTGAGTAAAAACCTGCTGCCATCAATAACTAAAGGAAATAACTGAGGAGCCTATACTTAAAATGTTCATTTTATGAAAAGGATTTTTCCTCGCATATGTGTTGAAAACCGTCGTATGAAACGCGTGAGCTTTGATAATTACCTACATCCTCGGCTGTCTTATCACGCTCACCTGCAGCTCGCGTGAACAATTCTGCCTCTGACGTATTTATCAACATACCTCACTTGTATCACAATGTAGGGTCATTTCGCCGGTTAGCGACCACAATTTTATGTGCCGGTTGGCAACTTAGCTGAGTTGGTGAACTGAAAGGATATTTCCTCGGTTTTTTAGTAGATTTCTATTCTAAAACAACAACAAAAATGCATGTACAACTAATTGTCTTCATAGGGTCTGTAGAATTGATGTTATCTTCAATAGAAAAAACCTTCTCCTTCAGGTGGTCGCTAACCGAAGGTGGTCGCGTAACCAGCGTAATGACCCTACTATTTGCTTTTCCAGCAATTTTTCGATGTGCCCAGCAAAGGCATATAACACTCGCAGGAGCCCTAGACGTTGTACTTTGCATTGCAGTATTACAGTAAGGTGTCAAGATAATTATCGCTATCCATCATCATGTCTATTTCGGCACATTTGTCGTGGACGGCGCGTGATGAATGACGCCTGACGCCTGACGCTATTGTTTAATAATTTACGAGTAAGCGTAGATCACTTGATGATAGTTCTGTTCTGCCGATAAAATTTAGTTTATTTATAAAGTTAATAAACGCGTGTAGATTCATCATTTAGAACCTGATGGACTCCTAAGCAGCTAATTATCCCCTGAGGGGGTAAAATTGCTATTATTATTATGCGGGAGTAAAGAGGACCTAACAGAGTACCTAGATTAAATAATATCTAGTAGGTATGTGCGCATGTTGCAATATTGAAATTAATAACGAATATCTATTGATAATTACTGCCTAGATACTGCTCCATATACAGATCCGAAACAGGCGTTTGCATGACTAAAATGGCTGTATTGATTATTGGTTGTAGGTAGCTATTTGTGAATCCAATAACATTAATCATGAATCGTTATTAGCGCGAACAGGCTCCGCTACCTCAGTCTGTCAATAATAAGCTAGGTAACTCAAAACAATTAATAGTTATTTATGCTACAAGTGTGGAAAGCGATTTTCGACGAGTGTCATTTTATACATGAGCGAGTGAAGCGAGCGAATTTATAATAAAATTCGACACGAGTCGGAAATCATCTTTACGCGCGTGTATCATACAACGTTTTACTTTCCCTTGTGCGAGGAAATAGATTAAATATTGAAATGTCAGTTTAAAATAGATAGGTTAAAATTTAAGAACCTAGGTAGATTGTCAGGTACCTACTTATTATCTGAAACAGCATTTAACAACTTCGCCACATCTTTTGCTGTCAAGCTTATTCACTTAAAAGTTAAAACCATTGTATTGTGGTTTTGGAACACAATTAATTTTGAGTAGGTAACTCAATATATTCCACAACAAAAAGACGCTGTACCGTCGTAGTTCTAAGGAACATGACACTATTGAAATGGAATAAATCATTAATATTATTGATTAGTCACTTTCACTCGACATTTTTAACATATTTTGTGTGGCTAGAACCCCAATGCTGTGGGGCTAGAGTTCCAGCAAGTAGTGTGCCGTCGCGCCCTAACAAGCCCCACTCGAGCTGGGCTCTCGACCCCGCTTCTTAAGGGGTTTGTTTAGCCTCAACTAGGCGAATGCATGGCTTGAGTGCACTGTGTTACACTTGGAAACAAATGAAATGTGAAAATAAAACTAGAATGAGGGTGAATTTCTTGAATACAATATTGTAGGTAGTTAAAAAATGTAAATAGCGAGATAACACTCTCTAACACAAACTTTAATCCCCAATTTCACTTCCTATGTCCTTCCCCGAGATCCAAACTATCTTCATACCAAATTTTATCTCCATCGGTTCAGCGGTTTAAGCGTGAAGAGGTAACAGACAGACAGACAGTCACACTTTCACATTTATAATATTAGTATTTCGTGATGATGTACATAAATGTACATGTACATCATGTACATAAATGTACATAATTATGTTTTCAAAAAAACTTTTTTCTACTCGAGCACTTCTATCCGTCAATTAAATGACGGACAGCGATATCTAAATCAACTTCATTTGAGTTGGGCTCATAAGATGACTGCTATAAGATAACTGTGTACAGAACTAAAATTAATTTTGGCCAATCACGAGGCTCGATTTTCAGAAGACATCAACGCGCAAAAATAAAAAAGCGGTTGGCTGCACTTTGTTTCAGCAGGGCGAATTTCAATAGATACCAAATTTGTTTAATAAATTATTATTTCCGTTAACTCGTAGAAAAAGTATTGTATGCAATAGTCTTCGGCCTCGCAAACCTCGCCGCTCACAGAGTTTAGTTCAGTTCACTCGTAGAAAAAGTATTGTATACATTGTATATATATTAGCTTTTTAACTCTCGTACCTTAATTAGGCCACTTAGCAAGCTTCGTGGCCTAAACGTGGTACTCGACTGAAAAAGCATACCTACATTATATAACGATTGCATAAACTACTAGTGGTTTATCATATTAGTACTGCATTAAAAAAGAGATTCTACTTAATAATTTAATTCAGTTTATATTATTATACAATTACAGCAGATGCAAGTAAGTACCTATGATACATATATTTTCTTTTTCAATATGAATAGCCTAATACAGTCAATTACAAAAGTACGTAACTAACTAACGCAACAAGAGATACCTAACCTAGTCTACTTCCAGTTATGTTGTGTAATTTAGTTACGTACTTTTGAATCTGACGCAATGCTATTGGTATGAAAATAAATTTATACATAGATGTATTCACAACATTATAATATAATGTTAATAATGTTTGGATATATAGTTTTACGCTTTCATCGGCATCGGCTGACTATACGATAGGATATCTTACAAATACATGCATGGCTTCAAAGCCGAACTTGGCTGACACAGTCTTGTGTCCAGAAAATTATAAATGTTTACTCTGTTGTGACTTGTGACATATCCAGCTCATGCCGGAGGCGGTTCGTGTGATCAAATCAATGCTACAAACGAATTCATCTTACCTACTTACAATTTATCTTATTTAAACTGCTTCATTAAAACTATCCAGTACGATATATTTACGACTCTTAATACATCTTGTATACTTGCACATACAATGAAATCAGTGTCATCACAAAAGTCTAACAATATCCCATTTTTGCATCCATTTTAATATCAAAAGGCAAGCAGAGAGTTTATCCTGCACGGCTGAAATTTAAAAGTCAAAACTAAAACAACCACTGCACAAAAGTAATGAAGCTCTTCTCTAGCTGTCTACTTAATTATGCATTCATGCCCAGCAACTTTTTGAAGGCTTTTCTGAAATCTAAATTAAAAATGGTGTAGATTATTGGATTTATTGTGGAATTAACGTATCCCAGCCATGTGATAAAGTTAATTAACTTGTTGCTCGGGCAACAGAGTCGGCAAAAAGGTAAAATCACGTACATAAGGAAAAAAGGAAGCCAACAAATTACAAATACACCCATAATAATGCCCAAGGTCCGAGCTGCCCTCCGTTCCTTAGACAATGAAATCTTTTGTTTCTGTTCAATAAACTGGTGCACCACATCTCCGCTGTTGCTAACGCTTGCTAGCAAACATTTTTCTTGCCTCCTCTTTTTATGGCTCGCACTTTTAAATGAACCGGTGTTCTTCTTTATACTTTCACAACTGACGGGCGACATTTTTGGTTGCAAACTGTTGATGTCAGCCTCAAGTTTTTGCCTGGAAAGTGGATCGTGAAGCAACAGAAGTGGCATGAAAAAGTTTCTTTTAATATCATTAAAGACTTTTCTCTGATTTTTCTTAATACTTTCTCCGCTGTCGGAATCATTCTCCGATTCCTCTCTATTTTCTTGACTGCCTTCTTGGTTCTCCACGTTTCTTATAGGTCGCTTTTTGTAAATCCTCGTAGCTAATGTGCGTCTTCTGAACCTCTGCTTAGCAGCAATGTAAATTTGTATATAGACCATAGTCATTATTACTAGTGGAATGAAAAATGAGCCGAGTGCCGAGTAAACCACATAACCGGGTTCTGACGTTAATTGACAGGGGGTATCTGCCGTAAATTCATCTGGCCAATCGTTCCATCCTAGGAGAGGCGGCGAGCTTATGATTAAGGACAATATCCATACACCAGCAATTTGCGACAGTACCCTCTTTAACGTTCTTTTGTTTGCATAGTTTATAGGGTCTGTGATCGCCCAGTATCTGTCCAGCGCTATAGCGCATAAGTTCAGTATGGATGAGGTGCAGCTCATGATGTCACAAGTAAGCCACATCTTGCACAAGTGTTTGCCCCAGAGCCAACGTCCAAGTGTCGAGTACGCCACATTCAAAGGCATCACTAACACAGCGACACCCAAATCGGCCACCGCTAGGGAGACTATGAAAAAGTTTGGCACTATCCTTAACGGCTTGTGAGTAAATACACCCAGTATAACTAGAATGTTTCCGAAGATTGTTCCCAGTATTACGACAGACAATACGACGATTGTGGTGAGCGCTTCCCATTGAGCAACTGCAGTTTCAATTCCGAAACTTGTATTGAACAGATAAGTTTGAGTAGAATCGCAGAGGGTGTCGTCAAAGAAACTCGAGTTGAAGACAAATGTAAAATTATCCTTCGCCTGAGGGTCCGCAGAAATATTGTAAACGAAGTATTGAAGGGCAATCATTCCGTTATTCATTTTAATTAATTCCCTTTTAATTTCACAAGCCGCTCGTTAATGACATTTCAAACATTTTCAATTGGAGGGCACGATCTGGAACAAATAAATGAACACAGCTTCAATAGATATTCAATTAAATCGAACCAGAAAAGTGTAACTAAATACTTCATGAGAGTTCACCTGCCTATACTTAACTTGGTGTATGGTGGGCTTAGCTGAGAGTATGGTGTAGTAATGTGTATGGTTAACTCATAAAATAAATTGACAAAGTGCGTGACACAACCATGAATGATTTTATCGTTCGTCCTCTTTTAGAATACACAGTCATGCTAAATACCTACTTTAAACATATGTCGCACAAGTCACTTTAAATACCCACTGAAAGTACCCACGGCCGATTCCTTAAATTATAATATAACCTGGGCCTGGGCCTCCGGTTCATCACCTTTGCATCTGTTTCGCAATTCAATATGAGTCGCACGATACTTCCGACACGCTAGTTATAACCTATTCCCAAACAGTAGGTAATAATAATACTTATATCCCTAAAAACAGTTCCATAATTTTCAGAGAACCTTTATCTGTTTGATATTTTAGGGCGCGCTCTTTTACACGTGCGCTTAGTCTCACGGGTTAGAATAAGCACGCGATACAAATGCCAAACCGATTCTTGAAGGTTCTGCCCGCGGCTCCCTCCGCGTGCAACTCGTTCATATCGTAGCTCCATACAAACTTTCACCCCCATTGCACCCCCTTAAGGGATGCCCATTGCACCCCCTTAAGGGATGGTTTCCGGGATAAAAACTATCCTATGTCCTTCCCCGGGACTCAACCTATTTCTATACCAAATTTCAAGAGGTAACAGACAGACAGACACACTTTCGCATTTATAATATTAGTATGGATTTTAGGCGGGGAAAACTGTGCAGGTAATCCAACACCAACGTAACAAGTCTTCAGCACCCGTGCGGAAGCAAAGCAGACTGTCTCGGTAATAAAATAAAGCAATCCGTTTCCGTACCTAAACCTAAAATTAGCACCATAACTTATTACAGTAGTTATTACTGCTGGTTCCTATAATCATAAAAAGATTCAGTTTTGTTCTAGCTTATCTTATAAGTGTACAATTTTCAATATGAATCCGCTTATTTATTATTTATTTTAATGCGTCTTATATTCAAACGGTTACGTTCGCTACAAAAATAACACAGCTTACGCCATCTACTGACCAGTAGGTAGCTAACTTAAATTCAAAGTATTACACGGGCTTCAACTTAGGTAAGTACTTTATTTTATTGATTTTAGTGTTTTGTATATGTGAAGTGCATAAAGAGTATTGTATTGTATGGTAGGTAATTGTATAATTGTCATGAAATTTTTTTATCTTTATAAATAGTAGACTATCATCAGGTAAAGTTTTACAAAGCTTTAAGGGAAGTTATATAAAAATGCGTTTAGTAGTTTTTGTGATCGAAAAACTGAAGCAACATCAACTATTCTACTGTGATTTTTAGGGTAGATAAAGTTGTGGTACTTAGGGTTTCTTAGTACAAACCTGGAACCAAGTTTTAATCCCTTTAGAGGATAAATTTTCAAAAACGCTTAAATATGTTTTCTTGTATTTTAATATGGAATCATATTACGAAGTTTCAAGTCCCTAGCTCAAAAAATATTCATTCTTCAAACAAATTTTCGACTAATTTTTGACCCCTTTAGGGTATGAACTGGCAAAAACGATGAAATTTGTTTTCTTGTATTTTATTAAAGAACCTTTTTACAAAGTTTTAAGGCTCTATCTTCAAAAATAAACTAATTCCCATACAAATTTTCGACCCATTTTTGACCCCCGTAGGGTATGAACTGGCAAAACCGATGAAATTTGTTTTCTTGTATTTCATTAAAGAACCTTTTTACAAAGTTTCAAGTCTCTATCTTAAAAATAAACTAATTCCCATACAAAATTCCGACCCATTTTTGACCCCCTTAGGGTATGAACTGGCAAAAACGACGAAATTTGTTTTCTTGTATTTTATTAAAGAACCTTTTTACAAAGTTTTAAGGCTCTATCTTCAAAAATAAACTAATTCCCATACAAATTTTCGACCCATTTTTGACCCCCGTAGGGTATGAACTGGCAAAACCGATGAAATTTGTTTTCTTGTATTTCATTAAAGAACCTTTTTACAAAGTTTCAAGTCTCTATCTTAAAAATAAACTAATTCCCATACAAAATTCCGACCCATTTTTGACCCCCTTAGGGTATGAACTGGCAAAAACGATGAAATTCGTTTACTTTTATTTCATTAAAGAACCTATTTACAAAGTTTCAAATCTCTATCTTAAGAATAAATTAATTCCCATACAATTTTTCGAACCTTATATCACCCTCTGAAGAAATTATATCTAAAAAGAACGCCACGCTATGTCCTATTCTGAGGTCTAAAATACAATATTAGAAAGTTTCATTAAAATCGGTCCAGTAGTTTTTGCCGCCACAGGGCGTCCACTTGACAACAAAAGATGGCGCTGTTGCGTATACACTACTTTCTCCAATCGGTTAGTCTCAAATTTGATCTGCGGGTCACCTAAACTCCATGAAACTTTTTTATACGTTTCATATGGTTTGACGGAGTTTAGACGCCAACAAAAAACTGGAGAATGACCTACTAAGGCACCGGTCCCACCGCCGGCTAGTAAGCTAGAAAAGTTGGGCGAGTAACGGTTCATTGCGTGCTGACCAGGCACAGTGTGATCAATCGACCTTTACAGATCCGCAATGTAATGCTACTCGCCCAACTTTTCTAGCTTACTAGCCGGCGGTGGGACCAGTGCCTAAGGCTAGAATATACGTGAAAATAGGTGATGTTCTGCATCGCGCTATTGAAGTTTTTAATTTATGTCGTATAAATACAATTTTCTTCAGGATTTTCTTATTATGTCTCTCTGACAATATCAACGAATTTTCACATTTATAATATCAGTGTGATTAAATTACAAAAATGTCTCAATACGAGTCTTTGACCGGTATGTGTTTTTGTGTGTTGCCAGACTTGCCAGTGATGACATGGGATATTGGCATTGAACCGTGGTCGCTTACTATATCTATCGGCCTCATTAGAAGGCTCGAAGTCACCGAAAGGCCGCGGATGTCCGCTGGATACGGGTGGCAGGTGGGCTGGGCTTGGATGGTGGGTGATCAAAGAGTAAGAGAGTCAGTCAGTCATCGTGACACTCTATATGAGGGCCCTATGTCTAGCAGTATAGACATCTTTCGGCTAATATTGATTGATGATGATGATGATCATAAAATTACAAAAGGAATCACACAATACAGTAGCATGTGTAGACTCGAAAATTATTATTACTCCAAAAGAAAGAAGGCAAAAAAATATGACTAGTGACGAAAATCACATTCAGATATCTCAAAGAATTACGAAGCTACAACCGTTTTAATATTGCTTGTTACAGAGACAAAACGCTCGTATTTATAGTGATGTCACAATCTGCGAGCGTCATAGTACATGACAATCGTTTTATTATGAAGTTGCGTTTTGCGGTAAAGGGACAGAACATACCCCTTCTTAAAACTTTGGACACTTATAACTGTGATTATTTAGTTGCCTCTTGCGTTGCTTTTTTCTCCATTTGACTACATTCTTAATCCTTTTTCGAGAAAATACGACATTATTGATTATTTTATTTAGTGTCTACTCCCCTATTTAATTAGAAAGCCTTTATAACACAGAGAATATATGCTACAAAAAAGGAAGGAAAAAGCAAAAACAGCGTCGTATAAAAGGTTATAGGTAACTACTTTTATTGGATTCAGTGAGCCCGACAGCGACCTTTCATGAAGTTTGACATTATGCTTGAATCAAATAAGGATATTTTCTCCTGTAGCTGGCTACCTGAGGCTCCTGGGACCCGGTCGCAGGTGCTTGTATATTTAAATTTAAAGTGGTAATATACTTAAGTAGGTATAGTAGAACCTCCAGTCTCCTAAAAACTGATGAAGTACGAATTGGACTTATGCACCGAGAGTTCCGATTTGTAGGTAACTATATAAATAGTTTTTTCATCACAGACGAATGGATCCGCGAAGATTTTTCCCACTTAGGCTCACCACATACAATATTGGAAATTCTCAGAATGAAATTGATACTGCTGAAGAGCCTAAATCATTGTCAATTAGGACACCTATTCAAGTCTAATATGTTTGATCGCGCGTTCGCGCGAGTAAAATGCAAACGTGCCTTAGACTTTTGATGATCGGTGAGTCAGTCAGTGAGTGACAAAATTAAGAAACTTTGCCTAATTATAATTCTTAAACCACTGGTTGAAATTGGATGAAATTTGAATTATATCGTGGTTATACAATGCGTGCTTGGTTACTGAAAATTCAGGCTTCTAAATTTATCCACAACGAAGTTATAGGGGGGTCGAAAATGGCCTGAACTGCTTCGAGAAAAGGATGTTACGGCCGTGCCGCTCGCTGTTTTGCTCGACTTGGCGGGGGCACTGCCGTGCTACCAGATTTGCTAGGTAAATAAATTTTTGTGACTTGGCAATCACACAATACTACATAGTTTTAGGTATGCAAAAATCCATAAATGCAGTAAAGTTGTGTGATTGCCAAGTTGCAGAATTTTATTTAGCTAGCAAATAAAGACTAATATATGCCTGAGACTTGGCTCTACGATATATCTCACAACTTTTTACGGTGGTTTTGAATGGGATTATGCTCTTTCTGGAGGTGTTCTGTGCTGGAGGGTTACCAGGGGAACCAACAGTATGAGACCCCCAGAAAAAACATTACAAAGAAAAAAATCTCCCATGTTTGCATGAAAAGCGTGCCCGCGAGCGTGTGAACAGCTTCCCATTTTTGCATGATAAGCATGCCCGCGAGCGTGTGGGCTGCGTGCCAAACTATTTGCCAGGCTGCACGGCGTGCGTGTGATCGTACCATTAGGACAATCCCTTAATCGTACATCGTCATAAAAATATACACTTGTCAAATATAATATATAAACTGGTATAAATTGTCAATAAAATAATATATTCATATTCATTCCAGGAGCTAAATGAATTACCTATTTTGTATTGTAACACGCTGCGATTGCGGTAACCCAGAAGTTTGATGTTTTCACAGCTTGATGGGGCTGCACTACATATAGGTATGGGATATGGATAAGTCTCATTTTAAGTCACCCTGCCACGCGTTCCTGAAAAAAGGGTCTTGACATGCAGACAGACGGACACTTAAGGTGATCCTATTCGATTGAATTTCCGCGGTAGCCACTGTGAAATCCCAACGCAGCTTAGGACAGACATTCATTTAAAACTTGTTTTAACTACTCATTTAGCTTCACGCTTTCAAAGTAGTTTTATTTATTTATTTTGGTTATTTCCAGCCATCTGAATAATCTTTTTCCAGTTGGTACAGTCACTGAGTGAAAGATATAAGATTGTAACCTATCCCTGTAATAATTGAGTTATTTAGGTACGTAGGTTGTACTAAGTTTTTCTTTTAAGAACAATGAAAATACTTAATTTTCGTAGTACTTAAATACAGAGGATTCTACTTATAGTATCAATTGTTCCTTACAAAACAACCAACAACATAATTTTCCGCTTTGTAACAAACTCGGGTTTTTAGACAGATTTAAATGGGTTTGTTTCCCAGCAAACGTGTATGAGGCTTGTTTTTAATTTGAATGCAGTTTTTTTTTCTAGCTTCGTATGACTTTTATGACATATATTTGGCACTTATAGTTTCGGATTTACCCTCACTGCCCCACTTGGATTATATACCTGTAGCGGTACCTGTAGCATCAGTATCGGGCGTAATTAATAACATTTGTAATTGCATTACAAATTGAATTACATTTAATGCAATGACGAGTAATGTATTACACGTGTAATTGCAATACGTACACGTAAATTATTATTACTTCGTAATTTTTAATTGAAATTACATCAATTCGTAATTGAAATTACATTCATTGGTAAGTAGTTAAATTATTCAATTACGTACTTTTATGTAAACTTTTTTTAGTACCTAAACTGAAAAGGAGCCAATTTACTTGGAGTGATTATAAAGAAAAAAAGTCAATTCCATTACAAATTAGCATTTTAAGGAGGGAGTTATTTTTGCTTTTTAAAATAATGAATTTCTTTAAAACGGCTTATCTCCGAAAATGTGAATTGTGCGTCTGTTATCTTTAACTAAATATGAACCACTTCTTGACACCCAATTGAGTAGAATTTTAGTATAGGTACCCATTCATATTTGGTGACAATTGCAATCTGTCAATGCAACCAGACATTGCAAGTTAAATAAAATCTTGTAAAAACTAGCAGCTCCGTGAGTTTTCGAAATATCTGTTGTTTTTTTCAACTCTTATATTTTTGCCATTATTATTTTTTTGAGAAACAGACTCGACATAAATATTTTATATAATTAACGAACCTGCTCACAAAATTTTACGAGAATTGGTTAAGAAATACGACCTGGTGGCTAGAATAGCCGGAAATCTGGACAAACGGACATACGAAAGCATTTTTTTCCCGAGTTGAAACGGAGACGCTTTGCTCGCTTAGCTCACTCGGTCAATAATGAAAAACAAATGTAATCCGCTGTAATGACGACCGCTTTAGCCTAGTTGGTAGTGACCCTGCCTACGAAGCAAGAGGTCCCGTTAAGGGCATTTGTTTGTGTGATGAGCACGAATATTTGTTCCTGAGTCATGGATGTTTTCTATGTAGGTATTTAAGTAGGTATTTATTTATCTATATAAGTATGTTTATCGTCGTCTAGCACCTGTACAAGCTTTGATTAGTTTGGGACTAGGTCTATTTGTGTAAGATTGTATTTAATTTAATTTTAATTTGTAATTTGACGATGTATTTCAAATTATAATTACAAAATGCAATATGTAATTGCATTATAAATTACATTTGTATTTTAATTGTTTATGCCCGACACTGAGTCCTGTAGCAGCTGGGCACAGAATTCATCTCACTCTCATTATAAATGCGAAAGTGTGTCTGACTGTATGTCTATATGTCTGTCTGTTACCTCTTCACGCTTAAACCGATGAAACGATTTAAATGAAATTTGGTATTTAGATAGTTTTGAGTCCCGGGGAAGGACATAGAATAGTTTTTATCCCGGGTGAAAGTTTGTTTGAAGCTAAGCCACGAAATAAACGCGTTCCACGTGTACGGAGTCGCGGGCAGAAGCTAGTGTTTAATAATCGGGGAAACCTTAGACAATGAAAAGGTACCTAATATTTTATTAGTTAGTATATATAGTTCATGTAGGTATAAGTATTAGATAAATAAGATTGAGTAAAAATAAATTCCAACTGTACATTTCAATTAACTGACCTCAATTACTCTTTCCGAAGAATCCGTGTTATTAATTTTAATTTTGTTTTCAGGTACATGCACTCGTCTCAACTCCGTTAAATTAACCTTCTAGATTTAAACTAAAACACACACACTGTTACTTAAGAAGTTAAAACGTTAAATAAAGTATCTATAAATTATCATAATGGTTGATGTTTCTATTGGCTTACCGTTGCACATTGCACTTGACTGACAAAATTTCTCAAGTCCATCACAATCTAGGATATGTTCTTCAAATAAAACCGTCCCAAAGGGAAGATTCACTCTTCCCGAGCGATTAACATGAACTGCGGAAACAATCCGCTAAGACCTAGCCAGAGCAACCCCTCAGCTATATTTAGCCAAGCGTAAACTATGACAGAAGAGTTAGGTACCTACCTACCTCCCGCGGAGACAGTTTTCATAACAGTGAAGTCTGGGTACGTACCTACGTAGGTAGTTACGTAGCCTTTTAAATATATAAAGAAAAAGACATATGTATACACGACCGGAATACCAAGGGGTAAGCTTAGAATCACTTACCTATTTATATGTTTTCACAAGATTTTCATACGAGACGGATCAGAGTCCGTGAAGTAGAAAAAAAACCAAAGGAACCAGTGCACTCGTTCGAGGAACATTTGGTATACTGAAGGAGGTACTAGATACTAGACTTATTCAGATACAACCAACTTATTTTTGTCGCAGGTAGGAGCACAACAGGGCGGCCCCTTGGGTCCCCTGATTTTCTGTCTAGCTTTACCTACACAAAGACATTTCTGATTTAAGTTCCACACTAAATATCTGGGACCTGGACGATGGCACCATTGGCGGTAGGCCGGACACGATACTAGAAGATTTGAAAAAACTCATTCCAGCTTTAAAAAATTTAGGCTTAGAAATAAACCCACAAAAGTGTGAGCTCATCACACACTGAGAAAAATGTGGAACTATAAACTTATGTGATTGCACATCTTTTTGACCAATCGTGCAATCACCTAAAGTTACGCTGCCGGCTGTGCACAAAAAAATATGATTCCACCGTGACGTCATAAATTTAGTGACGTCACAAGCTCATTTGCAGCTCGCAATATAAAAGATAGTGCAAGGAATCATAACGTATTGCCTTAAGCCAGAAAACTTATAGTGCACTGCTTTATAATACTCATTTAGGAGGCACTTTATAGTATAATGCATTGCGATAACTTATAGTTCCGCATTATACTATTATGTGCGTTTGCATTTTACTAGTTGGTGCCTATCAAGTCGTGCCCCGTAATATTTCGTGCCTGCCCATGATGGAACCATGTTTTTACATGCGAGTGCACTAAATGTTTTAGTGCTTTTCTACCTCGGCATCATCCCATTACGTGCCCGAGCACAATACAGAAAAAATGTGCTGAATTCACAATACCTGCAGCAGTATGCACACAAACGATATACTTAGGCTATATCGTTTGTGTGTGCATACTGCTACAGGTATTGTGAATTCCAGCACATTTTTTCTGTACTGTGCTCGGGCAGACATAGGGTACGTGAATTAATAAACATTCTTTTTATATTATACTAACATTTATTTTTCGTAAACATAAGACACTAAATAAAAAAACAGCACTTCGGGTCGGCTTCCAGAACCCCCCTTCCTGCTTGCAGCCGGCGAAATCTTGTAAAGGCAATATTATCGCACCAGTTATCTAGCATCCTCATCATCTGAAAAAGCAAAAGCATTTAACGAAAACTCAGTTTTCTGAATAAATTCTCAGAATTAAGGATGGCTATACATTTGATTTCCTTCAAATAGTAAGATATCACATACATGCGGCTCACGTTCCGTGGGGTTGCCTCCGAAGTACATCATCAGGTCAGCCAAGTTGGCTGCACTATATCCTGGCTCATCTACAGGAGATCCTGGTTTTCATTTTGGTATACATGGTTTTCAGGCAGCTTAATATTTTCGTCTGCCGGCATTTCCTGCGTAATTAAATACGCACACAGCTGGTTACGAAGTTTGGTCTCCAGAGGCCTGGTCTGGCTTGCCCTCTGGCAGGCTTTTAGTATCCTCTAAGGCGTCGCCTCACAGAGTGTTAGGTACAACCTGAAATATATTAAATTTATTAATTTAGTTGCAATAAACCATACCATGATTCTCCCGGCGTCCTTAGGTTTAGGAGTCTGGTGGTAGTGGGAAGGTATCGGCTGGTGTGTTGAACGATTCCTCCAGCATTGGCAGCTAGCGGGCTGTCCCGCCCTTGTGGTTAGTTGTGACTCTAGGGCTCAGTCAGCTTCTCCAAGTGAATTAAGGGAGTCAAGCTGATTTTCCACCGGAAAGGCGAGACGCGACGAAGGGTGGAATAGCTGGTACTCGCCTGAAATACCAAATAAAATTGATGTAAATTACACAATTAAAGAATGTAGTTTCTATGTCTAACGCATCTGTGATATAAATCTAGGATATAAAGGTTAGATACTTTATTATTACGTTTATGACACTCTATGGGAGATATGTATATGATATGTATCATAGTGTTGAATAAACTATTTTAACATTGACTTTACTTTTGTTTGACTAACCATTCAAAAAAATTGGTAAATAGGTACTTACTAGCAAAGCGTTCGACGACTGCTTCATCAAATCCCATTTTCTAAGGAGGTCTCCCATTGGATCCATATATTAGATCGACACTGAATAAACACGCACATCACGCAAGAACAAAATGTGAACTGCACGCACTGACCAATTGCCCATCCAATCCACCCTTGCCCCTTGTCCCCCTCGCCCGCGCCCCGCCCGAAACTTTTATGTGCATATGCACGATTGAATTATGGCATATTTTATTACGACGCCTTCAATCCATTTTTCTCAGTGCATGCGGGCCCATTGCAAATTCATGATTATTAAATCTAGACATACCGGGCATAAAATCTGTCGACAAATCCTTCTTTTCTTTATTAGGTGCACCAATTTTCATTGATGATGTCTGTGAAGCCCTAAAAAATAAAAGGAATACACTCATAGCAGCACGAAGCCACTTGGTGAATTTGTCGTCCCACAATTCATTGACATTATTACGCAATTGTTTCGCAACACCAAGAATGACATATTTACTTACTAGAACTAGAACCTCTCCATCGTGGTTATTTGTTAAAGAAGCGAGGGACATACCTAGATCGTGAACTGAAATTGACGGCTGACCTGTTATTAAACACAGAAATGTCCGAGACATAGTGGGTTCAAGCTCTCCCCATTCGGTATGGCGACAGCCCTTAGGTTGGGTGCTAAAGTGTGCGAGGCCCATGACCGTTGCCGCTGCGGGGCAATGGTAAGTGAAAATGGTCACCATGGCCTAGGTTGAAACGATTCCCGAGGCATCACGCCATCAACGAAATTATTCGGCGAGCCATGGTTTCAGCCAATATACCATGCCTGTTGCTCAGCCGTACCACAGTATATGAACAGTAGATAAACTTCGAACGAAGGTACATCGCACGGCTGCACACATGCGCGCGTGTTCGGTACGCAAACACACATAGCCTTCGGGAATGATGGAGAATGCTTCAATCGGGGCCGCGCCGTTGCGGTGTTCGCTCGTTCTCACTCGCTACGTCAAAGGAAGCCGCCTCGTAGGTATGAAGACAGCGAGCCGCCAGTGCCACGATATCAAAAGGAGCCGAATAGGCTTGTAACTAAGCACCTACCAACCTAGTGCAGTTTAGCAACTATTATACTTACTAGGAAATATTTTAGGCATAGTATAGTGGTATTAAAATATTCCATGAAGTGGGAAACTAATAACACATACCCAACTATCTATCATATTATTACTCTGTGTATACAATATTGTCTATTAAACTGTAACATAAATACTTTGCATACTTAAAAGCAAAATTAGTATTATAGGTATGCCAAGCCACAAACTTGACACAGCCCTGCGCATCGAGCGAAAGTAGGTAACGAACGCTCCTAAACGGCCTCAGATTACCTACTGTATTATTCTTCTATACTGTGGCCGTACAGATGGCAAAGATCGGACGGCCTTACGTTGGTTCCATGGCGGAGAGGGCGCTGCTGAAAAATGAAAATTGTTTATTTTTCCTTGATTCACATGTACAGTGCCTGCAGTGATGACTTCCTTTTAGGTAAATAACCGGGGCCTAAGGCCTTTTATGGGATGCTACTTGCGTAAGCACTTTTGCAGCATCGCATTTGAGGCAGACCTCACGCCGGCTCGGCTGCAGAGGCTGATGCCAAATTGAAGCACACTAAATACTCCGCCTTGGAGCTTGGAGCCGGTGTACGACTTTGTACCGGTAGCCATAGAAACTGCGGGATCCTGGAGCTCGGAGGCCCGCCGACTTTTTAAAGAGTTAGGCCGGCGCTTACACGAGCAGTGATGTGACCCCGCTCCGGGTCGTACTTGGATCAACAGGTCGCCATCGCCGTTCAGCGGGGTAACGCTGCGGGCATCATGGGAGACCTTTTAGGAGTTTATATTTATCTTTAAATATAAAATATACTTATATTGTTTTTTTTTTACCAACATTTATACCAACTAGTTATTAACGTTATTTTTATTTAGTTTTAAGCCTTTATTATCTATATTGTGTTTTTACTAATATTCTAATAAAATATATTTGATTATAAATATGTGAGTACCTACTTAATTAGGTATGTAACTAAGCACCTACTATGGCGTGGGTGCTTATTGAAGTGACAAATTGCGAAAGGTTCATCCAAAGGTGTGGTAGTCTAGATTGTATCGATCTCTAGGTTCAAGGTAAAAACCTGTAGAAAACACGCACGGAAAGTCGAGTGACAGACATCAGTGGGTAATTTTTAAATAGTGTATAGGCTAAATTTTACATAGGTGCCTACTACTCACAAAGATAAATACAGGCAAATACAGGCTAAAGACAGGCTATAAATCATATGATTTAAACTAAAATATTATAAACATTACCTATATTTTTTATTTATGTACCTTATAAAAATTAAAATCTAATCAAACACATATTCGGCGTATTCTCAGTTTTGACACCCGCGATATCTTTGAATTTGCCGCCATTTCGCAGGGACACGACTCATGACTCGCTTGACAGACTCTAGCTCACAACTCCAAGTCCACAGCAAGCTCGCTTCTCCATACTCCATTCTCCATACAAACTTAGTTACGCTCTCTCACGAAACTCCGTTTGCATGGGAAGGTGAAATTCGACCGAGCTTACTGCGGACTTAAAAACGTGTTCACCGGTATATTACACTCTTATTTATGGTGTTCACATTGCACGATAAAAAAAATTCGGTCCGATACCAGCTCCGAGTGTTGCCAGCTCCGGCTGTGCGGTCTTCTATTAGCAATATAGATTTTCATAAAATAATAAGTTAAAAATACGGTCGTTAGCTATATTACATCATTGGTCGTAGCATGGTTGCCATTTTATCACTTATCGCTGTAGATAAGACATCCGTCCCGTTCTGACAAGTATGCGAGTGCGAAAGTGACGGATGTCTTTAATCCACAACGATAAGCAATAAAATGGCAACCATGCTACGCCCGCTGAAAGTAAAAAACGAATCATTAAAAACCTGCAAAACCAAGGTCACGGCAACGGTCCGTACTAAAGTCTGACCAGCGAAAGATAATAATAGAAAACCGCGGCAAATTTAAAAAAAACAGCGTGTTGCAACACTGCGTATAACGCGATGAAATAATAGTGGTACTTGAACAATTATTATATTTCTTCATTTCTCAAAATGCAACTGATCAATAGAAAGAAGTAAAGTTATATGAAATAATACTCTTTAGTTTAATTCTACTTTATATTTAAGAAGATTATTCAAAACCACTCTCCAAAATTTAAATTTTGACGAGACATGATAATTGAACTTTTTATAATATTCTTCAATGTTAATAATATTAGCAGTTGGTAACCCTTTTTAATTCTCTTAGAAAGCAAAAACAGTCCAATTTATTGTGGAACAGTTACGTTCTTAGTTCCCGTATCAAGTATCAAGATTAGGACATCATACTAATTTAAAGCGTTTGACACATTTGACAATCATATTACTGTTGCCATATAAAAAGTTCCATAAAAAACTCATTCTCATCTTTCATTTGCCAGACTCTAAAAACGCTTTTACAAGGCTTATCGTGCAGTGTGAACAAGCTCTAATCTGTTACCAGTTTGGCCAACCAAACTGACGTAGTCTAGCTAAATGTCAAACGTGACGTGAGTGAAGTGTCAGTCACTGTAGTGTGAAGTGTACACGATTTGCCCCGAACCGAAGTGTCGTTTCATTTTCCTATCGACGACAGCAGACAAAAACATGTTTATTTATGTAATAGTTATTCACACCTAGTTTACAATTAGTGTAACAATAATTTTAACAATTTCGGGCTGCAATTTGTCGTTTTATGAGTGTTGGTGTAACAACATGGGCTGTTTAGCTTGGATTCGAGGTATTATATATGACGTTCAACCTTGGGCTCGTATTGTGCTTGAATATACGCAATTAACTGGTGGCATGTTGTCAAAGCAATAACATTCTTATAATTTTCATATAACTTAAAAAACTTACTGCAGAATAGTTAGTGCTGCAATGTAAAGTTGTAACGAATGCAAAACATAGCTATTTTTTTAGAGCTGTTACCGAAATTTTGAGCATTCTGTTGTGAACTTTACTTCGAATAGATTATTTTAAAACTTTAGATGGCTTCTCGGAGACTACCTACTGAGCTCCTACATTTGTTTACATGATGTAATGATTGACCTCCCTCAGAGATACACCCCCTATGGCCACCTATTAATAGATGATTTTAGCATGATAAGATAAGCTCTAATTTATTTGTTTGTATTTAACATGTTCACTGTTTGTGCTAATATTGGTAATTTGCATCATAGTTCACTGCTCATTAGCATTACTGTACTGTTTTTGCTATAATTATAAGCTATATTTGGTTAAATTATCAGATTCACTCTTGTAAGATGTTTATATTTTTGGAAACACTGGTATGTTATTAAGCTTCACTTTCTCAATCTAACTAAAAATTATCTCTTATAAAAAAAGGTTTATTGCATCATTTTGTATTAATATTCTTTTATTTAAAATTCCATGTAAAAGTCTTCTACATTCCAGTTCGACCAAGCAATGAAATAAATGTGTCTCTTCATCATCATCATCGTATCAGCCGAAAGACATCCACTGCTGAACATAGCTCTCCCCCAAAGAGTGCCACAATGTCTCTTGTTATCCTAAAACATTGCTCATTTTTCAGGCTTAAAAATATCTCTTCCATTCAAAGACAAGGAACTTAATAAAATAGCAGCATTCTTCAATGTGACCACGTTTCTCCTGACCTGCGCTGCTCTGGTCCAGCCCAGTTGGTTCAGGATTAAAGGGCTGCACTGTCCTCAGAGTCTGTCACTGTCCCAGTTCTTTTCATTTGATGAAGAAGATGATTATGATGATCCAATACGTCAAGGAAGTGATTATGACCCCTTGAAGCGATCTGATTACACTGGTAAGCAGTTGTAATAATCTATGTAAAAAAGTTTAGAGCATATAATTGTATATAATATGATGTCACTGTAAAATTGTTAGCTTCGGCAAACAAGCATATGTGATTAAATCTATAAAAATATTGATTTGGCAAATAATCCTACTAGAAAAGAATTAGTTGGCCAACACTTGCATATATTAATTAAATCGACTAATAAAAATAAAAAGGGGAAAAACGCGAACGGAAAATTGTAATGCCTAATTATCTAATATGAGGAACCAGTCTATCCACTCTTGTGAATCACTGGAATTTCGTTTTGCTAACAGACCTGGGGGCCGATTTTTGACTTTTGAGCGCTTGAAAATTAAATAAAAGTAAATGCTATTGTAGTGTCATAATCGCAGGCACTGTTTACTTTCTACCGATATAATTGAATACGAGTGGTCAATACCGCACGTTTTTAAATTTTCTATCGTCCTTTCAATATAGCATTTCATAATTTTTGACAGTCTTAGAGTGAAAAAGTTGAGCGCTGCGCGCCGAAATCTGTCCCCAGCCTGCCGTCTTTTCACAGCATGCAATATAATACATTTTGCTAATGTAAAGGGTGTCTTATTCTAATAAGTGGAGTAAAACTAAAACAGGAATAAATAATATATATTGTCATCATTGTTGTATAATGATATTGCTCCCTCTTCTCCTAGGAGGTAAAAATTTGTTCGCGAATACATACTAAATTCTGACACATATATGGTTCATCATGTACCGTGAAATAAAATAAGGAAAGTTCTGTGAAATCTTACATTACAAGTAATAATTTAATGTATTTCCTTATGTTTTAATAAGTGGTTGTTTTCCTGTGTGTTACCATTACCACTCTAACTACACTCCTCAGCTTATGGTGCTGGAGAAAAAATATCCTCATTTATATGTATATATATAACTACCTTCTGCCTGCAACACCATCCGGAAATCGTTTATATCGTAGCTCCATACAAACTTTCATCCCTCATTTCTCCCCCTAAGGGGATGATTTCCGGGATAAAATGTCCTTCCCCAGGACTCAAACTATCTCTATAGGTACCAAATTTCATCTAAATCGGTTCAGCAGTCTAGCGTGAAGAGGTAACAGACAGACACACACTTTTGCACTTATAATATTAGTATGGATTACTTGCCTTATCGAGCAATCTGATCAACACATACCTACTGTATGTGTTACCATACACTGTGAAGTCCACTTTTTTGAGCAATGTAATAAAATTTAACAACCTTTCGAAATAGCTCTTTAAAAAACCTTTACATGACCAGACCCCGTATCATGGTCGGCCTAAGATAGAGCGTCCGTCTCGTTCTATTGAACGGTGTCAGCCAGTGAGGGACGCTCTATCTTGTCACTTATCGTGTGATAAGGTCATCCATGCTACGGGTCTGAATGAAGGGTATAGTTATAATTTATGCATTTAGTTCAGACACCTATTTAGTTTAAAACGTTGCAAAATAAAGTTTCACTTGCGGCCTGTTTCACGAAAGCTACAATTAAAAATACGGGTGCAGACTCAAAATGTATTATTACACCAACAGAAAGAAGGCAAAAAATATGGATAGTCACGAAAATCCCATACTGATATATCAAAGAATTACGAAGCTATAACCGTTTTAATATATCTTGTTAGAGAGAGAAAACGCTCTACGAACGCCATTGTAAATGACAATCGTTTCATATGAAGTTGCGTTTTGTGGAAAAGGGACTTACGAGGGATAAACCCCCTCTTAAAACTTTGGACACTTATAACTTTGTGATTATTTAATCCCCTGCTTTAATTTTTGATCCATTTGACAATATTTTTAATCCTTTTTCGGGAAAATTCAACATTATTGGTTACTAGCTTCCGCCCGCGACTTCGTCTGCGTGGACTCGGGATAAAAACTATCCTATATTTTAATCCAGGCTATGAACTATCTTCGTGCAAAATTTCATTCAAATCGGTGCAGCCGTTTAAGCGTGATTGAGTAACAAACATCCAAACATCTAAACTTTCGCATTTATAATATTAGTAGGATTTTATTTGGAGTCTACAACCCTATTCTACAAGTGTTAACTGGCAAAACTGAGGCACTTTACCCTTTTCTTGGCAAATAACAAACAAAATGTGAGTTCAAGCCTCGTTTGCGCCTTGTAGAGCCAAAAAAATTGTCTGTTACAAAAATACAAAAAGAACATCACATATGACACAATGTCAAGGAAAGGGTTAACCAATAGAGACTGGCTATCTCACCTGTGTTTTGAAGCGATAGTATATATAGTTTAAATTATTTGAACTGAGCTCGTGAATGGCCATTGTACTGAGCTCATGAATAGCCTTTGTTTGCCTTTTTTCCTTTGTAAAAAAATGTTACCGCCACGTAAAATGTTCATTGAATAATGAACTCTATCTTCTTATACAATAGATTCCAAATTAGCTATGAGATAAAATACCACACACAGCGCCTTGTACCTGGCTCGCTGGGAGCGGGTTGTTTTATCTTTTAGTCCATTCTGAATCTATTGAATAAGGTGATAGAGTTCATTATACACTGAACATTTTATATGGCGCTAACCTTTCTCTTGCAAAAAATGGCGACCACACAGTAGTCGTATTGTTAGACTTGACTTCTGAAGATAAGAAGATCAGTCCAGTTCAGAAAATCTCAACTATAACTGGTTTTCATAGGTACAAACATTTAATTAACCTTTTCAGGTCTACCACCATGCATGACACCAGAAACCATAACACTCATGAGAGTGCTAATACTGCTCTGCTTCATGGTTCTACTTTGTTCCTGCATCGGCATCCTCATAAACGTCACAACGCTAAACAGCAAAGCAATCAAGATGCTCCGAAGGAATGCTATCCCGAGCATAATGTGTGTGTTTTGGGTGATTGCTATAGTCGGTGTGTGCTACTATACCACAGTGGTGCTGGGGAATGCAAACAACTACGATCCCAACACCATACAGGTGGATTATGAGTATGGGTTCTACACAATCACTGGAGCTGGTGAGTCATATAACTTACTAGGTTCTGCCCGCGACTCCGTCCGCGTGGAACTCATTTATATCCTAGTTTCATACAAACTTTCATCCCCCATTTCACTCCGTCAGGGGATGATTCCTGGAATGAAAACTATCTCCATACCAAATTTCATCTCAGTCGGTTCAGCGGTTTAAATAAATAATTTGAATTTTAAATGTGAAGAGGTAACAGACAGATAGACACACACTTTCGTATTTATAAGGTTAAAGTATGGATTTGTTGATTTAATAAAATAAGGCACTGTAATAGCGGTGTTTCTTTTTGCATATTAACACGCTTTTATATATAACTAGCTGCCCGGCCCGGCTTCGCACGGATTACCCGTTTTCCCGTAGGAATGAAGCATTTTCCGCGGTAAAAAGTAGCCTATGTTTATCAGGGATAATGTCGGCTTCTACTGGTAAAAGAATTTTTCAAATCGGTCACAAACAAACAATCAAATCTTTCCTCCTTATAATATTAGTGTAGATTTTATGATAATTTATTTGATAAACATAATGATCAGTTTTGCTATAGACACAGATCAAAGAACACAAGTACAGATACCCAATCTCATAGAGCAAAAGCGTACCATCCTAATGTAGGCAATTCTGTATACAATATTAGTCCCGTAGCTACACCAGCAGATGCAGTATCCGAGCCACCACGGCTATGACTATGACGCTGTCAGCCTACCTAATAGTTTTAGTAATACTTTGATATATCACCAGATGGCATTGTCTTCCCAGGCAACAAATAGACGCGCGATTAAGTATTTTTGATATAAAAGTAGTATTTTTGAGACAATATTACACATCATACAAAAATATACATAACCAAACGCTTGGATCATGTGGCTCCAAAGAAATTTCACGATCCGTGATGGCGCCATCTAGTGGCCAATAATACGTAGCAAGCTTGAGAGCTCACACGTATTAGTACGAGTTACATAGATTTAGTATCAATTTTATGACGCTGTCAGCCTACCTAATAGTTTTAGTAATACTTTGATATATCACCTGATGGCATTGTCTTCCCAGGCAACAAATCGACGCGCGATTAAGTATTTTTGATATAAAATTAGTATTTTTGAGACAATATTACACATCATACAAAAATATGCATAACCAAACGCTTGGAGCATGTGGTTCCAAAGAAATTTCACGATCCGTGATGGCGCCATCTAGTGGCCAATAATACGTAGCAAGCTTGAAAGCTCACCACGTATTAGTACGAGTTACATAGATTTAGTATACATTTTATTGCATTTACAAAACTTATAAAATATACTTTTATTTTATGTAAGGAAGGATGCTTGTGATATAATTAAGTTACGTTGAATTTATTAAGGTATAAAAATCATTCTATCCTCACGATTACTGGCTCAAATGTTTCGCTCGGTACCTGTGTCGCCATCTAGGAGTTCATTTTAGTAACAATTATACGTTGTTCGAGTTGGGAGGCCATGCTTTAGACTAGGAGCTTACTATACAGGCAAATAACACGTGCTTGAGCTAGGATACCCTGTGTTTCAGGCTTTTGACGAACGCGCGATTGTATCGCGACATGAGTCATAGATTGCCTGTGTCACTCTATATCACTGCAAAAAGTCATCAGAATTTGATATAAAACCTCTGAATCTGAATGAATCTGATCGTAACCATGGACCATGGATACCATCAATGGACCATGA
Source organism: Epinotia bilunana (assembly GCA_947049275.1). Taxonomy (NCBI): domain Eukaryota; kingdom Metazoa; phylum Arthropoda; class Insecta; order Lepidoptera; family Tortricidae; genus Epinotia; species Epinotia bilunana. Next base: position 9,611,717 of record OX346263.1, on the reverse strand, counting down.
GGCTACACAAATCCTAACGCACGTTAAACGCGCGCTCAGCGCGTATCATGGGAAATCCACCAATATAATTTCACGCATCTTTTTCTTTTGGCGGATTTTTTCCTCGCACAGCTCTGCTGGTTTCTCATATAAAAGTTATTCGGACTACATTACTGAATTATAAAACATATTTATGCCGTCGCAAAGTAAAGAAAATTCATGAATAATGTTAAAAAATGCAAAAATAAAGTATCATGGGAAATGCGTGCTGTTGTTGTTCCACCTGCAGGTTATTTCGATGATAATTCCAGGTGCTCTAGCATTGTTAGCATCCGCCGCTAACCTGTGGGGAGCGCCGCTCTCGAGCGACGAGGACATCCAGCGCCGCAACCTGATGGAGGACTGGGACGGCTACGAGGCGCACGCGGTGGGCCCCACGCCGGCCGCGCCCGCGCTGCCGCCCTACTCGCCGGCCGCGGGCTACTCGCCGGCCGCAGACTACGCGCCCTGCGCGCTGCCCGTGTACGCGCCGCCCGTGCTCGGCACGCAACAGTACTTCCCCTTCGATGACCTTTCCATACTGCCGCCGCCCCCGCCTTATACTCCGTAAGTCTACCGAGATTACATTGTTTTCATCGATTGGTCTGATGGCATCCCACGTTTCCCTTTGACGCTTGAAAGAGTGGCGTGTTGTCGAGCCAATGGCGCCACGAACGACTATAGGTATGGCGTAAGTCGTCAAAGTCACCTTCATACTTTCAACTAAGGTTATTCACATAATTATGGTAAAAAGTTGGCGTCTAAGGTGTCCCGTGTACTCCGTACGTAAAGAATAGCGTTTGAATTTGTATTCAGGTGACACTTGGTATACATCTCTAGCTTCGATAAAAACAGTGTAGGTAGGTACAGTATTGGCTACACCATAAATCTAAAAACTGTTTCAGCGGTTGTTTCTAAGCCAGCCTAAGAGATATCTCGATGAGGTTGGAACACCTCTGTCTCAGGTGTGGCTTCTGTGAATCGTCCAAGAAAATTTGATTAATGTAGTACCGCTCGAATTGTGGATACACGTCGTCAAGACTGTAATTATGTTGCCCGTTATATAGATACTTATTTCGTTTCAAAGGGAAGGGAATAGATAAGTTCAACCCCTCGTATATAGTATGCGGATATAAAAAGTCGCTAATCATTAGATGTCCTTGAGATTTGGAATTGGGTTCAAATGCTTATCACGTATGATGGCTTAGGCATATGATGCTTTAACAGGTTTTTGTTTAGTTTTTCGAATTGTGCTAAAAGGCCAGTCATATCGATTAAAATCGCAAGATTTCAGCTAGTTGGGATTTTTTAAATGTTGTTAGGACCACTCTACCAGTACCGTATATCCAAGTTTGCAGCTTCGAAAGACCTGTGCTAACTTTGCAGCACTTTCATTTAAAAATGTCTTCGATTTTTATTTACAAATTCGAACTCGCTTTTTATTTAAAAAACCGCATAGTTTAGGATTTATATTGAGAATAAGTACCAAAAAAAATGCGAAAACTTTGTGTTTTTTTCGAGTGCTGCAAAGTTAGCACCGGTCTTTCGAAGCTGCAAACTAGGATATACGGTACTGGTAGAGGTTCTAACAACATATAAAAAAATCAGAACTAGCCTTTAGCTTGCGATTGTTCTGGTCAAATATGACTGGCCTAAAAGTCCAAGGGATTTTTTGTGACGATTTACAGTGGTGCTCAGCTGAAAAAAATACCTACTTTTTAACCTTGTCTAGTTTTATTTATTCTGGTAATTAGTTCGATAAATCTTTTAAAATAGGTAATGGTTTACATGTCAGTATTTATATTAGCATAAGTTGTAGTTTACTTTGGTTTTAAATATTTTTTCTCCTAGTTTTCTTTAAATGTATCTCAAGTCTGAACCTTTCCGCTCGCTTTAAGAAACTTTGCATATGAATATTGACCCCAAATATTTACTAGCAATCTTGAATAATTTTATATGACGAAGATTGACCCCAAACATTAACAAGCTTGAATTCTTTTACTTTTTGTACTAAACCAACACAACATTTGTACAAATCAACCTTTTAGATTTATAAAAAATATTATAAAAGATGATAATATTATTGATAAAGATAAAAATAATTTAATTTCAAAGAATAGTTTATTAAAATAATAATTTTAATCAACAATCTAATCAACAGATTAGGCACACATATATTTCAAATGAAATGTATACTTATCATTCAGTTGGCCGATAAATTAAAAAGCCATCTCCATTGCACTCACTGCCAAGATATTTGAAGTGGGTTAGCAGCATGATGTTTTTGCAACTGTCTATATGTTAACTATACATTGCGTATCTATATTGAAGAATCACGGCGATATCACGGCTAGCAGAAAACCGGACGCGAACTATCTCGCGCGGGAAATAGACTATCCGTCTCTATCTAAAATTTAGGATTTCCAACCGTAACTACATATAAGAAATATGTAGTACGCGAAAATTTAATATTTTAAATAGTCGGTAACCCTAATCTAAATAGAACACGTAGAAAAAGACGAGTAGCTTCTTCTTTTGCTAGGCGTGCAGGAAGATTTGTGACGATCCTAAAAAGGTAACGCCTCGTCGGTTGTCAGGGAGGCCGCATGCCGTCATGCCAATAGATATTGTTTATTGCCGACTGACTAGGAAGTACCTTTTGCCGAGAAACAACACATGTGATTTGACCCAAAAGGAATGAACATCTCATAAACTGACGATAGTTAAGTAATTTTGTTGTTTAAATATTTCTGCCCATTTTTTTTTCTCATGAGTAATTCTTCGTTTCGATCTCGAATACATGAATCTCTTCAAAGTAATAAGAAATTCCTAAATAAATAGATGACTAAGCACGTATGAGTTCAGAAGTAGATAAGTTAAATAAAGTGTGACTTTGAAATATGAAATTAAATTGTTATTTACATGTAGTAAGCATAATATTGTTCTCTTTCGTATGTGGTTGTGAGTTGATTATTAACACTGTTCACTTCAAATATGTGATTTGCCATCCTAGTGCCTATTCATGTCGTACTTCTCAAAATGCTTTAAAATGATATTTAAAATATTACAAATTCGGTTTGTTGTGTACATATAGCCTATACCCATAGTTTAACCTAATAATAGTATTTTTATTAGTGTTAGTCATGGACGAGACAAGCATTTTTCTTATAATAATATTAATTAAGTATGTATGAAATAAGTAGATATTATGTTAGTTTATTTTTATTATTGAATATGAGTCTTAAGATGATAACTAGTGGCCTATTTTTTTTTAAATACTAATCACATAATGCACTGGAACGTAGGAGGTTAAAGCAGCCGCTACACGAACGACATCGGCGGACAGCCGAGAGAGGTCTTAAGAATCTAGTATGACCGCTGTGCTTTAGGCACTTATCAGGATTCCGTGATTACGTACGTGTGGGCGGTACCTTAACACTGCTTCGTTTTTAATATTTTTCTAGCTTTGTGTGATCTGGTTTGCATGTAGTAAGATAGTTCACCCACCTCATCCATCAACTTCACTTTACTAATGGGGGAAGCCTCATGGTATATAATAGTACATTACGTATCTAGGGCGGTGAATTCGTGAATGGCCCTGAACGCAGGTGTTTGTGTTGTGGCCCGAACCGAAGGTGAGGGCCATAAATATGCGATCTGGGGCTTTACGAATTACCGCCCGCGGTAAGTACACAATTTTAGTGCAGTAAAACTCGCATTATGGCCAGGTGTGACGTAAAATATTATTTACTATTTTCCGAGAGCTAAACATTCACCCTTTCTACGCCAGCAATGACTAAAGAAGTAGTAAATTGTGCCAACAGAGATGAGAACAACTATAGATGTGACTCTTACAGCGTCCGATATTATTACCTTTTTAACTTGAATGAACCTGTTTCCCTCTCTGTATCTTTGAGAGCGTATTTAAATTATCCAGTACGATATCGGTGTAGGATCCCGTAACGGTATAAGGGCAAGTGAAATGTATGAAAAAATAGCGGGGCAGAGTGCTCGAACATATTGTCGTAAATGTGGACACGCGGGACAAAAGCACCAATTTTGTTTCAGGCACTTGTTAGGTCCATAGCTTTAAGTTTTTCCTCTACGGCCATATTTATTTTTAATGCGGCCATTTTGAATTATAGTTAATTATTAATATCTCGAGTTCTAAGTCACTTAGAATTACAAACTTGGTGTCTAAATATACATATTGTTTATGCTAAGTATACTATACTCAAAAGAAAATAGGGGCCGCAAGTCGTTCCCGGAAAATGATTTAAAATAGTAAGTACCTATTTTTTTTGCTATTATACTTAAACACGAGCATGAAAGAGGTTGATTTCTGAAGGATGCATAATTAATTAGCCACTTATCAATTAGTTTCTGTCCAATAATCAACAATACAATAGAAAAAAGTAAGCGGCCCTTATTTTGTTGTGAGCAGTATTGACTTGAACTCCTTGACCCCAAATATGTATATTTAGACACTGAGTTTGTGATTCTACGTTATTTAGAACTCGAGATATTGCCGTCATGAAATTAAAGATGGCCGGCGGAGGAGTTGGTTCCTATCAAAAACTTAAAGCTATGGACCTAACAAGTACCTGAAAAAAAAATGGTGCTTTTGTCCAGCGTGTCCACATTATCATCTGGAACTGCCCTACTAAAAATTAATTATTATTGCACGAGCACGCTACAATATCGTTGCAGGATCGAACAATAGCCTATATTGTTAGCTATCCTTCCGGGATCCTACAGGATAGTGTGAACACTCTTCAGGCCCTGTACGGTCACAGACTTGAATTGTTGAGCCATTTAGAGCGCACTTTATACTGGACACTTCAACTATTTAAAAATAAAAATTCGTTGACACCTAAATGGCTCAACAATTAAAGTCCTTGACTGTACGTGTCTTTTGATAAAACCAATCTCAAACTATACTTTATTTACAGACAATTCTACTTAACTGAACATGCAGATAAGGTATATAGAAATTACATGCCAATATATATATATAATTAAATTGAACTAAATTTGTATATACATGTTTTTTATTTATTCGTTTTGTATATCTAATTCTTTTATGAACCTTCCTTTAACATGCCTATACTAAAAAGAGCTCTGGCGGCCATAGATTTAATATGGCGCGCAGAGCTCTTTTTACGTGTGTCGACCTGTACTGCTTACCTTGTCATCATGTGTAGAAGTTTGTCGTTGATTCACCGCCTGTGCCTCGTGGAGCACTTATTAATGTAACGGCAACTATATAGAACACTGTACCGTATCAACATGAGGGAAATAATCTTCCAAGTCTTCGTTTTTGACGTCACTGTATGTCAATATTTTGTAACTTATCTGTAGCAAGGTATCCCAAAACAATTTGTGAAAAACTTGTAAGAACCCATCTGCTCCCTGTGTAGTCTCAATTCATTGTTAATTTTTGCTACAAATTTCCTTTTCTATAGGATAAATGTTGGATAGCATAATATATACCATCACTTTAGAACATCATAGTCTGTAATGAGCGGACATCGTACATTTTGTAGCATTTTCGGTGCAGCGTAGTGTTGTTAACAGAATTGGTATATAAACAGTTTCAATCATAATGCTTAATTAGTGTTAATAACGTTTATGTTAACCTTAATTAACAATTTTGATTGATATTGTCTACCAACTTTGTTAAGACATTGATGCTGCACCGAAAATACTTTAAAATTTACTGTCTGGTAATAATGATATTTCAAATTAAATAACACAATGTAATATTGTAGTGCTGAGTGTTTACTGTAATATTCCATGTTACCAAAAATATATAATTGTTGTTAGTTTAATTGATTGTTATAGATTTCTTTTAGGTGTAAGATATAGTTATTCCTGATGAAAAATCGGGAAGTTTATTTTTACATGTAAAACAAGAGTACGATTTTATTTTTGTGTAAGACCAATATGCAATACATATCTATATAAAAAAACTGGACTTTTATTTCGGAAACAATATAATAATACAACAATCTAACAATGAAATCAATCGAAATTAATAAAGTTAATTATTTACGCAGCTTTTATTACCTATATTGTTGGGGCAGGGAAAGATGAGTGAGGTTTATTTAAAACTTTTTATTTATATGCCAAGACTAATTATCATTGTCAAATGTGTCAAATGTCTCGAATTAGTATGATGTCCTAATCTTAATACTTGAAATGCTAACTAAGAAATTAACTGTTCTATAATAAAATACTGTTTTTGATTTTTAAGAGGATTAATGGGTCGCTTACATTACGGTGGTATTCCACTTATCCAAGATCTTTGTCCAATATGCATTGCATCTCACTCACTCTTTAAGCAAAATGTGAGATGCAAATACACATTGGACAAAGATTTTGGACAAGAGGAAAACCACCCTTATTCACATTGAAGAATATCATAAAAAGTTCAATTATTGTCTCGCCAAAATTGACATTTTGAAGAGTAGATTTGATTATTCTTCTTAAATATAGAGAAGAATGATGTTAAAGAGTTTCATTTCATATAACTTTACTACTTTCTGCTTGATTGTTCAAGTATCATTATTATTTTATCGCGTTATGCATGGTGTTGCAACACAGTTGTTATTTTTTTGATTAGCCTCTCTTTTCTAGGCTCATCTTTCCCTGGCCATTTGAATCTATCATTTTACATGTCTAAGTAATAATTTGATTAAACAATTTTATGTATGAATGCACACAGGGGGTAAATAGCTAAAATATATCAGTAAAACTATATAACATCTGTCTTTCACACTAGACTAATCATAATAATAAAAAAAAATATTATTCTCTCAAGGCTGTTAAATCAAAGTTTGGGTCAGCAGTTGCTGCAGATGTGGCGGAGATGGGAGTGACAGGTACTCTCTGAGCAGACTCCTTAGGTAAACTGTCTGTTCCCATGCCAATGCTGGCGAAATTGTCTTGATGGATCAAATCATTAGATGGAAGATTCAGATACCTGACTCTTTCCTTTTCTAAGTAATTTACTCTTTCTTTCAATGTAACATTCTCATCTTTAAGGACTTCTACTTGAAGTACTAATTGTTCAACCAGAGAGTGCAGATTTTGGCTCAGTATTTGTAATTCTTCTACAACAGTTTGTTGTGATTTCTCCTTTCTAAAACCATCGGTGTCATCACCTGTGGGCAGTTTTCTCTCTCTTGTTAGCCCATGTTCAACAGGACTATCATTTGTATTGGATAAGAAGTGTAATAGAGAGTCTGTTTCATTTATAGCTCTGTAAATTGCGACTTGCAACTTAGCGTATTCGTGACCCTGAAGGTTTGAGAATGGATCTTTACCAAGCCATTTTATGTTATCCATTGCTTTTTTAACACGCGCATATTGTTCTTTTTTACTTTTAATTAGGTCTTTCTGCTTGAGGTGGTAGCTATGTTGAAGCGTTATTGATTCTAAGGCAACTGACGACGTCGTAGATTTCATGGCGTCGAGCAACAATTCAGCAGCACTGTGGTGGCACTGCATCGCTTCATCATATCGGTTGTTTATAAGATGTGCTTCAGCACGACGATGTTGTTGATGTGCCTAAAATAAAACAGCATCTTTAGCAGGCTAAAAACCGATTGTAGAGAAGTTATTACAACCACGTAGTTAGTTACCAAATTAAGTGGATGCGACTCCATTGTTCTCAGCTGTAAGACGTAGGTAAGTACGTATTGAATTACACTGCTACGATGATCATTATTCAAATAATTTACGAAACCTTATAATGTGTTATAAATAATAAAATGTTCGCATCAACAACTGATTTCGTCTCAGCCAGAATTTGACCTAACAACTAACAAGTGTCAGGTCAGTGTCACTGCTGTCATCCAATATCCAATGACAAAACGTGAAGTTTTTTTATGGCATCGCGCTGTCGGCGCATTCAGCCAAAAAACGAGGAAACGGGATTGCAGCACGTCTAGCACACGACGGCTCTTCTTCTAAGTGTTCTAATAAGAGAAAGACAGATAGTGCGAGAAAAATCGAGAGCTCGCGCGCTGTCGCGTGCTAGCCGTGCAGGAAAGTATTTCAGGATGTCTCACTGTCACGTTCGAAACTGCTCTTAGGAGTTGCGAATCTCTGCTACGAATATTATGTACTCCACCGTGTTACGGCAGAACGCAATTATTATCTTTATTTGCTTCAATTATTTAACCTTTAATAAAATTGCATGAATACACACAAAGCGCGCCGGAGTGACGTTGCAAATTGAAATAAAATTCCTTTAAAGCAGCCGCCAGACAAGTGAAATCGGTGGACTTGTTGGAAAAATTGGGGTGAAAACGATCAGAACGTACTAAATTTTATACTTTGGACAAGATCTTGACTCCTTACTGAGAAAACGAAAAAATATTCCGCTGTAATTCATTAATTTTACACGTTAATAAGTTTTTTTAAATCCCATGGTATGGACTACCTTTACAACTGTCAATGTCAAGACGAGCCGAGCTGCGCAACGAGTATGTGTTTGTCATTGGTCACTCTCGACTCACTCATCATTTTCATTGTGTAAGTAAATGTAAATGTGGTCACAGTTTATACATACTGTAAAATATCGCAATATGTATCCAGCGACTTAAGCAGCTATTTACCAAATCTAACATCGGTAAGAATAGCAATTATAAGTTTATCAACCTAATACCGCAGTTTGTTTCTATTTGATTTATATCTATAAAAAATCCACATCAATAAATTACCGTTTGTTTTAGGGAACGACAAAAATGAGAAAAAATAGAACCGAGTGTCATTAACTGAATATTACAGTTAAATAAAAAATGGCACGTCATAGAAACATCAGAAATAGGAGTTATTCCTATGACTATGACGACGATGAATTTTACGGACATTCGGTGGAGGAAGACAGCTGTCTGTCGCCTAATGATGCAGCTCAGTTCCTGTTTGATCGGACCCGAAACCAGCAAGCTGTATCTCACTTTTTAGAAGATCATGCCAACATCGAGGAGGATATAGAAGGTGAGGGCGCTAATACCTCACGGTCTTCGCTTGAGCGCCGCGAGTCTCTTGACGTCCGCGCTCTCAAGCTCTCCGAGCTTGAGGAAGCCAAGCTCATGTCTTGCTTGGATGAGCTGCGCAATGTTCTAGCTGATACTGTACCGGAGAACATTCTCATAGAATCTGCATTAAAGCACAATTTCGACTGCAGTATAGCTCTTGATAGTATCTTGAATGCTAAAAAGAGTGAACAAGCGCCTAAAGTAAAAGATACTCCAAAACCAGTAATAACTGTAAATTATCCTAAGGCAGCTGTCATTTCCACTACAGATACACCTAAAGTGATAACTACAAAGCTGGAGCCCAAGTCTGCTAGTGCTATAAAGGGATTCAAAGTGGAACAGAATAAAACCCCTTACAGCCATCTTCAAACTTCTAGAGACCAATCACCAGCCACTGACAAAATTATAACAAGTGATGTGTCTGATGAAAATAAGAGTTTGGGAAAATTGAAAGAGAGTAAAATCGATCCTAATGTCTTGTATTCCAATGAAAGAGGTTCTGATAAAGAGCATTTATACATAGTAGTAATTGGTCATGTTGATGCAGGCAAGTCAACTCTCATGGGTCGCTTACTCTGTGATTTGGGTGAGGTCACTCAAAGAACCTTGCACAAATATGAACAAGAGAGTAAAAAAATAGGGAAACAAAGTTTCATGTACGCTTGGGTGCTAGATGAAACTGGTGAGGAACGGAATAGAGGCATCACAATGGATGTGGGCCGAGCACAATTTGAAACAAAAACTAAAAGAATAGTAATTTTAGATGCTCCTGGCCATGCTGACTTCATTCCTAATATGATAACTGGTGCAGGGCAGGCAGATGTTGCCATGCTAGTTGTGGATGCTACTCGGGGTGAGTTTGAATCTGGATTCGACCTCGGGGGCCAAACCCGAGAGCATGCATTACTTGTAAGATCACTTGGAGTCAGTCAACTGGCAGTCGCTGTTAACAAACTTGACACCACTAATTGGTCACAGGAACGGTTTGAGGAAATTTCAAAGAAACTTAAAGCCTTTTTGAAACAAGCTGGATTTAAAGATTCTGATGTTACTTATGTGCCATGCTCAGGCCTCACAGGCGAAAATCTGATCAAGCCATCAACTGAACCAGAGCTGATCAAATGGTTTCAAGGGCCTTGTCTTCTTGATGTGATAGATAAATTTAATGTTCCGGAGAGGCCTGTATCTAAACCCCTCCGTATGTCCATTAATGATATATTCAAAGGGACAGGTTCAGGATTTTGTGTAGCTGGACGTATTGAGAATGGTATTCTCAACAAGGGTGATAAAGTAATGATATGTCCAACAAAAGAAATTGCTGACGTAAAAAGTTTGGCTATCAATGATTTAACAAACAATATAGCGTTTGCTGGTGACCAAGTGAGTGTCACTTTATATGGAATAGATATTCAAAATGTTTTTGTTGGATATATATTGAGTGACCCCGTTCAACAAGTTCCGATTGCCTCTCGTTTTGAGGCTAGGCTTGTGGTGTTCAATGTCAAAGCCCCAATTACAAAAGGATATCCAGTGCTTTTGCATCATCAGTCTTTAGTAGAGTCTGCTCATATTGTGAAGCTGAAAGCTCTATTGAATAAAAGCACTGGTGAAGTGCTGAAAAAAAAACCTCGCTGCTTGGGAAATAACTCTGTAGCTATAGTGGATATTGAAGTCAGCAAGCCAATTAGCATAGAGCGATACAAAGACGTAAAAGAGCTGGGACGCGTGATGCTGCGCGTCGCGGGTGTCACTGTGGCCGCAGGCCTTGTTACTGATGTTTTTAATTTGTAAGAGGCAATTATGAACCTCCATTAAATGTGCTTAATTTTATTTTCATTGAATTGTTTACCACAAACAACCTAGTAATGCGATCGTGATAGGGTTGGTTATCCTATCATCATTACATAACACTCTGTTTGTGCACAATTGTTATCTCTACCACATTGTAAATTATTGAATATTGCAATGATTCCGAGGGGTGCCAGGTTGGTTTACCCAAATTGCTACTCGAAACTTAATGGGTATACCACTTTTATTGATTTGTTGAATTAACAGGGATGATATTTATTGATTTGTTGAATTAACAGGGATGATATTTATTTGTCTCTACAAGTGACGGTATATTTGTGGTTGAATGATTGTTTATGCAGAAGCTCAGTGACATCAAATTTGTGTAAATATTTTATTACAAAATGATTATATAAATTGATTCCATTATATATTTTATTCAATAACTAGCGACCTGAGTTACCTAAACAACTTGTCCCAAAAGTGAACGTCAAGCCGAAAAATTCGAATTTCGCCAATATTGATAAAAGTCGTGGACACGTCTTCTATATGTCTAAAACTGGTATGGATGTGTTCCTTGTTGTCTCCAGAGTACGAATCTACCGGTTTTAGTTAATGAGGGGTTTACACGGGTCGATTTTCGCCGTGCGGCGAGTCGCGCGGCCAAAGTCTAATGCTATGCTACCCAACTTTGGGGCTTGCGGCTCTAGTCACGCCGAATTGCCATTTAGACGGTCGATTTTAACCGCGTGGTTTGTAAAAAAAATTGAATTTTTTACCTTAGACGTTTGTTTACTTACCATCATAATTCGAGAAAGAGATAACTAGCGTAATTAATGTCATAATAAAAGTTATCAAACATTTTATAAGCTTGCCAAAAATATGCAATTTGTCGTCGTTCAAAAATAAATACGTAATTTATGCCCAATTCCGTAACCGTGAAGGTCGATTTAGACGAAGACTATTTACAGCCGCCTAAATTACGGCGCCTAAAAAAGGCACCGTCATATCTTCCGACCATTTAGACAATGACTATTTTCAGCCGCCTAAATCTCGCCGCCAGTGACCAGGAAACCGTTTACACGGTGCCTTTTCAGTCCCAGTCATTAGCACGCCGCCACAACCGACGGTCCTAGTTTTTGCGCCAGTCTTTCTACGCTAAGATCACCATCATTTAAAATAAACTCAGGAGCTCTGAAGTTGAAAAGGCAATGTATAACCAAACTATCCGCGTTATTACGAGAGGAGCTGATTAATACGTTGGAGGAAGAAATACATAAGAAGAGACGAATTTGAGTAAGAAAATGGATCAGTGAGTAAATGGATAAATGCTACTGGAGCCTCAGCTTTGATTTTGAAACAGTTAAGATTGGAAGATCCCTCAGAGTACAGGTTGGCGTTACGACTAACTACTGAAAATTTTGACGAACTAGGTACTTACTTTCTCTCATCGAAAACTCTGTTCAGCGTCAAGACCCTTTAGGGGTTTGACGTCTGGCTCCCACCACGTCTGGTGGCTATTTAGGCCGCTTCCCAAAATGTTAACTCCCAACACGGCTTTTTCCCATTATGTACACTTCTCAAAACGTCTACTTACCAAAATATCTAATTCTCATTATGTACACTTCTCAAAAGTAAGTAATAAGTTTTCTGGTCTTTTATAAAAAAAAACCTCGAAGACGGAAGCGGGAGCTATGCTCCCGCTTTCGTCTTCTAACCTATCCGCGATTCGAGTCGGTTTTGCCACTAAGTCCTCCTTCTCAGAGAAGCCTGTATCTAAAGTGGCCAGTGTAAGATAAGGTTATAATGATCACTTTCATAGTTTAGTATCATTTTGAGAAGCAGTAACAGGAAGTGGTATAAATGAAAACCTTTGTATTTTGGAAAGTCTGAAAAGTTATCATTTTCGGAAGTAGCTACTTAGAAAAAGTTAACATTTTGGGAAGTGGTAATTTAGGAAATAAGCCATTTTGAAAAAGTTAACATTTTGGGAAGCGGCCTAAATAGCCACCAGACGTGGTGGGAGCCAGACGTCAAACCCCTAAAGGGTCAAGACACTATCATGAGAGATGCTTTACCAGCAAAAAAAAACCTGGAATTAACATTGACTTCGTTTTCGCTGGTTACAGCGCCATTTTACCCGAAGAATGTACAGCCTATTTACTTTACGGCACGGAGGCGTGCTAGCGACTGGCAGCGTAGTGTTTACACGAGTCCGAAAAATAGGCGCGGGGGCAGCGAGAGACGCGGGCGGAGGTCACTGGCACCGAAAAATAGACTTGTGTTCTATTCCGTGCCAGCGCTGGCATGCCGCGAAAAAATGGCACCGGAAGTGTTTATACGGTGCCTTTTTTAGGCGGCGTAATTTAGGCGGCTGTAAATAGTCTTCGTCTAAATCGACCTTTACGCTAGTCCGCGGCAACCAGCATTCTGTTGAAAAACTTTGAAAGTTCAATTTTGGTGTATATTTTGGTGTTATTTGGGATGTTGAATTAATAAATATTGTGTTAAACTGTGTATTTGTACGCGTGGATTAGTATTTATAATCGACGAGAGCGTGCTCTTCACGCGAGCCCGAAGGCGAAAGACCTGGAGGGCGGGTCCACGTGGACACTATTACACTAAGTGGACTAAGTGGCTTGTAAGCTAATCTGATACTCTACTCCTGAATGTGTGTTACAAGCGCTCACGTTCGAAGGCATGGACGGCACGCGAGGCGGCAGGCCGAGCTCTGCTTAGGGACGAAGGCCTGTAGCGTCCCTTCAGGCGCGCTCTCGGACACCATATCCCCGAGTGTTTTACAAGCGAAGGCATGATATTGATGAGCGTGAGCGGTAAATTATGCAAGGTCGAAGGCCGAGCCCCATTTAGGGCCGATGCCCTAGGGCCGAAGGCCCGTAGGGCAAGCCAACGCGGCCACACACTTCCCTCACTTTTTCTCAAACAAGACACACTCACCAAGCGGACACACACTCGGTCCTTGTAACGTTTCAGTTACAAATCTCTTTCCCGCTTTTCGCTTCCCATAGCAGTTTTTCACTTCTTTTTTCCGAGGAAATACTTAACAAGTCAGATTTGGAAAATACAAGAAAGTACAATACAGGGTATCTAGGGCAAAAACAACTAAGTATTATAGTATAATAAATGCGAAAGTTTAGATGTTTGTAACTCAACCACGCTTAAACGGCTTAACTGATTTGTATGAAATTTTATAGCCTGGATTAAAGTGTAGGATAGTTTTTATCCCGGATCCACGCAGAAGAAGTCGCGGGTGGAAGCTAGTTGTCTAATAAAGATTTATTCTTTATTTCTAATGTAGCTAGTAATGGTGCTAGGGACGCCAGCGATCGCTAGCAGAGTCGAGCGTGGTGACAGTTAATCGGTACGTAATTAACAAAATGTAATATTACTTAAGAAAAAATATTCACTTAAACAACCCTTGTTTTAAAGCATTTTCTTCTGCCAAACTGCAGGACAGTTTGCAGAGGGACTCCCTTACAAAAAATAGATGGGTAGGCTTAGCTATTAGCTAGTTTACTTTAGTTACATAATTTTGTTTTCTAATAGTATACAGCTCACGTGATAAACTTAGACTACATTTCCAGTTTGGATTTTATCTTTTCTAAGAAAACTCCTTCACTTTAACTTTAAACATCTTGGTTATTTATTAATGTACAACAACAAAATTTATTAAATTTATATTGTAGGAAAGCTTAAAAAATGATCTTTTTTTTATACATATAATAACTTGCGCTAGTTATTATTGATTGAGTATATAGAAAAGTCCTCTGTGGTTACAAGCGTGTTTTATCAGAACATTTAACAGTACATGCAAACGCGCACGGTAAAAAAGTCATATTTTTTCAATAACTCTTGATGTAACGTCATAGGGTTCAAAAAAACAATTATAGAACGTTTAATATGCTTTCATATGACACTTCACGAATAGTAAAATGGAACCCGAGATTTGAACAAAAATCGATGACCGTTGGCTGCCATCCTTGTGACGTCACAGTTATGTCCGTCCCCCTCTCCTTTAACTGAAACCGGTAGATTCGTACTTTGGCGACAACAAGGAACACATCCACCAGTTTTAGGCAAGTAAATAGAAGAGATGTCCACGAAAAACGTGAAGGAGACGACTTTTTGCGATACCTATTACCTCTATTATTTATAGCCTGAATGTTTGTTTTAATATTTCATTGCGACGTCACAGTTATGTCCGTCCCCCTCTCCTTTAACTGAAACCGGTAGATTCGTACTTTGGAGACAACAAGGAACACATCCACCAGTTTTAGGCAAGTATATATAGAAGAGATGTCCACGAAAAATGTGAAGGAGACGACTTTTTGCGATACCTATTGCCTCTATTACTTATAGCCTGAATGTTTGTTTTAATATTTCATTGTGACGTCACAGTTATGTCCGTCCCCCTCTCCTTTAACTGAAACCGGTAGATTCGTACTTTGGAGACAACAAGGAACACATCCACCAGTTTTAGGCAAGTATATATAGAAGTTTTTTTTTTAATAATAATAAAAAAAACTATTGTATGCTTACTAAATGCTTAGGCTATTGTTGATTGATATCGTATCGGATGGTTCGGTAAGATTCATATACTGTCCGCCGCGCTCGGCCGTTTGGACGCGGCTATTAGACGGTCAGAGGTGTTCAGTTTATTAAAAAAAAGAATGGCGCCAAATTGAACAATCTTTTCGCCGTGGTATAAGTATAATTAATTGATTGTGGATGGATAATCTTTGTTTTACTATTTTCTCGCAGTCGAAGTGAAAAGTAAAAGAGTGTGTCTAACTCTGGTCTAAAAGCCATATTTAGCCCTCGAATTATTTCCCGTCACTTCGTTCGGGAAAATAACCATCTTGTGGTAATATGGCTTATTTTAGACCCTTGTCATACAATCTACTATTAGGTAGTATATAACAAAAATTATAATGTAATCCGACCTGCATGCGGAGAGGCTATCTCTAATCTCTACCTACACACAGGTCAAGTTGACATAAATATATATATATATATATAATATTATCTGTGATAGGTACCTTGTCATCGTGATTGATCATGATGTCATTTTCAGCCTTGCATGGTACCCACTGAAGCTGCACGTGTAACCATTAAAAATATGTTCATGTTCATAATAGGTGGATCCCTCCATTTGATATGTCAAACTTCATAAGAGAATGGACTAGACTAAAGGACGAGTTTTTAAAACCATCTAAAATGTCTGTAGCGAACAAGGTACTGGCGTACAAACTGTTTTTGAGACCGATGCTTGTGTATAGTTGGCTTAAAAACAATAGCGACGAGTTGAAAACACTGGAGGTGCTAGCTCTAAAGGACATATTTGGTAAAATCAGTGTTTCCAGTTTGTATGAACAATTTACCGATTGTGATATTAGGACTTTTGTACAAGTTGAAAGAATCAGATGGAGCAGAGGAACCGCGCGAGCACCAGGGTATGTGCAAGAGATGCTGAAGGATTTATCTGCAAATCCTACGCGATATTTTAAGAGTTGTTACAGAGATCACCAGAGACCAAGTCCTGACACACATTGCACTGACAAGGACCGTAGTAGTAAAGACACCCATAGTTTCAATTCGGATTTTGAAGCTAGTACATCAGACAGTAGAAATACGAGAAGACGGAACAGTGCTATTGCATTCCAAAATATCCAATGTACATCTAGGGCCTGTTCTACAAGACACAGTAATCCAAATTTCAATCATCGCAAGAAGATTAGAAGTAGAAGCACACTTAGTTCCAATAGTTCTATTCCTACGGAAAACCCCGAAGCGAGCACATCATCAGGTAGAAATAAGATAAGTTTGCGGTACCACAATATCATTTTAACCGATTCTAGCGACGAGTCTTCAACTTGATGCTTGTTTGTGAACTTGGCATGATGACAGTTATTTTGGATGGGGCAAGATTAGATTTATGAGTTCGGATAATAGTCTGGACATAACAAATAGGTAACTACATCACGCTAGGTACCAAAATAATAGGGGTGTAGACACTAAATAAAATAATCAATAATGTCATATTTTCTCGAAAAAGGATTAAGAATGTAGTCAAATGGAGAAAAAATCAATGCAAAAGGTTAAATAATCACGAAGTTATAAGTGTCCAAAGTTTTAAGAAGGTGTATGCGGTCTGTCCCTTTTTTGCAAAACGCAACTTCATATGAAAAGATGACGCTGGAAGATTGTGACGTCACACTAATAGACGACAACGTGTCGCGCCCCATCGTTTTCGATGCGGACCCCCGGCAGCACCCTGTAATGTGACGTCACACACTGTTTGCGTTTACTCTCTCTAAAGCAATATTTAACCAAATAAGTTTGCTAGAAATACAAAATACGATTAACCTTTCCGTACCACGTCTAAATAGTCGTAGAGCTCATGCACAGACTTTTAGTGTACTACTAGCACGAACAATTATTAAACGACAAGCACCATTTACCAGGCTACTCACTAGTTACAATGATATCGCCAATAATGCATGCTTAGACATATAGCACGACAACTTACGAACCCATACAGGAAAGCTAGTCAAATAAATGACACCCAATAACGGGTGATAAGTATTTGATTGATTTTTCAATTCTATCCGTTGAATATGATAATTTGAGAATCCAATTGTAGCGTTAGCATTTTTTTTTTTTACTTTTACTCTTAGTATACACTGTACTTCACTAAATTGTTGAAACTATGCGTGAAATGTAATAATCTTAATTAATTATAATAATATATGACAATGATGTGTCCTACCTATACCTATAATTGGGATACATCAAATCCCAAATAATAATTGTGCTACAGATAAATTTATATACTCGGCTTATGTACTCTGTTGGTGTCCCGTATAATTAAATAAAATAAAAAAATATGAAGAGTCCGCAGTAAGCTCGATTCTCCATACAATAGTACATTGTGATACAAGTGAGGTATGTTGACAATTACAGCAGAGGCGGAATTATCACGCGAGCCGCAGGTGAGCGTGATAAGAGAGCCGAGGATGTAATTATCAAAGCTTACGCGTTTCATACGACGTTTTTCAACACATTTTGCGAGGAAAAAATCCTTTTCATAAGATGAAAATTTTATAGGCCTGCCAAGTTATTTTCTTTACTTATTTATGGCAACAGGTTTTTACTCACATGTTTTTTTTTCTCACATCGCCAAGAATTTCCAGTGGTGTCCATTCTTTTTATCACTTTTCTAGTTACCCCGAGTCAACATTTTTGTTAATAACAAAACACATTAACAATGTTTACAAATATCTGTGAAATAACCTCAAATGGCGCGCAACATTTTTTTTCGTGTAGTTTGCGCAGTGCGCGCGCATGAGATGAAATCTCTAAACAGCCAATACAAAATTAAATAAATATTTTCGTTTTAAAATGTTATCTTTATTAATTCATGTTAAGATGTTATCAAAAGTTTTACTAAATTAAACGTTTATATATCATATCCAAAAAGAAATAGTCTATTAATTAACAAAAAGGATTTAATTTGTTTAGTCGAGTAAGAATCCATTTGCCGAGAATTAAAAAAAAAGCTGTACAATCTGTACAACCCGGTTAATTTAATAATGCACCGTGTGCACGCATACATCTTGCTGCAAGGTGCCAACCTGACTTAATCGGGATATAACCATAAACACACAAGTGTCGTAATGTTATAAAACACGCGTGTTTAATATCCAGGATTATAAGCCTAAAAGCGACACAATAAGAGGTACGTTACGAGCAATTGTGTTGAAAACGTAGTTACGCTCTCATTTTAACGGGATACTACGGGATGGATTGTAACGAAACTTTGCATATACAATGACATGAGGTATATCTATGTCTGTAATTAGTTTATGTAGTTTCAGATACCATAGTAAAAAAAATACAGCGAATTTAAGTTTTTCATACAAAACTTGTTTTTGCTGTATTTCGTTTGTTTTATATACTGGAACCATATAAACTAATTACAGACATAGATATACCTAATGTCATTGTATATGCAGTTTCGTTACAATCCAACACGTAGTTTTAAAATGAGAGCGTAACTACGTTTGTATGGGAAGGTGAAATTCGACCGAGCTTACTGCGGACTCTTAAAACGGTTGCAGCTTCGTTATTCTTTGAAATATCTGAATGGGATTTTCGTCACTAGGCATATTTTTGCCTTCTTTCATTTGGGAGTAATAATAATTTTCGAGTCCTACACCCGTATTGTCGAATCCAGGTGGTAACTACCTACTGTTTGGCGTATCTACTACAAAGCTATAAGGTATACATAGGTGAGGGAAACAGGGACATGATTTTTTTTATTCATATCCGTGTCTCGTTCTCCTGCCTTGCAAATCTTGCGATCAGCCACGCAGGCAGGAGTACGGCTTAACACTAAGGTCTTTTTTATTTTGAGTCGTTTATGCGTAGGTACCGTTAGCAGCAGAAGTAGCTACGCGTTCCCAGAGATCAAAATGATCGACACACGTCGTATACCCACAGCTTGTCTAGATAGTTTTGAGTTTGAGCTCTCCACCCACGTAGCAAATTCTGCTGTTGACTGTAGGTACGTAGGTAGAGCGAAGACATTGTATGTACTTGGAAGTGCTATAGAAAATAAGCTGCTCTGGGTCGGTACTGTCAATACTTCCTGCTCAATTTGTAAATTCTCGTTTTACGTAGGAAAACATCTATGCCTACCTGCCTGAGCAAAATATTAAAGTTCTTGATAACTAGGTACTTAACGATCTTATGTATAAATATCAACATCACTTTCTTTCGGCTGGTATATAGATTTTTCCTTGACCTGTTATCCTGGAGTCGTCCACCAATGTGCACATTTTCGGGGGCTGTGACGCTGTCGAGTCTTAATTCGTCCCCAAGGTGATATAGTCATATAATTATCATTTAACGGCAATGTTTAAGGTTTAATAGGAAAATAAATTATATTTACTTGTTAAATAGAATTTTCTTTACCTACTTGAATTCTCGTTTTACGTAGGAAAACATCTATGCCTACCTGCCTGAGCAAAATATTAAAGTTCTTGATAACTAGGTACTTAACGATCTTATGTATAAATATCAATATCACTTTCTTTCGGCTGGTATATAGATTTTTCCTTGACCTGTTATCCTGGAGTCGTCCCACCAATGTACACATTTTCGGGGGCTGTGACGCTGTCGAGTCTTAATACGTTCAATGCAAGAAATTGCATCCCAAGTAGGCCGTTCAGTTGCCACATGGTCAACAACATCTTGTTCTTTAAACTTTGCAAGTACCTCCTTCGAATTCAGTCGCAATCGTTTAGGGTCACGAAGGGGGAATTTTGACTTATAAATTTCTAAAAGTACTGCATATTCGAAGCTTCGGAGTTTTTTCTTAATGCGGCTGTTTAGAGTCCATAGTTCGCAGCCGTATGTGAGGATAGGTCGGACGAAGGATTTGTAAATCTGGTATTTAACTCTGCTGCGTAACATGGGATCATATAACAAGGTCCTGTGGTCGTAGCACCAGCTGCGAGCGCAACGAATGCGCAGGGAAATTTCAGAGGACGTACGGTCCACACTTAGTGAGCAACCAAGTGTTTGGAGTTCTATCTGCATTCCAGTTAAGGGCTCTTGTTTAGTTCGTTGAGGACCGACAGGCTCTTGTTAGTTGTTACAATAACAAACCCTTTGTATGTCAACGTGACACTGCAATAGGTACTTGTTTATATTTATAAGTAAGTAATGTTCTAGATGACACAACCATCGACAATCTGCATGATTTAATAAACAATAGGGGTGTAGACACTAAATAAAATAATCAATAATGTCATATTTTCTCGAAAAAGCATTAAAAATGTAGTCAAATGGAGCAAAAATCAACGCAAAAGGTTAAATAATCACGAAGTTATACCTAAGTGTCCAAAGTTTTAAGAAACCCCTTCTTAAAACTTTGGACAAAAAAGGGACAGAACATACCCCATGTTCTGTCCCTTTTTTGCAAAACGCAACTTCATATGAAACGATGACGCTTGTAGAGGCACTATAGAGTGACGTCACAATCTACAAGCGTATCCGTGCGCCGCGTGCCGCGCGTAGCGTGTCGTATACTCTATAGTATAGACGGCAACGTGCCGCGCCGCATCGTGGTCGGCGCCATCGACGCGGCCCGGCCTGCCGGCAACATCCTGCAATGTGACGTCACACACTGTTTGCGTTTTCTCTCTCTAACAAGCAATATTATTATTATTATTATTATTGTAGCTTCGTAATTCTTTGAGATATCTGAATGGGATTTTCGTCACGGCATATTCTTTTGGAGTATCTACCTACTAAAAATAATTTTCGAATATACACCCCTATTGTTTTATAGGCAAACAATAAAGGTTGTAAAATAATCCACGGGTAGGTACTACGATTTAGGCCTGCAACACATCGTGGCGGTATCTGCCAGGTCTATGGTCTGGTTTTATTTATAACACTCTAATTTGGTGGCTCAGGCACAGATGAAATACTAATGGCCGCTCCACACAATGGGCCATCCTGACCCATCATACAGGACGCAACTCTATGTGTTAAAGGGAGTAAGACATATTTATGTCTAGTTCTACCGCATAGTCGCGTCCTGTATGATGGGTCAGGATGGCCCATAGTGTGGAGCGGCCATAACACAACAGATACCTACTTACTGCAGGGCAGGGGCGTGTCTGCGCAGTGTCTCGCTTTATCTTTAAGAAGGCAGGCGTGATGTCATTTGACACCGTGCTATTGTTAACATTTTTGCTGCCTGCTCGGCAAACAAAATGTTAACAATAACTAGTGTTTCCCGCGGCTTTGCTCGCGTATATATATATTTTAGTTACCTATTGGGTGCTACTCTGAAAAACTAAATAACATTGTGCGAGTTAAGCAGGGTTAATTTTATTATTGTATGATGAAGAAGAATAAAACTAATGCATCCATTTGCACACTTTTAATTACTTATAAGTATTTTAACACATTTAAAACAAAATTGAAACTCATGTAAATCTAAAACAATCGACATTAAATATTATTACTATATTATGTCACACAATAGTTAATTTATCTTTCAAATTACCTCTTACAACGTATTTTTGCTTCTTGACGTACTTACCTATTTGTTTGTAGCGTTGCTAAGCAATACATAAACTTCATACTAATATAAAAGGTCAAATCCAAAGAGCCCGGAAATACGTCGTCTTCACAACCACTCGCAGAAACGTGTGCGAGCCAGCGGCGCTACCACGAACTTCGAAACTCGAAGTTTGGCTATCACCACTATCTCCATCTCTATCTCTATCTAACTTCGAGTTTCGATTTTCGTGGTAGCGCCGCAGGGACTTATACCACAAAACTTTACAAGCGTTCAATTTGACAAGATTGACAACTTTTTCTATGGAAAATTGCACAATTAAGTCGAATTATAGACTTGTAAAGTTTTGTGGTATAGGGGCGGCCTTTGATTATAGTCCCAGAGGACAAATACTTATGTGAACGCGGCGGGATGCTGTCCGCGGCCTTCGTGCAGGTAGCCTGGCTCAGAGCGCACATAGGTAGAGGTAGAGCATATTTTCCCGTAAATAGTTTACACTATTAACCTTTGAAGTGGTATATATAAACCCGACTGATAGTATAATGGCTACGCATGTTCTGGTCCTGGAACCACAGGAACCTGATACCAACATACCTGTAGGTACGCCTTGAGCCTTAAAGTACCATATTCTTAGTCTGAAGTACTCTGAACTGGACGGGTAGTTATAAATGCCAATAACATCAAATAAACCGTGTGCACCTATTTTCTTGCTGACTGTAGCGCCTCTAGTTTGTGCTTTGTTGCTTTAACTGTGATTGTTTACATCTACAACTTGTATCGGTAAAGTAAGTTGATGTAGGTAAAAGTTTTCATAACAAGAATAAGGAGCCTATTGTGCCAACATTAGGTAGGTATGCTTACTAAAGCCTGGAGGCGGTTTAATGTATGTTCTAGCTTGGTATACACTATGCAAATTTATTTAGGTTTATTGTTACTTTTCTCTGCGTATGGATCGTCCGATCAATGTTTTTTAACCGAAGTGAAGAGTCTGCTAGAAGGATGTGAACATTTAGTCGGTCTGAACATCACCAGTGTGGGGGGCACTATAGTCGACGATCACAATTGCGACGTGCTGCTCCCAAAACAAGTGTTCATCGAGGAACCGCTTTTTCAATATGATTTAGCCGACTCGGTAAGAAATTGTTATCATTTTAGATCCACAACAGGCATTGGCAACAGAACTTATTAGGTCTCTATATATGGATGGTGTTTCAATTGTCTATTATCTATATAAATAGGTACCCCTGTCCACCACTGTTATACATACAACTTCATATGTACAGGGTCCCACATCCCACAAAGTTTACAACTTTTACAAGTCAGTAAAATTTATTAATGATTGCCAAAGTACAAAGCGAGAATATTTTTTTGTGAGATAGGCCCCAAATAGTTTGGCACTGAATCTAAATACTTGGAAATCGTTTTGTATTTGTCGGCAGCCACGTCAGCAGGACTTGTTCACATTTCTGAAACGTTAGTAACTACTTACATCTACAAATATTCACGGGGTAACTTATTCAACTACCAATTCTATTCATTGCAGAAAAAATACTACACCATTTTTATCGTGGATCCAGATTCTCCACCGCAACTGGAGGGAGAGTTTTACCTTCATATGTTAAAGTTTAACGTTCCCGTAAGTTTTATTCCATGTACCTATAGTATCTTTGGTTGTTTACCTAAAGTTAGTTTAGTTTAAACCGGTTTCCCAAATCGTTTTAATATTTCAGGGTTCGGCTTTAAAAACTAAGGAGGGTGGCAGTAAAACGAATGGGGTCGATTATCGCCGTAAGTAACTCGTACATACAAGACTAGGTACCTACCTACTTCTAGATACATTTATACACGTGTCGACGTTTCCGTATATTTACCTACCGTAAAATGGGGTGAGTAGGGTTCGCGGGGAGAGTTGGGTTATGAATGGGGAGAGAAGGTATGAAAGGGGAGTTAGATGGTTTTTTAAGGCTACCTACAAAAATAACATTATTTTACAAAAATAACAGTATTACTATAGCTCCATTTTAAATTGGAATACATATTCCAATTTAAAATGGAGCTATAGTAATACTCATACACAATAAAAAAAGAACGATCCAACAATCTTCTAAAATCACCTTTGTATGAAAACCCATCTCACCCCAATTACGAGGGACTACGGGGTGAGGTGGGTTTTCCTGTTTATCGTCAAAGTTATGAAATGGAACTACCCAAAATAAAATAAAAACTAAAATACAAACGTCCGGAACACTTATTATATACACCAGTCAGTTTGTATAAGTAAAAATAAAATGTTATCGAGGTTAGAATGTCAGTTTTCACCCTACTCGGGGTGAGTAGGGTGAAAACTGACATTTTACGGTACCTACTTGTCGACTTGTCTTCCATGCGCCAAGTTCTGTATAACAAGTGCAACTTGTTTAAGTACGCTATTATAGACTTAATTGATTGGAGTCTAAATCCTATAGAATGGCGTGCCTGCGTGCCTACATTATAATTTGAAATAACCCTAAAACAGACATTTGTATACCACAGAATCAGTCACTTTTGGTGTGTCTAATGAAACCATTATACATGTTGAAGATTCGAATATTCGGTTCGGCAAAAGCTGGACGGAATATTCGGCCGAATGTTCGAATTCGGGGAAACCAGTACCCTACTAGGCGCATATCTAAGTATCTATTAAATTACACTATTGTTTTCGACTCCAACTTGTTGTACTGTAAATGAATGAATGAATAATTTATTTCAGACGTAAGTCCATATGGGTTAGTATACATTGTGAACTTAAGCTAAGGTAACGGCGCCTATTACCGTGGTATTTAGGTAGTTTTCAAATGATTATAAAAAATGATGGGTATGAAAGCTCCTTAACATCCTAGTTTTTTATTTTTATTTAAGGGTGTTTATTGAACTTTCAGAATCGTAACTTTTTGAACCAATTTTAGTTTTTTGATAAAATAATTATTGAAACCAGGAAAGGAGATTCTTCTATTACCGAGGTAATAGATAGGATGTGATTCTATTACCGCGAATTTAGCTTTTATTACCGAGGGTACAAAAAGCAGCAATTTTCTACCATCGGTAATAGTAACCTAATACACAATTCGGTACCCAATATCGAGGATTAAAATAATATTTCTGACTTTGGTAATAACATAAAAATAGGAGAGACCTTTGCCCATCAGTGGGACACCAAACTGGCAGGGGTGTAGGCGTATGTGTATATAAAAAAAAAAAACATAAATCTACAAATGATGTCAACTGATTATAAGAATAACTACTACTTACATACATAGCAGGTAAAGCCTACCTTTTATTAAATCACTGTTACATTACATATAGTATGGATTCGGTATTTTGTATACAAAGAAAAAAAAATGTAAAAAGTTTTATCGAATTTAACCAAGCCTATGTCTAATACTTTTCGAACAATTTAGTATTCTGGGCCAGACTCTAATTAAATAGTTAAAGGGGAGTTTCGTAACATTCTGTATGTGTAATATTATGGTGTCTTTATTTGATTTTAAAATTTTGCTGTGATATGTTATTATCTCCGTTCACCATATATCTTAATAATGCGTTCTAGAGATATTTTCAATTGTAATTGTACGAATGGAACCCTAGATGTGATTTATTTTAATAGAAGACTAAAATATCACTCGGTAATAGATACTTATTGTTAACCTATTACCGACCCAAACAAATATTGAATGGGTCGGTAAAAGATTCCTTTAGTTACTATTACCGAGTGGTATGGGATCATACCATCGGTAATAGACTTAATTTGGAATTTTGTAAAAACTAATTCCGACCCATAGAAACTTTAGGATATAATTGTATTTTCATTACAAATCAAACATATATATTACAAGCTTGGTATAAAACCAAAATCACATAACTGGTGAGTAAATATAGTTAATTATTACAATATTTAAACGACATGACAAAATAAGGGTTTCCATAGAAACTGCAGATTCAGTACTAAAGTTTTGTTAAAAATTAAGGGTTTGTTGAATACTTTCCATACCACGGAAATAGTTCTTTAATAGCGTCAATAGATCAAGATTCGAATAACTGTAAGAGATTATATAATCGATAACATATTAAAAAGATAAAGTATAAAGAAGCAAATCGCCGACTTAACTATTACCGTGGGATGCCACGGTATTAGTTACCCCAACTAAAAATGGCGTCTATCACCGCTGTATTTTATATTCTATTTTAAATGCATTTCGAGGCCAAAAAATATATAAAGAGTACGCACAAGTCGCGCAGAAAACTATAAATAATCATTTAAAATCCATAGCATTAGTTCAATTGTCATAGCTATTACGTGAAATAATAAATAAGATTCAGGTATACTTACCAGTGACGCCACGCGTTTGTATGACGCGACCTCTTCCTACGCCGCCGTCGCAGAAACTGACGAATTGCGAGCTTGTTATTTCATCCACACACATTTGCGTAAACAGAACCGTTAGTCAACTAAATTAGGCTTCATTTGTGTAAAATATGTTTTATTGTAAATCGAACGGTTTGCTTTCAAAATGCGTATTTTGAAATGCCGCGGTAATGGTAGACGAATTTGATACCCCCGGTAATAGGCGCCGTTACCTTATTATTAGTACATTCAAATGTCACAATTTAATAAAACATAAAATAAAATAAAACATAAAATTCAAATTAGCGAGTCCCACGCTCCCATATCTATTTAGGGCTAGGATCTCGCATGCAGTCTGATGCATAGCCTGGTAAGTGGACAGTCTGGCCGGTTTGTCAATGCGTTAAGGACGCCATTCGAACTGCCTCTTGCCCTGCGCACCAGCGAGGCAACGCGCTTACGCACGATGGCGTGAAAGCCATCCGTACGCGCCTCCGCAAACATGGCCGATGCGCTGCAGTAACGTGGCGAACCCAATAGCATCCTGAACGCATTGTTGTACTGGACTCGCAGGGCGTTGAGGGTCCGCTGCGAGTAGCTGACCCACAGGCTGCACGTGTAGAAAGATTGACAGAAGGCTTTAAACAAAGTAATCTTCACTTCTGTAGTACACCGTGCAAACCTGCGTGCCAGCATGTTACACCATACCGCCAACGCCCTACGCTCCCTTTCCACGTCAACGTTATCCGACAACTCTTCCGTAACCCAGTGGCCCAGGTACTTAAACTTTGATACGCGGGTTAAGTTCGTACCACCCAGTGCGACGGGCGGCACTGCATCAAGTTTGCTACCATGCGGGTTGAACACTAGCATTTCGCTCTTTTTTGCGTTGTACCGGAGCCCCTGGGTCTCGGCGTAGTCCTCGCACACACTGACCAGCTTCCTGAGAGCACTGATTGATGGACTAAGCAGCACCATATCATCAGCGTAACTAATGTTATTGACACTAATTCCGTCAATCGACCATCCGATTCCGGTACTGCTGAGTTCAACGATCAGCATGTTCATAAAAAGATTGAACAATTTGGGTGATGTCAAGCCCCCCTGCCTCATCCCGCACTTAAGGCGATACATGTCTGAGTGCGAGTCCGCCCACCGTACGTAATTCGTTTGGTTATTGTACCAGTATTTAAACATGTTAATAACTTCGCCAGGTAGATCAGTCTCGCACTCCAGCTTGTTCCAGAGTACATCGTAGGCTACCAAATCGAAAGCCTTAGATAAGTCTAGGAAGCACGCATACACTGGCGTCCTCCTTTCAGTGTAGTACTGGACAGTTTGCTTGAGACACAACACCGCAGACTCTGTGGATAAACCGGTTTTGAAGCCAAATTGTGCATCGTGCAGATCAAGGTGCTTGTTAAGCAACCTGCCAAGCAAACTGTCCAATACCTTGGCGATTATGGTAGCCAGCGATATGGGCCTATAATTAGAACTGTCCGCTACGTCACCGGTTCTGTTCTTCACGAGTGGCACGACAATCGTTTTCATCAGTTCGTCTGGTAGGTAAGAGTGCCTGATGCAGAACGTGAAGAACATTGCCAGCACCCCGCATGTTGCAGGAGCTCGATGCTCAGGCCATCGTGTCCAAATGTTTGCGACTGTTTCGTGCGTATGTATTACTTACAATACGTGTTATAAAGCTTACAGAATGCCAGCGCCACCTAGGGGGACGGGCGCGCATCGCTACATCAACCTGCTGTACGAGCAAGCTGACGGCAACAACTTCCTTCCCAACGCCGGGTTAACTCGCCACCGGTTCTCGATTTCCGACTGGATGCGAGGCAAGAACCTCTGCGGTCCGGTCGCGGCCGCGCAGTTCCGAGTGCAGTACTAGATGGCGCCACACATCACGTTGCGAGAGTTAATAGAGCTATTTTACGTTATTTTTTAACATACAACAAAAAAGAGTTTCACACAAAGGCGATGCTCGAGTCCACTGCTACATGACTATTAATTAGCCTTCAGGTCATTTGTGAAACAATTTTCGAAAATATTTCTAACTTACCTTAGAAATTAGAAAACCTGTAAGCAGTGCACAAATGATAAGAGTTTCAGGATTAGGTAAGTACTCTCCCGTCGACGTCGCTTTACATACAAGATCTTCTATAGTAGAGTAATCTCTGATAAGCTAAAACATCAAATTAATTTACATGTAGGTAGGTAAGTTAAGTACGGTAGGTTTTATAAGTAACGTGACTTCTTACCATTCAATATTGTATTAGGTATATTTATAATCTAATTCTGCTCCATCGAATCACATAAAATAAAACTAATCGTTTGACCTGAGGTTTAAATAGACGTTATAAAAATAAATTGCTTATCTTCGGACCCCTCGGGGTGCCATAATCTCGAGTTATTAGTGTGGAGTGGACACAAATTGACCATCCTGTCTAATCGAAGTGTCAGGTGACGTAAGCGACTCATCAGCTCTGCACCTCGGGCTAATTGAGCTACATATACCTACCTATACTATATCTAGGCACGTATGTGTATGTGTTGTAAGAGGTTGTGCATGATGGACGTATTTGTCAAAATAAATATATGAAACTCACAAAAGAACATTTTCTAGTCTTTCGCCTCCATTGTAGGCCATACAATTTTGGTCTACAACTTTTAAGGGAACAGTTAAAGTTGGACCACAATTCGCGCTTGCTTTTGGCTGTTTGCTTTAAACAAAGCTGCTACTGCAAACGTCCGATATTTAAAGTTCGTATATACATATCTCTATATGCGATGGTAATATTTTTGAGGTTATAGCCCTAAATCTGGTCAAACATAGCAGGAGAGTCAACATATTAGGTACTTAGATGAGGTAATTTTCCATTTTGCCATTATACTTAGTGTAAATTGGTAAAATAAAAATAAGTATTAAATACGAATAGAGGTATTTGTTACTATTAAAAATATGTAGGTAGATAAGTATTTAGGTTGATTGTCGAATGGAATTACTTAATTGAGCTGTTTGTTGTCCGAACCGTCCAGTCTTTAAAAGATAATTATTTTATCCGTTCAAAATATTATATTCAAGGCAAGTTTTGGTTTATTTTGTGTAATTCATTAGCCCGGTTATATGAGAAATAAACCTAAACGTCAACACAAATTCAATACAATTCGTTTTTATCATTTTTTATGGTATTCCCTTGTGATTCGTAAAGGCAAAGACCGACGTCGCCGCCAATTTGTGAGGCGCCAGCCGACCACTCCACCGATAGCTGAAGTTACTTAACATATTGAAATCTCTGAATGGGTAATTAAACCAACACTTACGGGGCTCATGTCAAAACACATATCTTTTGTTTCTTTTCTTCGGGCGTCGTAAAATACGGGCACGAGCGGCGTAGGCTGCGCACGCGACGATGCCTCTCACCTCCGGCCCACGCGCAACCTTTCCTAATTTATATAAACAAATTATTTTCTCATCTTATACCAACTACTGGTTTTTTATCAGGTGATTTATGCTTGACTGACACAGAAAATAAAACCGCTTACGGCCATTCGTTTGCCGCTGCTTTCAGTAAATCATACTTTCATGCGTACCTACCTACATGGAAGTTGCCAAAATAATGCCTCTGTCACGTGGTGAGACATTTCTCGGAAAGCTCGTGATTCGGGTGGTCCTGGCCGTTTTATAGGTGCTTGCTGTAAAGTATTGCGACCTTTTTCGAGTTTGGAAATATTGAGTGCACTAAAGTATGATACCTAAACGTTTCCGTTCCCAAGCCAACCACCACCAATACCAAGTTCCTGTTTCCCTAACTTTTAACTCTTTAGCGTGACTTTGTAAAGCCTTAAAAAAACCTGACCGGATTTGAGATGGTGTTCGAAAGCAAAGGGGTGGAAAAAAAATACTTGACTGCTTATGTTTAATTCGATATAGGGGCCCCATTGCACGAAACTATAAGTTACAATGTTATAAACTTATACAATGAGGCAGTTCACACCCTCACCTGGCGATGACCATGGCTTCATTCAATTATTAGTTATTCGGAAATCTCTGAAGTGAGTGTGGAGAGTTAGTGAAGAGTTACAAATGTGTTGTTACGTATATAAATCAGTACCGTCTTAGCTATTGTCAGACGAGACGCACGTAGCCTAAACCACTGAAGAGTGAAAATTGGAACACATATTCTTGAATGGACGAAGAGTCTACTCACTAATTTAGTATTTTTGGAAATTCATACGTTCAGGGGTCATAAGATAATTTTCTAATTGTAATGATGCAGTACCTACTTATGCAGAATTTGTAGAGGAGAACAGTGCTGGTAGAGTTGGGCCATGTAGTGCAGGAGGCTTTGGCACTAATTGTCATTAAATAACTTTTTAAAACTGAAAGTTATACCTAAGAACCAGTCTTGAAAATTACTTTAGGTACATAGTTAAAATTATTTTGGTGAGATCTTTCACGGCTACCGATCAATAGTGTAGAACGGTAGGTATTGCAAATTCATAGGGTTTTATAGCAAGCGCTAAGAAGAGGCTTTTATTTTTATCTCCTACATATCTTATTGTAAGTCCGTACTTTGGTTTGAAAATATAATACAAATAAATAACACGCAAGCAGACGTTATTTCATCATCATCATCATCATCATTATCACGAGGCCTCCCCCAAAGAGTGCCTTAGTACATTCACGTAAACGAAGTTTCGGACATAAGCTAGATTTCTATATTTATTAAAATAATACCGTTGTTTACCAAGGCAGATGTTTATATTACGATTTTGCGTTACATATAAAATATTTGTAACGGAGTGCAAACTGCTTAGTAGTAAAATGTGCTTAATGCTCCTGGTAAAATGGTTGATGTGATGTTGTAGGTTCGAGACTCGAGAGTGACCGTGAGTAATGATGATCCATGATGTCATCCTTAGCGCCAAGGCATGGACCGACCTGATTCTCTGTGGTTGTTACAAACCGCAAATTAATTCATTCCTTTTTTGAGACGTACCTGTGTCGTTTATAATAACCAATAGAAATATATTCCGGGAATTATCGTTGTGATACAGCAAAGAGGATGATTAAAATTAAATACAGTTTCACGTTGGCCGCCTCGTCGCATATTGTTGCCGAAGTCTTTTATAATTATGTTGTTATTACAAGGATTTAGGTAATAACCGTAACATATGGAGATGCCTAGCTGTCATCTCGATATGTTGTGGTTATTAACGAGTATTTACGAAAATTATTGACCCCAATTAATAGATACTAAATATTGTGAAGACTTTTCAAAGCGTTTGTTATAATCCACGTCTACAAAGTTTTAGTAACATTATCAACATGACAAATCGTAGGTAAAATTCGCAACATGCAAGTTACGAAACATGAAATTATTGTCAACATCTGTGTGCACTGTGCACATTGTTGTTGCTACTGTACCTAATTTGACTCGTTACTATAGTACAGTCGAATGCAAAATGTTTATCCAGGGTATAGTAGTACACATGAATGACAGCTATTACCGATATGTCGTCACATTAATCAGTTTAATTAACGTAAGGTGTAATGGTACAAATGGTCATATCGTATATTATATATGTATATAGATGTATTTGAACCTGATGGTAGGGACAAGCATATATGGACTCGATTGAGACCTTGTCGATACGTCTTTGTTTATATATGCAACATTCGAAAATATATGTGACATTAGTATTGCCTTACCTATGGAGATATATGATGTAGTGGACGAACATTTCTGTATTTGATAAAAATATGAACGTATATTGATTTTTAAAAATAAATTATAATAGGTACGCTGCGCTGATATTCCTACTCCATAGTCCATTCCATCTCATTTCTAATTGAACTCTTGTGTCACCTATGAGTTAAAACTACATATGTAATGCATACGCTCGTAATCCATACATTTGATGTCGTTGCACGGCGTCTTTTTGACAGGAAGCCCATCTATCGTAAATTAATCGACATGGGTATCCAGAAACACCAAATTATGGAACCGGTTTGGCGTGTGCGCAGACGCGAGCCCGACCGGAAATACTAGCGTTAGAGATCGGCTGAAACCGCTTCTGAGCCCGCCTTGGGTAGAGCTGGTCGAGCAGCACCACACCTACTAGCCCTCTTATTTATAAAACTTAATAAACCTCTGTTAAATAAAAGTATGTTTTGTTGCTTTCTCAAAATCAATTATCTTAGCTTTGCCTTAGGGTTGACTGGTAGATAATGTTTAAGGGCATTAAGTCCGCCTTTTTACCATAATTTCTTTTGTCCAATAAAGATTCAATAGATAAATAAATAGACATAAATTAAAAATGGGTATCATTCCTTGTTTGCATCTTTTATGGAGTTGTGCTTGCATGCTTGCACAGCCGGTCAATCACGTAATGCATGTTACCTACATACCTACATCAGGCAGATCTAAATGTGATTTTTGTATGGGAAAATTACCGTTGAGTTGTCCTATATAACGTGCGTTCGAAAAGTTACGTGATTAGTCATCACCCCTCTGATCTCGTTCAATCGGTCGAAATACTTTCGTTATTAGGTCCTTTAGTTCTGTTGGTCGATTTGTGTAACGTTTCGTATTATGCACGCTAGTTCTGTTGGTCGATTGCGTAACGTTTCGTATGCACGCTATGTGGATCTAAGTTTTTATGCGAAAATTACAGGTGATTTGTCCTAACGCTCGTTCGAAAAGTTTCGCAGTTTTTCATTGGTACTACATTCGCGCATGACTAAGTATAGTCCGGTCTCTCTTGCCGCTTTAAACTCTGCTCTCGCGCACCTCCGATCGCGCACCTCCGATCGCGGTAGGTAAGAAAGAAAACGTGCTATGTGGCGAGCGAGATATCATGATTTTAATTATGTAGCTGTCAAACAACGGCTTGGATTAACTAAGCACAGGACTTTCTGTGTGTCCTTCTCCTTACGTCGTGTTCCTCATTGCTGCAATGACGGTCGTCAACGCGCCGATGTGAAGTTAGTATTTTCCGCACTGTCTCTCCACCTGTTCCGGTGCTTAGCAGCGTGGAGTGCTTCATGCAAGTTGGTATCCAGTGTCGAGCATATACATGATCGGCCCATCTAGTTGGACTCCTCCGTCTTGGTCGTTTGCCATTCACCTTGGGTAACCATCAGCTGGTCTAGGTTGTTTCCCTCTTTCCGGGAGATGTGACATTGTCTTCTGTGTGTAAGTACCTATACAATTTTTTTTCCGTGGTGCAACTGGCAATTGGGTGATTTACTCGCGCAATGAGTAAAGTTGTAATAATAAAATAATCTTCAAATTCACATTGAATTTTCAACTCTACTCACGTCTTTCGTCTTCATTCTTTTTTGTGGTCAAAATGTAGCCTTCAACGCTGTGGTTTCTAATTATTGCATAGGTAGCTTAAAGCCTCAGGGTACAATTAGAATATTTGAGAGACGATAGGTATTGGCACACTATAGTAGTCCAGTGTCTAGTGATTCAAGTACCGAGCAAACCAGGGGCAAACTTATTGCTTGTGGCAACGCACGGCAGCATGGGACCTAATGTCCTATGCAGGCTGAAGATAATGATGATGACAAATTGGCACGACTTATTGTGATGTCAGGCGCCACTATAGGTACCTGCCTGTCCTCTGTCCACACAGGTAAGTAGTTTTAGTTCATTGACACGTTTAATTTTGATATAAATAGGTACGAATATAACTTAGTAAATTGGTATAACAAAATTCATGGGCTCGTTTCCAAATAAAACTTTATGACGTGTCCGAAATTAACAAGTTAAGACGTGTATCTAAACACAATATTTGGCCTTATAAAAGTTACGCTAGCTAATTCAATTTCAATGTCAAACATGTTTACGAGCAGCGCAAGCGCCAGTGGAAACTTGGAAAGCGAACGATATACTTAGTTGGACAAAGGCGTTACTTATTAGCAAGTGGCTGGGAGTTAGGCCTTTGTTATTCCGAAGGGCGGAATAGATTTCCTTCCGGTCGCCCACCTGACGCCCGCGCACGCCCTCGCGCTATAACCGAATCATTGAATTAAACGAAAACCATTCCTATGATAATAAAGATAATGACCATGGTACTTCGGCTGACACCATTAATTCGCATTAACTTAGCCAAAGTACGGTTAGACAATTAAGGACTAAAATACTGCTGGTTGATTGGGCTTTATTATTTTGAATGCTTTGTCATAAACTAACGACATTACGGCGATAAATGTGGCACTTAAATTCGCTGATTTTTAATTATATTGGCATTGCTCAGGAATTGATGAAAAAAGTTCGTAAAAAGGTAGAAGATATACCTATTAGCTACTAAAGTACAAAAAAGTGCCGTGCGATAAAATATAGCCTATTTCCATCCCAAAAGTTCCATTGTTTAAACTGGTGAATTTATTTTTGAAATCTGGTGAGTAGGGTCGGAGATTACCCCCATTACATTACCATAGTCAAACTTAAAAAAACAACAAACTATACCTCCTTATATAAGTAATATGATAAATAGGTGGTACCTATAGATTATCCGCTGGATGCGGGTGACAGGACCGGTAGTTGCGGCACTCTTTGGGGGAGGCCTATGCCCAGCAGTGGACGTCTTTCGGCTGATATTATGATCATCATGTTGATTTATATCTAAGTGCCGTAAGTACCAGCACAGCAGTCAATTTTTAATATTTAATTTTATTTAGTTCGATTTGTGAAAGATCGTCTCGTAATATTTATTTATTTATATAAGTTAAACCGCAAAACTATCTAACAGCAATTTGCCCGAATCGAGTAATTCGCGGTAAGGTCAGGTGTATCCATTGAGAGAGTTTCTAATGCAGTCGCCGCCAAATATGGAGCGTCGTTTGTCAATGCGCAAGCGCGGCTACGTCATGCTTAAATCTGAACGAAGGCTGACTGGGGGCGGGTGCAATTAAGAATCCTTTCAAAACTTGGATAAGTTACACAAGTGCACTTTGCTGTGAAATCTATGTGCATTAAAACTTACCGAAATAAATGTTTAAGAATGGTAGAGTATTTGACCGGTTAGCGACCACCTAATTTATTGTGTCAGTTTGCGACCGCTCAGATGAGTTTGTGGACTGAACGTTCTTTAATGTCCGCTGAAATGTTATCGTCTGACTGGAGCTGATCGAGTAACCTCAACTCTCCGTCGCCAATTATATAGTAGAACTGAAATGTTTATAGAATGTAACTAGCAAGGTACGGCCACTTACACATTTGGTGGTGCGGAGTCGGTGCGGTTTCAGTAAGCTGTAGCTATCAATGTCAAGATTCACATTCTTTAGTGTGTCCATTCATTTCAATGAGTGATATAATACTACTGCGCAAATATGGTACATACAGTATGCCGACAAGGTAGGAAATGTTCTGTAGACTTTCCACTATTTAATACTCACCATTTGAATATACCTACATATCTATAATACCCGAAGCTACGACCTCATTTTTGTCTTTCAATTTGTGTAATATGCGTTAACAATGATTGTTCCATCAGTCAACCTCTAACCAACAACAAACAGGCGTCACATTGTGTCAAACATAATTTTCCCAAACACAGCCATCGGCCATCAATCGGCAGTATTTTATGAAAGAAACTTACGCAACTCACATGTGTGTCGCTATTGACAGCTACCATTAGCACAATGAGAAGCAAGCGTAGCGCAGCAGCGGCCGTGACACGGGCTCGTGCGTACGCCTCGAATTCGCGTCCATTCATAAAGACACCCACGGCCACGGAGGCTGGCCCATTCACCGGCGCCGAGCCTTGCGCAACACCCCTCCCCCGCACCAGACCTTCGGCGGACCTTACGCTGGTGTCACGTTTAACCTTTAGGATGACACTCGATATCGTATCGTATGTGCTCTAAAAGGCTCCTCATTGTTAGAGATAGGTGAGATAGGTCAATAACGCCGGAAACTTAAGACCACGTCGTAATGTAACAATAAGTCCAGAACTTTATTACAAATCCCGAAAAACAGTGTCTAAAAAAACAATCCTTCCAAGTGCCAGATACTATAACTATATTATTATCTGTTTTTATCCTGTTTTGTGAGCTGTTGGTTTTCCAATAAATAAATAAATAAATATATTTACAGAGTTGACTAAAAAGAGCACAAAAGAGTTATCGAATAAGTATAAAAAAGTACCGAATGAAACTTGTTTAGTTGTACACGCATCATAGCTAATCTTAGGATTATCAGTACTAGGGATGTAAAATACCATATTATCACTATTATCAGTTCTTTTATTACACACATATTTGGATAGCTATGCCATTACTATCCTTATAGAGGCTATCAATTGGCATTATACAATTAAATCGAATAAACCACGTTCCAATATAAGTAAGAACCTTAACTATTAGTCTAAAGGCCCACTTTGCTATCGTATTAACGCACTAGAGCGTAGCCGGCATGGGGATATAATAAATTGACGTGAAATTTATATGGATTGCAGACCGAATGGAAATAATAGCACTTCACTTATTAGTGAGCCTGAATACTTACAGCAACATAGCAGTTCATTTTAATGAAAAACAAATGCAAATCGGGAATGCGGGTTTTGGTTTTATTCGCTTTCGGTTGGCTACTTGAGTTAATTAACGCGTATAATCGTGCGGCTGTTTAAATGGAGGTGCACTTAAACGCACCTGAACCAGTTTAGAATTAAGAACACATTTAAATTCATTAAAAAACTTTCGTCGAGCCGCTGCGACGTTTATAAGACATGCATAAGGGGACACCAGTTCTAGAGTATAGTTACTTTGGTACGGATTGTTTTTCTAGACCGAACTCACTTTCTCTTTGTGTCTAGTAAACAAAGCGATTTTCTTCCATTGTTTAGTGTAACTGCTAATTGGTACTGAAATTGACGTAGGAAACATCAACAGTTTTTCATCCAAAAGGCGGCTTTATGTCTAAGGAAAAGTCCACATTAAAAAATACATAGGAAAATTGTTCACTTTCGGATACCAGCGCCATATTTAAGTATGTTGTTAGGCATGTCTTCTGGATCCAAAAACTGCCAAGAGACAATCTCCAAGTAGTCGGTCTCCCCCATAATGAAGAAGTGCAAATTACACCCAAACTATACAACGTACATTTACACATATAGGGTAGGTATTACTTTAAAGCTCTCTATCATCCCTTCTTACATTTTATTTCAATACATACGCTAGTTTAAGT
The DNA here is from genome assembly GCA_947049275.1 of Epinotia bilunana. Taxonomy (NCBI): domain Eukaryota; kingdom Metazoa; phylum Arthropoda; class Insecta; order Lepidoptera; family Tortricidae; genus Epinotia; species Epinotia bilunana. The sequence goes on along the minus strand of OX346263.1, from coordinate 9,574,157 downwards.
AGGTACCTTCTATTAGCAAAAGTATAGTACAATGGGGAGTGTTCCGATGAATTGTTCGGATTAATCCCCGCCGCTTCCTTCCGCCATCGCCCTACGCGACAGCTTTTCCATTCTCACCACGTAGATGGTTGGCAGTCCTCAACTGTGCGTTTCTCCCGAAACTTTCTGCCTCGCACAGCCAAACTCTGGAATGAACTGTCGCCTGCGGTATTTCCGGACCGTTATAACCTTCAAGCCTTCAAGAAAAGAGCGTACTCCCATCTTAAAGGCCGGCAACGCACCTACAACTCTTCTGGTGTTGTAAGTGTCCATGGGCGTCGATTATCGCTTACCATCAGGTGATTCGACTGCTCGTTTGCCTCCTATATAAAAAAAAAAAGTATAAAAAAAAAACAAAGGAAAATTCTATGATATTTCATACTTTGCGGCAAAACTAGAAAAGATTTTCGAAAGTACTGTAAACACAAGTGATATCTAGTATTTCAGCTTTACTTATATTCCAGAGTATTATTTTAACACAAAAGCAAAATTGGGAAAATAATGCTGTAAAAACCAACAACGCAAAGCGACTTTTCCCTACAAGATTAAATTTATCGATATTATATTTTCCAGAAACCAGCACCAACTTTTAGTATTACTTAGCACTGTTAACCATTTTGTATTTAAAACAATAGACTACTTAAACAATAGCGTCACTTATTCAAATAAATAAATAAAGTATTTATAAAAAGTTTTCATTTCAACCGTACCGATGGGTATTTAGTTAAGATCCGGTCAAGACAAAGAATCCGTAAGATAACTACTTACATTTACTTTAGCCAAGCCTGTCCCTCTTGGCGCTTCGGCTAAGCTCGGCTCGCGGGCACCTCCGAGGTGTCGATGCACGTGCTATATGTACGCAACGAGCGCATGTCAGGGTGATGCCGTGATTCGAACATCAGTAGAGAGTAAAAAAGTAATTCCAGAGACTACCCCCTACATTTAAACTTTCTTAAACCTAGAGCTGGGCACCGTTAATCTAAAGGTTAACTTCGTTACATGAACACGTTACTTTCATTAATCGTTAAAGCTTTACATTCTTGAAGATTTAACGGAAGTTAATGTTAATAGTTAACCGTTTAACTCGTGATAAAAGTTGCGTTAGTCAATCTCACTAAAACATAGTATTTCATTGTCATTCTTAAAACTAAAAAAACCTATGCTTAAAACTAAAAAAATATTAGGACGTACGAGTACCTGTCTATCCCGAAACGATTATACCTATAAATAGTGCGACAGCACATATCTAACAATCTCAAATAGGTAGGTGTGTTAGTCTTAATTAGGTAAATGTTGTTATTTATATTTGTATCAGAATGGTATCGCTATCCTAAAGAATTTGTATTCACCCACGTTTTGCATGACCTGCCTTTTCAAATGTTAAAAGGATTAGTAAAAGGTTTAGGCAAATAAACCTATTCAAAAACGCAATTGCAAAAGGTCGTGTCTTAAACTTATTCTTCGTGTTTATTATTCTTAGTTTTGAGACACTTCCGTGATTACCTACATATTTCTAGTCCAAGTATTACTCATACGATACTTCCTTGTGTCTTGAACGAACAACAAAATTGTAAACATAAGAATCACTATCGATTACACTTATAATTGATATAATAACCCCCGACGGGCCTCGACAATTTGAATACCGTTCACAATTTTCGTGTAGGTTCAAATAAAAGGTATTTTTGAACTGGTAACACCTGCTACGAAAACCTAGCACAGCTCAATCAATTTGATTGCATACGTATTTGGTAGTTTATATATGCTCAGACCTTATGGGCTAAGAGAACTGCCGGTTTGGGACTATGGGACTAACTTCATTTTTATTGTCCCCCTGCATGCCCCCCTGGCCATTAGGGTCGCGATTGTTTCATGTGGCAGGGCGCTCGCCTATTGAAGGAAAGGCGACGAAGATCGTTCGACCTAGGGCTAGACAGATGTAGCGACGTGCGAGGGGGACTCCAGTGTGTTTTGTATATCCTGGAGTCATCCGCATGAGTTAAGGTGAGAGCGCAGATGGTCTCCGCCCTAGTATTTTTAGTGGATAGAAATATTTAATAACTCAATTCCCCGATGTGATGTGACAAAAAGCTGTCGCAGCGGCGTACGTGTCTTAAAATTAACGACTTTGAAAATACAACACTTATCTATCAGACAGTTTGCTATCCATCAGAGGCTCTATTCCATCAAAATCTGTTTCTAAGAACGTTCTAAGCTCACCCGTACATAACAAAGTGTGTGTTGTGCGCGACGGCTGTCCGATCTCGTCCCCCACTCAAGAGCCTCGATTAACATCTGACGGATGATTCATTAAGTTTCGGTGTCACACTCAAGTGTCAAGGCTCTAGACCGCTTAAGATATTAACTTAAGTGCGTGGAAGGTGCCGGGGTCGGCGAAGTATTTTTGAAGGTTTTAAATTATCTTCCGGGGGTAAAAGGTTCTTAATTTAACCGTATTTTCAACCCCCGAAGAAAACGAGGGGTATCTGTGTACCTACTGCTGCGGCATCGTAGCTCCTAAACAGATGAACCGATTTGAGATACTCCGTATATCGATGTCATGTCCTCACCAAAATTGACACGACGAGTCGTTGCGATGGCCACATTTTAGGCTTAGCAATACTAGTTTAATACGAGGAGATTGTCAGGGCATAAGCCAGGGTTACCGTCGTTATTCTGTCAGTAGAGGTAGGTATGCACAAGCACTCATAAATATAACATCATATTACTGCCATAAAGTGATATTTAAAGATACCAGTAACCGTATATTTTGAATTTCACGATTTGAGCCGGAAACCGGCAAAGCTCAATGTTTAATACGATTTTAACAACACTAGGTCCGTATTTAGTCATAAAGTGGGGCACCACAGATCCTTATTAAGTTGTCGTAATGAAGATAGAGCTGGCATAATTACTATGCTGATTTCCTTATTAAAGTCACAATAATACCTACGACAATAATGTCCGATGTTAATGGTGAATACGCACGCATAATTAGGTGTTGCATGAGACACTAAGTAGAAGCAAGCAATGAGCAGTATCGTAGGCAGGAAGTGAGAGGCAGCCTGCGATCTGGAGATCAAACAATACTGTATTGGCAAATAATGCGTTTGTTCGACGCGTGCGCAGCGGGGGCGTCGTTCATGAATGGACGCGCGTGATTCACTTGAGCCCATTCACAGCCGACGCGGCGAGCGCATCTATTTCTCAGTGCTTAAGGCTTTAGAAAATAACTTGATTTCCTTTGTTCTTAAAAATGGTTTCAGGCATCATGATCGTGTTTCATTATCGATTTCACTTTGAGTCTTCTCTCTGTTATTTTGTTCTTTAAGCAATAATAACATAAACATTATGAAGCTAGAAATAGACGTTAGACGGTAGTAAGCTGAGATGATTGATATTTATTTTGGCCTTTTCCAATAAATAGATATCGAATCACTTTTATGTTGAGACTTGAAGTGTTAGTGCAATCCGTTTTGCAAAAGTTTTCGCCACACGTCGCTGGGTGTAAACGATCTCTGCCGCGGTCAGTCCGTATAGCCTCAATACGGTTGGCTTGACTCGAAGGCAAAAGGTTATGAGATTTCAACCCATAGATTTGCTGATAGCATTTAACTGGACGGGTAATTGTTTGGTGAACGGGCTATTAATTTTGTATAATGGCTTTAAGTCCACATTTAAGTTACCTAACGAAATTATGGTAAGAGGCCCCGGTACACGATGCTATTGAAAAGTTTTAAATGCTCGGCATGAAACATGGCCGACTTGTTTTGTTTGTTCGTGCATTGGTATCCATTCATATCGACCTTTTATTAGTTGCTCTACGTAATAATAAATATAAATAAAACCTTGGCTTGTTTGGGCCTGGCATATGTCGCTCTAAACTATTAATTATAAATTATAATTGAGCATTATCATAGTTAGGTCAGGTTTATAAGCTGGACAAAGGACCATGTAGAACCACATTGAAATAGATTCCATATTCGTTCATGTAGTTAAAAGCGATAAATGGAAATAGTACGAGATATCTAATCTGACAAGCGCCGATATATTTACAACTGGGAATTTGCATTCAAAAACAATCATAGGTTGCGCAAATTGAAGATATTCTGCAGAAATCAGCCTAACAAGGACAGTCGTATATAAAAGGCGAGTTAGATAAGCGATAGGATAGGTTAACAATAAATAGTGACAAGTCGGTCCAATGTGTTTGCAGTTTAAATAGTGCAGATTATCGCAGCGCGGTCGCTGCTGAATATCTCCCTGTGTAAACACTATCCGATTAGATCCGTGCCGGATAATCTCGTGTTATTTATTAGCTAACACCTGTTGAGGGGGTACGATCCAATCTTCATATTTCATTCTAGGAAGTACGTTCATATACTTGCATCTCCTCGGGGGATATGATGACATTTCGTTTAAAATGAACATTAATATTTTTCAATTGTGACTTTAAATTAAGTAACACTCTTTAAATTAACACCTATTTATTATACGTTTGAAATTAAACTAATAATGTCAGTATGACTATTATTTTGGTAACCAATGGGAATATAAATTAAAGCTCCGCTATACTTTTCGATGATTAGACAGTTTAAGCCAGTTTTAAGTGAGTGGATTGGGTAGTTAAATCACAAATTATACGTACGGATGATATATATCATAAAATGTATAAAGCATATATGATGCATATATGATGTCTGATTAAGTCTAGTTTTATATTCAGACCTGAATAAGCAGAAATTATAAAATTATGATTCAGAAATACGAGGAATATTCAATTTCGTGGCTTTACGTCGTTAAAAAATATTGTGTAAACAACATATTTAACAGCGTCGATGACCAAGATTCCCGTACGGCTACGGCTAGGCCGGCGAAGGCTAGCCAGGCGATAAACTTCGTCCATAATTTCCCTACATTATCGCCGTGCGCGCTTACCTAAAATTACAATCTTAGCTAAATTAGTTTAACTCATATATCGTTGGGAATTATGAAAGTGGGCTTCATAAAGAAGGCACTACGCTGTGTGATGTTATCGGCTAACTAGCCGCGACTCGGAACACGCCGTGTTCTCGAACGACAGTCTGTTTCCGTTACCTTTTACGGTTTTCCATTCCACATGTAAATGTCATCCCAAGTTTTAATCATTTCTCTAGTTGGCTGTTTTGGAATTTCTCGAGCAGAAAATAGAACCTTGATGAGATACTTAGGATTACATGAATATTTCAACAAAAAAGATTAGTTATTTAACTAAACATTTGTCTTGCATAATTAGGTACCTAACGTACTAATAACTAGGCTCAACTCAACTTTCATAAAGGTCACATTATATGACAGAATACATGTAACTATGACTTGTGACGTTAACTATATTGAAACCCACACGGATAACCGAACCGAACCTTTTTTTTTTGGGGGGAAAATGCGTTACGCATACCACCCGGGCGCAGGGGGTGACCCGAGTGGTTATGTGAGACGTTATGAGCTAATGAGACCCACGGTGTACCCACTATAAGTTACCCCCCCACTTGCCGCCTCGCCGTCATGTGGCGAGGTTACGGGAACGCTTGCGCACACATCCGCGACCCCGCCGGCGGCAGCCGCCCACAAGCGGCTCCTCGCGGATTCCCGGAGGCCCTTCACATGAGGTGCGACAGATGTTTTGACGCGCCTGCCTCCTCGATCTACACCTGTTCAGTAGCGGACCCCCCTGAGTCCGTTACGAGGAGATCGTGGGTGCGGAATATCCAGCACCCGGTGGCGGATCAGGTCTGGTTCCGCCACCGACCACGTCTCGGCCGCAGAGGATAGGGAAAGCGGCGCACCGTAATACCGGCATTCTTCTTCCTCTGCGGTCCCACCAATGCCGTTTCGGCGGAACGGCCCCGCCAAGTTCGCAGGGGGTAGGGAGAGTGGCGCACCGTTATACCAACACGCCTCTCCCCCTGCGATCCCGCCTCGGCCGCAGAAGATAGGCAGAACGGCGATCCGCAATACCGGTACTCCTCCTCTTCTACTACGGCCCCTCCCCTACGCATCCTAAGCGGGCTTTGCCAAGCACGCTAGGAGCGCCCTCCTCGGGCCAGCCGGCAGCCCTAACAGGCCGGCCCTGGGTGCCCCTTAGCTTTGCCGTGGGTGACCAGTCCACGGTTACTAAGCCCCCCCGCCCCGACAAGGCGGGTACCTTTTTTTACGTGGGGAAATGCCTTTATGCATCCCGCCCGGCCGGGGAAGTCAGGGCAGGTATGTCGGACTCCCGGGAGCCGCCCGGCCTACCGACTAAGACCCTGCGCTGTTCCATCTCGTCACCAGGGTGCCGGGTAACGGGCACGCCGAAGCACTCTTCCGCGACCTGGCGGTGACTGAAAGGCTTAATATTATAAATATTCTCATATACAACTGATTTAAAGCCAAAAGCTGTATAATAGATTCCATTAATTATGTGGTACACCTACTAAGCCTATAATTCTCTCTAAATATACTTAAAGCTGCTAAACGTATTGTCGCCATTTTCGATTAAATAAAGAGTATTTGAAAAGATAATTAAAGAAATACTTGACAATATTTGGCAATAACCAAAGTCGTATCGTAATTGCCAACTAACATAATGCTGACTGTGCCCTCATAGCCGCTATTTAAAACATACTTTGATTGTATAACCTATAAAAATAAACACTTTATTATCCATTTGTATTGCCTTTTAATTTTACTTTGAATATTCTGGTGGCGCGTGAATATTTTGTTGAAAACAACACACCACTTCACAGTAAATATAAATGTGCATGTAAAATGTACGTTCGCTAATAACACAAGTCCAATCAAAATCTTTAAACTAAATAAATATTTTTTCCAATACGATATACCGTATAATCGCCATATCAAAACAATAATATTACTAGTTCGCAAATGTCACAAATATTTTTTGTTCTTCTGAAATTCTCTTAAAAAACCAATTTTAAACTTGTATTCTGACAAGTGGCGTATAAGACACTATCTGTAGTATTATAGTTTCTTATTATACCGAATAACAGCTCTAATACAGCTATTATACAGCTTTTCTTTTTTTGCTTATACAGCTGCTATAAAGCTCCAATAATACCAAAAGCTGTATAATTTGGGCCCTTTTTGCAGTTAACTGAGCTGTATAAGCGCTTATACAGCTTAGCTTAGCTTTATTAAACAGCTTTTAGTATAAACAATAAACTAAATACAGCTTCTATACACCTTGTAATGCTTCTTGGGCCGCTACTGTTTTGATGATAATAATAAAATAAATAGTTTTTTAATTAATAACAGATATTTAAGGACCAATTGTACTTACCGATGAAAGGAAATACCTCGATTAACAGCTCCAACTGTATTGGATGTGCTTGCACAATTAATCATTGCGCAACAAACCATTTTGTTTTTAAAACCTGACGTCGCACACAGACCGCGGTCGGAAGCAGGCAGACTTAAGTTCGCAGCGAGCAATGGTGACACCGTGTCATCATTTCGCCACACTCATACATTCTTTCCTTCTATCTTGATATATTTCTGTGCTCCCTCCGCACGCGCAAATATGCAAATAAATACAACATACCACCACCAATAACGGGAAAACTTCGATACGTGTTTCGCCTCTCTCTACGAGGCATCATCAGGAGATACTAAGGCAACTCAGCTTGTTCATGAAAAAAAAAACAAACCTTACATACGGGCACAGCACGGCGTCTTTTGAGATATTTAATGATTACCTACTCTTGGTACATGAAATGACCGTTCGGATCATCCCATCTCTTTACCTTTTTTTAATACCGATTTAAATAAATAAAAAAATGCGGATAATCTTACACAAACCCACCTAGTCCCAAACTAAGCAAAGCTTGTACTATGGGTACTAGGCGACGATAAACATAATACTTATGTAGATAAATAAATACTTAAATACATAGAAAACATCCATGACTCAGGAAACAATATTCGTGCTCGTCACACAAATAAATGCCGTTAACGGGGTTCGAACCTTTAGTTTCGTAGACAAGTATAGGCAGGGTCACTACGAACTAGGCTAAACCGGTCGTCATACTATGTTTTATGATTATGACTACTATTTATTTATTTATACTTTATAGCACAGGCATTCTCTACCAGTCAACCCTTAGGCTAAACAGAAAATAAACATAGCTGGTGCGGCATATGAGAACAACACAGATATAAAGTAAGCGGACTAATTAACTGGTATGTTATATAACTAATTCCATTGAATGTAATAATATCTAATCTATTTCCATATTTTAATTGAATTTTACATAATTATCATATAATACCAATATAATAAATACAATGTAATATAATATAATACCTGCTACTAAAAACTACGAAATGTTTTAATCTCTAGAATTTTCAAGTAAGATAGATGCTTGCGCAACTTGAGCTTCAATTAAAATTTACCCTGAGCCTGAGCCTGTCGTATGCTAAAGGGGAGAGCATTCCATAGACTATCACTGTTAATTACTAACTAGATATTATTTCGATATTTTTGTTAAGACTTTATACTTAACTAATTAGTTTCTCCGTCAGTTTCGACCTGACTAGACGACAGCCAGAGTTGCGTCTGACTGCTATCGATCAGAGCTTGTGAATGAACTGTGATTTGGCTGCGACGCCTCATCCGTGAAAAGTCAAAAGGGCTTATAAGCATATCACTCGTAGGTCCATAGGTCTTTTAGACTATTGCACAGCACACCTTGCGCCTTGCAACGTTTCGCCTATTACGTAATCTACTGGAGGCCGCCAACTTTCATTCATGCCGAATAGACGAAAATGAACTGGCATTGGAAATTAATTCTACATCTGCTTCCATAAACAATACAACTAGTAAACTAAACACTCAATACATAAATGCAATCTAAATTGCTGTGATTTGGGTGTCTGCTTGTCTGGTAAGTAGAATTCTGAGTTCTAGAGCCGAGTGAATGAACATGGTCATTATCATTAACTATATAGATATAGGAAAATACTTGTCAAAGGATATCTAATTTAAAATCTATTAGCCTGGTCTTGTGAAACCACACAGGTCATAGGTCAATTATGCTATACCAAATAAGCAGTGAGCTGTATTACAAATCTCACGTTTATTTTACCGAGGTGACCATTTAGGTAAACAACACAAGCAACACCCAAAACAGACACGTTGACATCATCAATAACACATACATTTTAGCACTTTGCTGTGTATTATTAAACATAGTTATTAGTTGTTAGTTTTGAATGAACTAAGCACTGCACACGAAGTCAAGCGATTGTATACAAAATGTATCAAGTACTTATGAGACAATGTTAGTTGGACGCCACAAGTACCTAATAATACTGGACCCATAATTATACCATAGGTACGGCCGCCGTTGTATCAAATCGTTAGAGAGCACATTAAAAATCAATGTAACGTATAAATTAAGCGATCGCAGCAAAGCAAACAAGTTCATTATCTTTGTTTCAAAACTCAAAAGCTTAATGATAGGGAATTGAAAGTTTAAAGAATATTTCAAATTATAATTGACACAAAATAAGTATTCCAACGAGCGTCAATTAAACCGTTTAAATCATCCAGCGGCCGGTCGGGCCGGCACGACGCCATCCAAAATATTCCCGTCGTTCATTGACACGTGCCAAACCTGTTTTCGGGCAAGTTTTTCTGAATGGCCGCTTCCTTTGTGAGAGTAAACATATTCAAAGGTTGCGATTAATTCATGGCTAGATATCTACTGCTGGTTTTATGAATGGAAACTGTGTTGCAGCGGTGTGCGTGCCGCTCTAGTGGCTGCATGAATATTCACACATGCACACTCATATTTGCATACTGACTGGCAAAGGCGCGCCACGTGCCTGCGTTTGCAGCACAGTTACCTCATAAATATTAAAAATTTAAGTTTTAATTTACTGTCAATACTTCGATATTGACACATCGTTAAGAGCTTGTGTATTTAAATTCGTCGGAAGAGATTCGGTAACATGATAGCTGCGATAGACGGAAGTATGAGATCTAGCTACCTCTCTAAATATGAGAGAGCATCTAAAGCAAATACTTTGATGACATACCTATATCTATAATAGGAAGTTTCCGACTTATTTCCCGATATACCCTCGGGTTTTTTTATGATTGTTTTTGTAATAAAAACATAAAAATGGAATTGAGCAATGGCTGTGAAAATAAAAGACAACCGAAGGTATCAAAGGTAAACTCAATAAAAGAATATACTCCGTACAAGCAGGTACCATGGAGCGTTGGGCATTTCGGGTATGTGGTCATTTATTAGCTTCCCAGATGCAGGATTCCAGACTGTCGAAGAAGTTTTCACAATGGTTGGTTTGATTGACGTCATTAATACGTACGAATCTATTTTATTTAAGTATATAGTTTATCAAGTATAGAACCATTTTCGGTAGGATAGGATATGGTACTCATTCTAATTGTAATTTAACTGGCAGTACATTCTGCTCTTACTGTTTTGATACATGTTAGCGCGAGCGAGCATCAAATGTGAGATGACGCTGGCTCAAAAGAAAGTCATGAATTTCTGAAATACATAATCATTATAATATGAACTATCACCTTCTAGAAACTGTGTTTGAATAGAAGAACTACAAATAAATCATTTTCTAAAGTATATACTAGATGATAACTAACATTTGGAAGATAGGTCTTACCTATTCATGATCATTTATACAATTTGACCGTTGTAATTCTAGTTGGCGCCGTACCGTTTGCGTCAATTGGTTATCGCGCTAGCAAAATGAATCTAGAAGGAGGATAACCTGTGGCTATAGGTACCTATGTACGTGTATGTGTGTGTAGTTTTTAGTTTACGTAAATACAATTTTGTAGATATCTGTGCGTTGAAGTATCTTCGTGATATTCTACGGTCTTCGTGGTATTCTTTTGTAGAATTTTCTGAAAACACTGAAACTGTTATGTTCACCTACCACTTAACAGTAGGTACCTATAGGCGTAGCAAGCAACTGATCATGTCTGAAGCCAAAAGCAAACGACGAGGTATCGAGTGACTTTTAAAGCCGACTCCTTTAATAAGTACTTAGTTCGTTAGGGTATCATACAAGTCATTAGGCTGATCGCGAGTATATTGTGCAAGTTCTGCACAAAAGGACCAACGCTTCGCATCGCTGACAAGAATACCTTGTTAGTATGATTTATAAGTAATGAATGATATACAGAGTATATTATACACTCTCAATACTACACGATAAGTCTAAGGTTCCCGCGTAACTGTGGAGCATAAAATAGTAATTTATTAGCGGCTTAGGAACTCATATAAATAGCGGAATTATGTCAGTAGCTAATGAAGATCAGGTAATGAGAGTAGTGGCTTTGAAAAATTAGCAGTGCGTGTTAATATATAATTCAACTAGAAATTAATCTTACGAACAGATTAGTAGGAAACAGACACAACATCAATTTATTACACTAACATCAATTATCCATGGTGGATTGGCATGTATAGTCGGCAGTTGTTAAATCTACCTGTACTATTCGATGGAACATATTGCTCAGCTCGGGTTGCACAAGGCTGTTCCACAACACTTCGGCTCAAATACCGCGAGCCATCCGGTTGCTTTTATATCTAATATACTGCAACTACGCGTCATTGCTCTGAAAAAGATAAGACAAGATAAGTCTTAACGGACATGTCTATCACTGCATACCTACTTTACCGAAGTTTTGCGGAGAGCCAACTGAGTGGAATCGAAGTATATCTTATGAGACGACAACTTCGCTGGGGCGGCCACGTTTCAAGGATGGCAGCGGGTCGAGTGGCAAAGCACATCTTCTATTTAGAACTTAAGGAGGGCAAGCGAAAGCATGGCGGACAACTCCTTAGGTACAAGGATGTGCTTAAGCGCCACATGAAGAACTGCAAAATTGATCCTCTGCAGTGGGAGGAGCTGGCAGCCAACAACCGGGAATAAAACATCAATCTTTGAATCCCGTCGATGTAAAGAACTTGATGTTAAGCGGGACGAGCTAAAAGCCCGACCTCTTGCGGTGATCAGCTATAATTTTGTGAATGGTGTGCTCACGTGCCCGTTGTGTACTCGGGTCTTAATAAATAAGATCGGCTACGTGAGCCACACCAGGGCACATGAACGAGACCAACGCCGGAGTGGAAGCACTCGCCGTGGCCGAAATCGGTCTACGAATTGTTTTCTATCGTGCATAGATGTAATCGATTGCGCTGCACGTTGCAGCTCCTTCTAAGTTTGCGCATCCACTAGAGACTGCTTATGCTAAGTTGTGTGTCCATCCCATACAAGTCACAACTGCTCTCCTCATACATCTTTGGTGGATACGCAGCCTTGTCCCTGAACGTGTATGTATGAGATACTGGATTAATAGTAGGTACGGTAGGCCTATAGGTATCACTTTCTAGAAAAAATAAATATCAAATCCAGTTCACCGTAAATATCTTATAATATTAGAAAGCTTTATGTTTGTGTATAACTTGTTATAATATTAGTTTTAAGCTGTTAAGGTAATCAGTAGCAATAAAAGTGGTTTTTCACCTTACGCTATCATTTATTCAATTCGTTTAACAACGATAAGCACAAAACCTTGAAATTCATTTTACATTTGCTTAATCCATACTTTATCTTATCATGGACAGCAATTGAACTATTGTTTGCCTGTCAGCCGGTATAACGACGCTTATGTACGGGCACATAAGCTGAATAGATGAGATCGCGTGCGCACAGGCTCTCGAATGAGCAAGCCGCGAGTCATTTCCGGTGGATCAAGATCGAGCCTCTAACCTAAGGCCACGTTTACGGACATACAGGGCGTTGGATGGCGCGGCGTTCATACCAATTTGGGTTGCTTATATGTGTGACTAGCTTCCGCCCGCGACTTCGTCTGCGTGGACCCGGGATAAAAACTATCCTATATTTGAATCCCGGCTATAAACCATCTTCGCGCAAAATTTCATTCATATCGGTTGAGCCGTTTAAGCGTGATTGAGTAACAAACATCTAAACATTCAAACTTTCGCATTTATACTATTAGTATGATAAGTAGGATTATTTTAGTCGATGGCACTGACCTGCAAGCTACCAAGCTACCAACGGGGTCACAGGAGGTGAATAGTGACACGGCCAGGTATGGTGGGCAGCGGCGAATTTAGTGAATAAGCAGTCCCCAACCAGCAGCGATAGAGGGTTATAAGGACGTGACGTTGGGATATTATTACCTTGAAAAATCCACAAAAGCTGCACAAAAGGTCCTACAACCACCATGCGAGATAATGCCGTTATCAAATAGGCATTCCGCTAAAGACAAATAGGGAAACCAATTTATGTTAATAAGGAATGAATATGTACACGCGTGTCCGCGACTTTGCTATAATCAAACACTCTTGGGAACGGGAACCAATCATGGCAGCTAAGTGCAAGGCCGCTTCCAAACAATGGGCCATCCAGACCCATCATACAGGATGCGGTTATGCGGTAGAACGAGACATAAATATGTCTTACTCCCTTTAACGCATAGTTGCGTCCTGTATGATGGGTCAGGATGGCCCATTGTGTGGAGCGGCCACAAAAGAGAGCGCCGCAGAGGTGCCCCGTTCCCATATTTTGTGGCCCCGCGTGCGTGCAGTGACCGATTGATACTCGTAGTACCTACAGCGCCGCCAGACGCGTCGCCAGTCCAAAGACACGGCCTATGTCTGAAGCCGACTGTCGGCGACGCGTGTCGCAAGGAGAAGAATCGCTGCTAATTTATAATCGTCACTTTCATAAAAGCTGACTCATAAAACAAGGCTACGTGTTGGTGGATTGAAATTAACGTAACTGCACAGATTTGCGCAATTTTTCGAGCTTCGGATAACTGATGTATGGCGATAATTAAGTGGCGCCTACATTGTTTCTGGCATTATTAACGGCAGTTTTCTCGCGGATTGAATGAGTGGGTCGAGTTTACCTATAGGTTCACTGTGTCAAGGTAACTCTTAAAACCTCTGCTGTGGGACTCCATGAATTGTTGACAAGTTCTTGGTTATAGCATACACCTGTAAATACACTCTATTCACTCATCGCTCCAATATGCTTGGTTTTATGAGGACCTTTTTCAATACTCTTAATTTTGTAGATTTTAGTCACTGCATTAGCCATCCGTTGGCGATCTTAAACGATTCCCGTCTTTATAGTTGTGTGTGTTTTTTCAAAATTCGCCTCAAATCTGATGATTTCATTAGATAGGTACTTAACACTCACCACTTGAAGTAAATGGCCTGGTGCACCACACTGTCTCAATACTTGGCATCTTCAACCACAATACAAGTGAACAGTAGCGGGTCAAACCTTGGGACGTTTACCTCCACTTAATTTTTTTTTTCAAACGGAATCTCTATCTTCACTTCGCTCACCTAATGTCGTAAAACTAGGCACGTGACTCTATTATTTTCTCCACAATATGAAAGATATCAAACTCCCTGTAGATGTTTATCAGTTTGGAATCAACATTAAAAATATCGAGGTTAATGAGTTATGCCTAGAGGCCGTCACCGTAAGTCACGACTATAAAACACATGTTTTGAATTAATTTCAACCCAGCCTTGTTGTACCGTTTTCCTTTTACTTGTTTTTTACCGATTTGATTATTATTTGTGTCGACAGCTCTCACTCTCAACTCAACACAGCGAACCTCCTGCTCCTGGAGCTCTGGCTTTCTTACTCACAACCAGGAAGACTCAAGGAGGAACGGACTCAAGGAATCTTAACAGTAAATGTTTACTTACTAAGCAGAAACGTCCGCTAACGAAATTCCAAATTTCGATTTCTTAACTTCGCGGTAGATGTCGCTACGAGCCTCCCTAAGGTGTAATTAGAAGAGTGGAAGGGATTGAAAGATTCGTCGCTACTTGCGGACCCACGGTAGCTTAGTTGGCAGAGCGATGGACGGATTCCAGATATCGCGGGTTCAAATCCCGCTCGTGGCGAATAATTTTTCAAGGAATCTTCTCCAATATCATACCTATGCTAATTTGGTTTCCGTTTGTCCTCCTATAGTTACAATTATATGATTTGTTACAGATGGAATACTAATGTAGTTTGGTAGCGCGTAGCTTAAATTCAAATGATGACAGTATATAAAACTTCTGAATCATTACCATAAATATGACTTTTAAATCATTGAATTTATTACTTGTGAACGAGAATTTTGGCGCCATATTTCGGCCGATCTAGGTAAATGAGTAAGTTAAGGCTACACACTACAGTTGAATGGGGCTCATCGGCCGCTCCGTAGGCGGGTAACGGGACAGCGGCGCCGGCGCCGGTCTTGTGCGGTGCGATATCGCTTTGCAACTGTATTGTGATGCATCCATAAGGTCGTAAAGACAACTTCACTGTTATGACATGAGGCGTTTTATATAGGAACTGTGGAGTACGGACCGTCTCGCAATTAGAGGTGTCGGTTTTTGGATGTCAAGTGGCTTAGGGGATTTGTCTTGTCATTAAGCAGAAGGTAATCCTACCTTTACATTGAAATATGCGCCTGGAACTTTTTAAAAGGATATTTACTGCCAAGAATCGCTACGCTCGTAGCTGATCCCGTGGTTTCCTCGTATGTAGCGGAAAGCGACTACGGCGTAGGCGCTCCTGGCAGATGAAAGTGTTAAAACTAACTAATTCTAAGTAGGCATTTAAACAAACAAAACCTGGTCGAACGAGTGCCTCAATTTATTTAATCGTCTGGCGTATTTTACATTGTAGGCCAATCCTCAATAAAAATATGTTATTGCCAAATTATAGGTAAGAACGATTCAAACCTCAAAAACCTCAAGTCTGTGCCGTGCTAATCAAAGTCTGCCTACTCACGTAGGCTTTAGTTAGAGGAACATCTGTTCACAGTTTCACTGCTGACTTATTGCCGGCGCCCACATCGCTAGGACGAGCTCACACACAATGTCTGCATACTAACTACACTTAATGGGTGATTATGGATATGGGTCACATGTTATTTATTTCACGCACAAAGACTTCTGAAAGTCTTTTGTGAATACTACATCCCACCATTTATATTTGCCGAACTAAAAAGAAAAGTTATATTTTCTTATATATATTTTGTAGAGGAACGTGTCTCTCATCTAAAGTATCACAATATGCCTATTTTTAAATAACATACATATTTCATATTGTAATGTCCTCATTCAAGTGAATATGTATTATGTTCTTATGAGTGGGTAATATACTAGTTATTTTTATTCAAGTGATCTAAAAAATGAAGACCTATAGGTACCTATGTGTCAGAGGGTCCTCTTGAACTAAACTAAAGAAGATTATACTCCGTTTTTTACGTTTGAGCCTATATACTTCTATTTCCAGAAGGTAATACTGCTCAATTTAAAGAAAAACATTATTAAAATTTACTTTTGTACGCGCTACGCTAAGAAATTATCCTCTCGTGCCCGAGGAAAGTTATTTGTATTCCCTTATTAGAGAGTTGTAAACAGTAGTATGCCGTCATTAATATTCAACTAACACGTGATTACCTTGTTATTAGTCCTATCGTTGGATTACGATTAATTTCATCATCGCACGCATCAGAAACACTATCCAGTTTCATCGTAATTTATTAGTTTTATTACACTTGCGATAAGTACCTACTTTTCAAAACCTAGGTTTGCGCAAGAGAGACGTGTTATATCATGTCGAAAACAGCCCTGTAAACTTGTCTTGACAGTTATATTGGTGCGGCCAGTTATGAAACAGCTGTTACCGTAATGAGCGGGGGCGTTACGTAAACAAAGAATTGGGCGGACCTGCCACCGGGCGCCGCCTCTCTTCCCCGGCCCCCTCCCCTCGTACCCCCTGCCACCTGCGCACCCGCACATTTTCGCAATCTCCACCAATGTTGCGAAGCGCCTGGCGCCAGTTGAGTAACAGAAAAAAGCTTAGCGCCACCCGTATCCGAAAAGGCCTAACTTGCATAAGATACATAGGTACCCTCTTATTTATTTGTCCTAGACTTCATACTTAATGGATGAAGCCTTTCGTATTCAAAACGAGGTCGATTACCTAACTTAAAAGACACCGCATCTATAGATGATATCTCTTGAATTCCTTAAATATTACGTCCAAAGGAGTTCGGTCTTTGATGTATCATAATTCATAATTTCGCATGGACGAGTATTAGTAAGGATCAAAATCAAACTTCTCATTAAGTGCAATGTACCTATTTTGCAATCATGTCGAGGAAGTATCACTATCAAAGGTTAGTCCGGTCGTTAAGGGTACCCAACTATGGTAACGTGTGGGCAGGTAATTAGACTACGCACCAAATTTGGAAACAGTGATTAACTGCTAAGGGTGAAAACTTAGGTAGACTTGTCAATAACAAACAATGGAAAACAAAACAAACTAATACCAAGGCAACAAGAATTTGGTAGGTACCGAAATAACTGGGGGCTTCAAAAATATTGTCAGCGACGAGAAGGTTTGTTGGATTTGTTGCTCACCGTACGGTATGAGTCCACCTTCACATAAAAGGCGCCCAAAGATAATTGATGGGGTAAACAGTAATGATTTTGTTTCCTTTGCGTTGGGCATTAACAAAACATATATCCGAGATGCTAACCTTACGTCGCGACCACATATAGCGCATTCGCCGTCGCCCACTAATTGAGCGGCGATACACAAATATATCGCCTTTTATGGCCGCGACCGGTATAACCATTAAGTATACTGATTGGTAAATAAACAGAATAAAGGATCATAGGAGATGAATCAGCTCTCGATCGTGATTAGAGGCGATTAGCATGCGCGAACGCCAGCCCACGTGGGAGGTGGGAGGGCCCTGCTCAGCTATTGTCTTACAACACGTTATACCATTATAATACTGCCATTGCACACTATTTATGTTAATCCATTTGAGAATTCAATTTGTCTAATACAATGTATGTACCTATACTTATTTACGAGGTGATATTAGTTATCGCGGCCGAGCGCTGCGTGTCGCAACAGCGTGACAAACATCGCACTTTCAAACCACGATTTTTGTTTTAAGTACATTTGGTATAATTTTGTTATATCTAGATTAAATATGAATATTCCGCTATCTCCACTTTTTGAAAAATACAGATTTGCCTACGACTTCCTTCTGTCACATACAAATCATTAACACTAAGTAGGTAGGTCTATGCAAAGTTCCTCTTTCATACTCTTAAAAGGTGATTTCCTCAGTCTAGAGGTTTAGCACGAAAAGATTACTTACAGATAGGCACGTAGACAGACCAGTATAATGTTAGTAAAAATAATATGCACGTATAATGTTAGTAAAAATTAAACAGGAACAATGAAGTTTATTCAAATTAAGAATAGGTATGGATGACTAATTATTGGCAAAGAGAGAATTTCTGTATTTGTCAAGATTAATACAGATATATCAAGTACATAGAAGCATTAGGTACCCACAATTTTTATACAAGCTACTTTGAGAAAACTACATCGAGAGCGGTTTAACCAATATACTTACCAAATTAAGCTTCAGTGTTTACACCAGGATGTAAAGAGACCTGTAGAACCTTTTTTTTTTGTTAAATTGATAATAATAATATTACCTTCTGATTATTTACTGAAGGAAGTAAAATGCGGTCCATGTGACACAGTTTTTTACAGCTCTTAAATAGTGAAGTACTACAACCGATAATAAAATAAATAGGGAGTATCTACCCATGTTTGATAAATCTTCATATAGTTGAAGAGAGACGCAATATTTTATTTATTCCGTATAGGTATATTCTTGTGAAGAACTTGAGCTTCTTTCGGAATCGGTTTTGGGTTAAATCTGAATATAATTAGGTAAGTCACTCCCACACCCAAGGCGCATAATTATATTTCAATGACTCATAATTGAGAGTCTTAATACCAAATCAAATCTGTTTATATTATATCTCAAATTGATTTGATGCTATTTTAGTCTTAAGACGTATCGAAAAAACAAAAGTCGTCTTTCCTGTCGTCAATACGGCAACAAGTTATTCAAATACGAGGATTCTTTTGGCTATATGGTTCACAGGAAGCGAACCTCAATTTCTGTATGGCCCCGGTAGAGATATGTTAAATGTTCACACATAAATCAATTCAAACGTGGTCTTAAAAAAATTGCAACGCGCTTGCAAGAAGTTCACCCTGTGCAGTCCCAAGCCGGGCGCTTTAGGTCAGGGTTCGCCAAGGCTTCCATTTGTCCTGAGTGGCCACGCAGGGCGCTAACAGATATCCTGCTTTATTGTTACACTGTCAGCGTAATGGATGGCCGGTGCGCGCCGATCGTATCGCCGCAGCCGAGGTACCATCCACCACAAAACGATAACGGCACGTGTGACTGAATATCAGCCTGAGTTATCGACGGCACCTCGCCACTTCGCGCCGCGCGTGCCCACAATTTCCGACTGTTTTATTGGCTTCGGCGCCACAGACAACTTTCTCATCTCGCAGACAATGACACTCAAATTGGAAACCAAAATGATTTTTATAACTTGCTACGCAACTATCGACGTAACAATTGGGAGGCGGACGGCTCAATCGCAATCGCCTATTAAGTGAAGAACTGTCGTAAATTCCAAGCGGACAGCCACTTAACGCGGGAGCGATATTGGGACCCGGTGCTGTTTGCTCGTTACCGTGGAGTAGGTGCTTCTAACGAAGGCAGCCAGAAACGTTCCCACAGTCGTCGATCACCGCGGAAAAAACCAATAGTGTCTACGAATTAACACGTCCGCGCTTTGTGTATAGGAAAACACTCCGCGGCTCGCCGAGGGCCCTCGTGCTGACGGAGGGCCGTCGCCGACGCCACTACACGCCGGGGCTGCGCGTAAGATAGTTGTTCAATGTCTTTAATTTACTTTAATTTTAACACTCGAGATTACAGACGCGAGCTCGAGAACCATCGAGAGCCGATTGCTAGTCAGCAACTCACATGCCTGGCGTTGTTTATGCGTCTCAAGAGTGGTAGTCGCCATTCAAAATCAAATACGATAAAGTAACAAAACGCCGAACACGTTGGTCATCCGTCGAGTGTTGTTATGGCAGTTAGTTACCTGCAGTAAAACTCCGCTGGTTCGCGACAGTTACCCGCTCGCCACTAATGCCCTAAACAAACACGAGGACTGTTTGCGTGTGAAACTTAGCCCAGTTCAAATCGTACATACCTAGGTACTCGTTAATGCATAGTGTAAACTACGCTTAATCTTTCACTTTGTACCGCTTATATAGAAATTAACAAAGAAATGGTAAACACACATGGGCCAATACTTACCTACTCGATATAATTGTGGATCCTTAGCTGATTGCTGGAAATGGGATGTCGTTCGAGTGTTTAATCTGTGTCAATTTATCATGAGACTATTGGCTCTGATACAATGTACCTATTCACAATAAATAGTTCTAAATGTCAGCGGATTCTCACACTTCTAAATTGTCCCATCTCACAATACGACATGCACAAACAAACCGGTATGCTAACACAAACATTGGACAATTTAATCTTGCCTATTCGATATCCTACCTCACCTACCTTAGAAATGAGCCGCGCATCTTATATTACTTTATGGTGCAATCAGCAGCAATAACAAGTCTAGCTAGGTGCGCGACACGGGCGCAGCGCCCTCGCCTGCTCCAGTCGCATGCGCTGGCCAGAAGGCGCAAATAAATCAGCATTTGCCGGTAGATGGACGGTTTAATTATTGATTTATTGTGCAGCGGCCAGAGCAGGGCGCCGGCTAATTGGTCATGGCGAGCGCTCGCGTGACACGGCTCTATGCTGGAATTATTGAGACAAAATCGTCCAATATTGACTGCAACACGCCTTGCACACTTCGCGACTTCGTTACGCTAATCAGTTCTGAGCAGGCACCGCTACAATACCTGGCTCGCTCCAACCAGTTTAATACTCCGGGAAATATATTAGGCGAACAATGAAAACGTTATTTATTCAGACAGTCGTCGTACACTGTTTGCCAGCTAGTAAAACGTTGAAAATACAAATAAGAACGGTTCTACTAATTGAATTCCTTAGTCATATCTTAAGGAAGGATGTTTGCTTGTCACGTCATTCACTTCCGAAGATGACTGCTACGTCACCGGAGTGGTCAGTCTACAGAAACTGGTTAGACCGGCGCGTTTCGCAGGGACCCGGCCGCGGTGAACCAGGCCTCTAAAACAAACGTACGTGTGAGACATTCGTTAGCCTAAGTATAGGATTGTGCACACCGTATGCTTTGAGATCGTTCAGACACATAAAGCTAGTTGTCGACTCGACTCGTATCGACTTTTTCAATGAATTGAAATGTTTATAGTTACTAAGCTAGATTACGAAAATTATATGTATCACTCAAGGCGCCAATACAACATCACTATCTTATATAGTGAATGAAGCAGGTAGTTTCAATATAATGCCAAAATTAGCTTCCACTGGTTGCCACAAAATCAACGTCAAGCGTCACCGCAGAGACGAGCACACACTCCATTCTCGTTTCAATATTTTAGTAGCGACACAGAACAAACAGAACTCCTTTGTTGGAGGTCAGACGTATGTGAAGAGAGTTTCCATGTCACTCCGGGCTTGCTTGGTTACACATTAGCGCAGAGTTCTCGGACAAATATTTTTTGTTCCCCCATGATCACCATTAGGTTCTGAGTTGTGCGCTTGACATGCCCCGTGTTTGTTGTTTAAACGGAATGCCGTTGCATTGGACATTTGCGGTTCGATGACACTGGAGCATTTACCACAGGGAGCAAACTTGGACAACGTGTTTACTTGGTAAGCATAAGTGTAAACCGCCATAAACATATTATAATAATTCCTGCCAAAGTAACTACGCCAGTATTTACGCCAATTAGTTGGCAGTTACAGACCAAATGTGTCTATAGACAAAATTAACACTCGCTGATACAAAAGCGCAATAATTACACAACATAGAACGGTATACTCTAAACGCGAATTTATAAACCACAGGGAAGCTCAGCAACAGTGCAGGCACAGCCTCTGAGAGATAACCTATCAGCCGACACGGTGACTTTATGATCATTGATAGCGCCGCGCCGCCGATTTACAAACATTTTGATTGGATTGTCCGCTAAGAATTACACTTGATAACATCGCGCGCGATACGATCACCGGCTAGCTTAACAAGGAGGATATGCTTTCAAATATTGTAAACCAATCACACGACGCGTTGAACAATTTAAACGGTAGTTATTCCGTTAAAGCTTATGCTAATTGAATCAAAATGTAATAACATTGTATTTATATTTTTTTTCTGGTAATCAGCGTGTGTAGCGTCTAAGTTGTGATAATGACAAGTAAAAGCATGTGATTGGTTCTATTGGATACATTGGACAGCATATATTATTTGCTATTCGATTTGGTACATGCAATGTATTTATATCTTAAGGTGATTAGCACTCGTTAATAATTCCTTAAAGCTAGTTTATGGAATAATTTGTACGAAAATTTACACAAGTAGGAAGAAAGCAATAATTTCAATAGAATATTTTATAAGCCTATTTGCAAAATCCCTAGCAAAAGAAGATAGAACATTAAACCGTCACCTGTATTCATAAGTTTTGAATATCAGTGAATTGCAATAAAAGCCAATGTATTGTGATGAGGACAAGTTTGTATCTGCCTAGGTAATGTCGCGACGATAAAGTGATACCGACACTTACTTACAGTGTTGATAAAAGTCGTCTGGGATAAGTGTCCACGTTAAACACCTTTGCAGAAGTGTCTCCGATAATTTCGTTATTTAGGTTGTGCATGCATATAATGAAGATTTACTTCTACATTGTAAGACTAACTATGGCCCTTTACATCTCAATTAAGCAGTCAATTGGAAAATCATACGTGCAGGAATGATATCCGGCAAAATTGACGGTTCAATTTTGTAATGAAAGGCGGAAAAGACAACTAAACGTTCCTAACGTTCATTTGTCAATGTCAGACGTCTTCACTTAGGGCTTAAGAGAAATAAAAATAGTAACTAGATTTAAAAATAGCATCAACAAATGTATAATTCCATAAAGCATCTTCAGCTATGTGCTTGAAATAATACATACACATAAGACGAGTTAATAATTACGTATTAGGTATATTATGTTCGTTTTTGACGCGTTAAAGGATCTTATGAGCCCACGACACATCGAAAAAAAACATCATTTTCTGCCATACTTCAGTTTGAATGTTTGGATTTCTAATAGGGCTCTAAATACTAACGAAATTCTTGAAAAGAGGCTGTTTAACTTTTAACTCGCTTTCGATTCATATCATAATATCTGAGGCAGGTACTGGTGAGTTTTTCGCGGTTCTTTCAGAGAAAACCTGTCTTATTATTATTTATTCAAATTTCAAAATAAATGTCGCAACGTTATGCTGTGTACAGCATTTCGAACTAAAATTAGCGAGCGAACGAGACAAACTGAAGGATTACAGTCCTTATAAGAAAGAAGAAAGAAGTATTAAAGAAGTGCTTAGTAAACTGACTTCTAACAATAACATCATAGCAAGTTACCTCAACATTCCGTGTTTACTTGCGGTCCGCGCGATATTTCCCCGCAAGCAAACACCTGCGCCATGTGAACTGAAATATTGTCACCATTTTGTACTCAATAAAGTGGATTCGCTTAGATAAAACTGTATTCTCGAAATACTATTCCTATCTTAGCCCTATAAATAATTGATATTTTAATGTCACAAATGATCTGTATGTAATGTAACTATGAATACTGTAGTTAAATAAATAGCTTTATTAATGAAAGCATTCACAGCAAATTAGAATTTATTTTGCCGCTGGTTAGTGCTAAATTAGCTTGGGTTGATAAAACAGGTTAGGTCGTTAGTAGCCGGAGCGCTCTAGCAACATGTTTTTCAAGTGAGTGCCGGGGCTAGTCCATAAGTTATCGTATGTAATAAAATTAAATGTAACACATTTCTCTTTTTCATGTAATCTTCATAATTTATACACATTTTTAGTTTGCGACGTGTATCGGCGCCCGCGGGTACTGCTGGTCGGTTGTGGCTCACTTTGTACCCGTTGGGTACCAACTTGTACCAACTCTTGCTTTCGGAATATCATTACATGGTTATAAATTTATTTTCGACGTAGACAGCATAAGTTATGTGTTTGCTTTGCGTATTGAAACCGTGTTTAATTAAAATGGTTATTGGTTTCCTTTCATCGTCATTGTCACATTTGCATAATTAGAAGTAATGTTTTTTATTTCAATATCAATTGTCATGTACCCACTGGAGCTGCAAAATTATCCGGATTACTCAAACCTGTAACTTTCTGATAGATAGAGACCGAGTGATTATTCAAGCAGATTTTAAATTTTTCACCAGTTTTGATACGGAACATTTAAAATGGTATTCTTGACTTACATATAGATCCAATAGTGTACATAAATTGTAATTTTCCTTTTCTGGAATCATAATTAACTGAAAAATGATCACTCATACCGACAACTTTTGTCCATGAAGGTATACTTACGTATACCTACGTACTTACCATTGCTGACATAAGTATTTCGTTGCACATCATTTAGGTACCTGTCACCTGCATTACCCTGAGAAAGATATCTCATGTGAAGTTAAATGTTGTCAATAACAATTATATTCGTCCCCTAACTACCTACGCGTTAATGTGTCGCGCATTGCGCAACGGCATTTCATATTAATATAATTAGGTTGCCAGAACTAAATGTCAGTGAGTCAAGATCTGATCCCATTCGCTCATGATATACGAGTCGCTTTTTATTCTAATTTGCATTTCGTATCGTGATAATGAACGCTACATGTTAATTAGTACGTAATGCTGATGTTATTGGCGTATTTGTCCGATTACGATATATTCATCATAATTAGTGAGGTAAACTCGCTACCTAGATCGGAGCAAACGTAGGAAGCTGTGTGAAAGGTGGGCTGAACCGGCAATTAAAATAAACATTATATTAAATCTGTGGAACTGTTGTTTCGGTGCGGAATTAAGACGGCTACCGGGAAAATTATTAGCATAGGTACATACTTTATTGCCCCTGCTTTATGTACAATTTATATGCAAAAAAATGGTGCATTTCGTGGACAAATTATGGCATGAAACGGAGCACTAAAAACAATGCTCCACGCCTGGCACGTTCGTGCTAGCCGCATACCTATTAATCACCGGGTACACTTGTCACTGCGCTCGAATTAAATACCAAAATACCTACACCTACAAGACTACATTGAAACAAATGTCCCATTAGTTGTTGTTTGCACCACCCGTGCAAGGAAGGAGGATACCTACATAAAGACTCACATGAACCTATTAACTTCAAGTTGTAAAACGTTTGATGGTTTGAAGAGTTTCAGCGAAGTCCGCCCGGAAGACAAGTCGATCGATATCGAATTGCATCGCTCCAGTGAGCGGAATCCATCAAGAGTTAATGCTGTTATGTCCGTCGTGATTTATGTGGTGATGGGCGCGGCTCGGGCGCATGTTCCCGGGAAGGATGGCAGTGAAAGGCAATAGAGCCTCCTGCGGCGGCCGCCGCTACTCCCCGTCAGGTGGCGCGCACAAATAACGCAATAAATACCCGCTTATCGCAAATCAGCTCGTCTCCTCCGAGCGATTTATTCATGGGCACCGCGCATATGCTTAACCCCGCTTACATTTATCATCGACACGTACTTCAGTCAATTAAATTAAAACGGACCATCGATGATAGCGCCCTCAGACCAGATACAAAATTTTCCCATACGAAAGTAATTTATGGCCGTGTAATTTGTATTTGTATGATTGTCTCGATTTATGGTAGATTTATCGACAAATAGAGCGTTGTTTGATGATGCCGCTACATGCTATTACGAATCTGTATCAGTCCATTGCCTGTGCAAGGTAACGTCGACTTGCCGCGTAGATTTGGAGTGGTGATAAACTCTGGTTAGCCTCGGTTTGCCTGATCGAAGCATGAAGTCGTAACCGTGAATGGAGTAATTTATTTTCCGCTATCCATGTGTAAAACTACGATACGATCAACGTCACAACAACCCCTCTATTCTAGAACTTGTTATAAGCTAACCTCGACGCTCACCCACAAATATATCTTGACGTCGCGATTCGTTGTAACTAAGCGTAGGTAGAGGTCTTGTTTCGTTAGGCGTGACGGGTGGGGTGAGACGTGGGTGAGACACATGCGTCTGCTGTTATGCGCGTAAAGAATAACAGCCCAGCAGCATAATAATATAATTTTACAAACACTATGTCCGATATCTATGAAGTACCTACGTAAGCATGTTTTTCAACTTATCGTCAATTGCTTCTATAGGACTAATGGTAAGTAAGATAGCATGAGGTGTGAATATGCTGTGGTAAAGTCCGAATTAAAAAAGAAACAAGCCTAATTCCAAGAATTCCAAGGAAGAGTGACCAATAAAGACATCGAACGGTAGAAACCTGTTTTCAATCTAGAATTAAATCATAATGATGTATTATTGTATTGTTAGACAGATCTACAAACAAACAAAACTTCATAAAACAAGAAATACATATTTCACATCAACAGGGCATCCGATTTTTGGCCCAAGCTATAACGGAGAACTTCGTTCGCTCCGCTCGCCCGCAATTAGTATCTACCTGCGAATAGAAAAATAAAAGTTATTATTTGACCTTTAGCTTGTTTGATCTTTTTCAACACAATTGCTCGTAACGTACCTCTTATTGTGTCGCTTTTAGGCTCATAATCCGGGATATTAAACACGCGTGTTTTATAACATTACGACACTTGTGTGTTATGGTTCTATCCCGATTAAGTCACGTTGGCACCTCGCAGCAAGATGTATGCATGCACACGGTGCATTCTTAAATTAACCGGGTTGTACAGAATGTACAGCTTTTTGTTGATTCTCGGCAAATGGATTCTTACTCGACTAAACAAATAAATCCTTTATATGGGATACGATATAGAAACGTTTAATTAAGTAAAACTATTCACGTTTGATAACCTTTTACATGAATGAATGAAGATAACATTTTAATACGAATGGACGACGGCAAGAGACCTGACGGAATGACGCTGGTGCCTTGGAGCATGGGTCAGCCGCTAGTTTGGGTTTCTACTTGCGTTGATACCCTGGCACCGTCCCATGTTCCAAGCACCAGTGCCGCCGCTGGCGCTGCGGCATCCTCGGCCGAAAGCCTCAAGCGCCGCAAATATGCCGTCCTAGGAAACAGCTACATGTTTGCGGCCTTTGGCGTTGAAACCTTGGGGCCATGGGGTCCAAGTGCGCGTCGGCTTTATAAAGATTTGGCGACGCGCTTAATAGAAGCCTCGGGCGACCAGAGGGCTGGCCAGTATTTCGCACAGCGTGTTAGTATCGCTTATACAGCGAGGAAATACGGCCAGCCTTCTGAGCACATTGCCCGTTGACGGCGATTTATGCCAATTTTTTTACCTATAGTTTAAGTTTTATGTTTGTTTTTATTAATTGTCGTTATTATGAATTAAATTTTTTATACGAAAATATTTATTTTATTTCGTATTGGCTGTTTAGAGATTTCATCTACCTAATGCGCGCGCACTGCGCAAACTTCACGAAAAAAAACTGTTGCGCGCCATTATAGGTTATTTCACAGATATTTGTAAACATTTTTAATGCGTGTTTGTTTATTAACAAAAATGCTGACTCGAGGTGGTGGTGACTTGAAAAGTGATAAAAAGAATGGACGCCACTGGAAATTCTTGGCGATGTATACAACATGTGACTAAAAAACCTGTTGCCATAAATAAGTAAAGAAAATAACTTGGCTGGCCTATACAATTTGTATCCTATGAAAAGGACTTGTCCTCGCAAAATGTGTTTAAAAACGTATGAAACACGTGAGCTTTGATAATTACATCCTCGGCTCTCCTATCACGCTCACCTGCGGCTCGCGGCATAATTCCGCCTCTGATGTGATTATCAACATACCTCACTTGTATCACAATGTACTAATGTCTACCGACAATCGACATGGTCCATACAGATGCCAGTGGGAGCGGATCGCCGACTCGCTCTGATTGTGAGCACAGTTGAGCTGTCAGGTCGTCGCGGCTGCTCATTATGCGACGAGCGTCGTCTCAATAATAAATAATTGGATGTTTGGCACTCACTGTCAATTGTCAATAGGAGAAATTATTAAAATGGTTATCTTTTTTGTATTGAATTAAATTCATTGGATTTCTTAACATAGGTAAATGATGGATTGAATAAAATATTCATGAAGCATGGTAGGTTTGATATCAGACTTATTAATTGAATGTCTTACTTAGGTATGTAAGGGAAGGTGGCCCAAAGCGGGCACTGTGCCCAAAGCGGGCACTGGACTTAATATTGCCGTTTCAAATAAGAGCGGGGCCGTTAAGCGCGACAGTACCCCCCGCCGCCCGCGCACCTCGCGTCATTCGTCCGGCTCACCTGCGAGCACGCCGTTAGACGCTCCGTCGAAAAAATGTTTTAAGCTGTTTTTTGAAAAATATTTGAAGGTATGTATCGTGTGTTCTCTCATTTTTGATGTTTGCAGTGATATTAGCAATTCCTGTTAGTTATTAATTACGTATCTGGCTTCAATACCGTTACATTAAACTCTCTGTTTCTCAATAATTTGAGGTTAGATTTTGCTTGCATATTTTATGTGGCGAAAAAGGCAAAGCGGGCAGGGTAATGCGGGCACTGCCCGCTTTGCCCGGTGTGTTTTATATACATTTAGTTGGTTTCAATTGCTACAGTTTTTGGATTTTCTCTTTTAGATGGTAAATAGTTATAAACGGAAGACTTCGCAAGCGTCATGGGCTCCCTCAACCATGCAACAAGCAATACGAGAAGTGCAAGAGCTAGGGAGACCTGTCAAAAACGTCGCAACTAAATTTGGCATCCCAAGAACGACGCTGCAAAGACATCTTAAATCAGGTTCGTGTGAAGCAAAACTTGGAAGATATATTACAGTATTTTCTGCCGATCAGGAAACTGAGCTTGTTGAATACATCTTTCATATGGACAATTTGTTTTACGGGTTGTCAAAGCAAGAGTTCTTGGAACTTGTTTACAACTATGCTGAAATGAATAAGATTCCACACCCTTTTAAAAATGGTGCCGCTGGTGTAGACTGGTACAGAGGTTTTGTTAAACGTCATCCGGACGTAACCTTACGAAAACCAGAGCCAACATCCATTGCCCGAGCCCGAGGGTTTAACAAGCCCCAAGTCTATCGATTTTTCGATTTATTGGAGGAGCAAATTGATAAGAATAAAATTGATGCTACTCGTTTGTACAATATGGATGAGACAGGCGTTCAAACATCTTCGAATAAACCGCCGAGGGTGTTGACAAAATCTGGAAAGCGACAAGTTGGTCTCATAGCTAGTACTGAAAGAGGAAGAACTACCACAGTTGTATGCTGCTGTAATGCAGCTGGGTCATTCATTCCCCCGTTCATGATATTCGCGAGGAAAAGAATGGTCCCGCGTCTTCTTGATGGTGCTCCACCCGGTACCCAAGGCACTTGTTCCGATAATGGCTGGATCAATGGGCCAGTGTTTTTGGAATGGCTAAGGCTCTTTGTAGAGACCGTCCGACCAACTTCGGAAAAAAAAGTCATGCTTGTGCTCGACAATCACGAGTCTCACAAATATTTGCCAGCATTGGATTACGCATCACAAAATCATGTGGTTTTTGTATCCTTGGCACCACATACAACACACCGTATGCAGCCCTTAGATTACTGCGTATATGGGCCACTTAAAATTTACTTCGAGCAGGCTTTGGCCGTTTTTCAAAAGGCGCATGCTGGACGAATAATTAATCAGAATGACGTAGCCAAACTGTTTGCAGATGCTTATGTGAAAGCAGCAACAACAAACAATGCTATAAACGGTTTTAAGACGACTGGCCTGCTCCCAACAAACCGATTTATATTTGATGAAACTGATTTTCTGCCAGCTACTGTTACAGAAAATCCACTGAATCTGACTGAAACTGAACAACAAGTTGAAGAATCTTTGCTACTTGAACAACAAGCTGACGCACCTTTGCCACTTGAAGCTAATAATACTACCATAACATCTTCCCCTTCGGCACTCGAAGATGTAGCAAACACCCATAATGTGTTTCCATCTGAAACTTTAGTGGAAGGACATGTGACTCCTCCACCGGCTTTAAATGTTGCATCCCAAAATTGTGTTCCGACGCCACCACAAATTGATTCAGGAAGACAGGTAAATAATCCAGTAAATAGACATGAGCTTGGTACGGCCCATCAGCCAACAACAGACATTCAGCATTCCAATGAGGATGGTCCTACATCACCCTCCAAGAAAAAAACGAATCCATCCACAGATGCCCTTGCTATACCTAGCTGCAGTACACACGTAAGTCCTATGGTAATAAGACCACTTCCCAAGGTTGCTCCAAATAAAACCAACCGACGCAGAAGAACACAAAAAGCTGAGGTATTAACAAGCACACCCATAAAAGAAGAGCAAAAACTTAAAATGGACAAAAAGAAAAAACACAACCAGAAAGAAAATGTACAAAAAAAGGCTGTTAAGAGAAATATAAAAGAAGAGCTGACAGTTAAAAACCCAAAGAATAAGGCAAATATACCAAAACCAAAAAAAATGAGAACCAAAACTAAGCCTGCCGAGCAATATCGTTGTTTTGAATGCCACGAGCTCTATGAAGATCCACCCATCGAAGACTGGATAAAATGCAATGACTGCGACTCGTGGGCTCATGAATCTTGCACTGCATATTCTGGAATAGGGTCATTTTATTGTGAAATCTGTCAGGAAATTTAAATTAAGTTCTTGATATTAGAACATAGGTAACAGATAGAGGCTGATTGTGACTGATTATATATAAGATTTTAGTAGCTATTATCTATATGCTGTTGAGGAAAACAGATCTTTATAGTTGGTTTTTATTTTTTTAGAAGAACTTATTTTTGTTTTGTTTGTTTTTTTGTGATTTTGTTCTGTGATTGCTGCTAAGAGATTAATATAAAAAATTGAATAAAGATGTTTTGTTTTATATGGCTATCCCATTACGGTACATAATGTGCGTGACCGCTTTACCCCAGCCCATGCCCGTTTTGCCCTAAGCGAGTGCCCACTTTAGGCCCCCACCTAGGGCAAAGCGGTCAATCGTAGGGGTTTTGTAAATTGCGTAGAATTATTTTGTTTTTAATTTTTCGATAAATTAAGCCATTATCCATCGAAAAGTGTTTAATTATGGACCTTGTGGCAAATAAATGAATAATGTTACTGGGTTACAAACATTTTTTTTTCTACTTTCCGTTAAGGTGCCCTCTTTGAGCCACCTTCCCCTATACAAACAGATTTTAATGCAACTTTCTTATAATTATTTAACATGACGCACTAAATTAGTAGAAAATGAACCTCTCCAAGTTGTTATTTAAATGCATAAAATACGAAAAGCGTCAGTAACCTTCTGTATAGGGACGTTTTTTCATTAATTTAGTTATTTACAACTATTTTAGATTATTAAGTCAACTCGTTGGTGGTGGATACTTTGTTATAGCCGCCGACAAGGGCCCGCTTTTAACGCGCTAAACGCTTTATACGTTCATCACAACATTATACTTTCGACACGGTAGCACTAATTGGATAAAACGTCTCAACAAAAAACGGCAAAGAAACAAACACTTTAATAACGCGGACGGACATAATTTCGAGGCGCAAAGGGAATTCCATTTAACACGTGAATTGGAGGTGCCGGTCGGCACGGGTCGCGGCTACGTTACCTCGCGTCGATCATTCGGAGGGCTTTCTATACTGATAGTCATCAAAAATAAACACCTTCGGATAACAACCAAAACAAATCAAAATATGATGCAATATTTAACTTAATTTCCCATCAAACGCATAGTAAATCATTAGGCAAACGCCTTATTTGATGGTAAACTCTCGCTCAGCAGACACTCGATCTAAATCGTCAGCTTCAGATTACTCAATGGTCTATAAAAGTAACGGCGCTGATTGAACGCCTATAGAGGGCTTATGGCGGGTCATTCAGTTATAGCCAATAAGTCAAAACTGTTAAATAACCAAACTATTTTAATTCGTTCATGGTTATTGACGGCAATCATTGAATGCACTCGGAAGCAAAGCCGATTGCATATTTTCTGATTGATAGGCGTTGCAGGTACTCATCCAATGTTAGTGTTTAATTTGAAACAAAATTGGATCTTGATTGATGGACTAATGATATAAATAAAGTAAACACGAGGCACTGTCGGTAGGTGTGCACCGGCCGCGGGCTGACTGGTGTCCATCACTCGTGGCCTGCAGACAACGCACCAATACTTTAACCAGTGCCTCATATATCAAACTAGATAGATCGTTATTTACCTGTTAATTGTTATAGGCTATGACTGTATCGAATCAGACGGACATTGGAGCTTCATGAGAATATCAGTGTTCTTGAAATATAAACTATAGCGTTACGGAATGCTTGTTAACAGAGAGGAAATAAATGAATGACGCATCTACATGTGAACAGCGAACTTGGTAATTAATGGTTTCAGTTTAATAACCAGTCAGTCAGTTCATCATTAGAGAGTGTTAAACAGCTTGTAATCATATAGTTTAGGGCTATGTTTAATTATGTGGATGATTACGATTATAACATTAACACTTACCGATTATTTCCGGCCCCACATCGCCCCGCCGGCCGGCCGGTCTATCACGTACGTTTAATATTATAAGCTATTAGGCGCCTCGGCGAGCCTCCATTACTGTGTCCATATCATAATACGGAATTGTCTGTTGAGCGCTTAGATTTTGTACTTTTTACTTTTATTAAGCATAAAACAAAAGGCGGGTTCGTCGGCGCCGTCCATTGTTCTCCGCGGGCATTCGTCGCACTTCATGCTATTCACATTCAAATTAAATGCCTTGTGTACAAAATTAATTTGTCTTTTGTCTTAGGTCGAGCCGGAGCAGCTGACATGTCACTGCGCAGCGGGACGCGCCGTGCCAGGACACGGGCTCTGTGGCTAGGAACCGCTGTATATGTAGCACTTTACAATGTAGCCTTTATAAATATGTAAATGTAAATGTACATGATGATGTGGTATATCAAAGTATCTTTTGCAGTATCTGAATATTCTGCGCTAACTACGATTTCTGAGTGGTCCTGACTTTCATATGATAGCACGAATATTCGAAAAATAAACAAATGGTTAGTTAGAAAAAAATATACATAATGTCCAGTTTTGAAAGATTAAAATATCTGGTCACTACAAGAAAGTGCATTTAATTTGTCGAAATCTAACGGCATGTGCCACAAGATTACGAATATGTTGCTCGTGTCTGTATAAGCGTAGTGATTGATGAGGTGTCGTAATGTCAACCGTTAATTTAATATTTATTCATGCTCTCTCGGGTTTTATTGAATAATTCCATCACTTTCCGTTTTTATGTCTTATAATTTGTAATCTGCTGTAAATCACCGTCAAGATCGACAGTAAAAAGTGCCTCTTCAAATTGTTGGAGACGTTTAGGATAGATAGCCTCAGAGGTCCGAGGATCCAAAAAGAAGAATAGAGAGTACGCCGGCCGCGAGATTGCCGTGACGGACACGCCGCACCACGCCCCCTTAATAACACGTCTTTAGTTACGTATAATTAAAAACTCAATCATCGACAAATATAACAAATTACAGTGCGTCCGCATTGGCTCCATGAATCACCAAAAGCGTGTCAATTAAAACTTATAAGAATAGGCATTATTTATCCTAAATCAAACCGCGTATTGTTTTCTTCTAAGAAAATAAAGTGAATCACGTATCTATGTGGTACGAATACAGCTGACAACTCAATCACGCTGGAGATTTCAATCTCGATATCTCGCCATGTGACTCTGCAAAACAACAATGATAATCAACTTTACAAAGCAGACAATGCAAGAGTCGCTCTCGTCTCGTACTTAAACACTAAATATTATTATCATTGCTCATCTGAGCACGGGCTACAGGGATGGGATCATATGAATTCTTAATTAATATCCAGTGACTAGACAAATTACTAAGTTGTGGGTAATGCACTATCACAGACCACTAATTCGAATCGATTGTTATTATGAATTATTTCGCCTTTCTGTGAATAGAATGTAAAGGAATGCTTAAATGAAAATATCAGTAGGTTTTGAGATGAATCATGTCGGTGTTTCTTGAGCTTTGGTCAGTGACGTGAGAAAAGAAAGAAAGAAAGAAATAACATTTATTTGTGGCACAAAAAACACAAGAACATTCATCAAGACACAAAAATCAAAAATATAATATTGACGTTTATTGTACTGGGATGACAGCTGTCACATAACGCAAATAGGAATGCGAACTTTAGTGCATTTTCAACCCGTTTTATGTCTAGGCACCTAAAATAAAAGTTTGCTTTCAATCAAATCCAGTTCTCCTGTTTTGCATGCCATTGTTATATTCGGGGCAAAGTTAAATCTCTCCAATCAATTTTGAACATTATTTTTATACCATGAACAATTATAATAAAATCTTACGACTAAAGTATCATACTCGTATACTTTGACTGAATCAAAATGTGAACAGCTAGTGGCGAAAAGATCTTCAAACGCGGTGCATTATCAGTCAGTGATGCGCGGGAGTGGCGAATTCTCGGGTAATTAAATTTGGACGCTCGCGCGCACGCCTCCGATACCATCAACGCGTGTAATTGTAAACCGACAGCACAACCTGATGAATTATTCCGGACACGGCTTACGTTTCGCGCTCACTGATGATGGCGTTGATGGGAAGGAGAATTTCGCCCCATCAATATTAACATACGTGTTGAAAAAAGAAACTCGAAGCTCGAAAAGAAATACATTTACGAACTCTTACAAACGTTGCCGTGAGAATAGTCAAGATGGTTCGTAAACCTATAAGGACATTTCTGAGAAGGTGGGGCGACTAAAGGACGTCGTCGTTACCTGGGCACCGGACCGCACTTGAAACCTGTCTCGATCAATCCACCTCTTGTTGCTCGTGTTAAATAAAAACGTCTTTTAAAATACCAACCCAATGATCGCGCTGACACTTGTCATTCCGGTCCTCAATCCTTTATATTTGTCTTTGAAATGTGATGACAGTGGTACAAATTACGAGTACAAATCTGTTGGTCGTTAATAACGCGCTATCTGGAGCGGTGATGGATGCGCGGGCCGCTCCGCTCGGATCATCGCGTTGTAATTAATACGCTCACTCCCGCTCGCCTATGGGAATGGCTGTCACTCGCCATCGTTTTCCACTTCGTAATACCGAACAGTGTTCTGTCAGCGGCTAGTTATTTGTGAGTTGGCTTAAAACTGGCGTGGCAGGTCATGAAACTTCTGGGTCAATAGTAAAGCGTTTCAAATACCTGATAAAAGGAGGAGAAGGGACTAAATTGAGCCTGATATTATTTACAAATAAAATACTAGTTCATTCAGAATAATTTGATTTAGGAAACAATATCTACCTGAACTTATACAGGCACCACTAATTGAACAATACGAAACACCGTGGCGATTAAAACGTTGTGAAAAAGTACATTCCCATCGATGAGAAGACACGTTCCGGCGATCATTTTAAGTTACTACAAAGTAGGTACATAAATACAATTTAAGATAACGAGTAAATCGTAAAGCCCTTGTAGTAAATAGGGTTTGGATGCGCGCCGTCTCTAGACGCGTGCTATTGTTGTGGGCAATTTACCGCCGCCTCAATCGCTGAAATATTTCGTGCAACGGGCATGTCCAATTGCTAACGAGCCGACTGCGACGCACAAATGAATAAGCACCTCACGCATAGAGTATAGGCATGGTGTAGAATGGTTTGCGGTATCGTAGTTATGCCCACATTTTTCACGAATACGACGAGTAAATCTCTCTAAGATAGCTATTTAGGAAAAAAATCTCAAGGAACCTTACAATTACCTACAGGGCCTGTAGACAGGCACGCCGTATAATGAACTTTGTAGTGTAAATTTGTCCACGTTGTACATGATAAATTACACTTTTTAAAGTATATATATATATGTCCCTAAATCTTGATAACACAAGAGCCTCGAAGCGTTCCCAAGAGTCCCCAGGAAACTCAACCACGAGTCGGCTCCCCATGTAAACATAGTTTGGCTCTCATTTTAAAAAAGCGTGGTGACATGACATGAATCTTTGTATACACAATGGGATCCGCCAAATCCAGGTCGGAGACTAGTTCCTGGTGCTAAAAAAAAGAAAAAAAGTTTTGTATGAAAAACTAGTTCTGTGATGTTTTTCAATGTCGTTTTAAAATGATAACCCAACTACTTTCGTGTGGAGAGTCGGGTTCCTAGGGACAAGTCGAAGTTGTATAACTATTTAATTAATTCTAGTCACTAGAAGTAAGCATGAAGCTGTTCTAATGAGTTCTACTTGTATGTAATGAGAATATTCATGTGTTTATTTAAATGCTAATAAAGTTGCCTAATGTGTTGCAAAACCGTTTCTCAATGTCTACAATGTAGTGAATTGTAACACTTCTAACTGTCCTGTCCTGCCTGCACCGAACCGAGGAATTAGACTATTCAAAACCCTTTTTCCCAAGAGCTCGCGGTGCTCGACTTCAAATTGATATCAAATAGGTAGGGGAGGTAGGGGAGCATTCGGCAGTCGGGAGGTTCGGGCACCACCTTGTAAGTCGGATCGTGTACGAGATACTTAATTTTGTATACTGCAGTAGTTTAGCTTAGTAACTGGCAACACCGCTCAGGCTAATGTCATCTGCCATTGCGTTTAGTTGTCAGTGTCACATGCCGTCAACCGTTTCGTGCGTGCAAAAGTAAATATTTTGATGTGATTTCGAAGGAAATAACAACGTTATCTGCGAAAAGGCGTAAGTCTCTGTATTGATGATTGTTACGTGTTTCCGAAAGCTAACATTGACGTATTTAAATAAAGATAAAACATTAGACTATAAGCAACATATTTCAATTTATTCGTGAAATCAGGGGATGGGGAGCATTGAGCACTAATTTTGAAGGGAGGTTTGGGCATGCGGCATGCCCAATGCTCCCGCCACTAATGTTTGTTTCGGCAATCCGTGTAAAAAGTAGGTTCTGTTAAAATAAAATTATTTCGACGGATTTTTATTGCATATAAATATTGAATTTGAAGAATATTAATTACTTTTAATGTTTTATTATTATTTGTGTTACTAATTATTAAGTATATGAAGTAAGGATACTGAGTATTGAGTACTTAATCTTTAGTACCTATTTTTTTTTATTTGAGTATTAATAGTTTAAAACAGTTGATTGTTTGTCGATTTTATTGCAAACCACCCGACCATTGGGAGGTTTGGGCACTTTTGACAGTGTTTAGAAAATCTCTTGCAATGTTGAGACTGATTGTAGTTGTATAAGTACTGTATGTATGTACTTAGTAATAATTGAATCCAAATATATGTGCTACTGATATAGAAATAAAAAGTTATGATAATGATTTTGTTAAAATACCTAATACATTTTTATTACGACTTAAGTAAACAAGTTCCCAATGCTCCTCTATCTCCCTCAGGTCATGGTTCAGTGACAGATATGAACCAAATTAAGATCCCGGTTATAATTGTTACAAATCAGAGATATAACATGTCTACCTGATCGCAGGCCTGCGCGCGGTGATCTGCCGCGCAGACGCGCCCTGCTTCAAAAGCGCGAATTAGCCGCACTTATACCGTCTAATAGAAATGCGCGTGCGCGTGTGTGCGTTATGCCATCAGCTCGCGGACACCCCTTCATCTTACATTTTTATGACACGAAAAAGAAAATTAAACGAGCCGGTGTAGAATTTAGTGTCAATATATCGAGAACAAAGGTCGATGTTACGACAGACAGCCATAAAGCACTAGATAATGAGATATCGCTATTGGAAAATACTTAACGCTAGGTTTTATCTTCAGTCACACCACGTTCGTGGAGTTTCAATTTTAGTTTCACGCAATGTCTTTTTGCAGTTATTTCTGTCTTAAAAAGAAATAATTATGTTCTTTACGTGACGCGTGATAACTTATAGAAATAAAAAGGAACAATAACGTATCTGTAACTATCTCATCTCGAAGTTATTGTTCAAAGGCGTTGTGCGTACGTTAAGGGTTCCCATACGAAGTAGTCGCCGCGGGCTAGCGTCCCGTCACTCCCTCAACATATGCTTTGTTTAGCCAGAATTATATCCATGTAATTATTTTCAAAGCAATCTGCGTTTCTAGATCTGAGTGATATTGCTGATATGTAAGAGAGATTACATTTGCGCAGCAACAAATTTTACCTCTAATTACAATTATTTAATTAAAACTTAATGTTTAATCTATATATATAAACGTAAAAGTCCTAACTGACTGACTGACTGACTCACTTAAATCAACGCCCAGCCCAAACCGTCGAACCTAGAAAGCTGATTTTTTCACAATATTAGGTAGTTTATATAACGTAAGTATCCACTAAGGGATTTTTGAAAATTCCACCCTCAAGGGGGTAAAAAGGGGGTTGAAAGTTTGTATGGGGATGGAGTAAAACTTTAAGTGAGAGACTTGAAACTTTGTGTATGGACTCCATATTACAATACAAGAAAAGTAATTTAAGGGTTTTGAAAATTACTACCCTTAAGCAGGTTAAATAGGGGTGCAATGTTTGTATGGGGATAACATTATTTTATGAACTGGAGACATGAATCTTTGTAGAAAGATTACTCATTAGAATAAAATAAAAGTATTTTCTGCGTTTTAGACAATTCCACCCTTAAGGGAGTTAAATAGGGGTGCAATTTTTGTATGGGGGAAACATTATTTTTTGAACTAGAGACTTGAAACTTTGTAGAAAGATAACCTATTAGAATACAAAAAAGTACTTTCTGCGTTTTAGAAAGTTTTACCCCTAAGTTTGTATGAGGGAAACATTTCCTTTTGAGCTAGATACTTGAAACTTTGTAGACAGATTACTTATTTGAATACAAAAAAAAGATCTTTAAACGTTTAGGAAAAATCTACCCCTAAGGGGGTTAAAAAAGGGTGAAAAGTTTGTATGGGGGAGAATTTGTTTTTTAGCCAGAGACTTAAAATTTTGTAGAAAGATTACTTATTAGAAAACAAAAAAGTACGTACAGCGTTTTGGAAAATTCTATCCCTAAGGAGGTTAAAACGAGGTGCAAGGTTTGGATGAGAAACACTGATTTTGATCTGGAGGCTTAAAACCTTGTATAAAGATTTCTTATCAGAATACTAAAAAAAGAACTGTCAGTGTTTTAGAAAATTTTACTCCTAAGGTTTAATAGGGGTGCGCAGTTTGTATGACGAAAACTTTTCCTTTTGAGGTGGATACATGAATCTTTGTAGACAGATTACTTATTAGAATACAAAAAAAAGATCTTTTAGCGTTTAGGAAAAATCCACCCCCAAGGGGGTTAACAAAGGGTGAAAAGTTTGTATGGGGCAAACCCTGTTTTTTAGCGAGACTCAATTTTTTTTAAAGATTACTTATTAGAATACAAAAAAGTACGATTAGCGTTTTGGAAAACTCTATCCCTAAGGAGGTTAAAAAGAGGTGCAAGGTTTGGATGAGAAACACTCATTTTGATCTGGAGACTACGTAAACGAAATGTTGTATAAAGCTTTTTTATCAGAATAAAAAAAAGTTTTTTCAGCGTTTTGGAACAATTCCACCCCTAGGGGGATTAAAACGGGATTCAAAGTTTGTATGGAGGGCAAGACATTTTTAAAGTAAGAGATGTTTTAGACTGTTTGAAATTGATTGGAAAAGGAGTTGGATGTTTGTACGGGGAACAAGATAATTTGAAAGTAAGGGATCTGTAACTTCGGTTAAAGTCTAGGAAACTAATTATAGCGTTTCTTAAAATTCATCCTCTAAGGAGGTTAAAAAGGGTTGGAAATATGTATGAGGAACAAGTAATTTTTGAAGTGAAGGAATTCTTAGGTCATACATATACTATATGGTTATCCATTTTATTAGTCAAAGTACATAATCCGACTGCTAGCAGAAAAGTAGCGTAGAAAAGTAGTAGCTCTTCTTGAGTATGTAACTGGTATGCCTAACCGTACATAAGTCATATTGATATTGCGATCTTAAATTTTTCTTAGAATCTCATTTTTTTATAAATAACTCCTTGTGTTCTCTGACAAATAAACAAATTTCTAATATATATGTATATACACGTCAGGGCTAACATTCTGTGGCGATTAACAACACCGGTCTAAGAGATTCTCTAGTTTTAACATTAAAAATTAATCTCAAACACCTTTTTTGGAAAATAAATGTGGACTGAACGTTCACTGAGTTACTCCAGAATATTACACCATACGTTAGTTGAGGATAAACATTTCCATAATATGCCTGTTTGGCAACTTCTACTGAAGTTATATTGATCAATATAGATGTAGCGTAGCAACTGCTAGCAAGTTTTTTATTAATTTTTTCGATGTGTAACTTCCAGTTTAGTTTGCTATCAATAGTTACCCCTAAAAAATGTGTAGAATTTACTTGCTCGATTCGCTTGTTATCAATATTTATGTTTAACTCTGTAATATAAATGAACTAACCTAGAGTTCCATTAATTATATAAAATAAAACCTTTAGTATGCAATAAGTCGAAACAGGGTAGGTAAGCACCAGCATGCTTATCACGCACACGCCCTTAAGGACATTTATGTTATATTACAACATAGTAAGGAAAAGAAAAAGAGTATTACTTAGGTACACTATATATAAATTTGGTATACAAAGTTCGGATACTTTGAATGCAAAATCATATGCTAATAAAGTTATATATTATTTTATTGTACTATACTGACGAAAA
Source organism: Epinotia bilunana (assembly GCA_947049275.1). NCBI lineage: Eukaryota > Metazoa > Arthropoda > Insecta > Lepidoptera > Tortricidae > Epinotia > Epinotia bilunana. Next base: position 9,533,201 of record OX346263.1, on the reverse strand, counting down.
AACTGCGCAGAAAATGTGACAGTACCAGTGTACTGTCACACCAGTGTTTACGAGTATATAATTGCTCAAATTTAAATGTTATCAGCTGTACAACAACGTAGGTACTTATAGATACTTAATACTACTTATTTCAAACAAACGTGGCATCAGATTCTTAGAATTGTTAGTTATAAAGTCGACCACTAAGTGCAAGCTGACAAAAGCCCGCCCGCTAATTCAAGTTCAGGGAATCGGCTGGATTGTCGCCGGCGGTATTAAGCTCTATTAAGCGGACGTTTCCGTGCCTTGGCCAAGATTTCCGGCAGAATGCTACTTTATGCTCCCTGAGATGCAACGTAGCTTTATTAGAGACCCTGAAACGTTTTGTATCATTTTAGGACCTGGGTTTGAAGCAACAGGCTGTTATTAAGGCTCAACTTGCAACCGATATTTTGAGGCGAGTATTTAAGAAATGAAGATCCATTAAAAAACTTCGACAGCTTATCAGCTGATGGAGACAATTTTCTTAATGATTTCAGGAACTTGATTACAATAAAAGTCGTACAGTATAATTTTCATGCTAAAATAATCTATTTAATTGATTTAGTAACAACGAATAACACTATTTGTTCTTAGGTAGCTTTGAGCGTTCTATCACAAGAAAATAGTTTACAATAATTACTTGCTTACTAGAAACTTATAAGAAATAGGAGGAGGAAATGGACGAAACCTGACAGGCCCACCCAGATGTTATCTGCAACCAAAATGTGCCTTAACGGTGGTCGACTCTGGCTTGGGCCGATAGTACCTACTTGCAATAGTGCAATTCCGACGAAATTCTCAATACAAGTTTTCTTATTGGTTCCCTTGGTCCTCCACTGAGTTTTCATAAACGGAATTTGGATTTTTTTGTGTAATAAAACCGAATACCAGCGTTGTTACAATACCTCGTGTTTCATGCGCTTGGTCGAGGCTTCATGTGACCAGAAGGCTGGCTTTTACCTCGCCCAGAGCATCAGCGATCAGCATTGCCGAATGGCGATGAATATCGTGGCAACCTGGGGCAATTTTTTTACCTTTAGTTTTAGACTTTTAGTTTTATTTGTTTTTTCTTAGCTTGGTACCTATGTTGTTTTTTTTTTGTTCTCCACGTGTTTCGAAATTAAAATAAATTTTAAATCGGAACATCCAATCCTCCGCGTTGCATCGATGTAACTGGTGCAATCATTCGGCGCGAGTCCGATTATTCCGAGTCCTAACGGGGTGACCTCCGACCTGGCTCGCAGCCGGCCGCACACGGGATCCCATTACACTGGCCGGCTTTATCGTCTATAAAGGCTTGGGTGTCGATGATCCCTCTCAGCGTCTCATCTGGTTACGTAATAGTTCTCGATAGCTGCGTAGAAAGAAATGAACGCATATACGAGTATCAGTTCCTTGGAAGCCTGGCTAATATGTGAAACTATACAAAAAACGTAGACGGTATCTATGACCTGACATTTGATTAGTAGACTCAGTTCTACATTAGCAAAACTCATGACGGTGATTTTTTAAATGCACGCTCTAATAAATCAGGTTTAATTATGTTAGATCGGGATTCATTAAGTAAACGATGTTAATACTATCAACAAAATGAATCATTTCAAGGTAGCTAGTAAGATAAACTGGGTAAAGTAACCGCTCTAACATGACTCTTAACATATATAAGTGACAGAGGCGTGTAAAATTTCTTAAACGTCAGATTTATAGGGCAATCTACGAAGATAGTCGACAAAAGCGTCAGTATTTCAGCCAAAGCGACTATTTAGCTGACTATGGGAACACGTGCGTGTAACCGAATCGCCTACAAAAGATTGAGAGGTGGTAATTTGACGTTGATTTAGGAAGAGTGAGGTCGCTTACATCGCAGGGATTGTCTTACGCCGGGACGTCGAGCTCGAGACGTTTTGTCTTCCCGGCCTCGCGCTGCCCTCAAAAGCCGCATTATAACGTTCTAATTTATTGCGCGTGACATTAATAAATCCAAAGCAATATCACTTGAGATGTTACTAATTTTACATATTAGTTTTCATTTTGTGTGGCGACATAATCCCTCACGTGTGCGATCAATGGTCGTTTTATAAATGAACGTGTCAAAAACTTCTAATAAAGGTTTACTTCATTATTTTCTCACCGTAAGTAGGTCATTTATAACGTACTTAACTAGTAAATAACTGACGACCAGCGAATTAACAAAAATAGATTTAGATTCCTTTATTTCATAAAATAAATTTACATTATAAGTTAACTTTAAATAATTTACACGCATTTACTTAATGATCGTCAAATAATGAATATAATAATAATTGAATGACAAAGTCACAGGTACAATAAAACATTATTATGGACATATATTTCAAAATGATTAATGATAGAGTCAAAATAAGGAGTATTATAATATTGATATCTCGTAATGATCTTCAAAATAAAAACTAGAACATTAGCAAATTATAAAAAGTTAAAATTAAATTAACCACGTCAAATATATTACACCTAATGAAAACGGTTTCACCATCCACTTAAAAGGTTTACCCTTAAAGTAGTAAACCCTTAAGTACCCTTAAAAGGTATCTACTTACTACGGATAAGAAGTGAAGTAAATAAATATTGGAAGTATTGAAAAATATAATTATGGTTACGTGTTTCTATTTTTACTCCTGAGCTAAACCTATCTCCTTCCCTTTCCCTTACCCCATCTACTGCAGTAAGGGGTCAGGTCTCCTTGATCGTGCTGCGCACCAGATATTACTGATCTGAGTTACCGTTTCATAAAGAGCGCTTCCAAAACAATTTTTTGCCCTTCGGTCACCTTAAACTTAACCCGCCTGCCCTGCAACTCAAATTGTACTACCAAGGAGCATATTTTATTGCCTAAGTATATCTAGTTCTAAGCTGTAAATGATCTATTTGACTTCCAAATGACGCGAGATAATTTGTTTTAGACACGGGTTGAGTCCCAGCGCGTGCACGTTGCAGTAGCAGGCGCGCCGTGCTGATGTCATCGGCTCAACTTAATGTTATTTTGCGTCGCGCGCAGCGTGGGTGTGCCAACGACTTTCGGCTGCGTCCACACTAAACGGATTGTTTACCTTTTGGACGCCATTCTTCGTGTACGAAAGTGACATGGACACGCCAACTTTTTTCTCATCATTGGCCTTTATCAGACGATTCAAGCAGTGATTTTGAGTGAAATGGCTATGTAGCCCTATGCGGCAGCGGCATTGTCTTCCACAGAGGTGGCAGGAGAATAATTGGGCGGGGTATTCTTCTTCGCGCGCGCCCGCCCTTTCGCCACTTAATCCTATCATCGGCGATGTGCGTTGAAAGCATGAAGGTGGCTTTAACAGTGTACACCATAACCCAAATACAGTCGTTCTTGGCGCTGCGGGTACGACAACACGCATCACATTTAAGTGTTCTTAGCGTCCAAAGGGTTATACCGCAGAGTATAGGCCCTGCTCCTAGCTCAAGCTCAAATTCAGTTCCTATTTTTTCTGCAGTTAAGGACGTCTGGGGCTGCTAAGTACTTCAAAACCAAAATAAGAGATAATGCCCTTAACTTTCAGGAGTATGAGAGCCCTTGTATCAAAATACACTTTGTTTGCACTTTGGCTGCTCTATAGTCAGGTTCTCTGTTGTAAAGAAAAATAAAGAATTACCTCAGGATAATTATTGGTAGACGCAAAAGTAGGTGTATACGTAGACAATTCACAAAGAAACATATTCATAATGTGAGAAATTAAGTTTAGAATATTGTAAAGACTCCAGTATTTTATACCTACTGGAACAAAAGAACGGCAAGTTTCTCAATTGAATAAAACATTCAAAATTAGCATTACGTAAAACGAGGTTTATTTAATATAGAAGTATAATGAAAACAAGAAGCTGGACAAAAGTTCATAAAACATAAAACGTCCAATCCATTGTGTACCACGCCTTACAAAAAGTTATGAATGAAATAACGTTTTGCAAGAGCGGATGTTGCGAGGTTGCTTGTGTCGAATTAGGTTTAGAACCTTATGGAGGTTGATGAATGAAACCCGCCCCCCACCTCCCCTCACCTCGATACAAAATTGTGATGAGGGAAATGGTTTAAGTAACAATTAAAGTTAAAATCAGGGCTTGTGATAGTACGATGTTCAATGTAGTCAATTAATTAGATGACTTCGTAAAGCTAACGTCACGGAATAAAGATACATTGAGGTAAAGTCTTTTATACACTTTTACTTTATTTCACATATAACCTTGCTTGCTTTATGCTTTGCTTGCTGTTGGCTGAAGTTTGTGTGCTCGTAATCTTTAAAAAAATCCAACTTCGGGGAATCAAATCGAGTTGAGAACCTGTAATTTCTATACTTACCGTAAAATGGGGTGAGTAGGGTGAAAACTGACATCCAAACCTCGATAACATTTTATTTTTACTTATACAAACTGAATGGTGTATATAATAATTGTTCCGGACGTTTGTATTTTAGTTTTTATTTTATTTTGGGTAGTTCCGTTTCATAACTTTGACGATAAACAGGAAAATCCACCTCACCCCGTAGTCCCTCGTAATTGGGGTGAGATGGGTTTTCATACAAAGGTGATTTTGGAAGATTGTTGGATCATTTTTTTTTTATTATGAGTATTACTATAGCTCCATTTTAAATTGGAATACATTATTTTTGTAGCAGTAGCCTTAAAAAACCATCTCACCCCCCTTTCATACCTTCTCTCCCCATTCATAACCCAACTCTCCCCGCGAACCCTATACTCACCCCATTTTACGGTATTTAAATCTTACGATAATCCAGAACTCCTGTGAGTACGAGGTATCTTTAAACAGGTCTGATGATGGAGAAGGAAGGTGGCCGTACGAAATCCTTCCTTTTAGAGTCGTCTGACCGTTCCAAAACTGCACATGACTAGAAGAAATTCGCTCTAGAAAAGTTTTATTTTTGACCATATCTTGTTAACATATGAATTATTGTTATTATTTCATATAGCCACGGGATTTTATATGTATTGTAATGTCTAGAATTCGGTTTGTTATTATTATCATTTATTTGTGTACAAAACCTATGAGCTTATATCTCGACAACATTGTACCTACCAAACCTTATTATTGTTATGTATCGTCTTGTTATATACCATATAATAACTAACAGTAATAAGGTTTGCTGGGGGGCTAGTACGCTACATTTTTTGTCGGACATAAAGTAATTCGTCCCATTCTGGCAAATATGCGAGTGCAAGAGGGACGAATGCTTTACGTCGGACATAAAACCTAGTGTGCAAGGGGGGCTGGTAGTAGAAAATGAATATTTAAAAGAGATTACTTAATTCGTCGAACTTTGAGTGCTGGTACTACAAGATAGAAAATGACTGGTTCTATTTAGTATTTAAAATAAACACCTTCCACTAACAAGAGCCCAGCGCACACGCATCTACAGTTGGCTGTGAATGAGTGGAGCGACTCATTTATACCGTATTTTATGACCAGTCTTGCTTTAATGAATTCACGACGATAAATACAAGTGAATAACTGTGCTACATATGACATGTATGCACTAAGTTATAAAGTGCTTAAGTGTATAACGATCTATTAAAGTAAATTGTCGTTACTATTTTCTTATTTAAAAGTATCTACTCAGTAATATCTGGCGGTGAGAAAGGATGCTAGAGCTCCCAAGGGTGTGCTGTGTTGAGAATGAGTCCAGGACGCTTACCATGAGTTTAACAATGACGGCTTACGCTAACGAGTATCGAGTTTTCTATCTGTGCATCCCGCTCGTACTGTCAAAGTGCAATAGAGATGCACAGATAGAAAACTCGATTCTCGTTAACGAAAAATGAAAATGTCAAACTCATGGTAGCCGTACAGGGCTGTTATTCGCTAAGCGTTAATGCGGCTCACCCCCCCGTTCGCCCGTCACGAAACTAGACCTCTACCTACGCTTGGTTACTACGCATCGCGGTGTCAACATATATTTGTGGGTGAGCGTTGAGGTGAGCTTGAAACAAGTTACAGCTGCATTTGTATCTAGGTAAGTCACGAGACAATGAATTCTCAAATCACTAAAGGGTCGGCAACGCGCTTATGACCAATTCCAAAGGCATTCAAGTTTCCACCCTCAGATTCATTCCATTGGGGGATAATTTCTGGAATAAAAAGTATTTTAAGTCCGTCTTCAGGCCTTTGGTCAAAATGTTACTTTGCAGTTAGGTACTAAGTATAAATAGGCGATATCTAGGCTGTTCATATTGAAGCTTGAACTTGTTAGTGAAACGTCAGTTATATTTATCTTATCAGCATCCTCCTACTCCTACCGTTATTCCCGGTTGCACCCTAAAGGAGCCCGGGGTCGGCTTTGGCACCTAATCCCGAGATTTGGCTGGCATAGGCTCTAGTTTTACGAAAGCAACGCGCCATCTAACCTCCTAACCCAGAGGGAAAACTAGACCTTATTGGGATTAGATCGGTTTCCTCACGATATAAATATAAACATTTATCTTATAACGTGTTAAATAAAAAGCACACACAATTATCATAAATAAGGACAGTCTCTGCTACATCCAAGTTTATATTGGTGTGTAGCTGATAAAAGTTCCAAATATCTCTATTATAGTTATGATTTTATATTACCTAAGTTATAGCACTAGAGCATATGCTCTAAGAGTTGCGTTGGCGATTTGAAATCCGTGACCTGAGGTCAGGTGTCACGATGCAAGCTTGCGGAGGAGAGGAGAGTGCGGTGTCTAAGCTTGCTATTCGATTCACCACTTGCCTTCAATCACCCCGCCTTCTAGTAAACCCTGACCCCGAGACTCACAACACGTGTTAGTGATCACGGATCAAACGTACATTGGTTCACTACAAGTGAGTTACCGGTAATCGTTGAGAATACCTTCCAGCGCTGGCCCAGCCCGCAGCTATAAAATTATATTTGACACCTCCAACGCTTTATTACAATTTGAAAGGCTGACTTGTTACTGAATTATCGGTAATTGGCATTCGCGTACGTTGTAAATATCTCTGTGCAGTAGTCGTGGTTTATTGTATCGTACCTATTAACTTGTGACGTTTACTCCCAAGGGGGTAGTCGATACGATGAATGTTTATTCTGTGCGAAAAGAGCTAAACGTTTGGATTCAGTTATTCAATGAGCCAGTACTTAATTCAATGCGGGAGAATTCCTACATTTGCAGTAGAATGTTAGTGAAACACCCATCTTGAACTGTACTCAGATTATTAGGTATCTACTTATAGTTTGTCTTTGTTTGTCGTAAATTGTCACCGTTCTTTGCCAATGTACTGCCCGAGAAGAGTTACTAGTTTTACACCTTATTCTTAAGGAAACTATGTCAAAGGATACGTAGTTGTCGTCGCCTGCCGCCGCCGAAACACGCGTCGCTGCAGGTACGGTGAATGTACGACCTAATCGCGTCCTTTATATCTCTGTTTCTGTTTAACCCATGCCTAAAGATAGAGACAGAGGGAGAGATATAAGTGGACGCAAAGTATTGGCCGCACATTAACCGGACCATCCGCTGCGACTAACGCACGTGGCTGCGATTATCGCACGTCACCGAGGAGCGGTCCATCCCTGCTTCAGCTTAACATAAAACTTCAATTTGCATAATGCATACGGAATATGTAAACTTATCTCCGACACGCCCTTGCGAGTGACACGGGCGAGGTGTGCCTGGATAGCATTATTCTCCAGCGATGATATCCAAGTCTAAATAGGCCGCATTTGCAACCAAATGTATCGCGGAATTTTATTGGCACGACACTGCTGGCAGCCATATCATTGTATGTGTCATCAGCAACTTTAGAGTTAATTCAGCTTTTGAATGCTACGTTACCTTTTCGGGAAAACTCAAATTGAAAAAAAAAAACTTCGGACACAATCAAGATAGAATCAGCTTTAATGGGTCCGCCCCTTATGAGGACCAGTGATATCTTAATACGATTGTAGTAGGTACCTCCAAGTGCGAGAACATACCGCGCCGCACGCAGCAACCGTAACTTACTTGTTTAAGCCCTGCGTAATAAAAGGTGATTTCATTTTGCCACATCACGGCGAATATTATCGAAATACGAGCGTTAAAGACCTACCATCCGTTCCTTATTAGCCTAACACGCGCCACGGGCCTATTTTGCATGCAAATAAAATTACAAGGCTACCATAAAAAGTGTTTATTAAGACTTTATTCGCCTTTAAAAATTCGTAAAGTCTTATTCAGCGACGGGCAAGGCCCGCTCGGGGTTCCGGCGTTTTAAAATGATAAAATTATTGTCGTCCTGCCTCTGAAATGAGACGTAAATGGGAATGTTCGCGAAAAGTAAACACGACACAACATATCTTCTTGTGCGACACCATTCGGCCGCGGCATAAAGTCTGGCATTAAAATCTGCATGACACGGTTAGGGGAAGGTAGGGCAAGTAGATTCGGGAAGGAGAAACGGGTTCCGGCGAGATCACTTCGATCACGCTAAAACTGCATACATGATTTATGCACTTTGAAATCTTTTGTGGACACCCGTTGCTGAGCTTACCCTACCTGCCCCTATACTTCAGGATCAACACGATGTAGTAAAACTGCATTCCTGCAAAAAAAATACACCATACCTTATCTATTTTCTTCGTTAAGCTGATGCTAAGACTTTTCATGAAAATGCGTGAAAAATAGTAGTTTTTGTGATATCTTTCATATTGTACAGTTATGCCTGACAAAGCTTACATGTATACTCGTACGGTTGTTACATGAATGCCTGCGCATTGCTTTTGTATGTGCATCCACTTGAATGTGGCACGTGCGCGTGAGACGTGTTAAATTCATTTATTTAATCATACGAGTGCGAATAACGGCCCACGCGGAGGAGGTCAATATGACTCAACACTTCGTGTTCAAAAACGATGTCAATTTGTAGCGCAGTGTGAGTGAAAACTCTAATTAAAAGAGTTAGAAAGAGACGGATAGTCTACCTCGACGCGACAAAGGTCCCGCGCCGTCTTGTGCTAACCGTGTTGTGCTGGTTAGCTAGCAACTGTTTTCACGGACGGTGCAAACGAGCACGTGCAGGTGCAACTCATTAATTTCAAATTGGATTATGAAATGTGGAGATGAATCGAATGTGGCCTCCAGTGCGCTGCTTTACTTGCGAGTCTTATGCCCTTCTTTCATTCGTTGCATCCTTGCAGGCCTTAATTGTATTTTTCGTACACTGGGCTACATGTAAACCGCCATCTGTTCATAATAATGCTGTGATTTTATATGTTTTAAAGTTTTTTCTCAACTACAGTCTAGATTAGATCGTAATACATAGCCGTAATACGTGATCGTAAAATATAAACGTAAAGTGTCCATTTTACCTATTCACTTTGCAATGTAAAGAAGAACCTGTAAATAGCGTTATTTATTCGGCTTTCTGGCATTAAAGATAAAGCCATATAATAGCCAAAGGTGGTCGTAATTTGTGGGGACTCAATTGAAAGGTCATTCGAAGCTCGTACACACTCGTAGAGATACGGCTCTCGGCCGTGCTCTTTCCGAGACTTTCCAATTAAGCAATTTAGATACGGGCTCCGACTAACATGGCGTTATACGAATGTCAAACAACAACTATCCGAATGATAATTCTGTGATGTAAATAACAATAAAGTTATCAGGGGAGGCAGGTCGGTATGGGTTTTGACAATAAAATGTTGCGTGGAGCGCGGGGCCGGGCCGGGCGGGTATTAGGACGAATTTATGGCAGCACAGCGTTGTCTGCCTCGGCCCCGGTTATCTCCCCGAGGTGATGGCTGGCCGCGACGTCGCCCTTCGACGCATCGAACTGTTATTTACGCTCTCATAATGCTTAGACTCATAAATCGGCCACTTCTGAGGTAACATTTAATATCAATCTGATTTGGTTATCACACACTTTATGCGTTCCTCCGGCATCAGAAATTTGCATGAACTCGCTAAGTAATTTAGTGAATTTCTAACTCACAAGTCCAACTATATCTTCTTGATGTATTTATTGTTCAGAAAATATTCGAGCATTTTTCGAAAATATTACGGTTGGAGATAGTTAAATGACATAATAATGTGTACATTATTATATGATAATGTATATATATATATATATATATATATATATATACAAACACAAGATATCATAATAATAGGCCGGGCTACACAAACAGTTATATTTAAGGCGGATTAATAAAACTTGTTCATTAAAATATTTTCGGGTGAACATTGCTCTGCTGTTCTTAAGCTTAAAACCCCGTCGAAGTCTTTGATAGGCGAGAGTACGCAAAATGCGACATTCTGATACCCGTACAAAACAATATGACCCTGCCATAAAATATCAGATACAGAACGCCAATGAATATACATATAGATAATAATAAGATTAGTATAAACAAGATTTACATACAGACTTACTTATGTTCGATTGTACGAACATAATGGATCGCTGAGAATAATCTATTGCTATTTAAATAACAGATGAAACAAGAAAGGTTGGTAAGGCAGTGTCGGCTGCATTATTGGGAACCTGTTTGTGGTGCTCTAATTAACAATACACAAATCGTAGCTTGTATGCAAATGAGGCGGGCGGGACGGCTCCGGCGGAATTCCTCCCTGATAACAGGAAAAGGCGCCTTTTTATTTCACTAAGTATTATTTATATATTATACTGCTTAAGTTTATAAATAAAGCATTTAGTTTTTTGAACGGAACACATAAATATGGTAACTAAATATCGCGATATATACCCGTGTATATTAATAAATTAAATATGGGTACAAAGCGCGAGTGTTATATATAGGAACAACGACATCTCGAAACTTTAGTATAAAATATTCACATATTAGGATTTGAACTATAGGAGAAGATCCTCAAGTATCAGAGCACACAGCATAAAACAATATGTATAAAAAGATACTGATATTTTATATTGATACCTAATACCTATATTTGCACGTGGCCGATATTCAAATATTAATGGCGGTCAATTGAAGTCAGTAACTTTACAATGGGTTCAACTCGCATCATCATAAATCTCCGGCGATGTTTTTTCGCATCCAATCGTTAATGATTTTTTCCTGTCGGTCGGAGCCATTGTGTCGACAATGTGACTTGGAAATATATTTCGATTTCCGGTTCACTTGTAATTCCATACATTGTTATGCTAATTCAATGCCTCTGGTATAATTTACACGCTATATATCTTTTTCACTCTTGCTACTCACATATCCCTGGTTCAAAGCATGTATTTTCGTGAGAATATACCTAAAACAGAAAATAAATAACACGGTCTAAACATATAGATACATAAATTACGCATAAAAGTTATACTTTCAGTAGATAATACTAATCCTCTCGAGAGACTAACTCCTATTTGCATTTATTTAAGTCTTTTGTTGCCGATCAACATCGGATTCCATTGTCATATTTTATGTCATTATGGAAATTATTCAAAGTTAGACATAAATTATTGACAAAAACATAAGCAGTTTTAGTGTAAATTTCTAAAACTGTTACGACATTTTCAATTCCGTGGCCAACACATTCCGTCCATGTTCGATTCATGTTTGGATCCTATTTAAGTTATTAGTATGATTATTCTAAGTTGTATCAAAACATTAACTTTTATGAAGCTCATGTGCATTACTCAGAGGAGCGGTAATAGCGATATCGTAATCGAAAAATAAATGACGCTGTGTGGGGCGACAACATAATACATATTTTTAAAATAAGTAATTTTTTTTTTAAATAAGTTTAATAAAATTGATATTAAGTATATGTTAACTGACCTTAGCCAAGTTTTTTAGCAAATTGTTAATACGTAATTGTATTCTTAACTACCCTAATAAAATTAACTTACCTTGTATTGTAGCGGAAGACAAAGATTTCTATAATTATTTTTATTGTTTAATTATAGATTTCTCACTGCCTTTTTGTATTATGCACGTGGTGTTTACTGTCAGGGATTGTTACATCTAGCATACACCTGTTATTGCAAGCTATCCATGTAGGTAATATATGGTGTAAACTGCAATTGTTGGTAAATCTAATAAATAAATAAAGCAGGCAAGACTTCTGCTTGATATTGAATACTTTTGAATTAAATGCTAAAAGGCTGCCTTGCGACAGTAGATATTATCTAAAAAAATAGTACAAAATTTTGAGGAATGCGACAGTTTGCATATAAATTGTTTTAGTATTATTAGTTAGATAATTCCAAATAGTATCTAGACATAAAATTTTATGAACTCACGCATCACCCAGTGCGACGGTATCGTAAAATTGAATTAAAAAAGGAACAATAAAAGACGATCGCTGCGCGCGACAACACAGCACTTTTATTTGAGACGCGTGTGGCGGGGGGAGCTTATAATGTTCATTTTACGACTTTGAATTTAACACTTTTGCAAATAAAAACACATGTGTCGCGAAAAGAAGGAAAGCTGCCTACATTTAATAATCTTTGTCTATTTAATATTTATTCCTAATTTAATCTGATGAATGATTTATCCGAAGGTATCGTTCAAAAACCAAGCGGCGCGGACTGTAATAACGTTAAACATGTGTTGTTGTGAATCCGCGTTTACATTTGTCTGTCGTGTTGTGTTGTGATGCATCAGAACGGTATCGGTTTCATACATTTAATATGGTTGCGTTCACATTTATCTGATGCCGTGTGTTGTGACGGCGTGACGGTGTGTGTGTTGTTATGTTGTGTCGCATCACAAGCGATCCCGGTCCGCGTCAGAACGGGTGAGGTGCGGGGAGCGTTGCAGCGACATGACACAGCGCATCAGACTAGTGTGCACGCGCCAGTGTTGTGTTGTGACGCGTCATAGCCACACGTGAAGTATGGACGACGAACATCCTCCTCCGAGAGCCAAGACCGAACTGATATAAAATGCGTCATAATGCATCATAACACGTCAGACAATTGTGAACGCGGCTTAAGAGCATTCATTTTAGGCGTTTTCATGTTTTTGGGACCCTTTTCGCGTTTTATGTGAAAGATGTAAACAGTATAAAGAAATATTTTGGTAATAAATTTAAAAGTAAAAAGTTCCATATAGTAATTTTCATTGCAAGTTCACAACCAAGTATTCTCTAATAGGAATTAGAGTTGAAAGTCATCAAAGCAGCAATCCCAATTTTTTGTTCGTTAAAGTAGATGTCAACACTCTTGTTTATGCGACTCATAATTTTGATTTCGGTAATACTAGGGTCCAAAGTTGGAGGGCCAGTGTGGAGCGCAGCGCTCGTTATGGGCTCTCAAAGGACCTTTTATTTATACCGGCCGGGTTGGTCGCACCTCACCCAGCGAACACCCAATGCTTGACTAAGTGCATCACAAAACACATTCTTGGCGTAAGCAAAAACACAGAACTTCAGTGAATTACGAATTAGTGAAAACCGGTACTACATTAGTAGGTACTTTGTTAATAGTCTATCCACGGCTTGGCATCTTTTCACCAGAGGCTCTAGTATAAGTTTTACCGAAACAAAACGTTATGACCGCGTTCGCGTTTAGCTGTCAAATCCCATACAAATTGAGGGTTTAATGCAAACGCGATCGTAAGTAGTTTTGTTTCGGTAAAACTTATACTAGAGCCTCTGAACTAAAAACTAAGCTGTGTTCAACTACAGTTTGCAAAAGCTCTGCTAGAAAGGCAGCCTCCTTACTCATCATCATCTTTATTCTGGCCGATTTCGACTTGGCTCGCTCGTGGCTGGTCACTTTTAGGTGTATGACACAGTCTGTCTGACACGGTCTAGATGTGGGTCTGCCCCCTCTTAAAAAAGTTTAAGGGAGTAGAAGTGAGAAGTAGTAGAAGTAAGAAGAAGAAGAAGAGTAGAAGTAGAAGTAAGAAGAGTAGTAGTGTTTTTTTTTAAATATTAGTAATTCACAGTTACTGCAAAGTGAATTGACGACTCAATGACTGGTCGATATACTTTTTACCACCGTCACAACCAAACCTGTAAAATGGTAACTTTTGGGTTATAACATCCAATATTGGTTGGTAGGTAAATTCCACAGTTTTAAATATCCTGCCGAAATATCTCGCGAACCTTCGTTTATTTAACGTGCGCAATACAATGTGGTTTCGCGATTTTATGCTTTGTTGGCTTTTTATTTTGTCAGCGTTGGATTAAAAAGGTAAAGTAGATTTAAATATTTAACTCGTGAATATTTAAGACACCAATTTAGTTACTACTTGATATTATTTAGTTCGTTAATTCCATGTAAAGTAATTTAATCTAAAAAGACTATCTGCTATATAGAAGCTACAGGTCGATTCACAAGAGCTGGCGCATAATGTCTGAAATTAATGACACTTTCATATATTTTCCGCGCCAGCTCTTATGAATCGACCTGTTAGTACCTATACCTACCTTATTGCATGAAGTTGCTATCTTATAAGTTATGGTAGAAGTCGCATGTTTATTTGACGTTCGTGCCTACATGTCAGTGTCAAAGTCGTCAGTGTCAAAGTCGTCAGTGTTAAAAGACGTTTAGGTAAATACATAAGTAAATATATTTATGCCTCAATAAATGATTACCTGTGATTATGATTATGAAAAAGCAAGTGTAAATAGTGTGTAGTGTAATAAGTACTTCAATATATTTTTGGCTTGATAAATATAATGCAAGTGTCTTTTGAAATACTTTAATGTAGGTAAATGAAACCTCTTCGCTCTCGGTCAGAGGCCTTTTCAGCGCGATCAGTGGTATGGTAAGTACTTCCCAGTTTTTAAAATTTCGCCTAGATTCATTACCTACTACCCAGCACTTCTCCAGGCACTAAGTACCTACATGAATATTATCTAAAATTTCAAATTCTCTGTTTTCTGTGATTTCAACGCAATTTTTGCACTGCCCGCTGCATTTCGCTAGTTCAGTAATTCAAGTAAACTGCCCTCTCAATTTTAGGATCCGTAGATGTATATCACTGTATACATATTTCGCAAGACGCGTTTGCATATAATATTTTTCAACACAATTGCTCGTAACGTACATCTTATTGTGTCGCTTTTAGGCTCATAATCCTGGATATTAAACACGCGTGTTTAATAACATTACGATACTTGTGTGTTATGGTTATATCCCGATTAAGTCACCAATTGGCACCTTGCAGCAAGATGTACTTATGCATGCACACGGTGCATTCTTAAACTAACCGGGTTGTACAGAATGTACAGCTTTTCATAAAATTTTCGGCAAATGGATTCTTACCCGACTAAACAAATTAAATCCTTTTTGTTAATTAATTGACTATTTCTTTTTTGATATGATATAGAAACGGTTAATTTAGTAAAACTATTCACGTTTGATAACACTACATGAATTAATAAAGATAATATTTTAAAACGAAATTATTTATTTTATTTTGTATTGGCTGTTTAGAGATTTCATCTAATGCGTGCGCACTGCGCAAACTTCACAAAAAAAATTAATGCGCGCCATTATAGTTTATTTCACAGATATTTGTAAACATTGTTAATGCGTGTTGGGTTGTTAACAAAAATGTTGATTCGTGGTGACTAGAAAAGTGATAAAAAGAATGGACGCCACTAGAAATTCTTGACGATGTATACAACATGTGAGTAAAAACCTGTTGACATCAATAAGTTGTAAAGAACATAAATTGACAGGCCTATCAAATTTTCATCTGATGAAAAGGATTTTTTCCTCGCAAAATGTGTTGAAATACGTCGTATGAAACGCGTGAGCTTTGATAATTACAATCCTCGGCTCTCTTATCACGCTCACCTGCGGCTCGCGTGATAATTCCGCCTCTGATGTAATTATCAACATACTTCACTTGTTGTATCACAATGTACTGTTATTTAATTAAAAATAAATAAATATCAAAAGTTTTGAAAAGGAAAACAATGTTTATCTTTCACTAGCCAAATGTCACCCGAGTAGACATTACTGTGGTCACAGAATAATATTTTTATTTCGAGGCGTAACATTGGAAGCGTATTTTTCCGCGGGTCGGCGCGGGCGCGCGCTGTCCGAGCTGACTTGTAATTTCAAGTGTTTACCCGGCGCGCGCAGCAGGGCGTCCACCAACAATGCCCATATCCTTTTCACATAAAATTATATGAAAAGTCCAGCTACCAGCAAGGCTCGGATCGACGGCCTGATACTGGCCTGCATTATGCCGGCTGCCTACCGAGAACTTTTTATGAGGGATCAAATTGATTGGTTCGGTGATAATATCGGAGTTGCGCGCATTGTGCGCGCGGGAGCGCGCGGCTGATCGGTCCCGCACGGCTTCCATGCCCGTCGATTATGCAGCTTAACTTCTCACACCTTTTAAGACATGTAATTTAAAGATGCGGCCGATACTACGGTAGCACGTAATAGATATGCACATTTTAATGCGAGAAACGGTTCGAGATTATTGATCCGCTTTAAATAACTGGTCGATGAAGCATTGAACTCTTATTATAGCTATCGACACGGGGTGTAAATTATCATGACATTACACGGATATAGGAATAATGAGGCAAGGCCTTTTTGTGGTTGAGATAGGTACAGTATAATGTCTTGTTCCACCAAAATTGGAGATCGAGATACCGAAAATTGAATCAAAGTCGCAGCTTGTAATTTATTGGATGAACACAACGAATCATCCGCGGGCGGGCCGGGCAGGACGTGCTCGCCAAGAAACACAAAACCACGAAAATAAAAATATGTTACAAAATGAGGCCCACTTTGTGTTTTGAAATTACAATCGAATAAATTACTTTTTATTGCTCAATCTTGTTGGGTTTTATTAAGGTATCGGCGCTGAATGCGAGAAAATAAAACATGGCGGTTTACGCGAGATACAACATGTTCCGAGCGCCGTCGTCGTGTGACGCGGACGGCTTTACATGGCCCTCGAGTTTTGGAGATAAGGCATCGTGTGGGTCATGTCGACAAGCGGACAATAAAGGAACACACTGGCAGTCACTTTCTCTCCTCCAACCTGAACCCTGCTCACCCTACTTTAGCCACATTTACTCGAGGCATTCATCTCGCAATCGAATTGAAATACGGCACGCCTGTGAATCACACGAGTCCAAATTCAAATAAGCTGCTAAAATACAGTCGAGCCCTGGAGCAGGTTCGGTAATAAATTGTCATTTGTGCCGTCATTTGTTTAAAATATCACTTATGCGCGCACAAATAATGGTGTGGCCTATTTAACTTGTCTATTCGTCTCGGGTTTTGTTTTGTTCAGCGCATTTCATCGCGAGCTCATAACAAAGTGTCAAACCATATTTTCAGTTCAGGGTGAAAATAAACAAATCACGGTGACATGGCGGGAGACATGCGAGCATATTGTTGATTAATGCTGATTGCTAAAGTGCGTCAACGCATGCATAAGTAATGGTGCAGCCCACCGCGGCGTTTCCGTCTCAACCGGTCCTAGAACAATGTGCCCAAACATTTTCTTCACTTATTATTCGACATATGGAATAGTCCCCATGACTTATCAACTAGACTCATTTTCTCATTTACGTACATCTACCATTAACATTTGACGCCGTTCTGATGGGAATGGGAGCAGAGGTAATGACGGCTCACTTCACTTTAACTTCGACTGTCGCGGTCGCGGTAATTGAAATCATTTAATACCACTTCCTTGGCTTTCTTCATTAGATTACTTCCATGTACCATCCATTATTTGATGCTAATGTAGGTATCTTTTTTTACCCATTAGGAACAGAAACGCGAAAATAATTTAGCATTAGCCTCTTCAAATTAAGGGAGTGCGTTGCATAGTAAATTATCGCGTACTTTGAAACGCCGCTCTGACTAGATTAAAATAATAAGGTCTGATTTTCAGATGTATGATTCTTTACTATTTGATTGTTTATCTGATTTAGTCGATATATTAAATTAAATCAAACTAAATAAACGTTTATTTCAGGCCGTGGCCCATATAGTTGTTAGTATTATATGATTGCCAAAGCTTACTCAAACAATACATTACTTTACACCACAATCAAGTTAATACTATAGTATTTTATCTCATCTAAAATCTCACTTAATGAAATGTAAATAAAACTTGACTAAGTTAGGTATTTATCGAAATTTGTAAAAAAAGCCATTCCCGAGGAGTGTTGCATCTCTTTTTCTCGTGCACGGAAGGCATAAGCGTGTCTCTGTCGAGGGGGCATGGTCGACTCGAATCAAGGCATCTCCTTAAGCGATTTATTTCTGTGAACAATTGGCACAATTTTGTATAGCCAATTACGGTGGCAGTCAACCACTGTCATACAGTAGATGATCAGCATATCAAGTAAGAAATTCTTAACCAATACGTAATTATATGTTTAGGTCTGAATGTTGAAAACAATGTTGTTGCATCCTATACAGTTTACTCCAATGACTCGCCAGTCACTAGTCCCTAAAGTGGTTCGCTTTCCATACAAAACGTCTTTTGACATTCACAGGCTAAAGGCGAGGCGTGATATTTTAAGAAACTTATGTCACAGACTTTCATAAATTGGCTTTCCATTTTCAGGAAATTCGCCTTTCCCTGAATAAACTTGTATAAACTAGAATAATTTGAGAAAAATAGTTTTCCCAAAATATCACGTCCCAAACTGATTTCTCTAATTATATAATTTGAATAGTTTTTATCATTCACGTCCAAGAAATCAGACAGAAACTCTTTTGTAGTGCTAAGAACGACGTAGCATATCTACAATGTATCCCTGTAAATAGTTTTGTAAAATAATCTGAAAATTTACAAGGTTAAGCATCGGATCTATAACTGGTCTGAATTCACACCACTTACTCACAATTCACCTCAAGTGATTCAGTCTAAGTCTGACCCATTAGTAGGGATAGTTGTTACGACCCTTGGGGTCTAGCTATAGAAGAATATTGGTGATGTGCTTCGAAACAAGTTGTGAATGTCATTGCTTTACTGGTGATCCAAGCGCACAATGCGCGTGTCCCTCGCCCAGGGAGAGCTATTTGTCATCGTCACCAGCCAGCGGCTTGTAATTGTGCGCCATATTGTTGCCCTGAGTTATGGTGCGCGCGCGCAAATTCGATCTCTTCCGCTTAACCCGTGCTCCACTGGGAAATGAGCTTATCTTTAAACCTAGGAAACGAGAGTACACTGATATAGGAACATGAAACGAATTATGCGCGAATAGACCTGTAGCCCTTTTCATGAATCTTCAAGTCTCCGACACACACTTAACCGACTTGTAAACATTAGACAGTTTAACAATAATCCGTTATTGAATGTGGCCAAACCAAATGATAACCAATAACCATGTAGGAATTTGGGTCGAAATAAATAACTAGTTGCTCTTTGAGATGTAGAACTACCAAGCTTGTCTTTAAAAAAATATATATACTTATACTATATATAGTATCCTAAAATGTATAGTATCTAAAAAGTGAGTTAACAAAAAAATCTTTATAATTAACGAACTTGCTCACAAAATTTCACGAGAATTCGTTGAGAAATGCGACCGTGATGCGGGACAGTGGGACACCGGACAAACGATTTTCGGCCCAAGCATAGATCTTCGTTCGCTTCGCTCGCTCGTTCAACTATTAATTAATTCTTTAAAATAATTAAAACAAACTGCCATTCAGTTTGAACATAATAAATATTGATGGCCTGGCATAATAACTAAAATGCCGTTAAAATTGTTTGTCCTTATCTGTCACTTTAACATTTGATGTTCGTAAGAACAGCACATTTAATTAATAAAGGGGTAAATCTTTATGCATAAAAAATCTTCAGGGATATACTTAGGTAGAGTTTGGATGCTAAATCATTTTGAAGCAAAATAATAGGTAATAATATTATAATTATAGCAATGCCAATATTCTAGGAACTTAAACGCTAAATTATAACCGCTAAGACGTTAAGACGCATGTCCTTTATACTCGTAATGTCCTTAAATGCTCATTGTTGTGAGAAACACTGGCAGCGAGTGGCGAGGCGCGGACGCCGATGGCGGATAAGGGCCGTCATAAGTCGGCGCGGCGCGTCGGCAAATAACGACAAATCGCGTCGTGCGTCCCGCGCCAGCGGACCTACTGCCTGGCGTGTTCTTTTATGGAACCGCAAATTGTACCAACCAAACGGCTCTATGTCATTAACCACAAAATTAATTTTATATCGTTCGTTGGATAAACAATTGCCGAGTCCAATGTAACATGATTTACAAAGAAAAATCAAAGACTTTTTTATGCCGCAATATGTTAATATGAACATGCACACTCGTGTGAAGGTAGGATATAGTGAGACAGACAGAGTATCCTACTAGATGGCCCCGACCCTAAATACGACTACCCTACAGCCCCTGCAGCCCTAAGAGGTGGTGAAAATTTGCTGAAGTTGAAGCATTTTCTTTTTTAAGGCATTTAGCATCTTTATTGGATATATGCTATGTATTTAGATATGCATAGTTGCCAAGTGAAAGAAATATGCAAAGGAAACTAACAGAAATCAATCTGGATGTCTGAAAACCGTGTGGCCGGCGGCCTGGAGAGCAATAGTGCTCAAAGCCACGGCCTCGTATAAGTTGACTGAGGGTCATGACCTGCATGAGGATGCGACGAAGAAGAAGAAGTTACCAAAGTGCAAATTCGTGGTTGAAGATTTAGTCGAGAAACGACGAATACTTAACTGTTATCGTTGGCATTGGCTGGGCTTAAAGTTATGATGCTGGTAAATTATAATATAGTAATTGGTTAATTAGGTTTGTTTCATTCAGATAATGACATTTTCACAATGCCATTAGGTAACTACGTTTCCACAGAAGTTCTAGTGGTCTATGTCGACTAGATGGGGCAGGTGGCGTCCTAAGTCCGCCACTATCTCGATCTGTCTTGAGCAATGCACTTTAGTTCCTCCAAGTCTTCCATATTGCCTCCAATTCTGCAATGATCGTCCCACACCAAGGCTGCTTTGGCGGGCCACGCTTGAGTTTTCCTTGGGGATTAACTAAATAATATGTTGTCATGATCCCATTGGAGCATGTGATCAGCAGCTCCATGCGTAGCTAAATTTGTTGGTGAAACCGAACTCTCGTTGTAGCCTTCCCAGTGATCAGAGTTAGAAAATTTCACGGGCCAGTGCCTTCCGAGATTTCAGAGGAGGCAGCGGTTGATCCAAACTTGCAACGGCGCGTGATGTCACCTTTCGTCTTATAACGTGGTTTTCGGGGTCTATGAGCATAAATTAATTTGTAACGTTTGTCTTCACGTCAGTTTTATTTCAAACAATTGACAGTCAGATAGATTGCGCAGATCAGAGCGGAGCGCACCAACGGCGCTCGATCGACACTACCCGATGCGCGTGCGCGCTGTTTTATGCTCACTTTTCTACAATCCCTTACCGCACGTATTGTCTCCAACACTGACATCTGAAATATATGGGAAAACGATGCGATTTTTGTCTAGTGGCACTGCGTGGGGTACGCTCCCAGTGAAATATTGTACTGGCAGCATCTAAAGGAATGATATCGATACATGTGATCTAAAAGTTTTCTTTTTTCATTCAGAAACGAATGTCGCTACTAATTATTACTTAAAATTAAAAGTAGAAGTATGCTATTTCATAAATCGAGTCTGACGTCCTTAACTAAAAAAAATTTTTCTGGATGCAAAACTCCTTCCCTCTTTAAAGGAGATATGTTATAGAACAGAGGTGATTGGTATAAAGATAAGTATAATATTGGTATAAATTTATAAACATTTTTTTTGCTTAAGTGTATGTAAAGTAACTAAATTTTTGTCTAATACGTTGCGTCATTTGATAAGCCACATGAAGATAGCGCTACAAAATAGAGGGGCCCAGAGCCAGGCTGCAATTGACGCAACGTCCACAGAGATGCTAAACATAGATGCACGATGATGATGATAAGGATTTGAGGATGTCAATTAATGACTAAGATATAACAATAATGGGGAGACAACTCGAGACAATCCAAACCAACCATAAAGAAACTTGTACTAGAATAACACTGCCGATGTACTCATAACAAATATCAACAATGTCGTACCTACCCTTATATATTTTTAATCTTCTGAAAAGAATAGCCACCGCACGCGCAAAATTATATTTTGTTAAAATACAGAAAATCTCGATACGTACTTATGGCTACAAGATGTTGCGGATTTATGTCGAGGCGTGGCGGTGGCGCGCGCGCCTTTTGTTGCGATCCTATCGCTCGCCCATTATTTGTACATCATTACGTCGGATATACGCATATGCAAATTTATAGGGCCGACCATAATATCTATAGAGAATTTGATATGTGTTGCCAGGGTCTTTGGCAGTTTGAATGGTAGACTTAACATAGGTACTCCGTGAACTTAGATGCCTCCTGAAATCCAATGACATTCGGTCACGAAATCTTAAGCCCAACCGGGGAATTAGTTATTAGGAGTAATAAGTGCTTATTCATTAGTCAAAGTAGGTCTTTACACATTTACGCTATTGCATCTCGTTTTGCCGTTTTCGCTTTAGTTTTAATGTCAATACCTGCCCTAATGACAACGGAACCGCTCTATCAATAAACTTAATCGCTTAGTGCGAGAGGATAAATAAGTTTTTAGTGTTTAATTAATGTCCCCCTTGCAATATCATTTCTACGCTCCTGGATTTCACTTTACGGCCAAAGGAAGACGTAAAATTTCGTACACTACAGACGGAAATCAACGTCTCGGATCGCGTATTTATCGTCGTTGCTTGGCATGGGCGAAGAACATCCGCGATCCGAGTATTTATTTTCTTGCCTCCCTAGGTGTGAAATGCACTATTAGGTGGCTAAGTTCAAGTAAAAACCTTTTGGAGGTTTAATGGCCTGGCTGAGGCTTCCAGCGAGCATTGCGCCGCCGCCGTCCGCCCGAAGCGCTCGGCCCCTATAATAAACTCGCTCGACGACGCTATCGGCCCGATCACCGCCGAAATCAATTTTAAACAAACTCTTAGCTCTAGCCACCACCTACAATTATCATTGTCCGGAACAATGCGTGGTACCCACTAAATATAATCCTAGTGTTAGAGGTCACTCGACTCCGTCGATAATGGAAGGTTCTTTTTGGATCGCACGAGATACGATCGAGATGATTTGTTGACTGCACACAACTTAAATATTGAAATTAACATTCATTTGTGATTTTTATCTCATGAGTAAGAATTTATTTAGTGAATAGATAATGTATAAATCATTACAGTGTCATTTTTTGTGATATATGCCTGCTTATCTATGGAAAACGATAGGAAATTTTGGCACGATTTTTTAACATAACAAAATTTTAAAAGTAATGCCGTTAACGCTACATAATATAATAATACATACTATTGCATGGAGTTAGCAGCAAAAGAAGCTACGCGTTGCTCTGGGAAGATATCCTTCTGACCTCTAGGTAAAAAAAAAACTATCTACACACGTCTTTATTACACGGCAATAATACTTGAATACAATTTTGATCACTATATCCGCGAAGCTACTTCAGTTGCTGACAAATATAGAAGAAGCGTTATAGAATGAAGCGTAGTGGCGTGGATTATTGTTTCTATTCTTCAATCTCCTTGAGCTAATTGAAGATTACACGTTTCTAAAAAGATAAACAGTGTGATTGAAAAATCATCTGCTAACTCAAGTTGATCTGCATAAAACGAAGGGAACGCTCTCGTTTCCCGCCCTAGAGTAAAATACGAAAAGCAAATACTCTGATTTACCGCAGAGTGGTCCCCGGCAGCCCCGGGCTCGTGTCGAGGTTAGTAAAATTGAAATTGATGATCATGTAAGCTTTATTAGTAGACGCATAAAAACGTTGAATAAATCAAAGAATGCGCCAGTATATTGCATGGCACCGCATGATCTACTATCGGGACACCGTTAACACTTTATTGCCCTTCATACTTCTTGCACCATTCCGAGAAAGTAAATTACTCGTGGCGATCGTAAAATTAATGCCCTATACGGTAATACGAGTACTTTGGCTTGTCTGTGTCAATTTTTATGACGCTCTCACTTGATATCACGACGTATTGGAATCTACGTATATTAAAGGAGATAATTTCCGTCCATAAAGTAGGATTTGACGCATTTTATTAAAAATGTTGCGTTTGCATATTCCATGTGGCGTGCAGGCGTGCATGTGCGTAATGGCTAGACTGAGGATTAGATATTTTTTTAATTTTCATTGATATTAGCCGTTTATGGTCGGTAGTTGTAGTTAAATATTGCATTTTAACGAAATATTTACGAGGGTAGTAATTCTTCATGCTGGACAGGCCCTGCAGCGAGCGGCGCGCGCCCCGTCGCCTGCGCATACGAACAACTAGCCTTATCTTAAGTACCACTTTGTGCTAACCTGTAATAACTAACTTTGCAACTTGAACAATTACACTTCTATGTATTATGCACGGTGTACTTACTTAACTAAGTATAGGCTCTTGTGGCACTTTCTTTCGTCTACCAAACAATAAAGTGTGGCTGCTTAGGTTGATTTACTATAATAGTTTCGTTTATCATTATGACTTTCATAATGTTAAAAATGTAAGGTAGCATACTCCATAACCATGAACCCCTTGAAATTACATGTTTTCATGAAAAATGGTCAGATTAAAATTGTAATATTAATTTAATCTGATGATAAATAATACAAAAAAGCAAGCAAGAAAACAAAGCAGCGACTTGAAACGGACATCGTAGCATTCGTAACGACAACCGTAAAATACAAGTGGAAATTTCTTACGTTGCTCTTTAGTTTCATCACTAAGTCACTGTATTGTTATTAATATTATTCAAATGAGCCTTCGTATGAAAATATTTTTTTGGGATGCGACGTACGTTCTGCACTGTAGTCCTATACAACGTTGCAAACAAATACATTACATATAACCACTTCAAAAAGGTTATTGACCGAGTAAACACTTCGCAACAAATAAGGACCTACCGTTACACCCCGAATACAGTCATACAGAAAGGGTCTAGACATACATTACCTTATGTCGTAGCAAATACGATACTAATACTTGTAGCTTGTCATAAACTTGGCGGTAATAACTCTAGGTACTTAAAATTATTAATTAAATTATATATCTAACATAAACTTACTTTGTAATAAAGTACCTACTTTATTTACACTTTCCGCTAATAAATCGATTACACCAATAGTGCATTAAACAAACAGGATACACTCACGAAACGGTATAAGTAAGAATTATCACATTAACAGCGTAGACTGATAAGGGGAAATAATTAACGAAGTGAAGCATTCATGACTACATTTTAATTTCGCATTAGGTGCGGTTTTTTTTTGCCCTGTTTGGCCTGCTACGTTGGAATAAGTAGGGTCATTACGCTGGTTACGCGACCACCTTCGGTTAGCGACCACCTGAAGGAGAAGGTTTTTTCTATTGAAGATAACATCAATTCTACAGGCCCTATTGACACAATTAGTTGTAAATGCATCATTTTGTTGTTTTTGAATAGAAATCTACTAAAAAACCAAGAAAATATCCTTTCAGTTCACCAACTCAGCTAAGTGGTCGCCAACCGGCACATAAAAATAGGTGGTCGCTAACCGGCGAAGTGACCCTATGCTGTGTTTTGTAGTTTACCGAGAAGTTACTGATGTCGCACAGATTTTCTTACCCGTAGGGTAATTTGTCCATCAATGAAACACCAAAATTTTAAAGCATCTTAGCTCCGACGTTTTTAAAGTCTGATATTTTGTACCCGGATAGATAATTTAATTTTTCTACTCCTGCACTTCTATCTGTCAATTAAATGACTGACAGCGATATCTAAATCAACTTCATTTGAGTAATGGCAATGAAGTCTATTTGTATATGGGCTCATAAGTATAGTACAACTGCTTTTTGAAGTGAAAACTTCTTTAGCGGCGCTGTGCATTTTTTGTGTTGGGGAAAAATTGTTAAACTCGCCACAGGTCATGTGATCGTAAGATTCGTAAGACGTGAGATTCGAGACAGCTCTCGTGACTGTAAGACAGACACGTGACCTGATCGAAAACTGTTACAATGATATTGAGTTTTCACTTCTACCGGCACTCCCGGAGTGCAACCCGGTTTTTTTTAAGATTCAAGATCTGTGCAACATGTTTGAAAAAGGTTTCGTTTTCAATAATAATAACAAACTTTTCAAATCAAAATAATACTTTACTTAGGTACATATTTTAAATCTAGATTGAAAAAGACTTAAACGTGTCTTAGTTATATTCATATTTACAAAATAAATATAAACACCAACATTCTATCAACTTACTTTTATTTTTTGATATTTATATTTACTTGACCGCAACCACATTTTTCGTAATTGAGAACTATTTTATTGTATCTTGTTTATGCTATCAAGTTGATGTTCTGTCTTCGAAATTTAAAAACTTGTGCAAAACTGCTAAATGTGGGTTTTAATTGGCTTTATTTTGTGAATATATTTGCTGCTGTCATAGAAAAAGCAATTTATACAACAGCCTATAATTGGTTCGTAAAATTCTCTGGTATTTTATTACAAAACTCGACTACGTCTCGTTTTGTAACTTCGACCCTTGAATTTTAAGAACCCTTATTATAGCACTGTTGCATAAACTACTATAGTAATCAAGGCATATAAAAAAAATAACTTTTCACTTCCCATGCTCGAAAAGTGTGTCATATTAGGCCTAGATAGCGGGGCTAAAGTAGTACATTTAGCCCCTAGGGAAAATATGTAAACATATTTATGATTTTAAAACATTTTAATTTGACCAATCAAAGCACTTCAACGTATTAAATCCACCAATCACAACTGTTTAAAAGACCATTTTTATTTGCTATCAACTAATCAGAATACAGCTATATATTAAAATCAACCAATCAGAAAACAGATTTTATTTCAAATATTAGGCGTTTTTTATTCCCGATTTCACAAACATTAAAAAAAATAAACGCCTTTGGCCGTCTATAGCCTCGTCCAAACGTTCAAGCGGGGTGGCCTGCAAACATGACATGAGCGGGATAGATTGCTGTCTATCTGGCTTTATCTTATGCAGCGTATGCTGTCCGCCGCGCTCGGCCGTTTGGACCCGGCTATATACGGTAAGTAGCGTTTATTCGTGGTGTCATTGTCTGTTTCATTGTTTGTTTTCACTATTTTCTCGCAGTCTAAGTGAAAAGTAGAGTGTATAACTCTGGTCTAAAAGCCATATTACCACCTCACTTCGCTCGGGAAAATAACCATCTCGTGGTAATATGGCTTATTTTAGCCCCGTGTCATACAATCTACTATTGCTTTAACAGTTACTTAGCAAAAATCATTTATTATAAAAATAAGCTTTGTTTTAATGCGTCCATATACGTGTATTCAATGAAAAACCTGAATTTATACAATGAAACAGTGGTAATCAACAGTGAAAAAGTCTCAACATTTGTTGGCATTTAATTAAGTTTTATATAGTTATTTATTATTATTGGATCATTATATATCAATTCATTTCATAAAATTATCTACATCACTGTGTCATTGTTGCACTCACACTGTTTCATTGTATGCTGTTTCATTGTGAACAAACTAGGGTATTTTTGAAAATCAGTAAAAAATTGCACAAATAATAAGTGACCCATTTATATCAACATACAGCTCCATAGACGCTTTGGGATTTACAGAAGGCAATGAGACACTAAATAATACGAAATCAAATTTTATAACGTGTCAAAAATATCACTATTTTTTTTAAAACTATTTTGTGGAAAATGTAGATATTTTTTTGGTATCCTGCTGTTTCGGCCTTCACTTTTCACAAAAGTTTCACTTCGCACAAAACTTATGGCAGTAGTTTTATTTCCCAAACGAACAAATAGCACATTTTTGTTTCGCATTTTGTTCATTTGGTCAAAATATCATCTGGCATCATTTCGCTTTGTCAAGTGTTATTATGACAAAAGTTTATTAAGCAAACACTTTGTTTGGGCTAATATTGTTTTCCAAACAAAACATTTGTTAGAATTTTCATTTCACACACTTCACATAGCATAACTTGCAAATATTTGAAAAATTATTGTTTTATTTAATTTTATTTCATGACCAGATCATTCTAATTTTTATTATTTCATAGAATAACTGTTCAGGGAATATTATTTGGCAAATGATTCATTTTGTATGAATTTTAAATGGCAGAATAACAAAACAACGAATTTCATTAGTTCGAAATTTTATTACATTACAAAAACAAACCACAACTGATTACAGGGGTTTAACTAGATAAGGGTAGCCAAAAAACGGGGGCTCGGGGGGCAAGGCCGCCCGCAGTAAAAAAAACAAACAACCGTAACAATTGTATTGTAAGTAGGTTAGGTTAGGGTTCACTTGTGTCCCTCGGAGCGGAAATAGGCACCCCGCGAAACGGGGTGACGTCGACATGCTGGCGGTTAGGTTAGGTTTAGGTTAGGTTAAAATAATTGCCACAGATAACTGAGTATGCCAACTATTTTAATTTTAAAGAATAATCCTTGTAAGTAATAATTTGTATGATAATTACAAAAGTACCGGCTTAGCAAAATATGTAATCTCACTCAAATACATTTCGTATGCACTAGACAATTAGGATATAAATCGTATGCCATGCAATAATTTGGAAAAATAATGTTATGCCAAATAATACGATTGAGCAAATGAAACTTGACTATATAAAACTTTGCCAAACAATAATTTGCGAAGTAATATTTTGCCATAGGAGATGATGCCAAGTGATAAAATGCGAACCAATTTTTTGCCAAATGAACATTAGGGAAACATTTTTTGGGAAGTGACACTTTGGGAAATAATTATTGCCCATACAATAGAGAACCTTTTTTTTGTGGTGATTTTTTCTTCCACGCGTCGCGTTTTTGTAAACGCGACGCGTGGAAGCGGTGTGGAGCGGTGTGGGGCGTCTGTTTGTACAGAGCGTGGCAGATGGTTTCCTCCTACGTCCTAATGAGCTATACAGGACTATCTAGCAACATCGGGTTTTGGAGATATTGACGTGTTTCACTGTGCACCAAAGTTTCAATGTTGGACAGGTCACTATTATATTTTTCACATGCCGCACTGCAAGCGTGCTGCTCCGTTTCTGCGCCAATCAGGAAGCACTCATAGAATAAAAGGCGCGCACTGCGCAGTAAAGAATATGTACCGCCTCGGTAACAATACTGACACGGATGTCGAGTGATATGCCGCTCCCGGGGAAAATTCCCATGCAAGGGAAAACAGGGACATTTTGAAATTGTATATGTTTATATATTTTGCTATCAGTGCATCCATAACAACTTTGGCCCTCGATTTTTTTACCAAGACATTAAATAATGTATTTATCCGCAAAAGTAAATTTGCAATGATCCTGGGAATATTCCCAGAAGCAATGGGAATATTCCCGAAAAAAATGGGAATTTCCCCATAGTTACTAAATAAATAAATAAATAAATTCATTTATTTAACTAAAATACACTTGTATCACAAACGTTATATCCGTCAGACGCCAAACTAGGCTGAGCCTGTATCTTGGCCGCCTGCGAGTGCGATTAACACAAACTAGTTAAAATATTACCATTTTGCAGTACAAAACACTAACTTAGGTTTCGTTAAAAGTAAAATTAAGATGGAATAAAAATTACATTACAGTTGAAGACTAAAATTCCTATGTGTGTGTGTGTGTGTGTGTTTGCATGTGTGCGTGCGAGAGTTCCACAAGACTCAGTGTCGGTTTGGTTATATTAGGTTTTCGGTCAAAGGATATGAAAGCGTTAGTAACCAATTCTTCACTACACAATTGGCTTTAACCACGGGTAACGTTTTAATATTAAGACGGTTGCAAATGTTATTGTATATGTGGGGATGAGAAAACGCAGGACATTTCCTGGCCAACGCTGATGTAAGTGGCGGCAGAGGCGCCTTGAAAATACGCTTGCTCAAAAGTTCATTGTAATTTGGCGATTTCAGTAGGCATGTATGGGTCCGGGAAACTGCTTTCAGAATGTAAAGCTGTCTTACTCGCAGCAGTTTACATTCGCAGTAGAGCGTGTCTGTGGGGTATCGAAACGGTTTTTTCAGCATTACCTTTATAACCGCCCTCTGAGCACGCTCCACCTCGAGCATGTAGCACTTGGCAGCACTGCCCCAGACGGCCACTCCGTACTGTAGGATGGATTGACATAGGGCATGATATTAGTATATCATGCCCTATGTCAATCCATAGCCGCCTAGTGGCGGAGGACAACAAGGTCAGCGCAGTCACGAATTCGCTTCATCACGTAAATCAGCTTCCTAACTCTGGCGGCAAGCGCGGACAGGTGTTGCTTGAAGGCGAGATGTTGGTCAAAAAGAATACCTAAGTATTTTACGTAGTGGCGTCTTTCAATTTCTTGACAGGAGCAGTTGCTCAAGGGCCTAAAAGGTGAAGCAGAACTATAACACACACAGGAATGGAATTTAATAGTTCTATCTACAGGCGGGGATGAGGCTATCGTCTTTGAGAAGGCTACGAAATTCGTCTTTCCAACATTAAGTGTGAGTAGGTTACTCTTCAGCCACGAGGCTACTGCCGCAAGCGCGCCCTCAGCCCGACATTAGGTTTCCTCCCATGATTTCCCGTTTATAATTAGTACAGTATCGTCTGCGTAGCAGATCAGCTTGACGTTAGGGATGTTAATATTTAGAACATAATTTATATATAATGTGAAAAGTGTCGGACCAAGTACGCTCCCCTGGGGGACACCAAAGCCTACCGGAAGCCGATCACTTACGTGCTGACCAATTTTTATCATCTGGCTACGGTGTATAGGTGACTTTCAAACCAGCTCAAAGCAATGCCTCGAATGCCCATGTGTTCTAACTTCTTTAGAAGTATGGTCACCGAGACCGTGTCAAAAGCTTTGCCCAAGTCTAAAAATATACCAATACAGTTATTGCCACGGTCCAAGTGACCAGAAATCTGATTGGTCAGTAATATTGCCGCGTCTTCCGTGGACATCCCTGCTCTAAAGCCAAAAAGACTGTCAGCAATAAGGTGGTGTTTTTTAATGAAATGCACCAACCTGGTGTTGACAATTTTCTCTAATATTTTCGAAAATATACACAGAAGAGAGATTGGTCTGAAATTGCTTGGAGAGTTCTTGGCACGGCCTTTGAAAATAGGGGACACAGAGGCAATTTTCCAACAATCCGGGAAACGGCCAGTTTCAATACTTAAATTACAAATGTACGTGAGCGGCTCTAGTATTACGTCCTTAAGCTCCATTATCAGCAGAGGTTTCACACTGTGAGGACCAGGCGCACTGTGGGGTTTGAGTTGGGACAGTATCCTATCTACTTCCTTTTTGTCAGTGGGACGCATAAACAATGAATTACTAGTAGTTATTAGGGGTTTGTATTTATTCGCAAGAGTAGCTTGGGTCTCCGAATATTTTTCAAGAATGCTATCTGCTAACTTCTTACCAACTGTTGAGAAATACTGATTACATTCATTAAGTGATTCCTGTTCACAAGTTCTAGTCGTCTGTGCACAAGTTCCTCTGCATCATTTTTGCGAACCGGATTTTGGGATGTCTTTGATGGTTTTCCAGAGCTTTTTAGTGTTATGACCACAGTCCTTTAATTGCTGATTTTGATAATTGTTTTTTAGAGAAAAAGTATATTGTCGCAAAGATTTCTGTATCTGGTATAGGTAAGTCATAGAATTTCATTGTTTGGGGATGCTCTTACTTGCGCATGTAGTTTATCTCTATACCTTATAGATCGCATTAGTCCAGGCGTGACCCACGGTTTTAGATTAAATTTCGCTCGACTTATTTTTACCGACATTGTGTTGTTATTTATAGCACGAGTGAAGAGATGGCTAAAATTTTCAGCGGCAATTGCAGCATCGGTTGCGCTAGTGACCGGTGACCAGTCTGCCGTTTTTAGTTCTTCTGCTACTTTTTGCTTGAGAGCATTATCTAGAGAATCAAGAAATCTCTTAATATTTGTGAACGACGGAGAACGATAAATACCAAATACTGTTATTTCATCCGATATAACTACAGATAGACAGTTGGCATCGTCGAACGAAGGTTCAGCCGCAGCAACCTTGATGCCCTCCCTAGTAAACATGACAACACCACCACTTTTATTAATAGCTTTTGTAGTATTAAATGAATAATAACCTGGTATCTGATCTATGACCGTGCCATCACCTAGCCAACATTCGGTTAGAATGATGACGTCATATTAAACTTCAGTTTGCTTTAAAGCAATCAAAAAAGAATCAAAGTTACGCTGCAAGCTACGAATATTGAACGTTAGTAACTTGAATGTATGGTTGAGTGTGAGAATATTTTTACACTCATTAAGTTTATTAAGCATATGACAATCAATTGCGATTTCTTGTTCTATGCCATCTGCTAGGTTAGGTAATACCATCTTCGTAGCAGTATGAGAGTACTACTTTTCCAAGGAATTTAATAGACATAGCTTCTTCAGGTGATATCACAACTATACTGGCTAAGACCAAACAAGTTAAATGCCTCGTGGAAAACTTACAGAATGTGTTACAATGTGTAAGGGGTAGGTGAGTGTTTTTGTAGTGTTTGTTGTATTTTTATTTTCCTTATCAGATAGTAGCAGTTACATAAATTGAATACATTTAGAGAAAAGTAATAGGCTGAAGGTTTATTTGTCGGGTCCTTGCACATCTCCTTGTTGGGCGTGGGAGTACTAGTTATTCCCCTTGCCAAATATAACAAATTTTACACACACAAAAGTGCAAAAGTACTTCTATAAGTTACAAAAACGATAGAAATTATCGCAAGTTAATAAAAAAGTCACAAAAATAATATTAACATACTTATACAAAATATTCATATAATAAAGATGAAAAGTCATCATTACTACAATAATGCAGTTTTTGGCGAAACTGGCGTAAGGCATTTTATTTGTCGGGGCACTTTTCATTTCAACTAACTTTGATTCCAATTTTTATTTGCCCAATTTGTATTTTACTATTCCCTTGTTTATGGGAATATTCCCAGGACCAAGGGAATATTCCCGGGAAATTCCCATACGAAAATATTCCCGCTCCCGGGAATATGCACATAATGCACTTTACTACACACCGCTCCGACTTCGCACCGCCAAATGGAGAAGTGATCTTACTAAATTCCGTCGGCCCTTTCATACGGAGCCCTAAAACTACAAATTTTTATTTAGCAAAACAAAGCGCGCTCGCACGTCCGTTGCAGTGCGTTGTAAGCGCTCGTGCTCATTATCACTCGCCCGGGGCTCGTACCATAGCCAGGGCTAACGCAGCGTCTTCACACAAAACATCACTCAACTCAACAGTTCTGCGAAATACACTATATGAAATATTAATGTATGAAGTGCGTTGGTAATCAGGTAAATACTAGAATTGAGTTGTCGAAAGAGTATGGTACAATATACAACAATACGATCAACATCTCGAGTTAAAAATGGATCCCTGCATTTTTAACCTTACGACGTTAACCTATCCAAGGTCAATAAATATAAATAAATAAATAAATATTTCGGGACAATCTTACAGAAATCGACCTAGTCCCAAACTAAGCCAAGCTTGTACTATGGGTACTAGACGACGATATACATACTTATATAGATAAATAAATAAAAATACAATCTGACTCATGACTCAGGAACAAATATTCGTGCTCATCACACAAATAAATGCCCTTACCGGGATTCGAAGCTGGAGGCTTCGTAGGCAGGGTCACTACCAACTATGGATGGATGAGTCTTACTGGTGGTGTTGCTAACTTTCTAGTGGATATTTAAGTATATGCTTCCGTTAAATATAAATATAAATAAATAGGTATAAATATTACGGGGTCCCAAACTAAGCAAAGCTTGTACTATGGGTAGTTACTAGACGACGATAAACATACTTAAATAGATAAATAAATACCTAAATACATAGAAAACATCCATGACTCAGAAACAAATATTCTCATCACACAAATAAATGCCCTTACCGGGATTCGAACCCGGGACCTCTTGCTTCGTAATAGGCAGGGTCACTACCAACTAGGCTAAAGCGTCGTCGTTAGAAACCTAAATAAAGAAATGCCTATCTAGAAGCCTATAAATAGATACAGCCCTAATGTGACAAATGATATGCCCGCATATCTCCTCAACAACCATGGAAATATAGGTCTGGAGCGAGTTTCTGCAGAAAAGCAACACAGTTCACTTTGATAAATGCCCCGACGAAGTCTTAACCCGAGGGCACTTGCAAAATAATTAAAACTACTTAACATTCAAGCTGAAAGTACGTAGGTACGGTAGCCCGTTTGTGGCTCATTTAGCGCGCGAGCCGGTCGGAGCGCGGCCCATTACTCTGCCGCGCGATTGATATATTCCTCCGAGACATGCGATCGGCGACACGTCACTCCACTCGCCGCCTCGATTGCTATTTGCTACTGAGCTGCCACTGCAGCCCTATGCATACTAGCGAAAGCGATTTAGAACTTATGCTTAATTGAGAAATCCGTAATCTAACTATACGTACTGATGTATGAAGTTAAGTAGGGACTTAACTAACTTGTGCAATAACGTTAGTTACTAAACGTTGAACATAAAGGCATCCATGGCATACATGCGTATAACGACAGTAATATATTTGAGACCAGTGTGATCAAAGCTGTTCTTGCAACAAACGCGATCAAATTTCAGCGCGATAGCACCGCTACCGCTGCACCTTCGAGCGGGGTTGCTTTGTAAAGGATTTTAATACAATAAATAAACAAACAATCCGATAAATATCGCGACTCGGCTCTAACGCTGCACGTGACCATAAATCCGGTAATTCTTTTATTGTCGGTATCTAGTCTACTCCAAATTAAAATCTTAGCTAATTAACCGGTCCAGATACAGATCGAGATAATTATTATAGACGACCGTTACCTAACAGCCGTTTCAGATTGAATTTTGAATTCGAGTTATCGTAATATCTGGTTGTGCCGCGGAACCCGCGCGATGGAAGTAATAAGTCGGATCAAACACAAATATTTACTTGTGTACAAGAGGAAGGCGGGATAAAGGTTTCACCTTTTACAAGCAATTTGAGGTTATTTATCATGCTGAGTGGGGCGCGGGCGCGTTCTGGTGCAGCTTCTTTATACATACAGAAGCCATTATAAGTATCAGTTTCAGATCATAGATCATAAACGCATTTTTATTTGGAGGCGGAGGTTGGATTATGGGGGGTCCTGTCGCGTGAGCCTCTCCATTCATTGTTGACTTTTTATCCTCGTGTGTATGTCACAATTTTTGTGGGCTGCGCCATAGATCTCGGGACATAAATATCGACGCAAGAATGTTCCGTATGGATCTACGACGACCGGGAATGTTCCTAAATCACACATATATCGACGTAGCCTAATCTTTACTTTATGATTATCGTAAATTTCAATTTGATTTTAATAACTTATTTACTGTGTGTAATGTCCCCTATATTTAGAAATTAATCTAGCTAATCCTTTTAAGCATTAAGATACAATTTTCTGCTTTCAAAACACAACATAACTTGGAAGATAATATTTGAAATATTATCTCTAATAGTTGGTGTTCTTTCTTAACACCTGTTTATAGTATAACGCATTCCAATATTAACTTATGAGACAATCAAATTTATATAATGTTAATTAAGCTGAGAAGCTTCTCAGACATGATTTTGTAATGGCTGGATATTCCTCCTTCCATCCCTCTGATTTGGAAGGTCTGATGATAGTCGCTTTGATAAAACTAGTGCCTACGCCTGTATTGGGACCAAAGCGGACACCAGACTCGTTCAGGGTCAAGCTTATGTAAGAGGTTCTATAGACTGCTTATATACATACATACTTACATTCAAATGAGCTCGTTTCGGCAATTAACATCCATACTAATATTATAAATGCGAAAGTGTGTCTGTCTGTCTGTCTGTCTGTTACCTCTTCACGCTTAAACCGCTGAACCGATTGAGATCTAATTTGGTATGGAGATCCCGGGGAAGGACATAGGATAGTTTTTATCCTGGAAATCATCCCCTGAGGGGTTGAAATGGGGGATGAAAGTTTGTATCGCGCTACGATATAAACGAGTTCCACGCGGACGGAGTTGCGGGCAGAAGCCAGTCTTTATATAATTAAAGAAAAGCTAAATAGTACAAGTACAGTACATAACATGTTCCTAAAACACGGAACTCGCTCATTTTAGTAATAAAATGTTAATAAAGTGCGTAAATCAAGATAACGTCTATAGTTAAGAGAGTTCGAAACAACGAAATACTCTGAGGCGAGGTGTATACGTACACTTATGGTTGGCTGCATAACTTTCAGAAACAGTTCGGTTCGTGTCTCTCGGTGATTAACCAACACAAAAATAACATTGACATGCTTAAGCATGGCCACTAATTCTGATTTATAACTGTTATATAGTTTTCAATCTCACTTAACATGCGTGTATTAAGAGAGACTGGAAATTACTTAAAAACTTAAAATAATGAAACATAGCTTTTATTATTAGAAGTCATCTCTGAATAATTTCCAATCTCTCTTAATACACGCATGTTATTATTGGGAGCCTTTTGAGTGCTGGACAAAGGACTCCTCCTCGGTT
The DNA here is from genome assembly GCA_947049275.1 of Epinotia bilunana. Taxonomy (NCBI): domain Eukaryota; kingdom Metazoa; phylum Arthropoda; class Insecta; order Lepidoptera; family Tortricidae; genus Epinotia; species Epinotia bilunana. Next base: position 9,496,538 of record OX346263.1, on the reverse strand, counting down.
TCGAGACCTCCCGTTCCTGAGCAGCCTCTAGCTAATTAACCTTTTCAGAATAATTCGAACTCGTCCGGCCATCGCTGCATCGTCGGCGAGGTTTGCCGCGTCTCAGTTTCGAACTGCCGGGCTGCTCGTCAGTGGTGATCTTGGCCCATCACGAGAAACATAACCAAGTATTTTTATTTTGTATACTACGCCGGTTGCATAGAAGCTTGCTTGATGATAAGCAGACGCCATAGAATACAGACATATGCGACTCCAGGAGAGTCACAAGCGCGTCGCCGACCTTTTATTAATTTGAGTAGTCAGTGTGTTGACGGCTAGAGATTAATGCACGTCCCTCACTCTTAAAACAGCGCATTCTTGGCAGCTCTGGCGACGTCACGAAACAAGATATAGGATACATGAAAAATATATTTTTCTAGTTATCTTATAGTAGCGTGAAGTTTTATCTAATCAGGGGAGATTAGATTAAACTCAAGACTCTAGATTTGTTGTGTCTGGATCTTTCGGTTTTTTTTTGGTTCATAAGTAATCTTGCTTTAAGGGATATCCCTAACACAGGTCCTTTCTCTCCCTCTGGGCAGTCCATCGCGTCTGAAGATCGTGGTCATGGCGGGATGCAAGTCTGGAACGAACGAACTGTCTTCTTGAACGACTTGTCGGCTCCTGTCAGTTGCAATGCTAGCGACAGTGTACAATTTTGGTGTGTGGATTTGTTAGCTGGTCCGACCATCTAATTGGTGAGCCGCCTCTGGGCCTTTTTCCCTATGTGTTCCCAACGTTTTTCGAGGCTGTCGTCTTCACGTCTCATTATGTGCCCAAAGTAGCTACACGCTGATAAAATGTTGTCGAAAGACGATCGTTTTTTCAGCTGTGACATTATTGACACATTTGAGCGTTTGGCGGTCCAGGGAATTCTCAACATCCGCTTCCAGCACCACATTTTGGATGCATAAATCCTCTTCCTCTCTTTGATAGTCTGTGTTTTCACGCCGCACAGGGCCTTTAATAGACCGACTGGATATCATGTGTTGACCTCTATTAGTCAAGGCCAAGCTGCGTAATGGTTATAATATAATTACATATAAAAAAACTTTAAGATTAACCCTAAATTAAGAAAAACAATAAAAACGTGCGTTCAAGTGTCGGTGGCGTTTGGCGTTGTAAGAAGCACATAAAATCATTCTAGATAAATGCAAAAAGGTGACGTAAATGGCAAATTTTAATAATGCGCCAAAACCTATGAAGACTGATTTCACGAACTGAACCTTTTTTGCTTTCACCTTACAATCAATACTTGTACCGATTCTTTTAATATAAATTTTCATCTCATGTAAGTTTATCATTAGATAAACTACTAACTTATGTATTAACATAATTTATTTTATAATTGCAAATCCAGTGATATAGGGTAAACCGCCCTTTTATGCTTCGATGGTAGCAAGCAAGGGTACAATTCCGGGCAAACAACTTGACCAAATGACCTTGCCTGCGTAAAGGCGAATTGTACGTGCGGACTGCCCCCCCCCACTTCGTCCCGCATTTTCAAGTTGTTTGCTGGGAACTGTACGGGCCGCCTGATTGTAGGATTGGCTATGCTTGGATGGGACCACACCTCTCCCCGCGCGCCCGGATCGCCACCGACGTCAACCGCCACTACCCACGCCGCTGTACCGCTCGCCTAGTTCCGACCAGCCCCGGCCTCCCACAAGCGGGTCTCATCGGGGTCTGGCCGAGAACGAAGCGGGTAAGGGCAGCGGCGCCGCCGCGATCGCGCGCCAAGCGCCCCAGGGCGCCCTAAACAGGGTGCTCAACCGCTCTCACCCCCTCGCCTTTGATATTCAAAGGTGAGGGTAGAGTGGTAAACCGTGTGGGTAGATTGCCCACACGGTTTACCACTCTACTCTACCCAAGATGCCCCCGCCAACCCCGCTCCCCTCGGGAGCTCAGCCGGAAAAGCCAAGCCGCCCCCGGACATTCCGCCGCACCCGCGGCCTCGGCGACGCGGCCAGTGTCGCCCGCGACCCGCGCGTTCAACGGGCGATCGCGACCGCCCTGCGCGCATCCGCGGCGGCTCACAAGGCCGCCTCGACGCCCAGCGCTCCCGGAACACCGACCAGCGAGGGCGCAGGAGACGCCCCCTTCCCCAGGACGGCTGCCGACGTGGTCCGCGAAATCTTCGGCCACCTCACCCCGCTCACTCGAGCCGCTACCTCTACGGGGGCCCGCCCGAAAACACCGACCTACGCGGCCGCCACCACGGCGTCCGCCCTCAAGAAGGCCCCCGCGCCCGCGCCCGCAGCGCGGAGCCAGACCGCGGCCCCCAAGCCAGCGACGCGATCACTGCCCACCCTCGGAGCGGGTCGAGCGAACCCAGCGTTCCGCACAGCGGGAAAGGCGAACCCGGCGCACCGCGAAGCGCCCGCGCTGAAGAACGCCGCGCCCCGCGCGGCGCGGCGGACACCGGCGCCCACAAGCACCACAACCACACCGCAGCAGATCTTCCCGCTGCGCAAAACCCCGCCATACGGAGGACTCAAGGTGCACAGAACACCCGCCACTATCTCACCGCCACTGGTGCAAACCCCTGCGCAGGCACCACCCGCAACAGCCGCGCTCCCCCCGCCACTTGGGGGCAAGCGTAAACCGGAGTCCCCGCCACCGAGGGCCCAATGGCCGAGCTTCCCTCGTCTAGACCTGTCCCCAATGGACGCGTCGGACAAGGAGAGCGACAACGAGGACGAGCGCCGGGAAGAGGCCGCTACCGCGCCGGCCGCCAACCTAACGCCACCAACAACAACAAGACCAACCACGACCCAGCCGCCCTAGAAGAAGCCACGACCAATCACGGTCGACAGTCTCCCGGATTGGCACGCGCACTTCCGGAAGATCCGGGAGCGACTGGGTCGCTACCCCAAGTCCCGACCGTACGGAAGCGGAATCCGCTTCCTCCCCGAGGACCACGAGGAGTACAGGGTGGTGCAGGCCTACCTCGAGGCCCTCGGGGACTCCGTATCGTGGTCGGCGCTTCAACTGAAGGAAGAGATCCCCCTGAAGGTGTGCATCAGGGGGCTCCCCGCGAACACAGACCCAGCGCACATCACTGAAGACCTGGTGGCGAAGGGATTCACCGCCATCTACACGCGCCATGTTGACGCGCGTGCCGGAAGACCTGGCTGCTTGTTCTACACGCAGTTAACCAAGACCGACGGCCTCATCCCGGAAATCTACGGCGTCCGGGAGATACTGGGGATGACGGGAGTGGCAGTGGAGGCGTGGCGCGGCAAGAAGGGGCCGGCGCAGTGCCACCGCTGTCAGGCATTCCGGCACTCATCACACGGCTGCCGCCGCCCAATTAAGTGTGTCCGCTGCGCGGGGCCACACTTCGCGGGCCAGTGCGAGCGGCCGCACGACCAAGAGGGGACCTGCGCCAACTGCGGCGGCCCCCACACCGCGAACAGCCTAACGTGCCCGACGTACGAGGCACGCTCCAAGAGGACCGGCACAGCCCCCCTCACCAACCGCCGCGGGCAAATGATGCCCCAGCCGCGCCCGGTGGAGGCCGCAGAGAATGCCCCCAACTCCCTCTTGGCGAGAGCGAACGACGCGGCGCCATTGCGCCGCCGCCGCCGAGGGAGGGGCAGAAGAGGCAAGGGTCACACCGCCGCCGATGCCAACACCCAGACCACCACCGCAGCCGCCCAAACCGCCGCTGCCGCCGCCCAGATCACCACCGCCGCCGCCCAGACCACCGCCGCCCACACCACGCCGCCCCAGCACTCGCTCCCCCTGCAGCAGCGCCAACCAGACCACCGCACGACACTGCCGCGATAGCGCAGTGCGTGGCAATATTGCAGAACGTGCTCAGCGCTCTGCAGGCAGGAGCGAACCCCGCTCCCATCATCCTTAGGGGGCTAGCCGACCTGTTCCAGGAGGGCCAGCTCTCTAAGGACCCTCCACCGGACCAGACCTAGGATGTTCCTGCAGTGCCGTCGGCTCGCAGGTCGCTCGCCGGGCCTCTCCCTCTGGAGTCCCACCCGGCAGGGCTCGACCTCGCCGACGGCCGCCGCAGACGACCCCACCAGACCAGACGGGCGTCACGCCCAACGCAGCCACCCGTCCGTTGTAGCGGACGGCGCCCGACCCCGCCAAAAGCGGCCATGCCGCGTCAGGCGTCTCCGGCCCCCTTGCGGGGACCGTGACACGACCATCAAGGCCTGATTGTAAGCGGACACTTTAGACGCTTGGCTTATATTCGTAATCACAGGTCCTGCCTAATCCATCCTGATTGCGCGCTTCACCACTGCACTGGTGAGCCAATAGATCATATTTTCTCAAAAAAAGGATTAAAAATGTAGTCAAATGGAGAAAAACTCAATGCAAAAGGTTAAATAATCACGAAGTTATAAGTGTCCAGTTTTAAGAAGGGGGTATGTTCTGTCCCTTTTTCGCATAACGCAACTTCATATGAAACGATGACGCTGGAAGATTCATAGACGTGCAACGTGCCGCGCCCCATCGTGTTCGATGCGGCTCCCGGTAGCATCCTGTAATGTGACGTCACACACTGTTTGCGTTTTCTCTCTCTAACAAGCAATATTAAAACGGTTGTAGCTTCGTTATTCTTTGAGATATCTGAATGGGATTTTCGTTACTACGCATATTTTTTTGCCTTCTTTCATTTCGAGTAATAATAATTTTCGAGTCTACACCCCTATTATCAAGTTCACCTCTGCGGCGCTACCACGAAAATCGAATTTCGAAGTTCGTGTACTTGCATCCCTGTCACTCGAGGAAGGTAAGTGCGATAGAGATAGAGATTTTCGAACTTCGACATTCGAAGTTCGTGGTAATAGCTCTGATACATAAGTGCACAAGTAGTAAATAGTTCGCACAAAGGTCGCTTTTATGGATTTCCTTGAAACGATGTCCTTGTTTGAAATCCACGCAAAACAGCGGCGGCCGCCTTATATTTACGATTTAACTTCAAGTCGATCCCATAAAAAGGCCAAGACCAAATATACCTACTTTCACATCCAAAATATTGACACGATTAAAAAGAATAAAAGGTTTAACAATGCTTTTATTGGTCACTAAAATACACATACCAATAATAAAATGTACAAGTTTATTGTCAAACTTAAACTGTTACGTGTTGTTACTTCATATCAAGTCAGTACATACATACCCATTAAATCACACATGAATTTAAGCATTTTATAGCTATTCCAATGTGAAAACAATATAAAAGGATTTTACGTCACCCTTGATTTATACTTTATAGGTGAGATGTGATACCTATGTGATTTATGAAGGATCGATTGAATACCATTACCATCCTGGCTCTCAAGATAAACTTATTTTGAACAAAATATTATTGAGAACTGGTTGCTTATGTTATAATAATTCGGATTATAAAAAATGCCACCAGAATACATATTATTAAAATGCAAGGTGGTATCTTAATACGATTTTAAATATTAAGTATGCATTTTTCTCCGCTATTAATCACCCATATAAATAAAAATGCGGGCAGAAAAATACTGCATTACAATAAGCGTATTAAAATGCGAGATCATTATCTTAAAACGTTTTTAATAGACACATTCTCTCTCTGCCGTGTCACATTAAAAAGAATAGCATTGAAATGTTCCGCTGGCATACCAGCCCAGCTTGGAGTTTCTCCCGAAGTATGTCTTATCAGGTTTGATGGCGTTTCAATTATTTGTCGTATGTGCGAATTAGTCGATATCAAGATGTAATAAAATGCAATCGGGTCGGCCGACAATTCCGAGCCTCGCGCAGCGTAACCGCTGGGTGGCCGCTACTCGTCTTACGACAAACTTATCTTTACAATCGATCCCTTCGATAAAAATAAAAACACCGATGCCGAATGCTTCACGCGGTACTACGAAGCAATAACATTTCCAATTTTATAGAAGTAGCTGTCCACATTTGCATCTCTATAGGACCCAATACATTCTGTTAACATATTATTAGCATTCCCGCACCACCTGCTTTAGATTTATCCAAAGAAAATATTTTTATGAATTCTAAGTGTTCATTATTTGGTCTTAACCATTGATTTAATGAAGATCTCTTTGAAATAATGGATACAATTTGGTTAGAAGCCTCAATCATTTAGTGAGCCTATTTTTTGTTCATTGTTAAGATTGGCAAAATTTTATATTTTATTTATGAAATCACCCCTGTTTGATCTTTCATGTACTCGTATATGACATACTTAAATAATAATAATAATAGTCGTTTCGGCGAACGGTTTAATAGCGAAGAGTCTCGTCTCGACCATCACCTAAAGACTCTCGCTAGATGGATGGATCAAGGGTCAGATACAGAAGGCGGTACTCCTGGACACTGCGCGGATAGTCAGGAGGTTCCTGTCTGTCGCCCTGACCGCCGGTAGCTTAGGCCCCGCCTCGCTGCCGGCTGCACCCTAGGTTAGGTTTTTATAATGATTTTATGTGTTGTATGTATAGTTTTTTATATAATTAATTATTGTACAAACCTAACGATAATAATAATAATAAATCCGCCTTTATACGTGTCACTGCTGGGCACAGGGCTCCTCTCATCATACATGTGAGTAACCACGGATTGGTAATAATGTTAAACTCTCGTTGGTGAAGCCCAGCGGTCCGCAATAGGCGGCCCGCGAGCCTGGCTGTTTTGTATGTAGGTACAAGTACTTTTTGCAGCTGTCCATCTGACTGTATCTAAAGGCACCTCCTTGGTTTGTGGTAAAACATGTTCTCCTACCTTATCTTTTATCTGTGTTCTGATGTCACAATCTTGCAATTTTCTTTGTCACTTCATACTGCCTACTTGCTAGCTTTGCCCGGAGTCTATTGTGGTTTTACGGAAAAGACGAGTTTTTCCTAGAGTTTTTTAGATCGTTTTTTCGGCGCTTCTTGTAAATATAATAGAAATGGTTAGAACTGTTTTCGACAACTCAATTATAAACAAATAAATACAAATGTTCCTCGTTTAATACCTAATATAGGACCTAATATAACCATACCTATATAACATCTACATCTGCCGGCAATGTACAAAATAGGTACTATACTACACTTAACTGTGTACATAGCATGCCGTACACTCGAAATCTAATCACCTATCTACTGATCACTTAATGTCAATCAGACGAAACAAAATTTCAATATCATGATTGGAACATAAACAGAGGGATAATGGTGCATTGTGTAGCAGACTTTAATGCCACAGGAGTAGAAAATGAACAGACTGCTAACTGTCACAACACGCTGAAATCAGTATCAGCATTAATATCTGCCACAACAAAGCACGCATATAAATATCTGACACGACTGTATTTTTAGGGCCGTAAAGGATGTGTCAGATATTTATGCCCGCTTTGTTATGGCAGATATTGGTGCTGGTGACTGTACACTACTAAGTAACAGCACCTATTAGTGTACCTATTTCAGCGTGCAGGGCACTTGTCCACTAGCTGCTTGCCGCGTACGCGACTATACCGGTTTACCCTGGCTCGGCCAGTGGACAATTTCAGGGTTGGCGCGTCGTGCGTATCATTGTGAAAAAGTGATTACTATCATTAAAGAGCCACACCAAAATTGATTACCAAATGTTTGAATTTAAGGACTCCAATCCGTCTGAATTTTTGAGATTTAAGTGGCGGATCTTTTCTGCAAAATAGGAACGATGTTGTTGAGCATAAAATTAGAGTTGAACATTGAATTAAAAAACGAAACATGTTAGATACCAATTTGTAATCCAAAATCGGATATATCATTTTAATTAATATCTTATACTACTGTGTCAACCCTACGAGAATAGGTATAAATGCACGCTGTTTATAAGCTAGCAGTCTGTTCCGTTTCTTTACTTTGACATTAGCTGTCCGGAGATGTCCCAGATGTGAGCCCGAGCGGGTCAGAGCCACGCACGGCAAATGTCAAGGTCCGGGGGTCGTAATCTGATGGCAAAGTGCTCGTGATCACATATTGACACTAATCTATTGGTACGTAACGGAAACAGTAACGTATAACAATGTTAGTGCGTAATATGGTGCTCACGACTATCACGAATGTTCCTAGTAGAGGAGTATGATGGCGATTTATTATTTAACTTAAGTACTATTTTTATACGCGCAGCTTCATTTTGTTTAAAATCCCGGTTTCATCATCTTCCTAGCTTTATTCCCGGTTGTGCCTTAACGGAGCCCGGGGTCCGCTTTGACACCTAATCCCAAGATTCGGCATAAGCACTAGTTTTACGAAAGCGACTGCCGTCTGACCTTCCAACCCAGACGGAAAACTAGAACTTATTGGGAATAGACCGGTTTCCTACGATTGTTTCCTTCACCGAAAAGCTAACGGTAGGTAAATATTCCGTACATAAGTTCCGAAAAACTCATTGACGAGCCGGGATTTGAACCCATGACCGTCGCTTGACAGCCGCATGCCTGATCCACTAGGCTGCCGTAATTTAAAATCGCGTGTTATTTTAGAAAATTTAATAACACGTTTAGGTTACGCATAATTAGAATATTTTATCAACCTTTGTAATAAAGGATGTGCGACAGCGGAGCTGATTAAAATATGTAGTCAAACTTATATTTACTATTTCGAAACTACACATTACAGCTGATAGGACTTGTACAGACCCCGATCGATCAAATTCCATAACGACAATAAGTCGTAACTAATCCCTGTAACTCTGAATAGGCAATAGCAGATTAAAACCAGCCATTAGTGATATTCATTCAACACCTAGATACGAGACTGACAAAACTGGCTAACACGCAGATTACAAATCTGGCCGAAACTCGTTCTCCTTAGCCAGCAACATTAATCAAGTAACTCGGTTTTAGGATCTCAAATAACTGGAGACAATAATCTTACATAATGCTGGAGTCCTTAAATGGAGTATTAAAACCAAGTGCCTGCCTTTCAAGTATTATGGATACGGGTATCTGTAGCAATGTGTCTTGCCCATGCACCATTAGATAAAGTGAACTTAGTAGGCGCTGGGCCCAGGACCGCAATGAATTAGTATCGTTAACCAGGAAAACGCAAAGCCATTGCGGATACTGGGGAAAGTAACGGTTATGGGAAGTAAATACGAATAACTACCTAGTTTATTCAGAAATAAAAACTTTATTTGTTATGGTTGACCCCACAGTAATGAAACTTATAGAAAACCAAACATTGAGTAAAGGAATTGTGTTTTTTTCTAATACTGGCAGGTAGATGAATCAATTGAGTCATGAAAAATGAGATGATCTTGCGATTTGTACACAGCAACGGACATGGCCATGCTCTCGCGGCTTTTGTCCGCGCGCTGTCTGCCGCTGGGGTCAGTGTTTCTCAATGGTCGGATTAGAATGAATGTAATAATCTCCGCAGCGACGTTATTTATATCACATGTCTCCATAAACGTCGTGGTCGTAAAGCTGCAGGCGGCTTCTGTTCGACAATTAGGCAGGGCCCGTGCAGAGCACGAAACAAGAATGCCCGTATCGGCGCTCGGTAGTTGACAATCGCGGCGCAATCTCACGAAAACCCCATTTAGAGCTGCACCTGTCATAAACGCGCAGGTTCAACGCCCGGAAACTTTCAATTAAACAGAAAATGGAACATTTTAACAAAGTTTAGATAAGCAAACAAACGTGATCCTCGGGCTATTTGGTTATGGCGGGCACTCATCAATAATGCTTCGGAGGCGATAATATCGCGGACGCGTGTCTCGCGTAGAAGAACCTCCAACACCGTTATTAACCTTGCGATAGTCATCGCGACCGAGAGATCATTTAGTGATACGCTTTATATTAAATTACTCGGTCGTGCGTTGATAAAATATTCCAGGTATTCTATTACCGAAAACGAGATAAACACTGCCGGAGGTATTAAGAATTATTTTGAAATAAGCTGTATGGAAATTCGGGAATGTCCAAAACGGTTATGAGATGAACGTCGTTCATAATCATGGTAACACAATAAAACGTGCCTAAAAACCGGAATAAAAACGAAGAATTTAAAGATGATCAGTTGATCACTAAAACAAAAGCCCCAGATTTAGAGGCATTCCGAAAGCATATAACAGTTCAGTTTGCCATTAGTCAGACGATAGTAGACGAGTTGACGTCATTGATAGGCTCTCGTGTGGTAGAGAATGTCTGGGTCCGAAGTGAGGACGGTGCGTCAAGTTGCGTGCCGATATGGAATCAAATGTCGCAGTTTGTGGCACTTAATCCTCACTTCATATTATTCGCTGTTTACTCAGCGCCGTCGCGTCGCCGTGTCCGCTGTCACTTTAATGGTCACCTTTATCTACATCTTCATCGACCTCCACATTATTTGTGATCATAATTGATATTTATCTACGACGCATGTCCAAATAATTTCATTCAAAATTTCATCGCTTCATATTCACACTTAACTACGTTAATGTTGTCTTGTATCATACATGCACATAGATAATATATAGTTAATTGCTACTTTTTTTAATCGTTAGATAATCCTAGCGTTACCGGCCTATTTCCGGGAAAGCTCTAACAAGCTTTGTAACTTAATAAAGTAAGTCTTCATCTTTTTAGTAAAACTAATAAGTAGATATGTAATAAATATACATATAATTTAACTCAGAATGGCTTACATTTATTTAAGTTAAAATTAATCTAGAGTCAGCATTATCTTATAAACAAATGATGCATAATGGTGTGCAGTAATTTATTTGCCTATAGTACCTACACTAATATGATTGTAGGCGGGAGCCTGGAAGATGGAAGAATCCATTCCTTAACACTCGCAGATACCGCTCTCTGTCCTTATTGGCAACACCGAACATTCCAATTGCTGCTAAACGGTATTTCTGTATCGCAAAGTTATCCAGTCGATGTTATTCCTAACGATTACATATTTAGAACCTGATTAGACGCAGCGGCGCTAGTTGCATCATTTCGCATACATCTAATGTTTGTTATGTTAATGCGGTTTATTTTTCACGCAAATATACGGTTTATCGGTAGAATGCGGTCGAGGCGGCGCGGGCGCACGCTATTTAGTAATTTAGCAGTGTAATGAACGTCGTCTGTATTAAGTTATATCGACGGTAGCTGGACGCGCTTGCATACCATCTCTCAGATCGCATATTGGTTGGATTATTTGATGCTTCATCTCTATTTGATAAGTCCCTTGGAAAAGCATATTGTCACTAGTATTTATAAGTGAACTCACTCTCTCGAGAATGTGATTAGCATGCTGAGGCTGATGAAATGAGTACTTAAGGCCCGTTCACGCTCCGTGCGAACTTCGAAAATCAGTATAAAACTAGGTTTTTGGTGAACAAGATAATTAATTCAAAAAAAATAACAACGATGTTTTAGATTTTTAAGACAAAGTAATTTCAAACAATTGAATCGTTAGGAGCATGCCAAAGTTGAAAATATATATACCCAATTTTTGGTCGCCTGGTAGTTTCAGAGCCTGAACTAGGTGCCTATCTTCAAAGGTAACCTTTTTACCACATCGCACGGGACATACTGAGGAGTTTCATTCTTGTCTTCGATATTAAAAAAGTATGTTTGCATAATAAGTACCTACCTACGTCTTATTAATGAAACTCGATCTTTCCTAGAAATAAATATAGGTATATCGCATCTACACGAACACCATTTAGACTATCTTGATGGTCACGTATTTGATAATTAATCTTAATACTACCGACCTTAATCCACTAAATGAAAGCCCGTAGTTATAATTTATTTGCTTTTGCGCATTAAAGTTCATGTAACCACTATCCAGACATAAAATTAAACGACGTTAGAATCTCTTCCATTAGGGGCTCATTAATTTCTTAATCTTCGCTCAGGGGCTTGCTCTGAGAATCGGATAGGTATTTGATTTACAGTGGACAAGGAAAGAGGGGGGGGGGAGGGAACAAACGGGGCTCGCCGCAGCGCCGCCAACAAAAGCCGCAAAGGGCATAATTTACCTCTCCCACAATACTTCTAATTAAGATCATTCGTGAGCTCAATGAAGTCCAGAACTATGTACCTACTCACTGCACAAACTGGACGTTATAAATAACTCTCGCCGTAACTCATGCCTTTTTCAAGTTCTGAATGAAGAAGAAACTCGTTTTGTGAAGACTTATTTTAAACCTTGATGCTTCAATCATACAGACTGTAATGCATAACGCTTTTATGCGATCGAGACGAATATTAGAACACGACGAGGGCTCAAGCCACGCGCGGTATTGTTACACGAACTAAATAAAGCAAACGAACTGAACTTATTTGTTCCTCCAGGCCCGTGCGGGGTAACCAGACGCTTAATCTTTTGAAGAAGCACTCTACAAATCCTTTTACAGATTATTCATTCTAGTATACATCACGTCCTTAAATATGAGCAAATAGACATTGATGATGTTCAATAATGACCTTTTGACGAGACTAAGGTTAGCTTGCCGAATTTGCAAGTATTGTGACTTCAAAGCCTATATTTTTTGATGCTCATAAACGGTGACGAATAAGCATACGGCCTGCCATGATGGTGAGCAGACGCTGTAGACTATGGACGCTTGCGGTTCCAGATGCCAATAACAAGCCCGGTGCCGACCTTCTCTGTCCCTCACTCTGTGCACAGTGCAGCCTCCGGAGCTCTGGCGACCTTACCTACTCACTACCAGGAACACAACAACACGTACCTACAGAACAAGTACCTATCTACTGGTCTTTTTAACCACCGACGCAAAGAGGGGGGTGTTATAAGTTATAACGTGTCTGTGTGTCTGTGTATCTGTGTATCTGTCTGTGGTATCGTAGCTCCCAAACGGATGGACCGATTTGAATGCGGTTTTTTTTATTCGAAAGCTGTTGTGAGCCCGAGTGTTCTTAGCATGTTTCATGAAAATCTGTTTAGCCGTTTTTGAGATATTGGACTTTGAAATGAAAATGGCGGGGGTTTTTCAACTTTTCTAAGTTGTTCATTATTAGCTGCAGTCTTCTTTAAGGAGGTACTAACCTAGTTGGGCTGCTCCAAAAATGAGCGAGATGATAACCCGCTGTACCCTTCCTTTAATTGCATTTCACGGAACTAAAATATAATAAGTAAGAAAAGTAATCGAATAAGTACTTAAGATCAATCATACAAAATGTTGGGTCTCGGCCTTAAGAGTCCGCAGTAAGGTCGGCCGAATTTCAACTTCCCATACAAACGTAGTTACGCTCTCATTTTAAAACTACGTGTTGGATTGTGACGAAACTGTGCATATACAATGAGATGAGGTATAGCTATGTCTGTAATTAGTTTATATGGTTCCAGTGTATAAAACAAACGAAATACAGCAAAAACAAGTTTTGCATGAGAACCTTAAATTCGTTGTATTTTTTTAATATGGTATCTGAAGCTACATAAACTAATTACAGACATAGATATACCTCATGTCATGTATATGCAAAGTTTCGTTACAATCCAACACGTAGTTTTAAACTGAGAGCGTAACTACGTTTGTATGGAGAATCGAGCTTACTGCGGACTCTTAATGATTGAATGAATCCGCAGTGCGTAAATGAGACCTGAATGGAGAGGAATGCAACATGAAGCCTGTGATATGTTGCTACGTTGTGTGGGCATAAATTAACATACGAAATGTTTGGTGTAAGCTAGCCGTATAGGATTCACTTAAGATACCATTTTGTGCGTTAAGGATTACTAAATTAATAAATTATTGCTTTAATAAGTTTTTTAAAGGAATAGGTACAGTTACCTGCTGGTGACTGTACCTATTCCTTTATTCCTTTATTCCTTTATTCGGGGCATTAGTTAATATGTGCCATAACTAAGCGAGCAGAAATATCTGACATATCCTAACGGCCCTGGATATAGAGTCGTTATGTATATTAATGTTGTTGACTGCACAAGCCTTACTATAAAACATTAAAGAGTTCCACCTACGTCAGATCGACTTAATGGTATCATACTTATGTATTGTCATCTACATAAACAATATTATGACACCACCGAGCTGATTTGATAATCAAGACAATGGAGACACCATTAGCAACTCCTAAACTAGGTACATAAGACAGACCCGTCGTGTTTTTGCAGAAAAGTATAGTCATCATCAGTAATAAAAGCTGGTACAAAAAAAATTACATTGATGTATGTCCAATTGTCCAGCATAACCTACAACACACATATGATGCCACTAGCTTCTGCCCGCGACTCCGTCCGCGTGGAACTCGTTTATATCGTAGCTCCATACAAACTTTCACCCCCAATTTCACACCCTTACGGGATGATTTCCAGGATAAGAACTACCCTATGTCTTTCCCCGGGGCTAAACCTATCTCCATACCAAGTTTTCGGTGGTGTACGCGTGAATAGGTAACGGATAGACAAACAGACAGACAGGCACACTTTTGCATTTATAATATTAGTATGGATAATGTTGGATCACAGGAAGTACTTTGACACATCAACATTACTTTTAATACAATAAAAAACAAAACCTCCATATCTATTATGTTTATCCATTTATGATAATGAAGATACGGGACAGAAACAAACCAGTTCTAGCAGGAGGCGCATTCCTTCTCGAGCTGTCAACAGAATCAATAGAGTACAATAAAATTGCTCCTTTCAATGCAGCGTAGTTAGGTTTAAATGAGCTTTGAGTAATGCGGCAAACACACGAAGGGCTCGCGTGGTGAGTTGCATTATTGTCCCGAGGTCTTGAGCCTCCCTCTACTGACTTCACGGAAATACACGAGCTTCCTTGAACGTAAATAAATATTGCCTTTTAAGAAGTGATTGAGAAGTGTCAGAACTATGGAAGCCTGAAGTTCCTTCTCTGTGCACCTAATCAGCAGATCATTCAATTGAGGTGGGTAAACTATTGTTATCATAACAATAGATTCGCACCCTTTTCCATTGAATACGAATCATAACTGTACTCCTTGGAGGAGACTAGTGGAGCCCAGCAAATTGGTGAGGCTTATAATTTCAATGAAATAAGTAAAGAATCTTGAAATTAGCATCATTGTTGGTATCATGAGAAATACAATAACTACTGAGAGAACATTAAGGTAAGCTTACCAATGTTTGACATCTTGATTCCAATAATTGACAGTTGTTTACCTTTTCTGCTATGAATTAAGATTGAAGTTGGGACGGTTAGTTATACTGACTGGCACTATAATTAGGGTAGACACAGTCAATGTTTAAGTGAGGAGTTAAAATGAGTTTAAGGCCGAAAAACATTGACACTATCTTAAAAAATCGTATCTTTAAAAAAAAAGATATTTTGTGTTAATATTTTGAGGATTTTACCCCAAACTCATACATTATAATGCCGACAAAGGCTGGAGCATTGACCGCTAAGTCAATTTATAATGTGATTAACAAAGACCGATCCGACTGATTGCGGATCTTTGCCCAAAATACACCAACAAAATAATGACGACCGCCTCCTTAATCGTCAAAGCAACCAAACCACAGCGCTTGAGCAATAATTTATCGACTTTCATTTATTTCACTATATCGATTTGGACTTGACAGTGCTTCGAAATGTCTCAATTAATATTTAGCCTAGAGAAAGGCTGTAATGAGGCCCTTTATCTAGGAGCGCGTAAGCCAAGTGGGTCTGCGAACGGCTATTAATAATGTTGATGAAGTGAAGACATTCGTTGGGATGTGCTGGGGGCCGGACCACCTCGTCGGACGCCGGCGCTGCGGCAAGCCTCCATAATGTAATACTATCAACATCCAACGTTAATTGCCCTCAAGTCTTTTCATTACATTTCACGTGAGAGGGATTAACGCTCTCTTATTTGGATAATCCATGGCTAGTGAAACGAATGGTGGGAAACATTTGCATCTTGATCGATATATGACCCTCATACTGCTGTCATATAAATATTTGTATAATGGTTTTTATGTATACTTGACTCGTACATCAAAGTCACAATATGCAACGTATTTTCCTACAAGACCATTTACTCACATGCTCTGAGTTGATTTACTCAAGCTGCATTCGTACTTTGTCCAATCCAAATGTCGTTCACATAATAATCACCCTGGATGCAGTCAGCAGCAGATTGATACGTACCTAAGTACAAAATTATCTGCCATTTAACAGTAAAGGCTCGTTTGACTATTTCGTATACCTAACTTCTAGAAGCTCCCTACTTCTGTAGCCAAATAGTTTTAAATATTTTAATACCTGATACAAACAATGCAAAGTCGATGACCCCACACTAGGCTAGGCCTGTATCGTGGAAGTCAAACGTAAACCAAACACATAGAATTGACCGAATCTTTATTCGGTCAATTCGGTTCGTAAATCAAAGTTAAGGCTTGTATACCCGCTAAAGTCCTTGAGCGTATGGGCGGAGCCTCGACCCTCTCCCCGCGCAAGTCGCACAACCCGCCGTCGTTTATTAAGCGTTACATAGATTAAGTTACAGACGCGTCATCGCGCATCGTTACCAATGCAAGGGTGGACGTGGGTGGGTGACATTCGTCATGCTTAATTGAAACGTGATATTTGTCATACATAAATGACATAATCCTATTAATAATTACATTGATTAAGTTCAAAAATTATGTCCCTACTATTATAATACTATTTACTTACGATTAGTGTATTTCCGTCAGCACGGCTAGCACGAGACGGCCGCGACATACACTCGATTTTTCTCGCACTATCGGTCTCTCTCTTATTAGACCATTAGGAAAGAGAGGTATAGTGTGAGAAAAATTGAGAGTATGTCGCGGCCGTCTCGTGCTAGCCGTGCTAGTGAAAACGAAATTCGTTCGAATAACTCTCATTGTCGCTCGAACTAGCAAGCGCGACAGAGAGGGAGATACACGAACGAAGTTCGGTTTCGTTTCGCGGTAGGCCCTCAGCACGCCTAGCACTAGATGGCCGCGACATACTTTCGATTTTTCTCGCACTATACCTTTGTTACTAAATATTCTAATAATAGAGAGACGGATAGTGCGAAAAAATATAAAGGTAATAATAATAATCCATACCTACTGTTGCCCTTAGGCCATTTTTTAATGTCGCTATTAATAGGGGCCCATCTAGCAGTTAGCGAGTCACCGTCTGCCAGAGATAAAATGTGAAACAGGTTTATTGGGCAGGCGTCCGATGTTTCATCCAATAGCCCAGCTACTAGTCCATCATTTTCACCCAATAACCCGTTTTATTTAGATTCCATCAACTAGCAATAGACTCTTACACCCCAGCGGGTGCTGTTTCTGTGTGCGTCCCATTACACGGGCAGAGACAGCATCCGCTTGGTGTACTCCTTGCATTTCATTAAATTGTCAAAAGGGCCTCTACGTGTTGGCTCAGAGCTCCAAGCACGCCTCCCAAAGATCCGGGACATTATTGTCCCGTGAGCGGGAAAGACATAATCCATACTATCCATACTTTCATATCCATACTCCATACTAATATTATAAATGCGAAAGTGTGTCTGTCTGTCCGTTACCTTTTGTGTAAGTGTAAGGTTGTTAAGTTTTAAACTAATTTTCGGTATATTTATTACGTTCTACTTCCTTGATTTGATGATGATGGCGTGTACAGTCAGCATCAGATAGTTAGTAGCATCCAAAGTAGCCAAATATATCGTAACACATTCCTTACTCCTACTTATAGTAACAAAGACTATTTCGATGAATGTACGTTCCGATATATTTGGCTAACCTGGCTGCTACTAACTATATTATGCTGACTGTAACCGGCCAGTGTCACGGCTGTGACAGAAATCGGCCTCGGGTAAATATATACTTATAGATTAGTTGTACGTTAACCATACTTTGTTTCATATCAAATAATAACTCTGTATCGAACTTCGAGTTGGCATGCAACCCATAGGTAGGTACTTACAATATTTGCTAAGCCCACTATTTTTATTAGAACTTATTCTATTAACACTTGACAGTCTTTAATACGAGCAGATAAAACAATATTGTTTCTATAATTGTTCATGCTCCTAAGCAATAGATATTGTAAATATATTTACTAATAAAATGTCTGGTTTTAGCGATTTCCCAATTTTGATACTGTTTAGATATTTGATACTTTGATAGAATAGGTATTTAGTTGTGTATTCTTTTTCCTCATCTCTTGTAAAATTTCTTGATATTACGTATTTTCCTCCTTATCCCCAATTTAGCCCCAAAGACCCAAAATAATAATTGAAAAATTTGTGATACCTAAGCTAAGACGTACTGACTCTAGTATCGTAAGTTTGTATGTTACTAACAATCTATGGGCAAACTGGCCTGAAATAAAGAATTTGTTATTATTATTATTATTTCCCATCTTGAACTAAAAACTAAATCTAAACTATACCTACGTAAATGTTAATTAGGTACAAACGCCAACACAGTTAACTGACCATCCTGTATTTATACAAGAACCTTATTACAATGCACATAAAGTGCACGGATGGTCAGTCAGCTGTCTTGTCCATAGTACCTACTACTTTACAAACCACGACATAGATTGTCCACTCTATGCAACAAAATTATCTGTCACTAAAAACTAAACTATACGCAAATGTTTATTAGTTACCTACTATACGAATCACAAAACGAATTGTCCACTCTATGCAACAAATATAGTCCACGATTTCCACAAATATTTAAAAATTTCGGCGCAGCGCAAATTGACACAGGTCCGTCATGCAACGTGTCTCGTCCCGCACTGACCGTATGGACGAAAACGGGGAGGCGTAGGAACTTTGGCGGAATATTACAGAAAACGAGATAATTTTTTAAGAAAATAAAGAAAGTAAGAAAATGATGCCCTTGTTCATTATTTTATGAAGAAAGTTATATAATTTCATATTATTCTGATAAAAAATGGAGCAGTAAAATGGTT
Organism: Epinotia bilunana; assembly: GCA_947049275.1. Lineage (NCBI taxonomy): Eukaryota > Metazoa > Arthropoda > Insecta > Lepidoptera > Tortricidae > Epinotia > Epinotia bilunana. Next base: position 9,477,638 of record OX346263.1, on the reverse strand, counting down.
ACAAGTGAAAAAAAAGGGGTGACTTTAGATTTCTTTTTCTCTAATTTTTATTGTTAAAATGGATTTCTACGAAAACTATGACCCGTCGCATATCTTGCAGATTATGATATATTTTTTCCGACAAAATAAATGTTACGTTATAATGTATAAAACGGTTACAAAACAACTCATTTTCACGAAAATTTCGAATGTGGAGCCTTAAAACAAACATAGGATATATATATATGTGTGTAACTTTTGACAGTAATTTTTAAATATTAGCATCTAAACTATATAATCTTAAGACATTAACTTTAGCAAAAAATGTGTGTGCGTGTGTGTGTGTGTGCGTGCGCGTAACTGCGTATATGCTTAGGTGTCTACGGAGGAGTGTGCGTGCGTATATGCTTGAGTGTGTGTAAAATGTAAAATGGTGCGTTAGATTTGATGTTCGTCCTACATAAATTAGAGATCCATTTAGCTTAAAATAGAAAGTATACTTTCCGACTTGTTGTAGTCCCATGTAAGCTACAGGTTCCGAAAGCGCTTTTTGGCCTCAAAAACAAAGCAGTGCCGAATATCACACGTCCTAATTAACATATGTGTTGTGTCATCCATCCGATCTTTACACATTATCATGAAACCTCACCTATACTTATATGTATCCGTCTCAAGCACATAAAGTAAGACCTCATCGCGACGGCGGACAAATAAAGTCGTATTAGGAGTTGACAAAATTAGGAACTAATAAAATGGATAGTTACAAGTTTCCCTTTACGGTGCGGTGCGGCTCTACGATCGACACACAATAACTGATGGGAGTCAACGACCATCCAAAAAAGATGTTATCTCCTCGATTTACCGCCGATCGAAAACGGTTACGAGCGTTAGCTTTTCTCACTTCACTAATTTAGACGTTCCCAAAGTAGCTCAGCGTTAAATGGAGGATGAGCGGGCATGGTAAATACGGTCAGTTTATGTGACCAGTAAACAGCGCGACGTGAACTGTACACAAGGTGATTTTTTTATTTGTGTGCTGGCCCAAAGACCCGTGAGAAGGCGCGCGCCTCCCATGGCGCCTGGACGGGATAGATGCAGTAATCTTGAATGACACGGCGTGGCGTGCTAACGAGCCCCATCAGCAGATTTCTCAGATTAACGGCTAGTCAACACATGTCATACTACCGAGCTGTGACAATGCTGTCGCAACAAATAATAGGTTAGGTTTTTGTAATGATTTTATGTTTTGTAATGTATAGTTTTATATAATTATTGTAAAAACCTAGTCCAAAAAGAACATTGAATACGGAGAATAATAATAAATAATAATATTATATAAATCCTTTATTTTAGACAACTGGGGTCCACAGTGGTGTTAATATGTACTTCACCTAGGTTAGTTACTCGTATCTTATACATTAAACTAAATTATTAAATACACTGGGAGGACCAAGTTTATTGTATCAACTAAGCAAACGCCTGTACTTTAAATGCGCAAATGTAAAATACCCAGAAGCGTGAGGCGTTCCTGCTCCATGCCAAAAGATAATTGTTACAATCGAATCAGTGATTTTTATTTTATTTTCCAAAATGTATACCTACAAGTTGATAAATTAAATTAACTAAATCAAATGAAAACTAAGTTAAATATAAATAAAAAAGGCCCTCGAGGCATTGTACCGGGGATGCTAGCGGAATTTCCTCGCTTAAGTGCAATGCTGATGCGGTGCCCGAGAAAGCTGCAAGCTCGTCGGTCACCAGTTACATCAACCAATAATAAATCTTCCCAACTATGCCTGTAACAATTACATTTCTCTTAAACAATAAAAGAGAGTCACCACACTTAAACGTTTGTAAAGCAATGCTGCAGGTCGATCACGTAAAGCATTGTACGCGCGTCAGGTCTAAATGCCACTATTAGTACAGAAAAATGACAGTTGAGTTGTCCTAATCCTAACGTGCGTTCAAAACGTTACGTAATGAACTAAAAACACCAATCCACAGGATCGGATAGTTGTATACGTGTAGCAGGCGTAGCGTCAATCATATCCATCAAGCGAGACCTAATTTGGATTACTTTTTGAATACTTACTTCTTTGTTTGGAAACTTGTGTAAGTATGCCTCTAATAGTTCAGAATTAAGTGCGTCACATTAGGAGCTTATTTGAACGAAGACTAACCTGATTTCGATTAAAAGTTAATTTAGATATACTAAGTCGTTCTATTCGTCGTAGTCCTTCGTTGTTAACACATTTACTGCTAAGATTCGCTACGTGCTACGTACGTAGCCAAACCAGTGGTTTTCCCTAAGTAACGGAAAGTACCTACGGCGAGAGCGACCGCTAGGCTGGTTCCTGGCAGTGAATGCGGTTGCCTGCACCCATAGTATAATATGTACCTAATCGTGGATCCTCATAATAAGGCTCAGTTGTTTCAAGCCGTCGGTAATCGTGAGCTTCGTGCTTCAAATTATGTATTTATGAGAAGTTTGTTAGTTCTCTATGAAATGACAACTGCCGGTTCAACCGGCTTAACGTTTACCGATCGGTAAAATGTGGTCGATGCAACTCACGCTCAGAATGACGAAATGCATAGTGCACCACCATTGAAATTCTTCTAGTATTGCAATTTGACAACAACTATACAGAGATACTGAGCTGTAGAACGAGCGGTAGTCCAACTTTTTTCAAATAACTTTTTTTGTTTCGAATACTTAAGTGATTCTACAAAAAAAAACTAAAAAATTAACGAACCTCCTCACAAAATTTCACGAAAATCGGTTGAGAAATGCGACCTGTGGAAGAGAACAGCGGGGCAGACACCGGACACAGGACACTGTACGCCGGCCGCACAGACAAGCGATTTTCGATCCAAGCTGAAGCATAGAACTTCGTTCGCTTCGCTCGCTCGTTCAAAAACTCGTCAAAACTACTACCTCGACCGAGCCAGAGAGTTGGCCTTCCTAGAGAACTTTAAAGAGTACGATAAAATTCCTATTAAATTCATTTTTTTGGTGAATATTGAAAATTGACAGTAATTTATAGATGAATTAAAGCTCTTTTTTAACATAGCTGTAAGATGAAACCGTAAACAAATAAGCTCTAGGCCTACTTAATAGATACGTCGTTAACCAACCTAAACCACTGATAAGCGAGATTCGAAAACGATTATCGCGGAAGTCATAAATTATACGGTGCTGATACCACGACTCACAATTGAAGTTCAACAGGTCCATCTGAGATACTTAATTCTAAATTATATGATAAGTTAAGCACACTTACTATTACAAACCGTGAAGCTATTTCTGCCCACGAAAGCTTTTGAATATCGACCTAACAATTGACAACATAAACTCAAGATTACCTGAAAATCCTATGAGTGAGAAATTTCCTCAGGCCATAAGCGAATGTCATTTGAATGTAAATTGCATGAAGCCCGGCCGGGTCCCCGCAGCCCGCCGGCCCGCGCGCGCAGCCCCTCATTGTGCGTATAACAAGATCAGTATCGACTTAATGACAATATATTGCTAATAAAATTAGATAGTCCATACCGTCACCGGGGCGAACATCACTGCATACTCCAACTCTTCGACTCTCATATTTATTGCGACCTAACTAGAAACATTATCGAACGACAGGCACGCTCTGCTCTGGATACCAATGTCCATCTTGACCGCTCCAATTTTCCGACTTGAAATCTTAATAACAATACGTTAAGTGCTACATTCGTGTGAAACTTAAGAATCTAGAAAGCGCGCTTAAGTTTATGACAGTGGACCATAAGAAAGCTAAGTTATGTTATAAATATTATGACACTTTTATCTGAGAGTACGGTTGAAAAGTAAATACTGTGGCTTAAGCAGCCTGGAGGAAAATGCAGTTTTGCACGTGCAGTTTGCGCGGTTATGTCGCCATCTATTGTAATTCATTGACATTTGATTACGGATTTAAAGGTCGAAATGCTAGTGAATATTCGATATTACGTCGGATTAATTTTATGGCAGCTGAGCTATTTTAAATAGAACAACGTATGGACTACAGACCACTCCCTCGTATTCATGAGCCCATGCCCAGCAGAGGGACGCATCTGGTATAGTAAGTTCGTAGTGAGGACACTTTAGCAATTGACTGTACTTCGAAAGGTTCATATTTTGTGTTAACATTGAAATAATTTGAGTTATTGGCAAAAATAATTTACAGGAAAGTTCCATTAAGGTGCGTTACAGTGTTCAATATGACATTGTGCGAGGATGCCATTATTAATGTTTTGTGAGTGCGGTGAGTCGCGGGCTGTGGTTGCTATGCTATTCATAAGCTGTCTCGATTCACCTCGCTACTCACCATTAGTATATTTTGACTTGGAGCTTCGTATAACTACGCAGAATCGTAGCTCAGAGGGGTGATTACGTAACTTTGAACGAACGTTAGGACAACTCAATTGTAATTTTCCCATACAAAAAGGGACATTTAAACCAACTGACATTACGCACCATTGTGCAGGTACCTACGTAACGCATTCGTTACGTAGGTACCTGCTGGAATAAGTAATGCTCACTAAAATTATAGGCCTACTATCCTATGACAGTATAGATAATATTACGGTTCGTCGTTGTCAGATTTTTTGCTGTCATATTACCATACCTTAATAAACTACATACATACATACATCCACGCCTTTATTCCAAAAAGGGCAGAGCATATGAAACGTATATTCCAGCGCCACTTTTAGCATAAATGTGGGTATAAAAGATCGACAAAATGTTACATTGCAGTGATAGGTGCATGATATTAGCCTGGATTAAAATATAGGATATTTTTTATCCCGAGTCCACGCAGACGAAGTCACGGGCGGAAGCTAGTATGTACATAAATAGAGTACATAGGTTACCAAAGGCAAGTGTTAGGTACTTCGCGTCTAGTGGTAAAGGCCTGCTAATACTGTTCTCATGAGTCGTATTGCTGCCAAGAATTCTGCTGAATACCAGCTAAGCTATTCGCAACTTGTTTCACCTCGCCTCACTGCTGATCCCTTGTAAACCTTGACTGGGATTCATAATAACAACGCGTAATCGCAGGTCTGACTTACATTGGTTTATGAGATGAAGTGACGTGAAGGGTGGTGAACAACAGCCCCGGGTAGCGCAGGCGCAGCGCCCAGGCGCGAGCGAACACGCGATCATCTTCGATTGCGATCTACAAGATTAACGGCTCGCGGTGCGACATCGCCTTAATTACTCACACGATAAACTTTATGGATCGATTTTCTCGAGGATAAATAAACTTGACTGGACGTATTCGATGTAGAAAATTACCTGCTCTGGGCAACATTAAAGTGGGATATTGAATTTTAATTCCCTACAACCTTCTTAGTTTTAGTGTCGGTACGGAGCTACGGGACGGGCTGACAGAAGTGGCGATGTCGCGGACGAACTGTCTGTTGTTATTTGAAATGCATTAGGTACGTCAACTATAATCCAGTCACTTATGCAAACAAAAGATATCTACGCTGGAATGAGTGATAAAATATCGTATACATCACCTTCCTTTGGTGTTCTGAAAGTTATCTTAGAAGTCTCATAAAACACGTGTAAGTTATTCAAGGTCAAAGGTAACAAAATCATTTCTTCGCGATAATCTGGGGTTTCATAGGTCCAATGAATTTAACATCTACTATTACAAAAAATGTAGAGCATACAATTTGCGGCGAATTTCGTTCAGCGGAGCGCGATGCACAATTTAAGTCGGAAACTTACGCAAACGAAGACGTCAAAAGTCTTTATTAAAAGGGAATAAGAGTTTTGACTGTACATCGCACTGCGCAATAAAAACTCTACAGTTTGGCATAAAAGTAGGTGCAATTGGGATAATCCTCTGAATGGGTCTCGTCCATGGGAACGCAGCGACCTAAATAGGAAGAACGAGCAGTAAATGAATGAACAATTCCGCCGATGTGAAAAAAGTAGCAACTTGTCCTTATTCAATTAAAAACAATTAGGGTCACTCGAACGAGCTCTTGTACTGCTGACGATGGGAGGGAAGGAGAGGTGCAAGTTATATTTATATGAAATAACAATATATATTATTTATTAATTCAGGTAAAACACTGGAGGCCCTTCTTGTATGTAGTTGTGCCCTGTTCAAATTGATATTACAGTAACTATTACATAATTATTAAAAACTGTAACAGAAACAAAACAAATACCTATTCGAGCAGTCCACAACTACCTACTTAGTCACAATACAAGAGGCCCTAAATAAGGCCATTAATGGCGTGTTATGGCTTCTGTAATTATTATTGTATACTATTTTATAGTAAGCCTCTACATGGTTACTACCTACTGGTGGTGGTCCTCAACCGCGTGGTTATAGAAAAATTACTTACATACCGAAGATTTAAAAACAGGTACCTAGTTAAAAAAGGTACCTTAGTTATCACAAATTATTTACCAGTCATCAATTGCATCAATTCGGTATAACTGATGCTGGCTGATTGTTAAGCCACAAGTGAGGTTTACGCGTGCTTAGCTTTTTCACAATTAGTGATGATAAGTCAGTCGTAGAGAGACACCGACGAACTTATTTATACTTGTAATAAACATCGCGTTATCAGATAATCAATTAAATTTAATCAAATCTGTTACGCAGTTCAATATTCCCAGTTCTACAGAACAGATAGCATCAGTGCGGCGTGTGGATAAATCACCGAACGTTAAATATATGAAAGCCTATGCCTTAATGCAAATTAGGTAATATAATGTACTTTGTTAAATCAGATCTTTAATTTAGAAAGTAGTTAAGTAGCTGTTAACAAATGAATACTAATGTGGCGATGTGTTGCAGCATCAGTCATGAGGCCTCGCGGCCCCTGCTTCGCATTAACCAACCACCATCAGCTACTTAACGTGGATTCCACCCAAGACGGAATCAATTTCAGCCGCGACTCGTCGTCATCCATTCTAATTATCGAGCCAGTATCGTCGGTATCGAGCGACCGATATCATTAACATTCATAATAGCGTCGAATCCGTTTAATTCATCAATTATTGTCTCTGAAATGCGTATACAGTTTGTTCGGCTGCTGTTAGAGGAGCGGACATCTGTAGTCGTATTTAATGGTTTATCTGGTTCATTAATCTCATAGTGAGCGCGTGCTGATGTAGATTAATGGGGTGGTACGGGCGCCGACGATAGCATCGTAGGATACCATTTATTCCGGGACTGATGTGGATCTGAGAAACGGTCTCGGACGGCCACTGCACGCGACCCAAACGCACGCTTACTTACTAAAAATGCCACTTAAGAAGCACTTACACTTTGTATCGCGTTATGAACTTCAGAGAAGTCATTTTTGAGTAAGTTTAAAAAGGCCAGGTAGTTCTTTCTTTGCATATAATAAGATGATCACCTGATCTGCCAACGATGTCACGTTTTTACGTTAGGGCTTGGTTACTGGTAATTGGATGCTATAGATGGGTTAAGCTGGGCACATCGCTAGTATAATAAGCGAGAGAGGCATTAAGGTGAACAAGAAAATCCAAGTCATGACAACAACAAAGTTGTCTGCCAAAATGTATTGATTAGAAAAAAGGAAAAAAAACATTTATTAGTTACTAAACTAAAAAGTATACCTAGATATAATAATCTAAGACAAGCAAGTATGAATAATTATTACAGTGTGTCACAAAAATGTCTTACCTGTGCATAACCAACTTGAAAACCGGCGCTGGTCTTCCAGCGAGTAGGTTCTAATTGGATGAACCCCCCATATAATTATTGAACAATGCGTAGGCAGAAATTATTTCGTATTTCTGGCTGTTCTCCTCTACAGGTCATAAATTTCAATACAGGCTTGCGAGTTCTACAGTTCTCAGAGGCACTAGTTTTATTATGAAATGTAACCCTTTTTTCGGCCGGTAGTTGAAAAATTACAATCGAAAATCATTCTTACCAATTCAAATCAAGACATGTTTGACAGTCATTCTGTGGTCGATATTAACGCCTCCACCTGAAAAGGGCTTAAGGTATAATTAAAGCGAAATCAATACCAACAGATATCCTACAAGCTCACAATAAAGTCTTAAGTACACTTGTTTACGACTCTATTTAATTTTATGAAATATTTTTTGATTCTTATTAATTTATCGTTTATTTTGAAGTGTTGCTCAGAAGGAACAAACATAAATTCACTCCGCTGCACAAACAATCAATGCCGTTAACATAAAACACATTCACACGCAGTAACCACGTTTTCCTGTTGTCATTCGAAAGGACACGAGTTATATATTTTTGAAATCAATCAGGCTGTGTCCGTAAACGGCGCGGCGTGCTGTCCATCGGTTATTAAGTTGTAGCTGTATTTATGTATCTACATATCACGTAGGCGAGTGAGGACCAAATTCTTGGCCAGTAGCCTGGTTAATCGGTTAGTTAGTTAAAAAAATTCGTTGTGACACAAAAAATAACCTGCATAGAATTCTATGGCTAATTTTTTTGTCACAACGGAACTTTTTAACTACTACCGATTAACCAGGCTAACTACTGGCCAAGAATTTGGTCCTCACCCAGGTATGGACGATAAAAATATATTTCAGTAGGTTTTGTTAGCTATATTGTGATTGTAGACCCTAATTTTATTATTACTCCAAAAGAAAGAAGGCAAAAAATATCCCTATTGACGAAAATCCTATTCAAATATCTCAAAAAGTTACTAAGAGACAACTGTTTTAATATTGCTTGACAGAGAGAGAAAATGCTGACCCGACACGTCACGTGTCTCGACTCTCGAGCGTCATAGTATAGGTACTATCACATGAAACGATTGTCATTTAGGAATGACAATCGTTTCATGTGAAGGTGCGTTTTGCGGAAAAGGGACAGAGTATACCTACCCCTCTTAAAACTGGACGCTAACTTTGTGATTATTTTATTGTCTCGTGTTACTTTTTTCTCCATGTGACTATACATTTTTTTTATCCTTCTTAGAGTATTTTCAACATTATTAATTATTGTATTCGGAGTCACCTCCCCTATTATGGTAAGTTAAAAGAGAATGCACTCTTGTGTTATGAATATTTCGGATTATTTACAATCGTCCCAACGGATTAATATTATAATATTTAGTAAAAGGTAGTCTAGTAAATCAGTTGAAAACAAACTATGGATTGGATTGGATCGCTAACCATAAACCCTCCTTTATTATATGATACTCCTACTACAGTCTGCAGGAATTAGAATGTCTCTCCTATCTCTTTCGCATACCAGTCCCAAGCCTTCTCCGGTTGACACCCGTGCAACCAGTGACACCGGGACAAGAATCCACCATATTAAGACAGCATCCATTAATTATCCAAATAATCGATCGCAGTCGTTAGGTGATTTATCTAGCGTCGATAAGATTTTAATGAAGTACTTTGATTGGGCGCGCATGGACAGCCAGACGGGGTTATCTGCGCGCCGATAGCGTGCGCCACTGCCTTCCTATACCTATCCATGTATTAAGTTATTAAATTAAAAATAAATGTCACTACGCCTCAAGCGACTTTCAACCTTACCCTCCCAACTATTGGGCACAGTTTTTAGTTCCAAGCCTAATTAACAAGGTGGATCATTGAGATTAGAAATTGGGAGTTATCGGCACGTCGTTCATTGTGGAAACTACTCTCGATACTACCGTGTGATAAGATAAATTGAGTTGGAAACTTTTATTGATAATGTCGAGGCGGCGGGTGGCGTGCACGAGCTAGACGAAAAAAGGTCCTCGTCTTATACGGGATCTAGGCTCTCAGGGCACGTATGACCATAAATAATAATTAGTGTGCACATGACACTGCAGTACTGTAATACGATGACGTAACCACGAATGCTTACTGTATTTGGCAGGATACCGTGTTTGATCCCATTTTTATATTCAATGAATATTGTGATCATGCCACCTACGTAGATAATAAGTAGAAGCCTATTTTACCGGATAATGTACGTATTAAGATGATACGGAAAATAAACGCAATGGTATTTAATTGAAGTCCTACGTAGAATAAAGCTTCGCAGTGAACATAATAATTAGCTGAACAAATGAATATCAATTTACTTCTGGTTTTATATTCATATTCATATTAATCATACATTGTCATTCATTACATTAAAAAATACCTATCATAATAAGGTTATTGACAATTAAAAACAATGTCAACAGGCACATAAGATACAGGACAATCTAAGTTATTCAATGTTCTAGATTATTAAAATTGTTCGTCTAGAAATTCAGCTACCGAATAATGCACCAGCATTTAAGTTTGAGGGTAAAACCAAGGCATGTCTGTCTGACAGTCTTTAATAGCTGTCGGTATTTGGTTGTGTGGACCCAAGACATAGATGCCGTTGGCCGTTTTTATGAGTCGGTGTCTTGGCTCCTCCAGGTCATGTTGATTTCCATTTTTAGCACCGTCATTCGAATTAGATGGCTATAATGTATTGTACAGTCAACAGTAAAATAAATGATGATTTTAGTACTTTTTCGCACTTAACGTAACAATACTGCGACAATTGGGATGCGTCAAACTAGTGAAAGTGACAAGGTACTAAAATAATCATCTACTTTTGCTGTTGACTATGCCTACATAATTATGTAATATAATTATATTCGAGTAGTATGAACCATTATACATTTATTCACGGGTTAAGTAGGTTGGTATGGTACCTTCCCAACTAGCACACTAGCGTTAAAATAACCTGTAGGTATATCATTCTTATATCGGTTCCACCCAAGTATTAAAGTGTAAGAATGCCGGTAAAAAAGGTGTTAGAGCATGCTCTAACACCCTTATAACCACGATTTTACAGGTAAAGGTTTTAGAAAGCCTGTAGAGCAGTTGTATCTGATACACATAGTGTTGACCAATGGTGTTTGTAGAGAATAATACCGGTTAAAGTATTAGCTGAGAGTAAATTAACACCTTACCCACACTCTTGCTTGTAACTTTGAGTGTTAATTCACTCTCAGCTTATACTTTAACCGTTATTACTGTGTTTGTGGAGGGTTGGTCAACACTATGGATCTTAGAAGCCCCTCGGCTAAGACTAATTTATCACTTAAAACTTTATTAGACCTATTCAACAGTTTCAAGTGAGCATCTTACTTTTTACAATAAAATTATGTGACAGATATAGCTTACCGACAAATAGCGAAGATACTAACTGAAGTGATTTGCGTTTGTGAATTTAAGTGAAAACAAGATGCCCTTGTGATTTTACGATGTTTCATAGGTAGTATGTTTCCCGTCTCAATTTCAACGCGCCCAGGATTTATTAAAGATTTTTAATAAAACTTACCATATCGCGGAGGACGAAGAGAGCAAGAGTGTGGGTGAGGTGTTAAACACCTTGGTTTTTTCCATCTTCAGTTATGGCTCGGAAACATAGACGATAAAAAAGGCCGATGGTGTCCGCATTGACGTCTTTGAGATGTGGTACTGGAGGAAGATGCTCCGGATCCCATGGAATGCGTTCTGCACCAACGAATCCATCCTGAGCCTATAGCTCCTATACCTAACCTATAGCTCAATGTAAAGACCAGGCTCCACTGTCTAGTTGAGAGGAATCCTGGAATGTTTTGGTCACATCGCCCGGAAAGAGGGAAGCAACCTGGAGCAGCTGATGGTTACCGGCACGGTGGAAGGCAAACTACCAAGAGGGGTGAGTCCAACTAGATAAGCCGATCAAATACGCTCGACACTGGACACCAACTTGCATGAAGCACTCCACGCTGCTATGGACCGAAACAGATGGATGTCTTTCCATAGTGCAGAAAAAACTAACTTCACATCTGGGAGTTCACGACCCTCAGCAATGAGGAACACGACTCAAAGAAGAGGAGGAGGAATAAAACTTATGAAGAATAAAATAGACACCTAAAGTTGTTATCATTTTCTATTCTAGCTTCTTGGCCAAAGGCATGTTAGTCATCTATAACGCTTTTGTAGGTACAACACCTTTAGGCAAGAATATTGTGCAGTCTTTGCCTTCACAACGGTGTTGTTCAACACGTCTAGTATCTTGTGTTACTACACTCTTCACAAACTGTTATAAAGCCTCTGCCTGCACCTTATAGTGGATATAACACCTTAAGCTCTATAAGACACTCCACGGCAACAACTTAACAGCAATAAGAGTCAACGAGAGTCCTGACAGTTCACAATTTTTCGGCACTTTATAATATCGCGAGTAAGATTATAAACTGACATAACACGTACACTTTTTGATCTTTTCCCTGAGCAATAAGGTCCTAGAACCACCTAGAATACATGTGTATGATGCTGACTGTACAAATTAATTAATAACATTTTCGTTGTATTTATCAAGAAGACAACATTAGTCTGCGCAATAAAAGCTCGGGAAGACTATGGAAGTTGAGTCGATAAATAGCGTGTGTTAACAAACGCGTATAAGATAACCACTTTACACAAATCGCCGAGAAACAGTGCCTTAGTTAAATAATCATGGTATTTAGCTTTGGAGGCCGATCGGAGACTTGCATTTCGCATTACAATTCGATATGAATTTGTTTCACGCATAAGCATCTGCGCGCGCTGAGATAAACCTGGTATTTACTATTTAAACAATGTTTACCATACACTGTTGCTGAAGCGCTACGTATATATTTACAGAATCAATGTTTCAGTTTACATCAGAGGCTCTAGTATAAGTTTTACCGAAACAAAACGTTACGATCGCGTTTGCGTTTTACCCAAAATTTGTATGGGATTCGACAGCTAAACGGAAACGCGGTCGTAACGTTTTGTTTCGGTAAAACTTATACTAGAGCCTCTGAGAAACAACGTGTTGGGAGCACGTTTAGGTGACACAAATTGATAACTATGTATTTATTCTTAACCTACTTACAATAAGTGAAATGAATATGAATACAAAGAAAACAAAATCATCATAATGCGTTGTTCTACAGCTCTAGAACACATGTCCGAATAAGCTATATGAATGATTAAGCTATCGTGGGCTCTGGTTTGGGCCATGCATTTCTGTCAGTGAGATAGTCCTCAACCCTGTAATAAGCCTTTGACATCAATGTTTTTTTGAAGTAATTTTTAAGAGCTGGAAAGGGTAGAGCCAAAATTTCGTTAGGTAATTTATTATAAAAATGGATACATTGACCCGAAAAAGACTTATATACTTTACGAACACGAAACTTTTTGGTTGCTATTTAATTTTTATTTCCTGTATTTAGATTATGGGTATCAGATTTTTTACAGAATGAATGGATGTTCTTAATGACATAAACAATATTTTCATACATGTATAGGGAGGCTACTGTTAAAATGCTAATTTGCTCTCAGGTTATATATAGAACGAATGGCTCTTTTTGTAATACAAAGATTGTCTGTATGTCAGCTGCTTTACCCCAAACCAGAAAACCGTACGACATAATACTATGAAAATAACTTTGATAAACTAGGCGAGCTGTTTCAACATTGGGCAGTTGTCTAATTTTTCTAAAAGCATATACGGCTGAACTTAGTTTACGCGCCAACACGGCTATATGGGCACTCCATTGTAGATTTTATATAGAATGTTATACCCAAGAATATTGTTTTATCGACTATTTCTAAACACTCATCATTTACAAATATACTAGTTCACATTAGGCAAAGAAAATCTAACACATTTCGGCATTTAATAGCAGATTGTTAACTGTAAACCAATCGATCACTTTGACCAAGTACGCCTTTAACTTTGCTATAGTCCGATTAGAAACGTCGCTTGGTCGAAGAAGTTGCAAAGCCACCTGGAGAGCTGGCAACAAAACCTCCCAGATTGACCACTTGATGACACAGACTTATGGCAAACCACTATTCAAATACATCAAAGGCGAACACTCAAACCTGTCAGATCACAAACTCGTATGGGGCGAATTAAAATCCCTCGCAACCATATCTAATAAGACGGTCCCCACTAGATCAGACAAAAACAAAACAACAGACTCGTTCAACTATAAAACGCTTAACTACGAGCAACTGCAAAACACCACCACAGTAAAAGAATACCAAAAGTCTTTAAGTGAACTGATCACAGAGAACAGAAAACCAGAAGACAAAAAAACGCCACGGCCATGGGAAACGATTACAGGCATCATCAAAACAGCGGCCCACAAAGTGCTCAAACATCAGTCCAATTACTCCAAGGAACGTAGAATTGCATTGGCGAACCTACAAAAGGCAAAATTCCATCAGAAACGCCGACCGCTAGACCAATCTACTAAAAACAAGTTAAAGGTGTGCAGACGCCTTCTACACAATCTCGAATCAGCGGAGGAGCAACAAGAATGCCGCGCCCTTTTTAGAGGCCTAGCCAAAACCCATCCGTCAAGGAGAATGAAGATCACTTACGACTTTAATAGAAGACACAAGCAAAAGGAAAGACGACGGACCAAAAACACCCTTATCCGCATGTCTAAATGGGAAGAAGAATTGGACAAAACGGAAGGGCCGTGGGTCGATGAATTAAAAGATGAGGACCCGACCAAGCTAGGGCAAGCTTCTTCAATGGACGACATCAAGAAAATTACGAGTCAAATGCGTAATGGCACTGCACCTGAAATAGATCAAGTCGTCACAGAGCTCTACAAAGCCAACACACAAGAACTAAAAGCCGAAATTCTTGAACATATGACAACAGCCTGGACAAAAAATATTCTACCACCTACCTGGACACAATCAATCCAAGTGCCTCTGCTTAATGCCTGCCTAATGGCAAATCTGAAGGGCATCAATGATTATAGACGCATCTTTATATGCAGCACAGGTTACCGAATATATGCCAACTTTCTCCTCCTTAGGCTTGACGAAATTACCGAAGGAAACTACCAGGCAGCATTCTTACGAAACCGGTCGACGGATGACCATATGTTTACCTTGCGACGAGTCCTTGTCGAACAATGGAGAACGGGCTAGAAAACATATGTCCTAGCAGAAAGCATTCGACACGGTAGATCTAAATGCACTGAGAGACATTATACTATCGAGAACTAATACAGCCATGGCCAATCGGATAGTCAAAGCCACAATGAACGAATCAACCTGCATCAAATGGTGGGGGCAACAAACAAGGTGGATTAAAAAAGGCAAAGGATTCAAACAGGGCTGTCCATTTTCGCCACGGCTGTTCACCGTGTTTAAAAATAAATTGTTTGTATCACTGCATACCTACAAATGGCTAAAACGAGCGCGCGAAACACTGAGAGATTAAGTTGTAACGCAACGTGTAAGTCACAGATTGACCAACAGTTCACTCTGCACAAACATTACTAAACGCAGACACATGAAACAGTGAAATTATCCCACATTCGAAGCCACTAGAATTCATTCGCTCGATTGCTTTCCTATGTTTTATTTTAAATGCATTTTATTCGACGGCGTGTGCATAATAATTAGACATTAGTGGCCGCTATAGTGTTAGATCTCGGGATTAATTAACAAAAAGTAACGTTAGTAGGACGTGTATAAACTAATGATCGAAAATAGGTTCATTTGCATTAAACAGCGGACGCAGGACTCGTTACTGGGAAAATTACAAATTAACTAAAAATTAATGGTCCGACCGCTGACCTCACGACGAGGTTACACAATGCTAATAATTAACGTGGCTTACGTTTAAATTAAAAACGCTTTCTATGGGCGTTAAGGAGCTATTAATGTCTAGCAAGTAATACTCGTTACTTTACAGAAGCCGTAAATATGTAATGAAATATGCTAAGTCGTGCCGCTGCTTCCTCAATGTGGGCGAACTGTGCGAGCATGACGCCTAGGCAGTTTCCGCTCCGTGCTCTATCCCAAATCGAGAATGAGAACATTACATACTTAAGTTGGTAAAACACCGAATATCTCAGATCGCAGCACCGCTATTCGCAGTAACGCCGTGATTCATAGTAACTAAGCGTAGGTAGCGGTCTAGTTCCGTTGGGCGTGACGGGTGAGGTGTTGCGAATGAGCGCGTTCTGAATAACCGCCCAGGTATTTGTCGCTCAATCCGAAACCAAAAGCGATTAAAATACGATCTGAGGCGATGTGTACTGTGCACACTATTTTACGCAAACCAGGATGTAGGATTATCAGCAAGCAATTTCAATTTATTACAATTCCTCCTCGACTATGCAATTACGAAACCTTTTCATAATTTGGACATAGATAGGTATTACCTGAAAGACTATGGAAAGCTAGTAAACCAAGGTGAAATAAATTGACGACAATTTCTCGGTCGATTACCCTCGCGAAGGTCAGATATCATAAAATCGTCAACAAATTGCTTGTCAAATAGAGGAATGTACGCGGAACGCAGCTAACAGATATTTGTGCAGACTAATCGCAAAATCCACTATAAACGTTTAGAAGAACGAGAATAAACTACCAACATAAACATCATTACCACTACCATGGTTTGTTATTTCAAAAACGTTGTCGGTAATAGTACATTACGTACCTAGGGCGGTGAATTCGTGAATGCCCCAGTTAGCAAGTATTTCTGGCCCGAACCGGAGGTGAGGGCCATAAATATACGATCTGGGGCTTTACGAATTACCGCCCGCGGTGCGTACACAATTTTACGTCTTCTCCTGGGTGTCAAGTGAGATTTGCAGCTGCCCCCGTGGGCGGTAAATCTCACTTACCGCCCAGAGTGTCGTAAACGTAGGTTACGTCCGTTAAAATTTGATTGTATGGGAAGTTTCGTAGTTTTCAGTGCTCATATCTGGAGCAGCCCTACTGGAGAAGCACCTCCACCTTATAGCCCCTAATAGCGCCACTACTTACTCGGTAGGTATAGGTACTTGAGATTATTTGAGTTGGTCGAATTGCATCAAGACAGAAGATTTCAATTACAATAACATGTTTTATAATAGCCAGATTAAATAATATCAACCATATGCGGCGTTGTGTTGCCGGTGGTGAGTATATTAAGGTCGCCAGAGCTCCCGATGATGTGTTGTGTCAACACAGTGTTGAGAGTGAGGCACGCTAAGCAGTTGATCCCGGCTGCTGTCTATGACAGTAGTAGTCAAGCCCGCTTACTTTATTTAAAAAAGGGGGGGGGGGACAACTGTTACTCGCGTCCGCGGGAGCTACCTACCACAAACTGCACGTGTCCCCTGGGTGAGAGTGACAAAACTGTAAAAGGCCAAATAATGTATTAAATAGAGTGAGGGACCCACATTTGTCTCTAGCTATCAACTAGTCGTCAAATCAATAAAGCGTCGGCAATGCGCATGTGAAGGAAGCGTCATACCTGCCAAATCTGTGCCTGTGTGTAAGCATATGCAGATTCTTTGCCACCGTCATAAAAATAACTTTGGCAGTTTTCTACGAGATATATGTCAATTGGCGGTGGCGTCATATTCAACGTGTACAGACTTGGAAGTGTGGTTGGTGCAACCCGTCCTAAAAATAAAACTGGATTATACTATATGTACCTACATTCGTCACAATGTCTACTCGCACTAATCACTAATCAGTGTAAACAGCCCATTACAGTGTATATAGGGCCTTATACGCTGAGCATTCTTATTCACAGCTCCAACACAACACTTCACTTTATTCTATTTATTCTAAAAGGCACCCCATGGGCATGGAACTTTAAACGCGAGTGTCGAGACTGCTCCTTAAATGGGATAACATTCTGCTGTGGAATTCTAAAACTTGGTTTGATTCGTGATAACTTGGCTTGTAATATTTTGTGGAACATTTCTATAATTTAGTTCTGGCTGCTGGCAGAATACCTTCATTCATTATGTTTATATTGCGGGCGCATGTGCATGATGTTCACTCGTACTAAGAATGCTAGTTACACAACTTTTTTGACACTAAGTATGCCTACTTACAGCCAAACCCTTTTATCGCCACTCTCACTTATGAGGTTCGATGAAAATGGCCAACCAACACTTCCGAAAAAAAAGCAACCCTATATAATTCACTCGTTTAGTTAACATAGGTTAGATTTAAACAATACGAACAAATCGGCAACGTATAGAATATGTCTACTCGTATCTACGTACGATTATAAATCATCTTATCTTTGTGTTAAATCGGATTTAGCTCGGACTTTGTTCAGAAATATAGCTTCAAAGCCATAAATTAATCATGTAGGCTGTCGCTAAAATATCGCGTTTCTAAGGTGAGGTGCGCGCATCGCGGCCCAGCGCGGCGCGAGAACAAGCGCGCAGGCGCGGCCGGCATCATGCGGCCCGCGATCGTTTCCTGGCGACAAACCCCCGATACCATCATACCTTTATGTCCTCCACAACTCTCCAGATATAAATCAACGCTAACGCCGCCACTAAGCCTCTTTAAACTTCATTTAAATAAGCTATCAACACCACACCCCGCCCTAATGAACACGAAACTCCAATAAAGCACGAGAAATAATAATAGCACACAGCTAAAGCCACTTTACCGACACATCTCATTTGAATAAAGTAAATTACATTCCGATTCTAAAAAGTTGCCTGCAATTAATTAAACGAGCATTTCTTAATTATCTATTAGAATAATAGTAGGATTTAATTGGAAACTTTTAGGCGGACATGCAAAATAATTAAGTGATCAATTAACCGTACACGACGATGTATATCCAGCGGCAGTCTTATCGCCTCGCATCTACAGCGGCCGGGCAAAGAGCGGCGCGGGCGGCGCGCCTTAGGCCCTAGGATTACGCTTGCTTTGCCTACAGGCATAAGTCGGTAGGTCGGTACTGTTTACCTACTAAACCCTAACTAATTGGACATAGCGTTTTTACACGAATAATGTCTAGTATATAGACGTTTCTTATAGTCGGCCCAAATAAGTACGAACGCGGGGGTTCGAACTAATTTTTGACGACTGCTTTAGCCTAGTTGGTAGTGACCCTGCCTACAAATCAAGAGGTCCTGGGTTCGAATCCCGGTAAGGGCAT
This sequence comes from Epinotia bilunana, assembly GCA_947049275.1. NCBI lineage: Eukaryota > Metazoa > Arthropoda > Insecta > Lepidoptera > Tortricidae > Epinotia > Epinotia bilunana. Next base: position 9,458,712 of record OX346263.1, on the reverse strand, counting down.
TTATTTGAGTGATGAGCACGAATATTTGTTCCTGAGTCATGGATGTTTTCTATGTATTTAAGTATTTATTTATCTATATAAGTATGTTTATAGTCTAGTGCCCATAGTACAAGCTTTGCTTAGTTTGGGACTAGGTCGATTTGTGTAAGATTGTCCACTAATATTTATTTATTTATTATAATATTTAATTTGGGCCGATTATTACGATTTACCCGCCGATCTAAGGAATGAACCATCGAAACATATCGGCGCAAATATGTTGAAAAACATTACTTTGTGTTATTCACTATTATTGGTTACGTGTCGCATCAATAAAATTAATATTTCAATTGTATCGTTTGTCCGAATATTCAGTTCGGCAAAAAGTAGTTTTTCTCTGAAACCATGACATTTTCAGGATTATTATAAAACAAACATAACCCACGTAAATGGATCCTACACGATAATTAGATATTTCAAATAAATCTTAAACTTTGGGGTATTTGAGAAAACTAGCTTTTTACTAAATGAAAATTCGGGTAACATACAGTTGGGAAATGAAGTTTAGTGATATGATACGTTAGTTTTCACAGGCTTGTCCATCCATCTCCTAAAGAGCTATGTGGTATATCTGATATAGGTAATACAAACCTAATAACGTAATAACCCAACGAACCATAGATTTTAATGTTTTTAGGGTTCCGTACCCAAAGGGTAAAATGGGACCCTATTACTAAGACCGCTGTCCGTCCGTCTGTATGTTAATCACCAGGCTATCTCATGAACCGTGATAGTTAGACAGTTGAAATTTCCACAGATGATGTATTTCTGTTGCCGCTATAACAACAGATACTAAAAAACAGAATAAAATACATATTTAAGGGGGCTCCCATACAACAAACGTGATTTTTTTGCCGTTTTTATAGATAATGGTACGGAACCCTTCGAGCGCGAGTCCGACTCGCACTTAGCCGGTTTTTTTTTAACGCTAACATCTAGTTGGACCATCTTGTTTGTAGTTTAACCATTTGCAAAATATAGCCGTATTCGTTTTTAGAAATACGTACTTTGCCGAAATAAAAGGATCGCCATTTCGAAAATCTATATCTATTTTGAAGAATGCATCCATTCTGCGTGTTCAACTCTTTGTCCGCTCGGTTTTACGTTCACTCGCGTCGCGCAGTAGGTAGACCCTGCGCCTGCGTTGCGTGCCCACTGGATGTTTACGCGGTAATAGCCGATGATCGACGACTCATTCCACGCACTTGCCCACTAATTTCCACATACCCCGTGGTTCTAATGAACACTCAAAACAAATACGGCTCTTTATTGAATACGCGATGCTTATCACCCTCCGTAGATAAAGATTTTGATGTTAATTAATTGATAATCATCGACGTCAATCAAATTAATAAAGACATCAAAAGAGACGTTCGCCACCCATGGTCAATCGGCTATAAGAATGGCTGAACTTACTCGGTGTGTAGAACACGATTGTGTGAGTAATCTGAACTATTCGATTAATCGGCGTCGTCGCTGCGTCGCAAGTGCACCGGCATTTGTTTCTCAGACTTGCCATCAACTCTCTGATGTCTTCACTCTAGCGGTCGAAGTTGATTGCCATTAAAAAAACCGGTCAAGTAAAGAGTCTGAATTGCGTACCTACCGACAATTCCGTCCAAACATATTTTGTAAAGATTTTTGCTTGTTAAATTAAAATGAGATAGGCTTTGCATGCAATGTTTATATATTTTTAAATAATCTTTATCATATTGAATAATTTTAAATTGTACACGCGGTATAATAAGATGATAGAATAAGATAATTTCAAATCGATAGCATTAGTAGTTCCTGAAATAATAGCGCTGTGTGACAACAGCTGGTGGAGTTAACTTAAGAGGAAACACTAAGGTAGAGATAAGTGAGAGATAGGTATTTCTAAAATGTATTGCTGTCGCGCCAACCACAAGCCTCCCGCCGCAGAGCGCGATAGAGACAACTGTAGCTTGGACCGAAAATACCTATTAAAATTACATAAAATCAACGTTTCGTAGTCCCCTGATTTCTTCTCCAAAACTTGACCAATTTTTTATTAAAAATCAAAGAAAGGCTTTGGCCGTGTTCCTATGTTTTCCTTTTTTTAAATATCATAGTCAATTTTTTTTCTGGAAGTTTGAACACAGCGAAAAATCTGGCATTTTTTTTAGGTTTTTTAAGGTTTAATATCTCTTTTAAGAATAAATTTATGAAAACAATAGGAACATGTCAACCCTTAATTTACCTTGACTGAAAGTATACTTAATGCACTAGCGTCCAACCACTGGTGAATTAATAATAATAATTATTATTTATTGTACACATGGTATTACAGTTGTTACAAATAAAATTATAGTAGGTATCACATGTACCCTGACAGGGTATCGCAAATTGTCCTTAAAAACTAACATCTAAATGTAACTGAATGTGTACCTTATTCACTCGTGACCTGCTAGCGGTGTATTAGGTATACTTTTTTGACAACTTTATTCTTCTAATTTACCGAAATTAGGTAATAAATAGGGTTAGGATTCCGGTGGCAGTTTAGCACAATTAATGCAGTGGAGTCGCCATTGTATATTTTTTATTTGAATAAATGAATAACTGAGCAATAAATCTATATTACAGTATCGGCCAATAATATATCACCTTTGCGTTTTATTGTATGAACGTGTAGATACGATAGAGTAAACAATTAAGGTTTGTTGATACAACGCGTATTTTACTAAGTAGTTACATATTTTACATAAATGTTTGACGACAACTGCAATGCAATACTGTAAATAACAATGATGATTTTATAAAATACGGTGGGATTATACAAATACCATTAAATATTAATATAAAAAAACCCATCTTGAGCCCTATACCAAATAAATGGTTCGAAAGCCTACTATTTTACTGTCTGAAAAACATACATCGGCCGACGAAGTAATTATGTCAATAATAGAGTTGTTTATCGTTCCCCCTCATTATACCAGCTTAGTAATTGGACCAAATTATTTTCCCATGCAGTATTAGCGATTGGTTTTATTATACCAGATGTTCCCATCCGTATTTTTTAAACAGTATGATTAACTATTACATCTTAAACAAGCAAGCATATTACTTTTATGCGAAGTCGGAACATAGTTACTATAATTCATTCGTAAAAGCATTGGGTATTACAACACTTGTATGGTTTGGTTAAGGAGATTTTAACATAATGATGGCAAGGCTTCATTGGAAGCGCGTAGTGGTCGTGGAGTCAATTAAGTAGACGGCGAGTCGGTTCGTTAGGGCAGCAGTCATGATATTCACAATCTGTCTCAACTCACCTTACCTCCCATCCCTAATATATCTTGACTCGGAGGTAAGTAACAAACCTGCGTAATCAATGGTCAGTTGTATACTGGTTTGCCTGTGAGTTGATGGTAAGCGTTGGAAATAAACCGCGGAAGGGCGCGTGCGCCGCCCGCTCCTGTCCGCCGCAGACACTAAACACATACAGTCAATATTATAAAACCCACTACACATTCAATCTAGATCACGTTCCGTAATCTGCACGTGATCTACGTCCTTCCTGTTTTTTCGGTTAACCGTAAATGAGTATAATTTGTGGGAAATTTGTATTTAGGTCCTAATTTGTGAAATCTCCTATGTCATGAGTACACAAATTAGGACCTAAATACAAATTTCACAAGTATTACATTATTAGTATCATCATCATCATCATCATCATGATGATGATAATGATGAAATTATTTGTATATTATGTGCCATGAGTTATGAAAATAGCGATGTGTCAGGACATTCATCTCGACATCGTAATTCGTGACTCTCCCTTTGGAAACGTATTGTAAACTGTAATCTGATGTCGTAATTCGTTCATTATTAAATTATTAATAGGTATACGGGCTTTAGTCAAAATACAATAATAGCGAGATGAAAATAGCTACAGTTATCGCTATTATCAATGCTCCTGCTGCGTAGTAGGTATAGAAGTTACAGGCTAAAAGGCATGTCAACAAAGTCAAAATTAAGCTCCTATATATTCTGGAACAGGAAGGTAGCTTTTCGGCTTTCACTTTCAGACCCGTAATTTTTTTGTTCGGGTCTCAGGATATTTTAAAGTATACTGGGTTTTAAATGCCTATACATAGCACAAGTAATTGATACGTAAATTAAAAGAAAACACGATCGTATGTAGTCAGGGATCGCAATCCAAACATTCTAGACTGAACGTGTAGAGGCACCATAAACGCTGCATTCACTGAAATCGATGTCGATTTGATTTTGCGGCCTTCATTAGGGATCCGGTTCTTCATTTCAATGAGCCTTCGAACCATAATGATTCCGCGGTACAACAACCATGTTCTTCTGTTTAATGCCGTATTTAGGAAGCGGGCCTTTTGAACTTGCCACAAACCGACGTTATTCGTTTGGCTCGTTTCGATTTTGTGCAGTTTTGTCTTCGTCGTTAATGTTAACTTTATAGACTGTTTACGTAAAGTCATATGCTGATGCACATCTTTTTAATCTTACTGGTTATAGACTGGTAAATTCCCGAAATCCAGCGCGAATACTATATAATCACGTTTCTGTAAGCTAGTCTGGTTATCTGTACAAAATTTCCGATAATCGTTCGAAACACCCGAAATTTTTCATTGTTTTTGATAACTCGTGCTATCGCCAATCTTGACATGGCCAGAAATTGGTCCTCTTTTAATGGCTTAGTACAGTAAAATTTGAGAGTTGTCTAATTTCCCTATCGGGACGGGACCCTCTCAGAGAGTATGGTGACTGAAAAAAAGTTAATTCGACAAAAAAAGCATATACCGACCAAATATATTTTTATTGACAGAAACTTACTGTTGTAGCGCTATGTAATGGCCTAACTAAACCAATGGATCGAAGTTGCATTCTGTCATAACCTAATAATCTATCGTCGACATTTCTCTGCAAAAAAATAACCGTAAGTGTAAGAATGTTTCAGTCTGAACTCGCCGTAAAACAACTCGTATTTCGCCCCCGGTTGTCAATGCTTACAAAATCGTCCGCAATACCTAATAGCGTGCGCGGTTGGCCGTCGAAGAGATAGCGCCAATCCAACCAATTAATATGCCTAATGCTAACATCATTATTACTAGGCTCGGTGCACTTAACATACTATATCCATTTACATTTTGATTTGTGTAGAGCTCGCTGCGATTAATCGGCGAGCGGGCCGGCGCGAGCGCCGCTGATTTACAAGGCGCGCCTGCTCTGTACTGTTCACAACCTGTCCCGACTCATCGCAGTCCCTAGTACCTACATCTTGACCCTAAGATTGGTAAGAACTATTCGTAATCGGAGGCCAGACTCTCTTTTGAGTCGAAATGTCAAAAGAGTTGAGTAAGCGTCGTGAATCAGTGCTGCTACGCCCGCGTCGCACTCTTATGCCATCACTGGGCTGTTATTCGCTACGCGCTAAAACGGCTCACCCCGCCGGTCACCCGTCACGAAACTAGACCTCTACCTACGCTTAGTTACTTCCCATTGCAGTGACAAAATATATTTGTGGGTGAGCGTTGAGGTGAGCTTAAGGCTCCACATTCGAAATTTTCGTGAAAATGAGTTGTTTTGTAACCGTTTTATACATTATAACGTAACATTTTTTCTGTAGGAAAAAATATATCATAATCTGCAAGATATGCGACGGGTCATAGTTTTCGTAGAAATCCATTTTAACAATAACAATAAGAGAAAAAGAAATCTAAAGTCACCCCCCCTTTTTCACTTGTAACCATTTTACTGCTCCATTTTTTACAGAATAATATGAAATTTTATAACATTCTTCATACAATAATGAACAAGGGCATCATTTTCTTACTTTCTTAATTTTCTTAAAAATTTATCTCGTTTTCTGAAATAATCCGCCAAAGTTCCTACGCCTCCCCGTTTTCGTTCATACGGTCAGTGCGGGACGAGACACGTAGCATGACGGACCTGTGTCAATTTGCGCTGCGCCGAAATTTTTAAATATTTGTGGAAATTGTGGACTATATTTGTTGCATAGAGTGGACAATCCGTTTTGTGATTCGTATAGTAGGTAACTAATAAATATTTGAGTATAGTTTAGTTTTTAGTGACAGATAATTTTGTTGCATAGAGTGGACAATCTATTTCGTGGTTTGTAAAGTAGTAGGTACTATAGACAAGACAGCTGACTGACCATCCGTGCACTTTATGTGCATTGTAATAAGGTTCTTGTATAAATACAGGATGGTCAGTTAACTGTGTTGGCGTTTGTACCTAATTAACATTAGCATAACAGTTTAGATTTTGTTTTTAGTTCAAGATGGGAAATAATAATAATAATAATAATAACCATCAATAGGCCCTATACTCCTCAGCGGGTGCTGTCCCTGTGTGCGTCCCATGACACGGGCAGGGACAGCATCCGCTCGGTGTACTCCTTGCATTTTATTAAATTGTCAAAAGGGCCTCTACGTGTTGGCTCAGGTGGTACTTTGTAGGTACCTAGCTCCACGCACGCCTCCCAAAGGTCCGGGACGTCATTGTCCCGTGAGCGGGAAAGACATACATAATAATAATAATAATAAGCAACTGAGGAGGGCTTTGGAAGATGCGATTACGAGGTATCGTTCCACAAACAACTCTAGGCCACGACTACCACGCCTGCCCGTAAATAGACGCAATCTAGCGTTAATGGGAGCTCTAAACGGTCTGCTAGACCCGTATATACAGGCTAGTAAAGACTTACTTGATACACACTCAATCATGTACTGCGGGGCCATCGCGGCGTGCCATGTTGCTCGCGTCAAGTTTCCGGACGCTGACCGTGCACCTAGGGCCGCCGGGGGTGTCCCTGCATGGCAAGTGCGGATTGAGCGTCGTATCAATACGTTTAGGACTCTCATTGCAAAGCTGATCTGCTTCAGGGGGGGCAACAACCGCCCCCGAGTCATGCGCTTTGTGAACCAGGCCTTCGCGGGAACTGGTATCAGGCCCCGCGACTACATGGCCTGTGTCACGGAGCGCATAGACTTTCTGAAGCAGAAAGTCTATGCATGGGCAGGCCGTATTCGCCGCTACAGAGAGCGAGTGGATCGATACCAGCAGAATTGCCTTTTCCAAAGCGATCAAAGGAAGGTATACCGAAAGTGGGAGGGAGCCGACCTTCGTGTGTCCGACGGACAGCAGCCGGATGCTACTGCCATGGTTGACTTCTGGCGTAGTATCTGGTCAGTGCCAGTCGAACACACCGAAGGCGAGTGGATGAGTGTTGTCGAACGTGAGTGTGCGTTCATCGAGCCCATGGGGACTGTTACCATCAGCCCCGAGGACGTTAGTTGTGCCATCCGTTTGGCCCCGAACTGGAAAAGTCCTGGACCGGATGGATTACATAACTTCTGGCTGAAATGGTTTCGATGCTCACACCTGCGTTTGGCAACGCAGTTCCAGCAAGCCCTTGAGCTCGGTTCCCTACCATCTTTCTTGACAACTGGTATCACCTCCCTGCTCTATAAGTCCGGTAGTAGCACAGAAGCGAAAAACTACAGACCCATCACGTGCTTGCCTACGTTGTACAAGCTCCTTACATCTATTTTGAGAACAAAAATGAACGCACACATCGTTGCAAACAACGTTTTGGCCCCTGCTCAAAATGGATGTAGGGTTGGATCTCGTGGTACTAAAGAGCTCCTCCTCATAGACATGACCATTTGCCAACGAGTCCGGCGGAATAGGGGGGCCCTTTCGGCCGCCTGGATTGACTACAAGAAGGCCTATGATTCGGTGCCTCATTCATGGCTCAGGAGGGTCTTAGAGTTGTATAAAGTTGATGCAGTTCTAAGATCCTTCTTAAGTGCTTGCATGGGGCAGTGGACCACAGTCATTCGTCAACCGGGGGGAGGAGATTGCCCTTCTGGTCCGCAGGACTCTATAAGGATTGAACGTGGGATCTTCCAGGGTGACAGTCTGAGTCCTTTGTGGTTCTGCCTAGCACTGAATCCGCTTAGCACCCTGCTGAAGGATTCGGGACTAGGTTGCCGGCTTCGGAGGGAGGGTGAGGTCATTTCTCATCTGCTCTATATGGATGACCTTAAGCTATTTGCACCGAATGGACATAACCTGTTGGAACTACTGAAAACAACAGAAGTCTTCAGTAGCGCCATCAAAATGGAATTTGGTGTCGATAAGTGTGCGGTCATGCATGTACAGCGGGGGAAAGTTGTAAATTCAACAAATTTGCAACTTTCTGAGACAATGTCTCTCAAATCTATCTCCGAAGCAGAAACCTATAAGTATCTTGGTATGTCACAGTCATTGGGTATTGAGGGTGAGGGCGTAAAGCGAGCGGTGAAGGAGCGCTTCTTTTGTCGCCTGACCAAAGTACTTAATAGTCTTTTGTCGGGCGGCAACAAGGTGCGTGCCTTCAACTCTTGGGTGATGCCCTTGCTTACTTACTCCTTTGGCATACTAAGGTGGACTCAGACTGAGCTGGATGCCCTGGATCGAAGAGTCCGAGTACTGCTTACTGCGCATCGCATGCTACACCCACGCTCGTCTGTTATGAGACTGTACATCTCGCGGAAGTGTGGAGGTCGCGGCTTTCTAAATGCCAAAGACCTCCACAACCGCGAGGTGTGCAGTCTCAGGGATTATTTCCTAAACAACGAGTGTGGGATGCATCGTGACGTAGTAGCAGTAGACGGAAACTTCACCCCGCTCTCCTTGGCAAACGAGAACTGGCGCAGACTTAAAGTAATGAGCGTCGAGGACCGCAGGACGGTGTGGAGGAGCAAGGAGCTACACGGGCGGTTCTACAAGGCCCTCACAGGGCCCGATGTAGATCTGCTCGCGTCGGTGAACTGGCTACGTTTCGGGGATCTCTTCGGGGAAACTGAAGGTTTTGTCTGTGCAATTGCGGACGAAGTTATCATGACGAACAATTACCGGAGGTATATCCTGAAGGACGGTACGGTCGACATTTGTCGGGCATGCCGCCGTCCCGGGGAGTCACTCAGGCATATTATCTCCGGTTGTGGTCATCTTGCTAACGGCGAGTACTTGCACAGACATAACCTTGTAGCCAGAATTATTCACCAGCAACTTGCTCTGCTATACGGTCTTGTGGTCTCCGAAGTGCCTTACTATAAGTACACACCTGCGCCAGTTCTCGAAAATGGTCGTGCCACGCTCTATTGGGATCGATCTGTCATCACGGACAGGACTATTCTTGCCAATAGGCCTGATATCGAGCTGACAGATCGATCGAAACGCCAGGCAGTGCTCGTCGACATCACCATCCCCCATGACGAGAACCTCGTGAAGGCCGAGAAGGACAAAGCCAGCAAGTACCTAGACCTGGCTCACGAGGTAACCGCCATATGGGATGTTGACTCGACGATCATCGTCCCGATAGTCGTTTCGGCGAACGGTTTAATAGCGAAGAGTCTCGACCATCACCTCAAGAGACTCTCGCTAGATGGCTGGATCAAGGGCCAGATACAGAAGGCGGTACTCCTGGATACTGCGCGGATAGTCAGGAGGTTCCTGTCTCTGTCGCCCTGACCGCCGGTAGCTTAGGCCCCGTCTCGCTGCCGGCTGCACCCTAGGTTAGGTTTTTATAATGATTTTATGTTTTGTATGTATAGTTCTATATTTTACTTTTTATAAATTTATTGTACAAACCTAACTTAAGTAGAAATAAGAATAAAGAGATAATAATAATAAATTCTTTCTTTCAGGCCAGTTTGCCCATAGATTGTTAGTAACATACAAACTTACGATACTAGAGTTAGTACGTCTTAGCTTAGGTCTCACAAATTTTTAAATAATTATTTTGGGTCTTTGGGGTTAAATAAGCGCAGGAGGAAAATACGTAATATTAAGAAATTTTACAAGAGAAGAGGAAAAAGAATACACAAGTAAATACCTATTCTATCAAAGTATCAAATATCTAAACAGTATCAAAATTGGGAAATCGCTAAAATCAGACATTTTATTAGTAAATATATTTACAATATCTATTGCTTAGGAGCATGAACAATTATAGAAACAATATTGTTTTATCTGCTTGTATTAATGACTGTCAAGTGTTAATAGAATAAGTTCTGATAAAAATCTTGGCAAATATTGTAAGTACCTACCTATGGGTTGCATGCCGACTCCAAGTTCGATACGGAGTTATGAAACAAAGTATGGTTAACGTACAACTAATCTATAAGTATATATTTATCCGAGGCCGATTTCTGTACAGTCAGCATAATATAATTAGTAGCAGCCAAGTTAGCCAAATATATCGGAACGTACATTCATCGAAATAATCTTTGTTACTATAAGTAGGAGTAAGGAATGTGTTACGATATATTTGGCTACTTTGGATGCTACTAACTATCTGATGCTGACTGTACACGCCATCATCATCAAATCAAGGAAGTAGAACGTAATAATAATATACCGAAAATTAGTTTAAAACTTAACAACCTTACACTTACACAAAAGGTAACGGACACACAGACACACTTTCGCATTTATAATATTAGTATGGGGTATGGATATGGAAGTATGGATAGTATGGGTTATATATGTCTTTCCCGCTCACGGGACAATGATGTCCCGGACCTTTGGGAGGCGTGCGTGGAGCTCTGAGCCAACACGTAGAGGCCCTTTTGACAATTTAATGAAATGCAAGGAGTACACCAAGCGGATGCTGTCTCTGCCCGTGTCATGGGACGCACACAGAAACAGCACCCACTGGGGTGTAAGAGTCTATTGCTAGTTGATGGAATCTAAATAAAACGGGTTATTGGGTGAAAATGATGGACTAGTAGCTGGGCTATTGGATGAAACATCGGACGCCTGCCCAATAAAACTGTTTCACATTTTATCTCTGGCAGACGGTGACTCGCTAACTGCTAGATGGGCCCCTATTAATAGCGACATTAAAAAATGGCCTAAGGGCAACAGTAGGTATGGATTATTATTATTACCTTTATATTTTTTTCGCACTATCCGTCTCTCTCTTATTAGAATATTTAGTAACAGAGGTATAGTGCGAGAAAAATCGAAAGTATGTCGCGACCGTCTAGTGCTAGGCGTGCTGAGGGCCTACCGCGAAACGAAACCGAACTTCGTTCGTGTATCTCCCTCTTGGTAGTTCGAGCGACAATGAGAGTTATTCGAACGAATTTCGTTTTCACTAGCACGGCTAGCACGAGACGGCCGCGACATACTCTCGATTTTTCTCACACTATACCTCTCTTTCCTAATGTTCTAATAAGAGAGAGACCGATAGTGCGAGAAAAATCGAGTGTATGTCGCGGCCGTCTCGTGCTAGCCGTGCTGACGAAACTACACTAATCGTAAGTAAATAGTATTATAATAGTAGGCACATAATTTTTGAACTTAATCAATTATGTAATTTATGTATGACAAATATCACGTTTCAATTAAGCATGACGAATGTCACCCACCCACGTCCACCCTTGCATTGGTAACGATGCGCGATGACGCGTCTGTAACTTAATCTATGTAACGCTTAATAAACGACGGCGGGTTGTGCGACTTGCGCGGGGAGAGGGTCGAGGCTCCGCCCATACGCTCAAGGACTTTAGCGGGTATACAAGCCTTAAAACAAGTTAGAGAATAGGGGGGGCTGCTCGCAACTGGCGAGCATGGTCATGTTCGTGCCATAACATCTAATTACATTGGGTAGTCATCATTGAGTATTTAAAAGTGTAACAAAGGGACAGTCAATATCTGTAATGTAACTTTTGTGTGTTTTGTGCGTTTTACTCAAAATCAAAAAAGGAACCTTGATAGTATCACTTTGTTGTCTGTTTGTCTGATGTTTACATACCTGGGTCAATTTTTGAAGAGGCCGTTTTTCGACATTTGTATGGTTTTTTTATTTTTTTGGAATATCAAATACGTACCGACAACGTGAGGTAGGGCTTTTAAAAATAAAAAATATGGTGCACGAGGCACCTCTCTGCTTCTAATGGTTAGCTAGATATTGACGCTTTAAAAACACCGTGCCATACCAATGTCGTCAGCGCCATACAAATGTCGATTCTGCCATACAAATGTCGATAGCGGCATACAAATGTCGGTGAGTGCCATCAAAATGTCGATTTTGCCATACAATTGTTGAAAAACTTTAAATATTTGTATCATACTAAAAAACTCACTATTTCGATATAGTATCTCCGGTTTATGGTTTATGATGATCGTTATATTTGTACTATTATATTCCAAAATATTAAAAATCACTTAGAAAACAGATTATTTCATTCTGCCTAAGAGAAGGTAGCAAAATGACAGCAAAGAACCGGCCGAGTGCGAGTCGGACTCACGCACGAAGGGTTTCGTACCATTATCTACAAAAACGGCAAAAAATCACGTTTGTTGTATGGGAGCCCTTAAATATTTATTTTATTCTTTTTTTTAGTATTTGTTGTCATAGCGGTAACAGACATGCATCATCTGTGACAATGTCAACAGTCTAACTATCACGGTTCATGAGATACAGCCTGGTGACAGACGGACGGATAGCGGAATCTTAGTAATAGGGTCCCGTAGTTTTTACCCTTTGGGTACGGAACCCTAAAAAGTAGTAAGTAGGTAAGGTAGCAAACAACAAATGTGTCACGGAACCACTGCCTAAATCGAGGCCAGTTTAATCCTTTCCAATTTCCATTAATTTCGTGCTTTACTTACATTTTGTTTTAAATCGACATTTGTATGCCACGTTCGACATTTGTACGGCCAAAAAAGCCGTACAAATGTCGCCATACAAATGTCAACATGGATGTTTTTTGGCTGTCCTTCGTACACTATTCATTGAATTCACTAATTAGTTAAACACGAAACTCTTACCCCATATTGCTAACCTTTGTTATGAAAGACACATTTTTATTTCAATCGTATATTAATAAATAAACGCCCATACAAATGTCATCATAGCCGTACCAAAATACTTCGTATAAAGAAAACCTGTTTCCTCCGTCAAAAATACTGGCGCTCCCTCCCCTCCCGTTGGTGGTTGAAGCCCAACTAACCTATCTATCGTATCGTAAAGTAAATGTAGGGGTGGGACAATAAAAAACCAGATTTTAAGGGTTTTGAGCTTGAGTCCTAATAAATGGGTCGCGCGTGGGACAACTACTAAAACACTTCACTGGTTTTAATTATTCGCGCATTAATTTTGCGAGATACTTTAATGAATACGCTAATAAATCTTCTTTATAACAGTACAAGTTGTTTATTTACACGTTGCCGAAATCTATAGTTATGAATTTTTGTTTGAGCAAAACCGCAAGTGGGACACGCGAAAAAGCGGTAGATTTCGCCGTTTTACGATATCAACAATTTTTTTTTTCAGAATCTATTAATATTTAAGGTATGTTATATATATTTTAAGTACAATATAATACACGAAATACAAATATATATGTATCAATACTCCATGTTAAACTGACTTGAAATTATAGCCGTGGGACAGCAAAAACAGCTCGTTTGAAAATTGACCCACCTATTTTTTTGGTGTATAGTTTTCGGTTGATGACGAAAAATGTGAAAAAACCATGTTTCTCGATAGTTTTATATACCACGGCAGTGGCAAACAAGCATAGTTGCCTGCATGATGGTAAGCAGTCACCGCAGCCTTTAGACGCTGGCGACTTCAGGTGAGTCACAAACACGTTACTGCTTCTAAACAAACGGGTAACAAATGCAGATTAGGTAGAACTCTTAAATATGTTTATAGACTCGCTGCTGAGAATTAAGAGTATAAAGAGTATATTAAGTTTGTAATAAGGCGAAAAATGTATACATCTCTTTGACGTCGACTGTACCTATGTTGGAATCAATCGCGTGCCGAAGGGTAAGGGTTTTTAATTTAGGACTTATGATTTACACACGGACTAGAACTTTTTAATGCTTTGTGGGATGTATTTCTGAGGCAATAGGCAATTTCCATCTAATTGCAATGACTAATGGTGCATTGTATCTGAAGTCATTTATCATTCGTACCTACATACGGGATCAAGGTATTTGATAAACAAGTATCTAAGGAGTCATATCAGATAAGTTGGCTAAGTCCAACTTTTATCCCTGCAGAAAGGGTAACCAAGACGGCATGAAAACAACGCACGCAAAAATATTTACACAACTACAAACTTATTAAAAAACAGCCAGTTCTCGTTTAAACAAATCAAATTCAAATTTCTTGTGTCTTTTATTTCTTATATGCAAAATAAACATATTTTCTTTCTTTCTTTTTAAACACAGAAAACCTTAACAAAACGTTAGTCGCTGAAAGCACCAACCTGTTTCTAGCATTCACACCAAACCTTGGTATTTGCAAAATTGATTCAATATAAGGTTTCCTGCAGCAATATTAAATCAAGTATCAGATGATCTGAGGCAGGTAAACGGTAGCAGTTATTTAGCCGGGCAGCGCCGGGAGCGCCGCCCACTGCCGTGATTTATCCGCCGAGTCTGCCTCGTGGCGATTTACTGCCCTGGTGAAATATCAGCAGATCCGTGACGAAATATGCCTCCATTCTATCGTGTAAGCTTCGAGCCGCCTCTGATTTGTCAGGAATCAATGACAAGTCGAACTCGTTTGATAAATCACACGTCAGGGTAGCGTGGGCGCCTGCACTCGCCCAAATATAGCGTTTCAGCATATCGTGTAACTGTAACTCTTTCAGACTATATCTACGTGACAGGGCCAGCTAAACTAAAAAATAATGTTTTGAAATAAATAAATAAGTACCTTCATCTGAATAATATTATAGTGGCACAAAATGTTACAAGGAAAATATTTAACCTATAGAGTTGCAAGATTCAGATGTACATCATTCTTATGACATCAAAATACATGTAACATTTTTAAAAATAAGTCTCCATTGCTCTCCTACATATACATAATTTATCAGTCAAATAGGCCTTAAATCATTGAACGCGACAACGATTCTGTTCTGATACAAGCGACACTTTTATAGACGGCTTTCAGCGAGCTCGTACCATCTGTCAGTTCAGCTCGAGAATAATATAGAGAGCGGATAGTGTGCCTCCGATTACCATACCCGTCGGTTTATGAGGGCCTGTACTGTTTAGGCGCCCACTCAAGATCACCACCGGACTACCATTTGAAATTATCACTGCTGTGGATTATTGCTTATTGCAGTCTGCAACAACACCCAGTTATCTTAAACATGCAAAGATAACGCCCCTCGTAAATCTACTGCGTCATATAATACCGTCGAATCAATCCGCGCTAACGTCGATTTAATAAAACCAACACGAGTACAATGTTTTATATGAGTGCTCGGTACTGACGCACGCAATCTGGGATCTCAAATAAGCTACATAACATCTTAAGCCATTATCTTTCAATAGTGTTGCGCGAGCGCTCGACTTATCTGGCAATTAAATCGACATTCAGAAGCCGATGTGGCTTTAATTCTGTGCACGCCACCGCCAAACACTTTACAATGACTCGGATGCATGACAAATAACGTTTTGATTGGACACCCGGCTAGCAAATGCCGTCGTGGGCGCATCTCCATAACACTATTAGCATTATATCACATTTGATACGAATTCGGAGAGGATGGTTTACTCATTTCAAAACTAGAAAGCCAGAATAATTATTATGTAGATGGGTACCCCAGTACCCAGACTAAATGCTCAAAACATATGGTGCTTTGACAAGGACTTAAGCCTCAATGCTTTTTTAATAGTTTGTGATTGACTATATGTCTAGATTTACGTGCTTTTTTTATCAAAGTTCTCTCACGATGCTCTTGCTCACGTCATTGACGTAAGAATTCGCATGGGTCAAAAACAGACAACAGACACGTACGTGGACATTATCAAAATTATATCGTAGAAGAATGGACACGCAGTTGGGAGAATGATAATAGTCATCTGCGTCGTTATTACTTTCTATAATGAACACAGGGTGATGAACTTTAATATTGAATAGGTGGACCATGACATTTTAAGCCACTCCAAGCCCTCATCAATTATAATAACGTTATGATCTGTTTTAATCAATTATCATTACATGAAGGCATGCTCATACGCGATTCGATTATGTCGGTACGCTGGTATGCCGTTGAATATATGCTTAAGCAATTGCTAAACGATAAATAATATTTGACCCAAAAGGTTGGCTGACAATGGCCATAAATGCTAATTTATACGCAGTCGCGCAGTCTACGAGATTCATCAACGGGTGGTTTTGAATGTCGCGTTTGATTTGAGAGTCAGATTCGGCTCGGGGAGTGTTGGGGATGCGCTTCCCGGGAATGGGTTGGACTCGTAAATATTCATAGCCGCAGCTGGCGACAAAACGCTTTTCAACGGCGCTGGCGAGGCCACCCGACGCGCGAGTTATGGCCAACAGTTCCGAAGCTGACGCGCCTCCATATATCCCCCTTTAAGCCAGGCCTTGCTCCGACGCAACCTTCCATCGGAGCACCAACCTTTTAATCGTGGCCCATTATGAAGGTAACTTTTACGGCTTTATTCTGGGACAGCTAATTTTCTTTCAATCTTTCGCGTAATAACTAAAGCGTCGTGCTGCGCGAGTCATGATTATTATGCGACAGCGTCCGCCGCTCCGAAGCCAATATTCATGACTGTTCCCGCCATTAATAGCGAACTTGTAGGGCAACACGGCTCTACGGCACTTAACCAAACCATTTTAAGTTGGTCGATTAAAATAGAAATGTTTACCTGTAAACTTTTAGCAAAAATGATACATTTTGTTATATAGGTACACCTGATTTATTATGTGTGCAATCGAATAGCCTTACAGTTTGCAGAAATCCAAAGCTGTATCGTTATACAAAGCGGCAGGGCGCTGCCTCGGGGCTCCAATTTCGCCGTTCCCACAACAAATCGTCGAGTCAAAGTTCATCGGCTAATTGCGCGGCGTTATCGACAGATCGACCGCTTCGGGAGAGAATATATCAATAACATGTAATTAAAATTATTTAGTCGAAGCGGGCGCGGCGTGTCCCCGAGGCGGATTATTACATATTCGCCGCGAGAGGTCTGGCCCGTCATTAGCTGGGACATTTTTATTCCTTTCTCTTTAATTTCCCGCAGTGGACATAAATGATGGCGCTAGTGCCGCCGCTGCGCCGCGGGGACCGCGGGGACCGCGGGGACCGCGGGGTCGCCGGCGCGGCTACGCTCGGTCACGGGTCAGCTTGTGTGTTTTATTAATAACGTTGTTGCCTTACTCTCGATTGGTGATCGCCGCTCTTAATATACCCACTGTACATATTAAAATAATTATAATTAGATACGACCTTTGCTCCTCATAAACATGAATAATAACACCGTATCATGTGCTCCGATATGGGTATAATTTACACAAAATTACGGGGCCTTAACACTTGACCGTCGCTTGTATCGGTAATATATTACCATCGACGCTCCATGTTGCCCAAACCCGGACAGAGTTGACGCAATCATAAAATCATTAATATCGTATGCTCGTGATATTCCCGAACCTACGTCTCAAACCTGTAGTCTTAAAGCTTTGCTGCTTAAATACACGCACCATTTTAGAGTGAGTCAACGTATAAGAAGACGGCTCATTTTGTTTTACGACAATCGAACTGTCATCGTACAATAGCCGTTTTGACAGTTTACTTTAGCCGGTTCGCTACCAGCGGCGCGGGCGCGCAGGCTGCGAGCGACGCTATCTTCCGCGTCCGTCATAATACCCTAAATCGGCGTGACCAGATAAATGCGCTCAAAAGCCTCATACAATGGCGCCCTGCATTTACAGTTCCATTGTGTGCTACCTCGTTTCGAGATAGTACCGAGAGCTATCTGATAAAACGGCACTAAGTGGTCGAGCGCTCACGAACGTCCACTTGATGAATTATACAAACACCAATCAGTTAATTATTTTATTCAAGTCGCTCTACCTCTTATCTGGCTTTGTGTTCGACATAATTGATATGTTAAGTCGTCGGAACAATCGGGCCGTCTCGCCGGAAGATAGGCTTCGCCGGAGCGTCTCCACGGTCAAAAGACCCGCGGCAAGCGGCCACTATCTGACGACTTATTTTAGCCGACACAATGAAAAACTTTTACATAATACGACTGAGTCCTTTCTCTTACATCTATTAAGGTATAGAAATTATAATCTGTCATGTAAGTCGTGGTACATTTTTGATTGGTCTTAAAAATCTAAAAAGAGGCTAGCACGTGGCTTCATAAAAAACTCATATTTGTTCAGCGGGAAAATTGATTAGAGTGTGCCCACGTGGCGTGAATCTCCAAGCGCGTGTCTATCATCGTTAAAGTTTGCAAATGTAAAGTTATCCTCATTGTACACGGATGGAAGTTTATTCGTTCCGCTTTCACGGCTTACCATTCCAGACCATGATAGTTTGTATAAAGCGGGCTATAACGGATGATTTAAGATAAAACGACCAGATTTTGCAGGCACGCAAAATACTTCTACCAACCACAACCGCGCGCAAATGTTGTTTATTCCAAACCATAGGATATATATATAAAGCATATGAAAACAATATAAGACGCCACGTGCCTACGCCAGTAGATAGGCTTCTCCTGAATGTATCTATCAATCCGGCTTAGGCGCGGCAATTAAGTCATTCGTTTTTGAAATACCAACCGACTTACCTTATCTGAAACGCATAGGATTGAATTATTAAGACATCTCTTAAATATACGTTATCAATATTTTTAATACAGTAGCCGGTTATATTAAAATTTTATGTACGAGTACGCGTGACTGTGCTCGTTGGAGATTGAACTTGAACTGGCCAGTGAGTGGCTATTATCGGTCAAAAAGCTAAAATGTTCCGATAAGTCGTCGTGTGACCTCACCCTAATTAATCTAGTATTGTATCAAAATCATACCATTCTCGCTATCAATTTATAACTACAACTTGCAGATTAAGCACGTACGTGTTAAACGCAACACTACACTAACATATTACTGTGGATACATCAGTTACAGACTTCAGCTCTAAAATATCCGGGCAAGTGAGTAGGTACGACTCACTTCATCATCATCATCATCATATCAGCCGAAAGACGTCCACTGCTGGACATAGGCCTCCCCCAAAGAGTGCCACAATGACCGGTCCTGCGCCACCCGCATCCAGCGGACTCCCGCGACCTTTACCAGGTCATCAGTCCACCTTGTGGGGGGCCTACCCACGCTGCGCCTACCGGTACGTGGTCGCCACTCGAGAACCTTTCCGCCCCAACGGCCATCGGGTCTACGTACAATGTGCCCCGCCCACTGCCACTTAAGTTTAGCGATTCAGAGGGCTATATCGGTTACCTTGGTTCTGCTGCGGATAGCCTCATTTCTGATGCGATCGCGCAGAGAAACTCCCAACATAGCCCTCTCCATTGCCCTTTGGGTGACTTTGAGCCTTCTTATGAGTAGAGTAGAGTATAGTCTTCACATACTGAGTTAAAAATAAACCCAAACTTTATGTACCTACACATTAGAATACCTATTTTAGAGAGGTGGGACACGGCAGAAAATCATTTTGCTCATATTTGAAACAACCCTATTACGGATGTTTCTCCACCTTGCAGAATACAGCACTCGTAATAACACCGCTACTTGCTCTGCATGTTGTGGTGTTGTGTTCGTGGTGGTGAGTTCTAGAAGTGGACTGTGTTGAGAGTGAAGGGTACCTTCATTGGTGTCTAGCTGTCGACACAACGAATTCTCAAATCAATCAGGAGGAACGAGCTTGTCACTCAGTCCAAAGGCTGCAGTCTGCTTACCGCTGGGAAGCTACATATATTATAACCGCAATCAGTCTTATTGTTCGTTTCGGAAATAATAGCATGCATGTGTAGTTTAGTTGCCTATCTTGTCATTTAGATGCATTAGATGATCATTTATGTCGTGAAGCTAAGGAATGTGGTCATTAGCTTCACTTAGATACCTATTTTTCCAATTGTTATAAGCCAGTAGTATGTCAGTTTGGTGGCTGCTCGCTGCTGCGCGCGCAGGCGTGTTCTTCATGCTCAAAATATTATGAATACATTGGATTCATTTATTCGAAATCCTCGCATCACGCAATACGTCATCGGACTTATCTGTTTGCTGGGCAAATAATGACCTTATGAGTAAGCCTTAATTACAAGATTTGATTGTATAATTTCTACTGAAATTTTAACGCCTATTAGTTTAGTTTACAAAATATTACGTAGGTAGTAGGTATGATTTGTACAATCAAGTGG
This sequence comes from Epinotia bilunana, assembly GCA_947049275.1. Lineage (NCBI taxonomy): Eukaryota > Metazoa > Arthropoda > Insecta > Lepidoptera > Tortricidae > Epinotia > Epinotia bilunana. The sequence continues at coordinate 9,438,435 of OX346263.1, read as the reverse complement.
AACCTAATGTGTGTTTTACAATGCTATAATTTATATAAATAACACCGACATGTGGTACCATTGTTTCTCAATTCCATAACACACTCCTGACATCAGATGGGTATGGGTGGGACCATGGACCATGTAAGCTATATATGATTATATTCTGCTACTGCAAGTATTGCGCCGCACTGTGGTGAACATTAGAAAAAAATATTGATAAAAATAATATAGGGTGCGCATATTTGGTGATTTCTTTGAACGAGCGAGCAAACTGTACGAAGTTCTATACTTCATCTTGGGCCGAAAATCCCTCGTATGTCCGATGTCCCGCTGTCTCTACAGGTCGCATTTCTCAACCGATTCTCATGAAATTGTATGAGCATGTTCGATAATTATATAGATTTTTTTGACAATTCAGTTTTTTGGAAAAAAACACGTGAGTTCGACAGCTCGCACGTAGCGGATTTTTGGAAAGAAGTTGCTTATATTGTCTACAAATAGTTGTATGTAGGTATAGATTGGTCGTTTCCCAATAAGTCAGTTTATTGCCTCCAGTAGTCTCTGTTACATAGATAATTAGCATTTTACATTACAAATGGTTTTCAAATTTATAGCAGCGCAGTGTTGCAATAGAGTCCGGTAGGGATCAAATGTTAGAGCAAATGAACCGAGGCGGAGCCGCGGCGGGGGCACTCTATTTTCTAATCTTCATAAAGCCTTCAACCTGCGTGACAGCCCCGATATCATTATAATACAGTCGCGGCGATCGGCCCTATCAAATAGGAATGCGTCCGTAGGGCAAACGGGATAAGTGTTGGATTAATAATTTGTAAATATTAAATATTCATGAGCCGAGAGCACGGGTCAAACATTCGTTTTTATAAGAGAACTCAGCCCGCACTCGTATTTATTAAGGAGATGCACGTAATTATCATAACTGACTTAACGGGACAACTTCGGCCTGTGTCGCAGCGCACAAGAGCGGCCGTGGAGATCCCCTTAAAATATATCGATGATATCTTATTATTTTATCGAAACAGGATTTAACCATGTATAAAACTAGGGTTTAGGATTTTGCCTTCATAAAACACTGTATTTACTAGTTTTAGGAAATAAAAGCGTCAAAATATATTGTGACTGCTGTGTGTCGATAGAGATTCAAGAAGACTTTACTGTCTTGTGCATATGTACCTACAGTCACCAGCATTAATATAGCTACAACAAAGAGGCAAAAATATCTGACAAGTCGGCTCTTGAACTAGAGTTGCGTCAGATATTTATGCGCTCTTTGTTGATACAGATATTGATGCTGGTACCTACACATGAATACAAATATCTACACATGTAACTGTAACAATAAAGTCTCTGTATAGATATTTTTGAAAGGTTGTCTAGGTAGATATTAAAGAACTCGACTGTACAACAAGTATACTAAAATAAAGAGAGACAAAGTGCGGGTCATACATGTTTCCGCCAATTTTGTACTCGCGTCAAGTGTCGAAATTTGCCCAATTATTAAAATAATATTTTTTTATTTACAATTAATTCCAGTTATTAATTCTCAAACATGCAAAGAAATATTGAAGTTATATTCTTAATAGTATATGTGTGACGATACATTATCAATTTGTGTCACAAAATCATGGTGATTAATCATTAAAAAAAGACGTGAAAGATGTGTGTCATGTCCGGCAATCCCCGTTTTCCTTGCCTCTGCAGTAATGTTCCTACTACTAATAATTTAAACCTTTTTATTAGATTACAAAAACATCAAGCATTGTACTATAAAGTTTTTGCTTCATTCAAAGTATGTAGTATAACGAAAAGCTCCTCTGACACAATGACCATCAGAGCGCTATTTTCATCCGTGGCAATCGTTACACTCAAATGTTTCTGTCACCACTGTTCCCCAAATCATAAAAAAATAACAATAACTCTTGTTTACTCGTCTTAGCAAAATCATAAAAACATCTCATAACATAACTAAAACAAAAATTTTAGAATGAAGAGCTACTCCGCTTCATTGATTTTATTTGCTTGCTGATTGTCGCTTTGTAATAATTTAAGTAATAAATGTAATTACATTTTTGGTCGCAAATTAACCTGCCAGCAGTTCAAATAAAATAAATTAAAATCGTCGGCACAGACTTCATAATTTTAAATAAACCGGAGGGTATCGAGGTGAGGCAATTCATTTTAAAATTAAGTATCGGGGTATTTAAATTCACAGAATTTCATCAGGTCGTAAGTTTAACATTACATGCCCTATATGTTTGAATACATTACAATTTTATTGAGATCATTAAAACCCAATGAAATCCGAAACGAAGTTATAGTTAATGGTGTTACAAATAAAAATGCTATTATGATGGTAAAGATAGAAAACTAAATAAAATGTGATATTTTACAAAAATACAATGTTCTCGGAACTGCGCGCACGTTCACAATAATTAATGTTGTAGGTAGGTACTACATATTATTTTAAGATTTCAGTTGAGATTTGTGTAAATTGTTATTTTGTTGTTCCTTAGACGGGTTTTGGCCGAATATGAAAGAATAAGTTTTATTCCAATATTAGTGCATTCTATTCTGAAGTTTAAACTCAGATTAAGTTTTAATGTCTGGTTAGTCGTGGGTATCCAGCCTTACATAAAACCAAGTTCTCGGTGTCTTTTCTTAAGTTATCTTACCTAAGTACCGCGGAAGTTCTGTCCAATGCCACCCTTTGTTTTACAAATTTGCCTTAAGGCACTGGTCCCACCGCCGGCTAGTAAGCTAGAAAAGTTGGGGGAGTAGCATTACATTGCGGATCTATAAAGGTCGATTGATCACACTGTGCCTGGTCAGCACGCAATGAACCGTTACTCGCCCAACTTTTCTAGCTTACTAGCCGGCGGTGGGACCAGTGCCATAGGTAGGTATATGGAAAATAGATCTGCAGGTCGATCACGTAACTCATTGTACATACGTGAGGTAGGTCTAAATGTCAAATTGTATATGTAAAACTGTCCTAACGCGCGTTTTAGACGTTACGTGATAACCCCAATCGTCTTTATTCTACTTTAATTCCTATAATTATGCACGTAAATTGAGTATCATTCCAATTGAAATAACCGATGGGAAATGATTTTTCTCATCCATGACACCGGTAGCAGCGAAGCGGCGTTACAAATGGGCGGCGTGGGCCGGCGCGTGCGCGCTAGCTGACCTTTCATGTAGGAATAAAAATGGTCGTACATTATATAAACCACATCGTCAACAAATCCGTTGAAAAATCAGGCTTATTCATTTTAGGTGTACGATAGAAATGACAAAATAATATGTAACAACGAAAGGAAAATATTTTTCACTTCTCGTCATGCTCGAAAAGTGTGTCATATTAGGCTTATCAAGCAGTAGTGCCCCTAGGGAAAATATGTATAAACATTTAAATTTGACCAATCAAAACACTTCACCATATTAAATCCACCAATCACAACTCTTTAAAAAATCATTTATATTGGTTTACCAACTAATCAGAATACATCTAGGTATTAAAAACGACCAATTGGGAAACAGAATTCATTTCAAACATTAGGTGTATTTTATTCCCTCACTTACAATAATTAAAAAAACTAAACGCCTCTGACCGGTTATAGCCGGTCCTTGGCTGGGCAGCCAAGTTTTTTTTTTTACAATTTAAGTACTATATGTTGGTCGTCTTCTTCTGGAAAATACTATATCTCCCCCAAAAATAGTTGGCAACCCTAATGCCATGAGCTATGAGATTAAGCGGGATAGACTGCTGTATATCCCGTATACATATATATACACACATATATCTGCATATTCCTGTCCGCCGCGCTCGGACACGTCTATAGCCGTCGATGGCGTTTAAGTATTCGTGGTGCCAATATTTTGTATCTGTGTCAAAGCAGTTTATGAAAAAAATGAACTGAAATGCCAATGATTGTGGATGGATAATCTTTGTTTTTAGTTTTAGTTATTTATCTCTCTCCGCAAGTTCACATCCAGTGTGCCTATTTTGCGTGAAATGGTGGGGTAGCGCTACTCTAACCACCCCAGCTCCTCTAGAAAGTTGTTGAGTGCCTTTGTGTTTCTGACTGCGTCCCGTAGTGTGTCTGGAGAGCCTAGGTGCTTTTTCCTGTATACTTCTACCTGCTTGCAGTCCAGTAGAATATGTTTGGTCGTTTCTTCCGCCTCCATGCACGCTCTGCACATGGGGCTGTCTGTGATACCTATGTTGTAGTGGTTGTAGGTGTCTGTTCAGGGTGTTGTGTCTTGTTATTATTCCTACTATCTTGCGTAGTTGGTTTCTATGTGCTATGATAATTCTACTGTGCAAATAGAATACCGACAGTATACCGAGAAATAAGGAAAGCCTGGCGACACCAGTAAACTCTTGGTAAGATACCAAATACCGCATACCTACAGATATATAAATGCCCCGTTATATAAATGCGGTAGTGGCAGCACCTAAAGACTGTATCGATAAGTATAAGGACAAAGAAAACATGGAATATCTTCAGAATTCATATTAAACTAAAAAAAAAACTAAACCAGCCATTGAAACGCATTCTAACAGAAAATAACAAGGAACATAAAAACGTAATATATCTAGCCTTTAACTATTTTTCTTATTCGTCCGCGAACGCTTCCCATTAAGTTTTGGACAACCTTATTTGATACCATCCTGGCAGCCTTTGTCCAATCTTTTTTGAAACTTTCAGCTGAATCAGACGCTGTGAATTTTGTCCTCAGTTTTTGCTTCATTATAGCCCAATATTGTTCAATAGGACGGACCTCAGGGCAGTTTGGTGGATTCATATCCTTTGGCACGAATTGAATGCTCTTAGCTTCCATCCACTTTGTGGTTTTCTTAGCGTAGTGACAGGATGCCAGGTCGGGCCTAAACAGTGTAGGCCCTTTATGTTTTCGGATCATGGGCAAAACACGCTTATGTAGACACTCTTTAATATAAGTATCGGTGTTCATCGTTGAGTTGGTAATAAATGGAGTCGACTTTATCCCGCATTCGCAAATAGCTTGCCATACCATGACCTTAGAACCAAACTTTTCCACAAAAATTGACGTAACAGTTTCTTCGAGTTCCTGTCCTTTCAGTATGGTGTAAAATTGGGGGCCCGGCAGTGTCTTGTAGTCCAATTTTACGTATGTTTCGTCATCTTGAATAATGCACTGTGTTTTCTTCGTTAGAATGCTATTATACAGTTTTCGAAGCCTTGGTTTTACTGAAGCAGCTTGTTTTACGCTACGTTTGGGCTTTTTTTGTTTTCTGTATGTTTTTAAGTTGTAATGTTTCTTAGCCCTTTGTATCATACCGATTGAAGTTTTACATTTTCTGGCCGCATCTCTGATGGACATACTGGGATTGTTCTCAAAACATTAGCGTATTTTCAAATACAATTTTTTGCTATACGTACCAACGCATCTGCCCTTTTTTGACTTGTCATCGAATGATAACTCAGTACCATATTTTTTGATGGCATTATGTACGGCTGAACGGCTTAAGTTTTCAAGTTTTGCCAATTTTCTTATCGTAATACCCCTTTCGCGAACATATTTGTCCACAATTCTTTTTCTCTGTTCAGCGGAAAGCCCTTTCATTTTCAAGGATTTTGACAAATAGGACTTCAATTGTTTAAAAATGAAAATAACACTAGTCTGTCAGGAAGACAAAAGAAAAAAACAGCCGTATTCATGACCAAAAAGTTATTATAACAGTTGACTTAAGTTGTCTTTATACTTATCACTACAGTCTTTAATTGAGGTAAATACCTAACTTTCGAACGAGCGCGTAATTCAACTCAACTGTCATTTTCTCATACAAAAAAATAAATTTAGATCTACCTGAGGCCCACGAGACGATAGGTTTTATCGTCATCTGTTACGTGACGTTTCAGTACATTTTCGCCTGGGAAACGTACGAAACGTTATACAATCGACAAGCAGGGGAGGATGGGATGGATCGCAAATAATAAAACAAAATACATTACTTGGAATACCGACCGACCTTGGAGTAGCCTACTTAATATTTTTAATGAACCGTCTCTCAAAGCTCCAGGTTGAAGTTAAATAAACAACACTAGGACGTATTCCTGTCACAATGGAAACTTAATAGCCGCAATCAAACGTAAGAAATACTTTTACAATACCGACAGTTAAATTATGTGTAGACAGGTAGAATTGTAAAACGCTATGTGATAGCGCCATAAAAATATGAAGTCTCACTGCGCGGACATGTCGCTAGACAAAGTCGGATGGCTGTAAACGATGTGTTACATGACTAGGGTTGTCTTGGCTCACAATTCCTCTCTAATCTACCCATCCCTCATTTGAAATACGAAACTTACCAACGCTAAGCTGTTAAATGAAGAGATTCAAATAAAATTAAAAACATTTTGCTTACAGTTTACACATTGAACACATACACAAACAATGAATTAGCTTTGAACGCCGTATTAACACCCCAGAGAATGTGAAATGAAGTAACTATTGCATTAGAAAAGATCCCTAACAAAGATAAGTTGGTATTCGTACCTACAAAACCTATTTTATTGGTATTTTTATTCTATGGTTTGTATTCTTTGGTTTGTGTAAAGAAAAATATTTACATACGTACATACATAAATATCTACTATTTATTGCGTATTTTTGTCCGGAACGTAACATGTTGGCAACGCCTAATTCTTGTACTGCTAGTATGCTGTCAAAGTTCGCGTCTGAAGCAAATCGGTGACGGTCAAGTTAGCGTAAGTACGCCGCCATTATTTAAATGTAAGCGCATTGTTCTCCACCTTGGCAGCGTTGGTAACCCTGCTAGTTCCGGGCCGCGGTGACGGGGCGCTCGCGACCCGCGCCCGCGACCGCGGCGCCGGCGCACCGCCGCGCGGCGCTTCGTTGACTTATGGCCCTTGTAATGTATCGCAATGCCTCTATCACTCATGAATATTTATCAAAAAATATATATTTTAATATTATCGGCTCTTCTCGCACACGTACATTAAAGCTATAAATATATCACGGAGCGCATTAATATCGGACATTACATGTGTAATTATTTTACTTTTGGGTAAATAAAATGAGACGGGCGGTCTAATAAGCGCATTAGGGATGCTGTTAACGGCTTCGGAAAGACTCCAAATGCGTGTCTCGCTCTGCGGGCGAGGAATAACTTATCAGGTCATATTGAAGTAATAATGAACTCAAACGGTGACTTCACACCGACCTATTTGGACTCAGGCTTTATATGTGATTAAATTTGGAAGGAAGAGAAAAATATAATTAATCAAACGATATATTTACCTTCTAATTCAAAATGACTCAAGCCTGTTTTTCCAATCTTACCTAAAGTAACTCTTGTAAATTTTTAGTCAGCATGTTTATGATCGCTCATTATAATAAAATTGATGAAAAACAGCGTCAAGTGTTACATGTATCTTAAATAACGCCGAAAGTACCGGCCCAACTCCATTAGCTTCCATAATTTAAGATTAATAAGACGCCATATTTCTGAATCATAAACTGCATCTTGTTTGCGCTCAATTAATTTAAATCTGAAATAAAAATGTTTAAAGGCTATTAAAGAAAATGTATGTGTAATTTCTGTATCAGGTAGGGACGGAACCCGGCCTCTGAGCCGATAAAATACTTTTAGGGTAGTCGTTAAAAGTATGTTTTATCGCATTTTAAATATTTAGATATTCATCTGGTGAAAGTTATCAGGTTCATTACTAGAGCGGTGCTGGTTACAGGGGCGTGACTGCGATCTACGGCATATTAATAGCATTTTGGATGTCGGCTACCATGCGGAGCTTGGCTCGTTTTTTTTTTATACCAAACAAGCAGTCGGTTGCAAACAAATGTACGACCCAGTAAGCGGTTTATAGTTACTCTTGCCCAATTACGTTTTGTTAACTTCAACAGGGTTTAAACCTATCTGAATCACTCAAAATTGTTTCCCAATCGTACCGTACGTTACTACGTCAGATTTTCATTTCTCCTAAAGCCGTATTTCTCTAAACCCATAACATTCCGATTCAGATTCAGATTTTTTACTTCTATCATTCTCAGGATTATTATAAAACCAAACTAACCTAACCTAATGGGTACTACATGAAAAGTATTAAAAAAAAAGCTTTGTGGTGTGCGAGAAATTGTTTTTTTGACGAAATTAAAATTTGGACAAACGATACAATATATAGAACAAATAGGGAATTCAATTTAGTGATTGCGATATGATACCCTTGTTCATATCGGTTTATATATAAGTTCAGCGCTGAAATATATGAAAATATTTTAAACAGGTTTTATTGTCTGCTGCAATACACATTATAGCGACTGGCTTTTATCTCGAGTACCCTACCCTACCCGTGAAGCCGCCTCCTGGGTTCAAATACCGGTTTCTGAGTCTTGGGTGTTTTCAGTGTATAACAATAGTATAGATTGTATGACAAAGGTCTAAAATAAGCCATATTACCAAGTGATGTTTATTTTCCCGAGCGAAATGAGGGAAAATTGTTCGAATGGTAATATGGCTTTTAGACCAGCAGGTCGATCACGCAACGCATTGTACGCGCGTCAGGCAGATTGAAAAGTCACTTTTTATATGGAAACAGAGTTAAATTGTCCTAACGCGCGTTCGAAAGTTACGTGATTACCCCTCAGAGTTACACACTCTACTTTTCACTTCGACTGCGAGAAAAATACTAAAAACAAAGATTATTCATCCACAATTAGTAATAAATTCCATAGCGAAAACATTGTTTAATTTTCGGAATAATAATAAACATGGAAACCGGGTTAAAATAGGTAGCAGAGACGTATACCTGTACTTTCCTTCCTTACGTCGTACTAACGCGTTAGAAAGAGATGTACATGCATTTGTTATTCCTCAATTGTGTATACTTGAAACCGTAATTAAAGACCAAAAAATAACCTCAACTGGCAAACTTACATTCTTGCAAATGATGGAAGTAGCTAGTTTTTACCTACTTCCATCATTTGGAAGAGTGTAAGTTTGCCAGTGTCGGTTATTTTTCATTTTAATGGCAATTTTGAGGTTATTTTTTTGGTCTCTAATTACGGTTTCAATTATAGGTTGTCACAAGTTTTGTCCTTTGCTAGGGATGTTACTGTGTCGACTTGTTTATCGATAAATTATACAACCAAACTAAATTGTACTTATTTATTTATAGTTTCATACATAAATAATGCACTGTGTGAAAAACGGTTTCTTTCAATCGTCATATAAGCAAAATGCATAATTTTAAGTAGCATACGTCCAGAAATCATACCAAACTGTTATCATAACACGAGCGAAATCGGCAGACCTGCATGCAGTCCTGCAGCGTGATTCGGCACGTGTGGAGACGTGTCGGAAGCACGGCTTCCAACCAAATCACGGTCACTTTATAATAGATTTTCTGTGACCTTCCTTGGCACTCCTGTGAAGTGTCTTGAACAGACGTGACGATATATATGTCCAATTTCTTTTTTTTAACAGGCATTAATCACATTTCTTATATATCTTCATCCTTTGGGAAACTAAAATCAAAAAGTTAAGTTTTGTTAGACAAATACATCAATGCAACAGTAAATTGTCTTCAATGCATGGGACAACCAGAAAGCCATTTTGTTGTCATTCTTCAGCAAACTTGTAATTTCGTATGTTCCAACACAGATTTTTCTATATATACTGATAAATACATCCATGTCAATGTGGATAAGTTATTGTTCCGAGTTCGATAAAAAATACACATCACTATGTAAATAAACATAACCTCTTTTATCCACAAAAAAAATCTTTTTTTTTATCGCGTCGCGCAGAAAATGTCTTATTTACATGCCGATTTTTGCACGAATAATTGAACATGATAATATTTACATAAACTTCTAATAGTGATTATTAATTTTAGCTTAGATCGTTACATTAATAACATTAAAATCTATCGAAAATTACGGGTGAAAACTGAACGATTCCTGCACGTCTATCATGCGACGGCCGCGACATACTCGATTTTTCTCGCACTACACCTCTTGTTTTAAGTGTTGTAATAAGAAAGTGACGGATAGTGCGATAAAAATATGTGCAGTCAACCGCGCTTGAACGTTTGGACGCGGTTTTATAGTGTGACTTGAGCAATAAAAAACACCTAACGTTTGAAATGCATTCTGTTTCCTGATTACCAGGATTATGAGTTATGAGCCTAAAAGCGACATAATAAGAAGTACGTTACAAGCAAATGTGTTGAAGAATTATATATCGTCGTCTAGCCATAGCACAAGCTTTATTGAGGTCACCATGGGGCTAGTTCAATTGCAAAGTCTGTGAAAGATTGCTCCAACAATTATCATTTTATTTTTTGGTTTTTGTTTTGCTACTGTTTGACCAACCAAAAAATGAAAACGGTTAAAAACGTGTTTATGAAAATGTTGTATTCTTCCTTTTTATATGTAAGTATTACTCCAGATTTGGACATAAAAAAGCTCTCATGCAAATGATTTGAACCGTCAACACATACTCAGCACGTAGTTAATTGTGTCATTTACTACAACGGAGGCTACTCGGCGACGCAACGCACACGCCGCGGCATGCCCGCGATAAGGCATTTGCCTCATTATACGTCGATGAAAGCCTCATTTAAAAACGACTAAATTTTGTTAGAATTTAAGAGACTCATAGACTTCTACTGTGTTATTTTATCTTGGGTATGTCACAAGAAAACTTAACATCACAACTCACTAATTGTTTTCGGATTAATTCTGCAGTTAACAAGATTTATTTTATTCACCAAAAACATGAGCTTTAGCTAAAACCGTTTTACGGACATAATGAGGTAGATGTGTCGTGTGTACATTATGAGATCAAAACAAGGGTCAGAGCCATTGAATAGTTAATTTACAAGCAAAGTCAATTAAACTCATTTTAAGTAGGTATGTATTTTTACTGCGTTCATTAAATATACAATCCTACATAGGATATCACAAGATAGTTATTTCCTTTATGTTTTTTGCTTTAAATTCCTCTCTTTTTTCCTTTAAATTCCTCTCATAGCTGTGTTGATTCTGTGCAGGGCAGGCTGCAATGACAAACGACCTACAAGATTGTGGTAATCACCCCGTACTTCACGTAACTTGTAAACCGTTTCCATGACAAAACGACGTTGCATTATCACTCCGTCATATCTTTTACAGATAGTGTTATAATATTATTTGAGTGTAGCCATTTCTCATACTGTTAATGCAGGTACCTAAATTTCATTGAAAAATACTGTTGGTACGGGATTTTAATGACATCACTTCAGTTGTTGTGATGTTGTGTGGCTCAAGAACACACATTAATTCTACATATAGATACCTATACGGATAGCCTATATACTCGCTGCCCTGCGACTCTGCCCGCATAGTTAATACAGAGGATCCAGTTGAAGCCGCGGGACTAAATATAGCCTACGTCTATTCTGAAGTTCCATTCTTCCTACCATTCCACTGTACGTACTGGTGAAAGAAAGTAGAAATTAGCAGTACAGAAGACGATCCCTTTATACAAACTTACAACAGATTTAGTTTTTACTTTGTCTTTTCGGAGGCAAGTGATAGTAAACACTTGAGATTTCTGTTAAACAGTTTTTATACAGACCAAATCTGCTTCGTTTCCTCCGTGACTTTCGGAATAGGACAGGAGAGACATTTTGGATTCGGGATGTGTTACATAAAACGTTTTTTTAACTGATGCACTCCGTCTTATAATCTATTCGCTGCGCAAAGGGCTTTGCTCAAAATTGGTTCCTTTTTTTTGATGGCACACTAACGCCACCTTGTTAGATGTGTAGAGTACCTCCATACAAACAATAGTTACTATGGCAGCTCAGCTCTAAAGTACATCCGTCTTGAGTTATACGTCCTAATATAGACGCGTATCTAATTATGAAAACTGAGAATATGAGTTACTTTTAATGGTCGAACGCGTTATAGATTAGGACGCATAACAAGACGGATGTACTTTAGAGCTGAGCTGCTATAGTAACTATTGTTTGTATGGAAAGTAGTGTGGTAAGTAAGGTGGCGTTAGTGTGCCATCAAAAAAGGCACCAGTTGCCCATACATTTCCAGCAAAACCCTTTTTGGTTTGAGTGCCGCATATATTTTTTTTTTTCTTAGGGCTACGGGTTGACGTTAGTTTTAGATGACATAATTTGTAATAAAAAAAACAGTATTGGCGTATTACGTAGGTAATAGATTTCGTGTATAAGGAAGTCATTTCAAATTTAATTTCAGTATGTATTTAAAAATACAAGGAGAGGAAAACAAAATTTGGAAGACGGGACATGGTTACGGATTGACATTTGGGACTTTTTTGTAGTCAAAACATCGAAATAAAAATGTTTTGATTCTAAATTCCTGTAGTAAGAAATAACAACATAAATACATTAATAGGTATTGAAGGTACCGGAAGGCGCGGCGTGGGTAGGCCCCCCACAACTCCCACAAGGTGGACTGATAACCTGGTAAAGGTTGCTGGAGTCCGCTGGATACGGGTGGCGCAGGACCGGTCACCTTGGCACTCTTCGGGGGAGGCCTATGTCCAGCAGTGGACGTCTTTCGGCTGATATGATGATGATGATGAATGATGATATATTGCAGGAACTCAAAGTTAACTAAATTTTGTGAACAAGGCCAACAAAACGAAACTTTAAACCCACACAGCCGTTGAAGACGAAATAGTGTTACATTGTGCCGCCGCTAATTGCGGATCAGTAGATGTTCACATAAATAAAATCTGCCTTGAGCGGCTGGCTGGCTCATTTGTACCGTGCGGATGTCATGTAGCCGTATTAATATCGATGAATAAGAAATTCGTTATGGATGGGTTACACGGACAGCTATTACAGCGATGCGCCGCTACCAATGCCTCCTGGCGTCGTCCGCGCACTGTGTACGATGTACCTGCTATGATATTTACAACTTGTTTCACATCACCTCACTGGCTACTTCTAGTGTATCTTGACGCCGGGATTCATAATAACGATGCCCAATCGAAGGTCTGGGTTACACTGGTGTGATGAAATGAAGTGACGGGTGTTGAATAGCTAACGTGTTCGAGGCTGTTCGTCGCTCATTACTCTCCACTGTCAATGTTACTGTGGAAGCCAAGGCCGTCAATATCAATATACGTATTCTATTATTTTTCATAAACTAGCTTCTGCTTGCGACTTTGTCCGCACAACCTATGCTATCGCAATGGTTTTCTATCCGTTTGTATATCCAACGGGCCGTGCCAACTATCTTTAAACACTTCGGCTTGTTGGAAAGATCATGAATGTCCAGCCCAGCTTAAGATAAATTACCTATTTAATTAATTTTGATACAATTACTTAATGACAAAAATGTGGGACTAGATTGATGTTAATTAAGTTGTACCTTTATAACCAACTAGCTTCCGCCCGCGACTTCGTCCGCGTGGACCCGGGATAAAAACTATCCTATATTTTAATCCAGGCTATAAACTATCTTCGTGCAAAATTTCATTCAAATCGGTTCAGCCGTTTAAGCGTGATTGAGTAAGAAACATCCAAACTTCCAAACATCCAAACATCTAAACTTTCGCATTTATAATATTAGTAGGATAATTTTCATTGCGTGTCATTGAATTCAATTTAATATGCAGGTGTGTAATATCAAAATAAAAAACATAACTTGCAGAATTTAAAAATCATTATTGTGGTGCCAGTAGAAAAGCCTTCTCGTATATAGGGTTTCCCAACAGTATCATTTTATATGTGATTTATAATCAAGAACTACCTATAAAACTTAATAATTATCTATAATATAGCAATCATTAGACGTTTTGCCCAACGCTTTAAAGCTAAATTGCGGTGCTTACTTTATGGTTTTCAGTTGCAAAATGCCGCGGCTACAGAATTTAATCAGTACGTCGTTGATAGCGGACACGGGGGGTCCGAGGCGGTGATCTATCACGAAGCTCCGAAACGCCAAAGCGCACAATTATTACATTCAATAATCGATGAGCATTAAGTGAAATTAATTTTATTGGGTAATCGCGCGGTCGGCGGCGTGCGCGCAAACGACCCGTATTAGTAGCGCACGAACTTCTACAGGGGTAACGTTATTTCACAGGCGCGTTTGGATTCTGTAAAACGAACATTTTCTGTAAAAATTAAAGCAGCAACATATTTAGGAAACGAAGTCTTAGTAAAATCAATCAAAATGGTATTACATTCACGTTGTGTTCCTTTTGGTTCCGGTTTGATTAGGTTCCAAATGCCACTTCCCTAAATCTCATCTTTTAGATTGTTGCTTTGAATGCAAAGTTGGTACATAATAATCGTTGGTGCAGTTATTTATATATCAGTAGTTTACCTGGTAAAATTTTAATTTAATTTAGTTTACATTTCCGAGGTTATTGGTATAATGAAAAAACAAAGAACAAATGCGTCCTTTAAGCTCAAGAAATGTTTACTTTAAATAAAACTGTGACAGACTGTGTTACATTAAAAGGAGGTATTGACAACCCTATCGGCGGGGTCGCCGTGTCGTGGCCGCCGATCTCCGAGTATGCCCCAATAACAACAATCATACTCAACTGCAAAATTACATCGCCCTGATTAATTGTAAACCGTTCGACGCTTGCCTAACCTTTCCAACAACGTGACGCACGGGACAACTCATATAGGTTCCTTCACATCGTCAATACTTGTTCCATCAATAAACAAGTGCTTCAATTTTGTTCCTCCTTTGCACAACCCAATCTTATTTCAATATGTTTGACGCATTAATTCTAACACAACTAGCTCAGCACTCTTGAAGCCGAACGCGAGATACAGATTTTGACAACCGTTTTGACCAAGATGGTTGTAGCCTACGAAACCGGAGGTCCTGGGTTCCAATCCCGGAACAGAAATCAGTCCTGCGACCCACTGCAAATAAATCTTATTCCTACTCTTTTTACTGATAGATTGGTAGATCAGATTGATCGTCTACAGCGGCTTATTTATCCAACACACGGACAGAAAATTAATCCATCGATCATTAAAATGTCCTTAGGAGGTATCCCACTGTTAGGTGAAGTAATGCCAGTGGCCGATGCAATTTACTAAGAATTGGCTTACGTCATTCTCCCATAGTTGTGCGATAATGGTGGTTCCATTTTAGTAAGCTATTGGCCTAGTTCACCTATGGGCTTGGCAGCCACGAAACAGATTTGACCAAAACAATGCAGGTTTCAAGTTTCAATATATCGAAACAACAATTGCCAAGTCAACTGCGACGATAAACGTCATAAGTGAACAAGGGGGCCGCGGTCACAATAGACGTTGCTGTGCCGGGAGCAACTATGAAATATTTTCACAAAGTACAGGCGTCAGGCGTGAACAAAAAGAAACAAATGATGTGGTCGGATTTATACATTTGGTAGTACAAGTTTGACTTGAAGTAGCTCTTATCACAACAGATTCGAAAGAGAGAACAATGACGCGCTGTAGGTACCGCGTCATTACCGGCGCTCGATCATTTCCGAACCCCGTTTACACGATACGTGTACTACATTATTTTAGGAAATTTGTTGCTAAATTCCCATGCTTAAAATGCCAGCCAACACAAAAATGGATACTCTAATTTGCCCTACAGTGTGAAACTAAATAAGTACACATATCTAACGGTAAGATTTAGGTCTGCACACCTATAAAAAAATTACAATGTAAAAGCAACAACAAAATTTACCGTAATGAATTTCGCTGTAGCCTGAATGTTACGGACTTTTTACAACACGAGAAAAAAATTGTTCCACCACTTGGTACTTATTTACCAATAGTTCGTTTGTTTATATTTTATTCACGCAAAAAAATACCGAAAAGTAACTAATTAAAGTTATTCCACAAATGTACGTACCTACGAGTACATAATGTTACTTTAGGCTTCAGGAATGGTTCTGGCATCATTAACTTCTAGCACTGTTCAGGACCTCTAAAGTCGCCGTCAATGGAATTTGCTAACTATGTAAACAAACCGCCATAGTGAATGTCAATTTTAATATGGCGGTTTGTTTACATAGTTAGCAAATTCTATTGATGGCCACTTTACGGCACGTGACACCGAAACGTGTCGTACGAGGGTCGTCCGGTGTAAACGGCCGCGGGTGACTGCGCCATAAAGTGACGCGAGCGAGCGCGCGTGTGGCCACCGTTAACTGTCGCCCAACAATGCCCTACTGATATAAAGAAAATATTTATTCTCCAAATTCTACCATAAAATGAGCCCGTCGATGCATTATGTAACAGTATTTTGTATTTATGTAGGCTAAACTGGGCATAACACATCGTTTTCCGATAGTGCAGTAATTTATGGTCTACCTACAACAATGTAAACACGGCGATGTCAGGATAGGATTGAAGAAAGTAGAGGTTGTCGTAATCTGGACATAAATATATTTACATTTGCTATTCAAAGAAAAACATACATATTTAAAACAAGTTAACTTAGTGCCAGCAATCGTTGCACTACGCAGATAGTTAGAAAAGTTTTTCCCTGTCAAGAAAGTTATGACGCTGACATAAGATTCCTTTTCACCTACTCTGTGGAAAAGTTTTTTACTATGCGCTATTTTGTACTTTACCGAGAGCTTACTGATTTCGCTCAGATTTTGCGCGTGTGATTCAGTGATACAAACGTACCGCCCCACTTCTGCCCATCCTGCGCCAATCAGGAAGCATTCATTGAAATGCAGGTAAAGAGTCTGTACTGACTCGTTACAGCTTACTGATACTGAACCACCAAATGAGGCGTAAAGAGTGCCGCTGTCAATTAAATGATGAGCATTAAATATTTTACCTTCACCCTAACCAAATGTCAATAAATCAAAAAGCGTTGCAACATCTCGAACGCTATGACTTAGCTCGAACAATTAAACGAAATTAATGAAAGGAGCTGAATGGGCTCGGGGAACATTTGGCCCGCAGTAAATCAGCCGATGTCCGACAGCACGCGCGGCGGTGTTCTCAATTAATTAGTGCCTTCAAGGGGCCCGCGATCACGGTGCTATCATAAAACAATATTACTTCAAACAATTATGTAGACACGTCTCTAAGTACCGACGTAAAGGCCAACTTTTCGACGACTTAAGTAATTAGTAATTAGTGGAACACTTTTTGTCTTTCATCGATTTGTAAAGTTTATCAATATTATCATCTATATATACCTAGAGCTTGTATATTTTTTTCCCGCGCGACTCTGCCCTCATATTACAAAGAACCCAAACGGAGTCGCGGAATAAAACAACCTAAATGCACCCTGAAGGTTCATTCTTTATACTGTGAATATATGAATGTATTTCATATTACCCTAGGCTTTTGAGGTCAAACCACATAAGAGATCCTGAGTACAAATCAAACCTCAGTATAACATTATGTTGTCTTAGTCGAGAATTAGAACGAACACCTATTTTTGTAATGTCATGCCCTGTTCATTGAACGCTCGGTTTTAGCTATTTTATTGATTATTTATTAAGATAATCAGGGTAACCTTTCCACTAGAGCTGGGTCGTTTCGACTTTTCCGTGAAACGAAACTTAACCGTTTTTTATTATCACAAAACTGTTTTGAGAAACAGTTTCAAAAATAACTAGTTTCTCCGAGCGTTGCCGCCGTCGCCGGTCGCCAAACGAAACAGTTCGAGTTGCGTTTTCACGTTTTGCATTGCAACCGTTGCGTGCGACTGTCGCCATCTACTCGTAGCTCCTTGTCATCATTTTTATAATAGTGGTGGTAAGTGATTCTAGCCACAAACAGATTTTCCGTTACTGTACGAGAAACTGTTTTTGAAAACGCTTACGGGAAAAAACGCCCAGCTCTACTTTCCACGTTAAAAAGTTGGTGACGTCATTGATAACGTTGTTTCTAATAGAAGCTACGAAGCAAATGTCATCGATGATTCACTGTTGAAATTATTACTAAATACTTGAAAGCATATCTGTGATCGTAGATTTGACTTAATTGCTCAGCACAAAAAGTTCTCGGCGAAGCGAAATAATATTGATATCGTGTTACAAAATGTATTAATTATACCTGACACTTATTGAAACGAAAACGTCTTTAAGCTACCGTAAAAAATCGCTTGATTTGCTAATATATCATACGAAACCGTGTAAATAAAAACATGTCACGATATTTGGATACAGGTAATCGGTTATTTTGTTGTGCTGTTGTCAGTGAGCATGGTCCACGTACCAACGAGTAGGTATGGAGGTTAACTTTTAATTATGTTCACAACATTTGCTACAGTTGATTTTATACAGTTTCAACTTAATCTGCGCTTATTTAAATACAAACTTTAACGGTCAGCTGTAACTTTTCAGACGTACGTTAAGCCAACTCAAACTGTAATTTTCCGATACAAAAATTACAGTTGCAAAGTCCTAATGCTCGTTTGAAAAGTTAAGCAATTACCCCTCAGAATTGTTGCTATGAGTGATCAGTGGTTCCTAACCTTTTTAATATCCTTATCCCCGTGACCTATTGGGAAACTGATTTTACCCTCCATTGAAATTGCCGCTCGCTAAAACCTCTACCTGAACCTGTTTGCACCCATTTAAAATAGGTACCTTACCTACCAACTATGTTACCACCAAAGGATAGCTGTTTTACCACCACTGGGGCAATTACTCCCAGGTTCAGAACCGTTACATAAATATATGTTTACACTTTTGCACCTTAGTCCATTTGAATGAAGTGAATAACTGCAACTTAGAAAAGTTGAAAAACCACCGACATTTTCATTTTAAAGTCCAATATCTCAAAAACGGCTGAACAGATTTTCATGAAACATGGCTAAGAACACTCGGGCTCACATCAGCTTTCGAATAAAAAAAAACCGCATTCAAATCGGTCCATCCGTTTGGGAGCTACGATACTACAGACAGATACACAGTCACGTTAAACTTATAACACCCCTCTCTTTGCGTCGGGGGTTAAAAACATCTCTTTCATGACGACGTAGGTAATGTATAATAGTTTACCTATCTACTCTCTATACAACTTGAATACTACCGTATTCCGGTTGATAGTACCTCTAGTGATTAAGAGAAATTGATCACGTTCCATGGTCTTGCATCTATCTATATGAATTGAATCTCGTCTGTACAAAAGTTTATATTACTTATGGTACATATTCTAGGGGCTTTATTAAACCCAATAATTTTACTATCCTCAAAGCTTTATTCACGTAGTTTGAGTACTACAACATCTAAGTCCACTAGTGACAATGTTTATCAGGCTTCGATCAGCGAGATTTACACTGCAGCAAGTGAGGTTATGCGTGCTTATAGAGACAATGAAATGGATATCAACGGTAATCGTATAAGCAAAAGATTCAATTTTGCATGCTATGTTTCCATCAGTCCATGGGACCGCTTCATTGGCATCTATTTATCATTCGCAATCAAACCTCGTCGTGGTAGCGTTGATTAAGCGTTCGTGTAATCGCGCCCGACCAAGTGCCAACACCGTTCATGAGGCGCGTTGGTTCTTAATGTTTGGTCAATACCTTGGGCCAGTAAAGATGGGCCCCTAGAGCTAGACTGAGCTACATTTCCAAGTGCAATACATAGGTTCGTAGCTTAATATGGCCAATTAGTATGATATGTGTTCAATGAACACATAGCTTAGATTAAATAGCACTGCTAGAAAACTAGCCTTAAATATTTAAATTACATACAATACAACTGACGATATTAAAGCTCCTTGGAAAAATAATCAAAGCCAGAGGGTACAGTCAAGTGTAAAAATATGGGTGCACAACTTACTCATAAATATGCCTCATATGTCCGCGGGGTAAGTTGTATGCACCCATATATTATAGGTAGGTAGTTATATAACATTAGTTCAAAAGAGATTCTAATTATTATTATTTTGTTTAAAATTTTTGTTGTACTCAATTTGATGAGTCTATGTCCCTATTATGTCGTATTCTTTCAGTGCCATCTTGCTTCTTAATGACCTCACTGAAAATCAGCGTCACGGAACGCGTCTTGTGGCTCGCTCCGTGACACCAAGCTGAGTGAGGACCTTTTAGCGTAATATAATGGTTAAATTTAACGTAGTTATTTTTGCTTTTATGTACCAAAATCAATTATTTTCTTTCTTTCTTTCTTTATATTTTTACACTTGACTGTACAAACACCTTTTTTTATTTTTTTATTTATACCTACTCGTGTCATGTAGCCATGGCCAAACCTACGTCATAAGTAGATTGTCGTCATCATCAACTATGAACCTATTACGAACTCCAACCTTTGATGAACAAAAAAGAAGCCTTTAATATTTAATGAAGTACAAATAAGCTTCTACACGATAATATTGGCCAAGCACGGTTCCAAGGTTTGCCAACGAAGCTACCCAGTGTGAGCAACAGTCAATTCGTCATCCACGGGCCTCCATGAAACTGGTGTCATCTGTTATCTTGCTATCAAAGTCGCTTTTGCATCTATTGCGTCATTCAGGATTAATACCTTTAGTTTCCAGTCTCACTACACATATACGTTATACATAAACAAGCAGTGGACCGGCTGGTGTCATTAATGTAAGTCTGAGAATACTATGATGACAGACAAGTCCCGCGCTTTTACCGCGATTTTATTTCTTAAAAACCAGTTATGCTTATGTAATTAAGTACAGAAGCGCTCTAATCAAGGCAAGTCGATTTTTTATAAACTGCAGTTTAAGTGTAATTAATATTAGTATGTATCGTACGGTGGAACCTGTAATAACATTGAGCGGGTAGGAGAACAACGTACTAATCGAGCTATGAGGGTCATAGTTACTTGGGACGTTGTCATACTAAGTGTGCGGCAACGTGTGGTGCCCGGACGCGAACTTGCAATCAAACGCTTGTCGTGGCTGTATTAATAGTGTCGCGAGCTATACCATCAACGAACAAGGCCGTATGTGTTCTAGAATCGCAAGATAATCACGTCATTTTAAACTAGCCGGCCCGTGTAGCCGCCCAGGCCACTTCTCAGCGTTTGTGCCATGTAATTATTGCAACAAAACTTTCATAACTGCACTAGGGTTGCTAGATGACAGACTGACATGTTAGTTTTAATAGTTTCGTCATGGTGAAGTTAATAGCAGGGTAAGTAAGTTGTGCTAGGACTAGAGCCACGGCACTTTGCGTAAAAAAATATTCAGTCAGAGGACTCACGCACATGTTGTTGCCGATTTGAAAAGTACCCAAAGGATGGAAGAGATCGCTCTTCAGCGATAAGGCCTCATATTATGTTACTTCTAGCTTCATGTCTTTACTTATTATTTTGTACTTACCGTTTAGGAAAAGTGTGAAATAAAGAGTTGGTATTTGTTACGTAAGTATTCTCAAACTTAGCCTTTTTATGGTGATACTTTCGTACATAGATAGGTACCTAGATTACTTCCAGTTGAAAATTGTTTAGATCGTGTTTTAATTAATAAGAAGCATCCGCTTTCATATACGGACACCGGAGCAGGCAAAACTAATAATCCATGACACAAGATGAGAGGATTGATATAATATTTTGAATACTAACATCCAGTTCCAATGGCAATTTGTTTAGAAGTAGTTAGGTAACTGTGGTTGATTTGCTAAAAGACCAATTTCTAAGATTCAAAGTGACTTAATGAGAACAGTGCAATTTAATTGCTACCTACTGAACAGTAGCAAAGAGATATGAATCTGAGCAAGACCAGGAATTACAACCGGCAACCCTAATTTTGGCCCGCGGCCCAATCAAATAAGAATGAGAGATATTTCAGGCGACTTCGTTGTCGCAGTCGCTGTCGTCTAATTACATATTAGTGTTGTCGCGTTAATAGAATTTAATTGAGGCCCCGGCTCCGACCGGTACTAGTGGCAGACCTAGTTGTTTACAAACAGTTATTAATAACGAAATTATTCAAAACTTTGATATTCCTTTACGATGGTGCTGCAGATCCAATTAATTGATTGAAATGTGATAAATCGATAGATGGAACCAGATAATACTTTTATGGGTGTATTTTTATATTTAGACATTTTATTATTAGCGTAGGTTAATAATTAGCACTCTTATTCGTGGAACTCAACGAGCCGTCTGTTAACTAAAATGTACCTAAATCCTTTCTCACAAACACAGACTACTCGTACAAATAAAAGTAAGACAAATTAATTTTAAAGGCATTTATCTAAAATTGGTTAAAAAGGCTTTGTAATAGCTCAGTCAACTCAGGTACTGACCTGCACAGGTACTGACTGAGCTATTCCTGTCCTTTTTACTCAGTATAGGGCTGATAGTCAGTACCCCATTCAAGGCCAATGATTCGCATATGAGTCATGCCTCTACGAGCAATTTCCGCTACAGAGCGGAAACACGCTGCTACGTGTTACGGTGTAGCACACGTAGCGATGCGTGGCCTCGAATGGGCAGTTATATTTAACTAGCAACCGTGTGAATTATCATCCGACCAGATGCACCAAAATATTACCTAGTTGACAAGAATAGCAATTAATTATTCCTACGTTACGAATAAACAAAACGCACGAATATTTTCAGAAAACAACACACTTCAATTATTACGCATTTTTTTTACAATAAATTAAGCTTAACCATGGAAAATCGTGATGTCACTTGTTTTTATTTCCTTACTTCACTCTAACAGAGCGTGTTTGACGTTTCATAAGAAAGTTGCTAATTTTACTAAATATTAGTCAAACACTATTAGGTACTAAAAGCGCGGAGAGAACGCATTGTTACGCGTGTCGCTAAGTAACTAGGGCAGAGGTTGCAGCGGTCGGGCCGGCGGCGCCGGTGGGCGCTTGTTACGGGCATTGTGCGTCGGCGCATCTCACGCCGATGATACATTATTTTTATAACAATAAATCCCCGCAAGTAAAGCACCGCGGCCGGTGGTCCGCCGCCATTCCTCGCCATTCGAGGCACGCTCTGATGCGCGGCTGACTTGAGACTACAACTTTACGACCCCACTTTACAATTAATTTGTTAGCGAACAAGTTTCTTTTATCACTTTATGATACTAAGCCAATATAAATAACTACAATATAATTAAAAATAACGCATTAAAAAGCTTTTTAGTACAGATGGCGTCGTAAATAACTGAGCGTTCGGGAGCTCACCTTTAAATTAGGGCAACATTCATCTCAATATTCGAATGGAAATATTACAGTTAAAATAAATTGGTTATTATTATCGATATATTTGTAGATTTATTGAATACAGTAAATGCCTACATATGTGCATTTTATTGGCATTTGGTGACTCGTGAATCATAAATCTGGAAAGAAAACCAGACGTCTCACAGAAAATTAACATTCAAATACCTATGTTCGGAATTGATGTCCTGTGTAGGTAGGTACTAATGACTAAAAGTTTCCGATATCATTTCTCACAATATCAAATTGACAAGTTTCGATATCAGTAGCCAAGATAAATACAACTCATACATAAATGAATGCACCCTTGCGTTGGCCGTAAAAATTAATAGTTGTTGACACGAAGCGTTTCAATTTGCTTTTTAATCAGCATCGGGA
Source organism: Epinotia bilunana (assembly GCA_947049275.1). Taxonomy (NCBI): domain Eukaryota; kingdom Metazoa; phylum Arthropoda; class Insecta; order Lepidoptera; family Tortricidae; genus Epinotia; species Epinotia bilunana. The sequence goes on along the minus strand of OX346263.1, from coordinate 9,414,861 downwards.
CCGGTCGAGTCGACGATAGGCTTATCGATGTGATCCTCTATTGAGAATCGATAATTTATACCCTTAATCAGCAATGAGTTTAATAGGTACGCAGGGTACGGTAGGTAATCTGATTTTGCGATTATAAAATCGTTACGTAGGTATGTATCAGAGAAAAATTGTTTTGGAAGTAATTCTAAACTTCCGAGAGACTAAGTATCTGGTCATTGTATGTAACAATCTCTTAATGGCACCTAAATAGAACAACATGCGAATAAATGTCTGACTAAATATCTGATGAATTCGAAGCCCGAATTAGCATAGTGGGTGGTATATTAGGCTGTATGTAGCTGATGGTCCTGGGTTCAAAACCCGGTAAGGACTTTTATGTGTGGTGGGTACCTGCGAATATTTGTTTCTGAGCCGTAGATGTTTTCTATGTTCATATTTAATTATTTATATTTATTAAGTAGCTATACCTATATCATAGACTAGTACGTAGGTATCGACAAGCCGTATTCGGCTTATTAGGAGGTAGTTCGATTGTGTACCTAACATTGTCCCTTAATACTTATATTATATTTATTAAATAGTCGTTACTTTGAAACAACTAAATTTTATGATATTTTGAATAGAATCGTCCATAGATGATTTTTTAAGGAGAATCAGACAAAATAGTAAGGATTATATCTATTTTAATGTCCGAATCAGCTCTTCGGTACTTACCTACAACTAAAAGCGTTAAACCCAAATAGCTTTTGAAGTTTATCCAATGGGACCACCAGCATTTTCCGTTGTAAGTAAAATTCGACAGGCCTCATCCAAAGGGTCATTGCAACATTACACGGAACACGGAACTATTCTAAATGATTTTCACGGCGAGAACAAATTGATTTTAATAGTCACTTGCTGTTTAAATATGCGCATATAAAGTAGAGTTCGTATTAAAACGCATTAGAGGGGAATGACGCGCAAATTATACATAAACTAAAGCTCCAAATTAATTTAAAGTCCCTCATTACAGGTCGATTTCGTCTCGAGTCCAATTTGAGTGGCGTATCGAATTAAGTAAACCTTTTAATGTAGGATCGGAATAGCTTTGAACAGTTATAGGCGAGAACCGTTACTCGGACCGGCCACCGCGTTTACTCCACTCACCGTCCAATAGTGTGTACAAGTCACTTTCAATGAAATTTATGTGTATTTTACAAAAACACACAATTAAGAAAGGCAATAACGCCGAGTCTTCTCTTAATCAAATGTCAGATTTAGTCAATATTTACTTTAATAATAGCGTTCGTCGAGTTAAGCTCGTATGATTAATAATGATAGCAAGTTGAAGTCGAAATTAAAGACGGACGAGTACTATTGTACAAATGTACATATATCAAAACTATTAATATAATCGTAATCTAAGTATTTATGTCTGTAGTACTTTCACGTGACCACTAAGAATAAATTTTCTGGAGGTTCACTCATTTGAAGTACCTAAGTAAGTTTTCTGACAAGCTGTGCTTTATCTGACTCATTTTATGGGGGATATTTGATTGACCAACTTTCTATTACTTACTTCGAATAGCAAACATGTAGGTACTTATTGGAGACGCGACACTCTTTGGTGAGCTCACCACGAGCACTATCACTAAATCGAATCGAATTACGTCCCAGCACGTACGCAGTAGCAGTAGCTAAGAGGCGAAGGGACCAAAATGATCTACAAAAAATATTATTGCGTGATAATAAAACCAATTTCATCATTTAGACCCTCGACCCCTTCGTGCGCGCCTACTTTTGCTGCTAACTGCGTACATACTACATTAGATAAGACATTTCATTGCATCTAATTTTGCTTCTTCTTTCGTTTTTAAGCAGACGAAGTCGCCGTATAGTTTTAGTATGCGCGTGTGTATTGAGGAGGCTACCGCGCGGCACGAGCGCTGCGCGCGCGCACAGCAGCGCTATCGCCGCCCATCGACGAGAGATTTACGATGCACAACGACACACCTCACTCCATTACATAAAAATATTAATTTCAAACGATTGCCGCTCTGAAAGCCGCACACTTGGAGTTTCCTCATGTTAACATTTATAATCAAAGTACAGTTCATAGTTGATTCCAAAAAATATTAAAAATCATAAAATAACACGAGGCTCGTCTAGGAAGTGTCCGGGAAAATGATTTAGATTTAGACTAGATTTAGATTGTTTATTTCATGGTAAAAAATTAAATTACAGATTTGTATACATGTCAAAAAAAATCGATTTTTTTATCAATCAATGCTTGGAGGATGATGATAAAAAGACACACGACAGCAAAGACTTGACTAGTCATAGACTAGAGTAAGCTAGTGGCTCTGAGTTGTAGAACTCGCGAACCTGACTTTATTTGTTTTCCCCTTTTTTTCTTACGAAAAATTGAATCGCCAATAAAAATCTATATAATTATGGAACCTGAGGGGTAAACACGTAACGTTCCGAACGCGCGTCAGGACAATTTAACTGTAATTTTTCCATATAAAAAGTGACATTTAGATCTATCTGACGCGCGCACAATGCGTTATGTTTAATGCGTTTAATGCGTTAATTTCACGAGAATCGATTGAGATTGAGGTGAACAGCCGGACATACGAAATAATTTGGGACCAAGCTGAAGCGGTGAACTTCGTTCGCTTTGCTCGCGTTCAATTAAAAGTTACCAGTAGGTAGTGTTCTCACTGTTCACTGGCAATTAGTGCATTTTTCGTTGCATTTCTTGTGCTCTAATTGTAGTTGGTACTATCGACAACACAGCTAACTGACCATCGGTGCACCTTAAGTGCATTGTAATAAGGTTCTATATAAACACAGGATGGTCAGTTAACATTAACAGTGTTGTCGTATGTACATACTTGATCCTCTCCTACAACTGCTCCAAATGGCAACGAGAGAAATAATGGGAAACTAGTCTCTTGAAGTGAGCTTGAGTTTATTCAGTACATCTCTAAGCCCAGTAAAGGGACCGACCACATATAACGTCACGCAAAATTCAGACTTTTGTAGCCCGTCTTTCCTCCATTTCACGCTTTTTCCGATCTATGTAATACGTATTGTCACGTTTAGCATGACCCCCTCTCCCTCCTCCCTACTGGTGGTGTGACAAATTATGTGCATGGTCCCAAAAAGGAAACGTTCATGGACGAACAATCGATGGTTCGTGGAAAGAGACTTCGAAATATATATAGGTGTATTCAAAATTAATATTTCGAATCCTTTAAAATACCTTTTGAATACTTAGACATTAGGAATGCTTTATTATTCAGAATGTTTATAAATTAATCACGACATTTTTTAGTTTTTAATGTAAAATTCAAATTACGACGTATTACAATAAATATTATTTCGTTTTAGGCAAGTACGTAATAGTTTTTGCTAGCTATTTGACATTTCATTTAAATTTTAATGTATATTCTGATTGTACTGAAGTCGTAATTTTAATTTTGATTGAGTTGTGTAGGTATGCCTTGGGCAAAACACAGTGAAACATGTTTTTTTGATACTCTTATACATACCTTTGTATACCTGCAGGTCGATCACATAACGCATTTTACGCAGGTTAGGTAGATCTAAATGTCAAATTTAATATGTAAAAATGACAGTTGGATTGTCCTAACGAGCGTTCGGATCGTTACGTGATTACTCCTGTGTGTTCCACAAATAAATTATTTGAATTTCAATCACAGAGATAGAGTAAACAATGGTCGCGTGACAAGAGTAGGTACTCATAGGTACCTAATGTAAGCCTCAGACGCCTACACGAAACTTAAAGATCATATCCGTAACTAAAATACGGTATCAAAAGAACAAAATCACCCAGGAAGCGGTTTTAAAACAAATTTATCATAATTCATTAGATGGTCATTGAGCGCCCGAGCGTTGGTCCCTGGTGGCCATTACCCGGGATGACGGAGCGCGTGCCGAGCCACCACCGGCGTACGTGGACACCCCGGGCCCCCCCCGCCAACAGTTCCGCAACAAACCATCAGGGCTCACACTTAAATGGATATGTTACGCTCTCCGTCGCCTTTAAATAGGAAACGACACGTTTATCCAATTAGAAATTCACCATATCTTTGTGATAGTTGAAGAGGAAATTTGAGCAATCAACTTGCAGAGCGCCTCGCCGTTCCTATCACAGTTTATTCAATTGAGCGCGTAATGAAGCTATGCGAGCTATGTACAGAGTGAAATAAGCGCAGCGCGATTAGATGCGGACGCGCTAGCGCCGGGCCGATAATAAACTCACCATTAAAATGACTTGTCAACGGGAACTTGAACTGATCTGCATTGCATGTCGATATCTGCCCGCACTTCCAATCTAGTCCACTACCTTAACGACGCAACCTCATGCCAATTTAACTCTAACCTTTAGTTAAGATCAATTTATGCAAAAAAAAACACCTTTCCAAAATATCGCTGTAAGGAAATATCTCAATTCTAAGTTTTACTGCCTGCGTACTTTAAAATACAGCTGACATGCTAAATAATGGAGAAAATTTAGCACGTTGCTTGGACAAAAGCCGAACAACTTGTTCTTACAAGGTGTTAAACCTGGTTTTCTGATTTATTATTATCTGACATTAGCAGTGATCAATGTGAGTTTATAGCAGCCTTGCATTGCCTTTATTATACTAAATAGAGCCTCTTAAATCTCAACATAGTAGCGCAGCGCCGTATGATATTTAAGTCTTTTTAACCTCATTATCCTCACTGTCTTCTGTCACAATTACCAGTGTCAAGGTAACAATAACTTCAAATAGTATTAGTGGAATAACGAGACAGTCGTAAATCTCATCTCAATTAGTTAACATGCGGCGACTACTACTTGTGTTTTGAAAGCATGGTGACTGTAGATAGTCGGGAAGGCCAAGTACGTTTCGCAAAATTATGATTCGAGAATCAATAGTAACGATGCAGTGGAAGAGGAAGTGGCCTCTCGGGCAAAAGTTAAGTGTTGTTAGGAGCAGGCAAATGGCGTCGTGTCGTGTGCCAGGGCGCGTGCCGCGGCCCCTGATTGACGCCCGAGCCCCGCACTCGCCGCACTGACCTCATTCATAAATCGTCATTTAAACTCATTCCCACGATGGCATATAAATTACGGATCATCTCGAATTATGTTATCCGCCAATAAGTGCGCAAGCAAGATATATAAGTTACAAAGTTAATATAGCAAAATAAACTTGTTTTGACTGGAAGCCAGGAAGATTTATAGCTCGTATTTATTACCGCTCGTCACAAATTTGAGTAATTATAAATCTGTTAATATTCAAGCTTTCACGGTGCTCTAGTCAGTGACTTATTTAGGTATTTTGCGTGATTGAATAACAAACATCCAAACATACAAACCGTCTCAATTTTAGTTTAAAATAGGATTAAATGAATAAAGTATGTCAAACGTACAATATGCTAAGCAATCTTTACAATCGGCGGCAGGGGAAATACATAACGTGTACCTTATGTATAGAAATAAGTATGACACTATGAACAAACCGTGCTAAGATCATTCCGAGCATGGCATGACGTTAAGTTTAGTAGTCTAAGCTCTTTATACAATAACCACTCCAAATTAATATATCCTGGCTCGCGCCGAGATTCCTAATATTATATTTAGACGTGACACGCGCTCGTTTGTACCAATTGTTCCCGTCTGCCGCACTGATATACGGCCGTGGCTACTTTAGAACAATGACAGCACCAATTGCACGATTACTAGCTTAGCACCGCTCCAGACCCCTGCCACTCTGGCGGCTTTACCGACATCTTCCCAACTAAACAGTTCTTTTTTTATTTAGAAGGCATGACATTCCATTCCACATGTACCTACCCTAGCTATCCAGCTGCTCATCTCCTAGGTCCCTCCATACATAAATGGTAATGGTGAAGATGTACTTCGGAACACAGGACGACCTAACTAGAGTGAGTGAGGTGCCACTCAAGCAAATTTACTTGCTCGAGTACTATTATGAACCACGCAGCAGCAACTTCATCGTAACCTAATCGCCCTATAAATAACACTCCACAAACTCTGTCGATGAAACCGATGAGTGACCGGCGGCATTTCATGTAAATCAGAAAATGACAAACTAACGGCAACCGATAAATGAGCACACAAATGATTCTCATGTCAGGGACAAGCGATTACAATGCTCATTAATAACTCCTTGTGCGGCGCCGCTGGCTGCACAACTACAAATCAGTCTAATGAGCGGATCCCATGAAAGCCTTTTAATTTCCCATTTGGTGCGGCCACCTCCGATATCGGTGGACTATTATTAATATAGGGCTGGCCGAGGGCCGGTGGCTGAGCTCCCGACAGCGTCGATTACGGGCGAGGAGCCTCGCCGCTCTCCGCGACTTATCTCCCGTATTAATTACGCTCAGATATGCACCGGACAAGTTTTAATGCAACCGCTTCATTTGTTGCAGCACTAAAAGTGCCATATCGGAGACGTTATAGGAGTGATAACTTTGTAGGAGTGACAGCCGGCCGGACGCCGCGCGGCGAGACAACCGATTGTGCTCGGACAAGAAACTTATTAGTATCGGCCCGCTCGCATAAGTGACCGATAGCTCTCTCGGCTGCATAAAATATTGGTAGGTGGCGTTATAGTCACGGCGATAGCCATCTAGCATTAAATCGGTCAGGTTCGTGTTGCAAGCTTGTAGTAGCGGAACAGTAGATGGCTGTTGCAATTATAGCTTGCATTCATGAAAGAAATCGGCATCGGATCGGCGAAGCCGCGGGCAGCGTTAGCGAGCGGCTAATAACACCCCACCGGGAATATTGACTGCGGTTACAAATTGAACGGAACTAGTATCGTGCTCTATTTAAAACACTATTTATTTCATAGCGAGCACACGCAATTGCCTAAGTCTGACAAGGCAAGTCGTTAGCCATAGCCAGTGACAGTACGTAACAACTAAAAATAATAAAATTATGACCCACAAGAAGTCTGATTTCTACTTAGAGTTGTGAAATTATTATTTGTGTGTGGGATGTTCCAGAATATCAAAGCGTCTATAAATGTAGATTGTAGGGTCCTTCAATTGGTTCTTCTTTCCACTAAAGCAGACGCGCGAAATATCAGAGGCCAAAGTTAAGTAAATAATTATACTTGCGTTATTAATAGGGTGCAAAGAGCATTTCTTTACTTTCATCCACTCGAATACAGAATCCCTACTTTGAATTCGATTTGAACGTGGGCACGGTGAAATGATTATCTAAAGTGTAATGATTTATTTCGTCAGGGCTCGCCCGTTTATTACACAGGGTAATGTAATAAACCAAACAAGTTGTACGCAAAGTAGGGACTTAATTATACTGTCACTCGCGGGGACTTAAAATCAAATCGAATCTATCGACAATTGACATTTCAGTTAGATTTGAATGCACGACAGTTTGCATAGTTTTGCGCGCCAATAATCCAAGCAACTTAGCTTTACCGCGCAATATACTTACATCAACTCAACAGTTTGTTCCAATAGATTTAAGTAAAAAACTTCAAGTGGTAAATGTTAATTGCATCAAATGTGATAGTGATGAAATAGTTATGTTAAATCTAAATCTCTGACCTCGAAAGCACTTCGTATTCAATACTTGAATAAATACTTGAAAACCAATAAAATTGTCATTTAAAGTTTTTGGCATCAAAACGTTTTGTGTCAATTGTTTTGGAAAAAGTAATTGCAACGTTTTAAGTGGAACAAAATTTGGCCAAATATTTGTAAAAAGGAAGAACGTCCCTTACGTGAAAGAAACATTTTGAATAATAGGAATATAATCCTAATACTAATATTATAAATGCGAAAGTGGATGTTTGGATGATTGTCTCAATCACGCTTAAACAACTCAATCGATTTGGATAAAATTGTGGACGAAGATAGTTTATAGCCTGGATTAAAATATAGGATAGTTTTTATTCCGGGTCCACGCAGACGAAGTCGCGAAGGGAAGCTAATATTATTGTACGTATTTAATATGGCAGTCTACACTGACTACGTCAGATTCAGAAAAACGTGCCCCCACACTATACAAACTTCTATGCACGGATTGCAGTGGTTCACATTTTTCTGCAACTACATCTGTGATGGAGCAGGATGGGCCTCTGAGTCCGAACACACCTTTTAGGAGCAATTTGCTTCGGTAGCACTATCTGCTTTCGTCAATCTGCTCGAGGAGCTCATAATCGTCAACTAAACGTGGATCATCGATGAATAAGTATATAGTCCATCAATATCGTCACACATCAGGTCTGGAAACTATTTCGCAAAATTGGCCGTTGCAGTGGTTGCAAACAACCGATTATTTTTGTTTTGCTATACCAAAACCACTCGTACAACCTCTTTAGCAGTTCCAGGAAAGTGAGAGTCGTCCAGATCGCTGATGCAAGGCTCTTTATATGTAAGATTTGAATGCACTATTGTACGAATGGGATACTGGGTAAATGTGACGTGGTATGTATATAGGTAAAAGTCCTCGACATGTATCTTAGATACATTACGTGTGCAAGTGTTCTTAAAAGATACTTTAGCAGATTGGTTAAGGAGCTACGGTAGCCTAGTGGTTCAGGCATGCGGCTATCAAGCGGCGATGGTGGGTTCGAATCCCGACTCGTACCTATGAGTTTTTCGGAACATACGTATGGAATATTTACCGTTAGCTTTTCGATGAAGGAAAACATCGTAAGTGTAATCCCAATAAGGTCTAGTTTTCTCTCTGGGTTCGTAGGTCAGATGGCAGTCGCTTTCGTAAAAACTAATGCCTATGCCAAATCTTGGGATTAGATGGCAAAGCTGACCCAGGGCTCCTTTAGGGCACAACCGGGAATACCGCAAGGACGATGATGACTTTAGCAGATTGGTTGTTTCCATACACTATGTCAACTGTTGAGCCTGTTGAGTGATTCGAGTCGTGCACCCGACGACAGGAACGCAAGAGTGGCGCGCAGTCGGAGATAGTATCGCGCGCATTACGCGCGCGTGATCAGCCCGCACCAACGGCTTATCTGCGCGCATGACGGACGGACCTCTTGAAACCGGAGCCGTCCGGGAATCCTCACCGACCCTCCAATCTGTTGCCATAACTCAGCCAGATAACAACAAGCCCGTAGAACTGTTAACGACAAATAACATAGATAACGTAACGGGCACGTAAGCGGCCCTATCTTTTCGATAATATTTAATAATTATTTACATATCTAGTTGCATTTATCAGATGCGATGCAACACGTGCGCTGTGACAAAATCTTGTCGCCTCCAAAGTTTTCGACTAATTTGTTTCGAGCGTTTAGTTACTGCCGCTGGGTAGTGATAAAGTTAAATATTCCAGATAAAGCATCATCTTCAGATAACGGTTCTTCTAATTTGATCTTTAGTTGCGAGATATAGTTTCACTGTTAAATGGAATTTCCGGTTTATTTTCGAAGCTACAAAGGGGAATTAAGGCGTTTTTCTAATGAGGATGCTTGTCGGGCGAGTTTTACAACGATTGCCAACAATTAACTGCAGTTAAAGCACGAGGCGCCATCGGGCTAATGAACAGAATTAGCATAGGAAGCTCGCACTAACTAAATAAATCTAATGACCAACTCGTTACTCTTTGCTACCCGCCACGATTATATTTGTTTTGTCTGTTTGTGTCTAATGGTTCAATTAGTGGGGAATGATAAATGAAAATGTCACGTAGATATCTTTAAACCCGTTTACTTTAATAGTGGCATAATTTCTTAGATAAATCACGAATCAGCAGCTAGAAGACTCTTTTGTAAGTGAAAATTTAATTTCAATCTTATGTCAATATCAGTATATCGCACTGATACAAACTTAGCTGTGTGTTTCCGTAAAAGGGAGCGCACAATCCGAGATCATTAACATGTCACTTCTATATACAATAAAACCGGGTTCTGAAATTGGGCCCCACCAAATTTACGACGCATGATCAGATTAATCTTCTTCAAACGATGTTGGTCAAGTGTTGGTCTGTCGCCAAGTACCCTACTTTCATATTTAGTGGGATTCTTTAGCTCTGAGTGCAAAACATTACGCTCAGGGCCGCGATTCATATCATCTTAATTCATAGAAGCGACATCCCCACAATATCGCTTTTATTTCCTGTCTTCGTCATTCAAGATCAGAATAACAGAGACGCGAACCTGAGGATATCGCAATTGCATGCCGGGGACACGTCACATTTTGTAAGTCGAATGCGGGCCCGGGTTAGTGTGTGATAGTTGTATGTAGGTACCTACTGAATACACTTATTATTACTTAGGCATTATTAGGGGTCCATATTGGCTCATATAAACTTTATGTGTCGATTTTTTCTAGTAATACCGCTTTGTAATCATAATCATTACTTCATAAAAAATTTTTCTACCTTTTATGTTCCTAAATTTCTTTAACTAACATCGAATCTCATAACGAACAGTTTTCATAAAATGTTTCTTCATAATGTCATTACTAAGAACAGACTTTCATAACAGTTTGTTTGAACGTTGATTTTATTCTGTAAAGGAATATTTGGACATTGCACATTAATTTATTAGAACCTTAAATTGTAATTATTCATCTATTTTGAATGTAAATTGTGGATTTATTAACATTATTGTATTTTTTTTCTTCTATTATTATTAATTGTGTTATTTGAAATTATTTATAATTGGCTACTAGGCTAATATTTGCATGCCGTTGAAGGCTGAATACTGAGACTCATCATATAATGTTAACATCTAATGTACATATTCTTCCAAATAAACGATACTTTACTTTACTTTACTTTCCTTCATAATGGATATATATCGTAATCTTGTTAGTCCTAATATCATAACCATGAGCCGGACGCGTTAAAAGAAAAGGTTTGTTTTCAATTTCAACTACCTATTTGATATTGAATAAGCTGTTGACTTCATTCATATTCGAGTGTATTTAATATTTGTTTGCAAACAAGTTTTTCCGCTCTTTTATAAATAAAAAAAACCTCGAAGACGGAAGCGGGAGCTTTGCTTGGAAATGGTTGATCTCAGAGAAAAGTTCTTTTTTATACAAAATTTTGCAATAACTACTTGTATGTATAGAAATAAATAAGATATTAAACTATATTGCAAAAAATCGTTATGATATAAAAGTATATAAACATAGATTAGTAGTAACAGATACTTATGTTGAATAACATTATGAATATATACAATTCGGAGTTACGATAGTTATTAGCACAAATAATTATGAATAGTGATCATTATGAGATAAAATTGTATGAGATAAATTTTCGGAAATAAATCCAATAATCGAAGTTGCAATTTTATATGTGGCAGTCCACATCAAAAGGGACCTTATCGCGGCAGGCACTTCCGACGCACAGATTCGCGTTTGTATTAGAGCAACGTCAATAATGGCGTAAGTGTCTACCGCCATAAGGTCCCTTTTGATGTGGACTGCCACATATGACCTTTGGCGCACCCCATTATCAAAGAAGTGTTTAGAGAGAACAAGAAGCGACATTAGGTCATAGCGGAATGTCATTAAGGTCATATTTAAGCATCCCAACTGGAAAAGTGCCTCTGCCTTACCGACGACCGCAGCAATAATAACACCACTACTTGCTCTGTAGGTACCTATGTGATGTTGTGTTCCTGATAGATTGCGAGAGCGGGAGCACTGGGAAGTGATGCGATGTCTTGAGAATGAGGAACCTGAATTTGTCTCTAGCTGTCGACACAATGAATCCTCAAATCAATAAAGAGTCGGCAACGCGTTTTTGGCTCCTCAGCAAGCGTCCATATGCTTCGGTGTCTGCTTACCATCAGGCAGGCCGTATGCTTGTTTGCCACCGTCATGGTTTAAAACACATATCTACCTATACTAAGGTAATATTATACTGGGGAAATTCCTGAGAGGTTATAGTATCTGTAAGTTTGTGGGGAGGGACTCGGGAACCACTTATCCGACTTCAAAAATTCTTTCACTTGTATAGTGGGTGTAAGGGACATCACAACGAAAACTGAAACGTTATGATCAGACCGTTCGTTTACACCCTGTATAATGAACTTTTTAGATGGACATTGACTATATTTTATAACACGAGTTTGCCTGCGTTCTTCGCTATATGCGGGCGAGCCGCACAGGCAGGAGTTTTATGTTAAAAAAACGACAAAGTTTTCCCCTAAGTTCGTCATCTCCGACATCGCTAATAGCTGCAATTCCGCAGAGGGTACGATGTTGTATAAGTAAATAAAACTTCCAAGTAATTAATCGCCAGATATTAACACGGGTCTTCGATGCAAACATGAAGTTAAATTACTTTGAAAGTTTAGTTACACGATATCTTCTGATAAAGTGTGTGTAAGTTGTGTAAAGTATACACTTATGTATGTTTGCGTGAGGAAATAAAAATAAAAAGGCCTGGTATGATATCAAGAAAGTCTTGTTCCATCAAGACAACGCTCCTGTCCACACAGCAGTGAAATAAATGGCACAAATTCGTAATTGTGGGTTGGGTAGTTACCGCACCCCCCCCCCCCCCCTATGATGTTGCCGCATTCACCTGATTTGGTCCCTTCCATCATCTTTTCCCCAACCTAAAAACTGTCAAAATAGCCTTGGCCTTCTTAGGAGGTGGTGACCCTGACCTTTTCCATGGCTTGGATTGTATTTTTGACTGGTGTGTTGTGGTGAACCCAAGTCTCATCCAAAGTTACGAAACGACTGAGAAAATATTGACGATCAGCTTTAAATAAGTCCAAAGTATCCTGTGACATCGTGTGGTCTGTTCCTTTATTTTCAGCTGAAAACAACCTAGGGACCCACCTGGCAGACACCTTGGAAAATCCAAAAACGTTGGTGATGACGTTCTTTGCTCGTTCATAGAAGATGCCTATTGCTTCCCCTATCTCACTTACCTTCAATCGCTTATCATTCATAATTATATCTAATATTTTATTAACATTTTCAACTGTAGTAGCCGTTAATGGCCTGCCACTCCTATGTTCGTCTTGAACTTCTCTACCACGTTTGAAATCCGCCACCTATCTTTGTTCGGTGGCATATGATGGAGCGGATTCCCCTAATGTCTGACACATGTCTTCGAAAATTTTCTTTGGTGTGAAACCCTTCTTTTCGAAGTCCTTGATTACGGAATGGTGCTCAATTTTATACATTGTTGGGGAAATCGCAAACCTTGTTTAGTATTCCTATCACAATTATCACGATTGTGACAGGAGAAAAACAAATGATAGTGCATAATGATGAAAAAATATTAGCGTATAACCTGACAGCGTTATTTCTTGTTTTTTATTTTACATTCGACCTTAGGCTCAAAACTTTTCAATTCGCCTACGTAACTTATAATTTTATTCGTGAGTAGAATTAAACGAACTCCCATATACCTAACTAAATGGATCATTTAAAACTAAAGTGTCTTTTTACAACTTCTTACGAAACACATTACCACTTCTTACAAAAAGAAAATCCAAACTCTATTGATATCTTGGAATTTATTACAAACGGAATCAATACTTACTTCATGTAAGTATCATAACACATACGTACACACTAAAATACTCTCAGACATACGCGTACGTCATTGACATTCTTCCATGCACGCCTTACTTTTCCTCTACTTAAAAAATAATAATCAGCCAAGTGCGTGTCGGGCCACGCGCAGTGTAGGGTTCCGTAGTTGCCTCTTTGTCTTAGTTACATCGACGCGGTTGCGTCAGCCGAAAATTCGAATTCGACGAAAATTGGCCTTTCCAAGTACACATTAAGTTGGTCGACTATTACTCTGTAACTACTTATGCCTACTTGTCCGTGATAGTTTTCCTTTTAAATTCATTATGTGTACTACTACCACGATTTTTTTCACATCCCCAGTAGTAGCCGTTTAGCCGGCAGGGGGGGCACATGGCTCGAACAAAAATTAGGGCTGTAACGCCCAATATCTCGCAAACTAATCACTGATTTGAAAAATGGTTTTAGTACACCCATAATATTTTTGAACGCACACACTATGGGTTTAACGAGAAAAAAAAATACATTCCCGCTTTAAAAAAATGTTTTTAGGGTTCCGTACCTCAAAATGAAAAAAACGGAACCCTTATAGGATCACTCGTGCGTCTGTCTGTCCGTCCTTCACAGCCTATTTTCTCCGAAACTACTGAAGTAATTACGTTGAAATTTGGTACACATATGTAAGTTTGTGACCCAAAGAGGAACATGTAACGCAAACAAATGAATTTTAAACATGGGGGCCGCTTTTGGGGGGATCTCATTTCCCCCATAAATTAAAAAATAAATTTTGCATATAGAAAAAGTCTTAGGTAAAAAATAATGGAGTCAGGGGTATTAACATAAATAGGTACATAAATAAGGACATAAATATCTGTACAGGACTCTATTGTCAATGCCAAAAAGACGTGTACAGACATTTATGTCCTTAATTATGTACGTATGACTGTACATTAGGTCTGCATGACCTTTAATATCCATTATTGCATTTGTCATGTCCCATAAAAGTGATTTTCTCTGAAACCGTAAAATTGTTAGGACAATTTATATAAACGCTGTAGGTTGGGTTAGGTTTTTTTTATAACGATTCTGAAAGCTTACAGTTTCTGAGAAAAAAACTACTTAGGGAAAATGATGATTACGGCAAAAAATATGTATTTCATTATCATTAGTAATCCCATATCACTATATTGTAATTACTAAAGCATTCTAATTAGTGGGTGGTTTTTCCAAGTACATGTAGCTTCCATTCTAAGAAGTATGTGACTATGACCCCGATATGTGCATGCGAACATAGTCTGAACGTGTAGGTATGGAAGAGATACTCAAACCCTTTTATGTCCATGGAAATATGGGTGAGCGAATACCGATTGGCTGTTTATTGCCTATTTGCTTTTATTTGCTTTAAAATTACATGTATATAAATATTTCACAACAAACAAATAAAATATACACATAGTTAAGAGAACCCATTTGTATATGGCTAACTTTTTCTTATTTTTACTTATAATTTTATGCATAATAGTATGTGTTTTATAAACGTTAAGCCAATTGTTATCAACATGCGTAAAGCAAAATTAAGCTACTTATTAAATTGTTTTTCACCTCACTAGCTCGAAAAGCCCTTTTTTATTCTTTAAAAACAGATAGCAAAACTGCATTTTATCCAAGCGTGCATAGAGTGCAAAGAATATTTGAAATCCGAACTAACTTAGTAACTAATATGGGTGCGCCAAAGGTCATATAAAATTGCAACTTCGATTATTGGATTTATTTCCGAAAATTTATCTCATACAATTTTATATCGTAATGATCACTATTCATAATTATTTGTGGTTAATAACTATCGTAACTCCGAATTTTCCATATTCATACGATCTATGTCTATATACTTTTATATCATAACGATTTTTAGTTTAATATCATATTTATTTCTATAAATACTAGTATTTAATGCTAAGTTTTGTATAAATAAAGAACAATTGTATCATTAATGCGAATAAGTATTATGGCCAGTTTATACATAATATTAAGGGCCTAAATCTAACGCTTTATGATGTTTGTCCGTTATGAAGGAAACCACACCATCCACAACTTTATTTAAATGAACTTAAATACTTTTCTCCCTCCGCCTCCATGATTAATTCACTACACTTCCACACAGAGTGAAATAGCAGCGCTCGACCGGGCATACCCACAAAAGTGACTGCATTAAGAAATTAAATCAGCAAGATGTTCCGATATACGCTCCATTCAATATAACTATTAATGATATAAGTTCCAATAGCACTATAAAATAACTTTATTCATTAAAATAATATTTAAAACAACATTATGTGAACCAATATAATATCGGTGATGACATTATGAGTCGATATTTTCGGAAAATTCATTTTATTAATAACGATGGCAGTGATACAAATAATTTCATATAAAAATTATGATCACAAAGCGGTCAAGTTTATATTAGCCAATATGGACCCAACTAATATACTTTTTAAACATAATAAAATGTGTTCTGAGTTTTTGTGTTTTTTTTTTCTAATGTACCTAGTAATTTTCTCGCTTTAGTGAGGTGAAAAAAATTGTGTTACACACGGGTGCAGTTTTGACAGTTCTTGTTTCTGACGTTCTCAGTTCTCTCCGTTTTGACGTCTCATGTGTTGCAACACTCGGTACGCTCAGAATCCTATTTTTAAACCACGCTTCGCTCAGGATTCAGTTTTCGAACCATAGAATCCCTTCGCTAGCTCGTGGTCCAACCCTAGAATCCAATCGCTATCTCGTGTTTCAATTCCACACTCGCGGTTAAAATGCAACTTTAATTGCACCCTTGTATAAAAAATAAAATAAGGAAAAACTGTATTTTGATCATACTCGTAGAGAGGTTTTAATGTCATGCTTACAGCAATTTGCAGAAGAATTATAGGACATTCTTGGCTGGTTTTTCTCAGTCGTCCTTATTTGATTATCAAAAAACTGTGGTCGTATAACTAAGTACAAAACCTAACTAAGTACCTACAAAAACTATAAAAGAAATACAGAATAAAATATCATTTATTCGGATACAAAATAATTGTAACCTGATTGACGGGAATTAACGTAATCAGCATTATAATTCAAGACACTCGCGTGCCAATGGTGCTCGACTGCAGCTCGGCCGTTGATAAAGATCTCAATGATTTACGTGCACTTTACTCATTAACCGACTAATTGGCATTGTCAACTGCGCAGTGCCATCTTTAGCACTCGTTATAATGTGATACTTTAACGATTACGTTCGTAATACAAAACATAACAAGTGAAATGTCACTTTTACCTATACACTAAAATTATCTACCTGATATACTCGTAGATACATGAATGTTATACACTTCACAACATAATTGGTGTTCAAAAAGTTATAAAATACCCGACTTGTTTTTTGCATATCATATAATTTCTGTCCCTCTCCTAATTGAGACGAATCCAACCTTACATCATGTTATGATATATCAAAATCCGTCAAGTTTTCTTTTTGGGACACCTTCATGTCGCAACTAATGTTTGGTAACCTGATTCATTTCGCAACTTTTCATTTCTCAACTTGTTAATGTTTCTGAAACTGTAAATTTGAAACACGATACTAGCTGTTGCTAGCTAAAAATGCACACGTACCTGCTGTTTATATCCTTAGTAGTGAACATATCAAGGGTCGGCAACGCCCATGTTACTCCTTTGGAGTTGCATGCGTCTATAGGCTGCGGTGTCCGCTTACCATCAGGTGGGCCGTACGCTTGTTTGCCACCGTCGTTGTATACAAAAAAACCGCTTTGTTTTCTCTTAGAGTCCGCAAGGCGTACACTGAAATTAGACATACTACATGCGAGGTTCCCGATACGCATATTACCCATTTTGCGACAAGTATAGGTAAATATATTGTTCGTATTTTGAAATCGCTATCCGACGAGTCTACATTATTTTTTCTTCTCTGTCGTAAGAGCCATCATTGCAAACCCTATCGTATCAGAATGCTGGTGTTATCTGCCAGCCCGAGAACTCGCCCGGACGCTGCGCCGGACCCTAGCGGCCGCCACTCAGCTCGCTCTCACTTAATGTCATAAATAACTTTGTCAATCTGCTAACTTAATAGCATAATTTATCCGTCGCAGGACAACATAACGAGCAATGCCGATAATAAACCAGAAAAGCCATGAGGTGATAATAGCAGTCCGTAAATAATGATGCCTGATTGCCGGTCCACACCTCATCGCTTGCGGAAACATAATCCTCGCCGTGACGTAACCTCGGCACTTATTATACCCATCTAACACACCATTTTGAGGCTAAACGATGGTAAACCCACTATAAATTTGAGGATTTATCCTCTAGATTAATGTCGACTACCGATACCACTCGGAATGCTCTTCCAATAATAAAACGCTCTATCTATTGTCAACGAGAACAAGATCTGACCTCCAGCTCATGTCTTTTGCTTCGCAGAATGCAATCTAAGTCTAATTAACTCTCGGACATGGTCGGCAGTCGAGGATGTACCGATTAGAACCGCGCCCGTTAAGGAGAAACAATCACTTCTTCTATATGGTATATCTTTACAAGGTTAGTCGCCGTTCAGTTGTTCTGGTCGAACCAAATTCAGGCTGAGCGAATAAAATTGGTAAAGTGAGTACGCAACGTCCATTAGTAGAGGCGATAGCGGTCATGTAGTGGCCTGGGAGTCCGTTACTCGCGTGCATTGCCGTGTCACATATTGAATGGGGCGGGTGTCGGGACCGCGCGGGCATTGCGACTATTGGGAGCCGCGCACTGTGTCGATGTGTTTCCCGATAGCTCGCTCCACCGGCGACACCATTTATTCATGGTGCAATAAATTCAAATTACCGGATTAACAATAGTAAGGATACCATCTACTGGACCGATGCTGGCCAAGCGATACTGAACAAGTAAACTAGGCATTTGGCTTCCGAGTTTACGCTACTTCTAGGACTAATCTTAATGCATTTAAATCTTTATTTTATTCGAAAATGTATATGTTTTTTCCTGTTTCGGTATTGTTATACTCAGACTATTGTATGAATATACACCAGTGATTCTATAACAAGTATTAACCTTAATTTAGCATCCTAAATAGGACTGAAGAGTTGATTAGGAATAGGACATTCCACTCAAGTATACTATCTACCTCATAAGTGTTTTGGTTATGAGAGGGAACGCGCAGTGGTACCCACGCTGGCCCACTGCGGGTTGGGGACTACTGCCCAATCCACCTTTATTATTAACTACCGTCCTGCGTGACTTCGCCCGCTTTTTACATGCAGCTGAAAGAACTACTGTATTTTGTATAGTCTAATGTGTAAGCCTACACATAGTTAGAGTATACCTACCTCATAACAAGTGTTTTTGTTATAAACTGTTAAATCGTGTGTGAATAAATAAAATTATTATTATGACAACGACGTTAGACTAAATTAGAAAGGTGTAACAAATAATTAACAAATAAATTTAAATAAAATGTTTTTTGGATTAATTTTGTAACTAGTGATTAGATTGAAAAAAAATTGACGCTGAGAATTTTTTATTGTATGGATTCCCTGCAATTTTTACGAGCCTAATTGTCGCGAAAACTTTGGAAAATGAGATACCAGTTTTGTTACACGCTGTATTTCAGCCTTACAGTACGAAACATGATCCAAAACTGCCACTGCAATTGTACCATCAAACTAAAGCTTTACAGCTTAATACCGAGCTATTATAAGATTACGACTGCCTATACTCCACTCCTTACAACTGCTGTAAATGTGTGATATGCAGTGCTTGCTATAAACTGTTTAGTATGGAATCGGATCTAATTTGAATAAACTCAATTTACAGGCAGACTGCAGTAGAAATGCAACCGGTAGAAGAGAACATCCGGACATACACGGGACGTCGGATAGACATACAAAAGCATTTTGCCCTAGCTAAAACGGAGAACTTCGTTAGCCTCGCTCGCTCGTTCAATAAGTTACTTCGATTAAAAAGAGCACCTATTTATTACCATACATAAAAAATACAAATTTACATAAATTTTTGGCTCTAAGGTTGACAATAATCATCATGAGACTAAAATGTTCAGCGTTTACAGTACATCTGGTTATTATATTTCTAAATATTTTGTCTCTAACTTCAATTTCACAGTCATACTTGACTCAATTTGATCTCTAGATTTTTTATAACATGACAATGTAAATAAGTATACGGCCTGCTTGACGGTAAGAAGACACTGTAACCTATGGATGCTTGGATGTCCAAAAGAGTCACTAGCGCGTTGCCGACCCTTTATTAATTCGAGGATTTTTTGTGTTGACAGCTAGAAACAAAGGCTCTTGCTCTCAAATTCCCAACACAGCGCCGGCAACCTTATTCACCACCTGGAACAGACACCGCATACCTACAGAGCAAGAAGTGGTGCTATTATGCTACTGCAGTCTTCTGTAAGGTGGAGATACTTGCCCAATTGGGTTGCTCTAATTACCAGTGAGATTACATTCCGCTATGTCCTACCTGTGCAATACTCGCATGCAAGTTAACTGCATTGCGGGGTTTATAAGATCGATTGAACTCGTCCCGTAACCCGCTACGTACGTAATGAAAGTTGCACGCGTGTCTTGCACTTGTGAAAATGGGGCTTAAGAAGATACATTTTTACGGCATCTAAAATAGATTCCGTGGCGACGATGTAAAGGGAAATTACGAGATGGCGACGCCTTGCAACGCTCCGAGAATGACCCTCGCGGGCGGTGCAATGAAACCAGACACCGCGACGAATCCAACGCGGTCCTGTCGCATTCGAGATTTGCGCAATATTTCGCCCTTTTCACGGAGATATCCGTGGCCCGTGTCTGACGCCGGACGTGAAACACAATATCGCGTCGCGCTCAATTTATAACATCGCACTAGCCTCGATTCGTACTTGTACTCCAGCCAATCATGGGATTATAGCTGAGATAGGGCAATAAAGCAAATTTTCAAACGAGTCGTTTTATTTCGCCTATTAAATTTAACCCCGAACACGCTGAGAGTACATGCCACTTAGGGTGGGTTGCACCAAACTCTGTAATCGTAAGCGGTGTTCGTTAAAATCGAATTGTATGGAGAGTTTGACAAGTTTCTATGGGATGACAGGTGCCGGCGCCATAATTAACGTTGATCGGTCTGTAATCATAAGTTGGTGGAACCCGCCTTTAGTCCTATAGGTAAGATTTTTTCAAATTGTTATTAATTGAATAAACATACCCATAGATATTCAGGTTTTCGTCAGGTAAGCGTCGATAAGTCTTTTTCAGATTGGTGTCAACTGGCTTCTGGTGTACCACAGGGCGGGATTCTCTCTCCTCTCTTTTTCTCAATATTTATAAATTCTATTGTATCAAACTTTGCATGCTCTTACGATCTTTATGCTGACGATCTGCAGTTGTATACCCATGCGAGCGTCGGTAATCTGGATCGTGCGATAGGGGATGTAAACGCTGACTTGAAACGTATTTCTGCTTGGTGCCGCTTTTTTAGGATTGCCGTTAATATAAATTGCATAGTGCTCGGTAGCCCTCGCGTATTTGCCTTGGCCGACGTCTCCAACCTGAATCCGATCTTCTACGAGGATGTTCTTATTTCCCTGTCGTCGCAAGTGAAAAACCTGGGGCTGATCTTTGACAGCGGGCTAACGTGGGAACCTTAAGTGTCTGAAGTTTGTCGCAGAGTGACTAAAACACTTAGAACGCTTTACCGCTTCAAACATTTTCTTCCTGTCAGCACTAAAGTTCTCATAATTCAAGCTCTCATTATGCCTATTATTGATTATGCTGATGTGTGCTACACTAATATTACCCAGGTTTCCCAGGAGAGACTAGAACCCATCAGATTTATTTTCGGACTTCGTAAATATGACCACATATCAACTTTTCGCCGTCAACTTAAATGGCTTCCCATTCGTAAACGAAGGTCATTACGAGTTCTCTGTACACTGTTTTCCATATAATTTAATCCTTCTGCTATCTAAATTTAAATTTGTAACCGCCCGACCTGGTGGTACTCTACGCCAGTCCCGAAGCCTGAAGCTTGTAGTCCCCCCTCATCGCACTGGATTTATGAGTAATTTCTTCACTGTCCAGGCCATTCGGCTTTGGAATACTCTCCCGCTTACTATCAGACAAGCACAAACGAAACTCACCTTCAAGCGCATGTTGCGCTAGCATTTTCTCAACGATATCTCTGGTTAGTTTAGTGACATAGTTTTTTGCACTGGGTACGCAAAGTAATATGTATGTATGTATATTATATTTTTGTATTTATGTAAGTAAATGTATTTATTTATTATATTACACTAGCTGTACCTGCGACTTCGTTTGCACGGTAATGTGGTGGGAGTTAACGAATTTCTTCTCTTGGAAATAGGACTCATGCAGTTCTTATTTAGCCTATCAATTGAAACGTTGAATAAACCAATTTTAGCTAAAATTCCGTTCAAATCCGTTTGTACGCACTCTGTTATTTAAATAGGGAAAAAAGGGACAAAGCTCGTTTTATTTAACAGAGGTATTTTAAGTTTTATGAATAAGGATATAAAAGTTTAGTAGATGTTTGTCGCAATAGATCCAACAGGTAGGACACAGGCTGCAGCATTAAATGTTTATTGATTTATGATAAAAGTATTTTCGTGTATGTTAACCAATTTCTGTGTCTCTCTCTTATTAGACAACTTAGAAAGAGACGTATAGTGCGAGAAAAATCGAGAGGGCTCGCGCGCCGTCTTATGATAGCCGTGCAGTACTATAACAAATACTCAGCGTGTAATCTAGCAGAAACTCAAATAGACTTTATGGCTGAACGCGAAAACAGCGCTATGCCATTAAAAAAAGAGGAAGACTCAGACTTTTGACGTTTGACGTAATGTTGTTGAAATTTGTTGATACATTTATTGAAATTACGCCTCTACATATACGAATTTAGCGCATATAAGTTTCCATATCAGAATCGATTATTTTTTTATGCTTTAGGATTTAATATGCGTTTTGTGAAGGTCTATCACAACACCTGATCAAAATTATTACTGTAGGATAGTTAAGGCAAGCCCGCCATTTTGACGACACTGACAGTTGACAGATACGGCGGCTACGATTTGTAGCAGAAGAAATAAATAATTTAATGAGGTCAAATGTTTACGAAAATTAATTAATTGTCGCAGTCGGATAAAAGCTATCCAAAACGGAAGCTAGAGTAATAATGTACTTATAAAAAAAGTTACATGTTTTTCCGTTCATGGGAAGCTGAGATCATTCAGGACACACCAATGCTTAGTTTGATGCTGGCTGATTCTTTTTTTAATTTAGAGATTTATTATAAGTGAGAGATTAGGATATGTATTTTCATTAGCTTAGGTAGCTAATGAAAATGTGTTTTTCCTGGTCAACTGCCTGCACCTATAAGCTTTTCTGTTTAGCCCTGTGGTTGACTGGTAGAGCATGCCTTAAGGCATTAAGTCCGCCATTTGTACTTCTTATTTGTGCAATAAAGTTTAAATAAATAAATATTATTGCAATTACTTTCAAACTGGTAGCATGAGCAAAGAAAACTGAATACCCTTCTAAAAGATTTCTTAGATATTCCTAAACATAAAGTTTATGTTCTTGATTAGTTTCATTATGAACTTTAATTAGACTTTCCCGATAAGTGAGAGTTAAGTTTGAGGAGTGTAGGTCTTGTTTGCTTAAACTATAAGAAGATAAATACAAATGCAAGTTTAAACAGATATGTGGGTAATCTCATTGCTTGTAACACTGGGATGCGAAAGTTACAAAAACCTTTTACATTAGCATGTTACTCGTTAGCTTTTGTTTCAAATAAGGTGGGCAGTAACAGTTCGCTACATGCGGATACTTAGTAGTATTGCAAGGAATTATACTAGTACTAACGGTTCATCCGTAGTGTTGACGTAGTTTTATGGTAAGTACACCTGTTACTGTCAGTTAATTAATGCACATATTTCGAACCCTTCGGGACTTCTTCAGGTCATCCTGAAGTGTTCTCGCGGCTGCTTAGAATAATTTCAACATGACTTACGAAAGTTTACTCGCAAATATGTACGAGTATGAGCCTACTCATTGCATTCGTAAAATTAATTATCTATGGTTAAGAAAGTACATGAAAACGATAAAATAAAAGTATAATATCAAAACATAAGCATTAAGTTTGCTTATGCCAGCGTGAAAAGGTCCCAAAGCCTTAATAGAAGAGATTACTAATTTAAACTATTCCACGTGAACCAAATGTGAACTTGATTCGTTGAATAGTTCGTTTTTTCCACAAATAAGTTACAGGGGAGTCGAAAATGGCCCGAATGGTCGAAATGGTAAAAAAAAATGGTAAAAAAAAAGGCACGGCCGTACCGTCCTTTTCTCGAAAGAAAAGGACGGTACGGCCGTGCCTTTTTTTTGCTTCTTTGCTCGACTTGTCTATGTTATATGTGTTTGTTTATAATTACTTCATTTCTTGTTTTATTAGGTACACATTAACTAATGAGATTTTATTTAGCAACTTTCAGTTTCATTGTATTTGCACCTGGTAGGTGGTTACAATTGTTAGAAAACATTTTTCAATTTATAAAATAACTTCAAAATTGTACATAAAACAATATACAATATTTCAATGTAGTTAGGTCTGAGCCAACTCACGCTTGATACAAGGTTTATCGCCACAATATTCGAACGTGTCACATCACTAGATAGAGACCATGTCAAGATTGACTTCGTTACCGCCGAGGCAATGTAGCGCATTTCCATTAAGGAATATTGTTAAGCCAAAAAATAAAATACTTTTCTTGGAATGAATCGGAAATATGTATATTGTAAATCCATTTGATCAACTACAATACACAATACTACAATTACGTTCAGATCGTCATTCAAGATAAGTTCCAAGGGAAGATAACTGTTTCTGTTCTAATAATAAGATTCCAAGGTAGTACATTAGGTTTGTAGATACATGCTAATTGAATAAAGTAACAACTAAATTTAAAAAATAGATATTCTATCTACAACAGAACAGAGTACTTTTAAAACAGGTACCGCGAGACTGCGTAATTGCGCGCAGAATCTCGTAAGCGTCGCGCCCGTTTACCTAAATAGATTCAAATGAATGCGCGCGATTAGCTTGCTGCTCTGGCGCATCCAACACAGGGCAGAACAGAAAGCCCAGTGGGCGTAGCATGGTTGCCATTTTATCACTTATCGTTGTGGTAAAGACGCCCACCACAAGTATGCGAGTGCGAGAGTGACGGATGCCTTATCCACAACGATAAGTGATAAAATGGCAACCGTGCTACGCCCGCAGCTCTTTGTTTGTTGGATAAAAGCATGCACATATGTGCATAACGTACTTTCTGTATATGTACAGTCAACTGTAAAAATATGGATGCATACAACTTACACATAAATATGTCCCATATCATTATCGCTTTTACGAGTATGTCAGCGGATTAAGATTTCGGTACATACTTATGAGTGGATTAAATCTATACTTTTGCACATGGCTGTACACTGGTTTAGTTTTTATATTAAAGATCAGAAACGTACTTCACGTGCATAAACTTCACAGCTTTGTATACATGTAATATTTTCAAACAATCTCAATCCCTATTCGGCCTTTGCTTGTTGTGCTCCTTAGGTACCTAAAAAAAAGTACTGTCTAACAATGTTGTGTTGCGTTCCGTGGATCACGTACGGTGCTGTCTGAAAATCAGCGCTGTAGGTAGGTGTCTGTCTGACACCTCGGCATAATGCTGAGACAGCGACCGATTCACTGCCGCGAAGACACACATTATGTGTCAATTGTATTATTTCTACTCCCTTTATCTTTGTGTGTCTTTTGTGTAGTGAATAAATGTCTTCTTTCTTTCAATGTGTATCGAGACGTTGTATGTATATCTATAATTTTAACTTGTTCAACAACCTTAAGTCGTTCTACAAAAATGTGGTACTTATTCAGTAACGTTTGACACTTTTGACAGCAGTATTAGATACAAATTCTAAGATAAATTATTCTTCCTGACAGGTAGGTAGGCTGTAAGGGTCACTGATAACTTATACGTGCAATCATTTAGGTAGGTATCCTTAAATCCTCAAGATTTAACATAATTTAAATAATAATAAATAAATAAATCAGTCTATATACATCCTACTGCTGGGCACTGGCCTCCTGTCAGGCCTCATCATAATTTATTATTGCAAAATATTTATAATCAGATCTTTAGAAATTGACTACCATGGATTGGCGTAAGACTCAGCTTTTGGAACGAATTGCCAGTGATGATAAAGCATGATGCACCTTCTTCACATAACTATTCTGTTTCCCAGATCCCCGACAGGCCGAACGGGTTTGATGTGTTACTATATTTTAATTGGGATCAGACGGGAGACTGACGGGTTGCCTCAAACAAACCGATTAAAGGAGTTTACGACTATTACGCGATATAGATCTCATTTTCTTGCTGTCAAGCTGCGAACTTCGACTCTTATAAATGCAAGCATAATGCTGATGAAATAATAATTATATTGAGCCCGTCATGTCCCACTGCTGAACAAAGGCCTCCCCTCTCTTTGACGACCTCACCGTAGTAGTGGCCCCTACGGAGCCGGAGGTCCCGGGTTCGAGTCTCGGTGGGGCCATTTATTTTTGTGATGAGCACGATTATTTGTTCCTTAGTCGTGGTTGTTTTCTATTTAAGTATTTATTTATCTATATAGGTATGTATATCGCCGTCTAGTACCCAAAGTACAAGCTTTGCTCATTTTAGTTTGGCACTAGCTAGGTCGATTGGTGTACGATTTTGATGAAATAATGATAATAATAAATCAGACTATATACGTCCTACTGCTGCTGGGCACAGGCTTCTCATGAACGAGAGGGAACGGGCAGTAGTCCCCACGCTGGCCCAGTGCGGGTTGGGGACTTCACTTACAACTTTGAGTTTTTAGGTGTATGCAGCTTTCCCCATGGTGTTTTTCCTTCACCGAAAACGAAACTAACGGTTACTATCACTTAATATTCGGATCATCACCGAATATCAAATGATATAGCTGATGAAAATAATAATAATTCCTGTCTCTGTCAGCTTAGGCCCCGCCTCGCTGCCGGCTGCACCCTAGGTTAGGTTTTCATAATGATTTTATGTTTTGTATGTATAGTTTTATATTTTTATAAAATTATTGTACAAACCTAACTTAAGGCGGTGCATTGGAAATTATCGCGTACTTTGAAACGCCGTTCTGACTAGATTGAGAAACAACAAGGTCTGATTTTCAGATATATGATTCTTGACTATATGATTGTTTTTCTGATTTTACCGATACATGATTGCTTAAAATTTCCTCGATAGAAAAAAAATCCAAAGTTGGGTCTGTATT
This sequence comes from Epinotia bilunana, assembly GCA_947049275.1. NCBI lineage: Eukaryota > Metazoa > Arthropoda > Insecta > Lepidoptera > Tortricidae > Epinotia > Epinotia bilunana. The sequence goes on along the minus strand of OX346263.1, from coordinate 9,387,907 downwards.
TTCCTTTTTTTTTACTCAGCTTCTCAATCGATACTTTATTTTACTACATAATCAAGTTAATACTATAGTATTTTATCTCATCTAAAATCTCACTTTATGAAATTTAAATAAAACTTCTCTAAGTTAGGTATTTATCGAAATTTGACCAAAAAAGCCATTCCCGAAGAGTGTTCCATCTCTTTTTCTCGTGCGCGGAAGACATAAGCGTGTCTTTATCTAAGGGGCGTGTTCGACTCGAATCTAGGCATACCCTTAAGATAAAATATGTATAAAGAGATAATAATAATACTCCTGGATACCGCGCGGATAGTCAGGAGGTTCCTGTCTCTGTCGCCCTGACCGCCGGTAGCTTAGGCCCCGCCTCGCTGCCGGCTGCACCCTAGATTAGGTTTTTATAATGATTTTATGTTTTGTATGTATAGTTTTATATTTTACTTTTTATAAAATTATTGTACAAACCTAACTTAAGATGAAATGTGAATAAAGAGATGATAGTAACTTTGTGTACAACAATGTTATGGCAGGTGTCCGGATCTCTTTGTAATAGCCCAGTTTCACAATCCACCCATATCTCATCACCATAGACGCAGTTCTCTATCCATTTTACACACAATAGCCCCAACGCTTGTTGGAATCTGTTCACGGGTATCTTCCGATGTACCTACCCGTGAATGGGTTCTAGCAGGTGTACTACATCACATTAAACTTCGTCTCCAAAGGGCCTCTACGTGTTGGATCTATATCCCCACGCACGCCTTCCAAATGACCGGGCTTTGTCCCGTGAATTTAAACCGGAGATAACAATAATAATTTATCGATAAAACATAATGTACATCAGTTTTACTATAGACTAGGAACTTACTATTAGAGGCAAATAACACGTGCCTGAGGTAATCCGGCACTGATCCTCAGGAATGCCAATAAGTTAAGACTAAACCGCTAAAAAATCTGCTATATAGGTATCATACATGGATACCCTGTGTTTCAGGCAAAAAAATGACTAATAATTAATTTTTTATTCATATGCAAAATATAATATCATTCTTATTGACTAGTACACAGAATTAGGAAGTTAAAACCTAGGCAGTACCTATAAAAGATAGAATAAAATTATTTTAAAACAATAAATAACCTCTGTATCGTCATGGGACATATTTTGCTTCTCGTGGCGTTGATTTCATATAGTTTAGAGGATATAAACCTAGCCGCGCATTAAGTATATTGTAAAGACGTGGACTTAGGAAAAGAAAACATCTAGAAGAGAAAGCGTGTCGTTTTTGCGTCTATTTAGGACAAACAAAATCTTTACGCCTTTTACTGGCCTGTTCAGTAAGGGGTTTCGGCGTGCTGTTTTAGAACTGTGTGCAATATAAATAATTGTCGAACTGTTAAAACTTCAGATTTATACAGAAGGTTTGTGGGGAATTGATAGGGTCGGAAAGTAGACCCCTTAAGGATTGCTCTCTGGGCTCTTTATAGGTTTAGTAATGTGGTTTTAGCCAAACCACCCCACGTAGAGATGCAGTAAGTTAATACAGATTGACATAAACTTGTTTGATTATGTGTGAACCTGCGATCGTACGTATTATTTAAAAAAAAAATATACTTACAACTTACGAACTCTAGTGCACAACGCTTCCACATGATGTCGAAACGAGAGGGACTCATCAATTATGATTCCTAAATACTATATTTTGCTTGTGGTAGCAATACCCGGACATGCACACTGGTTATTTGTGGGATGTTTACAATAGGGAAGATGCAGCTATAATATTTACCATTATTTTGTGACCAAAATGTTGAAAAAACAGAATAATAGCTACTGAAACGTTTTTACTTTAGTTTATACTAATTCCAAACAATCATTACGATTTGAAGTAATGTGCAACTGAACGTGATTTAATCCAACAATCAGCGTCTGGTGACGTCACCCCTGTCAAAAGTCAAAACTTAGGCCACTATGACATCTAGGGACCAACCACGGACAAACAATTATGGCGAGTGACACACATGAGTGACGTCACAGGATCTGTAGATCCGTTTAGGCGCGAAAGTTTAAATTGTCAGTTTGTAACAGGAATTTTTGACTATAAATTATGATTTATACTACCACCTACCTACCTACCTACTATGGTAGGTATTCTAACTTTTTTATACTTCTGTGGTCTATTCTACATGCGATTCTTTCAAATGAAAGCAAAATTTAAAATATTGCATCTTCCCTATCGTGAGCATAGAGGTTAAGGTTAGTCCGAGCTAGTTTCGATTTGCGCATGGAGAACTTTATAACATTGGTTTTATCTGAGTTCAGTTAGTAAGTGATGTTGAAGCTTACACTATTACTTACAATATTAAAGCCTCGCTGTACATATTCATAGACTTGCTGTACTGTTTGCAGAAAAAAGTAGGATAGTGTCACCAGCGTATGAAATTATTTATAAAGGTCATTTATATAAATTAAAAACAGCGTAGGACCTACAATACTTCCCTGTGGGACCCCAAAAGAAGCATTATTAAGGTCAGAACTCATGACATTGTCTATTTTTGTGCGTTGCGTGCGGCCATCTAAATAGTCTGCAAATAACTTGAGCTGCGTACCTCTAATTCCTAATGATTCAAGCTTGTGAAGCAGGACGGGAACGGAGACGGTATCGAAAGCTTTAGCAAGGTCAAGGAAGATTCCCAATGTATGATTACCCTTATCTAGTTCTTGTACTAAGTAGTCGGTCAATTCGTGTACGGCGTCGGCAGTTGATAGTTTCGACCTAAATCCAAATTGACTTTTAGACAAAATACCGTGGCTCTCTAAATATTGGACAAGCCTTTTGAAAGGCATTTTTGGAAAATCAAGGTAATGTGACCAGGATGTGTCTGAATTGCTTCAGTCCTTTAAAATAATAATTATATTGTATATGTGCTCTACCTACCCCCTTCTGGAGTGCTAGCGTGGGTTTATGTAGGTACTTATGTCTGATATGCAGATGTCCACCTTAATTTAAACGAAAAAACTTTAAATTGACCAACACCAACTCCTTGGTTGAACTTGTGATTTCCAAACAGCATTACATACTTGTGACTCCGTTATTTTTATTAAGAGGGACTACATTTTTGAATGTTTATAATGATCAATATCCATGCATTCTTCTCTTGTTCTTTATTTTATAGAACATACCAATCAGTGTTCGAAAGTATTAAATTATGTAGATATTAAAACATAGGACTTACTTTACGCTACATCAGTTCTATCACTGTACAATTAAATATATCAAACCAATTTCTTCTGTTTGGTTCCAAGCTCCTGTTTTAGATACCTTTTTATTTGTTTATCGGAGAGAATGTACGATAATTTCTAACATTCGAGTGTGTCCCGGAGCAGGCTATCAATCTAGCCTAACGTCACTCGTATTGCGCACACTCAGCCGCCTGGTGATCCATCAAATAACGTCGATGTCCCAAGTGTCCCGACCAGTATGCTCTGGTGCTCCACATTTTGTATAAGTACTCGGAAATAGGTCTTACTTCATTCTTTATGATATCCATCGATTCATCAGGATTAAATGTTTCAGATTATCTTCATACTGATTTTAGTATTATTTTACCTTCTAATTCTTAGGAGTACGTAAACAGTATGAAGATGTCTGTCAATATAGGGATTGAAATTGTTAGGAAATATTACATGCATAGAAAGCTGTGAAGTTAATGCACGTGTAACGTTATCTGATCTTCAATATAAAAACTAAACCAGTGTACAGTCAAGTGCAAAAATATGTGTCGATATAGCCCTCTTATAAATATGTACCCAAATCATAATCCGCTGACCCATAAGAGCGATGGGACATATTTATGAGTAAGGCGTCCCTAGGCCACGGTAGTCGCTTACGTCGGGCCGTACAGTACACTTGCCGCCGACGCAGTATTAAAAAAAAAAAACATTTTTGTTAAGGCTTGTATACCCGCTAAAGTCCTTGAGCGTATGGGCCGAGCCTCGACTCTCTCCCCGCGCAAGTCGCACAGATTAAGTTACAGACGCGTCATCGCGCATTGTTGCCAATGCAAGGGTGGACGTGGGTGGGTGACATTCGTCATGCTTAATTGAAACGTGATATTTGTCATACATAAATTACATAATTGATGAAGTTCAAAAATTATGTCCCTACTATTATAATACTATTTACTTACGATTAGTGTAGTTCCGTCAGCACGGCTAGCACGAGACGGCCGCGACATACACTCGATTTCTTCGCACTATCGGTCTCTCTCTTATTAGAACATTAGGAAAGAGAGGTATAGTGTGAGAAAAGTCGAGAGTATGTCGCGGCCGTCTCGTGCTAGCCGTGCTAGTGAAAACGAAATTCGTTCGAATAACTCTCATTGTCGCTCGAACTAGCAAGCGCGACAGAGAAGGAGATACACAAACGAAGTTCGGTTTCGTTTCGCGGTAGGCCCTCAGCACGCCTAGCACTAGACGGCCGCGACATACTTTCGATTTTTCTCGCACTATACCTCTGTTACTAAATATTCTAATAAGAGAGAGACGGATAGTGCGAAAAAAATATAAAGGTAATAATAATAATCCATACCTACTGTTGCCCTTAGGCCATTTTTTAATGTCGCTATTAATAGGGGCCCATCTAGCAGTTAGCGAGTCACCGTCTGCCAGAGATAATAGGTGAAACAGTTTTATTGGGCAGGCGTCCGATGTTTCATCCAATAGCCCAGCTACTAGTCCATCATTTTCACCCAATAAACCGTTTTATTTAGATTCCATCAACTAGCAATAGACTTACACCCCAGCGGGTGCTGTTTCTGTGTGCGTCCCATGACACGGGCAGAGACAGCATCCGCTTGGTGTACTCCTTGCATTTCATTAAATTGTCAAAAGGGCCTCTACGTGTTGGCTCAGAGCTCCACGCACGCCTCCCAAAGGTCCGGGACATCATTGTCCCGTGAGCGGGAAAGACATATAATCCATACTATCCATACTTCCATATCCATACTCCATACTAATATTATAAATGCGAAAGTGTGTCTATCTGTCCGTTACCTTTTGTGTAAGTGTAAGGTTGTTAAGTTTTAAACTAATTTTCGGTATATTTATTACGTTCTACTTCCTTGATTTGATGATGATGGCGTGTACAGTCAGCATCAGATAGTTAGTAGCATCCAATGTAGCCAAATATATCGTAACACATTCCTTACTCCTACTTATAGTAACAAAGACTATTTCGATGAATGTACGTTCCGATATATTTGGCTAACTTGGCTGCTACTAACTATATTATGCTGACTGTACAGAAATCGGCCTCGGGTAAATATATACTTATAGATTAGTTGTACGTTAACCATACTTTGTTTTATATCAAATAATAACTCTGTATCGAACTTGGAGTTGGCATGCAATTCAACCCATAGGTAGGTACTTACAATATTTGCCAAGCCCACTATTTTTATTAGAACTTATTCTATTAACACTTGACAGTCATTAATACGAGCAGATAAAACAATATTGTTTCTATAATTGTTCATGCTCCTAAGCAATAGATATTGTAAATATATTTACTATTAAAATGTCTGGTTTTAGCGATTTCCCAATTTTGATACTGTTTAGATATTTGATACTTTGATAGAATAGGTATTTACTTGTGTATTCTTTTTCCTCTTCTCTTGTAAAATTTCTTGATATTACGTATTTTCCTCCTGCGCTTATTTAACCCCAAAGACCCAAAATAATTATTGAAAAATTTGTGAGACCTAAGCTAAGACGTACTAACTCTAGTATCGTAAGTTTGTATGTTACTAACAATCTATGGGCAAACTGGCCTGAAATAAAGAATGTATTATTATTATTATTATTATTTCCCATCTTGAACTAAAAACAAAATCTAAACTATACCTACGTAAATGTTAATTAGGTACAAACGCCATCACAGTTAACTGACCATCCTGTATTTATACAAGAAACTTATTACAATGCACATAAAGTGCACGGATGGTCAGTTAGCTGTCTTGTCTATAGTACCTACTACTTTACAAACCACGAAATAGATTGTCCACTCTATGCAACAAAATTATCTGTCACTAAAAACTAAACTATACGCAAATGTTTATTAGTTACCTACTATACGAATCACAAAACGGATTGTCCACTCTATGCAACAAATATAGTCCACAATTTCCACAAATATTTAAAAATTTCGGCGCAGCGCAAATTGACACAGGTCCGTCGTGCAACGTGTCTCGTCCCGCACTGACCGTATGGACGAAAACGGGGAGGCGTAGGAACTTTGGCGGAATATTTCAGAAAGCGAGATATTTTTTTAAGAAAATTAAGAAAGTAAGAAAATGATGCCGATGTTCATTATTGTATGAAGAAAGTTATACAATTTCATATTATTCTGATAAAAAATGGAGCAGTAAAATGGTTACAAGTGAAAAAATAGGGGTGACTTTAGATTTCTTTTTCTCTAATTTTTATTGTTAAAATGGATTTCTACGAAAACGAATTTCTAAAATCTTGCAGATTATGATATATTTTTTCCTACAGCAAAAATGTTACGTTATAATGTATAAAACGGTTACAAAACAACTCATTTTCACGAAAATTTCGAATGTGCAGCCTTAATTGAGCTGTGCGAGTTTCGTCGTCATAATTTAACACTGCATTTTAAAATACGCGTATCGGAAAATTCCTTAGCAACAAACATTGTTGCAACGGGACGTGCAAAGGACTAATAATAACCGTCGGCTGGCAACCGCCCAAGGCAAATTACCCAGTAGTAACAAATTAATAACAATTTGTTAGCATTTAGTGATCGCGATATATCGCGACACTTATGTTTTCGTACACTTAAACAAATGTAAACAGTTTACTCGAACAAGCATAAACTCACGCACGTTTTCTCACATATTTACTGCAGACTATGTATTGCAAACCGTTTTACATTTGTCGCTCATGCCTTCGCAGTGTCAATACCATAATAAATCCTTGCAGTTGCAGTATAGGTATGGATTTGTTTTAGTGGGGTAGACCACAGAGCGAGCATAAAGGAGATTAGTTCTACAGACCTACATGCTACTGTAATGTGTAAGCCGTAACGTAAGCACAATGGAGAAAATGCTTGCTATGGAATAAAATTTAGAGACAAAAAGGCAGTATTCTAAATGTTTTTCTATAGACCTATATATGTATAGAAAATAAGTAATAAAACAGACAGACAGCTGGTTGTGATGTGGATATGAAAGGATATAGGTACCCGTATGGTAGGTACCGCATGGGCATGCTTCAAAAACTTACAGAAATGAGTATTAACTCACGACACGACACTCTTTCGTCCAGTGGTCGATCGTGGCACCGCGCACAATTTATGCACCGACCACGATAATGGCCATATTAATGGAAATTGACACCAACCTCACCTCGTGGGATCTCTCCCATGCCCGCTTAAGGAAACATAATATTAACGATGCAATCGTGATATAATAATCTCGTCCTCACACTCCGAAATGGCCTGTCTGTGCGTCCATCACAAGGCTAAGCGACGATAATTAATTCGTCGAAGGCATCAGCTTTCAATTAAGTATTTATGATTATGGCCCATTTTTGTTTCCGTTGTTTTTGAATTATGATTGGGTATTGCTTTACTCGAACGTGTCGAAGTATATTTCATTAAAACAGAACAGGTATGTATTTAAATATCCGTATTTTGAAATCGTTTGTACCTAATCATGTGTGTATTTAACGTCATTTCTATTAGTGATCATTACCGCAACATGAGTTACCGCGAACCCTGGAGAGCCGGACTGTCTCCCTGCCGTTATTTATTGGCATGTAATGGCTTCTAATGGGGGGCTATTGAATCCGCCACCTGGACCTCTTTTATTTCTGGCGAGTGGAGGGCGTGCCTCGTCTCGAGCCATGTGAATATTCATAACGCGGGTCCCGATTCAACCGATTTAATTGATACCCGACCTGGATGAGCCGCACTGTTGTCTGCACGTACGAGTATGGACAAAACGTAATTGCTCGTTAAGGCCCGATTCGCGATTGTTTCTTGATTATGAAAATAAAAACAATCACGACTGTGAGAAGTATCTTAAAGGAAACCTGACAAACGATCCAACAGAGCGGGCTGTTATTATTTTGCATTTAAAAACATATCTCTGTAAGGCAATGCATAATACTCATGAAGCTCGTTTCTACAACATTAACTTACGTTTCATATACAAGTAATGAAAATGACGACATGGTTCTTTTCAAGACGTTGCAGTCAGATGATGATATCAACGGCACAACAAATAAGTACATATTCGAATTTATTTAGACCTTTCGTCGATAACACGCAGTACTCTGTTCTTTTATTTGTGCAACACGACAGACGCAAGTGCAATTTATTGATACAGTGTTCGATAACCAGTAGGTGCGTCCCACGCGGCGCAAACACAATAAGAGATGAGCGCCCAGTGCCCAACATTTACAAGTATTGTGCTCGGAAGGAAATAGTGAAGGTTCATGCTAAATACGCTCAATAAATAGTGGGGCTTATGGTGTCGTAAAAACAAAGTCAAGCTGCGCGGACAGCCAGCCGCGACAAGCTACGAGCGTCATCCAGGCTGGCTGGTGTTGCATTTGCATTGTTTTCAACAGCACCTCTGCCATGTAAAAGAAATATGATTAAGCAGCCATTCCAATATAGCACTTAACACATCCACTTAAGGTGTTGCATACATGCCAATGTTATTATCAAAGGCAGACCTAGCTAAAACCAGAGACAGATAAACTTACTAGTCTCTGGTAAAAGTATAAAAGTACCTCTATGATATCTTTGATTGGAATCCATCGGACGCAAAGTTTCTATTTATAAATGTTAACTTATAATCAGTAGGTATGCATATAGCTACGTGTTACCCATAGACTTACACATGAGTTTCACACCAAGTAAATTAAATGCATATGATTTATATTTTATCTTATATGCCAATAACATAATTCTTTACGCTTTTGATAAGTTCTCATGGCTGAAATGGCCTAAGTTTCAAATGTTAATGTCATCAATACATAAAAAACTAAATATTTACAATTTTATTACTATTCTAGCGATAAAGGTTTTATTATAAATCCAATGAAAATGATTTTTACGACACCGGGGTGTTTACACATTCTATTAAATTCTCATGATCAAAACTGCATAAATTATATTAAAATAAACATGCATTTTAAAATGTGCTATGACGGTGGAAAACAAATAAGATGTGACAAGTGACGGTTGGTTATGGGCATTACCGTGCTTGTAGTGGCCGTCACGTCAGCGGCCGGAAAGTAACACGTTGGATAACACCTTCGGATATCGTTTACATTTCGGACACTAGAAACATATGTGAGTAATCTACGCACGCTGCGCCGTCTCCGGCTAACGATCGAAACTGCATTAACCTCTTGGAATTTTACATTAGCTTTAACTGTTTACAAATATAACAAATATTTATTGCTTATTTGATATGAGCATCTTCGTGTTACATACAAGGCGTTAAAGTGTCATCGTACATAGATAAAGGAATTCCTCATCTTGAAATAAATGGACAACTCCACATTCCGCCCTTCCGTCGCTCTCCGCCTTGGAGTGACCTGCGTTGCCCCACATCGCTGTCGCTGTGGTGACCGAGTCGACCAGCTTGGCCACCATGGTCTATCCTGCTGCAGAAGTGCAGGTCGTGCACCTCGACATGCTAGCCTGAATGATATCATCCGTCGGGCCCTAGTCAGCGCAGGAGCTCCTGCCATCTTGGAGCCATCCGGTCTCGCCCGAGATGATAACAAGAGACGGTATGACCCTCGTGCCATGGAAGATGGGACGGCCTTTAGTATGGGACGCGACATGTGCCGACACCCTAGCGCTCTCCCATCTCCGTGGCACCTCCATGAAGGCTGGCTCTGCAGCAAACTCAGTCGACGAGCTCTTTAAGCGGCGCAAGTAAGCAAACATTAACAGTAGTTGCATGTTTGAGCCGCTTGGGTTTGAGACCCTAGGGACCCTGGGGGGAAAGTGCCCACAGGGTCTTTAAGGAGTGTTCAAAGCGACTCGCCGAAATTACGCGTGACCGGAGGGCTGGGTCATACCTCGCACAGAGGATAAGCAATGCCTGGATGGCAATGCTGCCAGCCTTCTGGGCACGTTGCCCAGCGACGGCGAACTGGGGCAGATACTGATATTTGATTTATTTTATACAAGAAAGTTGTGACTAGTGATTCACAAAGCCACAACTTTCCTCGACTTTGTAGTCACCACTGTGTAGATTTGTAATTGTAACTTAACCTGCACCTGAAGCATGTGCAGTTATGCTACGATTATGTTGTTGATCAAAACCGTCAGTAATTGCGTGTGCAATAGCTATTGTGAATCGCGAGGTAAGTGATGGTGAGAGAGTTCGCTCCTCCGGCACAATTATAAGATGCCCGCGGGCGAGCGCGTGGTGCCTCAATCGCTGCGCTTTACTAAAAAGGCATAAGATTTCTTGGATCATAACACACATGCTCTCTTCTTATAATAAACAATATACAGTACACCAAACGGCATCTTGATGTATAATATACTGCAGCTATTCTTGTTGCTATCGTTATTTCGTACAAAAACATTACTCGCTTTTTTCGAGTATTGTCTGTAATTACGGTCAGAGACACTGTCATGTTTATGTCGCAGTGAAATCGTTATAGCCGTGATATAGTTATATCCCTAAGTATCGTATAAACTATTTCACTAAATCGTACTCGTAAATTTAGCTATATGCCTAGCAAGATAGTTATGAATCGCTGTCATATAAACTATATCTTCTAGGGATATAACTTTATCACGGCTATAACCTTTTCACTGCAACATATATCTATAGTAATGTCCGCCGTCAGTAATGTTTGAGACACCTGTGACCAATAATTTTTAATCATTACAAGGATTTAATAAACACTGAATAAAAGCGGCCCAACTGTTTCTATACTTAGGCCAAAAAGAAAAATAGAGTACTACGGTTGTAAAACTTTTTGTAATTAAGTATAAGCTTATTATTTTTACCTATTTACAAGCTTTTATTTAACTTGACCTGTTCGTTTGTTTGTTATGGGCTGTTTAAATTTTGATTAGTAATTGGTGCGAGTTCATACATTTGCTGCAGGTGCGAGTAGCTTTTGTATGAACTCGCACTTATCAATATTATGGTACCATCGAGCTGATCAGATATACATAAAAGTACAGTTAGTAATAAAAGCTTGTATAGTAGATATGTCCGAAGTTGTAAGTTAAAATCCTGTCAAAAAACGCAAGCAGAATACGACTTTATAATGAGAGGACAAAGTCGTTTTATGCTTGCGTTCATTTGACATAATTTACTCTTAGAGTTTCGGATAGAGTAAAAATACACAAAGAAAAAAATTGAACGCGCACACTAGCGGAGCAGACCGGGAAACGGACCCAGTATATTGATTACCGGTCCATAGCGTAACCCTATCCGCCACCGCTGCGCTAGTTATACTGAATTTTAGCTTCGTACTTTTACGTGACAATCTTGGTAAAGTTTATTTTTGAAAGAGTTACTGCCTTTATTATTCTTAGATGTATAACAATAACGTCTAAGATCAAGCTGTTTTTCAAACTTATAGTACCTACTATTATAAAAAAATACTGGGGACAATCTTACACATATCAACCTAGTCCCAAACTGAGCAAAGCTTGTACTAGACTACGATATACTTACATACAATACAATACAATACAAATACTCTTTATTGCACACCTCAAAACATGAAACAAACCCAGGATATAAAAACTTAAAAATAGTGTTTAACAACAGGCTACACACTTACACACGGGTTACATACTTATATATATAAATAAATACTTAATATAAATACATAGAAAGCATCAATGACTCACAAACAAATAAATGCCCTTACCGGGATTCCAACCTGTGACCTCCGGCTTACTAGGCACTACCTACTAGGCTACAGAGGTTGTCAAAGTCATAAACTTATAGATACTATTAATAGTGAAGCTACTTTGTATTTTAATAACACCATAAAAGCGCACAAGCGAATGTAAGTTGAAGCTACTGATAAGGCAAAAATAATAAGCCTCATCTAACGTTGAGTATGGGGCAGGATGGTAAAGTCAAAGTGATTCACAGATTGTAAACGCATTAATAGCACTACATATCAATTAGTAAGATTTACAGACAGTGAAGTTGTAAAATGGCGTCTACTTGAGTAGATATACGTCGTTACTTTGGTTAGTGAGCAATTAATTAATTATGCAAACTGCTACTTAACGCTCATCGAAAAAATGTGCTTGTAAATCATATACGGTAAAAATAAGTATATCTGAGTTTTAAAATACTTGTCCCAGATTTTATGGCTCAGGAATTATTCTATGGTTTCAAAAGTAGGTAAAATAATATTCAGTATTCCATAAATAATAATATATAATCCGCCTTCCTTCTTCTGTCGAATGATCTTAAGCCGCTTAAAAATTCATGCGTAATCAAATTTACCCCTTAGAAATGAAGAATCCGTCGATGGTTAACCAATCGTTATTACATCATAAAATCCAATTTTGGACTAATTGAAAAAGGAAAAGCGGAACCCAGTCACAAATTACCGACACTATATCAAGTGTTAAACGGCACTTATCGACGCCGAAACGGCGAGCGATTATTGACGATGAAAAATACACAATTTGTGGCGGTAAATCAACGTCATCGGCCGCCGCCGGTAGCCGGTCCAATGCTTTACTTTATTATTTATTACTTAAAAGGTAATTTTTAAGAGGAAGCGCTTAATTACAAGATGAGACGGTACGCAGCTCGTGGCACCGAGTCTTTGCACACAACCACCGATTGTATGTAGAGATTCTATGAATAACCAATTGATTGTTCTGCTATTCCGGCTATTGTCCTGAGTGTACGCACTGAATCAGAGTTGAAAATGTTTACACAATACTTATGTGATAAAGGAGACACACCAAAGCCTACAAATTGACTACTTAATCACTATTTCTGTGTATGTAAACTTATGAGATATACTTACTATTTCGTGTTAAAGGTATGCGTAAGTATACATGACTACTTATGCTATTAAACTTACCAAAAATATATCACGAAACATTGAGAGTTAATGCTTTTTCACTTAGTCATCATTTCGAGAAACGATAAGAATGTGGAAGACGATTTTTATACGAGTAATCTAAAACACGAATAATAATTTCCCTGTCAACCTTTTTGTTTAGGTAACGGTAATCTCAAGTGAGAAATCAAGTTTCGAGCCATTTCCGAAAATATCTAAAGCCAAACATGGTCATACCCAGCAACATAAAACTTCTAAAGTTTTCTCAAGAAACCCAGTCCATTTATTTCAAGGCAGTGTAGTAACTGGCATACACGGGTACCGTCTCCATTTGTATTCAATACGCATGCTCTAATACGGAGCGCGATACAGACAGCCCGACGATTTATCTCGACCGAGAATCGAACCCCAACCTTGCAATTGGTGCGTGTATTTCCTGTTGCACGACACCAAATTGCTTCTGCAAGCGGCGTGGAATGTAGATTGTCCTATTATTGCTTTGTTCTAGCCATTCGTTGCATACGTTTTAGCCTTGCAGGACATGTAGGAATTAGAAGCAAACGGCCAAGCATAAGCATGTTTTCTATATATTTTTAACTAAACGGGACTTAATCGCGTCTAATTAAATTATTTATTTACCATAGGTTTCACGACATTTCGGCTGTCACAACCGTCCCGTGGCTCACGGGACAACACAAAACGGGACTTAATCATTAAACTACTAATTTACAACAGTTTAATGATTAAGTCCCGTTTAGTAAAAATTGTGTGTGAGAATCCTGAAAGTTTCAATCAATATAATTATGTTTTCTATGTTCTGGCATGTTTCCTATATTTTCTATCACATGCTAGCTTAAGAAGATAGTCGCGATGCCTACTTTTGAAAAAAAACGCGACAAGTTATATCTATTCCTGGAAGCGGTGCCAAGCCAATAACGGCAGACATCAAGAGTATCAATCTGTCTAGACACGCCCACATATACAACCATATATAAACGAATACATAACAATGTTTTTAATCGCAAAAAGGTATTCAATAACAAACAATCGGTAACAAAAACAGAATATCTAAAAGTAGACTCGGTGCATTTTCCACTTGTCTTTGACGCAGAATATCTAAGTGTTTTATCTTTGAACAGTTTAAAAAGAAACTATAGTTACAACTGTTTCATACAGACTTCAATGGAAGCGTGACATTTCCGTATTAAATTCAAGTGGGATGACAATAGGTCACACATCATGCGGGGGGCGCGGGGTTTTATTACGCAACCTTGTTATTTATTGTAATTCGTCATTTAATAAAAACATTATTTACCTACTTAACTCAATGATACCCCGCATAAAATGATAATTTACGTAGAATTCATTAATGTGAGTTTAAAGAAGTCACCCCCGCTGAATTGTCCCACTGTTTTCTAAAATGGCTAAAATGTTATCAAAATATGATTTTAGAACTCTGTTTGTAAGTAAAAAGCTCAAATAAATGTAGATAGTACGCCTTGTTAACCTGAAATACGGTTGGTATACGTGTAGCTTTTATATATGTGATTTAATATTTAAGTAGGAACACGTTAAAAACCCCTTTTTCCCGTCAAAACAAAATGTTCTTTATAAAATTATCTACAAAACGTTCTTTGGAAGTATGTTGATAAGACCTATAGTTTTCAAAATATGCTACATTCATTGGGGTAAGTACAAGGATTAACGTTTATTCCAATTTAACATTTCCCACTGCACCCACTAAAGGATCTCTGTTTCCTCCAATGGTTGACTGGTCCAACGGCATTAAGTCCGCCACTTGTACTTGGTGCCCAACGGCATTAAGTCCGCCACTTGTACGTGTTTTGTGCTTTAAAGTTTAAATAAATAAATACATAAATTAACGTACTTTAAAAAAATTAAATTCCAAGTCCAGTAAACATTATTTTTATTTCAATTCGCACGCATCGCCCCCGCATTTACAAAGAGCAGTGCAGGGAAGCCCTGACTTCCTACATTGACATCGACCTGTAATGCAGCTGCGACAACTCCTTTATGGATGCCGAGGTTACTTTATTTTTACTCCTTAGCGGAATATAAACACCATTTTCTTTCTTCCATCCCCAATGCTCGAAATTAGGAATTTCAGGGTTGGCAATTAGGCACTGGTCCCACCGCCGGCTAGTAAGCTAGAAAAGTTGGGCGAGTAACGGTTCATTGCGTGCTGACCAGACACAGTGTGATCAATCGACCTTTACAGATCCGCAATGTAATGCTACTCCCCCAACTTTTCTAGCTTACTAGCCGGCGGTGGGACCAGTGCCTAAAGCTCTGACCCCAGATGAATCTCGCTTGCAAACATGCTCGTTTTGTATGCTCTAAAAGAGCACCAAATGTGTGGTGGCAGCCTATCCATGGCCCGTCCCTTAATAAATATTGCGTTCCTCGCTTGCTTGATGTCCTCTTTGTCACTTGTTTTATCATACGTTAAGATAAAATATCTTTCTAAACGATCCAAATGATGGTTTTCAATCCGGGGGCACGGCAGTGCCCCCGCCACGTCGAGTGCGACGCAAACACTGCCGTACCATCCTTTACTGGAACCATTTCGCCGCATTTTCAGGCCCCTATTTGAGAACCTCTGGATAAGACCAGAACGCAGAAATTTTCGTCATCCAGTAAGCTATAATCACATACTTAAAATCCAAAATCTGGGGGCACGGCAATGCCCCCGCCAAGTCGAGCGCGAAGCAAACACTGCCGTACCATCCTTTACTGGAACCATTTCGCCGTATTTTCAGGCCCCTATTTGAAAACCTCTGGATAAGACCAGAACGCAGAAATTTTCGTCATCCAGTAAGCTGTAATCACATACTTAAAATCCAAAATTTCAAGTCTTTTAGTTCCGAAGTTAAGCGAAAGCAAAGTTTCGCATTTAAGACACTCACTCACTCACTCACTCACTCATGATCATCAAAATAGAACTAGTACTTCCCATAAACTCAGAGAGCTGAAATTTGGTACAGAGTTAGGGTTTAATGGCCACATAAAGGGAAAACTATAAAAACTAGGATAATCGAAGATCTGGTGCCTCTGATTAGAAAACACAAGAGCCCAACCAAACTATTAGAAATATATCTATACCGCCTTTACAAAAAATATTCAACTTGGTGGGCCGCTTCATTTCATGTCAAAAATCGAACGTCTGAAGTATCTGATGAAGAACCCTCAGCTGGTCTCAGCTGTATTAGAGATATGGTAATGCCCCCTTCTACTACTGGTACATAAAAAAATCGATTGTCATTGCAAAAATCCAGCGTAGTTGGACACATCTTCTAATTTAAATTTAATCTGGGGGCACGACAGTGCCCCCGCCAAGTCGAGCAAAACAGCGGCACGGCCGTACCATCCTTTTCTCGAAGCAGTTCAGGCCATTTTCGACCCCTCTATAACTTCGTTGTGGATAAAACTAAAAGCCTGCATTTTCATTAACCAAGCACGCATTGTATAAACACGATATATTTCAAATTTCATTCAATTTGAACCAGCTGTTTAAGATTTATAACACTGACTGACTCACATATCATCAAAAGTCTAAGGCACTTCTAGCAGACATAGAAGCTTCAAATTTAGAATACAATTAGTGTTTAGTGTATAAATCAAGGGGACGCTAAAAAAATTGCAATTTAAGTCCAGTTTTCTAGATACACCGACTGCATAAATAAATTTGTAATCCCATATAAACATATTTGATTACAAAGTTATATTTGCAGTAAATGGGACAAAAAATCAAGAATGGGATATTGACACAATAACCTACAAAAATAAGTGAGATCCCATAAAAAACATTCCATGTAAAAAAGAGGCCTAGTCTCGAAACTCTTCCACCGCAAAGAGTTGTGAGATACTCGTATTTGAGGTAGTACCAAGTCTCAGGCATTCTAATTATTCTTTATTTGCTAGCTAAATAAAATTTTGTGACTTGGCAGCTGACTTTAGCTAGCAAATAAAGAATAATAAGAATGCCTGAGACTTGGTACTACCTACCAAATATCTCACAACTTTTTGCGGTGGAAGAGTTTCGAGACTTGGCCTCTTTTTTACATGGAATGTTTTTATGGGATCGCATTTACAGGCTGTGATAATTCTTTGAATACTTCGGTGACTTTAGGGAAAGACTTCCATGCTTTCCAAAACTTCTTTCCCTTTCCACTGAATCCCGATACAGTATCACAGCCTATAAATGCATGGAAAAACAGAATGCCACTGCATCTTTCTGGACCGAGTGTATGGACCAGTTGATGAATAGCGATAATACGTGAAGCTTTACCCACACCGAAAGTTTTTTTTTTAAGTTGACCGTACAGGGAAACAGCTATAACAATCACATCTGTATCCACAGTCCAGTCCCTACATTTTCCTTGTTCTTGCTTATCGAAGTTGGGATAGTGAATACAACGGTTTACCATTGAATTGCCGACAAACATTTCATCGAATATTATTTCAAAGACAACGTTTCAAGTATTTTCATTTCATCGACAAGTTATTCCGTCGAATACTCGATACTAGGTAATTTGCACCGAGGTCTTTTAATTGGTAGTTGACTTATTACAATAAAATTCATGTCATGGCTTTTCATTTCGAGTTTTTTTTATTCATTTTTTTTACTTGTAATAATATTTATTCCGCATAAAATTATTTCAATTGGTAATATTTCGTTGTCGAAACTAAACGCAATCACGTCAGTCGGCTCACTCTGCGAGATTATTGATATGTGGGTAGTTTCAGGTATGAAATAATTTATCTGGACGAATGGTTGGTCGTATGAATTTGTCATGAAGATCAGAGCTCGCATGCCGTCTTGTGATAGCCGTGCAGCGAATCGACGCCACCCCGCTGCGCGGGGTGTCTATTTCTGGTTTGATGGACACAAGTGAACCCTAACCTAACCGACCTAAAACAGACTTTTTTTTTATATATTGTTTTGTTTATTGTTTACCAAAAGACATAAAAACAAGCATATTTTACAGTAACATTTTACAGTAGGTAATATTCTGAAAACTAGGATTGTGCTCCCTGAATAGGTAAAACCTGTATTTCAGGATAAGCAGCGCTCCTCTCCTTACAATGTTAGATGCAAAAGGAGCAGTGTTCAACACAATAACATTAACTTAAAGCAAATCTTAACTATTGTTGAAGGGTGTGTGTGTGCGTGTGTGTGTGTGTGTGTGCGCGCGCGCGCGTGCGTGTTTGTGTGAGTGTGTGTGTGCGCGTGTGCGTGCTCATGCGTATTACATAACATGCTTATTTGCATTCAATTCAAGCTAGTATGCTTAGAATCTCTTCAGTCTCATTGTAATCTTGGCTTAACAGCCAGTTTGTAATAGTTTTTTTACATTCGATTTTAGTCTTGGGGTAAATGGTTAAATTTTTATTTAATCTATTATAAATGAAGGGCCCAATGAAATTATAGAATTTTTTAACAAAGCTGGTATTAAATATTACATCTCTTTTCCCTATATATTGAGGTCTACGGGTATTATCTGAGTCTTTTTTGACAAAAGTGTTTTCAGAGTGGTAACGAAGGACAGTTGATATAATAAAAAGTTGTCTGACACTTGGGACTTTGGCTATACTGAATAGTAGTGGGGTGGAGTAGGTAAAAGGCTTAAAATACATAACTTTCAACACTGCACGTTGGGCTACTTCTAGAGTTAACATAGTTGTTTTAGGAGCTCCTCCCCATACTGATACACAATATGTTATTAGGGATTGACAGAGAGCCTGATATACACATCTCAACAACCCTGCATCTGCCACATGACGGATATTCCTAAAAATATATATAAGTTTGCGAACTCTTTTGCCAAGCGTGTCAATGTGGAGTTTAAAATTTAAATAGGAATCCATGTATACTCCAAGATATTTAATAGAGTCAGTCTTGAGTAAAGGTTGGCAATCACAGTTAATTAGATTTAGGCAATTATGCGCAATCAGAGTGAAGGTGTTCGGTGGTTGACCAGAGCTTCTGATTGAGTGGGTCATGAATTTTGTCTTATCCACATTTAAGGTCAGTAAATTCTGTTTAAGCCATGTCATTACCTTATCTAAACCTTTCTGAGCAAGTTTGAAGACATTATCCCAAGTTTTGTCGGCAAAGACAATGACAGTGTCATCGGCATAAGACATAATTTTGCCTCCAGGGATGCTAAGTTGACAAAGGTCATCGATGTATATGAGAAAAAGAGTAGGCCCCAATACGCTGCCCTGGGGGACACCATAGTTGATCGGTAGGTCACTACTTCTTATTTCTCCCACCGTAACACTTTGAGATCTATTGTGAAGATAATCATGGAAAATATCAAAAGGAGTGCCTCTAATACCCTTTTTCTCCATTTTTTTCATAAGTATAGAAACCGATACAGTATCGAATGCCTTAGCCAAATCCAAGTAAATCGAGACACACTTCATCCCGTTGTCAAGGTTATTCGATACAAATTGGGTGAGTTCCTGGACAGCATCCTCAGTGGACCTTCCAGACCGGAAACCATATTGGTTGTCAGACAAAAAATTATACTTATTCAAATATGACACCAATCTTATATTTAATATGCGCTCCAATAGTTTCGAAATCGACGGTAGGATTGAAATAGGACGGTAGTTGCTAATGAGATTTCTTTTTCCACTTTTGTAAATAGGTATAACTAATGATTTTTTTAGAGCTACGGGGAATACTCCATTTTGGAGGCATAAATTAATGTAAGTATTGGTGCGAATAGTTTACAATGACATTTTAATAAAGAATTGGGGATTCCATCCCATCCCTTAGAGTAAGTATTTTTTAAACCCATAATTAAGGCTTCCACTTCTTTTAGGTAGGTAGGCACTATCATCATGGAATTCGTTGCATCCTGTAAGATACTTGGCTCCAAATTACCAGTGTTACCATTTGCGTGTTTTGAAATAATATTTTCAGCTAGTGCCTTTCCTATATTAACAAAAAATTCATTGGCTTGGTTTACTGATTCCTGGGGTGAAAGATGTGATTGAAATAGATCATCATTGGATTGGTTACTTTTATTTGTGCCTATAATATTTTTAAGAGTGTTCCATAAGAGTTTGTTATTTTTGCCAGCCTTAGCTAGTTCATTCTTTTCGTATTCTATTTTGACTTTCCGAAGAATCTTGCAGCAAAAATTTCTATATCGGCAGTAGGTAATTTTAAGGTTTTCATTATCAGGGTTTTTCTTATGTTTAGTGTGTAGTCTATCTCTGTTTCTAATACACCTTAGAAGACCCGGGGTAATCCAAGGTTTAAAGATAATTTTTCTTCTAGGCAATTTGACATAGATTGTATTTTTTAGTATCAAGCTCTGAATAGTTTTAATGAGGAAGTTCAGAGCTACATTAGGATCAGATAAATTATAAATGCTATTGAAATCCGTATTTAAGAGATCGTCGGCTAAAGATTCATGTCGAAGCTTGGTACGATTCAGCAGCTTGTTGTACTCAGGTTTTTTATGGTGCCAACATAAGAGTACTGATTTGTGGTCAGTTAGTGATGATTGTAAGACTATAACTCTTGCTGCACATTTATTTCTCAGCATTACATGGTCTAAGCAAGCACTGCTTTCATCGCGTGTAATAAGATTGTGGCCCGATAGCAGACCGTGTGATGCTAAGAAGGTTAAGTACAGATTTGAGCGGGGATCTAAATGGTCACCAACTATGTCAATGTTAATATCACCAATTAGAGCAATATTTTGGAAAGCAGAGAGATTAGTCAGAACAATATCCAAGGAATCCAAGAAATTTTGTATGTTTGCTTGAGATGGAGACCTATAAATTGCAATAATGGCGTGACTTAAATTAATTTTAAGAATTAGACAGTTTGCATCAACAAAATGAGGCTCTTCAATTTCAACCTTAAGACAGGTTCTAGAATATATTATTAAACCTTCATTTTGATTTCGTACGACTGTGTTCGCGAATCCGTTATAACCCTCAAGTATTGGAATCGAATTAATACAAGATAGCCAGCACTCGGAGAGTATCACGATATCTATATCGATCCTTAGACGAGTTAATAATACACATAGTTCAGGAAAATTTTTGTTTATGCTTCGAATGTTTTGCGTCAAGATCTTCAGGCAAGGATCAGGGATTTTAGATTTACAGTCTTCAACTTCAGAAGTTATTGATTTTGAAACAGAGATATGATCAAGTTCTTCAAAAATATTATTATTCACGCTATCGAACGCGTAAAGAAGATAAAATAACATCCTGAGTAAACAAAGCAAGTATTGCCATACCAACCAAGAATTTTATTAAGGCCATTATAAATGCAATTAAATGCAGAAACGCAGTGGTGATATATGCGAAGTGTAATAAGTGTTTGTGTATGTATGTGTATTCTAAAAATATATTTAAAGTAACAGTAAGAAAAAAGAAATAAAACTGCATATTTATAAACCGGTAACAACAAGCTCAAGTAGGTAAGTAGTATAAGAGTTGACTGTGGACAATTAAATTGGTTCGTCAAATAGTAGTTTTTGTAAAAACCTGCACCAAGTCTATTTCTGTGCGTATCCTAAGAGCTGCAGAGTCTTTGAGTCGACGAACATACACGCGACCATCTTTCGTCCAGCAGAATCTCCAATTTAACCGCTTGCATTCCTCCCGAGCGCGGTAAAAGAGCATCCTGTTTACTCTAGTCAGTCGCTCGTTTATGTAGATCTTGCTGGGGCTGCAAGGTAGACCAAAGTCCGATGTATCTGCACCACGGCGAACACGCGCAGCGCGCAACAGCTCGGCGCGGGGCCCGCGGCGCGCAAGCCGTACTACCAGCGGACGCGGGCGCCCGCCACCGACCCACGCAGCGACTGGCACCGCCGACGTGGAGGTCGTCCCCGCCGCCACCGTAGTCGGCGCACGGCGCGCCCCCACCCGCTCCGCAAACACTATGTCTCGAGCGTCTAGTTCGACCCCGAGCTTACTTGCGACTAAGCTCATAAGATGCGTTGGATTTTCGTTAACGTACTCAGGTACTCCTGTTATCTCAAGATCATTCAGGAGAAGATCTTGATCTCGGTCGCATAGTTCCAGCTTCAGGGCGGCAACAGTCGCAACCAGGTCGCTTTGTACGGCCTCAGCCGGCCTCTCCTCCAAACGCTCCTCCAGACATTTCACCCTCTCCTCTACGAGCTCGAAACGCGCCTGGAACCCTCCTACGAGCTGGTGCAGCTCCGCCACATCACGCCGTAGGCCTACCACTTCCTCCCGCACGGCTCCAAACTCCTCACGAAGCAGACGGAGCTGCACAGAGACATCCTCTTGGTGATTGGGGGAAGGAGGCGCACAACCCGTACTTCCGAGCTCACTGTTTTTGACAGGAGTCTCGCTGTTGTCTTTCCGTGGAGCCTTTGCCTTGCAAGCTGGGCATGCCCAAGAGGCAGACACACGAGCGGTCTGCGGCATGTTAACGCATACTTTGTGATACATGCCTATGCACTCAGTGCATCTAGCTACACCTGTCGCCGAGAGGGTCTTTCCGCAGGCCGAACAGTTGGCCATGATGTTCAAAATAAATGGTGGTAGATATTAAAACGTTCCAAAGCCACACACACACGAAACTCGACCTTAAAACTTTACGCGGAGAAGTTATTACCTACTGTCCTAGGGCACTAAGAGCTCGGTGAACATACCGACACTAACCGCTTTTTCTCACAGTTTTTAGTAAATTAGCTTAGTTTTACTATTTGTCCCAGTTCTAAACTCGATATAATGGTTGAGATAAATACAAAAATGTTCACTTTAGCTTCCAATCAGAAAATCACCGTAACTTAAGTTCTTCACTTGCTAGTTAATTTTAATTTGCAGAGCAACTTTAAATTTATGTTACGCGTCGCACACCCTCCCACCCGACTGAATCGATCGTTATATCTCGATTTCTGCAACTCGACTCGCGCAAGTGCGACGGAGACGGATTTTTTCTAAAGATTATTGACTTCGCTTATGACAAGTCATTTTTGTCCGCCCTGATATCTTTTTGTAATAAACGATTTACACCAATGATTCTTAGTTTTATTATACATACATATTATTTATCAATTGTCATGATGATCAGAGCTCGCGTGCCATCTTGTCATAGCCGTGCAGCGGGTCAACGCCACCCCGCTGCGCGGGGTGTCTATTTCTTGTCTGAGGGACACAAGTGAACCCTAACCTAACCGACCTAAAACAGATTTCGCTTATGACAAGCCATTTTTGTCCACTCTGATATTTTTTGTAATAAACGATTTACACCAATGATTCTTAGTTTTATTATACATACAATAATACATAATTAACTACATAATTTGAATAATGTATAAATGTGCAGTAGGACATATAAAATTGTATTAAAGTAATATGTCGAAGAAATGAATTGCAATGTTATGTAGTTGTGCCAATTAAGATAATTTGAACAAACCAGCTATTAAGTAATATTCGTTGAATAGTATTTCTACGTAGTAAGATAAATTTAAATGAATAGTAGTTGAAATAAAATAACGCCAAACAATATTACTAGTACTAAAGTTTCGATGAATCGTTGTCGATGAAATAATATTCGATGAAAAGGTTGTCGACAAAACAAGGGTACACCGAATACAACACTGGACTATTAAGATCGTGTAAGAAAAACTAGGTGGTATCTAACTGTAGAGGCGCCCAAGGTTTATCAATAATAACATAATTCTAACAAAAAAATACAATTATTTCACGGTTCATTCGTTTAGTTAGACGGCACTTGCCACTTTGCTAAACACTAAACATTCTAACTAATCCTCCCGGAGCGGTATATTTTTCTTTTCTCTTTATTTGCCCCCTTATTCATGAAACGAAATAAACCTCCATTAAGTTATATTTGTCCGATTTCCACAAACACAATTTTATTGTCATAGTAACATATCATATTAAAAACAAACGAACTTTGACGGAAATTAAACAAGAATAAGTTTGTTTAACATTTATAAACTAGCTTCCGCCCGCGACTTCGCCTGCGTGGACCCGGGATAAAAAAAACTATCCTATATTTTAATCCAGGCTATAAATTATCTTCGTGCAATTCAATGTGTTTTAAGGGTACCTATTCCCAAATATTTGAATAATTATAATTTCAATATACAATATAGTTCAGCTAATTATTTAACCTTATGTAAAAAAGCATCACCAGATACCCCTTGTTAAGGCTCCACATTCGAAATTTTCGTGAAATTGAGTTGTTTTGTAACCGTTTTATACATTATAACGTAACATTTTTGCTGTCAGAAAAAATATATCATAATCTGCAAGATATGCGACGGGTCATAGTTTTCGTAGAAATCCATTTTAACAATAAAAATTAGAGAAAAAGAAATCTAAAGTCACCCCTATTTTTTCACTTGTAACCATTTTACTGCTCCATTTTTTATCAGAATAATATGAATTTTTATAACTTTCTTCATACAATAATGAACAAGGGCATCATTTTCTTACTTTCTTAATTTTCTTAAAAATTTATCTCGTTTTCTGAAATATTCCGCCAAAGTTCCTACGCCTCCCCGTTTTCGTCCATACGGTCAGTGCGGGACGAGACACGTTGCATGACGGACCTGTGTCAATTTGCGCTGCGCCGAAATTTTTAAATATTTGTGGAAATTCTGGACTATATTTGTTGCATAGAGTGGACAATCCGTTTTGTGATTCGTATAGTAGGTAACGAATAAATATTTGCGTATAGTTTAGTTTTTAGTGACAGATAATTTTGTTGCATAGAGTGGACAATCTATTTCGTGGTTTGTAAAGTAGTAGATGCTATAGACAAGACAGCTGACTGACCATTAGTGCACTTTATGTGCATTGTAATAAGGTTTTATAAATACAGGATGGTCAGTTAACTGTGTTGGCATTTGTACCTAATTAACATTTACGTAGCTCGTAGGTATAGTTTAGATTTTGTTTTTAGTTCAAGGTGGGAAATAATAATAATAATAATACATACATACATACATACACGCCTTTATCCCTAAAAGGGGTAGGCAGAGCACATGAAACCTGTGTCCAGTGCCACTGTTAGCATAATTGTGGGTATAAAAGATCGACAAAATGTGATATAGCAGTGACAGGTTGCTAGCCCATCGCCCACAACACACTTCAACCCCGTTCCCTTAGTCGACTCTTACAACCCCCACGGGAAGAAAGGGGGTGGTGCTATTCTAACCCGACACCGACACGACACCACAATTATTATTTTGGGCGTAGGGATGTGACGGCCCCATCGCCCACCAGATTTCTGGTGCAATCAGTCAACGTAAGGCAGCTTGTGGCGGGCTGTTAGGGAGTAGCGACCCTACGTACCTGAGTACTCCTGGGGGTGTCCTGTGGTCAGGTTGAGCCGACCGGGTGGATGGTTGGACAGGCCCCCTGCCTCTGGCTTGCCTTTACTGGCCGTTCAGAGTGGAGTCGCAAGAGCTGTTGCTCGAGGGTTGATGTGGACACCTAAGTGGCGAGTTGGCTATATGTTTAAAGTCCAGTGCCACCTCTCTTCCCCCCAGCTTTCTGACCGGTGTTGCCCTTAGGCCATTTTTTAATGTCGCTATTAATAGGGGCCCATCTAGCAGTTGGCGAGTCACCGTCTGCCAGAGATAAAAAATGAGACAGTTTTCTTAGGCAGGCGTCCGATGTTTCACCCAATAGCCCAGCCACTAGTCCATCATTTTCACCCAGTAACCCGTTTCATTTAGATTCCATCAACCATCAATAGGCCCTATACTCCTCAGCGGGTGCTGTCTCTGTGTGCGTCCCATGACACGGGCAGGGACAGCATCCGCTCGGTGTACTCCTTGCTTTTTATTAAATTGTCAAAAGGGCCTCTACGTGTTGGCTCAGTTGGTACTTTGTAGGTACCTAGCTCCACGCACGCCTCCCAAAGGTCCGGGACGTCATTGTCCCGTGAGCGGGAAAGACATACATAATAATAATATAATAATAATATAATATTATTAATATAATAATAATAATAAATTCTTTATTTCAGGCCAGTTTGCCCATAGATTGTTACTAACATACAAACTTACGATACTAGAGTTAGTAGGTCTTAGCTTAGGTCTCACAAATTTTTCAATAATTATTTTGGGTCTTTGGAGTTAAGCGCAGGAGGAAAATACGTAATATCAAGAAATTTTACAAGAGAAGAGGAAAAAGAATACACAAGTAAATACCTATTCTATCAAAGTATCAAATATCTAAACAGTACCAAAATTGGGAAATCGCTAAAACCAGACATTTTATTAGTAAATATATTTACAATATCTATTGCCTACTAACAATATTGTTTTATCTGCTCGTATTAATGACTATCAAGTGTTAATAGAATAAGTTCTAATAAAAATAATGGGCTTGGCAAATATTGTAAGTACCTACCTATGGGTTGCATGCCAACTCAAAGTTCGATACAGAGTTATTATTTGATATGAAACAAAGTATGGTTAACGTACAACTAATCTATAAGTATATATTTACCGGAGGCCGATTTCTGTACAGTCAGCATAATATAGTTAGTAGCAGCCAAGTTAGCCAAATATATCGGAACGTACATTCATCGAAATAGTCGTTATTACTATAAGTAGGAGTAAGGAATGTGTTACGATATATTTGGCTACTTTGGATGCTACTAACTATCTGATGCTGACTGTACACGCCATTATCATCAAATCAAGGAAGTAGAACGCAATAAATATACCGAAAATTAGTTTAAAACTTAACAACCTTACACTTATACAAAAGGTAACGGACAGACAGATACACTTTCGCATTTATAATATTAGTATAGAGTATGGATATGGAAGTATGGATAGTATGGATTATATGTCTTTCCCGCTCACGGGACAATGATGTCCCGGACCTTTAGGAGGCGTGCGTGGAGCTCTGAGCCAACACGTAGAGGCCCTTTTGACAATTTAATGAAATGCAAGGACCAAGCGGATGCTGTCTCTGCCCGTGTCATGGGACGCACACAGAAACAGCACCCGCTGGGGTGTAAGAGTCTATTGCTAGTTGATGGAATCTAAATAAAACGGGTTATTGGGTGAAAATGATGGACTAGCAGCTGGGCTATTTGATGAAACATCGGACGCCTGCCCAATAAAACTGTTTTACATTTTATCTCTGGCAGACGGTAACTCGCTAACTGCTAGATGGGCCCCTATTAATAGCGACACTAAAAAATGGCCTAAGGGCAACAGTAGGTATGGATTATTATTATTACCTTTATATTTTTTTCGCACTATCCGTCTCTCTCTTATTAGAATATTTAGTAACAGAGGTATAATGCGAGAAAAATCGAAAGTATGTCGCGGCCGTCTAGTGCTAGGCGTGCTGAGGGCCTACCGCGAAACGAAACCGAAGTTCGT
This sequence comes from Epinotia bilunana, assembly GCA_947049275.1. NCBI lineage: Eukaryota > Metazoa > Arthropoda > Insecta > Lepidoptera > Tortricidae > Epinotia > Epinotia bilunana. The sequence goes on along the minus strand of OX346263.1, from coordinate 9,360,394 downwards.
TCGTGTATCTCCCTCTCTGTCGCGCTTGCTAGTTCGAGCGACAATGAGAGTTATTCGAACGAATTTCGTTTTCACTAGCACGGCTACCACGAGACGGCCGCGACATACTCTCGATTTTTCTCACACTATACCTCTCTTTCCTAATGTTCTAATAAGAGAGAGACCGATAGTGCGAGAAAAATCGAGTGTATGTCGCGGCCGTCTCGTGCTAGCCGTACTGACGGAACTACACTAATCGTAAGTAAATAGTATTATAATAGTAGAGACATAATTTTTGAACTTAATCAATTATGTAATTTATGTATGACAAATATCACGTTTCAATTAAGCATGACGAATGTCAACCACCCACGTCCACCCTTGCATTGGTAATGATGCGCGATGACGCGTCTGTAACTTAATCTATGTAACGCTTAATAAACGACGGCGGGTTGTGCGACTTGCGCGGGGAGAGGGTCGAGGCTCCGCCCATACGCTCAAGGACTTTAGCGGGTATACAAGCCTTAAGCGTCGTGAAATTGCTGATGTATTATAATTGTTAAATATAATAAGAAGCAATGTTGACTGTCCTAATTTACTTGGTAAAATTTCTTTTAATACTCCCATAAGAAGTTTCCTCCATTGTCGTCGTATTAGCATGTCCCATGTCCATGTTTCTGTTTATGTGCAGAGCAGGCAGGAGTTTCAACAAAGTTGTAGTTAATTTAGATAAAGACATATTTTGTGATAGCATAAAGGAAATAAAATCTAACCTGATAAGATTCTTCATGTGTGATGATACTTCAGGTAGGCTCGGGTTACTAGAGTTTATATATCCTAATTTATTAACTACCTTGTACTTATTATTCCCATTGCCAAGCTTGCATTAGTGCGCGATTGGTTACTGTGCGTAATGTACCTGGGTCATTCTCAGAATTAGGCGTTCTCAGCCTCAACTCCGTCTTGATTTTGTACAGTATATTTACTGCTATATTATGTATAAAATACGAATCATTGAGCTATTTACATCATTTATATACTTTTGTCCCTCGTATACATCTATTAGTTAACATTTTATAAGCCATTGTTTTTTTCACCAAGACGGAGTTGAGAATGTTGCGACGGAGTTGATATATTTTATACGGAGTTTAGAAATATCAATCAAAATCAATCAAAACATTTATTCGTGACAAACACAACACAGATAATAATAAAAAAAGCACATTTCCTTTTTGTCACGAAATATGATATGGAGTTGATGGATACAGTGCTTTAAAACCTGAATGATATTTTATATATTTTAATATAAAATATTAAACACCGTTTGAAAAGAAAAATAACAGCATTGATTACTTTTAATTTTTTTATTAATTTGTATACTAATTTTAAAAGGCATGGTAGAAAACATAACAAAATCAACAAAAAAAAATAACAATCACTTAACTTAGTGAATAACATGTTACACTTAATAATATTGCTTTTAGATCTTTTAAGATCTTCTTAATCTTTTGCATTTAGAATAATCGCTTTTTAATAATCATCTCTAAACTAAGAAATGCTTACATTAGAATATCACCAGTGTTTTACTTAAACAGGAAATAAGTTAAACGAAAAGCCCTAGCTCCAACAATGTTTTAAACGGTATTGTGGGTAAATAATTGCTGTCGTTAGTGTTCAGAACGAAGAAAATGCGTCAAATTTCACATGGCTTATTTTTCTTGGTACTGTACATCAATGTTTGTAAATAGTACATGTCCATGTAAAATTCGCAGTAATGAAGGAACTAGAGAGTATACTTAATTTCTTCGGCCTTCGCTTTAGCAGCAAATGTGATGTAAAACATGTTTTTTTGCATGTGACTGCTCACTTAGATACTAAATACACGTTTTTTCTCAACTCCGTCTAAATATTTGACGGAGTTTATTTGACGGAGCCTAGGGAGAAAGCTATTTTATTTTTTTATTTCATAAATTACCTTATATAGTAAAACGATATTACACGCATTTAACAGGTAATATAGTTTAATTCATTATACTTAAATAGTAGAACAATCAATCACACCAATATAAAAATAAATGACTAAACGGAGTTTAGAAAATGCAAGTGACAAAATACGGAGATTAGATACTTACGTTTGTAAAATCGCCCAGCGTTGCGAAACGCACCTCCGTTGCTGACCGTGTCACAGACAAGACTGAACTGGCTCGCTCGATGTAATAGTGATGTGCGTAAACTTGCAAATAGTGATGTCAACTTTTGTTTTGCTTCCAATGACGGAGTTTAGTCATAAATTTGTACGCGCGGAGAAAAAATCATATTTCTTTATACAAGCATTTGTAATAACAATCAACATAACAAAATGTAAATTTGTTTAACTGACTATAATAAAAAAGTGCTCGGTGTTAGGTAGTAGTAGTGGTTACCGAGTTGCAAAGGGGTTTGTCCCAAATTTTGGAGTCTGTACGCTTGATGGAGCATGATAAAAGTAGGCTTTTATTTTTTTTTATTACTGGTTCGCAACAGAGTATCTCGAAAATTACAACTGCTACAGGTAGAATAAAACTAAAACTACCCTCCAACATTTTTTGTATGCCATATATATGCAAGAATACAAAGTTATTCTACCCGGCGCCCAAAAAACGTGCCCTCTGAGAATGACCCACCTACGCTAAGTTTCAGTTAGGCTATAGATTTCTTTGTGTTAGTTTATTTCTATAAGTGAGAACCTGTAATTGGCTGAATGGTTTTATTATTGTGTCTATAAATATGTTGCGCTGTTGGTTTTCCATTTATTAATAAATAAATATGATTTTGAAATAAGCGTCCCATACCGAACTTGTACTTATAGTAAAAAAAACCGGCCAAGTGCGAGTCGGACTCGCGCACCGAGGGTTCCGTACAAACTTGTAGTTATATAAGTAATAACTTTAAAATGATTAAAAATATTTTTATTATATGATTTAACTGAAAATTTACGGTGTTCGCAATTTTTCCTTTATCTGTGCTATAAGAAGTTGCTTTGTACCAAATTTCAAGATTCTGAGTTCACGGGACCCTGTAGGTTTTGATTCGCTTGCAAGTTTCGAAAATTTGCGGAAATTTGCGGCATAAACGGCTCTATCTTTTGATTGCGTTGGCTTAGAAGTTTGATTTTTTCACAGCTCCAAGGGACAGTAGACCTGAGTATTTGGTATACATTTAAGCTTGATACCTCCACGCGTTTCTGAGAAAAAGGGCCTTGACAGACAGACGGACGGATGGACGGACAACAAAGTGATCCTATAAGGGTTCCGTTTTTCCTTTTGAGGTACGAAACCCTAAAAAGAACCTATTTAGGTATCTTGGTACCTATTAAAGTTGGTTTACACTGGTCGTTAGATCGCGCATCCCGCGTAGCCGAGCTCCCCGCATACGGGACGCTTGCTGTAACTACCTACGTAAATGAGCCCTTCGTGTATATACACCGTGTCTCGAACTCCGAGCCGGGACGTGTGCCGTGTAGCCGTCGCTATAATTGATAGTCAGATTTGCGGGAACCCGCTTGAATAATCATAACCACGACGTGGTTAATTACCCCACCTCACATAATATTAAGCGACCGCATTGCCCCGCTATGCCAGCCATCCACCGCACTCCCATGCTTCACGGATTTGCCTCAACTAATTAATCTAGGATGTAAAACATCAAATGAATAAATTATGAATATAAGAGCGCATTAATTGTTCTTGTTCCCTCGCTTGACCTTATTAGGCCACGTGGGTTTCGTTCGGATCTCGATAATATGTCCTTAAAAGTACAGCTAATCGAGTTTGATTTTTTTCTCCAAATGTAAGACAGGTTGCCGATAGTTGCGGTGGTGACGCTAGCGCGCGCGTCGATGCCTTATATGTCGATCTTCATATTCGCCCCCGCATGTTGTAAGCTGACGGAACCGTGAACGCGAACGATTTTCCGACAACAACCTTAAAGATATGCTAATGCCATTAATATAATTTTATAAATGGACCAAATCAGTCTGGGGAACGGTGCATGTAATAAATAATTTATTTGGCTCAAGTCAAGACAAGTTTGTTTATATGCAAGATCACGGTACCTTGCAGATTTCGCTGCCGAAGAAGACCTGCGCATAAATTGTGCATAGACGAAAAACATCCGTGATGAACACCGTGGATGCAGTATACATCAACGGCGAGGCAGTTGAAGAAGTCGGTCGGTTCTCATACCTGGGAAGTGTGGTCGGCGCGTCAGGGGGAACGGATAGCGATGTCGAGGTGGGCATCAACAAGGCGCAAACAGCGTACGCGCAACTTAAACCTGTCTGACTTCCACCATAATAGCCCGGCGCACCAAGATCAGAGTGTTCATCTCTAACGTCAAGTCAAGAGACATGGTTCGTAAGGAATGACATCACTAGACGTTTGTAGGTGTTTGTGTGCATTCTTGGAGGAGGCCACGAACTAAATATATCTAACGTGAGACTGTGGAAGATAACTGAACAGAAGCCCATAAGCCAAGAAATCCTGAAACGGAAATGGCGATGGTTTGGACATGCTCTTCGACGTCCCTAATGAGGGATAACAGAAATACATCATTATCATCATAATACAGCCTTTTGTAATCTGGTAAACATCTGGAGCGTGTTTTTGACGTATTGTAATCATCTGGGTTCATGCATTCCCTCTTGCGTAAAAGCTTAGCCAAGTCTGTTCTGCGTCGCGATGTTAATTATATTAATGCATTTGGATACGAACGGCAATTCAGTCATTTTGACGCAGCTCAATTGACGCCGCTTCACCGAACTCGTCAAAATCGCAACAGCAGCGTCACTGCGTAATAAGTGCGTCGTCAGTATATTATTGTATTTAAGCGTGGGCGATCCTTCATTAATAAGCAGCCATGTAATATTGATGAAAACACAGTTGCTATTAGTTAGGTCGACATAATTCCACCCAGTTGAAACAGTACTCATTGGCTGTCACAAACGGCCGGGACATTAATGACGGAAATATCAAGCGTCTATTTCGGTTCGGTTTATTTATTTATCAACCCTTCTTATCTAAGTATGGGGGGTTATTTAACAGCAGACGTCACCGAAGCAAGTGAGCGCGGCCTACGGCATAGGTGCGTCACGGCTCTGGTATACGATTCACAAGTCATCTCGACCCACATGACCACTAGTTCTCTGGTATAACTTGGCACCGAGATATTTATAAGTTTTATATCAACTATGCGTAAACAGAGGTGGGACTTAAGCTTGTTTGTGTCAAACAAGATTTCTGTAAGCATTGTAAGTCCAGTCCTGAAGACCGAGCGCGTCAACTGCAATCAGTACGCATCTAACGCAACACAATCCCTTTATTGTTTCTATTTATATATTTTACCGAGTACTACTATTATTATTTACTTATTTAATTCAGGCAACAAGGACCATAGACCTACGTTTGTACCTACACGGAGAAAAAAATATTTTACAATATTACCAGATTGTATAGTAGTTATGATTCTAGTGTAGGAAACAAGATTTCAGCTATGGTTCACAGTTTTTTTTTTATAACAACAAGTCATATGTTTGTTAATACTAGAATATTCTAGTTAGAATATTCTAGTACACGAAAACTTTGATATCGTTTTGGTAACCATTTAATAGTTACAGAGTAAAATATGCATTTAGCTTACAACACTTTTCGATAATTGCGATATTTACAATATTTATTTATTCTGTTCACCATCATCTAGTTTAACACACCAATAATAAAATTGTGTTTACATAATCTTTGTGTAAGCTCCAACTTATGCAATCAATTTATAGGTACTAGATAATCTCGTACCTTTTAGCGGATTTTTAATACCCATTACCTACTCGAAATTTCTTGATTACTAGGAATATTTTTACTCATAACTAGATACGTTCTCTTTTGTCTAACATACTCTTTCTAATGATAACAATAAAAAGTAGTACCAGCAACAATAAAAAAATGTTGGCATTACAATATTATCGCACACTAAGCAAAACATAATTTACGTGGAACGAAAAACTGTTCTGTCCACAAGATACGACGACTGAGGCCCCCCGCGCCCTTCCGCCCCCGCCCGCAGCGCCCAGCGCACGCACAGTGTATGATTTTCACCGAACCGACTTCGTTGCCAGTGTCGTCCATAAATGAATCAGGGTGCATAAAAATCATAAAAAATCAGTCTCAAACGAGATAAGACAAAAAATGATGAGTGTTACAATTATAACTGTATTACTAGTGTAAAAGGTACGCACTATACTAAAACGTGATTGTTATTTTTAGATGTAGAACTTGATTGTTTACCAAAGTTCGGTTTAAATGAAAATTTATATGTTGTTGATAGTGATAAGGTTATATTGGAGTGTTCTGTTTTCGAAACTATGTTTTAATGAAAAAAAATACTGTTACGAAGTTGCATGTACAAACGACAACACTGTTAACTGACCATCCTGTGTTTATATAGAACCTAATTCATCATATCAGCCGAAAGACGTCCACTGCACTATGTCTAGAACCTAATTACAATGCGCTTAAGGTGCACCGATGGTCAGTTAGCTGTGTTGTCGATAGTACACAAATAATAAATGTTTTGCTACCAAAATGGTCTCTGTAATTATAAGTGCAATACGCTTACTATAGTACCGCCGATAATTTATGTTATGTAACATTAATGGCGCCAATTTAAAAATAAAACTATTTTAAAAAAAAGTTTGTTTTTATCCATTGTAATTATTCAGGATTCAGATGTTTCTGTCTATGTTTCAGGCCACCAGCCACATTATTGAGGACTAAACCAATATACTGCCGAGTTAAACACCTTAAGTAAGTCTTCGCCGCAACAAAAGCATGTTAAAACGAAAACATGCAACACGCAGTTCTAACATGCTTTCGTTGCGACGAAGACACCTACGATGTTTAACCTAATTTTAATTATTTCAAAAATATATTATAGTTTTAGTCCGCAATAATGATTGAACACCAATATAAAACCTGTTAAACTCTACAATATGTATAGTAATCAGAACATATTGTATATTTCATACCACAATAATTATTTTTAACACAAACAAAAATCTGGTATCCCCCAATACTGCATATAGTACACAGAAATTGTTGATTATTGCACTCCGCTAAAATTATATTGAACACTAATAAAAAATCTGGTGTTCTTAATAGTACACATAGTAAACAGAGACTATTGGGCGTTTCCAGTCCGCAGTAATGATATGAACACTACTACAATATCTGATAAACTCTACCCTGTCCTATAATGAAGGCTACAGATAGGTTTTGTATACTACACAAAATTTGTTTTCTACGATACTAGGTAAGTGGGTAATAGGAACTAGAAATGATTTGGTAAAGAAATAGATTTTTCTAGTAATGTGTAAAAAAGGTATAGTTGTCACATATAAAACAATAAAATCAAGTCGAATTTACAATATTCTGTTAGAGGAAGCTAGTTTTTTTTCTCCGTGTACGAGTGTGTAAGATGTTGTAAACAAGTTGTTTTGTAACAGCAGCTATTAGCACAAAGTTAAAGCTATCTTAAAGTATTTTTTTCGCTATTCTATTCATTCACCATTTTATTCGAAGGACACTGAACCCTGTACAGAACCCTGCATCAAGATCTCCACAAGAACCGGTCGTGTGTTACCTACATGCAACGCTTAATTACTCTTTAAATTGGGCCCTCCCCACTGTGTCTTCCGGTAAGTGGTCACCACGCGAGAATCTTTCTGCTCAACAGCTGTCGGTCGGTATAAGAGCATTGGCAGAGCCGACGAGCCACTTAACTCTGGCTGTTCTCTGAGATACATCGGCAAACTGGGTTCTTCTGCTGATCTCCTGATTTCCAATTAGATCTCGCAGGACAACTCCAAAAAGTGCAATGGAGCGCACGCGTGCCGCCTTTTGAGTAACTTTATTTCTAGTATGAGGCCCTCTTTGTGCGACTACGTACATCTTAGTGCGATATGTAATCATTTTTAACATGCACTTATCAATATTTTTTTTGAGTCGCTGTAGAATTCTGGACGCGTAAATATACGCGTCCAGAATTCTACAGCGACTGCGACAGCGAGCGAGTTTGGTTATAACCAAACTTTCCTTCTCGAACTGAATCGACTAAGTGCTCCACGTCAAAAGTTTCAAGCGTACTTTATATCCAAATTTTAATGGTGTTACACGGGAGTTCGACATAATAGCTACTTCCTGTTTATTGGTAACTAGCTGCCCGCGCGGCTCCGCCCACGAATTGCAAAGAACGCAGGCCAACCCCGGATAATACGACGATATGTCAGATTGAAGATTTTTTTCGATAGAAAATCTGCGATCCATGTGCCCAATCATCGGGGGATGACTAGATCATGTGTTATTTCTATCCACTAAAAACTCCACGGCACCCGGCATCTGCGTTCTCATGCGGAGGACTCCAGGATCTCATACTGCACGCACAGGAGCCCCCCTCGCGCCTCGCCATATTTGGCTCGTCCTAGGGAAAAAAAGATGTTCGATTGTTCGTCGCCTTCCCTGAGGTTCTGTAACGATCCCGGTCACGGCCCCAAAAATGTGACGATCCTACCTAATGTCTATGATCTATATTACCTATTCTGAACCTAATCTAAAACCTAGCTGAAAGGGTAGCCTACCTGTAGGTGTAGCTAAAGGTAAATAATTAAACAAGTAATGAGGGGAAACAAATCATTATTTATCAGTCATTAAACATTGAACGTAGTATTTTATGTTGAAGCTAAAGAAACTTTGATTATTTAATCCAATGAAATCAAGCTAGGTTTCATAGGATATTCGCTTTGGTTCCTAGACAATACTAACCCAATAACAAAGCGAATAAAACAATAAGGTTAGTCCCGGCCAAATATATTAATAACTGTTAATTTAAGACTAATCTAGATAGAACTATCCTAATGCTAGAGAACTTTTGTTATTTGTCCCAACAAATTCAAGCTAGAATTCATTAAGGAATCCACTTTGTCTCCTAGGAATGCTAGTCCAAAAGCAAAGCGGATCAAACGAAAATGGCTAGCTCCGTACCTACTAATGATGAACACACTTTAATTAAAACCGTAAATTAGACTTGAAGATATTATCCTTGGAACCTAGTCTAAAGTATCCTAACTGAACCTGCCGATAGAATAAAGTCGTGGCTTGCTCTGAAGTGGTGGCCAAAACGCGATCGTGTATCTAGTGGAAGGACCCGTCGCTGTGTGAGAGTAGACCCAGGTGCTTTTCGAAAGGTGAGAAGAGGTGACGTACTATGGAAGGAAAATTACACGTTAATAAAATCATACAATAAATTCGTTTACATACCTACAAACTTAACTTACATTACTACTTCGGAACAATAAGTTCATAAACTTATTGTCAAAATATCCAAATAAAAAAATATATATAACGCTAGACTTTTTTCGCTTCAATTGGGAAGTTCCGTACAACGGTGGGCGTCCTAAACCGCTACGAATCTGATGATGATGAAGATTTTGAATGATGATGTTGAAATACTGAAATAAATAATAGTTGACTTTCGGTTCGTCCTAGATATTGCTAAGGCGGTAGTGTGATAGGTCCAACGAACGATCCCAGCCTTAATTGCAGGACCCAAAGGCACCTTTATAGTCGAAAGATTGATAAATATACGACAATGCACAATGGAACCTGACAACTGGCAATTAACCACCATCTCGCTCACACCGTTATTATTGAAGATTCCATACCATAATCCCTCGGTAAAACGAAAAAATATAAACGTTTCTATTCAACTTTCATAAAATTTAGTATTCAGATATTAACGGGACGCTGTCTACCCACAATAACTAATATACTCCCGGGTAGAAACAGGTTACTCATCTTAAACAATTACCTAACAAAAGGAGTATTGTATAAGATAGCCCAATTATAATAATATAATAATATTCCACACTCATGGCTGCTAAGTAATGACACATCAGTGATACTGGACCGAGATACTCAATCACGAATGTTTACTAACCAGATTTACACCGATTTACTGAAGCATCTCGCGAATCATATATAAAATACTAAATCCAGGAACTAACCGTACTAAAATAACTAAATCCTAATATATTAGGATAATACGGCACCAATCGTACACAATACACTAGATTAACTAAATAAAAGATCTCTTAATAGTAAGAAAACTGCGTACTAATCCCGCACTCTTGAATGTCGGTAGATACAAAGTTACAACACCGATCCACACTTGAAATACACACGTGGCAATCCGTAATTTATGCAATCAAACAACAATCATTGCTAATGATTAGATATGATAATGTTGGAAATAGACTCAGGCTAAACCACACATTCTGGTAGATTACAGTAAAGTTAAATTAAAATCCTACCAGGGATTGGGCTCGCTGGATCCAGCCAATTTACCAAATCAGCCGAAGATGTTGCTCGAAGGGAGGCCTCGAAGCTCCGCAACCCGCAGGAAGACTCTGCCTGAAGATCTGCCTGGCCCGTCGCTGCCTCGAAGGAAGATGAAGTCTCGCCCGCGTCCCGTGTGAAGAGATGTGTTGCTTCGTCCGTGTCCCGTGAAAAGGTGAACTTTTTTTTTTTTTTTGAACCTGACTGTTGCTATAATAGGACGAACCCAATATAGCGGTCGAATTGCGTGGTTGGAGGGTAGCCTGGGGAAAATCCAGGGGGAGGTGAACGCTTCCCCGTCGCACCGCCTTAAAAAAACCTCGCCAACACCAGAACCACTGTAATATGGACTCCCAACCGATAAAAGTCCTTATGATCATTGCTATAGCGTACCTAAACGCATGCGCCCCCCCCCCTACGACGTCGTCACCATCATACATATTTCTCGCTATTCTGCGGGTACTGTTGGCGCCACTATGTCGGCCCCACGCCACACAAGTCGAAACCAGTCGAAACACAATTTCTAGTTCCCGCTGTATGATGATATTCAACGATACCAATTCAAACTACACATTGCTTTACATAAAAGAAACATGTAATGAATTATATTTGCTTTATTGTACAGATTAAAAGCATTCAATGGAAACAATATTCAATCCCAAAATATGTGGATCCTAAAGATGTTTGTTTTAACGTATTATCTTAAATCATTATTAATGAAAACTCAAAGAATATTTCTATAATATAACAACATTCATTAAAAAGCCTTTTTAAAGCATCGTAATTCAATATCAAAGTCCCAACGAGAACGCCTACCATTTAAATCGAGCAATTCCTACTCTAACAGCAGGTGTTCAGAACTGTCTCAGTTCGTACCTAATTAGGCGAGGGCCCTCGCCAGAACACTGCGACTCCGATGACCCCCTTCAGTTGCTTTCTACGACAGGCGTGAGAGACAAGAGACCTAGCCTACACGGTATTTATGGCATTGTCTAGGAGTATATTTAGGTCTAAGCGTTTCCATACTCGCCTGAAACCGCCGCACGTCTCACGCCGTCGATCTTAGAAGTGCGTCAATCTATAATATAGGTAATTCAATATGCTATATGGGAGTCGTACGCATAATGAATGCATGTGCTCTCATGGTTGTTCTACAATATTCATAACATAACTGTCGCAATTCGACACCGTGGGCGGCGGACGTGCGTAGGCCAGGCCAGTCGACATATTTTCACTATTTCCACTTCGCATTTATTTATTGGCTTTTGCAATCCACCTTAATATTATTGATATCCGCCCATACATTTCGACTAATTAATACCGTAGCAGTTCTTTCTAATAATAATTATAGTGGGCAGGGCCAATCAGTCCGGCCTTTGACTTTTACCGAAGATGGAATACAAATATAATTTCACAGAAAAAATAAATGACTGTAAATAAATAAATCCTTTCATTTAGTCCCTAGTTTCCCGCCTTCGCAAATCACGCAAAGTAACAAAATAATTAATTTTCTAAAATTAAAATCCGAAGTCAAAACAGTGTCATTTTCATATAAGTTTAAGTTTATTAATATTAACTAGCTGTCCACCCAGCTTTAATCGCGTATTGCATAGTACGACAAACATGCGGGATAAAATATAGCCTATAACGGCTATAACCATCCAAAAAGTCTCACAGACTTTTCTTCTTTTTTTTAGTATAGATCATATATATATATATATATATATATGTATATATATATATATATATATTTCATTTAAATTGTTTTATAATTTGACAATGTTCTAGTTTTTATTTTGACGATCATTACAAGATATCAATATCAATATTTATATTCCTTATTTTGACTTTATCATTAATCATTTTGTAATATTATATGTCCATAATAATGTTGTATTGTACCTGTGACATTTCATTCAATTAATACCTATTCATTATTTGACGATCATTCAATAAATTCGTGTAAATTAGCTTAAAGTTAACTTATAATGAAAAGAGTAACTTTTATAATGTGGTTATCTAAGTTTGTAGGTAACTTTTATAACTCTTTTTGGTGACGATACGACGCATGACGTTATATAATTCCCAATGCCATAGAGTAGAGTGTATATTTTTAGAAACATTTTGCGTCTCTAAAACTTCATTCTTTGACCATGAAGACTCGTTTCATCCCCAATTGTTTTATGACACTTAGATACTCTATATTATAGGATAAGTTTATTGTAACGTAATTAATCCGAAGACCCTAGCTACATATCTCTGTAAATATTTGTTTATCTGTTAATTCATTATTGACTCGCTATTTATTTGTCGCAGCAAGACAGATAATGTAACCCCGAATCATTTGCTTCGCAAGCAGTTATAGTCGTTCAAAAATTCGGTTACTGAAATGTCTGGCGTTATATAGGATTAGATTGCGTATTAAGGATTCAAAGAATTAGTTTGCTCAGAATGCAGTTACATAGTTGGTAAATATAAATTAAAATATGTCCAGCCAGTGCATTCAGCCATCATTCAAGCAGGCGTGCAATACATTTTCGAGAAGCGTTATTATATCGACTACCGTAGGCTCAAAGGGCGTAAGGGACAAATTGGCGAAAATGTGTTATGAATGCAGTTATATTCAGTTTTTCTCTATCGATTGGTGTAAATAACGCCTTGATAGCTTTAAAAAAGTGTCCGTTACGATAATGAAAAAAGTTGCGTTATTTATTATTTATTTATTTATTAAGAAACAAAACGATAATACAACATAAACAAGTACAGGGTCCCGCAAAACCGTTTGCACAGTTTGACTGTGGGATTAGAACCCGTTTTTGCAATACATTTTGCTGTATCCACTAAAATAAAAAATATCTGTGGCACATTTTGACGTAACTCTCACTTTATGTATCATTGATGCATTTTGTCGTAATGCTCACTTGATGTACGTTACACCATTTTGCATATATACCATCATTGATGCATTTTGTCGCATTTTCACTTATCCATACAAACTTCCTGCAATTCTCAATGCAATATCAGCAAATCCCCAGTGCAAGTCACTTAGTTACATAGCTGAGACATGGCTATTTTTACGTCAAATTGTCATATAGAAATATTTTTTTGTACGATACGACCTTCTGTCATATATTGGTTAAAAGGAAACATTGTGAACTAAGGGTCAGCTGTATTCCAAAACGGTTTTTTTGTCGTAAGGGACGCATAATTTTGTAATTAAGAACCGTGTCCTAAATCCAGTTACTCGTACATGATCTAAAAGAGCTTAAAAAGCGTAAATAAATCACTGACAAGCATGTTATTGTGTAAAGGAACAAAAAAGTTACGATTTTTTTTCTCGAATCAAAACAGTTTTTGGCTTTCCTGAAAAATGACCATTTGTCCCTTACGCCCTTGAGCCTACGGTAGTCGTATAGTAAAAAAAATGCATTTACAAAGCAATGCCATAGAAACTGAAAATTGTAATAAAATTGAATTAAAACAGATTATAACAAGATCAAATAACAATTATAATAATAACTACAACTTAGAAACGTTGAAAAACCCCCGACATTTTCATTTCAAAGTCCAATATCTCAAAACGGCTGAACAGAATTTCATGAAACATGGCTAAGAACACTCGGGATAAATTATCTATGACACAAAAAAAACTGCATTCAAATCGGTCCATCCGTTTGGTAGTTACGATACACAGACAGATACACATATACACAGACAAACACGTTAAACTTATAACACCCCTTTCTGCGTCGGGGGTTAAAAATAGTCAATAACAATAATCAAAGAGAAAGGGAAAAATATTCGAACGAAGCTCTATGCTTCAGCTTGGAGCGAAAATCGTTTGTCTGTCCGACTGTCTGTCCGATCGACGATCTGTCCGACCGACGACCTGTCCCGCTTTCCTCAGGTACAGGTCGCATTTCACAACCGAGTCTCGTGAAGGTGAGCAGGTTCGTTAATTACATGGGTTTTTTTTGTCGAGTCACTATTTCGCAATTTTTTTTAAATTGCGAAAAAAGAATTGCAAGTTCTACAGCTCACTAGAGACACTAGTATTAAATACATCGTCTAGAATATACCAGTTCAGATAATTTGGGTTGTCCTTTAGAGTCAAGCTGCCTCGTTGTACCTATTGTCTAGCTTGTCTAAATAGACAGACATTCAGATGAACTCTATAAGTAAATTATTTCATAGCTGTCCCGCCTAACCTAACAAGTCGCATTTCTCAACCGATTGTCGTGAAATTTTGTGAGCAGGTTCGTTAATTATATGTATAGTTATTTTTTTGACGTCACTTTTTCGGAATTAAAATAAATATATGAAATCGGTACAAGCTCTCGAGTTCTATAGCTCACAGAGTCACTAGTAAAACCTAAGTTAAATAGCATAATATGGCAAACACAATCCAAATATTTTTTAGACTATCACCAAGTTTATACTAGACGCATTTGTCCATTGGGCTTTTGTACCTACCTGTTTTTATATGGGGTATATCCGGTCTGTAATTAGTTTATGTAGCTTCAGATACCATAGTGAAAAAAATCAGCGAATTTAAGTTTTTCATCCATACTTGTTTTTGCTGTATTTCGTTTGTTTTATAAACTGGAACCATATAAACTAATTACAGACATAGATATACATAATCATAATAATCATAATCATAATCGTATTGCACCATGGTAAATAAAAGTGGTTAATACAATATTATAATAGTGTCTCATGGACCCTAGTCGGGTATTGCAAACTTAATTACTAAGTACAGCAACTCACATGGAGTATATTATATTATTAAATTGTTGTACCTGCATTACCTAGTGTATGCAGGCAAAACGCAGATACCTCGTCATTGTACAAAGTTTCGTCACAATCCAACACGTAGTTTTAAAATGAGAACGAAACTCCGTTTCTATGGGAAGGTGATATTCGGCCGAGCTTACTGCGGACTCTTAAATATCAAGCTTATTTAACCTTTGAAAAAGCGATATTACCAATTTGCTCATATGTAAACCTGAAGGCGCTGCCCTACGCCTACTATGTTTGAATAGATGCCCGTGATCTTTACATTCACTGATGAATACAAATGTCAGAAAGTATAAATAATTTAAATCCACTCGGGGGTTCAACCATGGTTGGGGTGCAGGAGACACCTATTTCGTATTCCAATTTGGTTTGAAAGTGTTTTGAGCGCTCGTTCTAGCTCGTGAAAGGGGAGGCACAAAACAAATTATAAATGAAAATAAAATAGCAAAATCCTTGTCTCAGGTACCCTCGATCAGTACGCGCGGCGATACAATTTAAGGCCAATTGAAGTGCCTCCTGCCTCGTGAAATCCGACATTTGGAGCGGGCGTGGATCAACAGATGGTCGCCATGGTAACTGTTCTACGTGACCTTTCCTTATTCCAGAATATCGCGTATTCAGTTACCTCGCCGCCGGGAATGTTTTCTCTCCGGGGAACCCGCGCACCGTTTACCTACAAACAATGTGTTACCAACCTACCTATCACCAATCAGTCCATTCATTAGGGAAAGTTAAGAAACTTGTAACGCTTAATTTTAATCTTAGAAGTTGTGTTTAGTCTAAGTAACGTGGAATTAAATGGTAATTTTGAGTTTCATTAGGTATACTTAGTTCCAATACGTTAATAAATTATGTCTACGAGGTATATATAGAATGTTACGTGACGGGCTCGCAACAGCAGTCTCGAATAAGAAACCTAGGTGACTATGTGCGTCAATTTGTGCCCGAAATATCATATGGAGTAATTGAGAATAGTTACGTAGCTATGACCAGGTGTGTATTTTTAGATGATTTATCCATTCGCTCTACGTAACGCTGCAAATATTTAGACCAGAGAGTTCGACGTCACGGGACCGCTCGTAGCACTGCTAATTACGGCGTGACCAAAAACAACCGCGCGCCGCCCGCGTAGCGAATGCGGAGTGTGATTCACTCTGACACTGGAGCCCGTACGGTTAGGGAAAAAGAAAATTCAAACTAATGTTAAGTCCACGAGCAAGTTTATTCAGTAATAAGGTTTTCTGATGTAGTCGTAGTATGAAGTAGTGTTATCAGCTGCGGGCAGCGTGGCGCTACGTCACGGCGCACGCTCAGCTGCGGCGAGCCTCCGCGCCCACGTGCGGCGCCCACGCTCGCGGCCGCCGGTGCCGCTCAACCATCACTACACTTGTGCGCCGCACGCTTTTCGCGCGCCTCCCTTCGTCGCGACGCCGCGCCATTTTCTCGCGCACGTGGGCGACGACGGCTGAGCGAGGGCGCCTGGCCCGCTCGCCATTAACGCTGCCGTCGTGAATGAATGCCGACCTCGACCGGGTAGCTGGCGTCCATTGAACAGGGCTCGCGGCGGGCGACGACCGGCCGGTGCTCGTCGCACGGGGGCGGCAGCACGCCCTCGCCGCAGCGATCACGCCTCAGTCGAGGATGTGGCGTTCCGTGACGACGACTCTCACCGCGTGCGAAATCTGTATTCATTTACCAGTAGATTCTCGTAACCCTTCTCAGTGATTATCGTGCCGCATATTCGTAGATTCCTAATTGTTCTGTGATCACGTCAATTTCTTTAGATCGTAAGTAGAGAATAATATAAGTGTTGTGTCGGTGAAGTGTGGTCAAGGTGGCTGGTGGTGGTGTAGTGAGTGCGCGCGGTTGACCGTGCATGTTGGTGCATTGTGAGGCGAGCGGGGATGCGCGCGTGCGATGCTCTCGGTGATCGCGATGCGTCGGCCGGAGGACGAGGAGCTGGGGCGCGCCGACGGAGACGAGTTCGTGGACATCTCGCAGATGCAGCTGCTGGTGGAGGCGGGCCCGAGTGGACTGCACTACGGCGGCCCCGCGCCGCCGCTAGCGCAGCCGCAGCCCTACGCGCAGCCCCCGCACCCCGCGCCCGTAACCTCCACTTCCTCCGTCGACGATCTTTTTGCACTGTACTTCACCCCGGCTACGCATGGTAAGCTTAATGTTTTGGAACCTCTTCATACTAGCGGTACACCCGTATAGCTTCTTCGGAGCTCGAGTTCCATTCGCTAATTAATCTAGGAATGGCACAGGGTCGTAGACACTAGGTTTTATTCAAGCAACTGCCATCAAACCTTCCAAACCCTAATAATCCCAATGAGGTCTAGATTAGACCAATGACGAGAAACTGACCATGAATCAAAATCCTAAAACGCCTGTTCAAATTCAAATCTCGCCGCCATGACACCATCCATGTAAAACCGGTTATATTAAGGTTAGACTGTATCTCTTAAACTACATGTATGCAAACGGAACTCGTTTGGCGATAGGAAGCATTTATCACTGTACTAATAATATCGTCGACTTATGCAGACTTTGACAATGGCACTTTTGCATACGTTTTACGTTTATTAGTTTCATAGAGTCGTGTCGAGATGATATGAATATGTCAAGTTTAGTTTATATGAGTAGCCAGGTTAGTCTAACGTCAAAGGCAATCCGATTTTTTTTTATAAATTATAATAATTGTTGAAAAGATCGAGTATAACTATAATGACCGAGTATTATACCATGAGGTTAATTCCTTCCACAGGAATGTCACTTAAAAATTATTAACAAAAAAATGTGAGGCGCATGTTTATCCAAAAATTCCTTCAAGCACAGCAGTTCAAAAATCAGGCTAAATGAATGAAAAAAAGAAGCATATTTGTAATATAATAACTATGCTGCCGATTTTTTTTAGGAATATTTAATATTTGAGTTCCATACGTCATTCCTTACAATTTATTGACTACCTTAAACTTTATGAACTTAAACTACTTTAATCCATTATGAGGAATTTGGAACGGTAATAAACTTGCCCTTAGAAAAACTAACTAACTAAACTAACTTTGGAGTAATTTATGGGATAAAATATAACGACCACCAAACAAATCTTTAAAACCTACTAAACGCCAAATATATTAAAATGCAGTAATGATCACCAAATGCAGTAACTGCGCACCGAAAAATTATCACTGATATCTCGTTATTACCAAATATAGTACTTATAGGTATTTATAAAAAAATATTATTGTGTTTTGGTACATGATGCATAAAATAACATGGTATTTTCCCCCTATGGTATTTTATGCATCAAGTATGAAAATCAGTCCGAAACCACATCAGCGAGTGTATCTAAAAGCCCGCAGAGCCAGGAACTTGGGAAGGAGATCCTGAGTTAAGTGGGCATATGAAGCAGTGGGGGGGGGAGTGAGGGGTTGCCAAGATAGGATAGGATCAAACTTTAGGAGTTCATTCACTATTTTTGGGTAAATAATAGAGAATTTTACAATGAACGGATTACAAGACTACTAATATAAATATTTGGTTAACATTTTATATGTATAAAATTATATGGTTAATTTTTGACGGTAAGTTATTGCGGTTAACAATGATTAGATGGATTAGTTTGGAGTTAAGTACTTGGTTTAATTTAATAGTTTGTTTTCTGATACAATTAAACACTAAATGGAAAGTCGTTTATACGAAACTAGAAAATTAAAAAATTTTTACAAGAACATAAAGAATAAAATAATAATAAAACACTAAATAGGAGATACCATTTTGGTTCCATTTAGGTATTATTGGCAGTATCCATTTGCCGTTTTATTTTACTACATTGGTTGAGCGACTAAACGTATGCCGGAATTTATTACTCGATTCGTAGTGAAATACTATACCTAGATAATACGAGTTTCTTAGAAATGTATATACGACAAAAATAACATTTGACTTTTACTTCAATCATAAAGTATGAAAGAAAATTCCGACTCCTCGACTCTTGTAAAAAAATACAAACCGAGATTTAGGTACTGGAGATATTTACATTTACTGAAGATATTGTACACAATCATCGAACTACGAGTATGAACGTTTATAGAATTTGAACTCGCAATATCAAATAAATTGAATTTGTAGGTCTCTTCAAAATATTATTTTTCTAGTTCCTGTTCTATCGAAGGTTGGGCGACATCATGGTTCTTATTTTATTTTGGTACCTACTGCACTACGGAAACAGTCTTACGGATTTTTGAACCAGGAGTGTCTTCTGCGTCCTGCACTCCTCATCCCACATATCATTCCTTGGAGAATATACGGCTTGTTTCCATCGAGCGGCTAATAATCATAAACCTTGCTGGGTTTCTTGGTGGTGCCTTAACCCATGATAACCTAGCGGCCTAGCGGTGCAGTTGGGCACCCAATTTACCGCGTTCATATTTTAGCGTCATCAGCATGTGCTCAGTAAAATTCTGCGATTGGCTGATGATGAACAAATCAGGTTATAATGCTTTAATAATTAAAAATCATAACGCAGATGTTAGAGTCCAATGAAATTACCACCTAAAGAGCAATCGTATTGTATTGAAATAATTGGGATCAGCGTTCCGCATAGTGTTATCTGAACCGGACGGCGCTAATCGGCGTCAGCGCAAGCAACGCTATCAGCTTAGACACAATTATCGTTTTGTTTACATTCAGCACTGATGCTGCTCCCCTCTTGTATACAAGCATTGCCTACATAACGCAAACGGTTAATTCAAGAAAAAATACATTCTTATTCACTAACATCAACATATGTTTTAAGATTATAAAAAAGTTTACACTAGCATAATGTTCACAGAATTTCAACTCGATTGAATTCCAGCAAGTTGGTCAAATTTAACTTGCAAGGTTTGATTACAGACAGCCCAAATATATCGGAACAGGTGAAACTAAATTAAAGCTTGTAAAATGGCCAACCATTTAGAAAATTATCTATGATCGGTGTAGTCAAAGTCAAACAGAATGGGACTCTACGAAGCCGCTACTTTTCTACATCTTTACATAATGTAACTCCTTAGGAAAACTTCAAAGTTTATTGACAGCACACGCAGACACATTTTCAATGGATCCGAAATTAAACTATACTTATCTTGAAAAAAAAGACGCAAATCAATAAAATGGCTTTGACAGCGGACATACACCGAGGTGAATCCTAATAATGCATTGGCGTATACTTACATAAATTACAGGACTGATGGCCCTCCTAAACAGGATAAACTTGGTAAGGGCATGCCTGGATAAGGGGCCTTGGGTAAGGGGATGCATTGGTTGGAGTACTTCCGAACCGAAGAGTTTTTCTAATAGGTTGTTACCAACAACCACAAATATTTAACAATACTATGGCTGCGCCCTTGCCCTAAATTCTAAATCGACAAGTACAGAAATAGTCGTTTATTTTTACTTCGTAGAGCATGCGTGGTGTCCAATGACAACAATATTTCCTGGGAGCAAGGTGTAGGTACCTCTGTACCGCATACCTGTAACCGTTCAAACGCTATGGCATTATAAATACATGATTCGTCAATTATGTCGCGCCAATAATTCGTCAGTCCATATTTTATCAGCAGTTAGTGCGATTTGCTTCAAAATTAATTGTTTATTTATAAATTACTAGCTTCTGCCCGCGACTTCGTACGCGTATAAATTATGGTTTACATGATATTTTTTATGTTTAACCATACTACCTACTGACAAATCCATACTAATATTATAAATGGGAAAGTGTATGTGTGTGTTTGTTTGTCCATCTTTCACGGCAAAACGGAGCGACGAATTGACGTGTTTTTTAAGTGTCCATATTTTGTCTCTTTCTAACCCCCCACTTCCCTAAAATGGGGGGGTGAAAGTTTGTATGTAGCTACGATATAAACGACTTCCACGCGGATAAAGTCGCGGGCAGAAGCTAGTTTGAAAATAAAAATTTCATTTCCATAGACCGTGCGTGTAACAGTTCAAATTCTCTTCGAATCTAAATAAACGCCCTCATAAACTTGGTCGTCAGTAATATTATATAGATGCCCAAATTATCCTTTTAGAGAGCGCTCCCTATACGAGCCCCAGGTCCGAAGGCCCTAGGGCGAGCCCGACGGACACTCACTATCCTCAGATGTCTTGCAAGCAAAACCGGAGACCAAAGTCCCGAAGGTGAGCGGCCAGGCAAGCGAGGCCGAAGGCTGAGCTTTTACTTACAATGAATGGTTCAAATCAAGAAAGCGCTTGGGGGCTGAAAGCCAACTACTATCCCCAGGTGGCAGCGAGGCCAAAGGCCGAGCTTTACGTTGCCATGAAATGCCCAAAGCATCCCTTTAGAGATCGCTCTCAATGCGAGCCCTTACGGACACTCATTATCTTCGGGTGTCTTGCAAGCGAAACCTGAGGTCCGATTTCCCGAAGGTAAAAGGGGAGGCAAGCGAAGCCGGAGGCTGAGCTTTTCGTAGGAATTAAAGGCATGCTATAGACATGCTTTTAGAGCTGGGGGGGCCGGGGATTTCCTCGACAGATTAGTAAAATTGGAATCAAAATCCGTTCAGCCGCTTTTACGTGATGCGCGTTCACATAAACAGACAGACAGAAGAATTTTAAAAACTGTTGGAACGTGTTCTTTTATCGATTCTAAGTATCTCCAGCCAAGTTTTTTTCGAATATCTTTCATGTACAGACTTTTGACCCTTTTCAGCATTATAATATGTATATGTATAGATTAATCTAATTATCTGATGCGACATTGCTATGCCCTACCGGGCCCATATGAGGCTCATAATCTACTGGACGTTATTTTACCCGGAAGAGGGTATGGACAAGCGCTGTTTGCGGTGGCGATGGCGGGACGAGCTAGGCTCATTTTTAAAGAATTGGCCATAGACTGCTAAGGAACGCGGAATCTGGAAACGGAGGGGGAGGCCTTTGCCCAGTAGTGGGACACAACAGGCTCTTACTAAATAAATAATTAAAAGTGGTAACAAAAAACAATGGTAGTTAATGATGTTTACAGATTACCAATATGTGTTAGTGATTATACCTTCGTTGGAGTCATTAAGCTTTCATATATGATTTTCATCTCTCATGCTCTGAAATTAGGTCGCGGTTTATCTAAATAGCCGGTTTAAAGTTATGCGTGTTGGCCCCCTAGAGCTGATAAGTAATAAATAAATATTAAGCAATTGCAGAAACCTGTACAGGCTGAATGTACGGAACACTAATTGCTGAGTTCCGACTCGCACTTGGCCGATTTTTTTATTATTATGTTACTAAATCGGCTCATCAATGACGGAGTTCTGAAGTAACAAACATTGAAAAAAAACCCGGCCAAGTGAGTTTCGAGCCACGCGCAGTGTAGGGTTCCGTAGTTGCTTGTCTGTCTTAGTTACATCGACGTGCGGTGCGGTTGCGTCGGCCGAATTAGTACGAAAATTGGCATTTCCAAGTACACATGCCTACTTGTTCGTGATAGTTTTCCTTATAAATTCATTATATGTACTACTAAAACGATTTTTTCACATCCCCAGTAGTAGCCATTTAGCCGGCAGGGGGGGGGGGGGGGGGACGACACATGACTTGAACAAAAATTAGGGCTTTAAACTCATATATTTATTTAACCCAATATTTCGCAAACGAATTACTGATTTGAAAAATGGTTTTAGGAAACCCACACCATGGGTTTAACGAGAAAAGAAAATACATCCCCGCTTTAGGTGTAGGGGAGGTACCCTAAAAAAGTGTTTTTATCAAGATTTTATTGTACTGTTTTGTCGGCGTGATTGATTTATATACCCATGCCGAATCACAGTTTTCTAGTAGTAATGGTTACTGAGATAAGCCGAAGACGGACAGACAGACGGACGGACATGGCGAAACTATAAGGGTTCCTTGTTGACTACGGAACCCTAAAAAAACAACCGAATTGAGAGCCTCCTCCTTTTTTTGAAGTCGTTTAAAAAGAGGCCAAATCTGGAAACTCTTCCACCGTAAAAAGTTGTGACATATTTCGTATTACCAAGTTTCAGGCATTCTTATTATTCTTTATTTGCTATTCAAAATTGTTAAAGATTTTTATGGATACGTGTTCTTTGAGTGTACATATAATCAGTAGTACATATAATGAAATTAAAGAAAGAAAGAAAAAGAAAGAAGACATTTATTCACTACACAAAAGACACACAGAGACAAAGGGAGTACAGATACAATACAATTGACACATAATGTGTGTCAATTAAAAGGAAAACTATCACAGCGAAGTAGACATTACTAGTTACCGAGTAATAGACGACGACCAACTTAAAATGTACTTGAAAAGGCCAACTTTCGTACAAATTCGGCCGACGCAACCGCACCATTTACTTGGCGCCTGTTGATGTAACAAATACAGACAGGCAACTACGGAACCCTACACTGCGCGTAGCCCGACACTCACTTGGCCGGTTTTGTTTAGAAGTCGGGCGGTTAAAAATAAGCCAAAGTTTTCTTATCTTATCCAGAATTTCAAAGCCAGTGTGTTTCATTTTACAAATTGCCGATCTACACAATTCGGACCATGGCGTTAATTTATGTCTGCCGCCAGGATCGTCGCCACTGTGAAGGATCATCATCATCATATCAGCCGAAAGACGTCCACTGCTGGACATAGGCCTCCCCCAAAGAGTGCCAAAGTGACCGGTCCTGCGCCACCCGCATCCAGCGGACTCCAGCAACCTTTACCAGGTCATCAGTCCACCTTGTGGGGGGCCTACCCACGCTGCGCCTTCCGGTACGTGGTCGCCACTCGAGAACCTTTCCGCCCCAACGGCCATCGGTTCTACGTGCAATGTACCCCGCCCACTGCCACTTAAGTTTAGCAATTCGGAGAAATATCCATCTAATTTATTTCAATGACCACATCAACATATACGAGAAAACTTTTGTTTGCCAAACATTGTGATGCAACTAAGGTTTAATTTAATTGTCAGGCTGTAACAAATGTAATGTGCTCCACTGAGGCCCAGTGGAGCGTTGAGCCGGCGAACCATTGTCTCCGGAGGAGCCAAATTGTCGTAGCAAGGTCTCATGGCGCTCGCATGGCTCCCAATTCCTCGTTCAGGTGGATGTCACACTGCGCCTCATCTCCGGACGGAGATGCGGAGCTCGTTGTATGCAAGTACCTCAGTTTGTATATAAATTCCGTGTGGTACGACACACTACACCGCACCTCCGTCCGGCGAAATTTGTGCATAGCTCCGTACCTCCGTCCGGAGATGCGGCGCAGTGTGACATCCGCCTTAAGTCGCCGATTTTTTTTTTGTTAGTGTAACTGTAAAGATAAGTCTTCTTGTTATAGGTTCGACGTAATTCCAAGTTTAGTTGAGCCAGGAAATAAATTGCTTAATAATGATTTTTTTGAAGTCAAGAAATCCAGACTAAATGCGAAATATTATAAATGCGAAAGTGTCTGTCTGTCTGGTTGTCTGTCTGTCTGGTTTTCTGTCTGTCTGTCTGTCTGTCTGTCTGTCTGTCTGTCTGTCTGTCTGTCTGTCTGTTAGGTACCTCTTCACGCTTAAACCGCTGAACCGATTTGGATGAAATTTGGTATAGAGATAGTTTGAGTCCTGGGGAAGGACATAGGATAGTTTTTATCCCGGAAATCATCCCCCAAGAGGATGAAGGGGGGGTGAAAGTTTGTATGGAGCTGCGATATAAACGAGTTCCACGTGAAGAAAGTCGCGGGCAGAAGCTAGTAAATAATAAATGAATTAATGAATATTAGGGGACAATCTTACAAAAATCGAAATAGCCCCAGAGTAAGCTCAATAAGCTTGTGTTATGGGTTCTAGACGACGATATAAATTTACTTAGTAGAAAACAACGAAGACTCAGAAACAAATATTCATGCTCATCACACAAATATTTGCCCTTACCGCGATTCGAACTCGGGACCTTCACCTTCTTAGGCAGCGTCACTACCCACTAGGCTACCCGGTCGTCAAAAATAGACAAGCCTGTTTGGAGATTGCCTAATATTGACAGAGAGACTGTTCCAGAACTGAGCCACTTGAACGGAGAAGGATATTGACGTAGTCCAGAAAAATACGGCTTTGTAAAATATTTATTTATAATAGCGTGCTTTTTTGTTTCTTTCATTATAAAACGTTATCAATGCGTCTAAGATGCATTCTAAGATTCAAGAAATCTACGAAATTTACACGCGAAAATAAACGCATGTATCGACACAAGGCAATTTTAAATTCAACATTATTTTTTTTGCATTCTTATTAGGATTCGATTTCCTTATTAAGTTTTATATGCTCGTGGTATGTATAAAAAATATATGTACTAAGTGAACTGCTTTAAAATAAAGATTTATCTAGTAAAAAACCATTTATAAACTGATTTAGTCGATTGTTACTGTTGCCGACCCATTACAACGGTTGCGAAGCTATTTACGATTTTTGTACAGCTATTACCGATCGTAATAAAATTAAATTAAATACAATTGTAAACATTTACTCATATTATATGTACGAGTATTTTCATATACATTGTAATAGTCATTCTTCATTACATTCATTACATAATTATAATCGTTAAAAACGATCAACACAATAGCATTAGAAATGCATATTTTAATTTATGGACACGAATCTTGGTATATTACTACTAATGCTATTGAGATCATAATTAAAACATAACGAAGTGGCAATTTTTTATTAATACATATTGAAGTCACAAAAGTGGGTAATGCATCTGTATGATGGCTGAAAAGTATTTTATATCGAATTTAGTAGGTACATTATAAAAAACATTTACGTCACTCTGGGCAATAAGTGAGATTTACCGCCCACGGGCGCAGCGCGGCTAATCTCACTTCACACCCAGGAGAAGGCGTAAAATTGTGTACGCACCACGGGTGGTAATTCATAAAGCCCCAGATCGCATATTTATGGCCCTCACCTTCGGTTATGCTAAACATGAGCTAAATGTGCGTCTATGAGGCTCTATAGTGAGACACAACTTCTTGCCAAAATACCTTGGCGTCACTCTCGACCGTTCCGTGACATTTAAACAGCATCTCACGAATACAGCTCGCAAACTCCAGACTCACAACAACATTTTTCAGAAATTGAGCGGAACCTCCTGGGGGGCTAGTGCCGAAGTGCTACGTACGTCTGCACTATCCCTGGTGTATTCCACAGCTGAATACTGCGCACCAGCTTGGCAAGGCAGTGCCCATACCGCTAGGGTTGATGTGGAACTAAACAAAGTGATGCGCATCATCTCAGGAATACTTCAATCTACCCCTTGTCACTGGCTCCCAGTACTTTGCCGGATACCCCCGTCAGACTTGAGAAGGAAAGACGCCCTCGTACGAGAAGTGACCAAGATTCTGAAAAATCCTAACCTCCCAACTCATTTGGAGTTCATGAACCCTACCAACCACCGCCTAAAGTCCAGGAACGCTTCGTATAGCATCGCCAGAAACCTACTCGACAATAATTTCAACCTGATGCAAGAATGGTCGAATTAATGGGAATCGGAAATGCCGGGAAAGCTAGGCTCCAGGATCGTTCCAGGTGCCACAATAGAAGGGTCAGATCTCCCAAGACGACACTGGTGCAATATTAACCGGCTACGTACTGGCCACGGCCGTTGCCCTCAATATAAACATCGTTGCGGTTGGGTGGAGTCACCAGCTTGCCCCTGCGGTGCCGACACAGACCATCCAGCACATCATCGAGCACTGCCCCTTAACGCGCTAAGCCGATGGCCCCCCAGAAGACCTGATCGCCCTTAGCGGCGAAGCCATCAAGTGGCTGATTAGCCTTAATATGAACTTATAGTGATTATGTATGTTACTTTGTGTAAATTTGTCATCCTGTTTGCAATACGATAAATAAATAACCTTCGGTTCGGGCCACAAACACCTGCGATCTGGGGTATTCACGAATTCACCGCCCTAGGTACGTAATGTACTATTCGCCAATGGGTTGGCTAAAAATCCTATTACCTTTCTCTTACAATACCTGACTTACCTTTTATTATTAACATGTGAATGAATGTCAAGCCTAAGTAAAAAAAATACGGGGTATTATCTGCTCTACATTATCTCTCACTTAAAATCTCTGACTTATATAATAAATCTCTGAATTCAAAAAAGAATCAGCCAGTATCAAACGAAGTAGTTCTGTCATGAACGGAAAAACATGAAAGTTTTTTTTATAAGTACATTATTATTCTAGCTTCCGATTAGGAGAGTTTTTATCCGACTGCAACGATTAATTGATTTTCCGAAACATTTGACCTCATACATTGTTCAGTTCTTCTTCTTGAAATTCTAGCTCCCATATCTGTCAACAGTCAGTGACGTCAAAATGGCGGGCTTACTATTACTATCCAACATTTATAAATACGCATACGAAACGATAGAGCATAAAAAAATAATCGATTCTGATATGGGAATTTATATGCGCTTAATTCGTATTAATGTGTGATTTAAATAAATGTATCAACAAAATAACGTCAATGTCAAACAAAAGTCTGACTCTCTTCTCTTTCTGTGTTTTTTTAATGGCATGACATCGCGCTTTTCACGTGTTCAGTCAAAAATTCAATTTGAGTTTCTGCAAGATTACACGTATTGCTTTGTCAGTATTTATGTTTATCAGCAATAGACAGATATTAAATAGATATTAAACAGATATTAAATCAGCATAGAACGGGCCTTTTATAAAAATTATCAATCGCGTCAGTATTAAGGCTGTATTATAATTATAACTTCGTATTTCGCGCCTTCAATTGTCATTCAGCACGGTACGGCACTATAGTGCCTCTCTTTTTAAGTTTTCTAATAAGAGAGAGACGGATAGTGCGAGAAAAATCGAAAGAGCTCGCGCGCCGTCTTGTAATAGCCGTGCAACCAATATAGAGACAGAAATTGGCCAATATAAAGCCTGCAACACACACTGGCGCGTCCTGCGGTGACGGTCAGTAGTAAAGTTGACAGCTAGTGAAAAGTTTACTATTGACCGCCGCGGCCAGGCCATGCCAGTCTGTGAGAAGCTTAATATGCCACTGTATACGTTTGACTTGTAATGTGTTATCACCAATAAAGTATTTCTATATACACTTTAATCACCAATAAATGAAAAAAATACAGCGTGATTATGACTAACAATTAGGCTAAAAAATTAAATAAGTTGGCGATGGTGGAAACATGCACAAGACTGGGCAAAATGTGATAGGTAGTGCAATCTGAAACATTGCAATATGAAAAAAAAACATGTAACTTTAATATTTTTAATAATTACTCGGACTCGCCTTATGGTTGTAGAACTTACCTAGTGGTTAGGTATAGTTTGGAAAATATAAACTAGCCGTCTGTTGTCTAATTAAAAAGAGATCTTATGTTCCGCGTAAACACTTACCGGTGAATAGATACTAGAAAGGATTATCTTTCATTAATTCCTAAACACGTCTTTACCTGAGAGTCCGAGTGATTCAAGTCCATTTCAATCATCGCGTGTTTTCTTTATTTAAGTAAAAATATTAAAACAGTGTTAAAAATATGTAGAGAAGAAGCTCAATAAACATTTAATGCTGCAATTTGTGTCCTCTACCTGCTGGATCTATTGCCACAATCATCTACTAAACTTTTACCCCCTTATTCATACAACTTAAAATACCTCTGATACGAAAACGTGGTTTGTCCCTGTCTTACTAATTTAAATATTAGAGTGACAGATAAAGCCAAACGAGTTTTAACGGCATTTTAGCTGAAATAGGTTTGTTCAACGTTGTACTTGATAGGTTAAATTAGAACTGCATGTGTCCTATGTCCAAGAGAAGAAAAGCGTTAATTCCCACCAAATTACCATGCAAACGAAGTCGCAGGTACAGCTAGTCTACATATTGTTTCTGGGGTGTAGTTAAATTTGCTATACCTACTCACAAAGGAATGCCTTACAAGAAAAAGTAAAAGTTTCTGTCAAAAATTATATTTTTGGTACAAGCTTTTATTGACTGTACTTTTCTGTATACCATCATCAACTACTCATTGAGACGATTCTAACGAGCCCAAACTCGATGGGGTTATGTGGTTTTATTACGGAGTTCCTATGGCCACCTTCCAGCTCCATCATCAGATCAGCTCCACGTCATCATAATATTGCATTGTCACGCGATTTGCATATTCGTGCGAAATTTCAACTCAATTGGAAACCGGGAAGTGGATCAAATTTAACTTGCAAGATTTGATTACAGACAGACAGACAGACAACGGGACAAGTGAAAGTAAATAAAAGCTTGTAAAAAATAATACTCAATTTATTGACAGCATCATATATAGTGTGTTGTATCTAAAAACATCCTAAGGATGATGATGTGATGATGATGTGTTCTTCAGTTCAATTCAATATGTCAAATTATTCTCGATCCATTATACTCGACTGCTTTCCATATAAACCGCTCAACCATAATATTTCGACATCGCTTATTATCTTTGGCACCTAGTCTCCCATAATATCACGGCATCACTTAAGTGTTTTCTTTGAATGAAGTGATATTTACAATCTGACATACGTAAGTTTATTAAAAGCGGACAGCAGCAGGACACAGCACTGATCTAAAACAAATGCCGTATCTGTCCATCTAAACAAGACGTGGCGCCTGTAACGTCGATTTGTCAAAAACGCATCAGGGTAACCGCTGATACTGTCACAAAGGTGGCATCCCACGCTTCCGCGGAACCTTACAAAGGGCGGCTTGTCAGAGGTGCCCACATGCCGGGCCATTACACCTTTTACTAAACCTCTTTAACGTCGCAAGTATGTTTAGATTTTGATATACATATGATCTTTTAAGTAGGCATGGTACTTTCTGAACGTTTCCAGATGTGCGATAGGCGCGCTCTCTTTGAGTGGTCCGCGGTTGCCACCGGGGCCACGCACGTGCCTTTGTGACGGGCCACGCCGCCGCGCGTCACCACTCATAAATTGACAATCTAGCCTTCAGCAGACGAATACCAGCGTGTTCCCGCGCTACTGAATGTATGAAATCGTACGTACGATCTCATGAATTGCAAGACTTCCGAAACAGTTTAACAAGCTGCCCCTTGTCTACTAGCATCAAAGCGAATTTTTGATTTGAGGTAAATTATACAAATTCATAAGTTAGAATTAATCGAGAACTACGGGGGTACCTAACTTATTTATCAAGTTATTTTTTTAACTTGCACTATTTCTAAAGTAAGTTCAACTTGGCGGTATCCGAGCTAAAATTTGGCATCATTAGGTATTTATTATTCTATATCGGCCAGTGGTCACCTTTGGCCATATTTATGATATTGATCGGTCTTAAAAAGGACAAAATGTAACTCACTAAACCTATACCAACCTAGGTATAAACGCAGAAACTCTAAGAATAAGACAACATTATATCATGATGTATACATCGCCAAGAATTTCCAGTGGCGTCCATTCTTTTTATCACTTTTCTAGTTACCACAAGTCAACATTTTTGTTAATAATCAAACACGCATTAACAATGTTTACAATTATCTGTGAAATAACCTATAATGGCGCGTAACAGTTTTTTTTTTTCGTGAAGTTTGCGCAGTGCGCACGCATTAGATGAAATCTCTAAACAGCCAATACAAAATAAAATAAATATTTTCGTTTTAAAATGTTATCTTTATTAACTCATGTAAAATGTTATCAAAAGTGAATAGTTTTACTAAGTTAAACATTTCTACAACATATCCAAAAAGAAATAGACAATTAATTAACAAAAAGGATTTAATTTATTTAGTCGAGTAAGAATCCATTTGCCGGGAATTCAAAAAAAGTTGTACATTCTGTACAACCCGGTTAATTTAAGAATGCACCGTGTGCATGCATACATCTTGCTGCAAGGTGCCAACGTGACTTAATCGGGATATAACCATAACACACAAGTGTCGTAATTTTATAAAACACGCGTGTTTAATATCTAAGGTTATGTTATGAGCCTAAAAGCGACACAATAAGAGGTGCGTTACGAGCAATTGTGTTGAAAATTTAATTTATTAGTCCGTCGATCGACAGTCGACAACGCCTTACATTTTATTACAGCTTACTTCTCAATCTTGCGATTTTCAAACAAGAGTAGCGCTCCCTCTGCCTCATTAATTATGCATCATTTATGATACAAGTGCGGAAGGTAGGTAACTCAACGAATGGCGATGGTTTTTACCGACACGAGTTGGGAATTACCTTTCCGCAGGTGTGCCATACAATAATACACAATGCATCATGCATAACCGTTTAAAATGTAAAAGTGCCCTTGTGGCCTATTTGCAGAATAAATAATTGATTTTGATTTTGATTGCAGAAACAAAAAGGTTATTTTTATTCGGTATTAAAAAATATATCCTGCCCCAATTTCATTCCCGCACGGCCGTGGGAGCATATAAGATTTCCTGCGTTTATGTTGACCCATATAAAGGCACACTTTCTAAGTAAGTGCAAAGTCAATGTACATTATAAAATCTTAAATGTAAAAGATTGTAACTATATGTGTAATGTAGAAATAAGTCTTGTTTATTGCAATAAACAGTTTGATTGATTTATTTATTTTTAATACTATTCACCGCCGCCACTCTTCTCTTGTAGCGCTACGCCGTAGTCTGAAGAAGCTTAAACTCCATGTGCGGCGAAAAGCGCCCGTAATGCTCTAATGCATGTGATTGGCCCTGAATGGGTTAAAGATTTAAGCTGTTTGTTAAAAAAAAATCGCGTAGGTACTTACGTGCATTAATATTTTAAAAAACAGAATATAAATGAAGCAATACAGGCAGCACATTTCATCTTCCTCGTTAGAAAAGGCCGGCCCCCAACAGTGGAACATAGGTATATACGCTAACTGATATACATAATGGTTAAAAACTTTTCAAATATTGTTAGGCCTTAAAAAGAATACACACCTTTTCGTAAACATAACGTCTCGAGTAACGCCAACAATATAAAGACGTGTGGAGACAACTATTGTTGTTCCATTGTGCGTTTTCCACGTTTCCCGCGGCGCACCTGCAAGCCACCAATGATGGAGAACAATTGCTATCATTAGGGACCATCACCCTCCGAGCCCACTCGCTAGTTACATATTTAAATAACTCCAACTACAATGCGAGTTTATTCCAAACCCAATAAATTATCGCTAATGCCCAATTTGCGTCGGTTAACAATAGTAGTTCCCGCAATTACTTAAACGCGTGTAACTAAGTCAGATACGATCTGCGCGGCGACGTCATTGTTTCTCGATACATGCCCGCAATTACAGTGTATCGATTACAGCTGACTCAGGCCGATTGGGCCGATTGACTGCGCTATAAAACAAAGTTTTTAGTAGCTGTAATTAGTGTTCTGGTGTAACAAGATTAGCCTTCTATGTCGACAATCCTCCTTTTGAATCTTAAATAATATGGCCTGCTGGAAACTGTCCTTTGTTGGGTGAGTCACGCTTTATTTTATTCAGAAAACGTAGCTTTATCTCCGGTACTTATGGCTACCGTGTGTCAAAATCTAGTTGGAGGATGATTCACAATCTGTTATCCTTTACATCGCCGGATGTCAGATGAGAGCATTTAGCTTAGGTACATGTTAGAATTCCTGAGTTTCTGCAACGAATTTTAAAGACGTTATTGGGTTTATACTGAAATCGTGTTTTTCCGCTTTTTGTATGGCGTTGTCAATTACACAACGAAAAAACGGAAGAATTTTTACCCAAAAATTAAACATAAATGCTGAGGTAGAATTCATTTTCGGTTCTTCTTAAAATATCCTCTTGAGTCTTAATGAAGTATTACTCGTGTTCTTGCAAATTTCTCGCTAGTATCTACTAGCACTGAGCAACATTCATATTAATTAATTTAATAAAATACTATTTAGTTGGATAAGAGTAGATAAACACGTTCAACTATATGAGACTACGAGTATGACCAGCAAATCTCGAGATAACTATGTTCCTCCATTGAACATAACTCACATAACATGTAACGGCCAAGAAAATGGACACACAGTAGATATACTTCGTAGTTAACAACCAGGAAGATTAAAGATAATCTGGCACAGAATTCCTTCAAGTGCGAGAACTATGCGGGACGTGACTATCTCGACCGAACTGCCATCCACTACAAACGTGGCTACAGTCAGCTTCAAATAGATTATAGCAACTAAAGTAGCCAAAAATATCGTAACACAACCTTAACCCAATAAGAACATGTGTTGCGATATATTTAGGTGGATCAACTTTTTTCTGTGGCTTGTTGCCATGGTAACTATACAATAACTATAAGTCTAATACATTAACTCGTCTCTTCTAGACAACCTTTGGGTTGCGGAGAAATTGCAACAAATAATTACAAGTAGTACCTCTCCTGGCTCACTTTTAAACT
This sequence comes from Epinotia bilunana, assembly GCA_947049275.1. Classification (NCBI taxonomy): domain Eukaryota; kingdom Metazoa; phylum Arthropoda; class Insecta; order Lepidoptera; family Tortricidae; genus Epinotia; species Epinotia bilunana. The sequence goes on along the minus strand of OX346263.1, from coordinate 9,326,761 downwards.
GTGGTTTTACGGGTTTTAATCCACCAAGTGATTGAAATGATTTGTTGACATCTTTATTTATTTATTTATTGGTATTTAGGATAACAACAGCCGTAAATATACAGTTTACATATGTTTCCTTACAAAATAGGAGGCCAATAATAGTTATCCGTTAATTACATCGAGAAAAAGAAAAACAGAGATTGTTAAGTATAACTAAGATAATGAGTGTGGAAGCATGCTAAAGAAAAATTAACAACATGGTATAGTTCAGATTATTTGAGCTGACCGACTTTTTGTGAAGCTGTCATTGTGAAACTTTTAATTTCAATAATAAAGTTGCTTTTCGAGCGGACAAATTTGATACAATTACGGTTTCTCAAACAAAACCAACTACACCTAATGATAATTATCAATAAAAGTGGATAATAGAAAGGTTATTTGCAGATATAGCACATTTAGTATTTATATATAACAGTTTTTAAAGAAAAAATACACAGAAAACTCAGGTGTCTGAGTTAATCAAACTTCATGTACCTACAAGAAATTCATTTTTTTTTTGGTTCATTTACTACTAGTTCTAGTTCCTTTAGTTGGTTACCTACTTTAGCCATAAAACTCACAGTGCATACTAGGGTACAAATTGATAACGTTAGTTTTGCTGCGTACTTATTGTTTAAATATATTTTTTTTTATTTTTTTTAAATTGACGTAAGCATACTGATTATATTCAATTACTACGTTGTTACTAGTTTACCAGACGTTATACTTGTTCGTTTAGTAATACGGCACTTACCTCATTTTTAAATTTAGTTTTAGATCCGCTAAATGGGTCTGTTGTATCAAATTCCTGATTAAATACAGACGGGGGATACGGGATAGTACAGCGTTGGCACCATAGTTAGTAGAATGTAGTGGAACTTGAAAGAGAGTGGTTTTTCTGGTGCGACGTTTAGGAACACGAAACAATAAGCTGGATAATAATTCAGGGCAATCAAGACGATTATGAATTATGTCAAACAGTAGGCTCATATCTGACAATTTACGTCTATCGTCAAGCGTTAGACGGTTATACTTATGGCAGTTATCGCGATAAGTGGACGATGATTTATTAAATTTGAAATTTAGGTGCTTACAATTTTTTTCTGTATGTTTTCAATGCGGTTTTTGTGGACAGCATAGTTAACTGACCAGACAGGGGAAGCATATTCAAGAACACTACGCACATATGCGAAATACACTATTTTCATACTCAATAAATTGCGGAATGATTTGCAGGTCCTAATTACAAAACCGAGGTTGCGGAAAGATTTATTAACTATTAAGTCCACGTGATTTCTCATGGTAATTTTAGCATCTAACGTCACCCCCAGATCTCGCACCACGTCAACCCTCTGAACTACGATGCCGTTGAAATTATACAAAAATTTTAATGGATTTTTTTGCGAGTAAAACTAATACATTGACATTTATTTATGCTTAAAGTGATTTTATTATTCGAATAGTATTTTAGTAAATTATTGAGATCACTTTGTAATAGCTCACAGTCCGCTAAAGATTGAATACACATAAAAACGTTTTTATCATCAGCGTATAATAAATAGTATTAGCATTGTCGAAACAGTTAGTGATGTCGAATATATATGCGTTGTAGAACAGAGGCCCGAGGTGAGAGCCCTGGGGTACGCCAGAAGTTATTTCAATGTAATCTGATTTGTAACCACCCAGGACAATAGCTTGAGAACGATTAATAAGGTAAGATTCGACCCACCGAAGCAAATCGCCATGGATTCCCAGTGCTTGGAGCTTCAGGAGCAGGATAGCGTGATCTACTCGGTCGAATGCTTTTTCGAAGTCTGTGTATATCACGTCAACCTGCCCACCGCCTTCCATTTCAGTTATAACAAAATTTGTGAAGTATGACAAGTTAGACACCGTGGAACGACTCTTAAGAAAACCGTGCTGCCTACTTGGTATACCACGACATACGACAGAATAAATATGGGTGAACATGATTGATTCGAATAGTTTCCCCATGGTATTGAGTATGGAAATAGAACCTTTTTTATGTATGGGGATGATATGGGCTTTTTTCCAGATTGAGGGGAAAATGCAACATTTAAGAGAATTTTGAAAAAGAATAGCTAAGGGTGAAGCGAGACTTTCGGCGCAGGAAGACAAAAAAACAGGAGGAACCCCATCACAACCCGGCCCTTTCGATTTATCCAGGGATTTTAAGTACTTCAAAACAGTGTCGCTTGTGATGACAACGCTGGATAACACATCGGATTGAATGTTAGGATGAGGATTATCCATTATATTAGATGAAGATGATGCAGTTACGAAGACACTTTCAAAGAACGAATTGAATACATCACAAATCTCCTTACCGCCACTGTGCTGACTACTACCTAACTGAAAACTGTTTGGATAATTAGAACCCCCACGCTTAGATTTTACTTATTTCCAGAAAATTTTAGGAGAACGTTTTATGTAAGTTTCGGTGTTTTGAGTAAAACGGTTGAAACATTCATCCTGCACACGTTTCTGCCTGGCTCTTAGTAGTGAAAATTCATCGTAATCTCGTGGGTTTAAATATTTTTTCCACCTACGATGTAATTTTGATTTTTCACGCAGTATTTTAATAAGAGCGGAACTGTACCAAATTGGGTAAGATTCGTTTTTTGAATGAAATATTGGGACAAATATCGAGAAACATTCATTAAGCTTATTATAAAAAATATCAACAGCTTTGTTAATGTCACCTACATTTAGTATGTTCTCCCAGTCGATTTCCTTTAAATACAAATTAATTTTGGAATAGTCGCATTTAAAGAAATTAAAACGCAAAGACTTATTATTTTTAAGCGGTTTGTTGTATAAATCTAATATATCAATAGTGAAAGAAGGGTGGTATATGTCTAATTTAGAAAGCGGCTGACATTGCTTAACGAACAATGGGAGATTGCTAAAACAAAGGTCTAGCACATTATTACAAGAGTTCATAATAAAATTATGTTGAGTTAGCCCTAAGTATTGCAATTCATCTACAAATGCTATCGCAGCGTTTTGAAAATCCGTTTTAACCCCTTTTTTTTATGGGCTATCTTCTAAGTATGATAAGAAGTCTATGTCGTAGCATTTTTCTAAGAAGCTCAGTCATTCTAACGGGACAGAATATCACCAAGAAATAGTTGATTGCCTAATTTATGTGTGTTTGTTATCAATTCGACCAACCATGAATAGAGTTTGTTCCAAGAATTACTAGCCCTTTATTTTTGTTTGGCCAAATAGAACCTCAATTACTTGTATTTATGATGTTAATTACCACAGAATATAGCCATGTTTCACAAAGCATTCTCTTTTGCTTATACACCTACTTACTCGTATATTTTACCTCCAAGTAAAACGATAAAAATTATTATAGGTGAAAAACTTACAAGTCACCTGTTGTATGTGTGAGTAATGTGTGCGAATAGACATTTGTTTTGTTTGTGTTCTAATTTTAAACATGTATTGTCTATTCGAATACGCCACTACTACATACAACAGGTCCTTTTCTTAAGTTTTTCACCTATAGCTGACTGTAGTTTTCGGGGAGACGCTAATAACAATATGGGTATCTAAACAAATGAAACCAGTGTCTCCTTGATTTTTTTAGCTATTTCGTATCTGCAGTAGACAAACGAGATGACGGCAATTTAGCGGTAGGTATCAGTGCGGCGGGCTGGACGGGAGCCAAGCGGTTTTGTGCAATCGCCCTATTTTTCTAAACTAAAACAGTAGCACGGGAGACGATGTTCACGTAATGGAGCCCACTTTCAAGATTACTAATGTAACATTTTCCCAACTTTACAAGATTTGGTTTAGTATAGTATAGAGACTGATTACTAAAAAATTTTTTCAGAAAAAAAAGTTTATTTAAATCATAGATAAGTGTTAGGTATCATATTCATATTCATTTATTAAAAATAATTCATATTACATGTCATTCACGTTGGCACATCACAATTTCACAATCGATAGTACAATCTATACATATCGTACCTAAGAAATGTAAAATAAATGAGTACCTAAACATTATAAAAATTAAATAATGTCAAATTAAATACTCTGAATAATTAAGTATTTATTTCGTGCGTATCCCACCTTGCAGACCGTTTCGTACTCGTAGAATATTTCATTTCGACTTGTTTTTCCTCTGAACCGTTAATTAGTAAATCATAGTCTCCAAAATTTTATGTTTATTTAGGATTGTTTTAAAACAATCCCAAAACAAGACGGTTACTGAGAAAAATAGTGTTTTGTTATTTTCTTATTAAGTACAGAACGGTAAAATCAAAAAGCCTAAAATTATGGCTACAGCAACTTAGGTAGGTTTACTTAATCGAATTAAAAGGTGTTACTACGTACCTATGATCTAGTTTGAAAACAACACGATCATATTATATGTAGATATATTTCTATAACTTTTGTTTATTGGCATAGGCAAACGATTACCACCCACAACGTGAAGTGGCATGATTATATGTATACATTACTAGCGACCCGCCCCTGGCTTCGCACAGGTAATAGGTATATTATACATATAAACCTTCCTCTCGAATCACTATATATTTAAAATAAAAACCGGCCTAGTGCGAGTCGGACTCGCGCATGGAGGGTTCCGTACCATTATCTATAACGTAAGCTAGTACGTATAGAAACACTTTTCCTATTGAAATACGGTGGCTTTTTATTACTATGAATTGAACTGATAATTGTCATGACTATCTATGTTGGGCCCCGAAGGCCCTTGAGTGTGATTCTGATATGAGGTTATGAATGGCCCATATAACAGCAATTTCTCTCAAGATTACAGTCCAGTTATTGCGTTAAATTAATTAACGTCTGTGGCGTGCCCTCGCGTTTGACTCACACACGTCCTCGAGGAAGACTAATGTAATAAACGGCCTAATAGAAAAAAAGCGGATACTCTAATTGTTGGGCAAGCGCATGGCCCTGACCGATGTACAGTAAGCCAAGAAATTGTTCTACCGCTTTTCGACACTAATAAGGTAATAAGGCAGGCCTGTCCCTCTGGAAGCTTCGGCTATCGCGCACCTCCGAGGTGAAATTGATCCGAACGCGGTTGACACTGCAACATGTCGACAGTGACACATAGTATGATAGTGCCTCGGCCGGCGTTGTAACCACAACGATGACTCGCAAAGCTGATGACCCTAACAAGTTGAAATAACACGTGCTAAGTATATGCGACTGAGCCGAATCTCATAATTTGGTTTTCTCCCTGTAAACCATTGGTTTCGTTAGGATATTATTCATTCTGTGTATAATTATAAAAACCGACCAAGTGCGTGTCGGGCCACGCGCAGTATAGGGTTCCGTAGTTGCCTGTCTGTCTTAGTTACATCGACGTGCGGTGCGGTTGCGTCGGCCGAATTTGTACGAAAATTGGCCTTTCCAAGTACACATTAAGTTGGTCAACTATTACTCGGTAATTACTTATGCCTACTTGTCCGTTATAGTTTTCCTTTTAAATGCATTATATGTACTACTACCATTAATTTTTTTTCACATTCCCAGTAGTAGCCATTTAGCTGGCAGGAGGGGGGACACACGACTCGAAATAAAATTAGGGCTTTAAAGCCCAATATCTCGCAAACGAATTACTGATTTGAAGATGGTTTTCGAAAACCCATAAAATTTTTGACCGAGCTATCCAACGATATCCCACACCATGGGTTTGACGAGAAAAAAAATTACATCCCCGCTTTACGTGTAGGGGAGGTACCCTAAAAAAAAGTATTTTTCCAAATTGTATTGTACTGTTTTGTCGGCATGATTGATTCATATATCCATGCCGAATCACAGTTTTCTAGTAGTAATGGTTACTGAGCTAAGCCGAAGACGGACAGACAGACGGACGGACATGGCGAAACTATAAGGGTTCCTTGTTGACTACGGAACCCTAAATATGGCAGACCACTTTCGTAGTTGACTGTACCGTAAACAAATGACTAACCTTGAAAAACTAAACACAAGTCTAAGTCTGTCGCAACCTTGTCATATCGATATAATGGCCGAAGAGAAGTGACTTGTTTATACGTCGAGATGACATGTCATCAGTCATATAGGCTGACCGTACGCGTTGTATGCAGACTTCTCGGTATTTCATAAGCGTTACCAGCAAAGTTAAATAATACCGATTAGTTGGTGAGAACGTAAACATGATACAATGAAGCGAAGCGCAAAATGTCGGTGATGCTCTATTATTCACAACGTACAACGTATTGGACGCGTAATTACAAATTTTAAATGTTGTGCAGGGGCATATGATTTGCCTATATACTAGAGTCAGCCCATTAACTTATTGTGTATAGTATAATGTGAAATGTAGTCCCCCATCGCCAACTTCAATGACAACCATGCAAACGTAAGCGTGGCAATTTAAATGCAGTATTTGTAGCTCCAGCTTGTTTCTTCTTGAATAGGTACCAACCAAGCAACATCAAGTTTCGTTTCTGAATTTGTAATACATATTTATTTATAATCACGCAAAGATCAATGACCATCATCTTCATTGATAAGAATTGTCAAGTAGTTGCTGTACTCTTCTTTGACCCGAACAGGCAACAGGGCGAGTAAAAGAAATCAGAACAGTTGAGTGAGCAGAACTCATGCGCCATATGGCATGAGCGTGAGTCAGTGCGTCCTATATCGTTGATTTACAGCCGTGGCGGTCTTGTCGTGGTACCGTCGTAATTGCGGTCGGGACCCCGCGACTTACGGCTCGTTTATCTAATTAGCGACAGCGGGCGAGTCTACCGACACGTCTGCTTGTTTCCACTGCAACTGGCCAGAGAATCCCGACAAGTTGCTTCGAGAACTTTGCTATCATTTGCTTCTCTATTCATGACGTAATTCGCTGGCGTTCATAGTGAACAAGTTCAACTTATTATCAAACCAATCCTAAATGCTGCATGTTGACAAGATCATCCATTCTAAAAAGCTTGCACAAGTTGACCTAGTCCCAATCCCAAACTATAAACTGTCCTTAAACGAACCTAGGACCCTAATGGTTGACTGGGTTATGTCGTCGTCAATCATTAGATTAATATCATCTGATTGATTTATTGGGTAAAGATGTTACAAATTTTGAAACTGGCTTGCGTTTTAGTACGTAATCTTGCATTTCACATCTAGATATAAATAAATAAATAAATATAAGGGGACAATCTTACACAAATCGACCAAGATATGTGTGAGATGTTATTCTGTCGGTAATAAATATTGAACTATTTAGATACAGCTAAAAACAAGGAACATAATTAGAATGTAACCCTCATTTAACGACCTTGTCGTGCAATTTTATGTTAATTTTGGCAAAACAAGTTACCTACTTAATTCAATCTACTTTACCGTGCCCATAATCATTATCGCAAAGATTGAGTTTGCATCCAATCAACTGTGATGATAATAAAAGCTAGGGCGAACTTTCTAAGTTGCTTGCACTATTCTACTAATATTATAAATGCGAAAGTTTGGATGTTTGGATGTTTGTTACTCAATCACGCCTAAACGGCTAAAATTATTTGGATGAAATTTTGCACGAAGATAGTTTATAGCCTGGATTAAAATGTAGGATAGCTTTTATTGCGGGTCCACGCAGACGAAGTCGCGGGCGGAAGCTAGTCAAACATAATTTCTGATTAGACCAAGGTATTAGACACAACAAGATATACTAGTTATTTAATATCTAAGTCATGGACATTGAGGCAGGAAGTAAGTATTTACAAACATTTGATGATAAATTGATAAAAGCATTGGGCGTTCCACCCATCTAGGAACACAGTTTTTAAATATGAACTACGTACAGTAAGTACCTACACCTAGTTGCCTAGTTCAATCCAAAGTTGACGTATTCAGTAATACGAGTAGATGAGGTACGATTTATATCAAAACACATTTCTCATTCCCAGATACCTATAGATAAAGCAATGATGCGTAGTTTCAGTGTCCGAGAGGCAACCGGATGGCTCGCAGTATTTTGAGCTCCCGAAGCGTTGTGGAACCGCCCTGTGCAACCCGAACTGAGCCAACTTGGATTGGGGCGGAAATTGGAGGAGAGGGGTAAAAAAAATTGTCGCAATGTATTCGATTGAAACAGCATTTCATTATATAAACAACGTACACACTTTCAGGCAGCCGCTGTTTCAATCGGCTGCCTCAAGACGAAAAAAACACTTTTTCATTATTTTTTTCTATTTCCGCCCCAGTTCGGGTTGGACAGGGCGGTTCCACAACACTTTGTGAACTCAAATACCGGGAGCCCTCCGATTGCTTAAATAACTGAAACTACGCGTCATTACTCTGAATACGAGTAACCAGTTAAAGACTGTAGTGCCATTGACATGAACGGTTTTCCGGGCAGAACTCAGGTGTGTTGGCGGAGACAATGCCTCTATCTGTGCGTGGAACTTGCAGGCCTTACCTTGACTCCTACGCCCAATACCTCCTTTTACCGGCCGACTGAACCTTGCCTGCAAGCGCTTAGATTACGGGCTATTAACTTAATCCAAGGCTGAATTCGGATAGTCCAATTTATTTAAAAATCATACATATATACATAGGTTCACTCCTTCATTCCCAATAGGGGTAGGCAGAGCACGTTCCAGTGCCGGTTTTAGCCCATCGCCCACAACACACTTTAACCCTTTTCCTTTATTACGACTCTTACAACACCCACAGGAAGAAAGGGGTGATGCTATTCTAACCCGGCACGACACTGGGTAAGGGCGTTTAAAACTCAATCACGCTTAAACGGCTGAACCGATTTGAATTAAATTTTGCACGAAGATAGTTTATAGCCTGGATTAAAATATAGGATAGTTTTTATCCCGGGTCCACGCGGACGACGTCGCGGGCGGAAGCTAGTAGCTTGTATAACAAGCACGAAACTACGGAACTCATGACATGCTATACAGTCAAGTTAGACAAACAAAACTATGGAAGCTACGGTAGCATAGTCATTCAAGCATGCGACTCTCAGACGGCAGTCGTGGGTTCGAATCCCGGCGCCGGCATGAGCATTGAGATTTCCAACCTATACGTACGGAATATTATTTGATGTGTATTTATGTGCATTAGCTTTCCAAAATTCAATGGTGTATGGAAAATCCCCAACCCGCACTCGGCCAGCGTGGGGCCTTCTGCCCATTCCGTCTTACCCTTGAAAAGAGGCATGTAACGTATCTTAGCAGTGAGACGTATATATAGACTGATGATGATGAGCGAAACAAAGCCACCCAAACTTTTAAAGCCTTTCCAAACGCAGGTATATATCGTTTTGTTCCGCTCACATCTATCTCCGATAAAAGAGCTATAAACTCGATCAACTGCGTTTTAACTTTGTTATTGTCAAGTTTTGTTATGCTATTATTTATAAGGAGTGGCCTCGAAGCTAATGAATGGGCCACGCTTGCCGCCGCCCACGAGTTGGTTCATTCATACTTAGCCCTGCGTGGTCGCGCTCAATGCCGCTTGCATTGCTGTCGCACATCACACTACACGAAACACGTGGCGCCTGGGCTCAAACAAACAAACAAACATTTCGTAACCTATTAATTCACTGATTCTCTTAGCAGAGCGCTAAACAGCTAACACGGGTAACGAAAGCAAGCCCACACAAGTTGAAGTTCGTTCTAGGCACAACTGACAGGACGAGCAGTACGAGCACCCACCACCCGGGCACTCTTCCCCGTAATAAAATATTTGCGTAAACTTTAAATGTCAAATGTAAAACCTTTCTGAATGATAAAAGAATGCCTGAAGCTTTTTATTAATTCTAACAACCCAATTCCCATTCAACAGGTTGACCCGCAGCTAAAGGTCAAAATCTAGAAGACATAAATGTCAAAGTTCGCGATAAATTAGGTGAGCCATTTGTGCCGGCGGCAGCGGCAGAGCAACGGGCATCACCGCAACTGGCTAGCATGATCGACCCCCGGCGGCCCGATTCCGGGCTAAAACAAATGAAGAGGAAAATGTAGAGACGAGTCTTCTTTAAATGTGATGCTAGGCGGGTGTGGGGTGGGTTCGATGAATGGTACTCGGAAGATGGGTAAAGGTGGTGGATTTGGTTGGGGGTGGGGGGGCGCTCGCGCGTTTGGTGGCCATGGCCACGGGATGACGTCTGACATTCAGCGACGCGTGCGCGCGAGCGGCAGGGTTCAAGGACGCCGCATCGATCGCACTTAGTGGCGGATTGCTCGGGGCCACGGCCGGACGCCGCTTCGCACCGGATCGATGCCGCCGTCCGCGACTCGCCACAACCACTAGGCTCCTCACGATCCTTCCTTCCTCTCAAACATAATAAGCAACGTGATCTATTTAGATTACACATTGATCCAATTTATTGAATGCACACTGCTTAATCTGCCGCATGAAGGAGAAAACATAACCTGCTCGCATATGGCCCGTTTCGTCAAGTTGTAACTTCGTGAAACGGGCCCCTATAGTTTAAAGTAGAAGATGAACTACAAAGGAATTTGCCATAAAAACCTAGCTTTGACTAGTGTAAGTATATTTAGACTTCTGACCTAGTTCAGCCAGAAAACACCTACAGAGATGAATATTTAGATAGGTAGAATTGCATATTGGTAGGCATTTGGAGCACATACGAGTACTTTGCAGACATATGTTTCAAAGTTTAAATTAAAAGCTGGTAAATCTTAGTACCGTTATTATTCCAGGAACTAGTTTACTCTGTCAATAACTGCAAAGACATATCTTGCCCATAGAAAATTAACATGTCTGATATCTGGTACCAGTACCACCCATGTTATGTAATAGGAGATTCGATTGCAGGAGTCTGATTCCCAGAAATCAAGATTATAAAATCTCAATGTGATATGAAATATTATAACCAATTTTTGTGCACGGCATCTGAAACTTGATTTAACGGTAATCTTGAATCTATGCTTACAGTTATGGCTGTCATCGAGAAAACGATACTTAATAGTGTAATAAACTGATTTAATAATAAAAAATGACATGGGCCATTCAACCGTTATTACAAGTCTACACAAGGAAGGTGTGTAGGTAATGTTTTAGGGTTCATGGTTGCGTTGCATGTATGTCATTTTTTTTTATTTCACCAGAACTACTAAGCACCTAAAATTTAGGTGTGTGAGGTAGATACATCGATAGAATCCTTGCGTATGTGCCAGGATTTTTTTGCCAACCCATAGGCGAATTATTTTTAATGTACTTACCTTTTTAATTCGATATAAAATACTTTTCATCCATTAAACAGATGGGTCGTGCCTCTACTCGTATCTTGGGTTATTTCTAAGATCTCAGAAATTAAACACAGTTCCAAACATGCGGTGTATAGCGTCATTATTAACGACTGACTATCGATTTCGTATTAGCAAACAAGTTGAAAATAATCCATACTTGCTGACGTAAATGATGTTCGCGACTTCCCAAGTGTTTGTATGATGGCTGCTATTATCATTTATCACGTATGCTTCCAACGAATGGTAAACAACACACTGACTGGCATTGTATACACTCGCGAGCAAAAGTATCGAATCACTCATACACACACAGCATTTTGTCATGTGTTCACAATATCTTTGTAAATCGATTTTTTCTAAATTACTTAAGAAATGTAATTATGTTTCTTGAAATATAAGCTTTATAAAAAGCTATGAGACATGAAAATTGGCCCAGGATTTTTCAGATTATGGGCAATTTCCTGGTTTGTGAGCCTTTACGCGTTACGACGTGCATGTATTGCACTACCCTTGACCCCTAAGTATATAACGGGGGTAGAGGGGTGGTTTGTTATCAGACACTTATCAGCAGTCGACTGGTACACATCTCCGCATTTTATTCTGTGAAAAAACGGAAACTGAAGTCGCCGTAGTCATCTAGCTCCTGCAAGAAGGGTGTAGTCAACGTTAAGTACCTGCCGAGGTGAATCTGAGCCGTTTGTAAACTTTACTAGAAGTTTCAGCAAACTTGAGCTTTTACTTCAAGACCAAGAAGCGGCCGCAGAAGGTGCACATCAAAGAGGGACGACCGCTTCATTGTCTCAACATCTCTCTAAGATCAGACAGGATTTACCATCTATCAGCGTCTGCTTGAGGTGCGAGGAGTGGCTGCCAACGAGTGGAGAGTGAGAGGAAGACTCAAGGCAGCGAATTAGACACCCAGTAGGCCTGCGAAGGGGCCCAGGTTACTAGTGCGGCACGGCACCGTACAGCCCGAAGAACATTTGCAGAATTCATAAGAGTTGAACCCTTGAGCAATGGACCACAATTGTCTTATCGGACGAGTGTAGAATGTGTCTAAATAGCTACGACCGAAGAGGAAGAGTCTACAGAAGACCAGAAGAACAATATGTTCAGTGCTGCTTCTCCGAAAGAGTGGCTCTGTTATGTTTTGGGGCGGCATCTCGTACGATGCGCGGACTGAGGTGATTTTCGTGCCTAACGGTGGTCGTGGCGGTGGATTGACGGCTGCCAGGTACATAACGGAGATTGAAAGATCATGTCGTCCCTTATGCTGGTATTTTTGATGAGTGGTTCATGCTAATGCAGGATAATGCCGCTCGTCATACCGCAAGTGTCACCGCTGCCTAATACCTCCGCGAGGTGGGCATCGAGACCATGAACTGGCCAGCGATGAGTCGGGACCTCAACCCCATTGAATACATGTGGCACTACCTGAAGAGAAAGGTTCGGGCTCGGGATCCTGCCCCGGCCACTGTTGACGAGTTGAAGATAGCTTTGCTGGAGGAGTGGGACGCTATTCCTCGAGACTACGTTAGAAAATTAATTAGGTCGATGAAAAATCGCTTAAACTGTGTCAGCAGGACTAGGGGTGGCAATACCCGATACTAATTTAATTATAATAAATTGTATTGTATGTTAAATACGCCTTGTAAAGGTTGAACACCGTTACAAACTATTTAGAGACCAATTTGATCACAAGGAACTGCGCTCTATAATATGTCGATTGTTTTCTTTCTTATTTTTATACGTTGTCAAAATGTCGAGCAAACAACATCAACAATGCGAACTCATTTTGCACGAATATATAGAAAATTCAATGCTAAGCTACAGAGATATCGCAGAAAGACTGAAATGTCCCCAATCTACGGTTTGTCGCGTATTAAAAAGGTTTATAGAAAGCCAGGAAGTGGTGGGTTGCAGGCAGTCAAGAATAAAAAAAGGACGAGTGTTGTAAGGATTTTTGCCTCAAATCCTACGATTTCATCTCGTGACGTTGCCAAGAAAGTGAAAATATCTCAGTCCTATGTTCAAAAAGTAAAACGTAGGGCCAGGACAAAGAAGTTATAAAGCCCAGGCCGCACCAGATCGAGACTCGAAACAGAACCTATCCGCAAAAAAACGGTCACGAAAACTTTATGAAAATTTTATTACGAAATTTGCATGAGCGGTCATGGACGACGAAACATATATAAAAGCAGATTTTAAACAAATTCCTGGGCAGGAGTTCTATACCAGCGTAAGTCGAACAGATGCTCCTGAAGAATGTATATTAAAAATCCGGCCAAGAGCGTGTCGGACCACGCTCAGTGTAGGGTTCCGTAGTTTTTCGTCCGTCACAGTAAGTGTCCCCACTTAAGCGTTAAGAAAAATATAGACAGACACAATACAAGCAATACTTAGCGAACAATTTTATTATTAGACAACGAACTACTGAAGACAACTAAGACAGTTCGAGCACGACAAATTTTCGACCTAATGTATGGGCGCACCTGCTCCGACCACATTAAATCAGGAAAAATCTTAACAGCGCCATGTACAATGTGAGCGCACGTCATTTCATTGTGATTTTGTTGAAATTACAGGTACAATAAACACCTGCTTATACGGTTAAATTACAAACTTAGTCCAGAAATTATTTTGTATTTTTTTTCAAAAACTATTATACCTATCAAGTTCAAAATAATTTGCTAAAAAGTTTTTATAAAGTTCTACTTTTGAGTTATTTCATATTTTAAAACTTATGGTTCAAAAGTTCAAGAGGGGGGGACACATTTTTTTTTACTTCTAGAGCGATTATCTCTGAAAATATTAACATCATCATAAAACGATTTTAGCAAACCCCATTCCCCAATTCATTTTTAAATACCTATCCACAATATATCACACGTTAGGGTTGAAATGAAAAAAAAAACACCCCACGTTACGTATAGGGGAGGTAACCTAATAAAAAAAAACACTTTTTATTTTACCACTTTGTCGGCGTGATTGATATACATATTAGTACCAAATTTCAGCTTTCTAGTGCTAACGGTTACTGAGATTATCCGCGGACGGACGGATAGACAAAGCGAAACTATATGGGTTCCTAGTCGACTACGGAACCCTAAAAAAGATCAAAATTTCCAAAAAATACCTTCTCTGGCAGGCAATATGTAGCTGCGGACAAAGAAGTCGCTCGTTTATTACCACCGGCACAATAAACGGTGATATTTATCAAAAATACCTAATGTTTACAGAAACGTTTGCTGCCTTTCATAATAAAGCACGACCCCACCGTTATTTTGGCCAGATTTAGCCAATTGCCATTACGCAAAAACAGTGATGGAATGGTATGACGCAAACGGGATCGTGGTGGTACCCAAAGTATGCAACCCACCAAATAGAAATAGTCCAGAATTGCGGCCTGTTGAAGAGTACTGGAGTATTATAATGGGAATTTTAAAAAAGAAAGGCGGAAAAGTAAAAAACATCTCTGAGCTACAAAAAATGTAAACATGAGCGTCGAAACGGTGTCCTAATGAGATGGTGCAGTCTTATGAGCCGTGTGCGTAGGAAAGTTAGAAGTATGGCTTACTGTGTAGACAATAACTAAAATAGGAAATGTTATTTTATACTTTATTTAATTTGTCATTAAATATGGAAAACATAATGTAGTTATTTATTGTTAAAATAATTTAACGTCAATATTTGTTTGCCCCAGTTTTGGCGTGGTCAACCTTATACCAAGTTTGCCTTGTTTATTTTTAGATTTTCAGGCTACTTCCGTTATTCGGGTTTTTTTTCAGCCTTTTGACCTTGAATATTATTAAATGAGCACATTTTCAAATGGGCTACATTATTAGCTTTTATTTGGTAAGTACCATAATTTTCAGATTCGGGCGGGAAATTACAAAGATATTGGATGCACATGAAAAACTGCAGTGATTTGATACTTTTGTTCGCGTGTATGATATGACTAAATATTTACAATGCAAGGAACTCAAAACCGCAAGACGGCAACGGTGGTAAACATGGGTACAATACGGCTGATGAGCACCGGTGTCATCCTTATTGCTTCACGGGAGTTTTACCTAGGCGACTACAGGGTAACGCCTGCATCACAAATCACACCGCCGTGGCTTGCAGTAGCGGTCAATAGTAAAACTGACAGTTCATGTCAAAACTACTATTGACCGCCCGCAGACCGCGTCAGTGTGATTCAGGCTTTAAGTGTGAACAGTAGTTCCCCGTGAAAGTATTTATGACATTGACAATATGATGGAATTATTGAATTTCACTTGGCATGTAGGTAACATTTTCACTGTACCTGTAGCCAACTCGATTACTGGACTCGCCTTTCTAGAAGAATCCCACGACGATGGGATCCATCCACCATCTAAAAAATCTCCGATACTGAACAACTCGGTTCGTGTTACATTAGTTATCATTTTAATATTTATTTATTTATTTGAATCAGGCAAACAAGGCCCATAATATTACAAATACCTTAAAGACTAACATACATATCAATATAAACTTATTAAAAACTACAAAAACACACTACTATACGAAGGTCATGCCAAAACAAGTTAGATACTCCATGGTCATTTGATTGATACTGGCAAGTTATACACCATTGTAAAGGCTGGTTATTTGCTTATGAATTCAAAAATAGAACACTCGGAAAATCTTTGTATGTTTTTTATATTCCTTTTCTGGTTGAATTTGGGGGGAATTTGCCGCAACAATGGAGCTCACTCGACGTGTTTTTCGTTTTATGATTTATTATAACTTTAAAACAGGTTTAAAACCTCAAAAGTGTTTTGAACTTTTAGTCACGACTTTTGGTGAGTTTGCGTGTTGACGTGCAACTATTTTAATTAGTTTGCTGAATTTAAAAGAGGTCGGTAGAGCTTTGAAGATGAGGCGAAGACAGGACGGCCGCCAACCCCAGTCACTCAAGAAAATGTGCAAGCTGTGGAAAAAAGTATTCGTGCCGACGAATTACATATGTAGAGCTCGAGCGTGAACTGGGCATTGGATCAGCAGCATTGCAAACTATCATTCATGATCAACTGTTCCTTCATAAGCGTTGTTCAAGATGGGTGCCGCACAAACTCACCGATTTGCAGAAATACCGCCGCGTGGACTGATGCAAATATATAAATTATATAAAAATATATAAATAAACTCGACGCTGGCGAGAAAAAAACGTTTATGATATACTGACAGGTGAAACATGGCTATAAAACTACGATCCTGAAACAAAGCGACAGTCCACAGTATGGTGCTTTGAAGATGAGCCGACTCCAACAAAATGTCGCCGAGCACGAAGTACACAGAAACAAATGGTTGCCTCATTTTTCTGCAAGACGGGACGTATTGCTAGAAGATCAAAGGACAGTTAATTCAGAATGGTATGTGAGAGTTTGTGCCCCAAGAGTATTGTCAGCTTGGTGTGCCAAGCGGCCCAAGTCAGGAACGCAGCACCTGCTCTGGCACCACGACAACCGCTGCCCCGCACACTTCTGCTAGAACACTTGACTATTTCAGGTCATAAAACATTACTATTCTAAGTATAAAATTAAGAGGAAAGCGATTTGAGAACAAAGAAGATGCCCTGGCTGCGTATACCTAATTATGAAATTTCTGAGGTGTCTAAAGAAGAGTGATCATCAGTATTTTCCAAGTGGTTCAGACGGATGGAAAAGTGTATACGTGTTCACGGTGAATACTTCGAAAGAATAGATAACTGTAATAAAGAATAAACTGTAACTTTTGAGTATCTAATTTCTTTTGGCATGACCCTCGTAGGTATAGTCAGCAAAGTAGTTTAGCTAGCATCCCTGCAAACTGATGAAACGAAAAAAGTTTTAGGCATTAAGGTCTCACAAATCATAAATGTCTAAAATCCATATGTGCCTAGAAATTCTGAATGTTTTGGTAGTTTTATGTTAGGATCTTTGACTTCATCATCATCATCATCATCATCATATCAGCCGAAAGACGTCCACTGCTGGAAATAGGCCTCCCCCAAAGAGTGCCAAAGTGACCGGTCCTGCGCCATCCGCATCCAGCGGACTCCAGCAACCTTTACCAGGTCATCAGTCCACCTTGTGGGGGGGGCCTACCCACGCCGCGCCTTCCGGTACGGTATCTTTGAATTACATTCTTTTTTTTCTCGCTTTTCTTTATCGGTGAGTATTTTAGTTTTGTTCGCCGTAGAATTACCTGCCCGTCCCATCGGATTATCAGCGCTGGCCATTATGCCAGCACCGTGCTGAGGTGGAACCGCGTCGTAACAATTATGTACTGACTCTTGTAATTAAGCTGATTTTAAACAAATGCCTGCTCTTCAAAAGTCAGTGTTCAGCGACTGACTTCCAACGTCCGAGAATTCACTGAATATAATGATCAAAAGGGTAACGACACATTGTGCGCGGTGTCATATGCGTTTGTATTTTTGTGGAAGCGAGCTGATTGCGCGCATATAATCCGCCGTAAATAAGAGACGCGTGCGCCGCTGATTACACTACGGGCCCGCACAGGGATGCTGGGAGTCGAACCATGCATAAAAGATGTGTTTTTCTCCAAAATACTCGGAAATGTTCAGCTTACTGTAGCAAATATAGTACGCGAAGCTCCTCGTTACTGACGAGCGCAAATTCAAAAAGTTACTTATCGCAGACTGGCCCGGCCTTTAGGCATTACAGGCAGGCCGCGTCTAGCTGAAAGTGCATGTATGAAATAGCATTACTATACTTATTATTTAATAATATAATAATAAAAATTTACGACATGATCTTTTGACTCGGACAAATCAGTGCAAACAACCAAATGGTCATACATTGAAAGGCCAAGCAATTTGCCACAACTTGCTATAGTTAGGATAAAAGGTATGTATTCCAACTATTGCGAGTTGGTGTGACAAATTGCATCGTTTCTAGTGTGCTTAAAGATTTTTAATTATTTTTTATTGTCACGGACTACTCTTGTGCCTAAGTGATAGAAGTGACGTAGGGTAATTTTGCCGGTTAGCAACCTCCTAATTTTTGATGCCGGTTTGCGACCACTCAGGTGAGTTGCTGAAAGGATATCTTCTCGTTTTTCATTAGATTCCTTTTTAATAAAATACGTACTTACTTAAAAAAATGCAAACAGCCCACGGTTTCACTCCCCCAGTTAGCGTACCTACCTACAAAATTTAGACAGGTCTAAAGTCCGCTTAAGTAATGAAGTATTAACCATTGAGCCGTTTACTGTACTCTTAAAACTGAATTTATGTCAATTCCGGAATTTGCTTAGTTAAATAAATAATTGCACACTGCATCTCAGTGGTCGCGTGCAGTGATTGCGAATACAAGTGTCGCGAGTGCGTGTCAAATCGTTCTGCGCCCACGCCGCGCATCCCGCTGTCGTGGACTGATTCGCCACACTATCCTCCTATTCCAAAACGTCTTGTGTCAGCTAACTCTGTAAGCGTTTATGACCTATGGCCGCGTTTCGCCACTACTTTTAAAAGATTATACCTCGTTTAACTTCTTCTGCTGGGTTCGTACAACGTGAGACGAGAAAGTCTACCCGCCTTTTTTCTAATTAGCAGAGTTTGGCAGAGAGTGAAGTCGCCGGACTTGCGAAGTTGCGACTTGGCGGGCATTTGTGCTAGTCCTCCTGCGTTTAGGTAATTTCGTACAGAAAACAAACCAACCTACTTAGCATAAGTAGACGAAATGAGACATCAAAGTACCTTTAATTGCAATCGCGTGCAATCTGTGCAACTAAACGGAACAATGCGTCAACATTTTTTATTTATAATTATTGTTTATAATCGCTTGCCGCCGGAACCTTAACAAATGAAACTTAAGAAAAAATAGTTATTCCATTATATAATAAGAATAAAATTAGAAATAGGCATAAAAGTAAATTCGAAGCGTATCTCTATTCATGAGCAGAAAACATTCTGTAAGAGTCATGAACTAAAGTTGTTTCTCCTGTATGCGAACGAACCTATGCCTCATTCCAGATAATATTAGAATTTTAAGATAAATTCGTCTACGTCTCTTCGTTTATAATATTGTACTATATTTCGATCATTAAGTGCTTTTCAAACCTAAGCAATAGGTACAATTTGTTGCGTTTCAGTTTTGCTTGAAATTGCAAATCAATTAACGCACGATTTTTCAAATCTCATGGAATAAGGGTACTGGCCCTTATTTACCGGTTATGAGTTAATCCGTATATAGAGAACCCAAACGCCAGTTTAGTCAAGAAAAATAAATGATTTAATACTCCCATATCCTAAATTACCAGGAACAGTATCCTATAGACAAATAAACCTGTCATCTGGCACCTGAATAAATATGTATATGATCCGTAAACTTAAATAATGTATAAATATCATAAGGAGGGTAATGAATGAAGAAGTTTGCTTAGATTAAAAGCTAATTTCGAGAGAAAAGATATTAGAGAAGGTTTATGAATTAGGAACAATGGGGATATAAAAACCCACGCAGGTTGCGTAGTATGGGTACGCCTCCTACTCATGATTATTATAAACAAAGTTGTAGCCTTCCCACATCATATCCTCCTAGAGACATGAAAATAGTAATTTCGACAGTACTTGGCTTATTAACAAAAGGGCGTGTCTAATCAAAACCTACTTTCTACTCTACTCGCCCAGCCCGTTTGACAGGTAAGCAATAGTGAGGAGCGCCCCTAATTATACGAGTATCTGCGAATTCAAGCAATAAAGTAGAGTAACCTCCTAAACTCATGCATAGGCAATGAATTCTAATATCATAATCAGGGGGCAGCCACAGACCATACTGCGTTATGGATATGCTTAATTAACACAATGATTCCAAAAAAGGTATTCAAGTTATCTACGTTACGAGTACTTTGCACCATTCACGTTTTCTGACCATAACAAATGCCATGAAATGTGAAGTGTAATAGTGTGCGGCGCCATTCATGAATTTTCCAGCCGTTACAGGAACGTGGTGTGAGGGGAGGGGTGGGGGCCCGGGGTAAGGGTAGGGTGCCCCCTGTTTCATGAATGAGGCCGTACGTCATTGGTATCGATCGGAGCGGGCCGGCCGAGGGTAAGGTTGCTACGCAAGGGCAATGTTAGGGACGATCAACAGGTGGATACTGACGCACGAGGCAGGAGGGAGGTTTCCGTGCCTCACATACATCACTCACTTCAACGAATGACGTCATACACGTTGATAAACACAGCCTCCATGTAATGAGTCTAGTGAGTTCGGTTATGTCGCATTTATTATGCAACGATTTCGTATGAATAAGCCTGAATAAATCAAGAGGAAACAAATGCCATGAAAAGAAAATGGATGACTCACTCGCAGCTACTCATTGCATACCACCCCGTACTTTAAACAGGAAGATATCTGCCAATTTCCTGCTTTAAAAAACGGCTAAGGCAAACACACATATATACATTTATATAATTTGCAAAGCGTGATGATTAATTCATATCAATAGAGTTGAAAAAACAACATTGGCAGGATTGTAAATTAGTAACATATGTTTGCTGTGCTCCGTATAAACAATAACATGTTAAATATAATAAAGCCGATTTGATAGAACACGAAACACGAACACGTAACAATAAGTGAATTAATAAATAGAAACGAAGTTTGTCGAATAAGTAGTTAAGACCAATATGAAATACAAAACCGGCCAAGTGCGAGTCGGACTCGCGCACGAAGGGTTCCGTACCATTATCTATAAAAACGGCAAAAAAAAACCGTTTGGTGTACGGGAGCCCCCTTAAATATTTATTTTATTCTGTATTTTAGTATTTTTTGTTATAGCGGCAACAGAAATACATCTGTGAAAATTTCAACTGGCTAACTATCACGGTTCATGAGATGATTACCGACCGGACAGCCTGGTGACTAGGGATTGCAATCCGGTCCGGCGGATCCGGTATATTTTGATAGCCATCGGATCCGGACCGGACCGGATCCGGATCCGGTAGACTCAAAAAGATTGCTAAAACGCAGCACTTCAATTAAACTTGCTTTACAAATCTTACTATTCCCAACCCGAATTTCATGATAGTTTCCTTGAATCTCGAATTAGAAGTTAATTCTGTCTAATCGTTATGTTTACGGTGATTATATTGTTTTAGTAATATATAAATCCAGACATTCCAGATGATCTCAGGAAACAATCTATTTTTAGAACATTACTTACCAAGGACTGTAAACACGTTACTGCCCGTGGTGATTACACAATTTTATGTCTTCACCTGGCCACAATGAGTTTTACCATACGCTCAGCGTGCGGTAAAACTCACATTATGGCCAGGTGTGACCTAAATTTTATTTATGTGATGTTAATCCTTAATTTGGTGATAATCGTGATAGTTTCCTTGAATCTCGATATTCTCGATCTCGAATAAGAAGTTTATTTTGTTTGTTACTTATGTTTAAGTATGTTGATTATTGATTATATAATTTCGTTATGTTTACTTACATTCGTTGATTATTGATTATACAATTTTAATAGCATTTTAGCAGTTTAAGTCATCTTTGCGCGCGGCTGTGCGAGTATGTTTGCGAGCGCTTGTACCGTGTACCTAATGTACCTATGCAGTTTAAATTTGTGCGGCAGTGACACGGCAGTTTTCGTAAGCGCAAGCAGTAATAAGCGCATGTACAGCCGCGTACAAAGATGAGTTGAACTATACTTGAATTTATAGTTGTTTGAATGGAGGATCTCAAATCTCAAAGGATAATTTGATCTCAAATAGACAAACGAGTAGATTCACTAAACTTTCAAAAGTAGTAAAATAAGCAAATCAATAAGGTTACAAAACATTTATATTATTAAGACTGATTATTGCAATATTTGTAATACTTAATACTAATGAAAGAGTAATTAATAGTTGTACCTAATAATTGTTGTTAATTTTGAATAAAGATGTTTTTTTTTACATTTTGCGTGATTGGTTTACCTATTAGTATTTTTAAAGCAAACCAATATTATTTACACCAGCCCTCTTTTTATGTACTTACTACTGAAAGAGTAATTAATAGTTGTACCTAGTAATTGTTGTTAATTTTGAATAGATGTTTTTTTTTTACATTTTGCATGCTTGGTTTACCTATTAGTATTTTTAAAGCAAACCAATATTATTTACACCAGCCCTCTTTTTATGTCATCAAACTTAACAAAAAAAAATATTATTAATATAAGCAGCAGCGTAATACCAATTCGGCCGGATTTAAAATCATACCGGATTGCAATCCCTACTGGTGACAGACGGACGGACAGCGGAGTCTTAGTAATAGGGTCCCGTTTTACCCTTTGGGTACGGAACCCTAAAAAAGACAAAAAAGTTTAGTGTTTCAGATAGGTAACGCACTATTCACACTATTTATACTATCAAACGTTCGATGAGCTTTCTGTCGGAGTGATAAGTGATCTCGTACTGGCCTTCATTCCAGAATGCGTTACTGACGTACCGTATTGAGAATCGTATTAGTTGATCCCACATATTTGGCTGTGGGTTCCAATCTAATCTCTATACGTAGCGTGTTCCTGAATGAAAATCCCAGTGATAATGGTAACTACGGTGGTGCCGTGCGTCATGTCATGCCGAGGGGGTCGGCGGGCGGGCCCTCGTGACGTCAGCGCACCCTCGCCGTCTCGCGACAATTACTCGGTAATCATCGTTTCGTTCTCTTTAAAGTCACAAACGTAAACCTGCCAGCTTGACGTCACGGCTCGGTGGGAATACGCAGTGTTTATCAATAGGCAGTGATAAACACTGCGTATTCCCGCATTGAAAGGTTTCACGCTTCCAGTCAACGACAATAATTACGACGACCGGTCAGCGTAGTGTGTAGTGACGCTGTCTACGAAGCCGAAGATCCCGGTTTCAAATCCCGGTAAGGGCAAGTATTTGTGTGATGAGCATGAATGTGTGTTTCCGAGTCTTGGATATTTTCTATGTAAGTATTAACAGTATTTATATCTATCAAATATGTCGTCGTCTAGTATACCTACTCATAACACAAGCCTTATTGAGCGTACCAGAGCTTATTATGGGAGCTAGTTCGATTTGTGTAAGATTGTCCCCTAGTAGATATACCTATTTATTTATTAAGAATTATGAAATAATTTAAATTAAATCACAATCTGATTATAAGTTCCTTGCTGCGCTTCACACACAGCACTTAACTATATCGCCAGAGATACATCGTCGTGATCAGACGATTGACAAATAAGAATACACCTAAAGCGACTTTAGGTCCCTATGTAGGTATTTTTCTGATATTTGTTCGGTTATTAGCCTACGTATAAATGCCCGCCATCTGCCATCATGATATACCTAAGCACGTTTTCGTGATGCGATTCAACAATTCAAGTCTGTATCTATGACTCCCCGCACCCCATCACGTTAATGGCATCCCGATGGACACTACCCAGATACTAGTACCTGCTACGTATGCACGTAGGCGTTAGATTACCCAGATTACGCAGTCTTAAAATGAACGATGACTTTTCAGGTGTCATGCACGTCATAGAATCCGCTCGAGATTAGCTTTCGAGTGTCGTAATTATAGCTGTCCGTTGTGACGTCCGGCCGGGTAGTGGAGTTGCCAAGCCACGCATTATTGTCCAATGAGCGAGAACTATTTGCGCGCGTTTGCATCACTGCGCTATTTCAGCGCGCGTTATCGGTCAACGCTGGGCGGGCGGCAGCACTCCAAATCCCCGTGGAGCACTTTTTTGCACGTCATTACTAAACACAAGTGGATACAGGGAACATTCGAGTAGAGTAAACATAGGTGCATCAAGCACAGAATATGTTAAATGCCTGTTGCAAACACGATGGTTCCAGTGACATAGGTACCCCATTAATCTTCTGGGTATTTCACAAACGGCGCGATGTAAGTACCCAAATTATTCATCATAATTCAATTCAATTCAATTCAATCTTTATTGATAACATGGTTACAGGTCAGTTTACACAGAATATTAATTTGAACATTTCATATAGGTACAGACAACATTAAATATCATACATTATTATTATATTATGAATTATCATTACATTTATTACTATTATATTAGGTATCAGTTTCAGTTTCTTTATTTATAAATTTTATAATGAACATTTCAATTACATGTCAGTTTTTATTATACATATTATTATTATTTTTACATCCTATGTCTATATTATATTAACAACAATAAGTATCTCATTTTAATAATTACATAACATTGTTTTTATTCATAAATTCATCTAATGAGTAGAATGCTTTTTCTATTAAATATTCCTTAAGCTTACTTATAAACATGTTATCTGATAATTCGGCTGACTTTAAGTTAACACACACAACACTAACACAAATCACACTTATACAAATCTCTCACAGCTGAACAAAGTCCTCCTCCCATGGACGAGAAGGGATATTAGGCGCTGTGGCTGTGTCAATACAAGTTGGAAACGTCTCATACTTTCACCTTCATATAATCACTACGAAAACATGCTGGAAGCTAGAATCTTCGCAATACCAGTGGCAAGAGTGAGTTCGGTCTTTGCTCGTCGGTTCGCAGATGTTGCGCATCCTCGTTTGTATAACGTGGCAGTCAAAGCCTGTGACTTTAAACTTCTAAGCATACGACAGACTAAATTTAAAAAAGAGAATGGTTGAACGGCTTGGAATACAGAGAAACTGAAAACTTACTACGAGTAATCTACTGACACAGACACAGACACTCACACATACTTACACTTACACACACACATACTCACACACACACAAATTCTGAAATATCTTAACTATTAAACTCCAAATATAAATAACTGTGTTAATGCTAATGTTAAATTATGTGGTGTCACAGGACAGGCTTAGCCTAGTGTGAGCCACTGTTTTTTGGGTAAGAGCATATGTGAATGTATCTACTCTGAAATAAATGTTTACTTTTACTTTACTTTAGTTAAAAGAATTTGCACGTACCGAAACATAATAATCAGCACCATACGAACTTGAACTTTAAAGCAAGTAGATCTTGGATAGGAAAGAGTGTACGACTGAGAAGAAGAAGAATCTGTATAAGAAGTAAAAGTATGTGAGAAGGCCATAATTCATCAGACTTCATCGCTAAGTGCACATTGGTATCCTTATTATCTATAACAAAACAGTAATAAAAATATGTCTATCTCGTCATTATTCCCGCTTGTGCCCTAGGAGCTCGAGGTCTGCTTTGACATCCAACCCCCAGGATTTGTTAAAAATGTGTAACCGTAATAAAAATATTACTAATTTAATTTTGTTAATGTCACTAGTGACCGGTGACCGCTCTTACCAACCCAATCTCACTACAGTTCCAATATAGAGAACTTTGTTTAGTTTTATTAGTTTCTACTCTTTTTGTTTGCACCAGACCGACCAAGCAATAGACAAAACAATCCATAACCGATATTGCATTCTATAAATAGAATCGATCAAATAAGTAATTTATATTTATAAACGAAATAGTGTTTCTATTCCCGTCCGCTATTGGCTTCGTGGCCGCTTGCATTTCGGCAGGGTATTGTTAGCAGTACTATTTACACTCGCTGCCCGAGTGACTTCAGCTTGGTGATGCTCGCAGCGACTCACTACCTACATGACACGGGCATGATTCATGTGATATTATAGTTAATGCCTTGGCCAGACTGCAGGTCTCACTCTTCGCCTTCTCGTGTTACTTTTAGGATAATTATCTACATATTATTCTATCTAATGATACTTAATTAGAAAGATAATGTTTGATGATTAAACAGAAGTCTTCAAATTTAATTAATGTAGTCAAACACCTCCTTTTTTATGACATTTCTTTTATTATCTATTTATTTATATAAGCGGACTCATGAACATGATCCTAGCGCTATCTTGTCCGGGTTGGCCTTTCTGATGTTTTGCGTCCACTTTGCCCTTTGCGTACATTCATTTCATTTTCTCCGCCTAATCGACAGGTGTTTAGTGTTCCGTACTACACTGTGCACTGTTATGATATAAAAAACCGACCAAGTGCGTGTCGGGCCACGCGCAGTGTAGGGTTCCGTAGTTGCTCGTCTGTATTTGTTACATCGACACGTCAAAGTAAATGGTGCGGTTGCGTCCGCCAAATTTGTACGAAAGATGACCTTTTAAGTTGGTCGACAATTAATTGGTAACTAGTTATACATACTTAGCCGTGATTAGGGTAGTTTTCCTTTTAAATTGATTATAATATGTACTACTGCCACGATTTTTTTCACATCCCCAGTAGTAGCCATTTAGTCGGCCGGCCGGCCAATATCTCGCAAAAGAATAACTGAGTTGAAAAATGGTTTTAAAATACCCATAATATTTTTGAACAAGCTAGACCCAACATTATAGGTTTATCGAGAAAAAAAATTACATCCCCACTTTAGGTGTAAGGGGTATTGCAATCGCGTGCAATCTGTGCAACTAATTGGAACAATGCGTCAACATTTTTTATTTATAATTATTGTTTATAATCGCTTGCCACCGGAACCTTAACAAATGAAACTTAAGAAAAAATAGTTATTCCATTATATAATACGAATAAAATTAGAAATAGGCATAAAAGTAAATTCGAAGCGTATCTCTATTCATGAGCAGAAAACATTCTGTAAGAGTCATGAACTAAAGTTGTTTCTCCTGTATGCGAACGAACCTATGCCTCATTCCAGATAACATTAGAATTTTAAGATAAATTCGTCTACGTCTCTTCGTTTATAATATTGTACTATATTTCGATCATTAAGTGCTTTTCAAACCTAAGCAATAGGTACAATTTGTTGCGTTTCAGTTTTGCTTGAAATTGCAAATCAATTAACGCACGATTTTTCAAATCTCATGGAATAAGGGTACTGGCCCTTATTTACCGGTTATGAGTTAATCCGTATATAGCGAACCCAAACGCCAGTTTAGTCAAGAAAAATAAATGATTTAATACTCCCATATCCTTAATTACCAGGAACAGTATCCTATAGACAAATAAACCTGTCATCTCTACACACTAAAAAAAATATTTTTACAAGATTTTATTCTACTGTATTGTCGGCGTGATTGATTTATATACCTACCCATGCCGAATAACAGTTTTCTAGTAGCCAGGGTTACTGAGCTAAGCCGAAGACGGACAGACGGACGGACATGGCGAAACTATACTCCTCGTTGACTACGGAACCCTAAAAACGGATTCATGGCATTGAGCAATCGTACCTAATTTAGCTGTAGGTACGTCTTCGCCTGTACCGCTATGCATGCAGGGCAGGAAAGACCAGGAAATTATTAAGGTATGTCAGATGCATACAACACCGTGCTTCTTTTGGTATGCCCGAAGCATTGACTGCTTTTTGGAGCTTTTAGACGGTGTCTCTTACACCGAGGCTTCCGCAAATATATAGCACTAGCTTCTGCCCGCGACTCCGTCCGCGTAGAACTCGTTTATATCGTAGGTCGACACGAACTTTCATCCCCCATGTCATCCCCTCGGGGGATGATTTCCGGGATAAAAACTATCCTATGTCCTTCCCCAGGATTCATACTATCTCCATACCAAATTTCGTCTCAATCGGTTCAGCGGTTTAAGCGTGAAAAGGTAACAGACAGACAGACAGACACACTTTCGCATTTATAATATGGGTTTTCTACACATTGTGAATTCTAAAGTCTTGTTCGATCTCGGTATCTACAGATTGCCGCAGTCATTATCTACAGTTTGCCAGCATACACAAATTTATTTGGGATCTCGCATACAGATTCGTAAAACTACAATTACATCGCGTACCTACGTACTAGAACGGTTGGTGTTTGACCCAGCCACCCACCAGTCGCCGGCGCCTGGGCCGTGGGAAGCACCGCCCGAGTGGCCACAACTGTTTGTATACTCATTCAACACACGAGGTGACAACTGAGTGAATCACTTAGGTACTGGCTACTGGTTTGGAAAAAATGCGATCCTCCCTCTCACACTAAGTTTAACAGCAGAGTGAACAAGGTATAAGGTATAAATGTTTCAGAGTCGTCTTTAAGAAGTACATTTCTCGAGCCACGAGCCGAATATTAATTGACCTGGCGGTCAAGTTACTTGGGGGGATGGGGCATTGTTGAATTAGATAGTCTGAGACTATAACTTCGCAGAATAAAATACCTTCTCTTGATATTAAGTCATGTGCAGATTTGACCTGCCCTACTTACTTCTGCTGATGACTATATAAAAAACGTGAGATTTGATCTGTATGTAGAGCTGCAAGTATGTAGGTAGGTAATAGACGATATACGAACGCCTGAAATTTAAATATGCACCTTGCTTGTCTGCAGGTGAATCAATAACATATGCATATTAAATCTGCCTTGCCTCTTGCAACTGCGAAGGCAGCACACAAATATTGTTCGACCTTTACCTATAGGTACTTAAGTAAGTAAGGGAATGAGATAGATATGTCAATTCATTTATACATTTTGACGTAGGTAAATACATGACGAATCAGTCACCTTCTTTCCCATTCTTATCGCGGCTAGGTATATAATACCACCATGGTGAAAACAGCCAAATGGAAAGAAAAATACTCGTGCCCGACATTGTTAGGTATGTATAAATATATATACGTCAGAAATAAACAAAATTGAGCAATAACAAGGGTATAAATAAAGTACCTGCGACAAAAACAACTCTCCAAAGCTGTTTACGCAGACTGCGAGACCTATTAAGTTATCCTGCCAAGCCCGAAACAGCCACATAAACTGGATTTACTTAGTTCTCAACAATACCCGTCTTGTTTATGCAATTAAACATTCATAACAAGCCAAGTCGATACGAATAACCGCGCGTCCGAAATAGACAACGGTCATTGAAGCAACGAGTGGAAATAGCACCCCGCCTCCGGACCAAAAGCAGTCAAGTTAAATTTAGAGCGATTCCCACAGGCACGTTTTCATCTAGTGATTCACCTGCTGAAAGCTCGATTGTTCGCATTTTACGTCAATCGGTTGCGTGGTGTTTACGAGCCGGGAGCGTCAGCTGACGGCCAGGAATAGCCCTGACATCGCGGCCACGCTATGCCGCCTGCGCTCGCGCACCCACAAATAGCGCGCTATAATTAGACCGCAGTGAAATCGTGGGTTTGTTATTTTTCTTTATCGTCTCCGTTACGCGATAATTGGGTTAGCGGCTGCATGTGGGCCCGCGAGGCGTCGGCGTGTCTCGAGTACGGGGCTCCCCGGAGCAGCCGCCACCGCACACGGCCATTGTCGCCTCGCCACCGCATGCCTGCCTGGCACCGCCACTATACTCATCTCATTGCTTATTAATGACACGAGATTCGTTTTAAAACCATTCAGACCACCCCTGAGTTACACTACTGTGAAGTCGCTGGTCACGATTCGTCGTTTACCTACGTGGCATCTCGAGCAGAGCTCGTGAGGCGATCTGAGGCTTTCTTCATTACCGCCCGTGAACATTTTACGTCTCCCCTGGTACCGGGGCAGTATCTAATTGCTACTTTATGGCTAGGTGTGACGTGACGTAAACAATGTTAATCTTTTACCACAGCAACAGGTACCACATCCGCTTAATAATAATTGTCAGAGATTCGTACTTGGGGTCATTGGATGGCACCTATCGATACCGTTTCCTGCCGCCTGTAACACCAGATTCCGTTTCTTTTTACAATGTTTACCAGCCTTATAATGTCAGTAGTTAGCGGTCGCAGTTGGTGTAGGTTTTGCGAGTGGGCGCTCGACCTGCCGCTAAAGCGAACAAGATCAAGGCGACCCATGCGGTTGAAAGGATAAGAATATTTAAGCACGTAAGTCTACTGTAACCCTCGAAATGTTGTCTCTCTCGCTCGCTTATATGTTAGCTCGGTTAATACGCTGTGCCCGCACGGACCAACTTACCGCTTTTTAATAAAAAAAACATAATGATAAAACAAATGATTATTTCGGAAGCTACGTTCAGATTTAATCAAACAGATTTCATTTTGACCCTAGCGTCAGCATCATATAGTTAGTGTAAGCAGAAGTAGCCAAATATTTCGGTACACGTCTTTATTGCTATAAGAATAAGGGTGTGTTGCGATATATTTGGATACTCTGGCTGCTAGTATAGCTACTCGATGTACGACACGGGTTAAATTCAACATTATTGAGAATGTAATTTTTAGTTGGCAATTTTAAACATAGCTTCTAACAACGACCCCATCCACCAACCATCAATCGTTTACCTAGTGCCTACTACAGAACTAGTTAAAGTAACAGAACTACATATATTACTGTCATAGAAATCTTAATTAGGTACACGAGATAGTTCAAACAGATTTATAATCATTGATACCTTTGATTAAGTTATGCCCTGCGTAAAACGATTGTAGAGACATAAAAGCGTTATTTTAATTCTACCTGCATTTCAACCAGAACGAACATTCCCCCAGCATATTAGCCCCGATGGGCAGCCAAGGTGCTCACAACTGAACACGTCTCTATTGTCAAGGCATTAGAGACGTGTTCAGATATTTGTGAGCACTTTGGCCGCTCCGATATATCTGATGCGACTGTTCCTAACATCCATGAATGTTCGACCTAGTTGAAATGCAAAAAAAAAAACTGTTTACTAAAAATAGTTTTTTTTTTTTTTATGTCGACAGTATATAACCTAGGTTAAACGAGTAATTCAGAGATTTGGAGAGTTAAGTAGATTATGCTGCAAATATGTCTGCAAATAGATTAGAGATAGAGATAATGGGTAGATAGATATATCTATTACATTTTTATCCTAAAGGTTTTGATAATTCTAATTGTTTTGATAATCTAAATTGATTTGTTCGTCGTTTCATGCTATTAAGTTTTTTTTACCCCGCGTCTTTGTCAAACGAGAACTAGCATATAATGTTTCTTACATTCAATTGAGTAGAGATTTAATAATCCACAACAATATCTCTAAATTCACGAGTTAATAGACAAAGCATATAATTGTCAAGAAATACTAAAGGTTCCGAAACTTTTGAACAAGGTCAAGGTCCGAGCTTCCGTGTAGGTTCCAGTTAGCCTGCATTTAGTTCGTTCGTGAATTAACCATTGAAGCTTCAGTAGGTACACATTTTTCTCATGCATGACTGTGGCTCGTGGCCGCATACAATTGCCCTCAGTGCAATTCGATCGGGAAATACTGTCCATGAAGATAAAAGGTTTCTATGGGAACGCCGAATTTACTCATGGCAAAACCTTCGTTAAAATCTTCTTGACAAAGAACTGCGCAAAGAAAGTAGATAGACCTACAGTTAGTCTACAATACAAACTTGTCTCCAGTGACTGTTTTGTCAGAAACGTGTACCTACAATAGTTAATATAAATAGAGCTACCTACTTAATAATATCTAATCATTAACTACTTATGTTAATATTGTTTTGCCAATAAAATGAAATAAAGTTTTTCTAATAAGTAATACCTAAATATATATTAGAAAATAAATAAAAATTCAGCGAAAGAAAGAATCGCGTGGTGATCAGTTTAATGGCTAGGTATTTCTTGATCCCAGTAGGTACCTAAGTAAATTCAATTCAATCTTTTATTCATAGAATATAAATTTTACATGTGAAAACAACCTACGATTTTTACATTAATATTAATTAGGTACTAAAAAGTTATGCAAAGCGTTTATTTTGGAGAGATTACTCAAGTCAGTGTTTTCGTCCTGTGGTTCGCTACCCTCTTGAAGGGGGTGGCAGTTACCAATACTTTAAAGCTACATTGATGTAAAGATTTGATATTTGTAAAATAAAAAAAATACATAAATGAAGAACAGAGGAGAGTAGGGGTCGCAAAATATTTTTCCGTGCAAAGGGGGTCGTGCCATGAAAAAGGTTGAAAAATACTTCACTTAAAAGTAGAGATAGAGATTATCTACTTCTAAAATGAAGTAGAGAATACCAAAATTCCAAATAAAGTATTTTAACTTTGGTTTTAAAGGAGCAATAATATCTAAACTAAGCATAAAATATACAAATGTTAATATTTGCTTAATATTGATCATATGCATAGGAAATTATAAAAGAATTAAACTTTCGACATCATTATTAATAACTAGCTAAAAAAACTTGTATCGATTGAACCCCCCAAGCCAAAGTTGAATGAAGTTGCGGTCTAGGAAACGTGACGCGTCTATCGGAGGCTGTTGGGCTCGTGCCGGCAGGCGGCGGGCGGCGGGCGGCGGGCGGCGGGCGGGCGCCCGGGGAGGCGCGGGCGGTGGGCGGGCCGGGCGGTGACGTCAGCGGCGGGGGGACTCAGCGCCGCGCGATTGGCTGACCGGCGCGCGCCGCTACCGAATATGGGACCGCTTCTCCATTGATAAAACTGCGACGCGGGGCGCGCGGAGCCAGTCCCCTTCGCACAGGCCACGCGAGAGGCCGTCTTCACGCTGGCGCTTTTCGTAATACCCCTGGGCCAGTGGGCCGAGGAGCAGGTGGTGCCCGACGGGATGGGCACGGACGCGGAGCCGCCGGTGGGCCCGCACCTGCTGTCCCTGGCCGACATGGGCCTGGGCTTCGACTGCCCGATCAAGTCGGCGCCGGCGCCCGTGCTGGGCCACATGATGGCGGACCTGAACACGCCGGTGTCCACGTCGGACCTGCCCGCGTTCTTCCCGAGTCTGCTGGAGCCGCCGCCGATATCAGGTGCGGTGTGGTCACGCGTACGCGCCGGGAACGTAGGCGGCCCGCGCCCCCGCTGCCGATAACGTTGTAAATAAACAATGCGGTTTTCTTCCCGTTGCGTGTCCTTCGCCGTCCTTCACCGTTCGCGCTGGACAGCTATTCGCCAGTTATTATTTTAAACCGTTAAATATCTCGTTTGAAAATTGTCCAAAATGTTTAACGCGGCGCTGAAAAGTTTGAAGTGTTATTATATATAAAGTTATAGTGAAATGGAAAGTCCTGTCTCTCGGGATCGCTCGGATCGATACGCGACATTCAATGAGCTCGCGTTGTGAATCGCCGTCTGCCTCCCTTTATAAACCTACTCGCTGATAATATAGAACGTGTTCGTCTTGTGATACTTAGAAATGTGTTCTGTGCCAGTGTTGGTAGTGGTGAACCTTATAAGACCC
Organism: Epinotia bilunana; assembly: GCA_947049275.1. Lineage (NCBI taxonomy): Eukaryota > Metazoa > Arthropoda > Insecta > Lepidoptera > Tortricidae > Epinotia > Epinotia bilunana. The sequence continues at coordinate 9,293,360 of OX346263.1, read as the reverse complement.
TTTCGGGCGATCGGGTGAATATGCAATAATTTATCTGAATTAGATTTCAATTCATTACATGAGAAGAAAGAAATTTAGTTCTCAAATTAAACATCTTTTGATTTCAGAAAACTTAACGTCAAGAATAATATTTTTATTCTTATTAGAAAATATTTTTGTCCAGTTTGTATAAACAATGACAGTTGTTAAATTAACTTCAATTGTTTTAATATTCTATTCCAATGGTAGCACAAGACACGTAGCGCTGGTTGTTTACCTACTGCGCTAAGAATTTCCGATTAGGATGTGAAATCTGTCAGTAGGGTGTGTAAACCGCTTTTGACGGTGGAGTGGACGGCGCTGGCCGCGAGATAGGCCGATACGCGCCGATGCGGGTAGGTACCGCCGCATCCTGTAGATATCAGCCCTTCCGTTCGCAATCCGGCCGCGTGTATGGGTTAAAAAAAGAACAAACGCGCTATCATTTTTAACAAATAAACATAGTAGAGTTTTTTTACTGTTTTTTTTTGCTGTTATGTCACACTTAGCTGTAGCTTGTACCTACACGCTACAGTAAAATATAGGTAGATCGTTATTTAATTAATTAAATGACTTGCACTAAAACATAATTACAATGACGAATACCAGGTACCTAATAAGTATATGATTTTCTAACCAATTCAGGAAGTTAAAAGTTTAGATTGAAATATTCTCGCAACCGGCGTTTCTGAGGTAGGCCGACACCTACATAAATAATTATTTAAGTAGGTGGTTTTTTGAGGAAAAATCTTAAGACTGTAATATATAAAAATACGCAAGAAAACATAATTGCAATCCAATGACAATATTATTAAAAATATTTTTGGAAAAAAACATTTACGATTTACTTTCCGACGGCAACGTGAATTATTTATATTGATGATGAAAAATATTAGGTATTATAAGCAATAAAAGGTTTAAATAGACATTGACATAAAATAACGCATTGATTTTACAAAACATCAGGTTTGGAGTGAAGGCTGGCACACAGCAACCACATTAATAAACATAGGTATGTCTCATTTAAGATCAAAACAAAGTCTAGAAGTTGTAAAATCGAATGGGACTTGTCATTAACAGCTTGACAAATGCAATGAACAATACCACGGCACGCTTAAATTAATGCGTCACACCTATCCAAGTCCATTTGAATATGTCTGCCTAAGTGTTTAAGTCTCGTTCCGACCCCGAAACCGATCGATTGATCGCCGTTTTACGACTTATTCATACGCGTTAAACTTAAATCAAATTCGTTTAATTTATTAAACCGTGAAATGTAATAATAAATTCAAGTCGTTATGACGAATCGTTCGAATTAAACCAACCCGTATTTCCTGACGGTATCAATAAAGTGGTATTATCGTTTGTTACAGGTAGCCTACCAGGTGACGAGCTATCACTGGTGTGTTCCCCGCGACGCCACAAGCACGAGGCGTCGCTGTCGCCCGGCGCGCGCGCAGAGGACGCCAGCAACGCGTCCAGCGCCAGCGCCTCGCTGTACGGGCCCGCGCAGCCGCCGGCCGGGAAGCACGCGCCCTCGCCGCCGCTGCAGTGGCTGCTGCCGCCCGGCCCCGGCCCCGGCGACAAGTACTACCAGGAGTACGAGGAGCGCATCGACCTCCTCCCGCCCCCCGAGTGCCAGCCGACCTACTGCACGCCCCCGCAGGCCTCCTGCCCCGTGCCGTGCGAGTACCGCGCGCCTCCGCCGCACTGGGAGCAGGAGTACCAGCCCGCGCCGCAGCCCGCGCCCGGCCCGTCCGGCCTGCCCAAGCGCGAGCCCTACCCCGCGCCGCCTTCCGACCGGCCCGTGCAGCTCGCCGAGTACAACCCCTCCACGAGCAAGGGCCACGAGATCCTCTCGCAGGTGTACCAGCAGAGCGCGCAGCCGCTGCGGCTGGTCGCCGTCAAGCCGCGCAAGTACCCCAACCGGCCCAGCAAGACGCCCGTGCACGAGCGGCCGTACGCCTGCCCCGTGGACGGCTGCGACCGCCGCTTCTCGCGCTCCGACGAGCTGACGAGGCACATCCGCATCCACACGGGCCAGAAGCCGTTCCAGTGCCGGATCTGCATGCGCTCGTTCAGCCGGTCGGACCACCTGACGACGCACGTGCGCACGCACACGGGCGAGAAGCCGTTCGCCTGCGACGTGTGCGGGCGCAAGTTCGCGCGCTCCGACGAGAAGAAGCGGCACGCCAAGGTGCACCTCAAGCAGCGCATGAAGCGCGAGCGCGGCGGCCACGAGCACCCGCCGCACCTCTAGCAGTCGGCGCCCGGGCCCGCGTCCCCGCATTCACATTCCAGTGACAGTGACAGCGAGCCCTCCACCTCAGACTCGGTGGACATCTGAACTTTTACTTTCACGTTGAAGTTATGAAATAATTTCATCGCCTAGACGTAAGAATTGTCTTTAACGAAGCTTTATTAACTCTACATATGTAAATTCATTGAAATTTATATATCTTTTTATACATATTTGTAATTAATATGATAGGAGATGATCAGCTCGATGTATTTATTTTTAATTTAGATAGGCTAATTGAATGAATTTGACTGGGAACAAGATACGAAGCGGCCTAAAGTGTCCGAGTAGTGCGCGCTTCTCCTCTCCGCAACAAATGGCTCGTTCACTCGCCGCGCGCGAGGATATGTAACAACATATCTCCTGTCTGACGACAAGTCTGTAGCTAAGCTATAGTTGTCTCTTGCATGCTTGTCGAGCACACGTCAAAACTCTAAGAAGCATGAGAAAGTGATACGTAAGGAGCCTATCCACAGGTAGGACCAAGGTTAGAAAATGTTTACTAACCTCACACAACTAAATATTATAAACTTGCCAAAATCCCATTACAGGTGTAGCGATTGTCCTACGTTTAAGGTAGGAAGTAAAGTTGTGTGTCAAAGATGAATCCAGGTGGTGAACCTTCTCTGACCGCGACTACCTAACTTAAGTATTGTATGTTTAATATTCTTGTACTTGACGAAACTAACGTGAAACTGTGCCATTAATTTAACTTTACAACGTGCCACTGCACTTATTGTTTAATTACTAAGTGTAACACGACTGCTGAATACGTGATAAATATTATTTTATTTTATATTTTCTAGTCGAAGATATGGGCATGAGGATGTCGTGTACAATATCTAACGCTGTTTTTTACATATGTATATTTCGTATCTTTTATCTAAGTATTTCTCGCGGTGCATTAGAGAGCTGCTGTCGAGTCTTCTCTTGCTCAAAGATTATTTTAACAACATTTGCTCAATCCTGCTTCTTCTAATAGAGGTAACAAACATGCCTTCTCCTATCCACAACTAGCTTCTTCCACTTACATTCTGCACTCCTTCAGTCTAAGCTCGCTATTTCATTTTCCGCGTTTGGCTATTTCCGAATGTCTTCAGTGTTTTCCCAGTGGCATATATGTTTTAATGTTCGTATTATAGACTAATCTAGTGACGATAGTGTTAGCGTTTAAATTATGATCTCTTAATCAATATTAATTAATTTCAAATACAGCGAGTGCCCCTTATTTATAATACTCATAGGTTTTTGTATAGTTAATATAACGTGTAGATAGGTTATTTGTACAAGGTAGGCTTCAGTAACTGTGATTATGTTGATTGTTACGCAACTCAGTTAGCTCTTCCGTGCAATTTGTGACTTCTGCCGCTTTGTCAACGAGTCATAGCTGTAACTGCATTATTAGATTTCCTTTTATAGTACAAAATTAAGCACAAATAGCCTTTATATATCTTATAAAGTGAGAACGAGAGTTTATAAAATTGCCTTCGACTTATGATACCGTATACCTACTTTTAAAAATCACTAGTATCATAGTCATAATTATTGTGTTAGTCGCTGCGCGCCTATCAGACAAAACAGACAAAAATGGTAGTGCAATCATACTGAACCTAAGCAAGCTGATTAGGCCGAAACATGTCACCGCACAGTGATAATACGCGACAGGGTGGGTTTTAGTGATGTCGGTCTGTATGAATTTAGGATAACTGACAATAATATTACTAATTCTTGCGCCTACACTTGTTGGAAGTTTGAATCGCTTTAGTTTGACGCGAAAACAAAATTGTACCATGTTCTCAAGTAAACCATTGTTGAATAGTGCAACATACAGCAGCGAGCCCGGGCGAGCCGCGGACATGATCATATACAAGACGAGAAAGGGGTTCGAGTTATATCTAACGTTTTTACTGTTATAGGTGAGACCACGTCTCCGATAGACAAGGCTAGAGTAGATAGGTATTAATAAAGTGTAATCATGTTAGTCAAAAGAGTGACAATTGAAACGGAGAAGACTAAATTCTTACACATTTTACGTAATGTTGCAACGCGTTAAAGTTATTGATATACGGTGTTTGTATGACTTAGTGTAGCGAGGTGCCCAGTGGTGGTCGCTGACATAACCGACTCTTGAACGCGGGGGCACTGTTACGACTGTCCTACATCCACGTTGCTATTGCTGCCGGTACCGAGCCGACTCAAAGAGAATAACGACTACATTGTGGTGTTCACTGGACAGCGAATGAGAGCGAATTCTTTACGAATGTTGTGTACCTATGTTTTATAATTTAAGCTGTCTTATATATTTCACCTGTGAAAGATGTTGTTGATGTTCTAAGATATAGTTTTAAGTATGTAGGTATTGTTAAATCTCACTAATTTTTACTAAATTCTATTTAATATATTTGTAAATACACTCTGACTAAATTTGGATTTAATGTGTATATAAGAGAAAAAAGAAGATTTTTATTTAATATGAAATCACCTAAGGTGCGAAAATACAAATTGTTGAAAACTTGAAATTTGATTTTTATGATTTTCATCCTGCTATAGGTATATATCCTCCTCTTCAGTTCGAATGATTTTACTCGAGTCTTGCTCAAGAGTTTAAATATCAGAAACAATTTTAAAGTAAATTCTTTAGTAAAGGCCCGCACTTGGCACTGGACGTCTGTTAAATTTAGCGAGACAACAGAATATTGGCACACTTCAATGGGTGTCAGTATTTTTAACATTAGTAACAAAAATGCAACTCTCTCGGATACTTGCTAAATTTAAACGCTGTATATAACTAGCCTAACCTACTTACTTCTATAACAGATACGTTAGGGAGAATATTTGAGTTACTTCATTAGAATTATGAAGAATACATTAAATTCCTTGCCGTAAGTATTTAATTATCTATTTTTTCGATAACAAACAACACAGACGTGAATTTATGTATGGGTCAATAATAAAGCGAGCATTTAGACCAGTCAAACATCTTTAAAAAAAAATACGTAGGTACATATTAATTCAAAATACAATATAATTATAGTCATAGTGTACGGTCGCGGAAACTTATGGGCCCATGGGACTTATGCACTATACTTATAACTGTGTAAGTCCTAAATGAGGTTGCCAGCGACATCTACCAAGGCTAACAAGAATCTCACTCCAAATGGCTGTGGAGCATAAATCAGCGGGGAGATAGCTAACTGCCCCACAGCGAGCACGATGAGGCAAACCCTGCCGTGTAAGTACAGATAATGCATAAGAGATGGCGCTCACATCAGACTAACCAAGTGAGCACAGGTTTATTATGATGATTTATAGTCCTTATTTATAAAACAAAAGCAAAGATTTTCTATTTCTCTGACAGGTTAAGTTTTTAAATACAAACGTATCCGCATCTTCAAAGGTTTGTTGCTAATTAGGTTAATGAAAAACAATATTTATAAACAAGTAATAATTTATTTCATATAAAAACCACTTCAACAAAATCAAATATAAATTATTTCTACTCTTGATAAAACTAGGATTAAAATAGACATCCATCCATGTACAGGCCCTCCACAAATCGGCAAACACACTGTAGTTCACGCCGTACGAATATTTTTACTTTCTGTATATTATCAGTCTGTAATTTTTACAAGTTTTTATTTACTTTCACCTGTCCCGTTGTCTGTCTGTCTGTAATCAAATCTTGCAAGTTAAATTGGATCCACTTCCCGGTTTCCGATTGAGTTGAAATTTTGCACGAATATGCAAATCGCGTGACCCATGCAATATTATGATGACGTGGAGCTGATCTGATGATGGAGCTGGAAGGTAGCCATAGGAACTCCGTAATAAAACTACATAACCCCATCGAGCTTGGGCTCGTTAGAATCGTCTCAATGAGTAGTTGATGATGGTATACAGAAAAGTACAATCGGCCATAAAAGCTTGTACCAATTTTTTTTTGACAGAAACTTGTTTTCTGTAATGCTTTGTCTCTGTAATGCTTTGTCATTATTGATACCGAGCAAGAAAGGCAAAACAACGCGTTTGTTGTGTGGGAGCCCCCCTTAAATATTTATATTATTTTGTTTTTAGTATTTGTTGTTATAGCGGCAAAATAAATACATAATTTGTGAAAATTTCAACTGTTGCGGTTCTTGAGATAGGTACAGCCTGGTGACAAGACAGCGAAGTCTTTGTAATAGTGTCCCGTTTACCCTTTGGGTACGGAACCCTAAAAATGTTCGTCCCGTTTGTGTATCCCAGTAACATCCTCCAAGCGTTATTCCCGGTTGTGCCCCTAAAGGAGCCCGGGGTCCGCTTTGACACATAATCCCAAGATTTGACATGGGCACTAGTTTTACGAAAGCGACTGCAAGGATATTATGTAAGGGAAAATAAGACCTTATGGGGATTAGAACGGTTTCCTCACGATGTTTTTCATTATATAATATTCCGTACATAAGTTCCGAAAAACTCATTGGTACGAGCCGGGATTCGAACCCGCGACCGCCGCTTGACAGCCGCATGCCTGAACCACTAGGTTATATACCGTAGCCCCAGTAACATCGATAATAAAACCCGGCCAAGTGCGAGTCGGACTCGCGCACGGAGGGTTCCGCACCATTATCTATAAAAACGGAAAAAAACACGTTTGTTGTATGGGAGCCCCCCTTAATATTTATTTTATTTTGTTTTTAATATTTGTTGTTATAGCGGCAACAGAAATACACCATCTGTGAAAATTTCAACTGTCTAGCTATCGCGGTTCTTGAGATACAGCCTGGTCACAGACAGACGGACGGACAGCGAAGTCCTAGTAATAGGGTCCCGTTTTTACCCTTTGGGTGCGGAACCCTAAAAACCGTAAAATTATAAGGAAGCCTGTACTGTCCAAGTAAATTGGACATATTATAATAACGAGATATACCGTTAAATTGGAAGAGTCCCGACAGGCGAGTTTACCCTAATTAACAACTGCGGGTAATTTACTGCCACGTTTGATCGAGACAATGAGATGATGAGATAAAGCAGTTGGATATTACTTAGGGCGGGTTGCACCAACTTACGATTACCGGCCGATCAACGTTAAATATGGCGCCGACAGCTGTCATTCCATACAAACTTGTCAAACATTCAATACATTCAGATTTTAACGAACACCGCCCACGATTGCAGACGGTTTGGTGCAACCCGCCCTTACACTTGTAAATTTTACCAAGCAAAAGCATCAGCGAACGAAATTTTATTCTTCAATCAAAGCGAACTATCGAAAAAATATTCGCAAGGAGCGGGCGTTGAACCCCAGAGAGCTAGGAGTAGTGTCCTATAATTTTTAAAATTTTAAACCCCTTTGGTTATGGTAAAAATTATTTTAAATGGCCGACTTTTTGTAGAGCTGTCACTGGAATCTTCTACCTTGTATACCGTCCGATGACACTGTTGTATTGTTAGACTTGAATGCTATTGTTCTGAAGATAAGAAGATCAGTCCAGGCCAGAAAATTTCAACTATACCTACATTACATGTGCTGAAGCCGAACGTGGAATGGTACGGTTGCTAAGCGACCACCTTAATAGGAAGTATGGGAACTAAACAGTCAAAACCAATGAAACTACTCGTCATTAGGAAAAAGATTTTTCTAAGCACCCAAGTGTCATCAGTCTTCAATTTTAAGCTTATTTAAATTAAATAGGTACAGACTTTTTTTAAGTAGATACAATATCATATTATACACTCCATATACAATACATACATATAAGTTACTCTTTGAGTTCTTACTTCATTAGCAAACAGATACTCATTTATCCTAAACCACAAGTATTGTGTTTTTATTCTAACATGTGAACATTGTGACTGTAAATATTAAAAACTCATGGATGTGATACCTCATGATCTGTTAACCCTTTCAACGTCCACGGCGCCTAAAGTCGTCGTCATTCCTCGAGTTCACAGTGCCTCCATCTAATAACTTTTAGGTTTAAAAATACGGATTATATTCGCTATCGTGTAGCAAAGGTGTTGTCATATTTAATTTTTTGTGACGAATGGCGGTGAAAGGGTTAAAAGAGTACCTGCTAGAAAAGATAAATTGTCATGTTATTACCACTGATCTAAGCAACATTTACCATGAAATAACAACCGAACTTTATTCTTTAATAATCCCATTCGATCTAAAGAAGTCAAAATATATTAGTTTACTTATCTACGTTCCTATTTACTAATACTAAAAACAGTTAGTCCAACAAAATATATAAATAAAACAGAATTCCGTCCAAAATATTTAAGAAAGTATACAGGAGCAAGACGAGAAAAAGCTGCTGTGGTCGTTTATAATCAGCAGGTTATATTTATCACAGAATCACCATAAAATGGTATACTGTCACGTTTAAAACATTTAAATCTTTAGGACTTTGCTTGTCGTAGCAAATCATATACAAAGTCGTGTCACATATACAACACATGTAAAGACTAGACCGAATCGAATCAAAAATAAATAATTGATTCTGGTAGTTTTAATCAATCCCTTTAGATTAGACAGTTAGGCACGCAACAAAAAAAATGGTACAGTCAGAAGCAGAAGTCATCCTCCTGGCGTTGTTCCCGGTTGTGCCCCTAAAGAAGCCCGGGGTCCGCTTTGACACCTAATCCCAAGATTTGGCATAGGCACTAGTTTTACGAAAGCGACTGCCATCTGACCTTCCAACCCTGGAAAACTAGACCTAATAGTCAGCAGCAGAAGTAGCTACGCAAAATAACACGCTCAAATTGATCTCTTATCCTCTTGATATTAGAGTCGTGTGTAGGTCATTTTGAGCACTTGACCCTACTTTTGCTGCTGACTGTACAGTAATATAATGCAATAAAAATGTACTGTATCGTTCTGCTGCCTATTACTGCAGCAAAGAACGAAATGAATGACGGTAGTACATACAAATTACCCGGATCGACTAAAATATCTAGACATCTGTCTTACTTTTTAGCTGTTCCATTTCCATAAAAGTTACGCCTCACAATTCACCATTTGTTCTTGGACATGCTAGTTATTATACTACGTTACGTCCCTGGGCGACCGAGCGCAGCTCGGGTAATAATATGGAAGAAACGAATTTTCCCGGATATGACACCTAGTTCTCGTTCCTAGATCGATTTTTGGGCCTTTTATATAAATATTGCTAGTTTTATAGTATAGGATATGGCTCATATTGTATGACTGTCACCTCACCTGCATTCTAGCAAATAAATTGTTTTATTTCATTGCATATCAAAACATGTACGGAAAATAAATTAAATATTACAATTCTGTCAACAAAACCCAAGCAAAAAAAACTACCTCTTGGTCATGCACAGAGTCGTTTTTTGTTTGCGTACATTGTCAGAATTTACTCTATATTATTGTGCAAAATCGTCAAAGTCAAAGGATTGACTAAAACCTTAAAAGTAACCGTACACAGCAGCCGCCAGACTAATGAAATCGGCGGACGGCCGAGACATCAATGAAAATTTAGTACCTCGGTTGCTTCCAGCACGTATCCACACGGGCCGATATCACGCCGTATCCGTACGTGTGGCGTCAGCTTACCAGCGCTAGACGGGTTCCTCGAGGTCGTCTATCGTGGCGAGGTTGGGCTCGGACTCGGAGCGGCGCGGCGTGCGGTCCGCCGCGGCCGCCACGTCCGGCGCGCTGCGACTCATGTCGCCCTGACAACACATGTCACTTTCAATATGAAAGAAATAAAGAAAGAAAGAAAGATACATTTATTCACAAACACACAGGACACACGTGTTAAATAATAAAATAATCAAAAAACAGAAAACAGATAAAACATGAAACAAGTGTGTCTCTGCGGCAGTGAACCGGACACTGGCTCAGCATTATGCTGAGGTGTCAGACACCTGCAGCGTAATATCATCCTTAGGGCCTTGGATTGACCAAACGTGTTTTTTCAACCGTCTTAGAGCCGAAGCCCACTTAGAGTATCCGAAACGGACTAATCTTTCGTGAAAAAAAATTCGTTAATGTGATAAAAGGTAATTAAGTTTTAAAAATCCTGTATGGCGCGCGGTGCGAAGTTCATTCACCCGGTTAGAGTTCGTACCTATCTACAAAAGATGGCGGCTAGCGGTCACTGCGGTCACTCGGCTGGATGATTATAATTAATATTAATACAAAAAAGAAACAATATTAATACATTGAAAAAAAACCTTTTTTAAGTTCTTCGTAATGTATAACTACAATAACTAGGCTTCGGATCTAAGACGGTTAAAAAAACACCCTGTATAACAGAAATCGAATAAAAATTGCGCTCAGGTTACGTTCCGTTCCGGCCACATTCCATCAAATAAGTTTGCGTTTTTGATGAGAAAAGTCCCCCAAATTGTAATGAGTGTGGAACTTTTGAAGATGTTGTAAACTGCTGGAGTGTGTCCGGAGCGAGGCTGTGAGAGTAGCTTGGTTCGACATGAAACTGTTAGACACTCTCTCTACCTATATCGGATGAAGCCAAGATTCTGTATAATCTAACGGACCTAGCTCTAAAATCTAGAACATAAGTTATTATAAGTTTTTTTGCAGATATGTTGCCGCCCTTACGGGGCGGTATGTTCACCTGGCGACAAGCACCTTTGTATCAATAAATAAAATTACGGCTGCCGCTATATCTCGAAGTCGCGGCCGTATCTTAGTGATATAGTTCTCACCAAGTCCGAGTCGAGCAAGTCACCGGGCTCCTGCTTGGGCTGCGGACTCATCTTGTCGCTGAGGTAGCACACGCCGTTCAGGTCGATGGCGCTGTTTGAGAAGATGGCCGCCGCGCCTACTGATGCGTCCACGAGCGCCTCCGTCTGAATGGATAGTACATTTTAATATCGATATAGATTAGATTAGATTCATTTATTTCATTTTGAAAATTGACATATAATTTTTTGAAAATTAAATAGCATGAATTCATAAAAAGATCGTCAGTGTTTAAGAATAACAATGATATAAATGAAAGTCAAAAATCTAAATAAGTACATTGCAAAAATGAAAAACAAGAATAATAAGGAACAATTGAAATAATATTAAAATGGTACAAATGTCAAAGGAGTAAAATGTGTTTAAATGTCAAATTATTAATAAAAGCGAGGGTATCCTAGATATAAATAGTCAATGGTCAAAAAATTAGATATAAAAATAATGAGAAATTTTAAACAATATTCATAATAAAATAGTAATATCATTTTAAAACGAAAACATGTCAAATACACATACAATTTTCAATCTTCGTTCGTTGTATTCCTTTACGGAATACAACGATTTTGAAAGTAAAAGTTCCTTTAGTCGGCGTTCAAATATGTTGTTCGAGGTCTCGTCTCGTCTCTATATCAATGAATATTGATCCCATTCACTGTTGTCGTTGTCACGTAGTCTGCAGTTGCAGCTTAATTAATGTAGCGAACATTGCCCGTAGCCTTGTACACGATATTATATTGTATTAGCGCTGATTAGATTAAGAGACGAGATAGGCCTAGGAAAAGGTGAACTGAGCGAGAGATGATAGGAATAGGAAGGAATTGAGTGACCAGATGACGTGTGATAGAGTTGTAGAGGAGTATAATAATTTTTGGTTAAGAATTGGTAGAAGACAAGATGGAATGGGTTGTGACTGATAATTGAACTAATATTTTTCAGAAAAGAACCTAGCCTCAACTGTCATTGAAAAGTTTAATTATTAGCGACTAAAACTTACAATAACATCCTCAGGTTCTTCAAACTTTAGTTGAACTGTTTTCTTCACGGGAGGCACTTCTTTTTCAGGTGTTTTGAAATTATATGTGCAAGGGGTTTCTTTTGGAATGAAGTCTTTGGATTCCCTGCAAAGTACGAGTCGATTCCAGTAAACTATACAAACTGTATGATTTACAATGATCCCGTATTTTTATTAACAATGTAAATCATTAGTAATATCAACTACCTATGTTTGAAAGCAGATAGGTACTATAACTAAAAACATTTGGAGCGCATTCCAAGAATTTCAGTAAGTTACGTACATCAATATACATATAAGCATTTATAGTATGTAATAACTTAAAAATTGAAATCCACTTTTAACCGCAAAATTGTCGGTCGGTACAAAATAAGTGGTAGTATTACGTACTTTTTAGGCGTCGCGTGATGGCTATCGCTTTTATCGGTCTGATGTTGTGAGATCAAGTCGCAAGCCTTCCCCAGAATGACGATAGACACAAGCACCCTTATTGTGATCAAGGACACATACGCTATTACTATCAACAACACCGCAGCGAATCTGTAATAAAAAATAACGGTAAAAATCTATAAAACCCGGCATAAACAAGATATTTGGACAAAGGACTCGACATGGATATCAGTGCTATAAAAATGTTTTTATGGCAAAACATGGCTCTCTTCTCAAATGTGGAGAATGAATACGATCGCTATATATTCGTTACGATGAATTATGTCCCGTCTGGAAAGGTATAAAATAAACCCTATAGGTATATATATATATATATTGATACTACTCAAGCGACCATAGTAGATCATAGCCTGACAGATCGCGCGTCGCGCATCATGACGCCTGTGCCTAAACGCGGCCTTAGGCCTGACTATGTCACTGGCGAAGAACATATTTGATCTATTAATCTATGAACGGGCTCGTCGCCCCTCGGCCCGCTGGCTTCGAGTCCGCGGCCTTAGGTGCAGTCACCAGCACCAATATCTGGCATAACAATGCGGGCATAAATATCTGACATATCCGTACGGCCCTACAAATAGAGTCGTGTCAGATATTTATGCGCGCTTTCTTGTGGCAGATAGGCTGGTGACTATACTACTCGGTCAACGGCTCGGGTCTCGGTAGTTCGATGTGTATACATGACTTGCACCGTTATAATTAATATATGTAACGAACCGGATTCGATTCAATAATCTATTAATATCTGCCATATCTGATGTTACGTGTGTAATAGTATCATCTGTTATTCTGCAGCTTCTGGAACGTACTACTCCAAGTTGACCCGTTAAACCCTTTATAAGCCAACTAATTAAGCGCTTTAACGCGGGCCATGTCAATTGTGTTGTCGTACGGTCCAATAATCCGCGTCGAAATATCTTTCTCGCTCACTTTACACATGGGTTAAAAAGATATATAGGTGACCGCATATTCTTAATGGGCCGAACATAACACATTCACTGCCAACCAACAATTTCCTAACGCTACTACTAATCGTTTATAGAGGAAAGCGCTCACGAACGGTGCGCCTACCTAACGAATTCCTGGCACTGAAAGTGTTAACCCATTCAACGCCAATCACTCACATATGAATACATATCAGTCGTCCCTTTACGTGGGATTTCTGCTACAAAGCCGAAAAATGCTGCTACGCGCTATGACGTAGCACACGTAGCGTCCCTAGGGTCCGACTCACCCATCAACCTTGACAGCATGCACCAGCACCCTCGTGATGACGACGCCCAGCGGCAGCGGGATAAAGCCCATCCTCCGCGCCACCAGGTCCGAGTGGTCGCTGAACGCGTACTTCTGGCGCGTCTGCGCCACGTCGTACGCCAAGCTGACCGTGTACTCACGGTACACGCCGAATGGGATCTCGTTGAACCTGAAAATAAATACAATAAAGTCTGTCTAATTTGATAAACAAGGTTCTTCACCCCTGGAATAGTTATTTGTGTCACACGGGAGCAAAATAGTATATTTACGGCGAGGGCGGTGTATTGAATCCTGAACGTAGCGAGGAATCCTACAATAGAATAATAGGATTCTAACGTGAGTGTAGTGAGGGATACAAGTGTTAACGCCCGAGACGAAGATAATTTTGCTACCGATTGGCATATACTATTTTTCACACTTACTATGGAGAAATTTAAAAAATATGCTGTTAAAGTAAATGTAATTTTTTTAATAGTTTAAATTTGTTCGTGCCCGCGTCATATAGTACGTAGCGCAACAATGCGTTAGAGGCAGAAAGACATACTTCCATCGCATTCCAACTCATAACTGCGTCCTCCCTGCAGCCATGATGGCCCATTATGTAGAGGAGCCTTTTGATTCGTCAAAAACATTAGGTGTTTTTAACTATGCAAAAAATCCCGAGTTCAGCCAACCTAATCTTTATAAACTTTAGTATGGAATTCCGAAAATAGGTAAGTCACCGCGAAAGGATCGCCGAATAAATAGAACAAGTCGAAACAATTCGAGAGCTTCCTTCTTTTTACCCGACTGCGGCAGAAGGAGGGTTATGTTATTATCAATTCGGCTTGATGGATTATAAGATTATAACAGAAGATAAGGAAGCTGATATGGGTTTTCACTGAAAAGCCCCTTTTGGTTCGTTAATATACCTAAGTGTACCTAATACAGTATAGTGCGGATTCTTTTTCTAGACTGGATCATCTTAAGACCTATTACTCCAACAAAGCAATTGTTTAGCCACAATAGCCACCAATGAAAATGCTGTGTATAATAAATACTTTACTTTTTTACTCGAATAGCAAATCTATTGTTAAAGTAGTCTATTGTTTATATACAAAATGGTGAATATTGCTAAGTAGTATTTTAGGGTTCCGTACCCAAAGGGTAAAAACGGGATCCTATTATTAGGTTCCGCTGCCCTTCTGTCCGTATGTAACCAGGCTGTATCTCATGAACCGTGATAAACAGTTGAAATTTTCATAGATGGTGTATTTCTGTTGCCGCTATAACAACAAATAAAAAAAAAATTAAGGGGCTCCCATACAACAAACGGGATTATTTGCCGTTTTTATAAATAATGGTACGGAACCCTTCGTTCGCGAGTCCGACTCGCGCTTTGCTGGTTATTTAAATAATGATTTACTTTCTTAAAGACTTGACTTGACTTAAAGCCGCCTTTTGGTTAAAAAAGTGTTGTGTGTGTGTGTGTGTGTGTGTGTGTGATACGTCACAGTATCAATTATCGGTTACACTCAACAATAAAAGACAATAGCTTTGTTTACCACTTAACAAAGAAAGACATTTATTAAAACGCACAAAGAGAAGTGAATTCTGTCTAGAAAACGCGGTATACGCTACTCTATAGATAACTTACCTAGTAATGAACGCATGCTTAACCCAGTCAATGATGACCTCAAAGACAAGCACCAGAACACAGTCTGGTGCCAGTATCCAGAACCGCTCCTCCTTCCACGTATACTCCTTCATCGTCTGCAGCACCACGATAAACATGAGCACGGAGAGGTGGAGTCGCTCCCTCACGTCACTGCACGACACTTGGAAGAGGTTGTTCTTGTCGAACTTCTTGAAAACACTGCCTTTTAGCTCGACGAACTGCAACATGTACCAATTGTTTTGAGCTATTTATTTATTTACTAGCTGATACCCGCGGCTTCGCCCGCGTGGGTATAGGAAAATGTAACATATTGAATTTTCCCGTGGGAATTAGACGTTTTCCCGCTGGAAAAGTAGCCTATGTCACTCTCCAGCTTCTAAACTATCTCCATACAAAAATCACATCAATACGACGCTCCGTTGCGACTTGACAGAAGGACAAACATATACACTTTCGCATTTATAATATTAGTAAGGATTTATACAAGGAATTCCAACAGCTATGAAATATTCGCTAAACTTTATAAAATAGCAATACAGAGAATTTCTAGAATAAAATGTAAAATGCTAGATTGAAAGCGGAAGGCCATATTATATACGCATTTATTTTAACTAGTTTCTACCCGCGACTCAGGTTCACCCCCTTAGGGAATGATTTCCGAGATAAAACTATTCTATGTCCTTCTCCGAGACTCAAACTATCTTTATACCAAATGTCATCTAAATCTGTTCAGCCAACTTTCGAATTTATAATATTAGTATGGATATAGCTTCTACCCGCGACTCCGTCCGCGTGGAACTCGTTTCTGTCGTAGCTCCATACAATTTTATCACCCCCATTTCACCGCCTTAGGGCATGATTTCCGGGATAAAAACTATTATATGTCCTTTCCCGGGAATAAACTACCTCTTTACCAAATTTCATCTAAATCGGTCGAGCGGTTCAAGCGTGAAGAGGTAACCGACGAGACAGAGGTAAGAGAGAGCTTTACTGTGCTTCATGCGACCGAGTGTTTTTAAGAGTACGTAAAAGTTTGGCTTCGCAAGCCATATCAGAGGCTCTAGTATAAGTTTTACCAGAACAAAACGTTACGACCGCGTTTGCGTTTAGCTGTCAAATCCCATACAAATTGAGGGTAAAACGCAAACGCGATCGTAAAGTTTTGTTTCGGTAAAACTTGTAGGTACTAGAGCCTCATGCTCTAGTATAAGTTTTACCGAAACAAAACGTTACGATTGCGTTTGCGTTTTACCCTCAATTTGTATGGGTTTTGACAGCTAAATGCAAACGCGGTCGTAACGTTTTGTTTCGGTAAAACTTATACTAGAGCCTCAGGTCTCACGCCCGCAACTAGCTAGGGTCACCGTACCAGCCACGGCGCGAGATTTTGCCTTACTGCCCCATTTGAAGTACACCCTGAACTATAACCACTTCGAAGTTCGGGTATCTCCATCTCTATCGCACTTACATTACTCGAGTGACAGGGATGCATGCATACGAAGATTTTCGTGGTAGCGCCGCTGTTTATATAATATAGCTATCACGATTCGAACGATTCCTGTAAGTATCTACTGCTATACGACTCGTACAATGTGCCTAGTGGGCTACCAAAGAGTATAGCTCTCTCAGTATTGTACATGAATCATCATCATCATCATCATCATCATCATCATATCAGCCGAAAGACGTCCACTGCTGGACATAGGCCTCCCCCAAAGAGTGCCACAATGACCGGTCCTGCGCCACCCGCATCCAGCGGACTCCCGCGACCTTTACCAGGTCATCAGTCCACCTTGTGGGGGGCCTACCCACGCTGCACCTTCCGGTACGTGGTCGCCACTCAAGAACCTTTCCGCCCCAACGGCCATCGGTTCTACGTGCAATGTGCCCCGCCCACTGCCACTTAAGTTTAGCGACTCGGAGGGCTATATCGGTTACCTTGGTTCTGCTGCGGATAGCCTCATTTCTGATGCGATCGCGCAGAGAAACTCCCAACATAGCCCTCGCCATTGCCCTTTGGGTGACTTTGAGCCTTCTTATGAGGCTCATAGTAAGCGACCACGTTTCCGTGCCATACGTCATCACTGGCAACACACACTGGTCAAAGACTCTCGTCTTGAGACACTGCGGAATATTGGACGGCACACCGTAGCCTCCCAAATGCTGCCCAGCCGAGTCGGATTCCACGATTGACCTCTTTCTCAAAGTTGGACCAACCTAACTGAACAGTCTGTCCTAGGTATATATAATCGTCTACAACTTCGAGCGTAAAGTGTCCGATTGAAATGGGAGTCGGTACTACATGGGTATTTGACATGATCTTTGTCTTATCCATGTTCATCCTTAGACCAACTCGCTCGGAGGCTTTACTGAGGTCATCGAGCATCGTGCTTAAGTCCTCCATGGTCTCAGCCAAGACTACTATATCGTCAGCAAACCGACGGTGAGTGATGTACTCGCCGTTGATGTTGATGCCTAGCCTTCTCCAGTCCAGAGTCTTGAACACGTCCTCCAGTGCAGCGGTGAACAGTTTTGGGGAAATAACATCCCCTTGTCTGACACCCCGCTGCAGCGGAATAGGCTTCGAACTCTGATCCTGGAGTCGGACGGACATAGTGGCGTTCTCGTACAAACACTTCAGCACTTCGATATAGCGGCAGTCTACTTGGCACCGTTGGAGAGACTGTAGTACAGCCCAGGTTTCGATCGAATCGAAGGCTTTCTCGTAGTCCACGAACGCTAAGCAGAGACGCAGGTTATACTCCTCAGTCTTCTGTATAACCTGGCGGAGCGTATGAATGTGGTCTACGGTACTAAAACCTCTTCGGAAACCGGCTTGTTCGGGAGGCTGGAAGTCATCAAGCCTGCGTGCGAGACGATTCGTAATGACCCTTGAAAACAGCTTATAGACATGGCTCAGAAGTGAGATGGGTCGGTAGTTCTTCAGCAGAGTGTTGTCACCCTTTTTGAAGAACAGCACCACCTCACCTCTGTTCCACGCCTTAGGCGTTCTCCCTTCCAGTAGAACGGTGTTGAATAACTTCTGAAGGGCCGTAAAGATCGGTTTTCCACCCGCCTTTAGGAGTTCGGCTGTAATTCCGTCTTCACCGGGTGCCTTGCTGTTCTTAAGCTGTTTTAGAGCCATTCTAATCTCGCACAGGCTGATGTCCGGGATGTCGTCGGTGTAGTGTCGGGTAAGTCCTAGCTCTAAGGTCTTCTGCCGGACCCACGGAATAAAGAATCCATATTGGAAGTGGCATTCAACCGATTTTCATAGAGAACCGCTGTCGCCACACGCACACAACCACACTTCAATAATACACGAACACACAATTGCAATACGCTTTCGATTTGTTAAAACGTGCCGTGACAATATGTTGTTAACGGTAGCAAATTTTATATGCAAAATCTACTTTAACTAGTACTATTTATGGTCTCATTTAGAGTGTCAAGTAAATATTTCTTACGTCCGTTACCATATGCGTTGCAAGACTTGCAAGAGGCGTGGTCGTTCGGCTACTCGACGCAAGATGGCGGTGTTTTCAAAACTATGGAGATGCGACCGCTTGAAACCAAAAAGTCTCATGTACTGCAAAATGTGAATGATGATACGACTATTTGGCTGTAATGGAATAGGGATGTGGGTATGGTACGAGTTTGACTATCGATATTTTTATGATATCCATACAGTAAATATTAAGCTACGACTTATTTACAAATTGTTTCTAATAAAACCTTGTTTGTTATATAATTAGTAGTAGGTAACATTTATACTAAATTACTATTGTTATAACTGTAGTAGCAATTAAACACAGATTTCTAATAAACAAAGAATATCATTTGTTTCATTTAATACAAGCACATCTCAAATACTATATAGAATTATTTTACCAGCAATCGACACTGCCGACGTTGTGCGAGTGTCTAGTGAGAATTTACCGTCAAATTTGTTCGTTGTGCGGGATAACAGGAAATTAAATGTCAGTAGTTCGCCGTGCGTATTGCGAATTGAGTCAATTGTTCGTAATTACGCTACATACAATACTTTGGGTTTGAATTGAATCTTCATGAATGAAGCGATTTCCTTTTGGCGAAACTCAAATATCAGTTGCATAAAAATGTTTCGAACAAATGGTGTTAAATCGTTGCGGAAACCAATCCTTCGTCCCCGTGGTATCAATCCATTTTTCCTTTGTATTTGTGTCTTTAGGAAAACTATAAGATTATAATAGTTATTTTCTTGTGTATGACACAATATTCAGATACATATTACCAGAGCCCGGAATTCTTTTGAGCTGTCATAGGGACTTCTCGTTTATCGACTTCTATTATACAATATGTATATCAATAAATAAGGAATACAATATGTAAAATATGATTACGAGTAGACGTAATAACACGCAGTCTTCTAGATAACCTTTGAATACCAACTTTTAGGAAATTATAAATATAAATTAAAATAATAATATTTTATTCTTTCTTATAAATAATAAGGATGGTCTTTGTCCTAATTAAAAGGCATAGGTAAGCGATCCATAAATTATAAAAATTAAAAAGCAATAAAAGGAATACCAATAACATAAATGTATAAACGGAAGTCGATAAACGAGAAGTCCCTATGACAGCTCAAAAGTGCTACGAGAATTCCGGGCTCTGCATATTACTCATAAAAATATAATCTTTTTCATTTTGGTTTATCGATAACAAGTATCGACCTTAGCCACAGCATTTGAGTAGCGAACCTTCGGGAAATTTGCTGTGCATTCACGATCTGAGTAGCAAAATAATACACAGGATTATGAACTTTATTGTTAGAGAAATAGAATTGATATTTCCTTGACTACAGGCGCAAATTGTGTAAGAAATTGAAAATTAAATATTTTTTTATACGTATTCTAAAATATTACTTAACGATGATAAGAAATGAGACAAGTTTTTTATGTGCTATTATGGAAGCAGCTTTCAATAACGCAATACGGCATTTTCCTACAATAAACAAATATTCACTCATGTCATACGCTGCGTGCGGTCGCTAGGTGACTGACAATAATCTGTGCAAGAAGTATGCTTATTATTGCTCATGTTCGGCGACACGGGAACGCCCACTCACCACTTCCAATGGATACTTTATTCCGTGGCCGGACCAACTTCGGGTTTGCGAGTTGACGTGTATAGCTGTCCGTAAAAACGCTCTATCTCACTCAAAAGCTCAGGTTTGGAAGAAACGACTCTCCCGTCCTCAGTTTTCAACCTTGCGAGCTGGCTCTGCCCAATAGACAGATCTCGTGCAAATACTTTTGAGCCCTTATTTCGCTCGATGGCCTCTTCGATACGGTTCGTATTGAATTTGGTCGCGCGCGCACCGCACGCACGTTTTGATATTTTGAACCATAGATTAAAAAGCTACGCCCAGTGGTTCAGGCATGCGGCGGTCGCGGGTTCGAATACCGGCTCGTACCAATGAGTTATTCGGAACTTATGTACGGAATATTTACCGTTCGCTTTTCGGTGAAGGAAAACATCGTGAGGAAACCGGTCTAACCCCAATAACGTCTAGTCTTCCCTCTGGGTTGGAAGGTCAGATGGCAGACGCTTTCGTAAAACTAGTGCTTATGCCAAATCTGGGATAAATATTGGATTCATGTCACAAAGCCGTTATTTGCATGTTCCGCTGCATAACGTAAAAACTAGTTTAGGTACTTACATTATTAGTCATCATAATAATAAGGAGACTTTTATTGTTGGAGTTGAATGCTACATTAAGTGTTGTCGCTTGGAACAACACCAATAAGCTGTGGAGGACTGAAAACATACTTAAGGAATTTTAAGGGAAATTTTCCAAACTTTAGACAGAAAGCTGTACATTCAATCAATTATCAATATAAAACTTTTGGTACTTATGTTATTATCTATTCTGTAGTGTTGAGATCTTAGGGACATTTATTTTTATCATATTTGAGAAATCTAGTTCCCACAGTTGCCACAACAGTGTTACTGTTATGTAATTTAACATTTTAAGTAGGTAATTTACCTTGCAGTACATATTTTTTATACAAAATTAGTTATAAATTGTTGCGCTATTCTCAAGAATATTTTTTCCTTTAAGTTTGGAGGATGTTATCTCAGAAATTGCACGTATGAGAGTAACTTAAATGCATACGTTAAGGTTTAATGGTTTATAAAGGATACACACATAAATCATTGCAAATAACAAATGGGGTATAACCCCCAAATGCTCTCTTCTTCTGTCTCTTGGCTCCGTGGCAGTCCAGAATAGAGCATCAATTGTATCCTGTCCAAAAGCCGAGAACAACCTGTCTCCGACCTCCAGCATATTAAAAAATATATACAACTTCATCACACTTTGACTTTTCACTAAATGATACATCATGTTTGTATCTATATAGCACATCAAAATGCTGCAGACCAGCAGGATGAAGCCTTTCAGAACATCACATGTCTCTGCTGGCTTTAAGATACTCTTCCATGGATGTGGACGGATCCTAAAAGCAGAGAAAAATTGCTGAGTTGACCGAAACATTACTTAGGTAATATCACAAGTAATTAGATAAACTAAGGAAGCTAAGGTAGCCTAGTGGTTCTGGCATGCCACTGTCAAGCGGCGGTTGTAGGTTCAAATCCAAGCTCATAGCAATAAGTTTTTCGGAACTTGTGTACCTATGGAATTTTACCGTTAGCTTTTCGGTTAAGAAAAACATTGTGAGATCAAACAGCAATTAGATTGGAGTTGACTGTTTTGTCATATAAATGTATATGTTCAGATAAGATAAGATAAGATAAGATTCATTTATTGTCCGGAACTGTGTACAAAAGATCACAATAAATATTAAGTCCCAACAGTGCCCATTTTGGGCGTACAATAGTAAATTATTACATTACATCAGCAACAGTATTTAATCTAGACATACAAAATATTCATTCAAAGTTATATGAACAGCTGTTCCATTCCGTAACTCTTTATTAGTAGCTTGTTGCCTTGGTTGTGTCTCCTGGGGCACATTGTTAAACTGGAATTTGAACATTATTACATGAACTAACTGTTAGGTTTAATTTATTATGGGCTATCCCAAGCAGGTTTATGGTAGCATTATATATTTTTTTCCTTAAAACTAATTACAGTGACTTACAAAACAAAATAACCAAAAAAACTTTTTCTAATCACATCTTACCCAAAGCATTTTCTGAACAATCTGCTAAAGAATGACCAAAACGCCATGAGAAATCTCAGTGGAAGGAAAGTGTACACAAACAGAAGGGAGTCTGCACATTGAAAGAACCCATAAGCCATGAACTTCTCAAGTTCTTGGGGGATCTTGATGAACGAGTACACCTTCTCACGCCGCGCCGAGAATCGCTCCTCATCGTGCTCAAGCATATAACCCCTAGTCAGCTCAACATGAAGAAAAGCAAATAAAGAAGCCGATTTACGTCCATCTGAAAAAACCGGTAAATATTAATAAAAACACAATAACACACACAAATAACTATTCAAAATGAAGTAAGAATAGATCAAGTTCTTACCTTTGCTCTTTACGTCTTTCGCGCCTTTACCATCAAAGTTATTATCACCACCACAATGTTGAACATTAGACACAGGTTTAAAACGTAGCTTCTTGGTGAGCCCCTCTGATACTTCACTTTTCACGACCATAGTGACTGCGAATGTTTGTATCTAGCAAACAAGCACATTTGTCGGAAGAATTTAATTATAAACACTAATCTGGTGATATTGTGAATGAGGAATACACAAATAGTAAAAAGACTAAAATCGTCAGGGTGACAGTGACAGTATGTGACAGCTTGGTGACAGCGACAGCGACAACCAGCACCTCGGAATAAGGATAAGCATGGAAACCGCGCTAAAATAGGTAGCAGAGACGTATATCTGTCCTGTACTTCCTTACGACATACTAACGCGGCAGAAAGAGATGAGAGCACCAACATATCCAAAACATATCCAATGACTGTACAGTCACTACAGTCAATCAAAAATCTTGCAATGCAATACTCTAGCTAGCTGGAACAGTGTGGAAAAGCCGTGTACAGAGGCCCTACCGCGATTGTGTGCTAGACGTGCAGACGTCCGAGTGATTTCAGCCCGTGTGGATAGGTGCCGCTGCCGGTTGCACAGCGTCCTGCAAAATTATATCTCTATCTCACTCTTATCTCATCTGTCATCTCACTCTCATCTTTAGCTTCGTACCCGTGCTTCGTACCGCTCGTGCCGTCCGCCCACAGATTACAGAGAAAAGCAGATAGGTCCTAATAAATTGAAAGTTTTGCATACATTCGATCTCTTCCCATGTTATCTGACAGGTCTTCATACGTAATTTTCTCCGCTTTCTCGCTCGCACGATGTAATTCGCACTCTCGCTCGATCGAAATTTAGTGTAGCGAAAGATATTTTGTTACAAGATATCGACATATACTTTTCATGACGACCGCTTTAGCCTAGTTGGTAGTGACCCTGCCTAGAGGTGAGGTCCTGGGTTCGAATCCCGGTAAGGGCGTTTATTTGTGTGATGAGCACGAATATTTGTTCCTGAGTCATAGATGTTTTCTATGTATTTAAGTATTTATTTATCTATATAAGTATGTTTATCTTCGTCTAGTACTCATAGTACAAGCTTTGCTTAGTTTGCGACTAGGTCGATTTGTGTAAGATTGTCCCCTAATATTTATTTATTTATTTATTTATGATATATATTCGTCATCTGTACCAGTCGTAAATAAATTGTATCTCCATACATTTGTATTGAGATACAATTTAAGACATGTATGCAATACATGTATACAAAATGTTATTTACGGCATTTACCACGCTAAAAACAAAAACCATAGGTACCTTAATTTAACTACCTACTTAAGTCCTTTTTTTTTCTTTCTAACATGTCTTCTCAAGTTACCTCTAACGACATTGTGGTATAAAACACACAAAATATAAAAAACATGAACACAAAGAACCTAATACAAACATGCAAACATAAATGGAAACCTAAAACTACAACAATATACACAAAAACTACTACCTTAAAATTAACAATCAAAACATGCCGCCGGGCGCGCGATCGGCACCACACTTTTCGTGCGGTGATAAACCAATAACGCGCCCTGCGGCGCGCAGGCCACGCCCCTCGCCCCGCCCCCGCCGCCCGCCATTGCGGCAGCATGAGGCGAAACGCGCAAGCGCGAGCCGCAGGCGAGTCGGCACATAGCCGCCCGACTTATACATGCAATGCATGCGGTTATTTTTTGAATAAATGTCACATTATGACGTATGTGCTGTGTTCCGAATCACGCTCACAGCACTCAGAGCTGCTACCGCGAAATCGAACAAATTTTATATAGCTTGATAACTCCTTTTTAAGTTATGATTTCTGAACGCATCCATAAATATTTGGCAACTACCAAATATGTCTTCTTTTGGCACCATTTTGGCACTATTTGGAATAGAATAGAATAGAATATTATTTATTCATGACAACAACACATACATACACATAAATCACAAATACAAAAGAGAGAACAACAGTGTTTTCGATGTTTTTAAACATCTAACATGTCATCCGTCAGTTTTGGCAAACAAATAGGGTATTGTTTTGATTGGCAAAACATATTACCGGCCCTAGCACACTAGTAAAATGACGACTTTTATGCACATGTTTTATGTCCACAACCGACGTATAAAATTTTACCGTCATGAGCTAACATGGTATACCGTCATCTACGTAAAATGTGACCATTTATACACCATTTATGCACATAAAACGATTTTTTTACGTCACATGCTAACATGCTCTTGATTTTGGCACATAAAACGTGACGGTATGAACCGTTGACGGACGAAATTTTATGTAGGTCACTCGAGACCTCAGATAAATTTTAACACTTTGAAAACGATACACGCAGGATACGCAGGATATATGTCAAATTTCTGTCACAACACACGGTTTCAGTTTCAAAACTTAAAACTTATTATTATTCGTTTGCTGTTTGGATTGATTACTTTTCTAGGACTTTTCGCTTGACCATTGGATTTCGATATCGCATATTAACATCTCTTATTAGTCTGTGCATATTAACACGACACGGATGTTTAAAAACATCGAAAAAACGGCACAGCGGATCTGGCTTAAATTTATAGGAGACTCTACACAAGCGAAATCGGCAGCATGGCTAGCACGCGACGGCGCGCGAGCTCTCTCGATTTTTCTCGCACTATCCGTCTCTTTCTTATTAGAACACTTAGAACAAGAGATATAGTGCGATAAAAATCGAGAGTATGTCGCGGCCGTCGCATGCTAGACGTGCAGGACTGCCAAGAAAGGTCACAGAAAATCTAGTATGTAGTGACTAAAGAGAATATAACCGCTACGTTCTAGTAGTGACCGTGATTTGGCTAGCCACTGTGCTTCCGACACGTATCCACCACAGACTTATCGTATCCACACGGGCCGAATCACGCGGAGGAGGAGACGCTACCTTATGTTAGAACGAGAGAGGTTAAGCTACTCTATCTTTTTCCAACAAATAGCCGGCAAGCCTTCGTTTGATCAGTGTGTACACGGCTTATAAGTCTATTCGAGCTATCCAATTTAACGCTGATGCTAATATTTTAAATAGTTTATAATGGATGATTGGTCTCTATGGTGCATGTCAATTACGTAAAAAAAAAAAATAGTCTATGTCATGCATGCCACTAGCCGCGCCATACCGCCACGAAATCTGCAAATTTTTTGAGGTGAAAATAATTAATGTACGATCAGTAGTAGCTTTGCAGTAAAATAAAAGTACTGATTATTATCATTATTTGTAGAAGGCACCATAAATAGAGGGACTTACTCCTTGTGGCTGAATCATGGCATCGAATGAAGGACAGACTGCCAAGTCAAACTTGCATCAGCAAGACTTAACCAAACTTGTGAGTACAAAAGAACAATTAATCAACATTTTGCTTCGTTTTTAGTGATAGCTACTTGATTGGAATGACAAGTTTTAATTAGTAGTACATTTCCTTTAGACACATCTATCATACATTTGTATTCCAAATTGGCACATTTCTTCACTGATTTGGAAGTGTAATAGAAACTTAGTCGGCCTTTACAGTTAATTTTCCTCCATGCTTGTGCTCTAAAACGTAAGAACGGTATATACCTTAACATTCATTTTAGTTATTGGCTGTAATAATGATTTAGGATATATCCCAATCGTCACTATCTTCTTTAATATTTTTTTTTTTCATTTTTCCAGGATATCACAAAACTGTCTGCTCTGTCTCCTGAAGTGATATCCAGGCAGGCTACTATCAATATTGGCACCATTGGCCATGTAGCTCATGGGAAATCAACAGTTGTCAAAGCCATTTCAGGAGTCCAAACCGTCAGATTCAAGAATGAATTGGAAAGAAATATTACCATCAAATTAGGTATGTGAACACTTGTCAATTATAATAATTGTAGATATAGATATGTTCACGGGTGAGGCTCAACAAAACCCACTCTTTGTCATTCTTGACAATTTTGTCAAGTCGGTTTGGAATGATAATTAGTGGGTTATGCCTTGATAAATGCATAACCCACTACATCTTATTACTGTTTCTCTTTTTATTAAATAGTTACTTGTATGTCTAAAGATGCATCCACATGGTCCATAGCAGTCCTACTAAGTAAGATAGGGAGGTGAAGTTATATATGTCTACAACCATAGAATATACATACACATCGTTTTCGGAACTCCCATGCAGAACCTTGTGAATGCAGCTTAAATATATGTTAAATTCTTTTAATAGCTCATCTATTTTTAGAACTGCAGTAGACTGTTAAATTTGTGTCACCAAAAAGCTTCTTCATCATTTTATATACTATTCTTCATTTACTTGTAATATTTCATAAAATTGCAAAACAGGTTGCATAGTTTTGCACAGCTTCATTTTGGTATTGCATCATTCTTAGATTATTAATAGCAGAAAATTATGTTGGCCAACAATAACATTTTTTAAATTTGTTTTAATAGATGCTACAAATGTGCCACGATAATTTAACCACAAATAATAAGATCAAAAAAGAAATGTTATACTTTTTTTGCCTTCCAAAAAATTACTATCATTACAATATACCATGTGAATAGGACTATGAATAAAGTAAATGTGAACATATTAGCTCTAAATTTGTACTTCAAGTTAATTTAGCATTTACTAAACTTATTCACATGGTATGTTGCAGAGCGCCTGTCGGACTCAGTGTTGAGGTTGTTTCGTGAAAGAGCAGATGAGAAAGATGTGACTGTGTATGTGGAAAAGTTGAAGAAAACCAGGAAAAGAAACCATTCATTTGATTCGCGTGAAGAAGATATGCCTGTTGCCAAGAAACAGAAAAGGGGCAAGGTAAAAGATGAAGACGATTTTATTATAGAAAAAATTGTTGACTTCAAATTTGAAAATGGCAAAGAATATTTCTTTATAAAATGGAAAGGCTATGATGAAGATGACAATACTTGGGAGCCCCGGGGACACCTGGACAATTGCCCGGAACTTCTAAAGGAATTTCTCACTGATAAGGAATTAACATATTGTGAAAGTATTGATAAACTAAAAAAAGAAATCTCATTTGGAGATTTACTCAGTGAAGACAACTTAGTAGCAAGAATAGATGAGATAGATGAGACTGAAATTTATAAACTTAAAGAGACTCTAACCATGAAATTATTGGCAATGATTACATTACCTGTGGAAGAGGAACAGTATGCCTCCGAGCTTGTTCAGGATGCTAGAAATCTCTTACAACTTTATGTGCTGTGTAAAAAAAGATGCCAACAAATGATATCTTTAAGGCAGTGGGAAGAACACATTAATCAAGTAGATAAATCCAAAAAACTGGCTATAGAAAATGCAGTTGATTTGGCTGGCCCACCTGAAAACTTTACTTATATAAATCAGTCCATCCCCGGTCCTGGTGTAACTATTCCTGATGATCCCCCAATAGGGTGCGACTGCACCGCCTGCAACTGCCGCTCCAGATCGTGTTGCGGCATGCAAGCAGGCCTGTTTGCATACACTGTCAATAAGAGATTACGGGTGGCATCTGGTACACCAATATATGAGTGCAATAAAGCTTGCAAATGCTCGGCAGAATGCAACAATAGAGTTGTTCAAGGTGGAAGAAACATTAAGTTATGTATTTATAGGACTGCAAATGGGTGTGGGTGGGGTGTCAGGACGGAACAAAAAATAAAACAGGGGCAATTCCTCTGTCAGTATGTAGGAGAAGTGATTACTTTCGAGGAGGCTGAGAAGCGAGGTAGGGAATATGATGCGAACGGCTTGACATATTTGTTTGATTTAGATTTTAACTCTGTGGAAAATCCTTACGTGGTTGACGCGGCCCATCTTGGTAATATATCCCATTTTATCAACCACTCTTGTGACCCCAACCTTGGTGTGTGGGCCGTCTGGGCTGATTGTCTGGACCCGAATCTTCCCATGCTGGCATTGTTTGCGACACGAGATATTGAAGCTGGGGAGGAGGTATGCTTTGATTATTTGCAGAAAGCAAGTAATAATGATGAAGTGAGTGAGGCCAGTAGCCACACCCCTTGGAGACCTGTGCTAGAAGCAGATGACTCAAGTATTCCGAATGGCGATGAAGCCACTACTGCAGACTCCCCAGCCTCACCTGTCAAGTCCCGATTTGAAATTCAACAGCAAAACATGAGTATGCTAAGAAACAGAACTGAATGCAAATGTGGTACTATGAAATGTAGAAAGTATTTGTTTTAAAATATAACTTTAATAATAGATATTATTTAGAAGGACTTATTTTACTTCCAGTATCATATATTAGTGCCTTTAATGCATTGACTCTTCATCTTGAAGTTGTGCCTTTGTAGTGTCTTTCATGATTACAAATAGTTTTTTTTTAGAAGGACTTATTTTACTTCCAGTATCACATATTAGTGCCTTTAAGGCATTGAATCTCTTCATCTTGAAGTTGTGCCGTTGTAGTTTCTTTCATGATTACAAATAGATTTTTTTTAGAAGGACTTATTTTACTTCCAGTATCACATATTAGTGCCTTTAAGGCATTGAATCTCTTCATCTTGAAGTTGTGCCTTTGTAGTGTCTTTCCTGATTACAAATAGATTTTTTTTAGAAGGACTTATTTTACTTCCAGTAGGTATCACATTTTAGTGCCTTTAAGGCATTGAGTCTCTTCATCTTGAAGTTGTGACTTTGTAGCGTCTTTCACGATTATGTATGAAGTAATAATGGTTGTTAGATATATTGAAATTTATATGGAACATTGTAATTTTTATGAAACTTTTGCTGACATTAATATTCTCATTATGATTGTTGTTATAAGGATCAATCAACTTTTGTCTGTTGTTGGTTGACATGTTGATCTGAGCTAAGCCTACTCTCGTAATACTATAAATTTAAATAGTTCAATCCCCAAAAATGTTATTGAAGTTGTAACAATTGTAAACTGATAGTAAGTTAAGAAACTATCATTCGTTCACGGAACATAATCATCGAAAATAATTGTTATTAATAGTCTTAACACAAATAAATAGCAACTGGTCAGAGTAAGTAAACATGTTCCTTATCACAATGAAATATATTTATAAGTATAAGCATATGTTTTGATTAAATATTAGTTAGGTATTGTATATGTACTTTAAGTATAAGATTATGAACAAATTGATATCTAACTGTAGGGTTCTGTAGTCAAACTGAAGTATATGTCCATCCTGCATGAATTTGGGTTATAAACTGCAGTTGTAATTAAAGTTGTTAGAATGTTCATGACCACAGAATCCTTGTTGTACATTCGACGTCATACATACGTATTTTTACACATTAGCACTGTACTCGATTGTCGAAAATGATTACACATTTTTGACGTCAACTGTTCAATTTACGTGCACTGTCAGCTTTTAATTTTATGGACTGTACATTAAGTATTACAATTATATTAATAAAATTATAAAAAATAAAACCGGTTTTAGTGACCCTTTCCCTGTTTTAGACAATTGGAAACATAAGTTATCTGAGATAGAACCACGAAATTCGAAGTTCGGATATCCCTGTCTCTATCGCACTTGAAAGACGGAGATGGAGATATACAAACTTCGATTTTCACAGTAACACCGCTGGAATATACGGTATCAATGCGCAGGCAGCTATAAAAATATGATGATGCTAACTAACCCTCTCAGAAATACTATATTTGACCTCATTTATAATTGACAGACATTTCCGAGTCTAAAAGTAAAATAAGTACCTGGGCACCATCGTTACTTACAGACCTGATGGTGGACCAGAAATGTATGGCGAATTGTTATTCATAGGTGATAATTGTCGAGTTGTTGAAATAGGGTTGTGGACACAGGTGCAACCACAGATCATAGAAAGAAGGGTGCAACTGTTATTGCTTTAATCGGTGTCAAAATATTTTGACGCGCCTTGAAACTAATATCGGATTTGTGAACATAGGTTACGCTAACGCGAAGATCTACAAATGCGACCACCCGAAGTGCCCGCGCCCCACCTCGTTCATCTCCGGTGGGTCGTCAAAGGACGACAGCTTCCCTTGTCTGCGAGCCAATTGCACGGGCCGCTTCCAGTTGGTCAGACATGTCAGCTTCGTCGACTGCCCCGGGCACGACATCCTCATGGCAACCATGCTTAACGGCGCCGCGGTCATGGACGCCGCACTACTCCTCATTGCCGGTACGTTTCATAGACTGACAGAGCTCCAGCCGCTTCAATCTCATGGGCTGCCTCGGTCGTGATATCTTATCGTCGTTGCGGTTATGGACCGAGGTATTGAAGAACAACTCTCGGATCGCTTTCAGTTGGTCAGACATGTCAGCTTCGTCGACTGTCCCGGGCACGACATCCTCATGGCAACCATGCTTAACGGCGCCCCGGTCATGGACGCCGCACTACTCCTCATTGGCGGTACGTTTCATAGACGGACACAGCTCCGGCCGCTTCAATCTCATGGACTGCCTCGGTCGTGACATCTTATCGTCGTGGCTGTTATGGACCGAGGTATTGAAGAACAATTTAACTCTCGGATCGCTTCCAGTGGGTCAGACATGTCAGCTTCGTCGACTGCCCCGGGCACGATATCCTCATGGCAACCATGCTTAACGGCGCCGCGGTCATGGACGCCGCACTACTCCTCATTGCCGGTACGTTTCATAGACGGACACAGCTCCGGCGGCTTCAATCTCATGGACTGCTTCGGTCACGACATCTTATCGTCATGGCGGTTATGGACCGCGCCTACTGCCCACAGCCGGTAGGTATTTAAGAACAACTCTCGGATCGCTTCCTGTTGGTCAGACGTGTCAGCTTCGTCGACTGCCCCGGGCACGACACCGCATTACTCCTCATTGCTGGTAAATTTCACTGAAGGACAGCGCTCGAGCCGCTTCAATCTCGTGGACTGCCTCGGTTGTAACATAATATCGTCATTTATGGACACCGGCATACTGCTCGTAGCTGGTACGTTATTAGAGGACACCTCTCAACCTGCTTTCCGTTGGCCAGCCTCTTCATAGAAATAGAAATGTTTATTTGCAAGAATACGTAAGTACAAAGGTTTTACATATTTTTAACGTGGTTCCAGTATTCAGCCAAAGCAGCATGTAAATTTTTAAGAAAACAATTAATGACATAGGTAGGTGCATTTTGAGTCTACTTACATAATATTTTTACAGATATCCGCACGACAAGGAGGTTTGATGTAAAATATTCCTGTACTGTGCTCTTTGTTTTCCTTTAAACACATCATGATAACTATGCTTACGTCACGGTCATGGCCGACGTCCTGGTGAACTAAGGAGAATTCTACCCGTTTTAACTTGTCAACGCTGCCGCGATAGTGATAAAATGTCTACATCGCGGTAGCATAGCATCATGTCTTTTTACTGACAATAATTATGGCAAGATTTTATCACGAGTTACTAAATCCCGTTCGAAGTATGTGAACTAACTGCTCCAGCGTGCTACGTGTAACTTCCAACCTCTTCTGCTGACTTAATCGTGCATTGACTTCGTCCTTTGTCTATCAGAAAGTGCATATATATATACCTACCATTACCTTAACAAGATATTGATCAAAGGGTGTAGTTTCGAGGCCGTTTATTAGACTGAGATAATGCACCGTGCGTCGCCGTCTTAACGAGTAAGTAAATTGTGTTACTTATTTCAGTTTTGTACATCAATATCGTCTTTGAGATATTTGGCCTTCTTGCCTTATGCAAATAGGTCAATCGACCATTTCTTGTTGTCATTCTGTCCCATTAGCCAGGAGACGGAATTACACAGTTTCTTAGATAAATTGTCACAATACGGACTTCTAACGTGCCTAGAAGATGGCCCCATATAAAAAGGGGTCGAACTTGACAAGAAAAACCCACATTTGGTCATTTAACACCCATAAAAGGCAGTTTTAAAATATGACTCAGGAGACTAAACCATGGCAACTAGAACAGAAAATAATTGATCCACCTAAATATACATAAATATAACTACAACTTATTGTTAGAAAAGTTGAAAAACCCCCGAAATTTTCATTTGAAAGTTCAATATCCCAAAAACGGCCAAACAGATGTTCATGAAACATGGCTAAGAACACTCGGGATAAAATTATCTAACACAAAAAAAACCGCATTCAAATCGGTCCATCCGTTTGGGAGCAACGATACCACAGACAGATACAGAGACACGTTAAACTTATAACACTTTATTTGACCAGGCAACGAATCCTGCCCGCAACCGCAGACGAGCGAACATTTAGCCGCCATAGAGATCATGAAGCTGAAGCACATCCTCATCCTGCAGAACAAGATAGACCTGGTGAAGGAGGGCCAGGCCAAGGAGCAGCACGAGCAGATCGTCAAGTTCGTGCAGGGCACCGTCGCCGAGGGCGCGCCCATCATACCCATCTCCGCGCAGCTCAAGTACAATATTGAGGTAATGGCTCCTGCAGAACCAGATCTATCTGGATTAAACGAAGCATGACATTTGGGTGTCCTTTAACTTCGACGCAAAAAAGATCAAAATCCAGAAACGTATTCTACAAATAGGCTACAATACAAGCTAGGCAATGAAAAATTGTGTTATCTGACGCGATATCGCTAAACTTTTGTCAATTGCACCCATAATCGATTCGGTTTGGTAACTTATACCTATAATGAGGTGTTAAATGAAAATATATATTATCTATTATTTGATCGGATTGGTGTGGAAGTCGATTTTTATGTTCAACTACTCAATTATTCGTTAAGTTCCTTTTCAAAGCTACAATGGCCTCAAGGTTCAGACATGCAGCTAACAAGTGGCGGTCGTGGGTTCGAATCCCAGCTCGAACCAATGAGTTTTCCTGAACTTGTGTGCGGAATATTTACCGTTAGCTTTTCGGTGAAGGAAAACATCGTGAGGAAACCGGTCTAATTCCAACAAGGTCTAGTTTTCCCTCTGGGTTGGATGGTTAGATGGCAGTCGCTTTCGTAAAACTTGTGCCTACGCCAAATCTTGGGGGTAGATGTCAAAGTGGACCCCGGGCTCCTTTAAGGATAAATTCCATAGGTAAACTCAAACTCAAAATAATCTTTATTCAAGTAGGCCTAGTAGCAAGCACTTTCAAATCGTCAGCCAATTTTTTAGAATAATTTATTAAACATAAAAAAAATATATGAAGTAAAAATTTATTGTATTAAAATACTAGTAGAATGTTTCTAGAAAAACAATCTTATGTCAAAAAAACAAAATATAACGAGATTAATAGATTAAAAATTCAGTCACAATTACCTAGTTCCATGGAGGTTTATCATTCATGTAGTCTTGTGTGCTACAATAAGCTTTCGAAATAAGTTTACGCTTCACATAGTTCTTGAATTTATTAATAGATAACTCAGTTACGTTTCCTGGAAGTTTGTTATAAAACCTTACACAATTACCCATGAATGATTTTTTTATTTTTTGGAGCCGTGTTGGGCACCGCGAGCTTATGCTTATTTCTAGTATTAATATTATGTATGTCACGGTTTTTCCTAAAATTGACAATGTTTTTATGTACATAAAAATATTTTCATAGATATATTGACAATGTAATGTCATTATATTAATATTTTTAAACTTATCTCTAAGTGAATCTCTATGGTTCAATTTATATATCGCCCGAATAGCCCGTTTCTGCAAAACAAAAATCGAATGAATGAGGTAATATATATATAGACTTTAAATACGGTCTACATGAATAATACAGTTTAGTTTGTAAATCCGTTCCGGTCCGATGCGATGCGTGCCGTTTGGTGGAAATTATCCTTCGGGGCACGACCGGGAATAACGCTAGGGGGATGTTGATGAGTTGCGTTGTTCTCGCTAAAGACGGTGACTGCGACTTCAAATGAATATTATGTGGTTAAAGAACTATTTAGGGCCGATTTTTCAATGGGTACTAGACGACGATAAACATACTTATATAGATAAATAAATACTTAAATACATAGAAAACATCCATGACTCAGGAAAAAATACTCGTGCTCATCACACAAATTACCCTTACCGGGATTCGAACCCGGGACCTCTAGCTTCGTAGGCAGGGTCACTACCAACTAAGCTAAACCGGTCGTCACTGACGGATAACTATCTAGAGATTGAAAAATCGGCCCCTAAATAAATAAATCAATAAATATTTGCGGACAATCTTACACTAATCGACCTAGTCCCAAACTAAGCAAAGCTTGTATACACGATAAACATACTTATATAAATACTTAAATACATGGAAAACAAAACATCCGTGACTTAGGAACAAATATTCGTGCTCATCAATATGAGTTTAGATTGCCTGGTTACATAATTTAGTTAAGAAATCCCGGGAAATTTATTACGAAAATAAAGTACTCCGTACCGTTCACGACGCCAAAGTTTAGGTAAATATCCGATCCCAAATAAATGCCCTTACAGGGATTCGAACCCAGAAGAAGAAATCTAAATAAATTTACATTTCACTTAAAACAGAGAAAATATACAATTTTAAAGTAAACGGTGAGTAATGGATAATTCATTTAGGTGCATTTGTTTAAAAATTAATATAGTTGAAGTGGATAGGTACATACATATTAAGAAAAAAAATTAACTATCGTTTCCGTTTTTAGGTACTCTGCGAGTATGTCACAAAAAAGATCCCCGTCCCGCTTCGAGACTTCACGTCTCCGCCGCGCATGATCGTGATCCGCTCGTTCGACGTGAACAAGCCGGGCTGCGAGGTCGACGACCTGCGCGGCGGCGTGGCCGGCGGCTCCATCCTGCAGGGCGTGCTCACGGTCGGCATGGAGATCGAGGTGAGCACTGAGCACCACCATCCGAGTTTGTGCGAGTAGAATGTGCGGCGAGGTGATCCGCTCGTTCGACTGAACAAGCCGGGCTGCGAGGTCGACGACCTGCGCGGCGGCGTGGCCGGCGGCTCCATCCTGCAGGGCGTGCTCACGGTCGGCATGGAGATCGAGGTGAGCACTAAGCACCACCATCCGAGTTTGTGCGAGTAGAATGTGCGGCGAGGTGATCCGCTCGTTCGACTGAACAAGCCGGGCTGCGAGGTCGACGACCTGCGCGGCGGCGTGGCCGGCGGCTCCATCCTGCAGGGCGTGCTCACGGTCGGCATGGAGATCGAGGTGAGCACTAAGCACCACCATCCGAGTTTGTGCGAGTAGAATGTGCGGCGAGGTGATCCGCTCGTTCGACTGAACAAGCCGGGCTGCGAGGTCGACGACCTGCGCGGCGGCGTGGCCGGCGGCTCCATCCTGCAGGGCTTGCTCACGGTCGGCATGGAGATCGAGGTGAGCACTAAGCACCACCATCCGAGTTTGTGCGAGTAGAATGTGCGGCGAGGTGATCCGCTCGTTCGACTGAACAAGCCGGGCTGCGAGGTCGACGACCTGCGCGGCGGCGTGGCCGGCGGCTCCATCCTGCAGGGCGTGCTCACGGTCGGCATGGAGATCGAGGTGAGCACTAAGCACCACCATCCGAGTTTGTGCGAGTAGAATGTGCGGCGAGGTGATCCGCTCGTTCGACTGAACAAGCCGGGCTGCGAGGTCGACGACCTGCGCGGCGGCGTGGCCGGCGGCTCCATCCTGCAGGGCGTGCTCACGGTCGGCATGGAGATCGAGGTGAGCACTAAGCACCACCATCCGAGTTTGTGCGAGTAGAATGTGCGGCGAGGTGATCCGCTCGTTCGACTGAACAAGCCGGGCTGCGAGGTCGACGACCTGCGCGGCGGCGTGGCCGGCGGCTCCATCCTGCAGGGCGTGCTCACGGTCGGCATGGAGATCGAGGTGAGCACTAAGCACCACCATCCGAGTTTGTGCGAGTAGAATGTGCGGCGAGGTGATCCGCTCGTTCGACTGAACAAGCCGGGCTGCGAGGTCGACGACCTGCGCGGCGGCGTGGCCGGCGGCTCCATCCTGCAGGGCGTGCTCACGGTCGGCATGGAGATCGAGGTGAGCACTAAGCACCACCATCCGAGTTTGTGCGAGTAGAATGTGCGGCGAGGTGATCCGCTCGTTCGACTGAACAAGCCGGGCTGCGAGGTCGACGACCTGCGCGGCGGCGTGGCCGGCGGCTCCATCCTGCAGGGCTTGCTCACGGTCGGCATGGAGATCGAGGTGAGCACTAAGCACCACCATCCGAGTTTGTGCGAGTAGAATGTGCGGCGAGGTGATCCGCTCGTTCGACTGAACAAGCCGGGCTGCGAGGTCGACGACCTGCGCGGCGGCGTGGCCGGCGGCTCCATCCTGCAGGGCTTGCTCACGGTCGGCATGGAGATCGAGGTGAGCACTAAGCACCACCATCCGAGTTTGTGCGAGTAGAATGTGCGGCGAGGTGATCCGCTCGTTCGACTGAACAAGCCGGGCTGCGAGGTCGACGACCTGCGCGGCGGCGTGGCCGGCGGCTCCATCCTGCAGGGCGTGCTCACGGTCGGCATGGAGATCGAGGTGAGCACTAAGCACCACCATCCGAGTTTGTGCGAGTAGAATGTGCGGCGAGGTGATCCGCTCGTTCGACTGAACAAGCCGGGCTGCGAGGTCGACGACCTGCGCGGCGGCGTGGCCGGCGGCTCCATCCTGCAGGGCGTGCTCACGGTCGGCATGGAGATCGAGGTGAGCACTAAGCACCACCATCCGAGTTTGTGCGAGTAGAATGTGCGGCGAGGTGATCCGCTCGTTCGACTGAACAAGCCGGGCTGCGAGGTCGACGACCTGCGCGGCGGCGTGGCCGGCGGCTCCATCCTGCAGGGCGTGCTCACGGTCGGCATGGAGATCGAGGTGAGCACTGAGCACCACCATCCGAGTTTGTACGAGTAGAATGTGCGGCGACACTGTGGGACACTTATTGTCTGGTGTGAATATGCCCTTGTCAGACAAAGAATGAATTACTTTGTTAAAGGCTATCCGCAACCAAAGCAATTCATGGTGCCCCCGCTGAACTGCATCATACGTTTTGTGGAAATTATGGAGGGAGCTTGGGAGTAGGCAAGGCGGGCAAGGCAGGTCGAAGTGTATCCGAAAGGGCCCTCATCTAGATAAGATTCTTATCGATCGATTCTTATTGATTCGATTTGAGTTTTCTGAACAAGCAGTGGATCCAATTTCTAGTGCGTAGAGTGCATTCTGGCGTATTTTTTTATACAACGGCGGTCGCAAACAAGCGTACGGCCCACTTAATGGTAAGCGGACACCGCAGCCTATAGACGCATGCAACTCCAAGGAGTAACATGGGCGTTGCCTTGATATGTTTGAGGATTCGCCGTACCGTGCAGACAAATTCCCTCGCTCTCAACATAACGCATCCTCAGGAGCTCTGGCGACCTTGCTCACCTGCAGGAACACACTACTACAGAGCAAGTAGTAGTGTTATTTTATTATGGTTGTGGTCTTCTGCAAGGCGAAGGTACTTGCCCAGTTGGGTTGCTCCAAATTCAAGCGGGATGACATTTCGCTGTGCCCTACCTCATTGAGGCCTAATTTTCCATGTTAAATAAATAAATAAATATTAGAGGACAATTTTACACAAATCGAACTAGCCCCATAGTAAGCTCAATAAGCCTTGTGTTATGGGGACTAGACGACGATATATTGTATAGATATAAATGCTTATATACATAGAAAACATCCAAGACTCAGACACAAATATTCACTAATTTCTTTGAAGAGTTCTCTCAAGGATTGAAATGAGTGACAAGGAAGTGGGAACGAGATACCCAACTCTGCTAGTGTCGCCCCCTACGCGCAATGTTCCCTATTCGGGGCGAATGACAAGTTTATTATCGTTTCCAGGTGCGGCCGGGGCTGGTGTCAAAGGACGCGGACGGCAAGCTGACCTGCCGGCCGATATTCTCGCGCATCGTGTCCCTCTACACGGAGCAGAACGAGCTGCAGTACGCCGTGCCCGGCGGGCTCATCGGCGTCGGGACCAAGATCGAGCCCACGCTGTGCCGCGCCGACCGACTCGTCGGACAGGTATCACACTCTATCGGACACTATCATCATATCAGCCGAAAGACGTCTTTTGTCATTCACGTCACGTCACATTTTGTCTTCTTTTTTAACGACAATTACCTGTCCCTTACCCATATTCTGCGAGTCATAAGAGTATTGCTTGTTATATTTTATTCATAAATGTACCTCGTTGTCCCTTTTATACAAATTTTGTCATCATTCTTCATTTTCTCTCACCTGTAACACTTTAAATAACTTATTTTTTTGTAGAATCCTGTGATAGTGGTAAGTCCAAGTGCGGTCCTCGGGCCACTCGGTCACAGCATTTTCTAAAAACTAACTAAGAGGAAAAATACTTTATTTCATTAAAGGAAACGTTAGATGAGCGTTTCTCAAAAAAAAATGCCACTACATTTTTCCGGAGATTTTCTGCAACTTTTGTTATTTCTACTCAAAATCACGATGTCTTTCCATCCCAATAGGAGAAAAAAAGTGTCCCAAAATGTCCATACATTTTTGAACTTTCCTATTGTGTTACCACCATACAAAGTGTATGGTAAATGGTAACACAATAGGAAAAATATCTTTGGGACGGTTTTTTGTCCTACCAGGGTCGAAAGAGCTCCTGATTCTGAGTGGAAATAGTTAACAGAAAATTCCTAGAAGTACAATTAATAATAGTGGCATTTTTTTTGAGAAACGCTCAGATGATGCCAACAAAAAATGCAACTTTCTTTTATTTGGACTAGGCAACCGTGAATAAATATACTTCGATCAAAATGTATGACTTTGTCGGTAAAAAAGAAGAACAACCCAGATAAGCCTTACCGCAACGACCGGTCCTAAGCTTCCCGCATCCAACGGACTCCAACGACCTTTACCCAGGTCATTAGTCCGCATAGTGGAGGGGTGGTGACACTCCAGCTAAATAAGAGGCAAACTGACATTACCTTCACCTGATATGGCTCCAGGGAGAACCTATTGCGATATAAGCTCTTTGTAGTTAATCGTGACACAGCCACTACCACATTGATATAGCTCTTGAGATGTAGAGGTGTCGACAGATAAGTTAACATGTTTATCCTTGCCATTTAGCGGCTGCATCTAATAATAATTACTTTTATAATTGTATGTATGTTCGTCTTAAAGGTATTTGTAACTATGGGCCTTAGTTGCCTGAAATAAATGATTATTATTATTATATCTGCCGAAAGACATCCACTGCTAGAGAGGCCTATCTTGCCAAAGACCTACATGGCGCGTTGTTAATTCAGTTTGTTGTCTCCAGGTGTTGGGGGCCGTAGGTGCGCTGCCCGGTATATTCGTGAAACTGGAAGTGTCGTACTATCTGCTGAAGCGACTCCTCGGCGTGCGCACGGAGGGTGACAAAAAAGCTGCCAAAGTACAGAAGTTGACCAGGAATGAGGTAATTGCCAATAGGGGTAGACAATATAGTACAGTAAAGTGCAAAAATATGTATCGATAACATCCTCTCATTCCTTTCTCTCCTCCTTAATCCGCTGACATTTATAAGAGTTATGGGACATATTTATGAGTAAGTTGTATGCACCCATATTTTTACAC
Organism: Epinotia bilunana; assembly: GCA_947049275.1. Lineage (NCBI taxonomy): Eukaryota > Metazoa > Arthropoda > Insecta > Lepidoptera > Tortricidae > Epinotia > Epinotia bilunana. The sequence continues at coordinate 9,252,841 of OX346263.1, read as the reverse complement.
TTGACTGTACATTACGTACTGTTGCGTATGAACATTATGGACAAAGTGGGTAGTTTGATGACAAGTGTCAAGATATGGAAGGTAGTTTGGAAAGCCAGTCTGTTACCTAGTTTTCAGACAGCTCATGTGCTCTAGACCCTAAATGTGAGTATACTTCAGTGGCGACGAGGGAAATTGTGGACAAACGTGTGAATTAGTGTGAATAGTGAGTGTTAAAAAGTGTTCAAATAGGTTTTACCAAAAATGGGGATAAAATTTGGTGAGTTTGATGTAGCACATGGCTGCTGGAAAAATGATATAGAAAGGTTTTCTTTCTGCCTGGAAGCAAGCGAAATAGAAGAAGATGCAAAGCAGAAGGCAAATTTATTGGCTGTTTGTGGTCCTGACTTATACGACTTGATAGTATCCTTAATAGCTCCAGCCAAAATAAGTGAGGTTAGTTTTGAAAAGATCAAAGTTTTATTGGATAATCATTTCCACCCGACGCCAAATGAAATTGTGCAGTCATACAAGTTTCATTCTAGGCATCAGGAAGAGGGGGAAAAGATAAGGGACTATATTGCCCAACTGCGTAAATTGAGTATTGATTGCAACTTCTCTGACTTGGACCGGACTCTCCGGGACAGGTTAGTTTGCGGGATTAGAGATAAAGAACCACAAAAGAAATTGCTTCAAAATGGTTCACTGACATTTAAACGGGCATGTCAGATAGCACTGGCACATGAAGCGGCAGGAATCGATTCCAACATAATAGTGATATCAGCCCCGAGTCATCCAATGCCGGATGCAGAGGTACCGATGGAAGTGAACAAGGTTATTAGCTGTAAATTGGGCAAGCAGACAGAAAGATTTACCTGTTTCCGGTGTGGAAAGGCACACCGAGGAGGGTGCAGATTCAGATGGACAAAATGCAATCAGTGTGGGAAGACAGGTCATATTGAGGCTGTGTGTATGCAGAAGAGGCAAGAGGAGAATAAGGCACGCTCCAATTTTGACGGCCTATATGAGGAGACTTCTTCAGTTAACTGTATAAGACAGGAAATATCGGTGCCAGCATTTTTGATAAAAATTTTGCTGAATAATACAAGCGTTAGTATGGAAGTCGATTCAGGCTGTGCTTTTAGATTGATAAGTGAAGCAGCGGCCAAGCACATATGGCAGCAAAACTTACCCAAATTAGAGGAAATTAACATTTCCTTAAAGACTTGGACGGATAATAGACTGTGTTTGTTGGGAAAAACTATGGTGAATGTCCAGTATAAAGGAATAAATAAATGTTTACCATTTTTTATTGCTAAAGGCAATGGGCCGAGTTTGATAGGGCGCAATTGGTTTGCCGATTTAAATATTAAAATAGGCGGAGTGCATAGTATTTCAGCTAATTGTAGCAAATTGAATACCCACTTGAAGGACATTCTTCAGAAAAATGTTGAGGTATTCCAAGAAGGCCTAGGAAAGTACACGGGACCTGTAGTAAATATTACAGCAAATGAAGGGGCCAAACCGAAGTTTTTCAAGAGTAGACCAGTACAATTTGCTTTAAAAGAACGAGTTTATCAAGAAATCGAAAGACTGGAAAAAGAGGGAGTTATAGAAGCGACACCACATTCCGAGTGGGCAACACCAATCGTACCAGTGCTCAAACCAGATGGTAGTGTTAGGTTATGTGGGGATTACAGGTCGACTGTGAATGCTGTTACTGATACGGATACCTACCCGCTGCCTACATTGAGCGAAGCTTTTGCGGAACTGCAAGGAGCGGTTGTGTTCACGAAGATTGATCTAGAACGGGCCTAAACACAAGTAAAAGTGGATGAAGCAACTGCAGAACTCTTGACGGTAAATACACCCAAGGGTCTATACAAAATGAGAAGATTGGCTTTTGGAATTAAGGCCTGTCCTGGTATTTTCCAAAGATTAATGTCGTCATTGTTGGCTGGTATATCAGGGGTCGCTGTTCTGCTGGACGATATAGTAATCACAGGAAACACTATCGAGGAACACAACCGTCGACTAGAGATGGTGCTAAAAAAACTGGAAGAAGAAGTCTGCGGTTGAATAAAAAAAAGTGCCAATTTGCTGAAAAAAGGTTGAAATTCCTGGGCTTCATCATTGATGAATTCGGTATTCATCCGTGTAAAGATAAAATTCAAGAAATTGAGAAAACTCCGGCACCGCGCAATGTAAAAGAATTACATGCTTTCCTAGAATTATTAAACTTCTATGACAGGTTTCTGCCGGACAAGGCGACAATAGCTGAGCCGTTGTATAGATTACTAGATAAAGAAAGAAAATGGCAGTGGGCAAAGGATCAGCAGACATCATTTGAAACTCTAAGGAAAATGATTTCGAGTGACGATGCACTGGTACATTATGATGTAAAAAAGAAACTTATCTTGTCATGTGACGCCTCCCAGTACGGACTAGGAGCGGTACTAGAGCATGAAATGGAAAATGGTAGTATTCGACTCATAATGTTTGCCTCCCGGACCTTGAACTCTCATGAGCGTAATTATGGACAAATTGACAAAGAAGCAGTAGCTATTATATTCGGCCTCAAAAAATTTCATCAGTTTATTTGTGGTAGAAAGGTGACGATCAAGACAGACCACAAGCCGCTTCTAGGTATTTTAGACCCAAGAAAACCGATACCCAACATTATATCGCCAAGGATGCTAAGATGGGCATTGCTATTAAATTCGTACGACTATGAATTAAAATACGTAGAAGGCAAGAACATAGGCAATGCGGATGCCTTGAGTAGGTGGCCAACACAGGAAAAAACGGTAGAAGAGGAATTTTCGGGAGTCTTATTCATTGAGGAGACTCGAAAGGAATTAGAGTTTACAGCCTCAGAAGTAGCGAAACTTACGCGGAAGGATAAAGCCCTATGTAAAGTATCATATTGGATACGGAATGGATGGCCAAGCAAGGTAGAAGATGAATACAAGACTTTCTGGCAAAAAAGAGACGAATTATCCAATTTCAAAGATTGTGTATTATGGGGCAATAGGGTAGTGTTGCCAGAAAAGATAAGACCCTATGTGCTTGAAGAGCTCCACCGGAATCATGACGGGATAGTGATTTCCAATGCAATGGCTAGAAGCTATTTTTGGTGGCCTTCAATTGATAAGCAGATAGAAGGAGTAATAAAAAATTGCAAGATTTGTGCGGAAAATAGAAACATGCCATCTCAGGTCACCCATCAGTGGTTAAGGCCAGAAAAAGCGTGGTCAAGGCTTCACATAGACTATGCGGGACCGTTCCAAGGGAAGACTTTCCTGATATTGATCGATGCTTATTCGAAATGGCCAGAAGTGAAGATTGTGGCAGACCTAAGTAGCGCAACCCTTATACGGGTGTTAAGAGATGTGTTTGCAGAACAAGGGCTACCCGATACCTTGGTAAGCGATAATGGACGAAGTTTCGTTTCGGAGGAGTTTAGGAAGTATTTAGCTGAGAATAGAGTAAGACATGTAGTAGGAGCACCTTATCACCCAGCGACTAATGGACAAGCTGAAAGAACAGTGCAGACCATCAAGTCAAAATTGAAGAAGCTTTAAATAGAACCATGGCATATAAGGATACCAGTGATTTTGTATGGATTAAGAACAACTCCTAATAGCATAAATGAGAAAACGCCAGCAGAACTACTGAACAACAGACGTTTTAAGACGAAATTTGATGGATTAAATCCATTATCCTATGAAAGTAAGACACACGATCAGCCAATAGAACGCAATATAGCGACAAAGTTAAGGTCATTCAGTGAAGGGCAATCGGTTTATGTAAAAAACTATGGAGGGGGTCCGCGTTGGATCAAAGGCAAGGTAGAGAAACGGATTGGGGTTTGTAGATATCTAGTCCGATGGGGCGATAGACGTTTAATGAGACATATCAATCAGATGTTCAAGTGTGGAGAAGAGGAGCAACAAAAGCCTAAGGAGGCCGCGACAAAGGAGGATGACGACGGTGATGATAATGCGGTAACCATACCACCACCGAATCAATGGGCAGAGATCATAGGGGTGTCAGGACCACAAGATATTGTGCTTGCTAAAAGTCAAAGCCCTACTCCAGTCAGCAGAAACAAACGCCAGAGACCGGCTTCACCTCAGATATCACCAGAGCATAAAAGAATAGCGTTAGGCCAAACTGGCCAAAGTAGTAGTGAAGACGAAGAGGTACAATGTGAAAGTGATTAAAAAACTATTTATATAGAACTATTTCAAAGTAGGATTAGTGCTAGTGTGTAAATAAATGTGTGTGAGAGACTAGTAGACAGTATAAAGTGTATAATATAGACTTATCTTAGTGGTGGAGGTATGTTGTGTATGAACATTATGGACAAAGTGGGTAGTTTGATGACAAGTGTCAAGATATGGAAGGTAGTTTGGAAAGCCAGTCTGTTACCTAGTTTTCAGACAGCTCATGTGCTCTAGACCCTAAATGTGAGTATACTTCACGTACCTAGGGCGGTGAATTCGTGAATGCCATAAATATGCGATCTGGGGCTTTGCGAATTACCGCCCGTGGTGCGTACACAATTTTACGTCTTCTCCTGGGTGTGAAGTGAGATTTGCCGCTGCGCCCGTGGGCGGTAAATCTCACTTACCGCCCAGAGTGACGTAAAATAAATAAATCAATAATGTCGTAGAAAAAAGGAGTATGTTCTGTCCCTTTTCCGCAAAACGCAACTTCATATGAAACGATTGTCATTTACTATGACGCTCGCAAATTATAACGTCACTAACGGCGAGCGTTTTCTCTCTTTAACAAGCAATATTAAAACGGCTGCAGCTTCGTAATTCTTTGAGATATCTGAATGGGGTTTTCGTCACTAGGCATATTGTTTTGCAGTCTCTCTTTTGGAGTAATAATAATTTTCGAGTGTACACCCATATTGTCCATATAATTATTAAGCCTAGTGCAGTGTAGTGTAACAGAACTTTATTAAAGACATGTTTTAATGTGCGTGTACATTACAGGTGTTACTAGTGAACATTGGATCCCTGAGTACCGGCGGCAGAGTAATCGCGACCAAGGCCGATTTGGCCAAGATCACCCTCACCAACCCCGTCTGCACCGAGATTGGGGAGAAGGTCGCCCTCAGCAGGAGAGTCGAAAACCACTGGCGGTACGGTTATCAGATATTTTTAATTATGTTTACCGCAAACGTCAATAGAGTATTTGACAACAGTAAAAAATATTTCATCAACAAACAAATAGTAATAATAATAATCAGAAAATACCAAGCCATAAACCAAAAAGAAGGATGCTGTTTGACCACACAGAAGAGCTGCTGCGCGTTATACATCCCGAGAGCATTTAGAAGGTTCTATATTTCTCTCGCTTGCTCTTAGACGTTCTTGTGATAAAGTAAACTATTTCGATGATGATGTTCCTAAGCTTTATGTGAACTGTACTGACAGTGTTTTTAACGGTTCATAAAAAGTTGCCGGTTTGACTATTTGGCAAATACCGTATGCAGCGTATAGTATTCGTTCAAGTTGTCAATTGGTCTATGATATATCAACGATTTTGATATTATTTAATTACTTACATTGACCGATTCATCCTTTCATGAATTTTAATATTTAGATATTTGACCACTGACAAATATCAGATGTAGTACTAATCTACGTCAAGTAGTACTATAATTATAATGTTCTTTTACAGGTTAATTGGATGGGGACAAATTCAAGGAGGCGAGACGATCGAACCAGCAAAGAATTAACAACCGTGTTGTTAAGTTAAACTTTTATATTATGCTATCATTATATTTAATAAAAAAATATATGACAAACCACTATTATTATTCAAGCAACTATACAAATAAAAAGTAGATATTGTACATTTCATTAAGATTTTATTTCATTTTGTGTTTACAACGTTTTAAGGGTGATTTTAGGCCATGTATATAAAAGTGTTGATATCGTCGTCGTCTCGTCGCATGTACTTGTGCTCGATTAACCATTCCAACTGCTCCTTTATCATCTTTTTCGATGGCAAGAACATGTTCTTCAATATTTCTACAAGCTCGCTCTGTAACAAACATATGAACCTATAGAGGGTACTTAAACCTAATCTTTTCTAATCTTACTACATAGAAGATTAGAAAAGGCGAGCGTTAATAGTCATGGGATTTCAAGAAAAACTATTTTGAAACGTAAAGTAATAGTTGACATGTTTCAAAAGTAATTAATGATCATAGTAAGTAAATCTAGTACAATATTTATCTGTGATATTCGAGAAACGTAGACGAATTTGTCTGTTGAAATTCTTAAGCCATATAGAACGAGGTATAGGTATATAGTGTCACACAAAAATTTCAGTTTTTAATATTTCCTTGCTCTGAAATATCCCGATACCAGTTTATAGATTATCCATTAATTATACCATAGGCATATAAACCAAACAAGTTTTCGGCGGAATATTAGCGATGTCGCATCATTATGCTGAGTCAGCGCCCATTCTTTGCCACGACACATGGCTCACTTATTGTACTTGTAGTTTTTATTTGCTGTTTTGAGTATGTTGGTTCTTAAATTGCATGTTCTCCTGTTCTTTTTATGTCATGTATATTGTGGGTATGAATAAAGTTATCTAACTATCTATCTACCCATGGAGCATCCTCCATTCAGAAAAAATGCAATTACACTGACAAACCAGTTTGCATTAAGAACTGGTTGTTACAGAGGTTAAATTCTGGTAAAGGAATTAAATTCAGATCAAGACAGTACATACCTGGAGAGCAGTGTTCGTGATGCGCTTCCTCATCTTTAAGATCTTGATGATGGCTTCCTGCGTTCTCAAGATTCGGAGCTGCACAATAGAGTGATTGTCTTCCAGCTGCGACCGCTCGGTACTTAGCTGCAACCTGCCAATCAAGTTAAGTTTACCGCGCCTTTGGGGTTTTCCAGTTTTGATTAAAGCGAATTCTTGATTGACCCAAAATGTCGTGTTTTCTGCAAAATCTTTAGGGTTCTGAACGGCAGGGGCGTAACACAACAATTGCCGCTTTAGTTTTGGGAAAGCAACTAACGACCAAAGAGTTCTTCTCAACTCTGGGTCGGGAAGCTCAGTTGCCAGGCGCAAGTTTTCGTAGCTTATTTTCTCCATTGGCCTTTGGTTCCACGCAAACAAAACCGCCATTTGGAACGTAGTGACGTCGAGATCAAACCTTCCCACGGCATTCGCGAACGTAATAGTTCCGTTGCTCATGTGGTGGTACCATTGCAGTTTTCGGCCAGAATGTTTCTTCTTATAAAAATCTTCAACTTCTGGTATGTAATCTTCCAATTCTAAAGGAAGACTGACTGTGACCCTCTCGGAACCGCGAGCCCACGCTCCTGCGTTAAGTATTTTGATGTTGATGGCGTCGTGGCGTGTCGTATCCGCCCGGAACTGCGTGTTGAGGTCTTCGCTAACCTTGATGTCCTGGAACATCCGTGCCAGTTTGTTGACATAGTCTGCCGGCATGCCCACCTCCCGCAGCCACTCCACCATATCCTCCTCCCTCTCTGAATCTGCGCTAGAGTCTAATATTAACCTTCTTGTTAAATGCGCTTTGTGATACCTCATAAACACATCTTTGTTTTCAATGTATTTCAAAACTAACAAAACATCCTTGAGTCTCGATTCTATCTGCTCTGTAGTTAAACGTTTACTTAATGGAGTTTTTCGTAACAACATATCGCAATAATTGGCCAGAAGTTCTGGGCACTTGCTCTCTGGGGCAGTGCCTTTTGTGCCTCGAAGGAGCGCAGATGATGGTAGTTCCAGCTTGAAGACTGTAGTATCATTCACAACACACTTGTATGCCTTATCCCTAGCAGTTAAAAATCTTGGATCATCCATGAAAGCATCCTTAGCTAAAGTACTGAATTTCTTAAATAAATCTAATAATCTTTCTACATATTTTTCTGAGTCTGTTGTTATAATATCAGCAGAAGCTACCATGTCAGCTAGACCAGCTGATACAATATGGGCTTCTAGGTCCCTTAGAATGGGAGTTACACCATCTGGCACTCGGTCCAAGAGTCGGAACATCAGCTGAAGTTTATCCATCTCTCCGGCCTTGATGAGAGGGGCACTCTCTGCCAGTAAGGTAGGTAGATGTTCCCCAATCAGCACTCTCTCGCAGCACTGCGTGAGAGCAGCCACACTACCGCTACCTGGTTCCAAATATCTGTGGGCTCGAGATTCCTCCTCTTTAAGTCTCTGATCAGCATATCTCATATAAGACTGGACACCATTTGATGATAAATGCTCACTAGCTTTGAGTTTATAAAACTCTTCTGTTGCTTGCATATAAGCAGCTTCAAAATTGTCTCTGTATATTTGTAATTTGTCAACTGAGTTGGAACACAAGTTAACTGTAACAGGAAAGGTTGTATTATTAGTAAAAAAGCCTAAGAATTTGATTTCGATATTTTATAATAACAATATCCCATGGCATCAGAATGTAAGTTGTCATAAGTCACAACCATTTACAGTCCAAGTAAATTGTAAGTAATCCTTGAAAATTATGCCAACTGAGCAAAAATTAATTACAATAATTCAACTGTTGTTGAAGATGCCAACTACAACCACACAGTGGAATGACAGCAGATTCAATGATAAAACCAAGTTATACCTTATCAATATAACCTCGACATTTTAATAAATACTGAAGATCAACTTGCAAAGCAATAGTGATAACATTATGCCATTAGGTGTGATGTTCACAATATTGATAAGAAAGCTGCTTGTGCTGGTAAGAGTAATATAATAGTCCTACACAAAGGAATCACTTACCATAAGATTCTCTTACTCCTATTACTAGCTGAGAGTCAAATGACTCTCCATTGCGTTCGGCTTGCACAAGTTTCATTGCAGAGTCCTGCAACCGCTGCTTGATGTCCACAAAGATGCTCTGGTTCCATGAGTCCAGCATTAACTTCCGGACCAGGCTATCTTCATTGTTATTATTATTGTTTTTCTTCTGTTGATTTGATGTATTAGAGGTAGACATCTTACTCATATTATTGATTGTGTTTTCTAACTGCCTAAATGGTGTGGGCAGATAGTTGCACTGTGTAAAAAACTTGCCCCACTCTGCAATGTACGCTTTCAGGAGAGCTTGGTCTTCCCTTTGAGCTAGCACCCTTGCCTGGGCTTGCTTTATATACATCATTATGTCTTGCTGCAATGCATCTCTTAGCTTGTAAGGCCCTCGATCGTCCCATAAACACACAGAATGAACAGCTCCAAAAAGATCTTGCCATTCCGGTTGGGATACAGTCTCCTGCTTAAGTAGTTTCAAAACTATAGGACGCATCGAAACCCATTTATCCTCAAATGTGACTTGTCCTTTCTCCTACGAAAAGAGTAATCGAAAGTAATTAATACCACGTATATATTGAATCGTCCAGAATACTATAAGATACTACACTTGGCTTACCTTTAACATGATTATTTAATTTATAGTAAATGGTCTTTATTTTTATGCGAAAGTTCACTAATCGTCATTAATCAAATCGGTTTTTTTTTCATCGTTTGACCGTGAATTTAGTAGGCGATGGCACTCATGAACCGACAAACTATACAGCCATGCGTGTAAAGTAAGATGTACACTGTGTAGCCGTTGGTTTGAACCCACAAAGTTTTTTATTACTCGCGAAAAATTTAAATCGGATGTAATCGATGCTTTTTGTTTTATGTTTTTATTTGACATATTTATTACGGAATAAGTACAACATACAGAGGGTGTGCACTCAGAATGGCCAAGCGATACCAAGTGTGTACACTTTTTAATATTAAAAAAAATCGTACGTCACAATCACAATTAGCTAGCTACATCTTAGTAATCTGTGATCACAATTTTAAAAACAATATATTTTGGCGACTCATTTTAATTGCTCACGCCGAATTTATTTAATTTTATTTATTAATACTGTAATATTACAGGTATTTCCATAACCATGAGCACATTTGGAGAAATATCTGAACCGGGTAGTCGTACTATTTATGAAGACTGGGACGATTCCCACTATGATGTTGTGGAGTGAGTATATTATTCATAGTTTACTCTCTTTTTGTTAATTTACTATCTAAACATTTGACGTTTCTTCCAGCTTACAATGGCAGAATAGTATAGAAGTACCGAAGGAAATTGACCATGTGATAATTTTTGAAGGGAGATACTTATCTGACTACATAAAGCTTCAAAGCCACTGTTCTTTAATAAACGCTATTCCTGGAGCCAACGTACTTTTGTATAAAGTGAATAACTGTAATGGATATGTTTGTACAATTAGAGACTACAACATAATTCAAAGTAGCAAGATAATAGAATTGATGAAGGATTATTTAGTGTGCAGCAGGGAAGTAATTGCTATGCAAACTAAACCGTTGTCAGACTACAATACTACGATGCCCGCAATGGACTGTGTCATCAGGAGTGTTTCTACGACTAAGCCACCTGTCAACTCCAGATTTGCATATACTAGATTGGAACAACCAAATATTATATCCGGGGTAGGAGCGGGAGGTAATGTTACTGATAGATACGGTGCCACTTATTTATACTTATCACCACAATCTTAAAATTGTTCATTTGCTATGTTGTATATTTCAGCTATTTCCTTGAGAGAACACATGGACCTGACTGGAACTGCGATAGTGTGTTATACTGAAAACCCTGAAGACTATCAAATAGAAAAATTTCAGAAACTCTTAGAGAAATTCCACTTTTACCAAGATGTTAAATCAATGCCAAGTACAGTTTTGAATTCCAATTTGTATATTTGATCTGAAAATAAAAGGTTTTTGGTTAGAAAACATTATTTTGACTTTCATTATTGGTTTAGCACACACACACACAATTGTTGTTTTTTATGTCATGTACCCTGGCAACCCCACTCTGTTTTGGTATTTCTAAAACGTGAAATGAAAAGTTTCTCCAAAGTAAATCATTTTTGGTAGAGGCTTTTACTGCCAACTGTACTTTTCTGTACACCACCATCAACTACTCATTGAGACGATTCTAACGAGTCCAAACTCAACGAGGATATGTTGGTTACGTACTGAATTCCTATGGCCACCTTCTATCTCCATCATCAGATCAGCTCGATGGTACCATAATAATGAATTGTCATCCAAACTATACTTGTACCCAAAATTTCAGCTCAATCAGTCACCGGGAAGTGGGTCAAATTTAACTTGCAAGACTTCATTACAGACACCGGGACAGGTGAAACTAAATATAAAAGCTTGTAAAAATACCCAATCGTTGAGAGTAGGAATAATTATATCATTTGGGGTGCCTGTAATGCTTTAAAATTTAAATCGTTTCAACTTCCCAGCAATCCAAAACTTAAATAGAAGGAATAAACTTACATTTTCAGGTAAAAGCTGACCTAAAAAAATGCTCCGCTGACTTACTCCCGCGTACCAAGTCTGATGGCATTCAGAAATATAATTTATTACGTAACAACATATTACTTTCGGCTCTTAACGTACTAGTTTGCAAAAGATGTTAGAATTTGTGGCGTGTAACAGGCTTCAGCTAGTTTCATCAGCAATATGTCGTTTGTCGTTATCGACGGTAAACGCCTTCTTAAAGTTGGGGTAGGCGACGTCGACCTGCCCGTCTATACAGTCCTCCTCCAGCGCCTCGTAATTGTTGAAGCACACTAAGCACAGCAGATTACTCTTTGAGCTGCAACCGGATATTTGGATCACGGCCAAAACAGCAAGTTAGTTATTAAAATACAAACTGCATTGAGTAGCTTTTAAACAATCTGGGCAGGGGTGTAGACACTAAATACAAGAATCAATAATGTTGTTTTTTCTCGAAAAAAATTAAAATGTAGTCATATGGAGAGAAAAGCAACGCGAGAGGCTAAATAATCGCAAAGTTCTAAGAGGGAGTATTTTTATCCCTTTTCCGCAAAACGCACCTTCATATGAAACGATTGTCATTTACTATGACGCTCGCAGATTGTGACGTCACTATCTGCGAGCATTTTCGCTCTAACAAGCAATATCAAAACGGTTGTAGCTTCGTAATTCTGAGATATCTGAATGGGTTTTTTTGCCTTTCTTTCGGAGTAATAATAATTTTCGAGTCTACACCCGTATTACGAAAGAAGAAATAAATAAAACCCCTCTTCACCTAATATTCATTTATTAGTATTAGACATCAATTTTTACAACCCTACTTAAAAATAACAATTAAACAATAGAAGTCGGTAATGGTTGGTTTTATTTCATTTACAATAATATTACAATGATATAAAATACAATTAGAGAAAATAAAATAACAGAATCCTATAAAAGTAAGCACAGCCTATTGAATCGCAGACCAGTTTTGAGTTTGGTATTAAGGGGCATACATAAAATACGAGAAAAATTTGTTCGGGTTTATTTCCTTAACAAAACCAGATTAGTAGGGATGATTACAAAACTTAGTCGATCGAACTGCGAGGATAAAGGCCTCATTTACAGACACGCGTGGCGTCGAGCGGCGCGCTTCGCACGGCACCTCCCTTTATATTTTGAATTCGTTACGTATTTTATGCATGCTCACTTATTTTAAAAGTTTTAACCATTACTTATTAACATTTATTTGACAGATATGGCAATAAGTTGACTATGTACTAGCTTGGAGCCTTCACTCATACCCTGTAGCAACTTTAGCATAGTTGCCCATTTGAAAGTACGAATCTGTCGAAAGTTGGTGATAGATGGTTTCATGATACTGCATCGATTAAGGTTGCACGTCTGTTGCGCTCTGTATACTTGGGGATATAAAACTATCGGCGGAATGACCAGAAAACACTTATCCCCATATTCATAAACGTTAATCAAACCTATTTTAGATAAAATGCCGTTAAAATCATTTGTCTTTATGTATTCTTTTGGCATGAGAAAGGGACACATATTTCGAAACCATCTATCATGACATCCTTTTCAGGATATTTATATAAATTCGATGCTGAAGAAAACTAAAATAATCGTACTGATAAGATAATGATGAATTGATGTAGAAAGTAGCGTCAGTAATTGAGTCTTTTTAACATTAAATTGGTAGTTTTTTGCTTTAGAATAATCCTATTTCATAATGTAAGTGTAAGAAAATTAACAAAGTATTATATTTACATCATTTACTTTTTTACTTTAATAAAATAACCGAATTAATAATTAGAGTCCCACAAAAAACCTTACTATTGGATTTGGGTACTTCTACGAAAATTCCGCAATTGACATTATATTTACAAATTACCTTTTTACATAAAAGCGTATAAAATTAATTCAAACAGTCAACAAATATAAAAAAAAATGTTTATCTATATGATATGAATAATTCAATACATATAAATTATCCATAAATATACCTACCTGGGTAAGACAGAATATTTTTTTAAACAGGCTAGCACTATGATTTTAATTAATTTTATTGTAGACAGCAGCATGTTGAACAACATGCTCAAAAATATCTGCACAAGCCTTATTCTCTTAGAGACACAATAGACGCGTTTTCATAAAATGGCAGCGAATAATGCTTAAACTTTGCAGTGGTTCCTGAATAAATATACCAATCCCTGAGTAAAAAAAGATAGACCATCAACAAATTTAAATACTTAACAAAATATAATAAAAAACAATATATTACATCATCACATTATAGAGTCCATTCACGCTATGTCGCAACATTATTTGGCAACACCACTCTAACCGTTTTCCATACAAATATGATAGTTAATGACTAGTGTTGCCAAATTGTTTTTTTGCAGAGTTCACGTGGACGCACTCTATGACACTATATTGACCATGGATATTGCTCACGCGAAAGTTGATCATGTGTGGAAGATGAACCAGTAGAGTAAGAAGTCTTTCGGTATACAACCCCACATATAAGTTTGTAAGGGGTTCACTGCAGCGTACATCGTCTCTAGACTGTCCTCCTGTGTCGGCCCTAAGGACGCTAAGGGCTGGGAGGTTATTCCTCAATGTATTCAATTATGATCAGATCATTAATCAACCCGATTTGGTGAGATATAACATCTATAAACGGCCTCTCGCTCTCCTATGCTTGTTAGAAAGAGGTGGGTGTTTCATTTTTATAAACGCAACCATAGGCTTACGGTAACAAGTTTACTCAATGTACTGCTCAAAGCTATTCAATCCATTAATTCGGCCAACTATAGTACAAATAAAACAACTGAGTTTCGCCCAGATACAAACTGGTCCTTAAACATAACATTCGTAAATAACATTGCAGATCAGTTTAAAATTATATCATAATAACATATCTTATTATCACTAATTTATAAAGCACTTCCATACCACATCTATTAAATTGATATTAATATTACAAGCAGATATCATAATCTAATATGACAATGCAGTTCGTTTATAGCTCGGCAAGAGTGAAAGAGAGAATATATCAATAATCTGAAACAGCCCTATTGTATGGAAGTGACTTGTAAAACCTATCTTAAATTGACTTTAAAATATTCTTACGTAGTTAAACAACTATTTAATGTTATAAACTACTGCGGGATGAATACTAATGTACTAAATAAATGTTAACCGCACATTATACAACCGTCATAATTTTAAAATTCACGTTTAGGCTCCTAACGTACTTAAAAATATCTTGACACCGACTCTATTGCAAATATTGCAATGGCAAATGTCTGGGAAGGAATATTTTAAGTGCGTTGGCAGCATAGACATTTTTTGTAACTGATTGTATTAAAAGTATTCAAACAGGAAAATTTGAAAGGACTGGCATTACAATGTGAACCTCTTTACCAAGAACATAAGGTTGATATTTAATCAAATATGATTCAACTATATTTCCCGACCATCTCGCTCTTAGTTTTATTTATTAGTATGTAGCATGAATACATGGTTCCGTAATGCCAGCCGCCAGCCATTGAACAAGATAGTTTTCACTTCTCATGCTCAAAAAGTGCGTCATATTAGGCTTAGCAGGCGGGGCTAAAGTAGTATATTTAGGGAAAATATGTATACATATTGATGATTTATAAAACATTTTAATTTGACCAAACAAAACAGTTCAACGTATTACATCCACCAATCACAACTCTTTATAAAATATTAGTATTTGCTATCAACTAACCAGAATACAGCTAGACATTAAAATCGATCAATCATGAAACAGAATTCAATTAAAAAATTAGGTGTTTTTTATTCCCTAATTCACAATAATTCAAAAATAAACGCCTCTGACCGACTATAGCCGCGTCCAAACGTTCAAGCATGGTTGACTGCATACATGACATAAGCTATGAAGATTGAGCGGGATAGACTGCTGTCTATCTCGCCTTATCGTATGCCCCGCGTATGCTGTCCGCCGCGTTCGGCCGTTTAGACGCGGCTATTAGACGGTCAGAGGCGATTCGTGGTGTGAATATTTTGTATCTGTGTCAAAGCAGTTTATTAAAAAGAATGGCGCCAAATTGAACAATCTTTTCTTCTTGGTATAATTGTAGATTGTGGATGGATAATCTTTGTTTTTACTAAATTCTCGCAGTCGAAGTGAAAAGTAGAATGTATAACTGGTCTAAAAGCCATATTACCCCTCGAACTATTTCCCCTCACTTCGTTCGGGAAAATATCCATCTCGTGGTAATATGGCTTACTTTAGACCCTTGTCATACAATCTACTATTATTTTACAGAGCATTTAGAATAGGATTCGGGTCGACATTTCTCTCACTTTTACACGTTCTTATGCCAAAATATATTTCTCACGAACCCGAATACATTTTTAAGAGGTCACGGGCTGTACTATTATTATACCGCAACACAACCGCTGCACTGTGAATCGAGTAGAACATGCAAATGGGACAAAAACCCTTATCAAATATCCAAAAACTCATTATGGTAGGTCATTACTAATGAGTATACATTAAGAGTCCCACGTGTTATTTTTTCCTGCAACCCCCCCTTACATGAGTAATTAAGGTGACTATATAGGATGAGTGCAAATTTACTATGCATTCATTTGCGTAATTGCTCTTGGCTTAAAAATAATTGTGTGCATTTCCAAGTTATTTGTGTTTATTTCATTATTATGGATTCCAATTTGGAGGGTAAGTAGTATTTTTAGACATATATTGATTATAAAAATATTCATTGTATTTTGTAAAACATCAACATGTTTCCGAATAATCATTGGAATTTTACCCTAACTTTGACTTTCATGGTCAAGAAATTACATGTCGGCATCTGTCTACTCTGTGAAATTTATATATAATATACTTATAACTATAAACCGTCATATTTAATAAACTCCCTATCCAACTTTTGAGTACAACTATTTTTTTTATTTTTTCTTTCAGAAT
This sequence comes from Epinotia bilunana, assembly GCA_947049275.1. Taxonomy (NCBI): domain Eukaryota; kingdom Metazoa; phylum Arthropoda; class Insecta; order Lepidoptera; family Tortricidae; genus Epinotia; species Epinotia bilunana. Next base: position 9,236,478 of record OX346263.1, on the reverse strand, counting down.
TCGATTTTTGCATTTCAAAAGTCAATTTCTTCGATGTATGGCAGAGACATTTGAAGGAAGCGAGAAACAACGAAATATATACATTTATATCATCTGAGCATGATTTAAGTGGAATAACCGAGGACTCCCAGAGACAAATTAAGGTAAAGATATCCCAATTTTCATCCAGGATAGCTCAGAAGTGGGATGCTGCTGGTAAATGTAGACAGCGATTTCTCGAGAAGAACTCTGACTGGCTTCATGGTGAACCTATCAAGTTTGAAGTTCATAGACGTACGACGATGCCGTCATCATCCACTGAAGCTGTAGCAGGCCCTGGAAGGCCCCAGAAGGAATTCTCGGACTCTAGCCTGAAGACTAAACGACGACGAGTAGAGAATTTAGTTCAATCTACAAGTTCCGAGGAGTTATTGTTTGCAGCAGAAATTTCGTCACGTCAATCGGGCTCCAAGGAAGTGGCTAGAAGAATGAAGAACATAATTGAAGATAACAAGAGCGGCGACACCTCAGGCAACAAAGAAAACACCAAGTCATGCAAAGAAAACGCTAGATGTTTGACGAATGAAGAAGCTTTGGCGTGCTATATAGATAGCAAATTGACTACATGCACATACAACATCATAAGGCAGTCGACTAGTAAGGTAGGGCATACCGTATTTCCATCATTGTATTGTTTAAAAAAGGCTAAAGTTGCATGTTATCCTCCTGAAGATAGCTTTTTGATTAATGAAACGCGTGCTGAAATCAACGTTCAGGCAGTTTTAGATAAAACCGCTGAACGTTTGGTTTTATCACTGGAAGATGTTTTAGATAATTTAGTGTCCCCTTGTTCATCATTCAAACTAATTAGTAAATGGGGTTGCGATGGAAGTTCCGGTCATAGTACATACAAACAAAAGTTTACGAATAGTAATGACACTGATGAATTTTTGTTTGTATATTCGTTCGTTCCGCTTCAATTACGGGATGATGCTGATAATGTCGTTTGGCAGAATCCACGCCCGTCATCTACTGCATATTGTCGTCCAATAAAGTTTATTTTTTCCAAGGAAACAAAAGAATTGACTATTGCCGAAACAAATCGAGTCTTGGAAGAGATAAACGCTTTATTGCCAACATTATGCAAGGTGATGGGAAGGGAAGTTTCTGTTGAACACATTATGCTTTTTACCATGGTTGACGGAAAAATTTGCAATACTATGACCGAAACTTCTTCTGCTCAAAAATGTTTCATTTGTGGAGCTACTCCAAAAGTTATGAATGATGAATCTAGGGAATATATTGCAAATAATGATAATCTTGGTTTTGGTTTATCAACTCTCCATGCTTGGATTAGATGTTTTGAGTGTTTACTTCACATAAGCTATCGCCTTGAAGTAAAAAAGTGGCAACTTAGAGGAGAAGCCGATAAAGCGAATGTAAAGAAACGCTCACTAGAAATTCAAACTAGATTTAAAACGGAAATGGGACTGATCGTTGATAAACCAAAACCAGGCTTTGGTAATACTAATGATGGAAATACAGCTAGAAGATTTTTTGAAAACCCGGAGCTTAGTGCTGCAATTACAGGGTTAGATGTATCACTCATTAAAAAATTTGATATAATACTTCGAGTTCTATCATCGGGCTATGAAATAAATTTAGAAGCGTTTGAAAATTTGACACGGGATATAAGAAAACATTATTTAAATCTCTATTCGTGGTATTACATGCCTGTTACAGTACACAAATTATTGATTCACAGTAGCGACATTATCCGATCAGCACTATTGCCGATTGGACAGTTATCCGAGGAAGCACAAGAAGCTCGAAACAAAGATTGCAGACGATTTAGGGAACATCACACACAAAAACGATCTCGTCAAGCCACGAATAGAGATTTAATGAATATGCTGTTGATTACATCTGACCCTTTAATTAATAGTTTTAGAAATGTACCAAGGCAAAGAGTAAACTCGTTGTCTTCTGATGTTTTAGCATTGTTGAAACCCCCTAGAGTTAATGAAACTAATGTAGATGTAGTGTCTAGTTTGTTTAGTGTAGATGATCATGACACGTCAATTAATGATTCGCAGGATGAAGATGATGACGGTGAAAGTAATTAATAAAATGACCGCTGTAATTAACTCTAAATTGATTTATATGTACCTACTTAAGAATCCTATGTAAATGTAGTTCCTAATTAGTTTTACTTTTCCTTGTAATGGCATGATAATGTTAAAAATGATGTTGATTAAAAGATTACTGCAACAGTAGATTTAGTATTTTATGTGTACATGTAATAAAATATATAATTCATTATTGTACATTCACTTTTATAATATTGTTTTTTCTGAACCCCCACCCTACCCCTCTAAGTCACGAACCAAAGTACATAAACTATACGTATATGTATATTCATACATAATGAGCTCGTATAAGCTCAAAAAACTACTAAAATAATTTTGTCCCATATGCTTGTTCTACTCGATTCACTGTGCGCTGTTTAGTGACCCAATTCTCGGGCTCGATCGGCAATATTTCACAGAATGTCAGAATAACATTGAAGAACATAAACAGTTCAGCAAATAAAGTGAAGACCGCAATTGTCACGTTCACCGCGCTAGATGGCGCTGCTACGTGAACGGCGGTGACGAGTAACTGACTGGACCACTCAAGAGCATATCGTAGAAATTCTGCACAAAGAGTTTATTTGCTCTTGAGTTATTCAGTGGCTGAATTCTGTTGGGCCGTGCGTTATCGTTATCACCCTGAGCAAACTTGGTTCGGGGCAATAATTGGAAGCCACTTTTGTCCGGGCTTAATAATCCGAGTCCACAAAAAGTGGACGCGGATTATCGGGCCGTACATTATTAGGCCGTGCATTATGCTGCCATACTTTGAAGTTTAAGCCATGGCCAGCTAGATGACGCTGAGCGCGACTGAATATCATACTTTTGAGCACGTTCGCGTAGCGTAGCGCAGATGTGTGGCCAAGGGTTTGGATATTATTTTTTATATACAGCTGCCAACAATATTTTATGTTCGAAATATTTTTCAATTAAAAGCTGCATAATTCATCGACAAATTTTTATTCATTAGTTTGTTTTTAGTAGTATGACCTATCGATCGAACCTGAACACAGAAGCAGTACCAACCTCGAAATGGTTTCTAATCTCTCTAATAAGGCCATTTCACACCTCGCGATTCGTCACAACAAGCGGCAGAGACGCAGCTATAGTTTGTATGAGATAGCAATACATACCTTTAATTCTAACTATAGGTACGTCTGTATCGGTTGTAGTAATAAATTGCATCGCTTGTGTATGCTTTAGTATTTCACGATATAGTTGAATCTTAATCGAACCAAGAACTGAGCCACAATAGGTTAAAAAAAACGTGTACAAAAAAACAATATCAATATATATAACAGAAGGACTTTCATCATAATCAAGTAAGTAACAATTCATAATTTTTAGATCATATCATATCGTTCATTATTAAATTCGTAGGAAATATCAATATTTTACAAAAGACTGTAGATATTCTAATGTCGCAAATTTATGTATACACTTTCATATATAGATATAGCTCTTTACTTGTTATGTGAATTAAAGAGAGTTATTATTGTTACATAACTATATTTAATATAATTTTTGCACAAATTATTATCATTGACATGAGTAAAAACATATCTAAGCAATATCTAAGTTTAACCATAAAGTAAATATAGCATAGAGTAACTATCCCATACTGCGGTCGAATATTTCTGAAGAACGTTAAGAGATGTCGCTTGGAGCACCACTGACGGATATTCATATTTTACGTTATACGAAATCTCAAATATTATCATTAATAGATATTCATTTTCACTTATAAACTTAAAAAAAAAGAAAACAACCAGACACAGGCCTTAATAGATCGTAAATCGATTCAAAATAATTTATAACATCCTTTATTTGTGCGCCATCTAGTGAACGGCTTGACCTTTATTACAGCTTAGCTTGTAAGTGGACAAAGTATACATGCGGAGGATTCTAGCAGGATAAGTGTCCATAGATGGTGCTGTTTTAAACCTGATATATTTACTAAACCTAAACGCATTGTTGTTACGAAAATATATAAATAAGTTTCTGTCAAAAATTGAATTTTTGGTACAAGCTTTTATTGCCGACTGTACTTTTCTGTATACCATCATCAACTGCTCATTGAGACGATTCTAACGAGCCCCAACTCGATGGGGTTATATGGTTTTATTACGGAGTTCCTATGGCCACCTTCTGTCTCTATCATCAGATCAGCTCGATGGTACCATAATATTGAATGTCATCCAAACTATAGTTATACCCAAAATTTCAGCTCAATCGGTCACCGGGAAGTGGGTCAAATTTAACTTGCAAGATTTGACGGACAACTTACTTACATACATACTTTTATACTTACATACGAAAGAAGTCAAGTTACTATAAAACTTGTAAAAAGACCTATCGGTTTTTGCACTCCGGGAGTGCCGGCAGAAGTGAAAACTTGAATAATTTTAATTTTGCAAAAAAAATCCCTTCCGCCCCCCTCTCCCCCTGCGTGCCAATATATCTAATAACAAACTTATTAGTGGTACGCTATAGTTCAACTTAACTCGGCAAAATTGATGGAGGAGACGAAGAAATAAAATACCAATTTGTTTTTGCCATTGCCAAATATTTTTCAAAGCTTTATCTCTTTAGGAATAACGTCCAAATTCGAACTATTCGAATTTGCTCAATAGCAAAGCGGTAAAGGACGCGCGGACAAAATTAAAACAGAATATGCAATTGCAAAGTGTTTAACGGCTTTATAGTCTTACGAATAGCGTTCAGCTTTGAATGAAGTCGAATCAGCTAACAGCAATATATAAAAGTTTGATAAAACAAAATGGAATTTGCATTTACGGAAAATGTGTTACGACCTTATACTGTTAACAATAAAGTACAAATTAGAACTATGTGCCCCTAGTCAAACCCCCGTTTTCCCCCCCGACCCCAGCCTCGTCCCGAATCTCTCGCCATCCTCCTACGGTCACGTGGCCTCTTACGCATCTGATGTCACAAATATCTGTCGCGAGTTTAACCATTTTTCCCCATCCCAAAAAGTGCTCAGCGCCGCTAAATAAGTTTTCACTTCAAAAAGAAAACATACATACGTACATACATACATACATTCACGCCTTTATTCCCAAAAGGGGTAGGCAGAGCACATGAAACTTGTTCCAGCGCCACTTCTAGCATAAATGTGGGTATAAAAAAGATCGACAAAATGTGATATTGCAGTGATAGGTTGCTAGCCCATCGCCCACAACACACTTCAACCCTGCTCCCTTAGTCGACTTTTACGACACCCACGGGAAGAAAAACGAAAACGTACGAAGAGTTTTTAAATAAGATGAAGTAAAAACTAGTGCCTATGCCAAATCTTGGGATTAGGTGTCAAAGCGGACCCCTGGCTCCTTTAGGGGCACACCCGGGAATATCGCTAGGAGGATTGTGATGCGACTGATGAGTTTAGTAGATAATTATTAGAATAGGTAACCTAGTCCCTAAAACATCAGAATACTACAGTAAGTAAAAAATATAACATACATTTATTCGGGACCTATACGTAAAACTGTTTTTATTTTACAACTTATTTGAATATTCTTTCTTTACATAGGTATCTAGTACCATAAATAAAGAATAATACCTATAATATGTACTACTGCCATTCACATTTGAGTATGTAGCAATTTATGATTCGAATTGCCAATAAGTACCTAAAATTATCGAAGTGCTTACGACGCGCGACGTTGTCAGCTCGCGCTGGCAGCGCCGTAGTTCGATCTGGCAACGTCGCCAACTGTATACTAATTTCCAATTTATTTTATTATTTTTAACATCTCTGCATAACGTTCCATTTCGACATCTTATATATTACAACAAATGAATTACTGCGTGTTACAAATATTTTACATTAAATTAAAATAAACATAAAGTGACTGCAATCTCTTAAATTATTAATAAATAATGGAGCATAATTATTTATTTTTTATCACTTCGCACTCGTCTGAAACTGTATAATAGTAAAGAGAACTGCGTACAACGAAACGACTCAGTGCAGACGAAACACAGATTACAGACGAAATGAGAAAATGTTGCTACAAAATTATTCCTTTAAATTGTAGGTAAACAGAATAAACTTTGTCCATTTGTAAAAATGCGAAAAAAATGATTTAGTATGAGTTTATTGTCTCAATTAAAAATACAAATAAAGATAACCTGCGGTATGATATTTTTTTATAAAAGCGTAGTGAAAATATACGTGTAATTACATGGGCAAAGTCAAAACGTCAGAAGTATATGGAAAGATAGAGACTTAACTGGCCACACTGAAACTAGAGACGATAGGTATCAACTCTACCACGAACATATTGTTAATGTTATTCTTTTAAAATTTGACCTCCGCTTATTTGAATGGACCTACGATTTGATTTAGAAACGGATTTGTTTGCCAGTGATTTACATACGACCACTTGGACTTTTACCGGACTGATTTGATATTATTGCATTTCCAAAATGACACATCGGTGCCAATTCATAAACTGTCACACATTGTTTCGTTTTCCAGTTAGTGATAAAAATCGCCTACGGATCTGGATTAACAATTCAGGTAAGCTCTATTTTATTTACAATAAATAAAATTATACAACTAAGCACATACATACTTGGTGACGTCGGGCATGCGTCAGTCAACGACTTTTTATCAATGTTCCAAAACATCGTTTTGTACTTCAGTTTTTTATCGCGTTACTTACGTTAAAATAAGTTTATATCTCGCTCCAAACTGATTAGTGTCCTTATTAATCCTTCATTTCATGTTTGCACTGTACCTAATGGTAATGATAAACTAGTTAGGAGTTTGCTTGTTGGCATTTTATTTTGAATCTTTTGAATTTACTTATTCGCAGTGTGATTGCCAATTTGTGAAAATATCTAACCGGAAATGATGGCTGAAGTACTTGGTTTAGCTTGAGATTTCACTACTTTTCAGGCCGGAAGGCTTGGCAGGTTTTTTTACAAGAAATGTACTTGATGGAAATTAATAATATCTAAGTATTTAGTTTTATGACGACTGCTTTAGCCTAGTTGGTAATGACCCTGCCTATGAAGCAAGAGGTCCTGGGGTCGAATCCCTGTAAGGGATTTTTTTTGTGTGATGGGCACAAATATTTGTTTCTGAGTCTTGGATGTTTTCTATGTATTTATACCTATTGGAACTATATATATCGTCGTCTAGTACCCATAATACAAGCCTTATTGAGCTTACAATGGGACTAGTTCAACTTGTGTAAGATTGCCCCTTAATATATATTTTATTTTATTTATTTTTAATTTCAGGCAACATCAATCTCACATCTTTGACACCTGATCAGTTAAAGTACTGCTATCTTTGTGAAGTGCATTTTGAATCCTGCTATGAGTCACAATGATAACCAGAGAAGGTTGACCGGGACAGCTATTACTAGACACTATCACTGTGAAGATAAATCAATTGATGTTATTAGCTTTGTGTCTGTAGAGCACCCAATGCAAGGTATGTCTTGATTTTTTATTGTTCAAATAGTATTTTCTTAAAAACATGATGACAATTTTTCTGAAAAGGGACTCCTTAAGGCACACATGGGAAATGTACAAAAAAATTGTTTATCATTGAAAACAGGATGGCATTGGTATCCGTTCATGTCAAACGAGATAGCTTTAAGAAAATATTGCGTTTGGTGTCGGGTTACAAAAGCACCACACCCTTTCTTCCCGTCGGTGTTGTTGGTCCAAGCAACTTATACTTGAGAATATATACAGGCTGTCCCAGCGCTATGCAACTTGAAGGGACAGTACCTTAAATATTGTAGATAAGATATTTTACTGAAAGGAGATATTATTGAATATTTTATAGTAAGTAATACTGAACTCAAAGATTTTCATAAAATTGCTTGCTTCGTCTAAGAGTCAATCCGACCATAGAGGAAATATTTATTTATGATCCGGCTAAATCCAACTCCTTTCTTTCAAGCTAAATTGTACTTAGAAGAAATCATTCTTTATTTTTAGCTTACTTATTGGCATCATAAAAGCACGTGGTGTTTTTATATCACATATAAATAAAATAAATAAAAATAAAAAAGCTTTATTAATTCCATTACAGCGTTTTTTACAGTTAGTAAGTAATGAATTATGTATGTAATGTATTGAATTTCTTAGCTAAACACGCAGAACAAAAAAAATGCTTATAAGATGTTAGGATTGTTAGGTTAGGTTAGTTAGGTTTCACATATAGCCGGTTTTTATTAGCATACGGCGGCAAGCATATTTGAAAATATTAGCAGTATAATTTAATAATAATATAAACAATAAATCAGCTTATATACGTCCCACTGCTGGGCACAGCCCTCCTCTCAAGGATGAGAGGGAACGGGCAGAAGTGCCCACGCTGGCCCAGTGCGTGTTGGGGACTTCACATACACCTTTGAATTTCAAATTACTTAAAAAATGTGTCTCCTCCACACATTAATGACTTAACAAACGTATACAGACACTACCTAATCGATCTATCGTATGAGTCCTAATTCTATCAACTCAACGGAAGGGGTAAAGGGGACGATTAACAAAATTTAAGTATGCTCAGGTAATATTGTTTAGTTTAATATTTATTTTTTAAATTTCAGGATCTGGTACTGAAATTACATTCATTGACGTGCGACCTACCGGACAAAGTAAGAAAACCTGACAATGATCCTGAGGAGTGGCCAACTTCAGCACCACAACCCGCATCGCCACAGCCCTCATCACATCATCACGTCCAACTGAGGCTCCTCAAATAAAAAGACATCTGGAAGAAAGCTCCTCTTGCGTGGACGTGGGGGCGGCGGCGTCGAGCAACGCATCCGACAGATTATTTAAACACATTCAAATTGTATTTATTCAGAGCACGTAGATGTTTAAAAAAAAATATATTTGTAAATCTCACAAAAGAAATCTACAAAATCAGCAAAAAATTAGGCTACTTACTGCAAAGTAAATGAAATAATTTACATATAATACATGTTATTGAACCCTTACCTTTTACCTTACTTTTCTCAAGGAAATCTGCATTACTCACAGGCAGTAAATAGAAGAATGTCTCGGATCGCATGTACGCACGCAAGGGCAAACAAAATGCGATCGGAGGCTTTTTTACTACTGCCTTGCCTGTGGTGTTCGCACCTTTTTTTATAACTGAAGCTGAGGTTGAAAGCTTTTAAATTTTGTATATTAAGGTACCTTCCTATTGTTCCTTAAGTTTGTTCTATAATCGTCCTCCTACAGTTATTCCTGGTAATAATAATCTTGAAAAATCCAGGGGAGTCAAAAGCGCGATTCCGATCCTTTACTGAATTGAGTATTCAATGTGCTGTGGTTTTATCGATCGAGGGAGCGAAGCGAACGAAGTTCTACGCTTCAGCTTGGGCCGAAAATCGTTCGTATGTCCGGTGTCTGTCCAGCTGTCCGGCTGTTCTCCTCTACAGGTCGCATTCTTAACCGATTCTCGTGAAATTTTGTGAGCAGGTTCGGTTTAGTATATAGTTTTTTCTGTTACTTTTAGAAATTAAAAAAAAAGAGGTTCGCTAGTTTCTACAGCACAGAAATAAATCGCATGGCAGCAAATAGACGAATCAAGGTACAGCTTTGAGATTGATAGTACAAATGCACATCATCAAACAAGATGAATTTTGTTGATAGTGGGGATCCACATAACTCCCCCCTCGGGAGCCCTGGCAAGCTTACCCCCAAGAACACACCACATACCTAAGTAGCAAGTAGTGGAACTTTGGCTGCGGTCTTATGTAAGGTTGCTTATATAGGTACTTTATTTATGGTACATGATGGTACGGTGGAGGTTCTAAGAAAAAGTACGAAAATTGAGCATTTTATTGACTGGTCGCGTGTGCTCTAACAAAACAGAAAAAAATACTATTATTTTACTTTGTGTAAACCTATCTTGCAAAGTGACATCTATTGACCGCGTAAAACAGATTTTTTACAACATCACCTGTTGTAGGTACAGATGCCGTTAGTGTATTTGATAATCCGTAAAAGGCAATATTGATATAAACGACATCTTTTGCTGAGAGCAAATGTACATACCAGTTCACTAACGCTCCCTGGTGCTCACAGCAAATAAGGCGGATTCATTTTAATGTATGGCGTGGATATATCTTCTTATACTTTATTTATGGTTTAACATTATATCACTTCCAGTTTTACTGTACCTTAGCGTTTTCATTAAAATTAGCCATATAATTAATTGCAGGTATCTTTGAAATGCATAATTATTTGATTTGATAATATACATGCACATATTTATGAAATCTAAATATCTTTTGGCTCCTTCAATTACAATACCTAACAATTGTATATTATGCAATGTTTAAACTCGAATACCAAAGGTTACGAACTATCCAATTTACAAATTTGTAATAGTACCGTGTCGGCGACACAGAAGTAAAACCAACATGGCGTCATGCGCGCGAAGGTGCACCTTAGTATACTAAACATTATTTGAGTTGACCCAGTTGCAGTTAAGTAATCCGCGATGCACGGAATTAAACCTTTATACTAGATTGACAACCAGTGGCGGACCAAGCTGACCTCGGCGTGTGCGAACACTTGGACCAAGTTTGTTTTTGAAATTTGGGTGCGCACCAGCCGCCAGCCTTTAAAGAGTTAGTACAGTCGCCGTCAGATACACGGTGTTCCCGGGAATTTCCGTTAACTTCGGCATATTGCAGAGTACATTCACAGAAACAAATTAGCCTAATTATTAGTTGAAATTTTTTTTTTTGTTTTATACAAAATAATTTAATGTAGCATTAACGGTTAACGGTAATTGTCTTATTGTACAAGGGTCTTGAAACATATAAAATAAAAAATATGTACCTCCGAGTCAGTTCGTGCCTAAAATCGAACGAACTCACTTTGTAAACCTTCTTGTAGTGTATAGGAACCTTACACAATTTAAAGAGCTGGTATAACGTCACAGTTAAAAGCCATTTACCTAGACTGGGTAAATCTGCAAAACTGATTAGATTTAAATATTGAATATCTTGATAACAGTAAGAGTTAAAAAGATACTACTTGGAGAAATTAACTTTTGATCTAAACTGCGAGTACGCACCCCTTGCAATTAACAGAAATTGTCAAAAACACGTAGTACATCGGAGCGGCCAAAGTGCTCACAAATATCTGGACACGTCTCTATTGTCGAGGCATTAGAGACGTGTTCAGATATTTGTGGGCAGGTTGGCCGCTCCGATATATTTGATGGCGATTGTACTTCATCGTATGCGCAGCCCACACAAGCAATTTTCTTACACGACAGTAGGTATAGCCTAATAAGTTTACCGAATGTTTAAATATCAAATTTGTACTCGTATGTGAGCGTTTCTCAAAAAAAATGCCACTATTATTAATTGTACTTCTAGGAATTTTATGTTAACTATTTCCACTCAGAATCAGGAGCTCTTTCGACCCTGGTAGGACAAAAAACTGTCCCAAAGATATTTTTCCTATTGTGTTACCATTTACTATACACTTTGTATGGTGGTAACACAATAGGAAAGTTCAAAAATGTATGAACATTTTGGGACACTTTTTTTCTCCTATTGGGATAGAAAGACATCGTGATTTTGAGGAGAAATAACATAAAAGTTGCAGAAAATCTCCGAAAATATGTAGTGGCATTTTTTTTGGGAAACGCTCATGTTTCATTTGTGTCTGGTATCCGAGCTTAGAATTGCACCTAATATTATTTCAACATGACACCTATGTTATGGCATAATATTATAAACATCAATTCATAAAAATTTAATTTCTTAGTTGCCTTCAGAAGCTTCTAATGACTAATTCTACTCTGTACCATACAAAAATAAAATTGTCTTGGACAATTAAGCTTTTATGATGTACATACATTTTCTTTGCTAAATTAACTTTGGAGGTACAATAAACAGCCTTTCGTTTTACTTTACAATGCACACAGAGTACCTTATATGTCTTTGAGTCCACCGTTATTCTGCCCACTTCTAACGTTGTCCAGAATTTTGTTTACATACTCTGAAGTCTTTCCAGCAATTTTAATTTCTGAAAAAGAAAGTCTTTTATTCACTTCACTTTCAATCAACTTAGAAGACTTAGAACTAAACAATGCCTAATTGTTTTCACCATGACTAAGTTTTGTTAAGTCCATTACTCACCTATCAATTTTTCACATACAACTTGCTACAACAAAATCATCATCATATTGATATGGATATTTCATAATATTATATTGCATTATGAATACAATTAAAATTAATCCTACTAATTTTATAAATGCGAAAGTTTAGATGTTTGGATGTTTGTTACTCAATCACGCTTAAACGGCTGAACCGGTTTGAATGAAATTTTTCACGAAGATAGTTTATAGTCTGGATTAAAATATAGGAAAGTTTTTATCCCGGGTCCACGCGGACGAAGTCGCGGGCGGAAGCTAGTAAATTATAAGAATTAATATTATGATCGTCACAGATACAATGATTGGATTAAAAATTATAAAACACAAACACCGAATGCACCTCCAAATTTACGACTTCATGCATTCGTCAATGCAGTATATTGCAGGAGATATTTTCGAGGAGTAATTTCTTTAATTGGACTGGAATTCCGATACACTGGCCATGTCTTTCAAATGGTTCGGTATTCTTGCACAGGGCTGGCCCCATCAATAATTCTATTCTAACATGAAAGATACCTTCATCCAACAATAGCCAGTTGTCGTAATAAATTGCAAGGTTTGTAATATTGTTAAAACAATCTCGAGGTGCAATTATAATTATATCTTTGGTCGATCTAATACTAAATATAAAGGCTCCTCTAGACAAAGGGCCATCATGACGCGGGGCAGGCACGGGTCATGATGGCCCATTGTGTATAGACCATAGGCCCACTCCCAATACACCTACATCACATGACAACATGATAATGCATGGCAGCAGGTCGAAAGTTGTGCTGAGCAAGAAAAAAATTAAATTAAAAATTTAAATTGGCCGAAACTTTGAAAATCTGTCACTTCCGGTAAAAAGTTGTATGGGTAGGTATTTACGTCATGTTCATGTGACAACAGTACAATACATGTGGCATCATCTAGCCCTTTAATCGTAGAGAGAGTAAAGCTAAGTGTCAGTCCTGAGGGGCTACCGCGAAGTAAAAACGAACTTCGTTCGAGTATCTCCCTCTCTGTCGCTCGAATTAGCAAGTGCCACAGCCACAGAGAGGGAGATACACGAACGAAATTCGTTTTCGTTTCGCGGTAGGGCCTCTGAAATGGTTGGAAGTACTCGGCAGACGGAGTCAAAGTTGCCAACTTTGGCACCGTCTGCCAAGTAAGTGGTAGAGGAGCCTTTATATTACTAAAACAATACCAAAAGTACTACTAATACCACGGTTAAACTCACGTAGTAAATGTCACCACTAGTAATGTCGCTTGAAGCGAGTTTAACCGTCACGAAAGTTTAAATTTGATTAAAACAATACCTGTTGCTGTGTTTATTAAATTCATGACATGTGCATTCCAGTCCACATTGGTCTGGGTATTTGTGACCCTGTTCACTAGCACCTGTCTTATTTGGCTCAGACCATTCAGCAGGCGTCCTGGAAACCACAACATACACGTAAAAATACCAAATTTCATTACATCTAGCCTACTCAACTTACATAATTATAGGTAATATTGTTTTCAATTGGGAAATGACTTCTTGAGAAATTTAATGTAGGAATGAATTGTACTAACGAGCTACTATCAATAAAATTATTACCAATACAATGGGCATATTAACTTTATGATTGTCAGTAATAAGCGAATAGGCAATTTAATTGAATAATGGAACAATCGAAGTTGATTGATACAATTTATGTAGTGTAGTAATTATGTAACAATAATAAACTGGTTTGATTTATTTTATTAGTGTAGTAATTATGTAACAATAATAAACTGGTTTGATTTATTTTATATATGAATCATTTATGTTACACTACCTTTCAATTGTTTTACCTTAATAGGTAACATTTACCAGGTTATTGTTATCACTTATCGAAATGAATTAATGATTAATGTTAAAAAGGTCATTCCTGATAGTCATCAGGAATGACCTTTTTAACATTAATCATATTCATACGAATGGTACATTCTGCAAACTAGAACATTATTTATGATGCAACTTTACAAGAATATGACTTAAGTACAGTCAGTCAAACAACGCAGGATATATGTTTACTTTGGACCAAATTCGGTTGTAAAATCTAAATTGTACTGTTAAACGGCAATGCTAAATAAATGTCATTTTTTGCCATATTGGAACCATGAGGTCCCAGACCTTTGGAAGGCATGCGTGAGGCCGAAGCCAACAGCGCAGATTGTCCCCGCCAGGCAGGAAAAAACTATTGCAGTGCAGCACTGTGACTGCGATGGAAACTATAGTTATTTATGTTACAAGGGAGCAAAATAGTATATTACGGCGAGGACGGTGTATGGAATCCTGAGCGTAGTGAGGGATACAACTGTTAATGCCCGAGACGAAGATAATTTTGCTACCGAGTGACACATAATATTTTTCACACCAACTATGAATAAATTTAAAAAAGATGCTGTTAAAATTACTTAACAAGTTTTAACAAATTTTCTAAAGTTTTATTACTAATTTTTATTAAACGCTTCATACTGATAGACAAACAGGTATTACGTCACAACTGACATTTGTACTAATCGTTGTATGGAAAATCAGGTAAATTGTTGTTTCGGTCGCGAAATACTGCGTTTAAGTACATAGTTGGCATACAATTTTGTTTCTATAAAAGCGCAAGGATCCTATTGGTAGCTGTAAATTTACTATAGGACAATAAAAAAAAATTATTTTTCGAAACTTTCAAGGTTCATATCTTTTTATGGTTTTAATTATATTTTATAATTTATACTTTATTACGATAATTTAATATAATCCTGAGCGTAGTGAGGGATACAACTGTTAACGCCCGAGACGAAGATAATTTTGCTACCGAGTGACACATAATATTTTTCACACCGACTATGAATAAATTTAAAAAGGATGCTGTTAAAATTACTTAACAAGTTTTAACAAATTTTCTAAAGTTTTATTAATAATTTTTAAATATTACGATAAATTCATAAATTTTCATATACCGTTGTTAAAGTTAAAACTTCATTTTTAATCGATTACGATGTAATTACAATTGATTATTTTATTAAGATCTGTGTTCAATATAGGGATGATGAATAAGATTTTTTATGATGGCATTCGAACGAGTTTTTGGAGAGGAACAAATGTTTGTATGGGAGCAACTACAATTAAAGAACAAAAATACCCAAA
Source organism: Epinotia bilunana (assembly GCA_947049275.1). Classification (NCBI taxonomy): domain Eukaryota; kingdom Metazoa; phylum Arthropoda; class Insecta; order Lepidoptera; family Tortricidae; genus Epinotia; species Epinotia bilunana. Next base: position 9,221,036 of record OX346263.1, on the reverse strand, counting down.
AATTTGAGACAAAGATTGACCTCGCTGGCGGCAGCACAAAACGCTTCATACTGATAGACAAAGAGGTATGACGTCACAACTGACATTTGTACTAATCGTTGTATGGAAAATCAGGTAAATTGTTGTTTCGGTCGCGAAATACTGCGTTTAAGTACATAGCTGCCGTACAATTTTGTTTCTATAAAAGCGCAAGGATTCTATTGGTAGCTTTAAATTTACTATAGGACAATAAAAATAAATAAAAAAATTCGAAACTTTCAAGGTTCATATCTTTTTATGGTTTTAATTATATTTTATAATTTATACTTTATTACGATAATTTACTTTTCCGAATGAAAGGTGTGAAATGGTCATTTGCTAGAGAGTTGAATGTTGGATGGACAGGATAATAGGTTCGATAACTAGCGGACACCTGCCATGACAATCAGTCTCAAAATTATTATTATTATTAAATAAATGATATGTATGACGCCACCCTGTATAAACGCAATAGTACTTACTGTGTTCTTGTTGTAAACCATACAACTTAAGTTTGTTGGCCTCATGCTGCGCCTTCTTTTTTAAACGACACGCGCGGGAAGCCAGCTTGTTCTTCTCTTTCCTGGTCTTAGGCCTGATGTTAAAGGGCAGCTCACTGACTGGTATCATATCGTTTATCACTTTACCCAGATTATCCAGCTCTTTGCCAATTAAGTATAGTTTTCTAGGATTCGGCGTCAAATCGTTGCCATCGCCTTTTCTTGCTTTTCCGCTATAATAGAGATTAATATAACGTTAATGGGACATCCCTGAAATACAAGATCATATCATAGAGATAGGGTAAATCGTCAATAACTGGCCACCTTTCAATAAATGGCCCCGTCATACTAAAAACGAACACTGTTCTTCTACAAACAGAATTCAATTTAGTATAACGTGGCCAGTTATTGAAGGGTGGCCAGTAATTGACACTTCATACTAAATTATAATTCTATTATAGGTGAGAATAGAGTTCATTTTTAGTATGAGGTGGCTGGTTATTGTTATTGGCGAGTTAAACCATATATGTACAAAATAAGATTTAAACTGTATGTTTCGCCTCTTCGCAAATGAATACAAATATCTTAAGAACAAATGACCTATAGATGCCATTTTCGCTTAGGTACCTATGATGTTTACGGAGGCAACGTTTTATGACAATAAAGACTTTCTACATTAAGGAAAACATGTCTGCCGGATGCCGGGCCAAATTAGCCACCGAATGGCTTCCGAGAGTTCCGAGGTAGAGGCAGACCGAAAAGGAGATGGCGGGACGACCTTGATACGTTTTGTACAAATTGGCGAACACTAGCACAGGACCGAGACGAGTGGCGGTAAAAAGGGGAGGCTTTTGCACAGCAGTGGGACACAATATAGGCTAATAAAAAAATAAAATAAAGGAAAACATGATAAGTCTTAAAGATAATGTTGATAAGTACACAGAATAAAGAAAACACGTGTTGGTTGTGCTGTTAACTTGTTACACCCGGTGGCACACAGAAACTTGCAAATATAATTAAATAGGCGCATACTGACGCGCGAGCATTGCAGGACTGCAAGGTATACGATAGAGTGAGATAGCTAGCCTTGAAGAGTCTGGCTACAGGCCGTTGGTGTTAAGAATGCAGCGAATCATCAGTGCTAGTTCAGGGTTAAGGTGTATTCCTATATTTTTAAAGATTAAGTTTAATGGATGTATAAAAATATAATAAGGAACTATTTGATTGGTTTCGGGGCGTGGCTAGGCCGGGACAGTAATAATTCACTGGATTTCGCGAACGAACTGCACGTCTATCATGGGATGGCCGCGACATACACTCGATTTTACTCGTACTATATCTCTTGTTCTAAATGTTATAATAAGAAAGAGACGGATAGTGCGAGAAAAATCGAGAGAGCTCGCGCGCCGTCGCATGATAGCCGTGCTGTAGTGAAAGATGAGCCTAGAAAAGAGGCAAATAAAAGAAAAGACAGTGTGTTGCAACACCGTATATAATGTGATACAAATAATAATGAGACCCCTGTCGCGACGAGATCGACTGTCCGTCTCTTTCTAATTAGATAGCTTAGAAAGAGGCGGATAATCGATCTCCCCGCCACATAGCTTGCGGGCCGGCCTGTGATAGTGATAGCCGTGCAGGCGGTTGGTGCAAGCAAACTATTCTAAGTGTACAGGCTCTCACTGACTGCGCGTTAGTTGCCACATTTACTATTGACCTCCACCGCAGACCCCGCCAGTGTGTTGCAGGCTTTAGACGTCACAACAGCTTAATAATTACCTATGTTTGATTCCTCTGACGCTGCATTGAGGGCTGAATACAGGATCAGTGACGTTGTTCAGCACATGAGGGTCCTCTGACTTCTTCTTCAAGACAAGGCGCTGCCCTTTGGGACCTTTAGCTTGAACATTGTACTGCCAGAAATACCTCTCTTTTTTAGCGTTGATTCGTGACTGTTTACTCTCTGAGCATTCGTCGTTCGATTCTAAAAAGAAACATTCTTATTAGTGCTAAAATACAATGTAACTACAAAAGAATACAATACAGAAGACGAATATTAAAGAAGTATATATATAATATACCAGAAGTCAACAACTCTCTATCGCACTTATGGCTTATGGAACTCGAGCGACAGAGACGTACGAATTTCGAGATTCGATTTTCGTGGTAGCGCCGCAGGTGGTCTTTTCATTAAAGTGTGATCTCTTCGTTTGAATAGTGAAAACTTTACAACAAATTCCTACATCCAATCAGGTACTGTTTTTACAAATGGATGTATCAGAAAAATACACTTCTATGATATGAATGAAGTATTTTTAGTTGTCAGTTTACAACAGTTTGGCGTAAATTATATCTACTAGCCATTTGACCTGTGATACATTGCCTGTATCTAGTACATTATCTGTTCAAATTATATATAATATAATACCCGTTCACAATATCTGTCCGCCCCGCCGCGTGACGTATATCGGCACTCTGGGTACGGTGTGAAGCGCACACAAAAAAAAGCGCGCGCCAAAAAAAAAACAATATAAAAATATTTTATTCATGAAATAGACGTATATTTTTCTAATACCCAGATGACCAGGTCACCTGGCAATAGCAATAGCCCGTAGTTGCGTTATTTTTCAGGCGCGCGCTCGTGTGTATTATTTATTTAATAAGTACATTTTATTCATACTAAAAATTAAAACATAGCCCCACAAAACTGTAGTAACAGTTTGACTGTGGGACCGGCAGTCTCTAGGTTAGACATACATTAATACAAATACCTAACAGTGTAGTATACTGTCCATAAATCGGTTATACATACTAAACTTTCTAGGTGTTACATAAGTACATCTAGGTAATGCGTTTTTAATAGTCTTTTGAATTTGCTCTTATTTTTTCAAATCGAATGGTTTCAGGCAAACTATTCAGTAGGTATTGGATACGCTTTTTGAGACTTCTGTCCCCATAGTAATTATTTATCCTAGGAACGAATAGTTTACCAGTCGCCATATATATGTATATGTATAGTTTGTTTGAGTTCAGATTCAGATGACGAAAAGTACCTTAGACCAACCATTACCGAAATCTATTGTTTAATTGTTATCTTTATGTAGGATTGTAAAATAATTACGCATAAACAATAGAACGAACAGTAGCTACCCCCAGTACACGTGCCACACTTCGTCGGTCAGTTTTATGACTTCTCTTTGTTATCTTTTCTTTTCATAATTAGCAATTAAAAGAAGTCGTAGAATAAAAAGTGCAGTTTCGTAATTTTAACTAATCGTATATGTACAAACTATATGTATATGTTGGTGGAACTTGATTGTGGGGTAAAAGAAAGCATGATTAACTAAATAAATGATCATCAGCTCCTTCCCACTAATTGGCACAGGCCGCCAAATCCATGTTGTGGGGTATCATAGGATAGCTCGTTCAAGAATATTAAGGGTTTCTTAAAGTCCAATATCTCCCAAACAAATCAGTGATTCGTTTGGGAGATATTGGGCTTGAAAGCCCTAATTTTTGTTCGAGTCATGTGTCCGTCCGTCCCCTGCCGGCTAAATGGCTACTACTTTTAGTGGTAGTAGTACATATTATGAATTTAAAAGGAAAACTATCACGGACAAGTAGGTAGGTAGTACCTAGGTAGTAGTTACCGAGTAATAGTCGACCAACTTAATGTGTACTTGGAAAGGCCAATTTTCGTACAATTCGGCCGACGCGACCGCACGTCGATGTAACTAAGACAGGCAGGCAATTAGGGAACCCTACACTGCGCGTGGCCCGACACGCACTTGGCCCGTTTTTATGATTTATCTTGAATATCATAGAGCAATTAACGAAAATATAGATTAAAACATTTATCTCTTTTTCCGGTTTTATAGGAGCTCGCTAAACTTGACCGTGTACCTTTAAATGCACACATTTTTTAGTCACATTTTTGCATTTTTTGGTGGAACGATTTTTCGCGCTCTATACATAGGCCAGTCATATCGAACATTAAAATCGCAAGCTAACGGCTAGTTCTAATTTTTTTATATGTTGTTAGGTCCACTACCAGTACCGTAAATCCAATTTTGCAGCTTCGAAAGACCTGTGCTAACTTTGCAGCACTCGAAAAATCGCGATATTTTTGCACTTTTTTTTGGCATTCTCAATATAAGGCCTAAACTATGTGGTTTAAAAAAAAAAGTTCTTTCATGTTTTTAAGTAGACTAAAATTTCTCTAATTTGAGATCAGAACTAGTTCTGTAAGTTTAATACTGACCGAGATACAGCTCTCCAAAAATGATTTTTTTTTTCCAAAAATCTGAAATTTTATGATTTGGTAAATTTTCGACCTAGATATCGGGAAAAATACTAATATTACGGGTAAAATCTTAAATTGATGTTGTAGGAAATTTAATTAGCTTTAATTTAAGCAAAGAACGACGTCTGTAGGCCGATTACTCACCAATCTTAAAAGTACAAAAATAGGAAAACTGCCTTTTTGCTCTGTTTAGTTCTCACAATGGTTTGATGGTAGTTTGAAAGAAAACACCATGTACATCCACAAGAAATATATATTTAAACTATTAATATTGTAAATATTTATTAAGCATATTTACATGGCATAGCAAGGACATTAATTTTTGGTTTGAATTATTGTTCATTTTGAACGCTTCGTGGGTGGTTCGTAAACATTTTCTGATTCAGCCTGAAAAATCGGCATGTTGATGTTGAGCAAAAAGGCGGTTTTCCCATTTTTGTAGAGAGCTGTATCTCCGTAGGTATTAAACCTACAGAGCTAGTTCTGATCTCAAATTATAGAAGTTTTAGTCTACTTAAAAACTTAAAAGAACTTTTTTTTTAAACCGCATAGTTTAGGCCTTATATTGAGAATGCCAAAAAAATTGCAAAATATCGCGGTTTTTCGAGTGCTGCAAAGTTAGCACAGGTCTTTCGAAGCTGCAAAATTGGATTTACGGTACGTGTAGTGGTCCTTACAACATATCAAAAAATCACAACTTTAGCGATTTTTCTGGTCAAATATGACTGGCCTAACAGTGCAACAGAGGCTTGAACGCACGATTTTTTTAATTTTTGCCAAGTTTAGAGTTGTTGTAATTTCTTTGATGTGTTATTTTACTGGATTTTTTATCTATATTAATTATTAAAATTTCGGTGAAGGAAAACATCGTGAGCAAACCCGTCTAGTTCCAATAAGGTCTAGTTTTCCCTCTGGGTTGGAAGGTCAGATGGCAATCACTTTCGTAAAACGAGTGCCTATGCCAAATCTTGGGATTAGGTGTCAAAGCGGACCCCGGGCTCCTTTAGGGGCACAACCGGGAATAACGGTAGGGGGATGATGATGATTAATTATTTAAATGATGATTTGATGATATGGGTCACAGCTCACGAGACCCACCCGGCACACGCACCGCACCGCCTCGCCATACTACGTTACGTTAGCGACTCCATACTACGCTACGTTAGCGACTAGCGCGTTAGTATGACGAGGCGGTGCGGTGCGTGTGCCGGGCGGGTCTAGTGAGCTGTGACCCTATGTCTGATACACAAAAAAAGTCTGCTATTATAAATTATTTCCAAAGTAACTTTTTCGATAGTAATTGTCATTGTCAGTAAAATCATATCAGCCGAAAGACGTCCACTGCTGGACATAGGCCTCCCCCAAAGAGTGCCACAATGACTGGTCCTGCGCCACCCGCATCCAGCGGACTCCCTCCCGCAACCTTTACCAGGTCATCCACGGGCCTACCACGCCGCGCCTTCCGGTACGTGGTCGCCACTCGAGAACCTTTCCGCCCCAACGGCCATCGGTTCTACGTGCTATGTCAGTAGTCAGTATTGGCTACTCGTAGCCAAGCACAGCAGGTAGCACGTAGCACTGAATATGTTCACAACTCAATTTGATAATGCCACACATGAATCCGGTAACAGTGATAAGATTACAGATACCAATCAATGATCTAAGAGAAACGAGGCAAAGAAAACACTCGCTCATACTCATGGGTGATTCTATAATACAAATAAAAGTCTTATATTGAATAATCTCTATATTTGCATGATATTATTGGTTTATCTAATGTGATATCTATGACCATATTGATCATATTATATGCAAGAATTCTCAAGTTATTGCAGCAATCATATAATACTATGTCGTAAATGATGTGGAAGGAAGCCTTCTTGTAGACATTTTTGCTAAAAAATAATCCCAAGTACATTTTTTTTTTAAGAAATCTTTCCGCGAAACTGTTAAACAGGAAAACCTGTAGCATTACATGGACTTTATAGTTATTAAAATGCAATACCTATTCTACATATCATAATTTGTCTTATCAATTAATTCCAAAAAACAACAATCAAAGGTTTGATTACTGATTGAAGCATTATTTTTTTTAACAAACTCTGAACGCAGTTGTAGTTTTGAAGTATAGTATAAAAGGTTTTTTTTGATAATTATTTAATATCAATGAGAGTGGCGCAGGTCCGGTCACATTGGCACTCTTTGGGGGAGGCATATGTCCAGCAGTGGACATCTTTCGGCTGATATGTCGATAATGAATAATTAATTAATTATTATTCTTTAACAAACGCAACTGTTTAATCTTCACTTCCAAACTATATGCACCTACTTGTTCATAATAGGGGTGTAAGATTGTCCCTAAATATTATCCTACTAATATTATAAATGCGAAAGTTTAGATGTTTGGATGTTTGTTACTCAATCACGCTTAAACGGCTGAACCGATTTGAATGAAATTTTGCACGAAGATAGTTTATAGCCTGGATTAAAATATAGGATGGTTTTTATCCCGAGTCCACGCAGACGAAGTCGCGGGCGGAAGCTAGTATTTACTATGACGCTCGCAGATTGTGACGTCACCAACTGCGAGCGTTTTCTATCTCTAGCAAGCAATATTAAAACGCTTCTTTCTTTTGGAGTAATAATAATGTTCGAGTCTACACCCGTATTAGCGTATGGACGACATCCTACCTCATTAGCGATCTTGCTTTGTTTAGCCAGGTTGTTATAAGCCAGTTCTGCTTTACGCTGATATTGTATAAAAAACGAAAAAGAAAAAAAAACTTACCGTCTGAGGATAAATCTTCGTATCTGTCGCTATCCTCATCAGTGTCCCCGTCCCTATCGTCCTCATCCTGCGAGAAGTCAGCCGTGCCCGGGCTCAGCAGCCCTCCAGACAAGGAGGATGCTGAGCCAGCTTCAGCCAGGGAACTGGTTGACAGGAGATGCTTGCGAGGCTCACGCCGTTGCCATATCTGTCAGACATTTAGGATTTGCTGTATTTGTAACCTAAGGCTGTGTGTACACACTTTGAATTCATACACTGAATTCAGCATCTGGTCCACTCAAGCGCTAAAAAGGTACACCCTCTGGGTAGCAATTTTGTCCAAATTGTACCATTTTATTTGCTAGTGAGTGATTCAGATTATGATTCAGTAACTGAATTCAGTTCTGTGTGGGGCCGGCCTAAATGTTGGGTTGGGATGAGTCTTTTATTTACTTTTAAACAACAACAACAACTTGTAAACAAGTTCCTTACCAAAACTTACTCTTTTTGTAGTAGTTGATGAATGATGAAGTAAAAGTTTATTACACGATCTCATTATTGTACTGTGTGATCTCATTACATATTTAAGTTTAAGATGGTTACAATAAGTTAGACTCTTTCACAATGATCTTATTTCGATTTGTTATTATTACTAGTCTATGATTCAACAAGTTAAAACTGTGTTGCTACAAGGATATAGCGGTTTAGCTAAAAAGTCCAATTATGTTTTTATTTTGTCTAAATATAGCAAGCAAGTCTAAATATATTCAATTTGAATTATTAGAATTATTTATTAATAGCGGTTAATTTATCATAATATCATAACCATCTAAATCAGAGTCCATCTTGAGGTTAAAATGTTGTGTCTTATTATATGTAAATTAGAGAAGTAAGAATGAGTTAAAGGCATTGTAGAAATACTCTGTTTTCAATTTACGTCACTATCTACCTATATCTTGTACTCAAGAGTTCTAGGAAGTGCAAAAACAAAGTTGTTTACAAACAAGTGCAAAAACATTCGATGGGTAAAACCAGACATTGTTTTTCAAATCATTGATTATCCTTTTCATCATCTGATTTTAAAAGTTACAAATATTATATATTTTTAATGGTAATTGTTTTTAGAAAATTCAGACCTGTTCCATGGTAAGGTGAGTTGGTGCCGACGAAGACAGCTGTGTGTGCTGGGGTTGGACACTTGATGTGAATGGCGGTAGCACAGTAGAAGCCGGCACAGACTGCCCCAATGCAATCTCCCCACTGTAGCCATCCAGCCGGAGGAGCAACTCCGGCAGCTGGTTCATTGGCTGAGCAAAACTAGATGATGCAGAGCTGTGTTGACTAGACGGAGAAAATGCCGATTGAGCTCGGCTGTAAGGACTACACGGACTCTCTGAAGCAAGCATATTGGACGCCTGGAGCGTATCAGGCGCCCGTCGCGACCCACTCATAGCCCCACCTATTTGAATACAATAGCCACTCTCCTCCGGCAGAAGTAAATCATCAAAATTTAGGTCATCTAATAATGTATCTGGGTTAGCATTTAATTCAGCAAGAGTGGGCCCTAGTATTAAATCAGCTTTGTCTACTTGAAAAATATCATCATCATCCATTTTGAAGTTCTCAGTTTTGGTAGTACTGTCTGTGTCGAATGTCATTTTGTTGTATAGCGTTGTAGGGGCGTAGGAGCCGGAGAGGCTGTCCTGCAGGCACAGGTCCAGGTCTGTGCTGAAATCGCCAAGGTCTGTGCGGCGCTGTGGGATCGGGACTGATGCCGACACCGAGCCGAGCTCAAAAGGGGACTCCTGCTTGATCTCCACCCCCCCATCTAATAGAAAGTCATGAGTGTAAATAGAATCAGACATTGCACGTGTTTGCGTAGAGCGACCTTGACTTAAAATCGTCTCGTTGATAGAGACTGGCGCGCGCTTCCGCCTTTATCGATCGATTCGCTGAGAGACCCACGTGTCCCTGTTTGTGTTTATTTATTCCATCAGATTGTTTATGTAGACACTATATTTACACTGTCCACTGTTTTCGAATACTTTATGGGGTATAACATGATATCCATCAGTTACATAACTGTATCAAAGCACATTATTCGTAAGCAAGCACTTATTCCATAGACGCGATTATTCACAATGACTTTTGATATCGAATTTGTCAGTCGGGTAAAAAATAGTTCCACAATCACTTGTAACTGTATATGCACTTCTATGAGTCAAGTTCTATACGAGCACAATGACGGTACAAGATATTTCCAACTAGATTTGGGATCCACTTCAAATGAAAATATTTTTATCACGACAATAACAAAAACACTCGCCCGTGTACTGTCGAGGAGTAAACAAAGTACCTATCTATAACTATAAGTATATATTTAGCATATTCAAAGGTCATTAAACAGAGATAACACATATGAATCAAAGCTTAGATAGAAAGAGATAGAAATTAAATGGTGGGGGGAGATGGTGTGATATACAAAGTCTATATAATTAATGACGTCAATTCCGGTATTTACAAAGCCAGGTGTTCACTATTCATTATTTACATCTTTGTTTAATGTATCGAATAATTAGTTTACCTCATTCGTAATGAGTTTTTAATACTTATACCCATTATGAATTATACATTTTTCAAATATTACAGTACATTATCACGAATCTTTCAAAACGAGTCAATGCGTCTTTCCTATGTAAACCTGCCTCTTATTGACTTTTTAAATTGATGGTTTAGAAAAATATTTTCATAGATGTCGTAACCAACCAGCTGAACGTCAAAAGCGTAGTGACAAATAATAAATATTATTTTATTTTAATATTATTATGGGTGACGACAATTCAAATTCTAGTAAAAAATGTGATACAAATAAGTGTAATGTTTTAATTATTGGCGGCGGCATGGCCGGTCTGGCTGCCGCCAATGAACTTATCAAAAATGGTATGAACGACTTCAGAATATTAGAAGCAAGGAAACGAATCGGTGGCAGGATTATTTCTATTCCATTAAAACACCATGACGTGGAATTAGGAGCGAACTGGATTCATGGTGTTCTGGGTAACCCGATATTTGAAATAGCTATGGCTAATAGTCTAGTGAATATAATAAATATACCTAAGCCACACAAGGTGATAGCGGCTACGGAGGACGGGAAGCAGGTTCCATTCGGGGTGCTGCATGAGATCCACGAGGCATACGTGGTGTTCCTGCGGCGCTGTGAGGAGTACTTCCTGTGCCAGTACCTCCCGCCACCCGACATCCACAGCGTGGGCGAGCACATAAACCTAGAAGCCACAATATACCTGGAACGCCTGCCTGACTCTGAAGAGAAAAAACTGCGCCGCCTCATATTCGACTGCTTACTGAAACGGGAAACATGTATATCGGGCTGCAACAGCATGGATGAAATTGATCTTTTAGAATTAGGCAGCTACACAGAACTTCAAGGGGGTAACATCATGATCCCGAAAGGCTATAGCTCTATATTACAACCGTTATTAAAAAATATCCCACCTGAGAAAATTATATCCAACCACCCAGTAAAAAAAATTGTATGGGATACAAAGCAAAACAGTTCATTGCGGTCTTTGGAAGACGTGGGAGAGGAGTCGGAAGACTCAGATCAGACTGTGATAGAAGATATATCCAAGAATCCTGCCGCAGATGCTATGGTGAACCCCAGTGAAGGAAGTTTACTGTCTGAAACTGTGCACAAACCAAAGAAAAAAAATGGAAACTATGTTGAAGTTACCTGTGAAAATGGAGAGACTTTTTATGCTAATCATGTGATATGTACAATACCTCTTGGTGTGCTCAAAGACCACGCCAAGGACCTATTCCAGCCCCCGCTGCCTCAGTACAAAATAGAATCCATAGAAAGGCTGCTATTTGGAACTGTCAATAAGATATTTCTGGAATATGAGAGACCATTTCTAAATCCAGATATTACTGAAATCATGTTACTCTGGGAAAGTCCCACTGTACCTGAAGACATGGCCGAGTCTTGGTACAAGAAGATTTATTCATTTAGTAAAGTTACGGAGACACTGTTGCTAGGCTGGGTCTCGGGGAAAGAGGCTGAATATGTCGAGACATTAACTATGGATCAAGTTGCAGCAGCTTGCACAAACATTTTAAGGAAATTCTTGAATGATCCGTTTGTACCAGAACCACTAATATGTGTATGGTCAGTATATATATTTGCTATTATGGAGTCTTAACTGGTACATTGATGCTGCATTTGCCTCTCTGTTAAGAACATGGGAGTCTACCATCATAATTCACAGGATATGTAAATGTAGCATAACAAAATCTATTTATTTAGTATGTTGCTGGCCATTTTTCGACACTTTCTTACGATTACATTCCATCATCATGTTTACTCATCAAATGAGTGAATGAAGCAACCAAAGTTCTATGCTTCAGCTTGGACCGAAAATCGTTGGTCCGGTGTCCGATGTCCCGCTGTCCCGCTGTCGGCTGTTCTCCTCTACAGGTCCCATATCTTAACCAATTGTCGTAAAATTTTGTGAGCAGGTACAATAATTACCAACTTATTAAACACTTTATCGGAATTATAAAAAAAAATAGTACATTACTTACCAAGGGCTGTAAACCTGTGGCCTCTATCGCATATTTACAACCCTCGCCTGCAGTTCGGGTCACAAATACCTGCGATTTCGGGCTTTCTTTTTTTCTGCCCGTGGTGAGTACACAATTTTACGTGTTCACCTGGCCACAATGCGAGTTTTACCGTACGCGCAGCGTTATGGCCAGGTATGAGGTAAAATATATATTAAAGACAGGTACGCGATTTCTACAGCTAACAGTATACCCTAAAATTGACAGAGTATCTAAAAATGCACACATTTTTTAGTTAGCTTTTGATTTTTTTTCTAAACCGATTTTTTCAATTCAATTCAATTCATTTATTTGTCTGTAAAACATAGGTACAGGTAGATTGGTGTTACAAGAATCAGTATAGTATCGCTGTTCTGGACATGAGGCGTACAAACAGTCGTTAGCAAATGACAAAGGTAGGTACATTTGGAATTAGGTATAATTACAATAATATAAAAAACAAAAAATATTCGGTAAAAAAAAGAAAAAATGGTCACTGAGAAAAGAAATGTCAAATGTCAAAATAATTCAGGAATACATTAATAAATTAATCTAACTAAAATAATAACAAATTTACATAATAATGTCAGATATTACTGTATGAAGTTATGTCGTCTGGCCTACCGCCTGTCTGTTATGTGTCCTGTAAAGGGAACATTCTAAAAGCTAAGGGTAACTTATAAAAAACACTCTTTTGCAACAGTGCGGTACGTGAAGGTACAGAACAAAGGTTATGACTGCGATAGGTGCTTAAATACATCTGATACCTTTACGAATAGTGCAGAATTTGTTTTAACAAATATGGCCACTTCTAAAATATATAGACATGGCACTGTCAGAACCTTTAGTTCTTTGAAATGGGGAACACAACTGTCTGTCTGTTTTTGCGCTTTATACAGCGCAAACGAGACTTGAACGCACGATTTTTGTCTTACTTTGCAAAGTTTACTTAGGGTTAAAATAAAATGCATATCTGCAAACATTGAAACACAGTAAAGGTACAGTCGAGTTCAAAGAAATGTATACACTTTGCATCTTATTCCATTGTAATAAGGCGAAAAATGTATACATATCTTTGACTTCGACCGTACAGTGTACAGTATGACAAACTACAAAGTGCTCATTTTGCGAACAGAAATCAGAAATCAGAAATCACTTTGCTCCCTGTACAAAAACTCGCGTTATGGTCTAGAGAAGTTAAGTTGAGGACCTAATTAGAATAATTAAATAATACTTACTAGTAACTCTGTAAGCTGTAGAACCTGCGAGCCAGTCTTTTTTTCTTTTTTTTTAATTTCCCAAAAAGCTAATCGATAAAAAAAATTGGCCCAAGCCATGTTTGAAAAAAAAATTTTTTAAGGTACCTCTGCACCTAAAGTGGGGATGTAACTTTTTTCTCGTTAAACCCATGGTGTGGGGTATCGTTGGATAGCTTGGTTTCTTAAAACCATTTGTCAATGTCAACTCAGTGATTCGTTTGCGAGATATTGGGTAATGTCGCCCCCCCTGCTGGCTAAATGGCTATACGGGGGATGTGAAAAAAATCATGGCAGTACTACATATCATGAATTTAAAAGGAAAACTATCACAGACTAGTAGGCATAAGTAGTTAGCGCGTAATAGTCGACCTACTTAATGTGTACTTGGAATGGCTAATTTTCGTAAAAATTCGTCAATTTCGTGGATGTAACTAAGACAGACAGGCAACTACGGAACACTACACTGAGCGTGGCCTGACACGGACTTGGCCGGTTTTTTATTCTGTAACATTTGATGCACATTGGTATAACTGTGTGTATTAAGTCATCATATCAGCCGAAAGACGTCCACTGCTGGACATAGGCCTCCCCCAAAGAGTGCCAATGTGACCGGTCCTGCGCCACCCGCATCCAGCGGACTCCAGCAACCTTCACCAGGTCATCAGTCCACCTTGCGGGGGGCCTACCCACGCCGCGCCTTCCGGTTCGTGGTCGCCACTCGAGAACCTTTCCGCCCCAACGGCCATCGGTTCTACGCGCTATGTGCGCTATGTGTATTAAGTAACGCAGGTTATTTGAAAGAGATCGCTGTTTATCAATAAGACCGCTTGTTGTTAACCTCTATTTTTAAGTTTTTATGCCTATTTGATTCATGTTTTGAGGTGTGCAATAAAGAGTATTTTTATTGTATTGTATTTGTTTGTTTTAGTACGAGCTGGAATAAGCAGCCCTACACAAGAGGATCATACACTGCGCTAGCTGTAGGATCGAGTCAGAGCGACATTGAGTGTTTAGCGCAGCCACTATTCAGAAATGTTCACGATAATAAGGTGATTGGAATTTTTCACTATCCATACTAATATTATAAATGCGAAAGTGTGTCTATCTGTCTGTTACCTCTTCACGCTTAAACCGCTGGACCGATTGTGATGAAATTTGATATAGAGATAGTTTGAGTCCCGGGGAAGGAAACAGGATAGTTCTTAGGTGGATGTTACACTGCGCCGCATCTCCGGACGGAGATGCGGAGCTCGTTGTAGACAAGTACCTCGGTTGGTATATAAATTCCGTGTGGTACGACACACTGCACCGCACCTCCGTCCGGCGAAATTTGTATGCAGCTCCGCACCTCCGTCCGGAGATGCGGCGCAGTGTGACATCCACCTTATCCTGGAAATTATCCCCTAGGGAGTGAAAGTTTCTATACAACTACGATATAAACGAGTTCCACGCGGACGGAGTCGCTGGCAGAAGCTAGTTCCATCATAAAATAAAATAAAATAAACTAATATTTTATCATATCAATAATCAACCATCATCTTTAAATGTACTTAGTGATTATTTGATTACATCCAATGAGTGTGATAATCACACTCTTTGGATGTAATCAAATCGTGTTTTATTCAAGGACACACGTCCACACAATGTACCTTGTGTAGAGATAATTAAAATAAATGTATGACCTCTTTCACAAATAGCTGGTACCAATATACTGTATTGCATAGCAGTAGAATATGAATACCTAATTCACCATTGCATAGCAGTGAAATATTAATAACTGTTTTACCTATTGATATAATAGTTGAAAACTAACACAATTTTACACGATCCACCTAGTCCCAAACTAGTTAAGTTTGTATGTACTATGGGTACATAGATGTACATACATACATATATAGGTATCCATATATAGATAAATAAATACATAAAAAACATCCAGTACAAGTATTCATTATGCTGGGGCCAAACTAACGAGAAATAAATAAATAAAAATTAGGGGCCAATCTTACACAAATCGACCTAGTCCCAAACTAAGCAAAGCTTGTACTATGGGTACTAGACTTAATAAATACTTAAATACATAGAAAACATCCATGTCTCAGGAACAAATATTCGTGCTCATCACACAAATAAATGCCCTTACCAGGATTCGAACCGGGGACCTCTTGCTTCGTAGGCAGGGTCACTACCAACTAGGCTAAAGCGGTCGTCAAATTATGCCAAATGCCATTAATTATCGCGATAATCGTAGTGTGGCCGTACCTTTAACGTCCATTATCGCGATAATTAATGGCATATCTCGTTAATGTGACCCCAGCATTACCAAGATTCGAACTTAGGCTCCTCTGTTTTATAGGCAGGTCCCACTAATAGGCTAAACAGCCGTCGAAGGCAGAGCCAGAGCGCCCGAGGATATGTTGTATAGAGAGTGATGGATCTGCGTTCGTCTAATAGCTATCAATGCAACGAATCCTCAAAACTACAAAGGGTCGGCAACGCCCTTGTGATTCTTCTAGAATCGCAAGTGTCCATGGGCTACGCGCTACGGTGTCTGCTTGCCATCAATGCCATCAGGCAGACCGTATGCTTGTTGGCCACCGACCACCCTCGTTGTATAAAAGGCTGTAACGAAGCTGTTGCTCCAACTCGCGCTTAACCAAAACCTGCATTCAGGGGGCCTACCGCGAAATGAAAACGAACTTCGTTCGTGTATCTCCCTCTCTGCCGCACTTGCTAGTTCGAGCGACAGAGAGGGAAATACACGAACGAAGTTCGTTTTCGTTTTGCGGTAACCCCTCAGATAATTCCAATCAAGGCTTCGTCACACACACATCCCGCGATGCCGGCGGGGCGTGAGCGCGACGCGACACCGGCCGGCGTGTGTGTAACGACATAAGGCACACATTCGGACGTCTTTAGGATCCCTCGTCACGCTCAGGATTATATTGTAGCATCTTTCGCTCGGGATTCAACTGTTTACGCCCAAAGCGGAAATCATTTTGCTACCGCACTGACGCATACTGCTTTTCGCAACTGGAAATCCCGCATTTGCGGGCAACATTTACTCTTTTCTGAACAGCAGGGTATGAAAAATATAACTGTGATCCCTCATTTGCCCTCAAATGAGAGATCACAGTTATATTTTTCATACCCTGCTGTTCAGAAAAGAGTAAATGCTGCCCTCAGCAATGACTCTTTTCTGAATAACCGGTGTGAAAAAAAACCATTTCGTAACTATTCCAGCCAACGTTGCTCTTCGCCGGCGAACACACCCACAGCAGCTACTACTCCACCGCCCACGGAGCCTACTTGTCCGGGCAGCATGCCGCGAAGCGCCTCTCCGCGCCCGAAGAACCAGCCCCTACTGGGAACTTTCTAGAATGCCCCGGCTCTGCTGATCTCAACTCTTGGATACAAGGAATACAACTAGAAGGCTAACCGGTATGATGTAAACTCTATTATAAATCTTCCACATTGAATAATGCCTATAAATGACACAGGCTAAACGCCTAGTTAGAATTATATTTGTTCCTAGAATGGTTTGTATGATAGCATTGAAGACTGTAAAATCAGTGGCTTGGATGATGTCGAACTAAGGGTTTTTCAGTATTGAGTCAATTTCCTTTGACCTCTTAATGTCCGATTCCCACCGAACGGGCCCGACCGGGTCGCGTGGCGGCGCATCGCAACGGATGCGCGAGCAGCGGGCGGTAGCCGACCGCGTTTTAATAGTATTCAGTAGGCAAAAGCTGGACGGGGCCGATCAGATGCGACGACAGCCAAGTGCAGCCGTCCACGTCCGCGAGGAGCCGACCTGCCGAAAATCCATTGAAATATGAAATGTAACGTCAGTATTAAAGCTTCAAAATCCTTTGGCATACATATAAAATGCACTAAGGCGCGCTGCGGCCCGCCCCGTTGGGTGAGAATCTTACATAAGGGTATTTTTCTCAAACATGCTCGGAATGTATGCGTTAATATCACGAAATGAAGACATGAAGTTTCTTGTTTAAGGCATGTAGGGATACATTTCTTCTTGGCCTTACGCCAAGAAGTAATCTATGAAAACCCTAAGTAAAACCATTATTGTCCGCTGCTCTAACTTTTTAAATTTACTAATATTAAACTGACAAAGGAATAATTACATAAGTACTGCCTACCACCACTATACTCTGTAAGCATACTTGCGACATAAATAAATCAAAATCTATATATCTATATCTACTATACTTATGTGCGGTTAAACATGTTGCTCGAACGGCTTGTTCAAATGACATGTTTAAAAAATAAAAAGGCGGCAAATTACCTTTTATTTAATTGATTACCTTGTATTTATTTTAATTTAGATATTTCCTCACATCGTTTGAGAAAAGCACTATACAATCCTCGGCCGGAACAGGGATTGCTGGACTCGATGTATCCGGCCTCGTCTACGACTCGGCCGTCTACTCCAAACTCGTCCAGCAATCCCTTACTTCACGGCCTCTGCAGTAATGTACTATTACACCAAAGCGACCCATGACGCTCCAGTCCATTATTTACGTGAGGCGTTTTTAGACTTTTTCTGACCTCCCCTCCCCCTGGTGAGATTTCGTCAGTCGCGCGTTTTGGCTGGCAGTGGCGCGTAGCGTACACAAACGACGGGCTACTATGCAACTTTGGAGCGTTCGCAAAATATCGTTAAATATTATTGTGTGGGTAAGGACCAAATTCTTGGCCAGCTTAACTCACTCAATAAAATTTTCTATGAAAGTTTTCCGTTGTCCGTTGTGTTGTTAACCATACAATGGTTAATTTTCGTGTCACAACGGAACTTTTTTCACTTCCTCAGTTTGTATGGCTAACTACCGACTAACCAGGCTAACTACTGGCCAAGAATTTGATCCTTACCCGTGTATATTTTGTCCATATTTTTGTGAAGTAATATGTTTTACGTTTAATAGAATTTTCTCACCATTTTACTTTGTTTCTTGCGAAAAAATAATTACGTGATATTTGCCGACACCGCCCTCTCCCCAAAGTATGATTAGATGAGATTCGGCTCGACCACCCCTTGGACGTCTCACGTAATGAATGGACGACCCCATTGCGCTCGATCACAGATCAAGCAAGCGGCAAGTTTGTGTAGTCTGTTCAATTAATAATTCTATGAACGATTGATGTAGATTGCTCTGGTGTGGCTTACCTTAGTAAGACCTCATGGTTGTTAGGATTTGTCTATAACTTTTCAGTAAAAAAATATAAAAAGTGCTTTGCTTAATGTTCATAATGCAATTTTACTGGAGTTTTGTAAATGTCTATTAAACGAAAGAAATCGTTCCATGTTTCACCATTAATTTACAAAAAGACAATGAAATTACCTATATTTTTAATATAAATTCTTAGTTAAAAAATGATAACTTGACAAGTTAGGCGGATGTAACGCTGCGCCGCATCTCCGGACGGAGGTGCGGAGCTGCATACAAATTTCTCCGTACGGATGTGCGGTGCAGTGTTTCGTACCACACGGAATTTATATACAAACTGAGGTACTTGCATACAACGAGTTTCGCATCTCCGTCCGAAAATGCGGCGCAGTGTGACATCCACCTTAAATTACTATTGTGTTGTGAGTTGTGACTAATTTACGTTGCAACCATTTTTGCTATGAAGATAGGGTGTAACCATAGCTATCGATGATCGATCAGTAGTCGGTATAAATTTGTTAATTTTGCTATAGTCGATCAATCGATCTATAGGCATGATAGCACCATACGTTGGATAAAGTTCGTTGATTTCATGCGTAACTGCATTCGCTATTCTCGAGAGCGAACATAGTGAGAGAAGGGAATGAACTTATGTATACATACTATTTATTTTAATTACGAATTATGTAGAAGTAAGTAGCAACGAAGCATAAAACATAACACTATTTCTAATAAACCCACGGTTAAATGTCACTACGGGCGACATGTTTCGCACTCTTCGGGAGTGCTTCAAGCTACATTGCCGCAAAAAGCTAAAACACTCACCCTGAAGAAGAACCCCGAATAGTTGGAAACATGTCGCCCGTAGTGACATTTAATACGTGAGTTTAGCTAAAGTATTTTAGACATGTCTCACGCAAGTTTAAATTCGATTTTTTTTTTACCCATAGCAGAGTAGTAAGTTAAAATAAATAAGAGTGGTGTCAAAGCAAAAAACGTACCGATAAAATAGCAGTTTCAGTATATTGTTCATGCATGTACCTAAGATGTCATCCAGTAACACTGCTAATATCACAGCACGATTTTTCCTTTCATATATAGCCAAATGAGATTGCTATATTTTAAATTACCAATTTATTTATTGTAGAAGAATAACAGTAACCGCTGCACTGTACTACAAATATCAACTAATTCGCAAACAGCGCTCTATCTTTGTCCTTTCAATGTCTTCTTATTGTTTCGAGATGTTAACAAAATTACAATGTGACGCAAGACATAAGGATATAATTATTCAAACAAGTGAACTTCAACTATAAACACAAAGTTCATGTGTAGGTAACACTGTTTTTTTTTTCTTGCAACGTAAAAGCAACAAACAGTTCATAACTGACTCATACTATTGCTTCCGTAGAACGCAACCATGCGTCTAAACATAGCTACTGGTAAAAAATGTCATGGGTGTTGTTGAAATGATTTTAGATGACAGTTTTTGACAATCTGTTCAAATCGACCATACGACCTAAGCGAGAAGGTCCAATTTACAATGGCAGTCTTTCAAATAACTTTAACCGTAGATTATCACAATTTCTCTATTCGACACTCGTTATCCTACTACCAATTGTAATACTTACAATATGTTCATCAAAATCTAGGATTGATGTATAGTTTTGCTAGATCTGCTATACAAATGATGCTGATTACTTATGATTTTTGCTCACATTTATACAATTTGATGTGTAATACATTTGCTCTCTATTGCGATCGAAATAATGCTCAAAATGGTAAACATATTCATGGGGTCGGCATGATTTACATTTTGATCACTTCGTTCGTGTAGCATATTTTGCCGACTGTACATGAGACCAATCATGTTTATGAGTGCCTAAACAATGCAATTATACAGGGTGTTTGGTCCATTGTTTGCCAAATTAAAACAGCGGGAAAGTTGGGTAATAGGCTATTCTTTCCGGCCTTCAAAAAAATTTGTGCCCACGCATTATTTTTTGTTATTTTTAAATTATTAGCCTAGCGCGTCCCTTACACAATTTTTTCAAATTAATAAAGGTTTTTTGCAGTATTGCACATCAGTAGAAAGAGCATAGACTAGATAACCTTTTTTAAGAATTTTAAGAGTATGATTTACATGATATTTTTAACTTTTTTTTATTGCAATCAAAGTTACCCAAGACGAAATTCTTGCATTTTGAATTTTTTTTGAGTGTCAATAAAAAGAAAATAGATGTTACTTGCAAAGAATTTTGACTTTGATAGAGCCGTACAACATTAAACATTACAATTTTTTTTTTAAGTAGTCTGCCGCTTCCTTTGTTTTATTCAATTGGCTTATTTTAGAACTATTAAAAAATACTAGCTTCTCTACTCCGTCCGCGTGGAACTCGTTTATATTGTAGCTCCATACAAACTTTCACCCCCCACTTCATCCCTTTGGGGGATGATTTCCGGGATAAAAACTATCCTATGTCCTTCCCCAGGACTCAAACTATCTATACCAAATTTTATCCAAATCGGTTCAGCGGTTTAAGCGTGAAGTGGTAACAGACAGGCAGACAGACACTTTCGCATTTATAATATTAGTATGGATTTTACAAAAATACAAAATAAGACCGTGGGCACCTTTTTGCAGGCTGGAGAAGATAGCAAATAATCTAACCTACCTGCCGTTTTAATTTGGCAAACGATGGACCAAACATCCTGTATTTCTAGACAACATCCGACAGCCCTGTACATGCATCAAAGGAATGTATACTTCGCCTTATCACCAAGGAATAAGGTGCTAAAGTGTAAACATACTATAT
The DNA here is from genome assembly GCA_947049275.1 of Epinotia bilunana. Lineage (NCBI taxonomy): Eukaryota > Metazoa > Arthropoda > Insecta > Lepidoptera > Tortricidae > Epinotia > Epinotia bilunana. The sequence goes on along the minus strand of OX346263.1, from coordinate 9,199,567 downwards.
TTTTGACGTCGACCGTACGGTTGATATTACTTTATCTGACTGACTGACTTCTTATAAAGCTGTCTTTTGGGGCTATTCATAAATTACGTCATTTCAAAATGGGGGAGGGGGGGTGGCAATTGGATGACGATGGTCCTTTTCTTAGGCAGGGAGGGTCCATTTTAAGGAATAACATGATAGGGCGGGGGTCAAAAAACGATGACATATTTTATGGACAACCCCTTTGTTGAATTCGGCGAACTCAAGTATACATACAACCAAATTGTAAAACATATACTTATGTTACGAGTAATTTCAATTCTCAATGTAATCTATGCACTAAGTAGGTCTTCAGCTTAAATGTATAAGCTTGAAGGTATACATATGTAAATACTTTTCGTTTTGCCTTTCAAAGGTGATTACTTGTGAGTACTGTATTAGCATTATTATTATTACTTGTTTATAATATTTTGGTAGATCCACTTAAATTGATTATCCAAATTATGTTACAACATAACTTTTCCAAGGGACTGTATTGCAAAAACCGTCAACTCTTCACGGAAATTATTGATATCAGTACGTCTATTCCTTAGACGTTCTGAGAAAAATACGCTACCACGAATTGAAAGTGTAGCGCAGGTCACTTTGTTTGGTAATCCGATACTTATAAAGAGCACTCGTTTTTATTAGGGTTCCGTACACAAAGGGTAAAAACGGGACCCTATTACTAAGGCTCCGCTGCCTGTCTGTCTGTCTGTCCGTCTGTCACCAGGCTGTATCTCATGAACCGTGATAGTTAGACAATTGAAACTTTCACAGATGATGTATTTCTGTTGCCGCTATAGCAACAAATACTAAAAAACCGGCCAAGTGCGAGTCGGAGTGGGGCTCCCATACAACAGACATGATTTTTTTGATAGATAGAGATATATAATGGTACGGAACCCTTCGTGCGCGAGTCCGACTCGCACTTGGCTGGTTTTTGGGATTATGAGAAATCCATCGACTATAGGTAACTGAATAAGAAAGTGAAGACTTTCGTTGGGAGTTGATCGTTTTTGTACGACAAGTAGACGTCATTAAAGTTGTCATGATAATTGATAAAGCACAAATTGTTAACATTTAAGGCGGGGGCACACCGGATGCGAGAACGAGATGAAAGCTAACTTTAAAAGTAGTAAATTATATTCGCCGCCGCGTCAATGTCAAAAATGAATTCGGTTCACAATCGCGGTTATTTTTGTCATAAAGCATGCATCCCTCTCGCACTTACCTACTTGCCAGAGAGAGACGGATGTTTTATTTATGACAGCTTATGTGTTATGCTAGCTAGTCCATTTCCTGGATATTCTAGACAGCATTTTCAACTTTGGGCTCGAATGCAATACTTCCATTTGTCAAACAAATGAAATAGGTATTTAGCGTAATGTCGGTTGGATCGTAAAGGTACAAGCTGCAACCCGGCCGCAGCAGCAGAGCAGACGACGTGTCGCAGCAGGTGTACCGCCATTTGGGCAAAATTTTTTTTGCCAAATTTTACTTACCAAAAAACTTATTGCAGTAGTTTCATTTCCCAAGTGAACCTTTATGCACATTTACATATCGCATTTTATTCGTTCGGTCAAATTATCATTTGGAATAGTTTTACTATGTCAAGTTTTATAAAGATAAATTGTTCATTAGTCAAACGTTTTCCTTTGGCTAATATTATATTCCAAATAGATGTTAGTTCAAATAGTCATATCGCACTTTCAACATAATAGCATAAGTCTACCTTAAGGAAGGTCTCAGTTAGGTACGACGACGAGCGAAGCGAGGAGGAGTAGTGTTAGGCAGAACTGCGACCATACAGCGCGCTAGTGTACAGCGGCAGCGACTGGCGAAGCGCCAGAACTGAATAATGTTTACCCGACTGCCGAAGGAGAGGAGGGTTATTAGTAATACTTGCAAACGTTAGAGGATTTTTCTAGTATTAAGACTAAGCAAAAAAAATACACTACTTATACTTAAACAGTCAGTAAGTTAGACTCAATGTCTCTTATGGGTATTGATTGTTATATTCGTCTCATTCTAACTCAGCTTAGCTGCCCATAAGAAGTGACAGAGACAACTATATGAAACATCGTCTTGCTTTATACTGCGGGTCGGTATTAGTCTGTGAGTAAAAAGTACCTACTAGACAATAATTTGCCTAATGGAAATGTGGTAACTGTAAAATCGCGATAAATGGTTTTGATTAATAATTCTTTGCCAAATGATAATTTGAGAAAAGTAGTTTGGGATTTGATACTTTGGGAAAAGTTCTAGTTTGCCCATACATTAGTAATCCGTCGCAACGACACTACTGGTTTCTATGTATTTCTATGAAATACTTTTCGTAGCTAGTGACACGTCGCCGTCATAGAAATACATAGAAAGTATAGAAACCGGTGGCGTCGCTGCGACACGTCTGCTGCTGTCTGCGATCGGATTACAACTTGTCGAAATTCTTTCCAAATCTAAGATGAGACATGATAAACTCAAGAATAACGAGAACTTTGTATAGAATGTCTATATTAATAAATATGTACCTACTCATTATCATTTCGCTTATAATTATATTTCAAGAAATTAAGTAAGACATGTTAAACATTTGCTTATAGAAGCATTTTCTATAATATAGAGCTAATTATAGATTGAATAAAATAAATTTTGTGTTATGCATTTTGATTGGATATAGGAATATTCAATTTTTCTAGTCAGTGAAAGTTTTTTGTATCGCTTTAATAAATCAGTTAGGACATGGAACATTTTTTTTATTCCAATGGCTATGATTGACCTCTGATAGATCCCCATATTCCAATATCCTAGCTATCCCACTCCCGGCTATGAATAATCTATAGCTTGTTAATTGGCATACGTACTCCGCAGTAGGTAGCCCGCAGTAAGCTCGATTCTCCATACAAACGTAGTTACGCTCTCATTTTAAAACTACGTGTTGTGTGTGTAACGAAATTTTTTGCATGTACAATGACATGAGGTATATCGATGTCTGTAATTAGTTTATGTAGCTACCATAGTAAAAAAAATACAGTGAATTTAAATTTTTCATACATAACTTGATTTTGCTGTATTTTGTTTGTTTTATAAACTGGAACCATATAAAATAATTACAGACATAGATATACCTCATGTTAATGTATATGCAAAGTTTCGTCATAATCCAACAAGTAGTTTAAAAATGGGAGCGTAACTACGTTTGTATGGGAAGGTGAAATTCGGCCGAGTTTATTGCGGACTCTTAATAGGAATCGGAAGAAATCTATTGCAGCTTTCTCGGATTCATCGCAGTACCTACAATTCAGTAAATCAATTGGATTATTAGCAGTAGCTCTTTCCAAAGGAGCTAATGTGAATAATGCGCTTTATCATTGAGTTCATAGATGGCGGTGTTGTCTTAAACTGAGGTCCGAATGCCATAGCGAAATGAATTGAGGGACCTCTCTATATTGACACCAACTACAGCAGGCATAGCCAAAATAGCAAAAACTAAACCCTTATAGTTTTGTCATGACCGTCTGTCCGTATGTCACAGGCATTTTACTCAAAAACGCTAAGGTGTAGGTACAGTCAGCAGAACAACTCGCTCAAAATGATCTACACAATAATTAGGTACTCTCTTGATACTAGAGGTAGAGTCGTGTCAGATCAGTTTGAGCGCTAGTTCCGCGTACTTCCGCTGCTACTATTTTGTAAGTCGCTATAGTTACAAGGTTGTGTAGTAATTTTTACCTACTATAAAAAAGTCAAGGGTGGCACTACATCAATGCAATGTGAAATTCAAATAAAATCTACGTTGGCCAACAAATAGCACATTAACCCTTTAATTCGCATTGTCCAGCCGGCTAGACATACCCGTTGACCGTCGTTTTTATTTTTTTCCTGACCAGTATCGTTGGGCTATTTAGCGACACCAGGACTTGAACTATGGACCTTATCAATTTTTAGAGAATTAAAGAGTTAATCGTTTTTTAAAAAAAAAAAAATGATAGGCTACTCCGAAAGTTGTTTCCCCTCTAACTTTCGAACAATGGAATTAAAAAAACAAGGATACCTAGAGTGTATTAAATTCCTACTGTTATTATAATATGAAGCTATAAATGTTGATTAAAAAAAATACAGTCAAAATAATACTATACATACAAGTGTTTTAAATATATAAAGGTTTAAGAGTTGAAAAACCGCCTTACCTTAACAAAAAGGCCTAAATGCCGTGAGATTCATATTAAGATACGATCTCTTGTTACGGATCCGTTCATTTTGCGTGGTCCGACACGCTCTTATACTCGTATAAGTAAATAAATGAAATGCTACTTTGAGTGCTTCGTACTAGACATTGGCAGTCCTCTTGATGTCCACGGAACAGATTTGAAAACAGGCTTTACGCTATTCTTAATTGTACAAGACGAAGAATGTGTCTACTAATGGACATTTTAGGGTTTCTGTCTCAAAATTTGTTATATAATAAAGCTATATTTTTTTAGTACATGTCTAGATTGGTCTGCTGCTTATTTCAATGTACCGCTGCTGCTTATTTGAGTGTTTACCCCTACCACCATGCATAGAGTCGGGCCTGAACACGAATATCGCCGGTTACCGACCACCTAATTTTATGTGCCGGTTGGCGACCACTTAGCTGAGTTGGTGAACTGAAAGGTTATTTTCTCGGTTTTTTAGTAGATTTTTATTCTAAAATAACAAAAAAATGCATGTACAACTAATTGTCTCAATAGGGTCTGTAGAATTGATGTTATCTTCAATAGAAAAACCTTCTCCTTCAGGTGGTCGCGTAACCAGCGTAAATTCCTGAATCTGTATTTTTTAATGATATGAAAAGTTGAAAACATTAAAACAATAATTTCTTTCAAAATTTTATTATGTAAAATATAAAAGTGTATATAAAATTAACAAGTACCCAGCACATAAAAGAAAAGATAAACTTATACTAAAAATAACAATACTATTCGTTACATGTTAAAGCATTCTGTGATGATCTTTTTTATATTGTTTTTGTTTTATTTTATCAGGTACTGCAATAACAGTACATGTGATTTATTAAAAAAACATTTCCAAAGCCATTGCAATGGACAACTACAAATTTAAAACAGATTAAATATCTACCTTATAGATAGGTAATATAATTCAGATCTTGATTATAATGGGTAACCATCAATATAAAATGGAATGTGTCAGTGTGGAACTTATTTGAAATGTAAGTTGAAATACCATAATAAATAATATAATAATAAATACCATAATACTTTTCATCCTTTGAGTATTTTACAAGCCATTCAAAATATGCAATTTTTTAAAATTGTTTTAAATATAACAAGTTAGTATGTTAGTCTTTGTGGTCTTCTTATAATACAGTCTTATCATAAATCGAAATAAACCAATAAAATTGAGTATTCTTGATAGATAGTGCTCGTCTTGTCATGGATCAGCGTACTACATGTAATTCTACAGTAGAATTTTTCGTTGTTATTATAGAGAGCAATTGATTTTCGGATTCTGGTGGCAATTCATGCCAAGCACATTTCCCGATGAGAGGCACTTCTTCCAGAGGTGGCCTGAATGCCACCAACAATGTGAGACAACAGCCATCACTTGACGGATCAGCCTCCACATTGAGCAAGCCCAGAGGCCGGTGCTGCCCCACATCGGCTCCAAACATTTCCACCATAAACCTCCTCAATGTTGAATGCACACTTTTGGCAGGATTTATTTCACATACTGGAAAATGTATAGCAGTTTTTTCACTCAACAACACATGGAGCTTGTTTGTACTTCGCCTTTTAATAACAACTATCAACCTCAGCAAATCTTTGACATGTGGAATGGGGGCAGGTAAGAGTTTTTTGTGCCATCCCTTTTGATGGCTTTGTTTGTACAATTGAGTCTTTTCAATCAGGTGCAAGATGTCATTGGACCTCAATGTTATCTCTTGTAAGTTTGAAATCCATTTAGCCTGCAGTGATTCCTTGTCAGCTTTAGCTGGAGTTTTGAGTTCCCCTCCCGTGACGTCAGCGGTGAGCACGAACCTGTACCACATGCCGCCGGCGGTCTCGACCACCAGTAACGTGGTAGGGTTGCAGTGCAGCCCTGTTTCTTCAAGCACCTCTCTCATAGTAGCTTGCACTATAGTTTCACCTCGCTCCATGCGGCCCGCGGGCAAGTACCATTTGCCGGCACAACTTTCCTTCGCCTCCTGCATCATCAATATCTCATTTCGCTCATTAATTATAACACAGGCCACAACGTAAGTGACGTTCTCGCCAAGTACCGGTTTAAAGTTAGACGGCGTTGTGGGTGTTATGCCTTGAGATTCCGCAACAGAATTTTGATCAGCGATTGTAAAGTCACAGAAGTTTTCGCCTTCCAACCCTAATCCTTCAAGTAATCGAGCAACATTTGTATCTACTTGGCGCGACATATTTACCCACTTTCAGTTCTAAATATATTGGAGGCGTATTTAATCAGTTTTGATGAAGGAAACTTGAATGAACTGGATTCACAGGTTTTGTTTATGCAATTTTAAAATCCATTAGCGACCTTTAGGAATTTAAACAAATATTTCGCACACTTTTATGTTTACGTCATAGTTGCCCCGTTTCCAACCAACTGACGTTTGATTGACAAGCAAGTGTATCCGTTTCAATCGGTCTCGAAGGCGATGGGCCACATTCCACAAAGTACAGTAATTTTAGGTGTGGCAAAGCAAATTGGAACAGTAAATTTCATGAAAAAATATTAACTTTAATTCTTTGATCTGTGACTTTACCAATATATTTTTAAGGAAAATAAAGTATTTATGTTTTTTTTTGTATTTTTTTGTTTGTTTAATGGTACATTCACACGCACGCCGTGCAACCTGGCAAGCAAGCAGCTTGGCATGCAGCCCGGCAAGCAGCCCGGCACGAGCACGGGCACGGGCGCACGCACAAACAGGCTTGTCATGCAAACATGGGAGATTTTTTTTTTTGGAATATTTGTTCTAGGTCTCATATTGTTGGGTCCCACTGGTAACCCCCCAGAAAGCAAAATTTATTTCTTTAACCTCTTTTAATCTTCCGACGAGCCCAATTCCGACATGTTTACTATTGCACGCGAGCGTGTGAACAGGTACACAAGCACGAGCACATTCACCCTTTGATCTTTGTCAAAAAAAAACCGACAGTCCCGATCGGCGGCATGCACGAGCACGAGCACGGGCACGGGCGCGGGCGCGTGCACAAACAGGCTGGTCACACGTTTGTGCCCGTGCCCGAGCTCGTGAATGTCGCTTTGAACGCGAGCATGTGAACGTGGCATTATATGCACAAGGTCGGGCTACTTAAGACACATATTAAAATGCTTGAGTTGGAAAGTGTCAGATTTTGTATGAATGACCGAATGCACTCCTATGCCGCGACCTAACGACTGACAGCCAGCGGCTCGAACAGCTTCTCGTCCGAACACCGATTATCGTGCATTTGGTGAAATTATAAATACAGTTACACCAAATTCTACCCTGAAATCATGTCTCTGACTAAGATAAATGTGCTGGTATGATACTTGATTTTCTCTTAACTCTAATAAGGATAAGTTTATAACCTCTCTGATAATGATTAAATTACGTAATGTTCCTTTAGGTGCGATCCCTCAGCACCTCATCCGCTGCTGCTCAGCTCGTCAAGCCTCCTGTACAAGTCTTTGGTTTGGAGGGTAGATATGCATCGGCTCTGTACTCAGCTGCCTCCAAAAACAAATCTTTGGACGCAGTTGAAAAGGACCTCTCCGCGTTCCAGCAAAGCATCAAGACCGACCCAAAACTAAAGGAATTCGTTATCAACCCGACCTTGAAGAGGAAACTCAAGGTTGAGGCCCTCCGACATGTTGCCACCAAGGTATGTTAATTTCATATACTTACTATCAATCTTTACCAAATACCACCAAACATATACCTACATATTAATCTTAACTCAGCCCACATCGACGCCACTCTGCAAGTACTGCATAATTTGATACATTTCTAAATATCTAAACATGTTTAGCTTTATAACTGAAGCGATTCAAATCTCATAATCATAAAACTGGAAGTGAAAAAAAAACCTGTGAAATTAAATTAATGCATCTCACTTCACTTTTTAATTTTAGTGACTATAATAAAATTCATCTCCATCTCAAATGGTTTCTTATTGCTGAGGATCATGGTTCAGAGTATAGCAAAGGGCAGTCAATATAAAAGACTTCTCGACTAAGTGCAAAATTCATAGGGTAGTAAAATTGGATTTATAAATGTTGTATATTTGATTACTTTGACCATATACATATTTCGATTTTTTTATAACAATAAAGCACAGAGTATTTTGAAACATGGCTACCAATGTAGCATAGCTAATCTTGAGTTGTGGCTGGCTGCCTGTCGAGACCGCAATATTATCTCAGTGTGTAGTACATACGTACATATATATAATCACACCTCTTTCCCAGAGGGGTAGGCAGAGATCACGGATCTCCATTTGCTACGATCCTGACAAACCTCTTTCACTTCACTCACTTTCATAACATTTCTCATACATGCTCGTCGGTTTAGGGTACTTTTGACCTGGCCTTTTAGTAAGATTTCTCCAATTTGATCGGACAAAGTACGCCTAGGTCTTCCCCTTCCAACTTGCCCTTCCACTCTTCTTATATACACTCTCTTTGTTAATCTTCTTTCATCCATCCTCTCTACATGCCCAAACCACCTTAACATACCCTTCTCAATTTTCGTGACTATATCTCCATCAATTCCACACTTACAGTGTGTAGTGACTATATTAAATCAAATCAAAACATTTATTCGTGTCAAACACAACACAGATAATAAAAGAAATAAAATAAAAAGCACAATTTTTATTAGGCACTATATTTTATTTTATTTTATTATATTTTATTGTTATTCATCTACAGACCAACATGTCCGCTGCCACTGGCAACCTCCTGTGCCTGCTGGCCGAGAACGGCCGCCTGAGCAAGGTGGATGCTGTGATCAATGCCTTCAAGATCATAATGGCTGCCCACCGCGGAGAGGTCACCTGTGAGGTCGTCACTGCCAAGCCCCTGGATGCTGCCCAGAAACAGAGCTTGGAAGCTGCACTCAAGGTAGTATTAACAGGGTGGCCACTTTCTGGAAAACCGGGAAAACCGGGAAAAGTCAGGGAATTTCGTTGATCATGGAAAAGTCAGGGAAATGTCAGGGAAATTTAATGGAGGTCAGGGAATAAAAATTGTCTCTGTATTGTACCTAATAAAAAAAAAACAAATTATTAATTTTACCATCTCCAAACATTATATATATACTATAATAGGTTAATAATAGGTAAATGCGACCGCGCGGCGCACGTGCCGCTGTATTACTCGGAAATCGCCGCCGGTTTTACGTTCTCTATACTACCCATTCTGCTATAGCCCCGCGTGACGTGAAACTACAAGGATTTCAGGCTCGAGTTCCATAAAAATTTTGTACAGTACGTTGGCTCGAGAACTTTAGCGTTATAAAATTTATACGCAAAACGTTGAAAACATGTGCAGGGAATTAAAAACGAAAACAAAGCACCTGACAGCGCAAGCTTTAGTAAAGCTGCATTGGAAGACAAATTGGCCTTTTTTCAATCGGTCGCGGTGCAAGTGAAACCATTTTTAACATTATTTCAATCCGACGCACCACTTGCTCCACTTTTATACTAATCACTTTTGGCCACACTGAAAAAAAACATGCAAAGAGTTGTTAAAGCGGATGTATTGGATTCTGCCACTAATATCACGTCGATTGACTTGAAAAGGGAGTGTAATCTGATAATCGCGAATCGCTGTAAAGAATGCTCTTCGAAATAGCCGCGATATCAATGATATCGATATCTTGCGTTTTCGTCAACTGTCGAAAGAATCTGATAGAATTTTGCGTGTAATTGTGCCAAACATCCCGACTTTCGTATGCTTAGACTAAGGGAATCTTGTTTCGATCCCGCAATCGCAGTCAATCCAGAATTCCGACGACGAGAGAGGCTCGATAAAGTGTTGGACATATTTGTCAAAAATAACCGGCTTTCAGGATATGAAGCAGATAACGTCAAGTGCCTTTAATGATATTTGTAAACGAACCTGAATTTGTAAAATCAATTAAACAATTTTCCATTACGGATGGTCACCAACTGGATGATCTTTGGCTCGGTTTGATAAAAACTTTTTAACAAAAAAATTGAACCGCCGAAAAAAAACTGAAAAGCAAATAATAATAAACCTTTTTTATTTTGTTTAATAACTAAGTTCTTAAACTATTGTTATTATACCTAAGTATATATTTTTGTAATTATTTTGAGTTTTTAATTAACCTTAATAACCAAGTTCTTATATTAATCTAAGTGTATCTAAGTAATTTTGAGTTGGCGCCAATCATCCCCTGTTTTCCTACCCTTAGGGTTGAAATTTTTATTTAAATTTTATGTGGGACCAACTTCGAGGTATACCCTTTCTAATAAAAAAAGTATTATCAAAATCGGACTACTCTGTAAAAAGTTATGCGTAAAAAAAAAAAACGAGTTGACTTGAGAACCTCCTCCGTTTTTTTCGTCGGTAAAAAGGAAAATAAAGACTTGCTTGAACTTTAATAAAAATGGTCATGGTGTTATCCCACGGAAACGCTTATAGTGTGCGAGGCTTTTCCATCAATAAGGAGATATTAGTGGAAAATCTTTCGCAAGAGTCTATAATTGCGCAAAGACGCGTTTACGACGCAATATCCTACTACGGCAAAATAAATATTGAAAAAAAAAAGATCCACGCGGCTCGTAATGCTCACTACTTGTACACGGAGGAGCTACACAATAAAAGGAAAATATAAGTTCAGAGGCGAAAATCAGAGCAGAAAAAATAAAAACTGTGGATATGGTCAGAGAACTAGAAGCAAAGAGACAAAAAATCTCGAAGGAGCTGCCAAAGAAGCTGCATTATTGGAAAAACGGATTACCAAGTTGCAATAGATTTTGTTATTAGTTTTTAAAATATACATATAATAAACATGATAACTGACGACTAGGCAGTTGTGTTTCAGTTATACCCAAGATTTTTAACCGACTTGAAAAAATGAGGTTTCTCAATTCGTCGCTTTAATTTGGACCATAATACGCAAAAACGTTGAAGTCTAGCACTTACTAATACGGTTAAGGCCCGTATAAAGTGTTCCCTTTAGTATTTCTCGCTGGATTATATTATATGATACATTTAACGTATCCAATAAATTCAGTAGTCAGAGTTTTAATTGGTTTTTCCTGGACAGCTTTTAACAAAAATGGTCAAAAATTAAATGAATTATTGGGTAATTGTAGAACTGTCTGATAGCAAATTACAATTTATAAATACAATGAAACAGTATAATAACGTCACCTGACGTAAGATGTGAACCCAAGACTTCCGTCTGACTATGCTTTCGCTCTTACCAACTGAGCTATTCAGATACTACTTCTTCTTATTTCCGTTTTTGTAATTTGCTAGCAGATAATTCTGCAAAAATTAAAAAATGTATCCCAATTATATTTTTTATATTTATTACATTTAAGATTATGGTCAGGGAAAAACTTGAAAAAACGACTGGAAAACCGGGAAAAGTCAGGGAATTTTGGTTGTGGTAAATAGTGGTCACCCTGATTAATCATAGATTTTCCTTTTGTTAAGTGTAAATTTGTCAATTGGGTTACAGTGTGCCAGCCTTTCCCTGTCACCTGGCAGATGCATTTATAATATATTCCCTTTGGTATTTCAACAATTTCGGTCAATAATTCCATTTTTTTTACTAAAATTTGATCTGTTTGGTCTAACAAAACTTTATAAACCAACTTAAGTATGATAGGTGGGGTTACATTACATCGTCAATATCATTGATTTGCTAGGCTAGGGATGCCAATGTTAAAATAAAGACTCAATGAAGTTCAAAGGCCAAAGTAAACACGACTTTTATAAAAACATATATGTATTTTTGCCTTAATAGCCACAACTCTTCCACCATCTGGCTCCATCAGATCAACTTGATGGTATCAAATAATTGTATTGTCATCTATATTATCCATACTTGCAGTTTTAAATTGATACCAATGCAATGGATGGATGGATTAAAGTAGCTGAAAATTTGCTCGTAAAATAAAATAAAACAATTTATTCGAATAAAAATTGATTAAAACAACTTACATTGTATTGGCAAGAAACAATGCAAATAGTTACATATCCTATTTTTTGACTAATTAAGTAAACATTCGACAAATTCGTATTATCTGTCTTGCTGGTCTAGCTTTTGACTGTCACCTTTTATGTATTTAAAAAATAAGTTTATTTCACAGAAATATTGATTGTTGTTTCAGAAATTCCTGAAGGGAAATGAAGTTATCCAGCTCACGGCCAAGGTTGACCCCACCCTCATTGGAGGAATGGTTGTCTCCATCGCTGACAGATATGTTGACATGAGTGTTGCTAGCAAAGTCAAGAAATACACAGAGCTCATCAGCAATGCTGTTTAAATATTGTACAATAGTTGTCAAAATATATAACCTAGTGAAGAATATGTTAAATTAAATCAATCAGAACTACATAGTATTTGTTTTAATGTGTGTATCTTCATGTTCCACCTATTAATTGCATACTAAGTGGGAATATTCATGATAACTTTTTGTTACCAATGGCACCCATTTTTTTAGTTTTCTGAAACCCTCTTCCCGTTTGGCCCACAGGTGAGTTGAGAACTATTGAGTTGGGACAAATGGCAAGAATATTCTATAAGTTATAATATAATTTTAAAGTTAAAATATTTGATATGGCAGGATTATATTTTTGGATTCTTTAACTTTATTCAAATTGGAACAAATATTGTATAGGACCCAAGAAAGAAATCTATTTCCTTGGGCGTATGAGCACACTCATTTATTCCGCCATGGAACCTAACTTATTTTTTCAATATAAATAGGTAGTGTAAGGTTAAAAACATTGATGAGATCAAAATATCAGCCTATTCCTAGGGGATGTACAGTCGACGACAAAGATATGTATACGCTATTCACCTTACTATAAAGCAATAAGTGTGCAATGTGCCTCTAGTAACCAGACTGTTGAGTAAGGTTCAGGTGTATGTCATGTACAATAAGTCTTTTAATTACATGGACCATCAGAGGATTCTCCTTGTACTACAAGTACCCTAAGTCCTTGTATCAAGACAGTGATTGTTGTAGCAACATTAGGTGTATTATTATAATAGTTTGGTAGTGTAGCAAAGTAGTTTTTGAGGCAACACTGCTTTCATAATGTGAGTTGGCAGGTCTCCTTTATTGGGAATTAAGTAAAACACAGCAAACTTAAAAGGAAACTCAAAATTTTATTGTGCAACCTGCACACCAAACTTAAATCATAACAAAAATAACACTCTCCTTATAACACAAGCCATATATTTCTTGAGGATCAACAAGAATATTTCGATCTGAGATCATTGTACAATCAGGTTCTGTGAGATCATTAGACTAAATTTTATTGTAATTATTTTAACCATCTGCTGGAGCCGCATCTCCCTTGAGTAGAGCATTTTCCGCTTCGAGTTCTGCTATGCGAGCTCTAGCGGCCTCCAACTCATCCTCTCCCCCGTCCGTCCCTAGATGTTTGCGCATATACTCCAAAGCATCTTCAGGCTTGTCTGGTTCTTCATATAGACTTACTAAGACTTTAGTAAGGGCATCCATCACTCCTGCTCTTTCCAAATATCTTCTGAATTCTTCGCGTTTAGAATCGATTGGCTGCAATGAAATATTAATCATTGTTAGTAATTTTAACATGATTGAAGGTAGGTAGCTCATATAGCATCTTTTACGATATACTTAGGTATACAATACAATATTAATAGCTATGGAAGACATATAGATACTAGTTGAAGTTGGGATAATCATATGATTAAGTCATTAATGTTGAATATTCTTGTTTATTAGACGACTATTAAATTAAAGTTGGAACTGACCTTATAAGACGACATAGTTAAATTTTGTGGATGTTTCTTTGGGTAGATCTATCGGCGATATTTATCGAAATTATCACACGATGCTTCAGGAATCAAGATTCCTCTGTGCTGAAGAAATTTCAAATATCTACAAGCTTCTTCAAATTGCTGCGCTGCAGCGGCCGCATACAATAACGTCAACAATAAAATAGTCAATATTTTTCCAAGGGAAATAAAATAAAGTGACTTGTGTTGTCTATGCTTGTATAACTTCCGGTCGAACCAGTCAGGAAATGGCGGTGATTTAGAACAAATACACTACTGAAATACAGAACTAAAATAAAATAATGATTTTCGTTTAGTTTGAAAAGGCCTATTACGTCAGATTAAAGTAACTTTTGTAATATTGATTGCATAAACCTAACCTAAGGGAAAAGTACATATTCTGACCCCCTAGCACACTAAGTTTTATGTCAGACATAAAGCATTCGTCTCTTTCTGGCAAATATGCGAGTGCGAGAGGGACAAATGCTTTATGTCCGACATAAAACTTAGTGTGCTAGGGGGTCTGGTCTACGAGGCCACGACCGAGACTAGTGCCTAGTTTACACGAACTCAGTAGAAAATAATATCCAGAAAATCTTTCCAAGTCTACCAACTTCTCATAACGAATAAATTCGAAGACCCACAAAAGACCGCAGGGCGCAGACGCAGTGGGCCTACCGCGAAACGAAAACGAACTTCGTTTGTGGATCCTCTCTGTCGCACTTGCTAGTTCGAGTGACAGAAAGGGAGATACACGAACGAAGTTCGTTTTCGTTTCGCGGTAGCCGTTCAGAATACTTTTCGATGTGGGGCCCATGAATCGTCAAAATGTATTTCATACAAAATATATAGTATGTGAATGAACATTTATTCTGTAGTATTGCTTTGGTTTTCAGTATTCCGAGATGTGAACAGAGGGAACAAAATTTCTAAATAGGAAAGCAGGGCACAAACCCGGTAATTAGAATTTTCAGTAACGGATCAGCTTTTAAGATAACTGGTTAGGGCAGGGGCTTGTCGAAGAAATATCATCTCGCATCTTCAAAAAGTGCGTAAAAGTAATTAATTATATAATGCCACAATCATTAAATGGGTTTAAATTGTAAAATTAAGCTAAATCAGAGCCCTGCTACCCGGACTCGGCAAATACGGTGAGCCCTGTTATCCGGTGATCCCTGATGTTATCCAGACTCCGTCCAGCTGGCGGGCCTCGTTATCCGGACTCAGCTAATCCTGTTATCTCCCCTTCTATTTTTTTAAAAATATTAGTGAGTATTATATTCTTTGAATAAGATTGACTATCGCAGTGACTTATAAAGTACAACTTCCATCACGAGTTAACGAACGATGAATGTTAACTTTCGTTAAATCTTTTGAAATGTAATGATTTAACGTTTATCGAAGTTAACGTTTTAGCAACAGATTAGAGATTAACGAAGTTAACTATTTGATTTGATGCTCAGTTTTGATTCCAGTACTACTCGAAGGTGCGATGTGAACTACTAGAAAGTCTGCCTCCCATCGGACATTCTATTCCTAAGTACATAAACAAAACACGTTAGGCAGATTGAACACGTGACGAATTATAATATGTACTAATATTATAAAGAGGGAAATTCTGTCAGATCTGTTTTTACGTAGGGCGTAATCTAAGGAACCACTTATCCGATGTCATAAAAAAACATCTGTATATGGAATGGACTTTCTGGATGCACAAAGGCTAAGTTTATCCCGCAAATTATCTTGCATTCTTTGCAATACTCAGGCGGAGTCGCATGGGCAGCTAGTGGGATATAAAGGTACAATTTATGGTGCTCAATCCGTCCACTGCGGTTGCCGCACTAGTTTAAAACTAAAGTCATGTATACACAGATAATGTATTGTCGACAACGAATGAACCATTCGACTCGCTTTGCTTTTACACTGTTGTGGCTACCGCATTATATTTACTCAGTACAGTACACAGTAAATAGCCTTTGGTCCCTGTATGCCACGAAACGCAAATTATAGGCTCGAAAGCGCGGCGCGCGGGTGCGGGGCTAGGACGATAACGGGGCGCAGGCGGTCTACCTATAGTAGCCAATAAATAATGAAATAACAGCATCTCCTATGTAAACATTTATTTATGTAGCGTCACAGACACATTTTTGTGACATAGAGAACCAATACATACAATTTTAAGCTCTTGAAATTATTTTATTAGTCCCAAATCATAATTTAAAGAACATATCAGTAGCTTGAATACCTTTTAATGTAATTAATAAATTGATACACGAATGCAACTTAGAGAATGTTAAGTAATATGAAAATAAAATGCAAGTGCTGTATTGCTAAAGTAAAATACTTTTAGTTATAATAGTAAAATAAGAAAGCGTGTTATTAAGATTCATCGTCACTGCCTTGCTGTTGCCGAGGCTTGGGTCCGCCCGCTCGCTTGGCCATAATGATCTGGTCGACCCTGAGGATGGTGCTAGCCGCCCCGACGGCGTATTTCATGCCCCATTGCTTGAGTACGAAGGCGTCGAAGATGCCCTTTTCGTTGACATCGCACACACCATTGTTCTCTGATTCGATGTCGTAACCAGCGTTCTTGTTTCCTTCCTGCAAGTTATGTTACTTCAAGTTAAGTTGTGTCACAATTTCGCATAATTTTATTAAAATATTCAAATAATGATACAGAACTGTAAAATAAAAATGGACCGACCAAGTTGCTAGAAGTTAAAGATACTGGAGCATCATCTCTCTCTGGTTGTAAATAAAATCATATTAATATATAATCGGAATGAAATTTTAATATAACAATTATTGGAAGTTAATTCAGCGCTTATGCTAAAACCCCGGGCTCCTCTAGGGGACAACCTGGAATGAGGCTGGGAGGATGATGAATTCTCGTACTTCCGTACTTCTTACTGCATTTACCACGGAATAAAGAATCCATTGGAAGTGGTGAGTGGGCGTTCCCGTGTCGCCGAACATGAGCAATAATAAGCATACTTCTTGCGCAGATTATTGTCAGTCACCTAGCGACCTCACGCAGCGTATGACATGAGTGAATATATGATTTTTTTGGAAAATGCCGTATTGCGTTATTGAAAGCTGCTCCAATAATAGCACATAAAAAACTTGTCTCATGTATTTCTTATCATCGTTAAGTAATATGTTAGAATAAGTATAAAAAAAAAAAAAACAATTTCTTAGACACAATTTGCGCCTGTAGTCAAGGAAATATCAATTCTATTTCTCTAACAATAAAGTTCATAATCCTGTGTATTATTTCGCTACTCAGATCGTGAATGCACAGCAAATTTCCCGAAGGTTCGCTACTCAAATGCTGTGGCTAAGGTCGATACTTGTTATCGATAATCCAAAATGAAAAAGATTATATTTTTATGAGTAATATGCAGAACGCGGAATTCTCGTAGCACTTTTGAGCTGTCATAGGGACTTCTAGTTTATCGACTGCCGTTTAAACATATGTATTATTGTATAATCGGAAGTATTGTAGTATTATAAATAGAAATAAAAATAATAATATTTTATTGTTTATTGTTTATTCCTTTTCTTGCTTTTTAATTTTTATAAATTATGGATTGCTTACCTATGCCTTTTAATCAGGACAAAGTCCATCCTCATTATTTATAAGAAAGAATAATTTAAAGAATATATTGTTATTTTAATTTATATTTATAATTTCCTAAAAGTTGGTATCCAAACGTTATCTCGAAGAGATCGCTCATTAACGATAAGACTGCGTGTTGTTACGTCTACTCGTAATCAAATTTTACATATTGTATGCTGTATTTATTGATATACATATTGTATAATCGGAAGTCGACAAACGAGAAGTCCCTATGACAGCTCAAAAGAATTCCGGGCTCTGGTTATATGTATCTGAATATTGTGTCATACATCTACAACTACAACTATTATAATCTTATAATTTTCCTAAAGACACAAATACAAAGGAAAAATGTATTGATGCCACGGGGAGGAAGGATTGGTTTCCGCAACGATTCAACACCATTTGTTCGAAACATTTTGATGCAACTGATATTTAGGAAATCGCTTCATTCATGAAGATTCAATTCCTACGCAGAGTATTGTAAGTAGCGTAATTACGATCAATTGCTTCAATTCGCAATATGCACGGCGAACTACTGACATTTCGTTTCCTGTTATCCCGCACAACGAACAAATTTTACGGTAAATTCTCACTAGACCGCACTCGCACAACGTCCGCAGTGTAGATTGCTGGTAAAATAATTCTATATAGTATTTGAGATGTGCTTGTATTAAATTAAACAAATGATATTCTTTGTTTATTACAAATCTCTGTTTAATTGCTACTACTTTTATAACAAAAGTAATTTAGTATAAATGTTACCTACTACTAATTATATAATAAACAAGATTTTATTAGAAACAATTTGTAAATAAGTCTTAGCTTAATATGAATATCATAAAAATATCGATAGTCAAACTCATACCATACCCACATCCCTATTCCGTTACAGCCAAATAGTCGTATCATCATACACATTTTGCAGTACATGCGACTTTTTGGTTTCAAGCGGTCGCATCTCCATAGTTTTGAAAACACCGCCATCTTGCGTCGAGTAGCCGAACGACCACTCTCAGGGTCAATAATAGTCAAGGTCACACTAAACTTGTTTGGAAGGGCTTACCCCAAGGCTCGGTGTTGATTGTACAGTATTTACACGTCGGATTTAGATCAGTCTATAAATCAACACTGTAATGTGCTACAATTTGCGGATGACATAGCTATATATTGCGTCCACCGGAATATCTGTGTGGCTGCCAACTTTATCAACAGAGCTCTGAACTCTCTAGGTCTTTGGCTGGATTACCATGGATTAGACCTGTCACCCTCTAAAAGCACGGCAATTGTTTTCTCAAAAAATCGTTCACGCCCTTCTATCGACATCAAGTTTAAATCGCAGCCTATCCCCGTACCGGATAAAACTAAATTCTTGGGGGTTATATTTGACTCCAAACTATCACCGACTGAACATATAAATAGTGTTGTTGCAAAATGCGAAAAGAACCTAAACGTCATCCGCGCCCTATCTGGTGCATGGTGGGGAGCCCATCCTTATTCGCAAAAATTGGTTTATAATGCCCGTGTAATGCCCTAATCAGGTCTCACTAGGATTTTGGCTCTATATTGATTGAACCATGTAATAAATCAGATCTTAAAAAACCGGATTCTATACAAAGCAAGGCTCTCAGAATAGTTACGGGATCCATGAAATCTTCCCCTATTAGGGCTCTCCAAGTGGAATGCGTCGATCCCCTCCTCAAGGCACGACGACAATACCTGGCAGACAGGTACTTGTTCAGGAGCGCTCAACTAGAGCACCACCCCATTTTTCCAAGTTGGATATGTTAAGAGACCACGTGGAGTCCAGCCGGACCGCGCCGGGAAAACCGATCCCAAATTTATTGACTAGCCTAATCAGATTGAATAGCATTGAGTCTCCCTTAACAAAACTCCCTAATATGCCTATATACACAACTCCTTTTGCTGCAATTACGTTCCAACCGAAAACAGTGAGCATTGGAGTCGATAGGTCCTCTTCTTCGGCTAACGAAATATTCCTCGAATCGGTTAGAGAAAGATGGCAAGATTGGGACCGTATCTATACGGATGCCTCTAAGTATAGGGATGGGCCCATAGGATGTGCCTTCATTCACGACAATCTTAACTCGGTACATAAATTCCAACTGCCCAATCTCTGCACTATATTCACTGGGGAGTGTTTTGCCATTTTGAAGGCTGTCTGGTATGTTAAAGAACACGGGCTGGTAAATTCAGTAATTTTTTCGGACAGTCTTTGCTCTATCCAAGCCATTTCAAGCAATGAAATTAAAAACTGGGCTAAATCACCGTTGGTTAGCCTCATCAAGGAGGCTCTCCTATCCTGCCGACTCCTTGAGCTAAAAGTAACCCTATTGCTGGATCCCCAGCCACAAGGGTATTCATGGGAACGAACTGGCTGATTCAGCTGCCAAGGAAGCAGCAGTAAACGGTAATAGAGCTTTCTTCCAATGTTTTAGCAAGGACTTAGACGCGATCTCCTCGTTAAAACTATGCTCAACATGTCCGGCTATGTGGGCCGCTGATAATAAGCTGCAGTACTATCTTTTGCAAAAGAATATTCCGGCCACTCCCTGGTTTTTTAAATTTAAATTCAAGAAAAGTGTTACCAGTTGCATCATTCGTCTTAGGCTGGGCCATGTCTGTTCCCCTGAATTTCTATATAAGATTAAAGTTAAAAATTGCGCGGAATGTCTGTGCACGCATGGTATTGGTTCAATTGAATATATTTCTTTCGAGTGTCCTACAACTCAATTCTCCCTCTATGACCTGCTAACAAAACTCAAAGTTCAACTCCCCACGAACGTTAAAACCCTCTTGGCCAGTTTTGAGCCCAAAGTTGCCAAGGCTTTGGCGTATTTTATCGATAAAAATAAAATAAAATTATAACTATTCATTAATAATAAGTATCTTTTCATTTACTATTATTATTGCTATTCATATATAGTATTTCTGTATGATTATTTGTGTATGTTTAGTCCCCAGGGCAATTTTTTTAGGTGCACTCCACAGATCCGTAAATACAAATCTCCCCCCACTTGACATTGGAAAAGTGCCTAAGTAGCAAAAAGCCACAAACTACGGAAAAAAAAACGACCACGCCTCTTGCAACGCATATGGTAACGGACGTAAGAAATATTTACTTGACACTCTAAATGAGACCGTAAATAGTACTAGTTAAAGTAGATTTTGCATATAAAATTTGCTACCGTTAACAACATATTGTTACAGTACGTTATAACAAATCGAAAGCGTTTTGCAATTGTGTGTTCGTGTATTATTGAAGTGTGGTTGTGTGCGTGCGGCGACAGTGGTTCTCTATGATAATCGGTTGAATGCCACTTCCAATATATTCTTTATTCCGTGGCATTTACCTCAAGGAAAAAATATATGCGACAAAAATAGTGAGATAGATATCAACTTTTTAAGTGCCATACCTTGTGAGCTTTGTAGATGTTGTTGATAACTTCAGTGGCATTAGATCCGGTATTTTCAGCCAGAGCCCGCGGGACACTTTCAAGGGCAACAGCAAACTTCCTCACAGCATATTGCTCCAAACCGGGCAGAGTGTCGGCGTATTGCAGGAGGCGCTGCGCGAGCTCTATCTCTGTTGCTCCTGCGCCAGGCACGAATCTGAACAATGAGAAGGAATGTTAAGCTATATGAGCTATGATTAAATTGCAAGTGCATTCACTTACAGGTAGAAATCATATTTCACTGTCACTAAACAGTCCATCCCAGCCCAGCTGACTGGTAAGGGTCGCTGGAGTCCTCTAGATGCGGGTGGCGCAGGACCGGTCATTGAGGCACTCGTTGAGGGAGGCCTTTGTTCAGCAGTAGACGCCTTTCGGGTGATGTGATGATAATGATGTAACAACCCATTTTGGTCATTCTCATTGTCCACCTATGTATTCTCTTACAGCCCTTCACATTCCCACGTAACTCTTTTATTCATATATAATACATTCTAATATCTCTAATGGACATACCGGCCATCTCTCGCAGCGTTCTTGAATGTGTTGACACCATCATCAATAGCTCGCTCAATGTCATCCATGTAGTTGTCAGTGGATCCCCTGATGACGACCGTGGAGATGCGCGACTCCGAGCTCTCCATGTGGAAGATGACGACGCGGGTGTCACCTACTTCATCTACCTTGACCACGTCACAGTACCCGAGTTCTTGGGCGGTGGGGGTGGTCACTCTGGGTAGTACCTGAATAAAACATTTACATGATTATTACTGATTTGAAAACTTTCAAGATGATTTGGATAGAAACAGGAAATTTTGTAGTTCAGCATGGCTATCACAGGACGGCCCGCGAGCTGTGCCGCGGCGACATAGACTATCCGTCTCTTTCTAATTAAAACGCTTAGAAAGACAGGGATAGTCTTATCTCGCCGCGACACAGCTCGCGCGCCGTCTTGTGCTAACCATGCACTGTTGATTTAGAGTCTAAAATTTAACATGTAAGTTTAAGTGGAACATAACAGGGCTCAATATAATCATTATCTTATAAGTCAGATATAAGACATGATATACTTTCCCAGGTTACTTAACCACTTTGTTGGTTGTCAAATATGGTAATTAAGTCTTATCCACCTTTTTAGTTACTAAAAAGAAGTATTTATTGCCAGAATACTTACAGTAGCATTAACAGTCTTAGCAACACGTCTGAGGTCGAATTTTGATGGGAGACGCACAGCCATAATTCCATACTTGTTTAACATATGCAGTGCCATGTCACCAAACTTAGCACCCGCTACAATCACTTTCACCCCAGTATCGGCAATATCCTTGATCTGCTTCTCCAGAAGAGATTCCTCGCCTCTGCTGAAGTTTATAAGTTCATCAGCAGATTTGATGAGAACAGTTCCTTTGGTCTCTGTCTGAGTAATGTCAATGGGGCAGGAGTATACAGCTATCTTGGCTTTCTCAGCTGAAGTGATGTCTCCTTCTACTTCACGCTTGAATACCATTCCTGATAGGACATCTGATTGCAAGAGACCTGCTCCAAGAATCTGGAATGAGAAGTAAAATGTTTTAAGTACCTATGCTGACCACACAGTGTGACCAAAAATCACTATTGCTTCTTGACAAGATTGAACAAGCCAGTCATATCCAAGTATCCCCTGATGCTTAACTTTTTTTGGTGATGACACACATGACTAAATAATTGTAAAGAGGTTTTGTTTAAAAAAAAAAAAAAAAAAAAAAAAAATGCATTTATTTCAGACCAATTTTGTCCATATTTTGTTAGTGCCTTAAAGTAAAAACTAATACTAAGGTTAACTTAAATAATATTCTTATATGCTAGGCTTAAATGCAGAGAGGACCAATGCCGTGTCAGGCCACTGTCCCACCTGTCGGCCACAACGGTCAGGAGACTGTGGCGGCTGTCGCGCACTCTGCGGAGCGTCGCGGCGCAGCGCTTGCGCAGCGTCGCATGGAAACCGTCCACGTGCGCGTCCGCGAACATGCCCGACGCACTGCAGTAGCGAGGCAGCCGCAACAGTACCCTGAACGCATCATTGTACTGCACGCGCATGGCGTTAATAGCCCGCTGCGTGTACCTAGTCCACAAGCTGCAGGTGTACAGCGATGTACAGAACGCACGAAATAATGTTATTTTAACTTGCGCTGTACACCGGCTGAACCTGCGAGCTATCATATTTGCCCTGATGGCTAAGGCCCTCCTCTCCCTCTCAATATCGGCATCGTCACGAAAATCGTCGGTTAACAAGTGCCCGAGGTATTTAAATGAGTAAACCCTTTCCAGCAGCTTGCCATTCAAATGAATGGGTGGGATGTGTGATGGGCACTTGCTTCCCGCTTTGAATACCATGTACTCACTCTTGTTTACATTATATTTAAGGTTGTGAAGGAAAAATGAAAACAATATCATTGGGCCATTTACAACAGGAAAAAGAAATGACAATGGGAATAGATTAGTGAACTTTGCACTGGAGAACAATATGCATATCATGAACACCTACTTTAAGAAAAAACTTAATAGGAAATGGACCTGGGTGTCACCAAGCGGAACAATAAAAAACGAGATAGACTACATCATGACAAATAAGCCAAGATTATTTTCAAATGTTGAAGTAGTAAATCAGCTAAACTTTAATACAGACCATAGACTACTAAGAGGACAAATATACACAACAGAACCAAGGAAATCACGGAAAAGTCGACAACCGGTAAGAAAACCACTACAACTACCACTCCCGGAGAACATAACAGACTGCCTAGAAACCGATTTGGAGAAAAT
Source organism: Epinotia bilunana (assembly GCA_947049275.1). Classification (NCBI taxonomy): domain Eukaryota; kingdom Metazoa; phylum Arthropoda; class Insecta; order Lepidoptera; family Tortricidae; genus Epinotia; species Epinotia bilunana. The sequence continues at coordinate 9,175,623 of OX346263.1, read as the reverse complement.
AAAAGAAATGCAAGGAACCCAGTTAAAATACAACACTCTAGAAAAAACCCTGAAAGAAATAGAAGTCAAAACCAGAACAATTACTGAGAAAAAGGACAAACTAGGAGCAAAAGCAAGGGATCTAATCAAAAAGAGATCATCCCTGTTTGAAGATAGGAAGAACAATAAGCAACTTATAACCCAACTAAGCAAAGAAATAAATTCACACTTAAGAGAACATAGAACCAAAACAAGAACAGACACAATAAACTACTATATTGAAAAATCTGGAGGAGTAAAACAAGCATGGAACTTACTCAAGGAACCCCTGAAATGGATCGATAGTATTATACATCATAAAAGTTGGAAAAGAAAAACAAACAGAACGGATATACTAAACGCAGCCACAGACTACTATCGAGAATTATATGACGACGACAGGACAGCACCAACATCATCTATAACGAACTATGAGGGAATTAATTCTGAAGAAGAAATTCCGATTATTATGAGGGAAGAGGTAGAAAAGGCTATAAAATCTCAGAAGAAAAATAAAGCACCTGGAGAAGACGGTATATCAAATGAAATCTTAATGGGAACATCAGAATTAATCACAGCTACAATCACCGACTTATTCAACGAAATACTCACCAAAGAATACATTCCACATCAGTGGACTTCCTCTACTATTATCCTACTGCACAAGAAAGGAAAGAAAGACGATATTAATAACTATAGACCCATTAGTTTAATGTCAAATTTGTACAAATTTTTTTCAAAAATTATATTAGACCGCATTACCAAAATTCTAGATGAAAACCAGCCAAAAGAGCAGGCAGGGTTTCGAAGCGATTTCTCTACGTTAGACCACATTCACACCATCAAGCAAACAATTCAGAAATGTCAAGAATATGGGTTAACATACTATTTAGCATTCGTCGACTATAATAAGGCGTTTGACTCCCTAAAACACGAAAAAATCTGGGAAGCTTTAACAGCGCAAGGAGTACACAGCAAATACATCCGTATAATCAGCAAAATATACCAGAACATGAAATCAAAAATACGGACGGAAAGAGTAGGTACATACTTCGCTGTAAAAAGAGGAGTTCGTCAGGGTGACCCACTGTCCCCAAAACTGTTTTCGGCAGTCCTGGAGCATGTATTTAGAAATCTAGAGTGGAATGCCCACGGATTGAACATTAATGGACTTCCACTTAATCACTTAAGATTCGCAGACGACCTTATATTGATTAACGACAATCCCGAGAGCTTAACCGATATGCTGGAAGAACTTGTATGCGAAAGTGACAAAGTGGGACTTCGAATGAACATGTCAAAAACGAAAGTAATGACAAATCATGATAAACGACCTATCAAAGTGAAAGACGATACAATCGATTATGTTGACGAATATACGTACCTGGGACAGATAATCTCTCCAAAAGACCTCACAACAAAGGAAGTAGAAAATAGAACCAGCATTGCATGGAAAAGATACTGGTCCCTCAAAGAAATCATGAAGAACCCCTGCATACCAATCAATGCGAAAAAAAGAGTATTCGATTCATGTATCCTGCCCAGTATGACATACGGGTGCCAGACGTGGAGCCTTACACAACAAAATATGCATAAACTAGAAGTCTGCCAACATAGCATAGAACGTAGTATGCTCAACATCAAACTGAAAGACAAAATAAATCTTAAAATAATAAGGAAACAGACAAAAACGACCGATGTAAAATACTGTATCAAGAAGCTTAAATGGAAGTGGGCAGGCCATATGATACGAAATAAAAAAGATAAATGGACAAAGGATGTTACAGAGTGGTGCCCAAGACAAAACAAAAGAAAAAGAGGCAGACAACGTCGCAGATGGGAGGATGACATTGTTAGAGTGGGGGGTGCGACTTGGATGAGAAAAACGCACGATCGCAAATTGTGGAAGTCTCTAGGGGAGGCCTATGCTGTAAAGCAAGACCAAATGGACACGGAGTAGAAAAACACAAATGCATAATACATACTATAATATTTAAGTTTGGTTAAATAAAGGCTATATCAAATATTAAATATTAAAGGTTGTTAAATGATATGATTCAAATGATACAGAAAGAAAGAATATAATGGAAAAATAAAACATCTTCGTCTGTAGCCCCAGACAGGACTCGAACCTGCGATCTCTCTATTAACGCTAGAGTGCTTTGACCACTAAGCTACAAGGACAGTAACTGAAGTTGCGTATCTTTGAACTATATTCTCAGTATGAATAGCAACCTCTGTATTTTTTTGAAAGGCTCATAGCACTCTAATCGGCAAGCTATGCGCTCGCTCCATCCTAATCGAACCACATCATATGTTTTGTTTAATTTTCTGTTAGGTTAGGTGTTCTAATTCAACACTTTTATTGCAGAGATCACAAGTGATACTAATTTGAAGAGGGGAAATTCAGCTTACCTTGCAAATTCTGACATTGTCTACATTGAATGTAGTCTTCTCTGGTAGGATAGCAAGGCATGCCTTAGCAACCAGACCAGCAATGAAGTCTTCATTGCCATATTGTTTGGACATAATGGAAGGTCTGATGCCTTTAATGACAGCTTCTTTGTTCTTGATATCCTTGATCTCATGGCATACAAGCCCAGGCAAAATTTCAAGGCACTTTTCGAGGGCAGTCTCATAGCCCTCAGCAATTTCACTGGTGGTCACACCAAGACGGAGCAGCTCCTCTGCTGCTTCCAAGAGAGCTCCAGAGAGTACAATGACAAAGTTGGTACCGTCTCCAACTTCGGAATCTTGCATCTGACTTGCCAGGACCATAAGCTTAGCTGCAGGATGCTCTACATCTAGCTCCCTGATGATGGTTCCAGCATCGCTTGTGACAAACTGTTTGTCGATGTGGTTGATGATCATTTTGTTCATTCCATTAGGCCCATAGGCAGAGCGCACACTCTGAGCAAACTGCTTGCATGCAGTTATGTTGCGGTACACTGCTTCTTCTAAGCCAGAATACATCTGGAAAACATGATCAGTCAGTCATCAATCAAATTTGTAGTTGCCCTAGTACATTTTTAGGGTTCCATACCCAAAGGGTAAAAACGGGACCCTAATCACGGGGCTTCACTGTCTGTCCGTCTGTCACCAGGCTGTATCTTATGAACCGTGATAGTTACAGTTGAAATTTTGCCGCTATAACAACAAATACTAAAAAACCGGCCAAGTGCGAGTTGGAGTGGGGGCTCCCATACAACAGACATGATTTTTTTGCCGTATTTTATTGATAATGGTACGGACGTCGGACGGAACCCTTCGTGCGCGAGTCCGACTCGCACTTGGCCGGTTTTTCAATATATGATGTGCATGTTTAAATATGTAAGATTGAAAATATATATACCAGTGGTTCGGAGGGCTGTAGAGGAAAATTGAAGAAAAAGAAATTCTTTGAATTTCAAAAAAGTTAATTGACTAAAAAACTATAAAATTATTGAAAATTCCAAAATTTTACGAGCATCGATTGAGAAATGCGACCTTTAGAACAGCCCGACATTCCGACATCCGGAAATTGGAATTTTGGCTCAAGCTGAAGCAAAGAACTTCGTTCGCTTCGCTCGATTTAAAAAGTACATATACTATATTACATGTTCATATATGTTAAACACCCATTAGAAGTTAAAAAGCTTTGAAGATATGATAAATCAACAAAGAACTGTTGAGGCACATATGTAAATGCAGTTATTTCGCAAAATAATAATGTATTCAATGTCTGAATGAATGTTTTCGATAATTTACATCTCAGTAAAAAAATAAATATAAAAGTTAAATCATTATATTACGTACATAAAGAGTTTTGAGGGATAATAAAACCATAATTACGGATACACATGACATGATAGAAGTAGGGTTATATTCTTACCCGAGCTCCATCTTTCATCATAGAGGGTACTCCCGGGGCTCTCGGAACATGTAAAGCCATTTTTGAAGATTATTGAAATAATTTCAACTTGAAACCTGATTCCTGTAATTCAGGTACGAACAAACAAAATGAAAGAAGAAAGAACGATCAAATTGAATCACACGACACCGACATGAACCATAGATAAGACCACAACCAGGGGGGGGACAGTGACATACCCGTTGACGTTTGATATCGATAGATCTACCATCTTCTGGTGCATCCATAAACCTACTATTGCGCAAAGTAGATTTTCGGTTACTTAAATAATATCACAGGATGTCGCTACAAAATCCATGTAAAACTATGAGTCATAAATTGTTTTAAATATTATTCGTTAATAGTATTTTGCATTGAAATAACATAACATTATTTAATAATATAATTTTCATTAATTCATTTATTTCTTATATTAATTTTATTTTTCACTTGGCCACATTTGCCTAACCGACCGCTATGGTTTTGATAGTCTTTGGTTTTGACCACAGAGGACTTTTCTATGTTTTGACGGCAGCCGCCAAATTTAATTGAAAATGCCCAAATTATGTGCTTTTGGCTGTAAAACCAATGGTAAGTTTATATTTGGCGTATTACATGATTCGTTAACAATAACAGTCAAACTAGATGTTAACTTGTCTTAAACCACGGACGTTTACTGTTTCAGATATACCAACCCATCGTTTCCCAAATCCCCATAAGTTTTTTGAGCAATTCAAATCTTGGGTCGCTCTTGTTGGTGGAAAGTTAGAGACATCATCCGATTATGACTATTATAGGAAGAAGATTATTTGTGATAAGCATTTCACAGATGCTGACAAAACCCATCATAAGAACTGGTTGAATAGATTAGCAGTGCCTTCGCTTTATTTACCTGGTAAGTTTCAGCTGAAATACGTAGAAAACCTTCTTTATTTTATTGGTGCGTCCAGACAAGTGACCGTGGCGATGATATACTTTAGATATGAAAAAAACACTGAAATACGTAGGAAACATTCATTATTTTGATGAATTATAAATACAACCGGCAAACCTCAAGCTCAGTCTGTGCTGTCAAGGATATTATGAGGATAATTATATAGATATTTAAAACTTTATATTTGTGTAACTTACAGACCCATCGGGAACTTTGCGTACCCCTCAGTCTAACATAAATGGACAAGCCTCTACCTCGTACACTACTACTAACTTAGAACAAGTCCCGCGCCCAGTGCCGCCGCAAACTGCAGTACCAACACCAAATATGGGTAAGATTATATACTGAGACTTGGTGACAAATATACAGGGTGTTTGCTCCATTGTTTGCCAAATTAAAACGGCAGGTAGGTTGGGTCGTTAGCTACCTTTTCCCGCCTCCAAAAAATTTTTGTGTCCACTGGTTTTTTTTTTGTATTCTCTTAAAATAATTTAGAAATTTTCTATATGCTTACGCGTTTCAACTTGAATTAAAAAAAAAGAATAGGTAGAGCCTAATTTTTTATTTTATTGTAATGTGTAATGTTGTACGGCTCTATCAAAGTCAAAATTATTTGCAAGTAACGTCTACTTATTTTTTTATTAACCCTCAACAAAAAAGTAAGATGCAAGAATTACGTCTTGGGTAACTGATTTGCAATAAAAAAGGCACTACCATTTCCTATTTTTTTAAATTCCAGTTGAAACGCGTTAGCATATAGAAAATTTCTAAATTATTTTAAAATAATACAAAAAAAAACCAGTGGACACAAAACTAATAACCCAACCTACCTGCTGTTTTAATTTGGCAAACGATGGAGCAAACACCCTGTATACATTCACACGTGTAATAGACATGGTACATACATACATACATACATACATTCACGCCTTTATTCCCAAAAGGGGTAGGCAGAGCACATGAAACGTACGTTCCAGCGCCACTTTTAGCTAATAGACATGGTAATTATATTTATATGAAAAGGACACACTTAAAACTAAGATAATCTCTGCGGTTCTCGTTTATGACCACAGTGATCTCCTCTTATACGGGAAGGTACCTACCTACTCCACCAAGCGGTGAAAGCACTTCCCCATGTGATGGAGATAGAGCTATATCATGGACATCGTTTGTAATGTGCTTTAGGTCAAAATCAGCGTTGTCCTTTTTATATAACCTATGGATGGAGTCTATTAAAACAAACTTTATAATTTTCCAGGAGTAATTCAAGACACGGCTGCTAAAATTCGTGAAATTGTCATCACGGAGCACAACTACACCGTGATAAGCCGACCAAAATGGACAAACACAAAACGTAATTCATATATATTTATTATCCACAATGCCCGCGCGTGGAATTCGGTCTGTGTCGTCTCGTAATCGTCACCCATCCCTCCATCCCACGCGGTGGAATAAAATAAATTGTTTTGCATGTCCGACTTTCACTCTTCGATATGCCAAATTTCATTAAAACCAATTATAAACTGTAGCCGTCAAAAAGTGACAGACATAATTAGTTACTTGTACATTTAAGACAGAAAGTCTCCTATGCAGCTAAATTTAAATCCTTCCTCCTCCTTTTAAAGTCGCTATACTACTTCCTATATTACTAAGTTTTTTTCTATTATATCTGTTTTAATTTATCAATAACAATATTTTAAAATGAACCCAAGAGGGTGTTCCTTAAGATTACCATAATATATATTTTTGCAGATGGTTTAACAACAAAATCGGCTTGCACCAGCATAGTACACCCACTACGTACAAAAATCAAGCGCCTACGTACGGAAATCTCAAGGCTACGCAAAAAGGAAAAGTCATTTACAGCGAGACTAGCAAATGCCGAAGACTTAGCTAGCAATACCGCATTTCAAGATGTCATCAGAAACATGACTAAGCCGGCTCGGCTTTTTCTTCAAATGCAAAAGCAGGCATCAAAGAAATCAAAAGGAAGACGTTTTACAATTGAACAGAAAGTGCTTTCACTCTCTATATATAAAAAAAGTCCGAAATGCTATGCAATGTTGAATAAATATTTTACGCTGCCATCTATGAAGGCAATGAAGCGATTATTAAGCCAAATTAAGCTTCGACCGGGAATCAACCACATAATTTTAAAAAAAATACGGCAAACGGTCGCTAACCAAAACGTATCTGACCGCTTATGTAGTCTTATGTTTGACGAAATGTCTTTGACACCGCAGTTGTTCTATAATGCACAAAAGGATACGATACCATCGAAGGCTTTGCTTGCAATCAGGAGAAGATACCAACCAAGGTGATACTCGTATACCTAGTCATAACAGGCTTGCGGGTTGACGTTGATTTTTGGGACACCTGTATACATCTCCAAGAATGTAACAATAATAACTAGCGACCCGCCCTGGCTTCGCACGGGTAGGTACTATATTATACATATAAACCTTCCTCTTGAATCACTATCTATTAAAAAAACCGCATCAAAATCCGTTGCGCAGTTTTAAAGATCTAAGCATACATAGGGACAGACAGCGGGAAGCGACTTTGTTTTATACTATGTAGTGAATGTTACATGTTATTTAAGTGTGAAACAAGTAAATTTTGACATAAATGTTAATTGTTAACTCCGATTTGAGGTTTTTTCCGAACCGGTGGCAGTATATCGACATTCATCGGTGCATGTAATATGTCTAATTTGATGAATAAATAACTGTGACTTGAGTAAATAACGTACCTTTGTAATACAAAAACATGTCTGGTATTTGTTTCATTGCCAGTATTTGCAGGTTAAGCCAGGTTTAGACGAAGCCAGTGAGCCAGCACTGAAAAATAGGCCGGCGCTCTATATTCCCGCCAGCCAGTGCTTTACATACAATTTCGTTTTACTGGCGGCCAGCACTGGCTTCGTCTAAAGCTGGCTTTACGGTACAAAGAGTTATACCTTAAACAATATTATATGATAATGTTAAATAAAATTCGCATCAGTCACAGAGTAGGTATGTAAATTTGTAAAATCACTAGTGATATTTGAGATTAATATTATTGAGTTGCTTTTTTATGTACCTACCTACTATATTTTGCCCCCGTGTGGTGTCGGGTTAGAATTTCAACTGCGATATCACATTTTGTCAATCTTTTATACCAACTATTATGCTAAAAGTGGCACTGGAACATACGTTTTGGGAATAAAGGCGTATTATGTATGTATGTATATTTTGCGAATGAAATATGTTGTTTGTAGGAACAACAGGATAGAATCAACCAATCACCATGGTAGGAATTCTTGTAAGTTGGTCATTTACGCATAAATTGTAAATTTTTCGTGAAATAAATGCAGAATCATCTGCTTGACTTGACATTTTATCCAATATTTTATTTGTTCGTGTTAATATTTCACTTACACTGTCACTTTAGAATGCATTTTCTACTTCGGAGCTAAACATGTCGATGTAATTTCTTTCGACCACAAAAGGATTTGTGGTTGGAATAATTAAAATCGACGCTCTAAAGCTTACCTGCACGGCTATCATGAGACGGCCGCGACATACTCTCGATTTTTCTCGCACTATACCTCTTTTTCTAAGTGTTCTAATAAGAAAAGACGGATAGTGCGAGAAAAATCGAAATTTTATGTCGCGGCTGGGCCGATTTCTCTATCGTTGTCGATTTAAAATTTTCGGCAGAATTTGATGAAATTCGGTAGGTTTGAAGAGCTTTTGATTCTAAGAATCCCATTGAGTTAAGAATATCCCATACGATTTGTGACTCAATGTAGGACATTGTACAGAATCACGAGCTTTTACAACCTATCAGATTTATCCAATTCTGAGGAAAAAAATCGACAACGATAGAAAAGTTTGCCCAACTAGTAGTAAAATATGCTTTGCATGTATGTGTAGGTACTGGTTCTACACGCACACATGCATAGTTAGTTTCGGATGCAATTAAAAGATGGCACTGTCAAAAAGGTTTCCATTAAACGCTTCAAGAGGGCACTCTTTACCTATATACTTACTTTACTCTTTGACCACAACCGAAGACAAAAGAAATAAGTACGGTACAAACCAAGTACAAACTGAGGTAACTGAAGTGCCTCGTTAAAATAAACGCCTGTATGCCAACCTAATAAAATATTTTTTCTCAAATATGCTCGGAAATGGAGACCTTATAATTATGTATACGAAATTGACTGCGAAACAGAGACTTGCGGGTGTCACGAATTTAAAGGCCTGTAACTGGATTTGTATAGGAAATTGCCCGCCCTTGGCCCGCCCCGCGGCGCTGTATCACCAGCAGTTTAAATAAAATAAATAAGGGGACGACCTAGTCCCAAAGTAAGCAAGGCTTGTACTTTGGGTACTAGACGACGACGATAAACATACTTATAAATAAATACTTAAATACATAGAAAACCTTGGAATAAGGATAAGCATGGAAACCGCGCTAAAATAGGTAGCAGAGACGTATACCTGTCCTGTACTTCCTTACGGCATACAAACGCGGCAGAAAGAGATGTATATGCATTTGTTATTCCTCAATTGTGTTTTGTGTAGGTTGTCACAAGTTTTATGCAAGTTTGGTCTTTGCTAGGGATGTTACTGTGTCGACTTGTTTATCGATAATTTGACAAACTAAATTGTAATTATATATTTACAGTTTAATAAATAATGCACTGTGTGAAAAACGGTTTCCTTCAGTCGTCATAGAAACAAAATTCATAATTTTAAGTAGCATATTTCCAGAAATCATACCAAACTACTATCATAAGGAGACGCTAGACGAGCGAAATCGGCAGGCCAGCATGCAGCTCTAGCTGAAGCGTGATTTGGCACGTGTCGATACCTGTCGGAAGCACGGCTTCCAACCAAATCAAGGTGGTTTCTATGGAGTACCATAATATTAAACTATAAAGAAAGTAAATTTTACTGTATTCTAATGATTTAGCGCGGAACAATACGCAAATTAATTAATTTTCCCTGAGACGGTCCGTTTGTTTATAGAAAATATGACAGCTGCTGCTATAATGCGAGCAAGTTAAGGAGTGACGTTATAACACTTACTACCAAACAATGATGACATATTTAATTTTGCTGGACTAAAAGAGATACAAAAGAGATCCATTTGACATTTCCCGAGTTCATTTTAGTGACAACCTACGAAAATGTGAAACCGAGTACGGATTGTGGTCTCATTCACTCTCACGCCAACTATAGATATACGCAAGTGAATAAGGTAGCTGTTGCAAAGCTCTTATTTTAGCCCTACCGGGTTGTAGAAAACATCCATGTCTCAGGAACAAATATTCGTGCTCATCCATCACGCAAATAAATGCCCTTACAGGGATTCGGACCCAGGATCTCTTGCTACGTAGGCAGGGTCACTACCAACTAGGCTAAAGCGGTCGTCAATCGTTAACAACAACAACATTGTACCTATATTTTTGTTAATGATTATAAAAAAATACAATTTAGATATTTGTCAAAAAAGCAATTCCCGAAGACCGTTGCATCTCTTTCTTTTTCGTGCGTGGAAGACAAACGTGTACCTTACCTTACACAGACGCGTGGTTTACGAGAATAGAGACAAAGGACTTAAGGCCTGTGCAAACTGGCGGAGCGCAGCGCAGATCACCTAGGAGGATTTACTCCGCGCAGCGCACACCGACGAGGGAAAATCCCCCGCGATACCACGAGCACCTGCCAGCGCACCTGGGACCACTTCTGCGCATACCAGGAGATGACGCGGCATGCCTCCGCCTACCGTGGCGGTATCCTCTCCCCGCGGCGTTGAAGAGCGCCAACGATACTGTGGCGGCATGCCGCGGCATCCCCCGGTATGTGCCGAAGTGCACCGGGCCTATCAAGGGAAGGTGCGGGGTGAAGGCGGTAGCACAAGCGAGGGCGCGCTTTGCATTCCATTTAGACCAGTCTTGCTGCCGTATTTGGTGAATATATTCGCGCGTTATTTTGTCAATATGACCGAAGTCAACGGAGAAAAAGTTGTATTAATACTCAATCCGTCCGCCATCACGAAACCTTCGACACGAACGACTCGTACAAAAACAAGTTTTCGACTGTTGGTCGCTAGTGGAAAGGAATGTATAATCACCGATCATGGCACGCCGTGGGATGCCGCGGCATTGCGGAGGTGCTTGCGGTATCAAAATTCGTGTTCTCCCTCGTCGTCCGCCGAGTTGCGACAAGCCTTCCCCTCCCGCAGCCCCTTTACCCCGGCGCACTCGGGAGGCCTCGGCCCATAGCGGGGGATGCCGCGGCATGCCGCCGCCTACCACCGCGGTATCCTCTAACATGCTCCTCGATGCCGCACTTACTAACGCTGTGACCTATCATCAGAAAAAAAATCAAGCGGAAAAGCTATTCAGGCACAAGATGTTCCCTTACCCTGCCATGGCCTTTGGATTTGGAGGGATTGAATATGAGATTATTTTGGTGACTCCAACTTATTATTGAAGTTTTTATTGACTTTATTTACAGCTATACTTGTTTCATCTGTTTTAAAGGATTGGTCGCCATCTCAGGACCGCTTGAGGCACCGTTGGCGCTATGCGGTAAATTCGGTTACGAACTGAAAGAGCATTTATTGATGCAAGTAAACAAACTGCATTTAATGTACCAAACTATTTATTCATAAAAATATACCATACATTAATATTACTCTAACAGTCGATTACAATATCACTACTTACCAAATAGTCTGTGATAACTGATAAAATAATTAACGTCATGAAACACAGCGATATTCCTAGTGGTAAGTAAAAAAGGTCGAAGACTACAAAAAAAAAAATATAGAATATAACTGTGGAGTTGATTTCTTTGTATATTATGAGAGGAATCTATTGGCACGACAGTTATATAAGTAGGTACTGTTACTGTTTAAGGGTTAATTGAACAATCTACTCAATCCCCAGTGTATCGTATGATGTAGGTATAGGTACCAATATGAGAAAATAAACGTATAGGTACCTAATACTACCTACCCACTACTTATTAAACAAATTATTTGCTAATACAGTAATATGGGCCATGTTTAAGTATAACAGTTTTCACTACTTTTTACAAATGTAAAATATGGAAGATATGAAAGTTACCTATTTTAAAAGAAAAACACCAATAGCATCTGGAATATAAATGTAGTTAAAATACAAATTATTGTTGGTTAAACGTAGCACACAAAATCCACAAGGTTCGCCACATTACAGGCTGAATTCCGCTGGCCTGATATCGACCGCAGTGTTTATCTCCCTCGTACTTGCTCATTCGAGCACCTGCAGAGAAGGAGACACACAAACGAACTTCGTTTTCGTAAACCTCAGCGGACGAATTCCGCCGCAGAATTCAGCCTCCATTAGGCGAATTTAAAAGAATACACACAATACATTTGTTTAAGAAAAATAAGTATTCATTTAGTTGCTAGTATACAGGTGAAGTTTTAATGAGTGTCCAAATTTTTTGTAGGCATTTGGTATCACTAATAGACTCCATTTTTGAAAAAAAAAAAACTGGTAGGTATTTTTTAAATTATAACTCGTCTATCCCAAAATGAATTATCCGTACAGCGTGGTTACTAGGGTTTCAGTGCCGCGCAGAGCGGGGCGGGGGCGGGGGAAGGGGGGGCGTGCCGTGTTAACCCTTACTTCCCGCTGAGGTGCCCGCGCGGTAAGGTTTTTTTGGGATAACTTTAAGCAGCAATTACTAAAAAAAATGTACTGACTGAATGATATGAAACAAAAAACACGTATTTTATAATTTTTGCTGAAGAATCTTATACTTGAATTTGGACACTCATTAAAAATTCATCCTGTATTTGTCACAATTTACCCCTTCAAAAATTGCATATCCAAATAATATATGACCTTGTGATTAAAAACTGTAGGTTCAAATGCTTGGCACGGATCCGTGTCTAAGCATACGAGGGGTTTATTTATGTATATAATTTTGTCAGGAAGTGTCTACATAGTGAATTTACTCTAATTGACGGTGTCGGATCCAGGTACGATATCGGAGGCAAGTAAATGTATGGAAAACATGCTTACTGTTCACACCGCCCAATCCGATATCGGAGCATGCTCTAACCAAAAAGTGACGTTGTCGGATCCTACACCGAAAGTTGCGGAATGGAAAAAAAATATTGTAACAAAATTAGCGTTACATGACCATAGCTCACTTCTTCAAGGTACGTTATTGTATTATGTTTACGAAAACCAATTTTATTTCTAATCGGGGTATAAACTATTTAGAAATATTGCATAAAACATAAAAAGTGGTGGCACCTATGTAAGTGTAGCATTATCCCGTGAGGTGGGTGAATGTTTAATGCACTAGTGAGCCAGCCATAAGGTACATATACTTGCTGGTACATTTTGGATCTAAGTTACAAAAATTATAAAAAAATTGCTACATGTTTACTTTTTAATGCCAAAAGCCTTAATTTAGGATTATCACTAAACATTTTCCTACCATTACATCACAGGATAGATCCCCTATAAAATTAAAACACGCCTACCTAAATTCGTGATTAAAAGTAAGGAATCGAATATATAATCAAAATAATACTGATTTTATAAAGCACGTAAATAATTGAGCTACGTACCAAAAATAATAAAGGCATGTGGTAAGCTAAGCCTCCATTTTTGGATAGTTAGGGGACCTTTAACTAAATGCTTATTATTCCAAGAATTACCAGAACCTTCTCTTCATCAATTCATCCTACATTATACGTTTAAGATGCTAAGTATAATATCTTATTCATCAATTGTACAATGACTCCAATTTTATTATTACTCCAAAATAAAGAAGGCCAAATATATGCTTCGTAACGAAAATCCCACTCAAATGTTTCAAAAAATTACGAAGTTACAGCCGTTCTAATGTTGCTTTTATAAAAAGAATACACTCGAAACACGTTACGTCACGGCTCGAGGTAGCCATCATAATGTTATAGATAGTGGAGTATCTTTAGTTCATTACTAATTTCCAAGTAATGAAGCAACTACTGAGCATAATCACATACGTTTTAGTAGTAGCCTAATAATAGATCAACGAAGGATTGTAGTCTAAGTACCACTGAATTAATTGTGTTACAAACAGTTTAACTCATCTTTGCGCGCGGTTGTACGTGTGCGTTTGCTTGTTATTGCCGCTGTGTGCGTGAGAGCGCCTGTAACGACGGCTGCCATCACTGCCACACAACACAATCAATCGTACGTAGCTACAAGCACACATACTTACAGCCACGCGCAAAGATGAGTTGAACTATCTGTTAAAGTGAATTTTAAATCGTGCGCTCTAAGTAAGAATACGAGTATGATTTAAATGCACTGGGCAAAAAGACTACTTAATTATATAAAGTCTGTCTTCCATCTACGCTGAAACCGGTAAAGCAGCTTTTAGGTTAGGGTAACTGCGCCTTAGCGATCACTTAAGATGAATTGGTGCAATGAAAAGACGATTTATCGTATTTTTCAAAATCTATTAAAAATTTTGCACAAGGCTCACTGTTGGTTTAGTTCTATAGAAATTATTATTAAATATTAAAAAAGGAACCTTCTGGTGGTCGCGTAACCGGCGCAATGACCCGAGGCTCTAGTATAAGTTTTACCGAACAAAACGTTACGACCGCGTTTGCGTTTCGCTGTCAAATCCCATACAAATTGAGGGTAAAACGCAAACGCGATTGTAACGTTTTGTTTCGGAAAAACTTATACTAGAGCCTCTCTTCAGTATCTTACCACTATAGTTAAGTCACAGATGTAGTCTAATCGTTTCTGTAAATACTTTGTACTTTACAAAATTCTTGTAACTTCTCTGTTCTAAAAAGAAGACACATCAGGATGATGTCAAAATAATAATCATAATTTCATAGTACATACATCAGTAGGAAGTCTTCTTTTTAAATAAATTTATCCTACTACTACTATTAGCCTATGTAGTTATCTTAAAAATATATAAATATATATATAGAAAATGAGATCAAATCCAATAAATGATGAATATTATCGATTCTCGGAACTCGGAACGAAATGTATCCTTCAATGAGCTTATCTTTCAAGTCAATTAAAAATAAATCCCTGTTAAATTTGTGATAAAGATTATTTGATTATACAAAAACCTTTGTTTGTAGCAAAAATTAGCACAAAGCTTTTATGAAGAAAAACTTATATTCTAAATAATAGAATTAATTCTTAATAAATTCGATATAGATGCACTGTATAGGCGTATTTTTCGAAAAACTTAATAAATACACACATCGAGAAGTAACTTCCCGAGAGATAGGAAGACTTTAGTTAATGATGTTGGTTTCAGATTTAGATGAGATGACGCACCGCGGAAATCAAAAATTGCGAATTCCTTTTTGCGATTTCCTACGATGGAAAGTCTCCTGAAATTTCTAATATTTTTGGAAGATCTAAAATTACCGCTCTGTACTTTTTTGAGCAGTAATGCCCTTCAATGTTGCGGTTGCCTCACTCGTACCTGCAGTTTAGAGCGGAACACCTGCGGGACTACATGGTTGCAATTTTATCGCTGTCGATAAGACGTCCGTCACATTCCGACAATTATGTGAGTGCGAGAGATAAAATAGCAATCATCTTAGCCATCTTACTGTCGGAGGCGTTATTGGTAATAAAATTCCTTGCGTAAGTGCACCCTTACTGGCGCTCGTGTTTCGCCTTGTGCAGCAGGGTGATGACGTAGGTGGTGGTGTGGGCGCGCGGGTATGGGTGTGGGTGTGGGTGTGGGTGTGGGCATCAGAATAGCGCGCGCGCCGGCACGGCCACCACGGCGGCGCCGGCGCGCCCGGTGCCGAGCGGGGCCAGCTTGCGCCAGCAGTCCGCTTCCGCGTCGTATACTTCCACCACGCAGAGGTATTGCACGCCGTCGTAGCCGCCTGGTGATCAATTAATAGTGTAAACGTTAATGACCTACTTTTACTAACTGAATGCACATACACTACAAGAATTTAAGGATAATTAGAATGAAAAATTATAATTATGCACTTAATAGAAATGGAGCATGATAAATGTTATAGTGATATAATAATATAACTTCTTACATATTAGTTACTAAGTATCTCAGTTTTTATTTGCTTTTTCGTAGTTACATTGCCTCTTATAAAACTGTACATTAATACTATTGTACCAGACACACAGATAACCTCCAATAGTTAGACCCTATAGGGCGACGTGCGGTCACCACGCATATATGTTTTTGCACTGATCCCCCCCCCTTCCCCGCGCCATATTGTCAGTATCGACCAGGTACGCGATCTATACGTGGGTCAAACCACCAATAAATTAAACTTGATTTTGCGACAAAAGTCAGTTCTTGCTGTGTGAAGTGGTGATGGAAAAACTCCCGAACGTCTAATTACACAACCCACTGAATAACATTTCACAGGTAAGTTAAATTTATC
Organism: Epinotia bilunana; assembly: GCA_947049275.1. Lineage (NCBI taxonomy): Eukaryota > Metazoa > Arthropoda > Insecta > Lepidoptera > Tortricidae > Epinotia > Epinotia bilunana. Next base: position 9,159,331 of record OX346263.1, on the reverse strand, counting down.
ATATAAATGTAAATTTCAGTCTGTCACGCGAAGTTCATTTTACACTGGTCCATAAGAAGTAGTGAAGTATCCATGTCCCTTTTCATCAAATGGAAATGGCAATATACGGTTCCTTTCTCACGAAAGCACGTGACACTCTAGTGATGGGGCTAGTGATGCTTTCGAATTTTACCGATTCAGATTCATTTAAGGAAACAATACGTTAACTCATCCGTGCTTTCGTGTACTATTTTAATACGAAAATTCACCAAAGAAAGATTATTAATAATTATATCCTTGTTATTGCCTTGTCAAATTGATTTTGTAAGAAATCATAGATAATGTATACGATGTACTATAAGGTTTAAACTGCACCAAGAAGGCAGCGTGGCGGACTGCAACCGTCTTACAAGCTATGAGGTAGAGGGAGACGTAGTAAATTACTATCTCGCCCTATTTTATAGCTTCCAGAGCTAATTAACGGAATATATTATTGTAGTACCTACAGCACGTCTATCATGAGACGGCTGCGACATAGTCTCGATTTTTCTCGCACTATACCTATTGTTCTAAGTGTGCTAATAAGAAAGAGACGGATAGTGCGAGAAAAATCGAGAGAGCTCGCGCGCCGTCGTATGATAGCCGTGGTGGAAGTTTTTTGTTGATTTAAGAGTAGATATTGTGTAGTTTTATTTTATTTTTGGGTAGTTTAGAGTATTGTACAATAATATGTAGTGTCGAAGTTAGCTATTGCTATGTATTAGTATTAATTCATATAAAGTAGAATGAAATAGAATTTAATAATGAATACATAGGTAGTATGTTCTCGGAGGTGGTTAGTGATGGAGCCATGGTATTTGGGTTTTTTCGAATCGTCTTCGAGAGCAATTAGAACTAGTGTCACGAGCACGAGATGATCATGCTGGACTTCGATGACGAGTGAGGGATCTCGGAGGTGGTTAGCGATAGAGTCATGGCATTTGGGTTTTTTCGAGTCATCTTCGAGAGCAATTAGGACTAGTGTCACGAGATGGACCTCATGCTGGACTCCGATGACGTGTAAGGGATCTCGGAAGTGGTTAGTTGTGTAGCTTAATTACAAAATACAGTGCACTACACACTGTATTCCCTGCCTCCTTATTTAAATATCTATCGTAAAATTGAAAAAATCTCAATTATTTACCAGTGGCGCTAGTGAGCACGTTAATGCTCTCTTGAATGATGACGAGGATTATCATAAACCATATAATTTTATCACATTGAATAAATATATGTACTTTTTTATGACATCGTTTTTATATGTCTTCCTTACCTAGCTATACCAACTAGCTAGCTATGACCATTGCATCGAACTAAATCGCTTATAGGCTCTATCTATTGGAGGTTATCTGTGACTAGACTACAATGATAGTCGCACCTAATCGAGTAGTGTAGCATTTGCAGTTCGGAAGTCTTTATCTGATAAAGATAGAGATTTTCGCTATACAGTTATACGGTCAGCGGCGGCGGGGTCGTACCGCTCCACGCACGCCAGGCGCCCGCCCGCGGCGTTGGCCGGCGCCTCGTGGCGAGATGCCATTCCGCTCCGCCCTAGCTCTCACCGAGCCGAGTTAATGTGAACACTCACCGACGGCGACTATGCGGTCGCCGAGCAGACAGGAGCCGATGGCGTCGCGGCCGTAGCTCAAGCGCGCCAACAGCAGCCACGAGTCGGCGGCGGGGTCGTACCGCTCCACGCACGCCAGGCGCCCGCCCGCGGCGTTGGCCGGCGCCTCGTGGCGAGATGCCATTCCGCTCCGCCCTAGCTCTCACCGAGCCGAGTTAATGTGAACACTCACCGACGGCGACTATGCGGTCGCCGAGCAGACAGGAGCCGATGGCGTCGCGGCCGTAGCTCAAGCGCGCCAACAGCAGCCACGAGTCGGCGGCGGGGTCGTACCGCTCCACGCACGCCAGGCGCCCGCCCGCGGCGTTGGCCGGCGCCTCGTGGCGAGATGCCATTCCGCTCCGCCCTAGCTCTCACCGAGCCGAGTTAATGTGAACACTCACCGACGGCGACTATGCGGTCGCCGAGCAGACAGGAGCCGATGGCGTCGCGGCCGTAGCTCAAGCGCGCCAACAGCAGCCACGAGTCGGCGGCGGGGTCGTACCGCTCCACGCACGCCAGGCGCCCGCCCGCGGCGTTGGCCGGCGCCTCGTGGCGAGATGCCATTCCGCTCCGCCCTAGCTCTCACCGAGCCGAGTTAATGTGAACACTCACCGACGGCGACTATGCGGTCGCCGAGCAGACAGGAGCCGATGGCGTCGCGGCCGTAGCTCAAGCGCGCCAACAGCAGCCACGAGTCGGCGGCGGGGTCGTACCGCTCCACGCACGCCAGGCGCCCGCCCGCGGCGTTGGCCGGCGCCTCGTGGCGAGATGCCATTCCGCTCCGCCCTAGCTCTCACCGAGCCGAGTTAATGTGAACACTCACCGACGGCGACTATGCGGTCGCCGAGCAGACAGGAGCCGATGGCGTCGCGGCCGTAGCTCAAGCGCGCCAACAGCAGCCACGAGTCGGCGGCGGGGTCGTACCGCTCCACGCACGCCAGGCGCCCGCCCGCGGCGTTGGCCGGCGCCTCGTGGCGAGATGCCATTCCGCTCCGCCCTAGCTCTCACCGAGCCGAGTTAATGTGAACACTCACCGACGGCGACTATGCGGTCGCCGAGCAGACAGGAGCCGATGGCGTCGCGGCCGTAGCTCAAGCGCGCCAACAGCAGCCACGAGTCGGCGGCGGGGTCGTACCGCTCCACGCACGCCAGGCGCCCGCCCGCGGCGTTGGCCGGCGCCTCGTGGCGAGATGCCATTCCGCTCCGCCCTAGCTCTCACCGAGCCGAGTTAATGTGAACACTCACCGACGGCGACTATGCGGTCGCCGAGCAGACAGGAGCCGATGGCGTCGCGGCCGTAGCTCAAGCGCGCCAACAGCAGCCACGAGTCGGCGGCGGGGTCGTACCGCTCCACGCACGCCAGGCGCCCGCCCGCGGCGTTGGCCGGCGCCTCGTTGCGAGATGCCATTCCGCTCCGCCCTAGCTCTCACCGAGCCGAGTTAATGTGAACACTCACCGACGGCGACTATGCGGTCGCCGAGCAGACAGGAGCCGATGGCGTCGCGGCCGTAGCTCAAGCGCGCCAACAGCAGCCACGAGTCGGCGGCGGGGTCGTACCGCTCCACGCACGCCAGGCGCCCGCCCGCGGCGTTGGCCGGCGCCTCGTGGCGAGATGCCATTCCGCTCCGCCCTAGCTCTCACCGAGCCGAGTTAATGTGAACACTCACCGACGGCGACTATGCGGTCGCCGAGCAGACAGGAGCCGATGGCGTCGCGGCCGTAGCTCAAGCGCGCCAACAGCAGCCACGAGTCGGCGGCGGGGTCGTACCGCTCCACGCACGCCAGGCGCCCGCCCGCGGCGTTGGCCGGCGCCTCGTGGCGAGATGCCATTCCGCTCCGCCCTAGCTCTCACCGAGCCGAGTTAATGTGAACACTCACCGACGGCGACTATGCGGTCGCCGAGCAGACAGGAGCCGATGGCGTCGCGGCCGTAGCTCAAGCGCGCCAACAGCAGCCACGAGTCGGCGGCGGGGTCGTACCGCTCCACGCACGCCAGGCGCCCGCCCGCGGCGTTGGCCGGCGCCTCGTGGCGAGATGCCATTCCGCTCCGCCCTAGCTCTCACCGAGCCGAGTTAATGTGAACACTCACCGACGGCGACTATGCGGTCGCCGAGCAGACAGGAGCCGATGGCGTCGCGGCCGTAGCTCAAGCGCGCCAACAGCAGCCACGAGTCGGCGGCGGGGTCGTACCGCTCCACGCACGCCAGGCGCCCGCCCGCGGCGTTGGCCGGCGCCTCGTTGCGAGATGCCATTCCGCTCCGCCCTAGCTCTCACCGAGCCGAGTTAATGTGAACACTCACCGACGGCGACTATGCGGTCGCCGAGCAGACAGGAGCCGATGGCGTCGCGGCCGTAGCTCAAGCGCGCCAACAGCAGCCACGAGTCGGCGGCGGGGTCGTACCGCTCCACGCACGCCAGGCGCCCGCCCGCGGCGTTGGCCGGCGCCTCGTGGCGAGATGCCATTCCGCTCCGCCCTAGCTCTCACCGAGCCGAGTTAATGTGAACACTCACCGACGGCGACTATGCGGTCGCCGAGCAGACAGGAGCCGATGGCGTCGCGGCCGTAGCTCAAGCGCGCCAACAGCAGCCACGAGTCGGCGGCGGGGTCGTACCGCTCCACGCACGCCAGGCGCCCGCCCGCGGCGTTGGCCGGCGCCTCGTGGCGAGATGCCATTCCGCTCCGCCCTAGCTCTCACCGAGCCGAGTTAATGTGAACACTCACCGACGGCGACTATGCGGTCGCCGAGCAGACAGGAGCCGATGGCGTCGCGGCCGTAGCTCAAGCGCGCCAACAGCAGCCACGAGTCGGCGGCGGGGTCGTACCGCTCCACGCACGCCAGGCGCCCGCCCGCGGCGTTGGCCGGCGCCTCGTGGCGAGATGCCATTCCGCTCCGCCCTAGCTCTCACCGAGCCGAGTTAATGTGAACACTCACCGACGGCGACTATGCGGTCGCCGAGCAGACAGGAGCCGATGGCGTCGCGGCCGTAGCTCAAGCGCGCCAACAGCAGCCACGAGTCGGCGGCGGGGTCGTACCGCTCCACGCACGCCAGGCGCCCGCCCGCGGCGTTGGCCGGCGCCTCGTGGCGAGATGCCATTCCGCTCCGCCCTAGCTCTCACCGAGCCGAGTTAATGTGAACACTCACCGACGGCGACTATGCGGTCGCCGAGCAGACAGGAGCCGATGGCGTCGCGGCCGTAGCTCAAGCGCGCCAACAGCAGCCACGAGTCGGCGGCGGGGTCGTACCGCTCCACGCACGCCAGGCGCCCGCCCGCGGCGTTGGCCGGCGCCTCGTGGCCGCCTAGCGCGTATAGGTATCCGCCCGCCGCGCACACCTGGACACGGAAGTGTTGGAGATGAACACACAGAATGAAGCTATTTTACGTCGTGTTTTCACTCAATTTAATAATAATGATGACCTAGGTAATCGAAAAGGTTAGCGGGCAGACCACCAGTCAGACATTACCGAGGAGAGTGGCGTAGTAAACAGGCCTATACTCAACAGTGGGTAGATACGGACTGAATAGAAAGAATGTAAAATATACAAATTGAATTAGGTATTCCTAGATATTATACACCGGCGTTGAGTTTTATTCGATCAAAATTCTGGCGTTTGTTGGCAATTTTACGGCGATAATCGTGAAGTAGTACCTAATAATGACTTTAGAACCGTCACCCTAACGTTGATCGGTCTGTAGTCGTAGTTTAGTGCAACCCGCTCTAGGTAAATAATAGGGAATATGCATGTGATTCAGAAATAGCCAAAAAAATCATGAGTAATCTTTATTGCTTAATAAATATACTCACATGATTATTTTTACAAATGATCATGTTTCTATTAACAAACTTAATTATTTAAAAGTAGTATTTTTCAAATTCCCTCGCAAATTTTCAAAACGCAACGCTATTGGCCGAGCGAATCGTGACGTCACCGTGAACTCGGTGTCTACTGTTAACAGGTCGTTGGTATGATTATTGAAAGTTATTCGCATTGTTTTGCCGCTGTTTATGATAAACAATCAGTGTTTTTTGGGAATTATTAACTGAAAGCAGTGACTCCTTGTGAAAAAAGACTCGCCACAATGACTGGAAGCGGTTTTGTCAAGGCAAAGTCGGATAATCTGCCTGAAATTGATGTGTTCATGATGACTAAGTACGTACCTCGTAGGTGTCTTACTTAAATAAGTGGAATAAAAAACTAGTACATATGTTCATTATATAAGTACCTAATCAAAGATATGTTGGTATTAGGAATGTTACATGGTGAGAACATCTTAATAAACATAACAAATTATGTTGTTTTCGTCAAGGCCTATAAATAAAACAAATTTGTGTAGGACACTCAGTAGAAAGGATTAAACTCTTTCAACTTCGATCAACAGTGCAAACATAGAAACTTAGCTAAAACGTTTCGTGATCAAAATCAACACTCGTAGTCAGCTGTTGCTCAACAAAAATCATAATATTTTGTAACATTAATAACTAAAAAAATGGGAATCAGAATAGTTTATTGAATAAGTATATACATTTTTAGGTTAGGTTACTGTTTATATTGTTCGGGAGTCCTAATAAAAAAGATTTTAGGTAAAAACATATATAATAATCACATCGAAATGATGTTCATAACAATATAAACTACTCAAACACGATACATTATATCACCTAATCGCCTTAAACTCCTTTTTCCTTATATTTTGCATCTTTGGGCATATGAAAATATATCATGTCAGGTGGAGTTTTAGTGTTATTTTCACAAATAGGGGCAATACAATATTTATAATAAGCTTTTGTGTGCTCTTCCGTTACAATAAGTTGATCTTACAAGCTTTAATAACTCACTTTTACTAAAACTGTGAATCAAACACTTCGTTGTTTATTTATTCTAAGTGCACGGTGACGTCACAAAATAAGCGCGCCAAAATGGCGGCGTTTTAATCGTCCGAAAATGATAGTAGTATTTTTTTTTTTAGCTCATTGAATAATATTGTGAGTGTTATATTTTTTCCGGTTATATAATTACTTATAGAATAGATTTAAAAAAAATGCATGAATATACCCTATTGCGTGGTGGTACTCACGCTGACTCCGCCGCGTCGGCGCGTCATGGGCGCGCAGTTGGTCCAGTGGTTGGTGGCGGGGTCGTAGCACTCGACGGAGCGTAGACACGCGCCGCCGTCGCGCCCGCCCGCCGCGTACAGCCGCCCGCGTAGCGCCGCTACGCCGCACGTGCTACGCGCGCCAGACATCGGCGACACCATCGTCCAAGTGCGAGAGCATGCGTCCCATCTGCACACAGAGAAGATATAAACAGGGGCTCACAATTACAACCTTCGTGTCCATATCTACTTGGCCAGCAATCATTGTTTTCCCGGTGCAGTAATGTATTATTTTATTACATTGCTCACTTAGGTACAAGGCTTTCTATCGTTATTACTTCGTATCTGGTAAGTAGATACACAAGAGCTGTTACAAACGGCTACTTTTTGCAGTGCGTTTCACGAACGCGCCACTAGCCCTGGAACACCTGTTATAATCACCCGTAACTGTATCGCGTTGGTATCGCTCTAAAAGTAGCTGTGTGTAACCGCTCTAAGAACCTCCGCTGTTCCTTCGAAGGCGAGGTTGGGGCTATGTGCGATAGGCATTAAATCAATACGAGTCTAATTTCAATGCAACAGTAACGGGACTCACCGCTCCACCGAGTTGAGATAGATCCAGCCATCATGGCCGCCGACGGCGTACACGGGCGAGTTGGGCCCGTCGCCCAGCACTGCCACCCCGAGCCCGTGGCGGTGCGTGTTCATCGGGGCGATCGTGCTCCATGTGAGCGAGTTTAGGTCGAAACACTCCACCTGTGGCGAATGGTATTTCTAAAGTAAGCCCCAAGCAGTATGAGGTTTCCAAAAATCTAGTTGTATTAGGGGATGTTGTACTTGTATTTAAATCACATCTAGACTGGCAGTTTTGTGACTAAATGTACGTGTCTGACAATGATCTACAATTTTGTGACCGCAATTAAATGCATAACTGAGTTCGTTCCTCCCGTATCGTTCCGTGGTATATATATATGGGTAGGTGTAGGCACTTACGGTGTTCAATGTCTTCAAGCCATCCCTGCCGCCCACAACGATCAGTTTATTCTGCATCACAGCGACGCCGAACTGCAGTCTCCTAGCGCCCATTCTCATGAAGGACGTCCATGAATTTGTTCGAGGATCGTACATTTCCATGTTGCTAGCTCCCTGTGCCCAACAATTATGTATCAAGACCCGAAGTAAGAAAACTAAAAACCCGGCTAAAATCTTGTTATTTCGAAACTTAAAGAGATAATAATTATATTTCGTTAGTACACCAATGCTATGTCGGCATCATTATAGTACATTGTGATACAAATAAGGTATGTTGAGCGCACAGACCATATATCCTAAAGACCCCGCTTAGCCTAATTTTTACTTCTAAACAAAGCTGCCAAGCTTGCGGAGCGCGAGGGACGACTAGTGCGCTGTGATTGGTGCATTCAAGGCCGCGCGTAACACGTGCCTGCCTGTAGTGATGGGACACATGCGATACTTTATCTGATTTTATAAGTACTACTTTATAATATTAGTAATAATAATTAGAATGATTATACTATATAATAATCAAAAACATATTCAGCAGTCGTGTTACCACGCGTTAAAATACAATAACATATTGCGAGACAAAATGTAAAGCAAACATAAAATTAAATTGTAAAGCAAATATAAATTTGTTTTTATTTATTAGTACGTTTAGGACATTAATTTTATACTCATAAATTATCTTTATCTGACATATTTATGTTGAGATAGAACCAAATAGAATGGATTACACTCTCGATTCTGAAATAATATATAAATATATTCTAATTTTGCATTTATTAAAGAATACGTTGTACAAAGTAGGGCGTGAAACAAAAAGAAATGTTAATCTTATAAGATAACAGTTTTATTTCTGGTTTTAACCTTTTCACCGCCCGACGGCGAAGCAATACGCTGTGCCACTGACGCCACGGGGGTAAAATTAAAATGGGTAAAGAAATAACGCCACCATAAAAGTGGGCTTTTTTTCAATAGGTATTCATCAAAAAATGTTTGTCGGCCAGCGCCGTCTGTGGCGTCGTAGTCACGATTTTGCGTTGTCGGCTATGGCCGACTGTGGCGGTGAAAGGGTTAAATTTCCGATTTACCTATCCTTGACTAACAGAGACAGAGAAGGCGAGGCGGCGCGGAATGATCAAAATGTTCTTATTTAGACTTTAAACTAACTTCTGTTGTTGACATAAACGGTGCCACATTCGTTACTCACGGAACAGTGTGGATTTTCCAGATCAATTCATCAGAAGAATTAATCATTTCAATTAATAACTAAACATGTTTACTCAGAAACTCACTATCATAGCAGTGTGAGATAAACTTCCGTTGTTGGTATAGACAGTGCTGCATTCGTTACCAATAGAATAATAGTGTGTGGACTTTCCGAAATACCACTATCTTTACATAAGACCTAGAAGAATTTATTTAATTTTCAATGGACATTTGCGCAAACCCAATTTTCGATTTTAGACTGGGTAGATTTTACTTTCAAAACATTGATTTCAAGCTCTAGACGCTCGAGAGTTTTCAGCACATTAATAAATTAACGATAAGATTAATAATATCATAGCTTACATAGATCAAATAAAAAAAAAATTGGTTGAATAATCAAAAATACACGTCAAAAATACTCAACACAGTTCGTAAGTGAAGCGTAGGCACGGCATTTGGAAATATTGGTCGCCTATTATTAGACGTCGGCAATTTAAAATATTCTGATTTAAAGTGCCGAGAACACATGACACTGCTTGGGGAAGGAAATCAACCAATCAGGTGGTCGTTTTGTAGCGTCAATCCACATTTCCTTTATGGTTGGACATTTAAGCTAACGTGCTTTGAATACTTTATTATACAACACCAGATATATAAATAACTGTGAACTATGCACAAATATTTTGCATATGATATGTAATATTTTGCAATTTTCAAATTACTTACGATGTATTGCGTCTTCCGTTAATTATCTTATCGATAGTAAACGAATACATACTATGTACATCACTACCTACTTTGCCTAATGTTAGGACAAGGAAGGAGCGACTATTCTGTGCAGCGGGATAGAAAGAGACTTCTGTTAAAAGACATCAACGAGCCCCGAGCACGGTCTACACAGAACTTTATATAAAAACTCGCTTATTTATTATGTAATTTTCTTAAAATCGGCTTACCTGTGAAATGATGGACCGTCCTTTTGCACACTTGGAGTTTTAGTGATTTTTCCACACAATTTTACGCAATAATAATGCGTTTTGTAACGTTGTTACTCGCGCAAACGCCGTCCTCAGACTGCACTTAGTAAAGGGGGCGTGTCTCAAATATAGGGTGAATTCACCGTATGTGTGGCAGCGGGGGTCGCCCGACTAAGCGACGTCTATAGGTTTACTGGTCTGTGGTTGAGCGTGATAAGAGAGCCGAGGATGTAATTATCAAACCTCACGTGTTTCATACGACGTCTTTCAACTTGCGAGGAAAAAATACTGTTCAACAATTCCGCCTCTGATGTACTTATTAATTAATTTATTTAATTTTTATTGCACAAAATAACAACTTATCGTACAAAAGGCGGACTTAATGCCGTAAGCATTCTCTACCAGTCAACCAACATATCTCACTTGTATCATAATGTACTATTATCTAGTATACTCAGAGAAAAGCGAACATTATTACGCCGTGACTCGTGGCCTTTGCATTATAGTCCTATGGCCCATGGACCTTCTCATAGGACTTATTCTGTCGAAGAATACGAAATAAAAGAGAAGGAAAGAATTAAAATGATATTGAACTGGAATAGGCAGTCCCTGAATAAAATTCTGGAACCGCGCTTGAGCCGCATTAGTCTTTTTACAAGCTTTTATTTACTTTCACCTGTCCCGTTGTCTGTCTGTCTGTCTGTAATCAAATCTTGCAAGTTAAATTTGATCCACTTCCCGGTTTCCGATTGAGTTGAAATTTTGCACGAGTATGCAAATCGCGTGACAATGCAATATTATGATGACGTGGAGCAGATCTGATGATGGAGCTGGAAGGTGGCCATAGAAACTCCGTAATAAAATCACATAACCCTATCGAGTTTGGGCTCGTTAGAATCGTCACAATGAGTAGTTGATGACGGTATACAGAAAAGTACAGTCGGCAATAAAAGCTTGCACCAAAAATGTCATTTTTGACAGAAACTTATTTAGTTTCACCTGTCCCGTTGTCTGTCTGTCTGTCTGTAATCAAATCTTGCAAGTTAAATTTGACCCACTTCCCGGTGACCGATTGAGCTGAAATTTTGGGTACAAGTATAGTTTGGATGACAATTCAATATAATGGTACCATCGAGCTGATCTGACGATGGAGACAGAAGTTGGCCATGGGAATTCAGTACTTAACCGACGCAACCCCGTTGAGTTTGGGCTCGTTAGAATCGTCTCAATGAGTAGTTGATGATGGTATACAGAAAAGTATAGTCGGCAATAAAAGCTTGTACCAAAAATGAATTTTTTGACAGAAACTTTTATTATTCCTTAAAACAACATATTAAATTGGATCCCTAAATTAAAGTTTGTTGTAGCCCAACCTTATATCCATCCATGCCCCCAATAGCCAGCAGCCGTCCTATGGTTGAAGTCCTAGGCCTGGTCCTGTGTGAGAACAAGAGAGACCGTCGCTCGGGCAGCAAGTGCCACTTCACTGCCTCCATGATCAGAGGTTGACATTCGGAAACGTTGCCGCACGCCAGCTCCACTTTGTCAATTAAATACTGAAAATGCACAACATTGGCAATTAAATACTGAAAATGTACAAAAACAAAAAAGGGACAAGTAGGCACAACCAAGTAACAATGAAAAAAAAAAACCTTAGCGCGTCTGATTTTCAAGCTACCATTTAAAAATCTGACGATTAAACGTGACGCGAGCTAGTGGCGGCTTTTTTGAATGCCCTAGACGCGCGATCATGTTTAGAGGCCTTATAAAATGTTCGAGGCAGGTACTCATAACATACGGGTAGAAGGTTTTCCCTCCATGCCCCGATATGATATGTTAATCTGACGCGCTCGAGTAAATCCCAAAACCCCCTCTTGGGCTCCTTAAGGCCTGTATCACACTGGCGCGGCCTGTAAAATTGACAGCTAATGACGAGTTTACTATTGACAGCCGGGCCGGCCAGGCCGCCTCAGTCTGTGAGAGGCTTAATCCTAAAATAAATAAATAAATATTACGGGACGTATTATACAAGTCGAACTATACGAGTCGAAGGCTTGTGTTATGGGTACGAGACGAAGATATATTTAACAGATATAAAACATCCAAGTTTCAGAAACAAATATATAAACTTACCTCAGAAGAAAGTAGCGGCAATTTGATTAATTTCAAAAGCATTGGCAGGTGTTGTTCCCTCTTGGCACTATCATGCTGCACCCACGTCATCAAACTCTCAAAAACATTCTCCTCGCTCATGACATTGAGATCATCGGATTTGAGTAGGCTGGATAGCTGCTCGGCCTGCAGGGAGAGGAACTCCTGATGTTTTACTACCTGAAAACGACAGCTTCTTGAAAAATGTAAAAAGGGCACAAAAACAATTTTCAATAATGTTGATTTTCTCGAAAAAGGATTAAAAAACCTATAGTCACATGGAGTTTTACACAAGACCATAAATAATCACAAAGTTTTACTCTTTCCCTTATCGAAATGATGATGAAACGATTGTCATTTACTACGAGTATGACGCTCGAGACCCGTGACGTCACTGGTCTCAAGCGCTTTCGTTCTCTATCGAACAGTATTAAAACGGTTGCATCTTCGTAATTTTTTGTGATATTTCAATAGGATTGTCATCACTAGGCATACCTTTTGCGTTCTTTCTTTTGGAGTAACAATACACATTTTAAGTTGGTCGACTATTACTCGGTAACTAGTTACAGTTATAAGCTTAACCTAATAGCAGAGGATATTGATTTGTTTTCGTGTTCAGTGAATGAATTCACAAGGTCTACACTGTTTATATTGTGTTATATGCGTAGTGATATAGTTTAGTACTAACGTAATCGTGCAATTAGTTACACTATTTTCTTGGGATTAGCTCCTGTAAAAATAGTTGTGTGGCAAAAAAAATAAAAGTAAGCATAACTAGCTGCTAGCTAGCCGTGATAGTTTTACTTTTAAATTCATTATATGTACTACTGCCACGATATTTTTCATCCCCCGTAGTAGCCATTTTGCCACTTAGGGGACAGAACAAAAAATACGGCTTTAAAGCGAACAACAAACGGATTATTAACTTGAAAAACCCGTAATATTTTTGAACAAGCTATTCAATTATATCCCACACTGTTGGCTGTGCTTAGCGCAAACTAGTTAACGCTATGTGTATGTTCCCCTAAAATCGTGGCATCTTGCAGAGAGTTCATACTCGCCGTTTTTAATCGCAAATCCCAGGTCAAAGATGGTTCGTATAGCCGAGCTATATTCCCATTCCTATCCCATCATTTACCTTAGATTATTATTGAAACACGTGTCAGAACCCAGGCACGGGCGTTTAAAAAGTGTAAACGATCGTCTGTAAGCGGTGTTCATTAAAATGGGAAAGTATGGAAAGTTTGACAATTTTCTATGGAATGACAGTTGCCGCCGCCTTTAACGTTGATCTCTCTGTAATCGTTTGTTGGTGCAACCCGTGCTCTTACACGGGCGATAAAAATTGCCGAATTGCCGTAAATTCGGGGCAATTTTGCCGTCACGGCCATTTTAAGCAATTCGAATATTGCTCAAAAAGGAGCAATCATTGCTCCAGTATGGCCCCATTCAAATTGCCCCATATGCAGTAACTCGGGAAACTAGGCAATCCTACTAATATTGTAAATACGAAAGTTTAGATGTTTGGATGTTTGTTACTCAATCACGCTCAAACGGCTGAACCGATTTGAATAAAATTTTGCACGAAGATTAGTTTATAGCCTGGATTAAAATATAGGATAGTTTTTATCCCGAGTCCACGCAGACGAAGTCGCGGGCGGAAGCTAGTACGTTCATACACGAGAAATTCAGTGGAGCAACAACTGACTGCGATCGCGCCTTTTTCTTCTCCCCCTATGCCCGGACCGCGCTCGCCCTACTAGAAAAAGAATGGGACATGCATATATGTGCGTACGGGATAGAAATAAAAATTGCCTTGAATATTCCAATCGTCCGGATATACGGCAATTGTAGTCGGCGATATGGAGCAACACGGAAATGAATGGAGCAATTCGAGAAATCATTTCCGAAATAATTGCCGCAATTTCTGTAAATTGCCCCATATTGCTCAATTAATTGCTCCACTAATTTCGGCAACGTGTCGCCGGGCAATGATTGCCCGAAAAATCGCCCGTGTAAGAGAGCCAGATGGCTTTTAACACTTTCAGTGACAGGAACCGGTGGATATTCCCTGCAATGTCACATATGTTTGTTTAATAAACTGAAATGAAAACATTAAATCATCTGTCAAGATGTTTGAGGTGCGGCCTATGATGATATTGATGATAGTATGCACATCAATGTGGCTGCACCACTCCATTCACGACTGTTGCCATGTTATGACCACAGAGGCATTATGTTCTTTCAGATTGGGTTCCCAAAATTATAGTCCTGTCTGACGCAATCCACTCTTTATAAATCTAGGGTTGTCACCTGCATAAAATGTTGGTAAGTGTACTCCAAGGCGCTCCTGTGCAGTTCCAGGCAGGATTGTTGCTCAGCGAACAAACCGATACCCAGACAATTACATGGGTCGAGCTGTTTCTTGAGATAGGCGCAGCATGCTACCGTGACTGAGTTGAGCTGTAATAAGCTCGCTGTTGATAGCAGGACTTCCACTGTCTCTTCTGTTAATTCTGAAAATCAATTTATGTTTTTTTTATTTATATGGAGAACGAACAGCTTTTATAACAAATCAACACTGACATAATAGACAGCCAATTACAAGATCTCTCTGGTAGTATAAGAGTAGGTAGAATATCTTATAACTTATAATATTAGTGTCACACTCGTACGCAACTATCCATGCAAATAAAAAAGAAAAGAACTAACTTTAAACTAAAAGTATGGCAGAAATTGAGCCTTTTAGGCTCCTAAGTACTACTATTTTGATAAGGCGCCACCACTTTGCGTCTGTGATGTTAGCTACTATACCCCAACTGCTTCACTCAGTCCTCCGGGTATACCAGGGGAGCGGGCGTCGTGCGGGAGGCGAAGCGCGGCGGTCGGAGTATAGTAGCGGAGCAGAGACGTCAGAGGGGTTTGACGGGTGTGCGGGTGGCGGTTGAAGGTATCTTCAGAGACGCGAACATATGTGGCGCATATTGTATATATATTAATAGTTAGTTCGGCGACGGCTAATGGCGGATGCAAAGAAAGACAAGGATCTCGTTTAGGTTATAATTTTGAGCTTACAGTTTCGGTCGAAGAAAATAAGAGGCGGAGGCCCCGTGTCACTCGCTTATATATCCTTATTACATTTACAATAGTGACCTCTAGGCGGGTGCTCCTGAACTATCTAGGTATAGGTACAGAGTGCTTAATTACGTTACTTATGCTAATAAGACAGTTTACATACAACTCCGCAGATGTCGCCCTCACTCCATAGTCGTGTGGCGTCATCTAAGGAGTCAATCCTTAAGCAACTGATCTGTGTATCCATCCATGAACCTAGATGGTGCTGCTAGGCATACCAGGTAGGTAAATGGGTAAATTAGATCTTGTTAAGTATTAACAATAGTGGATAGTGAATCATGACAGAATGTTTGTTCTCTGAAAATAAAACACTGATGTGATGTGAAACAATCAAATACAATAAATATGCAATACAAGGTGCTTAGGAGGAATCTTACCTATTACCTATTATCGATACCCTAGTTCACAGTCTACTAATTTCATTTTTTTTCACTGAAATTGTAACTTTATGATTTCAGCACTATCATACTAATTACACCATTTTTTTCCCCGTAATTAGTACAATTGTGAACTATGGTATCATTATGAGGTCCAATGTTATCCAATTATATTTCCTTCAACTGTTTCATACATGATTTGCTTACTGCAAAATACATATACCAGGACATAGGACCCCCTCCCAAAGAGTGCCGAGGTGACCGGTCCTGCGCCATCCGCATCCAGCGGACTTCCGAGACCTTTACCAGGTCATCAGTCTACTTTGTGGGGGCCTCCCCACGCCGCGCCTTCCGATACATGGTCGGCACTCAAGAACCTTTCCGCCCCAACGGCCAGCGGTTCTATGTGCCATGTGCCTCGCCTATTGCCACTTAAGTTTAGCGATTCGGAGGGCTACATTGGTTGTTGGTTCTGCTGCGGAAAACTTCATTTCCAATGCAATCACGCAAAGAAACTCCCAACATAGCCCCCTGCATTGCCTTTTGGGTGACTTTGAGCTTTCTTATGAAGCCATAGTTAGCTTACTTTATATGACATGGAATATGATATTTAGATTCTTAGGTGCAAGGCACCTAGTATGATGCATTTTGTGAATTATTAATTTTTGTAATCAAACCTAAGATGAGTCAAATAAGAAAATGAAAATAATGAGAATTCTTATTGAAATCTTAGTTACCTACGGTGCCCGTGTAGCAGTAATGAACAAGTGCCTGCAGTGCCTGGGAGTCTACTCTTTCCAGCGTGACTTCTGCAAGCTGGGCCTCCCGGAGCGACCCCGTGAACATAGCGGCAAAGTACTCACTACATGACGTTAACACTATTTTGTGTGCTGATATCCTGTTGAAAGCAATGATTTTGAACATTGAATAAGTTGAAAAAGTGTTTAGTCGGGTGTTTAGTGCAAAAAAATCGCATAAATGAATATAAATGTCCAAATTGTGAGTGAAATATGGCATACTTAATAGTAAGTCTAGGTTTGCCCTTTTTTATCATATTACTCAGTAGTTTTCTAATTTGTAACAAGGAAATTCCTTTCTTATTAACTAGTTACATACTCGTATGTGAATTATAAACAGATAAAACACTGTGTGTTAATAAGCCATTGATACAAACCTTGTCCCACCTGCTATTAAAACTACATCGCATAACTTCTTAGACTGATAGTAGCCGTAAATATTTTTTAGTGCTGTTAGGGAATGTCCTTTATCACAGTAAAGTTCGTCTTGGCTTAAGGCACTCGACAAACTTAACTGGCTAAGCTCTCGAGGCAGCCCTTCATCGATGGAATTAGTGGATATGTTATCCTTAGAAGCCTCCGCTTTCTGGGAATCACAGCCCGACATGATTTGGCAAGTTACAAGTTTACACAAAGCAATGCAATCACATCACAATCGCATTAAGTTCGTAAACTATGTTCGTTTCTAAACAAAGCAAATGTATGAAAACAAAGAAATGTCACCCAGTGTCACACAGTGTCACTAGTTTGACATTTCCTGACCTGTCCATAGACTATAGACATAAATAGAGAGTCGTAATGGGGTGTACACATGTCATGACTTAGCAGCCCCAATTCATCAGAATCTGAGCTATAACCACGAACTCCGAAATTCGAAGTTCGGGTATATCCATCTCTATTGCATTCACTTAACTCGAGTGACAGCGATGCATGTTGTCGCGACGAACGCGAAAGCTAAAACCACTGCTAATTTCCAGTGTAGCAACACTGACTAGCACCACCTAGGGTGGGCAGTGGTAAGTAAATTGAAATGACAACGGTTAGTTACCGCCAATATGGCTCCCAGTGTGAACGTTCTGAGGAAGTGAGTTGAGAGTGAAAGTGCTATGTTTGCCTACAAACTATCCAGAAACATTGAAGCTAAGTATATTTGAATATCTTAGTAAAGCTCACAATGGTTGTATGGTTTTCTCTAGACAACTAACGTATGTGTATTTTATTAGCTACGTAATCCATGTTGTGGAAGAAATATCTGAGCTCATCTTAGGTATGGCGGAAAAGGTACATCGTAACTCGGTGCCGCGGCTTCGGCCGCGGTGACCTGTTCTGTAGCGGGACTCTGCCCGCATGTCCTAGGTGCCGCGGCTTCGTCCGCCGTGACCTAATCATGGACTGTTCTGTAGTGGGACTCTGCCCACATGTCCCAGGTGCCGCGGATTCGTCCGCCGTGACCTGACCATGGACTGTTCTGTAGTGGGACTCTGCCCACATGTCCCAGGTGCCGCGGATTCGTTCGCCGTGACCTGACCATGGACTGTTCTGTAGTGGGACTCTGCCCACATGTCCCAGGTGCCGCGGATTCGTCCGCCGTGACCTTACCATGGACTGTTCTGTAGTGGGACTCTGCCCACATGTCCCAGGTGCCGCGGGTTCGTCCGCCGTGACCTGACCATGGACTATTCTGTAGTGGGACTCTGCCCACATAACGTTGATACCTTCCTCCGGCCGGGTAAGATGAGGCTCTCCTTAGAGTAGAGAAAAGAAGAGAAAGAGAGATGCGTTGTAGAGAGATGTATTGTAGAGAGAATACCATACTTATAGAGCTTCTTTCCACAGACCAAGGAGAGGCTCCCATTCGACACTTTAAGCGAAGCAGATAAGAGCGGGATATTAATCCCCTTAGATTACTGAGTCGACCATTAGACCCACACCATCAAGGATAAGGAAAGGTACGCTATGCATTCTATAACACACTATAAACAATTACCCCACTGAGTTACACCCCCAGACAACCATGTCGCCGTCTTCCCTCGGCGGTCTCATGATATTACCGTAAGAGAGAAGGAGGGAGGCGGCGACACATGTATACGAACTTCGAGTTTCGTTTTTCGTGGTAGCGCCGCTGACTAATTGCTATCGTTTGGATGCATGTTGCGCTGCTGATCCAACCGTCAAACGAGTTGTAAATCATAATTTGGACCATGGAATTTGCGTGATCTGCCAAGTGTTTTTTCTCATGGGGTGTACACATGTCACGATTTGTCAGCCCCAATTCATCAGAATCTGACTAATTGCTAGAAGTCTGACCAGGGAGAGATGATATTAGAAAACCGCGGCAAATTTTAAAAAAACAGCGTGTTGCAACACTGTATAACGCGATAAAATAACGGTGATACTTGAACAATTATTAATTTTCTTCATTTCTCAAAATGCAACCGATCAAGCGGAAGGCAGTAAAGTTATCCTACTAATATTATAAATGCGAAAGTTTAGATGTTTGGATGTTTGTTACTCAATCACGCTTAAACGGCTGAACCGATTTGAATTAAATTTTGCACGAAGATAGTTTATAGCCTTAATTAAAATATAGGATAGTTTTTATCCCGAGTCCACGCAGACGAAGTCGCGGGCGGAAGCTAGTATGAAATAATACTCTTTAACTTCATTCTACTTTATATTTAAGAAGATTACTTATTTAAAACCACTCTCCAAAATTTTAATTTTGACGAACATGATAATTGAACTTTTTATAATATTCTTCAATGTGAATAACATTAGCAGTAAGCCACCTTTTCATTCTCTTAGAAAGCAAAAACAGTTCAATTTATTATGGAACAGTTACTTACTTAGTTACCATATCAAGTATCAAAATTAGGACATCATACTAATTTAAAGCGTTTGACACATTTGACAATCATATCACTGTGACCATATAAATCTCAGTATCACTATCACGTTTCGATGGCCAGACTCACAGAACTATATCAAGATAGAAGGAAAGAGCTCGTCTATTAGTATGGGAACCGAGCGTGTAACATTTTGCGTAGGTACTTTGATGTCACGAGCGTAATTTAGTAACGGGAAACATAAGCCGCGCGACATCGATTCGTCAACATCGATTAGCACGCGGCAGTTGCAATAACTAGTAGGTTGATCTTATATCGATTCAAAATATCGATAAGAACCGACAGAGGAAATGATAATTAGATTCAACAGAGGAAATGAAAAATAGTAAAAATAAAAAGGTCTTCGTTTTTTTACATTATAGAAGGAAATAACTTGTCGAGACGTTTAGTATGTTCAGTCCCTAAGCATCAGCACAAATTTCTGAATGGATTGCTTACGTTCCTGCTCACGGACGCTACATTTCAATCACTGGCCGAGCTATATCATAAGTTATCTAAATATGCGACCAGATACCCTAGGTAATGGCCAGAAGGAAACCAAAAATGTAGGAAACCATTTTTTACGACCAGTTGCTTCAATCCATTTATTTTTCATTTCAGGATCATTCGGAAAACTGAAATAAAATTGCAATATAGAAGTAGCCATAACCTGTTTGTTAATAATATTTGCTTTGCACTACGTACCTACATTATGTAGCTGCATAATAATATAAGAACGTAATTATCATTTCCTCTGTTTTCAAAAACGATTATAATAATCGAGTAAGAAAATCGCAGTGTACAGCACTATTCTTACTTTCAACAGAAAAAATGAGAAATCTACCTTGAACATGACTCGACAGTTTGAATAGCTTATTTTTACATCGCTGGTTTTGAACGCACGCCAAGTCTGACTCGTCAAATTAAAGCCGTAATGGAAAACTGGCGTTGGCAGGGGTTGCAGAACCGGTACCAGTCCAAGAACCGGGACTGAGATTTCCGGTACTGAGCCAGTACCGGGAATTCGGGAATTCCCGGTACTGGGGAAGTACCGGGGTACTTCGGTACTTTTCGGTACTAAGTCTAAATTTCTTGTTTTGTTTTTTCAATTTAATTTTTTTATACTATACACTAATTTAAACTCTTATTAACGAACTGAAAGTCAAATTTCCGAACGAACACCACCATAAAAAGTCGCTAAAGCAACAAAAATCTAACTTTAAAAAGTTATATAATTATCACATTTGGTGCTAACTTGCTTAGTTTGGCTGAATTCACTTGTAATAGTCCGTTATTAGTATTTCTAGTAGGAAAGGTGTGGAGTGAGGGTAGGGTCGTACGGTCGCGTTCTTTAATGTATGACCCTTTTTGCTAAAATATTCTTTGTATTCCTATACAATTTGACAGGATTGTGAACCTTAAGTGGGTCCCAAATTAAAGTTCGTGACTGTTCTTATAAATTGGTTTATTCATTAACAACTTCCACAATTAAGCAGTCTTCCTTCATCAAATAGCACGAGCACGACGTAAGCATAACAAACAACGTAAAAATTGTCAATTACACATATAGTAGGGCAGTTTCAGGTGATAATGTGGACACGCTGGACAAAAGCACCAAATTAATTTCAGGTAGGTACTTTTAGGTCCATAGCTTTAAATTGATAGGAACCAACTCCTCCGTCGGCCATCTTTAATATTATGGCGGCCAGTTTGAATTATAGTTAATTTATTTATATCTCGGGTTCTAATTAACGTAGAATCACAAACTTTGTGTCTAAATATACATATTTTATAATTTTGTATTTTCAAGTAATTTAGTAGCTGAGATATCGATAAAGTACTGAATATAAATGTTGAATTTCCTGACCCCCAAATATGTATATTTAGACACCAAGTTCGTGATTCTAAGTGACTTAGAATTCGAGATATTAATAAAATAACTATAATTCAAAATGGCCCCCATAAAACTAAATAATTAAAAACTCAAAGCTATGGACCTAACATGTGCCTGAAAAAAATTGGTAGGTACTTTTGTGTCACGTGCCACAGCGTGTCGAGATTTACGACAATTTGTTCGAGCATTCTGCCCCACTAATATATTAACGTTATTTTATTATTATTACTCGTTATTATAGAGGCTATGACTTGACTTATGTTCCTGCGTCCCATAGATGGGGCAGAGGGCGTCCACAGTGCGCCGCCATCCCGTTCGGTCCTGGGCTTCGCGCTTCAATTCGCTGCAAGTCTTCCCTATGCTCCCCGCCTCTGCGATGATCGTCCGCCGCCAGGTCTATTTAGGGCGGCCACGTTTACGCTTTCCTTAGGGATTCCAGTCCAAGGCTTGCCTTGGTATGTGCTCAGGGTCCCTTCGGAGCGTGTGGCCGATCCAGTTCCACTTGCGGCGTTTGATCTGCTGGTCGATCGGAGTCTCACCGCAGCGTTCCCTTGGCACACAATCGCCCGCTACTGTTTTGATGAAAATAATGAAATAAATGGTTTTTTAATTAATAACAGATATTTAAGGACAATTTGTACTTACCAATGAAAGGAAACACCTCGATTCATAGCTCCACCTTTATTGGAAGTGTTTGAGCAACTAATTATTGCGCAAACAACCATTTTGTTTTTAAAACCTAACGTCGCACGCAGACCGCGGTCGAGAGCAGACTGAAGTTCGCGGCGAGCAATGGTTCTACCGAGCCATCATTTCGCCACGCGAAGTACATACACTTATTCCTTCTATCTTGATATATTTCTGTGGCCAGACTCTATCGTCTATGCAGTTGTCCTGACTAATTGCATGAAAATCACAATTTGGACCATGTAATTTGCATGATCTGCCAAGTGTTTTTTTCTCACAAATTTCATTCAAATAACTTTAAATGAAAATTAAAAAATATATATTAAAGAATATTGCTTTACTATTTTACACTGTAATTCTCATATTTCGACATTTTTTTCAACCGGTTGTAGATGGAATAAGATTAACTACGGAGAGTCGTGCTAGTTGATACGAGTATAATATAATATTAATCATATAAAGTCAGAATCACTATCAGAATCCTCGTTTTTATTTCAAAGTCAAGTCAATGTTGACAGCCTCTAACGAGCACCAGACGGTCCTGCGTTGCGGACTGCACGTGCTATATGAAGCTGTAAGATAAAGCGGGATGGGGATACCTATGAAATACATTTCCAGCACCTCTATCATAGTGCTGCATTTACACGCTTGCCGTGGCTTGGCAAGCCTCCACAAGCGCAAGCGTGTAAACGGGGGTGTTTGGCTAGGTTTGCGTGAGCTTGCGAGAGCTTGGCCCGATCTGGACTAGTGTCGGTTTTTGAACACAGATCAAAGGAATCTTGGGCAAGCGCTTGCGACGTATTTACACGTTGGCGCGTGTTTAGTGTCGCTCGCGAGCTCGCGACCGTCGGTCGCCTTATTTATATGGCCTTTATGTAACCACGTATCGACCATGAGTGCTGTATGGTCAAACGACCAAACCTTGGCCTTTCTCGAGGCATACCAAAGCGAGCCGAACGCAATAGCCGACACAACATCCACGTCTGCCATGCTTGCCTATTCGAACCACACTAACGCACTAGCAAGCGTGTAAATGCCATCCAAGCGTTTGTGAAGGCTTGGAGCTTGCGGACGCTTGCCAAGCCACCGCAAGCGTGTAAATGTAGCATAGGACGGCCGCGACATACCCTCGATTTTTGTGTGCTCTCGCCCTTTGTCAAAAGCGGCGATGGACGAGTTGACAGCAGCAACTTATTATTTTTACCTAAATGCATCGTATAACTTTTTCATTGGTCCACTCCATTATTCAAACTGAACCCGTCCACAGACACGACCACCGCTAGCGAGCAAATGAGTGAGTGAAACGAAGTGTGGGCAGTCAATGCGCTATTCGGCTTCGCCTCCTTTGATGTGTACCAAAAAACCGACAAGTCGACGGATACGCGTATTCGCTATTCGTGCTTATGCGTTATGCGTACGAATAAGGCAAACATAGACGAATAAACCGTCCAATACGTTCGTCGAATACAGGCGCATAAGCCGAATAACGAATAGCGCATAGCGCAGTGGGGTGCCGGCATTACGTCTGTACGCTACACCCAATTATGACTTCGACATGTTGTACTGATAAATTGGGGTAAAAACACATAATCTGTATACCTACCCCATGATAGCCGTGCAGGGGTGGTGACACTTGGTGACAATAAGTGAAAAGGGCACTAATTATATATTGAAAGTGCACCGGCTCCCTTACGTGTGTCCCTACCTAGTTGGTCGCGCTAGTACAATTACATGCCGGTCTACTGGCTCCAGCCGGTATGTTAGCGCTGTTACGGCACGCACGCGTTCTATCGCAGCATGTTGCATGCGATAGAAAGGGATGGCCACGTTTAGGCTCGTTCGGCATACCTAAACAGGGGATTTGCTATAATAGTACTTACTATTATTTATTCTGTGCCTAGATATCGAGCCCCAGATATCGTATAGTGCAATGGTAAGTGCTTTACACTTGTCGCGCTATACAATGAATACTAAAATCCGTTGCGTGCCATGCGTTCGATGCGTGCGATGCAGAAATGTAGACGCTTAGGTACCTTTAGTCCGCATGCCGCGTATGTGTGCGTTGCGTACTGCGTAGGTACAGCAATAAATAAATAAGTGATAAATAAATAAATATTAAGGGACAGTCTTAGTCCCATTGTAAGCTCAATAAGCCTTATTAATAAGTAGCTAATAAGTGTTATGGGTACTAGAGGACGATATATACTTAAATACATATAAAACATCCAAGACTCAGAAACAAATATTCATGCTCATCACACAAATACTTGCGCTTACCGGGATTCGAACCCAAGACCTTCAGCTTCGTAGGCAGCGTCACTACCCATTAGGCTAACCGGTCGTCAAAAGCAATCTTACGGGACTAGTTGAGAACCTTAGCTAATATATTGACTGTGCCTGTATTGTAATTGATGTTACGACTGACGAAGTCAGCGCAGCCAGTCAAATGTTAGATTTTTCATCCGATTTCATGTGCAGCGAAATCAGTGCCGTCTTAGAAGAGTAGGAATTGAAAAATAAAAGAACGAAAAGCATCTTCACACTTCCATGACTTCCCTAAAATGATCACTCGCGCAATTGATTCGTTGCGTTGCGATCATACTTCAGCAATTATTTTTATTGAAATGTCACTAGGTGGGTGGCAAAGAATCTTTTCAACACAATTGCTCGTAACGTACCTCTTATTGTGTCGCTTATACGCGACATAGTAAGAGTGTTATAATAGGCTCTTAATAAAAACTACCCGTTATCAATCATAGCTTTATTCTTTCTGAAGATTTGACATTTACCATCGTCACAGACAATCCACAATGACTGCGTTCCGTTTATGCATAATATTACAACATCCTTCCTTTCAACATAAAAACATTTTAATTACAGATGTAATCCTTAAGGTAACTTGGTGTTTTTATTTGCCTTCTCAACTCTATAGAACTTGCACCCTCACCAACAGTAGACTGTTCATTTACCAGCTGTTCTTCACCTCTTTGAGCGATTTCAGGGTGGTCATTTATGATGTCTTGGTCCTCAAACACTGGAGGTGCAAAATCTATGGAGCTCTCACAAGGGGCTAACACTAGGTGCCAGCGATTGCGCCTAAAAACACCTTTATCAGTAGTCACAATATATGACCTGGGCTCTGAACATTTGTCATTAATTGTACCATACAATTTTAAATCTATTACCCACACTCTATCATTTATATTCAATTCGGGTAAACTTGATGCTTCATGGCGCTTATTGTAGTAACGTGCATCTTTATGCCTTTTGTTCTGTCTTTCCTCTCTATAACTTTCAGTGACTTGAACTGTTTTGTTTAGTGTACTAGGCATTATAGGTAAATTGTCTCTAAGTTTTTTATTAAACATTAATTCGGTTGGGCTGTAACCTGACTCTAATGGAGTGTTCCTGTATATTAGCAAACCCAGATATACATCTTCATTTTTACTTAACAAAGACTTGGCTATTTTTACACCTGATTCAGCCAGACCATTGCTTTGGGCAAAATATGGGCTGCTAATTATAGCCTGAAACTCATTTTCCTTAGCATATGCTTTAAACTTTGACTTAAACTGACTACCACAATCAGTCCTAACTACCTCCGGAAACCCATATCTTGCAAAAGTTTCCTTACATTTTGTAATCACACTGTCTTCAGTCAGATCTTTTAATTTGAATATTTCTAGAAACCTAGAGTAATAATCTATCATTACCAAATACCACAGATTTAAATAAATCCATTCCAATTTTCTGCCATGCTCTATCCGGCACCTCATCAACCAACATCTCTTCTTTGTGATTTACTCTACATTCTATACACTTTGGGCATTTTGTAACTATTTCTTCTATGCTCTTGGATAATCCTAACCACCACACCGATTGCTTAGCCCTTTCCCTGCACTTGGATATTCCTAAATGTCCTGTGTGTATCCTACCTAATACATCAGATTGCAATACTTCTGGCACCACAATTCTTGCGTTATACAAAAGTATGTTGTTTTCTACTGTAAAATTATGCCTATATTGATAATACAGTTTTAGTTTGTCTTCTAATTTATTTTTATTTGGCCAGCCTTGAATTGTGTATTCTTTTAATTTCAAATGGGTATAATTTTTCTGCTGCTCAGTTTTATTTTGCTGAATATATCATTTGAAAGAGATTCATTAGCACATAAATTAAAAATCTGATTTGAAATACTATCTGTTCTATGTTCTTCTGGTAAAGGATTCCTAGACAGGGCATCCGCTACTGATAAATCTTTACCTGGGGTGTATTTAACTTGATATACAAAACGCATCAATTTGAGTCTGAACCTAAGCAATCGGGGGGTTAAGTCATCCAAAGGCTTTGTCTGTAAAATCTGTAAGAGCGGCTTATGATCTGTCTCTAACACAATATTAATTCCGATTACATATTCCTTAAATTTATCTACTGCCCAACACAAGGCCAATGCCTCTTTTTCAATTTGGGCATAGTGCTTTTCTGCATCTGTGAGTGTTCTACTTGCATACACAACTACTGATCTCTGGCCCATGCCATCTTCTTGCATTATTGCAGCCCCAAGCCCATAAGAGCTACTATCCGCTGATACAACTATTTGTTTAGCCGGATCAAAATGTGCCAAAACGGGTGCCTTCAAAATTTGTTTTTTTATTTCTCTGAATGCTAATTCTTGACCAGTTCCCCAAATGAACATATTTTGTTCTTTCAATAAAGAATGAAGAGGGTTTAATATTTGGGATTTGTTTGGTATGAAACGGCCAACAAAATTAACCATACCTAGAAACTGTAATAGTTGAGTTTTATTAGTTGGTGTGTCGAATTCACTTATGGCTTTTATCCTCTCTGGGTCTGGCATAATACCCTGTGCATTTACAATATGTCCTAGGTATGCAATTTGCTTTGCACCAAATATGCATTTGGATTTATTTATAGTAATTCCCTCTTTTGCTAGTCTACTAAGAACTTCTCTCAATGTTTTGTCATGATTTTCTAAATTATCCTCATAAATGAGTATATCATCCATGTGAATTGCAATGTTTAAATCCTTGAAGAGGTTATTAAATTTCATTGAGAAGTACTCAGGGGCACAATTTAATCCAAAAGGGAGCCTATTATAAAAATATCTGCCAAATGGAGTTATTACAGTAGTAAGCTTTTTTGAATCCTCATCAAGCTGAATTTGGTGAAATCCAGATGTAGCATCTATTTTCGAAAAATATTTTGCTCCTTTTAATTTTGCTAAAGTGTTTTCTACTTTAGGTATTGGGTAAATAGGCCCCTTTATGTTTTGATTGACTTTAGTATAATCACCACATATCCTGACTTTATTATTTTTGTATACCACTACAATCGGGGAGACAAAATCTGTTGGTTCTTCTATGGGGCTGATAATACCTAAACTCTCTAATTTATCTAGCTCTTCCTTTACTTTTGGCAGTAAAGGTATTGATACATTACGGGCAGTTGTTTGGCAATAATATTGAGGATTATCAATTAATTTAATGTGAAAATTATCTTAGAAAACCCCTAAGTCATCAAATATTTTAGGAAATTCTTGTTCCACTTGCACTGTAGTTTCCCTTATGTCCTTGTAATTTCTCTCATTGGCAGAAATAGCACAAATTGACAATATATTCATATCTTCGATTGCTGGCCGTCCCAGAATAGCACACTTTAATCCCTTGATTACATAAACTTTACCAAAATACACTTTACTTTTATAGACTAACCTTAGCTGAGAGGTTCCGATCACATTTAAATTTTTACCGTCTGGTCCTTTTACTCTGTCTTCACATGTCACTAACTGCAGCCCGTTGAGATGATCGTCTGGTATGGCTGTCACATCGGCGCCTGTGTCAATTAGGAAATTAGTGTTATTTATATGAGTTCCATTGTTGTACACTCCCACTTCTATGGTATATTTGTCATTGACCTCACCCACCTTGAACACTGCACTATTTGAGCGACACAAATTAGCAAAATGTCCCATTCTGCCACATTTGAAGCATTTGGCCTTAAGAGCAATGCACTGGTTCTTTGGATGTCTTGCTCGTCCACAAAACCAACAGTTCTGTTTACCCTGGTTGTCTTCCTTTATTCTATTAATATCTAGGTCTCCTGACGGTTGGAGCATCAGTAATTTGCTCTCCTCCTTTTGCACTTCTGCCTGCTTGCAAATTGTAATTGCATCCTTCAGCTGCAGGTCACTCATTAATTGTAGTCTTTCGCTTGTTCTTTTATCTACGATGCCTATAACTATTCTGTCCCTGATAAGTTCTTCGTGCAGCTCCTTGTAGTCGCATGCAGCCGCCAACTTATATAGCTCTGTGACATATTGCTCCATACTTTCTCCTTCTCTTTGGTTTCGAGAATTAAACTTGAATCTTTCAAACACGACATTCGTCTTCGGTATGAAATACTGAGTGAACCTTTCCAGTATTTCAGCATAACTCAAACCTTTTGGGAATTGTAGTATAATGTCCTCAGCCCGGTCACCCATACAGTACAGCAGGCAATCTATCTTTTCATTTTCTTCTCGGCGGTCATTTCCAGATAAAACCATATATCTTACGAATCTATTTTTCCATTTATCCCACTCCGAGGGCACAAACGAGAACTTTTCTGGTGCTGGAATACTAGGAGGAGCGGGATCCGCCATTTTTCCCGCGTGATTTCACTCGATTTTATTTCTTTCTTTTGTCTAGAATGGATGCGCCTGCCACTTAATATGCATTTTTTTCATTTGTCGCTTTCTTTATATTTCTTCTGTGTCTTCTCTATTTTTTATGTTTACCGCTGCCACCATGTTATAATAGGCTCTTAATAAAAACTACCCGTTATCAATCATAGCTTTATTCTTTCTGAAGATTTGAAATTTACCATCGTCACAGACAATCCACAATGACTGCGTTCCGTTTATGCATAATATTACATAATACTATATATAGGCTCATAATCCTGGATATTAAACACGCGTGTTTTATAACATTACTTGTGTGCTATGGTTATATCCCGATTAAGTCACGTTGGCACCTTGCAGCAAGATGTATGCATGCACACGGTGCATTCTTAAATTAACCGGGTTGTACAGAATGTACAGCTTTTTTTTTAATTCTCGGCAAATGGATTCTTACTCGACTAAACAAATTAAATCCTTTTTGTTAATTAATTGACTATTTCTTTTTGAATATGATATAGAGACGTTTAATTTAGTAAAACTATTCACTTTTGATAACATTTTACATGAATTAATAAAGATAACATTTTAAAACGAAAATATTTATTTTATTTTGTATTGGCTGTTTAGAGATTTCATCTAAGTCTGGCTGAACACATGCGCGCGCACTGCGCAAACTTCACAAAAAAAAAACTGTTGCGCGCCATTATAGGTTATTTCACAACACGTTTCACAGATATTTGTAAACATACATTGCTTAATGCGTGTTTTGTTATTAACAAAAATATTGACTCGTGGCGACTAGAAAAGTGATAAAAAGAATGGACGCCACTGGAATTTCTTGGCGATGTATACAAAATGTGAGTAAAAAGCTGTTGCCATTAATAAGTAAAGAAAATAACTTGGCAGGCCTATAAAATTTTCATCTTAAGAAAAGGATTTTTTCCTCGCAAAATGTGTTGAAAAACGTCGTATGAAAAGCGTGAGCTTTGATAATTACATCCTCGGCTCTCTTATCACGCTCACCTGCGGCTCGCGTCATAATTCCGCCTCTGATGTAATTATCAACATACCTCACTTGTATCACAATGTACTATTACAACGCTATTGTGCGTGTTGTGTAAAAATACTTTTACACCTTTGACGCCAAAGTATTTTTAACAGGTTCATCGGAAATCGGTTCTAACTGTAGGTATGCTGAATTTAGATGCACATCGAGCAAAAATTATGTGAACTTTTTATCGTGATCGCCAACCTGCTCGAAGTATAAGATTAAAGCTTTACTTTGGATTACACGTACTTATATGTTCGGTACTTACATATACTAAGATCTCAAATGCGGCCTTCAAATTGCCTCTGGCGGAATCGTGCGAAGTATCGAAATAAAACCCCTATATCATCTGGCTGAGGCATTTATTAACATTTATTTTTGTTTTTCATTTTTTATCTTAATACAACATACATAGTAATTAACAATACATAATAAATAGTCCAAAAGTATATTACGCCTACAAAATAGCGTAGTCGTTATAAAGCCACGTTCACATTGCGGAGTCGACCGTGAATCGAAGCCTGATAATGTATGAATCAATCCGGTGGTACTTCAATTGTATTGTGTTTGATAAACACATGCATTTCAATCGTAGGCATGTTAGAGAAAGGATTATTTATGGGAGTACAGGTTTTTTGATTTTTCAATAGTATCTCGGTGAAAGCAAAATTCTAATAACTAAGGGTAGTCCTGCGGAACCTGCATATTAAATGGGAAATCAACAAGCCACATGCAAGCTAGGTCACAGGGTCGACTCAGTAATATTGCACCTGACTTATTAGATTATCGCCATATGAGTTGCATACATATTGTGCGAAATGTCAAGTCAAGTGAACTCGTGCGTGACACGGCTAAACGCAAGAATATTCTCAGAGAGAACGAGAACAGAACTGTCAACTTAGTTGATGGGCGTAGTCTTGACGTGCTAGTGTTGGTTGCTTCGTCACTTGGGGAGCTCTGTACGACGCCAATACAGCTATCGAGAGCAGAGCTGACAGCGCGAGCTGACGACCTCTGCAAATCTAAGTTTCATCCCAGCCATTAGTCTCCCGTTGACTATAGCTGCGTACGGCGACGTCAGCGGCTGACCAATGCCTCGCAGCGCGTCGGTCATTTGTACGGCGTCAGTGGCTTAGATAGTGCAGTTACAAATGAATATTCGTTTGTCTTTACATCGGCAAACGTAACACTATGAGAAAATATATACTATGTAAATCTCTATCTAGTGGTAATCAAATAGATAATATGTATCTACAAAAATAGTTGCATTTTTAAATTAACAAGAAAATTGGCTGATGAAATTTTTAATTCTTCGTAAACAGAGAATCATTTAGTTTGCTTTTTTACTGCGGGCGAAATCTTTGTAGCGTGATGTCAGCGCATCTAGTAATTGACCAAATTAAAAGTTAATGATAACTAACAAGGGTGACATCTAAAAATATTTTACTTCAACAATAAACATCGTCGAAATAGTTTTCCCGTTTGAGCGACTATTGTTATTTAAGTATATCATGTCTGAGAAATAGGTTGGTATTATACAAATATGTATTTTGAACTGAGTTCGGAAGATTCCATGAGCATACGTTGTTACTTCTTGAATATCTGTATTTATCGCATGTTATCTGCGAAATATAAAAGTGACTAGAAACTTTGATCAACAGTTAATTTACCTTCTTACAGGTTCAAGGTACTTAATAAATGTGTAGAAAAATTGTGCTCGTAGTCGTGTGCTTACATAGGTAATTAAATAATTTTACAACAATAACTAGATAAATATAGTGGTGAGGTGCAATGAAATGATAGCGCGCGGGCCCCCGCTCGCGCAGCGAAGCGCGCGCGGGGCCCCGCGGGCTACAGCTTAATAGAACGACCATGGACAACGATTAGCACTTCATATTTTATTTATTCCTACGTACACAAGTATCCATAAAATTGACGAAAATTGCTAAAGATTCCGAATAAAATAGGGACAGTGATCGACCTGTGATGCGGCGTCCACTCTAGTTGAAAATATAAACTTTTTGGAAATATTACGGGCTGCAAACAACATTTATTATTATTTAATTAGTTTCGTTTGACCTCACCCGGCTGTCTGGCAGTTTATCTAGGGAGGATGCCGCATAACGCAAGCATACGAATAGGCTCTAGCAAAATGTCATGAGGTTAACAAAGTGAATGGTCTAGCCGCTCTAAACTAGATAGGCATAAATAAGATGCGTCCATATTTAATAGAGACTAATTTGACATAATACATATTTAATTTATGAGTAAATTAATTATAATCACATTGATAGGTACATAGTCTACTCGCGAGATCATGATTTGCATCTTATCCTATAGTATTTAAAATATCACAATAAATTGCTGTGCACATACAAAACAGGCAAATGTCGGTGCAATTACATTAATAATATATCCATTATAGGTAACGTTACGGTACAATCTAATAAAATATGTACAATCACACTCCTTGACGTCAAAACTCAATTAGTGAACAAATACAATAACTAAACGGAAGAGGGCTAAAAGTGTCTAATTTAAAAAGTGTTTTCATTCAACAGCCGTGACCTCTCTTAACAAAACAACAGTAGTATGTAAAATAATTGAGACCAGGGTTTTCCTTAATGGCTCTTCTACATGATGGCCCATCCTATGGCCCAGCGCTATGGCCATGCGATGGTTGAACGCCACTACACGATGGCGACATTCAGTTGAGATCGAATGGTTTTGCGAGATGGACGTCGCAGCGCTAGCCGCTGCGGCAATTTTACCTATTTACATATTACGCTTTCTCCCCGATATAATTCCAAAACTTTATTGTTTCGTGTTGAGACCAAGTACACGTCATTTTCGATTAAAAAACAAACACAGCACGAACGTCCACACTCAACCGCGGTCGACCGCGCACTGCGGAATGGGCCACGTGTAGATGCACACCGCCATCGCTGGCCCACTCCCTTTGAAGTGCGGCCAAAAAACCGACACTGCGGCCATCCCATCGCCATCCCGCCGCGCCATAAGCCATCCGACACCACTACCCTCTCTACACGCTGACCCATCTTAGTGGGCCAGCAGGATGGGCCATCATGTAGAAGAGCCATAACGTTTCCAGTGAGCTATTGATCGTCGCGGCGATGGGGTGACTTCAATCCGAAAACTAAGACTTTTGACTTGTCCGTGACAGTTTAGGAAATGTCATCGAGTGTAGGTACGGGCCAGTGGCGGCACGTAAACATTTTCGATCGGCATCCCGGAACAAAAAAGTTATGAAAGAGTTAGACGGCTTGCCTAAAATGAAATTTTAGGCAAGCTGGTGGCAATCTGCTTTTACGGGCGCTCCGCCACTGATAAAGGCAGTCCCAGTTTGAGGCTTAGGTATACTTAATGTAGTTCTCTAATACATACACTTACCCAGTGCCTTTTTCGTTAAGCGGAACGGAGCTCTGCAATTTCATGCCAATGCGTTGGGCCCGAAGCCCAAAGATTAATTTGTATATTTGAATTCATTGCCACAAAGATTAAGTGAGAGTTTACCATGAAGGTATGTTTAATAAAGGTTTAATTTGACGGTAAGGTATCATTTCAAAATAAAGCTTTGTTATGAACTTTATAACGATAAAGTCTAGATGAAACCATATCATCAAAGCACTTACGTTTTAAAATAAGTACAATTTCTTAAATTTCCAAAATATGTAATTACAAATATGTTATGTGCAAAATTAACTATATTTGCAAATTAATCAAATGGATTTATAAACACCGTCGAGTCTGCTGGCTCAAGAACTAATGTTCTAACAGACTATAACGTTGTTTATTTGGGTTGAAAATCGGTTTGTGCTATTAATAAACGGCATTCTGAGGTTATTTTATTATAATAAATATTAAATAAACAATGTATAATGCTTTGATGTGCCTCCTTAGTTTCAAAAGCTTTATCGTGACACACTTAAGTTCACATCCAGTTCTAAAAATAATGACTATCCTATCAGCTACTTATTAATAGATGTTTCTACTATGTTACTTTTGTTATTTAATACAAAAAATGCATACTGTTTTACACCAATACTATAACGATTAAATAATGTTTAGAAAAAGGGAGTTCATTAATTATTGTGACTATTTGACATGTTATCCAACAGCCAAACTTTACAAACAAAAGAGATGTGATTGCTTAACCCTGATTGGCGCGACATTTGCACGCGTTCTTTTGACTTGTTTCGTATATAATTTATTGGAGTCATTAAAGCAACTTCGTAAATGGTAATTTTGAATTACCGTCACGACTACATTTAGCGTACATTCTTAATATATATGGTGCTTATTTTTAAAATATACTGCTACTTAATTTGGTGCATTAAATTCCATTAAATACGTCTTAACTACCCAAAAAATTTAGACAGAGCCTCTATGGTCTACCTCACAATAAATCTATCACTATACTCATAAAAGCCCTACATTTAATTGCAAGACATTTCTACCTATCTATAACTATTATGTCATAGAATACGACGACTTTTATTATCAAGTTTTAATTTCTTATTTAATGTACTTACCTAACACTTTAAATAAAGATACGGTGATGTTATGTATCTTCAACGTTGATTTAAATTAGTAATATTTATTAGCTGTGGAGTATAGCTATCTATAATTATGTACCTATGTTATTAATACAAAGCGGATGTGAACTAGAGCGTTAATAACGTTTTGCGTATTTATTATAAATATTTCGGGGCGGACAATAAGGCATCGCCGGCGGGAGATGGATGCCTTTGTCAGTCGTTATCGAAAAGGAACCTTCCAAGAAACGAAGGAAATTTAATTTTCCTTGTAATTTCTAATCGTTTGTATCAATGAATTCAACTTGTTTTTCTTACTGATTACCGAGTCGAGTGACTCGTCTTAAGTTAAGGATGGATGCCGATTTTTATGGTTAAGTTATTAAAAATCATACTCTCATTTAGGAACTTATATGACTAGATGATGTTGATCACTGTTATTCAAATAAAATTAATACTAATAATAATGAATAGTAAACTATAAAATTAAGCAGACTAGGTGGGTAATCAGTCGAAAATTGTGCTACACATGCTAAAAGAATAATTAAAAATAATATAAACAAAATAGAGTATACAAATATGTACAGAATAAAACTATGGATAATTTAGATTTAAAAGTAAAGAAAAAATATCCTAATAACTAACGTTTTACATAACAATATACAGTAGCTGCCTTATTCGAGATGAAGTTATTTAAGTTTACTGAAACATTATCATATCATAAGCGTTTGACAAAACGTGGAATGTGCAGAGCTGCCGGGCCGCAGACGCAGCCATCAGCGGCAGCGGTTGGCTCGGACAAACTCCGTTCGTTACGTGTAGGCCGCGAGAGTAAACCAATTCAATACACAAATCATTTATAGTATTCGTATTATATACATTTTAGAGCTTTTTTATTTATTTATAGCACGACCATCATAATGCGTGGAACTAATAACAGAGTAAAGAGGTAAATACACCAACAAATTGACAAACAATGTTTCGTCAGATGAAGAACTATTCTATATTTAATAATATAATGATCTACCGACTAACAATGTCGACTACCAGTCTCACATTTTAGTGTAATAAATGCTAGAAGGTACGAAATATCGATGGAAAATAAAATAGCTGCGGAGAGGTTACTTGGGACGAAACCAGATCGTAACACTTCCGTGTACCAACCGACGCACTCTCGCGTCTCCTAAACAATCGTCTCATTCGTTCGCGCTCGGAGTCCTTACACACTACACTTTAAGTGGTCATGTTTTTGGCATAGGCTGCACCACTACTTGATATGTTTCATTACGTTCAATTCAACGCGTCTACGAGTAATCATGGCTGGTCGCGTCCGGAACTTCGGAAAGTAAATCGCAGCGTTCACTATTCTGTCATAAGAGCACACTGGCTTAATCGAGGGTAATAATGATGAGGTTGGAGTTGTGGTGGGGTGTGGAGCACTAGGGTCGGGGTCCGGGGGGGCTTAGCGGCCGCGCGCCCACCGCAGCAGCGCGTCCGCCAGCACGTCCAGGTGTGCCTTGGTCTGCAATAAAACAAAAGAATTCCTCAATGTATTGATGGCATTCAGGAGTCTTAAAGTCAACCAGGAGAGGTTCCATGAGGCAAAATTATATTGAAGAAAAAGAAATATAAGTTGTTACCGTTTTATAGAACATGCAGGCCTGTCGGTCCTCATCCTCGCCGTTGGGGCAGTCGATGAAGCCGTCGCACAGCACGTGGTCGTCGATGCAGCGGTAACGGCCCTGCCGGTCGGGCGTGGGGCACGCGAAGCGCTCCATGCCGTCCGCTGCCGGCGGACATTCTGGAACAAATCACATGTAGTATTGTTATATTTTGAATAAATTAAGCATTTATTCGTGACAGCAACAATAGACAGACAGAGATCGGAATATAAAATCAGTACATCAGTGTCAATAAATGATTTCATCTCAGAATGGTGCTGGCCTAATGGCCGGCGCTGGTCTTCCGATGGGAACATCCGTTGATTAATTTATCTATCCTAATTATGTCTCCGTTGTTGTTATTCAAGCGAAATCAATATACTAGGTCTGTAAACCTGATCCCAATTTGCAAATCTGAGAACTTTACTAATTATTATCCTTTGATCACTTTATATTCTGTTGACCCCTTTCCTTCTTACGTTATTAGAATACTCGTCATGCCCTCTGGCTACGAAGATACGATTCCAATTTTATCTTAAAACGCGAAAAGCGCATTCCGTAAATTCAGCCTCAGTTGTTTTGGTTGCATTTGCTCTGTAACTAGCTAGTCTAGTTACAAACCACCGAACATTTAAGAGGCTAACTCAATTACAGTTAAATCGGGTTAACAGACGCTCCTAAAAAGGCATAAGATTTGCACTAAGACCTACGTCAACATTACGGCTGATCGCTGAAACAATCGTAGCAAATTCGGGGCGATTATATCGTTCTCGGCAAGTTTCATTCAGTCCGCGCGCAGGCTACTCTGTCGCGAACGAGCGTCTATTTTTAGACGCCAGGGAAAGTGAGGCCGGGGTTCCACTGCGCGCGCCCACTATACACCCTATCTATTCACTTTTGTGGGGACTCGCCGGCGTGCCGTGCATTCGTAAGCAGTCGCCCGATTGTTCAGGTAAACCTATGCTGTCTGAGGAAGGTACAACACACTTGGGTGCCCTTTGTGTAGCATAATATTGATTGTCCTATCTTTTGGCCTAACATTTTTGGCATAACGTTGATATGGTATACTTAACATTTAGCATATTTCGATCAAAGTGGTAAACATGTTAATAGTTAACTTTTTTTGCAGTCATCAACTACTCGTTGCGACACAAGTAGCCTTGAACAGGACGGTTCTGGCTCATCTAGTTTAGGAGTTGCTATGGCTATCTTCTGTCTCCATCATCAGATCAGCTCGGTGTTGCACTTATATTGCGTTCTCGTCATGTAGGTATGCAAAATTTCAGGTTAACAGAATACCGGAAAGTGACTAAAGGTTTGAAGGACAAATGACTTAGTGCAAATGATTCGCGTTAGGTTATTCCATTGGTGATTTAATATTTTAAATCAAACTTTTCTGAATCCTCTATGCTCATCTGGTTATAATTATAAGTAGGTATATTATGTCTCGTATGCTGTATTTTGTGATCTCTGGGTGTTATTAACAATAGGTTTGTAAGTGATGTCTATTGTACCTACTAACACTATTATGGGCTCCGCCTGAAAGAAATGATTTTATTATTATTATTATTAAATGAACATTGCAAGCTAAACATAGCTTATTAGATTTGGATAAAAAAATATTTCTTCCCAAGTAACTCAAACCCAAATGAAATAATGTCTAGTACCAAATTTAAATACATGCAAACCGAATCTCTAGTTAGAATCAATAGTCAAATTTAACATGAAAATAGCTATTTTGCATACATTTTATACATGACGAATTTTTGGAGTGTACATAATTGGAATAAGGCCGTATTTCAGATTCAATCCATAACTGCGAGATGTCAATTTTCCATTTGTGCTGAACGAGAGTAAATAAGTCACTATGACAATATACAGACCTCGCCGCCATCAAAGGTGTGAACTGCGATTGCTTAACCAGATTCCCGCCACTCAGAAATCAAAGCTATTGAAAACGCTCGACTCGTTATCTTTTGAAAATGGAAATGGGTTGATTAAATATTCCCTCTGGCTTCAGCAATGAATCATTTACTCCCTCGAGAAGTGAATATATCATCATCATCATCATATATTTAATTATGGTTGACGTGGATAGTACAAGGACGCACGATTTCACTTATTGGTTGATTCAGTACATAAAAATACACTCTTAAAACACGGATGTGTCATAATTCGTAATGTAATTTGACTGAGACGGACAGGCATCCCTAAGGCCGTCCCAACAGGAACTTGTCATATATTTGATACTCACAGCACGTCTCACTCGTCTCTACGCTGACCCTCATACTCAAGGGTTACCTATAAAAGGTTCCGTAAAACAAAACCGAATGATTTCGATTGAGTTTATTTGGCCCTCGTTAACGGTGCTGTGAATATGCCCGTTTTATTTCGCTATTTATTTTCGACGCTGAAACAACTGAAATCCAATCGGCTATTAAATTTACGCGTTTGCATGGAAATACACGGATAAAATGTAAATCGAGTTTACTCCCATTGCGTCATAGTTCACATTTTGTAATCAAAACAAAACTAGAAATTGTTGGCTATCACATTCCGTTCATTACGTAAATTAAGTACCTATTATTGACCTCGTACCTATTGTGGCAGCCAGTATAAGGGCATTTATTTGTGTGATGAGCACGAATATTTATTCCTGAGACAAGGATGTTTTCTATATATGTAACTATTTACTTATCTAGATATAAGTATGTATATCGTCGTCTAGTACCCATTTTACAAGCTTAGTGTCGTAGGTCGATTTGAGTTAGGGTGGTATTTGCATCTCACATTTGGCATAAAGAGTGAGTGAGACGCAATGCACATTGGACAAAGACCTTGGACTAGTGGATTTTCAGTCGCTGAGAATGAGTAAACTTTTACTTAGACCAGATTCTACCAAACTAGAATAAATACATAATCTTAGACTATTTAAACGTCAAAAGAAAATTATATTGCATTTGGTCCAATTGACGTTTAGCATTTAAAATTAACATTAAGTTATATATAAACAACTTGTTTGCGGGAGATCGGGCCATGTGGCGAACCCTGGGGGAGGCTTACGTCCAGCAGTGGACTGCAATAGGCTGAAATGATGAAACAACTTGTAATTAATATGTCACTAAAGGAAACATCGTTTCGTGCATTATTAAGTTCGTTCTGAAAGGGTCGGGGCTAAGTATCCTTACAGGAATTATCGTGGTCTCCAATAGGAAATGCTGTTTGCGACTTTTATTATGGATTACTTAATATGTTGTCTTTTATGTGTATAGGATAAGTAGCTTTTGTCTGTATATGTATATTTTTGTTCGGTTCCGTACTGAGACACAGTGTATTTACGTACCTTAGGAACCTTTTTTTTCGTGGAGAAATCCTGCGAACCAGGTACCCAATCACCGGGGGATGACTGAGATACCTAAAGATTGGATTTTCGTGTATAATAGGGTATATTCATGCATTTTTTTATTTTTTTAAAACTATTCTATAAGTAATTATATAACCGGAAAAAAATAGAACACTTTCACAATGTGAATGAATGAGCTAAAAATAATAATTAAAACTACTATCATTTTCGGACGATTAAAACGCCGCCATTTTGGCGCGCTCATTTTGTGACGTCACCGTGCACTTAAAATAAATAAACAACGAAGTGTTTGATTCACAGTTTTAGTAAAAGTGAGTTATTAAAGCTTGTAAGATCAACTTATTGTAACGGAAGAGCACACAAAAGCTTATTATAAATATTGTATTGCCCTTATTTGTGAAAATAACACCTAAACTGCACCTGACATGATATATTTTCATATGCCCAAAGATGCAAAATATAAGGAAAAAGGGGTGTAAGGCGATGAGGAGGCTGTATCGTGTTTGAGTAGTTTATATTGTTATGAACATCATTTCGAAGTGATTATTAAATATGTTTGTACCTAAAATCTTTTTTATTAGGACTCCCGAACAATATAAACATTAACCTAACATTAACCTAACCTAAAAATGTATATACTTATTCATAAAACTATTCTGATTCCCATTTTTTTAGTTATTAATGTTACAAAATATTATGATTTTTGTTGATCAACAGCTGACTACGAGTGTTGATTTTGATCACGAAACGTTTTAGCTAAGTTTCTATGTTTGCACTGTTGATCGAAGTTGAAAGAATTTAATCCTTTCTACTGAGTGTACTACACAAATTTGTTTTATTTATAAGCCTTGACGAAAACAACATAATTTGTTGTTTATAAAGATGTTCTCACCATTGTAACATTCCTAATACCAACATATCTTTGATTAGGTATATAATGAACATATGTACTAGTTATTTATTCCACTTATTTAAGAAAGACACCTACGAGGTACGTACTTAGTCATCATGAACACATCAATTTCAGGCAGATTATCCGACTTTGCCTTGGCAAAACCGCTTCCAGTCATTGTGGCGAGTCTTTTTTCACAAGGAGTCACTGCTTTCAGTTAATAATTCCCAAAAACACTGATTGTTTATCATAAACAGCGGCAAAACAATGCGAATAACTTTCAATAATCATACAAACCACCTGTTAACAGTGCACGGTGACGTCACGATTCGCTCGGCCAATAGCGTTGCGTTTTGAAAATTTGCGAGGGAATTTGAAAAATACTACTTTTAAATAATTAAGTTTGTTAATAGAAACATGATCATTTGTAAAAATAATCATGTGAGTATATTTATTAAGCAATAAAGATTACTCATGATTTTTTTGGCCATTTCTGAATCACATGCATATTCCCTATTGAGTCGCTGGTCTTTATGCTGGTTCATGAAATAGGTACAAAGCGATCAAGTGGTACTCGTTCTGTTGTTCAAGCTGCAGGGTTTGTAAAGGACTCTAATAACTTTTTATAATCGTCGACCTTAATGTTTGAATTAAGACTTCGTGCACCAAACTTAAATCACATACTTTTTACTATGGAGCTCCCAACTCAACATTTCATAACTGTTGTGAACTAAAATGAAATTGACCAATCACGTGGCGCCTTTACTGAACTATAATGTATTCGACCAATAGGACGCCGTCATGAGAAAGTCAAAAGGTAAATAGACATCAACGCACAAAAAAGAAAAAGCCGTTGGTTGCACTTCGTTTTCAATAGATACCAAGTTTGTTTAATTAGTTCAGTTGACTCGTAGAAAAAGTATTGTATACAATAGTTATATAATTAGCTATTTAAGTCTCGTACCTTAATTAGGCCACACAGCTAGCTTCGTGGCCTAAACGTGGTACTCGACTGAAAAAGCATACATTATATAACGATTGCATAAAATACTATTTAAACACTGAAAGCGTTATGAGCTTATTTTTAGGAATCAAATAAGACGACAACATGCTTTGTTAGACATCCAAGAAAGTGTTTTAAAGAAATGTTCAAAACGCTTGTATTTGTTGTATTCAGCCCTTACCACGACACCTGAAACGCTTTTTGGACACTAGCGCTGAGGTTAATGCTATGGGCTACGGCGTAGCACATGTAGTATATTTATAACAGTGTTTGAATTCCTATTTGATGGCAATATAATTCGTACGTTTGTTTGCATGTTAGCAGGGCGGAAGCGAAGGCACGAATAACATTGAAATAACTACATAAATAAAAATGACAAATGCATCCGACACAACAAATAAAACCATATCCACAGACAAGACTGATCTTATCAACCGAAAAACGTTTGGAAGCTACAATGCCATAGACAGACACACACGTATTCACACATAGATACACATATATGTTAAACTAGTAATACGTTTACGTTGGAGGTTAAAAATGCGAACACGATGAGGTCTGACAATCAAACATGTACCTCTAAGTAGTGTTTATCGTGTGGTAGACGATATACAAAGCAATCGACATTTCTACCAAATAGTGTCAGTAATTGTATTTATCACGCAATGACGCAATAAACGCAAGCATCTCAGGTCGGCTGTTTTTATAAATTAGGCAGAGTAAATTGCCTCTAATCTAATATGATGTATCACCGCCCACACCACGATAAATGACACGATATAGAAATCTCGTGACACGATTTACAAAATATATTGGCAAGTCCTTTGTCGCGTCGGATGATAGTTTGGTTTGGAGCAATGTAAGTAAAAGGTCGTGGGCGTTATCCATTGCGAGTGTGTTGGTAATCTACGGGTCGAGTACGCGGGCAGACGGGGCGGCGCCGCTGGCCGTCTCCCGTGACAACATCCACTTTCGAACTTATTTCAAGTCTAGCTAATATCGAAATTATAGTGGATTAGGTTCAGCTACAACTCACTGCAGCCGAGCGGTAAGGCACGAAGCTTTCAATTTGAATTGAGAGTTTGAATCCCGGCTCGTAGCCGAGGGATTTAAAAAAACGTACGAAATATCACTCGGTTTTAAGTGAAGGAAATCATCGTGAGGAAACCTGTCTAAACTCAACGAGGTCTGGTTTCTCTCTGGGTTGGAAAGTCAATGGCAGTCGCTTTCGTAAAACTAGTGTCTGCGGCAAATCTTGAGATTAGGTGCCGAAGCGGACCTTGGACTTTTAGGATACAAGCGGGAAAACACTAGCCTATGCACTATCGTATATATACCGGTCAAATATTATTTTCAATTGCATTTTTATTTTCGGGGATAACCCCTCTACATACAAATATACAAAGCTACACTCACAAAGCTACAAACTAACAAATGTTACCTCTTTATAACATTTGTATACCTTAGAATAGTATAGATTTACGTAGGTAGAATAATAATTAATTTCGTATAGGGTATGATTATTTCCAAGAACACAGCAACATCTATTAAACTAGTTAGGTACTATAATTATTTGAATATGTAGCCGGATACATGGAAAAAATATGTACAAATACATTTGCCACAACAAAAAATATGACTATCAATCACAGGCTGCAGGTCAGATCACATCTGTCTCATGCCTCCTCTACACGTCAACAGATGCATCGCGGATGCTGACAGATGCATCCGCAGATGGATCACCTCGAGTTGTCCACACGTCTGTAGGTCTATGTTCGTAGTCTATGTTCATTCTTTCAGTTCAAAACCCTCTGATCCGTGCCACAAAAACCGACAACATGCGGATAAGTGACAGACGCATCTGCGGACGTCTGCAGACGTTAAATAGTAGGTATTAGACGTTAAATACCTACAACATACGCGGGAATTACCCCCTCTACACGTCGGCGGACGCGTCCGTGTAGTGGAGGCTTCAGAACCGAGTCGTCGGAGGTCGGTGGAGTAAGCGGGCTCTCGAATGGAGACCATGGCTTGGTAAACGTAGTGTTGGATGCCCTTCGGCCACATGGACAGATGACTTGACGAGGCTAGCTGGTAGTGACTGGATATTGGTCTTGTGGCGTACTTCGGGGGAGGCCTACGTCCAGCAGTGGACTGCAATAGGCTGATGTGTGTATGTATGTATGACTATCAATGCGATCAACATCGACCATTAGGATTGGCTATGCTCTAAACTACTCTAAAGCAAGAGAGAGCGCGTGAACCAAGACGGTTCACATATAATTCGAATCGAAAGAGTATTCCGTTACTCCCAGTCATGTTATTTTTATAAGCTTTTCTTTAACTTGACCTGATCGTTTGTTT
The DNA here is from genome assembly GCA_947049275.1 of Epinotia bilunana. Lineage (NCBI taxonomy): Eukaryota > Metazoa > Arthropoda > Insecta > Lepidoptera > Tortricidae > Epinotia > Epinotia bilunana. The sequence continues at coordinate 9,115,906 of OX346263.1, read as the reverse complement.
GTTACGTCTATTAAGCACTGTGACGTGCGAAACAGTGACGTACTTTCTGAATAAACAAACAACCAATGACGTCACATTGATTCGTCGAGCTAACAATTAGGCTACTATATTTAAAAAGCTCAAAAGGTACATATTCATAACGCGCCCTTGACCAAAACCATATGCTAACGTGTACTCCTACGTCCTGGCCCCGTATCATGGTCGGCCTTATCACGCGATAAGTGACAAGATAGAGCGTCTGTCTCGTTCCATCGAACGGTGTCAGCCTGTGACCATGATACGGGGTCTGTTCTTAGCGCCTTGAGAGTGTGTGAGAGAGAGAGAGAGAGAGAGAGAGAGAGAGAGAGAGAGAGAGAGAGAGAGAGAGAGAGAGAGAGAGAGAGAGAGAGAGAGAGAGAGAGAGAGAGAGAGGAGAGAGAGAGAGAGAGAGAGAGAGAGAGGAAGGAGAGAGATCCACGTATGTGAAGCATGTTTACTTGGAAAGGGAAAACGATACAGCCCTTACTTTATAAATACAAACTCACAAACCTAACCTCTTTATAATATTAGCATAGAGCTGTAGATGTAAGTTGGTTTGTTTACAAATTAAAAGCAGTTCTCAGGATTGTTGATCGCTCAAAGCTGCATTCCGCAAGCCACAGCTGGCTCCGAACAAGTGCCCGCTCCTTTGTTTCTATTATTGAATATAAAAGTTTCTTTCAGCGCAATCTGAGAGTTTCTTCAGTTCAGACTCACAGATTAGATAGGACTTTTAACTTTTTATCTAAATGTACTTTCCATATTTTTAATGGAACGAGCAAGCGATGCGAACGAAGTCCTCTGTTTAAGCTCGGGTTTTAAAAAATCTTACTAGGGAGTTCTATAAGCTCACAGAGGCACTAGTTTAATTCATTGATACCAGCTGGTTTCAGTGTCTCTTTAAATTTAGTAGATTTATTGCTTTATTCAATAATTCGAGGAACAGAGATCAGATTCGATGAAATGTAATTGCATTTTCTAGCTATGTATAAATATGTACGCCCACGCTCAGACACACTTAAGTACAACACCTAAGTAGTTGTAGACAACTAAGTAGTTATGTGTGAGCGTTACCATATATACTAATTAATTAATTAAAGCTTTGTAGTGCCAAGCGGCTATGAGCAAATTTTGACGTTTAGGGCCGGGTGCATCGGTGTTATTTGACGCACTGGCTAATAACTTTAACGTATGTCACTGGTAGCCGTCCTTTCAGGGGGTAGATTCGAAACATAAGTTAGGCATTAGTCATTACAATCTGTTTTGTTCCGGCACATTGACTTTTCGCGCTTGGATGCGAGCGTAAAAAACATTTTGAAATCAAATCAGAAACAAATTAGAATGCATGACGTATGTCTCGGCTTCAACCCATTAATTGAGATGTAATATCAGTCACCCTGATCCATAACTACAATGAACTCACTGTTTTTTTGTGTTCGATCCTTAATTGAAACATTGGACATATTGAATAAACATTAGCTGTAGGTGCGCGACAACCTGGGCCCTGGTTAATGGATTTCTCTTCGGAATTAATCAGTTAGAATGCAGCTCGAACGCTGTTTTTCTAGTTGAGGTCAGGGCTGAATCACAATCCGACTTAGGTGGACCAGTCGGCCTTGCAATCCAATTCTCTAGATTTGTTAGGAATCTCAGGCTCAAGATGTGCTAGGTTTGGGTGGTGAGACTGTTCGGGTTGGGTTGTGAGTTGCACAGTATAGGACCGATAAATATTTACGACACGTCGCGGTACGTGCTCGGCAGCGAGCTCATGAGCTGCGTCGCTTGGAGCCGGCTTGCTTCGTACGTCGTTCATTATGCTTGTATTGTAACTCGCCAATTCCTGTTTGTACTTCCTGCTTAACTGGGCTCAAACTGTCGCTTCAATAAACTTTTAAAGGGTTTCTTAGAAGATATCGCTGTAGCCGATATCGCAGTTACCTTTACAGTGAATGCTTCCTACAAATGGAGAACCAGACTAGCGGGTTTTTTAACAGTGAAAGCAAAAACATGGTTATTTTATTAAGTATCATATCATCTACTATTCTCTTTTAACTATGTGCTGTATTTTTATACTGAATACTGATATGTAGTTTAAATATAATAAACCGCGAACACTAAGGAATAATTTGAGCTATTGAAAAGAAATAACGCGTAGAAATCCCTGAAGTTCGAATGAAAACAGATAAAATAGCTTGACGTCTACGGCATAGCCGCTACGGCGTAGGCGGTCAATCCCATGCTACGAAGGAAAACTTCGAAACGTGGGCAGGAGATGTATATCTGAGTAAAATATCGTCATTGCTTGGCAGTAGTCCTAATAAAATAGCTATTTGTTACGGTATTAAGAATATAAACTACTAGCTTCTGCCCGCGACTTCGTCCGTGTGGAACTCTTTTATCATAACAAACTTTCGCCCCCTTAGACGATGATTCCCGGAATAAAAAATATTATATACTCTTATGTTAATCCAGGTTATACACTATATATATGTATACCAATATTCATTTTAATCCGTTACGCCGTTTTTGCCTGATTGAGGTACAAACTTTAGCATTCATAATATTAGTAGGATTTGCAAAATTTCCAGGGACACGACTCGCTTGACAGACTCTAACAGGTATTTTAAGTTTAATGAATGAGGTTTAATCACGATTTTCGCTACGGTGATACAATTGTTACTATTTGGCGGTAATTTCACTTAAATTTTACAAAATCTAGCCTAGTGGTCCAGGTCAAGTGGCGGCGGCGGTCATGGGTTCGAATCCTGGCGCGTACGAATGAGTTTTTCGGAACTTATCTACGGAATGTATACCGTTATCTTTTCGGTGAAGGAAAACATCGTGAGGAAACCGGTCTAATCCCAGTAAGGTCTAGTTGTCCCTCTGGGTTAGAAGGTCAGATGGCAGTCGCTTTCGTAAAACTAGTGCCTATGAAAAATGGGATAAGGTTTCAAAGCGGACCCCGGGCTCCTTTAGGGCACAACCGGGAATAACGCTAGGAGGATGATGACTTATTACAAAATCACACTTTTATACTGCTTATAACGTACGAGCAATAGGGGCGTAGACACGAAATAAAATAATCAATAATGTCAATAACGGCAGCATCCTGTAATGTGACGTCACACACTGTTTGCGTTTTCTCTCTCTAACAGGCATTATTAAAACGGTACTTCGTAATTCTTTGAGATATCTGAATGGGATTTTCTTCACTAGGCATATTTTTTTGCCTTCTTTCTTTTGGAGTAATAGTAATTTTCGAGTCTACACCCCTGTTTTCGGTAAGTGTAGTGGAAATAGAATCGGCTACGGCGTAGCACGCGTCAATATACTTGTAAGTATGATACTACGCAGAAAAAGGGGTTAAATCTAAACATAACATAATAACTGAGGCGCAACACTAGGACTCGTTTTTAATGTATTGAAAAAGTTTGGTAATTTTCTTAAGCGCAAAGACAAATGTGCGTGAGAGTTACACATAAACACTTTCACTGCCTAGCGGGCGCCTACGCCGTAGTATCTTTCCGCTACATACGAGGAAAACCACGGGATCGGCTACGAAGCGGAAAGTGACTACGGCGTAGGCGTCCGCTAGGCGGGTTCCTGGCAGTAAAAGTCACACAGGTTTTTCGCATTTCGCAGCGCTACGTAATCTTTGCGTGAATGTTTTAATGAAACGATAAAATAGTATGTACTGCTCTGAGAATCATTGGTTGAATTGAGACTAAATAGACATAACTCCTGCCAAATTATCGACACAATGCTAAAGTAAAGTGAAAAAATATTGCATCGCATTTGTTATTCTGTCGCAACTTTTAGCGTAGGAGTTTAACAAAACGTGTATTGTGAGCGTATTAAGTATCTGTTTGGTTGTGAGTCACCGAAGACTCGAGCAACGCGTGGGAGTGGGCGGGGCGCCTCATTTATCATTTTAGTAGTGGTTTATTGCTTGAATGGGGCGCCGATAGTGCTGCTTAATGTTGCCGAATGAGCTGACAAGCAACGTTTCCGATCTTTGACACGCCGCTAAATAGATATGCGTCGCGTGCCGATGTGCCTATAAAAATCACTTTGTGCACGATTCGATATCGGATAAGACTTTTGATTGGCCTTAGTTGAGCGTTTGATAGGACTTAGGGTGGCTTGCACATAACCGTCTGTAATCGTAACCAGTGTTCGTTAAAATCTGAGTGAATGGAAAGCTTGGCAAGTTTCTATGGAATGACAGCTAGGTACGATATTTCATTTCACGTTGATCGGTCTGTAATCGCAATTGGTGCAACCCACCTTTAGTGATTTTTACAGCGCAACGACAAATTGGTTTTATGACCAAAATTTTGACTACAATAATGTCGAGTTAATTATACAACATTAAATAATAATAATATTTTTTTAATTTTATTATTGTTTTGTATGCATATTCTTTATTGTAACTAGGGGTCTTAGATGCCTGAAACAAATGATTTATTAATTATTATTAACTTACTGACCACCAGCTGACAAAGTGACTCGCCGTGCCACGGACGCCACCGACGTCAAATGACGACCGTCCAAAAACCAATAAAAAACACCTCTAGAACTCTTTTATAATGTTTGGTATTATTATCTTCATTTTATGGCTCTGGCGTCAGGGGCACGAAAATGAAAATGACGTGAATGGCCGTCTTTGGCGGTGAAAAGGTTAAACAACTTCGGGGCAAAAACAACCATGAGAAAAGGTATAGTTATTTACTTACTTACATTGCCTTATCGAATTATTTAACACTAGGATAATTGAGTCAGCGTTTTATGATGTCTATGTTCTTTAGTACATTTTTATTTTATTGCAGCTTGTAATATGGGTACTGTATATTTTTTTAGTAACGATAGTTTGAAGTAGAAACATTCCTTTATTTAAAAAAACCGGCCAAGGGCGAGTCGGCAACTTGCAACGGCGTTGCAAGGGTTCCGTACATCACAAGATTTTAAACAATTTTTAGGGTTCCGTAGTCGACTAGGAACCCTTATAGTTTCTTATGCCTTATAGCTTTGTCTGTCCGTCCGTCCGCGGATAATCTCAGTAACCGTTAGCACTAGAAAGCTGAAATTTGGTACTAATATGTATATCAATCACGCCAACAAAGTGGTAAAATAAAAAGTGAAAAAAAAATTATTTGGGTACCTCCCCCATACGTAACATGGTGTTTTTTTTTAATTTCAACCCTAACGTGTGATATATTGTAGGATAAGTATTTAAAAATGAATAGGGGTTTGCTAAAATAATTTTTTGATAATGTTAATATTTTCGGAGATAATCGCTCCAGAAGTAAAAAAAAATGTGTCCCCCCCCTCTAACTTTTGAACCATAAGTTTTAAAAATATGAAAAAAATCTCAAAAGTGGAACTTTATAAAAAAATTCTAGGAAAATTATTTTGAACTTGATAGGTTGAATAGTTTTTGAAAAAAATTACAAAATAATTTCTGAACTAAGTTTGTAATTTAACCGTATAAGCAGGTGTTTATTGTACCTGTAATTTCTACAAAATCACAATGAAATGACGTGCTTTCAAATAAAGTAAAAAAACGGTGAAAATCGATTCACGCAATAAAGAATTATCCCATAAAAATCATCTTCCATACTTTAAGCTCGCGCGTAATAGTTTACTTAATTTGCCGATAGATGTTGCATTGTACATGGCGCTGTTAAGATTTTTCCTGATTGAATGGGGTCGGAGCAGGTGCGCCCATACATTAGGTCGAAAATTTGTCATGCTCGAATTGTCCTAGTTGTCTTTGGTCGTTCGTTGTCTAATAATAAAATTGTTCGATAAGTATTGCTTGTATTGTGTCTGTCTTTTACATGGACGATTTGATTTGGGAATTTGAACTCTCTTGCTCATACATTCGGTTCACGGAACGGGCTACGGAACCCTACACTGAGCGTGGCCCGACACGCTCTTGGCCGGTTTTTTTTTACTAACGGAGCGTTTTTGACTTTTTATAAAATTAAGCTGATTTGATTTTTGTCAAATACCGTATTAAGGCCGACCCACGCTTGACTGCACATTTCTAACAGGTTTTCCTGTCATCTGTTGGTAAAGAACTATTTTGTGTATTTTTTTCAAAATTTTAGACTCCGTAGTTTCGGAGATGAAGTGGGAATGGTCATTTTTTGCCTATTTTGTTAAATAATTTCTAAACGAATTATTTTAAAATTACAAAAAAAATATGACAATGAGCTCTTTCATTTCATATGTAACACAATAGTATATGCAAAACTTTATTTTTTAATTTTTTAATTTCCCCCCCAAAAGTGGCCCCCATGTTTAAAATTCATTTGTTTGCGTTACATGTTTCTCTTTGGGTCACAAACTTACATATATGTACCAAATTTCAACGTAATTGGTTCAGTAGTTTCGGAGAAAATAGGCTGTGAAGGACGGACAGACAGACGCACGAGTGATCCTATAAGGGTTCCGTTTTTTCCTTTTGAGGTACGGAACCCTAAAAAAGAAACAATAATGCATTAAAAGATATTCTAAAATTCGCTTGTCTCACCCTTGTCTAACCAGCTAAAAATTCAAAAAAACAAACATTCTTACTTACTCTAAAGTCTTTCATTTCACTTTTTGTTTCATCACTTTTTGTTCCGGGTTGCCCATCGGATATTTTCACGCGCCGCCACTGATAAAGCCAAGCGCAATTATAAATCATTACGGTCTCCAAATATGATCAGTTACTCAATTTGGTTCACCGCTTTCGTATCTATCGCTACCGATCCCGTGAAGCTATCGCGTTAGGATGGTGGTGCGAAACACATTTAATTGAAATTAGCATGCAAAAGTGACAAACCTCATTGGTTCCCGGAATATGTTGTTGTTTGTTAAACATCTGTCCGGGACCGCAGCCCCACAATATAGTTAGCAAGAGCGCAGCGTTATTTCTACAGCTTCAATATAATCTTTATTGAGAATACGGTACCGACCTCGGGCAAAGAGATAATAATAACAATGCGTGGACGTGGAGCGAGGCGCAGTGACCGCACCACACCGCACGGCTGACCTTTGTCACTAGTCACATAGCTTTATATAACCAGACAGCTCTCTGATCTACACACCATTTACATTACCTATACCTATACCTAGTCGTTGATGTTATTGTTTTTCTAGTTCCTCGTTAATGTGTGTTGACATTGTCTTAATATATGTTTCTTATTTTCTTTGTTTTCTATAAAAATCTTATATTTTTGACATATACTCGTACTTATGTGAAGTAATGAATGTTTTTATCATGAAGTAAATAATCGAATCCAATCATGTAGCTTTAAACAGACGACTTATTCATATATGTACACAAGCCCTCGAAGGACATTATTAATCCATAAATACTCGAAAAATAGTATAGCCCTTTCTGCTTTTCAGCATGACCGTTATGTTTGCGTTTCTGGTATAAATATCCCGAGCGGTTGTAAGGAGGGCTACATAATTTAGTACGACGCGCGCCGATCGATGTGGAATCGGATACTTAGTTGTATCTTGTAGGTATTATCATTTATTTTGAAACTGTTCTATAATGGTCTGCCCTTGACTATATTTATAAAATAGTTATATGACATGGACTTTTGTGACTCAAGGACAAAATCTTTTATCATGCTCTACAACCGGTCCATTACGCATGTGGGTAAAATAGCAGGAACGCAATGTTACTACAAAAATAAGGTGTGCATGGGTAATATTTATTACAAGAAAAAAGATTATGGAACGTAGAACAACCAATTTAAAATATGTAGTAATGTGAATACACGTCCGGGGTAATATTATTACCCCGGACTATAATATTGTTTATATAAAAATAACATAATTTACGGGAGATTAAACTGTTTAGTTTGAAAAACGTTTTTTAAAGAATAGGCCGACGCGTCACACTCGTTAAGGGAACATAAATGCAAGGGTGTTCGAAAAATATAAAAATAAAACCATATTGTTCTCGAGTAAACTTCCACTCAGATATATTTTTGCTTATCGAAAAATTGTAAATGCCTGTTTACCGCCTCAGCGCTACGGGTCGCTGTCTGTAGTCTGTAGCAGCTTATACTCCATATGATGATGTTTGTGATACCAGGTCGATGTCGGCGGGCAAGTTTGTCGTGCCGAGGGTCTCTAATTACTACGGCGATAGGTGTCTCCGGAAACGCCTACCCTACATACTCAACAGCCTGCCCTCTGACATCAGGCAGGAGGCCAATAAAGCTTATCTTGGTAAAAAGCTGCGTAGTTACCTTTTCAAACACAAAATATAATAATATATTGTACCTGTAGACCGTAGTACTTATAGACTTATAGATAAATATTATAAATAGAAGAGAGTAGAGACTGCTCGATCCCACAGTCAAACTGTGCAAACGGTTTTGCGGGACCCTGTACTTGTTTATGTTGTATCGTTTCTTTCTTAATAAATAAATAAAAAAAAAATAAAAAAATGTATACAGAAAAGCGCCCGTAGCGTTCGCTTCGATTAGTAAACAACCATGTAGCACGAGCAGAATGAAGAGTTTAGTATACATACTCGTATTACTCGTGCACTCAACTCTTTTCTCCTCAATTCTTCATGTAGAGTTATGGTGATACCTTTTGTAAACTAACCTTCTTTACTAACAGTGAGCACTTCATTAGATTAACGGGTCTCAATTCGGCAAAGAAAGTACAGCGCGGCTGTATCGGGTATCGGCTATTACTCTTTGAGAGTTTTTATGGACAGCAATATGACATGTAAAGTTTATCACAAACATATCGAAAAATTGCAACTAAATAGAGCACGATGAATTAAATGTAGAAGTTTAACGTTCTCAAATTCATATGTTTTAATATTCATACGTTATGGCGGTAAGGCAGTAAAGCTGACAGTGCAGTCGAGCTGTTTAAAGTTCGATGCCAAGAGTTGAAGATGCCAAACAATAGGCAATATGCCGTTGTGGCTCCGTCGCCTGTGTTATGTTCCGCCTATTGCCCGTCGAACTCGCGCTCCGGAAGACATTCACATAGTGCGCCGCGTGAGGCGGGCCTCCAATCAGCCACAGCCTTACCACTTCCCGCTAGAGAGCCATTTAAGTATTTGTCTATCGATATATAGACATTAAGGGCGGGTTGCACCAACTTACGATTACAGACCGAGCAACGTTAAATATGGCGCCGGCAGCTGTCATTCCATACAAACTTGTTACACTTTCCATACAATCAGATTTTAACGAATACCGCTTACGATTGCGACGGTTTGATGCAACCCAGCCTAAAACCTAAAACTAATACACTTCGAAGAAAACGATACTGGATTCAGATCAAAACGATCATTTAGAGACATATGGGGTAATTACGTAACTGTCCGAACGAGCGTTAGGACAACTCGGCTGTCATTTTCACATACAAAAAATTTAATTTAGGTTAAGTTAATTATTACTTTCAAAAAGTTTATTTATTTATTTTATTACAATTAATATTAGCACTAACAGTTATACCTTACATGCTAATTGGCCAATTAATACTTATCATGTGAATTTTGAATGTAACATGTCAAATGATTTTATAATGAATACAACACAAAAAAAACGAAATTGAATGATTGTTAGTCAAATTGCTGATTCCACATTAGTAACAGGTCAAGAAATGAATAAGGTCAATAAAATTTATTAAGCTAAAATTGTATAGTATTATATTAATATGTCAAGAAATACAGAAGGTCAATACAAAGAAATACAGAAGGTCTAGGTTATTGATAATAGAGATTATGCAGTTATGGAGCTAGGAGTGACAACTTTCTCTAAATATTGATGGGCAACTTTGGTTTTGAGTTTAAGAATATGTCCAGTTGGCTGTCACTGTCCAGTATATTATTTAACAGCTTTAGTACTTGATGCAGAGGGGAAGAGGCTAGTGCGCGAGTCCTAGTTGGGGGGATAGCGAAGAGATCGCGGCGACGTGGGCGTTGATCACCAGGCCGCGTATTAATTGAAAGAAGTATTTTACTAAATACATATTCCTCCGGGTCTCCAGTGAAGTATACCCTACCATACCAAGCACGAATAGGGTAGGATACATATAAGGGTAGTTGCCGTACAGTTTTTTGTATAAGAATCGATACGAATATCTTTCGGACTTTTTCCACACGGAGCGTGTACTCTTGTTCGTGGGGATGCCAGATGATGCGGTTGTTTCCAATTTACTACGAATAAAGGCGTTGTACAATACACTGATAACATGCCGGCAAGTAAGTAATTTGGACTGGCGGATGACGACTCCCAGACACATTCTAGCCCCACTACAGATCTCCGTTATGTGAGGGTTGAAGGTGAGTTGGGTATCAAACCATGTACCGAGGTCCTTAATTGCATTGTACGCTTCAGTGGTTTGCCTTCGATTGTATACGTTATGCAATCGACTAGCTGGTCTAAAAATTTATCGAATCCAACGGTTTAGTTACGCACTTATTCTGACCTGACACGGAAAGATCGCGTATTGAAGCGAATATAAATTCGATATCAAACCACTACGATTAGCTAAAGAGACTATTTTCGCAACATAGCGTTGCTATTTTTTTATTTGTTTATTATTACTAAACAATGGGATAATAGTATTTTATGCAACTGTTGTATAAGAAGGGCCTTAAAACGCGAGTGTCGTGGGTTGTGATGGGAGCCTTTGGCGAACATCGCACTTAAAGAGGCCACGAGCGTTTTTAGACCACCGTTGCATACAATACTTTTTCTACGACAAATTTTAAATAAATTGCATTATTTAGACTTTTCAGGCAGCAAGTTTTCTATTCATTCTTTTGCTACTCACGCAATTTCTTCAGGAGTGCAGTTATTAATTCCTTCGACCATTTTAAAAGGAACGTACACTTTTGTCATAGTAGAAAGAGTGCAAAGTACGTTATCTTCTATAAAGATAATTTGTATAAAGATAACCTACTTTCCACTCGTTCTACTATTCTTTTGTCTGCACAAAACACGAATAAAACCTTAATAGTTTAGGACTTATAGTTTTACTCTTTCGTCTTAAATTTGACCCGTATTTTGGCGGGAAATCAGAAATATGAGACAGAAACAGAAAAATATTTATTGCCACAAAAATAACATTAAATACTTGTAAGTACACATGAAGTATTAATAAAAAAATACACAGGAAAAAATTAAAATAAAACAAGACAAGAATAAATATACACAAATATAACTTAAGGAACTAGTGTGCTGGGCAACGCAGCCCGGCGCTGGCTTTCAGACTGGTTCCTAGCCGGACCTCGGTCGGTCACAAAGTAAATAAAAGTAGTAATTAGTGAGCCTATCGGGAAGGATACCGATAGACTATACAACACGATATGATACCTCTTGTTAATGGTTTATTTTGTTTTCAATTGTTTGTATTTGCCATCCGAACCAAACGGAATCCGGACTCGAACCGAATCCGAAGTGTTTATTTTTATAAATAATACCAAGAATTTATAAAACATGTAATTTAACACAATAGATAATGAATTATTACTATTTTAGTAAATATTTTATAATATTTATAACTTTAATATTCGCAATTGATATAATAATTGTTAAAATAGTTGTTGAATTGATACACAAAATATATTAAATAAAAATTATTAACTAAGACTAATCACTAAGAGAATAACAAGAAAACTAAATTAAAACTAAAATTAGAAAATCAGATAACAGCATAGATAACCAAGAAAGAACATGAAGTATAAATATATTTTTTATGACCGGCTCCCACCTGGTCCAAAGGTGCCATAAATACCGGCTGCATTGCCCTCCTGAACTGCCACCAATATTTGTTGGACCAGGTAAGAGCCAGAACGAGGGTCGCAGCCCTTGTCTCTTAGACGCCGACCCAGCTCCCAAACAAGCCTCCTGCCCTCCGAACACCAATGACCAGCAAAGTCGTACGCCGATTCGAGGTGGGCGTATTTCCCATGTTTTATTTTAGCCGCATTTATAACTTTTATTTCGAAATATTTGTTTATGAAGTTGCAATGCAATATAGAAGCCGATAAAAAAAAGATGATTTACATCGTAGCAAACAGTGCTTTTATGAAAAAAAATGAACCATAAAAGTAACAGTGCGTAGAGTTTTTCGAAGACTTATTATCGGTGTCATTGTATTTCAGCTACAGCCTATGTACACCTATGTAACAGACAACGGTACAGGAGTAAAAAAAAACTTAATCTATTACATTTCCCCGCAAAACTGTTTTGACAGTTTGTCTGCAGGTGCTAGTCAGCAAGTGTTTCAGTGAATTCATAATGCTTTTCCAGTTCGTTAATACGTGACAGTGATAAATTCCTACTGATTATGGCAGCCTACGCTAATTACGTACGTACCCACCTCTTTTGGTGTATACTAGGCGTAATTAGGTACTCTACCGTGTTCTATTTATGTTTTCTAAAACAAGTCGTTATTACTTTAATGATACAGGTCCCACTGTTGTACTCTCTCTCAACAATGGGACCTGTATCATTAAAGTAATAATAACAATCACGACGCAACGCCACTCTGGTCTGGTTTACGTAAGATATCGCTTCATCATCATCATCATCATATCAGCCGAAAGATGTCCACTGCTGGACATAGGCTTCCCCCAAAGAGTGCCAAAGTGACCAGTCCTGCGCCACCCGCATCCAGCGGACTCCAGCAACCTTTAGCAGGGCATCAGTCCACCTTGTGGGGGGCCTACCCGCGCCGCGTCTTCCGGTACGTGGTCGCTACTCGAGAACCTTTCCTCCCCAACGGCCATGGGTTCTACGTGCTATGTGCCCCGCCCACTGCCACTTAAGTTTAGCGATTCGGAAGGCTATATCGGTTACCTTGGTTCTGCTTAAGATATCGCTTAACGTGGGAAAATGATGCTGCGGTCTACGAGGTAGCACACGTAGCATTGGTTAGACTCATACACGTTATAAATAGTAACAATGGTAATATTAAAACGTATGAGTGAGCAGGATCAACCAATCGAAAACCGAATACCTCCACATGAAACGATATAGAAATACACGTGCCCGGCGCGATAGTCTTTATGTTGGAGGTACCGTTTATCAGGGGGTTGACAAGTTTCGGTACCTTGGATGCACCATTACCGACAGTAACACCAGGGAGGAGGAGATTAATATACGCATCCAAAACACCCTGCGATGCAGTGCAGCCCTCCACAAAGTCCGGGTGTCCAGGCTTCAGAGCAGAAACGCAAAGCTGCGGGTGTATAAGACGCTCATAAGACCCATCCTTATGCACGGCCGTGAGGCCTGGACACTAACGCAAAAAGAGGAAAAACAGCTTCTGGTAACGGAGAGGAAAGTCTTCCGGAAGATCTTGGGACCTGTCAAGAGAGACGATGGAACATGGAGGATCCGGAAACATGTCGAGATCGAGGATCGGTGGCCGAGCCAAATATCATCGGCGAAACAAAATCCCACAGACTTCGCTGGTTCGGTCATCTACAGCGAATGGGAGAGGATCGGGCAGTCAAGAGAGCGTACTTGGGCCGACAGACAGGTCGCCGCCCGGCAGGGCGGCCCAAGTATCGCTGGGGGGATAGCGTGCAGGGGGATTTGCGTCATCTTCAAGCTGAAAGTAATTGGCAGGAAGTGGCGCAAGTTCGGGATAAGTGGCGTGCTCTCGTTTCGGAGGCCAAGATCCTTTTTTGAATCACTGAACAAAAATCGTTAGTTAGGAGCAGCCGAATCGAGTTATTTTCTATATGGATAACCTCCTCGGGTGATGTCACCGTTATATTGCGTTGACTTGTAAAGTTTTGCCATTCAGGTAAGTAAGTAGTAAGCATTAATACTGACTGAATTCGTCGAGATGTGATAAGATGGCGCAAAACCTACGCAGAAAAAAACTTGGATAAAGAACTCAACTGGGAAGACCGCTATTATTTTGAATGAAGCAGAAATCATCTTGAAGATGATTCTCACGCACCAAGAGACGCTTCATTTGAGATAATTTAACTTGGATCGTGTTTTTATTTCTGTGTACAGGACTCCAATCTAATCGCCGTTCATTATGTATTGTTCGTAATAATTTTAGTCTGACCATAAATGCGTATATGTCTGACCTTGTTTTGTTATTCGCACTTGTTTTTGTATAAGGTTGGTTGTAAAGGACACGTAGTGAGTGGTGAGTAGTGAGTACTCGAGCACAATTTATGCTCGGCAACGGTTGGCGAGTGTCCAGGGGCTCTATTCTGAATTAGCTAGTGATGTATTGAAATTATATTGGAATCGTATTCATTGATGCGGTCTCGCTTTCACTAGTACATGGCTAAATCTGTGAGAGCGTGGGCGTATTAATACGTCTCGAATTTAATATCAATTTGTCGCATATTGGAATGGAGGCTCCACCCGCCGACATACTCGTTAGCGGGGTAGCCCGCGATCTAATAACTTGGCTGCCTTTCGGAGACCGCGTAATCCACTTGTTTACATTTGCTTTTAAATCTGGAGCAACTCTTTATACAAACTGGTTCCATCGAAATCTTATCTCTTTTGATTCTGGACAAGCAGGCTACGAGGAAATATGTGGTAGCAAATGTTTACAAAATAGCTACGACGTTAATTCTATTGTTATAAAATTTGACATGCAGAAATCACTGCTCAAATCAATGTTGTTTTTTAATCTTAGTTCGTAAATAAACGTAAGCAGCATTAAGGCAGCATAAATTGTTTAACCAATTATCCCGAAATAGTTATGTCTGAAGTATTAGTATTGATAGCTTGTAGTGTCACACAGCTGTGCAAAGGCCCGTTTCCAGTCGATCCTGTGACAAGTTCTTTGAAAACGAGCTCACCCCGCCGTCGCCGGCGAGGTCTGCCGTGTGAACTGTCGTGGGAAAACCAATCTGGCAGTCCGTGTCCCTTATCTGCCCTTAGTCCGTGACGCGTCCCGTCAAGCGGGGTATTGCGCATAACAGAGCAACGCGACGGTTCGTGTCAACGTTTTCATTCCCCGCATTTTGAACGATAGCGGTTTAGATTTTGAATCATAATATCTCTGTTATTAATGATTCTATCAATACGATAAAACACAAATATGTAGGTACCCTCTGAGAAAGAGTGAGGCGTTCCGTCGTGAATTGAGCGATCTATATACTTTCAACCAAGTTAAATTAATCCCTAGTAAAATATCCTATTACTGTTACCTAACAACACAGACAGCGTACGAGTATCAGTCAATATCTCACTTTTGTGGAATGTTTTATTGACATCATGTTAAATTACCGAGAATAAGGGAACAAAGGCGCCGCTTGATTGGAGTGACGATAGCTATCGGTTTTAATTTGTCAAGCAAGCCTGCCACAGTACCGGCCAGGCCCGTTTAATTACCGTACCTACTTCGGGCAAGATTGGTCCCATTTTAAGCTATTCTGTTAAACCTTAATTAGAGCTTGAACTGTAATCGTCGATCGCCAGATACTTGTAAACCGTACTAAAAATAAACTTTATAGATGCGTGCGTGAGAAGGTTTCGAATAGCTAACCGGAATGGCCGCGTAAAATGAGGTCATTTCCCTTTCATCGCTATTTGTGTTGGATTTTATTTTTGTTTCTTAACTAGGTTATTGAACAAGTTATTTTTGTAAACACAAGTTTTCCAATCGATTGCCAGTGAAACCTTATTTTTACCCTCTACCCTATCCTGCAGAAACTAAGTATTTACATTTTTTCTATTATCCCCTACTTTGACCATAGCATTAATAAACTTTGAAAGTGGAAATGATGAATCATTTGAAACGAGTCCTTAATATAAAAGCTCAACAATGTTCCTTTTGTATGACGCGCAGGTACTTGAATTGAAATTTTGCGTTTCTACGAGACTTGTATGACTCGGCGAATAGAAATGTATGAATAATTCAAATGTATAAAAACGGCGATAGATTAACACGACCATCGTCAACTCGACACCTGATGATTTATAACAGTACCGGCACGGTACAGGGTTTAACCCAAACGGAGTAATTTAATTTTCGTGGAATTTCCTTTCCCTTGGGCAACAGAACACACATTTAATTAGTTCGTCAGGGTTATTCGTTTTCGGTCTAATAGAAGGCAAATGCAAGGTACAATTTAAGAGTTAGGTAAATAAAACGCTAATACCCAACTAATAAATAGATACTCTTTGTAATAAAAAAAACCATTGATACATTT
Source organism: Epinotia bilunana (assembly GCA_947049275.1). Taxonomy (NCBI): domain Eukaryota; kingdom Metazoa; phylum Arthropoda; class Insecta; order Lepidoptera; family Tortricidae; genus Epinotia; species Epinotia bilunana. The sequence goes on along the minus strand of OX346263.1, from coordinate 9,099,705 downwards.
TAACGTGGAAATTAGCGTAGCAGTTTGTCGGTCTGTTTGTACTTTGAGCCTTGTATCAATGGTACAGTAAAATTGTGGTGTATTGTTCACATCAAACTACGAAATATATTTTGTTTTCTAAAGGGGTTCAATCTTACAATAAGAATTAAGAGAAAGCCTTAAGCTGTTGTAAGTTACTAAAATTTTAGTTTTAGTTATATTGTTGTGCCCTACAGGGTATAATAGCTGAACTAAATATTTACTTATGAAAGCAATAAAGATACTGATAACAGTGATAACACTTCGTATTCCTTACCTATTCGAGGCTAAGCAACGCTACGCGTGTTACGCCGTAGCGCGTTGCAGCATTTTTACGCTCTGTAGTGGAAAACACTCGTAGAGGCAACACTCATATGTTATTAGCCTAGAATTGGTTAAATTATTTCTGTGTTTCGCGCGCTCGTTTCACGAGCCATGTAAGATTAAGCGCGCGAAACAGAGATTTGACATAAAATTGAAATTCGAAACGGATGTGTAAGAATGTGGCCAAGAGCAAATAATTACATTCACACTTCACTGCCAAACACATCACTACCATGATACATAGTCGAAATTGTCTCTAGTCGTTAAAGTGAAAAAGGTGTAGTCGCGTAAGACCGTGTTTTGTCAGTAAAATTAGAATTTAGCCGTATCTACTGTTGTACCGAATATTGGCATCGCTTACACGCGTAATTCGACATTGATTCTTGTCACTCCATGACATCGTTCCTCTAGGGACGGATGACCGCGTTAGAATGTAATTCTGTGTCCATTTTAACTTTCTATCACATATTCATTTCGTAAAATGCAACAGCGAAATGTAACAGTGTACTAGTGAAATCGCTATTGTAACCAAAATGAGCATAGGTCACTAATTCTTGAGTCTTTTTTTTTTACGTCAAATTACTTTTGTATTGAGCAGGCTAGTGTGCTAAATTAAATAGAAAAAACAACATTTCTTCGAGTTGGATTCGAACCTGCGCCTTTTGACAGATCAGAGAGGTAATTGCGTCTAATGAGGGTTAGGCCAACTTAACTTTTCTTAAACAAAAATACATTTAGGCCTACCTGACGAAACATGACGCAATCGACCAGCAGGCTAAATGCAGCTAAAGCAACAATTTTTTAACTCTTTTTTTCTCTACTTAATGTACTTAACAACATCGAATTGCACCCTTTGTACAATCAAGTGCAAAAATATGCATCGATTTAATCATAGATTAAATATAAACCTTAATCCGCTGACATATGAGCGATGGGATGGGACATATTTATGAGTAAATCGTATGCACCCATTTTTACACTTAACAACTCCGTTCTACCAAGTTTATTATAAATCAGAATTTCCACTGTTTTGACTACTCCATAAAATGGTCAGTAAAGAAAGTAAAATAATTTGAATGTCATTCGCTCCGACTTCAAAACGTTTTTTACCTGGTCTGTAGCCATAGGACCTATGTTTACTAAGTGTAACGACCGGCAAGACGAAAATGGCCCGTGTTTTATCGGCAGAAACTATAGGTACGTGGAGTTACAAAAATACGAGTCAGCTTTGAATAAATAAACGGGTTTGTTAGATCGCTTACCCCAAACGCAATTTTTCTTTGTAGCAAATTTTCTTTTCGCATTTTTCCCGATCGCGATTATTCTAGTCGCTTTTTTCCACTGCAGCTTACTTTTCTCAGTCGCGTTACTCCCGTATCGTATTATGTTACGTCTCAATTTTTCTTCTCTGTAGGAAACCCATTGCAATCGCGAAAGAATAGGCAGGTTAGGTAGCTTCAGATGCCCGAAGGGCAAACTGACCAGAAATAGGAGCCTCTAGGCGGGGCCCGTCGAAACTGTTCAATTGCGAATAAAATAAATGTTGAAAACGCGTTTGTAAACTAATGCGAGCTAAAAATTCGCTACCATAACATAGTGAGGAAGGTAAATTTTAAGAATGTGAAATTATGCGACTAGGAATAATGGCGAAAAAAATTAGCTACAAAGAAAAATTGCGATCTAACAAATCAGAACCAACTTGGCCGACCGGACTTTTGATTAAAAAAACCGGCCAAGTGCGAGTCTGTCTCGTGCACCGAGGGTTCCGACGTTCGTTTCAGACTTTGAATTTTCGTCCTCCCTCCTTTCCGTCCGTCCTTTTTTAAGGAAAATAAAAATATACCTAACTAAATAAAATAAAAAACCATACACGTTTTTTTTACATGGTATAGCTTTGTTTACAAGTATTCCAAATTTCAAATTGATAGCATTAGCGGGTTCCTGAGATATTCAACGTTGTGACAGAGAGACAGACGTAATCGCACCAGTTCCGTTTTTAGGGTTCCGTAGTCAACAAGGAACCCTTATAGTTTCGCCATGTCCGTCCGTCTGTCTGTCTGTCCGTCTTCGGCTTAGCTCAGTAACCATTCCTACTAGAAAACTGTGATTCGGCATGGGTATATAAATCAATCACGCCGTCAAAACAGTACAATAAAATTTGGAAAAAGTTTTTTATAGGGTACCTTAAAGCGGGCATGTAATTTTTTTTTCTCGTCCCATGGTGTGGTATATCGTTGGATAGCTCGTTCAAAAATATCCCCCCCACCCCTGCCGGCTAAATGGCTACTGCTGGGGATGTGAGAAAATTCGTGGTAGTAGTACATATAATGAATTTAAAAGGAAAACTATCACGAACAAGTACGCATAAGTAGTTACCGAGTAATAGTCGACCAACTTAATGTGTAATTGAAAAGGCCAATTTTCGTAGAAATTCGGCCGACACAACGCACCGCACGTCGATGTAACTAGACAGACAGGCAACTACGGAACCCTACACTGCGCGTGGCCCGACACGCACTTGGCCGGTTTTTACCTTTTTGTTCCGGAACCCTAAAAAGGCACTCAATTCGGTTGATTAATTTGGGAGCTACAATGTCACAGACACAATCATGCACATGTTAAACTTATAAAACCGTTCGTATTCGTCGGGGGTTGAAAATAGTATTTTCTCAAACATGTAATGAAATATTGACGTGTTCTTCATAATGGGCTTCGAAGTGTCACGCTTCGGGCGCAGCGAGACAAGAGATCCGTAATGACATTTCATACAAAATTGGAGGCCTAGGCCGCCAAGATGGTCTTTTTTAATTTCCATTCCACAATTTGTGGCACAGCATCACGGCGTTCAGTCATGAAAATTAATGTTTGATTTTTGGAGTTTTTTTTACTTATTTCATTGCATGATTGAGAAAAGCACTAAACATACCTCGGCGTGAAAAAGGGTTGCCAGCCTCATAACTATCCGGCCTCGCTACGCTCGGCCTTCTATATGTGCTCGGCCGGCAACCCCTTATTTTTCGGCCTCTGTAGTAATGGACTATTGTCAGGTAAAATGTACCGCATTGGTTACAAGGCTGGCGATGTTTATTAGCGTGCTTATTGAAAACCGACTATACTTACCCTCGTAAGTCCTAGTATTATTTTATGGCCGGTGCCAATAATCAATCCACCGATAGTTTTCCTTACCGGCAGTTACATTTTGACAGATTACTATTTAAAATGTGTCAAAATGTAATTGTTGGTAAGGAAAACTATCGGTGGATTGATTATTAGAACTGACCATTAGTTATTATGCGTTCGTTAATCCCATTTGAGTTCGAAACTCGATTTCAATTTGTACTGGTAACTGGTAACTCTTATTGAAATTGAGACACAATTTCAATAAGAGTGCACTAACTCGAATAAAAATAACCCTTAAATTAGGAACATTAGTTTGCTCATATAGAGCACTCTTATTGGACACCCGTACAACTCGTACACGGGGACTCGCGTGGAAACGGTAAGGTAGATTTGCTCGGGACCCGCACAAATAGTGATGTTTACGTATAAAATACATCCACGATAAACGACATGTATATTCAATGACCTTGAAGGAAACAAACACAACCTTCACTTAATATGTTTTTCGATAACTTGTTTATTCAGAGGACTGCAGACAGCCCGGCAGCCGGGAAAACGAGGCATTACTTGACGACTACAATCAAACTTCCATTTCGCCTATTGTCTGGTTAAGATGGGGTGGCCGGAGCATTACGTTATTTTTCGAATTTCATTGACTGTAGTGCCAAAATGATCACTGTCCTTATTGTCCTTTGAAGTTATGTTAGACTAGATTAATAGGTATACAGTTCTGACACACTGGCAGCACGACCGCGTGAACTTTCGAAACAAACGGTTTCGAGTAATTGATTGAATACCTACGCAAATAATTGCATCTCATTTTCGCCGCTAGACCACGCTTTTTCTCGTAACACAAGCGGTTTCGGACTACAATACTAAAAAAAAGATCCGGTTGCACTCCAAGAGTGCCGGCAGAAGTGAAAACTTCAATAATTTTATTTTTATAAAAAAAAGGACCCACGTTTCGTGACCTCCTACGCTCCTACTCTTACACCTGTGGCGAGTTTAACATTTTTCCCCATCCAAAAAAGTGCACAGCGTCGCTAAAGAAGTTTTCACTTCAAAAAGCCATCGACACAGTGTTTTTTCAAACTCTTGTAAACAAGCTGGAAAGCATCGGCATAAGGGGGGAGAACGCTTGAGTTATTTGGCGACTATTTAAACAATTGAAGTCAAAGAGTCAGGATTGGCAAATATTTTAGCAGCGACTCACAAGTGTCATTTGGCGTACCACAAGGCAGTGTCCTCGGCCCTACTCTATTCCTAATTTATATTAACGACCTTAAGGCTATAAACATTCCGAGTAAAATTATATCGTATGCCGATGACACTGTGGTCGTTTTCACTGGTAAAACCTGGAATTCCGTATGTGCCGATGCTGAAAATGCACTTCGGAAGGTCTTTTCATGGCTCGTATCCAACTTACTGACGCTTAACATTGAAAAAACCGATTATATTTATTTCTCGAAAACAAATAGTGGTCAGCCTACTTCTGAATTAGACCTAAAAATACACAGCTGTAGTCCCACAACTATCACATCGTGTAAACCATTAAACCATTAAAAAGTTAACTTCTACGAAATACTTAGGTATCGCCATTGACCGGAGACTATCTTGCCACCAACACATTGAAAACATTAAAACCGAATACGTAAGCTCACATGGATTTTTAAAATACTTAGACATATCACTAAGACGTCCCTACTAAAACAAATTTATTTAGCTTTAGCACAATCTATCATGACTTATTGCGTAACGGTATTGGGAGGAGCAACTAAAGTCAAATATTTGGTAGTGGAAAGGGGGCAGAGGAGCCTACTGAAAACAATGTTCTTTAAACCATATCGATATCCGATATCCGAGCTTTATAATGATTGTCAACTCTTTAGTATGCGAAAATTATATGTTGTACTTAGCCGTAGTTTCAAGACTTCATAAAAATTTACCTTACAAAACTGTCGCTGTGAATCAAAAAAGAGCTCGTGCCGTTGCCCCTGTACCTGTCAGTAAATCTGCATTTGCAGCTAGACAGTTTGAAGCACAAGCTGCACACTTGTATAACTTAATACACGGTGATCCCTTGTTTTACAGACAGAAATTTCATAGCATTTTGTTTCGTAGAAAATGTTTCATATGATATTTGGTTCTTGTATTTTTAGTTCGAATATTATTGTTTCAAGTTCCATTTACGTGAACGAAACATATTTCTCATAAATACTATACAATGATTTATATTTCCTTTTTTTTAATAACAGACTTATCAAACAGTAGAATTATCTTAGGTATATATTTTGTTTCGCAGACAGAAATTTCATAAAAAATCGTTTCACAGAAAGTATAGGTGAAAACTTAAGTAAGTCACCTGTTGTATGTGTGAGTAATGTGTGCGGATAGACATTTGTTTTGTTTGTGTTCTAATTTTAAACATGTATTGTCTATTCGAATACGCCACTACTACATACAACAGGTGACTAACTTAAGTTTTAGTTTATTTCGGATATTGTTGTTTCACCGCCTCTTTACTTTATTGAAACATATTTCACAGAAACACGATTCAATTAATTTTAAAAACTAACTTTTTAAGTTATAAACTATCAATTAGTAGAATTATGTTCTAATAACCATTGTTAATGGTTAACGTTCTAACAGTCAGTTTGAATTATTTTGATTTCACAAAGTTTAGGCCTTAATTTTTTTACATCGAAAACGATTTCTACCTATTCTACTCTAAGGCAGATCCGTGTAGGTACGACGACGAGCGAAGCGAGGAGGAGTGCTAGGTAGAACCGCGACCTTACCGACCCAGAACCGGCAGTTTTTAATAATATTTTAATTACTAACTCCAATTACACAATGTCACATGATTTTACACAAGACGTTGCTTAAGTTATAAAAAATAACGTATATGAAATAACGTACAACCACTAAACGGATAAATATTGTAATATAATTTGAAATTCTGTAATATGAATATCGCAATATAAAATTTTCTTTACAACGAATAACTGTAATTAAAATTTCTACATTCTGCGAATTGATGATTGGATGAAAAGATAATCTGGAAACTCAGTTGATGAGAAAAAAATCTATAAAAATCTATTTTCTTGGCAATAAATTTTAAACATAAACTGAATAATATAAGTATAAAAAATATGTGATTTGAAATTCTGTGAACGTAAATATCGAAGAATTAAATTTTCTTTGCAACAAAAATCTATGGGTAAAAATTCTACAGAGTAAGTAAGTCAGCGAAATGACTATTCTATGAAATAATAATATGAGAATCAATTTATGTGAAACGAAATTCTACACATACACAAATAGCTCAATATATATGCGTTAAAATATTATGAGTGTAAAGCAACTCTTAAAGGCCGGTTAACTGGGCTGTAGTACGATGAAGTAGAAGATCTGTTACCTGTAAGAATATGAGGCAGAAACACATATAACAAACAAAAATATCTACGCTTTTTCACCCAAAGGTTGCCTGGAAGAGATCGCTCTTTAGCGATAAGACCGCCTGTTGTCTACCATTGTTTATTTTTATATTTATTTTCTACTATGTCTGGTGAGCAATAAAGAATATTTGTATTGTATTGTATTGTATGCTGAATGTAAGAATACTAAACCTATATTAAAGTAAACTAATTTAATGTACAACATAATTGTAAATTGAAAATGTAGTTTTTATTAATTAAGGAATACTGTTACCACGCTCACATGCACACACACATTGTAATTATTGTTAAGTTGTTTTCACGAAATAAATTTATTATGCTATTGTATTTTATATTTGTATTGTTTTATTTAGTCAATAATATAACCTAATATGATGAACAATACTTTATTTTAGTATTATTAAATAAAATATAAAACCCTAAAATAACAATTTATGTTAAAAGATTTAGTTTTATAAAATTTGCGGAAATTAAATGATCTAATTGCAAAAAAAAGAATAATAATATAAAATGTTTTGTATTTCAGCAGTGTAGTCCGAAAAACGTTTCTATTTAAATTTCTCACCGTCTTTCCACCTTAACACAGCGCCAGGAACCCGCTAGGCAGGCGGTCTGCTCGTAGGCCCTTTCTTCTACAAACAGGTTTTCCCATATTACCGGCTACGAGCGTAGCTCTACGAATTTTTTGGCTGTGAACGACAGTGAACACGGGCACAAATGTCATATCATCATTATCTTTAAGAAATCGAGCCACCCTAACAATTTTCATAACTGAAAAACTGTAAGCGGGATCATGAACATATTGATACCATTTGTAAGATAATTTCAGCATCTGTAATTTTGTACTTATTTTAGGGAAATAAGATAATGTTTTCATTTCTTTCAAGCCTTGTAAACCTACTGCCCTCAATACGCCCGCGCCGCCCTTACTTTAGAACAAATGGAAATGTAAGGATTATGAAAAGGTGTTCGGGAAATTTAAAAAAAAATCAATTTTCAATATCGTGTATTTCCTCCTCTAGCTAACCGACACGCACGCATGCGATTTTTCATTGAACGAACGAGTTTGTGAAGGAAATCTTCAGGGGTGCCCGCCCAATCTTCTTCGATTGCAGTTTTCAGTTGGTGTAATGTTTCAAGGGCGGGATTTCTAGCCCGGATCCGCCTTGTAGCTCGTCCCAGACGTGTTCGATAGGATTCAAGTCAGGACTCCTTGCTGGCCAATCCATTGTGGTGATACCGAAGGTGTCGAGGTACTACGTAGTGATAGTGATCCGAGCCATATGCGGTCTGGTATTATCTTGCATGAGCATAAAGTTTTCGCCGATATTTTTTAACGAATGGGACCACATGTTGTTCCAGCACCTCGTCGATGTATCGTTGAGCAGTCAAACCTGAATTTGCCCTGGTATCAGGCCCAGTGATGTAAACATTGTTCGTCTTCCCTTCCAGTGATATACCGGCCCAAACCATGATTGATCCGCCTCCATATGCGACCCGTTCTTAGCGTTTAGAAAAACACTCTCCAGGCCTTTGGTAGACTCTATCCCTGCCATCATTGCCAAAAAGACATTCTGCACTCGTCGGAAAAGAGTACAGGCCTCCATTGCTCAAGGGTCCGATTTTCGTGTTCCTGAGCAAACAGACGACGTGCTGTTCGGTGAGCTGGGGTGAGCTTAGGCCCATTTGCAGGCCTGTGTCGTGTCAAATTCACCTCTCGCAGACGTCTCCTAACTGTCCATAGGCTAATGGACACATTCCTAGTCTGCCGTAGCTTAGCTGAACAGCGTTGAGTTGGCGATTCCGAAGAGATGTAACCGCAATGTAGCGGTCATCAGTCCCCGAGGTACAGCGTGTTCTGCCAGTTCGAGGTCTCCTTGAGAAAGCGTCTGTTTCTTGAAACCTCTGGAACACTCGCTGGACCGACGATCGCGATAGGTTCAGTCGTCGAGCCACTTCCCGCTGACTAAGCCCTGTTTGTAACAGAGCAACGACTTGGGCGGCTTCAGCTGGGGTGGTACCCATTTTCCTTGGGAGCTTAGGCGTTTATCGGTGCGGAGAACTGTTCAGGAAGACTTGACGTACACAAATGATGTGAAACTTACCTGACTGTTGCTATAAATAGGACGGACCTAATATAGCGATCGAATTGCGTGGTTGGAGGGTAGCCTGGGGAAAATCCAGGGGAAACCTCCGGCATGACCACGCGGGGAGGTTGATGTGAAAGCCCAATCAGTATGTGCGCTAATGAGCCGCATGAAGGGGGGTATAGTCAACGCCCACAATTTCGTGACACGTTTTTCCCCACTACTGAAAAATGCCCCATTTGATAGGCGGAAGGCATATCTTTCAAACGGTATCAAAAAAAACATGCGGTTTTTACATTACTCATAATAATGTGAAAATTGTTAGGGTGCCTCGATTTATTTGCTCCCAAGTGTATGTCATAGTCATAGACATCGAGTCAGATAGGCTACCTGATACCTACTGGGAATTCTGATTTGCGTGCGGGAGGCATTTTGTGAAAAGAAAATCCTTCGAAGCATAACAACAACAACATAATACCTAACAACTTTTACTTTGGGACCAACCTTGTCCGTGGGTAAATGGAAATGCCGTAAAAGGAATTTCGTGTGAAAAGAAAGGTTTTCAATCAAGGACAAGATTGGTCCCATAGTAAAAGTTGTTAAGAATCACGGATAGATTAACGTATTCACTGCCAATAAAAACTGCTAAGTGCAGGAAATCGCCTACGAACATAGCGCCCGCTAGGCTAGGCTAGGCGCTAGGCGGGTTGAATGAATAAACTTTTTTATTCTGTGTAACGACTTATGTGTCACCCAGATAAATATATATGATGTATGGAAGTATTTGTGTGATACTGAAGGCAGGTCATGGTAGTACGTGGAAGCGAGTGGCGCGGGTGGGGGGCGCACACCTGCGCAGGATGCAGCGTGCATTCGTCGCGCCAGTCAGTCTGGCGCCGGCACCCCCGCGCTCCCCTCGCCCCCGCCCACTCCCCGCCCACGCCTGCTCTTGTTTTCAACTTTGATTGATAATTTGTTATTGGATTGGAGTGCGTATCCCGTTGCGAAAACACTACACTGTTTCACCAAACCGCTTGTAATTAATTGCGGTGTCTAAAATATGATTACATGTTCGAGTCATCGATAAAAGTGTTAACATTTACTTATTATAAGACTTAAGAAACTGAAGTACTTACATAAGTTTTCATGTTTCACCTTCTTTTAAATAAGTTAAATAATTATATATTAAAGTTGATACTTTTTTTGATTTGCACGCGACTATTACCTACTTAATTATTTTCACTTTTAGATCAATTATCATAGGAAAATAACCACGCAAGTAATGTAAATATTGTTTATTATAAATCATAGTAATTAGCATTGATTAAACTGTGTAGCACCAAATTCTTCACTTGACTCTAGCTTAATGCTCCAACCAGACTATTTGTAAATTAACTTTAATTAATTTGGCAAAAGTATTTTATTTAGACTTCTCAACAGTGAAAATTAAAGGAAACTCGTTTAAATTTCTTAAGAATACATTTCGCCTCATCGCGGTTACTCCATACCGATGAAACGAGAGATTCGGGTTATATTACAAGCCGACTTTGCTGTTCGGGGTCTTAAATTATTTATTAACTAATCCAGAATGTCGACGTTGTTAATTACCATTTATGGTCATAAAGGTTTTTCAACGACATCTGGAATAAGATGCTATTTCTTTTGTTTAAATTTAAGTATAGATAATGGAGAAAAAAGGTTTAATTGATGAATACTTTTTAGAGTTCGACCAAACATCCAACAGGTTTCCGTGTTTTTCTGGTTCGCCGCATAAATGTATTATTTATTAATGTGTAAGTACGAGGGGTCATTATTTTAAACGTCCACGCATGACCCGGATTCCATTTAGTAAATCATGCGGAGGCAATGTTCAATCTTTTAGTTGGTGCGTGGCGTAGGTGTGCCGGCCCGGCTGGTAATAGGCATGTTCAAAGGTGTAAACTTCCGCGGCGGAGCGGAGCACCGATCATTAGTGACTTCTCTCTTTTGTCTCTAGTATCGTCTTATCGTCCCAAACAATAAATAGCACCCATTCCACTTTTTACGTGAAACGAGGAGGAAAATTATACTTCCGACAGATATTTACCCAAGTGGAGAACGGCTCTTATTGATGTATACTCGTGTAGATCTGAGTATAGGTATTTAAATTTTCTGTTTGTTATCTTTATCTTTATATCGCTACCGCAGTGCGTTTTGATATCAAATTATTAAGTTATTAAGTAGTAAATGCCCGGTAAACTCAAATATACATTTATATTCTCAATATACGTGAATTTGGGAGACGAGGGATGATGTCGCCTAGAACAAGATTTATATTTGGCTCACGGAGTGTAAACCGGGACACGCGGATCAATCAGTCAAATTAGTTCACTGGTGCATAATGCGATCAATTTAATGAACAGGTGAATGAATCGCTGAATACAGCCAACCCTACATAAACGTATACATTTGTAACTTAGACAATGTCAAAGGTAATGATGTGGGCATTATATACATATATCGAGATGAAGAAAAGTAATTAAAAGGTAGCACATTTGAACCATCAATCGTAAAAAAGAATTTACTGAGCTACCTGTCAGCGGCAGGTCGCGTATTTTCCCTGTAACATTTTCCTCCCTTAAGGTTAAACGTGGTTATTAAAGGTTACGAATTACCCTTTACTGTGAGCCGAGATCCTTTAATCCAAAGATTCACTGCTTGATGGGTAATAACCGACGCAATATGTGGAGGCTCATTTTTTACAAGCTTTATGTATTAACTACCTAACTAACACGCGCGAGCTATAATGAAATCTCGCTAGAAGAATTTCACCCTACTAGTGCAATATTTAAGTACAAAAAGTCGTATTTTATTTACATATGCAAGGATATTTTATTTTAAAAATAGCTACTAAAAGTTAACGTTCTTTGAGGCTTAAGAAAGTGAAGAGCAACTGTATATTATATGATCAAACTCTTCTTTAAAATTAGCGCTCGTGTTCAAGTAAAAATATACACATGACGCAAGCTGTTATCTCAGACACGGAGTGGGAAAGTAGAGCAGTTGTAAATGCGAGGTAGCCGGCTAGTCCTTGGCTGACCTCTGAGACGCCTGGACAAATGACGCACCACTGTAACAACTGATTTAAGTATATCTCGTAAAACCTTCAGCGCTCAGCCAAAAAAGTTCAAGCGTTAGCTCAATAGCTCTACTTTGTGTGGAGTTTTTTTTTCATTTAATGTTTCGTATAGGCGTTAAATACAGTTTGTGGCCTGGAGATCTATATGCAAGTAAGCTTTGGAGAGAAATGTTGCTTCCAATTCTCATAAAAGTGAAATAATGATCAAAACGACGACAAATTCATAAAGGTTGGAAGTAGATATTCCGGTCTGTATTTAGCAGGCCTATCAACCTCAAGCGGATTGATGTCGCTTTATAAATAGGACACCGGGAGACATTTCTGTTAGCCTGGCTAAAAGCGGAACGAATTAAATTCACCCACGCGGTTTGTACGATTAAGTATGCTGCAGTGACTATAAAGTGGGCATGGTTTAATGCCTAAGCTATTGTATTGTTTTCTCTACATACATACGTACATTCACGCCTTTATCCCTAAAAGGGCTAGAATGAGCACATGAAACTTGTAGTACTACCCAGTACAATTTTTAGCATAATGTGGGTATAAAAAATCGACAAAATGTGATATCGCAGTGACAGGTTGCTAGCCCATCGCCCATAACACAATTCAACCCTGTTCCCTTAGTCGACTCTTACGACACCCACAGGAAGAAACGGGGTGGTGCTATTCTAACCCTGCAAATGACGGCCTACTTGGAATAAATGTCAAACCGTGTATGGAGCAAATGAAAAAGTTACAATGAATGGTCACAAGCTTGCAGGGTAAATAATAAACTTAAACTGCAAACAGTAAAAAAGATGCCAATAGATCTAAAATATACAAAGAACTAATTATGTAGTCTGACGCAAGCATTTGGAGATACCTAAATATATTTTAAATGTCTAATGATTCTCTATTTCTTATACCTCGTAAGATAATACCTATGTAGTTACAGACTATGCGACTCGGTCTGTACCCAACATAGTGTATAGTGCGTTTGCAACATAATTTGTGCAATGTGAATGTGTCAATGGTGATTGTGAGAACCCGAACTCTTTATTTATTAGTTAGACAGCAAAGCACACGGACGGAGATACGCAGTGTGTTATGATTATGAAATCTCTAAACGAAGTGGTAATAACGCACGTCGTACTGAATAGTTGGTAGGTACCTAAATGTTAGTTTACTTTGGACGATTACTAAAAGTGGACTTGACGTAAACATGTGTTTTCTTATGTAAATAACCGTCAAAAAATGTCACAACGAGCTTTTATTTACCCCGACAGGTGAGCAAAGATCTGATTTGAAATCAACGAAATGCCTCTTTCCATCTCCTGTTTACATTATTCATAAAATTTGATTTCGCAACCAGTCCAAGAGTTTGCAAAGGCGCGAATATATCCTGTCTGCCGATTTGAGTGCGGCGGAATTCAAGTATTCGCATCGTATACTTAAATGCAAAATGTATCAAGCAAATGTACTCTTCATATTTTGTGTTCATCATAATTGAGACATACAGAAATTTAGGTTCGCGTCTCTCCAAAGTCTTGTCAAAGTTAAGGGCTATAAAGCCTAATGTTTGGTTGTAGGCACTCCTAATCCGCTTCAACGGCGTTTCCTCTTATATAATTCTATGCTATTAAACCATCTTATGTATGCACGTAAGCCTACTAAAATATTGACACCAAGAAAGACTATTAATACATCACAACTATGTACCTACTATAAAACTGAGAAACTGTGTTACGTGGCAGAGCACGCAATAAGTATGTGACTAAAATTATACAATGGCGGATATAATTAATCTGGAATGAAACGTAACGTTTTTCTTAGAATGTGGCAAGAGATTTTTGGTTGCCTATGTTCCTCCAATATTTTGTGAATAAACGTCAGCATATCACAGATTCAATTGCATTGTCTGCATTATTATATCGTCGCAAGGAACTTCACAACAATAATGAGTTCAACAATAAGTTTGAATCAAAACTTCCATCCGCACAACGATTTCTATCAGTGGGGGGTTTGCGTCGGCTATTCAAACCAATCTCTTGTTGTAATGTCAGCGATAACATCTAAGCGCTGGCTGTTGCTGCTTCGAGAAGATAAAAATCTATAAAACAGAAACGTAAAGTGACTCACTTATAGTGTTTAGTGTAACCAACTACCGCGGTACAAAACGATTATAAAATGGATGTGAATTTGTGGATTCGATTTCATAATTTCACGATTCCATATAATAAGGTTTTAATAACATCTGTAATGAGCAGAATAATGTATCATATAAGACCATTAAAATGTTAATCTCCAGTACAATGTTATTTGTTGGAAGTTCATCAGGCAAATTGAATCAGCGCACCGGACAAGACCCCACTGCCACAAGCACCGGGATCAATTTGAATTCAGTTAACTAGCGAATAAATAAGCCGAAATGAGCTTTCACAAAATCTGAGCTTCCTAAATTAAGTAATAATTAAGTACAAGGGCAACGGGAGGCCGAGTACTTTTTATAAATATTAACAAACGATTATCTATTCAAATACACTTTGTCTATTTAACACTTTGAGTAACTTGTAGACAGCTTTCGTAGAAAATACATGCTATCGGCTACGAAAGTGTTGTCATGAATGTATTAAAAGTCCGCAGTAAGCTCGATTCTCCATACAAACGTAGTTACGCTCTCATTTTAAAACTACGTGTTGGATTGTAAAGAAACTTTGCATATACAATGTCATGAGATATATCTATGTCTGTAATTAGTTTATGTAGCTTCAGATACCATAGTGAAAAAAATACAGCTAATTTAAGTTTTTCATACAAAACTTGTTTTTGCTGTATTTCTTTTGTTTTATAAACTGGAACCATACAAACTAATTACAGACATAGATATACCTCATGTCAATGCAAAGTTTCGTCACAATCCAACACGTAGTTTTAAAATGAGAGCGTAACTACGTTTGTATGAGAGGGTGAAATTCGGCCGAGCTTACTGCGGACTCTTAAGACATTCGCTGCAAATAATTTCATAGCGCTACGCTCGTAGCCGATGCCGTGGTTTGCCCGCAGGAAAGAAAAACCGCCTACGAACAGAGCGCCAGCTAGATGTTGGCTTAGCAAGAAATTAAGGTTTGTCACACACATATTTGCCCTTACCGGGATTCGAACCCGGAACCTTCAGCTTCGTCAGTATGTATTGATTTTTCTTCTGTAAATTTTGTTTTTTTGTCAATACGCTTTCTGTAAATTATATTGTGAATATGTTGTGCCTTAATCTGTGTTTTTGTGTTACCATTTGTATTTAAGCTGTACAATTTTTTTACTTTATTTAATTATCATTTATATATAGTTAATAAACGTATGTCTTTCTTCTTTTAGCTTTTTATGTTGAACACTAATTTGCTTCTTGTGATATTTAGTTCATGAACCCCCACAGCAAGTCCTACCTACTAAGAGCAACCTACATCTAAATGGTATATTTCAGTTAATAACACGTACATTATCGCAAGAGTAAACATTACCTTGATACGAGCCAAACAAACGTAAACTTTGTTATATTTATCTTCATATGAGATCCGTGGTTTATGGAACTGTTTTCGATGGCTGCTACGGAATACGTGGCATTATTTAGGTTACGCACATTTGCACAGACATGCGCAAATGAATAATGTAGGTAAATACCTGTAAGTTATCATGCAACAAAATGATAACATATGATTAACCTCATATGGTTTGTTTAAAAAAAACCCTCGAGTTTTGACTTGAGTTGTCGTTCGATTCGTTCTGATTATGGGAGTCACGTGAGGAATAATAATTGCTTAAGTATGGTTACTAAAATTTTCTTAATTATAACTTGACCAGGCGCAAAAGTAGCTAGTAAGGCGAGGTACCTGTATGTAATAGGATTTACTAATATTCATAGTAGGTATAATAACTGGCACTAATGTGAAACAACAAATTTTGTTAAAAAAAACTTGGTACAAGCTTTTATTTCCGATTGTATTTTCACACTCACCTTTATTTGCACACTCACAAACCACGTTGAGAGGGTTTCCTAAGACTAAGAGCCTAAATACGTCGGGTTTATGTAGTTCCGGAGTTGCTACCCTCCTTTCGTTCTCCATCATCGGAACAGCTCGATGGTGCGTAGGTATTGTATGAAATCAGTGTCACGAAGTAGGTAAACATTACCTACACGTGTTTGCTTCGTTCTAATCGCGCTGCGGCAGGTTAAAGTGTAGCGGCATGTTCTGTTCAACGTATTTATTCGCTGGGTTTCCCGGACTTGAGCGCTAACACGACCGCAATCTTGCAGTTTGTTACAAGTGGTCGCGTGCGGCTCGCCTGTTAGCGCATGCAACGAGCTGTGTATCTCGCTTCTCTTAAATAAGCCTGAAAGATAACTCTTTAACCTTAGCGGTAATACTTTACTCGGGGAAATGCGGCGGAAAACAGAGTAAAGTGTACGCTGCGATTCCAAGAACAAACTGCATTTCTCTTTAATACTCGACTGGAACTACATGCGTGGGTTGGTAATAGTTGCTTTGCAATTGTTTTTATGACCCGAAGCTATTGGTACTTGAGTGTTAACCTTCCTTCTCAGGGTTATTTGCTTATATTAAAATGAAATATTTATTCACAGTCGACCAGCATCTATCTGTTTTGAATCACTAAAATATCTCAACTGTTTCAAAATTCTCATTGTCAAAGTCATATGCCCTGTAGGGTAACTAAATTGTGTGGCGTAATATTTGTTTCTGTTTCAAGTTCATTCATTATTAATACATGTATGAGCTAGAAACCTTGTTTTATCCAACAATCTAATCTAATATTCTAATATTAAGATAGCATCTGATCCTAGATTAGCTTGTCATTTCTTATAACGACTTCTAAATTTCTTTATATGAGTAGTGTTCGCGTACCATCCATTCTCGCGTGTGCTAAGTACCATGTAAAAGACTAGCACGAAAGGCAGTCAAGTAAATATACCTCTATTGGTTCTTAGCTCACTTAAGCTTAGATAAGCCATGCGTCGGGGCTTTAAACGAACGTCTCGAAGGCGTTCGAGCGAAGCTCTCGGCTCGCTTGCCGCTTGGAAAGTTAAGTGGCCTGCGAAGACTTGAACAGAGCAAAGGGCTTTCTCGACTTCTGTGCGCGGTACAGACTGAATCGGCTCTAGTCTATCTTGACCTCTGAGATCACCCCAACTCCTCCGTGCATTGAAGCATAGATGACGGGCATTGTTCACTTTTTGTAGAAAAACGTTTTAATAATATATATTATATACCTTATTTTTCTTGTAAATTCAAATAATACCTACGTCTAAACTACTCTTATAGAAAGGACACGCAGAGACCTTATTATTTATTTCACCACCATCATCATCATATCAGCCGAAAGACGTCCACTGCTGGACATAGGCCTCCCCCAAAGAGTGCCACAATGACCGGTCCTGCGCCACCCGCATCCAGCATATTATTTACTAGCTTCCGCCCGCGACTTCGTCTGCGTGGACTCGGGAAAAAACTATCCTATATTTTAATCCAGGCTATAAACTATCTCTGTGCAAAATTTCATCCAAATCGGTTGAGTCGTTTAATTGTGATTGAGTAACAATCTAAACATCCAAACATCCAAACTTTCGCATTTATAATATTAGTAGGATTTATCGTATGCCAAATTACACACTGTGATATTACTACTAGGCAACCAGCTTCTAGTCATCTCAGACATGTTGTAGGTTGCTTACTTTATCAATATAAAGCCCTTGACTGCTATTTAACGCTGTGATAACTGTTGACACGGTCAGTTGTATATCACATCGGGATGCACAGGCAAGCTGAACGCCGTGTTTACTCACACTTAGTCAGCAACGTAGCATGCGTGCTGGGAAATGCAGTGTATAGTTAATATCTGTTCATAATACGTGAGGGCGGAAACCTCGTACTCACGTAAACTTGTTGTATATATTAGCTAAGCATGGTCAATAAACACAGTCATCAGCTAGTTCTCGAAGTAGTAGTTTCATTCAGAATGAAATGCTCAGAACTTTCTATAACATAGTTAAGGGCTCGCCCTTACATAGTTTGTATATAGGGGTAATCTCCAGAACTAGTGATCCGATTTCAAAAATGACTGCACAAGTATATAGAATGGGCGAAGTGTTATCTATATCACGCGGGTAGAGCAACTACAATACATGTGGCTCTGTGAGCTGTAGAACTCGCGAGCCTGTATTTACAAAAAAATGTTGTAAATAAAAACTAAGTAATACTGCTCACAAAATTTGTCGAGAATCAATTGAGAAATACGAGCTGTAGAGAAGAACAGCAGGACAAACGCCGGACATACGAAATGCGAGCTGTAGAGGAGAACAGCAGGACAACCGTCGGACATACGAAATGCGACCTGTAGAGGAAAACAGCAGGACAAACGCTGGATATACGAAATGCGAGCTGTAGTCCTAGAACAGCAGGACAGACGCCGGACATACGAAATGCGAGCTGTAGAGAGAAAAGCAGGACAAACGCCGGACATACGAAATGCGAGCTGTAGAGGAGAACAGCAGGACAACCGTCGGACATACGAAATGCGAGCTGTAGAGGAGAACAGCAGGACAGACGCCGGACATACGAAATGCGACCTGCAGAGGAGAATAGCAGGACAGACGTCGGACATACGTAATGCGACCTGTAGAGGAGAACAGCAGGACAAACGCCGGACATACGAAATGCGAGCTGTAGAGGAGAACAGCAGTACAGACGCCGGAAATAAGAAATGCGACCTGCAGACTCCTCTGCAGGTCGCATTTCTGCTGCTATTCTCCATAGCAGGACCGACGTCGGACATACGAAATGCGAGGTGTAGAAGAGAACAGCAGAATAAACGCCGGACATACGAAATGCGAGCTATAGAGGAGAACAGCAGGACAAACGTCGGACATACGAAATGCGAGCTGTAGAGGAGAACAGCAGGACAGACGCCGGAAATACGAAATGCGAGCTGTAGAGGAGAACAGCAGGACAGACGCCGAACATACGAAATATTTTTTGACCAAACTGAAAACGAGAACTTCGTACGCTTCACTCGCAGGTTCAATAAGAAAAATCGGAATACGTAGGTACAACGGTACTGCTTGATTCGCTTATACGATGTACCTACTTCCGTGAAATGTTGATCAAATAATTCCGTGTGAAATCTAACGTGTTTCTGGTAATGAATACATAATGTAGAGAGTCATTGTCCTGAATTTGGCTGGGCTGTACCACAGTTTCTCCAGCGGTGCCAAGTAGACTAGATAGCGGCTATCTCGAAGTACTGAAGTGTTTGTACGAGAATGCCACTTTGGACGTCAATCCGACTCCAGGATCGGAGCTCGAAGCCTCTATTCCGCTGCAGCGGGATGTCAGGCAAGGGGATGTTATTTCCTCAAAACTGTTCACCGTTGCACTGGAGGACGTTTTAAGACTGGACTGAAGAAATCTTATATCGAATGTAATGGTCATATTTTGCAATTTTGTTTGGTTTACATTAACTTAGTGACATTTAGTCTGTTAACCTTTTATATATAATTTTAAATTATTATTATGATTTTATTGTAAATTACGGTTTGACATGTAAAAGTGCCCTTGTGGCCTATTTCCAGAATAAATAATTGATTTGATTTGATTTGATTTGATTTGATTTGATTTGAGAAGGCTAGGCATCAACATCAACGGCGAGTACATCACTCATCTTTGGTTTCCTGATGATATAGTAGTCTTGGCTGACACCATCGCTGGAGACCATGGCTGGGAGGTGGGGAGGGCGTGAGTACTGTTCTTGATGACCTCAGTAAAGCCTCCGAGTGATTTGTTCTAAGGATGAACATGTATTAGACAAAGATCATGTCAAACGCCCATGTAGTGTCCCGACTCCAATTTCAATCGGACACTTTACGCTCGAAGTTGTAGACGATTATATATACCTAGGACAGACTGTCCAGTTAGGTAGGTCCAACTTTGAGAAAGAGGTCAATCGTCGAATCCGACTCGGCTGGGCAGCATTTGGGAAGCTACGGCACATCTTTTCGTCCAATATTCCGCAGTGTCACAAGACGAGAGTCTTTGACCAGTGTGTTGCCAGTGATGACGTATGGCACGGAAACGTGGTCGCTTTCTATGGGCCTCATAAGAATGTTCAAAGTCACCCAAAGGCTCTCCTTGCGATCGCGCAGAGGAACTCCCAGCATAGCCCTCTGACTATGCTGGGAGTTCCTCTGCGCGATCGCATCAGAAATGAAGCTATCCGCAGCAGAACCAAGGTAACCGATATAGCCTTCCGAATCGCTAAACTTAAGTGGCAGTGGGCGGGGCACATTGCACGTAGAACCGATGGCCGTTGGGGCGGAAAGGTTCTCGAGTGGCGACCACGTACCGGAAAGCGCAGCGTGGGTAGACCTGGTAAAGGTCGCGGGAGTCCGCTGGATGTGGGTGGCGCAGGACCGGTAATTGTGGCACTCTTTGTGGGTGGCCTATGTCCAGCAGTGGACGTCTTCGGTTGATATGATGATGATGATGATAATAGATTTTTTACACTCAAAAAACAACACAATGCCATTACACCCTGTCCCGACTATACATGACGTATGTACATTATTGCCATATGTTATGCGGTTTACAGCGCAGCGACTACCTCAGGGTCAAATAGCGGCTTATCAGGCTATAAACGTGTTAACTGTTTTTTTGTGCATAATTTAATATCTTTTCGTCCGGAAGCAGGTCACTCCGCCCACATCCCGGGCGATGAATACTATTTAAAGATCAGAGTGACATTAATGATCATAAACTCCACCTTCTAGCAATATTATCTTTCCAACCGTACAATGTACATACTCTTTTGTACATCAGAAACGCAGTATTTCTGCGACCGTTTCGTTCCTTTAGGTACCTACTGATTTGAATATCTTCCCGATACAAATATATTTGATAAGTATCTGGGGAAAAAGTCCACCAAATCTTTTACGTAGGCGGCAGAAAAGTTTTATCGAATCCATTTTTACTATGTAATTGGTAAAGTTCACACATCCAATTAACGTTCCAGATATAATGTCGATTATCTTTGAACTTTCAAGTTTTTCCAAGTCTGAACTGAATAATTATGAAAGTTTGTTTTCCGAAAGCTACTTTTTTTGGAAACTGTTGATAAATCCTGTTTCAACATATTGCTATTTTGCCAATGTAACCTAACATTTGCCAACAGCATTGATGACAAAATACACCTATTTGGTTTGGAAGTGAGTGACCCTGCTTACAAGTTATCATTTTTATTTTTTTTATTTTAAGGAGAGAGAGAAAGAGAGAGAGAGAGAGAATAAAATAGTAGTAAATTATATAAACTCAACACGGAGTGCAAATACTCCTACGAATATATGCATGTATTCTGTATAGGTAGTTACTTTGTATAATCTCTCTTCTCTCAATAGCAAAAATTGCGTAGGTACACATTGTATGGAAAAAGAATTTAAAGTGTACCCGTTTTCTTGCTCTTGAGTGTAATTTAATTCCTTACATTTCTTTATAAACTATATCTAAATGACATTTACGTAGAACTTATAAGTAGGTACTGTATATCTTAGTCGTATTCAAAATAATATATTACCTAGACAAAATAGTAATTGTAATGATTAAGGGTGATTAGATTCATTAGAACTTCAAATCAAAAGCGACGAGTAATAAACCACAACAGTAATACAACATCTCTGAGATTTAATTCTTTGGATATTTGTTTACGGTAGATACTTATTAGGTATATTTATGCATCCATTACAAGGTCATGCTGACAGGCTTTGACAATAACTCCCTCGGAAACAAGACAAAGTCGTTAAATATCTCCTCAGCCGTTCCTTAGCACCCTTAATGTGAATTCAACAGTCTCCTGCGATGATAAAACTAATGACGCAAATTGAATTAAACACTGGCTTAGTTGACATTATACGAATTAGAGAGTAGGATGGAGGCTGCGGCTTGAAGGCCGGTGACATGGGCGTCTAATTACAAAGGAAAGGCAGTCGCTTCTTTGACACGGCAATCACTGCCAATCGCAATGACTGACACCAACAGCTTGGCCGATCGTTACTCGACCTGACCTTTGACATCAATATTAGTAAAAGAGCACGGACTAACCACGTGAATTGCTTCTAAGACTGGTGCTCTTATGCACTAATGTAGCGCGTCATTTCGTAGCGGTACGCGCGCGTACTTGACACTCGTAGCATCGATCGTTTTTTCCGTTATGTAGGAACAAGTCGCCACGAATTTAGATACATACTAGCTTCCGCCCGCGACTTCGTCCGCGTGGACCCGGGATAAAAACTATCCTATATTTTAATCCAGGCTATAAACTATCTTCGTGCAAATCTTACATTCAAATCGGTTTAGCCGTTTAAGCGTGATTGAGTAACAAACATCCAAACATCTAAACTTTCGCATTTATAATATTGGTAGGATTGGCAAGTTCCTGGTAGTAAAATGGGTAATGCCCCATATGATAAATTAAGTTAAAAATACCAAACTTCATAAATTTTTAAGATGAACATTTGGAATGATTCTTTCTAGAAGTTTCTTTGCGCTGCACTTCATAGAAATCCGGGAAAGAGAAATATGTCTAGAAAGTTATAATTTCAGACAGTACGAGTCAAACTCAATGATTTTCATCACATTTGCGAAGAGAAAAATATTTTATCTAGCAAAAAAATCCGGCCAAGTGCGACTCAGACTCGCGCACCGAGGGTTCCGTACAAACCTGTAAGTATATAAGTAATATCTTTAAAATTATAAAATATATTTTTATTATGATGTCACTCAAAATTTACGGTTTTCGAAATTTTTCCTTTATCTGTGCTATGTCGTTGCTTCATAGCACATTTTAGTATTTCTATGTTGAATTATAATCTTTTTTGGTGTTTGTTTTAAAAGTGACGTGTGAGTGACAGATAAAATTTAAGAAAATAACAATATAGTCTCTATAGAAAATACAGTCTCTGTTGGATTATGGAACACTGTAGGAACAAAAGTAATGACAAATCACATCAGCAGGTTAATTTTTATGCGAATTGGAAGCTTTTTACATCAAGCGAACCACAAACATACAAAACACCAACAACATCGACCAAGGATGTTGCAACACGTCCGAAATGTCGGAGTAAATAAATACAGATAATAGGGCACCTTAAAATTATTGTGTACAGATTTAATTTAAGTAACGTGTTTATGCATATCTATACAACAAGCACAGACAATCTATCTTCTTACCTGCCTATAGCCCTACCTGTACCTACTTATAAGTTTCTTTATAAGTCTTTTTTGAATTCAATAAATAAACAATAACAACAAGCGGACAAGCTGACGATTTTCCTGAAGGAGGAGATCTGGCCGATCGATGGGTGTACTTTTCCGGCGGTTTCTAGGCTGGTTGCTGCACATGCGCTGCGCGTGATCTGGCCGATGGTTGTACTTTTCCGGCGGTTTCGAGGCTGGTTGCTGCACATGCGCTGCGCGTGATCTGGCCGATGGGTGTACTTTTCCGGCGGTTTCGAGGCTGGTTGCTGAACATCCGCCGCGCGTCGCCGTCTTAACGTGTTATTGTGTTATAAGTTTTGTATATTGATATGTATAGACTGTTTGTAAGGTACCTATTTGTTAAAATGGGCCTTGTTACCTGACGTAAATAAATACATAAATATAGGCGATACTTATTTACACCTCTAAACGAACCAAATTATGTTATTAAATATTTTGTGTCAATTTATCGCGGAAGTTACCACGACAAGACAACACTCGAAATTGTGCGATCTGTATTGCCAGCACAGACCTCCGTACCGGAAATACAGGGGCTTCATATTATGATGGTTTATTTTTTCCTCTGTATCATGACGTTTAAAATTGGATCGTGGTAACTTCTACATTAAATTGACACAAAAAATATTTAATAACATAATTTGGTACGTTAAGAGGTGTACAGGTAAACACAATTAATATGGCGCGCGCTCAGAGGTTATTTGTGGGCGCGCGTCAAGGCGTTTATAAGTAGTTGATCGAGAGGCTATTATTGCTTAAATCGCGCCTTATTACTTGGGTCTTGCTGTAAATAAATAAAGTTAATATTATAAAGAGGAAATGTCTGTGAGATTATTTCTGCGTAAAATGTAAGTTTGTATGTTTTGTGTAATCTCGGGAACCGTTTATACGATTTCAAAAAATATTTCACCTACATGTAGAATTAAGTTTCAGGATATTTATAGGCTATATTTCGTCCTTTGCAATACGCGGGTAAAACCGCGCGGACAGCCAGTCATTTAATATAATGAAACGATAGAGTTAATTTTCATACAAACTGAATACTTAATTGTCGTCACAAAATTGGCACTACGAATTTTTTTTTGTATGACGGCTAACGCTAATCGGGTACAAAAGTTATTTGAAAATGCCCAATTGCGCGGGATTAAGATCCACTTAAATAAATTAGTATAGGTAGATCTATTATTATTGGGTATGTAATAATAATAATAAGTAGATCTAAGCTTTGGTGGTAATTTGGTCAATTTTTCATCCTACAGGATACAATTGTAAATACAAAAAAAAAACAACCGAATTGAGAACCTCCTCCTTTTTTTTGAAGTTGGTTAAAAAAGGAAGGAATAAGCACATCCGTCTGTTTCTTGATTGGAATAGCCGATTTGGGACCGATGGGATAGACTGCCAGTCGTTCTCGTGTTCACCCGTTTTTTTCAAAGTATATAGGTACCCCATTAAAGCCTATCTCGATCTCGACGAGTCTATATATACGCGTCTTTCAGAGCAACGTAATCGTTACTGTTTAAGTGGAACCCTCTGTCTGTCATTGTGGGGTGTAACGTGTAACGACTATACTTGAAACCATAATTAGATTCCAAAAAATAACCTTAAAATTGCCAATGAAATTAAAAAAATACCGACACTGGCAAACTTAGACTCTTCCAAATGATGGACGTAGTTAAAAACTAGCTACACCCATCATTTGGAAGAGTGTAAGTTTATTTATTTTTTTGTAATCTAATTATGGTTTCAAGTATACGAACGTGCGTCACCTGGGGCACAATACCTACAGCAGACGTTACGCCTTCATATTTTAAAATTGCCTGCCCATTTGTCTTGGGTTAATTGTGCAGACGTTTTATTTGTAGTATCGTTACGGAACGGTACAATTACTGTCGTGGTTATTTGAGATATAAACAAAATTTATTCAAAAACTTTAGACAGTTTTAATAAGAAATCGACTATTTTTATCGAGCTGCAAGTGCAGGTAAGATAGAGGTAAAAGGTCAGAGCAGTTTTGTATGCGGTACTACTTAAGGCTTCCACCCACCCGAACGCGTGTCGTGCGCGGCGCGTGTACTGCGCGGGCCCGAGCAAGTTGTAAAGCATTGAAACTACACTTCAAACACACGTCGAACGCGGTCCGAACTATATAAATAGTGCAAGTTCTATCGAGACAATTATGTGTGAGACAATTGATGCCAAATGATTGTCTGTCACCAAGGACAAGGAAATTTAAGTTAACAGTTGACTTGTTATTAAGGTGGTATTTATTGATAGTTGTAAGAATAGTTCATCCCCTTTCTTCCTATGGGCCACCCCTTTTCTTCCAGTGGGTGTCGTTAGAGTCGTACTAAGGGAACAGGGTTGAAGTGTGTTGTGGGCGATGGGCTAGCGATCTATAACATTTTGTCGATCTTTTATACCTACATTTATGCTAAAAGTGGCACTGGAACATAACGATTCATGTGTTCTGCCTACCCCTTTTGGGAATGAAGGCGTGAAACTATGTATGTAAGTAATAGTGCGTTAGTTGGTGCTTGTGCAAGTGTGCGGGTGTGAATGGCGCGGGCCGCGGAGGGGGCCGCGGAGGGGGTCGGGGACGGGTATCGACGCGCGCGGCGCGCCTGCGCCCGCCACTCACCTGTTGCCGCGAGGCCGTGGAAATATACTCTCTCAAATTAAGGCGGACACCTGATACGGAAAAGCAAAGTTTTGATACATAGTCACAAACGCCATACTCCATCATCGCCCCTTGAAATTTAAGGTGTCCCTTGTCCCAGTCTTTTACTCCCGATTTAGGTACTTTATTATTGTTCACGATGAGCCGGGCGGTATATTTTTTTATTTTAACCATATTCCAAGGTATATTTTACCATTTCGTAGGAAAGGATGAAACGGAAGATTGGAGAGCAAGTGAAGATATGATTATAGATAATTTATGAAAATATTTTAACAATGTTCGTCAAATTGTAGTTATGGTTGACCATAGTTGCCGTTATGCAAAGCCTGATCTATGAATAGGTACCAAGAAATATCCTTAGGAACTGAAAAAGTTTATTAGACTTCTTAAGGGTAGATAAACTACACACGTACTTGAAAAGAAAAATGAAGCGAAAAAGAAGATCAATCCCATCTCAATATCCGTGCTCGTTGAACAAAAACACTTACCTATGCGCTTACGCAAGCGAGCGTGCCTGGCCCAGGATGTTTCGTATATGATTTCATTTCGTCAATATCGCGTTCCGGAATAGGGGTACTTACCCTTCCGATGACAGCTACTACTGACGGAGTAAGTAACACACGTAGGTAGAGCTTAGCAATGAAAAGAGCATTTTCTATTCATGCCCGGTTTATTTTTTACTCAGTAAGTTATTACCACCAGATACTTTTGTCAATATTGTACCAATATGGGATTCGAGGCAATGTTCATAATTTAATAAAATCATACCTTATCGGGCGCAAACAATGCACACAAATAGATAGGTTATGTATGAAAAGCAAAAAAGAAGTCCTTTACACATCTGACTGTAAAGAAATAAGTTATGGCGTCCCACAAGGGAGTGTTCTAGGCCCTCTTCTCTTTCTGATCTATATTAACAACCTACCAAGCATAATAAATCACCCAATGGTGTTATTTGCAGATGACAGCACTGTTATACTTACAGAGAGAGACATGCATGTTCACTAAGATAATATTAATAGTACTTTAAGTTTGATAATTAAATGGCTGAACAGAAACAATCTTCATGTAAATCTCGAAAAGACGAATATTATGAATTTCAAACTACGTATTAAAAATGCACCCAATCTGACAATAACTTACAATGATCAAAAAATTAATGAAACTGACTCAACAAAATTTTTAGGATTAAGCTTAGATAATAGTTTGACATGGAAAAATCAAATTGACATTGTATGTAAAAAACTTAACCAATTTTGTTATGCTATATATAACTTAAGGAAAGTGGTGAACCAATCAGCAGTATTGACAGTTTACCACGCATATGTTACAGCTACCTTAAGATATGGCATAATATTTTGGGGGAATGCTACAGATCGTGAATTAGTATTCAGGAGCCAAAAGAAATGCTTAAGAGCAGTATTTGGCATTAGACAAATGGAAACGTGCAAACCACATTTCATTAGGTTAAAAATATTAACAATGCCCTGTCTTTACATATATGAGACCTGTATCTATGTAAAATGTAATATGGATCAATTTTCGAAATTTAATAGCGTACGTCAAAAAGGAAAAAATAATTTTAGGCCATCCAGAACAGCTTTCATGTCGAAAAGTATATTTGGAATGGCACCCAGAATATTTAACAAATTACCATCGTCAATTTTAAAGTGACTGAAGATGACTTAATAGAGTTTAAGAAAAAATTGTATACGTTTTTAGCATTCAAGGCTTATTACATAACTAAAGAATTTTTAAATGACATTTTTAGGGATTGAACTTAGTATTGTAACAACTTGTGCATGCGATACACATTACCATAATATATTTGCATGTCTGTATGACGAAACATGTAGATCTATATATTTTAATTAAGTTACCTACTTTTTACCATGTTTTGAGCAAATAAAGTTCTGATTCTGATTCTGATTTGGGCATTTTCAACGTAGATTAAGCTGAATGAATTATTTGTTTACACCATCAGAGGGGTAATCACGTAACGGTTCAAACGCGCGTTAGGACAATGCAACTGACAGTTTTCCATATAAAAAGTGACATTAGATCTACCAGGGGCCGTAGACAAGGTTACAATCGACAAGCGCTAACGCCAATACAAAATACTAAAATGTAGGGGAATGACAGATGCCGACGAATCACTTCGTTAACATCTGTTATTCCCATACATTTTATTCGTTTTCTATTGGCGTTAGCGCTTGTCGATTGTAACCTTGTCTAGGCCCCCTGACGTGCGTACAATGCGTTACGTGATCGACCTGCAGAAGAGAAAAATGACATTCGAGTTATACCTACCTAATTGACGAGGGTTTCCACGAGGAAACCCAACAATGAATACCACCCTACATGCGAAGTTGTGTGTTTAAGTTTAGCCGGACTAGGCGCGAGCCGGACGATCGCAGAGTCCCGGCGGGGTTGACGCCGAGTTGGTTCCGGTCACAATTACGCGAAATGGTGACTTCTCGACTATTCGTTTGTCAAATCCCGACGACGCCACGGGGATAAAACTCGTGTTGAAATAATAGTACATTATTGCCAAGGCGCGGAAAGAAACGAGTTTGGACGAAGTGGTTGGCAGGCCGAGTCAGGCAACCCCGGTTTTCACCAAGGTAAATATAGTGCTTTTCTCAAACATGCGAGGAAATAATACAAAGACATTACAAAAAACATACTGTGACATACCTAATAACGCGGTGATACTTGTACTATGATTTAGCTGTAAGGTTTCTTTTTACGAATTCTTTTAAAAGCGGTATTCACTTCACACTTCTTTTAAGTAATTAATATAACGCATTTAATTAATTTCATGTTTCATGTATCTCAAATACCAAAATGAATTTAATACATTAATTTTTTAACCATAAACAATAAAGAGCGAAAAAAATGAAAACCGCGCGGTTCGCGGGTGTTTTTTATTGGCTGAATGTGATTTTTCCTTAGTCGTTTCGATTTAGTATGGCGCTATCAAGATTTTAAAAAGTTTAACGCAGTGGGAAATAATGGGTTTTGTATGGGTTATTATACTTCTAGGCAGGGAAGAGACTTAACTTTTTAAATGTTGGCGGGTAAAAATTAGTCACTTCGCGCATTCGTTTTACAAACGAAATGCGACGCTTTCCGAGCATGTTTGAGAAAATGAATTTTGTTCTGCAAGTAGGCCGCAATTGCACTTGTACAAGTCAAATTCTAACAGCGTGTCTGAAA
Source organism: Epinotia bilunana (assembly GCA_947049275.1). NCBI lineage: Eukaryota > Metazoa > Arthropoda > Insecta > Lepidoptera > Tortricidae > Epinotia > Epinotia bilunana. Next base: position 9,070,372 of record OX346263.1, on the reverse strand, counting down.
AAGAAGACCACTGTCAAGAAGAAACGACGAAACAAACTCAACAGTAGTAACTTTGTGCCAAAAATAAGGTTAATTATTACCTATAGAATGATTGTACTTAACCTACTTAAAATAAGTAAACCTGAATATGAATGCAAGTTTAGCCCAACTTTGAAACTTCTATACACCTCGTAGTTTTGTTTATGCAAAAATACCTCGGACCAACCTATCGTCACGGTTCGAAAAATAAATCACTCGACAATTACTCAGCGAACAATTTGCGACTTACCTAGAAGTTTTAAGCGTGCACTTAAGCAATGCTTTTTCAGCAGTGTGCAATGCAGTTCGGAGCAACTTCTAAGAATTTTATGTTAAGTTAGCAACTTTAAACAAAGTCCCAGTTATAAGAAGGCCAAAAATCACCTATAATTAGAAACTACATTGCACTTTGTTGTGCAAACGAACAAATACCCAAGAACATTTGTTTCATGTGTTCTATTTCTATTTTCATTAGTGAATCGAAATATAGCCATCTACGAGTATTGGGTTTGAATGCTTTGGGAATTAGGTTTCAAAGTGCTATCAAATCGGGTAATTGAAGGCAGCGAGCGTGTAATCTTTTGCGGATTATAGTTTATATTGGGCTAGGACATCCTAATGTGCTGAATAAGTGAGTAATAAAAATACGAAGCTATGCTATATTCGGCGCAGTACGAGGTCGGATTTACTGAAATGTATCAGTTGAGATATTATCTATGATATTCTTCATTGTGCCAGGTTTAAGTAATAGAACGAGCGAGCGAAGCGAATGAAGTTCTATATGCTTCAGCTTGGGCCGATAATCGTTTGTGTCCTATGTCTGTCTCGCTGTCACGCTGTCCCGCTGCGCTATCGTTAATTTCATCGAGAAAAGAAATGTACACAGTTACCCTTCATTATTTGGTTGCTACGCAGACAAATATTGTCTCACTCTGCCCATGCGCAATGACCTTTAGTGACTTCTCGTCTTATGCCGCGTAGACTATTTCCTATGTACTAAAATGCAAAATGCCTTCGTTAGTTTCAGATGATGGGGAACTTATTATAAATTTTATTTAGAAGTATAGTTTTACCTATAATATCTGTATGGTAACACAGAAATGTAGCAGGTAACTATTTATGTATTTACATGTCACTACTATTGCAAAATGTATTTCAGGCCTGTAAAAAGACTTGAGGCTTACTTACACAATAAACATTTTTAGTTTGAGTTCATTGTACTACTTAAATATATTTTAATATATACTATTTACCATTGATGTACATATATTAAATTATATATATTAATCAAACGTCTCAGTTGTACTAGTGCAATTAACACTATGGTATTTCAATCACGTGCGTACAGACAATTAGACTAGGAGTCAATCAGACACTTAGTTTCAGAGTCTTATTTGATATGAATGTGTTTCGCACGTTCGTTTTGTCATTTTAACTCGGTGCATGGAAGCCAGCGCGCAATAATTAGAATGCGGGCGTTTTTTTATCAAACCTCTGCATATATTCTTACACTGATACCTATCTATCATAATAATTGCCTTCATACTTAGATTAGTCAATGATTTACCCCGGGGGTGCGTTTCGGAACGTACATTATTTTTTATCGAATTTCTATGTCGCCATGGTGACTTGTTTCCTCTATTAATTTGGTAAGTAATATTGCTGCAATAGCTTCAAACCATCAGCGGCAGCATGCAGAGTTTTATAGCGGACTCTTGATTTGTTGCGTGGCTGGGTTTTTAAGAAGTTATCTTCAAGAAATCGAAAATGTGTGTGCATGCTTTTAATGACTTGCAATCTTCCTTGATTTGTTATCTTTATTGCCAAGTCACAAAATTTTATTTAGCTAGCAAATAAAGAATAATAAGAATGCCTGAGACTTGGTACTACGAAATATCTCACCACTTTTTACGGCGGAAGAGTTTCGAGACTTTGGCCTCTTTTTTATATGGAATGTTTTTTATGGGATCTCACTTCTTTTTGTAGGTTATTGTGTAATCAATATCCCATTCTTTTTCCATCAATTTCTCATTCACTGCAAATATAACTTCCTATATGTTTATATGGGATTACAAAGTTATTTATGCAGTTTATTTTTTGCCTCATTCACTGCAAATATAACTTTGTAATCAAATATGCGTATATGGGATTACGAAGTTATTTATGCAGTTGGTGTATCTAGAAAACTGGATTTAAATTGCATTTTTTTGGTGTTCCCTTGATTTATACACTAAAAAATAATTGCATTCTAAATTTGAAGCTTCTATGTCTGCTAGAAGTGCCTTAGACTTTTGATGATCGGTGAGTCAGTCAGTGGGTGACAAAATTAAGAAACATTGACTAGTTATAAATCTTAAACCGCTGGTTTAATTTGAGTGAAATTTGAAATAAGTATATCGAGTTCATACAATGCGTGCTTGGTTAATGAAAATGCAAGGCTTCTACTAGTAGTTTTATCCACAACGAAGTTATAGGGGGGTCGAAAATGGCTTGAACTGCTTCGAGAAAAGGATGGTCAGGCCGTGCCGCTGTTTTGCTCGACTTGGCAGGGGCTAAGTCGAGCAAAACATTACAGCCGTGCCCCCAGACAACTGTAGTGTGCTTGATGCCAGTATATAGTTAGTACCATTAGTAGGTTCGCGCGGGATAATTCGTTCACTGCAATTACGTATTCATTTACATTAGGTATTCATTGCAATAACAGTCGTGCAATTAATTTACTCTACTCTTGTTAATTAACTACCAATAAATACACGATAACGATACGATTAACCAAAGCATGTATTACATTTTAATTTGAAAAAGTGCATCGTGTCTTGTGTAATCAATATGAATGAATGAAAATAGCGGTAAAGGGCAAAGTCTTGTGTATATTATAGCCTACGAGCGACATTTATCTCAGTCATATGTAATTTTATGGTTCAGAGGGATCCATTCCGTGAGCAATATATTTCAGAGCCTTGCACTCGGCGGGAAAACGAGAACACCCATTATCATTTAGAAAAATACATTTTATAAACGAGTTTATTCCTCGTGACAACATCCAGTTGCTTTTACGTGTAGGCACAAGTAGAACAGTAAAAGGGAATAACGTGAACGAATTTTAGACAGTCCATCAAATGATTCTACGCATCTAGTTTTATTAAGTTTTTGGACTGCAGTCTTCAATCATTGTCGTAATATTTTAACACATTGGTGTAGTACACGTAGTAAGTGCGCATATCACGGAATACGGTGTTTGACTTATAGTCAAATCAGGAACTTTTTATGAAACTTCAAAAACTCTGTTAATCATTTAGTTTGTAGCGAAACATTAGTGATGTCACATTTATCGTCAAAAGTATTCATTTTTTTGGTTTTTAATTTTATTGACCACCCGTTAGCCTAGTGGGTAGTGACGCTGCCTACGAAGCTATTAAAGGTCCTGGGTTCGAATCCCGGTAAGGGCAAATATTTGTGTGATGAGCTGTATTTATGTAAGTATTTATATCTACGAGTATTCAATATATCGTCGTCTAGTACCCATAACACAAGCCTCATTGAGCTTACCTTGGGGCAAGTTCGATTTGTGTAAGGCTTTCCCCTAATATTTATTTATTTATTATTGTCATTTTCCAAATATTTCGTAAGTTTGGTTTGTTAAAATAAAGATTCAGAAAGTAGGACCGATATGCCATCCGAGATATTTGACATAAGGGGAAAATATATCGCTTTCTTCTATTACATCCATGTCCTTAAAATTACAAAACCGAATGACAGTGACATCTTATTGGGGATATGATATCCTGTCAAGTATTGCAAAAGGGATACAGGCGTACGCTAGATGCACTTTTCTTTTATATTGCTATTATTTATCGTTCGCAGTTGTCGGGCCTGTTCAGGTGTAAAGCTGTCGGAAGTTCTAATTGACCTGTTGCGTGCCTGTGACTGATGGACAGACGATGTCGAAGAATTCTTGTCCATGGTCACGCTCGGGCCCTCCAGACTTCGACGGCCTGTCCATATACATTAATTAATAAAGTATTAACATGATTTGCGGGAAGCATTATAGGAAGATTTAGGATTTTCCTCGGTCCGCTGACTATAGGACTTCTCAAAAGAAGGTGAGAAACAGCTATATCTATCGAATTACATCTTATAAGGCATACCGTTAGGTTATATAGGGCCTACGTTAAATATAATGATTGAGATGAAAGAAAAGACTTTTTTGTATGGAAATACACGTGTTTATGGTGTATACAAACATTATTTCCCCTATCACCCTCCTCGTAGTGCGCTCTCCGTACTTAAGGTAGTCCATACAAAACGTCTTTTGACATTCGCAGGCTAACGGCGTCATATTTTAAGAAACGTATGGAACAAGCTTTCATAAATTCGCTTTCCATTTGCGCGAAAGTGCCCTTTCCAAGAATAAACTTGTATAAACTAGAATAATTTGAGAAACTAGAATAGTTTTCCCAAAGTATCACGCACCAAACTAATTTCTCAAATTATAATAAAATATAAGCTATCTTAAAATATCACGCTGTTAGCCTCCGAATGTCAATTTAAACGTTTTGTATGGTAAACGAACCACCTTAACAGAAGTTTTTAATGAGGTTTAAAGTTTATTTAGGTTGTAATGATTATACATTTTTATTGTAATGACTTATACCAATCCCATCAACGTTATTGAATTGATTTGAGGCGGATCTGTTCACGCCCCTATGTGGGATTAACTTAATAGCAGTGTTGCTTAATGGAAACTACAATCTCTTTTTCAATATTTATTACTATCCTACTAATATTATAACTGTGAGAGTTTGGTTGGATATTTAGAAGCTTGTTACTCAATCAATTGAAAGATACGGTAATTAGTCAATTTGTATCACTAAAGTTATTCACCAAATTTGAAATTGTAGATACGGGAGTACGCGGACAAATTCGTGGGAAAATAGGCGTTTTCCGAAAAAGTGTAAGTACCTACATTACTTTTATTCAATTGATTTTTTTTGTTCGATAGTACCTATCAACGATTCAGAGTAAGAAAAACCTAAAAAAATAATTCTGGAAAAAAAGTTCATGTACCTACTACTTGTTTTTTAAACGCTCAAATGCCAGTTATTATACATAGAAATGCAGGTATAATACATTTACTTGCATTAAGGATTTATTTATTAATCACAAGCAAGTAGTATTCCCGCACGAGCGATAAATTAATATGTGCTGCGTGTCGTGGGTGTGAGATTTAATAAAGAGAGTGAATAAGTGCGGACAGCTGGATAACACACGGGGTGGCGGCGTCCGACGCATTCGTTCACATTAGGTACTCGTATCTGCAGGGCGGCTACAGCTGGATAACACGCGGGGTCGGCGGCGTCCGGCGCATTCGTTCACATTAGTTACTCGTATCCGCAGGGCGGCTACAGCTGGATAACACGCGGGGTCGGCGGCGTCCGGCGCATTCGTTCACATTAGGTACTCGTATCTGCAGGGCGGCTACAGCTGGATAACACGCGGGGTCGGCGGCGTCCGGCGCATTCGTTCACATTAGTTACTCGTATCCGCAGGGCGGCTACAGCTGGATAACACGCGGGGTCGGCGGCGTCCGGCGTATTCGTTCACATTAGTTACTCGTATCTACAGGGCGGCTACAGTTGGATAACACGCGGGGTCGGCGGCGTCCAGCGCATTCGTTCACATTAGTTACTCGTATGCGCAGGGCGGCTACAGCTGGATAACACGCGGGGTCGGCGGCGTCCAGCGCATTCGTTCACATTAGTTACTCGTATCTGCAGGGCGGCTACAGCTGGATAACACGCGGGGTCGGCGGCGTCCAGTGCATTCGTTCACATTAGTTACTCGTATCCGCAGGGCGGCTACAGCTGGATAACACGCGGGGTCGGCGGCGTCCAGCGCATTCATTCACATTAGTTACTCGTATCCGCAGGGCGGCTACAGCTGGATAACACGCGGGGTCGGCGGCGTCCAGCGCATTCGTTCACATTAGTTACTCGTATCTGCAGGGCGGCTACAGCTGGATAACACGCGGGGTCGGCGGCGTCCGGCGCATTCGTTCACATTAGTTACTCGTATCCGCAGGGCGGCTACAGCTGGATAACACGCGGGGTCGGCGGCGTCCAGCGCATTCGTTCACATTAGTTACTCATATCTGCAGGGCGGCTACAGCTGGATAACACGCGGGGTCGGCGGCGTCCGGCGCATTCGTTCACATTAGTTACTCGTATCTACAGGGCGGCTACAGCTGGATAACACGCGGGGTCGGCGGCGTCCGGCGCATTCGTTCACATTAGTTACTCGTATCTGCAGGGCGGCTACAGCTGGATAACACGCGGGGTCGGCGGCGTCCGGCGCATTCGTTCACATTAGTTACTCGTATCTGCAGGGCGGCTACAGCTGGATAACACGCGGGTCGGCGGCATCCGGCGTATTCGTTCACATTAGGTAAGTACTCGTATCTGCAGGGCGGCTCAGGCTGCCACACATACACGAGTACAACACAAGCTTTACGCTGACCAGTATCGTCTTTATTTACTCATGCTCGGAAATAATACGCTTTTATAAGATCTTGTGCTTTAATAATGACATGATCTTTTGCTTTATTAATAAATCGTACACGTGCCACTTTCAGTCTTTCATGTCTCTGTCTTTAAATAGATATAAGATATTTATTCATAAACCATGTCAATTGTGTTTGAATAAATACAGTAGAAGCATAACATTAAAGAAATTCATGAAAAACAATGTCCATTTAACTAAAACACAAACAATCAAAATGTCAGGAACATCAAAGTGGGAATATGTCTTGGGCTTCAGATGATGTTTGTTTATTTTTTCATTATATTTGTTCTCTGTATCATATCGTTATAATTTGAGCGTGGAAACTTATAGGTTAAATGAAAACGAAATAATAATAATTTGTTTTGTTAAGAGGTGTATGTAGTCACTGTAGTCAGTGATGTCCCATTCTGTCAAGTATCGTATGTATTACCAGCCAAGATGCTTACAGGCATCTGTATTAATGTGGCAAGATTAAGAGGTTGCCACTGAAAAATGTAGGTCACCTTATCACCTATTATCTACGGGTAATAATGTAACCTGTCACGTTATAGAAACAATTGTTGTCATATTACTTACCTATTACGTTAATCGTTCGTAATTGTATGCTAGGTAATTAGATAATAAAACCGGCCAAGTGCGTGTCGGGCCACGCGCAGTGTAGGGTTCCGTATTGCCTGTCTGTCTTAGTTACATCGACGTGCGGTGCGGTTGCGTCGGCCGAATTTGTACGAAAATCGGTCTTTCCAAGTACACATTAAGTTGGTCGACTATTACTCGGTAACTACTTATGGTGATCGTTTTCCTTTTAAATTCATTATATGTACTATTACCACAAAAAAATTCACATCCCCCGTAGTAGCCATTTAGCTGGCAGGGGGGAGACACATGACTCGAACAAAAATTAGGGCTCTGAAGCCCAATATCTCGCAAAACTAATCACTGATTTAAAAAAATGGTTTTAGGAAACCCATTACAATCTTTTAAATGAGCTATCCAACGATACCCCACACCGTGGGTTTAACGAGAAAAAATGACATCCCCGCTTTAGGCGTAGGGGAGGTACCATAAAAAAAAATTTTTTCAAGATTTTATTGTAAGTACTGTTTTGTCGGCGTGATTGATTTTTATACCCATGCCGAATTACAGTTTTCTAGTAGTAATGGTTACTGAGCTAAGCCGAAGACGGACAGACAGACAGACAGACGGACATGGCGAAACTATAAGGGTTCCTTGTTGACTACGGAACCCTAAAAAAGGGCGTTTTCCTGATAAGTTTGTCTTTTAGGTGAACTACTATGAACATGAATAATCAAAATCATCACATACTTAATTAGGCCGGGAACCCATCATTTTACCGGAAATCGTTTCATCGATTATCGTTTCCTAAACAATATTCTCAGAATTTTATCATTCCTTGGGAATCATTCATCGAACTTAGTAAGATCGCTCATTTTGCTCTAGGTAATTATCTTTTACACAAGGATCAACTCATCGAATTTTACATCATTATTTTATTGTCCATCGACATACTTAGTCGTTCATCGAATCGCCTTTACTATAATGTTGGTTTAACGTTATCTTATCTTATCTTATCTAGATGAGGGCCCTTTCGGATGCACTTCGACCCAGCGGGATCTTTTGTGCATTTGCCCTCTCCTTTATGCCTACTCCCAAGCTCGCTCCATTTCCACAAAGCTGATGCAGCTCAGCGGGAGCACCTTGAATTCCTTTGGTTGCGGATAGCCGTTACCAAAGTAATTCATTCTTTGTCTGGCAAGGGCATGCCATTCACACAATAAGTGTTCCATGGTCTCATCCTCCTCGCCACACATTCTACAGTCTAAACTATCCGACAGTCCCATCTTGGCCAAGAGATCCTGATCCTTGACCCCGAAGTGACCTGTGAACACCCCAATATGATGAATCCAGTAGGAGTTGCTTCCTACTGGATTTCCAGAGCTTGTTACTCGTAGTTCAGCCCGAGTCCACTCCTTCTATGAAGAGCTTTGAGTGCCTTAAGCCCGCCTCATTCCTCCACTCGTGTTGGTGTTTGGTTTTGGCGTAGGCTTTAAAGGCTGAAGTTATGGTTCCCTGCGAGAGTCCCACAAATGGTTCTGGACCTACAAAGTGATTTGTAGACCCCCCTCTCGCAAACTCATCCGCTCTTTCGTTGCCGATGTAGCCCTCGTGCCCTGGTATCCAAACTATCCATTTTAAATCCGTCCGTGTACCATATGCTGTCTTCGATACCAGACCTCGGTGGTTCTAGACCTTCGGCCCATTCACCCCTGGATGGAACTTTTGTTGTGTAGTTCCTATGGAATACATACTTGGGTAGCATTTTGTCACATCCCATGTTTGCTATTCTTCTTGTACGGTGTCTATTTAACGGTAGTTTCAGTTCCAAAAAATCTTATTATTTCGAGATCCCTGAACAATATATTTTAAAACGTGTACTCATAGAGATTGTTTACAATGTCATACTATTATGTACTTTAATGGTTATAGGCGACTGCGGATTATACCGGCTAATAATCAATTGTGGAATAAATTAAAATAATAGTACTGTTGTCTTGCTGGAATACTGTTGAAACTTAAATCAATCATTGATTTGCGAAAATATTTTTACTGAAACCGTTTGTTTTAAAAATAAATCCCAATTTAATATGTTCATAGGCTACGCGTGCGATAACTTTTACGTGGTCTGGAATCGACGTGTTTATTGTGTTTATTTTTGAATTTGTCTCACGTGTTGCTTATTCAGGGTCCATGACGACAAACATAAATATATGCATAGTACTCTTTGCATGTGACGTATCTACGGATAATTTCCGCTACATACTTAGCAGATAAATTGGTATGAAACTCCAGTCAGATAGAGTTAGAACACGGGCACATGATGAAATCATGCTTTTTCATTGATCCATAAAGAGGAAAGATGTTCCGAAAATATGTCTCTATATTTAGACAAAAAATACCGCACAGAAATGGATATAAATATATGGCGTCGGCATTGGTAAGTGTCGCACGTCCGGCGACTGTACGTGGTGCGTCGCCATACTATAGAAGTATCGACGGATTAGTTTTGAGCTCGATTCTCATTCATGAGCTAAATACAACCATGTTGTGTGTTAAAGAGAGTTCAAGTTTCATAGCCCATTTTTGTTACACCTTGTATAACAATTTCATCTCAACCTCATCCCAGTACGCGCGTCTCGGTCACACGCACATGGCTATACGTTCGTGGAAGAGGGACGCGACATCATTTTAGTACGTCAAAAATACGTTCCGAAAAGGAGCCCCTATCCTGAAACTTCAATTCCTCACTGTTTTTGATGAAACGTGCCGGTTTCTATGGAACACCCACTTACATACATATTTTACGGACAGGTTTGCGAATCTGTTTTGAATGCAAGCATTCGTTGAGCCGCTTTACCGAAACCCCGAACAGGTTAAAAACCACTAATCCAAGAAGGTACTACCGTGCCTCAATAAATTAACTACATTTCAATACTAAAGGCTGATTCTGAAGGTGACATCCTTATTTAGCACTCGAATGACGGGATTTATGCAGGCGTTAAAACAATTTTCACCTATATATATACTTATATGTAAGTAATAAATAAATAGATTAGATTAATTTATTTCATGACATAAATTACAGTACATTATTCCGTGTCAGATTTAAAAGGTAAAAGTGACACGTCAGTCAGTTTATTCATTTTTCAATAAGTAGGATTTACCGAAACATATAAATAACCTTGAGTATATTTTTATTATGCATTAAACACATGTAATCTTGTCCTGTAGTAACTTTGATAGGTACTCCTTATATTAACATAAATCAAAGTGATTTGTCCCACAATTGGTTAAAGTGGTATACCACACTATCACAGGTATTTGGTTACGTGAGAGCAGCTGCGAGAGCGTCGCAACTAAATTCTTGAATTACTCGTAGATGTTGAGATTAGATGTGAATATTTTTGGTTGATGCTCTCTCGCTTGAGCGAGCGCGTCAAAGAATGTGTGTTAATTTTGTTTGACATATTAAAATATCATCATCATATCAACCGAAAGACGTCCACTGCTGGACATGGACATATGCCTCGCCCAAAGAGTGCCAGTGATCGGTCCTGCGTTACCCTCATCCAGCGGACTCCCGCGACCTTTATCAGTCCACCTTGTGGGGGGGCGTCTACTCACACTGCGTGTTCCGATACGTGGTTGCCACTCGAGAACCGTTCCGCCCCAACGGCCATCGGTTTGACATACTGACTATGAAATTGAATTCGAATTAATTATAAAGTTATCGCGTGATAACCGACTAGAAAAGCCGCCACTTTCTATGAAACGGTGCGAGAGAAATGCTTTATCTTGCCATTGTCACGCGATGAACGAACCATCACCATAGACCCGTGGGTATAGAAAATGTTCAGCAATGAAAACAGTCTATAATCTCTGATCTCTAACAAACCATGACAATGGCTAAATAAGCGGTGATTTGTACGATTAGTTCGCTTGGCCCGGCACAATGGCAGTGTTAAATTGTTCAGATATTTGGATTGTTAGCATTAATCACGTTAATTTTTCAATATTCGTTTTCTTATTAAAAGTAGCGAATTGCTAATATAAAACAACCTAGACTACACTACGTGATTAGGTCGAGGTGCTAAGATGTTCTGAGTTATGGCAATCTATATATATAAAAGAAGACTTCCTGACTGATTCATCACCGCACAGCCGAAACTACTGGGACTTGAAATTTGAAATTTACACCAGAACTTCCTTTTATGACCTAAGCAAGTGAAACTTTGTAGAAAGATAACTTATTAAAATACAAAAAAGTAATTTCAGCGTTTAAGAAAATTCTATCCCTACGAGGGTTAAAAAAGGTTGAAGGTTTTGTACGGGAACACTGGATTTTTTAGCTAAAGACTTGAAACTTTGTACAGATTACTTATTAGAATACAAATAAAGTACTTTCAGCGTTTTAGAAAATTCCAGCCCTAAGGGGGTTAAAAAGGAGTGCAAGGTTTGTATGGGGAAAGCTTTATTTTCTTAGTAGTAGAAAGACTACTTATTAAAGAACACAAAAAGTTCTTTCAGCGTTTTAGACAACTCCACCCCTAAGGGGGTTAAATAGGGGTGCAATGTTTGTATGGGTAAAACATATTTTTTGAACTAGAGACTTGAAACTTTGTAGAAAGATTATTTATTAGAATACAAAAAAGTGTATTCTGCGTTTTAGAAAATTCTACCCCTAAGGGGGTTAAATAGGGGTGCAAAGTTTGTATGGAGGGAATTTTGTTTTTTCAGCTAGAAACTGGAAACTTTGTAGAAAGATTACTTATACGAATACAAAAAAAAAAATTAGCGTTTTAGAAAATTCTACCCCTAAGGGCTTAAAATGGGGGTGCAAAAGTATGAGGGAAACTTTTCCGTTTGAGCTAGAAACTTGAAACTTTGTAGCCAGATTACGTATTTGAATACAAAAAAGAACTTTAATCGTTTTGGAAACATCCACCCCCAAGGGGGTTAAAAAGGGTTCAAGGTTTGTATGGGAAACACTTTTGTTTGAGCTAGAGATTTGAAACTTTGTAGAAAGGTTACTTATTATATAAACAATTACTTCCAGCGTTTTAGAAAATTCTATCCCTAAGAGGGTTAAAAACGGGTGCAAGCTTTGGATGAGAAACACTCATTTTTGAGCTGGAGACTTAAAGCGTTGTGTAAAGATTTCTTATCAGAATAAATAAAAGTTCTTTCAGCGTTTTGGAAAAAATCCACCCCTAAGGTTAAAACAGGATTCAAGGTCTATTATATGGAAACCAAGAAAATGTTATAGTAAGAGATTTTTAACTTCGGTCTTAGCCTGTATGTTAAAGGACTACAAAACTGATTTCAGAGTTTTTGATATTCATTCCCTATAGGGATTAAAGGGGGTTCAAAGTTTGTATGGAGGGCAAAACATTTTTAAAGTAAGGGATTTGTAACTTCTGTTTTAGACTATTTTTAATTGATTCTATAAGGGGGACACATTCATCTCCTAAATGGGCTAAAAGGAGTTGATTATTTGTACGGGGAACAAGACAATTTTAAAGTAAGGGATCTGTAACTTCGGTTAAAAACTAGGAAACTAATTACGTTTCTTAAAATTCATCCTCTCCGGAGGTTAAAAAGGGTTGTATAGGTCATACATAATCCGACTGCTAGCAGAAAAGTAGGTTAGGTTAAGTTAGAACCACGACTCTTACAGAACCGAACAGCTACCAGAAATGTAGGTTAGGTTAGAACTGGGATGCTCCCAGAACCGAAAGGCAGGTAAGTAGTAGTAGTAAGTAGGTGCGGATTATTTTGGTAATTTAAAAATTTTTTTTGGTTAATCAGAATAATATTATTCTCTAACACCGTTAAATGGGGACGGCGGATGGAGATGGTCCCCCAAGTCTCGAAACTCTTCCACCGCAAAAAGTTGTGAGATATTTGGTAGTAGTATTTGGTAGGTTTATTTGCTAGCTAAATAAAATTCTGCAACTTGGCAATCACACAACTTTACTGTATTTATGGATTTTTGCATACCTAAAACTATGTAGTAACTATTGTGTGATTGCCAAGTCACAAAATTTTATTTAGCTTGCAAATAAAGAATAATTAGAATGCCTGAGACTTGGTACTACAAAATATCTCACAACTTTTTGCGGTGGAAGAGTTGCGAGACTTGGCCTCTTTTTTACATGGAATGTTTTTTATGGGATAATATTATTCTCTAACACCGTTAAATGGGGACGGCGGATGGAGATGGAAAGTTCTACGTCTTTTAGCATTAGATTACGTTTGCTTTCAAAACTATTTTCAGTGATGTAGCTTTCTTTAATACATTATGAAAAATATACAATATAAGCTGAAACGTCTGTTGATGATTTTTAAGATATCTATATTTGTAAAAACAGAGTTTTCAATTTAAACTAATGAACTCATCGCACTGTTACCTTTTACGCTTAATCCCTGAACGGATTTAGATGAAATTTTCCGTACAGATAATTTGAGACCCTAATTTGAGGATATAGGATAGTTTTTATCTCGGAAATCATCCCTTAAGATGGTAGAACTTTGTTAAGGGCAGCTATAATTAAGGTTCCGCCTACAATCATTTAATAGCAATCATTTTTCTAAGACGGTAACAAGTTCTACGCGGACGAAGTCGCGGGCAACAGCTAGTCTTTACACAAAAACGTTTCCTCCTAGCAAATCTTCACAACAGCTTCTTTTCACAAATAAATAAATAGTAGAAGAATTGTGGCCTTCTTTACTACAGCATATCTGCACATTCGTTATTCTTCAAAGTCCTCATTTTTACAGTAGTTTTTTTTTTTAAGAATGCTGTTATTTGCTGTTATGAAGAATTGCGTTAGATACAGCACACAGAACGAAACGCCTTTGTGCAAAAATTATGACTGTGAAGAATAACGAATGCGGTGAATTGCTCTTTACCATTAGCATTGTCAATGTAATAGAATCGGAGTCAAGCTATTTTTGACCATTGAATATATGATCGGGGTACCCTTGAAGGAATGTGGCGAAAGTATTTCAAACTAGGCTTGAAAATACATCAAGCATTTACAAAATAGTATGCGCAACTTACAAAGTGGAATAATAATAAGCATTAAGAGCCATGGTCGAAAACAGCCCGCCCTCATGAATACCCGTCTAATGGTAAGGTCCTTTTTATTAAGTGAATAAGCCCATGAAACGGCTTGTTTGAATGAAGAGCAAGGTTAATTAACTGAAATATAAGCGAGATATTCGAGCGGGTAATTTATCGCGTCGGGTTTACAATTTCATCATCATCGCTGTACTTTTGAGTCTTTATTACGAGCTTCAGACCCCGACACCTCTCGTCCGTGGGGTAGATATTGTACCTATCGTCTTTTAACGAGGGTAAGAATAAAAAAATCATATTGATGATAATACGAGTACCTACTAAGTAAGTCAAGCAACTCGCTAGAAGGTTCCCGCTTACAGCTTTATCCAATTTAATATTGCCTGACGAATGAACAACTGTCGCCTCCAGCAGCCTTTTTGTCATTTTAAGAGGTTAAGGTTGTTTAATCTTTAGGTACGCGGTTGACAACATAATCACTGTGTCATTACCACTTGGTAGAGCACTTGCTTACCTACTTGAAAATTTCTGAACAAATTCATTTTTATACCTACTAAGTAGTGATTTGATCAGTTAAAATCAATTGAATTTATAATGCCAGTCTCACCAAATTAGTTAAATCAATGATACGGATATTTATTTTATGGATCCGCAGACCCAATTAGCACTTGAATATTTAGCAAAGTATGTCTTGATAAAACACATTAAAAAAATTACATTAGCATAATGATGACACAGTCAAGTTAATAAAATTAAAAAGTCTATATTGGTGACAATATAATTTCAGAACACCATGCAAACATTGCTGGTAATTTTCAGTTAGTGTGTGACCGAGTAATTGGCAAATGAGGGCGTTATGTGAGAGACAGGCAGGCACGGGCGACCGTGCACCATACATATTAATCAGATCACAGGTTGCGGTGAGCCAGTGAGCACGCCACCTATTACGTGGGACTGCAGTTAGCTTTTGGCATTTGCTGCCTATCCGTACTGAACATGTCCACTTAATGTTAACTAGCTTGTCCACGCGTCTGTACATTTCACTAGAGGAAATTCCCGGTGACGATTGTAGATCGAATCTAACCTAGATTGAACTCGTAATCACCGTGGCTGAAGAGCCGTGCTTATCTATTGAGTCAATGAAATCATTTGCGATTAGTTCTTTCAAAGTGAGTAGGTACAAATGCAAATTATTAACGAGAAAATAAAGTGTTACTTGAGCTTACTATGGGGCTAGTGCGATTTCTGTAAGATTGTCCCATAGTATTTATATGCACGAGTATAATCGTAGTTAAGCCTTTATCATTTCTAGCAAACACATTATTTTGTAACACTTTATTTTCTCGTTAATAAATTGTATTTGTGGTTCCCTCTGTTTTGGCCTACTTTTTTAGTAATAATTCTAGATGGCATATACAATGTAGCCATACCTACTTGACTTTGCGCATAAGCTGTTACAATGACAGAATCTAGATTCGCATAGTTTGATTACGCAGATTTATATTAATCCGAATATCATTTGTACATAATTTTGATGCTACGAATCATATCCATGCATAAAATATATGAGCATAAAATTATTTTGCCGAAAACTATTCTTGCCGTAATATATTTTGGCATAACATTATTTAGCTGAATTAAAATGTACATGTAATAATTTTGTGGCTTCTGTTTTTTCATTAGTCAAATATTCTGTATGTTAAAAAAACCTTGTTATTCACAATTTTATATTTTAATATACATATTTCTGATCACTCCAACCTAACCGATTTTCATGGTAGCAGTTTGTTTTTGTTAAGGTCATAGTTCTAACCTAACCTAACCTACTTTTCTGGCAGCAGCACGACTTTGTTATGGTCGCAGTTCTAACCTAACCCAATTTTCTGTAAGGTAGCGGTTCGTTTTTGTTAGGGTCGTAGTTCTAACCTAACCTACTTTTCTGGCAGCAGCTCGTTTTTGTTATGGTCGCAGTTCTAACCTTACCTAACCTAATGATCTGTTGGCACATTGGCTTTCTGCATTCGCCATAAAGTAATGATACATACATACATACAAAGATTCACGCCTTAATTCCCAAAAGGGGAAGGTAGAGCATTTGTAACTTATGATGCAGTGCCACTTTAAGCATACATGTGTATGTGGGTAAAAAGATCGATAAAATGTGATATCGCAGTGATTGGTTAGTAGCCAATCGCCCACAACACACTCCAACCCTGTTCCCTTAGTACGACTCTTACGACACCCACAGGAAGAAAAGGGGTGGTGCTGTTCTAACCCCACACTATACGGTAATTATACTAAGCATGTAAGTAAGCCAAATAAGTTGCGGAGAATCGATAGTATGCCGAATATAATTATGCTAAACAAAATTATTCGTAAATATAACCGGTCTTAGCAATAGTATGCAAATTCAATGTCGGACTAACTCATTTTCGGAATGTCAGAAATTATACCAAATAAAGTTTCTGCCACATTAACATTCGAAGAGAACCGAATATGCCAAGTCTATTATGCTAAAAGTATCATTACCCACAGGTTAGCCGGTCGAATATTTCCACTTCACCACGTGGTACTTTCTAAGAGCAAATGTATGGGGTACGGTCGAAAATACCCACTGTGTACCTGTACGTTGTACGTGTATGTACCTCAAAAGTCTTATCTGATCTTATCATCAAAACTTGACCAAAATGTAATGAAAATAAAAAGGCAATAAAATAGAACGACGTGTTCAATTAAATAAATATGAGTAGTATACAAACAGTCATGATTTGACTTACTGACGAACACAGAACCTCCTTCTTTTCGGTTAAAAAAAATTCTTAGTCAGGCTTTTATTTTGGCATTAAAAATGGTAATGAAAAGGAAAAGGAGTCTTGATCTTTGCTACCAGTGCGATTTATACTAATGATCATTCCATATTCATTATACTTATACCTACCTACGTTTGAAACTGCCGATCTGTAAGAAATATTTACGTATCCTGGAGGCCTACGTTCAGCCACAGTAAATATATACCTTAAAGCATTAAAACGAATCCATACAAAGGTCCGATTTCACAAACTCACACATACGCGCCGCTACAATGAACTTATGGCAACTTCGAAATAAGTCAGCCGGGCATGCCGCGTAGAACCAATTATTGGTTTAGTTAATATTCAGTTATTCAAAAATAAGAGTGGTAATCGTAGGTCCAGCAGAGTCTTAACCCATTCAGCAACCAATCATGACAGATATGCGTCAGAGCGCTACGGTTGCTTTTTGCTGTGTATAGACTTCAGCTGTTACGGAATACGGCGTAGCGCTAATACGAACGTAGAGTAGCCGTAGATGACTTAACACTTTCACTGCCAGCATGCACTGCTGCACAGCTTAGCGGGCGCCTACGCCTACGCTGTCTGTAGTCGCTTTTCGCTCTACATACGAGAAAAGCAAAGGATCGGCTACGAGCGTAGCGCTTCTTGCCTACGCTCGTAGCCGATCCCGTGGTTTTCCGTCTAAGTAGCGGAAAGCGCCTACGGCTAGGCGTGGTCCTGGCAGTGAGAGTGTTAAGAGCCTAGGAAACACGGCTTTACTTAATATACTTATGTCTTACTGTGGTTAAACAGTGGACTATGGTTGATGGTTATCTATTGGGATCGTAAAATATGTCTGATTCCATTAATCGGATATCATGAATGAGTATAAGAACTCATAAAAATATACTCATACTAGGTACCGCACTTTGGAAGACACTGTATGAAATCAGTATCTCTGAAGTGATTCACCTGTAAAATTATGTATCTATCTTGGGGGCGATGCACTTTGTACGATTTAGGCACTCAGGATCACGAATTGATGAATTCTCTCGCTGCGCTTTGGCGGGACATGTTGTGAAGACAGTGTCTGGGGCCGAGAGCAGCTGTCATCCACCACGTAAGTACATCGTAGCAACAAACGTGCTCACAAACAGCTCAGTAAAGAGTGTTCACAAATGTATCCCAAGTAAAGGTCTTCAGTCTGTAGTCGCACTTATATTATACTAGCTGTTGCCCGCGACTTCGTCCGCGTAGAACTTGAGATTTTAGGCTTACGCTTTAATTATCGCTGTCCCAAACAAACTTCTACCATCTTGAGGAATGATTTTCGAGATAATAACTATCCTAAATCCTTCCAAGGGTTTCAAATTATCTCTATGCCAATGTTCATCTAATTCCGTTCCGGGTTTAGGCATAAAAGGTTTAAATGGCTAAACCTAAATTGAAATGTCCGTTTTTAAAAATATAGATATTTTATTTATTTATATTCTGGCGACCGCTTAAGCCTAGTTGGTTGTGACCCCGCCTTCGAAGCAAGAGGTCCCGGGTTCGAATCCCGGTAAGGGCATTTATTTGTGTGATGAGCACGAATATAGTTCCTGAGTCATGGATGTTTTCTATGTATTTAAGTATTTATATATATTAATATATGTATTAATATTTATTTATATTTATTTATTTAATATTTATTGCACAAAAGAATATCTTATGGTACAAAAGGCGGACTTAATGCTATAAAGCATTCTCTACCAGTCAACCTTAAGGCAAAGCAGATAAAATGTGGGCAGTGCAACTTAATTTAAAACAAAAACTCTTTAACATGTCTAAAGATGGGATGAATAATAATATAGTAGAATACGATACAATACAATATAATATGATATAACAATATATACGTGTATACGTATAATAAATATAAAAAATATAATTTTAAGTATTATCACACGTTTCTAACTACTTGAATTGTTTGTTTTTCATAATGTATTAAATGTTTTTTTTATATCTACTAAGCTACGTTACCTACTGTTTTTTTTTGCCTAATTCCGTTTAGTAGTTTTAATTACGTTAGTCCGGGCCCCCTGTATAGTTTCGAAAGTAAAATTATCATACGCCAAAAGACGTAGAACTTTCCATCTGTTTAACGGAGTTAGAGAATAAATTAAAATAATTTTGATTAGCCTTTTATTATTGATTGATTGATGTTGATTAACTTCTTAAATTAACAAAATGATCCGCATTTTTAAGCTAACTTTACCTTCTTTTCGGTTTCTGAGCATTGCAGTTCTATGTTAGAACTGCTTCTGCGAGCAGTAGGATTATGTATTCTGAATTAATGACTCACCAAATAGTATATATGTCTGACCGAAGAATTCCCTTACTACAAAAAGTACCTGTTCCCCATACTTTCAACCCCTTTTAATCTCAACCTTAGAGGAAGAATATAAAAAACGCAGTAATTTGTTTTCTAGTCCTTGACCGAAGTTACAGTTCCCTTATTTTAAAATTGTCTTGTTTCCCGTATAAATTTCCAACTCCTTTTAGCCTCTTTAGGGGTGAACCTCGTTCGACACCCAATATTTTTTTCTAGTCTTCAAAGAAACAGTCTAAAACCGAAGTTACAAATCTAAATTCAAAAATGTCTTGCTCTCTATACAAATTTCGAACCCACTCTTAACCCTCTTAGGAGATAAATAAAAAAACGCTGAAATTTGTTTTGCAGTCTTTTAGCATACAGGCTAAGACCTAAGTTACAAATCTCTCACTTTAAAATTTTCTTGCTCTCCATACAAACTTTTCACCCCCTTTTAACCCCCTTAGGGGTGCATTTTTCCAAAACGCTTAAAGTTCTTTTTTTGTATTCAAATAGGTAAGTAATCTCTAATCTATCTACAAAGTTTCAAGTTTCCTCAAAAGGAAAAATTCCCACCATAAAAATTTTGTCCCCTATATAACCCCCTGCCAGGGGTGGAATTTTCTACAATGCAGAAAGTATTTGTTTTGTATTCTAATAAGTAATCTTTCTACAAAGTTTCGAGTCTCTAGTTCAAAAAATAATGTTTCCCCCATACAAACATTGCACCCCTATTTAACCCTTTTACGGGTGGAATTTTCTAAAACGCTGAAAGTACTTTTTTGTATCTTAATAAGTAATCTTTCTACAAAGTTTCAAGTTTCTAGTTCAATAAATAATGTTTTCCCCATACAAACATTGCACCCCTATTTAACCCCCTTTGGGGTGGAATTTCATTTCCAAAAATCCGGTCTTATTCCTTGCCTACGTCATAAAAGGAAGTTCTGGTGTAAATTTCAAGTTTCCAGTCCCAGTAGTTTCGGCTGTGCGTAGATGAGTGAGTGAGTGAGTGAGTCAGTCAGAGTCAGGCATTTACGAGTATATGTATAGACAAGCGAATCTAAAAATAAATCTTGAAACTCACCTATTTGGGGTACATCGTAGGGTCGACTGGATCGCGAAGCTCGCAGCATCATCTGGTTAGCGATCTCCGAGGGCAGGCGTGGTGCACGTTTAGACCAGGCTCGGTTGCGTCGCCGTTCCTTGTACATGCCAGGGGGCGGCGCGGGAGCATGCGGTGCGGGCGCGGGCGCCGGCGCCGCTGACTCGGGTTCGAAGAGGTCATGCAGGGGGCGCGCATGCGACAGCTCTCGGTCGCGCGCGCCGCGCCACTCGCCCGCGTACCGCCGCGGGGCCTGCTCTGCTGCAGAGCGCAGCGTCAGCGCCGCAAGCACCATACAGTACACGCGCATACTGACTCCCACCTCCCACCACTCGCGCGCACTAAGTACACAATCTACGCACACCCCGCGGGCGCACGCCCGACCACATTATAGACTGTAATCGCGGGCTCGGGCCGGATATATGCTACTGTTAGATTCGCTTAAACACTTGTAATTAGGCAGATCTGAAACAAAATAGAAAAGTCTTTTAGATACAAATAAAATTAAGCTTCAGCCCGTGAGCATTGACACGAGCATTCGGGTCTATCTTTCTCTCCCGCTTGCTCTTATATACGTTCTTATACCAAAATAAACAATTCCACCCGGGTGCGTCTCACGAGAAATAACAACTATATATACAATTTTATATTATTAACGTTCACTAGATATAATGAACGTTAGCTATAACAACAAAACCAATACTTTTATAAGGAACTAGCTTCTGCCCGTGACTCCGTCCGCGTGGAACTCGTTTATATCGTAGCTCGATACAAACTTTCATCCCCTATGTCACCTCCTCGGAGGATGATTTCCGGGATAAAAACTATCCTATGTCCTTCCCCAGGATTCTAACTATCTCCATACCAAATTTCATCACAATCGGTTCAGCGGTTTAAGCGTGAAGAGGTAACAGACAGACAGACAGACAGACAGACAGACACACTTTCGCATTTATAATATTAGTATGGATAATGGTCAATTGACATTGACATATTCATATTATATAACGTTTTTTTCTATAACACTCAAATTGACTAATTTCATTACGTATAACATACATAACGTATAACAATCATAACACATAGTATATTTCCTTAAAGGATTATAATATAGAAGATTAGGTTAGGGCAGCTAAAAAAGGGGGTTGGGGCGCGGAGCCACCTGCAAGGGGGGCTCGGGGGCGAAGCCCCCGCAGTAAAAATACTAGTCGTAGGTTACCTTGTGTGCCTTAGAGCGGAAATAGGCACCCCGCGAAGCGGTGTGACGTCGACACGCTGACGGTTAAGTTAGGTTTAGGTTAGGTTAAAATAATTGGCGTGTTTGTTTCCAAAAAATATATATTTTCAATCCACAAATGTACGAGTACATTACAAACGTTTACTGCTATTAAAATAATTGTAGGCGATTATACTATACGAGCATTATACTTTTTGATTTTAGATTAATTGAAAAATATATCTTTTAAACCTTAGGTGTTATGAGAATTATACGATTTAATCGATATATCAATTGATATTATATGTAAATAACGTTATACTTTACGAAAATATATATTTTCAAATTATATCTTTCGTTCATTATATGCAGTGAACGTTATACCAAACAAAGCTTATACAGTGAGCGTATATATTATGACTGTTATATGATAAGTTCTTATACCGTAAAATGGCGTGAGTAGGGTGAAAAATGACATTCAAACCTCGATAACATTTTATTTTTACTTATACAAACTGAATGGTGTATATAATAAGTGTTCCGGACGTTTGTAGTTTAGTTTTTATTTTATTTTGGGTAGTTCCATTTCATAACTTTGACGATAAACAGGAAAACCCACCGCACCCCGTAGTCCCTCGTAATTGGGGTGAGATGGGTTTTCATACAAAGGTGATTTTGGAAGATTGTGGGATCGTTTTTTTTTATTATGAGTATTACTATAGCTCCATTTTAAATTGGAATACATTATTTTTGTAGCAGTAGCCTTAAAAAACCATCTCACCCCCCTTTCATACCTTCTCTCCCCGTTCATAACCCAAATCTCCCCGTTTTACGGTACCTCATATTACTTACCCATTTCACCCGAAGCCGAATACTTTTCTAAGAGCTCTCGGACTTAATGTGAATATAGGACACTAGCTGTTGCCCGCGACTTCGTCCGCGTAGAAGTTGAGAATTGCTATTCAATTATTTTAGGCGTAATCTTAATTATCGCTGTCCCAAAAAAACTTCTACCATCTTAAAGGATGATTTTCGAGATAAAAAGTATTCTAAATCCTACCAAGGATCTCAAATTATCTCTATGCCAATGTTAATGTAATTCCGTTCTGGGTTTAGGCGTAAAAGGTTTAAATTGCTAAACCTAAATTGAAATGTCCGCTAAGCTACATTACCTACTGATTTTTTTTGCCTAAATCCGTTTAGTAGTTTTAATTACGTTAGTCCGTTAGGAAATAAAACATTATGGGGGAAAAAAACATCCACAAGATGTTAGGAAAACTAAAGATAGGGCATATGAGTGTTAGGACAAATGCTTATTATGACAAAAAACGTTAGGGAACGCAAAAATAGGTTAAAAATCATTAGGGATTCAGATATAGATAGAGTTATTTCCGTCGTTATCACCATAACCGCTACCTCTGTGTCCAAAGCGTATAATTCAAGGACCAGGTAAACAATACATCGATTGAACTCTGGCCTTTGTTATCTTAAACAAAAGCTGTATTTGTTTAATGTTACAAGTTGGTTACAAAGACATATTAAACATCGGAATCCTTGGAGTAGATGCAACGAACGTATTGTTGACTATATATTAAGGAAAATGTTCAAAGTTTCACAATAAAACCAAGTTTTCGTAAAGTAAGTGTCAGCTACCTTTTCCGAGACTTTAGATACTTACCTACCTAGTGAGTTTGTTCTGAAATCTTATTTGTTGTTTAAGTAAAGATTATTTCCTCTACTGTCAGGAATTTGGGTATCGCCATGGACCAGACGCTTTCTTGGTCACCCCATATAGCTGAGGTGAGTCAGAGGATCTTTAGATCCCTTCACTCCCTAAGGCGTTTCCAGAATTTCCTTCCTCTACGTACCAAGTTGACTCTTACTCAATCTCTTTTGCTTCCTCTTCTGGACTATGGCGATATTGTGTTTCTGGACCTCAACGAGGAGCTACTTGATAAGCTGGAGCCTAAGCCCTGGAGAGGAATATTTGGTCTACGCAAGTATGATCATATCTCTGAATTCCGTTCTAAGCTTCGATGGTTACCGGTTTGCCGGCGCCGGGACGTGCATATCCTGTCATTACTTTTCAACACACTGTTCAGCCCTACTTCCCCTCCTTACTTTCTGAGCGGTTTAATTATATGGCAGACGGCAGTGGCCACCGCTTGCGGTCGAGTGCTAACCTTACTCTTGCTGTACAGTCTAAAAAGACGCGAACATACTCCAGATCTTTTACCGCGCGCGCTGTTAAGTTGTAGAATGAGTTGCCTTTGTCGCTGAGACAGTCGCGGTCTGTTGCGTCACTTAAGATTAATTTGAAGAAGTTGTGGCTTTCCAATGACTTGTGAATTGGTTGAATATAGTATTGTAGGGTGTATTATATTTTGTATTGTATGTTTTTATTTTTCTATATTTAATACCTTTTACGTTTTGTTTATATTTTGTCTGTTTTTATATACGGTATAAGTTTGCCTATCTCGTTCTACATACCTTCCTCTCAATTGCTCAAAGGTTAGCTGGAAGAGATCCTTTACAGGGATAAGTTCGCCTTTATACTTTGATCTATTGTGTGACATGTATATTCTTTAACCTGTTGTTGTGTACAATAAAGTGCTTACATACATACATACATAATCTAAGCGAATGCCCAGTATTCGTAAATATATTAATTTTATTATATTAATTCTATTAAACATATTAATCTATAACTGGCGATGGCTGGGCTTATACATTATAATGAGACTCAGTGATTTGGTAACCTTTGATATATTTAGATTATTTATCCTACCAATATTATAACTGCGAAAGTTTGGATGTTTGGATGTTTAGATGTTTGGATGTTTGTTACTCAATCACGCCTAAACGGCTTAACTGATTTGAATGAAATTTTGCACGAAGATAGTTTATAGCCTGGATTAAAATATAGGATAGTTTTTATCCCGGGCCCACGCAGACGAAGTCGCGGGCGGAAGCTAGTTTAGAATATTCTTGGAAGGACTTCACACTCTTATCTGAACAACATCGTGATCAAGTAGTCGAAAAATAGTTTTTTAAGCGATAAAACCACGATATAAACTATAAAGATAAAACTACGCACATTTATAACAAACTTGACAAAAATAGAACGTGAATGCCGAAGCAGCGGTGGTACGGTAGGTGTTGAAGGGTGAACATGTTCAAAGATCATTAGTCGCGTGAACCCCCGGGGGCCTCGCGGCGCACAGGTCACATTCAGATCGACCATCAGTGCAATATTCACTTAGGACGGCTAAATAAACATGTCTATGATCACATGCATGTGTTGAAAAAGTCAAAATGAACTTTTATGTTTAACCGTTCGTGCACCAAATTTTATGTGAGACAGATGGAAAGAGCAATTTTCAAGCAAAGAAACTTGAAGTTTTAGGTAAAATTTACATAGAGTAAAATCCGGATAGATGCCTCACTTTTTGAAATTACTTTATATTTCTTTGTACAATAAGCAAGATTCTTGATTTGTAAAATGTGTAGGTGCTTTGGTTTATTATCTTCAAATTGATGAAAGGAAAAAACATTATCTTTAATATTTCCAGAGCGTTGGCGATTTTTGCGGACCTCTAAATTTTGGGACAACTATCCCATATAAGGGGATAGTAGCCTAATCCATGTAAATTACATTTAGGATAGATGCCCCGTCGAGAAAGAGGACATTGATCCCGCAAAAACTTTGATCGCACCTAGCCGTCCCATGCAATCGCACAGAGACATGCAACAAGGTCAACTTAGTTGTAGTTGCAGAGTCTCTAGATAGATAAATAAAATAATATGTATTTTATTCGTGAAACTAGAGTTATTGCAATGCAATCAAGGCAACTATACCCCTGGGACAACTATCCGGGTTTTACCCTAAGCCTTTCATCAGTCTCCATTCCACATTTTCCTTCTTATGCTGCGCCCCTACGAAGAGTGTGTCTCTGTGTAGACTATGTGTAAACATCAACGCTATGACTATGCTATGACACGATGATGCTCGATGATTTGGCCCAATCTTTTACTTTCGATGGCAGTCATATTATGTACCTACTATCGACTTGTTTGATGTTGCGGCTATAGGTGAAGACAAAAACGTCGATCATGCCTTTACGTGGGTACTTAGCATGAGGTTCAAGGCATTTTTCAAGAAAATATGTCTACATATGTCATAGACGTATTTTTGTGTTAACTATGTACAAAGCAAGATACGAAATCGATAACCCATATTTTTTATTGCTTTGCTATGGCCATTTGCAGGGTATTTTAAAGTAAGTTCAAAATATAACTCTGGGAAGTAAACGGGCCGAAACCTGTGGCGTGTTATCGGCATGGCTATTTATAATCGGGTGGCGGTGCCTCGGTGGGCGGTTGACGTCATCGCGGGGCGCCCGCCGCCGAGGGCGCGGGTGGCAGGCGGCGCGCCCTCCGATACGCACTCGCAAATTCGCACCTCTATGAATGGACGAATTAAATTATCCTCAGTTGAGCACTGAATTTACACAAACCTGATCTGAACACCAAACGCCCTCGTTCTTTAAGAGGTTCTGTCATAATTTATCATCTAGACACGGCAAAAGCGCCGCCGCGTATGTTAAACAGCAGGCTCGTGCGGTACGCCAACTATCTGCTCTCGCAGAGAATGCACGCGTGGTTGTCTCAAGCCTTGGTGTGAATTAGTAATGAGCTCCAAATAAATAATACAGGCATAAAGTTACAAGAGGAGCTAAGGCCAAAATAGCACGATTTACATTCTAAAATCCTAACGTACCTAAGGCTATGCTATTAACGAAACAATTAAATCTGAAATAATGGCAGTTAAATGTTGCCTGTTATTATAATCATATTACTACATGTAATGTGAACGAAACGGAATATTTTCATCAATTTAAGCTATTAAAAGAAAATTAAGAGTGCGTGTGTATTGCATGTACATGCCTAAAGGTATGCCCTTAACAAATTATAACGTGTCGTCGAGTACGATTAGAATTTCGTATGGACACCAAGGCGGCCGGTGCTGTGCGTGTGTAGCTGCTGCTGTAATAATCATTTCATACGCACACCGAGGCGACCGGTGCTGTGCGTGTGTAGGTGCTGCTGTAATAATAATTTCGTACGCACTTCGATGCGGCCGGTGCTGTGCGTGTGTAGGTGCTGCTGTAATAATGATTTCGTACGCACACCGAAGCGGCCGGTGCTGTGCGTGTGTAGGTGCTGCTATAATAATGATTTCGTACGCACATCGTGGCGGCCGGTGCTGTGCGTGTGTGGATGCTGCTGTAATAATCATTTCGTACGCACATCGTGGCGGCCGGTGCTGTGCGACGTGCGTGTGTAGGTGCTGCTGTAATAATCATTTCGTACGCACATCGAGGCGGCCAGTGCTGTGCGTGTGTAGGTGCTGCTGTTAAAATAATTTCGTACGCACACCGAGGCGGCCGGTGCTGTGCATGTGTAGGTGCTGCTGTAATAATCATTTCGTACGCACACCGAGGTGGCCGGTGCTGTGCGTGTGTAGGTGCTGCTGTAATAATCATTTCGTACGCACACCGAGGCGGGCGGTGCTGTGCGTGTGTAGGTACTGCTGCAATAATCATTTCGTACGCACATTGAGGCTGCCGGTGCAGTGCGACGTGCGTGTAAAGGTGCTGCTGTAATAATCATTTCGTACGCACACCGTGGCGGCCGGTGCTGTGCGACGTGCGTGTGTAGGTGCTGCTGTAATAATCATTTCGTACGCACGCCGAGGCGGCCGGTGCTGTGCGTGTGTAGGTGCTGCTGCAATAATCATTTCGTACGAACACCGAGGCGGCCGGTGCTATACGTGTGTAGGTGCTGCTGTAATAATCATTTCGTACGCACACCGAGGCGGCCGGTGCTGTGCGTGTGTGGATGCTGCTGTAATAATAATTTCGTACGCACATCGTGGCGGCCGGTGCTGTGCGACGTGCGTGTGTAGGTGCTGCTGTAATAATCATTTCGTACGCACATCGAGGCGGCCAGTGCTGTGCGTGTGTAGGTGCTGCTGTTAAAATAATTTCGTACGCACACCGAGGCGGCCGGTGCTGTGCATGTGTAGGTGCTGCTGTAATAATCATTTCGTACGCACACCGAGGTGGCCGGTGCTGTGCGTGTGTAGGTGCTGCTATAATAATAACTTCGTACGCACACCGAGGCGGCCGGTGCTGTGCGTGTGTAGGTGCTGCTGTAATAATCATTTCGTACGCACACCGAGGCGGCCGGTGCTGTGCGTGTGTGGATGCTGCTGTAATAATCATTTCGTACGCACATCGTGGC
This sequence comes from Epinotia bilunana, assembly GCA_947049275.1. Lineage (NCBI taxonomy): Eukaryota > Metazoa > Arthropoda > Insecta > Lepidoptera > Tortricidae > Epinotia > Epinotia bilunana. The sequence goes on along the minus strand of OX346263.1, from coordinate 9,042,364 downwards.
GGCCGGTGCTGTGCGTGTGTAGGTGCTGCTATAATAATAACTTCGTACGCACACCGAGGCGGCCGGTGCTGTGCGTGTGTAGGTGCTGCTGTAATAATCATTTACGCGCACACCGAGGCGGCCGGTGCTGTGCGTGTGTGGATGCTGCTGTAATAATAATTTCGTACGCACATCGTGGCGGCCGGTGCTGTGCGACGTGCGTGTGTAGGTGCTGCTGTAATAATCATTTCGTACGCACATCGAGGCGGCCAGTGCTGTGCGTGTGTAGGTGCTGCTGTTAAAATAATTTCGTACGCACACCGAGGCGGCCGGTGCTGTGCATGTGTAGGTGCTGCTGTAATAATAATTTCGTACGCACATCGTGGCGGCCGGTGCTGTGCGACGTGCGTGTGTAGGTGCTGCTATAATAATAACTTCGTACGCACACCGAGGCGGCCGGTGCTGTGCGTGTGTAGGTGCTGCTGTAATAATCATTTCGTACGCACACCGAGGCGGCCGGTGCTGTGCGTGTGTGGATGCTGCTGTAATAATAATTTCGTACGCACATCGTGGCGGCCGGTGCCGTGCGACGTGCGTGTGTAGGTGCTGCTGTAATAATCATTTCGTACGCACATCGAGGCGGCCAGTGCTGTGCGTGTGTAGGTGCTGCTGTTAAAATAATTTCGTACGCACACCGAGGCGGCCGGTGCTGTGCATGTGTAGGTGCTGCTGTAATAATCATTTCGTACGCACACCGAGGTGGCCGGTGCTGTGCGTGTGTAGGTGCTGCTATAATAATAACTTCGTACGCACACCGAGGCGGCCGGTGCTGTGCGTGTGTAGGTACTGCTGTAATAATCATTTCGTACGCACACCGAGGCGGCCGGTGCTGTGCGTGTGTGGATGCTGCTGTAATAATCATTTCGTACGCACATCGTGGCGGCCGGTGCTGTGCGTGTGTAGGTGCTGCTATAATAATAACTTCGTACGCACACCGAGGCGGCCGGTGCTGTGCGTGTGTAGGTGCTGCTGTAATAATCATTTCGTACGCACACCGAGGCGGCCGGTGCTGTGCGTGTGTGGATGCTGCTGTAATAATAATTTCGTACGCACATCGTGGCGGCCGGTGCTGTGCGACGTGCGTGTGTAGGTGCTGCTGTAATAATCATTTCGTACGCACATCGAGGCGGCCAGTGCTGTGCGTGTGTAGGTGCTGCTGTTAAAATAATTTCGTACGCACACCGAGGCGGCCGGTGCTTTGCATGTGTAGGTGCTGCTGTAATAATCATTTCGTACGCACACCGAGGCTTCCGGTGCTGTGCGTGTGTAGGTGCTGCTGTTAAAATAATTTCGTACGCACACCGAGGCGGCCGGTGCTGTGCATGTGTAGGTGCTGCTGTAATAATCATTTCGTACGCACACCGAGGCTTCCGGTGCTGTGCGTGTGTAGGTGCTGCTGTTAAAATAATTTCGTATGCACACCGAGGCGGCCGGTGCTGTGCATGTGTAGGTGCTGCTGTAATAATCATTTCGTACGCACACCGAGGCTTCCGGTGCTGTGCGTGTGTAGGTGCTGCTATAATAATAACTTCGTACGCACACCGAGGCGGCCGGTGCTGTGCGTGTGTAGGTGCTGCTGTAATAATCATTTCGTACGCACACCGAGGCGGCCGGTGCTGTGCGTGTGTGGATGCTGCTGTAATAATAATTTCGTACGCACACCGAGGCGGCCGGTGCTGTGCATGTGTAGGTGCTGCTGTAATAATCATTTCGTACGCACACCGAGGCTTCCGGTGCTGTGCGTGTGTAGGTGCTGCTATAATAATAACTTCGTACGCACACCGAGGCGGCCGGTGCTGTGCGTGTGTAGGTGCTGCTGTAATAATCATTTCGTACGCACACCGAGGCGGCCGGTGCTGTGCGTGTGTGGATGCTGCTGTAATAATAATTTCGTACGCACATCGTGGCGGCCGGTGCTGTGCGACGTGCGTGTGTAGGTGCTGCTGTAATAATCATTTCGTACGCACATCGAGGCGGCCAGTGCTGTGCGTGTGTAGGTGCTGCTGTTAAAATAATTTCGTACGCACACCGAGGCGGCCGGTGCTGTGCATGTGTAGGTGCTGCTGTAATAATCATTTCGTACGGACACCGAGGCTTCCGGTGCTGTGCGTGTGTAGGTGCTGCTGTTAAAATAATTTCGTACGCACACCGAGGCGGCCGGTGCTGTGCATGTGTAGGTGCTGCTGTAATAATCATTTCGTACGCACACCGAGGCTTCCGGTGCTGTGCGTGTGTAGGTGCTGCTATAATAATAACTTCGTACGCACACCGAGGCGGCCGGTGCTGTGCGTGTGTAGGTGCTGCTGTAATAATCATTTTGTTCCGTGTCAACAAAATAATTCCACTTGATGTGGGTTTCAATTCAATTATACTTATCACGCAAACTATTACCTACCTAATCGCTGTGCCCAAGAAACTTATGACTATTTTTATTTAGTATTTTTTTAACTACTTGGTCGTTGTACAATAAATGCTATTACGTTGATAGAACTTTTCTTTTTGCTCTCTGAAATATGTGTTTTATAATGTAAGCGCAATTACCCGTTAGTATTGCAATGTAAGTACCTTGAAGATATTTTTATTTAAAGACGTACCTACAATATTTTCTGCAATATAAGCGCTTTACTGGCTTCATAATATTTTCGTGTCGAATGTGTCAAACACAGCGAGCGTGTGAGGTAGAGCTGGGCGTTTTTTCCCGTAAGCGTTTTCAAAAACAGTTTCTCGTACAGTAACGGAATAACAGTTTGTAGCTAGAACCACAAACCGTTTTTATAAAAAGGATGACGAGGAGCTACGAGTAGAAGGCGACAGTCGCACGCAACGGTTGCAATGCAAAACGTGAAAACGCAACTCGAACCGTTTCGTTTCACTTCGTTTAGCGACCGGCGACGGCGGCAACGCACGGAGAAACTAGTTATTGTTGAAACTGTTTTTCAAAAAAGTTTTGTGACTTAAAAAAACGGTTACGTTTCGTTTCACGGGAAAGTCGAAACGACCCAGCTCTAGTGTGCGGCAAGGCGTCTTGAACATTTCACTTTGTGAAAGGGATTGCAAAAAATATGTTAGGGATTTTAAAGGGGGTTAGATTTAAAAATGACAGGTTTAAATACATTTTTAAATGCCTACCTACTTGACATTACAAATCAGATCATAATTATATATGACCGTCGTTGTGGTTTGCATTCAGGGATCTTCATAATTGTTACAATATAATATAATACTTCTTCTTCTTCTTATTTAAGAGCTAAGGTCTTGTCGGTGTAGCTCAAAGAATCCCGGCGTAGGCGCCCGCCAGGCGGGTTCCTGGCATTGACAGTGTAGGTAAAAGGATTACATTCATACCTTATCCTACCTTATTTCCTTGTCAAACACAAAATATAATAATTTATTGTACCTGTAGACCGTAGTACTTATAGATAAATATTATAAATAGAAGAGAGTAGAGACTGCTCGATCCCACAGTCAAACTGTGCAAACGGTTTTGCGGGACCCTGTACTTGTTTATGTTTTATTATCGTTTCTTTCTTAATAAATAAATAATAAATAAATAATATTTTATAGGGAGATAGGTTATATAGCTAACTCGAATCTGAAATGAAGCGCTGAAGCGAATTGAGTGACTTTTCGCAGCAATTTTCATATCAGTTGCTTCTAGCTATCGGCAAACTTGATCATCAATTTCCCCCGACCTTATTGTCTTGTTAATGTCAATTATATGACTGGTCTACCCCAACCCCTTTTTAGGGTTCCGTACCTCAAAAGGAAAAAACTTAACCCTTATAGGATCACTTTGTTGTCCGTCTGTCTGTCTGTCTGTCAAGACCATTTTCTCAAGAACGCGTGGACGTATCAAGCTGAAATTTATAACAAATACTTAGGTTTATTGCCCCTTGGAGTTATGAAAAAATCAAACTTAAAAGCCAACGCAATCAAAAGATACAGTCGTTCATCCTGCAAATTTTAGTTTTTCGACACTCGCAAAACCTACGGGGTACTTCCCGTGAACTCAGAAACTTGAAATTTGGCACAGACAAAGGAAAAATTAAGAAAAGTAGACATTTTTAGTAAAATCATACAAAAAATAATTTTTAACATTTTAAACAACACCTTTTTCCTCGTAAACGTGTGGAGGTATTAAATTGAAATTAATGTCAAATACTCAGGGCTATATGACCTTTCAGATGTAGCAAAACCAAACTTGTATATCAACGCAATCAAAAGAAATAGCAATATAAGTCGCATAATTTAAAACTGAGTAGGTAATCTCAAGGGTATCAAAACCTAAAGGTACTTCCCGTGACCTCAGTTTTATATCAACGCAATGAAACAAAACAGCAATTGAAGTAATCCGCTTATTTTGGCGTTTAGAACTACTAGCAAGAGAATCAAAGCCTAAAGGATTATTCCAGAAGACCTAGAATCTTTAAATTTGGTATGTAGTAACTTCATAGCACAGATAAATGTAAAATTGCAAAACGCATAAATGTTTAGTAACACACTAACGCCGCATAATAAAAATAGTTTTCATAATTTTAAACTTACTACCCCATCATGACCTTCCGAGCTTCTTGAGATCATGGCCTTCCGTTATTTTAATTGTATTTGTTATTTAGAGAAACATGAACCTTATCAGTGACCCTTTCAATCTGCATCATAAAATACGGCACGTTGTTTTTTGTCACATCTGACCGGTTCGAGTCCCGACTGAGCCAAGCGATTTTTCATAAATCCGTAAATGCAGAATTTATTGTTTTTAAAAACAAAGGAAAGTCTCTTTTACACAGAGTGTGCTATTCACAATATTTAAGGTAGTTGCCATCCATGTGGCATTCGATCTTTCCGCCTGGTATACGTCATATCATAAAGAATTATCACTAAAAACCTAACATACATGCTTACTGACTTCCTTAAGTTAAGTTAGTGGTAATAAAATGCACCGATAAATGGCGCTGTACTTAAGAAGGTAACTTCTGCTACCTACGCGTTGAAAAGATTTTTCCAAAATTAAGAGGCGGGGAAAGACGGGTATATTGTATGAAAGTTTGTAAGGAAACCCTCGGTTCGCGAGTCAGATTCGCAATTGGCCGGTTTTTTTAATCAGAAACGAACTCCCTTCTTCTTTATATGATTCTAGTTGTTTGGTCTTAACCGGTGACCTGAATTTTTTTCAGGGTTCTCTAATTTAGTGCCGAAAATTGTATTGCCGATTATCATTTTGCAACCAATTTTTCGCATAATTTCATTTCGCCGAATGACCAAGTCTCAACTTATCAAAAGATTTCTTTTTGTTTCCCAACCTCATGGTTACCAACTGTATGCTCGGTCTATTTTTTTAAAAGTCACTTTTCAAAATGATCAACCTTTCGAGTAGCAGAATGGTTTAATTTGAGTAAATTATACATTTCGTGGTATAACGCTTACCAAATGTTTAATTTAATAAGGTTTCATTTAGCAACTATGTAACATATTTATAAAGTGGGTAAGCGCAACCGCTCACTTGTTTTAATGACAATGAAGATACCTGAATGAATTGCATCATTCGAGATATAAGTCGACACACGTAAAAAGGGCTCTGCGCGCCATATTAAATGTATGGCCGCCAGAGCTCTATTTACGTGTGTCGACCTGTAAGTGTTTTTACGTCACACCTGGCCATAATGTGAGTTTTACCGCTCTCGCTACTCTACTACTCGCAACTACTCGCATTGTGGCCAGATGAAGACGTAAAATTGTGTACTCACCATGGGCAGTAAAAAGAAAGCCCTATATCGCGTTTTTACAACCCTCGCCTGCGGCTCGGGTTACAAATACCTGCGGTTTCGGGCTTTCTTTCTTGGTAAGTAATGCACTATTACAGCATTACTTTTGGACTGTTGCTTGGGAATGTATGTATGTATGTGGTTTTTTTTTTTAATAAACACGTCAATTATTTTAACCTAACCTAACCGCCAGGTGTCGACGTCACCCCGCTTCGCGGGGTGCCTATTTCTCCTCTAAGGGACACAGGATAACCCTAACCTAACCTACAAATAATACTACTGTTACGATTATTTGTTTTTTTTTTTATGCTGGGGCTTCACCCCCCCAGCCCCCTTTTTCTGGCTGCCCTAACCTAATCTTTATACGAAAATATAATATGTGTTATGATTGTTATACGTACATGTTATACGAAATTATATACAGCGTGTATATCCAATACGAGCAAAGAATTAAACCAGAGGCAGAGTTTAGTAGCGTAATCATTAATTAAATGAACTTTTTAAGTTAAACTTAATTGAAAGCCTGTAATTTTTTTTTGAAAAATTACCGAGCAGCAATGTAACGTAAACATGTAATTCACGTAGCTGTCCAAAAATAAATCTTGGTGTGTAGTGATATTAATTATTTAGATACTGTTAGCTAACTGCTTTGTTGATAAAGACTGATATGCACCAGTGTGGGGGTGGTGGGAGACTGGTCAAGACCGGGATACATTGAAACGTAAGGAGACCTTTGCCCAGCAGTGGTGTCCCACTGACCCTTAAATAAGAAAATCAATACTTAACTGCACAAAAAAATATGGTTCATAACGTTGTGTGGTTATTTTTAGTAGACTACACCACTAGATATGTAAGTTATTGAATTATTAAATACTTAAGTATTTGTTTATCAACAACCAATTGACATTATCTTGTGCCATTTTAATCAGTCACGATCAGTCACGATAAAAATTAGTTGACAGCGTCGTTGATATTAAAATAAAATTACCACGACGCGCAATGACACCTTTTTTAGAAAATCATTCTATTTAATTTAAATAGGTAACTAAGTAATCTTATTTGTAAATTATTTACCAACAAGATTGCACTCATAATAGTTATTTAATTTGATAACTGAATTTAAATTCGATTTACAATTATTAACTGAACTCTACAAAGTTTGATAGTTACCTACATACAAGGTTGTAAATTGTACCGAACTGTTTGGTAAGTTTTCGCGTATTTTATTTCAACTATGATTTGACAATGTCAGTCACAATTCAGTCATTAAATTAAAATGCCCCGTCAAACCAATTTTAGTGCTCCGGAATTAATGGACATGATTTTAATGTATGGTGAAGCACATCAAAATGGCAGAAGAGCATTAGAAATATACAGATAGCGATTTCCAAATCGTAGAGTGCCAAGTAGCGCTCGAGTGATCGTCAACGCGTTACAGCGAGCTCGTGAAGGTTTGCCAGTGACAGGGAGGGTGGAGGGAGCAGCTGTTAACTATGAGCTTCCAGTCTCATTAGAAGGCCGGATCCTTCGCCATTTTTCAGCTGACCCAGAGAGTAAGTAGTACGAGAATAGCTGGAAGACGGTTTAATATGAGTCATATAAATTAGCCTTATAAATTTTTAAAGGTACATGCTTTGCTGCCGAGAGACTTAATACCACGTTTAATGTTTTCGGAGTGGTTACTCAGTCGTCATCAAGAAAACGGTGATTTCATGTCTAAAATTATCTGGACAGATGAAAGCACATTCACCAGGAATGGGATTTGGAATCAACGTAATTGCCATTACTGGTCACGCGTAAATCACCATGACATGAGAGAGACCGGACACCAGTATCGTTAGGCCGTAAACGTGTGGGCCGCAATACACGGCAACCGGATCATAGGACCCATTTTCATCGACGGTAACCTGAATGCGGACAAATTCATCCAGCTTATCAAAGGGCCATTAGCAGAATACGTGAACATGCTGCCTGAAGAAGATCGCCGGGAAACATGGTTGCAGTTGGATGGTGCCCCGGCTCACGCGGCGGTTCGTGTCCGAAACGTGCTAAACGACATGTTCGAGAACAGATGGATCGGGCGATTTGGTCCACGTCGTTGGCCTGCTCGCTCTCCTGATTTAACACCGCTCGATTTTTTTCTGTGGGGGGCAGTAAAAAACGAGGTGTACTCACAACCTAGGACATCCGTGGAACAACTGAAAAACAAGATAACCGAAGTTTTTCAAAAACTCAGGGACAATACTGATCTTTACCACGTTAGGGAGTCCATTAAACGACGCTGCGAAACTTGCGTTCGATTGCACGGGAGCCACGTGGAGAATCGATACCTGAGGCGGAGACACAGGCGTGATTAAAACTTTTAACTGTGTTTCTGACCGGTATGTAAATAAATAGTTACTTGTAGCCTATTTTTTGTTTTACTTGATGAACATCTACAGTTCTACACCATAAGGTAGTTTGAAAAAACACTCATCTCATAACAACTTTGGCTATAAGTTTATACCTAACTCAATTGCCAAGGACATTACCGAGATACGACATAGCTTTATTAACTTTTGGTTTTAGACATTTCGGAAGTGGATACTTAGACAGCTGACAACTGTCAAACGAGCCTTAACTTGAACATGTTGCGTTACATTGCGGGCTGAATTATTTTGTATGGTTAATTTTTTCGTTGTAATTTTAGACAAAAGTTATCTTAATACACTTATTAGGTCCTGTACTAACCACCATTTAAAGATTTGCTCGTATTGGATATACACGCTGTATATTGATGTTATATCTCGTGAGACGCACCCTTCGTGCGCGGTTCGGTGACGGTTCTAACACACTTCTCGCTTCGTTCGTACACACACACACACGCAGAAACACACACACAGACACGCACAATAATCGAATTCAATATCAAAATAATTCAATCAAATGAAACGTTTTCATACAAAATTTTACCATTAGTTAGTTGTCAAAGTGAATCATCGACGAAAAATTGAAAATGAAAATTGACATAAAGTTTCGGAGAAAAGGCAGATCCCCCTTTTTCAGCCTGTAAGCTGTTTCAAACAGCAAATTGCTTCAAGAAGCTATACAAAAAGTAGCGAATGCAGTAGAACCAACAAGTTGCAATTTAATTTACTTATAAGTGCAAGATTCTCCTTTTTTATCGGTTCAAAAGTAACTCTTAGATTGAAACATGACCTACTGAGTGTTTTTCGAGCGAATAAATCTCACAGGTCGGTATTCTAAAGGCAGTGGGCAAGATTGCAATGCACACATTTCCATTACCGACGTCGACGTCTGTAAAAAGGCTAGCAAAACTCTCAAATTCAGCTCAGCTCATTTTTTTAATTGTCCTTGTATGCAGTGGGATGTAATTCAATTATTATGAGTTGAACGATCCGCATGAGCATGATTGTGACGACTTAATGTTTAATAAGAGAATGTACGACAGCTTTTATTATTATTACATCTTTCTAAATAAAAGTTAATCTACTATACACAATACACATACAATCTCAATACGACGGTATAGCACGTTCTAGTATCGAGTCCTGTACGATACATAATCATATTTAGTGCTACGGCGTAGAGCCGCGCGTAGCACTCGTTACTACGAGTGGCGTAGGCATTTAGCGGCAATTGGCATTTATGGCGGCGTTGTGAAATATAAAATGACCACCAAAAAATGCTTTAACACCCTAAGCTCTCTTACCAAAAAAATATACTGAACACCAAAAATAATAATTCTATCACTACAATAGTACTAGCTGTTTTAGTAACGACTGCACATTAAATTGTATTCGAGGTCCAAATTTAGTAAATGATCACCAAATCTTAACGAGCAAATTAATACAATATAACCCACCACCACCACCACCTAAATAACCCACTATGATTGTCATAAAATGTATGCAAAAAGTATAATGATGCCAAATTTACAAGAGCTACCAAAACCCGAATCAGCGCACCCCACTTCCACGTGGTCTTGTCTGTCCTACCCCTAGAGTGTATATAAAAGCCCGCGGAGCCAGAAGCTCGCGAAGGAGGTCCTGAGTTGAACGAGGTGAAACGAAACGAAGGGCCGACGAAAGCGAGTTTCTGGCGGGAGCCCGGGCGGAGGGTGGGCTGAGTCCCAGAAACGAAAGCGGGGCTCCGTCGAATTTAGGAAATTATTTTACGATTTTTGAGTTAGCAATGATTAATTGGGATAGCATTTTCTTTAATAGGATAGTAAGATGTTATAATTTGGGTTATTATTTCACATCAAAATAAGATTAAATTTTGGTGATCAATTTACAATTTTTGGGTTAGCAATGATTTATTAGGATAGCATTTTCTTTAAAAGGATAGTAAGATGTTGTAATTTGGGTTATTATTTCACATTAAAATGGAGATTAAAATTTGGTGATCATTTACTATTTTCGGCAGTAAAAAAGATTTTTTTGGCGTTAGATTTTACTATATCTGGTGATCCGTTAAACATATGCCAAATATAACTCCCACGATGCACGTGACCGCACAAACGAGGGCACATTGCAGTGTATACTCATATACCTTATCTCGTTGGAATAATGATCATGAATGGTCAGATAACGAAGGATTCTTACTACATAGTGGAATAAGCGTTACCGGTCTAGGGCAGTCAAGTTATTAGTTTGACTAGAGACATAGTTTTCTGTCTCAAGCAAAACCGAGTAATAAGAAATATTCATACGATATTGCTGTCAATCAAAAATCTGTAAAAGGTTAATTTTTTAATAAGATGTTGTGTTTCTGTTCAATAAAGATTACAATCCGACCATTTTGTAAAATTACGTCATAATTGTATAATTGTATAATTGTATGTATGTGTTATATTTGTCAATCCTGTTCAATGTAACTTACAAATGTAAAAAAGTACCTGTCGTTTTTACCGACATTTGTCAGTTACAAATTTGTGATGGTAACTTGCCATTTAAATGTAAATTCATTTACTTAAGAGCGTTGCTTTAGTCTATTTATAACCAAGTCTGTCGCAAAAATAGATAGTGCGCACAAATTAACAATCTTGTCGCTAAATGAAAATAAAGAATTCCTGTTTGGAAAATGTATATGGACAGTTATGCTCAGACGATATAGAAATTCCGTGTGCGTCTGTTATTTTATGGTACTGTGCACCACATCTCATCCAATGCAAAGTGCACAAAATTTGTGTGAAATGAGTGTGTTATTTAGGTGAGAGAGGTAGAGGTAGGCGTAAGTTTCTGTTAGTGCTATGTTCAAGCTCGTTGCTGATTTTACTAAGTATTCAATAGTGGCCTTGCTTACTCAAACATTTTCCTTGAAGTCTGTAACAACCGCATATTCTTCCTCACTTCTAGACCCTAATTTTTCTTCAAATCAGCAACCGTTAAACGTTTTGACACACAGTATGGTTGCCTGTGACAATTGTAGAATAAATCACCAATATTGTAAACTAGTAATTACAATTACGCGTTCAAGTTTCAATTCGACAAGCTTGTGACTTTCTCAAATGTACAAATTTGTAGTTGGTAATTTATATTGACCAGAAATATGTAGATTTGTCACCTGTCATGTACAATTTCAATATACAATTTGTAACGTCAGAGCCCAGTTATTTGTTCTCTATGTATAAATTCAAGTCAATACCGTGTCTGTCTGAGTCTCCAAGGACTATTTCCCCCAAAAATACATATAGACGAAATGCGAGCGCAGAAATCAGCTTATTCACGCCGTACGATTCTTGTATTCAAAGATTAGAAAGAATCGATGAGTCCCGAGAGTTACAAGCTACCAGATTAGATAGGGAAAAGAGTTATTATTTCGGATACATTTTCTTTGAGCATTAGTTACGGAAACTTTAATACTTTCTAACCTCAGCAATGAACATTTGTTTTATAAGAAAAGCGCATTTTACACTATGAACATCTGTTTTTGTGCGATGTATAAAAGAAAGAAATACATGTATTCACAAACACGCAGATGTTATCGTGTAGGTAACGCCGTAGAATTTTATTATTTTCATGAAATGGAATAAGTACGATATGCAAATTCTCGTAATTAAATACAGATTCTAGATGTTTTTTTTATGATGGTTCATTTCAGTGAATGTGCTAATTTTTGCATTTTCTATAAAATATCTTGAATAGGAGCTGAACCTAATATCATTGGCGTGACAAAGGCGCAAAGGCTTCGGTGGCTCGGTCATCTTGAGCGGATGGGAGGCGAACGGGCGGTGAAAAGAGCTTAGAGGGAAAACGGACAGGACGCCGCCCGGTCGGTCGGCCTAGATATCGATGGGCGGATCTGGTGAATGCGGATCTGCGCGAGCTCCAAGCTGGCGACTGGCGGGATACTGCACAGGACCGGGTTCAGTGGCGAGCAGTCGTGTTGGAGGCCAAGACCCACTTTGGGTCACTGCGCCAGAGGAGTGAGTGTGAGTGTATTGTAGCGGGGAACGCCATATGTAGAGGAAAGCGCATATTCGGAGCAGAGAACGCCCACCTGGCGGATTCCTGGTAATGGAAATGTTACGGTAACCATTCATTAAAAAAGATATCTACCGAAAATGTAATTTAAATTAATTAGGTTGATCAGTGTCGGTTGGATGGATAGAGGCGGACGGGCTAATCCGCAACCTTTCGTGGCCCGTTATCTCGCGGGCGGTGACGCCGCGTTAAACATGCGCCCACGCGCGTGCCCTGTTCACGCTTATCGACGACTCGCCTAAGCCGAACCAGTGTAAATCCACTCTTCGATTACGCGTACTTGTTACGGATTACGGGATCAACGTATATTGGGGGTGCGTGGTGGCGTCTATAACAGCTTGTGAATCACACGGCTACTCGCTTCAATCAACAGCGGGGGTTTACGCGAACATAATAGTCACGTACGAATCAAACAGCTCATTAAACGACAGTATAAGTACTTTATTTTTACTGGGCTATGAGAAGTCTAATTAATACCCTCATTCATAAACGTCTATTAAACCTATTTTAGTTAAAATGATGTTGAAATAAGTTTGTCTTTACTTTGAAATTTGTGTTTATGAGAATGAGACAAAACACATTTTAGTCAACAGGTACTTGTTAAGTTTTATCAAGGAGTTAGACTCTTCATCATCCTCATCATCATTATATCAGCCGAAACACGTTCACTGCAGGACATAGGCATATTAGGCCAGTCATATTTGACTAATCATATCGCAAAAAATGGATAAAATCGTGTTTTTTTGAAGTGAAAACTTCTTTAGCGGCGCTGTGCACTTTTTGGGATGGGGAAAAATTGTTAAACACGGCACAGATGTTTGTGACGTAAGGTGAGGTCTAGGAGGTCACGTGACCGTAGGATGGTGAGATTCGTGACGAGGTTTGGGGGCGGGGGGGGGGGGGGGGATTGTTTGATGTAAGACGTACGGGGCTTGGGGGCGGGGGCGGCAGAAGCATTGAGTTTCGACTAGGTCGGGTCATTGTACTAGGAGCGCATATCTTGCACGTATTTATTTTTAGGTATTCTGACTTGAAATATAGATTAATTTCAGTTGAACTAATCTGTATTGGCCGAATACACATTACGCATACTATTGTTTGGGCTAATAATTATTTGGTATACCTGTCATTATCCATAATTTCAGTTTTCTAAATGAATAAAACTCAGTTTCGTTGTTACAATGCATTTATTATTATTGTGAAAACATTTATATAGACTTATTTTCTTACATGAATGATAGTTGCTAAACCACGTTGCTATTGGTTCCGTTAGGACCCGGGGGACGGGGGGACGGAGGGGTTCGGGGGGCAAAGTAAAAAAACCCAAACAATCGTAACAATGGTATCATTAGTAGGTTAGGTTAGGGTCTGCTTTTGTCCCTTAGGGCGGAAATAGGCACCCCGCCGAGCGGGGTGACATTGACACGATCTGGCGATTAGGTTAGGTTTACATAACTTTTGTTTAGGACATTACTGTTATGCATTTTGATATGATGCCAATTGATTATTATGCCTATTTGTGCTTATGCTTTTTGACATTAATCTTCATGAAGATTATGCTTTCAGTATTTATGCTTTTTAATGTTATGCGTATATAATTATGCGTAATGAGAATTATGCACATCACTATTTCGGCGAAAAGCAATTATGCGTAACAATAATAGTACAAATGACTTTATGCCTTCCAATAGAGAACCTAAAAAAAACATAATAAAATTAAAAATAAGCAACAGGTGGTGCTATCTTTAAACAGAGTCCACAAGGGTTCCTTTCTTACCATTAAGGTATGGAACCCTATGAACGATCTCTTCCAGACAACCATTTTCGACTCGAATATATGTAATTAAGACCACCGAAAAGTTAACGTTGCTAAGTAAATTAATAATACTTATCCAAAAACTCGATCTCACAACTCGTTATGTATAACCTAATAAATAACCTACTCGTATGAATTGAGTAGCGCACCTCCAGGTTATTTTTATTGCGTGGGTATAGAGGGGATAATATTTGCGTCAAGATATAAAATCGCAAAGATAGAAATTTAGCCTCATTTAAAGAAGAATTAAAGTTTATATAGCCAGTGTTGAGCTCAAAATGAAATACAATCGTAGGTCGCGTCTCTGAATACAAACTAGGTAAGACGCTGGCCGCGGTCACTATACATTGTGCTCCCAACCTACTTGGCGCTAAATCTTTACTTTATGCAAAGATGCACGAAAGTAATGTTATGCAACTTTTGCTGAATTTCTTTTCGTTTTAAATGAAAGTATTATTCATTAGGCAGCTGCGTCCTCTACAGTAATTAAATAGGAATAAAAACGGTTCGAACAAAATATACAGCATAAATACATTGATACGTGATGCCATATTCTGCTTACACACATAACAAGGTATTTTGCACAAATATTTGTCATTTAATCATAACAGGGATCAAATATTACGTACGGTTTCAAAGGTTTACCCATCATTCATTTGAAACTCGCCTAATCATTAAGTTACAATTAATAACGAAGTACCCTCAAGGAGACTCGGTGCCGAGGTATATCCATTGTATTTATAAATACATTGTAAACTGTAACCGTGACCACAACCAACCAATAATATCTACAGTTAAAATCCTAAATGTCCATCTTGACTAAACTCAGTACATGAAAATACGAGTAGCTACGTGTAGTGTACGTTGCAAAAAGGCGCTTTCGAAAATGATAGTAATAAATGCATGAAGTAAATTGGGCCACCAACAGAGATAAAGGGAAACGAACACTTACACATGCTGCTGTATTAAAATTAATTGCCTGGTATTCGAGCTGCGGACCATTGAGTTCCCCGGGAGTCAATCAGGGACTTACGTATTGCGTTTCGATTTGGTACCAATGCGTTTATGTGTGCTCATTTAGAGAGTCAAAGCCATCGCGCGAAATAAATTGATATCAATTCGGAATGCAAATAATAAGACGCTTATCGACCCTCCTACAGTGCAAAAGCTTGAACTGATGTATATAATATATATATGTTAATGTAGTCGAGAAGTGGCCGACAGTAGGCGAGCCGGCGGGCTGCGTAGACATCGTGCCGCTAACCTAATTGGCGACGATTCTTTGTGAAATGCAAATTTTACGGCTTCAGCCATGTGAAGAAGAAGTGGATGAATGCGAGATTTTGATGAATACAAGTTTGCGCATGTCGGGCACGAAGACTGCTGTTGCGGGATGGAATTTGATTGCAACTATAACAGTAAGTAATTATGCAAGTAGCCAGCATGCTAGCGTGGTAGTTAATTAATTGGGCATCTCCGCTTACTAATAATGTCCTTTAATAACGAATACGGAAAATGTATTAATTACAATTTACTACCAAAGCTTACTCTCAGCGCTACCTATACATTGCCAAGCAATCCGAGTTAAGTATTATGGATTGATGGAATCGTCAAAAGATAGTTTTGAACAAAGGATAATGTTCATAATGTAATTTCTTATCCTGAGTTTCCAATCAGTATAAATTTTAGGTATAATCTACATAAACATACATAATCATTTCTTCAATGATTTCCCATTTTTACGTGTCTATTGACTCTTTTATAACATCAAGAAGTGTATCAGACTAGTGCGTATATTGGACTAGGATTAAATCTAAAGTTTACATTTTAGATCCGCAAATCAAGCAGACCGAGCCCTCAATTAAGGGCGACCGAGGAGCCTCTGTCACCAAGCGCACACTCGCCTTTGTGTTTGCATACACAATTACACATCTCATGTTGAAATAGGAATACACTCCCAATCAATTAATAAAGGTTAAGGCTTCCTGGTTTGTCGATGTGGAGGCGGTACGATATCAGAAAGCTGTCAGCTGTCAGTGTGAACTGTTCGTTGAGTCAGTACCGCTCAACCCGGTAGGGCTAAAATAAGAGCTTGGCAACAGCTACCTTATTCACTTGCGTATATCTATAGTTGGCGTGAGAGTGAATGAGACCACAATCCGTACTCGGTTTCACATTTTCGTATGTTGTCACTAAAATGAACTCGGGAAATGTCAAATGGATCTCTTTGGTATCTCTTTTAGTCCAGCAAAATTAAATATGTCATCATTGTTTGGTAGTAAGTGTTATAACGTCACTCCTTAACTTGCTCGCATTATAGCAGCTGTCATATTTTCTATAAACAAACGGACCGTCTCAGGGAAAATGAATTAATTTGCGTTTGTTCCGCGCTAAATCGTTAGAATACAGTAAAAATTACTTTCTTTATAGTTTACTCTAGAATTAAGCAAATGTCTTGTGCGATTGAAGGTTGTACGTCCCATACGGGAAGAAAAGAAAATGTTCAGGGACCATTAAGCTTTGACCAGTAAGTTTCAATTGATTTTGATGTTATTAATGTAACGATCTAAGCTAAACTTAATTATCACTATTAGAAGTTTATGTAAACATCATCATGTTCAATTATTCGTGCAAAATCGGCATGTAAATAAGACATTTTTTGTGGATTAAAGAGGTTATGTTTATTTACATAGTAGAAAAATCTGTGTTGGAACAAACGAAATTACAAGTTTGCTGAAGAATGACAACAAAATGGCTTTCTGGTTATCCCATGTATTGAAGACCTACATTTAGTGTTACATTTAGGAATTATCTAACAAGACTTGACTTTATGATTTTAGTTTCCCAAAGGATAAAGGAATTAAACAAAAATGGTTACTACATGCTAGAAAAAGAAATTGGACATGGAAAACCCATAGTCGTGTGTGCTCAATACATTTCACTCCGGATTATTTTTTAGCTCATAAGAAATTTAAATGGAAACGACTCAAAGCAGATGCTTTTCCCACATTATATTTGTCTGATACAGACTCATTGGTAGGATTCAAACATTTGTCATTATCTATTATTTTTTATTAATTAATTTGATGACCGGTTTGGTATGAGTTCTGGAAGTATGCTACTTAAAATTATGCATTTTGTTTTTATGACGACTGAAGGAAACCGATTTTCACACAGTGCATTATTTATTAAACTATAAATTGTATAGTTACAATTTAGTTTGTATAATTTATCGATAAACAAGTCGACACAGTAACATCCCTAGCAAAGACCAAACTTGCATAAAACTTGTGACAACCTACACAATTGAGGAATAACAAATGCATATACATCTCTTTCTGCCGCGTTAGTATGTCGTAAGGAAGTACAGGACAGGTATTCGTCTCTGCTCTGCTACCTATTTTAGCGCGGTTTCCATGCTTATCCTTATTCCGAGGTACCGCTTGTGTACTCACTGGTTGCAGTACTGCAAGCGGACAGCCTTGCTGTAATACTGACAAGTGGGGAAACTTGTGCGACATCAGTAAGCTCACGTCAAAGTACAATATACCGCATACCGATCCCGTCCCGCCAGGCCAGAAGAGATAAGATAGGAGAATATAAGACTGCTTATTCTATTCTTAAAACAAAAACCGGCCAAGTGTGATTCTGTTTAAAGTTTCATACAACATTAGGTTACTTTTTTACCTGTTTAGTATGGATCCCTAAATAGCCGTCTATTCATATTTATCTGTTAATATTTTCATCTTATTTTACACTTCTCAGGGGATACATTTTAATAGTCCTTTTTTTACGTTTCCTACGGACCAAATTCCTTGGAGATGTGCGTTGTCAAATAGTGTTATTTTTTTAATTACAGATTAAGTAAAATTTATGTCTGGCGCTATTAGACATAGTCAATAGGTAATGAGCCAGTATCTCCGCCTTTTGTATTTGTTTGTTTTGTGAAACAAAGTTTAAAATAAATAACTACAGGCTGTTACAAAAAAACTGCCGCTCGTCCTAGCCTGTGAAAACTTGGGTCACATTTACGTCCGAGAAAAGTGAATTCAATCAAGCCACGAAAACATTTTCAACGCTGTTGAGAAAAATTTACACGAGTCTCAGGGCGCCCTCAATTTAAGATTTGATTGACGACACATGACTCGAACAAAAATTTGGGCTTTAAAGCCCAATATCTCAAAAAAAGATTACATCCCCACTTTAGGTGTGGGGGAGGTAACCAAAAAAAATGATTTTTCTAGATTTCATTCTTCTGTTTTTTCGGCGTGGTTGATTTATATACCCATGCCTAATTATAGTTTTCTAGTAGAAATGGTTATTGAGCTAAGCCGAAGACGGACGGACAGACGGACGAACGGACAGACGGACATGGCGAAACTATAAGGGTTCCTTGTTAAGTACGGACCCCTAAAAATGACATCACCCACCAAAAAATAACACAAATGGGGGATACTATGAGTATCATCAATATCATCATTCATCACAATGCAAATATACACCAACTCACTAACGGTAGCTGCCCCGAAGCTTGAAAAGGCTGCAACACCTTCAATGCCATTCAAGACCCGCCAACAATAGCATTGTTATTGGAGTAAAGCCCTCTTACTATTCACGAGTAAGGAGATATATTATTGGTGATAAGGAAAATTGAATTTGTCTTTTTACACGCGAAATCGTCTTGTATGGCATTCTTTAAAAATTGAGTTTGAATGTGTCGTTTGTCGAGAGAGGTTCAATTCAAAAGAAGATGCCGCAGTCCCAAAAGGCCAGGGGAGGTAAGTAGTTATTGCTGGGACAGTGCCGCTCTGTAATCGGGCACTGTTGAGTGTGTCAGGGCTGGGACGGCCGCAGATGTCGCCGACCCGACTCGCGACGCACCGCACTAAGGATGACTGGCTACTCCACTCGGGGATGCCTTGATTAGAGTCGAACACGCCCCCTAGACAAACAGCTTATGCAGACACGCTTATGCCTTCCGCGCACGAGAAAAAGAGATGGAACACTTCGGGAATAGCTTTTTTGGACAAATTTCGATAAATACTTAACTTAGAGAAGTTTTATTTAAATTTCATAAAGTGAAATTTTAGATGAGATAAAATACTATAGTATTAACTTGATTGTGTCGTAAAATAATGTATCGTTTGAGTAGGCTGAGTAAAAAAAGGAAAATACAGACCCAACTTTGGATTTTTTTTCTATCGAGGAAATTTTAAGCAATCATGTATCGGTAAAATCAGAAAAACAATCGTAGTCTAGAATCATATTATCTGAAAATTAGACCTTATTGTTTCTTAATCTAGTCAGAACGGCGTTTTAAAGCACGCGATAATTTCCAATGCACCGCCTTAAGCGGTAATTACACTTTCCTGAATTTATCACGACGATAGGGTCGCAACAATAATTTTGATAGAGTTCATCTTCACCCTCCTAGCGTTTTTCATGGTTGTATCCTAAAGGAGGCCGGGGTCCGCTTAGGCACCTAATGCCAAGATTTGGGGTAGCCACAAGTTTGGTGAAGGCAATAATTTCGATAGAGGTATCTCAACTTAAATCCCTATTTAGGTTCATAAGTTTAGCAAGGTGTTATAAGCTCATTAAATTCTTGAAAAACCAAATTCTTCATAAGTTTGACGTTTCCTCCATGGTTTGACAGTGCCGCGAAACTACGACATCTATTACCCGTCAAAATCACGCAAGAGAGTCCTATAGAAAAAAAATGAAAAGTTGTGAAATGTGACTATAACTGGGCAATTATTTCATAGAAATGTCTTAAGTACACGATATCGGAAAATCCTATTTAGTTAATTTGATTTGAGCATTGATTGAGTTAGTCGACTTCGAAGTCATGATTATTTTCTTCATCTTTATCTATTAACTATTTTAGTGCGAAATGCATAAGCGTTAAGTTTAATTAAAGATGTATCAACAAGCAAGTAAATAATAATAGCATACTGCTGAAAAAAGACGTAGACTGATGTAGTAACATATCCAAGCATGTTCGGGAAAATACATTTTTCATTTTACGCTTAGTAAGTTGCGCGTATTACCTTACCGAGATATGATTTCATTTCTATTTCCTGTTCCCGCTGACACATCTCCCGAAGCTGTCATAAACGTCCGTAGATCAACCGGGACTATCAACTTTTTGTAACCTTTTTCATAATGTACTTTCAGTCGCCAACAGAGTAAGGAGGAACACATTTCTATAAAAGATAAAAAAATTACCGCTCAAATTTTAACCATTAGGGATTCGGGTAGCTTAATAATTCTGCTTAACGTAATTACTTAATCGGATACAGACTAAACAAATATAAATCGTCCCTACCGTTAACAAGTGATGCTTATTACCTATTACAGTTTATTTATTCATAATGCATTTATCTGCATATAAAAAGGGTTTTACATAGGTGTTATAGAGTTAAAAGTCCTATCCTTTTTAGCTGTTTTTTGCCAGCATGCAAATGGGTCATTATAAAACAGTAAATGTGTACTACTACTACATTAGACTACCTTAAATTAACTTAATGAAATACTAAGCTACATTAACTTAAACTAAGATAGAATGCGCAATTTTACAATATACACACACACAGTAATATTATAAAGAGGAAGTGTCTGTGAGATTGTAGCTGTGTCAGTTTAGAAGTTTGTATATTCTGGGTAAAGTCCGGGACCGCTTATCGGATCAATAAAAGTCTTTTCCTTATACCGCGGGTTTGACTGCGTTCTTTGCTTAACGCGGGCGGAGCCGCGCGGGCAGCTACTAAGTATATACTTGTAATCATGTAGCCTGTAAATATTGTATAGGTACATGAAAATGGCATGGCATAGGTGCCATTGTTCATAATTAAATTCCATCAAATCTAGCACTGTGTTGCCATTGAAATGAAAGATTCTATCAATAGTAAATTAACTCATGTCGAAAAATGCACGTAAGTCATTATTTATTAGTAATTTTAAAGATACAACTTAAAAACATTGTCTAAATAGACATACTTACTTATGTACATACAAGTATTATGATTTTATTTTTTCAACACAATTGCTCGTAACGTACCTCTATTGTGTCGCCTTTAGGCTCATAATCCTGGATATTAAACACGCGTGTTTTATAACATTAAGACACTTGTGTGTTATGGTTATATCCCGATTAAGTCACGTTGGCACCTTGCAGCAAAATATGTGCATGCACACGGTGCGTTCTTAAATTAACCGGGTTGTACAGAATGTACAGCTTTTTTTTAAAATCTCGGCAAATGGATTCTTCCTTAACTAAACCAATTAAATTAAAAATTAAAATAAAAATAAAAAATTTAAAACCTTTTTGTTAATTATTGACTGTTTCTTTTTGGATATGATATAGAAACGTTTAATTTAATAAAACTATTCACTTTTGATAACATTTTACATGAATTAATAAAGATAACATTTTAAAACGAAAATATTTATTTTATTTTGTATTGGCTGTTTAGAGATTTCATCTAATGCGCGCGCACTGCGTAAACTTCACGAAACAAACTGTTGCGCGCCATTATAGGTTATTTCACAGATATTTGTAAACATTGTTAATGAGTGTTTGGTTATTAACAAAAATGTTGACTCGTTGTGACTAGAAAAGTGATAAAAAAATGGACGCCACTGGAAATTCTTGACGATGATACAACATGTGAGTAAAAACCTGTTGTCATCAATAAGTAAAGAAAATAACTTGGCATGCCTATAAAATTTTCATCTTATGAAAAGTATTTTTTCCTCGCACAATGTGTTGAAAAGCGTCGTATGAAATGCGTGAGCTTTGATAATTACATCCTCGGCTCTCTTATCTCTCTTATCTCTTGGCTCTCTCACCTGCGGCTCGCGTGATAATTCCGCCTCTGATGTAATTATCAACATACCTCACTTGTATCACAATGTACTATTAATTAAAACCGTTTTGTAGAAGAAATGTTCACATAAAAATGGAAAGCAATACTTCAGGTCTCAACCACATTTCGTAAGTTATGACACAAAAATATTGTCGTCTGGAGATGTGTATATATTATTATTATTATATCTTTGATATTTCAATTAAAAAATACATCTAGACGTGTGGGTATGGTTAAATGGCAGCGGCCATGACGTATGTATGTCTCCTCACTTCATTTGCAGTATCTTACGTCCGTCTGGATCCGACGAATGTTATCTAGAATTATCGAGTTAAGTTACGTATTTAAAATTTAATAAATAAATGAATTATCAATGTATTTCCGATCAGTCTTACATCGATTTTGACGATTATATTTCGTATTATCATAATAAGCTTGGATACAACTGGAACGTCATACCGAGTATACTGACAATGGTAGGCTTTCTTGGTCGATTTGATGGAATTTAATTATGGCTCTGGGTATAATGACGTTATCATAAACCTAAAACATGCCTAACGTCTATAATACCTACATAATAATCACACCCATAACACAATAGTTCTTTACGCACAATAGAACACGGTTGAAGTCGCAAGTAGCCAAATGTCTATTATTTGAAGCACTACTAGCTTTATGTAGATAAATAGAAGGCTGTTACATTGCCAAGTCAGTGAATATAGAATTTCGATATTTAAGCTAGTATGTAATAAACTCGAACGTCGCAATCTCAATATTCTTTATAGACCATTAAACTGCCTAATAACTCGCCTACTTTTAATTATATTTAGAACGGTAAAAAATAAAACGTATTTTCCTTCGTTACTCGTATTATACATAACACCTAGCCTAATCAGATCTCTGTTATCCGAACAAGGTTTTACCTGTCTATGAAAATATTCCTGTAACAATATAAAATTTTCTGAAGATCTTACCATTGCAGTTAGAAATTTTCTTTTGAAGAATTGGTTTATAAGTACTCAATTTCCCGTCGCAGTATTGATACAATAAATTAATTTATGCCTAGGCTTTGATCCAATTTGGTCCACTTTGTAGTGTTGAGATTGCATTTCTTAATCGAATTGAATACAATAGGACCTTTTGAACAGTTCAATAAATTTAAACAAATATTTTTTCAAAAATACCCTGGCTTAGCACTCAGTCTCTTTACAATGTATAATTTTAAAACACAATCAAATTTCCGACGTGTTTAATTGAGCTTTAAACCTGTTAGCACATAATAAGTACCTAATAGGAAAGTCCACTTGAGATTCGAAATTATGCCCCGGGTGACACAGGCTAGCTTTAGTATGAAAAAACAATGTTATTTGTTATACAAGGCTGCAAAGTTGTGTTGTGGCGCAAGTGCTTGTACCTACTGAAATCCGAGCTAGCGAAGGATTGTAAGATAAGTACAATCCTGAGCATAGCGAGGGTTTCAAGGCACGAAACGCCAAACAACTATGCTGCCGAGCGAAACAGAAGGTTTGTTTACATCTCATCAAAATAAAAGCATTTAATAATTATTCAATAAAACATAAATATTCTCTACGCTTACATTAAAACAGTTAAAGTATAGTTGGGTACTCTCGGGTAAACTAAAAGGCTCAAAATACGCTTATTTTACATTTTCCGCTAACTTAGCAAGACATTAAAATTCATATATGTATATCTTCTGTATCAAATCTATTTTTCTCAAACATGCAATGAAATATTGGCGTTGTGTTCTTCATAATGGGCTTCGAAGTGTCACGTTTCGGGCGCAGTGAGACGAGAGACCCGTAATGGCATTTCATACAAAATTGGAGGCCTAGGCCGGCAAGATGGTATTTTTTAATTTCCATTCCACTATTTGTGGCACAGGATCACGGCGTTCAGCCATGAAAATTAAAGTTTGATTTCTTAGAGTTTTTTTTTAATTTATTTCATTGTATGTTGGAGAAAAGCACTATACATACCTCGGCGTGAAAAGGGGTTGCCGGCCTCATAACTATCCACTTAACCAACCACAACTTACTATTGTGAGTTTTTTCTTTAATTAACTTTTTAAACGATGCGTTCCAAATTTGCACGAAGCGAAAATAATATATCACGCTGATAAAATAAATGTGAAAGTTCGTTGATGTTGTCTGAGAGACATAATAAGGAGAACCTGAAGGAAATTGTATTACTTACAACATAACTTAAAAACTTCAATAGCGCGATGCAGAACCTTACCAATTTCCATGCACATTCTAGCCTTATTTATTTATTTATTTAATCTTTATCGCACAAAGGAATATCTTATGGTACAAAACGCGGACTTAATAGTCCTATAAAGCATTCTCTACCAGTCAACCTTAAGGGGAAGCAGATAAAATGTGGGCAGTGCAACTTAATTTAAAACAAAAACTCTTTAACATGTCTAAAGATGGGACATGAGGAGGACATGGGATGGACATCGCGTGGCGGCGATAACAACCAATATATTTTTGGTGACAAATTTAAGCGAAAACTACTCGACCGATTTTGATGGCACTTTCTAATATTGTAGTTTAGACTTCAGAATAGGACTTAGCGTGGCGTATTTTTTAGATATAATTTCTTCAGAGGTAGATAAAGTTTGAAAAATTCTATGGAAATGAATTTATTTTTTAAATTCTACAGACTTCTTGACCCTTCGTAAAACGTTCTTTGATGAAACACAAGAAAAACAATTTCAGCGTTTTTGAAAATTCAATCCCTAAGGGGGTCAAAAATGGATTGAAAAATTGTATAGAGAGTGAATTCTTTTCCGAGCTAGCGACTTGAAACTTCTTAAAATGGTTCGATATTAAAACACAAGAAAAACAATTTCAGCGTTTTTAAAAAATATCTCCTAAAGGGCTTAAAACTTGCTTGAAAGTTTGTATATAGAAATCCAGAATGAAGAAATCCACAATTGTCAAAGTCAAAGTCAAAATATTTTTATTCAAAGTAGATTCTTATGGGGCTTCTCCACTCTCGCGAGCGTGCACGAGCGAACGCGAGCACGAGTGTAGACGATGGTGTTCCCTCGTCTTGCCTCGCGGTCGATCCGCTTGTTGTCGGTTTTTCGGACGCGAGTCAAATGACGCGAGAGGCGAGGCGAGGCAATTTTCCACACTCTCGCGCTCGCTCACTTTGGGTTTGCTGCTGCAGAGTAACGACGTATCCTATTTACTAACAATAACTATTTTTTATAATGACGGAGACATCGGAGTGGAGTAATGACTTGTGTTCTACTTTTATGGAGCTGTATCAAATGGAACCAGTAATTTGGGATCCCAAAAATCCGTGTAGCTCTGTGATAGCGAGCAACTGAAGCGAGCGTGTCGATGGCTAGCACTCCTACGGCCTCCACTCGCCAAGACTCGTGGCGTGGCGCTCGCGAGAGTGGAGGAGCCCCATTACAGAATACTTTTCGAAGGTCTTAAATTACAAGAATCTTATAAATAACATTCATCCAGAGGTGGAGTCGTTATCTTAGTCCATTAACTTTAATGAACAAACACTCATTTATTTAAATATAATCCATTAATTATAATAAACAAATACATAAATCCATTAATTATAATAAAATGATTTATTTATACTTAAGAGTCCGCAGTAAGCTCGGCCGAATTTCACCTTCCCATACAAACGTTACGCTCTCATTTTAAAACTACGTGTTGGATTGTGACGAAACTTTGCATATACATTGACATGAAGTATATCTATGTCTGTAATTAGTTTGTATGGTTCCAGTTTATAAAACAAACGAAATACAGCAAAAACAAGTTTTGTATGAAAAACTTAAATAAGCTGTCTTTTTTTACTATGGTATCTGAAGCTACATAAACTAATTACAGACATAGATATACCTCATGACATTGTATATGCAAAGTTTCGTTACAATCTAACACGTAGTTTTAAAATGAGAGCGTAACTACGTTTGTATGGAGAATCGAGCTTACTGCGGTCTCTTAAGTGTTAGAGATCACTGACTGGAGGTATGACCTGACCATAATAATAATAATAATAATAAATACTTTTTATTGCACAACAACAGGAGAGAAACATCTTACAAAAAAAAATGTGTTTGTCTAGCAAATATTCGTCTAATTTCACGCACGCTCTACTACTTAATGTTTATTTTACAATAGCTTTAAATTTATTATCTGGCAGACTTGTAATGGCACTGGGTAACTTATTATAACAAAGTGTACATAATCCCATAAACGACTTCTAAACCTTTCTTAACCTACATAGTACTTACTGCTATCAATTTATCATTATTTCTTGTATTGTATTTCTAAAAATCTCATTTTTACGAAATTGTGTAATGTTTTCTTACATACAAGGCAAAGTCTTTTTTCAAAGTCATTAATTGATTTAAATAGTTCCCTGAGTGATTCGCGGCTTTTTAGTCCGTACATTGCACGAACTGCTCGTTTTTGCAGGATAAATATGGACTCAATGTCAGCTGCTGTGCCCCACAGTAATATACCGTAGCACATGATGCTTTAAAAATAACTAAAATAGAGGAGTCTTGCTGTAGCCACGTCAGTAAGCTGTCTTATTTTTCGTATAGCGTATACAGCAGAACTGAGCCTTTTAGACAGTGCTGCAATATGAGGACTCCATTGCAGCTTGGAATCAACAGTGATACCCAAGAAAACTGCATTTTGGACGCTAGCTAAATCTTGGTTGTCTATTTTCAATCATTGTAAGCTACCTTTTACGTTAGGTAGCTTAGAAGGTATACATTTAGTTTTCATGGCGTTTAGTAGCAGATTGTTAGCAGTGAACCATTCGTGTATCTGTTGAAGTACATTGTTTATACTGTATGTGTCCTGGGTATCTCTATTTACTTTGAATATGAGTGATGTGTCATCTGCGAATAACACTATTTTAGATAGTTGTTGCGCCATAAATTTAAGTTTGTGAACATATAAGATAGGTCCAAATATTGATCCTTGTGGGACTCCGATTCTAACTTGATATGCTGCTGAATTAGTTCTATTTAAAACTACTGTTTGAGTCCTACCTGTTAAGTACGATCGTATTAAGTCGAGTGATTTTTCCTTAAATACCGTAGTAATTTAATTTAACTATCAAAGTTTGATGATCCACGCAGTCGAACGCCAGATCGCAGAAGATGCCAATCGCGTCCCTATTCTCTTCCCATGCTTCAAAAATATACTTAACTAAACATACTCCCGCGTCTATAGTCGATCTTCCTTTGGTAAATCCAAATTGTTGCGAATGAAACAAGCAATTTTTATTAAAATGGGTAAGTAGCTGTTCCATTATAACCTTCTCGAAAATTTTACTCAGCACAACAGATACAGGTCTAAAGTTTCCAGGATCCTTGGTATTGCCGGCATTGAATATGGGTATAACTTTACTCTCTTTCATCAGATCAGGAAATATGCCTATGCATGTATAGACATTTATTAAATATTAAAGATAAATTGGGTGCCAAAATGTCTACGATAGCAGTGCATACTTTAACAGACATCCCCATACACATCTTCTGTAAATTTAATTTTCACTTCTTTAAATGTCTTTATACTTAATCTCTTCTGGATTGACGTGCTGGAATTCAAATTTATGTCTACCTTGGATTGCGTGTTTTATAGAAAATTCTTAGCCTTACTTGAAGAAGAATTGAGTAATACAGTGGTTTTCTTCGGAATATCCGTGAAAAACTTTACGAACTCTTGGGCTACTTCTAATTCAGAACTGATGATTCCTTCTGATGTTTTGAGTACTATGTCATTGATTGGGGATCTGATTTTAATTTTGTTGTCAGCTAAATTAATCTTATTACGAATATAATTTGATTTTGCCGTCCAGCAGACTTCCTTAAATATTTTTGAATAAGTTCTGACATACTCCATGCAACTTTCGGTTCGTATTAGATTCTTCAATTCATACAATTTAATTTTTTTTGTCTACTTTTGCGAATACCTGGAGTTGCCCAATCACTAAACTTAATTTTTTGTTTAACTTTTACCACGTTGATAGGAAAAGTTTTATCAAATTGTGTTCTTACTATTGAGAACATTTCCTTGTACATAATATTACCACTAACACTTTCTAGCCCTTCTGTATCATCTTGTGATATATAATGGCGCACTCTTTCATTAAATTTTTGTAATCGATGATGTGTTACTGGACGTGATTTAATTTCTATTTCAATCGCTACTGTTTTCATATATGGTAATGAGATTTCCTGACCGGAATGGCTGCATGATATTAACGATTTGTTGGGCTAATATGTCACAGTTTACAAATATATTATCTAAACAAGAAGATGAGGAGGAGGAGGACCCTAGTAGTTTCACCAAATACATATTGCAAATTGAATGAATTGAATAAATTAAAAAGTTTATGTCACGAAACATAATTATCATCTAGCATATTCACATTAAAATCTCCACATATCAATATATTCTTATTTTCTCTACTGATTACAGTAAGAACATCGTCCAAAGTTGCTTCAAATGTGTTGAAATTTTGTACGTTTGGTGGTCTATACACACAAAATATTATATATTTTTCTAGCTTGGCGCAAGCTAATTCAACTGATCGCTCTACCGACGTCCTTTCTATATCAATACGCCGTCTAAATGTAATATATTTTCGTAACAATATAAGTGAGCCACCATGAATAGCATTTTGTCGGCAAAACGAGCTAGCCAAACAATATTTTTTGTAGTATAATGTTACTAACTCGAAGTCTTTTTGCGAGTGTTCAGTTAAACAGACAGCATCATATTGGTATTTTTCTAAACATAATTCTATTTACAATTTCTTTGAGGAAAAGCCTTGAATATTTTGATGAATTAATTTAATTAAATACATTTCGTTTCCTGTTTGTCAAAGAATTACTGCTACTAAAATTATCTTCGCCAGAAAAGGTCTGTTTGTTTTTATCTATGTTAACAAATTGTTTCGCAGCCCTTGTTGCTTAACTAATAAAATATTATTTGTGGGTGTCATGTCAGTTTTGTTATAGTCTTTCTGATTATGTTCTGTATTTATAATACTTGAGTCAAGAATATTATAGGTAATTAACTTAGCTAGACATCGCTTTGCCATAAATGGGGCTACCGGTCTTATCGGATACTATGACTTAATTAATTTAATTAATTCTTTATTCATGGCCAACTTGGATCATTGTGTTAGTAACATGTAGAACTTACTATATAATGTTAGTTTCTCCTCAGCAAAAAAACTGCCGTCACTGAGACCCAACTTCAAACGGTTAGTTTGACAATCTAGCACCAACTTCATGCCCTTCCAGTGTTGCCCTTACTGAATCCAACTATTCTACTATTATTTTAAATAACCCGATAAAATTTCTAATTGGTAGTTTTTGAGAAATTATCGGGTAAATGTCATTCCCGGTTTTCGTCCCTATTCCCCACGCCATCCCTAATACCCCCGGTTGACGGTTTATATTCAATTCATTTAAGGTATTTGTAATATGGGCCTTGTTGCCTGATTTAAATAAATAAATAAATAATAAATAAATTACGTAGGTGGATTTCCGTCCTATGAGTCAAATACCTATGACTAAAATATAATATGTACTTATGTGCAGCAATATTTATTATATATAACATTATCAATGTAAATAAATTTTACTTAGATAGCGATATTTATTCGCACTGTATATTTTGATTGCGTGTATATGTGGTTTATGTTGTTTATGTGATTTTTGTTATTTAGTGCTTTTTTATGTGGTTTTGTATGTGAGATTTTTGTTATTTTTGTAAATAAATAACTTTGATTACCTAACTAACAGAATTTACTCAGCACTAAAAATAGATATTTAGAAAAGTATTAACCCAATTCGACCTAGACCCACTCATGACTGACTAACATACAGTACCTACCAAATTTTCTATACGAAAACTTGTTGTAAATTATAACAAGGTATTATAAGCGTAGGTACAAACATAATGTTTGTGTAGTATTAAGTTGGAAATGAAAAGGTTTCATCAAATAAACTAAATGAACTCTACTTAAGTTCAAACGAGGTAGGTACTTGGAAATCACAGTAATAATTTCTAGTGCGGCGTAGGTGAATTTTATTCACTCGCTAGTCCGCAAACGGAGTCACTAGGGACAAGTTTGTTACGGAAACTCCTATTACGTCGTTTGTCTGCTGGACACCCGGGCTGTTATTCGCTACGCGCTAATGCGGCTCATCCCACCGGACATGCACCCATCACGAAACTAGACCTCTACCTACGCTTAGTTCCTACGCATCGCGGTGTCAAGATATATTTGTCGGTGAGCGTTGAGGTGAGTTTAAAACAAGTTACAGAATAGGAGGGCCGCCGGCTAGTATTCAGAACTTGTATCGCTTCACAACAGCGCACACCCCTAGTATATCTTGACGCTGGGATTCGTAATAAGTAATCAGGCGTGATATGATCTGACTTACACTGGTGCGTCTGAGATGAGGTCAGGTGAGAGACGTGTCAGAGTTCAGCATGAATGGCAGCTTTGAACAAAATATTTCTTTGCTTCCTTTGTTTGAACTAAAAGTTATTTTACTAATAATTGTATGCACCTTTCTTTAAAAAAAATAACTAGTCACGTCTATTCCCGAAGACCAATGACTTAATTCCTACTTAACGACATTGGCTAATAGTATTTTTTTACGACTCGGAAGAAAATCCGAATCAGAAATAAAAACGTGTGCAAGTTGCTGTTTTAAATTCAGACTTTATTGCTCCACTCACTTGCTTTCGGATTTTAAAAAAAGGTAGCCTAAATTTCTTCAAATTTTTCTTTATCAAAGAAGTCCATACTTCACTTGGCAACCACAGTTGCCACCATCAGTTTAGGGGTGCGCGAAATTGGCAACTGTGGTTGCCACAAGCAAGTGAGTGGATAATTATTAAATAGTCCTTCAACTTAGGAAAAGCCTTTATAGTTCAGTCATTGTACTGACAATTAGTATGGAAAAATTACAAATTTGTAAATAATTTATAATAGCAGATTTTTTTATGTGGGAACGGATATATTCAATTAAATAATTACCTAGAGACAAAATCCAATAAAATATCAGACATCAAAAAATGACAACTTTAGTAGCTCCTGAAAAGTCGAAGAAAATATGAATAAATGTTTTAATCTTTATTTTGGTACATTTGCTCTAAAATATTCAAGATAAATCGTACAAAAAGGGAATTAATGCCTCATTTAATCTCTAATCGCAATAATTACTTCCGGGTGGATTTATGAATATTTAAAATTAAATAAACGCTATTTTAAATTAATATTTTTGTACACCGTATTTTCCTAGAGTTTTAGAACCCATATTGATTTATCTATCTAAGTAAGTATATATTGTTTATCGTCGTCTAACCCATAGTACAAGCTTTGCTTAGTTTGGGTGGGACTAGATCGATTTGTGTAAGATTGTCCCTTAATATTTATTTATTTATATTTTTGTAACGAATGTATTACAACTAAAACAGCTTTTACAGTTACCTAACTAACTTTGACTTCAGCAGCTCGAGAACAATACATTTAAGTACACAAACATGCTTTAATCCTTTAAACGATATTTAGGTACATAGGTACAAAATGTGATCATAAAGGGAGTCCTATTTTCCTTTCATTCCCTAAGCATAAATGTCCTTTTATACACAGACAAAAAACTGCTTTGACGGACAGACGGGTAGGTACCGAGGGGAATCCATGAGTGTTCCGGTTTTACCTATTTTGTACGGGACACCCACGGTAAAAAGTCCCAATTCATTAGAGACGAATTATTAAAATGACCGCTTTGGAGACCAACAGAATCTTATTAAGTATCTAATTAGTGATTGAAATTGCTTGTCATTCATTAAACTGCTAACTAAAAGGCTAATAATGATACGAGGTGTCGGGTGGGCGTCACCAGATACCGCAATCCGGTGAAGCTTTACCCTTACCCTCCTTATATATAAATAGCCGCACGTTAAACGAACAGGACACCAGTCGCAACGGTACGCCAACCCAGACAGTCTACGACGTTTGAATTAGGAACCCATGACAGATGAGTGACACCACGCGGCTAGATCATTTATTTCAGACTAGCTTCCGCCCGCGACTTCGTCCGCGTGGACCCGGGATAAAAACTATTCTATATTTTAATCCAGGCTATAAACTATCTTCGTGCAAAATTTCATTCAAATCAGTTCAGCCGTTTAAGCGTGATTGAGTAACAAACATCCAAACATCTAAACTTTCGCATTTATAATATAAGTAGGATATATACATTGTAGGATAAAAATCCATAGTCACATTCATATTAACTTCATTAAAAAAGAAACAGTCGTAGAATATCATTACTTACTTATACATTACAATTAAATACATTAAAATTAAATTAAATTACAATACAGAATAGCATAAAAAAGATGCAATAAAAATTAAATTTACTACATTACATCCATACTACTACTTACTTACATACTAGTATATGCATAGATTTTGTTACGAAGATGTCGCCGAAACTTAGATGAGGTGTACGGTAGGTGCGGCCCATTGCATAATTGACCTCTTTATGTTAATCCACATTATGTTGGGCTTTCATTAGTATTCATGTTCGCTTTTCAGAATTCGTAAAAATGGGTCAAAATCGGGATTAAAGCCCTATATCTAAATCCTATATAGCTAATGGCATAACCATTTACATCTAGCGATCGAAAGTGCTCGTATTAAGTTTCCTATATAAGAGTAGCTAAGAAAAAATGGTGTGTTTAGGTGTATTTTATTATTTGACTATTTTTACTGTAGATACGTAGGCCGTGTAACATAAATGAAAATGAAAATTGGTTTATTGGTAACAAACGGTGTTTACACAAATTAAGAAAGGATTGGGACCTTCTATTAATGTTATTATAATCCTAATTAAAGGGTTAAATGTGGACTGTCCACAGTGGTAATTATTTCACGTGGGCTTTTACCTGACATTGCGTCACGGTTGACTTTATATAGCAGCTGGAGGTACATTACTTATTAATATCTAGACCGCGCCGTAGCCGGCCGCATTTGCTGCCCATTCATTGTGCTGCAATGAATGAAACATTAACGAACTGTTTATAATTCCGCTAATGTGTACGGGGACATTCGCCACAAGGGTTAAAATGTTGTACATGGTGTTATTTAACAATTTTACTGCCCGGAACCCGCATAGCGAGCGCCTACGCCGCAGTCCCTTTCCCTACATACGAGGAAAACCACGGAATCGGCTAGGAGCGTAGCGCGTAGCAATTCCTGGTAGTGAATATGTTAAGGAAAATTCCCACTAACGAATAATAGTGAGTTACGTGGCTTAAAATACTTGTTCACACGTAAAAATTACACATTTTGTTAGAAGCGCGTGTCTTATCAGCTTTAGTACCTTTTGTTACTGAACTTATGCGCAAGTTAAGTATTCATTCATGTGTTCAGTGATTTATTTTCAGCTGTAGGTACATTATTTAAAAAAACGAGGAGAAATAATGCAGAGAGACCCGTCGAAGCACTATGCATCTGATATACAAACCGCGTGCTCTCAAAGCGATTTCTTTTACATTTGTATTAAGCAGGTCGCCCCAGTCGGCCAACGCTCCATAGAAATGTAAAAAAACGCGTTTTTTTTCTCTTAGTTCTTTCTTATCAGAACACGATACCTATTATGCCCTTGATCGGTTTACAACTTCACACCCCACTTTTGGTACACCCTGTGTAGTTATTTTTCCGTACACCCGGGAATAGTACCACGCCGATTTCACGCCGATCATGCCGCCGCCGCCGATCAAAATCCCAACGGACGCCGCCGCCGATGATTTTGCCATCGGCGCACACCTCTTTACACACCTTTTATGTACTAATAAGTACGATAATCGGCCTAAATAAAAAAAACAAGGGTCCAGCAAATAGAAACGATTGGATGCAAACTTTCTGACTTAAAATTAATTAATATCATAACTTATCATCATCATAGTTGACTTTGAACATCTATAAAATATGATTAAATTAAGCACCACCTATAAAACTGCGGCACTTGCGTACGTGGCTTTTAACTATTAGATAGTGACAATTAATACCTACTCGGGGAATCCTACTAATATTATAAATGCGAAAGTTTAGATGTTTGGATGTTTGTTACTCAATCACGCTTAAACGGCTGAACCGATTTGAATGAAATTTTGCACGAAGATAGTTTATAGCCTGGATTAAAATATAGGATAGTTTTTATCCCGGGTCCACGCGGACGAAGTCGCGGGCGGAAGCTAGTAATCTTATAATTAGAGTACCTATTATTTCAATTCAATTCGACGATGTTACTGGTACTTCCCAGTAAATTATACGTTACTTGTTTAAGTAATAGAAATGAAGTTTGCGTGTTTTGTAGTGGGTGCGTCACATTAATTAAGGAATAGGATTTTTTTTCTTGTAAAGAAATAAACTTTAATTAAGGATAATTTAACGTCTGATAAAAGTTTATTTTGTTTTTTAACCGTTACTTACTTGCTTCTGTTTATTCCTCAAGGTAAGCTATTAAAGTGCTTCATATGATCGACATAATTACGGAACAATGACGACGATGATTAATTTGACTTAAAACTAGCTAGAAGTTCAAACGATAAATTAAACTTTACTCAAAGAATGATCCAGAACAACGTCAATTTTATTTGAACGTGAGAGCCTCCAATAACGATTCAATATTAATTAAGAGTGTAGAATTGCAGGTTTACGTCCCGCCTTTCTACTTCAACGTTTCGGTATTAATTAAAAGACTCAATATGTTCGCGGCACTAATTATATATTATTAATTCGTACTAGTACCAAACAATTCTTAATTAACCAGTCTCCCGTTAATACGATTTAATAAAAAAACCAGACCGGTCGTGAACAAGTTCCAATGGACATTTCCTACAAATACAAAGTTCCAATGGACATCTCCTACCAATACAAAGTTTGTATTTAAAGTAGACTGTAGTTCTGCTTTAACTAGTTTCTGTGAGTTGCTCAAGCTTAACGCCGCTTCCCTTTAAAATCTCAGCGGCAGCGGCCTGAGTAGATTGTCGCTGACCCGCGCCTACTTCAAATAAGTTGTTATCGTTCATAGCTTTTATTATTTTTTATATAAAGTCCTTCTCATCAATTCCGATGACGCGATGTCAGCGACATGTGAACTCTGATATGGCTGGCTAGGCCAAATCTATAGGTGACAGTATAGTTGGCCAGTCGTGTTATACCTACGTGAAGTTCTATTGCGTAATTTGCGTATTATTCTTATTACCGCGATACACATTCAATAGTTCGAGGCTGAAATGGGTAGCTTTCCCGAGTTAAACACTCTACTTTTCATGTCGAATACGAGGAAACGAGATGAAAGCCAGCGAGATGTTTAATCATTTTCTAAATCAATCTGATCCGTAGAACACATTTTAAAAGCGTCAGCGTTTTAGAGATATTTGAGCGAGTGATTTTCATCATGTTTATTTCCCTGGGCGCGTTTTTAGAACCGTTTTTTATTCTGCCTAATCTTAACATAACATTCTTAAATATATTTATATATACCATAGATAGTAATCATAAAAAAATCATTATATTATCAATAAGCTTCTAAAATCCACACATTTTTATGAACGTGTATCTGTATTATATTTCTGCTGTTGCTTTATATTTTTTTATTATTTACTAGCTGTTGCCACCGACTTCGTCCGCGTAGAACTTGTTACCGTCTTAGAAAAATGATTGCTATTAAATGATTGTAGGCGGAACCTTAATTATCGCTGCCCTTAACAAAGTTATACCATCTTAAGGGATGATTTCCGAGATAAAAACTATCCTATATCCTCAAATTAGGGTCTCAAATTATCTGTACGAAAATAAAGGTGGTAACAGTGCGATGAGTTTATTAGTTTAAATTGAAAACTCTGTTTTTACACATATAAATATCTTAAAAATCATCAACAGACGTTTCA
The DNA here is from genome assembly GCA_947049275.1 of Epinotia bilunana. Lineage (NCBI taxonomy): Eukaryota > Metazoa > Arthropoda > Insecta > Lepidoptera > Tortricidae > Epinotia > Epinotia bilunana. The sequence continues at coordinate 9,006,382 of OX346263.1, read as the reverse complement.
GCTTAAATTGTATGTTTTTCATAATGTATTAAAGAAAGCTACATTACTGAAAATAGTTTTGAATGCAAACGTAATCTAATGCTAAAAGACGTAGAACTTTCCATCTCCATCCGCCGTCCCCATTTAACGGTGTTAGAGAATAATATTATCCCATAAAAAACATTCCATGTAAAAAACAGGCCAAGTCTCGAAACTCTTCCACCGCAAAAAGTTGTGAGATACTTGGTAGTACTATCGACAACACAGCTAACTGACCATCGGTGCACCTTAAGTGCATTGTAATAAGGTTCTATATAAACACAGGATGGTCAGTTAACAGTGTTGTCGTTTGTACAAGTCTCAGGCATTCTTAATATTCTTTATTTGCAAGCTAAATAAAATTTTGTGACTTGGCAATCACACAATAGTTACTACATAGCTTTAGGTATGCAAAAATCCATAAATGCAGTAAAGTTGTGTGATTGCTAAGTTGCAGCATTTTATTTAGCTAGCAAATAAAGAATAATAAGAATGCCTGAGACTTGGTACTACCAAATATCTCACAACTTTTTGCGGTGGAAGAGTTTCGAACTTGGCCTCTTTTTTACATGGAATGTTTTTTATGGGTATTTTTTTTAGCGTCCCCTTGATTAATACACTAAACACTAATTGTATTCTAAATTTGAAGCTTCTATGTCTGCTAGAAGTGCCTTAGACTTTTGATGATCGGTGAGTCAGTCAGTGAGTGACAAAATTAAGAAACTTTGACTAGTTATAAATCTTAAACCGCTGGATTGAATGAAATTTGAAATATATCGTGTTTATACATTGCGTGCTTGGTTAATGAAAATGCAGGCTTCTAGTTTTATCCACAACGAAGTTATAGGGGGGTCTAAAATGGCCTGAACTGCTTCGAGAAAAGAATGGTACGGCCGTGCCGCTGTTTTGCTCAACTTGGCGGGGGCACTGCCGTGCCCCCAGATTAAATTTAAATTGAAAGATGTGTCCCACTACGCTGGATTTTTGCAATGACAACCGATTTTTTTATGTATATGTAGTAGAAGGGGGCATTACCATATCTCTAATACAGCTGAGACCAGCTGAGGGTTCTTCATCAGATACTTCATACCTTCGATTTTTGACATCAAATGAAGCGGCCCACCAAGTTGAATATTTTTTGTAAAGGCGGTATAGATACGTATATCTCTAATCGTTTGGTTGGGCTCTTGTGTTTTCTAATCAGGGTCACCGGGTATTCCAGAACTTCGATTATCCTAGTTTTTATAGTTTTCCCTTTATGTGGCTATTAAACCAACTCTGTACCAAATTTCAGCTCTCTGAGATTATGGGAAGTACTAGTTCTATTTTGATGATCATGAGTGAGTGAGTGAGTGTCATAAATGCGAAACTATGCTTTCACCTTCGGAACTAAATGACCTAAAGACTTGAAATTTTGGATTTTAAGTATCTGATTATAGCTTAGTGGATGATGAAAATTTCTGCGTTCTGGTCTTATCCAGATGTTCTAAAATAGGGGCCTGAAAATGCGGCGAAATGGTTCCAGTAAAGGATGGTACGGCAGTGTTTGCTTCGCGCTCGTCTTAGCAGATTCTGATTAACCAAAAAAATATTTCAAATTAACAAAATAATCCGCACCTAAGTACCTACTACTACTACTTTCCTACCTTTCGGTTCTGGGAGCATCCCAGTTCTAACCTAACCTAAACTACATTTCTGGTAGCAGTCGGATTATGTATGACCTTTTCATATTCATATCTAACCCTTTTTAACCTCCGTAGAGGATGAATTTTAAGAAACGCTGTAATTAGTTTCCTAGTTTTTAACCGAAGTTACAGATCCCTTACTTTAAAATTGTCTTGTTCCCCGTACAGACATCCAACTCCTTTTAGCACATTTAGGGGATGAATGTGTCTCCCTTATGGAATCAATTTAAAACAGTCTTCTGTTTTAGAAGTTACAAATCCCTTACTTTAAAAGTGTTTTGCTCTCCATACAAACTTTAAGCCCCCTTTAACCCCTATAGGGAATGAATTAAAAAAAAATCTGAAATCAGTTTTGTAGTCTTTTAACATACAGGCTAAGACCGAAGTTAAAAATCTCTTACTATAACATTTTCTTGGTTTCCATGTAATAGACCTTGAATCCCGTTTTAACCCCTTAGGGCCGGAATTTTTCCAAAACGCTGAAAGAACTTTTATTTATTCTGATAAGAAATCTTTATACAACGCTTTAAGTCTCCAGCTCAAAAATAAGTGTGTCTCATCCAAAGCATGCACCCCTTTTTAACCCTCTTAGGGATAGAATTTTCTAAAACGCCGGAAGTAATTGTTTATAATATTATAATAAGTAATCTTTCTACAAAGTTTCAAATCTCTAGCTTAAAAAAAGTGTTTACCATACAAAGCTTGCACCCCTATTTTAACCCCCTTAGGGGTGGATTTTTCTAAAACGCTGACAGTTCTTTTTTTGTATTCAAATAAGTAATCTTTCTACAAAGTTTCAAGTCTCTAGTTCAAAAAAATATGTTTCCTCCATAAAATATTGCACCCCTATTTAGCCCCCTTAGGGGTGAAATTTTCTAAAACGCTGAAAGTACTTTTAATGTTTTTTAATAAGTAATCTTTCTACAAAGTTTTAAGTCTCTAGTTCAAAAAAATTTGTTTCCCCCATAAAATATTGCACCCCTATTTAGCCCCCTTAGGGGTGAAATTTTCTAAAACGCTGAAAGTACTTTTAATGTTTTTTAATAAGTAATCTTTCTACAAAGTTTTAAGTATCTAGCTAAGAAAATAAAGTTTTCCCCATACGAATCTTGCACCCCTTTTTAACCCCCTTAGGGGTGAAAATTGCTGAAACGCAGAAATTACTTTTTGTATTCTAATAAGTAATTTTTCTAGAAAGTTTCAATTTTCTAGTTCTAAAATTAATGTTTTCCCTATACAAACATTGGACCCCTATTTAACACCCTTAGGGGTGGAATTTCCAAAAATCCCGTCTTATCCCTTGCCTACGTCATAAAAGGAAGTCCTGGTGTAAAATTCAAGTTCCTAGTCCCAGTAGTTTCGGCTGTGCGATGATGAATCAGTTAGGAAATCTTCTTTTATATATATAGACTAGCTGTTGCCCGCGACTTCGTCCTCGTAGAACTTGATTGCTATTAAATTATTGTGGGCGGAACCTCAATTATCGCCGACCCCAACAAAGTTCTACCATCTTAAGGGATGATTTTTGATATAAAAACTATCCTTCCAAGGGTCTCAACTCATCTGTACGAAAAATTTCATCTAAATCCGTTCACGGATTAAGCGTAAAAGGTAACAGTGCGATGAGTTCATTAGTTTAAATTGCAAAATTTCGATTGAAAACTCCGTTTTTACAAATATAATATCTTAAGGATCATCAACAGACGTTTCTGCTAAAATAGTATATTTTTTCATAATGTAGATACCTATTAAAGAAAGCTACATGACTGGAAATTTTTGCTTAAATCCGTCCAGTAGTTTTACTCACGTTAGTTCGGGCTACCTGTATAGTTTTGAAAGCCAACTTATCTAATGCTAAAAGACGGAGAACTTTCCATCTCCATCCACCGTCCCCATTTAACGATGTTAGAGAATAAATTATTTTGATTAAGCCCCATTACCCCCTTATTTCACCCCTTTAGGGGGCAAATAGATCTACATATTATAAAAGAAACCTGCTGTCCTGCTTTCATGTTTCTAGCCACAGTTTAATATTAAAAATCACGCATTACTTAGGTATGTGAACTTTCAACCCCTATTTAACCCCTTCAAGGGATGAATTAGAAAAATATCCCTTATCAATGTTTTTGACTGTACATTAGGAGCTTGTGGCCAAAGTTTTAAACGTCTACCTTTAAAAACGACATGATTCCCATACAAACTTTCATCTCCTTTTTAACCCCCTTAGGGGATGAATGTTTGTAACATCGCTTAATCATTTGCTTTGCTTTTTACTAAGATACCTTCATACAAAGATTCAAGTCTATAACTTTCCAAATGAACGATTTCCATACAACGGTTCGACCCCTACTTCACCCCCTTAAGGATTGAATTTCGAAAAATCCTTTCTTAGTACACGTCCACGTACTGTAAAGTATATATATTCCAAATTTCATACTTATAAATATAGCGGTTTAGGAAATCACACATTACTTATGTGAACTTTCAACCCCTATCTTAACCCCTTCAAGGGATGAATTAGAATAAAAATCCCTTATCAATGTTTTTGACTGTACATTAGGAGGTTGTGACCGAAGTTTTAAATGGCTAACTTTAAAAATGACATGTTTCCCTTACAAACTTTCAACTCTCTTTTAACCCCCTTAGGGGATGTTTTTTTATAGCAAAATTAAATCATTTGTTTGGCTTTTTAGTAAGAAACTTTCATGCAAAGATTCAAGTCTATAACTTTCAAAATGAACGATTTCCATACAACGGTTCGACCCCTATTTCAGCCCCTTAAGGGTTGAATTTCGAAAAATCCTTTCTTAGCACACCGTCCACGTACTGTAAAGAATATATGTTCCAAATTTCATGCTTATATCGTTAGCGGTTTAGGCTGTGCGCTGTCTGTCAATGGATTAGTAACGAAGAGTTTTATATACAGGGCGTCCCAAACTTATGGGACATGAAGGGGAAGTACCTTAAATATCGTAGATAGTGAATTTTGCTCAAAGAAGACTTTATGTTATTTTTAAAAGTTAGTAATTCTGCATTCATAGATTTTCTAAAAATTACTTGCTTCGTCTGGGAATCGAACCGACTAAAATGTGAAAAAAAAATCACCCTTTTTTATGATGCCAATCGAAAGAACAGCTAAAAAATAATAACTCAGCTTAAGTAACATAGTATTTTAAAATAAAGGAACACCATAAAATGATTGAGTCAAATTTCAAGAAAGTTATTTATTGCCGAAGACGACGTTCGAAAAGTAGCAATATTATCATTCCAAAGATAGCATTGATTATTCGTAAATAAGTACCCACTTCATAAAATAGGTACTGGCATAAGTTTTCCTTATTATAAGTGCACGTGTGGATAAAATGATAATTTGATAAAACTTAGTATTTCAATACGTCCTCTGTAAGCTAGACAGAAGGCAAATTTAAAAAAAAAAAAAAAAAAAAAAAAAAAAAAAACTATGAATGTAGAATTACTAACTTTTAAAAATAACATAAAGTCTTCTTTGAGCAAAATTCACTATCTACGATATTTAAGGTACTTCCCCTTCATGTCCCATAAGTTTGGGACGCCCTGTATATAGATGAGCCCTAGAGGCGATGACGGCGACGTACATCACTTGCAACCCGCTATTTAGATAAACAATGCCCTACTTTCAGAGTATGAGAGATGAAAAAGTGTAAACATCTTCACGTCGACTGTACATCAGTTTTGTCGAGTTTAATATAAGGTTGACCACACAAATATTTCAAGTTTGCTTTCCCGACTACCTAAAGCGGCGTTCTCACGAGGCGATTTAGTCAATCAACTTTTAATTGATCAAGAAAAATCGATAACGAAAAGCGCCTGACGCCCACACCGATAATCGGACCGAACCGGCAGTTGCTTCAAAATGGCGTCAAGCAATGTCGTGCGAACATGTATCCGTGAAATAAGAAATACACTTGGGAGCAAATAAATCAAGCCACCCTAACAATTTTCACAGTATTATGATATAATATATCATAAATACTGTGAAAATTATGTAAAAACCGCAAATATTATGTTTTTTTAAACTGTTCGAAAGATATGCCTTCCGCCTATCAAATGAGGCATTTTTCAGTATTGGGGATGAATGTGTCACGAAATTGTGGCCGTTGACTATACCCCCCTCCAAGCGGCTCATTAGCCATATATTTAGGGCCCTGATGGGGCTGCCGCGTTCGTGCAGTGCCTCCTCCATGTTCGCTGAAGCCGGAGTCCCCGACTTCTTCACCGTGATCCGCGCCCGCATTGCCTCCTTCTGGGAGAGAATGCGATGCTCACGGAATACTATCGTGGAAAACGCATATCGCGATATGAACACCCCTATCTTTACGTACTGGCTTTCTGTTCACCAGAAAAATAACAAAAAGTAGTATTTTTAGAATTTTACAATTTTATTAATTATTATTATTTATTTTTACATAAGTGGTCTGTGTATGTAATGTAACTTACTAACCAGAAATGTAACAAATTGACTTGTAAAATGTTATACTTTTGCCAATAAAAATGATGATAATGAATATGAATGGACCCATCGTTTGCTTTGATTACTATGGGGTAGTCCTGGATTGGGTCACCACAGTGACTGTGTATCATATAAGTAATAAACACAAATAATTCGACTTCGCCCTTTGGTTACTTATTTCTGTTTTCACATTTTAGTTATAAATTTGGGGAAACAAGCTTTCTAAATAATTTTCAAATATCAGATTTCAGATTTTTACAATAATTAAATATGTTAAAATTTTTATTTTCATTTAAGAAATAAATGGTTGTTCCAATTCTCCCAAAAATTTTTTTTTCTTAGTTAGATTATGCTTGTTGCCCGAGCTTCCCCTAGATAGTTATTTTCCCACGTTTGCATTGTGCGCACGTGAACTTACGCGGGTCCATATTGGCTCACATAACATTACTTGTCATATTACTTTTCATAATAACGCTTTTTGATCATAGTAATCATTTATCATAATTTGTTTGCCTACAAATTTGTTGTATATACATTTATATTACCAACATCATTGCTCATAATTATCTTTAGGCAGATCTTTTAACAACATAATGTCATTTCCAACTATTCATCACGACTCATAATGATTTTTATAATAAACTTAATAATTATAAACTTATATTGTATAAGTATTTGACAGCATAACATATAAATTGATTTTTTGAAAGCAATCGCCGCAAATATTACGTTAATATAAATTGTACGTTTACATATGTGCATATCGGCTGTCAATGTATGCGCTGAATTACAACATGTAAATTTGATTGTCAATAAATCATCTATTATGTCGATTATCCCCGCAACTTTTTTATTGTTCATGTACCTAGCTTATTAAGTGATTTCGGCCCGCCAAGGAGTCGACGAAGCCCCGCTTCACGGGGCTCCTATTTCCGCTCTGAGGAACACAAGACACCTAACACTCCTCCTCGCTTCGCTCGTCGTCGTACCTATCCCGACTCTGGGACTGTATTTCTATTTTGATAGCAAGTTGAATGTGGTGTGGAAGATACCTGACAGTTTATAAATAAAACCAGGTAGTTTAAAATAAATATTATATACATTTTTATTACTAATTTGTCGTTGTTAAAAAATAAATATGATTTAAAATTTTATTATTTAAAATCGTTATATTTTATAAATAAATGAAAATTAACATTAGTATTACAGATATTTATTATGATTGACATTATTAACATGAATGATTCAGTGTTACGATAGTTATGCGCAAAGACAAGTTATAAGTAATGTAAGTATCATTATGATATAAAATTATATAACAAACATTTTCGGACTTCCAATAATCAATTAAAGAAGTCGCAATTATATGTGAACTTTGGCGCACCCAACTTACGCAACTGAACAGGTTTTGTATTTTAAATTAATTGGTAAGCAAAACAAAAGAATTTATAGGAAGGTAGCAAAACAAACTTTTCAAAAGGGAAAAGTCTCTTCCTGAGTAAAAAGGAGCCCCTAAAACTGTTTCTAAACGTAAACAATGTGACCAAAACGGTAAAATAGAAAACGAGAAACCGTTCCTAATGAACTCGTTAAAATGGTTTTATTAATTGTACTCGTATAATACCACACACAAGCATTGTTTATTGTTTTATTGCTGGAATTTAGGGTTTCGTAACTTAGCTGGCAATGTCGATGTCGATGGTAAAAGGTCTAGAAGTTGCAGTTCATTATTTAGTCGGTGTGCACGTCGCATGACGTCAAGAACAAAAATAAGTGACGGAACACAGTTAGACCACTTCTGCATTGACGGGACGGAATCAGTTTGCAGTATTTTGTACTTTAACGGCAGGTTAGTGATGTCAGCCAGATTTTCCCACTTGTCGGTATACCGTTATTATATTTTATAATATTGCGCGAAAGCGGGGCGGTACTGGAAGCTGTTATTCTTTATTTCCTGGTAAGGATTCCAGTTTGTTAACCACCGTGAAATTACCGAACGGTAAAGCCAGCATTATCCTGACAGCAAGCCATTGCGTGACAAACGGAATGTTTGAAACTCTTTAATTACGATGAAAATGTCGATTTTTGTCTCGAATGAACGATTCTTATTGTTACTTCGTTTTACTAAGTTTGGACTTTTCGTGTTTCTCGAGTACAAGGAGCCGCTACATTTTAAATTATAATTTTCATTTCTCATGCTCTAAAAGTTCGTCTTTATGCTGTGCGTAGACGACATAGTCGTTTTTAGGCTTCCGTATTCCAAGGAACCCTTATAGTTTCGCCATGTCCGTCTGTCCGTCCGTCCGTCCGTCCTCGGCTTAGCTCAGTAACCATTACTACTAGAAAACTGTAATTCGGCATGGGTATATTAAATCAAACACGCCGACAAGACAGTACAATAGAATCTTGAAAAATATTTTTTTTAGGGTATCTCCCCTATAGTACGGTGGCAAAATCGCAAAAAGTCGTCTCCTTCACGATTTCCGTGGACATCTCTTCTATATACCTAAAACTGGTATGGATGTGTTCCTTGTTGTCTCCAGCACGGCTAGCACGCGACGGCGCGCGAGCTCTCTCGATTTTTCTCGCACTATCCGTCTCTATCTTATTAGAACACTTAGAAGAAGAGGTATAGAGCGATAAAAATTGAGAGTATGTCGCGGCCGTCGTGTGCTAGGCGTGCAGAGTACGAATCTACCGGTTTTAGTTAAGGGAGAGGGGGACGGACATAGCTGTGACGTCATAAAGATGGCGGCCTGATGTTACTCTGGAGACAACAAGGTAGGTTTTAGGTATATAGAAGAGATGTCCACGACTTTTGTCAAAATTGGCCATTTGCCGCTGTACTACTACACTTAAAACGGGGATGTAATTTTATTTTCCCCTTAAACCCATGGTGTGGGGTATCGTTGGATAGCTCGTTCAAAAATATTATGGATCTCAGAATACCAGTTATTCGTTTGCGAGACATTGGGCTTTAAAGCCCTATTTTGGTTCGAGTCTTTTTTTCAGTACTCTACTGAAAAAAAAAGATTTTCATTTCATTTCCTCGAAATCGAAGTGAAAATTAGAGTGTAAAAATCGTCCATAAAACCCATTTTACACTCGATTTATGCAGTTGCTGTACAATCTACTATTTCAAAGTCAAAGTCAATAATAATAAGGAATGAAATAGTACATTACTTCAGAGGCCGGGAAGTAAGGGGTTGCCGGCCAAGTACAATTAGACGGCCGAGCGTAGCGAGGTCGGATAGTTATGAGGCCGCCAACTCCTTTTCACGCCTAGGTATGTATAGTGCTTTTCTCAAACATGCAATGAATTAAATTAAAAACCGGCCAAGAGCGTGTCGGGCCACGCTCAGTGTAGGGTTCCGTATTTTTTCGTCCGTCACAGTAAGTGTCCCCACTTAAGCGTTAAAAAAATGGTCTATTTGTTACATTGAGTTGACATAATAAGTACAAAACCCTAAAACCCTAAATCCGTTTTTTTACTTTATTTGAAAGCACGTCATTTCAGAGTTTTCAGAGTATGAGAGATGAAAAGAGTATGTGAGCGTTCCGCATACAGCGACATCTATCGGCAAATTAAGTAAACTATTGCGCGCGAGCTTAAAGTAAGATGATTTTTATGGGATAATTCTTTATTGCGTGATCCGATTTTCACCGTTTTTTTACTTTATTTGAAAGCACGTCATTTCATTGTGATTTTGTAGAAATGACAGGTACAATAAACACCTGCTTATACGGTTAAATTACAAACTTAGTTCAGAAATTATTTTGTAATTTTTTTCAAAAACTGTTCAACTTATCAAGTTCAAAATATTTTTCCTAGAAAGATTTTATAAAGTTCTACTTTTGAGATTTTCATTTTTAAAAAATGTATGGTTCAAAAGTTAGAGGAGGGGACACATTTTATTTTACTTCTGGAACGATTATCCCCGAAAATATTAACATTATAAAAAAAATATTTTAGCAAACCCCTATTCATTTTTAAATTCCTATCCAACAACGTATCACACGTTGGGGTTGAAATGAAAAAAAAACACTCCCCACGTTACGTATAGGAGAGGTACCCTAATAAAATAAAATAAATCACTTTTTATTTTACCACTATGTCGGCGTGATTGATATACATATTAGTACCAAAGGACGATGCCCATTTCTGCCCCACCTGTTATTAAAATAGACAGAGACATCATTAAGTAGGCAGCCTTAATTAATTCGTCTTTGATTTTTGGGATAATTGTAGGATTAATTAAAGCTGGGGTTTATTATTCACTGATAAAATGTGATTAATCCATTTCCGATTTACAAATAATGGTGACATATTTAAACATATTGCTCCTAGCGTTGAGTAGCAGGCAACTTTATCTGTCAGATATGCTATGTAGTGCTGTCTCCAAATATTCGCCTGGGCTGTTTTAACACGACCAGAAACAATTAACAAGTAGGCATGCTTAATTATTTTGAGTTAGATTTTTGGGATAACTGTAGGATTCATTAAACCATGCGTTTATTATTCACTGATAAAACGTAATTAATACGTTTCCGGTTTACAATGATGGTGACATACTTAAACATATTGCTCCTAGCGGTGAGTAGCAGGCAACTTTATATGTCAGTTATGCCATGTAATGCTGCCTCCACATATTCGCTTGTGCACGCTTGCAATTCAAGTAAAAAGGAATATTAGATAATAAAATAAAAATAATCTGTCTGGCAACGAAATCGCAAATTATTACTTTGCTAAGATGTTGATATTTATTTACATAGCCAAGATATATAACACCTTCGTAATAGCAGTGAGCAAGAAAGCGTTTAAGTCAGCCGTAAAATATTTGTCCTCCTCTAGCAAGTGGTTAAGTGCGAGAGGGACGGATGCTTTATGTCGGACATAAATGCGATCATGCACAACCAAATTATTCTCAAAGGCATCTAATGCCTACACCAACCGTTGTTATATAGCTCAACAGTGACTTTTCATGGACTAGTCTCAGCTTAGAGACTATATACCAATATAGATCAGTAGGTAGATCACATACGCTTGCCACATGGGAGATGGAAAGGCCCTATGCGACAGCAAATTACGTCTCTGTCCGTCACAATAACCTCGATTTGTATAAGACCAGCTCGTTCGGTCGAGGTATTATTATTTGCGTGTTATGTCCAGAGTATAGTTCAAGGGCCTCAGACACTGTGATTTAAGTAGTCAAGGAAATGCAAACACATAGGTACCTTTTTGCATTCGCGATAGTAATAATAATACCCTCTGAGACAGCAGTACTACCACGTAGTTCAACTGGTAGTACAAATGATAGGTACACCGGGTCACTAATACTACTACTAAAAATTCAAGAAACTGACTCATCGAAATTCACCATGAAGTGTGAACACACTTAGTAGAACTATTTGGCTTTAATAAAAGTCTTAGGTATCTTCAAATGCCCGAAGGACAAACAGAGTAGAAATAGGTAGGTGCGGGGCTCCGTCAAAGCTGTCGAAATACCAGGAAACATTAATAGGTGGTTCTGGTTATGAAAATGGAAAAAAGTCAAGGTTCTCCTATTAAAGTATGGTCTCCTGGTATTTTGACAGTTTCGACGAAGCCCCGCAGAGCTGGGCTCCTATTTTTGGTCTGTTTGTCCTCCGGGCATCTGAAGATACCTAACGGACCTAACCTGCCCCACCTTTGAAGTGGAGATATTGAAGAAATATGGATATTTATTGAACCCTGCTTTTTCAAATAAAAAGAGTATCGCAATGAACGCAACAGACTACAGTTGTACTACCGGTCCTACATTATGGTCACTAGTACTACTGGTAGTATACTAGTGACCCTAAGGTGTATCATTTGTATTACCCGTTGTACCACGTGGTTGTAATTCTGTCTCAGAAGGTAATAATAAAGCCTAAAAAGGCAAATGTATCAGCCTATATAGGTACGTACATGACCCAAAGTATTAACGAGAACCTAATTGTATCGATTTCTATACTAGCTGGATAAACCCGATTATGTCGAAGGTCTCACTTATAGCTTACCATTGTATTTCTGACGGGCGGCCGGATGCTTCTGCTACAATAACCTTCAGTCTAAGGCTCGGATCAGTGTCAATCGAACACACTGAGAGCTTTAATAAATACACATGAGTTTAGAGAAATCATGGGGTGGTTGCCATATCTACACTCTGAACCAACGATACGCTAGGTATACGTAAGACCCAGAAATGGAGAACATCCTGGGCTAGGTGGATTGCACAACTCCTGGCTTTCGATGCTCATAAAAAGGTCTAAGATTTGCTTTCAGTAAGCCTTCGAACTCTATTTCCTGCCATCTTTCTCAACCCTCTGAACGCCACATACATTAGGCATAAAAATGCCACATAGGCCCGATTATACCATGAAAGGACGTTGTCCACTGCCACCATCACCGGGACACAACGAGAAGGAACAACCCATATACACCAGTGCGATGCGAAACGATGATAGCAGAATTTTTCATTCCCATTGGTTGATCTCGTCCCCACAACACTGCTTCGCAACAGTGGCCCCACCACAGCTCTGGTGGATATTCAACAATCTTAGCATATAACTTACTTACTTTATTCTCCTATGATTAAATTCACACTTAGGTTAACTAGATCATTCGCACAGTGTGTGAACATTTAGAATAGGGTCTGTATTTCCCTCTTGCTTATTGCACTTACACATTCTTATGACTATACTACCGTTAGTAGTCTAGCCTGCCTATAGGTACTATATAAGACGTGATACCTATAATAAAATAAGAACGAGCGTAAAAAGTTCAAAAAACTGTATCCCGCCTACGGAAACCTTAAACGCTACGGTGAAACACGGGGAAAATCAAACTTGGACCGCTAACAACATACTCCTATTAGCTACCCAATGATTATTTACCGCTTTTACAATGAGAACAACCTCACCCGTGCTAAAAAAACAACTATGTATAACGATTTGGTTAGTGGATTGGACAACTTTCCTATGAAACAGCAATTTTTTTCTCACGGGCGAGGTTGGTCCTCTATTAAAAGTTGTAAAGAATCATGCATAGATTCACTTTTATATATTGTATCACGTAAAAAAATGTTACTCGTTTATACCTAAATCTGCCGAACCCGTATGATGTTCCCCTAGAACTGTTTTTCAGGCAACCCAAGCCGAAACTTATTAGTAAATACGTAAGAAGTAAGAGGTCGTTTTTGGGTGAAGGCGAGCGTATTAGTCGGCCTGCAGTATCTTAGGCACCTTTGTCGGTTGGCTACAGTGGTTGTCAGTTGGCTAGGTGCGCATCGTATTCAAGACGATGCCAGTGGTACGGTGCACTAAGGTTACCTTTACCTCGCTCCACATTTGCGCTCTAAAACATTCACTTTTAAGGCTCGAATCGAAGAAGAGATCGGCTGCGGGGTTTACCGGGTTTTACATAAGATTTCCAAAGAAAGTATACGCTTATGTTTAATAATATAAATAACGAAAAGTATAAAATGATTCAGTAAGTTGTGAGGTAAATACCTTAGCAACTTCATAGTTGGGTAGAGGGGAATGTTGGCAACCTTTATTTTTCCAATTTATTGTATGTGTGTTCTTTCTGTAAATGCTCGTTTTTTTCGGAGAGATATATAGGAATGTCACCTTTCTTGTATCAAAGCAATACATCTGGGGAAGTTCCTAACAAATGAGCGAAGCTATAATAACAATATGGTAATGGATCCGGAGACTCTGACATTTCTAGGAATAAAAATTAAATTAATTTGTGAAACTCATATATAGATCACTTTAATATATGCACAGTAAATATTTGAATTATGAATGCCACTTCTTGCTCTGTAGGTGTTTGGTGTTGTGTTCCTGGTGGCGCGTAGAGGCTGCGGAGGTCCAACCGATGCGGTATGATTAGGCGAGAGCGAGGGGCCTGCCAACACTACGAATTCTCAAATCAATATAGGGCCGGCGACACGTCTGTGATTCTTGTGGTGTCATCAGTCAGTTCCATGGGCTATGGTGTCTGTATCGAAGGAGCATGCTCGTTTGTAAAAATAATAACAAAGGGAGAACATGGGTCATAAATAACTATTTATTTTATTTTACAGCATTGGTACAGTACGATTACTGTTAGTTAAGACCTGACAGATGGATTGCCTTCATTTAATTTTCAACTTTAATTTCATATAGATAAAGCATTTTTCAGAATACTGTTACCCACATCTACCGATTTAGTAATAACTATTTTATTTGTATAAGATTAAAGTTGAAAATTAAATGAAGGCAATCCATCTGTCAGGTCTTAACTAACAGTAATCGTACTGTACGCTATTAAGCAAGGCAACCCATTTGCGATCTCTCAATCTCGGTATATGATATTTTAAATTCAGCCTAGCTAGCATGATCGTGATAATTAATGTTGGACAACCAGCATCTGTCCCCTACTAACAATTAAGTAAGTACGTGAGGGATTATGTCTGATAAAAACGCGATCATGCAAACGACGCTGATGAATATGTTAGGTTATATTTATAATATCGAATCAAAGACCTAACTTAACCCAACCGTGAGCCCGTGCGAGAGCACCTGCTAGTTGACTGAACTATTTAAGTATTGATACCTTATATGTATTACTAAATAAGTTTAAAAAAACTAGTATAAAATTAAAATCATATCATCGAACATTATTATAGTGTAGTGAGTGGTGGTAGTCACGGTTGTAGCAGCGCACATTATCGAAGATATTAGAAAGCTCGCGGGTTACTGGATTACACTTTCTGGATAACATCTTTCTGAGATTCATAAAAAATAAATATTATACACTAGCTTCCGTCCGCATGGAACTCGTTTATATCGTCGTCTCATACAAACTTTCACCCCCCCCCCCCCTATTTCACTAAACCAATAATCAGATAAGTAATAAAAAATACAGTCCGAATAGAGAAAAAGTTATAAGTGTCCAAAGCTTTAAGAGGGGGTATGGAGAGGGCAAAAATATGCCTATATCTTCTATTTACGCAATGTATTACCACCTAAATGAGGTACGTCTTGATCAGTCGCTTCGCGTCTATTTCATACTGCATTCAGCTGTCTTGTTCGTACAACACCTCACCACCAGTATACATAGACTGATGCCATTCCATATTTTTAGTTTCTCAAATCTCGCCCGGTTGAGAGTTTCTTGGTCCTTGTCATTCTTGTATTACTAATAGATATCCCACCAGGTAACGTCACTAAAATGGTGAAAAATACAATATGAGTCAAAAAAATCATAGATATTTATACAATTTCTATACCAATAATAAGAAATAGAATGTCTTAAATAATTAAAATATCCCACGCTCTAAATTACTTTTCCCAGCTTTTTTTTGCTTTATTCAGATGCGAATGAGACATTACGAATGGGATCTTCTAAAAAAGAAGCGATAATGATTTAATTGCAAGTCTTTCAATATGTGCAAGACAAATATTATATACTTATACGAAACAGGGAACATCATGGGGACACTTAATATGTTTTTAGTCAGAGTCATCTTACCATCATACGTCTGCTAATTTAACTTTCGATAGCATAATGATACTGAAAAAGAGCCTGTTTATTTTTTATAGCCTGCGCGGTCCCGCCGGCCTGCGCGGCCCCGCCGGGCTACCTATGGAAAAGAACGCAGCCTAATCCGAAATGTCCAACCAGAACGTCCATACTATACACGTTTGAAAGAATTAATGAAATCGGATGAACGGTTCCGGAGATTCCCCCCACCATACAAACTTACTTTCTTTTCCTCTTTATCATACCGGTATCTAATTTATTAATATACAATTACAAGTCAATAAAGATTATTAAAGGCTAGATGCACTTATACCAAAGACCAGAAGTGAAAGCCATAGGATAAAAACTTTATCCCTGCTCGATTGCTAAAATATGAATTGGAAGAAATCTTTCATATGGATAAGCTCGCCTTTGTACCTAATTCTGGTTTAAATACATACTTCTTCTTCTTAGTCGCTTCACTCTTGACAGAGTGGTCGTGATTTCACTTCATCATTATAATATTAGTAGGATGTCCATCCGCGTGGGAAGTTCATTCTGCATGTTCATCAAATATTGTTTTAAATCGGTTTAGTAGTTCCGGACATTACTCTCAACATACAAACATATGTATTACAAACTTTTACGCGTGATTGAACTGACAGATAACAGACTTCGAGTACAAGAGTAAACAGACAGACGGACGGGTGGTTAGATAAGCACCCCTGTGTACGCATGATAGGTTGAAAGATAAACTAAATGAGTAGACAGCGGACAGACGGACGGGTGGTTAGACATGCAGCCCTGTGTACGCATGATAGGTTGAAAGATAAACTAAATGAGTAGACAGCAGACATACGGACGGTTGGTTAGACATGCAGCCCTGTGTACGCATGATAGGTTGAAAGATAAACTAAATGAGTAGACAGCAGACATACGGACGGTTGGTTAGACATGCAGACCTGTGTACGCATGATAGGTTAAAAGATAAACTAAATGAGTAGACAGCAGACATACGGACGGTTGGTTAGACATGCAGCCCTGTGTACGCATGATAGGTTGAAAGATAAACTAAATGAGTAGACAGCAGACATACGGACGGTTGGTTAGACATGCAGCCCTGTGTACGCATGATAGGTTGAAAGATAAACTAAATGAGTAGACAGCAGACATACGGACGGTTGGTTAGACATGCAGACCTGTGTACGCATGATAGGTTAAAAGATAAACTAAATGAGTAGACAGCAGACATACGGACGGTTGGTTAGACATGCAGCCCTGTGTACGCATGATAGGTTGAAAGATAAACTAAATGAGTAGACAGCAGACATACGGACGGTTGGTTAGACATGCAGCCCTGTGTACGCATGATAGGTTGAAAGATAAACTAAATGAGTAGACAGCAGACATACGGACGGTTGGTTAGACATGCAGACCTGTGTACGCATGATAGGTTAAAAGATAAACTAAATGAGTAGACAGCAGACATACGGACGGTTGGTTAGACATGCAGCCCTGTGTACGCATGATAGGTTGAAAGATAAACTAAATGAGTAGACAGCAGACATACGGACGGTTGGTTAGACATGCAGACCTGTGTACGCATGATAGGTTAAAAGATAAACTAAATGAGTAGACAGAAGAGAGACGGACGGGTGGTCAGACAGGTGGACCTATCTATATGAGACAGAAGGACGTTTAGTAATTTAGACGAATAAGAAGAATTTCAGAGATTTTAATTTTCAAGCGATGTCATTGTGATTTCAAGTTATTTAATGATGTAATTGTAAATAAATGTAGTTCTTAACTCAAGAAGGTAATAGAGATCTCGGACATGTTTGCATGATGCGTAAGTATTTGAATTCTTAATCCTACTAATATATCAAACTAGCTATTGCGCGCGACTTCGTTCGCGTTGGCTTCCTTTTGTTGGACTTTTACTGGAATGAAAAGTATTCTATATGTTAATCCCAGCTAGACTCTTTTTGTATACTAAAATTCATCTTAACCCGTTAAGCAGTTTTTGCGTAATTTAGTAACAAACGTCCATACTTTTGCACGAATTTGTAATATTAGTAGTATGTAAAGAAATATAACCGAAAATGTTATACAAGGCAGGGTTCGAACCTGCGTCTTTGTGATTTCAGGCCAACGGGTTTTGGTTACGCTACACCACTAAAACCATATTATAGCATATTTTTACCTTGTTTTTACAGCTTCCGTTACTAGTTACTGTATTTTTCTCACACCATGACTCTCAGCTTTCAGCGACTCTGATGAATACAAGTAGGAACTGGGATTAAACTAATAGCAGACCTATTAATGTACGATTCCCACCTACCGGGCCAAACCGAGGCGTTGCGGAGTACATTTTGCAAAGTGCCAAAGGAATTTATAAATACAGACTTTATATTTCATATCCGAATAGACTTCTGGCCGACGTGGACGGCTGTGCGGCTGCTGTTGCATCTGACTGGCTCTGTTTCATCCCGTTGGGATGGGGCGGCAGCCGGCTCGGCCCGGCCCGATTGGTGGGAATCGTACATAACATTTCAGAAAAATAGACAGGCTGATCATCTACCAAACCGAATCGAATAGGCAGAAAGAAAAGCGGACGCATAGACCGCACAGACGGACGGACAAGCTGTATTTAAAACAAAGGACACATTTCATTTAACACCTCTTAGCTCAAGCTGCGGAAGTTAACTTTGTCATCGCAGTAGGTATTCCCGGACGCATGGAGAGGTAGGGCACAGCGGAACGTCGTCTTGCTCATATTGGCAGCAGCCCAACAGGACCGCAGCTACATACTTCGTAGGTATGTGGTAGTAAGATCCCTAGAGCTCACGAGAACGCGTTATATTGGGAGTGAGTAACCTGCATTTGTCACTAGCGTGAGCACAATTGGTCCTCATATCAATAAAGGGTAGGTGCATGTGACTCTTTTCTAGCGGCAAGAGACTATACACTACCGAGTGTACCTGCGTACGTACCTTCAGGTAGACCGTATACTAGTTTGCGACCGTCTTCGTATAAAAAATTAAGCACACGTTAATAATAATATGCTACAACAATACATACCGTCATGGTAATGTTCCACTAAACAACGTTCAGTATCGCGTAATTTGAACACTCACATCCGATGTACACATGTGTGTGATCAAGTCTTCGGCATAATATTATGTAGCTAGAATGACATATGACGGCGTCAGCAGAAAGCTAAAAAAATACAATTGTAATACAAACC
Source organism: Epinotia bilunana (assembly GCA_947049275.1). Lineage (NCBI taxonomy): Eukaryota > Metazoa > Arthropoda > Insecta > Lepidoptera > Tortricidae > Epinotia > Epinotia bilunana. The sequence continues at coordinate 8,987,414 of OX346263.1, read as the reverse complement.
AAATACATATGATTGTTCACCTGCGAATAAATCCACACGCCTACACAAACTAACATAACAAGAAGAGCTTCACTGCACAATGGGTCAATGGGTCATCATGGCTCATCATATAGGACGCAACTATGATGTGTAAGGGGGAGAAAGACATTCTTACATCGTATTCCAACGCATAACCGCGTCCTTTTCTGCGGCCACGATAGCGGCGGTTTCGCGCGTAGTAATAGAAGCAAAACCAAACGATTGAAAAACAACTTAATTTTAACTCCCACTATTTATTAGACGAATACCAGTGCTTACCGTGACTCTTATATTAAGCAGTATTGTAACCATAATGACTAAAACGAATGAAATTCAATAAAAATATATTTTTCAAGATTTTATTCTACTGTTTTGTCGGCGTAATTGATTTATATACCAGCATGCCGAATTACAGTTTTCTAGTATTAAGGGTTACTGAGCTAAGCCGAAGACGGACAGACGGATAGGCGGACAGATGGACAGACGGACAGACGGATAGACGGGCAGACAGACAGACAGACGGACAGACGGACAGACAGACGGACAGACAGACGGACAGACGGACAGACGGACGGACATAGCAAAACTATAAGGGTTCCTTGTTGACTACGGAACCCTGAAAAACCGGCCAAGTGCGTGTCAGGCCACGCACAGTGTAGGGTTCCGTATTTGCCTTACTGTCCTTGCTACATCGACACGCGCGTGCCAACTAAACGGTGCGGTTGCGTCAGCCGAATTTGTGAGAAAGTTGGCCTTTCCATGTACACATTAAGTAACTCGGTAGCTAGTTATGCGTACTTAGCCGCGATAATTCTTTTTAAATTCATTATACCTATAGTCAGCATCATGTAGTTAGGAGCAGCCAAAGTACCAAAATATATCGTAACATCGCCTTACACCTCAGGTAATAAAGACGTGTTGCGATATATTTGGCAACTCAGGCTGCTACTAACTATACGATGCTGACTCTACTACTACCACGATTTTTTTCACGTTCCCAGTAGTAGCCATTTAGCCAGCCAAAATGGTATTCAGAAATCCATAACATTTATGAACAGTTTTTTCATAAATCCAACGATACCCCACACCATGGGTTTGAACTTATTCTAATTTAGTATCAATATGCTTCGTCCTGCTGTGGTGTATAGTATTCCGAACGAGATTGATGGCAGTCTGGCTGTCTGACGCTAAGTTAACTGAAATAAGTTTACCTGTTATCTCATAAATAAAGCTACTTAAATAACAAGCTTGCTTAGTGGCAAAAAGCAGTCGTAGGCTGCTTCTTTAACTCGCAGGATACTGGTGCTCCACCTAACTTGAAGGTGTAGCCAGTATACGTCCTTCCTGTCGATCGGACAGTTTGCCCAATAAGCGTCGCAAAAGCCTTCTAAAAATCTTCTGCTGTAAACCAAGGAATAGTTTAGAGTATATAATATTTTCGCTTATTATGGGCCTCATAAGAAAGCTCAAAGTTACCCAATGGGCAATGGAGAGGGCCATGTTGGGAGTTTCTCTGCGTGATCGCATCAGAAATGAGGCTATCCACAGCAGAACCAAGGTAACCGATATAGCCCTCCGAATGGCTAAACTTAAGAGCCAGCGGGCGGGGCACATAGCACGTAGAACCGATAGCCGTTGGGGCGGAAAGTTTCTTGAGTGGCGACCACGTACCGGAAGGCGCAGCGTGGGTAGGTCCCCTGCAAGATGGACTGATGACCTAGTAAAGGTTGTGGGAGTCCGCTAGATGCGGGTGGCGCAGGATGGGTCACTTTGGCACTCTTTGGGGGAGGCCTATGTGCAGCAGTGGACGTCTTTCGGCTGATATGATGATGATGATGGTATAATATCTTCAGGTATTGTAGAACCCTCTAGGCAGTACTTCTTGGGCTTGGGTTCTTTAGTAAGACACGTATTAAACTGACTTAAATAGCTTGTCGTAAAAGCAATATCGGGGTGAGAATTCTGTGTGAGGTAGATGAGGCATCCAATTAAGTTTTGGTAGGGTTATAAGACTTACCAACATCAGCATCACCATCAATTCTCTTCTCCATACATTTTGTAACTAAAATGGAGCAGCGATAGAATGCAATTTGCTTGATTTATTTTAACACTCTAGGAATCGCATTGAATTTGCAATTCCAAATACAATTTTAGTATTCCGAGATCTTTTAGTCAATAATATTTCGACAAATCTTGCTTGCCAACGTCAAATCAGATTTATAGAAGACAATTAATTATGTCATCGACAAAGACACCCAAAATTACGAGTTCTTGACCAAAGAGTTTAGTATGCACGCAAGGCTCCGAGGGAGTTCCTATGAAACCTATTTTGATAAGCGTTTCGTTTAATTTTTTGTTCCAAGCGGGTAAATAATACAAGGTATAAGAACTGACCATATCATCATCTATATTAATGGCCCTCTGTCGTTGCAGCATTCTCATATAACAGTCATAATTTTCGCATGCACGCTCTCATCCTTCGTGCTGAACGTTATTGATGCGAAAGGTGTAAAAGAGATGTTACAGGGTACTGAGCTAAGCCGCAGACGGATAGACGGACAGACGGACATAGAAAAACTATAAGTGTTCCTTGTTGACTACATTACCCTAATGATATCCGATACTATACTATAACGAGCTCCGGTTTGGGCGGAAAAAGTTCGACGAGATCGTTACCTTCCAACTGTACTGTGACTACAGCTTCAGTCACTCCACCCACACCTCTCTTTTATCACACTATTTCTTAATCTATCCCTCAAACTCACCCCACACATACTTCGCTTCGCTCTCATTTCCACTGCATTCACTTGACTCTGTTGTTTGTTCTGCCACACCCAACTTTCACTACCATACATAAGTGTAGGGAATGACACTCCCTTAAGCACAGCCAGACGTGTTCGTTGTGATATTTTCTGGCTGCTCATAAACCCTTTGAGTGCCCCGTTTACGCTATGACCACCATTCAGTTTCCTTTCATTATATCTCTCATGCTTTCCATCCCTAAGTGAATAAAATCCCCAGATACACGAACTCTTTCACTTGTCCGAACCTTTCGTTACCAGTAATCACAATTTCACAATCAGTCATAACTTCATCTCTTTCAAATACTTACCTTTACTTTTGTTTTACTTACGTTCACTTACGTCCACTTACTTACCTATCAAAATATTCATACATTGTGGTTACCATCCTCTGTAGCTCCTCGGTCGAAGATGCAAGTAAGTAATACCAAATCGTCGGCATATAGAAGGCACTTAACGAGTAACCTACCCATTCTCAGTCCACTGCCATCAGTCATCATCCTTCAAATCTTGCAAACAACAACTGTCAATTAATAAATTAAACAGCCACGGTAATGCTACACACACATCCCTGTCTAACACCCTTCGATGCTAAACCAATTAGTGTATGATCAGTTCATAATAGAGAGATTTCAGCGCTTAAAAGAGGCGGCTCCCTATTCCATATTGACGGCACCGACCAAAGTTGATTCCTCACCTAAGTCCTAGTTAGTTTACCTCGTTAACTAAAAAAAAATGGTTTCTACTGTTAAACCAATCAACTGTTTAAGAGATAGGTAAAAAAGGTACATATATTTGTTAAAACCTTCCTCTAAATACCTTTTTCTTGTAAATGCGACTAATTTACAACCTCTTATTCTTCTCACAGCAGACTTTTTGTACCCAACTAGTTGATATGGCTATACTTTCTAGTCGATTGTTAATACTGGACTCGTAGAGCAGGAAGGTACCACTTGCTGTAAATACATCAGAAAAGATGAGAGACAATCAAGTTTGAAGAACTGTAGGAACCATTATAATGGTTCTCATAATAACAAAAAAATATTATAGCCTACACCACTCCCACGATTATGAGGAATCCTACGACACCTCATAATACTTATGCAAAAATCTATGAAGCCGTTTGGACCTGTAGCCCGTGAAATGGAATTTTCTTGTCCACATACTCTCTAAAAACTTCAAGTCAACTCTTACAACGTGACTATTGGACCCTGGGTATTTCAATACAAAGTATAGAGTACCTACCGTTGCAAATCTAGCTCTGTGTCAGGTCAGCACAGTGCAGGGAATACAAGTCCAGCCGGGGGCACGGCAGTGCCCCCGACAAGTCGAGCATTGTATTTACTTTAGTCCTTGTGATATCGTTATATGTGCGTTATAAGCGGACAAAACAAAAGTGCACATACATACATACATACATACATACATACATACATACATACATACATACATACATACATACATACATACATACATACATACATACATACATACATACATACATACATACATACATACATACATACATACATACATACATACATACATACATACATACATACATACATACATACATACATACATACATACATACATACATACATACATACATACATACATACATACATACATACATACATACATACATACATACATACATACATACATACATACATACATACATACATACATACATACATACATACATACATACATACATACATACATACATACATACATACATACATACATACATACATACATACATACATACATACATACATACATACATACATACATACATACATACATACATACATACATACATACATACATACATACATACATACATACATACATACATACATACATACATACATACATACATACATACATACATACATACATACATACATACATACATACATACATACATACATACATACATACATACATACATACATACATACATACATACATACATACATACATACATACATACATACATACATACATACATACATACATACATACATACATACATACATACATACATACATACATACATACATACATACATACATACATACATACATACTAACGTACTTACATACATACATGTTTACTTACGGTTTAATTTCAAGGTAGTACCTAGTTATAATATGTTGAATCTGCAGTTCTTCTTTCCATTAGGTATTTCTAGAAGTTCATTAATACTCAACTCTTAGGTTAGCATCAATCTGGTGTTTTTACGTGCCCTATTTTTACTACAAATAATGTAAGTTTAATTTCATATCTTAAATGCTTATTTTCTAACAGTACATGCACATGTTTAAATGGGCAATTGCTTTCGCTATTGAGAAACAATTATCAACTTTTCTTGAAATACAAAGATATAGGTGAAGTCCCCAATCCGCACTAGGCCAGCGTGGGAGGAGACCTGTGTTGTGCCCAGCAGTGGGGCGAATATAGGCCGATGATGATGGTGCTGATTGGGAAACAATAGTTTTAGGCATTCCATATGTCAGATTTGATATGCATGCATATAAACATACATTTACGAGAATAAAGTTAGGTACATATTTTTCAATGAAAACAACTCTACCATCACCTAAAATCACCACATTCAGAGTTTTCACACGCAAATAAGAAGAGAATTTTCTTAATCATTCGTATCTAGAAACTATCATCCAGTAAGCTATTTCCTGAAATCCGCGTGGAACTCGGCGAGTCTTTTAAACTCACCAGATATTATTTTCGTTAGCCCTCTGTAAGACGACGAAAGTTTGGTAACTAATAAAACAATACTAACCTTGCTTGGTTGATGCCATATTAACGGTGAACTACCTACTAGGTGACGGTTTTAAAGAGGCGCCGAAGGCACAACAGAACGTCATGTCGCTTATATTTGGGGCAGCCTAGGGCAAACTAGGAAAGTACCTCCAACTTACAAAAAACCTCAGCAACAGACCGGTAATGACACCGCTGCCTAATACTCTTCACACTGCGCCTAAATGTGGCATTGTGTTCGTGGTCCCGTGGTCGTGGGTAAGATCGCCCCTGAACCCCCCGAGCCCAATAAGCATAATAAGCTAGCTATAATGGTATTTAAAAACATAACTACTATCAACCTAGTATCTATCTTTGTATGTCTCGTAGTAGGGACCGATTTAAAAAAATCTTTCATCGGTATAATGGACTTTTCAGGTGGATAGAGGCTTTATTTTATCCCGCGGGTCTGCCTGTTTTTTTCTGAACGATTTAGATGACATATATTTCTGCTGTGTATAGAATACATTTCATGCATGGACACAGGCTGGGCTATCCCGCAAGTTTGCCCGCGTTTTTGTGCAATACGCTTACGAAGCTGTGCAGGCAGCTTGTAATATTATATAGAGGAAAAGTCTGAGATTGCACGTTTACCTATAAGTACGGGGTTATTCCTCTCTTGCGCTGCGTTACCTCTTTAATACAGTAAGTGCGAGGCTGCACGGGCGTATATATGTACATATTGGCTCCTTTTTTCTCCTCAATTATTTAAGTTATAGTTTTATTTTTACCTGGAAAAAACGTAATTTTATATTGACAACTTGTCTGTCTTGTCATTTAATTTTTTTACCCGTTTTTTATTGTCTTTTACCAGTCAGTACATAGACAATGGTTAGCGATGCGAATTAATGCTAAAGAATGACCAATGTTTCCGAGCGTTATGTGATTATCTCAAAAACGCCACCTATCATGGAGTAGAAACTGTTTGTTCACGTATTGTCACGGATTGACATCAACTTAGCAACTGAAATTGTCAACCTATCGCCCTCTATTGTTGAATAGCAGGAGAACAGCATAAAATAACTTGTATAATAATTAACGCAAACATTTACATCTAGGCAAGTATATTTTGCAGATACAGTGAATCAACATTATCTTTTACCTGCCATCGAGAATTATTGTGCTGAATTCAGATGAATATTGCTATGTAGTGTTCGTTTTTTTAATAAACATATATTTTTATACAAAAAAACGGTTTAGTAATGTACTTAGTACAAAATATGAACCTATTTATAAGTTCATTCAAATAAGACATCTTTCAGGTACCTAGTTAACAAATCATATTCGTTTAAAAATAAGAATAACTACTCATATGCATAACATTAAATCTGAATCGTGGAGGAATATACTCGACCAAGCCAAGGTCCATTCAGGGCTACTAAACAGAACCGAGCCTCAGATGATGATGATGATGATTCAATCACCTTTCTTTTATCGAAAATACTTCTATAAAACTATTCCAAGAAACTAATTGTTTAATGTCAATAGACACGCCTTTGAAAAAAAATGAGCAAAGTCTGTTATCATATGCGCCCTCCTATGTCATAACAAGGCGTATTTTTTCAATAAAAAAATATAGGAAACCTCCAGCTTTAAATCAAAAATAAGAAAGATATACCAAATCTACGTCCAAAGGACTTTTAAATAATATATACGTTAACTTTGTAATGCGCAATTTTTGGTGGGGCACGCGTCCATACTAATTTGGTCATCGTCCTTTCAGCTTTCTAATGCTAACGGTTACTGAGATTATCCGCGGACGGACGGACAGACAAAGCGAAACTATAAGGGTTCCTAGTCGACTACGGAACCCTAAAAAACTCCAAGAAATCAAATTTTAATTTTCATGGCTGCACGCCGTGATCCTGTGCCACAAATTGTGGAATGGTAATTAAAAAAGACCATCTTGCCGGCCTAGGTCTCCAATTTTGTATGAAATGCCATTACGGGGTCTCTCGTCTCGCTGCGCCCGAAACGTGACACCTCGAAGCCCATTATGAAGAACACAACGTCTAAACATTATAAACATTATACAACATTTTCTGGCTACTAACATGCTTTTGTGTATTTAACTTTTTGGGTTTCAAATCACTATCTCGCGCAACAATAAATATCGAAAAAGTTTTAATTTGATACTTGGTTTTTCTATCAACATTTCTATAATGTTATTTCCCACCACAGTCATAATGACGAAATAAACTACAAAACTGATTCACATTTTTTTTGCAATCATATATGACGAAAAATATATTTTTAACATGTAGCGACTCCCTGGAGTCTAGAGTCACGGTATACTATCAAACATCCCAAGCCTACTTATGACACAAATGTGACTGATAATACCAGATCAAAAAAATGGCATAGGTATATTTTTTCAATAGTAAATATTTTTACCAAGACGAATTATAACATGCAAGCAATATTTGGGTTATTTACAGAAACAAAGATAACGAAGGTATAAACCGAGCGTTTGAAATCAAATATTTGACTTATCTAAATTACGAGATAGATCGTGCCGGCAATTCGTAATCTTTCATAATTACAAAATCTATCTATTTATCATAACTAAGAGCGGTGGAATTGAATAGGCATTATGCGAACAAAAACAGGTGAAACCCTTTGTTATCAAAACTATTCATCCAGCTCCGATCATGTACGACCTAAATAAGTCTCCTGACACAATTATCTTTATTACTTAAAAGGAGTTTCCAACCTTGCTTTTGTTATTGTTTTTTTTATGCAATAAATCCTAACTTGTCAAGTTAACTTGACTTACGATAAACTAATGTCCAGATTCCACACATGTTTGACCTATGTCTATGTATCAACTGCCAAGAGATTAAGGTAATATAATTTGACGGGCGTTTCTTTGAATAGGATAAAAGTGGAATTTCATACATACCTATGTATATTGAGGTAAACAATAATAATGTCTAGTAATTACACAAGTAGGATGGACGAAGAATTCATTGTTCGCCTTATTTCAAAGGACTAGGTGCAAAAGTGTAATAAAGTTTGCAGTCCATCAAATCAATTCAAATGTATTTAATAGTACATTGTGATACAAGTGAGGTATGTTGATAATTACATCAGAGGCGGAATTATCACGCGAGCCGCAGGTGAGCGTGGTAAGAGAGCCGAGGATTGTAATTATCAAAGCTCACGCGTTTCATACGACGTTTTTCAACACATTTTGCGAGGAAAAAATCCTTTTCATAAGATGAAAATTTGATAGGCCTGCCAAGTTATTTTCTTTACTTATTGATGTCAACAGGTTTTTACTCACATGTTGTATACATCGTGAAGAATTTCTAATGGCGTCCATTCTTTTTATCACTTTTCTAGTCACCACGAATCAACATTTTTGTTAATAACCCAACACGCATTTAACAATGTTTACAAATATCTGTGAAATAACCTATAAAGGCGCGCATCATTTTTTTTTGTGAAGTTTGCGCAGTGCGCGCGCATTAGATGAAATCTCTAAACAGCCAATATAAAATAAAATAAATAATTTCGTTTTAAAATGTTATCTTTATTAATTCATGTATAATGTTATCAAAAGTGAATAGTTTTACTAAATTAACCGTTTCTATATCATATCCAAAAAGAAATAGTCAATTAATTAACAAAAAGGTTTTAATTTGTTTAGTCGAGTAAGAATGGAAGAAATTTGAACTTCCCGGTTGAGGCCCTAAGTACTAAGTAAAATTAAAAACTACTAATGTACTAAGGCCAGGACTTAATCTGAGGTTAATCGTCAAAATTATATAAACTAATCTTGGAATAAACTCTATTTCTTTTTGGTCGAATTGACACTAAATGTTTTCAAATAATATCTGCTTAATTTTCGTTTAGGTATCTACAAGGTAAGTGCTTTAAAAATTGGATTACACGTATGCAAAAGTGCATCGATCATCACGGAGAATATTTTGAAAAACAATAAAACTATGTTTAGTAATGTACGTTTGATTATTTTTTCTATTCCGGATACATAAGCAACAGCCCTCGTATGTTGGGAATTTCTCTGCGCGACCGCATCAGAAATGAGGCTATCCGCAGCAGAACCAAGGTAACCAATATAGCCCTCAGAAGGGCCCGCAGAATCGCTAAACTTAAGTGGCAGTGGGCGGGGCACATTGCACGTAGAACCGATGGCCGTTGGGGCGGAAAGGTTCTCGAGTGGCGACCACGTACCGGAAGGCGCAGCGTGGGTAGGCCCCTCACAAAGTGGACTGATGACCTGGTAAAGGTCGCAGGAGTCCGCTGGAGGGGGTCCGGGTGGCGCAGGACCGGTCATTGTGGCACTCTTTGGGGGAGGCCTATGTCCAGCAGTGGACGTCTTTCGGCTGATATGATGATGATGATGATGATGATGATTATTTTTAGGTTTGGAAATATTAAGAAAACAAATTTCAGAGAGTGATCATAAGAACGATCAAAGATTTTCAAAGACATTGTACATAAGTAAAACATTCATTCAGAATATGTATGTGTTTTATAGTACTGTTGTTGAATGAATTAAAATAACTAAACGAAACAGTTGAGATGGCCAATTGCTTTCCATAGGTGACGTGCACTTTTACCAGTTGTCAAAAACGAATATTATATTTAAGCTCTTTAATATCTTCATATTCCAATCCCAATTTTAATCGTATGGTATGACATACATTATTTTGGCCTTTAAAGTTTGTCACTCTTTAGTACCACCCAGGGGACACGTGCAGGGTTGTGGTAGGTAGCTCCTGCGGACGCGAGTGACGGTTGTCCCCCCTTGTCAAGTGAGTGGGCAACTCGACTGTTAGAAGTTCTTAAGCCGCGGGAAGGCCTCCAACTCGGCTTAACGACTACTGTCATAGACAGCAGCCGGGATCAACTGCTTAGCGTGCCTTCTAAAGCACGGAAGCGCACAGAGAACACAGGTAGCAAACGCCAACTGAAAGATCGCCAGTGACATCAAAAAGCAAAAGCTCTCGCTTCAACAGGCAGCGAGCTAATGTGTCAGAACGAGTACGCGAAACATGCGTCGCGACTGAAACTCGAATATAAGGAACGAAATGGAGGTCCAAAGACCCGGTTTGTTTCCGTAAAAATTAGTCTAAGCCATGAAGCTAAGCTGGTGTCACTTGTTTGCAAACACAGCTAGCCACTGGAAGAATAGCTTAAGACACGATTTTAGAGTGACCCGAGATATCCTTTACGATGCTTAGCTTTGGAGAATAGATATCCTGTACCTCTTAACGAAACAAATTATTTTATTAAATATTTTTCTTGGAAGATGATGGTTTCTTTGTCCATTATATTTGTTCTCTGTATATCATTTGTGTCCTGTGCTCACGAGATACATATAACACGAAAACTATTAAAAAACCACTACAGAGGGACGAAAAACTTCACGAGTGTGTTTAGAGTATGCAGCAGTATGAAAACTAGTGGTAGGGCACAACAGAATGTCATCTTGCTCATATTTGGAGCTGCGTCACTGGGGAAGACGTCCATCTTGCTCATATTTGGAGCTGCGTCACCGGGGAAGACATCCATCTTGCTCATATTTGGAGCTGCGTCACCGGGGAAGAGATCCATCTTGCTCATATTTGGAGCTGCGTCACCGGGGAAGACATCCAGCTTACAGAAGACCGCAGCCACAATAACACCACTATTTGTTCTAATACACTGCTCTACGTGCGTGGAACCGAACATGTGAAATGAACGTGCGTTTACGACAAAAAACAATAATCTCGAGTTTGAAACATACTTGCTTAATGGCTGAGTCCGATGCTGTGCAATTCGACAGTCAACGGTACTAGGCTAGGCTTTATATGGCAATTGTTCGAGGAACCCAGGGCTCTTTTAGCACAGTATAACGTAACATTGCTATACGGGGATACATAAACGTCTTAAGACTTGCCAACACCACTACTTGTTGTTCTACGTGTCTGGAAGCGACCGCATGAAATGAACGTGCATTTACGACAAAAACAAGAATCTCGAGGTTGAAACATGCCTGCTTGCTCAATAGCTGCTAAATTGTAAAACACCTGAGTCCGATGCTGTGCGATTCCACAGTCAACGGTCGTAAGCTAGGTTTATATGGCAATTGTTTGACGAACCCATGGCTTTTAACACCTAACTCCGTAACTTAACATTGATATCCCGGGTTGCTTAAATTGTGGTTGTGATTAGCTGCTTTAATTGGGGATAAAATAAATTCCTGGTGGTAATCAATAACTAAACTTTTATTAAATAAATAAACAACCTACAGTTTTATAAATATACTGGTACAATAAAAATAAAATACCTGATAGGTATGTTCATGTAAAAAAACAACTTTTCTTAGATAGTCAGATACATATCATAAATCACAAATAGGAAAACTCCGTAATGAAGGTACATTACATTGTAACCGTAATATAACTTAATTATTCCATTAGTAAAACAGGTGGTTATGGTTTAAAGATAAGGGATCTTTATCTTTAGCACAGCTGGAGATATCCAGTCCCTAGTGAGTTATACTTCAAAAGGCCAAATTAATCATAAGCTGAGCCAGCCTCTCCGGAGCGCGCTTCTGTCGGTCTTCTGTCACGCTGAGAGTAGCGAGACCCTGGAGAGCTATTTAGTCCTTAACAAAGAGGTATGGGTACCTTACCATATAAACCTAATAATATTAATTTTAAATTTGATTAATAGGATTGGTGAAATCAAATTATTCTAACCTCTTATTTTGAAATATTAATCACCCGAGTTTTAAGAAAGCTATACCTATTTAATATTTATATTATAGGGTTTGTTCATACGCACTATTAAAAAAATATTCAGCCACTATGTATGCACTTACTTAGAAAGCCTAATGAGCATTATTTGGATACACGATTGAGCTATCTTGAATTTGTATGACGTCAATATAACCGAGGAGTGTACTCGGGAGGAATACTCTTAAAGAAACGTAACGACCGACTTATTGGCCCTTTTTTTAAAGGAGTATACTGATTTATATTCTTTTAAATCAGTATTAATTTACTAAGAATGCATCAAATAGAATTACGCATAGTAAATTATGACTTTAATATTCACTTTTTCAGTTAATTATATCTACGGGCTTACGGCTCACTTAATAAATACATACAATCATCATTAGTATTTTTGCATGACAATAAAAATCAAATCCATTCTACATACGCTGCATGTGGAGTCTAAACCGTATAATTATAGTGCTCAAAACTTACTTGCCGCGCTTAGAGTGTCGTCCGCAGTGAATGTGATCAGAAGCACACAGTATCACAAGGGCACTGAGAGTTTGTTGTGCCGATGGAGGTGGTGGTGGCTTAGGGGCGCGTGCGGCCGACTGAGCGGCGTCGGGAGGTTGCCGGGACGTGCGGTCGGGCCGGCGGCGGGCAGGTACTGGGTGGTGGAACCCGGCGGGCGCGGGCGGGCGCCGCCGCCGGCGAGCGCGCGCCGCCCACGGCCGGCCAGAGCCGCCGCTGTCTCCGCTGCCGCCGTCGCGCGTCACCACACCTACCCCACAATCTTATAATTGACTAGCTGCCAGCGCGGCTTCGCCCGCATTTAGTGAAGAATTTAGGCAAACCTGTGAGACTAAATATATAGCCTTTGTCCATCTAGAAACCCCAATTATACACCGGTGGGAGAGATTTTCGAATCGGATAAGTGGGCCGACACACTGTAAACAATCTAGCTTGAAATAAAAAAATAAAAAATTGAGTTTCAGGGGCCGCAGTTCATTCATCTTAATTGACAGGAGGGGACCTAGGTTATCGCTTTTGTATAATTTCTCTATCATTCTCATTTTGAAAAATATGGACATGAAAGTGGGGATTTGACGTGACCGGCACATGCTACGTTTTAAAAGTTAAATCGCGTCCAGAGGGGTAATCACATAACGTTTTGAGCGCGCGTTAGTTAGATACAACTGTCATTTTTTCAAACAAAAAATTACATTTAGATCTACCTAACGTACGTACAATGCGTTACGTCAATGCGTTACATGATTGACCTGCTGTTCCCACCCTAAAAAATCCTAAAGGTTAAGACATTTTTCCGGCTTATTTGTTTCATAAAATAAACATTATTCTGGCTTATTTGTCTCATAAATTAATATAACTGTGAACTGCGTAGTCTTTCATCTTTTTACAAGCATTATGTATAATGCTTGTAAAAAGATGAAAGACTACAGTTGTATTATTACTGTTTGTAAGTATGTAAGTGTAACTTTTATTAAAATGTACCATTTTATTTGGTTGACAATGCCATTCTCTTACGGATCTTGGCGGAGTTGGGATTTATACCCAAGCTGCGTAATTTGTTTGCAGACTACCTGTGCGGTCGTATTGAGTATATATAACAGTTTCTATAGTCCGACCGCTTAAGTCGCGGGCTTCGTGCGGGAGGTGAAGCCCGCCGCCCGCACGCCGCGCGCTCCCCCGTTACACCCCCCGCGCGCCGCGCAGGCGACAACTGACATAAGCGGTCAGAGTATAAATATCAAACCTAGGCTTAATACATTCGCTCAGGGAAGCACATTACTCATTTAGGAACTTCCTGACTCAATTGCCGTTGACGATCTTTGAGCTGCCGAGGGTTGTCAGTGCGGCTAGTGCAGGGAAAATAAATATGATACACACACTGCAAAATATACATACGATTTTATTGTTGAAAAACCGAAAGTAGGACAATGTAAATAACTTTATTATGCTAGACGGCGATTTAACGTGTTGGGTTACCAAAGGGTACCATTAGTGAAAAATAAACCCATACAACCATTTCTGGTCGCAAAAATTCAATAGTGGTCACAATTTCCTAGAGGTAGTCGCAGAGTAGAAACGGTTCCACCACATATAAACAGTATGAATCTGGTTGCAATATGTGGTAATATTGTGAACACATTTCGAACTACCAAGATTTTGATTATTTTGTTACTGCACAGTTTCTACACGTTGCAACTAAATATTATATGGTAATTATTGGGAACATAGTGTCGAGTTTGTGACTGTGTGCACTTGACATGTAAATGTTCCGGAACAAAATGTACACAATGTTACTGGTAACCACTATTTGGTCCGAAAGTGACGTAACTGTTCCGTAAATGTGTTGACACAGTGGGATCAAACGAAACGGAACATCATAATTTCATAATTGTGTCACTGGTTCTCAAAGTATGGTGTGGTATGAACACGATACCTGTTATACCCTTGATCGGTGCACACCCCTTTTTTTGGTACACACTGTATTACTGAAAAATTTATCGGAAAACAAAACCATTTTGCCATTCCTCAGCATATTATCGACAACTCAATAAAGTTTCGAAAAACAACTCAGAGACTGATTTAAGTGTAATGAATAGTGCTCATGTGAGTCCATCGTACAGCAGTGATCACCACGATATTAGCTCAAAACTCCAGTGCCAATGACAATGCTGGGAATAATAATTCAAAACATCCGGAATTTCATAGTGAGAGACAGTCAGAACATTCGGCATCCCATGATGAGATTCATTCAGAATATTCGGAAGCCCATGATGAGATATTTTCAGGAGATTTGGAAACCGAAGCAAATGAGAATAACCGTTTAATGTTCAAGAATAAGCTTCAGGAATGGGCACTAAAATATCAGATACCGCATAATGGTTTAAATGTTGTTTATGTAGTGTTTATTGGGAGAAGACCAAAAATATTTTGTCCCAAAAGATGCTAGAAGTTTATTATTCGTCCTTGGCCAGTATAGTAGGTCATTATTCACCCAGCCACTGGGAACAGCAGTTACGGCATCTGAGCCTCCTTCTTTGGTGATGACCAACGAAAATGGCATCCTTGAAATATAAAAAAAGTTTGAGAATCCTATATCACTAAACAAGAATATCGCCTCCATTTTAATATCCAAACAAGTCGACACAATGCCGACACAGTATTGGAACAATGTGGAGAGATTTTTCATAGAGATGAATCCCTGTTAATTATTAAAAAATCCTGAATTTCTTTATATTGAACAGCTGAAAGTTAATAGTACTAATAGCATTTGAAAATGTAACAATCCTTTACGCTATCAATGACATCTGATTGTTACTTTCTCTCAACAAAAAATCTCCATTAGAATTTTCACGTAATTATTTTAATAATCTTTCACAGTTTCGATCTCTTTTCCAAAATTACAGGAAGAAACTCAATTCCCACTTGCCTTCACTTGCTAGTTATTTGTAAAAACCTATATTCACTCTCTCTGTCTCCGTATTTTGTTTTTGTTATTAAGTTAGGGGAATTAAAACAGAGGTCAATAGATGTCAAGACATGCCATGAATCAAAAGAACGAAATCAAAGAGAAGATAAGTAAGCTAGAAAAAATGGCTGCCAGCACCAATAACAAATGTCTATACTTGGAGAAGCAGAACATGGTGCTTGAACAAAAGGTACAGGAATTTGAGCAGGCTTCTCGGAAACATAATATTGAGATAGTGGGCATCGAGCAGTTACCAGGTGAAAATTTAATGGACATAGTCGCTACGATAGGCAACAAGATTGATGTGACCTGCGCGGAGATCGAGTCAGCGAGACGCACTCACCCACCACGATCTGGACCGAACGCCAAGCCGGCACCTATCATCGTCGCGTTCAAGAGCTCGGGGACGGCGGCGCGCGACCAGTGGCTCGCGCAGCGGCGTCGGCTGGCGGACCTGACCAGCGCCGCGATCACTGGCGGATCCATGACCACCAAGGTCTACCTAAACGAAGACTTACAAGTCTACTAGGGTGCTGCTATGGAACGTGAAGAAACAGCTGCATGGTATTTTTAAGTATATCTGGGTGGTGAACGGTAAAATCCTGGTGAAGAAGGTCGACGGCGGCAATTCCACATGGGTAAGATCGGAGAATGATTTAAATGAGCTAAAGAAAGCTAAGAAGGTATTTAAGCTCATTATAATGTAATACCATGACTAGTGTTTATTCCTATAACTTAAAATTCACAGCCATAAATAGTATCGACTGTATTGATAACCAGTCCATAGTCAATTTTGTTTCCGTAGATAACCTAAGAGAATTTGCAAACTCATTTAGTGGAAATAAAGATTTAAATTTAGTTCATGTCAATATCCGTTCAGTTAAAAAACATTTCAATGAGTCATTGGTAGCATTAGATAGCCACTTGAACACATTAGATGTATTAGTAATACCAGAAGCAAATATAAATTATTCAGACTTGTCATTTTATAGTATTAAAGGATTCAATGTCAATGTAGTGACTCGCGAAGGGTGGCGGGGGGGCGGCGTGCTGGTGTACTCGCGCGCCGGGATGGCGGCCGCGCCCGTGCCCGCGCATGTGCGCTACTTTGCTACGGCGGAGTGCGTTTCCATAACCATAGAATGCAACCACGAATCTATCTACATAATATCTATTTACAGACCTCCAAAAATACAGAATCAAGATAGAAAAATATAATTTATAAGTGAATTACATTCTTTATTACCCACTCTTTACCTCCTAATTCTAAAGTAGTCTTATGTGGTGATATCAATTTAAATACCTTGGATATAACTAATAATCATGTAATTGCATACGAAAGTGTGTTATCGGAATTTGGATTTATTAACTGCATAAATAGCGTTACAAGACGAGAAATATTAATGAAGCTGTTGTAGAATCTTGTTTGGATCATATATATATTAGAGGACTCAGCGATAGCATTAATTCAGCTGTAATCAAACACAAAATCTCTGATAAATATTTTATCTCGGTAGCGATAGCATGGAAACACACTTCGTTGAGCGCGCCGTGTACAGCGCCGCCTGTCGGGCGAAGTCCGCAGCGCAGCGACGGCGCAGGGCTGACCGCGCCCGCGCGCCGCGTCCTTGACAACCGATTAGTTAGAGAAAAATTATTAGCTACTAACTTTGAGGAACTGTTATCCATTGAATGCCCCAGCGAACTGTATAAAGCGTTCTGTAACCTATTTATAAATATATACACCGACTGTTATAAGATCGTAAAAGTAAGCAAAAAAAGAGATAATAAAGGATGGATTAATACTAAGCTAAAATTTATGATTAAAGAGAGAGATAGACTATTTGAAATATGGAGTTACGAACCAAATAATATGTTAAAGCGCATTACATATGCAAAATATAGAAATAAGTGTTTTAAACTAATATCTAAGGCTAAAAGTGATTATGATAAGAAGAGTATATTAGACTGTAACAAAAATATTAAGAAAATATGGGACAAAATCAATACTATGTTAGGAAATGACAAAAAGTCGTTGGATTCAGTGATACTTAATAATATGAAAACACAAGGTAGTACAAAGAATATATGCAATGGGTTTGCGGAAACCTTTTCTAGTGAAATTGATCTCATTAAACATAGGTGTAGTGATAAATGGTTGGAGAGAACAGAATATGTAAAAGAGTCGGACGTGTGTATGCGATGGCAACCGGTGAGAAGTAAAAATATGATGCGAATAATTAATAGTATGAGCTCTAAGAAGTCTCCCGGTTGCGATCACATACGCATGTGTGACTTGAAAACCGTATCTGGTAGAGTAAGTCCTATCTTAGCTAAACTAGTTAATATGTCAGTTAGTCAGTCTTGTTTCCCAGAAGGTCTTAAACAAGCAATAATTCGTCCAATTCATAAAAAAGGTGACTTTAAATCATACTCCAACTATAGGCCTATTACGATATTGTCTAGCATAGACAAAGTAATTGAAAAGTGCATTGTTGGTTAACAAAACATGGTTTTGAAAACCATGTTGACACTTGTTTAATATATTATTATTTTGTAAATAGGATCCTAATTGGTTAATTAGGATCCTATTTACAAAATAATAATATATTAAACAAGTGTCAACATGGTTTTCAAAAGGGCAAAAGTACAAGCACGTTACTATCAAATTTTACTAATTAAATTAATGGTTATTTAGCAGATAAAAAAGTAGTCGTAGCTGTATTTTTCGATTTTCGGAAAGCATTTGATACCCTGGAGACAAATACACTTATCGATGCCATGAGGGAGTGCGGGGTGGGCGAGCCACTGAGTCAGTGGTTCAGTGACTATCTCACCGCGCGTTCCTACCGCGTGAAGGTGGGGTCGACACTGGGCGACGAGCGGGGGGTGCGGTGCGGAGTGCCGCAGGGTTCGGGATGCGGCCCGGTGTGCTACTTGTTGCACGTGAACAGCCTGTGCGGCGTGCTGCGGTACTGCTCTCCGCACATGTTCGCCGACGACCTGTGCGTGCTGAGAGCCGGTGCCGCCGCCGACCTAGCCAGTACCTACCGTTCCGTGCAGCAAGATGTCGACGCCGTTGTCAAGTGGTCGCACGATAATGGTATAGTTTTAAATGCAGATAAAACCAAATTGCTAATTTTACACTCACCTTATCTCATCCCTTCCTGTTCGCCAGATTTTACAATAATTACGCATATTTTCTCCTGTTTCTACAATAATCTGGTTTCATGCTATTGTAAGCCAATTGAGCGTGTTAAATGCATGACTTACCTTGGCATGAAAATAGAAGAAAACTTTTCATGGTCATCTCATATAGAGTATATAACGCTAATATAGTGCTAAGTTAAGGGTCCTACTTGGTAGATTTTACCACCTAAGCTTTAGAGTTCCATTAAGCACCCTAAAATGTATCTATATATCACTAGTAGAATCGATTATAGGTTACTCCCTGGATTGCTATGGCCTCACCTTTAAAACGAATTTGGAAAAAGTTGAAAAATTGCAAATTAGATTTCTCAAACTATTAGTAAACAATAAAATTAAAAATAAATATAAAAATCATTATTATCAGTTATTCAAAGTATGTAAAATTCTTCCGGCAACACTTAGACATAAATACTTAATTTTAGTCGATCAGCAAGGCAATCAAGAAAGTAACTTATCTCAAATGAGCCAAACATATGGCACCAGATCCGTAGCTGCAGGTAAGTATGCCGTTCTCAGAGTAAGCAATGACTATGGGGACAGGCGCATCGAAACACGCTTACCATATTTACTTAACGCTTTACCTGCGGCTATTAGACAAGAGAAAAACAAAAATAAATTTAAAAGAGCCCTGTTGAAACACTATCTCGATAGTATTTAAATACCTAAATAGCTAATATCTTATATCTAGTTACCTATCCACTTTATACAACATCATTTAAAGCTGTTCTTACTTCTTAAGACTTTACTAATTATATAGACTGATTAGTACACGTACTGATAGACTCATTATCATTAAGAGCGTGCAAACATTTCGTTCATCACAACTCGACAAAGTCGAGATCGCCTGCGAGCGGCTATGATTAGCAACCCACACTACGATGTTTACTGTGTGCGTGCGGTTCAAGTGCTGCCGTGCTGTTGGACCGACCCTTCTTGATCATTGTTATACTTTCACTTTATTTTATAGTGAGGTAGGAAATAAAAATCTGTTTTAGTTGTAGTTTTAAATGTTTTTATTTTATTAAACTTACGCACTTATTTACTTACCATAAAACTAGTGCCTATGCCAAATCTTGGGATTAGGTGTCAAAACGGAGCCTGAGCTCCTTGAGGGCACAACCGGGAATAACGCTAGGGGATGATGATGACGCACTTATTTTCTTATGTCATACGGTATAGTTTTGTATGGAGACTCGACTGACTCTGACAGTGTTTAAATTACAAACACAAGCCGTACGAATATTGGTCCGAGTAAATCCGAGCCACTCGTGTAGTTTAAAATGTTCAAATTATTATATCTATAGACGATCTTTCAGTGAATGTATTTTATTTTTGATGTAAAATAAAATAATCATGTTATTTTCTAAAATAAACAAATGAATCTATCTATATTTTAAGTTTCTCCTAGGTAAGTATGTCCCTAATTGACATTGACCTACTTTCCTCCCATCAACCATTTCATTTCTTTCAATATTAATTTTGACTCCATCTTCTCCTTCCAAAACCAGTCATCTTTATTCATTTTTGCAGTCTTACAGCTGGAACTCTTCTTCTGTCCACACCGAACTGGCATTACATATGGCAACATATATTCCAAAAGAGCTCTTTTTGGAGTTCCTTGATTGACTTGTGCAATATCCTTTGTTTTTGCAGTATCACATATCATCATCATCATATCAGCCGAAAGACGTCCACTCCTGGCGAATAATTTGGTCCTCACCCATATTCGACGGTTTTTCTCATTTTTTTTCTGTCTGAAAATCAAGTTCATCTTTACCACAAAAAGTAATTACCAAAAACATTTATTTCCCTTAAAAAGTACATTTTCTAAGTTTCATAACCGTAGGTTAAATATAACGTTTTCCCACTCAAACTTCCAACCCCAAGCATTCTATGGGTGGAATTTTCTAAAACAGTGAAACATGATGTTCTTTTATATCTTTTGAAGAGTATATTCTCAGTTATATGATCGTAAGTTTAAAAAACAAAGTTAATTCAGAATTCCACCCCCCTTCTCATCCCCTTTAAATTTAGCCTTACCCCTAGTACAAATCATAAAAGAAACCTCTATGCCAAATTTCAGCTTTCTATGTGTAAAGGTTTGGGCGCGGCGCGCGCCGCAGGCTAAGATGATGATGATGACGAATTTTATAAAACGAAAATATTTCATACAATCTTTACATAACCCCTAGGCAAGTGCGGTATAAACATAAATAATATGAATAATATGAATAACTTTTAACTTGTCTGGCCGTACGTAGTATTATTGGATTTTCTCATCCCAAATAATGTTCGTTTATTACCCATTTCTATAAAAAGTTATATAACTTTAGTGCTTTGACAAACAATAAAATAAATAAACTTACTTAACATGTAAAATTACTTACCAAGTATCAATCAGTAGCGGACGCACTACAGCTAGTCAGGCGCGTGTCGGGTACGCTCGGTCACCGACCTTTGGGCAGCGTCGAGAGCGATACGTCCGTTCTTTGGGAAGGCCCGGCGCGTAATGAATTGAACAACGTTTTCGCTCGCGGCTGGTGGTTTTTAAAAAATGGGCTAAATTAACTGGGTCACCCAAAAGCGTAAAAAAAAATCATGTAATATTAAGCAAGTCCTGTAGTTTTATAATAAAATGTTTGATTTCCAAAACATCATCAAATACGTGAATAAAAAAATGTTTAAACTAACCGAATTAGACATTATGTAGTGCTGTTTTGTTCATAGGAAAAACCAATATTTTAGAACTAGTGCGATTGGTATGTACTAAAAGACTATATATTCCATTGTAAAAGGCAAACAACGATACATTTTTGAAAGTTTAAAATGGAAATATTCTACCTGAAAGATAGCTCTGACGCGTATTTTTGCAAAACACTCCGACGAAAACCTGGCTGTTTTAAATAAGCGTTTATATAAATAGAATTATAGCAATGGTGTGGTCTAGAATAAGAGTTTATCTATACAAAACAGTAGTTTACTTTAACAATGCAATCACTTGAACGAAACTATGGCCTTTGAAAAAGCCTTACGTTAGCTAAAATACGAACTTTTTGTTTGCACGCTCTTAAGACTACCTCAAATTATATAGAATCTTGGATCCCACAGTCAAACTGCGCAAACAGTTTTGTGGGACGTTGTATTTAGTTTTAAGTCATTGTACAGTGCTTTACTGAAATAATAAAACAATAAAAAAAATTAATGAGTGAATGGAATTCTCATTGAAGTAGACGCAATCACGACACAGGGTGTGGACTTTATGTGGTAAATGGGTTACTTAACCGTTAAAATGTGTCAAATCTTCCCTACTTTTGGTCGACGCGACAGAACGGCGACCAAATTGTGACCAAAAATGTTACCTGTGTCGACACAAATTGTGCTCACTGTTTCCAAATGTTACCAAAAATGGTTATATGGGAAAGGACACAGACCGCAATGAAGCGACGGGGCGATAGCGCCTAGAACGCCACCAACCGAGTCTTGAAAGCTGGTACGGGGGAGGCCGTACCAGCCGTAGCGGCCGGCTTTTCCCGCAGCCCGTATCCGGGAGCTACCGAAGAACAAAAATACCCAAATATTGTGCGAGACTCTATGAGAACTGGTAAATGTAAAAAGAATAAGAACTGGTAAGGAAAAAACTTACCCGAACTCCGTTTCCAGCCTTGGCCTTTCCAAAAAAAACTAGCGGGGCTGTACTAACAGCCGCGGAGTGGTTGTTCTGAAGCACCACGAATAAACTGCCGCCACAGCCACACGCGAGTCGAAGTTCGCACGCAAACGACACAAACGCCTCTCCAATCCTCACGGAAGGCTTACTTGGAGAAAAACGATTGAGAAAAAAACAAGGCGGATTCTCTTCCGAGGAATTGGATGTGTGACCTTCTCAATAATAAATTTCAACTGACAAGGTAAAAATCTGACTCGGTTGACAGCCCATTCTTGGGCGTTTGAAATACGAATCGGGCAACAACGGCGCCACCTGGCAGTCCCGACAAGGTGCGACCGACGAGTCGCAAACCAATGGCTATGCAGCCTTTTTCACTGCACTAAGTACCTACTTTTCGCTGATGATCTCAAAACTCTTCCTGCGAATAAGACAACCGGTTAATTGTGGCTTTGGCTTTGTGACAAGGCTGTGAGATGAAATGAATCGACCCTGTTGAAGTTTGGAGTGATACCAATCATTTACAGTTTAACTCGTCCAAGTATAAGGTGATCACTTTCACTAGAGCTCGTTCTTTATTCTTGGGTGCATATCATTTCCTCGCACACCAGGTCACACCTCGCTTTATCGGACATGGGACATGCATTGGATGTTGAGCTCGACAATCGGTTGCATATAACAAAAAAATATGTAAAGCTACCACGAAGACGTTTACGCGCCTACTACGCAGGCTTATAATGATGGTAGCCACGCAGTTCAAGTATGCGCAATTAGCGATTATTCTGTATAATGCTTACGTCTGAAGTAAGTTAGATTAGAGTGCGGGACTATAGCCTGGGACCCCTACGAAAAGAATATACAGGGTGCTTATAGCGACAATTCGGGAGATATATCTTTAAAGGGCAATATGGGTCATCATCATCATCATCATATCAGCCGAAAGACGTCCACTACTGGACATAGGCCTCCCCCAAAGAGTGCCAAAGTGACCGGTCCTGCGCCACCCGCATCCAGCAGACTCCAGCAACCTTTACAGGTCATCAGCAATATGGGTCTTATGCCCTATTTTTGTCCTAGGAATGGTAGGGCTCGAGAAACTCAAGCTAAGACGGAAACTGTTCATGTTGATGTACTATTATGGAGTCCTGAACAAAACAGCAATTAGCCCCTCGTGTTCTAGAAAGCATGGGGCTGCACGTCCCAGTTTCGCGTCCCTGTCCCTCGGGCCCGAGCGCGCTGCCTACGCGGCGTCCACAGCGCCTGTTCGTGGGGCGCCCGACGATGCCCCAATATTGTCTTTGCCGACGAGGTTGGTAGTTCTAGCAGGAAATGTAAAAGAGGAACACAAGGTAACGAACAAACCTTCACAGGCTGCACGCAACTAGGACCTGTCAGGGAATCGAAGCTCCGTTGTGCGGGTTTTCTATTTTCCGCTCTGAGGACCACAAGGTAACAAACAAACCTTGTCACGGTACGTGGACTTCCAGAGGTTGAAAGCCCACGGAACAGATAAAAAAGTTAAATTACTAAATTAAAAAAGGAGATATGGGTCGGGGTTTTTTTATTTCCTATTCTTGACGAGTATGAAGGTTACCAGGGCACGTGGATGCAGGAATGGTTCAGGCAGGGCATCGAGCGGTAGGGTGAGGTCGTGAAGCTTAGGGGCGCGTTGTTGAAGGTGCGCAGCTCAGGGGCGCGCTGTTGAAGCGCGTAGCTCAGGGGCGCGTTGTTGAAGATGCGCTGCTCAGAGGCACGCTGTTGAAGCGCGCAGCTCAGGGGCACGCTGTTGAAGCGCGCAGTTCAGGGGCGCGTTGTTAAAGCGCGCAGCTCAGGGGCGCATTGTTGAAGGTGCGCAGCTCAGGGGCGCGTTGTTGAAGCGCGTAGCTCAGGGGCGCGTTGTTGAAGCGCGCAGCTCAGGGGCACGTTGTTGAAGGTGCGCAGCTCAGGGGCGCGCTGTTGAAGCGCGTAGCTCAGGGGCGCATTGTTGAAGATGCGCTGCTCAGAGGCACGCTGTTGAAGCGCGCAGCTCAGGGGCGCGTTGTTGAAGCGCGCAGCTCAGGGGCGCGTTGTTAAAGCGCGCAGCTCAGGGGGGCATTGTTAAAGCGCGCAGCTCAGGGGCGCGTTGTTGAAGGTGCGCAGCTCAGGGGCGCATTGTTGATGGTGCGCAGCTCAGGACAACGGCAAGAAGGCGTGCAGCTGAGCGCGTGGTAGAAAGGCGCGCAACAAGGGCGCGTGGCGAGCACGAGCGCAGTAACTAAGGAAGGAGAGCCGATAGAATCATTGAGGGGATCCTTCTTGAGTTGCAGGGCCAGCTGTGAGCGGGGTCACAGCTCACGGATCAATTTAGAAGACCTCTTATTCTGAAGTCGACGTGAAACTCAGGGATCCGTCCACATTCCAGAATTTCCGATTCTAAATTCACAAATTCAAATTTACAAGGTACCAGAACTACATATTTACATAAAATGATTACAACCTTAGACTAAAAGTATAAGTACAACCTTAACTTCATGGCAGCGCGGTCGACAAAATCAAAAAAGGTAAACATCATTTTAATTATTTTTAGGAAACCTAAATAATTGTGAAAATTATGATTAAATACAGCCCAAAATAACAGAAAACAGGTAAGGACGGTGTGCCTAAACCGCACGTTAACATTACCAGTGCGCAGAAAATTATTGTTCAAACTTTGGCATTACAGAAGAAACAGTTCCTAAAGCTCATTTAATATTGCAAGAACGCCTAGGAAAACGGCATATGAGCAAGAGGAAGAGGTTGCACGTGCAGTCTTGCTCTATAGTCTTTGGCAGTAACTGCAACCATCAGTAAGACAGGTAAACGCCACAACCTACACAGGCTGCACTCAACTAGGACCTGTCAGGGAATCGACGAAGCTCCGTTGCGGGGGGTCTTCATTTTCCGCTCTGAGGGAAAGGTAGCACACAAAGCTACACAGGCTGCACTCAACTAGGCCCTGTCAGGGAATCGACGAAGCTCCATTCCGTTGCGCGGGTCTTCTATTTTCCGCTCTGAGGACCACAAGGCAACGAAAAAATCTACACAGGCTGGTCAAATCTACAAAATTAAAATGATTAGTAAAATTATGAATTTAAAGAATACGGACACTTAATACTTATAATGAAAAAAATTATCAAAGGAATGAAAAAAAGTAATGATTATTGGCATTATGAATTCGAACGGTTCTGACTTACAATCGTTAGTACGAGTAGTTAAAACTATTATGATTAATAATAATTATGAGTTAAAATTAATACTGTACGAGAAGTATTTTCGGAGATCCAATTGTATGATTTAAATAAACTGTGAAGACGCCCATTTTTTATACCGTAAGGACTCACCGTAGCCTATGGACGCTTGCAACAACCAGAGATATTGTTTTTAGTAGGTATCTCCAAAATAAATAATTTCTGAAATTTGCCCAACGCATCTTAGGAGTAAATAATTAAGCTTTTTGAACTTTATGTCATAACTAATATAAAGCTGCCGCGCTCTTAATCGACAACAAATTAAAAAAAACTATGGAATTTATGTTCCCTGGGTAGGACGCATACTCGTAGGCTACGAGTCGTAGCCTAACAATATTTTTGTAAAATTACATATTTGAAGTTTTTTGTCGAAACTCAACTTCATTTATTTTATTTTATCAACCAATGAATACGTATATACCTAAGTAATCAATTTTTAGGCTAAGAAAAGGCTAAAGGCTAAAAAAAAAAAAAAAAATCGCCAGGTATTCGAATTAGACCAGCATTTCATTATATAAATAGCGTACACACTTTCAGGCAACCGCTGATTCGATTGGCTGCCTCGCGATAAAAATTTTTTTTTCATACAATTTTATATTTCCACTCCAGTCCAATTTGGCTCAGTTCGGGTTGCACGGGGCGGTTCCACAACACTTCGGGAGCTATACCGCGAGCCATCCGGTTACCTCTTGGACACTGCAACTACGCGTCATTGCTCTGAATATAAGACGGTATAGGTAGTATACCTAACAATGATGTTCGGGTAAGTGCTTTATGCTTATTTAAAGATGTAGAGTTTGTGAATTTGAATGTTTGTATGTTCACAGGTTTTAATATATGGTGGTAATCTTCGGAACTACTCATACGATAAAAACACTAGAGTATAGAATGTAGTTTAAGGATTAGCGTAGAATAGAGGCTCTAAACAAATCGTTACGACCGCGTTTGCGGTTAGCTGTCAATCCCATACAAATTGAGGGGAAAAACTAGGGCTCCCGCTACACGTGTAAACCGGCCCGCCCGAATACCCGTGTTCTTAAGCCCGCGGTGCTAAGCGTCCGTTCTACACGGACACGCCCGAACCCGCCCGTTCCGCGGGCGGGTACCCGGGTACCCGTGTACCCGTACACACGTACCCGCGGGTTCTAATTAAACGCGGGTTCGGACCGTCCGTGGCCGTTTGAGTTGAGGCAAATCTATACTAATATTATAAATGCGAAAGTGTGTCTGTCTGTCTGTCTGTCTGTCTGTTACCTCTTCACGCTTAAACCACTGAACCGATTGAGATGAAATTTGGTATGGAGATAGTTTGAATCCCGGGGACATAGGGTAGTTTTTATCCCGGAAATCATCCCCTGAGGGGGTGAAATGGGGGATGAAAGTTTGTATCGAGCTACGATATAAACGAGCTCCACTCGAACGGAGTCGCGGGCAGAAGCTAGTAGAATATAATTACTTCACTTTACTCTATTTGCATTAGCAACTCTGGGTTTGGTGTGTATGATGTTGTTTTATATTAGGTATGTGGCAAAAAGAAACATCGCAGGAAGCCTATGTTTGCTCTATTGCGTCATCATATTCTATAAACCTAGTATTTTATTTAATGATTGCCTGACAAAGGGCACGCAAACTGTTTAACTTTTATTAATAGCCGCTTATAGATATGATAGCTAAATAAAAACAGTAGGTAAGTACAGTCAGCCAAGAAAGTGATCTATCGCTTTTCGACTTTATTGCATGCAAAATAAGGTCCAAAAGTGGTAGACCACTTTCTTAGCCGACTGTACATGAGAACTATTTAATTTTAACCTAGCGCTTATTTTATTGTACAGAAGAGGGAATTTAATGTTTAGCACTTTTGATCCGTAACGTCATTCAAATAGAGTTGACATTTGCCAAACCTTCATTTTCCTCGACCGTACATGCCATTATGATTCTAAATAAGGGACTGAATGTGGTATCGAATTTAAGGTTTTTAATGGTACTTAATAAAGGTATTGCAAGGTATACCATTTTAACCGTACCTTTACTCACGAGGTTGAATATGAGCACCAAATAAGGCACTGAATCAAAACGATACTTGCAACATTACTTTGCCTATGATACCTATCTAAAGTATACCGTTATCATTATTTCATTTCATTTATTCCTTGATAAAACGTAGTTTTACATGTCAATTTTTGTCAAGATCTTAAATAACATTTATACATAACATTACAACATTTACGTAAGTATGTCTTAGTTTACATTACGGTATAATTATGGTTAGTTAGTACATTTGTTTATTTGTTTCCGGAAGAAATACATTTTAAACTACCATATAGTATCAGTAGGTTGGGCAGCGAGCCAGTTGAAAAGTTGTTTGGCTGTCAGTGTACATACTTATTTAATTCATAATTTTCATAAATTCGTTTATGGAATAGCATGCATCGGATGCTAGTTTAATTTTAAGTCTATTAACAAACACCTCATACTCGGCGCGCTTTTGACATCATGGGGCAACTTGTTGTAAATCTTGGATCCTATCGAGTGAAGCCATTTTTTGGCCTTTGCGAGACGTGTGGCGGGTGGGCGCAGATCACCACGTCGCCTGGTGTTATAATTGTGTGAGTCACCGCGCGTCGGGAACTGTTCAAGGTTACTTCTTCTCACGTACTTGGCTACTTCAAGGACATACAAGCTTGGGAGGGTGAGAATTTTGGTTTCCTTGAACAGTTCACGAGCAGGATGATCCCACGAGACTCCACATATGCAACGAATGGCTCGGTTTTGAAGTCTGAATGGCCTCTCTCGATTGGCTGCGCTTGCCCATAAATCGATGCCATAAGTTAGGAGAGAGTACCCAAAATAAGCTTTTCTTACATTAATGTGATCTAGACTGGGGCGCAGCCTACTGAGTGCGAAACACGCGGATGACAAACGATCGCATAGTGAGTCGATATGGGGACCCCACGTTAAGCCAGAAACAATGGTAAGACCTAAATATTTCACCTCGTCAACCTGAGGGACGAGTCGACCGTTGCAGTATATATTTAGATTGTGTTCTTTTTTTCCGTGAAGTGAGAAGTGCAAGATGTTGGTTTTCTCAATGTTTAATAACATACCGTTAGCCGAGAACAAAGAGGCAACGTCCCCCAATACCTTGTTGAGGTTGCATTTTAGGCCCTCCTGGTTGTCGGCGGAGACGATGACACAACCCTCATCGGCGAACATCACGAATTCTTCATCGTCGGTGGCGGTTGTGAAATCGTTCATAAGAATTTAAAACAGATTATTGCCAATCACAGAACCTTGAGGCACGGCACAGTCACCTAGATCCAATAAGTCAGATCTCTCGCCGCGGACTGACGTTAGTTGTTTACGGCTATCCAGAAACGAGGATATTAAGTTTTTGAAATTGCCAGTAACACCATAGTGGTCCAACTTAGATAAAATGAGAGGATGGGCCACCAGCTCGAAGGCGCGCGACAGGTCGCAGAATATGGCGGCGACCTGTCGCGCGGCGTCGAGGTGGCTGGTCACTCTCGTCACGACGTTTCGCGCCGCGTCGATCGTGGATCTGCCATGTTGGTAGGCGTATTGTTGCTTATTTAACAAAAGATTTAAGTTAAACACTTTGGAAAATAACGGTATTAATGATATTGGTCGATAGTTTTTTAACATGTCTACATCACCTTTCCCTTTATAAATCGGTTGTATTTTAATTTTCTTCAAGTTACTGGGGTATATTCCGCGTTCTAGGCACCTATTGAAAAGTATACATAAAATGCTGATTAGAAACTTTGGTATTAGGTCTAGTAAGCGAGTAGACATATCGTTAATATCCTTAAAATCTTTGCGTTTTATTTTTTGTATACTTTTTTCAACGCATTGTAAATCAAACGGTTCAGCCTTAATGAGGTTAGCATGTTTGTTTACATACGTACTCAGACAGCACAAGGCGGCTGGAATATCCGCGCGGGCTCCAGAGTTCTTGTTCGCGTCGATGTAAAACCGGTTCAGCGCCGCGGCGGTGGCGGCGGCGGGGGACTCGGTCGTCCGACCAGCTGATGCGCTTATCAGTACGTCCAGTACATCGCTCCTAGCGCCGCCTCGACCTGTCTCGGATGCAATCAACCGCCACGATGTTTGGCATATGTTTGTGATACTGTATATCAACATATTAATGTAATTTTTACTTGCGGCGCTGAGTTCCGCTTGGTACTTACTCTCTAGCACCAACAAGTCACAACATGGCCGCGTCTGAGGTGTATTGTTAATAATATGACTAATTACAGTTGTTTTTAGAGTGTGCAACTGTGTTCGCATTCTTTTCACCGGCTCGCTTACCCATTTGATATGTTGCGTGGGTATTTTTTTAATGGGAAATGAATGATATAATAATTAATTAATTAATTATTATAACATTCATTGCACATGAAACTTGTGTTCCAGTGCCACTTTTAGCATCTATGTGGGTCTATAAGATCAACAAAATGTGATATCGTAGTGACAGGTTTCTAGCGCATCGCCCACAACACACTTCAACCCTGTACCCTTAGTAGACTCTTACGACACCCACAGGAAAAAAGGGGGTGTTGCTATTCTTACCCGACACCACACGAGTCAGATTTCTAGATACGCATAAATAACTTTGTAATCCAATATAAATATATAGGGTTACAAAGTTACATTTGCCTTGGATGGGAGAAAAAATTAAAGCCAGAATGAGACTGCAATCATAATTTGTATGTATTGATAACACAATAACCTACAAAAAGACGTGAGATCCCATAAAAAACATTCCATGTAAAAAAGAGGCCAAGTCTCGAAACTTCCACCGTAAAAAGTTGTTAGATATTTTGTAGAGCCAAGTCTCAGGCATTCTTATTAATCTTTATTTGCTAGCTAAATAGAATTTTGTGACTTGGCAATCACTTAATACTACATAGTTTTAGGTGTGCAAAAATCTATAAATGCAGTAAAGTTGTGTGATTGCCCAGTGGCTGAATTTTATTAAGCTAGCAAATTAAGAATAATAAAAATGCCTGAGACTTGGTACTACGAATATCTCACAACTTTTTAAGGTGGAAGAGTTTCGAGACTTGGCCTCTTTTTTACATGGATTGTTTTTTGTGGGATAAAACTTACTAGTTTCTGCCCGCGACTCCGTCCGCGTGGAACTCGTTTACATCCTATGTCCCTCCCCCAGACTCAAATCTCAATACCAAATTTTTATCTAAGTCGGTTCAGCGGTCTAAGCGTGAAGGGATAACCCCACCCACTTTCACATATAAAACATTAGTATGGATTCGTACTTACTTTTTTTAAATCTGAATTTGAGAAGGCGAACTTTGCGTACTTTGTTATAATTTGTTACGTTTATTAATCTTCTATTTTTATTCACAAAAAAAGATGTTATAATTGCAAAGCTACGAACACTCATTTAGTACTTGTATGTACATTCTTAGAACAACGGGACACTTCACACCTCAAGGACGGGTAGTACTACCCGCGTGTAAATAGGACACGTGTACACGGGTACCCGTGCGCTAATTACACGGATCCTTTCGGACCGGTCGCTTAAACCCGCGGGCGTGTTACACGGGCACGGGTACCCGACACGAATACACGAAACCCGGACACAACCGCGAGCCCTAGGTAAAACGCAAACGCGATCGGTAAAACTTATACTAGAGCCGCTTGACAAAATATACCTGTTTTGTCAAGCGGGTCCCCGCCTTTGTCGTATGTAATACGAGGGTGGACCCGCTCGGGCGGCGTTTAAAACTTCCATTTTGAAAGCTACGTAGATACGAGTACATAAATCGCAACTACGAAAACTCCATAATGTACCTTTGCTGCTGTAGCGCATATCTGAAAACAGACCCGCACTAAACTAGCATCACACCGACAATATTGATAAAGTACCTACCCGTAAGAATTCTTCCATTTCTTAAAGGTATTTTTGTATTTCTGCACGGAGTTGGAATGTCATCTCGAAAATGGAACAAGTAGATTTACTAGCCAAGCGTGCCCCATTCACAACCACATCGACACATTGTTTCAGGTGAGCTGCTGGATTACGCAGACATCATGAATAAAACAAAACATTGTTCGGGTCTGTTTTCACTTCTAAACCAAACGTAGGTACACCGTTCCGCAGTACCTATACCTACATATTTATATCGAAGAGGTGTAGATGCATTTGTTGATGCTGATGCTAATAGGTAACCTGCAGGCTTGATACAAGCTACGTGTACAAAATAATTTTATAATGTTGTGTCAGTGGTAATACTTACGTATTTTAGGTTCTTTCTGTATTATTTATGTCTGCCACGAAATGCTTGAACAACATCCCACCCCCCGTCAAAAATGCTCCCACTTGCTGCTGCGATTTAAAAAAAAAACTTAAAAATGTATTTACTAAATCAACAAATAAATCCAGCATAGCCTTCCAGTGTCTTTGTGTATGAATATGTACATTTTCGTACCTTGGTAGCAATTTATTTTCAAATTCAAATTGAAGTTCTATATGCATCCTTTGTAATTTTAGATGAAACACATTTAACAAGAATATTAGTGTATAAATAAAATTCTTTAAGTAGTAGTACTATGTAACGTGCAGTTCTGTAGCGCACCACACGTGGATCCACATAATACCAGCGTCGTTTCGGCTTCTGTGGAGCGACATTATGCTGAGTGGACTCCGTTTTCGCATCTATCTTAGTTTTAACATAGCATCTAAGTGTAAATCTAAAATGTACTTACTGTTAATTGCGAAATAAAGTTTTTCTATTATATTCTATTCTATTCTATTAATCACTTATAACGTCATCTTTTTTTAGTATGGGGAAAAAAATATTTTTTGTTCTGAAACCTATTTTTTGATATCTAATGAAAGGGCTTACTAAGCCGACTCAAAAAATATATCACATCATTATATTTCAGTCATTTGTTTTAAATTAAAATTAAAATCATTTTCAAAACATAGCAAGTTTGGGCTCCTCCAGATATGATACGGTTGAATAATTAATTGTAAAATATACCTAAAGTGATATGTATTTATCCTCAGTGTCTAAAATTTAACTTTTAAATACATGTTTCAACGAATTGTGATTTTATCAGTTTGTAATTTATAAAAATTATAAAAAAATACTAAATGTAAATGTTTTCAAAATAGTGTTCTTGGGGTTGGATTTGAGGCTATTATTACTTTAGGTATATTTTACGGTTACCTATCATAAACTCGAAAATCGAAATTCCGAATATTAAAATCCCGAAAACGCTTCCCTTTTTATTAGTTGGCCGAATTTTTGTTTGCCCGAAATTTCATTTGCCATATTATTATTTTCCCAATATTCAGTTCGTTGCAATTTTATTTCGCTTACGATTCGAATAGACACTTATTAAAATTCCGAAGGATCATTTGCCAACTAGTTTTAAGTGCCGAAAAGTATTAAGTCCGAAATATTATTATCCCGCTATATCAAAAGATCGAAATTGTAGCATGTCGATGCAAATCAAACCTAATCTAACCGCCAGCGTGTCGACGTCACCCCGCTCCGCGGGGTGCCTATTTCCGCTCTAAGGGACCCTTACCTAACCCTAACCTAACCTACAAATAATACCATTGTTAAGATCATTTCTTGTTTTTTACTGCGCGGAGCTTCGCCCCCCCCCGAGCCCCCCTTTTTGCGCGTTTTGGGAGCTCGTGCAGCACTCTAGTTGTTATAATGTTTGGACCTAATCTAAGCCCCATTTCTATCAATTGGTTATTTTTTAAGGTCACAGTTTTAAATGTAACCTAACCCATTTATTAGTCAAAGTTTATTTTCGCATTGCATTTTTAAAATGCACTTCTGTAGGGTTTTTGCATATCTGAATGTTTTTTTAATCGTGGCGGTAAAATTATATTAGGGAAAATGAGATTTCGATTTTACGTAGCATAGGAATTATGAAAAGGTGGTTAACAATTCGGTTGTCAAATAATAAAGTTGGCAATCGTTCTTCGGGTTATTGAGTTTCGGGAAAACGATAATGTGGGAAAACAAACTAGCGACATTTCAAAAGTATGGTAAACAAAGTATATGGATTATAAGAATTCGGTCAACCGTTTTCGGACAAGTGAAACTCGGGCAAGTGTTTTTCGAAACTTCGATAGGTTACCATATTTTACAAATAATGATTCAACCGTATCATATCTGGAGGAGCCCAAACTTAGTATGTTTTAAGTAAGTAAGTAATTTATTTTGCTTAAAATGAAAATGATGCATGCTGATTTGTTTTGAAAATGATTTTTATTTTAATTTAAAACAAGTGACTAAAATATAATGATGTGATATTTTTTTAGAATCGGCTTAGTAAGCCCTTTCATTAGATACCACACTATCGTAGGTTTCAGAACAAAAATATTTTTTTCCCATACTAAAAAAAGATGTCGTTTTTTTTTTCCTACTACGGGTCAAACTGATTCGTATGGCCTAAAGATTAATCGCTCCGATTTTCATGCTTATAACACCATTCGCAGAACATTTTTGCGTACCGCTAGGACTAGTACATTACCGCTTTGATGTTGATTATTACAGCTACTGCACGATGGAGGTGCTTCTGTACTATTTTCTCTGGGACTCACATTGTCACCAGTCTCACTAAATGTACATAGTTTACTGACTTTTCGATAAAACGAAGACGAACGTCGGAAGGGTTTTGTTTTTCGATTCATTTTCACTTCCGAACATCGATTCTCTACTGAAAGAACGCTCAAACTTTGAGAACTCTTGACTCAATATGATATTTTGTTTGATTCCACATTGTCGACACATTTTAGGAACGGTTACGTAACTTTGTGTGTAATTGGTGGTAATCGGTAACATTGTGTACAACAGTTCAAGCAGTCACAAACTAAACACAATGTTTCCAAAAAGTACTTTTAATATTAAGTTCGAAATGTGTAGAAACCGTTCCGTAACAAAATAACCAAAACACAATTTGGTCACAAAGTGTTCACAATATTACCACACATCGCAACCAAATTCTGTTTGTATGTGTTGTAACTGTTTCGACACTGCTACTACCTTTACCAAGTCTGTGACCACTATTGACTTCTCGCGACCGAAAATGGTTATATAGGTGAAGTCCTAGAAAGCTGAAATTTGATATGTGAGCTAGTTATAGTATACAAACAACGAAAAAATCTTAAAGTTCGAAACTTTTACCCCCCCAACCCATTAAACTAGGGGGTGAAAGTTTGTACGAGACTTCCGCAAATTTTGATGGTCTGAAAATTGATATAGGGGGTCCTTGTTATAAATAATAAGATATGTATTTCAGGATTTTTAGTAAATCACCCCCCACCCTTTCAATTAGGGGATGGAAGTTTGTATGGGTTTTCCCATTCACTTCTTTAGAAATTACCTTACAAAAAGGAATGAGATCCCACCAATGCATTACATGTAAATCATACATACAGCTTTGAGCGTGAAAAATATATCAGATCGCAATTTTATTAGCGCCAAGCTTCCTACTCCACACGGCGTAACTCTACCACTACCAGCCACGCTCTACAAATTGTTTATCTTGGCTAAAAAGTTTGACCCGTCACTTATTAATATCTTCATAAATTCATTCGGCGTGAAAGTCTATGCAGCGACTTGGATGTGCCCAACAAAGCTATACTTTTTAGCCAAGATGTAGAATTTGTAGAGCGTGGCTGATAGTGGTAGAGTTACGCCGTGTGGAGTAGGAAGCTTGGCGCTAATTGCGATCTGATATCTTTTTCACGCTGAAAGCTGTATGAGCTATGGAGTCTTGGCATCACTACATGTAATGTTTTTGGTGGGTATTATTATATCTATAAATGCAGGCATATTGTGCAGTGAGATAAGAAAACAACTATTAGCCAGACTAGAGTTATTTATTATTACCAAACCCCGGGGTTTTCGGTGCGGGAATAACTTGAGAAAGAGTAGAGATAAAAAGATAGGTTATTCTGACAAAATATCATATTGTGCCTAATGAATAAATACCTTCCTGCGAATTGTAAACAAACCATACAATTTTATTTTAACTTATGTAGTAGGTACTTTAGCATTTCTACCAAACCTTACGAGATAATAATAATAATAAAATAATAATAATCATTTATCTAAGGCTATCGCTCACCAATGAGGTTATCTACTTATTTTTCATCAAGAAGTTTTCATTGAGATTGAGCAAAGATTTAAAAGGCGAAAATTCAATCGCATTTTTGCATTATATAAACATCGATATCGAGACAGTCGATAAAAAAAAAAATTCAAGCTCTACGAAAAATGAACGTATGTTTTTTTTATTACTTAATTATATTTTTATTCAATTAATTATTTAGTAGGTAAGTACATTCTGTTTCTTAAGTCAATACCTATTCTTTAGTTAATGTCATTCATTCCCGCACCGAAAACCCCGGGGTTTGATTATTACGCTCGTATTAATATCAAACGTTAAATGGTTGATGCAGGTACAACTCCAGCCCTTTTCTAGATATTTCTTATTTCATAGACGATTTCTCAAGTTCTAAAGTCATTCGTTATTTCTGAACAAATGAATAAACTCCCCAATCTTCCCAAAATCCCGGTGGACATGATTACACAAAAAGTGCGGCCAAGTGCGAGTCAGAATCGCACATTAGAGCTCCGTACTCGCATGATTTGTAGCTAATTAAACTATTTTGGGAGAAAACGGAGTGGTCCTATAAGAGTTCCTTTTTTCATTTTATCACCCTAAAAAAATACAAAATGGAACAAATCAATAGTACATTACAAACCAAGGACGATAAAGTAAGAGATATTTCAGGTACTTGATGCCTCCTGGGCCTTTCTTTATTAGTCCTAGCGGTACGCCAAAAAAGCTGCAAGTGCCAAAACCTTTTTTTTTCAAGATTTTATTCTACTGTTTTGTCGGCGTGATTTTGTCGGAATGCAGAATGTGGTTTATTGACGACCACTCTAGCAGTTGTGCAGGCAGCGGCGCGGCGCTACCACGAACTTCGAAAGTCGAAGTTCGGGTATTTCCATCTCTATCGCACTCCCTTACTCGAGTGACAGGGATGCATGTATTACGAACTTCGACTTTGGAAGTTCGTGGTACCGCCGCAGGTGGTCTCGAGTTCGAATCCGTGTAAGGCTATTTATTTGTGTGATAAGCACGAGGATTCGTTCCCGAGTCTTGGATGTTTCGATGTGTTTTAACACCCAATGCCGTCCTCTTAGGGGATAATGATATCTTGTGTTTGAATCCATGTTAAAAATAATTTAATTCCTCCCGAATCTGTTTAGATGTTTTTGCGTTAGTTAGTAGTAAGAAACATCGAAACATTCACATTTATAATTAGTAAAATTGACACTTAATGCGAATCGTTACGTTTCGTACATACTTTTAGTATAAAATAATTTAGTATGAGATATGATGTAACGGACTTGGGATTTTTTACGCTTTAATTGATTATGTACGGGCGCGGCGTAGGTACCTAAATGCGAGTGAGCGTGATGCACTGATAATCTGATATATCTACTCATATTGAATATGTATTAGATTCCATTAAAAAAGAAAAACAATTATTTATTCTGCAAATAAGCACTTTTACAAGTCAAACGGTAATTTACAATAATAGTAGATTGTATGACAAGGGTCTAAAATAAGCCATAATACCACGAGATGGTTATTTTCCCGAACGAAGTGAGGGGAAATAATAGTTCGAGGATGAAAGGGTGGATGTGCTGGCCCGTGATGCCATTGATTGTGGTGATATGTTTCCTTATGAAAATATACCTGAAGACCTTTTAGCTTTGCCTAAAGTATACTTACGAGATGAATGGATGAAACTTTGGTCATCACCTGATGCAAGGGCGGGTTTACGCTACCGGGGCATACAACCGTTAATTCCTGCTAAACCATGGTTTTCTAAAATATCAATTTCAAAACCAGCAACCAGTATGGTAATCCGCATGAGACTGGGTCACTTGTGTACACCAGAGCATCTTTCAAGATTAGGCATTGTGGCCAGTTCTGCATGTATTTGTGGAACTGATCCCGGTGACCTAAACCACATATTTTTCGAATGTCAACAATACGATCGCTCAATATTATTAAACCAGCTGTCATTGCTTAAAGTTCCTTTTCCTTATCCATTCTTTCACTCCTATTTATTAATGACTCACCCTTGTATATATTTTAGGCCTTATATTCATTTTTATCTTTAAATAATATCAAACTTTAATATATATTATTGTACCCTTTCCTGATGTTCCTTGTTATCCATATTTCCGACCTTCCGTATTTTCCTGAAATCCCTTTTCCCCGTTTTTGGCTGAATGCGCCGAGAGCGCGAAGCCATTAAAAAAAAAAATAGTTCGAGGGGTAATGTGCCTTTTAGACCAGAGTTATACACTCTACTTTTCACTTCGACAGCGAGAAAATAATAAAAACAAAGAATATCCACCCACAATCGATAATAAATAACACCGTATTTTTTTTAATAAACTGCTTTAACACAGGTACAAAATATTGACACCACGAATTAACGCCTCTGACCGCCTAAAATAGCCGCGTCCAAACGGCCGAGTGCGGCGGCCAGCATACGGTGCATATGATTAAGCGAGATAGACAGCGTCTATCCCGCTCAATCTCATAGCTTATGCCATGTATCCAGCCAACCACGCTTGAACGTTTGGACGCGGCTATAGACGGCCGAAGGTGTTTATTTTTTTATGATTGTGAATTCGGGAATAAAATACGCCTAATAATATTTGAAATTTATTCTGTTTTCTGATTGTTTGATTTTAATATTTAGCTGTATTCTGATTAGTTGATAGCAAATACAAATGGTTTTTTAAATAGTTGTGATTGGTGGATTTAATACGTGTTTTGATTGGTCAAATTAAAATGTTTTAAGATATTCATAGTCAATTAAATATCACTAAATGAACACAAAACAAAATGCAAAATATTATCCACTGGCTTCCACCCGCGACTTCTTCTGCGTGGACCCGGGATAAAAACTATTCTATATTTTAATATTTTTAATTCAGATTCTAAAATATCTTCGTGCAAAATTTCATCTAAATCGGTTAAGCCGTTTAAGCGTGATTGAGTAATAAACATCCAAACATCTAAACATCCAAACTTTCGCATTTATAATATTTGTAGTATAGTAGGATTACATTCGATTCGATATACCTAATTCAGACTTTTCTGTATCAGAATATATATATATATATATATATAACTTTTCTGTATCAGACCATATATATATATATATATATATATATGCGAAAGTTTGGATGATGATAGAATATAAACAAGAAGTTTATGATATTAATGTAATATCCCGGAGATGAATAAGGTTATTATAACGTTGAATGCAGGACGAGGTGAAACATTACCGTCAAAATGAAATTAGTACATGTTATGTGTGTAAACTGCGCTATCTGGGGACTTGACTAGTTTGGGAATTTATCACTTATCATTTTCTCAGGCTATTGATTCTCAAGGCATGCCCCTGCCGCAATACACAAATGGTAATCAGTTCAATATGTTGTCGGAAGATCGTTTTGCGATATCTCGGTCCTTCTTCTTGACCAATGAGTACTTAGTACATTTAGGTGTCTACAAATGATACTCGTGCGCAATTTTTTAACTTTTGTATGGGGTGGGTTGAAGCCTCAATAAATTAAAATGGTGCTCGAATGTAAGTAATTAATTAATTAAAATGTAAAAGGGTGACGCAGTTTTTAAACTCGTACGTGGCGGGTTCAAGTTTCAATAAATTAAAATGGCCCTAGAAATAAATGCAAAAATGTGACAAATAATGTTAGCAGGATCCTGACCAAACACAGATGAAAGGTTA
The DNA here is from genome assembly GCA_947049275.1 of Epinotia bilunana. Lineage (NCBI taxonomy): Eukaryota > Metazoa > Arthropoda > Insecta > Lepidoptera > Tortricidae > Epinotia > Epinotia bilunana. The sequence continues at coordinate 8,947,535 of OX346263.1, read as the reverse complement.
AGTGTCTATGTATAAGATAAGATATATTATGTTTGTTATCTATATCTTATCTTAGTGGTTCGACGAACCATACAAAATGTTTTTTGACATTCGCAGGCTAACGGCGTGGTATTTTAAGAAACTTATGTAACACACTTTCTTAAATTGGCTTTCCATTTGCGTGAAATTCCCCCTTTCTTAGAATAAACTTGTAAAAACCATAATAATTTGAGAAATTTGTTTGTCACGTGATACTTTGGGTAAACGATTATTCTAAAATTATTCTAGTTTATACAAGTTTATTCTAGGAAAGGGAGAATTTCGCGCAAATGGAAAGCCAATTTATGAAAGATTGTTACATAAGGTTCTTAAAATATCACGCCGTTAGCCTGCGAATGTCAAAAGATGTTTTGTATGGACGTCGAACCACCTTAATATAAATTAGTTTCTTTTGGCTGGAGTGAACAAGCGGTAACACTAGTGTTAATATTAAATCAACCCTAATTAAGTAGCTTCTATTCACTCCTCCAACTTACCTTTATGCGAAGAGCGGTGTTTCTTGACACAGGTACCCCGGTACTTAAAAGAGACTAACCTGTTTGTCTGTTACCAGAGCCTGATTTAGAGTTCTGACCGCCCTAGGTTAACTGTGAAATGTAAGTAAGTCTCAGCTCAGTGCCGCGCATTTTTAACTTAAGGCTGCACATTCGAAATTTTCGTGAAAATGAGTTGTTTTGTAACCGTTTTATACATTATAACGTAACATTTTTCCTGTCGGAAAAAATATATCATAATCTGCAAGATATGCGACGGGTCATAGTTTTCGTAGAAATCCATTTTAACAATAAAAATTAGAGAAAAAAAAATCTAAAGTCACCCCTATTTTTTCACTTGTAACCATTTTACTGCTCCATTTTTTATCAGAATAATATGAAATTTTTTAACTTTCTTCATACAATAATGAACAAGGGCATCATTTTCTTATTTTCTTAATTTTCTTAAAAATTTACGTCGTTTTCTGAAATATTCCAAAATTCCTACGCCTCCCCGTTTTCGTCCATACGGTCAAAGCGGGACGAGACACGTTGCATGACGGACCTGTGTCAATTTGCGCTGCGCCGAAATTTTTAAATATTTGTGGAAATTGTGGACTATATTTGTTGCATAGAGTGGACAATTCGTATAGTAGATAACTAATAAACATTTGCGTATAGTTAAGTTTTTAGTGACAGATAATTTTGTTGCATAGAGTGGACAATCTATTTCGTGGTTTGTAAAGTAGTAGCTACTATCGACAAGACAGCTGACTGACCATCCGTGCACTTTATGTGCATTGTAATAAGGTTCTTGTATAAATACAGGATGGTCAGTTAACTGTGTTGGCGGATGGATGGATTATATGTCTTTCCCGCTCACGGGACAATGATGTCCCAGACCTTTGGGAGGCGTGCGTGGAGCTCGGAGCCAACCTTTTGACAATTTAATGAAATGCAAGAAGTACACCAAGCGAATGCTGTCTCTGCCCGTGTCATGGGACGCACACAGAAACTGTTTAGTTATGAACTCGATTGAGATTCAAGTAAGATTTTTATTGTTTAAATAATAAATTGACAATGAGTACATTGACGCGATACGTCAAGTATAAAAACGAATCCAACCATAGAGGTTAACCAAACATCCTCTCTTCGGATAAAACGAAATAAAATTAAAGCGATGCTAATTATCGAGTCTTTGTGGAGGCCGGACGCATCGACCGAACCGCGATCTGTAAGGCTCTTCTGGCGCCGCCGGTTGGTCTTGGTCTTCACATTCTTCACAGTCGTGGAAAACGGGCGACGACGGCGACGCTTCAGTCTCTTGGCCCGTCTCTCCTTCTTGGCAATCGTACTCGATTATCGATGAATCATTAGACCCTGTCTGCTCAACTGCCTCACCGGCGGGAATCAAATGTCTTCTGTTCCGGCAAATGAGATTCCCTTTATCAGTTTTTAAATTGTAGCTCCTAGGTTCATTCCTTTTGCACAATATTGTGGCATAAGAGCCTAAAATCGAGTCCCACACTCTACTGCCAGGCGACAAATCAGGTAAACATTTAGCATTGTGTCTTTTGTCATAATTAAACTTCATTTTGCTTTTAATTTTCTGTTCCTTTTCATCTATGTTTTTTAAATCTGGACATTTTGGAATAAGGCGATCTGAAGTAGTTGGGATATTAGTGCGAATCCTGCGACCAAATAACAAATGTGCAGGGCTATATCCATTTTCACCCGGAGCACTTCTGTAGGCCATTAGACCTAAAATTGGCTCTCCTGATTTCAGGACTACATTTTTTAAAATCTTTACACCAGCTTCCGCCATTCCATTACTCCATGGTGCATGAGGACTGCTGGTGTTATGCGTGAAACCCCAATCTGTCGCAAATTTATTGAACTCGGCTGAGTTAAATTGTGGTCCATTATCACTTCGCACTATCCTCGGGACTCCATATCTGGCAAATATGACATATGATATGATATGATATGATATAGTCAAAGCGGTTAACTCAGGATATCTGGAGTAATAATCAATAACTGCTAAGTATTCCTTTTGTTTGGCAGTAAATAAATCGATCGCTACCATTTCCCAAGGATATTTCGCAATATCTGATGTTACGAGAGGTTCAGCCGGATTTTTTCGGTGTTTGATACACTCCGAGCACTGTTGAACCATTGTTCTTATAGTACTGGATACCCCAGGCCACCATACCGATTCTCGGGCGCGTCTGCGACATTTCTCTACTCCCAGGTGGCCCTGGTGCAATCGCTGCAGAAAATCTTTTTGTAATTTATTTGGAATAAATAATCTGTGATCTCTCATAATGAGATTATCCTGTAATCCCAACTCTCCTCTATACGGGTAAAATGGTTGCACGTCACTGTCTAGTATTCTCTTATCTGGCCAGCCGTATGTTATGTTTTCCTTTATAATATAGCAAACATCATCTTCTTCCTGACCTCTGCGAACTTCGTCAAGCAGGCAGTCTGACATTGGGAGCGATTTTATTTGCGTTTGAATCGCCAACACTACTTCTGCTTCTTCTGCTTCACCGGCCGCAGACTGGGAAAAACATAATGGTGCCCGAGAGAGTAGGTCGGCGGAGTGTAAATACTTCCCTGGAACATGGAAAATTCTATAAGTGAAACGGGCTAATCGAACACGAAACCTCTGCATACGTGCATTCAGATCGGCAATGGGCTTTTCGTCAAGAATTTTGACCAAAGGTTTTGATCCGTCCGCAGATCAAACCCAGGTAGACCTATAAGGTACATCGAAAACTTCTCACAAGCCCACGTCAGTGCTAGAGCCTCTTTATCCAACTGAGCATAATTCTTTTCTGCTGGAGTCAGGGCACGAGATGCAAAGCTTATGGGTTTCCAAATTCCCTGTCCAGGTTCGTATTGTTATTACGTCGTTTGTTCAAAGCTATTAGTCCACCTAAACCGTAGGAACTAGCATCTGCAGATACCCTTATCTTCTTTTTCGGGTTAAATAAAGCTAAGATTGTAGGATTCGTCAAATTTTCTTTAATAAGGTCCAGAGAGTGATCGCACTCTTTCGTCCATATGATACTATCATTCTTGTTCCGATCTTTGACCTTCATTAGGTCACGTAATGGTGACGGTGATGGTTGCCAGATTTGGAAGGAATTTGAGATGGTAATGAATCATGCCCAGAAGACAGTGACTAGACTACGAACAGTGGACTCGTCCTTTGGATTCGGCATATTCAGAATTGCGTCAACTTTATCTGGGCAAGGTTTAATTCCATTCTTTGTGATCAGATGTCCCAAAAATGTACATTCTTGTACTTGAAATTGGCATTTCTTTTTATTAAGTGTTATTCCTTCATCGGACATCCGTTTAAGCACTTGCTTTAATCTAGTATCATGTTCTTTCAAGGTCCTGCCAGTTATCAAAATGTCATCTTGACAGCAAATGACTCCTTCAATGCCTTCAATCATATTTTGCATTTTCTTTTGAAAGACCTCACTGGCACAAGCGATTCCCATGGGCAATGCAAACCGACCGAACGGGGTCAAAAATGTAGTAAGGAGTTTGGATTTTGCTTCCAAAGGTAGTTGAAAGTAGCCCTTATTAGCGTCTAGTTTAGAATAATATCGCGCATCACCTATTTGCGCTAAACATTCGTCAACAGAAGGTAATTGCAACCTTGCTCTGCAAACATTTTTATTCAGCTCTGTATAGTCTACGCAAAGCCTTATATTTCCGTCATGCTTCGGTCTCACGACTATACCAGCACAATATTCTGTTGGCTTCTCCACTGGAAAAATTACGTTTTGATCTTGTAGAACTTGTAATTCTTTCTTCAGCGCGTCATACAACGGAATTGCGACTCGCCTTGGACATACGATCGCGAAGGGTTTAGCATTTGGGACGGTACAAATTTCATATTCACCCTTTAGTTTTCCAAGGCCTTGGAACAACTCAGGAAAATCATTTAATGGGTCAAGCTCTTGAGAATCAGCATCTTTAACAACATATAGAGAGTGAGATATGCAATCAACGCGATTTATTAGCCCCAATGCTTCAATGGCTGGCTTGCCCAATAATAGTTGCTCTAATCTTTTTATTATGAATACTTCGGAGGTAATTATTTTATTTCTCCAAATAATCTCCGCCTTGAACATCCCTTGGACTGTGAGCTCGCACTGAGCGGCAGCTCGAAGCTTGGAATTTGTTGAAATCAAAGTTACATTCTTAAGCTTTTTAAAATGATTTCGCCGATCGCGGTGACATCTGCACCCGAATCAATCTTGAAGTTCATTTCGTTATCTTCGACCCGGAGACTGACTCGCCAGGGGTCGCTGTTGTCAGCGTAAATGTACTGGTCATCAACATCAGCATCGTTTCCTACCGTTCCTAAAAATAAGTCTTTGGTTTGATCCTGGTCATGTTGAGTCTCTTCCATTTCATTTACTGATCTCCCGGATCGACATCGCTGCGCCCAGTGGCCGCGCCGCCTGCATCTTGTGCATACGCTATTCTTCGCGGGACATACCGAGAATGGATGTGAGGGACTTTTGCCGCAGTTGCCACACGATTTCATGAATGATCGTTGTTCATTGCCGTTAGGCGGTTTGTAGTAAATACTACAAACCGCCTAACGGCAATTGCGAGTCTTATTTCCTTGCACAGCGCTGATCTCTTCATGTGCAGTGCCTGGCCTGACTGAACTTTGTTGGCGCAGCACCCGCTGGGGTGTAAGAGTCTATTGCTAGTTGATGGAATCTAAATAAAACGGGTTATTGGGTGAAAATGATGGACTAGTAGCTGGGCTATTGGATGAAACATCGGACGCCTGCCCAATAAAACTGTTTCACATTTTATCTCTGGCAGACGGTGACTCGCTAACTGCTAGATGGGCCCCTATTAATAGCGACGTTAAAAAATGGCCTAAGGGCAACAGTAGGTATGGATTATTATTATTACCTTTATATTTTTTTCGCACTATCCGTCTCTCTCTTATTAGAATATTTAGTAACAGAGGTATAGTGCGAGAAAAATCGAAAGTATGTCGCGGCCACCTAGTGCTAGGCAAGCTATATCTATCTATACCTACTATACCTCTCTTTCCTAATGTTCTAATAAGAGAGAGACCGATAGTCGAGAAAAATCGAGAGTATGTCGCGGCCGTCTCGTGCTAGCCGTGCTGACGGAACTACACTAATCGTAAGTAAATAGTATTATAATATAATAGTATTATTTATGTATGACAAATATCACGTTTCAATTAAGCATGACGAATGTCACCCACCCACGTCCACCCTTGCATTGGTAACGATGCGCGATGACGCGTCTGTAATCTTACCTAACTTAATCTATGTAACGCTTAATAAACGACGGCGGGTTGTGCGACTTGCGCGGGGAGAGGGTCGAGGCTCAGCGCATACGCTCAAGGACTTTAGCAGGTGTACAAGCCTTAACTATAAATGACTAAGGGCGGGTTGCACTAACTTACGATTCCATAGAAACTTGTCAAACTTTCCATACATTCCGATTGTAACGAACAGTTGCGATTACAGACGGTTTGCTGCAACCTAACTGTAATGATATTGGAAAATAATTTTAAGGCCCTAGTGCATAAACTAACTAGCGACCTACTTCGGGTTGCACGGTAAAACAAAAACATTTTTTTTAAAGTACGGCAGTTTAAACTACACGTGTTTTCTAAACTTCGCACAAACATAAGAGTATACAAAACGCAACTTCAACTTAGGCGTCACAAGTGATTTTTCCCGTTTAGATGCTTTTCCACCAGCGACGCATGGCGAGGGTTGAATGGAAATTTCATAGACTGGGATAAACAAATGTCTAATGCGTTCCGCTCCATCTCGTCTTACCGATGTAAAACTACCATGAGGGTGTAAGAAATGAAAGTGCTGTTTACGATAATGTCACTGTGTCCGTTTGCTCATTGTGTGGGCGCTTGCATAGCACGAATAACAGGAAACTTCGAACATTAATATATTGCTGATTATCTTATTATAGCGACCACCAATACGTCCCTATCGACATTCCCGCTCAACGAAATATTTCCATCATTAAGGCGCACGCCAGTGCATTATTATAGGTTAAATGTATGAATGCCACCAAAACTTAACAGAGGTGTGCGCAGACAAAAACAACGTTACCATAAAATGGATCAAGGGGCACAGTGGCTCAAGAGGAAACGATGCAGCGGACGAACTGGCCAGGAAAGGCTCAGAAACAGCGGTATACGGACCGTAACCAATCTTACCCCTGCCACAAAGCTACATGTACAATCAACTTGACCTATACACCAAAGATACTGGGAGGAGATAGACACATGCAGACAGACCAAAGAGATTCTGTCAAAACGCGACAACAAACTTACAACCGCACTACTGAGGACACACAGAAACCAACTACGCAAGATATTAGGAATAATAACAGGACATAACACTCTGAACAGACACCTGTTCAACATAGGTATCACAGACAGCCCCACGTGCAGAGCCTGCATGGAGGCGGAAAAAACGACCAAACATATTCTACTGGTCTGCAAGCAGGTAGAAGAATACAGGAAAAAGCACCTAGGGTCTCCAGACACACTACGGAACGCAGTCAGGAACACAAAGGCACTCAACAACTTTCTAGAGGAGCTGGGGTGGTGAGAGTAGCGCTACCCCACCATTTCACGCAAAATAGGCACACTGGAAGTCGACTTGAGGAAAAGAGCCCAGTACAACTAACTAACTATATATGTTGTAGCTATAATTTTATGAGTGATTTTGAGTATTTCTAGAAAAGTTCGTACCAATTAAGTACGTTAATTAAGGCATACTTTTAATTTTCCTCTTTTTAGGGTACCGTAGTCAACCCATATAGTTTCGTCTGTCTTTCCGCCCGCTCAGTAACCCTTAGAACGCCTTAGGTACTAACTATAAAGCTGTAATTTGGTATGAGTATATACATATTAATTCGGTATGAGAATATACATATTAATTAAGCCGACAAAGGGGTAAAATTAAATCTTCAAAAAAACCTATTATAGGGCACGTAAACTGGGGAAGTAATTTTTGTTTCGTTAATTATTTAACGACTCCAAATCCCAATGCATGGGTTGCGATTTCGAGTCGTTTAATAGTTCGTTCAAAATATTATCGTATCTCAACGAGTAATAATTCCAATTCCAATTCCAATAGTAACAATTTAAATTAAAGTTCTTACAAAGTTACAAAAAAAATCTAACTAAGGAGGAAAGTTAGAAGTATACTCTATTATGATATATTGACAAACTTTAAAAAGGAGGTCGCCGATAGAACGTTATTTTAACGAGTAAAATGATTTAGAATTCTTGAGTCATCCTAATAATGTCAAAAAAGAACGAAGCGCAATTTGTGTCGTTTGTCACTATCACTATGGATGTGACCTCTGTTACGTTTACGTTCTTACAACGTTACGTTTATGCGCTTAACGTAATTAGGGTCTTACAACTTATTCGTGTTCATATTATGAATAAACGTTAAAATTGGTAACGCAAGCTGTTGACCTAAAATTCGCTCCTTATATACATCGCAGTCTGCAACATTTGCGTATAAAGAAATGTTTTGATCAGCCTTATTAGTTTATTTGAAGAATATAATTCAAATTGTATATAATTCTCGCTTTATTAGAAAACACAAAATAACAAGAATCACACAAACAACATAAAAAATGAAAACACACAAACAAAAACATAAACGTATAACATTCCTAGCCCAAGTGTAGTCAAACAAGCCTCCGCGAGTTGTACCCGGTGCGAAGGTGCCCATCACGCTTGCCGCGTTACCTCGTTGGATGGCAATTGACAATCTTTGCACCAGGTACAAACCCGCGGGAGCATCGTAAAAATTTAATTAATTCAAATTAATTATGAAAGTAGACGCTACGGCCCCCTAGGGTAGTATTAACCCACTGTTTGAAGCCGTGATAAGCGGCTGCCGGTTGAAATGATTACTGGCTTATTCTCAAATAAGTGGCACCGCGGATTCACTTTTGCATTTTTTCAAAAATATTGCGATTTTGCATTTTTTTATTAGGATCGCTAAAGCTCTATTAAAGTAACCGTGCACATGGTGTAATTGTGGAGCCCAATTTTCCTGCCATCTTGGAGTTCCACGACTGCGACCACTCTAGCTTCAGATCGAAATTTTGAGGTGTCAGGCTTCAGGAAATGCTGCACGGGGCGTTCCTGGAATTTAGGCGTTCAGTAGTGGGATTCATAAACTTAGTATGAATCAGGAGGCTCGGGTCCTTCTGGATCTTCGCTACTTCTCGTAACAGGGCGACATTCCTACGTAAGTCCGGTGGAGCGATTCTTGACAGTACTGGAAGCCAGTGGCAAGGAGAAGATTGGAGCGTGCCGGAGATAAGTCGCATGGCCTATTTCAGCCAACACGGATCCTTGAGGCAGACCATTACTCACATTCTGGTATTGCTGCCCTTTGAGCCCAAGTGTACACTAAATCGCCGCTGGGAGAGCATGTTGGATAACAGCTTTACGATGGTCAAGTTAGGCACAGTCGATAGGTGTTTGCAGAGCAATCCTTCTCTCCATACAGTGTCGAAAGCTGCGGTGAGGTCCACAAGCACCGCACCGAAAATAGTCCTTTTTGGAAGCCGTTTTCAACGTGCGTGGTCAGAGCTAGGTCCTGGTCCGTGCAGCTCCGCTCGTTTCTGAAACCTGCCTGTTCCTCTGGCTGGTATCACTCGATCTATGAGTTTCAATATCTTTTTGTATATTAGACTCTCTGGTAGTTTGTAGCAATTGCTAAGCAGCGCAATTGGGCGGTAACAGGAAGCTTCTTCCTCACTTCTTCCTTTGACACTTAAAATAACCCGGGACGTTTGTTCGAGTGGAGAATGTCAGAGAACACAGTGAGCCATTTTACTGCGTTGGGGCCCAGTTTAAGCAGGAACTCGTAAATATTCCATTCATGTAGTGATGATGATATTTTGCTGTTATTTATAGATCGGACAGTAAAGTTAATTTTAAGCTCATGCGTGCAGAAATCGTTATAGAAATGTATGTAAAACTGCATTACTTTGATGAAAGGTTGCCTAAAATAAAATAAAAATCTCTTCTTTTAGTATATTTTACCAAATACGAGTATATATCAGGGACATGAAAATGTATGGTTTACAATGTGTTTTCAAATAATGATCCTTCACCTGTCGTAAGTGTCATTCTCCTGTTTTCATTTGACAGGTGTTTGACATGCAGGTGATGGACAAAATGACAGTTTTATCAACATTAAAAACAAAGTATTTCGTTTTTGTATTGCATATCTATGCACATAAAAGTTAGCCACTATTTACGTCCTATGACTTAATGTCGTTGCATTAGTTCTCATAACAACCCAAATATGGAAGACAGAATAACGATTACTTACCCATTACAAACTCCCGCTCGCGTAATGTTTATGTTCATAATTTTTGCAAGGGGAACAATAAAGACGTGTGACTCTAACATGTGTTAGCTGGTGACTGAAGGTCTCAATTCATACCGGGTGGGGCACACGAGAGGAAGTAGTACTCGCACAGCGATCGCGTTTGACGTATACTGATAAGCGACATAAACTGCGGTGGACAAACTTCAAAGGCAAATAACTCGAAACAAAAGACTAATATCGTTATTCCAAACTATAATTTTAAATATTGATAATATATCAAAATGAAATATGGTACTTGAGTTAAGTTACGTAGGTAATATCGCCATTTTATTTAACACGAAACTTGACTCCGCGGAATTGGGACACCGCCGGTAAACGACAAACAGCAGTTACAAACTGATTTTGTGGTTAGTAAACACATCGAATTGATTTCGTAGCAACTGGCCTCTGTTCAAAAAGTGTATTTTAACATGTATTGGTGATTCAGTGGTAAAAATGTCGCACTAAATAAAAAAAGTTCTAACATAAACTTGATGGCAGGTGGCGGTGCCACTTTTTTGAGAATAACCCTACTGTTGGCGTGGCTGCCCGCTGCTCGTACAATAGGAGTGGGTTGTTACGAGCCACTCCATCCCAGGTCTATTATTACGAGTAAGTAAGTTCTTAGGGGTATATTCGCTAATGATGCTTGCTCAGTTTACCTGAGTAATCTTTGGATAACTTGTATTGCGTACAGCGTTTGTAACTACACCAGTTAATTAGTTAGACGGCAAATAATAATTTGCATGAAACATGTCAGTAACGAGACATGTAATGAGATAAGTTTCATTACGTTCGTCATTTTCAGTGTAGGAACTTTACCTCGAAAACATGAATAAACTAATTACAAGAAAATCAGTCTAGTATATGAAAATTGACATAATATGCATAATTTGATACTACTCAGAACGGATGTTTATTCCGCAAATTCTTGGACCCAATTGTGCATTTTTTAAGATTTAAATTCATATTTCATTATTAGCTTCGCATAAATTGAATTACACTAAATATCAACGAGCTTTTATGCTAATTGTATTAAATATTTAATCAGTGAGCTGAAACTTTATTGTACAAAACATTTGGAGTGTCTAATGAATAAAACAGTCCAACCTAATTATAATTACATTATTATTATTCGACCCGCGATTGTCATTTCGCAAAGTGCCTACTCGGTTAATTGAGCAATATGCAGTTGGCAATAAAAATGTGCAGTACGAGCATATTGTGATTCGTTTACGTAATGGAGAAACAGTCTGTGTCCGAGAGCGAGTGTGCCGGTGCGTGCAAGTGCTCCAAATAACCCCCCACCCTCTGCTGGCGTCTCCTCGAGGCCTTTCTCCGCTAGCCAGCCAGTGACACAGTGACCGTGTTACCGCAGGGCTTATGCCATGCACCAATACAGTGTCGTCGCGCCGCTACTGGCCTTGTCGTACCTGATAGCGGCGGGGCCGCGAGCCACGGCACAATCCGCCGAATCGGATCTGTCGTTTGCAGAAAACATCTATATTAAGTTATCCGGCGCATGTGAGTGTCTTCAAAATAAAAGTGTTTTTAAATATAATTACTTATGATGTGATTGACACCGCCTGTCTTTTACAGGTAGAGCCATCATGGATCTCCGGTACAGTTCGGTGAACGCGAATAACGAGCTAATAAAAACCATGAAAATTGTTTGGCTTAACGGAAACGAAATGAAAACATTTCCCATTAATGAAGCATTTCAAGGTCTCACAACAGGTGTTATGTTTGATATCACTAAGCAAACCAAAGTTACTGTCCATGGATACAGAGATAGCTCCCGATCGCAAGTGCCGCTGGAGATGGCTAAAGCATACAACGAGAAAGCTATGTTTAACGTGATAATGGTTGACGCTGAAGAATTGATTAATAAGGGCTATATATTTTCCGTACACAACTCTCGTCTGGTTGGAAAACGGCTTGGTAATCTTTTGGCCAATTTGGAAAAATTTGGAGCTAATGCCGAGGATTTTCATCTTCTCGGCATCAGTCTCGGAGCGCACATCGCCGGATGGGCCGGAAAATATTTTCGACGATATAAAGGCCGCAATTTGGGCCGCATTACCGGACTGGATCCCGCCGGCCCATGCTTCTCGTACGCCTATGCTGACCAAAGATTGGATAAATTGGACGCTAACTATGTTGATGTTGTGCATTCGAATAGACTAGTGCAAGGAGTCATCGAACCGCTGGGACATGCAGATTATTATGTGAACGGCGGAGGACCGAGCCAACCGGGCTGCTTATCACCTTCATGCAGTCACTTACGTGCGGCTCAAATATACACAGAGAGCATAAAAACTCCCAAGTCTATAGTTGGTGTTAGGTGTGCAAACTGGCAGAGTTTTATAGCCAACAAATGTGAAAGCGATGATTTTGCGGTGTTAGGTTACGGGTCGTCTTTAACAACTCGTGGCTTATATTACTTGCGCACTTCCGCGAGTGCTCCCTTTGGACTCGGTATGACTGGAACTAAAACTGTTAAAGTTAGTAAAGATAAATGGTTAAAAAGTTTTAATTTTACGTAACGTTTATCTTGAAAGTGCTGCTCATTGTTATTGTTGCCATATTGTTATTGTACAGTCATTATTAAAAAAATAACAAATTACATACCACCGCTTTTATTCTCTGATTCGTAATACAAAAAAGCTTTAGCATAAATCACTCCTCCAAAACGTATGTAACCAAAAATCATGATCTGCCTAACTACAAGCTATAACTACGTAAGTAGTTACGTTGATTTATTTTGCTTCGAACGACCGCAATAAATAATCATATCAGAATCCTAATATTTAATTTAAATATATTGGCCGTGGCGAAGTCAAATAATTATAAGTGGTTGCAATTCAATAAGAGTTGAATCAGCGGTGATTACACTCTTATTTAATTGCACAATACAGTTTCGTAATTTCGGAACTAATCGTACCGTGACAAATAAAGGCTATTGTAACTTAGGAAAGATTCAGATTAGAAATTACTCCACAGATGTTTCAACGTTTGAATGAGCGCATGTAATAACTAAAACACAACACAATGGAATAAGTAATACACCATTTTATAATATGGTAGTTGACAACAGTAATAAAAAAGCTATTATTTAACAATAAAGAAAACTCACGTAGATAAGTACTTACTCGAAAAACATTGAATCACACTTATATTTGCTATTTTAAAGATTTTTAAATACATAAAATTCAGAAAATGGACTTTGTTTACCCGTAGAGAATTGTGACGTCACTTGTCCCTATTTAACTTTACTATTTGAAGAGATACAAAAAAAGAATTAAAGGTATTTAAATATTTTTTATTAAAGTAATATCTCAAAATACTCTCCTTTAGTTTCTTTACATCGTCCATCCGCCAAACCATGAATTTTTAGAATGCCCGGATTTTTACTGCCTGCAAGTAGGCATTCCGTCCTCAAGACTTTCAAATCGCGTGTCACAAATATTTCAACAAATGGTTTTCTAGAAAAAGGTTGCGTTCTTTTAATACATTTTGAGTACAGTCAGCGTCATATAGTTACTAGCAGCCAAGGTAGCCAAATATTTCGGTACACGTCTTTATTACTGTAAGAATAAGGGTGTGTTACGAAATATTTGGCTTAAAAGTACAAAAGTACGTCACAGATTCTGATAAGATTCCGTTGAAATAGCAATTGATGAAGTGCCAAAGGTGATCTTTGTGGAATCGACGGAAGTCCTCAAATACTATCGACCCTCATACAGCGATTCGGTTGTTTTCTCTAATAATCAACGCATTTGCTCTCGGAAATCAGTTCATGCGGTAAATTGGAAAAGAAATGACGAAATGTTCTCGTGGCTTGGCGGAGTACTAAATTGAAGTCTTTGAAAACTGTTCTTTAAGTAAATTATGTATTAAGCAGTAGGTAATGTCTGCCATCGAAATGGTTTACTATCATTAGGCACAAATACAAAATTGACAACTCAAAATTATTGGTCGAATCTGAATAATGTTAGTCAGAAAATACTCGACTTGGAAAATGGTCCAGCTTAAATAATTCCAAAATTTAATTACATCCTAGAAGAAAATTGATATACTTGATAAACGTCGAAAGAAATACGTCCATATTTCTTTCGACATCGGGATTCTGTACACTGTAAAGCAACGAAATGTATAAATTTCAAATTAGAGGAAAAGTTTAAAAATGTAATGCTCCGAGCCGGATTTGATCCGGCGACGACAGGAATACGCGGCCCGTCGCTCTTAACCAATACTCCACTGAGCTACCGGAACAGTACAATACAATAACGAAAATATCGAACCTTGGAAGGCTGAAAACAGTACTGCGTCGCGTCTCATGGCACGTTTACTAAAAATCCTAGGTAGGTAATTGGCTCAACGTATTACGATCGTCTACCGGCCAAATTGCGAACTGAAACATCTGACGAAACATTCAAACGTCAGCTGAGACTCTTTTTATTAGAACATCCATTGTATTCTGTATGTGAGTATATGGGCATAATAATATAAAATTTGATATGGTTAATTTAATTTAAATTGTTTTATAATTTGATAATTGTTCTAGTTTTTATTTTGACGATCATTACGAGATATCAATATCAATATTGATATTCCTTATTTTGACTTTATCATTAATCATCATTTTGCAATATATTGTACCTGTGATATTTAATTCAGTTAACATTCATTATTTGACGATCATTAAATAACTTCGTGTAAATTAGCTAAAGTTAACTTATAATGTAAATTTATTTTATGAAAGAACGAAATTTAAATCTAAATGTAATTTAATGCGTCTCTGTCACCGAATTTATTATTCAGTTCCCTCTTAGGTAGAACCCTGGGAGGCGTGCCTTCATCTACCTGGAACACTCATTTCCAAATTATATTGAGAAATCGTCAGTAAAGATGCGCCGCCCCAAACTAAAATACTACTGTTAGTTTAATTTGAAAATTGTAAATTTACTTTCTACTGAATAAGTAAATTTACAAATATCAAATTAAAAGAAAAATTTAAAAATGCTCCTGTTTATTGTTCCAGAAATAGTTACTTATTGCTGCTTGAACTATCAGTTAACATCCCTATTATCAAACAACGCTTGCAATATAGCCTCAGTAGTAAACTGTAATTATTACGTAGGCATATCTTCTACCAAAAGGTTAACTGCGCCGTTTGCGCTTGCCCACGAAGTGGCTAATAAAAATATATTCATTAGGATAATTACCAAGAACCACGTAATAAAATTTTATCTACAATTTGAGAAGAGTTAATGGGGAAATCTTTTATTATTAAAATATATTTAATGCAATTACAAGTTGTTAGTTAAGTAGACAATGCTATGTTACCATTTCCCTTAATTAATTAATGGTAGTCTCGAATTGAAGTTCTTGTTATTGTAGCAAAATTTTGTCCAAATTTGATTATAATTTACTCCAGGAAACGATGTGACGAGAGCAACAACTTTTGGTTAACAAGTTTCCGTGTTTCTATACTCAAACTTGTTTCATCATTAAACTTGGTTTGAGTCGAAATCGAAGTTTTAGTGTTTATAAAATGAATCTTTAATGAGAATAAAAGATTCTTAAACGAAACACAGAGATGTGCAAAGTTGTGTTTCCTTATATCTCAAACTCACTACCTCGTAAAGGCACAGCAAAGAAGCTTATATCTAGGTTACATCTTGGTTGCAGGTACAACCTGGATACTACTCATAATACTACTAATTCTGCCGTAAAGTAGATTTCTTATTAGGTACTAATGATTTTGATAGACAATTAGGTACTTCGCTTAAACTTAATTGACATTAAAGTCCATTGCCATTATAAACTATTATATTTATAATTTACACATAGTTGGTGTGGATACGTCACTAGTTGATATGGTTACGTCTCCCGAGTCACTTTTTAAAACTGTGATTGTGAGTTTTAAATCACCAAATGTGCAGTTTTGTTCTCAAGTTCGACCCCTTTTTGTATGGACCATCTTCTAGGCACGTTAGAAGTCCGTTTTGTATCAATTTTTCTAAGTCATTTTGTAATTTTGTCTCCTGGCTAACGGGACAGGAAAACAATATGAAATAGTTGATTGACACATTTAATCTATTTTTTAATAAGTGCATTTGTTCTATATATTATGACTTATGACTGAGGAGGCGCGAACATGTCGCCCCTTTCTTCTATTCGAAAAAAGTATTTTCTAGGGGTGCGCCAAAGTTCACATAAAATTGCGACTTCGATTATTGGAAGTCCGAAAATGTTTGTTATATAATTTTATATCATAATGATCATAACTTATAACTTGTATTTGCGCATAACTATTGTAACACTGAATCATTCATGTTAATAATGTCAATCATAATAAATATCTGTAATACTAATGTTCATTTTCATTTATTTTTAAAATATAACGATTTTAAATAATAAAATTTTACATCATATTTATTTTTTAACAACGACAAATTAGTATTAAAAATGTATATAATATTTATTTTAAACTTTACCTGGTTTTATTTATAAACTGTCAGGTATCTTCCACACCACATTCAACTTGCTATCAAAATAGAAATACAGTCCCAGAGTCGGGATAGGTACGACGACGAGCGAAGCGAGGAGGAGTGTTAGGTGTCTTGTGTTCCTCAGAGCGGAAATAGGAGCCCCGCGAAGCGGGCCTTCGTCGACTCCTTGGCGGGCCGAAATCGCTTAATAAGCTAGGTACATGAAAAATAAAAAAGTTGCGGGGATAATCGACATAATAGATGATTTATTGACAATCAAATTTACATATTGTAATTCAGCGCATACATTGACAGCCGATATAATTTCTTGCACATATGTAACGCGATTCATCATTATTTTGCGATCTACCGCGCAGATTTCGCCACAAAATATGTTAGTGCGTACCCACAATGTACTACGACAAATCGCTGTGTACGTTCCAATACACTCATACTTTATATGTTATGCTGTCAAATACTTATACAATATAAGTTTATAATTATTAAGTTTATTATAAAAATCATTATGAGTCGTGATGAATAGTTGGAAATGGCATTATGTTGTTAAAAATCTGCCTAAAAATAATTATGAGCAATGATGATGGTAATATAAATGTATATACAAGAAATTTGTAGGCAAAAAAATTATGATAAATGATTACTATGATCAAAAAGCGTTATTATGAAAAATAATATGACAAGTAATGTTATGTGAGCCAATATGGACCCATTTTCTAGCCCGTTTATGTGGAACAAAACTTGTTTTGGATCCCTCTGCATTTTTGCCCAAGGCAGAAAAATTGAATTTTGCTCCCTGCTTGTCATAAAGCGAGGCCAGAGACAATAATTATGTAATTTCGGTAGTGTTTTAGAAGACACTTTCTTTGAGCTTTTTTAAATACCGCGCTTTTTTCTTCGTGTATCGCGCGGGCGACGTTGCTTAAACCCTTCACTACGCTCAGGATTCCACGTTAGAATCCTTCCCTTTGTTCTGGATTCAATCAGTCACCCTCGTTACGATATACCATATTGCTCCCTAGTAATCTTGCTCGCCAGGTCGAGCAAAACAGTGGCATGGCCGTAACATCCTTTTCAATCCCCCTATAACTTCGTTGTGGATAAAACTAGAAGCCTGTATTTTCAGTAACCAAACAAGCATTGTATAAACACGCTATATTTCAAACTTCATTCAATTTGAACCGGTAGTTTAAGAATTATAGCTAGTCAAAGTTTCTTAATTTTGTCACTCATTCACTGACTGACTGACCGATCATCAAAACTCCAAGGCACTTCCAGCAGACAAATTTATTAGCTTCAAATTTATTTAATTACTGTTTAGTGTATAAATCAAGGAAAAACTAAAATATTTTGCAGCTTCGATCCAGTTTTCTAGATACACCGACTGCATAAATAATATATAAATAAAGATATAGGATTACAAAGTTACATTTGCAGTGAATGGGAAAAAAAAATGAAAAGCAAGAATGGGACTGCATTAATAATTTGTATGTATTGATAACACAATACCTAACCTACAAAATATAGGGTAACATGTCTCACCGCCCAGCACGTTGAACCGAGTAACAAAAGCAGATGTTATTGAAACTTGATAACGTCTTCTTTGTGCGCTACTCGTATTTAGGGTTAACTATTATGGGATTAATTAGTGCGCGAGCATTCCACTTGCCTGGAAACAATCTTCAAACATGATAAGTACTAACAGATCAGTGTACTTATTTTTTGTGTTCTCCACCTCTGTACACTACCTATTTTCATGTGTAAATCTGCCATCTAAAACACAATGGTAGGTACATGCTTCTGTCCTTTACCAACACAGTAGTTTTGGTAAAGGACAGAAATCTCACATACTTCCTTATATACCTGAGCAATTTTTCACCAATACATCGTTTACAGGAATTTGCATCCTATATATTCCACGCCACTATTCCATTTGGCGTGCAGCCTTGATCCAATAAGGTGAGGTTAGGTCCGAAGAGAAGATTCAATTCTGTGGAGATTCGGGGCAATTTGAAGTTTCTACGATTTTTAATTTCATCTGGAGACGTTGATTTGAGGACCAACGTCATTTTGAGGGTCAACTCAAGGCGTACATTTTGCATTTTAGTTTTAATTTAGATATTCTGACAAGTAAAGTTAGCCATTAAGGCTCCACATTCGAAATTTTCGTGAAAATGAGTTGTTTTGTAACCGTTTTATACATTATAACGTAACATTTTTGATGTAGGAAAAAATATATCATAATCTGCAAGATATGCGACGGGTCATAGTTTTCGTAGAAATCCATTTTAACAATAAAAATTAGAGAAAAAGAAATCTAAAGTCACCCCTATTTTTTCACTTGTAACCATTTTACTGCTCCATTTTTTATCAGAATAATATGAAATTTTATAATGTATGAAGAAAGATACAATAATGAACAAGAGCATCATTTTCTTACTTTCTTAATTTTCTTAAAATATTATCTCGTTTTCTGAAATATTCCGCCAAAGTTCCTACGCCTCCCCGTTTTCGTCCATACGGTCAGTGCGGGATTGGCTCTGCGCCGAAATTTTTAAATATTTGTGGAAATTGTGGACTATATTTGTTGCATAGAGTGGACAATCCGTTTTGTGATTCGTATAGTAGGTAACTAATAAACATTTGCGTATAGTTTAGTTTTTAGTGACAGATAATTTTGTTGCATAGAGTGGACAATCTATTTCGTGGTTTGTAAAGTAGTAGGTACTATAGACAAGACAGCTGACTGACCATCCGTGCACTTTATGTGCATTGTAATAAGGTTCTTGTATAAATATGTGTTGGCATTTGTACCTAATTAACATTTACGTAGGTATAGTTTAGATTTTGTTTTTAGTTCAAGATGGGAAATAATAATACATACATACATACACGCCTTTATCCCTAAAAGGGGTAGGCAGAGCACATGAAACCTGTGTCCAGTGCCACTGTTAGCATAAATGTGGGTATAAAAGATCGTCAAAATGTGATATAGCAGTGACAGGTTGCTAGCCCATCGCCCACAACACACTTCAACCCCGTTCTCTTAGTCGACTCTTACAACCCCAACGGGAAGAAAGGGGGGTGGTGCTATTCTAACCCGACACCACACGGGTAATAATAATAATAATATAATATTATTAATATAATAATAATAATAAATTCTTTATTTCAGGCCAGTTTGCCCATAGATTGTTAGTAACATACAAACTTACGATACTAGAGTTAGTAGGTCTTAGCTTAGGTCTCACAAATTTTTCAATAATTATTTTGGGTCTTTGGGGTTGAATAAGCGCAGGAGGAAAATACGTAATATCAAGAAATTTTACAAGAGAAGAGGAAAAAGAATACACAAGTAAATACCTATTCTATCAAAGTATCAAATATCTAAACAGTATCAAAATTGGGAAATCGCTAAAACCAGACATTTTATTAGTAAATATATTTACAATATCTATTGCTTAGGAGCATGAACAATTATAGAAACAATATTGTTTTATCTGCTCGTATTAATGACTGTCAAGTGTTAATAGAATACGTTCTAATAAAAATAGTGGGCTTGGCAAATATTGTAAGTACCTACCTATGGGTTGCATGCCAACTCCAAGTTCGATACAGAGTTATTATTTGATATGAAACAAAGTATGGTTAACGTACAACTAATCTATAAGTATATATTTACCCGAGGCCGATTTCTGTACAGTCAGTATAATATAGTTAGTAGCAGCCAAGTTAGCCAAATATATCGGAACGTACATTCATCGAAATAGTCTTTGTTACTATAAGTAGGAGTAAGGAATGTGTTACGATATATTTGGCTACTTTGGATGCTACTAACTATCTGATGCTGACTGTACACGCCATCATCATCAAATCAAGGAAGTAGAACGTAATAAATATACCGAAAATTAGTTTAAAACTTAACAACCTTACACTTACACAAAAGGTAACGGACAGACAGACACACTTTCGCATTTATAATATTAGTATGGAGTATGGATATGGAAGTATGGATAGTATGGATTATATGTCTTTCCCGCTCACGGGACAATGATGTCCGTGCGTGGAGCTCTGAGCCAATCCGTCTCTCTCTTATTATAATATTTAGTAACAGAGGTATAGTGCGAGAAAAATCGAAAGTATATCGCGGCCGTCTAGTGCTAGGCGTGCTGAGGGCCTACCGCGAAACGAAACCGAACTTCGTTCGTGTATCTCCCTCTCTGTCGCGCTTGCTAGTTCGAGCGACAGAGTTATTCGAACGAATTTCGTTTTCACTAGCACGGCTAGCACGAGACGTCCGCGACATACTCTCGATTTTTCTCACACTATACCTCTCTTTCCTAATGTTCTAATAAGAGAGAGACCGATAGTGCGAGAAAAATCGAGTGTATGTCGCGGCCGTCTCGTGCTAGCCGTGCTGACGGAACTACACTAATCGTAAGTAAATAGTATTATAATAGTAGAGACATAATTTTTGAACTTAATCAATTATGTAATTTATGTATGACAAATATCACGTTTCAATTAAGCATGACGAATGTCACTCACCCACGTCCACCCTTGCATTGGTAACGATGCGCGATGACGCGTCTGTAACTTAATCTATGTAACGCTTAATAAACGACGGCTGGTTGTGCGACTTGCGCGGGGAGAGGGTCGAGGCTCCGCCCATACGCTCAAGGACTTTAGCGGGTATACAAGCCTTAACGACGGCTCCAACAAGCTGAATTGAGCAGCGCCGCGCCAAAATCGGACCATGAATGTCAATACTGTATCTTTTAACTGATTCCAGGCCCAGGCCCACATACGAGTATTGCCCCTACGAGCGATCTCCGCTTAAAGTTGAAAATGTTGAAATGCTGTTGACGCTCTACGGTGTAGCATACGTAGCGTTCCTTGGCGTCGAATAGGTTACAGATAATTGGATTGGACATTTTTGTATTGAAGTGTAAGGACAATATTAGCAATAGACGTAATATTAACGGGCGAATCCTACACCAGAGTTGACGACGCAACAGAGCCACTCTGTTTCGTGGCCTAAATAATGAGTTTTAATTTCAAGAATTTTATTGTACGTATTTTGTTATTGTTAGTCTTTAAGTTATTTGTAATTACAGGCCGAAGATGCCTGAAATAAATGGTTTATTATTATTATCTATCTAAATATATAAAAGAAGAAACTGACTGACTGACTGACTGACTGACTGACTGACATATCAACGCACAGCCCAAACCGCAGGTTCTAGAGATTCCAAATTTGCCATGTAGGTTCCTTATAAGGTCTAAAGGAGCACTAAGGAAAGGTTTTTCAAAATTCACCCCCCAAGGGGGTGAATTTGGGGTCGAAAGTTTGTATGGGAAAAACATTATTTTTTGAACTAGAAGGTCCGGGCCACGAGTTTATTTACTAAAAGGAAAAGAAAGAATAATTTCGAATGATGATAAGAAAGTAATACTAAATGATTTTCACATCTTACCGACAAGCGGACATGCCGTTATAAATCGTATGACAAATAATATAAAAAGATGTTATTACTGGCCAGGTATGGATAAAGATATTAAAAAATATGTGAATAAATGCGCGAAGTGTCAGACACAAAAACATTCGGTTCATACAAAAGAACCTATAGTTATTACAACCACGAGCCGTTGTGCTTTTGATAAAGTTTTTTAGATATAGTTGGGCCCTTAAGTAAAGATTATTTTAATAAGAATGATATTTTAACTATACAATGCGAACTTACAAAGTTTGTAGAAGGATACCCTTTGGAAAATAAGGATTCGGTGAGTGTTGCGAAAGTTTTCGTAGAAAATTTCATTTTAAGATATGGAATTCCTCGTGAAATCGCTACGGACAGAGGATCTGAATTCATATCAGAAACGATGAAAGAAAATTGTAAACAATAGTTAACAAGTTTCTTTCATACCTAATAAGGTATTAAGCAATTATCATCTACTGCGTACCATCATCAATCGATTGGAGCATTAGAGAACACACATAAACATTTAATACTTACCTTAGAATACAAACAAACAACGAAGCAAAAGAGTGGAGTACATGGGTACCATTTTGGTGTTTTTCATACATTACAAGTGTACACTCAGCTACTAAGTACACCCCATATGAGTTATACTCCAGGCAAAATACGGTTTTGAAACATTAATTTATAATAGCGTTTTTTTTTTGATTTCATTTGAAAATGTTATTCTAAGATTATGTATTCAAAAATCCTACAAACTTTCCACCCGGAAGTAATTATGTAGATTTCAATGAAGCATGCATTGTCTTTTTTTATAAGATTTATCTTGAATATTATAGAGCAAATGTAAATGAACCAAAATAAAGACAAAAATATTTATTCATATTTTTTCTGACTTTTCAGAAGTTAGTTAACATCATTTTTTTGATGTCTGAAATTTTGTCGGATTTTGTCGCTGGGTAACTATTTAATTGATAATATATCCGTTGCACATAAAAAATAAGCTATTATAAATTATTTCCAAAATTGACATTTTTTCCATACGAGTTGTCAGTTCATTTACTGGACTATTAGTATTTGGTAAAAATTGTGTATTGCCTAGTAATTTAGTTAGAAATGTAGAACCTTTATATAATAGTGATAAATATCCTCTTAGCTTAAAGTATAGAATAAAAAAGGCACAGGAACAGGCAAGACAAAATTTATTGTTGTCAAAGGAAACAAGGAAATGTAATTATGATAAGAATATGAAACCAGTTGTATATAAAGCACAGATAACCTCCAATAGATAGAGCCTATAAGCGATTTAGTTCGATGCAAAGGTCACCACAGTTGGCGGTAGGTGAGGGTTGCGGGGAGGTTGGTAACGGCGCTGCGATTGGCTGTTTCGAAACTAGCGCGCTTTGTCACATCATGGCGCCAGAAGCGTAGTGATGGGACGCGTTGTTCGCTAACGGTTTTTAGCGGTGCCGCAATTAATTGTTAGTAGAATATTTTACATGGCGTAGGTACGGTACCCGTTAACATGGTTTAAATTTTGAACGGCTGTCACTGTTATATTATTATCATGTTTCGTTCATCGACTGTTTTGATTACCACGTAACATAAAAAAGTATGTGAATCACATCGAATAGTTATTCCTAGGCATTTTACAACATTTACTGCATTATCGTGTTTATGTCGGACAAGAAGCCTTCGTCCCGTTCGTATTTACATACTTACTAGGAAAGGACGAATGCGATGTTTATTCGAGATTAACGCGAATGTGCTAGCTAGGCTTATGTATATACCTAGATATTTTTCTAGCACGAACGAGAGATTGACAAAAAAAAACATCGACAGTCCTGTTATCGATAAGTACATACTTCTATTCTATTCTACCTACAAGGCCTACCTAGGCGCCGCGTGCTTGCACAAATTGAACAAAATCCGAACACTATTGATAAAAAATATTTTAACAATTTGCAATGAATAGTTCTTTATATAGAGCAGCCTACATGAAACTTTCACGGTGTATTGTTTTTTTTTGTTTATCTTGATTGTAGTATAAAAAAAGAGTTACAAAAATATTTAAGGCAGGGGAAGTTTGTCAAGTCAACGTTGATGTCTACTACAAAAACATTCTACTGAAGTCACGATTTATTTGTTCAGTCGTGCATGTTCACTGACGTACAAATCACTGTACTCGCGGCTGCTTGTACTTCATTATAAGTCTGTGAGCAAAACATGCAGTATATAGCTATTTTTCACATATCATCCAACTCATCAAAGTAATGATAAAGAGGCAAAATCATAATATACATTTCATTTCATTCCTCTACTTATTACCAATGTAAAAAAGTAATCAAACTTTTTATATTCATAAACTTTATTCATTAAAAAAGTAAATAATTGACATATAATGTGACGTTTATTCACATTGCATATTAAGGCAAATAAATTCTTAACAAAATATATATTATAATTAAAATATAATTAAGTATATATATTCTTAATTCAGTAACTCGAAGAAAGAAAGTTATGAAAGTATTCCAAATTATTTTCTAAAGCATCTAAAATATAAATTAATATATAAATAATAAATTTCCTGCATAACAAACATTTATTGATATAAGAATTATGATTTTTTAATTGTTAAGAATGAAATGGCTTGTAACTAAATTAAACTAAATATAAATATCATTTGCTACGCCTTCTCAGGGCCCATATGAAACTCATGTACCTATTATAAGATCTGTACAACTATGGATGCAATAAATAAATAAGTAAATATATTGATAGTTTTGTTATTATTATCTATTTTGTAACGCACCCTATTACCATATATATATATATACCTTTGTATTACCTCTGAAGTTGAAGTGGTACTTATCGATAACAGGACTGTCGATGTTTTTATTTTGTCAATCACTCGTTCGTGCTAGAAAAATATCTAGGTATACTTATGTATGTAATTTGAATATTGGTATAGCTAGGTAAGGAAGACAAATAAAAACGATGTCATAAAAAGTACATATATTTATACAATGTGATAAAATTATGTCGTTGATGACAGATAATCCTCATCATCATTTAAGAGGGCGTTAACGTGCTCACTAGCGCTATTGGTAAATAATTGTGATTAATGAAGTTTTACGATAGGTACTTGAAAATAGAGGCCACTACACACTGTATTTTGTATTTAAAATAAATGCATCCAACAAGTTTTTGGGGTTCCGTACCTCAAAAGGAAAAAATATATAGGATCTCTTTGTTGTCCGTCCGTCCGTCCGTCTGTCAAGACCCTTTTTCTCAGGAATGCGTGGAGGTATCAAGCTAAAATTTATACCAAATACTCAAGTCTACTGTCCCTTGGAGTTGAAAAAATCAAACTTCTAGGCCAACGCAATCAAAAGATACAGCCGTTTATGCCGCAAATTTTCGAAACTCGCAAGGGAATCAAAACCTACGGGGTACTTCCCGTGAACTCAGAATCTTGAAATTTGGTACGAAGCAACGTCTTATAGCACAGATAAAGGAAAAAATCCGAAAACTGAAACTTTTACGGAACCCTCGGTGCGCGAGTCCGACTCGCATTTGGCCGGTTTTTATGTTGCTAGATTCATCATGTAATTCATTATTTCTCATAGTATCCTAGTGAGCGGTTCAAGTATGCGACCGTCAATCGAATCTCGGATTATACTCATGAGTTTTTCGGAAGTTTGGCGTAGGAAAACATCGTGAGGAAACCTGAATAGACAGTATGTACATATGCGAAGTAAGGTGTATAAATTCAAAATTCTGTGCACACTTTATACCATCTTTTTCGACCCAGCTGCACCGGAATATCTTAAATAAAAATAAAAAATTGTTACACCCCTTCCTGGTTGCAAGCTACATACAATCGTACGTCCAGGAGTCGTAAAATCTCTGTCTTATTTCACCGTACTAGTTTCCTGCTATTCGTCTGGAATGATCCCCCTCTTAGCGTCAGACAAGCTCAGAGCTAGTTCTTTAAACGCAAGTTGCGTAAGCATCTCTTTTTAACTATTAAAGATTGATGAACCTCATGATATCTTTGTTCGGGTACATATAATTGTACGTATAAATAAGTATGTATAAGTAAGTTTATATTGTATGCATTATATATGTATGTATATTAATGTAATGTAAAATTCGTGTTTCTATCCTATCCGTCTCTTTCTTATTAGAACACTTAGAACAAGAGGTATAGTGCGAGAAAAATCGAGAGTATGTCGCGGCCGTCTCATGATAGACGTTCTGTAGGTACAGTCACGAACTTTAATTTGGGACCCACTTAAGGTTTACAATCCTATCAAATTGTATAGGAATACAAAGAATATTTTAGCAAAAAGGGTCATAAATTAAAGAACGCGACCGTACTACAATAATATATTCCGTTCGTTAACTCAGCACGTCTAGCACACGACGGCCGCGACATACTCTCGATTTTTATCGCACTATAACTCTTCTTCTAAGTGTTCTAATAAGAGAGAGACGGAGAGTGCGAGAAAAATCGAGAGAGCTCGCGCGCCGTCGCGTGCTAGCCGTGCTGGAAGCTATAAAATAGAGCGAGACGGTAATTTAATACGTCTCCCTCTACCTCATAGCTTGTAAGACGGTTGCAGTCCGCCACGTTGCCCTCTTGGTGCAGTTTAATTAAACCTACATCGTATCCATTATCTATGATTTCTAACAAAAGAATTTTGACAATGCAATGACAAGGGTATAAATATAATCTTTAGTGAATTGTCGTATTAAAATAGTACACGAAAGCACGGATGAATTAGCGTATTGTTTCTTTAAATGAATCTGAATCGGTAAAATTAAAAGCATCACTAGCCCATCACTAGAGTGTCACGTGCTTTCGTGTAAAAGGAACAGTATATTGTCATTCCCATTTGATGAAAAGGGCCATGCATACTTCACTACTTCTTATGGACCAGTGTGAAATGAACTCCGAATGACAGAATGAAATTTACATTTATATTATAAATTTAACTTACCTGTGAAATGTTATTCCGTCGTTTGTGTAGACGTTCGGGAGTTTTTTCCACACCACTTCACACAGCAGTCCTCATTTATATAGCGCAAAATCAATTTTAATTTACAGGATGTTTCACGCACGTACAGATCACGTACCTGGTCGATACTGACAATATGGCGCGGGGTATGGGGGCGCGGGGTTATCAGTGCAAACATATATGCGTGGTGACCGCACGTCGCCCTATAGGCTCTATCTATTAGAGGTTATCTGTGATATAAAGCCTATGACTTAATTTTGATTGTAAAGGATGGAGAATAGACGAGGTTCGGTTATGAACTGCCTTTATATTTCAGAGTGCAGGAGCTTATATAGGGTGAGAACAATACGTGATTATAACCTAACAATACATACTTATCTTACTCTAGTCTAAACATACTTCACTTCCATGCTACATATCCCTTCCTTAAAAAGAACAAAAATACATTCACATGTGTATTTTTTTAAGTTCATAATTCTAAATATAGTTTTGTCCTATTTTTATGTACAATTTCATTTTTACCATTCTTTCAATTCCATACCTTAAAATGAAATTTTCTGCGAAAACTTTCGCAACACTCACCGAATCCTTATTTTCCAAAGGGTATCCTTCTACAAACTTTGTAAGTTCGCATTGTATAGTTAAAATATAATTCTTATTAAAATAATCTTAACTTATAGGCCCAACTATATCTAAAAAAAACTTTATCAAAAGCACAACGGCTCGTGGTTGTAATAACCATAGGTTCTTTTGTATGAACCGAATGTTTTTGTGTCTGACACTTCGCGCATTTATTCACATATTTTTTAATATCTTTATCCATACCTGGCCAGTAATAACATCTTTTTATATTATTTGTCATATGATTTATACCGGCATGTCCGCTTGTCGGTAAGATGTGAAAATCATTTAGTATTACTTTCTTAGCATCATTCGAAATTATTCTTTCTTTTCCTTTTAGTAAATAAACTCGTGGCGTGACCAAGGGAATAAGTAAAAATACAAAGTGGTCCGGCCACTTTGTATTTTTACTTATTCCCTTGGTTAACCATTCTATATACTTCATATTCTTTTTATCCTTGATTATAAAAATCTCGTTTATGTTTTCTTTTCTACACAATTGCTCCAGTTCACTCACATAGACGTCTCGCGTCATATATGATCGTAAATCTGGACATGTATTAATTATCATGTCCGTTGGTTTGTATTTAAATAAACATTTATTACATCTAGTATTAACTTTATTCCACTTGACACTTGATACAAATTCAAGCTGTACCGAATTCGCTGTGTTAGCAATAGGATCCATTATTTTCGGGTGATCAGTCCTCAAACAATTGGAACCTTTGCTGGTTAGCTGGGATGAATTCCCTGTATTTGCCGTTATCTTTGCTTTGCTCCTAGTGATAACACTTAAAATGTTTTCACTCATACTCTTAAGTTCGTCTGACGTTATTAAGATACGAGATAATGCGTCTGCAGCTACGTTATCGCGTCCTTTTACGTACTCTACAATAAAATTTTATTCTTCTAGGATTAATCTGAATTTCGTAAGTCTACTTGACGGATTTGTCATGTTAAATAAATATACCAAAGGTCTATGATCCGTAAATATTCTAAATGTTCTGCCATATAGATATGGCCTGAAGTATTTTATTGACCAAACAATTGAAAGCATTTCTTTTTCAATTGTAGGATAATTTAACTCTGCTTTATTCAAGCTTCGACTCGCATAAGCTACTGGTCGCTTAACTTTGTTGCATAAAAGGGATCCGATTGCCTTCCCTGATGCGTCAGTATATAAATGGAACTCACTTGTATCTGAAAAATCTGGATACTGTAATATAGGAGGGGATGCAAGAAAAGTCTTCAACTTTTAGAATGAATCTTCGCATTCCTGTGACCATACAAATGTATTGTTTTTCCTACTTAACTTATTTAAAGGGATAGTTATTTCACCGAAATTTGGAATAAACCGTCGGTAATAATTTGCAAATGCTACAAATCTCTTTACCTCGTCAGAAGTAGTTGGTATGGGATAATTTTTCAAAACACTAACTTTGTTCGGATCTGGTTTCACTCCTTCAGCACTTACAACATGTCCTAAGTATAAAAGTTCTTTCTTCAAAAATTGAAATTTACCTGGATTGAGTTTTAATCTAACCTCTCTCAACCTTGAAAGCACGTCTATAAGGTTTTTATTGTGTGATTGTAAATTTCTACCGAAAATTATAAGATCGTCGAGATAAACAAAACCTTTTTCGTAATTTAATCCCGATAGTGCTACTGTCATTGCTCTTGAAAATGCACTTGGACTGGTTTTTAATCCCATTTAGCTTTTTAGCATTAGCCATTTAGAATTTTACGAGACCCACGGGAAGAACCCTTTCTTCATCACCCCCTGGTGATGAAATTCTAACGACACCACCCGGGCATAAAAATAATAGTAAATAAAAAATAATTTACCATAACGGGTTTTGACGAAGGGTTATTCATAACGGAAGTAAGTAGTAAGTAGGCCGTTGCCGGCGTAACAATTCAACAACTATTGCAAAATTACAGTTACTACGCGGGCGAAGCCGCGGGCAAAAGCTAGTATACATATATAAAAGAAGACTTCCTGACTGATTCATCACCGCACTGCCGAAACTACTGGGACTAGAAACTTGAAATTTACACCAGAACTTCCTTTTATGACGTAGGCAAGGGATAAGACGGGATTTTTGGAAATTCCATCCCTAAGGAGGTTAAATAGGGGTGCAAAGATTGTATGGGGGAAACATTATTTTTTGAACTAGAGACTTGAAACTTTGTAGGAAGATTACTTATTAAGATACAAAAAAGTACTTTCAGCGTTTTAGAAAATTCCACCCCTGAGGGGGTTAAATAGGGGTGCAAAGTTTGTATGGGGGAAACATTAGTTTTTGAACTAGAGACTTGAAACTTTGTAGAAATATTACTTATTAGAATACAAAAAAGTACTTTCAGCGTTTTAGAAAATTCCACCCCTGAGGGGGTTAAATAGGGGTGCAACGTTTGTATGGAGGGAACTTCATTTTTTGAGCTAGAAACTTGAAACTTTGTAGAAAGATTATTTATTAGAAAACAAAAAAGAACTGTCAGCGTTGAGTAAATACCACCCCTAAGGGGGTTAAATAGGCGTGCAAAGTAAGTTTGTATGAGGCACCTTTTCCTTTTAGCTAGAAACTTGAAACTTTGTAGACAGATGACTTACTTAAATACAAAAAAGAACTTTAAGCGTTTTGAAAAAATCAACCCCTAAGGGGGTTAAAAAAGGGTGAAAAGTTTGTATGGGGGAAACTTTTCCTTTTAGCTAGAAACTTGAAACTTTGTAGACAGATTATTATTTAAATACAAAAAGAACTTTAAGCGTTTTGGAAAAATCAATGCCTAAGGGGGTTAATTAGGGGTGCAAAGTTTGTATGGAGGGAACTTTGTTTTTTAGCTAGAGACTTGAAAAAAATTGTATAAAGATTACTTGTTAGAATATAAAAAAGTACGTTCAGCGTTTTGGAAAATTCTAACCCTCAGGGGGTTAAAAGGGTGTGCAAGGTTTGTATGGGGGAAAGTTTTTTTAGGTAGAGATTTGAAACTGTAGACAGATTACTATTTGAATACAAAAACGTACTTTCAGCGTTTTAGAATATTCCACCCCTAGGGGGTTAAAAAGGGGTGCAAGGTATGTATGGGAAACACTTTTTTTTGAGCTAGACCTTTGAAACTTTGTAGAAAGATTACTTATTAAAATACAAGAAAGTACTTGCATTGTTTTAGAAAATTCCATCCCTAAGGGGGTTAAAAGGGGTGCAAGGTTTGGATGAGAAACAATCTTTTTTGAGCTGGAGTCCTAAAACGTTGTATAAAGATTTCTTATCAGAATTTAAAAAAGTTCTCTCCGCATTTTGGAAAAATTCTACCCCTAAGGGGGTTAAAACGAGAATAAAGGTTTATATAGAGGTTAAGAAAATGTTACTGTAAGAGATTTGTAACTTCGATCTTAGCCTGTATGTTAAAAGACACAAAAAGATACAAAAATGATTGAAATTCATCCCCTACTTATAGGGGATGAATTTCAATCATTTCACTCACACTTGTTAATGAGGGTTCAAAGTTTGTATGAGGAGCAACACATTTTTAAAGTAAGAGATTTGTAATTTCTGTTTTAGACTGTTTGAAATCGATTCCATAAGGTGGTTAAAAACATTCATCTCCTGAATGGGCTAAAAGTAAATGGATGCTTCTACGGGGAACAAGGCAATTTTAAAGTAAGGGATCTGTAACTTCGGTTAAAGACTAGGAAACTGATTACAGTGTTTCTTAAAATAAATCCTCCAAGGAGGTTAAATAAGGGTTAGAAGTATGTTCTTAAGTCATACATATACTATATGGTATGCCATTTATTAGTCAAAATACATAATCAGACTGCTAGCAGAAAAGAAGGTTGGCAATAGGTGTTCTAATTGACAATCGCGCGAACTTGCGATTGTCAATTATAACACCTATTCGAGTCCAATATATTTGTCCTGTTGTATAATAAATCTTCCGAAAACTTAGAACATTCCAAAGAGCAGCCGAACGGTCTATGCTGGGCATAAAACTAATGGATCATGTGAGAAGTACAGAAATACGAAGCAAAACAAAAATAGCAGATATCATTGACAGTATTTGTAAATTAAAATGGAGATGGGCTGGGCACATCGCAAGGGCAAATGATGGACGCTGGAGTGAGCGAATAATGCATTGGTACCCAAGAAACGGAACCAGGACAAGAGGGAGACAGAGGCGCCGCTGGAGCGACGACATAGTGCAAATTGCAGGCAAAAACTGGCAAAGAAATGCTAACGATCGCCAAGGATGGCATACTATGGAGGAGGCTTACGTCCAGAAATGGGCATCCAAACAAAACTAAATATTAATATTATTTTATTTGATTTGCATGAAACAATCCAACTTAATGCATGCTCAAGGAAGATGCAACCAAATAGTGTAATAAAATAAAATAATTAGTTAAGTGAATTGTAACAATGTACGCAAACAGTTTAATAACATAAAGTACATAAAAGCAACACACACATATGGAAATGTTACAAAGTTTGGAATAAAGAGGCTTTTTTTATTATTATTTTTTTATTTATTATAATAAATCTTGGTTAGGTTAGGTTAGAACTGCGATGCTCCCAGAACCGAAAAGAAGTTAAAGTTTCATTTAACCTGCTGATTATTTAGTTAATTGAAAAAGTTTATTTTTGGATAATCAAAATAATTTATTCTCTAACACCGTTCAATGGGGATGGAGATGGAAAGTTCTACGTTTTTTAGCATTAGATAAGTTTGCTTTCAAAACTATGCAAGTAGCCCGGAATAACGTGAGTAAAGCTACTGGACGGATTTAGGCAAAAAATCGAGTATTGTAGCTTTCTTGAATACATTATGAAAAAATAAATATAGTTTAAGCAAAAACGTCTGTTGATATTCTTAAGATATTTATATTTGTAATAACGGAGTTTTCAATTTAGCAACCTTTTACGCTTAATCCCTGAACGGATTTAGATGATTTTCTCCATACAGATAATTTGAGACCCTTGGAAGGATATAGGATAGTTTTTCTATCGGAAATCATCCCTTAAGATGGTAGAACTTTGTTTGGGTCGGCGATAATTAAGGTTCCACCCACAATAATTTAATAGCAATCATTTTTCTAAGACGGTAACAAGTTCTACGCGGACGAAGTCGCGGGCAACAGCTAGTTTTATATAATAAAGGTGGAATTGCTCATAACGAGCAATTTGACTTGTGATGTGAATATAACACAGTTCCATATTGAAACAGGGTTCCATTTTGCCGATATTACATAATATGTTAAAAATACTCAAAATGATTTACATTTTGTAACTGTTGGCCTATTCTGTGCTGTTGGGCCGTAAATGTAGTACATGTTCACCGACAATAGGATACTAACTCATTCTATGGTCGACAGTTATTTATTTTATTGCCGTTGCAATTTCGTTAAATACAGTGTACGAGTCATTACAAGGTGGCGGAGTACCGGAAACGCGCTGTTACCGGTCGTCAGGCTCTCCGCGCGGCTGCCGTAGTTTGTTAAAATAATAGCTTACTTGTACGGTTGTACGTACAATTCTTTTTTATAATGCTCTGATTGTGATCTTCGGGTGCTTTTACATACTAATTTGCTATTCGGGATGTCATTCCATCAAGAACCCAGTTTTTAATCTATCTTGTTCAAAACAGTTTTTGTTGAAAGATAAAGAAATACTTTTTTTATACTGTGTCGGTAGCAAACTAGCTTACGGCCCACCTGGTGATCCACTCCAGGGGTATTACATGCGCGTTGCCGACCCTTTAAGAATTTTTTACACTCCTTTTTTGAGAACCCCATACTCTGTAGTCTCTCCGGAAAACTCGCCAGGGAGCTCATTCCACAACCGGAGAGTCCGAGGGAGGAAATTTCTTTGAAACCTTACGGTACGCGACCATTTAGGTTCCACACCACAGATACCATACATTACTTTGGACGTTGCTCGCCATCAACGTGGTAAAAATAAAGTACTTTTTCCCTCACTACCTCGGAAAGCCGTCTTTTATCCTTTAAAACAAGCGGGTAAAAACGCCAAACCTTGGAGCGTGACCATTTGTTGTTGGTTTTTGGCAGCGCGGCAAAGGAGCGTCAGTGTTTTGTTCGCGCGCAGTTGGGACGGATGTGTTTTGATTTCAGTTGGCTCGCACGGCCGTAGACATGGATAACTAAAAGTGTCGTATTTTACTTAAATTATACGGCTCTAAACAGCTCTTGTTTGATAATTATAAAAGCGGCAGCTGCACGTCGACGTGATACGTCCATTGCCGAGTACAAATGAAGACTGATTTGTTATCTTAATTAGTTAATTACAATTTTAAATAATGTTAATAAAAATTATGAAAAATATAAAATATAATATTGATGATGATTATGATTAACCTGATGATACAAATAAAGACTTATTTTTTATGAGCTGTCTTTTTTGTACTTACGTTGCAATTTCCTCGCTACAGTGAGGTGAAAAGTTGTGTTATTTATAGTTTACTTCTCGTGTAACTGTAACGTAACTGTATCTAATTCTACACCTAGAAACCTGACACTATCAGCTTTGGCTATGGGCAGGCAAGTCGTATGACAAACTATTAATAGGGAAAAGGGAAATACAGCGTTTTATCCACATTCATTTTGAGACCATTAGATTTTATAATTTTTCAGTTACATTAAAAAAAACGCCATTAAATAATCCAATTCTTAAAAATAAAAAATCAAAAAAAAAAACAAAATAACTTTATTGAGTAAATTAAAGAATGACTCCTATTTTATTCGAACTTATACTATTTGCCATTATAGTTCAACCATCTGTTTGAGTGAGTAAATACTTGTATGTAGGTAAGGACTTGACGTTGTTGTGTGATAAGATAAGGCATCCGTCACTTTTGCGCCCACGTACACATGTATTTGTCAGTAGGTACGTGTTGAATTGCGACTATCGTAGTTGTGAAGAAAATTCATAGCTCGAAGCTCATTCACCTCAAACTAATAAAGTATTCAAAAGGTATCCTACATTACAGTGAAGACAAGGATATTCACTTTGATCCACCCAGCAAATTACGCAAAGTCATAAGGAAACACAAAAACCTTTAATTTACATTTCTCGGATCTTATTGTCTAAATAAGCACATCTTTACGTACCTACTATATAAGAATTAAGTTACTATTAGTTTTAGATTAGATTAGTAGGCACTCGTACTCTTCACAAGTTTCGCACGTGGAGTCCAGGTACCTGTAAATAAATGTTACGCTACTCGTGAACACATTATCATGTAATCTGCTTTAAGCACTGGTATACATTTGTTGCTAAATCTTGATTAAATAATTAAAAAAAATACCAGGTCACGCACAACGGAATCAAATATTCCATACCAATATGATGATGTCAATGCGTGCGTGATTTGCGATATGTCAAGTCAGATCCACCTCTTTGGCTTGATCTGAGACATACATTACGCATTTTTTTATTTCAATGTGTTTCGTACGCTACGTCAGACCTTGTCCCGTTACTGTACTACCACAGAACACCTCCACTAGAAGCCTAATGTTTCTCAGTTTGTTCGCGACTCGAGTCACCAAGCGTTGGTGTTGTTGCGCTTATTTAATCCGCGGTCGCCCGCCTTTCCGTTCAGTTGCGTCCATGTTAACGACCTGTGCGGAGTGTGCATGACTCTCACAAAAAAAACAAAATAATAGGATTTTCGCGGCTAATTGTGGGCTTTTGTAGTGTGAGGTGGTGCGGAAAGTCGTCAAAGACTTCTAATTACAAAAAAGATGGAATTTCATTCCACAGTTGAGTCAAATTCAATATTTCATTGAAAATATTTATAGCCAGCGGAGGCCATTTTATACTGGCCGGTGCGAATACTGAGGTACAGACACACTATGTCTGTCACTTTTCATCACTTTGAAAATGCAATATGCTATTCCTTTCTTACGAAAACACGTCACGACTAGTGATGTCCCGATGATGCTATGATGGTCAATCGACAAACCACGTGCTTTCGTTCCAACCGGTTTGAAGAAATGTAACATAAATACAGATTTCTCGTTTATTTTGGTTTGAGTAGTTATTCTGTAGATTAGAACT
Organism: Epinotia bilunana; assembly: GCA_947049275.1. Classification (NCBI taxonomy): domain Eukaryota; kingdom Metazoa; phylum Arthropoda; class Insecta; order Lepidoptera; family Tortricidae; genus Epinotia; species Epinotia bilunana. Next base: position 8,911,844 of record OX346263.1, on the reverse strand, counting down.
TAAATTTAGTTTTATTTATTGTTCGTTATTTAAAGTAAATAGTGTAATATATAATAAGTATTAGTAGTACTAGTAGTAGTAGTTACTTTACTGTTTTAGTAACTTCTTAGAATCCTCTCGGTGAGCAGTTGGGTCCAGTGCCACAAGATGAGCCTGATGATGAACTTCGAGAAAGTGCAAGGGAACTCGGAGTTGGTGTGAGATAGATATGCGTTGTGCGGGCTTCTAAGAATCCTCTGTGAGCAGTTGGGCCCAGTGTCACAAGATGGGCCTGATGATGAACTTCGAGAAAGTGCGAGGGAACTCGGAGTTGGTGTGAGATAGATATACGTTGTGCGGGCTTCTTAGAATCCTCTCAGTGAGCAGTTGTGTCCAGTGTCACAAGATGGGCCTGATGATGAATTTCGAGAAAGTGTGAGGGAACTCGGAGTTGGTGTGAGTTAGATATACGTTGTGCGGGCTTCTAAGAATTCTCTCAGTGAGCAGTTGGGCCCAGTGTCACAAGACGGGCCTGATGACCTACCATGATTTATCAGCAAAAAATTACGGTACCAGTTAGGATTCCTAACTTACTGTGTATTAAAATGGTAACAAAGCTATCTATACTTTACCTTAACTTAAAGATAAAAGTATAGTAAGTAGTTACTTACTTTACTTTAAAATGTACCTAAAAAATTAGGATGCTTGTACGTGAACCTGTCCCATCACTACGCATTCCGCGCGCGAGCGCATCGCCCAATCGCAACGCTGTTAGCACCCGCCCTTCCCCTCACCTCTTCCTCATGCTTTGGTGACTCGCGTCGGGAACAAAATTACAAACATTAGGCTTCTAGTGGAGGTGTTCTGTGTGTACTACGTACTTCTCGGCGCACGTGGAAGCGACCGCTTGATGCACATTGAAATCAAATTGGAATGTAAAACGTACACCTCAGATGAACCACTGGGGCAAGGCTTTCTCTACCGATTGTCGGATAATGGCGAATAAGCACGTGCTTCCACGCCACCGGTACTAAATACTCGTTACACGATTAATTTAGATTGACACAGAGCACACCGCACCGAGCTCTCGGTGATTTACCTAGCTCGGGATTGCACATTAATTATTGCGACGTTAGCCTCCAAATAATCTCCGTATCGAACGGTAGTCGAGTTTTTAGAGCTTTGCAAAGGTCTTCGCTATTGACTATGTACGTATAGGAAGTGAAAAATAATGGTCGAGAGCCGTTGTTCCTTTTAACGATTAGAGGCCGTTTTCCCGGTTTGGGCGAAGGTTACCAAATTCGGAATAGGTTTAATTCTGACTCATCCAGATTCTTATTTAGTCAGGTTCCGAAAGTGTCCAACTCTTATGAGGTCGTGATAGTAATAAGTTAAATACTGGTTATGTCAAATTCGCTAACGAATAAATTCTGAGAAAGTCAGATTTTAAGTAAGTTCAATTAGAACGAAAACAAATTATGGCTGCGTCGAATTCATTAATAAAGCCTTTTCTGATGAGGTCAGATACTGGATACGTTTAATTCATTCATAGGCTATTTCTATTTTAGTTAGATTTTGATTACGTTAAACTCTCGTAAGTGACATTTCTAGTGTAAGTCAATATCATGGTACGTCATGCGGATACACAGTCAACCACAATTATTTGTAGCATATTTTAACGAAAAATGAAATAATAGTATTTTCGTCACAATTGCTGAAAACGAGTTTCTCATGGCATCGATTTAGCAAATACTCCTAGTTTTACCGTATCACAACCTACAATACCGTAATAAAATAACCTGATAGTGTTTTTTTTTATTTTATCAAAAAGGACATAGTACATATACAGACGAGGCGTTTTAATTTAGTTGGGTAGAGATTTTTTTATTAATTAAGAATGGTTGTTTGTCTTCAACGTGACTATAAAAGAGGAAAGAGGGTGTCGTACTTTATATGTAAGTCAGAAGTACTTAATTATCCCCACAAATTCTAAACAATTCTAGCTGTTTTTTTTTCCTAGCCAGTGTTTTGAAAAACGTCGTAAGAGACACGTGTGTGTGATCGTTATATACTCGGTTGATTTTGGAGTCGTGATCCAGGGTGTCTTTTTCAAACTCCATAAACAAGTAGCATTTTTTTCTTCTAAAACCGGAGTGTTTTTCCCTATTATATCGAGGATCATATTATCAGCATCGTCAAATTTCCATTTTTTTCCTCCCGCAGATCCCGTTTGGCGTCGGTTATCCCTTTTTTCCTAAAACAAACTTATAAAATAAATTAATAATAAGTAACTTAGACATACTTATAATTATTTTCATACAATAGAGATCCTGAGAATTAACAGAAATCAATAAAAATACGGTGTATAACCACATGTAATTTTTTCTTTCACCCGCACCAATATTTTGTATCTAATTGGCCCTATGGTTGACTGGTAGAGAATGCCTAATGGCATTAAGTAGGCCATTTGTACATTATTTTGTATTGTGCAAGTAAGTTTAACTAAATAAATTACGATTATTCCAAAAATTAAAGGAATTATTAGTAGATGATAGATGAGATAATTATTTAGTAGACGACATGTCGTTCATAGTGATAGGTCACTCATAGTGACCTCAATGTTGTTGTCGATACCAACAGAGTATTGTCGCAAACATCAATTAAGACGTCAAATATAAAAGCGTTAGAAACATACATCGATCGTGGTGAAATGTGACTAGGTGAAATACTATAAGGAAAACACACATAAAACAAATTCACGGAAAGGCAACAAGTTAAAAAGTACTAACTACAAATACAATTACTTGAGGCTATTAAAAATAGGAACTCAGTAGGTACTTACTATTGTCCTCTTTCTCCAATTTTGCCACGTGGTATCTCTTAAGTACTTCCAATCTTTGTCATAAATGCCTAGCTCTTGCATTTTTGTGAAATTTCCTTCCACTTTTTGATCTTCGTATCAAATGTTAACTTGTTATCAAATTTATCGAAAAGTATGGCTTTATTTTCTGAAATTAAATTTAATATCGTCATTTTTTTGGTCATATCCATTGTTATACTTAATTCAAAATAGAAACGCTCTCTTGTCGAAATCGAATTGAAAATGATTTAGTAGTGTGCAAAACGCGGTTAAAAATTGAGTTTTTTTAATAAGTTAACGACTAAGGGAAATCCCATTCAGCTATTCATACATTACAGCCAAAATAAAAATAAAAAGTTATGTATAGTCTGTCAACTAAATATATCTGGTCTTATCTTATTTTCTAGCTAACTATACTTGACCTTCGCAGAAGGCTTATAACTTAGAAAATTACTAATTAAGACCTATCCTTATTAAGAATTCCCTATAATTAGATTCAGCCGTAGTAAAGAAATATACTTAATCAAATTTTGTTTTAAAAATAAACATTTCTTGTTTGAATCTGTCTTTATTCCAATCTGACCTAATACAAAAAAACTCCCCGACCTACTGAGAATCTGACCTACCTACCTAGAAAAATATTAAATAAGAATTTGCTGAATATAGTATTAGAAATGTTCAGAAACAGACTCACTCCGAATAAAACCTAATAAAAACATGATCTACCCAGAAGCTGACTAAATAAGAAGCTGGAAGACTCAGAATTAAACTTATTCCGAATTTGGTAACCTCCGCCCAAACCGTTTTCCCGTGTCGTAAGTTGCTACCGACTCAGGGCCTTCATTTTGCAACTAATAATTTCATTCCAATCCGGTACGTCTGTCTATCAGTGATGTTGTCTATACGCCAACGCACTTGGGATCGGTTTCTGAAACGCTGCATCATGCAATGCAGCATGCATGCAGCATGCAAATGGTGCATTTTTGCTTTTCACATATTTTATCTAGCAAATGTCAAGACTGTAGTCAGTTCATTCCAAGGGCTGGGCGTTGATTTAAGTGAGTAAGTCAGTCAGTCAGTCAGTCAGTACTTTAACGTTTATATATATAGATTAGCGAAGGTATTGGCCACCACATTTACGCTTACCATTCTGGAGTTCTGAAAAGAAAATGCGCTTCGCCAATCTGTCGTCCGACATTCGCGACACGTGTCCACACCACCGCAGCTGCCGCCTCATCAGATACACCTCAATGCCTCCGACATTTGCGCGCCTCAGGACATTTGTATTCCTGACACGGTCCACCCACTTGACGTTCATGATGTCTCGGAGACATTTGAGGTGAAATCTATCGAGTATGCGGATGTGTTTACGGTAGAGCACCCACGTTTCGGAAGAGTATAAGAGATTAGGCAGCACAACAGCCATGTAGACGTTAACTTTTGTGGCAAGTTTAAGGTCGTGGGACCGGAAAACCTTGGGTCGCAGCTTGCCGTAAGCCGCAGCTGCAGCACCAATTCGGCCATTAATCTCCGACTCCAGGTCGCACTTGGATGTTATTGTGCTACCAAGGTACTTAAACTTATCTACTTCAGATAACGCTTCTCCGCCGATGCTCTGCACCGGTAAAAGGCACGTTGTGAATGACATCCATGGTAGTCATGAAATCTGTCTTTTTCACATTTATCTTAAGGCCAAATATAGTGCAAGCATCGTTGAGATTTCACATTAAGGATGTTCTGAAAAGACACATGAAGAAATGCAAGTTAGAGCCCTCTGATTGGGAGGAGAAGGCAGCACGGCGGCCCGAATGGCGACGTCTAATCCATCGGCAAGTAAATGCCTTCGAAATTGACCGTCGTAGCGAGCTCGATAGAAAGCGGGACGAGCTGAAGGCTCGCCTACCGGCAACTATCCAGTACAACGTCGTGGGCGGGGTATTAACCTGTCCAATTTACGCTCGTACCTTTGCAAAAAAGATAGGATATGCAAGCCACATGGGAGCGCACCGGAGAGTGGAACAACGACACTCGGGTCATATTGCTAATCGATGATATCAAGTCCAGATTACACAGTCGCTGTGGCCGAAATCGGTCATGACAGCATCATCATCATCATCATCATATAGATTAGTAAGATAATGAGTGAAATAAAAACGATTTTATTTAAATAATTTTAATAAATATTTGTTATTATAATGTCATGTGTGATTTAGGTGAAGCAATTGTTTAGATAGGTATACAAAATTACCGAAACTTAAGCAGGCCTTAAAAAAATATTACGTATTTGAAAGGTATTAAAGATTAAATTTTCCGTAAAAGTCATAACGTCCTTGTTAAAACTCACTAGTTTGTACCTGTCATGGAAATAATTAGTACCATAGTAGAAAGAGTGGACAAGTAGGCCCAATCCGCGATATAATTATCTACCGTACTTACCTATCTCAGGGTTGTCACTTTTAGCTAAATTTTAATTGAGTGCCTAGAAACTGTGGCAAGGGCCGGGAAGTTGTATTTTATACTTGTATTGTCTGGATTCAGGGTTTGTGAGGTCAATTTCCTCAATTATTTTAAATTACAATTTTATACCTGTAAATACTTCATTACTATACCTACCTACAATATTAAGAAATCGGCATGACTAAACGTAAACAAAGCAAAGCAATAATATTCCACTCTTTCTACTATGTTAGTACTTAGGTACTTATATAAAGTAGGTAAGTTACTAACATTTGATCGTCAGTAGGCAGAGCAATAAAGGATAAATGTCTACTTATTTGTTTTATTATTGTTAGGTAGGTACCAAACCCCACTAGCGCGTGAGCGCGTAAGCCAGCCAACTGGCCTTGATCGTCGCTAGCGGCCGCGTCGCGCAAAGTGTAGGTATAATTCTAAGTTCCCACGGTGCAGCTAGGTAGCACTGCTTTAAGTACCTATATAATTGTTTAGCTTTTATTTTCTTTTTTGTACAAATGTGCTTGTCTAATTTGTTCTTTAATTGGTTGACATTGAGACCACATCGTCTGGCAGTTCGTTCTAGCTTTCACCAACCTGTTGCCCAAGAAGTGTCTATGGTGTAAATTAGCTTTAAGTTAATTTATAATGTAAATTTATTTTATGAAGTGAAGTAATCTAATCTAATCTATCCTATGAACTTTTATAGTGCGTGTGGTGGTTACTGGTTAGGCCCAATTATCTTAAACATTAAAAAAGTGTGCACTAGAGCATAAAAGTGGCATTTAGTACATCCAGCACATAGGCGAATTTTGCAAGCATGAGAAGTTAAAGTATTTTTACTGTTTGGAATAAGGAACCTTTTTTTTATTACTTAAGTATTTTGTATCATCATTCAATCACGTAGTAAGTATATAAAGCTACGAATGCCTAATAAATTAGCTGAATATTCCACGGGTCGACCGCCGGAATGAGGGTAATCGCGTAACTTTTAGAACGAGCGTTAGCACAACTCAACTGTCATTTTCCCATACAAAAAAGTAATTTACTTCTACCTAACGTACGTTAGGCAATCGACGAGTTGGTTTCTAATAAAACTGTACACATACAGAATAATTTGTTTTGTTTTGGAAAAAGCCAGGATTTAATAAAGTTAAAATAATGTTGTATTTACATAACCTCACCTTCGCCCTCGCCCCTCGCGTTGCAACGGTTGTGGGCGCGAGTGGGCGGGAAATTCTAGTAAATGGAACATACTGAACTTCTTGTTCCCTATTTACGTGGCCCCATTTTGTATTTCCAAGTACCTTTTCAAGGAGACATCAGCAACGTGATCATTTTCCGACCACCCTGTAATAGTTTGTCCGTCATATTTTTCTACGGCCGTGACACTTGGACTGCTGGTTCAGATTGAATTTTACCCAGTTTGTAACCGTGCATTATTTAACTTTATAACGAAATGTAGTAAGTACCCTTTTTACAAGCTTTTATTTAGTTTCACCTGACCCGATGTTTGGCTGTCTGTCTGTAATCAAATCTTGCAAGTTAAATTTGATCCACTTCCCGGTTTCCGATTGAGTTGAAATTTTGCACGAATATGCAAATCGCGTAACAATGCAATATTATGATGACGTGGAGCTGATCTGATTATTGAGCTGGAAGGTGGCCATAGGAACTCCGTAATAAAACTACATAACCCCATCGAGTTTGGGCTCGTTAGAATCGTCTCAATGAGTAGTTGATGATGGTATACAGAAAAGTACAGTCAGCAATAAAAGCTTGTACCAAAAATGAAATTTTTGACAGAAACTTGTTATAAGCTTTTATGCAATTTTCACTATTCGTGTGACAGTCAGCATCGTGTAGTTAAATAGTAGCAGCCAAAGTTGCCAAATATATCACATCGCGTCTATATTACCTGAGGTGTAAGGCTGTGTTACGATATATTTGGGTAATTTGGCTGCTAATAACTATATAATGCTGACTGTAGTTACAAGTAATAAGTTATCCTTTACAATTTGAAGCTTTTCAGCTACTTGCAATAAATAAACCCTTGATGTTTGGCTCACTGGAACCCTTTTCAGCTACTTGCAATAAATAAACCCTTGCTGTTTGGCTCACTGGAACCCTTTTCAGCTACTTGCAATAAATAAACCCTTGATATTTGGCTCACTGGAACCCTTTTCAGCTACTTGCAATAAATAAACCCTTGATGTGTGGCTCACTGGAACTGGAACCCTTTTAACGAGTAAACTAATTAAGAAATTATTTATACCAGCAATTCCGTTTTAACAACCCTACGCCGTATCGAAAATACTACAAAATGTACGATGTCTGTTTATAATAGTTTGCCTTACATTTAAATCAATTGTTGAACGATATAAAAAGAAAATCTTACTAAAATTACTACACTAGTGACGCTACTGACGAATTGAGATTAGATTGTATTCGCGTAGGGTCGTATGCTTTCGTTTGCTCTATGGCTGCGCGCCAACGAAAGCAAGAGCGCATCTACGAGTACTAATCTCAAGACGAGACGTCAGTGTTGATTTCTAGAATCAGGCCCCTGATCTAAAACAGTACACCCACGATCACATAACACACGTCACGTGCAAAATCAAATTCAGTCATTTGATTTTGCATCTCCATTCACGTCACTCCTAAGATAATAAAATGTGATGTCCTGAGGGAAAAGGGTTCAAAGCGCGGTTGGCGTTTACGTCATTATTAACGATACTCCAATACAAACACGATCATTCACGGTGTATAAATAGCCCAAGCGACGAACACATTTAGGTATAATTTCCTTAAGAACGACGCATATAAAGCTTGTGATGTGACTTATTGAATATCAGCGTTGTGAAAAAAAGGCAACGAGACGTACTTTTCGCTTTACAATTGATTTAAATGTGTTTCACGCATGTTAGTTCACGCGAACCTAAACGTAAAACGCGAAATACATATCTGAAATTAACCTCTAATGGCTCAATTCTGCATATTTTGATGACAGCTCGTGAGATCTTGAAGACAAATATTAATTACAGGGTCGACGACCCTACATTCAACAGCATGGAGGCAACTCTAAGCCACTCTGAAAAGTAAGTAAAAGTTGGTTCATATTCAAATTGTTCAATCTACATAATACGTGGATTACAGCATCTCAATTCGACATTCCAACTGAAAAGAAAAACAGATGAATTCCAAAGTCAAGATTAAAGAGAATTGAGAGTTTGCTTCACGAAGATTGTTATTGTAAGATAAAAAGTAAACCTTTACTTAGCTATACTTTAGCTTTAGCTTGCGAGTAAGATATTATTTTATTTCTTAGGATATATGTTTTAAAGAAATGTATTTCTGTTTTCACATCATATATTTTGCTAGTCTGTTCATTTAGTAAACGGAGTAAAATGACAGGTAGAAATATCAAACACAACAAAGAATGATACCAGCTTATTACAAACAGTGCGCTGAGCTATGAATATGGTTTCTGGTTTAAATCTCAATAATCGGTAATAAAATCATTTCAAACGGTATTTGTATATATTTTGCATTGACTTACGACTACGTATAGACTGGTAACCCAGAACATTTTTCTTGACGTCTTCCAATCAGGCCGCCATCTTGGAAAATAGAGTATGTAAACGTGCAGTAGATGCGACAATTTCGTATAAAAAAAACTACTTACCTACTGATTTATTCACCGACATTTAGTATATGTAATTTTTTTATACTGGATAAATATCTTTATAGTTCCCGAGGATGCACTGTATTGATGCAATTTGCCTCAGCAATTTGTGTCAGATTTGATGACAAAGTCCTATTTAAGGTCCATGCGGATCCTCAGATATCGATTTTGATAGCAATTGCAGCAAGACAAAAAAACTAAATTACGACCATTTTCAGTTTCAGCCAGATCCATACACATTTAAGGTCCCACGGGATCCTCAGATATAGATTTTGAAAGCAATTGGAAATTAATATAATAATTATAGTCTCCTAAATTGCTAATGGGTTCATATTCGGAGACCATACTCGCGTCGCGTACGTTATTTATAGTAAGAGAATTGAGAATCCCTCGCTACGCTCATGATTCTATTGTAGAATCTTTCGCTTCACTCGGGATTCAATATAACGCCCTCGCCGTAAATGTACTCACTCAAATGAATAAACCTAAAGTTTATAAAACAAGTACAGCGCAACATTTAATAAAAGTATTACCGGCTCATACGAAAAATCCACACCCGTAGCCCGTCGACTTTAAACTTCTAATTTTTTGTAATGAAAACCTCACAACGAATGCCTCGAATCAAGAAAAAATAGCAGGTAAGCTAGAAGGCATACGCAGAACTCTTATCTAATTTAAGGAAATAAGGAACATTGAGTTCATTCACTGGCTTTGTTCATTTCAAATCACTTTTTAATTAGGTAGGTATTATTAGTTGAAATAATAGGATAGTAGAATTCTCGGGGTTGTAGTTAGAACACGATCGGAAGTTATGAATTCGTCGGATTATTTTCCATTTCTTTTCTAACAGTTTTCCTACTTATTCGGTAATGAAATAGGTATGTACAAATATAATATGAACTTGTGGGTACCTACTTTATGTAGATTTTTGTAAAACAGAAACCATTTATATTACCATAATATTTGTACGCCTACGCTCCTTTTAACTTGATTGCGATGAATTACTTTAATTACTAAATCCCGTTGTGCACACGGCACAACGCGTCATGCATATTATTCATGAAGAATCCCGTATGTAGTCTGATTAGATGTATGTGCTCGCTTGTAGGCACCCATCCATCCTGAATTCTGTTTAGATGGTTGTTACTCAATCACGCTTAAATGGCTTAATCGAATTGGATGAAATTTTGCACTGGATTAAAATTATAGTTTTTATCCCGGGTCCACGCTGACGAAGTCGCGGGCGGAAGCTAGTGGGTAATAAACGACGAGGACGGAGTCGCGGGCAGAAGCTAGTAGGTTATATTTGACCCGGCGGCTCCGCCTGGGTTCTCTGTTATACACGAGCGGAGCCACGCGGGCAGCTAGTTTGAAAAGCGTAGGCTCTACGCCTCTCCATGATAACCTTTAAGAAATATAATGTTATCGTCAGATTTATTAAATACATACATACAATAAAGAGTATAATTACGTTCTCTCTAGCGTTATATCGTACATGATTTACTGTCGGGGTTGATAAGGTCAACACCTCCGGGCGATCTATATGGCGAAACATATTCCATTGATATTAAATTAATATTTGCCCCAAGTGCTCGATTATATACGCGGCATGTCTTGCTATTAATTAGAATAAGCGTGCGCAACAAATACCAATTTTATTGAAAAACAATTCGGATAGTGAAATAGGCTTCCAGGGTTGTGTTTGGATAGAACCACCAGTGGGTGGCCTCTATCTATGCCTATACCTTAAGCAAATTACCCAAATTATAGGGCTACTTTCCTTCTACTGGCATCACTCTTACGCACATATTCTTTGCTCTGAGACTTCAATATGGCAAAACTGACATCCAATTCCATTCTAAGCGCAGCTATAGATAATATACTGCTCAAAACAAAATAAGGGCTACTTACATTTGTCTATTTTATTGTTAATTTTTGGACATAACTAATTGATAACTGGCTAATTAATGATGCCCCACATTATTCAGAATCCAACCTTTTTCAAGCTGGTGTTTAAGTCTAATATAGCGGGAAAAAATATATATTACTGTTTAATATAAGTAAACGCCAACGCTAAGTTTAAGTTTGGCTATAGATCTTTTTGTGTTAGTTTATTTCTATAAGTGCGAACCTGTAATTGGCTATATGGATTTATTATTTTGTCCATAAATATGTTGCGCTGTTGGTTTTCCATGTATCAATAAATAAATACATAAATAAATATATTTTCAGGTAACGATCACCATAATTATGGTCCATATTTTGTTTTGAGTAGTATACAATAGCAGCGCCGAGTCAATCTGCGAACAATATGAGAATGAGAACAATTCGCTAACATTCGGGTGAAATTATTTTGGTAGGGCGTCGTCTGGCACGGATTCAATCGGCTGCTGGTGGATTTAGACTGGCGCACACCGTGTCACGGCGCCTACGCTTGCGATCGGCGCTTTTCCACTCATGTCGACTTTATGTTGCTTTTTCAATTTCTTATAGTAAACATTTCTCTCTGTGATCTGTGATAGGTACGCCCCGCTTATAGTCCGGAACATGGGTTTCAGATCAGAACTAAAGTTTGTCACCACTTTGTATACGTAAGGATGATTTATATTTAGGTACCTACTTGCCAATTGATGAATGGTGACACGCAATCACAATAAATAAAATATACGGTCGAATTGAGAAACCTCCTCCTTCTTTGAAGTCGGTTAAAAAAAATTGGACTAGGTGTGCCCGAGAGTCAGCCCGTGTTCCATAAAGTTCCGTAAAGTGAATGTTCAACATATGTCCACCCTAAGTTCCATTCTAAATATCACGAAACTATTGCACTTCTTCATAAAATTCATATATCGTTGACTGTCAATTTAACACTTGTGTTTGTGAGAAAGTGAGAAAACTACATTTTAGTTACAGTTTTGAAAAAGGGCGTATCTCTTCATATAATATTATTAAGAGGCGATTTAGTTATTATTATTAGGTTCATGTCTACTAAATGACCCTATTAAGGTCAGTAGGTTACTACCTAGTCAGTAGGTTTAAGGAAACTAAATTTTTAGTAGTAAATGTAAGTAATACCTACCTAAAGTTTGATTCCCGGGAGGCGCGTGGTAATGGGATTTCGGCCATAATTAATTAAAATCATAGCTGACTTATGTATGTAATGTTTGATTGACGATTTTAGCAGATCTAGCTTTTCATTTGGTTTTAACTTTGGAATTACGTATGCATGTCGTGAGAATGATACGCAATCTAATCTGAATAATTGAGATTCATTCTTTTTATTTTAATTTGTTGTTGCATAACGCAGTATAATTAAGCCATTAGTTCTATACATTATTGTTGATTTAGGTACCTACTTACTTTGTAATATTAGTCTAACTACCTATATTTGAAATCATGTAAGTAGGTATAGCTAAGGTGGATTGGTTAGAAAGTATTGATTTATTTCTATATGAGGGATCTAAACTACCCTTTTCAATATTGTGTTGCGCTTGAACATTTATGGAAGTTGCGGACTAAATTTATTACGAACCCAATTTCGGCGTCACTTTGTCGTAGGTCGAGTTGTAAACTCACGAGTAAATGACGTTATCGATTTTGTCGGAGTAGGTGGAGAACCACGCACTATACATCAATCGTGAACGGTTGCATAACAGTGTAGATTTGCCGCACTCATTCTTCTCCGATTGGATCATAAATAACCACGCGCTCCCCACATCACATTATATACTATAAGAAAGTATTATTGTGTTAGTTATTATTCAATATTCTATTACTGAAAATGATAACAGAGGTCCCGTCCTCAGATTAAACGAAGGAAGGCAGAACCTACGAGTCCCTTTTGTGCAAACACTGATATATAGGTATGTCGACCTCGCTGGAGGCACGTAGGAGTTTATTTGAACGGTGATCCATCGGGACTGCCTAACAGCGGGGTATTATTATGTGACTTGTGGGTATCCAGTAAATTTAACCTTTGAATTTTACATTACACACATTAATGTGTATTTTACTGGTAACGGAGTTCGTTGTAATAAAAGTATTTGTCAAATAAAATAGCTGCTGGTACTTGTATTAAATTTTACTCCACAACTCATCAAAATCCAGTTGATCAGCCGAATATAATTAAAAGTTTTTGTAGAGAAACGGGCGCTAGGAATTTTCTTTAAACCAACAACAAAGAAACCGTTAGAAATTCTTATTCGAAAGGCTTCGTAAAAAAAACTTACAAGAATTGACGAGTATAAAGAACTTACTGAGTTGAAACGACCACAAGCGGGATTTCCAGCTATTGTATAATTAACAATTGAACAAAAAACTTTTTTAACAGGATCGGCGCCAGCACCGTGCCACTAAGCCCATGCTTTGCCAGCCGAATTACTGCGCTCACAAAAAAGTGTCACCGACATAGAAATATGAAATCCAATCCGAAACATACGTATATGAAAGGCTCTTTTTTGTCGTACGGCGTAGTTATAGAGGGTGCAAAAAACGAGATATTCGAAGACTAATTCAATGGAATTTGAGAAACTCTGTACCGTCACCGGAATTTTATGAAGGTTATTATTTTGTGACTCTTCCAAAACTAACCGAATATAACGGAATTAAATTAATATTGGGATGACTTCAACTTCACTCATTAACTCGAAGGTTAGCTGGAAGAGATCCCGTAAAGGGATCAGTTCGCCTTTGTACATTAATTATGTTCTTTTTGTACCTACTGTATCCCACCTTTTTATGTACAATAAAGCTTAATACATACATACATACTTCAATGTACCTACCTAACCTACCTTCTTTCAATTTGAAAACACATCTCGTACCTTTAGCAGGTATTGCCGTCATCGGCATTGGAGTAAGAATCTTTTGTACACCTATGTAGTGTCACCGGCACTAAACATGTTCATTTAACAAAAAAATGTTCTCGATAAATACCGATCATGAACTGAGAATTGAGAAACATTATTTATTGCACCCTTCCAGAAACCAAATGATTCTCAGTGAATACATGGCTTTAATTGGAACGGTGCGCCAATTCGTAGCTTACCCTTTAAACCGTTGTTGTCGAACGAATCGGTTTTGCATGCATTATGCATGGACAATATTTTTGCATACTGTAGTTCAATACTCACGTAACGTACGTTTACATGCACTATAATCTTCAGAATTAGGAGTTCCGGTTTATTTTTAACCCCCGATGCAAAGAGAGGGGTGTTATATATAAGTTTAACATATGCATATGCATACTCTAGACTCTCCTACGGTCTCGTTCTATGGGGGAACAGTACCGATAAAGATAAAATATTCATTCTACAAAAAAATGTATAAGGATACTAGCAAATATTGGCCCAATGGACTCATGCAGACCATATTTTATCAAATACCGTATACTCACCCTTGCCTCATGTACATTTTTGAGACATGCAAGTTTGTCAGGAAACATCTTGACCTGTATTCAACGCTAATAAATAATAGAAGAAATAACTGCAATCTTAATAAGTTAAAGTTACCGTTCTCCAAATTAAAAATAATATCGCATAGCCCTCATCACATGACAATTAGAATTTATAATCATCTACCAAATTCGTTAAAATTTTTAAGAAAACCAAACATATTTGATAAACAATTAAAACTATTCCTCACCCAAAAATGTTATTATAGCCTAAAAGATTATTTTGAAGATGTATCTATTGTAGCTAAATTAGTATTTCTTTTTATTATATAAGAATTGTAAGTCCATAGTGATGGCTGTGTAATATTGCTGCGCCCTCGCAATGCGTCACTGTATACCTTGTTGTTCCACCTTGTAACCTGTAATGTGACATGCAATGAAATAAATGAAATGAAATGAAATGAAATTAACGTGTCTCTGTATCTGTCTGTGGTATCGTAGCTCCCAAACGGATGGACCGATTTGAATGCGTTTTTTTTAAATTCGAAAGCTGATGTGATCCCGAGTGTTCTTAGCTATGTGTCATGAAAATCTGTTTAGCCGTTTTTGAGACATTAGACTTTGAAATGAAAATGTCTGGGGTTTTTCAACTTTTCTAATTTAATGTTGGGTTCTATGATTTTAATAAATGTAACTACTGACATAACCGTTTGCATATTCTATTTTAGAGAAACATTCTCGAATTGAGCGTATATTCTACATAGTTTTGCCACATATATCTAGCTCGCTGGATATTCGTTTGACATCCACGACAGAAATTACGATGAACTGAAACTTAACATGTCAAAAAACTAAATAGCAGTATCAGCTTGGGTCTGTTGCACAGATTACAGAAAAAGGAAGATAGGCCCTAATAAATTGAACGTTTTCTATACATCCGATGGGTGCCCTTCGCTTGGTCTAAAATGTTTAGTATAATCTTAATTGTATACTTATTCTTTAGCATAAAGATTTTTTCGCATACATATTTTTTGTCCTAAAACATGTTTGACCTAAAATTGTTTACTATATTTTTATTATGCCTAAAAGGCTAAAAGTATAATATTGTTAGGTTTATACCTATTTTCTATTATTCTTTAGACTAACATAAAAGCTCCTAAAACAAAACAAACAATGGCTACAGTCACAGCACCTAAACTATTTTATCCATAAATTGTATAAATTAAACTGATTATGACCCCAAACCCGAACCGAACTGCTGCTAGGTAAGTAGGTTAGGTTAGAACTCCTACCAGTAAAGTAGGTTAGGTTAGAACTGCGACAATAACAGCGCGCGAGGTTAGGGCAGCTAGAAAATGGGGCTTGAGGCACGGAGCCCCCCGCAAGGGGGGCTCGGGTGGCAAAGCCCCCGCAGTAAAAAGAACAAACAATCGTAACGATGGTATTATCTGTAGGTTAGGTTAGGGTTAGCTTGTGTTGGGCGGCGGCGTGCGCCTTGGCTGGCACACCTCCGTGGGAGCTAGATGCGGAGGCGCTGGCTGAGGCGCACAGGGAGCGGGTGGGGTAGAGAGTCACCGGGGAGTATCCCGCTCCCGAGGAGGTGAGGGAGGCCAGGAGGCAGACGCAGAGGAAGTTGAGGGAGAAATGGAAAGGCGACCTCGAGGACTCCCCCTATAGAGTCCGCACCATAGGGGCACTCCTCGGGTCGATGGACAGTTGGTTGGATAGGGCCGGTGATGACCGGACATGGCTGTTTCGGTCATTACCTGTGCAGGGTTAGAAGAGAGGATACCCCGCCTGCCATGAGTGCGGCGCGGAGGATGACACGGCCCAGCACACCTTGGAGTGGTGCACTCGCTGAGCCGAAGAGCGCCGCACGATGGTGTTGGCCCTCGGAGTGGATGACCTCTCGCTGCACAACGTGGTGGCGGCCATGTTGGGCAGCGAGGGATCTTAGGAGGCAGTGGCCTCCTTTTGCGAAGTCGTCATATCGCAGAAGGAGGCCGCGGAGCGGGAGCGCGAAGACAGCGCGGACGCGCTCCCGCTCCGGCGCAGACGGAGGGGTCGAAGACGCGCGCATGCAGCCGCGGGCCGCGTCCTCGCGCAGTAGAGCCAGTGGGAGGGGTTACGGGAGGAGAGATCCCCACATAATCCCCCACTATGGCCTTCCCCGGGCCGGGGGGTATGTGTAACACATTTCTCCAGCGTCAAAAAAAAAAGGGTTAGCTTGTGTCCCTTAAAGCGGAAATAGGCACCCCGCGAAGCGGGGTGACGTCGACATGCTGGCGGTTAAGTTTAAGCCAGGTTTAGGCCAGGTTAAAATAACTGGCGTGTTTGTTTTAAAAAATATATTTATTTTAAAACCACATATGTAGGTACATTACAAACGTTTACTGCTATTAAAATAATTGTAGGCGATTATATTATCATTCATCTATACCAATTTTATGCCTAAAATACATTTGACCAAACAATGTCATTCCCAACAAATGATTACTAAACAATTTACGGCCAAAAAAATATATGCAAAACAATTTTGGCCAAACAATTTTCGACATAAAAACAATCGACCAAAGATTATTACTTAGACCAAAAAATATGTGCCGAAAAAAATATCGGGCAAAAAAATTTTAGACCAACAGATATAGACCCACATCCGATCTTTTCTCACTTACGTACTGAACGACGAGTAAGAAAGGGATAGAACCATGTTATCTGACAGGTCTTCATAGGTCATTGTCTCCGCTTTCTCACTCGCACGATGAAATTCGCTCTCTTGCTCGCTCGAGATTTAGTGTAGCAAAAAATATTTTGTTACAAGATATCGATAAATTGTATCTCCATACATTTGTAATGAGATACAATTTAACACATGTATACAATACATGTATACAAAATGTCATTTACGGCACTTACCACACTATAAACAAAAACCAGTAGACAGCTACTTGATTCGGACTTTAAATAAATATTAAAATGTAAATTAGTAATATTTAAAAACTATAATAATAATCTATATAGTTTCAGTTATCAACTGAAATAAACAATATAAAAGTTAATGTGGTAGGTATACGGAAGTAGCAAAATAAACCTCCAACTCACTCACATCTGAATTTCCAGTCTCGGTACCTATCTCAAACTTACCAAACGCCTCGCCTACATAAAATTCATGCCGATAAAATGTCGATGAATATAAACTTTAAAATAACTACAACACTATAAGTGTCAACTTGACGTTGACGTATTGGCAAAATTGTTGACTATTCTAACACTGTGGTGAACAGTATATGGAGACCAATAGACTCAAAATACCATACTATTCGTCTCATTCTAACTCACGTCAGCTGACCATAAGAAGTGACAGACAACTAGATGAAACATCGTCTTGCTTTATACTGCGCGTCTGTATTAGCCTATGGGTCTTTTGACTCAATTCAATCTATTCAGACGTGCGGTGTGAACCGTAGATAATCGACGATCGCTGTTGTGATCCTAAGTACTGCGGGCGTAGCAAGGTGGCCATTTATCACTTATCGCTGTAAATAAGGCATCCGTCACGTTCTGACGAATATGCGAGTGCGAGAGTAACAGATGTCTTATCCATGCTACGCCCGCTGGTTGAGATGATGCCCACGGCTGGATTCTAACATCGCTTCGCTCATCGCTAGCAGGACTTACATCCAGACATTTTGGAGCCTAATTATTCGCGCATGGTACGGTTCCCAAGGGATTTCTTCCCGCGATCGCTCCGGCTACGGAATGAGCTCCCTGCCGAGGTTTTCCCGAGGGGCTGCCGTATGGGGCTGTATCTTAAAGAAAAGAGTGTACAGGTCTTTAATGAGTCGGCAATGCCCACGTGAGGCCCACAGGAAAAAGCTTTCATAGGCTACGATAACCGATTGCCAGCAAGATAACAACAGGATAACCGATTGACAGCAAGATAACAACAGGATAACCGATTGCCACTGACGTCGTATTAAATAAAAAACGACTAGATATCGAGTACGCGAACCAGGGGGCCTAGACAAGGTTATAATCGACAAGCGCTAACGCCAATAGAAAACTAACAAAATGTATGTGAATGACAGATGTTAACGAAAAGTGTTTCGTCGGCATCTGTCATTCCCCTACATTTTATTATTTTCTATTGGCGTTAGCGCTTGTCGATTGTAACCTTGTCTACGGCCCCAGGCATAGTGTTACGTAGTACGTTTTGGAAGCTGCAAAATCTATTAACAAACCGCTTGTTTGTACAAATTAAGGACGTAAATTAAGGCATACTATGAATTTTCCTATTTTATTACCAAATTGTTGAGTGCTACGGACTTAAAACCTGTTGACTGCTCTATTGGCAACGAAAGTGTTAAATGGTGTCGGGAACTATTCTAAAATGTCATTATTTCTTCTTTGCCAAATCGTATGATTTCGTTCCATGAGTTGTCAATCAGTCAAGGTTCAAAACTCAATTAACAATTTAAGAGCCTTGGACTTCAAATATTTTAATGTGACCTTTGTTTTACGATTCCATAAATTACCCAAATTACAAGAGTACAAATAGCGGCGTTTGTGATCGTCGTTGTAAAAAGCAGATATAAATCTGAATTTTCTGAATGATATAATGGATGCCAGATGGCAAGTAAACTGTCCGAGTATATATTTAATGGTGTGGGATTCTATTGCTTGGGATTCATTTAATCGTCGAAGGTAAAAGGTTAAATCCTTGTGTGGGTGGCAATATCCTAATGCTGTTTTCAATGCGTCTGTTAAACTTGACATGTGCTTGATGTTCGCTTCCAACTCTTGTATTTGCGAGATTACATGGAGCCGTGGGTGAAATCTGTTAGCTAAGTTTTATCTGAAGCGGTTTTCATGGTGAAGATTCACCGCGTTATGTAATTTATACTAATATTATAAATAAATATGAAAAGTTTATGAGTGTGAAGGAGTAGGTTTGTAAATGTGTATGTAGGACTCGTCAGATTTAAAAAATTGGATGGACATAAGCTATATTTTACTCGGAAGCTTTGCTTGCATTCTGTGCAGTACGCGAGCGGAGTCGTGCGGGACGTTAGTTACGACAGTAGTTTCCTACACTTAAAACATACATATTTTATTAAACGCCCAGAAAAATATCTGTTCTCACGTGCATCGTAATTTTCTTTAAAAAGTTGTCATTGATTTTTTGGATAGAAGCCAAAAAACGAATTTGTAGTCAAGATAGTATTTTAGTCTTTCAGATGTCTTAGACTCTTAGAGGATGTTTAATGAGAGAAATAATTAAAACAACGCTCGTAAAGCACTTCGCAGAATTACATATTTTATTTGTAGTCAACTATACTTATGTTGGACCCTATATATATTAAATACAGTATCTAAATCTGTATATACATTAAAAATAGCGTTTAAATTTAAGTATATTAATCAATTAAAGCGCAAGATAGCACAGTACTATACAGTAATATACTCTTGTGCCACAATAGTCACTCCAAAATAAAAACAATTGTTTAGGAAAATCGGTTTTCATCAGTCACCACTCCAATCAAAGTGCCTCGGTTTAGGGTAGATTTCATTTTCCTTCTTGGAAATCGTACAGCTAAATTTAATTTTCCTTTCTACTTACATGACGGTGTATCTAGTCACTCTGTACTGTATATCCAATAGGACTGAAGGATAAGATACAAATGATTATTTATAGCAGGTTGGTACCGGGAAGAACAGGCTACATCATCATCATAGACATAGGCCTCCCCCAAAGAGTGCCACAATCCGGTCCTGCGCCACCCGCATCCAGCGGACTCCCGTAACCATAAGTTCACCTTGTGGGGGGTGGGGTCTACCCACGATGCGCCTGCTGGCACGCGATCGCCACCCGAGAACCTTTCCGTCCCAACGGCCATCGGGTCTAGGAGTAATGTGCCCCGCCCACTGCCACAAAGTTTAGCGATTCGGAGTGCTATATCGTCCGTACAGGCTACACTTCCCGAAGACTCGTTATTTGTATAGCTTGGCAAATCCTATAACAGTAAAGTGCAAGTTGGAATCCACTTACTTCCGTGACTCGGATAGCTCACGTTGGCCCCGGTCACTCTTTTCAGCCTCTCAGGGCCACCTAAGGAACAATCGAGCTAAGTCTGAGTATTTAATCACAAAGAGGCTACACTGTAGTTACTGAGTAAATGCAGCTGCTGACCATTAAATTGCCAAGCGGTTTACGAGACAAACAAGCCATTTCGTCTGAACAAAATTAAGAAGTCAAGTATTTTTTTTATACTTACATACTCATTTGAAAGGTTGTATAGTGGACACCCTCCTGTTCATCATACGATAAGTGTTGGACGTGCGTCATTCCAATGCCAACGCACCATAGGGGCTATGTATATTTATGAAAAAATATTACCGTAAATAGTTCTTGTTACACATGTTAATATCGTCCGATTTGTCTGTATTACCATCCATTGATATTCTCAGAGTGGATGGTACTCAAATTTGGCAAATTGGGCTGAGTTCCCCGAATGTGGTTTGTTCAACATACCCACAATATTCGTGTGAATTAGTGAGCAAAATGTCCAGTGAGAATGTATAGGTACAATAAAAAACAGGACGAGTGCGAGTCGGCCTTGCCCGCCGAGGGTTCCGTACCTGATTATAGTTTCCAGATTTTTCCCTGTAAATGTAGTATAAAACGATATTAGTAGCCAAAATGCATAGTTCTATTGTCAATGGAAAGTACCTACCTTATAAATTATGATTCCCTTGAGAGTGTCAAAATATACGTTTTTGCGGCATAAACGGTTCTAATAATCTTAAAAGTTTGTTTTTTTTTACACAGCTTCCCGGGACTGTAGGCTTGAGTAGGTATATGGTTTTAATTTCAACTCGATACCTAAATGCGTTCCCGAGCTAAAGGGTCTGCCAGGACTGAGAGACATATGGACAACAAAGTGGTTCTATAAGGGTTCCGTTTTTAGGGTTCCGTAGCCAAATGGCAAAAAACGGAACCCTTATGGATTCGTCATGTCTGTCTGTCTGTCTGTCCATCCGTATGTTACAGCCACTTTTTTCCTAAACTATAAGAACTATACTGTTGAAACTTGGTAAGTAGATTTGAACTTGGTAAGATTTTCACACAAAAATAGAAAAAAAAACAATATATTTTGGGGGTTCCACATACCTAGAACTGAAACTCAATTTTTTTTTCATCATACCCATACGTGTGGGGTATCTATGGATAGGTCTTCAATAATTTACTTTAAAAACAAAGTTTTAACCGACTTCAATTTAGTACTCCGCCAAGCCACGAGAACATTTCCATATTTCTTTTCCAATTTACCACATGAACTGATTTCCGAGAGCAAATGCGTTAATTATTAGAGAAAAAAACCCAGTCGCTGTATGTGGGCCGACAATATTTGAGGACTTCCGTCGATTCAACAAACCTTTGGCACTTCATTAGTTGCTATTTCAACGGAATCTTATCAGAATCTGTGATATACTTTTTCAATTTTATGTACATAATTGAGGAATTCCATAAGTCATCTGTGGTCTTCATCATCAATTCCACTCCACCAAATTTATGATTTCCGGGTGTAAATACACGAGTTATAATAGAAAATACCAAAATCACTACACGCGTGCCTAATATAATTGAGGAGTTCCCTCAATTCCTCATGGATCCCATCATCCAATTGAATTTTTGAAAAAATGGGACCCACCTGGAAGCATATACTTACAAATAAAATAAAAAAATTACGAATCGGCTCATCAATGACGGAGTTCTGAGGTAACAAACATTGAAAAAAAAAAAAAATACAACCGAATTGAGAACCTCCTCCTTTTTTTTGAAGTCGGTTAAAAATGATATTGAGGCTTCTATCATTTTTTTCTAAAATGAATAGTTTGCGCGAGAGACACTTCCAAAGTGGTAAAATGTGTCCCACCCCCCCCCGTAACTTCTAAAATAAGAGACCATTTCCACCGAAAATTGGTTTGAACGAGATCTAGTAAGTAGTTTTTTTTAATACGTCATAAATCGTAAACCGCAATTTACCTTTCGTTTAACGGATAATGGTACGGAACCCTTTGTGCGCGAGTCCGACTCGCACGGCCGGTTTTTTCCTTTTGAGCCTTTTAAGATTGCCTCGTTCAATTCCTGTGTAAAATGAATAGGATGGCATAAAAAAATGGTTTTGTCTGTTTCTGTTTCGTTCGTGTGTCCACTGACTATAAGGCCTCCTCCAAGTGTCTCCACGTCTTCTGGTGCCTTCCCTTTTGAGTACTTAATTTAATGTAATACATGTAGGTGACCCCCTCTGCATACCTACAAAACTTCGATGCAGAGAGGGTCACGTTTTTCTGCAGCTGACTGTACTCTTGTTGTATTTTTTTTAATTATGTAGTCTGAAATAACGAAGCATTAGGTACCTAGGCTATACGACACACTTAGCGTGATTTCATTCTCACTATTTTTAGGTTATAAAATTACTAGCTTCCGCCCGCGACTTCTTGTGCGTGGACCCGGGATAAAAACTATCCTATATTTTGATCCAAGCTATAAACTATTTTCGTGCAAAATTTCATCCAAATCGGTTGAGCCATTTAAGCGTGATTGAGTAAGAAACATCTAAACAGGCAAACATCCAAACTTTCGCATTTATTATATTAGTAAGATAGTAGGATAATGCAGTATGTAGCACCTATTTATGCGAAAAAGTTCGACAGCAACAATGCTTGTTTTAAACCACTTATTTTACGGTGAAAAAACCAATTACCTTTCTTTTTTTGTAAATATTTTGAAACCGATGACATTGATTCAACACCTCGATGTTTTGCCAAAAAAATACATTCCAGTCTGGCACTCTTGAGTATCTGATTTTACAATCTAAGCGAAAATGTGGTAATAAATAATAATGCGTTGGCGTTTATATTTGGAGCGCGGGAGGCGCGCGCGGCGCCGCGCCTACAGTGAGCGCCCGCTTCGACGCGCGACCACGTCGATCCACTCCCGCGCACCCTACGCTGTCGCCGCGGTACCGAATTCTCCATAACTAAAATGTAGGTGCACAACCCTAAGTATATCATTGTTATTGTGGAGTTAACGTGATGACTAAATATTTTAGTAGTGCGGTCAAGTGGTATGGCCTTATAAGTTAGTGCGGTCGCCGATCGTACTGCACAAATGTTGATAATTAAGTGAAATATTATTTGTCTTTAGTTTCCCATTGATCATTTAAATTTATTGTATTTTAATACACAACCCTTATTTAATTGGATTCCTCCAAAACACGCTTATTTATAACCGTAACGTGTATATGCATAACTCCGTGAAATTTTATTCGACTCACCATCAAGACAGTAAGTGAAGCACATTATATAAAACGGAACGGAAAGCCATCAAACGCGTTTATTTATGAACCATCGTTAAATTAGTTTCGATCCTTACGTTACGGCGCTCCAGAAACTCGCCAACAAAACCTTTTAAACTCTATGTACAGTTTCTTAGATAAATTTAAATTTGTTAATTTCATGGGAATAGCTCGAATATGTATGTGTATGTATTTAAAAGACCTATGAGAATAAGTGACGTCACAAGGGATGGAAGGAACGTTTCGTGTCCATAAGTGTTTGTATTGAAAATGCCCTGAAACAAAAAAAAACTGAAAAAAATATACTTTTTTTTTTTAAATACACTGTCAATCTAACTAACTACCATTGGAGCACACATGTGCTCAAGAGAGTTAGTGGTTAGTAGATATTATATCAGTGGCGACAGTTTGGAAGTCTTGTTAAATAAGGGACATTTAACAGTAAGTAGTCTTAGGAACATAATGGAACAACATGGGGAAATAATTAAATGACAAATGTTGTTTTTCTCCAATATGCTCGGAAATGTTCGCCTTACTATAGCAAAAATAGTACATAACTACGTGAAGTGCCTCGTTACTGACGAACGCAAATTTATGTCATTACTGTACAGTTTTACCGGTCAGGAAAATGTATGAAATTCCATTAGGTTCTGTATAAGTACATTATTGCAGCGGCCGGGAAGTAGCAATTCATGGATGAGTTGATTTTGACGGATGAAGCGAAGCTGAATCCGACAATCGAGACGAATCTACGAATTGCCGTTCCCGCCAAGGCAGATGTGATTTTCTCCAAAAATGTGAGGAAATCAAATAATATTTTCAATGATCTTAAAATAGCGAGTATGTCAATAACCTATCAAGTTCCCGCCCAAAAGTATGTATAGGGCATGACTCATAGTGCCAGTTTCAATTGGCATATATAAAAAAAATTAACCATTAGAATCGGTCACAATTTAAAATGTTTTATGCAATTCAAATTATTAAAGATTAAACGGGATTGCAATCTAAATGCATTTCAGTTCGTTGTGAGTTTCATTTCGACAAATATTTTTATTTCTTCATTTAAAACTGTTTGAGACCTTTTTAAAAATGTCACTTTGATCCCTTTAAAAGTACGCGTTTTGTCTATGACCTTTCAAAAAAGAAAACTTTAAGCAGGCTACAAACGGGCGTAATTTGGCACAGCAACTTGCAATAGTTGCAAAGAGACAGCCATACACTACTAATCAGTCTAACTATAGCAAGTTGTTGTGACTTATTGCAAGGTCTTTAAACGGACGAGCACTTGGCCTTTTGTAGTGATTTAAGTCGTGATCAATTCATCAATTTGTAGTGATCAAAGCATATAGTTAAAAGGGAAAAAGTATACAGTAAAGGAATTTCATACATTTTCCAGCACAACCATACAGTAACGAGGAACTTCACGTACTATTTTTGCTACAGTAAGGCGAACATTTCCGAGCATATTGGAAAAAACTTTTTTACCTTTTAACCATGTTTTCACCAAGACAAATCACTACAAACAGCCAAGTGCTCGTACGTTTAAGGCCTGTATCACGCTGGCGCGGCCTGCGGTGGCGGTCAATAGTAAATTTGACAGCTAATACCAAGTTTACTATTGACCACCGCGGCCAGGCCGCTCCAGTGCGTGAGAGGCCTAAAGGCAGCCTAGCAATATGTCACAACAACTTGCTATAATAGTTAGACAGGTTAGTAGTGTATGGCTGTCTCTTTGCTACTAATGTAAATTGGTGTGACAAATTTCGCCCGTTTGTAGTGTGTAGTTTTCCCGAGTTTTTTTTTAAATTGTCATAGACAAAACGCTTACTTTTGTAAGTGAACGAAGTGACGTTTTTAAAAAGGTCTCAAATAGTTTTAGATGAAGAAATGAAAATGTGCACCGAAATACAATGGTTTCATATATATATATATATATAGGTTTTAGTTCATCCGGTGCAACTGAGATTCCAGAGAACCGAGTTTATCCAAGCCTAGTAGTATATTAAACTTAGTAGTCTTGTCTGGTATAAATTAAACTTGAACTTACTACTCCAAAACAAGGGAGAACTTAATTAGCGGGCTCTCCCTTGTCAGACCTAAAAACTTTCGGGTTCATGTTTTATTAAACCTAATGAATCAGTTTCTTAAACTCAAGTCTTTTCAGGACTGTTATAAAACAGCCCTGACCTAACCCAACCGCTTTTAAGTACATGATCATAATGATTTTTAGAACATCTGGGAAGTTTATTATTTCAAGAAGTAATGGATTCTAGAGAAATATTAGGGCACATGTTTGTATAGAAGGTTAAGTAAATGTATCCGCGCTAATCAATATGACGTATGTAAGACGTTTGTGTTAGAAGCTAATATTACTACGGGTAAAATATTGAAAGCTTCCTATCAAGTTCTTTATCTAAATAATTATCGTTATCAACCATGTAATTATTTTCTTTAAAATCTACAATTTACACATGAGCGGTTAAAACAGGATGCTTGCCCAATACTTTTTCACACTGTGTTAATACATTCGGTTGCAGTCGGTTCAAAAACAATTTGTATTAATAGAAGAAAATACTTCGAACCGAAGATCGTTTTATGTGAAAACCGGCACTCTAATCCACACAAATACAATTTCTATAATAGCCATGACGTGAGCCGCCCACATTTATATTTTATTGAAACATTATGCTTCTTTTATACGTTTCGCATGACTATGTGTCACTCCTGTTACAATTACTTTATACATACGTATGCGCTTCTAAACGTATGTAGTGTCTAAATAATATTATATTCATATTTTAGGCGTCTGTACGAGAAGAGTGCAAGACTTCGTGGTGTGCGTGTGCGTCTGTAAAGAGTTCGTAATGGATAATTAAATGTATGTTTACAGGATGCGCATGCGGCATAGTTGCTGATTGCTGCAACTACTGCTGTGCTACGGAGAGTTTTCGATATTTTGAAACTTTCCCAATAATTTTCCAATATGGAATTTGCTATGATGGGCAATTTCTTAAGTTCTTTTAAAAGTTTTATGCAATTTCCGAGAAGTTTCTTATATTTCTGAAAACTTTTCTCATTTTCACATCTGACCCCGTATCATGGTCGACCTTATCACACGATAAGTGACACGATAGAGCGTCCGTCTCGTTCTGTCGATCGGTGTCAGCCAGTGACAGACGCACTATCGTGTCACTTATCGTGTGATAAGGCCGACCATGATACGGGGCCTGGAGCTGCAACTAATGTGTTTTCGGCGTGGTATGTTCGGTCATGATCTACAGGCTTCAAATCGTGTGTTCATTGCCGCGTGCGCTGAGCTAACTTATCAGAATTAGTGTGCGAAACAGATTGGATTTCAAAATGATATATTGATATATCTCTTAATGATAATCAATATTTCGCGAAATATATAACTCTCACATCACATTGACTCCCAAGTCAAAGAGATATTCACGGAGGTAAAAGAAATGTAGGTATATAAAATAAAATTTCTAAAAAAAATGATATTTGTAGTAGGTAAGTAGTATTTATAGTTACAGTCAACCAAGTTCTGTTTATTACAGAATTACATTTAAATAAGATAAATTTAATTTTTTTTTATCGTATGGCAAGGCAAGTCGCTTACTGAAATACCATATTAATTAATACTTAATCTAAATTTTATAAAAACTATGGATAACTATAATTTTATATCTAGCTCCTTCACCCATTCGGCTGCGTCCACATCAGGAGAGAATAAATCAAGGGATGCCCCAGCGTATTTTCGTTTTGGACAGTCATAGATGATGTGGTGGATAGACTCCACAGGTGCTCCGCAATCACATGCCGGTGAAGTTCGCCAGCCACATTTGAACATATAATCCCCACAGAGTCCATGTCCAGTTCTTAGTCTGTTCAACTGACACCACTCCCGTCTGGGGGCCGAGGAGTCGCTGGGCTTTTGCGTGGGATCGTAGTTTTTCACGTCGGCTCTAGGAGGATTTGACCTCATTCATCCTTCCATCTTTTATTTATCTCGAATGGTTCTCCCTTCAGATGTTGCGCTGTCTGGTAGGGTGGGTGTCGAGACTTCAGACGTTGCCGAGGAGGGCACAGAAATTCCTGGCGAACCGGTAGGAACCGGTTATTCGCGATTTTCTTCGCTTCATTCAGCAGTGCCTGTTGCCTTCTGAGATGTGGAGGGGGAATGTGGCTTAATGTTGGCAGCCATTGGGCGGGGGTCGACTGTATCGTGCCGGATATGCAGCGCATAGTTTTACGCAGCTGAACGTCAACCTTTTCCGTATGAGCACTGTTGAGCCAGACCGGAGCACAGTATTCCCCTGCAGAATAGACCAGACTTAGCCCCGTTGTACGCAGAACGTCTGCACTAGCTCCCCAGGATGTGCCTGTCAATTTGTGCATGATGTTGTTGCGGGTTCCCAGTTTTTTGTTTAGTTTGCTGAGGTGGGCGCGGTAAGTTAGCGAACGATCAAGCGTTACACCAAGGTACTTAGGTTGCGGGTTGTATGCCAGGACTCTACCATCGAAGGTCACCTTGGGACTGTATGTGGCCAGTTGGTTATTTAAGTGGAAAGTTGAAACCTTAGTTTTGCTAGTGTTTGGAACTAGCCTCCACATTTTTAGGTATCTGTTGACTGACTAAGTCTCGGGTGAGTTGCTCCTTTGAGGTTTCAGGTTTGAGGTTTAAGGTTTTAAACGTTATGTGTTAGTGGGTAAGGGCGATATCGTCAGCGTACATGAATCTTCTGGAGGTCGTATTAGGCAGGTCGTTAGTATAAAGGTTAAAAAGCAGTGGTGCTAAGGTTGAACCTTGTGGGAGACCATTTTGTAACTTTCTGGCCCGACTCTGTTTATCTCCGAGGTAAACAACAAACTTACGATTGCTTGACTGTTGTCTCGGCCGCTGTAAATGGTTTTGAGGGATTCTGGTCTACCGAGAGGGTATTTTTTAGGTTTTGGGCAAGCCTCTTGGTGTTTTTGGTGGTGGCTCGATCTCCTCTGACGCGTGACGTTTCTACAATGCGACTACAATTTGCCTGTTAATTTGTTAAGCACCCCCCAAGCTTTCCGGTTTGATGTTATAAAGTTCATTTTTTCGACAGTAGCCATCCATTTGTTTTTTCGCTGTTCATCTAGTGACTGTATCAGGTCTCGACCCACTTCCTGGTCACCCGAGTCCTTGTATTGTTTATAAAGGTTTTCGCTGTCGCTGCTCCAACCTGGGACGTATACTTTTCTGAAACCTCGAGGGATGTACTTTTTAGCAATTGAAATGACAAGGCCGACAAATCTAGCATAGCTTTCTGATTTTGGTGGGATCCATCTGACACAAATGTGCATGATGTTGTTGCGGGTTCCCAGTTTTTTGTTTAGTTTGCTGAGGTGGGCGCGGTAAGTTAGCGAACGATCAAGCGTTACACCAAGGTACTTAGGTTGCGGGTTGTATGCCAGGACTCTACCATCGAAGGTCACCTTGGGACTGTATGTGGCCAGTTGGTTATTTAAGTGGAAAGTTGAAACCTTAGTTTTGCTAGTGTTTGGAACTAGCCTCCACATTTTTAGGTATCTGTTGACTGACTAAGTCTCGGGTGAGTTGCTCCTCTGAGGTTTCAGGTTTGAGGTTTAAGGTTTTAAACGTTATGTGTTGGTGGGTAAGGGCGATATCGTCAGCGTACATGAATCTTCTGGAGGTCGTATTAGGTAGGTCGTTAGTATAAAGGTTAAAAAGCAGTGGTGCTAAGGTTGAAGCTTGTGGGAGACCATTTTGTAACTTTCTGGCCCGACTCTGTTTATCTCCGAGGTAAACAACAAACTTACGATTGCTAAGCATGTTATTTATTAGGTCAGTAATCCGTCGACAGGGCACAGCTTTCATCAACTTAAATATCAGGCCCTTGCGCCACACTGTATCATAAGCCGCGCTCAAGTCCACGAAGACAGCGACAGTCTTGAATTGTTTTTGGAAGCCTGCTTCTATACGAGTAGTAAGGGACAGTACTTGGTCAGTGCAATTTCGACCGCTTCTGAACCCCGCCTGTTCAACTGGGATGACGTTATCGATGAGCGGGCCAATCCTACATGCTAACAATTTTTCCAGTAGTTTGTAAATGCAGCTGAGTAAGGCGATTGGTCTGTAACTTTTTTCATCATCAGCTGGTTTCCCAGGTTTAAGGACAGCAATTATTTTGGCATGGTTAAAGTTTGGAGGGAGTTTGTTTCTCGCTAGTATGTCTGAAAAGAATGCTGCCAGCCATGATATGCACTTTGGACCAAGATGCTTGATAAATTCATTATACACACCATCCTGCCCGGCTGCTTTACCTAAGGAGAGTTGCTTGATTGCGACTGTTGTCTCGGCCGCTGTAAATGGTTTTGAGAGATTCTGGTCTACCGAGAGGGTATTTTTTAGGTTTTGGGCAAGCCTCTTGGTGTTTTTGGTGGTGGCTCGATCTCCTCTGACGCGTGACGTTTCTACAATGCGACTACAATTTGCCTGTTAATTTGTTAAGCACCCCCCAAGCTTTCCGGCTTGATGTTTTAAAGTTCATTTTTTCGACAGTAGCCATCCATTTGTTTTTTCGCTGTTCATCTAGTGACTGTATCAGGTCTCGACCCACTTCCTGGTCACCCGAGTCCTTGTATTGTTTATAAAGGTTTTCGCTGTCGCTGCTCCAACCTGGGACGTATACTTTTCTGAAACCTCGAGAGATGTACTTTTTAGCAATTGAAATGACAAGGCCGACAAATCTAGCATAGCTTTCTGATTTTGGTGGGATCCATCTGATGGAATCATCCACATTTGCTGCAAATTCATCCCACTTTGATTTTTGGAAGTTCCATCTTGGTAGGGGCATGGAACGTGTTAACGTGATTTGGTTTCCGATCTCCATGAATGCAGGGCGATGTTGGCTGTTAGGGAAGTTTGCGAGGATTTTTCTCGAGGTGGGAAGCGGAACACCAGTGGAATCTTGTGAGACAAATGTCAAGTCTGGATTATAGTCTTTACTCCATCTAGCCGATCTGAAGGAGCCCTTATCTTTGGCATCGAAGACTAGGTGGTAATTGTTATCCTCCGCCCATTGATTGAGTAAGATTCCATTAGTGTCATTTGAGTCGTAACGCCATGAGGTATATAAGATAACTAATTAATCAACATCCATTTTCTTAGAAATAGTGGCCTTAAGGACTCGAGCTCTTCGAAGTCCAACTAAAATTGCGAGAT
This sequence comes from Epinotia bilunana, assembly GCA_947049275.1. Taxonomy (NCBI): domain Eukaryota; kingdom Metazoa; phylum Arthropoda; class Insecta; order Lepidoptera; family Tortricidae; genus Epinotia; species Epinotia bilunana. The sequence continues at coordinate 8,880,893 of OX346263.1, read as the reverse complement.
ATATATATATATTTAATGTGGCCCTTTGAACAACGAAAATAATGGCTACGTTATTAATTATTTTTGAATCTTAATGAATCAACTAAGTATATTGTTGTCTTTTGTTTGACCTTATCTACTATTTTCAGGGGCGCGATTTGAATTCCTAAATGCACTCTATATGTGACGTTTCCCCAGCATGTAATAGCCATATCTCCACCTTCATCTCTCTGTCTTTTGAAATTAGTGATAGAAACACAAAACAGGAGCCATGATAGGGTCAAATCATATTTTGTAAGTAAAATAGCAGCCTACATTTATTAGAACTATTTGTTCGAATGTCCATGATAAACTTGAGTAATCAACTGCTTCAAAGCCAAACTAAAAGAGACTTAATTACTCTAATAACGCGTTCCATAATAAAGGTATTTTGACATTTTAAAGTAAATTGCAGTACCTACTTATTCGTAACAAGTACCTACATTATAAAATTAAATGTTACTAGCTGAAAATTACAATATTTGTATAAATAATATTTTAGATATAATTCTGAAATCTCATTTCATTTGTGTAGGTCTCCGTTACAAATTAAATGTGAGAAATAAAATTCTAGTTCACCATCGACTATTTCCTAAGTTTCAATAAGATATATTATTTTCAAAAAAATAATCGTAATATTCGCACTTTTAAAACAATGGTTTGTTAATACAAACCATTGTTTTAAAAGTACGAATATATATTATGCCTATAAGTTATTCGTTTTTTTGCTGAATTTCTTTTTAAGCCCAGCAGGTAATAGATTTCGCGTGATTTACTGAACATAAACTGTAATTGAGATTTATCCCAGGGCGTTTCGGGGCCTTGTCTGCACCCACGCTGCCTCTAACGAGCTTCAATGATATGTTTAACTCCGCCGCTTGTACGGCAATTATTCCGTATAATCCTTCCCGATGTCTATTTACTTTACGTAGGACCTAATCTTACAGTCTTTAGGGTCTTTAAGTAGGCAAATGAATGACAATTCTACACGCACACAATAAAATATATGTACCTATGTATGAAGCCTTATTGTACACACGGACGGATAATATATCTCACCGCGACAGAGCTAGCTCGCGGGCCGTCCTGTGATACCCGTGCTGAGCTTATTGACTGATATTTGGTTAATTGGCATAGTTGGTAGTAACCTTTAATTCCTGTGACGCTATTCGTATCCCGTAAAAAACATAAATGTTTCTTCCCGAATTTTGGCTGTTTTCCATGTATACGGTGTCCCCTTCTTTCACCGACAGAAGTTTCGCCGAATTTTCGTTTCATGGAATTTCTGTTACTCAGACACCATTAACTTTTTAGCTACAGCTAAAAGGTCATTCTGTAGAGCCCGTTAGGAGAGCCCATTAGGTTAATTTTGTTTTATAACATTCTTGAAAAGTTCACAATGGTTTTCGATGAAATGAAAATTCTGCGAAACATACATTCGATGGAACAATTCTCGGTAAAACAAGGCTCTAAAACAACCCTCTGAATTAGGTGATCTTGACAACATTGCGACACGTGCTGGAGATTTTTGTGCAATTTTGTTTGTATATGTGTGAGTGAGCGTGTGCTAACCTTATTCGGCTTGGTTGAAAACCGGCTTCATAATGCTGCGGTTGTTCGTAATGCTCTGTCTATCTTTTTTTTGGTCTCAGTATTCAGTATTCTTCTCACCTTAACGGTATTTCATGGTTGTGCCTTGTTTTCCATCCAGTATGTTAATTCCAACCTCCATTGAAGGGTCAAGTATAATAGATCGGAGTAGAGAACTTTGATTAGGACGTTTGTCTTTGTACTGCCGTCTAGTAGTCTAGTATTGAATACTACCTTAATTTGATACAAGACCGAATTTTATTTAATAAGTTGCATCACCGAAGAGAATAAAATGATGAAAATGTCGCTTAATACTAATAACACCCGTTGCACCCGCCTTAGCTATAATAGAGCCGTTAGTATCTGAGCGTTAGGGTAATAAAACTCTGCTATCGGCCTTCTCGCTCGCACTCATGGGACTTAAGTGATGCTTGTAGCGGTGTTTGCTTGTTATCGATAAATTTATTTGTAAGTGAACATTAAATATTAACAATTGTTGCCAGTACATATATGTATTATTAAAACTACAGGATATGTTTACAACAAAATATATGATTACATAGCAAAATATTTTATAAATCTAAATTGACACTATATATAAATATAAAATAACACGATAATAAAAACCATATGAAATGAATAAACAAATAAAGCGAATAAAATTTAACCAAACCTATATAAAAAAAAATAACCAAACATAACAAAAAATATCTCCTAATCTTCATCGGTGTCGCTGTCTTCTTGTAAATTTATTATTACACGTTGCTGGTCTAGATGAATGAATTTGGCCAAATCAATTCTTTGTATTTCTTCCGCGTGCCTAACACTCTTGGCCCAATCTTTCTGCGTAACATTGTCAACGGCTTGATGAAAGAGAGTTTCGACGTCTGCTAAATAAAAAGTATTATTCTTTGTAGCCACTTCACCTTTAATTTGAGCCCAAAGGAGCTCAATAAGATTATACTGGCAGTGATATGGTGGCAAACATATAATTTCTGATTGGCTTTATGGTTGACTGGTAGACAAAGCCTTGTGGCATTAGGTCCGCCATTTGTATTTATTTTATTTGATCAATATAGTTTAAATAAAACTTTCACCTGACGTTATGACGCACATTAATAGAAGGGAATCCCAGGGAGGCCGGGTGCGTCGCAAATAGAAAGTGCACCGGCGGCGAGATGTAAATGTCGCGTGAAGCGGTGACCGGCCGGTCGCTGTTATTTATACACGACACGGCAATTCGACCGACCTAAAAATGTATATGTGACCGATCCAAAAATCAACCATTTACAACTTTAGATTGGTACTGCTTAAAACAGGACGTGTTCTAGATGTTTTAGCGTTATATTTCCATTGTTGTGATATGGTGGTGCGTCGGAGATCTGTCAAATTCCCACTTAGGTGTAGACCCTGTCCATCCAGAGAGACTGTGCTACGGAGAAATTGAAAGTATATCGCCATAATATGTAATACCGCGGGTGGAATACCGGCTCAGGTCTGGCAATACAAAAATAACAGCTTAGCTTCAATGTTTGAATTTAAAATAATATGTTGAATGAGTTATCAAAATAACAAATTGTATGGACAGATAGCTTAGCCATACCAAATCTTCAGTGCGAATTATCAATTTATATGAACTCGCCCTCATCATTAACCAAAGTGTAAACAAATCAATTTAAGAAAGCAAAACGATTCCTAAACTGCATATTGAATATAGAGTATAGAAACGTTCTGCCCTTCTTCTTTAAGTATGTAATAATTTACAAATACAAATACAAATACAAATACAAATAATTTATTTCGTCAAACATAGGTAAATAGGTGACAGTTATAATTAAAATTCAGTTCAGCTATGATGTGCCGTGTGGCGTACGAAAATTTGGTATGTACCTAACATAATGTGAATATTAGGTACCTACCTACAATTTATTTACTAGTCTAGAGGCTTTACATACAACATAATGAAATCCGAATTTAAGTGTCAACATTGGCGTAAATTTAAATTAATATTAAAATACATTAGAATAATACGAATTAGATTTTCAATTATAATTAACATGTCAATAAATATCTATAAAGCAATGAGAGGCGAATGTCTGTGCCTAGTCGTTAAAGTAATCCTTAATACTATAATAACTTTTTTCTATCAATAATTGACTTAGCAAGTACTTAAATTTATTTGTTGTTATTAATTTGAGTGTCTCGGGAAGCTTATTAAATATCTTTGGAGCCATAGCTATAAAGCTTTTTCCCATCAGAGCGGTGTTTCCCACATTCAATTTTAGTCTATGTTTCCTCTGACGGAGGTTGAGTGCTCTTAACTGTACGGAGAATAGGCCAGGATTACACTTTACAAACATACAACATTCAAAAATATAGAGACAAGGCAGAGTAAAAAGTTTTAGCGACTTAAAATATGGTTGACAGCTTTCTCTGAGTTTCAATTTACAAATTGCTCTTAAACATCGTTTCTGTGCTCTAAACAAAATATCCCTATATGACGAGTTGCCCCAGAAAATAATGCCATAGCGCATGGTTGAGCAAACAAAACCGTGGTATGCAGCTAGGACTGTTTTTCGCTCATTAGTATTTGCTAGTTTGTACAGAGCAAATGAAAATTTGTATAATTTCATACATACTTCTCTGGAGTGAGTTTCCCATGACATGTTGCTATCTATGTGGAGTCCTAAGAATTTAGTGGTATCAGTTTCTTTTATAACTGTGCCTTTGCAGGTAATGTTTAGTTTGGGGACCTCTTTTCTTTGTTTGAATTGCATAAGACATGTTTTTTCCAGATTTACTTGTAAATTATTGGATTCTAACCATGTCACAACGTTTTTTATTGCCAGTCCGATTTCATTTTCATAGCTGGTGTCAGCTTTAGACCCCACAAAGACAGTACTGTCATCAGCAAAGAGCAGCATTGGATGCTGGGTGGACCTGACTATGTCATTGATGTATACTAAGAACAATAGGGGTCCCAGTACACTCCCTTGGAGTACTCCATATTTAATTATCCTAGGTTGTGATCTATAGATTTTTTCTTCCCTGGATGACATGCAGATCTGAGTCAATTCAGTATATTGTTCCCTTTTGTCCAAGTAGGATTCAATAAGCTTGAGAACATTCCCACGGATCCCATAATGATGTAGTTTTTTAATAAGTAGTTGGTGATCTACATGGTCAAAGGCTTTTGTCATGTCCATATAAATGGCACACGACAAGTTTCTTTTATCTAGGTTAATAATAGCGTTCCTGACCAAATCATAAATTGCCATGTTTATCGAGGTACCCTTTCGAAATCACTTTTGTTCGTTAACGAGTATTTTATGTTTATCCAAGAAGTTATACATTTTGTCATATATAATGTTTTCAAAATTTTTGGAAAAAACTGATAACAATGCAATTGGACGGTAATTAGAGGCAAGTTCTTTGTTGCCCTTTTTATGGTCAGGCTTGACAATGGCTGACTTTAAGTTACTTGGATAGATTCCATTAGCGAGACTCAGGTTTATTATGTGGCTCAAAGGCACAGCGATTGAGTGAGCGACTGATTTCAGGACCTTTGTATTTATATCATCGAAACCAACACTACTTGTATTTTTTAAAGATACCACAGTTTTTAGCACGTCTTCGGGCGATGTTGGGGACATAAACATTGAGTTCGGACTATTAGGCATTTTAATGTGATATATTCGCCCAATGTCATTTTGGCTACTTATTTCGTCAATAAAGAAGTTATTGAAGGCATTGGCAATGTCGGTGGGGTCTGTGAAATTTTCCCCCGTTACCTGTAATTTGGTTATTGGTTCTTTTGGCATGATGTGTCTTGATTTGTTTATTATTTGTCACGTTGCCTTCGATTTATTTTTTGAAGATTTTATGAAGAAGTCGTTTTGAGAACGTTGTGTAAGTCTTATAACATTCTTCAGTCTCTTACTGTAGGTTTTAAATGCTAATTTATTTAAATTATTCTTATGAGACTTATATTGCCATCTATATTACCTTGGCTATATAAATATATAGGTATCGAGTAGGTACTTTCTGCAATACCAACACTCAACAGTACAGAATCACACATTTCCTTGCCTTTCGGTAACCTTCTCCGACCGACCCGACGACAGCGAGAAAAACAAATGTTCTGATTTTTTGTCGTTATTCTTACTACCCGCTGCGATACAGTACGTTTTAGCTTTCTTTGGTTTAGGCATATTTGTTATTATGTATGCATTATTATGAGGCGAATGACGATGCAAAACGCGAACGCGTGCGCTCCGTAGCTGCTGATAGACCGTCTAAAGACGGCCGGCCGGCATGTAGTTGTATCGGCGCGACGAAATCACAGTGCGAACCACCCCTGACAATGCCTAAACGCGGGGTTTCCATGTGGCGTCGTTAAAATGACAGTGTGTGAGTTTGAACCGCCGGAACAAAGCCTAAAGAACTATACTAGCTGCCCGCATTTTATAATATCGCCCTTTTATAGCTACTTTCACACGGTTTTACTGAAGTCATTATGTTGACAGTATTAGCTAATTAAATATTATTACTACATCATCAAGCAAATAACATTTTTTACTTGATGTGTGTGGCACTAGCAGCCAGCCTGTAAGTAGGTACATCAATCCAGTTCCTATACGGTCGGTAGGTATTTGTATTCATTTCTGTGAATAAAAATACAAAACGAAGTGCCGGAATTAAGCGAGGTCTATTCAGTTAATTGAGAGGAATTGGAATCGATTTTGTATTGATCGCGTATGGTCGTTCTGACGCGTTAGCCTTGCGGAAGCGAGTGCTAGTAAGAAATATAAAATCTATTCTAGTTTATTAGATGTAGCCTAATATACCCTCTGGAATGTTGTGTTATCAATACACGTGGTTTTCCATATGCGGTCAAAGGTAATGGGTTCTACAGAATGACCTTTTAGCTGTAACTAAAAAGTTAATGGTGTCTGAGTATCAGAAATTCGATGCAACGAAAATTCGGCGAAACTATTGTCCGTGAAAGAAGGGGAGACCGTATACATGGAAAACAGCCAAAATTCGGGAAGAAACATTTATGTTTTTTTACGGGATACGAATAGCGTCACAGGAATTAAAGGTTACTACCAACTATGCCAATTAACCAAATATCGGTCAATAAGCTCAGCACGGGTATCACAGGACAGCCCGCGATCTAGCTCTGTCGCGGTGAGATATATTATCCGTCTCTTTCTAATTAGAACGATTAGAAAGAGACGGATAGTCTATGTCGCCGCGACACAGCTCGCGGGCGGTCTTGTAATAGCTGTGCAGTAATACCTAAGTGGGTGTGAAAAAAAATACCTTTAATACACATATAAAAGAAAAACTATACATATAGTATATAGATATTTTTCTAGCACGAATCGTGTACTGTAAGTGTTTGACAAAATGAAAACATCGATAAATCTGATGTCGATAGTTCCTATCTCAATATTACAAAGAACTACTAGGTACCACACAAAGACTGCAAACAAAATGGTATTCACCTTTTTTATTATTTAGAGAGAAGAATAGCGATACGAAGAACAGCTAGTGTACGATTTTTTTATTTAATCATCAAATATTTATAAAAATGTTTATAAACCAAAAATGCGACTAACATCGCTATTGGAAGTCATAATTACCTAATTACTCTTATCGTCTCCATGCTAAAAATATTTGAATAATAGTTTACGTAACACCCCTCGTATCTTGAAATAAAGATACGAGGGGTGATCCAAAAGTTTTGATAAGCAGCATGATTTGGTCTCGTGATTGTTTTGAATTGATTTCGTGATGATAATTTGTGATTGTCATTCCTACTGTGCCACTATTCAATGATAACCTAAAAACTTAAAAAAAAGATTTCATTCATTTGTTGTTCTTTAATAGCTAAATAAATATGATGGTATAGAATATATTCTGACGTCTGTAAAATGGGAGGATATTTTGTTACATGTTAGGGGCGGTGTTGGCAAAATTCTGGTGCGGTAATAAAAAAAGTTTATAATAACATTAGAAGTTTATTCATTTGGATGCCACGAAATTAATAAATCAAACTCATGTCATCATTTTTTTAAGGCACGGCTCACGTAACAAAATTCAAGGTAGGTTTTTCTGGCCATCAATACATATTTTTTAATTTATTTAAATAGGGTGGACGTAGGTGACAAAAGTATGAATATAAATACGAAGGGAGAGTGATACATCATAATTCTATAGCAATTAAGCGAGGCCGTCTCAGAAAAAAACCAAAGAAATAAAAAACCAATTCTATGAGTTTTTTTTTTGGCTGAGCTTGCCGATTACCAGGGTTGTTTTTCAGGCTTGTGAATTCTATAAATCTAGTTAGCTACCTTGTAATCTAGACCAACGCTTTTACTATTACTTCTTATTCTTAGATATGGAAAACTCCTCAATAAAATAGGTGCAATTGCGTTGTTGTAAAAACTAAGCTTCATTTCGTCTATGCAGTTTTTTTTTTTTTTTAATAATATAGGAGGCAAACGAGCAGTCGAATAACCTGATGGTAAGCGATAATCGACGCCCATGGACACTTACAACACCAGAAGAGTTGTAGGTGCGTTGCCGGCCTTTAAGATGGGAGTACGCTCTTTTCTTGAAGGCTTGAAAGTTGTAACGGTCCGGAAATACCGCAGGCGACAGTTCATTCCAGAGTTTGGCTGTGCGAGGCAGAAAGTTTCGGGAGAAACGCACAGTTGAGGACTGCCAACCATCTACGTGGTGAGAATGGAAAAGCTGTCGCGTAAGGCGATGGCGTAAGGAAGCGACGGGGATTAATCCGAACAATTCTTCGGAACACTTTGTACATGCGGTAGAAAATGCAAAGCGAGGCTACATCTCTACGCAGTGCTAAGGGATCAAGCCGATCGGAAACACGCTGGCAGCCGACAATTCAAATCGCTCTCCGTTGAATGCGGTCTAGAGGGAAGAGTTGGTACTGAGGAGCCCCTGCCCACAGATGACAACAGTATTCCATATGTGGACGGACCTGCGCCTTATAGAGCTGTAGGCGGTGAGCCGGCGTGAAATACTGTCTCGATCTGTTGAGCACACCGAGCTTCATCGAGGCTAATTTGGCCTTACCCTCCAAGTGGCCGCGGAACTGGACTTCTTTCGAAATGTCGACGCCAAGGATACCGATGCTGGCTGTGGCTGCTAGGGGAGTGCTCTCAAATCGTGGAGATGCCGGAAACGCTAACTTTTTTGCGGTAAATGCACAAACTTGTGTCTTCGTGGGGTTAAAACGGACTAGATTAAGTCGGCCCCATTCTGAGACTTCTTTTAGGGAAGACTCAATTTCAGAAACAAGTTTGTTTCGACTCTCAATGACGTTTATATGTAGCAAAGTTTTTTTTTATATGTAGCAAAATTAAAACTTGTTTAATATATTATATAGGTAAGTAAATTAATAAAGATTGTATTTAATAATTAAAAATGATATGATACGGAGAACTTCTGTTTTTAATACCGATTATCAAAACTTTTGGATCACCCCTCGTATGTCACAATTAAAACATCGATAAACTAGTATCCAAAGGAAGTCACTAATGTCAAACCGTTCGTGCTAGAAAAATATCTAGGTATATATTATCACAAGAGCATTGAAAATAGACAGCAGCTGGATCAACTGCTTAGCGTGCCTTCCCAAGCACGGAAGCGCTCATTTATATTAACCACAAGTGATCTTAATAAACCGATATAGCCCTCCGAATCGCTAAACTTAAGTGGCAGTGCACGGGTGGGCGGGGCACATTGCACGTAGAACCGATGGCCGTTGGGGCGGAAGGGTTCTCGAGTGGCGACCACGTACCGGAAGGCGCAGCGTGGTTGGCCCCCCACAAGGTGGACTGATGACCTGGTAAAGGTCGCGGGAGTCCGCTGGATGCGGCGCAGGACCGGTCATAGTGGCACTCTTTGGGGGAGGCCTATGTCCAGCAGTGGACGTCTTTCGGCTGATGAAGATCTTAATAAAACCAGCGATTGCCACTATGGTACAGTCAGCAGCAAAAGTAGCTGAGCGAGCCAAATGCTTAAAATAACCTACACACTACTCTAATGCTAAGAAGACAAGAACTGTCTAGATCATTCTGAGCGTGTTATTTTGCGTAGCTACTTCTGCTGCTAAATGTATGACGGCTTGCCGCTAGCTACTCAATTTGAGTTAGTCTAGTGCGCGTTCGGTACGTTACATGATTATCTACAAATCAAAAAAATCTTAGTTCGCAAATGACGTCGCGGTCCGCCAATTTTATCTTCCCCGATTTACAAGCCCGCGTCCTTCTTATCAATGTTGCTCTCTTCTGCATCCTGTACTAAGTTCCACCCCCGGTTTCATCCATTTGAGGGATGATTTTCAGGATCAAAAGTATCCTACACCTATTCTCATCCAGGCTAAAGACTATTTGTCTATCCATCATACAAGTTCATCTTAATACGTAGGTATTAACCACTCACTTGCTTGTGGCAACCACAGTTGCCAATTTCGCGCACCCCTAAACTGATGGTGGCAATTGTGGTTGCCATGTGAAGTATGGACTTCATTGATAAAGAAAAATTTAAAGCAATTTAGGCTACCTTTTTTTAAAATCCGAAAGCAAGTGAGTGGATATGATAGATTAGATAGAGCAGTTTATGTGTGACTGAATAACAAACATCCAAACTATCACACTTATAATATTAGTATGACCTTTTCCGCAATAAAGGGCGTCTTTTACGGAAACATGACCCACTGCGATTGTAGAACTTTGCTTGCCACCACCCCGCGATACGTTTGCAATCAGCTGACTAAAGGGTCGAACACACAGCACCGTCGCGGTCGCGCGGCGCGCCCGTCGCGGGCGCGCAGCGCGATATTTCCCTACAAACCGCTAGCGTGGTCAAACAGGCTGCGCCCCGTCGGCAACGCGCCCCGCTTCTGTCGCGCCCCGCCAGCCTCCCGCCACGCGCCCGCGATGGGCGCGCCGCGCGACCGCGACGGGTGCGCGGCGCGTCAGTGTGACGCCAGACAGCGGAGCGCGCGGTGCGTACGTGATGCTGGCGGGTCGATGGCGCGAGGCCAGCGCGGGACGCGCGCGCGTTGCTGGCTGGTTGATGGCGCGATGCGCGCGTGGTCTGTGTGACCGGCCGTCCCGCGCGCATCACGCGCTCGTCAAGCCCCGCTACCGTCCCGCTGGCAGTCTGTTCGACCCTTAAGTGTAGTGCGGCAATATTATTTCGCGTTCTCACTGCGGGTTGCATTGCGCTCTCTTTGAAGGCCGCAGAATAATCTCCTTAATACTCGTATCCAAGCCAGCTCAGTAATTCACGACTGCGCCCTCACATTACGCAGAGATTGAATTTATGTATCGAGTTACTTTTGTCCACGTTTTATATTAATGATTGTAACATAAAACTTTTCTTACATTTCGTTTTATAAAACCCAATATTCATGCTCTTTCATCCGGAGGTCCTTTAGAAGTTATTTGACGTTTATAATTTACATATATCTTAGAAAGTCTATTTTTTATATTGACGAACTCAATGTATTTCGGGCGCTGGCTTATACACGCGCGTCGAGCTAAAGTGTCAAAACGAGCAAGCGCAACATATTATAATGAAATTGGAATGTTTGACGTAAATCTGAGGATTAACTTTTCGAACGAGCGTTAACATAATTCAGCTGTCATTTTCCCTTACAAATAAATATGTGTTTGTATCTTACATATTGTTGCAGAAGTGAGCGTGCTCGACCAGCACCATGGTGGCAGGTGACGTGACTCGGCGCGCGTCGCTGACCGCGCCGTCCATGCACCGGCGGCCCTCGGCGCGCCGCGGCTCGCTCATTAAGAACCCACAGACGCAGTCTAAGGTACGAACGTGACGAGTGTAGGTAAATTGTGGCAGCACCATGTGGCGCGTGACATGACTCGGCGCCGTCCACGCACCGACGGCCCTCGGCGCGCCGCGGCTCGCTCATCAGGAACCCACAGACGCAGTCTAAGGTACGAACGTGACGAGTGTACATTGTGGCAGTTCCCGTACCTTGATAGCGAGGTACACGTACTTCACCACCGGTAGTCACGACTCGGCGCCGTCCATTATTAAAAAACACTCAAATTGTTTCATCCATTTGGGACTATGACGTAGACTGACACGCGCATGTTAAACTTATAACACCCCTCGTTCGCTTTGGGGGTCTAAAATTATTAATATTACCTTTTGAGCTACCACAACCCTACAAAGAGATGTACCTACAACTACAACGCTATCGAGCTACATTTTACTTAGTGAGCGCAGCGAATAGGTACATACTTACCAGATTCTATCGTTAACATTAATCTCCGTTTTGCTGCGAAGATTGAGAAATATATTCAGCTAGGTCCGCCCTGTGCTTCACACGAAGTACTGTACACAGATTTGAATTACACATACGCGCCTTGTATATTTCCACCCGTTTGGAACCCCTGAGTTTGGTAATTAATGATGTAATAAACGATTCCCTCCTACAAAGTTAATCGAACGAGTTTAAGTATTCGGCAAGATTCACTGCCGCAAAGTAACTTCAGCTTCACAATCATGCAATCTTCAAAGTTGCTCGATGCCGAAATGTGCCGAAAGTTTTGCAGTAATTAAAGCACTTGCGAAACAGGAAGTGTGGAGTGACCTTAAGCGATGTTTATACTAAGGTATGTAGAATTTTGTTATTTAGGAGGAGTGTGTTTGTGAAAGAGGAGAGATCCAAAACGGACACTTTCTTCTCCCTTACTAACTAGTTAAGCCAGATATTCACTAGGTAGTGACTAGAATTCGCAGGCGTGTCTTTTTAGGGTTCCGTACCTCAAAAGGAAAAAACGGAACCCTTATAGGATCACTTTGTTGTCCGTCCGTCCGTCTCTCGAGGCCCTTTTTCTCAGGAACGCGTGGAGGTATCAAGCTAAAATGTATACCAAATACTCAGGTCTACTGTCTCTTGGAGCTGTGAAAAAATCAAACTTCTAAGCCAACTCAATCAAAAGATACAGCCGTTTACGCCCCAAATTTTCGAAACTCGCAAGGGAATCAAAGCCTACAGGGTACTTCCCATGAACTCAGAATCTTGAAATTTGGTACGAAGCAACGTCTTATAGCACAGATAAAGGAAAAATTGCGAAAACCGTTAATTTTACGGAACCCTCGGTGCGCGAGTCCGACTCGCACTTGGCCGGTTGTATATTCCTTATTTTAAATTTCGAAAAACTGAATCATCAGTAAATTACTGTATACTTTATTATTGAACCTGCTAACAAATTTCACGAGAATCGGTTGAAAAAAGCGACCTGTAGATATGAACAAGGCTCTAAAACTCAGAAAAACTTTGAACCAAAGTAACAGAATTCGATTTCCAGTAAGTACTCGTAGAAACAGACACGACCGACAGATTATTGTACTAGAGTCTGGCAAACGAAAGCGTGACCTGCGAAAACGTGGCAAATTTCTTAAAATTTACATATGGTATTACTAGTTATAGTAGGATTCTTTTTTACAAATTCCTTGAATATTTTTAAGATAATCTGTAAACATAAGAAAAAGTAAAATCATTATCGTCAATATTATTATATCAAATAATCAGCCGACAAGGATTAAGATTACAAAGTCATACTAACCTAAAAAAACCGACATCGCATCTAAACATTGTTGTTTCTCTTGGAAAACAACTTCTTTCTTCTCTTGTTTTTGCTTGAACTTACTGATCACAGCATGTAGCAGCTTTCGCACATTACACATTGTTTTACCCATATTACGGCAATTATAAATGCAAAATAATTGAGTTAACAAAATACTGATAAAACCAACCAAAGACTTTGACGTGCCTTTGACAGATCAATAATGTTGCCACTTTTAAAAAAGCCCAGGTCACGCTTTCGTTTGCCAGACTCTAAATGAAAATGTATAAAGACGAGACTGCAGGTATTTTTCCCGCCTTTACGTCTGGAGAACATTCATCTTACATTTTAAAGAGCTATTTATTGAGAGCATTTCGTTTTCAGTAATATAATTTTGACTACCACGTCGGTGGTAAAAAATAAGCATCTGTTTACCTGATAGAGAGCAACCAGCGTAACCGGCGGACGCTTGCGGCTCTAGTAGTCCGGAAGAGTCATAGGCACGTTGTCTCTTTATTGGTTTGAGAGTTCGCGTGTTAACAACAAAATATTAAAGCAAGTGCCTCGATCTCAAGCCAGCGCAGTGCATCAGATTTAGGTCCTCGTTCCTAAGGACAATAAAGCCTAATGTTTGTGTCTTACGTGGATTAAGTTAGTATTGCATGCGAAAATAGTATTTTATGCAATCGTTATATAATATATGCTTTTTCAGTCGTTTAGGCCACGAAGCTTGCTGAATGGCCTAATTAAGGTACGAGACTTAAAAAGCTAATTATATAACTATTGTATACAATACTTTTTTTACGAGTCAACTGAACTAATTAAACAAACTTGGTATCTATTGAAAACAAAGTGCAACCAACGGCTTTTTCTTTTTTGTGCGTTGATCCTTTTGACTTTCCCATGACGGCGTCCTATTGGTCAAATACATTATAGTTCAGTAAAGGCGCCACGTGATTGGTCAATTTCATTTTAGTTGTCTCAACAGTTATGAAATGTTGAGTTGGGAGCTCCATAGTAAAAAGTATGTGAGTTATGTTTGGTGTACGAAGTCCTAATTCAAACATTACGGCGATTACATCTCGGCGAGTATAATTTTTTTTTGATGTATTTAAGCCCTTAATTAACTTTTGACCACAGGGAAAACGGCTTTTGTTTTTTGACTCTGTATGCCCCATCTTATCTATTGGAATTCCTAAATAGAGTATTTGACAATTATAAAAGAGAAATATATTTAATTTTAACTACTATAAACTAGAATTTTAGCCAGTACATTAAAATTTAATTTAGTTAATTGGTTAAGCATAAAAGCATAATACAAAATTATGTAACCATAGGAAGAGCGGCGCCAACCAAGACGAGCATTTTTTGCCTACCGGGTGGCTCCATCGGCTTAGATTATATATAGTCCTCCTTGTCGTATCCGACGACGGCGACCCTTACATTTTTTTCTGATGAGCACGTATATGGCTCGCAAAGCCGAACTTAATTTTAAATGTTCGGTCACATTGCGTGCAGTGGCCCTGGTCATTGTAAGTATAAGTATAGGATGGTTTGGGTCGAGTCTTCCGTAAATGGCGCTGTTGGTCCTGGTGTTCAAGCCGAGCTACTTCAAAAGATAGTTCGATAGCTACACCTTTTCCGACTTTATTACGCCATTCCGGTCTCACAGACGCGACCTCCTCCCAGCCCTCAGCAGGTATATCGCAGGCTTTGAGATGACGTTTTAATACGTCCTTGTAGCGCAGAAACTGCCCCCCACGATTACGCTTTCCATCCTTGAGCTCGGAGTAGAAGACAGATTTTTGAATATACATATATTACCAAACAACAAAACTTACAAAAATACTCTAAATAATATGAAAACTATATAATTACTACCAATTAACCAAAAATTAACTACATACATTTTTTTGATTTAAAGATTTTGAAATACTTAAAGAGCAAGAAACGGACGCTATTTGCGACAGAAAACGGTGACGTCACTAGTCTGTGTTTCCTACAAACTTCTTCTTCTTCCTTCTAACACAGGGTTCATAAAAAGTTGATGAGTTGATTGTCAGTCAAATATCGTATTCCAATGATGATCAACTCATCAACTCAACAACACTGCTGGACATAGCCCAAAGAGTACCACAAAGACCGGTCCTGCGCCACGCGCATCCAGCGAACTCCCGTGACAGCAGGCCCCTATTTCACCAACTCGACAATTGTTACCTGACAACGACATTCTCCGTACATTGCTGGATCCACAAGTAACCTAGCAACCACCTTGACTGCTAGAACAAGCAATGCGTGGCGAATTGTCAGTGTCAGGTGACAATTATCAAGTTGGTGAAATAGGGGCCAGGTCGATCACGTAACGCATTGTACGTATGTTAGGTAGATCTGAATATCAATTATTATATGGAAAAATGACAGTTGGATCTACCTAACGTGCGTTCACAACGTTACGTGATTACCCCTCGTCATCACTCATCAGTCCACCTTGTGGGGGGTTTGCCACGCTGCGCCTTCCGATACGTGACCGGCAAATATCGAACTATTTATACCTACTAATATTATAAAAAGAAAAAGTCAGTGAGATTGTAAGTTTGTAACTAGTAGGCCAGTCATATTTGACCAGAAAAATCACTAAAATCGCAAGCTAACGGCTAGTTGTGATTTTTATATATGTTGTTAGGACCACTACCTGTACCGTACCTATATCCAAGTTTGCAGCTGCGAGAGACCTTTTTTTTTTTTGACGCTGGGGAAATGTGTTGCACATACCCCCCGGCCCGGGGAAGGCCATAGTGGGGGGTTATGTGGGGATCTCTCCTCCCTTAACCCCCTCCGCATGAAGCGGAGGGAGGGGAGGAGCCTACCCACTAAAACCCCAGCGGCGTCACCCTCTCCTGCCGTTAAGGGGGCGTCGTGGGATGCAGCATTACTTACCATGACGACCCCCGGCGGCCCTGGCTACTAGCCACCAGAAATGAGGCTACTAGCCTCATTTCTGGTGCGATGAAGCAGAGAAACTCCAAGCATAGCCCTCTCGATTGCCCTTTGGGTGAGTGAGACTTCA
Organism: Epinotia bilunana; assembly: GCA_947049275.1. Lineage (NCBI taxonomy): Eukaryota > Metazoa > Arthropoda > Insecta > Lepidoptera > Tortricidae > Epinotia > Epinotia bilunana. The sequence continues at coordinate 8,864,570 of OX346263.1, read as the reverse complement.
TTAGAAACTGTATTTGTGCCCGCAGGAGGTGCCGTGGGACATCATCGACCGCTGCGCGCTCCCGATCGTGCTGTGCCACGCGCTCGCCGTGGTGCTGTCCACCGTGCTGAACGCGCTGCACCTCAGCAGCATTTCTGTCTTCACGCTGTTCCTCTGGTTCGCGATCTCCATCACCGGCTCGCTCTGGTTCTACCACAATCTACAGGTAACCAATAAGTTTTTTGTTACATAAGTTAGCCTCGAAGCCACTGTAGCCGAACTGTAAGGCGATCTGGAGGTCGCGGATTCGAACCCTGGCTCGTACCACTGGGTTTAAATTAAAACAATTGTACGAAATAGCATTTGATACTGAATAGTGGCTATTCGGTGAAACAAAATTTGAGGAAACCGGTCTGATCCCATTAACACATTCACTACCAATAATCGCTACGCCTACGCGCTACGCTCGTAGCCGATTCCGTGGTTTTTCTCGTATGTAGCCGAAAGCGACTACGGCGTAGGCGCCCGCTAGGCGGGTTCCTGGTGGCAAAAGTGTTAAGGTTTAGTTTTTCCTCTGGGTTGGAAGGGCAGATGGCAGTCGGTTTCGTAAAACTGGTGCCTACGCCAAATCTTGGGATTAGGTGCCATACCGACCCCGGGCTCGTTTGTGACACTACCGGGTAAAACGCTAGAAGGATGATAACATAAGTTAGCCTCGCCCTCACCTAACCTTTTTTTAATAGCCTTTATTGTGATTCCCTCTTTTCCACCTCTCGTTTCGGTCGTTTGTTAGTCTCCGCCAATCCGCGCAAAACGTATCAAGGGCGTCCTGCCATCTCCATTGCGTCTCACTCGGTCGCAAGTTTCAGGAAATTTTCCTGTAGATCCCTCCCGGAGACAGTTGTTCTTCCCGTTTAACCCCGTTTTCGATGCGGACGTCGTCATTCTCAATTCGCACTGGACCACAGCCCATTCCAAATGGGGTGAATAGGAAGTGGCGACGATTTAAACCGAATCGTTGTGTTTGCACAATTTGCGTAGCCTTGTAAGTTTATACACCCCGGGCATAACCTCCGCGCTCCTGATAGAGTTAGCGGTGCCTGACTCAATTTAGGGTAAAAAGGAGATTACATTGTTACATCCCCGGATTTAAACACATTTCCACCAAATTCATCTCGTATGAACTCGCTCACACGTAAATTAAAATGGGACTCGGTTCTGAAATTAAGTCTGTTGAGATAAAGGGGCGCTCTGCTTAGTCGCTTTAAGTAATTTCGCTTGGCGTAATTGACTTGATGTTTAAATTTACATTTAATGAATGATATAATAAGATATTAATGAGTTAATAAAAAATATTAATATGAACAATTAATGTACTTAATTAAATATAAAATAAAAAATAACTTGCGTTTTGAATAAATATTAACCAAATCGTAATTTGTACAGTCAGAGGTATTATATACGTACACAAATAAGGCAATCAATATCGGTACACACCTTTATGGCATCCCAAGTAACATTTATACCTGTATAAAGGTTGTACAATGAAATCTTTTTTAGGGTTCCGTAATCGGTTTTGGATATATTGACAACGCTGAAATAAGAAAACTGGAAAACAATTTATAAGTCGCTTATAGATTTTTTAGATTCAAACAGGTCAAAAAACACTTTTATTATAATATATGATAATATAAAAGTGAGAAAAACTAAACAATTACTTCGTGGCTATTGTCGACTCATGGGTCGTTGATAGCCTTTTTAGGGTTCCGAAGTCAACAAGGAACCCTTATAGTTTCGCCTTGTCCGTCTGTCTGTCCGCAATCACGCCGACAAAACAGTACAATAAAATCTTTGTTCGTCTCATGTGTGTCGTCGTCCCCGCCCCCGGCGACCATATTATATTATTGTTAATATCCGTTGTAAAAACAGATCTTTAATTGCGTAAGTATTAACACGTTAAAAGGCACGCGGCCCGGCAGCCTAAATACACTGGTGTGGAGACATAAGGTACAATTGTGTCTCCGAGGCCCCAATGGAAAGAAATACGAAATTCTTTCAGCGGGGGGCACGGGGTCGTAGTCTAACCCTGAAGCCCACCCGGCGCGTTTCACCGCTGCGTAAGACCGACTCGATTTCAGACAGTTTTATTCCTTATTTAATAAATAGCTTCCGCTCGCGACTTCGTTTGCGTGGACCCGAGATAAAGCTATTCTATATAAATTAATATCTTCGTCCAAAATTTCATCCAAAGCGGTTGAGGCGTTTAAGCGTCATTGAGTAACAAACATCTAAACATCCAAACATCCAAACTTTCGCATTTATAATATTAGTAGGATAGGATTATCCTTTACTTTATATTTTATCAATTAATTTTTCACTATGTTCACCGTAGCAAAAATCGTGAAACCTTATTTTTAAACTTAAAATACCTGCTAGAGTCTGTCAAGCGAGTTGTGTCCCTGGCCTTTTTGCAAATCCTACTAATATTATGAATGTGAAAGTTTGGACTTCAATCAAGCAAAAACGGCTAAACGGATAAAAATGAATTTTGTAATACATATTATTTAATACTTTTATTCCGGAAACCATCATCTAAAGGGGCGAGCGTTTGTAAGAAGCTACGATATAAACGTTACACGCGGACGAAGTAAATCCGATAACTATGTGCGTCGTTTATCCTTGAAAAATAACAGAATACGAAATTAAATCTGCAAAGAAACTCCCACATTTGGAACATTATGGAGAATTTTATTTGATATACTTCCCGCGCAATGGCTTAGTCAGCATTTCACCGCCCACGCAAATGGTTCGCTGGAACATTGCCGAACCATCCACTGAACCAAATTATACTAAACAACACTGTTTGATGGAGTCTTATTTTGAAATGTCATCGCTATATGATCGATATAGCCAATGTCAGAAAAACATGTAAAGAAAACATTCCTACTGATAATAAGAATTAAAGCGAAATTGACTTTAAATGTTGAACTGCAGAAAAAAATATCTAATTCATCATTGAAATAGAAAAACAAAACTAAACGTAAGTTTAAATATTACTGTCACTATTTTTACCACAAAATAATTAAACCTACTCGTCGCTAATTACGACAGACTTGCGTTGGTGGGTTGGTGGGCTTCAGACGATTTTTCGCTACAGTACCTACTACTATGGAGATACTACCATAGAAACTTGACAAACTTTCCATACATTTCGATTTTAACGAACACCACTTACACCTAAAGGGGTCGCGTCATGGAAACGGTTGAAAAACAATGTGTGTTGCCATTCTCTATATGGTCTAATAGTTAGTATAGGTAGCGAATGGCACTCTAAACTGACGTAAAACTGCTGATTTAGAAAATAATAACGTTTATAAAAAGAGACACATTTGATCTATTTAAAACCTGGATACCCGGGATTTGATGAAATAGATTACGTAATATCAGTATGATTCTGTAGGTACACGTACGGTCAGCAGCAGAAATAGCTTCGCGTATGAAAAAGGGTAAAATGAGAGAAACGTACAGAAATCTCTCTCTATTATAATGCTTGTCATGATAATTTGAGGTCTTTGCCCCCGGAGCTACTTCTGATGACGGAGGAAAACGCACTAAAATATATTTTTTATAAGGTATAGTCTGGTACATGCATAATAATATTAATAATGTACAAATTAAAATGAATAAATTATTTAATTTTCATCTTCGTCTAGATTAAGAAAAAAAATTGTTTTCAAGGCAAACCCCTACATGAATTTTACTAGTCATGCTTCAAAATATACACATATTGCTCTTCTAAATAACGCATACCTACTATATGATGTATAGAAAGAACCTTGACCAAGAACCCGGTCTCGAAAGTCGTCATATTTTTTCTTCGTATCTTTCTCACTGGAACACAAGTTTCATGTGCTCTGCCTACCCTTTTTAGGGATACAGGCGTGAATGTATGTATCTATGTATCGTTCTCACTTATTATTACTGTTATTGTTATATCGAGCCCGTAATGTCCCACTGCTGAGCAAAGGCCTCTCCCGTCTTTCTCACTTAATACTATTTAAGTATAAGAATAAGAAAATATTTAATTTTGATGAATTATATGTACTTAGTATCATTTTAATACTGAATCGCGAGCTTATTTTCAGTACAACATGAAACAATATTATGTTATCCGCAAGCTGCTCTGATGCTCATCAACTTCCAAATAAAAACTAATAGAGTGCGCAGAGAACAACAACACTTGATGTATTATGAACGCCCGTTGGTGATTAATTGCTTCATTATAGCCAAAACATTTAGTAGATATACGATAACTAGTTATAGAGGGGCGATACAATGTACCTACGGATTTGGAAGACGCCCAAGCGCCCACGCTGACGCGGAGTTAAATGGTGGATCTCTCGGGCATAGAAACCTCTCGAAAGCGCGCTTATTTAATTATCAAATGTATAAACGTATCATTTCAACCGTGTATTTCTTTAGCTAGGGAAATAAACTCGAATGGTTTTAACCAAATGGGAGTAGCAAATACAATTCTAACAATAAGAAGTAGAAATCGAAGAAGAAAACTAAGTATAAAATCCCTTTGTGATTCATTTTGATCCTACTAAAGGGCATAAGTATTGTCGAATTATCCGAACAATCTTATTTTTAGGGTTCCGTAGCCAACAAGGAACCCTTATAGTCTCGCCATGTCCGTCCGTCTTCGGCTTAGCTCAGTAACCATTACTACTAGAAAACTGTAATTCGGTATGGGTACTTATATAATTCAATCACGCCGACAAAACAGAAGAATAAAATCTTGAAAACCATTTTTTGGGGTACCTCCCGTACACCTAAAGTGGGGAAGTATTTTTTTTTCTCGTTAAACCCATAGTGTGGGGTATCGTTGGATAGCTTGTTCAAAAATATTATGGGTTTATAAACGATTTAAGCTTGCTTTTGGCTTTTTTACCCAAATTTTTCTTTTAGTCATGTCCCCCCCATATAACTAAGAAAGACAGGCAACTACGGAATTAAAAAAATCGGCCAAGTGGCGCAGTGTAGGGCCACTTGGCCGATTTTTTTAATTCTAACGTGGCTACGAATAACGTAGCGTAGATATCCGAATGATTGACTAGGTAGGTACTATCGGCTGCAAAAATGCATGGATACCTTACGGCCTAGTTTCGCTTGAATCATTCGTATTCGTTTATTAATGCCATCACATATACAAGTTATACAACATTTACATGATACCCCGGTGGGGCGCAACAGAAACTTACAATTATAACAAGCTTAAAACTATAACAATGAATTTATTACGAAAGAGAACTATACAAGTTTAGCTGAAAAAAAGTCATCCAAGGTATAGTAACATTTTCGTGCGCAATAATTAAACTAGATGACGTTGTTGGCGAAACTATTTGGACATACAGCGGAAAATAAGCACATTACTAGGCACATTAAATACCTATAAATTGACACCTGTTATCACCAGAAATATTCTTCTATTAATATAATTACTAGCAAGGCTGTAAAATGCTAATTTATATTAGCTGTATTTAAGTGCGATACCACTGGTATCTTAATGCTATATTTCAACCAGTAACTATAATGTTGTGATAGCTCAGTAGATAGAGGATATGTGCTATAGACTCAGCGGCCAAGAAAGACCGTGGATCAGATCCCAACTAACGGGAGGTTATGTTTTAGTTTTTTTTAATATTTATTGTATTTCTACAGATCAAAGTTTTTTATATACAAATATAAGTCAAAAAGAAAATGATAAATTAATAACTTAAAGAATTACAACAGCTTTTATGTTTAAATTAAGTTTATTTTGTTAACTACAGTTTTGTTAACGCTATTTTATATAGTACTTAGTAATAGTTACCTAGCCACTTTATTACATTTTTATCGAGATAATAGCTTAAGTTTCATTTCCAAAATTGGAAAAAGATTGAAGCTTCACCCCAATAAATATAATATTGACAATATTAACTTACAACCGGGGTTATCTAACATTCAAATCAGCCGAACGTATTAAGGTGTTAACTGCCATAATACATCTATACCTATGTGAGATTTTAACAATTAAATTGTGTTATTGATTTTTAAATAATCATAATAATTTTATTTGGGCTTTCACCGTTACTAACACATGTTTGATCTTATGATTATGAAGTTCAATAATAACTCACTACTTATCACATTTTAAATAGTAAAGGAATAAAAGAGAGTGCAAATGGCATATTAATACATTACGACTGAAACAATATTTAATTTTTTAATTTATCTAGGATAACCTGGTTTATATGTAATCCGCACTGTTTGGCCGACAGCATCTTCACTTTTTCTATGTTAGGAACTACGTGACCATTATCATGGCGCGTATTATTATAACATCATAAACTTAAACGGCCGTGTTGACTGGATTTAAAAACTTCACTCTATCACTCTACACTTCAGACAGTTAAATATCATAGGGCAAATTACAACCTTGTTTTCGGCTTCCGTTAGCAACGACGAACTGGGCTTTCCCTTGTGTGGAATGGTAGGTTATCCGCTTAATGAAATATAATGTAAAAATAATAGGTGGAAACCCATAAAAAATACAGTTTTCAAAGATAAGGAAAAGATCATTTTTAGGGTTCCGTAGTCGACTAGGAACCCTTATAGTTTCGCTTTATCTGTCCGTCCGTCCGCGGATAATCTCAGTAACCGTTACCATTAGAAAGCTGAAATTTGGTACTAATATGTATATCAATCACGCCAACAAAGTGGTAAAATAAAAAGTGTTTTTTTTATTAGGGTACCCCCTATACGTAACGTGGGGAGTGTTTTTTTTTCATTTCAACCCTAACGTGTGATATATTGTTAGATAGGTATTTAAAAAAGAATAGGGGTTTGCTAAAATCATTTTTTGATAATGTTAATATTTTCGGAGATAATCGCACCAGAAGTTAAAAAAAATGTGTCCCCCCCCCCCCTCTAACTTTTGAACCATAAGTTTTAAATTATAAGTTTTAAGTAGAACTTTATAAAAACTTCCTAGGAAAATTATTTTGAACTTGATATGTTGAATAGTTTTTGAAAAAATTACAAAATAATTTCTGAACTAAGTTTGTAATTTAACCGTATAAGCAGGTGTTTATTGTACCTGTAATTTCTACAAAATCACAATGAAATGACGTGCTTTCAAATAAAGTAAAAAAAACGGTGAAAATCGGTTCACGCAATAAAGAATTATCCCATAAAAATCATCTTCCATACTTTAAGCTCGCACGCAATAGTTTACTTAATTTGCCGATAGATGTCGCTGTACGCGGAACGCTCACATTGAACTAACCCGCTTCACTAGCTCTGCTTTCAACACAAGCACTTGTGCCGAATAACAAATAACGATTAAAATGTACAATACAATACAATACAAATACTCTTTTCATCAGTATCTGTACTGCCATACAAGCCGAAAAGCCGGGCTCGCCTTCCAAACTAATTCACGATTAAAAATCAAAGGTAACGAGAGCACTAACAATTTCAATTCGCGCTTCGCGCTCTCATTACATTTTTCAAATTATCAACATCGTAGTACAAAATTCGACCACGTACCGCCGCGGCGCGGCTGGCTGGCAGCACTGTCGCTGCAATGACGAGCCGACCTCGCTGGAGACACAGCTAGTCATCTCGCTCGCACGCGTTGGCTTGCAAGCGGGCTTCTATTCTAGCTATCTTTATCTCTTTCTTACCAATCAAGACTGCCTAATAATGAGATATAACTATTATAGGTTCATATAGCAAATAGTACGAGATTTTAAGCCGAGCATGCGTATGAAGTTGTACACAAGTCTAGTGAAATGCGAAATTCGCGCGTGCGCGTGTTGACGGCCGACTTCACTTCATTGCTATTAGTTGCAATTTTAATTTGCAATAGCTACATATTAGTAATCCGCGTTTGCAATTACTTTTGTTTGTTGTTGGTTAGACCGGTCAGTGCGGTCATTAAGTATTTTGTTTGCTGTGTTGTGGTTTCATCGGATTGAAGTATAACAGTAATTTCCAAAAGCATAACTATGAACGCTGTGATTTCTTTTAGTAATTTTGGTACACAGATAATTGAGACAGATGTCTTAATAAAGATTTATCGCGCCAATTATCCGAGGAAATTACAAAAACGTATGTCTCGGCTTGCCCTATTCTGAAACCCTAGGCACGCCACTGCTTTTCATCTCTCATACTCTGAAAACTCTGAAATGGCTTTCAAATAAAGTAAAAAAAGGATTTAGGGTTTTAGGGTTTTGTACTTAATATGTCAACTCAATGTAACAAATAGCCCATTTTTTTAACGCTTAAGTGGGGACACTTATTGTACGGACGAAAAACTACGGAACCCTACACTGAGCGTGGCCCGACACGCTCTTGGCCGGTTTTTTTTATTTAGACGAAAAACAGCTTACAACGCCATCCAGTGAAATTTTGCTAATCCTCTGAGGTTTACATTAACATCTATAATAATATTACACGTCGTGCTCATAGATGGCGTAGGATTCGGCGGACAAGCGAAACTGTTTCTGAATTGACCATGCACTTTTGCTGTCTGCTGTACCTACAAATACAAATACAAATACAAATAACTTTATTGCCCAAACACGATACAAAACAGCAATACAGAACAAAGGATAGGTAGATATTAAAACTAATTAAAACTAATTTCACTACTAACTAGAGATTGTACAGTTACATGAGACACATTACTGTTATATCATGTTGGCCATGGGTACCAACCTCAGCGTATGCTGGGCTTAAGCCCAGCGCTGGTTTTCAGTTTGGCCCCTTATAAGGGTTGTAATGATAATTCATGAGTGCGTATGCGCTATGCTAATTTGACGTTGGTAGAAAACTAAACTAAAATACAATTAATGCGTTAAATCGGGTAAAACATGCAAAAATAATTTGATTGGTTGAAGGCAGGTAGATTTTTTAAACTAACTTTTTTTATTTACTTGTAATACCTAGTAGATTTTAACGTCAATATTAGATTTTTAATCGATAATACCGCATATTCGATAACAGAAAAGAACCACAGCGTAATCGAAGCACACGAGGAATACTCATACAAGATTGGCGATAGGATAATTCCGGTGAGCGTATTTTCAGCGACTTTTGGCGCCTTCAGCAAATTGTGATAAACCGGCCAAGTGCGGACTCGCGCACGAAGGGTTCCGTACCATTATCAAATCAAATCAAATCAAATCAAAATAAATTTATTACCAAAAACACAAAATAAATATTACACAAAACAAGAACTTATAACTAGATACAAATATTTATTTAAGTGTTAGCTAATGGGTACCAATCTCAGCGTATGCTAGGTATGTAGGCCAGCGCTGGTTTTCAGGTCGGTCCCTATGACGGGGTCGATCGCAACCCCTCGAGCATGCAGACTTAAAATATTAAAAAAATAAAACAATACAATAAAAAGAAAATCAATTAAAAGTAAGCGCTAAAACCTCGTCAGTAAGTGGTGTTGTTGTGGAATATTACATGTGTTTGTGTTTATGTTTGTTTTATCTATTTATTTATTTGTTTTGTGTTTATCTATTTATTTATCTATATCTATCTATTATCTAAAAAAACAGTTAAAAAAAACGTTTGTTGTATGGGAGCCCCCTTAAATATTTATTTTATTTTGTTTTTAGTATTTGTTGTTATAGCGGCAACAGAAATACATAATTTGTGAAAATTTCAACTGTCTAGCTATCGCGGTTCTTGAGATACAGCCTGGTAACAGACAGACGGATAGACAGCGAAGTCTTAGTAAGTCCCGTTTTTGCCCTTTGGGTACGGAACCCTAAAAATGGCCCTCTTCTTTTTGCGTCCTATCCTCGTTTCTAATGACTTACTGCGATATTTATAGAGCCTTTATCCTTATCCGGAAGAAAGTTAGTTTGTGGAAAACACCTCATAAGTACCTCGTAGCATTAAACCTCTGGCAAGCATACTCGTTTCTAGTTGAAATCCCACTCGAAATAGCAACACATACAGCCACAGTGCTGCCTTGTAAGTATGTCAGAACAGTTGATTCAGTAGGTGGATTCCCGTGATATTCCTGAAATAAAAGCGCCGCCATCACGCCAGCGGTGAGCGTATAAATAACCTTTAACCCTTATCTCGGATGACTCTTTCTTTTAAGAGCCATAACAAGATGTTCTATGCGTGTACAATGCAACGCAAAAAATGTTATCTGTCAAAGACAAGCGGAAGACTCCGCCAAGACAAGCTAAAGGGCCCTACCTTCCTTTTCTCGAAACGTTTCGTCGTATATTCAAACCCACACAGAATAAATATGCATAATACTACTTCCTGAAGTCCTAGGAAGCTGAAATGTAATATACGGTAATCAATTAGATTGCTAGGCAAATCTGATATTTTTAGACTTAATCAGTGTACGTTCGGAGATTAAGACTCTGATTTACCAGTGAGTAGGTACCTACCTAGTAAATAAATACGGATAATATTGATTCAGGGGAACTGGCAAGTAATTTTTACATGCCATATAATTTACTTCGCTTGTAGTTAACTATGCAGGTAATCAAATTTTACAAGTCTGTTTTCCCCAGTTCTAATTGCTACTTTATCATTGTATTGTACGAGTATTTTATTTATTTTATTTTATTTATTGTAAAGAAACAAACAGTCTTACATAAATAAGTGTACAGACTACATTTAGCACAAAAACAGACCTATAGTTTCACAAAAGATAAACATCCAGAACGTTGCAATTTTTTTTAGACATCTATGCCTTTTCATGAATCAGTATATTTTAGGAATGATCACTGTGTTTCATGAAGCTAATGCTAATTACAGTTGGTATTTGTACCACTTGATGATGCAAACATACATAGTTTGTAACAATACAAAAATGAGTAGCTATTAGCAAATCGACTCTTTTTAAAGATGTTTATTATAAACTGAGTAGGTACCTACATTTATATATCCTTTGTAACCAATGTGTAATTCCTCGCATTGTAGGGGTGTACACGGTTGATGTCTCAAGTGATCGCCTAGCGTAACGCACAAGACGAGATTGCGAGTACATTCCCGGAGGGGTCACTGACTTCATTATTAGGTACTTTTTTACCGTCGGCTACATTCGTAATCAGTAAAGAGCTTGCCGTTTAATCTCATACGGAAATTTCGGTTCTAATTTACTCTCCCTGTTCCTGACTGTTAAGGACATTTTCTTTATGAATCTACAGGCAATGGCAAGTCAAGATAGAATGTATATGTTTTGTATTTAAGTACTTTATTGTACACAAGACACAGTTAAAAATACTGACGAAATAGTAACCTATTTATCGGCACAAAGGCGAACAGATACAGCACAGAACAGATATAGGTACATACGAGTCTAGTGTATATAACTATATAGATATATAATAGTAGTTCCGTCCAATTTGTTACTAATCGATTAGTACCTATTATATCGTTAATTTTCACATGCCCTTGCCTGATTTCTACCTATAACCATAATTCTCATATAATCTATCATGACAGAGTGGTCATTCGATAAGTTGCTTTCGGAGACAAGACTTTCAATTTAAAAAACACCGCATCCGTATTGGCTCATCCCTTCGGGAGTTACAATGTCTCAGACAGACACACAGATACACATGATAAACTTTATAACACCCTTCGTTTGGGTTTAAAAACAATTGTCACTGTGTCACAGTACGAGTAGATTCGTTTTTTCGGGAACACTATCAAAGACCAATGATTACTGCATCATTTATAAAATTACTCTAAATAAATAAGTATGACTTTATCGTTTAATTGCAGCAAGAAAACTATGGATATCGATACTTCAAGAATCAAGAATAGACGGTCTATTCGTAGAGCGACATCGGGTGAACTACACTCAAGTCGATTTTTGTTGATGATAATGATTGATGACATTTGTCCGATAGCTTGAGTTATTTCTTTTAACATTTCCATTAACTATAGAAAAAATAGTTTCTTTCTATCATAAGCAATAGCTGTAGGGGAGGTACCCTAAAAAAATCTTTTTCCAAATTTTATTGTACTGTTTTGTCGGCGTGATTGATTTATATACCCATGCCGAATCACAGTCTTCTAGTAGGAATGGTTACTGAGCTAAGCCGAAGACGGACAGACAGACGGACATGGCGAAACTATAAGGGTTCCTTGTTGACTACGGAACCCTAAAAACTCCTGTTTTCGAAGAGTTCCAATGATATCTTTTACAAGGATCTATTTGCATTCGACTATAACCTTCAATTAAACCCCAGGACACTGGTTCAATTGTCAATGGGATTGGTGCCTGTTAGCATGTAACTAACTAGCTAGTACCAGCGTGTAACTAGCTGGTACCAGCGTGTATACTAACATGCGGCACAGATGAGACTATAATTCAGGCACACTGCGGGCTATGTAAAGCATTCCCTGAAGCCCGCCTCGGAGATCTAATTCCGAACCTCCCACGTTAGCTCGCTAATAATATTGTCAACCGATTTTTTACACGAATACTGCTTCAATAGTTATTCAATTATATTATTTAACAGTTGACAGCCAGTGCAACACGTTAAGAATTAACGACCGGGTCCTGAAATAGTTTAACCTCTAACGCCCCGCGTCACGCATTCCATCAAACGCTGCATAAAATATTCATTCAACAGTTACCGGAACCTACATCAATCCACCCGTCAGCGTCTATTCCAACGATTAAGTTTTTTGCGTTATCCACGTTTGCCTATATAGGTGTACTTATAGTTTAATGTGATACATTTTGATCTCTAGTCGACCAAGTTACGTTACTTATTTCATTAATGATCTATAAGTATTACCCTATTGGTAATGCTTAAAATAAAATAAGTAATAAAGTAATGCGATCTTTTAAATTGGCCAGTCATATCAATATATCAATCATACATTTTACTGTTGAGTTTGACGACTGAGCAGCCATTCCAAGCACTAACTAAACTTCACCTGACTGTGCATTGCAGAGACGTGAATTATTATTATTATTTGTTATACATTATTATTATCTGTAATTCTGAATAAATAATACATTTTACGAGTATTCGTTGATATACCTAAAGACTGTATCGTTTAGTATAAATACAAATTGACTTAGCCGTTTCTTTTTGGTATCACATTTTTATTTCGAAATTACACATGTGTTTAATTAGTGCTATAATAAGGTACACATTTCGTCCTGGGAGCTTGACGTAAAGCATATGGTTTAGACAAAATTTACTCGATTCTCCCGAGTAACAATAACGATTTCAGATAAATACTACAAGAAAATCTACTATGTGCGAACAAATCGATATTACACCAAAAAAAACGTACTACGCGAGCCGCAATTACACATGATTCGTAAAGCGAAAGGCGAGAGAGAGATTTTAGAGATTATGGTATGTTATTTACGACAACTCCGACTTTGACAGCGTTTCTATCGACCTGCTCTAGTGATGGTTCAACGCCTCTCCGTCATTTCGCTTGCACCAGAAATTAAAGGGAATCCAAAACTTGGGGTGAGAAATCGTATTTATGTGAAAATTAAAATTTGCCACAGTTATTCCGCAGCTGCTCAATTGAGCATCATGAAGAGGACACTTAGATAACATGTTTAGGCAGCTTACTAACCTTTTGTTTTTTTTAATCGCACCAAGGAGTCAGTGAAAGATTCTCAAATTAAGCTCGATAGGCTGGTCCGAAATGAATTTGCTAGACGATATTGAAAGCATCATAATTCATAACATAAAGTCCCTAAAATAAAAAATAAAACCTTATATCAGATATGGCTTAAAAATACCCTCAGATCAAATCCCTAGAACATAGTAATACAAAATAATAGACAGTATATCAACAATTAGACCAGGTTTTATCTGTATTTATACTAAACGATACAGTCTCTACATTTCCAAGTTTGTGAAAAAACAAGTGAAAAACGGCTCTGACATGCATATTTGGTTCTATTGCTACTGTTAGTAGTTGTATAATCTGTTCTATTGATGGAACTGGTTGGATTTTATCTTCCGAGTTACATTTAACGACGGGTTTTCCGTAATGGATAAATAATCGTAATATAAAAAATCAGGGTTTAAAATAATAGAACGAAATGGACAATTTTTCCCATTACTTCTATTTCTAACTAAGCACAAATTTCAGCTTTGCTAAAGAATAAGTATACTTATTTAAAAATATATAATAAAAAAAATAAACAATAATGAAAACTGTTTATTTTATTCTTAACGGTTAATTTATTATAATGTGAACTACATAATCACGAGTGACTTTTGACTTAGGTTCGATTTTATGCATTTTTATGTTTATGTGCAGGTGACAGCAGCTGGAAAAGCAGTGCTGGTGACAGGCTGTGACAACGTGTTAGGCAATGCTTTGGCAAGAAGACTGGATGACCTGGGATACCACGTGTTTGCTGGTTTCCAGAGCAAGGCTGGGAATATCGACGCTGACATGTTGAAGGAAGACTGTTCAGGACGGCTACATACCCTGCAGCTGGACATCACTTCTGAGACACAGGTATATGAATATGTATACGCAGCCTTATTAAGCTAATATGTGCCCAAAGCAGTAATTCTTGCTCGTAGAAGTAAAAACAGTAAACTTTCCCACTCTATCCGTTTCTGTTTTCTTTGATTTTCGTTATTTTAATTAAATTTATTAAAAAGAAGACAATAAATATTACATTATAGAGCTTACAAAAGTCCGTGACCTTTAACAATCTTTAAATTACGTAAAAACCGTCTGTGGAAATGACATGACCCATAATAATTATCCATGTAATTCATGTACGGAAGTTTTCATTTATAATTGCGTTCTCATTATTACATAGCTACGTATACTTTGATTACGTTTGTCAACCAATCATTTGTAATCATATAATTCGGATAAGTAAGACTGTTGCACGTAGACGTAGAATAGACGAATTCGTTTGAAAGTGTATTGGTTACTAAGTAGTAGTACGCAAAGTCCTACCTATCGTTTCCAAGTCCTACTTTCAGAAAAACTTCCCACCCACAAAACGTTCCGTTCGGCGAAATCCCTTCAGCAACAAGACTCGTTAGCATAACCCTTCTGCGAAATGTACTTTATCTTATTAAAATAAAAAGTCTCGGCCATATTTATAATTACGGGAAAACATAACTAAGCAAATATATATTGTTCAAGTCATTTGGGTAATTGAATCCATTTTAATACGCTATATTCTTCATTTCGTGGCAATGTTGTTCTCTCTTTTGTATTTGTGATCTATGTGTGTGTATGTGCTATTGTCATGAATAAATGATATTCTATTCTATTCTGTTCTATTCTATTTTTACTTGTTGTGTGAGTTTGTATTTTTTACGTGGGTATTTCTAAAAAACTACGTTTTTGAACGGAAGGTTATACATATATTAAACTTTACATCTATTCTATTATTCATCACCATCATCATCATCATTATCAGCCAAAAGACGTCCACTGCTGGACATAGACCTCCCCCAAAGAGTGCCACAATGACCGGTGCCACCAAGATCCAGCGGACTCCCGCGACCTTTACTTTACCAGGTCATCGCTCCACCTTGTGGGGGTTATTCAAATATTATAAAGAGGAAAATTCTGTAACATTGTGGCTTCGTAATGTTGTACAACACTGTGCGTAAATTCCGAAATACTCATCCGATTACAAAAATATTATTCCGCCTGCGTATAAAACGTGTTTATCCCGCGGTTTTGCCTGCGTTATTTGCGATACGCGGGTGAAGCCGCGTGGGCAGCTTATATATTTATTTATTAACTTGTCAAATGACCAATTTTACAGAAGATGATTGGTGTATGACAATTTTTTTTTTATTATTTATTTAGAACAAAAACAGAGGCATAGACAAATATATATGTAGAACACATAGAGTATCAATACCAACATAGAACATAAAGCTCTGAAGGGTCATTATTATACATTATTATAATTTCCAAACGGAAATGTGATAGACTGTAATGAAAATGAAAATGAAAATGATTTATTTGTACAACATAGGTAAGTAACATAGGTTAGGATCTTAAATAATAGTTTTTAGAACCACTATGCTGGGCCGTTAGGCATACAAATTTTAGCAGTAATTAATGGACGAACATGGTTCTATTCCATTAATTACAGTCTAACAAATACTCATTTGTTGTGTAGTACGCTTTTTTTATAAGATGATCAAATAATTTTCGTTTAAAGACTACCGTATTTTCTACTTCTACAATGCTTTTCGGTACCTTATTGTAAATTTTAGGAGCCATTCCAAGTATGCTTTTCCGATATAGAGCAGTTTTTGATAACGCTCTATTAATTCTATACTTAAGGCGCGTACTCTTAAAACTTTGAAATAAATTAAGATTCAATCTAGCAAACATCGCAACCTCAAACACATAAAGACAGGGAAGAGTCAATATTCGCAAACTCTGGAAATAGGGCTTACAGCTGTCACATCAGTTTCGTCAATTTGCTGTCCTTTGTAGGATATGTTTAAACTACTTGCATTATTTGATCTTTGTTTAAATGACATGATTTTAGTCTTCTCTAAATTTATTCTTAAATTATTATTAGTAAGCCATTCAATTACAATTTCTAATGTCGCATTAATGTCATCCTCGTACGATTCTGTATCTTGAGATGCAAAAAGTATAGTGCTATCATCTGCAAAGAGGACTATTGGGTATTCTATGGCTTGTGGTAAGTCATTTATATAAATGATAAACAATAAAGGACCTAAAACACTCCCTTGTGGTACGCCATAGTTAATTTGTCTAATTTTCGATGAATAGGTAACATCAGTTTTCGTTTTAATACATATTCTATTGATTTGAGTCAATTGCTTACGGTTAACACCGTATGTGTATAGTTTATCCAAAAGTATGCGATGATCAACAAAATCGAACGCTTTAGACATATCCATATACAGGGCTGAAACTGGGACTCTATTATCTAAATTCCTTAAAACTACATTCATTAAATTAAAAATAGCCATGTTCATAGATTTGCCTTTTCGAAATCCCATCTGCTCTTGAGCAAACAGGTTATTCTTGTCAAAGTAGTCATAGATACCACTATGGATAACTTTTTCTATAACCTTTGAGAAAATAGGGAGAAGTGCTACAGGTCTCTAGCTGGCCATGTCTTCTCTATCATACATACATACATACATATAATCACGCCTCTTTCCCAGAGGGGTAGGCAGAGATCACGGATCTCCATTTGCTACGATCCTGACAAACCACTTTCGCTTCACTCACTTTCATAACATTTCTCATACATGCTCGTCGGTTTAGGGTACTTTTGACCTGGCCTTTTAGTAAGATTTCTCCAATTTGATCGGAGAAAGTTCGCCTAGGTCTTCCCCTTCCGACTTGCCCTTCCACTCTTCTTATATACACTCTCTTCGTTAATCTTCTTTCATCCATCCTCTCTACATGCCCAAACCACCTTAACATACCCTTCTCAATTTTCGTGACTATATCTCCATCAATTCCACACTTATCTCTTATAACACTGTTTCTGACTCTATCACTCAATTTCACTCCATACATACTTCTCAACGCTCTCATTTCTACTGCATTCACTCGGCTTTGATGTCTTTTCTGCCACACCCAACTTTCACTACCATACATAAGTGTGGGCACCAGCACTCCCCTATGCACAGCCACACGTGCTTTTTGTGATATTTTCTGGCTGGTCTTTTGACCTTTGGCCAAATACTTCTCGGCTATGCATCGTAAGGAAAAGACTTGATCCTTACAACCCATATCCTTTCTAAATCCTGCTTGTGCATCCCATACTTTCTCATCGGTCCCTTCCACTACTCTTTTAATTAACACTTTTGCATACAATTTGCCGACGATGCTGAGTAAGCTAATGCCCCTGTAGTTTTTGCAGTCAAGTTGTGACCCTTTCCCTTTGTAAAGAGGAACGATTACGGCCTTGCACCAGTCCCTAGGTACACGGCCGGTGCTGTAGCACAAATTGAAGAGGCGATACAACTGACTCGCTACGACGCCATGTCCTGCTTTCAGCATCTCGGCGGAAACTCTGTCATACCCTGCCGCCTTACCCGATTTCATTCCTCTGCATGCTTTCACAATTTCGTCCATGCTAATATTACTTTCATCCTCGGTTGCGCTACTATTCAGACTTGAGGTTGGACCATTTTCTTCCTCCCTATCAAACAAACTTTCAAAATATTCCTTCCATCTCCCTAATATGCATTCTATCTCATTAAGCAAACTACCATTCCTGTCTTTGACTGACTTCAGTTCAGAGTTCTGGCTCTGGCTCTGGCTAGTCGAACAGATTTCCAGAAATATTTTATGTTCGTCTGGAAATCCCGCGACAGCCTTTCATCCAAATGGTCATTCTCTTCATCTTTCTTTCTTTTTACTACTTCTTTCACCCGCACTTTCATTATTCTAAATGCCTTTTTTGCTTCATTGACTTCGTCAAAGGAGGCTTTATTGGCTCTTTGGTTAGCTCTTGTAGCTAACCAATCCCGCCACAACTTTTTCTTCTCACATAGAGCTTCTTGTACTTCCTTATCCAACCACACATTCTTCTCCTTTCTTCCTTTGCTCCTTTGACTGACACCACACACTTCCTGAGCCACTCTAACAACTTTATGTTTAAAGTTGTGCCACAAATCATCCATCTCGCTTAAATTATCCATTCCTTCGAATTCAATCTTCAGCTTACTCACAAACTCATCGCTTATTTCTTTTTCTTGCAAATTTTCTACTTTTATTCTCTCTAACACGCTCGTAGTAATACGGGGTCGGTGTCGCCATGACAGACCACTTATTCGGCACATTACCAGGAAGTGGTCGGTGTGGAGACCGGATCCGCGATATACTCTAGCGTCTAGAACATTCTTTCTCATTCTTTCGTCAACTATTATAAGATCAATCATACTTTTCCTTACATTCTCTGTCTGGATGGATCCATTTATGGGCGAACATTGTGTTTGCCACACAAAGATTCCACTCGAGGCAATTTTCCTAACAGACTCCTTCCATTCTCGTTAACTCTTTCGTCACCATGCATCCCTAAAACCTTTTCAGATCCATCTCTCTTCACTCCTACCCAGCTATTAAAGTCACCTAACATTATTAACCTTTCGTTCTCCTTGCATAGCCCTAACACGTCCCTCAATTCATCCCAAAACATCTGTCTTTTATCCTGTGTACACTGTGAAGTTCCCGCACCCTGATCTACAGGTGCGTAGACCCCAACGACAAAAATCCGCACCAATCCCACTTTCATTCTTACCCATATGAGTCTGGGACTCACGCAGTCGAACTCATTCACACACTTAGCCATCCTAGCGGAGAGTATAACACCAACTCCCTTACAGGCTCGTTCTGAGCTTGGCACCCCTGACCAATAAGCCGTGTAGGGTCCGTGTGTGGTGGTGTCACATCCCTTCCGCTTTGTCTCATTCACGCATAGCACATCAATCTTTCTTTCTTCCATCATCTGTAACACCTCATCAACTTTCTCACTCATACCTCCTCCAACATTCAACGTAGCAAAACGGCTTTCCGTGAGCCGCTTCTCGCCCCCGTGAGACGTTTCTGGCGTACCACGTCGCCGCCATTCGGATGATTTTTAAATATAGTCTCCATAGCGTTCCCACGAGTAATAGGGATTTACGAGTCCACCCCAGCAGAGCCCTGATACTGAGGTAAGACGGATGAGAGTAGTGCCCTGTGACCGCCAACACAGACACCCTCCGTTATCGACCAGACTCCCTCTGGTCATGCATCCCTTAGCACGGGTCGGTTAACACCTTGGATTGGGGGTTTAGATTCGAAGTTTTCCGTCTCCTAGACAGGTTGCAGCACAATGCTAACGAGGCCCATCTCCCCGGGTTATATTTTGGAGTTTTCCGTCTCCTAGACAGGTTGCAGCACAATGCTAACGAGGCCCATCTCCCCGGGAGGCCCATCTCTTCTCTATCACCTTTTTTAAAAAGTGGCTTCACTATGCCTATTTTTAATCTGTCAGGAAATTCGCCCCTTTCGATGCACAAATTGACAATGTGGCTAATCAAGGGTGAAATAATATGAGATACTGACTTAACAACTTTAGTGCTAATACCATCATAACCAGTGCTGTGGCTATTTTTTAAAGAGTTCACAATTTGTAGAATGTCATTTGGAGTAGTAGGCCTCATAAATATAGAATTGGGTATATTACATGTCACAGATTTATTTATACTATGTCTAACTTGATTATTAGTTTCAATTTTATCTTCGCTCAAACGTGTTAGGTCAATGAAATAGCGATTAAATTCTTCGGCAATTTTTGAAGGGGATGAAACATATTTGCCGTTGGATCGTATTTGTGTGATGTTATCAATCAGTTGTTTATATTTATGTTTATTTATAACATTCCACGATGCCTTTGTTTTGTTTCTCGAATGTTTAATATAGTAGTCGTTCTGAGCTTTTTGTGTCAGTTTTATGACTTTTTTCAATCTTTTTGAATAATTGAGAAATTTAACTTTATTTCTAAGTTTATTTCCTGTAGATAATCTATATTTCCAAAGCAAATCACGTTTTTGTTTACAACATTTTTTTATTCCATTGGATATCCATTTTGGTTTGAGCACAGGCGAGATTTTTACCTTTTTTATAGGAAAGCATAAGTTATACAATAATTCAAACTGGTCTGCAAAGTTGTCATAGGCTTCACTTGCATTGTTGGCCATATATACTCCATTCAATTTTAGTTCCTGTAAGCGATCCCTAAATTTAATAATATTTTCCTGACTCAAGTCTCTCTGTTTCTTATACCAGTGTGCTAGAACACATGTTTTTTTGACCGGACATCTTAAAATTTGGGCTGTGTGATCCGAAAGGGCAAAGTCAACGACTTGAGCTGCACCGCCTCGCAGGTTGTGAGCAATATTGTCAATACAGGTGTTGCTAGATAGTCTTGTCGGTTCAGATATGGCTAGTTTTAAATTATAACTCGAAATTAAGTTTATTAATCTGGTGGATTGTGGTGTTCGTTTGAGCACGTCAATATTAAAGTCGCCACAAATTACATTTTTTTTCTTTTTATGACATATTTTGTGTAATATTCTATTCATCTTATCAAAAAATATCTCAATGCTGTGACTATTGTTTTTGAGTACTCTGTATATACAAATAATTATCATTTTGTGCTCTGTGACACAAATAACATCAATTTTTGTACCTATATCCATTAGCTCCTGTAGGTGTACACTTAGTAAATCTGATTTATTTAGTAACCCATTAATATTTTGGTGTAATACATTAATATAGTTATATAACACTAGATCATCCGTGATCTTTTTTAGCGATCGATCAATCGATGATTGGGTTGGCTCGCAAAATTTAAGCCATTGTAAAATGCTTCGTTTACCTTGATTAGAACGTTATTTAAGCTATGAGCTAATTTATATTTCCCTCTATGATTCAATTGATAACCCTTTGAAAAGTAGTCACTTATACCAAAATAAACGCTGTTAGGCGATTGAAGCCATGCATGCGAAATCATTTCGAATTTATTGTGTAGCATATTATTAAATCTATTTACAAAGTAATTATAATCCTCATCATATTTATTTAGACTATGAGGGATGTCACAAATAATTACATTTGTATGAGAGCAATCTTTTACAGTCTCTTCTAAGCTATTCATAATGCGATTTAACGGGGTGATGTTGTAGTCGCTCCCACCGCACATGATAACCAAACAGTCACTCTTCCCGAAATTAGTTACTTTGCTCTGAACATTTTGCAGGACACGCTCGGTGGTTCCGTGTTGAATGATGTCGGCCGTAAAATCATAGTCGTTTCTCCTGATTTTTCAGAGAGGTAGCAGAAGATCAGCTCCATGAAAGTCAGATATAATTAATAACTTAGGTTTAGTTTTAATCGGTTTGTCCATCGTATTTTTTATCGGCGTAGATTGGGTCATTTGACTCATCTGGATCTTACTCGTGTCAAACGTGGTGCGCTTCCTTGACATTTCTGGGTTGTTCGTCACAGTCAATGTTATATAAGTGGTCTTCAAGTTGTCTCACAGTTTTTTGGAGGGACTTAGTAGAGTGTTGAATCCGAGAAAGAGTTACTTCTTTGCTAACCATCAAATCAGACTTACGTTTACAGGCAACGTTTGAGGAGAGAGCCTTGCTTAGTTTTAATTGCAGATTTTTTATTTTATTATTTAGTGTCATAATTTCAGTCTCTAACGTTTGTATTTTGTCGACATATATCTGCGTATTGTCTTCAGTAGTGGAATGTATTTTTAAGCTGTCTCCAGACTGTTTTCCTGGCGTGTTGCTCGGACCTGTATTTAACAACTGAACGTAAACATTAATCTTTTTTTGTAATTGATCAATGTATTGTATTTGCTCGCCATTTTCGATGTTTAGCCTAGCAACCTCTGCGTGGGCGCAGGCTAACTCTGCACTCAAATCTTCCACTTGGCCCTTGAGTGCAACTGTTATCGAATTATCCATAGCCGACATGTTCGGGAGGCTACTAGGACTATTAAATGTGCTATCTTTTAACGTCGAGTTCAGTAAATTGTCATCAGTTACGACTTGAGATAAATTTTCGCATGATGGAGATTTTAAAGGTAACACTTTACGATGAGTCACATTTTGAGGAGGACATGGCAAGAGAATGGGGTTATCAGGCAGGTTCAAGTCCTCTGGAAAGTTAGTAGAGGTGGTCAGTGGCGATGACATGGAAGCATTAGGTGTGGCGTTTTTCTTCGGCATTTTTATTTTATTTATTTTTCTCAATGTGATATTTGATGGACCACTTAATGACTTTTCTTTCTTTTTTGTTGAGCATGATTTGCATTTCCATTTCTTTTTGGATTCATCATTTAATAGGATATATACGTATAGTTTTTCGGAGTAACCAGCGCAATCAAACTCGTACCTATTCTTGCATAATGAGCATAGCACCGTGTTTTTTATGTCAACACAAGATTTACATTTGAAGCAAGACACTAGTGCTGCCATCTTGCGGTCTTGGCTTGTAGCTTTTTGATTGACTTTTAGTGACATTATATTGATGTTCTATTAGTTTTAGCTGTAGTTGATAGATGGTGTTGTGTAGTTGTTCGTCTACTTTTTCATAGATGGCGCTTAAGTCAATGCGGCTAATTGTTTACCGCGTCTTTAGTATGGCATCAATATTTGTCTAAGTCAAAGGTGACAGGTGCCGACGTGATTGGTCAGCTGTTCTTTGTTTACCTTTTGCGTGGCCCAATGAAGTATGCGACTCCTAAATTCGTATCTAAACGATAATTCTGCGTACTAAACTGAGTTTTTTTAACGTTGTAATATAGTTATTTGGTATTGGCGTACTCGTAATTTGTTGTATACTTTTGTCTTGTATACTTTCGGTGAAATAACACTACGTACGAACAATTATCACTTAACGAATGATATGGTAGATTTGTATTGCTTTAAGACACTCTTTAAATATTAATTATTGATTTTCTATACGCGCTCTTTGTTTACCGTGGCTGGGGTTGCCAGGCTCTCCCAGTACCCTAGTCAGTCTCCCAGTGTCCTAGTATATACCACCGTATAGCGGGTAGAGTCAGACCGACCTAGCGGAAGTCTGACCTAAAGGTCGGGCCTAGCTGAGTTTTTTGCTGAAATTATCTCTAATAGGCTGGGTTTAGTGAACCCGCGATAAAACTCCAAATAGCTACTCCCAGTAATACTACTCACACCCCAGCTACGGTTGAAACCATTCAATCAATCTCACTGGAGCGCAAACTCTTGGAGTATTCCAGCGTCTACATAATCTTCCTTTTACATAGTTTTCCCCATTCCGATTGTTTCTCGGGTTCGTCTTACAAAAGCAACAGTCCGGTAAAAAAAGTGATAGAAATGAAACACTTTGAACCCCATCTTGCCGAAACTATATTATCGTTACACGTCAAGTCCTGACAGTAAAAAGGATATCACGATGTCGTAATAATTCATTAAAAAAGATTATTTATCTCATCCGCACTTTCCACAACCTTACGAGTATCACAAATGTGACTAACACTGAAAGTTTAAAATAAGATGTCAAGAAGTCACATTAACGACAACATGACTGTGCCTGAAGCACCTATTATGCACTGGTTATGTGGCTACTGGGTGGGAAGTTTCTTGAAATGAAAACTCTTCATTTGTAGTTAGATGATATCGCGGCGGCGGCCGGGTGAGAACTGCTAGTGCTTTTTTTTTTGAACCTGACCGTTGCTATAATATGACGAACCCAATATAGCGGTCGAATTGCGTGGTTGGAGGGTAGCCTGGGGAAAATCCAGGGGAGCCTCCGGCACGACCACGCGGGAAAGTTTGTACACTGGAATACTCTACGAGTTTGCGCTCCAGTGAGATTGGTTGAACGGTATCAACCGAATCTGGGGTGTGAGTGGTGTCGAACTACTGGGAGTTTTATCGCTGGTTCGCTAAAACCTAGCCTAGCTGAGAAGAGTCCAGCAAGAAACTCAGCTAGGCCCGACTTGGGTCGGACTGATTCTACCCGGTATGCGACGGTACCGGGACGAATAGGGACTGTATGTGTCTGTGTTGTCGCGATCTCGCGGTGGACGTCCCCGCCGGCGGGAACGCCGAAGTGTACGCGATGTGTTGGACGCCGAAAGCGCAGCGTTCCATCTTTCGATGGACGCTGTGATTTCGTCGTCCGGGTCCGTGAGTGTGTGCCTAGGACGCCGGACCGTGCGGCCCCTAATCAGTGAGCGCCGAGTAACGACAGAGGGGGGAGGGATGGGAACGTAATCAGCAGCCTTCCTAACTAACGGATTCCTATGGTGGGGAGCGTTGTCAAAATAACGTCTGGCAGCCTGCTTAAAGAAACCATACATGGTGCTAATCCCCATGTCGTGGTGCAGGCTGAGGTTCGATTGGTACCACGGGGCACCAGTCGCCCTACGGAGAAAACGATTCTGAATGACCTGAAGCGGCTTGAGCGATGACATAGGCACGTGAGCAAATGCTACACTTGCATATGTCATGATTGGACGAACACAAGTCTTGTAGTGTCAGCTTATTTCTAAGTGACATTTTACTAAACGTGTTGATCATCGGCCCAAGCCTTCCTAGTACGAACACTGCTAGTGCGGGAGCCGAGCGCCATCTTTATATCGTCAGACGCCCCGCACTGAGCGTGGGTGTGTGCCCGCGTTGATATCACTCATTTATTCCAATCATAATAAACTTATATTCTAGACAATTGTGTTTTCTTATAGGTCGCTTATTGGATTCTGTGACTCTAATTGGCTTTATTTACATTGATCGATTTCCTACCTATAGCGACACCTATGTGAATGAAACTCAAGACGCAATTTATTTATTTAAAACTATGTAAGTACAATCAACTTAAGCTAAGATTAGGTCGTCCTGCACATCTCTCCCGCCGTGGAACGCTTCCCTTAGCGTTCCAATTTATTCGCGTGCAGGTCGTCCTCCGTCGTGGGCAGGATCGCGAGCTTCTTGGTTGGCCTGCGTAGCACTCCGCCCTTCGTCTTGACGTCCACCACTCTCGTCGCGCCGTCAGGTCCCGGGTACTTGGCGATCACTCTCCCCATAGGCCATGTGTTGCGTAGGAGTGTGCCGTCGCCAATGAGCACGATATCGCCGACTTCTATGGGGCGTCCTTGTCCGTACGGCTCCCACCGGTCTTGAAGTGTAGGTAGGTACTCGCGAACCCAGCGATTCCAGAAGTGGTCGGCGAGTCGCTGGCCGGTTCTCCATGTCGCTCGGCCGACCAAGTCCTCGTCGTTGAAGGTGCCAGGTGACTGTACTTGTCCGGACCCGCCGAGTAGGAAGTGGTTCGGCGATATCGCCTCGGGCTCGTCGGGTTCCACGGACACGTGGGTAAGTGGCCTGCTGTTCACTATGTACTCTGCTTCCGCCAGGGTTGTCGAGAAGACCTCTTCAGTCGGGTGTCGCTCCTTCAAGACGGCGTACAGAGTGTCTTTTACTGCTCGTACCAGTCGTTCCCACGCTCCACCCATAAACGGTGCGGAGGGGGGGATGAACCGCCAGCTGATTTGTCGTCGCTCCGCCTCTTCTCTTATCGCGCCGCTGGCTACCTCCCGTAGTATCTTGTCTGCAGCGTGAAAGTTGGTAGCGTTGTCCGACCAAATCTCCTTCGGCGTCCCTCGTCGAGCGATCATTCTTCGCAGCGCCATGATTGCGGACTCGCCGCTCAGTGTGAGCACCACTTCCATGTGTACGGCGCGCGTCGTCAGACACGTGAATAGGGCCACGTATCGCTTCTGAGTAGCTCGGCCCACGGTGACTGTCACGGGACCCCATAGGTCGACTCCCGTGTACGTGAAGGACCTCTCGTGGTGTGCGAGGCGGCAGTGCGGCAAGTTGCCCGTCGGTGGTACGGTCGGCTTCGATTTTCGTCGTCGGCAGGGTAGACATCGATGTATAATCATTCGGCTGACTGTACGCAACCTCAGTATGGCGTAGTGTTGTTTACATTCGTTCGCCGTTGCTTCGACTCCGTGATGATTCATTTGTCTGTGTACGTAGTCTATGTACAGTCGTACTCCAGGCAAAATACGGTTTTGAAAAACATTAATTTATAATAGCGTTTTTTTTGTTGATTTCATTTGAAAATGTTATTCTAAGATTATATATTCAAGAATCCGACAAACTTACCGCCCGAAAGTAATTATGTAGATTTCAATGAAGCATGCATTGTCTTTTTTTATACGATTTATCATGAATATTATAGGGCAAATGTAAATGAACCAAAATAAAGACAAAAATATTTATTAATATTTTTTCTGACTTTTCAGAAGTTAGTTAACTTATCATTTTTTTGATGTCTGAAATTTTGTCGGATTTTGTCGCTGGGTAACTATTTAATTGATAATATATCCGTTACACATAAAAAATAAGCTATTATAAATTATTTCCAAAATTGACATTTTTTCCATACGAGTTGTCAGTTCATTTACTGGACTATCGGACGGCCGGGTGATCGCCGTCGATTACGGGCGGTCGCTTCTGTAACGTCGGTAAGTCGTTCGCCTCGCTGATGCGCGTCTTTAATGTAATGACGCCGTCAATGGGCGTAAACGACTGTGTGTCGCTGGCGGCTTGCCTTGTGTCAGTCGCCGTATCTCGTCGCTGAAGCTGTCTCGCTGACTTTCTCGTACTATTATGCGTTCCGCTTCGTTTAGGTATCGCGCGTCGAGCGTTATGTAGGTGCTCGGCGCGGATCGGGATAGTGGCCGTCGGGCGTGATCGTAGTCGATTGCGTCAGCTGAGCGAGGGCGCGCTCTTCCGGGTCCGACTTAGGCCGTTTCGGTTCTATCATCATGTTTTCGATCGCGAAGTATTCTTTAAGCTGGCGGTTGATGTCCTCTTCACTAGTTTGCGGCTCGTCATTTTCTTGTGGCTGACTGGTGATGTGGCTGACGATGTGGTTCGCTATTGTGGCACATGATAGTCCGATAGTCTGCCACTGGACGCGATCTCATGGCTCACAGGTGAGCTATGAGAAGTGACCATGGACTAGATTAGATTAGTTTATAGTACCTACACTAACATAGCTTTAATTTAATAATGTATCTAAACTAAACTAAACTAACAAATATGGATGTACTGTTATCCGAAATAAACGAATTTATTATTATTATTATTTCGCTGTGTTGGTGGAGCATGCATGGTGTTCGGTGGTTTGGTTCTCTCCTCCTCAGGAAAGTGTGGCTCGTGGGTGATGGCGAGCATCTCGTGACTGGACTCGAGCCAGGCGTCGACTCGAGTGTGCACTTGTGTGGCGGAGACCACGGTTCCCTCTTCATCGTCGCTTCCCTCTGCTTCGAGTGTGGCTAGGTGCGCTTGGGCGAGCTCGAGCTTGATGCGTAGCATTTCTTCTTTCGCTTTGGCTAAGCGTTGTGCGCGGCGGCTTGAGGTCGTTCTCATGGACCTCGATGGTGGCGGGGGCGCGGGGATGCGTTCGGCTGTCCCCAACTGTGGCGTATCCTGAGATATCGGCAGCGTCTCTGGATTCGTTGTTGCACTCCCTGTGTCGACGGTAGTCGGCGTCGACTGCGTCTCTTGGCTTGACGCTTCTTCTGTTGAGGATCCCTGCGGTTGTTCTTCTCCAAATATGAGTTGGGCGAGAGATCGTCCTCCACCCGCAGACCGCGTGACTCGGCGACTCATGATTACGGCTGGAATTTTTCTATCTTGATACTGGAATTTTCTTTCTTGAAACTGGAATTTTCTTTCTTGAATATCCGGATTACTGAAGGACCATTATGTGCCTGAAGCACCTATTATGCACTGGTTATGTGGCTACTGGGTGGGAAGTTTCTTGAAATGAAAACTCTTCATTTGTAGTTAGATGATATTGCGGCGGCGGTCGGGTGAGAACTGCTAGCGCCTTGATGGTTGTCTCACGGTCCCCGCAAGGGGGCCGGAGAAGCCTGACGCGGCATGGCCGCTTTTGGCGGGGTCGGGCGCCGTCCGCTACAACGGACGGGTAGCTGGGTTAGGCGTGACGCCCGTCTGGTCTGGTGGGGTCGTCTGCGGTGGCCGTCGGCGAGGTCGGGCCCTGCCGGGTGAGACTCCGTTAGGAGAGGCCCAGCGAGCGACCTGCGAGCCGACGGCACTGCAGGAACATCCGTGGTCTGGTCCGGTGGTGGGTCCTTGGGGAGCTAGCCATCCTGGTACAGGTCAGCCAGCCCTCCAAGGATGATGGGGGCGGGGTTCTCCCCTGCCTGCAGGGCGCCGAGCACTCTCTGCAGGATTGCCACGCACTGCGCTATTGTGGCAGTGTCGCGCGATGTTCCGGTCGGCGCTGCTACGGAGGGAGCGGGCGCAGGGGCGGCGTTGATGTGGGCGGCGGCGGTCTGGGCGGCGGCGGCGGCGGTCTGGGTGGTTGCGGCAGCGGTCTGGGCGGCTGCGGCGGTGGTAGTCTGGATGTTGGTGTCGGCGGCGGTGGCGGCGGGGGGACCCCTGCCTCGTCTGCCCCTCCCTCGGCGGCGGCGGCGCAATGGCGCCGCGTCGTTCGCCCTCGCCATGAGGGAGTTGGGGGCGTTCTCGGCGGCCTCCACCGAACACGGCTGGGGCACAAGTTGCCCGCGGCGGTTTGTGAGGGGGGCTGTGCCGGCCCTCTTGACCCGTGCCTCCCGCTGGTAGGTCTTGCACGCTGGGTTGTTGGCTGTGTGGGGGCCGCGGCAGTTGGCGCAGGTCCCCTCCTGGTCGCGCGGCCGGTCGCACTGGCCCG
Source organism: Epinotia bilunana (assembly GCA_947049275.1). Taxonomy (NCBI): domain Eukaryota; kingdom Metazoa; phylum Arthropoda; class Insecta; order Lepidoptera; family Tortricidae; genus Epinotia; species Epinotia bilunana. The sequence goes on along the minus strand of OX346263.1, from coordinate 8,835,275 downwards.
CAAAGTGTGGCCCCGCGCAGCGGACACACCTTATCGGGCGGCGGCAGCCGTGCGAGGAGTGACGGAAGGCCTGGCAGCGATGGCACTGCGCCGGCCCCTTCTTGCCGCGCCATGCCTCCACCACCACTCCCGTCATCCCGAGCACCTCCCGGACGCCGTAGATTGCCGGGATGAGGTTTTCCGTCTTTTCCAGCTGCATATAAAAGATGCAGCCGGGTCTTCCTGCACGCGCGTCCACATGGCGCGTGTATATGGGGGCGAACCCTTTCGCCGCCAGGTCTTCGGTGATGTGTGCTGGGTCCTTGCTCGCGGGGAGCCCCCTGATGCACACCTTCAGAGGGATCTCATCCTTCAGCTGGAGCGCCGTCCACGATATGCTGTCCCCGAGGGCCTCGAGGTAGCTCTGCACCACCCTGTACTCCTCGTGGTCATCGGGGAGGAAGCGAATACCGTTGCCGTACGGGCGGGACTTGGGGTAGCGGCCCAGCCGCTCTCGGATCTTCCGGAAGTGCGCGTGCCAAGTGCGCGTGCGGGAAGGTCTGCTGCGGCGTGGTGTGTAGCGGCGTTGGGGTCTGCCGCGCCGCGCGGGGCGCGGCGTGCTTCGGTGCAGGCGTTGCGCGGTGCGTCGGGTTCGCCTGTCCCGCTCCGAGGGCGGGTGGCGGTCGCGACGCGGGCGCTGTGCGGAGCGCTGTGTTCGCTCTGCCCGCTCTCAGGGCGGGCGGCGATCGCGGCGCGGGCTTGGGGGCCTCGATCTGGCGCTGCGCTGCGGACGCGCGCTGCTGCGGCCGGGGTGCGGGCGCGGTGGCAGTAGTCGCGTCTTTAGGGCGGGCGCTCGTGGAGGTAGCGGCTCAGGTGATCGGGGTGAGGTGGCCGATGATCTCTTGGACCACGTCGGCGGTCGTCCTGGGGAAGGGGGCTTCCCTGGCGCCCTCGCTTGTCGGCGTTCCCGGTGTGCTGGGCGTGGAGGCGGCATTGTGGGCTGCCGCGGACGCACGCAGGGCGTTAGCGAACGCCCGTTGGATGCGCGGGTCGCGGGCGGCGCTGGCCGCGTCGCCGAGGCCGCGGGTGCGGCGGAATGTCCTGGGGCGGCTCGCTGTCCGGTCAGGTGGGGCTCCCGCGGGGGGCGGGGGCGGCGGCGGCATCTTCTTTTGGTGTGGGTACTTTACCCACACGGTTTGTTGCTCTACCCCCACCTTTGCTTGTCAAAGGCGAGGGGTGAGGCGAGTTGAGGGCCCTGCTTAGGGCACCCTGGGGCGCTTGGTGCGCGATCGCAGCGGCGCGGCTGCCCTTACCCGCTTCATTCACGGCCAGACCCCGGTGAGACCCGCTTGTGGGAGGCCGGGGCTGGTCGGAACTAGGCGAGCGGTACAGCGGCGCGGGTAGCGGCGGTTGACGTCGGTGGCGATCCGGGCGCGGGGGGAGAGGTGGGGTCCATCCAAGCGCGGCCAATCCTGAATGGGAGTGACCCCTGCTAGTGCGGGGGCCGGGCGCCATCTTTATATCGTCAGACGCCCCGCACTGAGCGTGGAGCGAGCCTGCGTTGATATCACTCATTTATTCCAATCATAATAAACTTATAATCTAGACATTTGTGTTTTCTTATAGGTCGCTTATTGGATTCTGTGACTCTAATTGGCTTTATTTACATTGATCGATTTCCACCTATAGCGACACCTATGTGAATGAAACTCAAGACGCAATTTATTTATTTAAAACTATGTAAGTACAATCAACTTAAGCTAAGATTAGGTCGTCCTGCACAATGACCTTTGAAAAACCTTTAGATTATTGACAATAATTTCTCGTAAGCGTAAGAGAACCAAAAATAGAAAAAGAATTATGAAAACGTTCATATGCAAACACAAAGGGTCGTGTTCTCTAATCCCCCACGCAGTTACAGCTGTCTGATACTAGCTTTAATTTATAAATGAGGTATGCACCAACTAGAGTTCAATAATAAATTGTGGACATTGAAACATATTGTATCATTGTACAAAAAAGAGACATTTAGTTGCGCCCATTTGAGACCGTCTACCATTTATGTTGTTTCTTTATTGTAATGAAGACATTAAAGCGCTTGTCAATGACTTCGAACTTCTGTAAAATAACTTAGTTTACGCAAATGTCAATTTACAGAAAATTGCTTTTCTTATAGTACCATTTTAAACTAGGTAGCTGCCATTATTCGTACCCATTGGAGCATCTGATAATGGAACAATTTCATCATACACTGTAGTGAAACACGGTTTCAATATTAATTTTCGCAATAAAATTCCCCCAGGTGAATTAACTCGGGTGCATTAAGAGTCCCCAGTAAGCTCGATTCTCCATACAAACGTAGTTACGCTCTCATTTTAAAACTACGTGTTGGATTGTAACGAAACTTTGCATATACAATGACATGAGGTATATCTATGTCTGTAATTAGTTTATGTAGCTTCAGATACTGTAGTAAAGAAAATACAGTGAATTTAAGTGTTTCATACAAAACTTGTTTTTGCTGTATTTTGTTTGTTTTATAAACTGGAACCATATAAACTAATTATAGACATAGATATACCTCATGTCGTTGTATGTGCAGTTTCTTTACAATCCAACACGTAGTTTTAAAATGAGAGCGTAACTACGTTTGTATGGCAAGGTGAAATTCGGCCGAGCTCACTGCGGACTCTTAAGTAGACTCCAGGAAATTTTCATGTTTTTCGACCGTATTACAAAGTTCAAACCTCGATCAGTCCCGGATAACGTGATATTTCAGGCTTATAGTAATAGTTTCTTAATTTGCAACAAAAAAATATATTAAATATTAATGGCTTTTGACGTTTCTCACCAGAACTTGTAGAGTAGGTGAGCAAAAATCATTGACAAGTCGCATTTCTTGTTCCTATAAAATATGAGGGAACGCAAATGGAAACTAGTTTTTTTTTTCAGATAAAGTTGTGCTTTTTAGAGTCATTCGAATACTTATACTCGTAGATAACGAAATGTCGTGGTATATCACATGTAGATTATGCTATATATTTTTTCCACTACCGGGGTGTATTCACGAGTTACCACTATTTTTAGTCGACCTATTATAGAAGATAGAGCTATGTCTGGAGATATTGATGTTGGGCTGGATTAGATTAAATAGCATTGAAGTAAAATCATCAAAAAAATAAGCTTAGCCAGGCAAAATTTTTAATTATCCCTTGTAATAGTTTTGCAAAAAAATATTGACTCAGTGGTTTTTCCGTGCAAGCACTCGATCATTGCAGACTTTAATAACATAAACTGTTTTTTTGTAAAAAATAATTAAAAAATATATATTTTAATCCCATTATAGTTTCAAAAGTCCAATGTTAACTTCATAAAAGAAGATTTTCAGGTAATTAAGTCCTAAGTTATCCATTCCCGATAATTTCGGTGTGCCCCTCGTGGAATAGGTATGCTAGTCACAAAATAACTGCAAATATGGCATATATACACTATTATATACTTACATGTATGCACAGTACCCCACTGCGTTGAGTTTTTTTTTTAATTGTAAGTTTGTATCTAATACATACATTTAAAATAAAAACCCTATGCACACTTAATTATAAGTAAGTGACCTTTAAAACAATGCAATACTAAATCCGTACTTCCGTTTAGGAGCTAAGACGCCGCAGACAGACCTATAAATCCGTGTTTGCGGTGGGAATTAAGTACACTTTGTAATGACACTTGCCTCCGTAGATTTTATCCGCGTCGTTGTACATCGTGGACCATCTGCCAGAGGGCGCGCAGGGCTTGTGGGCGATCGTCAACTGCGAGTCTTGGTGCGCGCTGGGCGAGCTCGAGTGGGTGCCTTTTTCGGTTATCCGCCGCGCGATGGAAGTCAACCTGTTGGGTGAGTCTCCGAACTAGCTACGAGAGCTTCGGCGCTACGGACTTTCACACAGCTCGATCTGTTACAGTAGAATGCGTAGAGATGGCGCTGCTGAAGATGGCGCTCCTTTTACTAACCAATAACCAGTACCCTAAAAACCAAGAGTATACATAATTATATGTAAGTATAGTGTTATTGACGTGAACTAAAATGTGATAATTAAAATCAGCAGTAGTACAAAGTCCAAGTTAACTTACAACGACACCGTCAATCCATTCAAATTTTCCATATATTTCCCAATCAAAGTTGTTGACACGGCACGCACGGCTTTTAATCGCGGCCAAGAATTAAAATATATGATTGAATCTAAACACGCCACGGCAAGCCTGTATTTTATTTTTCAATTATTTTCTCTTTGTCATTGTCAAAAGAGAAATAAGAAATTAACATTTCCAGCAACTTAATTAACTAATGATTAAACATTACGGCTCCAACTGTGATTAAACGTGGCGTGTAAAATTTGCTGATATTGGAGCGGAGCATCGGTTGCGGCGTGTCTAGATGATGTCACGGTTTTGTCCTAGTTATTCTGGAAAAAGACTACTCAAATTTAATGGTGGCGATCTTGAGAAAATTTGTAATATTCAGATTAGAATAATAAAACATGTATACTAGTAGATAAAAAACTAAAGAGAATTGTAATAAAAACTATAAGTTATTATATAAAATGCTAAAAATCCTACCGGTACATGTGAAGGTCAGGTATTTAATGTGTATTGATGACTATGGCTGGCAGTTTTAAAACGAGTAGACTGCAGTTACGTAACCTTAGAGCAAGCACACAAAAAAGATACCTTGAATTTAATGCCAACAACTATTACGGTAAAAAAACCCGTAAGTATAGTGTTCCTAAGATACATAATAAGATAAGTACAACCTTAGAGAAGTGCAGTAGTAAGCTAATATTTAAGAAGATTAAAAGTAGAACTAATAGATTTATTTGATAAAAGTGTTTGGCAGTGCATGGCATGACGCGTTGCATAATCGAGGTATACTTATAGTTGAAATTTTCTAAACAAAGTTCATGAATGGCCATTGTACTGAGCTCATGAATGCCTTTGTTTGTGGTCCGAACAAAGGCGTACCAAATTTGCAAAAAAAATTAGCGTATAATGAACTCTATCGTCTTATTCAATAGATTCAAAATGGACTAAAAGATAATAAAAACCCGCTCCCAGCGAACCAGATACAAGGCGCTACGGTAATTTGGAATCTATTGTAAAAGACGATAGAGTTCATTATACGCTAATATTTTTTTGCAAATTTGGTACGCGCGCGTCATGAATAGCTTTTGTTCGGACCGCAAACAAAGGCATTCATTAGCTCAGTACAATGGCCATTCATGAGCTTAGCTTAGAAAAATTCAACTATACTTAACGAGTTATTTGTAGAAACGCTTATTCCTTGTTTAGTTTATTAGGGTTAAGGTAGTTCATATAAAAACAACAATTATAGTAACGAGCGTATTATCCGCCAACAAACTGTCCTCAGTTTGGCGGAACTTTATTTGTTAAACTAGCGATTAAGATTTTGTGACATAAGTAAATAATAATAAAATAATAAAATATTATAGAAATAATATTTTTGTTATTGCGTAGTGAAAATTATGATAAACCGCTAAACTATACGTTTCCGGCGTTTATGAAAGTGTTTTTAAAATTTTATTGATCTCCGTTCAATCATTATGTGTTCGCTTGGCAACGACCCTTTAGTGCGCTGGTCCATTCACCGGCTGGCTATTATCTTATTCGGGGAAAACACCAGAAAAATCGGCTTTGGTGCTGTTATTGCGCCCCGCTTATTCGAACACATACTGATATTCGTATCGGATGCTAAATGTTGACTTCATAATTATTTTCAGGTCCGTCTCGCCTAGTGCAAGTAATGCTGCCGCTGGTGCGGCGCGCGCGCGGGCGCGTGGTGCTGGCGTCGTCGATCCTGACGCACGTGGCGGCGCCCGTGCGCGGCGTGCACGCCGCCTCGCTGGCCGCGCTCGACGCGCTCGCCGCGTGCCTGCGTCGCGAGCTCAAACCCCGCGGCGTCGATGTGGTCAGTCTTTACTACAACAGTAATACAATACGCGCCTCATTAGTTTGCGTCTCGGAATTTAGCCGTAAATCCTCTCCCGCGCTTTCATTAATATGGGGGACATTATATTACACAAATCAACTTGGTCCTGAACCAAGCAAAGCTTGTACTAAACGACGATATACATACCTACTTAGATAGATAAATAAACACTTAAACACATGGAAAACGTCAATGACACAGGAACAAATATAACACACAAACAAATGCCCTTATCGGGGTTTGCAATCCCGGGATTGTCAGCTTCGTAGACTACCAACTAAACAAAAGTGTAGTACAAGCTCTTATTTATATCCTTGTCACATGTAAAGAGTAGGTACAGATGTAGTTCATATTTTTTTTCCATCGTATTTTTACGGAAACGTACGAACGTGTCTTGCTATTTCAGTCGGTCACAGTACAAAGTACTGAGGTAGCATTGAAATTACGAATGTTTCCGAGAACATACGATGGAAAACAATTATGCATTACATCTGAGCTGTTATTCGCTACGCGCTAAATTGGCTCACCCCGCCGTTCACCCGTCACGAAACTAGACCTCTACCTACGCTTAGTTAGTACGCATCGCGGCGTCAAGATATATTTGTGGGTGAGCGTTGAGGTGAGCTTAAACAAGTTACAGAATAGGGGGGCTGTACACTGCGAGACAGCACTCTGTGACCTCGGAAGTCCCCTGGGCAAAAGACGAGACGGCAGTAGCATTATATGTTGTGGTTCACTTTCAGTACGTGTGTAAGGCATCTTCGTACCCTTACCCGACAACATCAATATCACTGAGCTGCGGCAGCTCTAGTCTCCAAGGTACCTAACCTACATTAAAACGAAGCTTTTGAATAAGGACGTGCTCTCAGCCAGGCGGGCTTATTTTTTGTTTTTATTGTATCATTTTAATGCGCGTCCCATGCGTCCCCAATTTGCACGAACTATTTTGAATTACTCTCCTGGGAAATAAAGTCGAGAGTAAAGTAGAATACCTAACGAATGTTTTTGCTGCTGTGCAATGCGTCGCGAGAAAAGATATATTATATGCGTGCCTCCGTAAAGGACGAAAAGGTTCCCATGCAGTTTATGGCTGCTTACCTTAAATAACCTATTACATTTGGGCGGGTAGGTAAGTCATTGTTTGGTTGTCACAATCTCGCCTTACCTCGACGACGGCAAACAATAAACCGGACTTGTGTCGTCGGATTCGCCCACAGAGGGTTCCGTACAAAATTATAAATGTATAGTTTTCAGATGTTTCCCTCTACTTGTAGCATTTTAAGACGATATTACTATAGTTCTAGCCCAACGGAAAGTACCCTATAAATTTTGATTCCATTGAGTGTCGAAATATACGTTTTTATACTCGTCGACCTTAATGTTTGAATTAACACTTCGTACACCAAACTTAAATCACATACTTTTTACTATGGAGCTCCCAACTCAACATTTCATAACTGTTGAGACAGACAACTAAAATGAAATTGATCAATCATGTGGCGCCTTTACTGAACTATAATGTATTTGACCAATAGGATGCCGTCATGAGAAAGTCAAAAGGTAAATAGACATCAACGCATAAAGAAAAAGCCGTTGGTTGCACTTCGTTTACAATAGACACCAAATTTGTTTATAATTAGTTCAGTTGACTCGTAGAAAAAGTATTGTATACAATAGTCATATAATTAGCTTTTTAAGTCTCGTACCTTAATTGGGTCACTCAGAAAGCTTCATGGCCTAAACGTGGTACTCGACTAAAAAGGATACATTATATAACGATTGCATAAAATACTATTATACGGCCTTAACGGTTTATTACACAAATTCAAGGGACTGTAGACTTAGTGCTTATATGTATTTAATTTCAACGTTCCCGAGTCTTGATAGACAGACATACGGACAACAAAGTGATCCTATAAGGGTGCCGTTATTTTCCTTTTGAGGTACGGAACCCATAGTCGAAAGTCGCAAAAATACAATTTATCTATTTAAATAAGTATTGTTCAAAAAACAATAAAGGCATGAATAATATTCAGTTTCAGTTACAATTTTAATAGCACTCTTATGATTACTAGAGTATTATTAGCTTCAATAATACTCTAGTATATATCCATACCAATCCACACCAATTTCCATTGTCATTGTCAATCGTTTATTCTTATTTACTATGAATTAAATACAATATGAAAGTTGATGCATGCATTAAATTTGCGACTTATTCCGTTGTTGTTAATACGTTCCTATTAGGTTCGTAGCATCTGCCTACATGCGATGATCAATTAGGAATGCTCAGAAACCATTCCACCAATTTAGGTCAAATTATTGTCGGATGAAACGCAAAGCCCTGCTTGAATAATACGTAACACGTTCCTAACACATAATTGTATACATTCAGTATAAGTATGAACCTACCTAACCTTACATATGGTTTCGTGAATTCTTGAGAGAACGTGACTCCATCAAGTAGATAAATAACGCTGCTCGAGAGAAATGTAAATAAGGGCTACCCTTAGCTAAATGATATAAAGCCTGTATCAAGCCCCCAGTGACAGATACCACTCCTTGGATGTTGCTTAGAGATTTCCAAAAGCCAATTAAATTCAATGAAATAATATCTGGACGGCTGCGACGCTACGGTCAATTAAATTCAGACGGAAGTCTTTAACATAAAAATATTCAGTCTTACAAGGTATTCGAAACCAAATACTACCTAACTACTAAGTAGGTATACTAAGGATATTGTAGAGGGAAAACTGAAATCGTATAAATGAACGTTATATAAATATGAAAAGCTTTTGTTAGGCAAAATTGGGATTAAGACTGACACAATAGATTGAATACCAAACAAACCTTTTATTCCAATCTCTTGAGTAACAACGTACTCGTTATTTATAACTCGTACCTATTGAAAATTTTAAGCGTCTCTTCAGGTACTTAAGATACTTTCTGTGGTTTTGTCAGATCATTACATTTCTAGATATCGATAAAAGAACTGCAGTAAATTAATTTTAGATAACAGCTCTCGCTTACATACAACTTTTATGAAAGCAGAACTATTCGTACAATATCTTGCAGTTAGTATTTCTGGATGTTTTTTAAACAATCACGCAAAAACAGGATCCTTTTTAACTCAGGATGGGTTCAAGTTGGTGTGTTTCACGTTTCACGTGGACAAAGTCTTAAATATAAAGTGAGCAACGGTGTTTTATATTATATTCGTATATATACTCGTATTAATGGGTAGGTATACATTCACTGTTTAGTGCCAGATATCGTACAAATGTTGTATCGTTTTTGGTGCAACATGGTTGACTTAACAAAATTGATATCTATACACAACATCAATCTAAATTGCTCATTAAGGTTAATATTAACGCTAATTACGCATTACGATTGCAATCGTTCAAACCAATTCTGTTAACAATACTATGCTGCACCGAAAATACTACAAATATTACGATGTCTGCTTATGTTTTCATATACGTTCACTACTTATTAGTTATTACCTTTAACTGTAAGTTCCTTTAGGTCGATATTTTTAAATTAAAGAAGTCTATTTCCAGGTGGTTGTGGCTGCCGGCGAGTACACGACGGGCAGCGCCTGGTTGTCGGAAGAGACACTGCTGGAACAAGCTCGGGACATGTGGAAGCGTCTCAGTGACGAGCAGAAGGGAGCCTACGGGGAAGACTACTTCGAGACCGCGCTTCGCAGCCTGGAGAAATACACCAAGAGTGCTGTAAGTACTGCCGAGCACCTGCTGTTACTATATAAGACATTAAAAAAAAGAAAGAATAACATTTATTCGTGACACACACAAAACGACAACCAACGAATAAAAATAAAAACACATCACGAAATGGTCCCAACTCAGCATGGTGCTGGCGATAACCAGCACTGGTCTTCCGTTTGAACCATTGGTGAGACCACGACGCGTAGCGCACATATGGCAATACACAAGACAGTGAAACAATTATTATTTACTAGCTTCTGCCCGCGACTTCGTACGCGTATAAATTATGGTTTGAGTACCTACATGATATTCTTATGTTACATCTAACAAATTTGAAAATAAAGATTTCATTTACATAGACTGTGCGGCGTGCGTCCAGTTCACTTCGAATCTAAAAAAACACCCTCTTTGTTCGTCAATAATATTATATAGATGCCCAAATTATCCTTTTAGAGAGCGCTCCCTATGCGAGCCCCAGGTCCGAAGGCCCTTGAGCGAGCCCGACGGACACTTACCTATCCTCAGGTGTCTTGCAAGCGAGACCTGAAAACAAAGTCCCGAAGGCGAGCGGCAAGGCAAGCGAGGCCGAAAGCCGAGCTTTTCTTACAAGCGTATTTAGCAAAATGCTTGATTTGTCATTCAAGATTACGACGTAACTATTAGTATTTAATCAAAAGCTGATAATAAGTACGTTAATAATCTAAATAATCATTTCTTAAACTCCGCTAATACAGTTCAAATTTTCATTTACTCTTTCCAAAACCTAAAATAAATGAGTTTTCTTGGGAGTCTTTTTCAAATTTTGCAGTGAGAAGGACACTTTCAAAATTGAGAACCAAAACGACAGTTTTGGTCCTCAATTTTGCAGTAAACAAGAATCATTTGGTACATGAATGATTACAATTCACAACACCAAATCTTTTACGAGGGGCTGACATGATTGAAAATCAAAGATTCATTAAAAAAAAATGATGAAACACCCTCCGAGTTTTCTTTTTTTTTTGGTGAAAACAGGATTACATTATATTTTTTTACCGCAAATTGTACTTATAAATGTATAATTCGACACGAGTCGGAAATCATCTTTACGCGCGTGTATCATACAAAGTTTTACTATGCATAGTGTGAGGAAATATTAAATGTTGAAATGTCAGTTTAAAATAGATTGGTTAAAATTTAAGAATCTAGGACATCTAGGTAGGTTGTCAGGTAGTTACTTATTATCTGGAACTGCATTTAACAACTTCTCCACATCTCTTGCTGTCAAGATTATTCACTTAAAAGTTAAAAACATTGTTTTACACTTGCATTGTCGGTTTTGGAACAATTAATTATGAGTAGGTGTAACTCAATATATTCCACAACAAAAAGACTGTACCGTCGTAGTTCTAAGATACAAACTGACACTATTGACAGTTCCAGGATGGGGACAGAGACGGTGTCGAACGCTTTTTTTATGTCGAGAAAAATACATAAAGTTTTCTTTTTATTTTCAATATGTGTAGTAATAGAGTTTGTTAGTTCTAGAATAGCCTCTTCGGTATTTTTCCCTTCGCGAAAGCCAAATTATCGAGGTGATAAAAGATTAAACTTGTTTAGATACTTGATAAGTCTGCTATTGATCAGTTTTTCTAGTATTTTAGAGATTGAGGGTAATACCGATATAGGTCTGTAGTTGTTAACGTCCGCTCTATCCCCATCCTTAAAGACAGGGTGAATTATAGCCCGCTTCAGAGAAGCCGGGAATATCCCTTGTGTGAAACAGAGTGAAGTCAGATGTTCTATAATTGGGATTAATTCGGATTTTACCATTTTAATAAACGAGGTCGGTATATTGTCCCAGCCTGACGCAGATTTGCATTTTAGATTAACTATTATAGATTCTATTTCTTGAGGGTCAGGGGCAATTATACCAATAGAGGAGGAATGTTGCTTTATGGTGTTCAAATAAGCTCTGAGGTCAGCGGTAGTATTATTTACAATTTGCTCGGCAAGATGTTGTCCAACACTTACAAAGTGTTTATTAACTAGGTTAGCTGATGCTTCGGGGGTATTAGATATATTTACCAGTTTATCATTTTTATGTTTTGTTTTGTTAAGGTTAGTAATAGTTTTAAGCTAAAAACAACAACAAAAACTTATGGCATAGTTTTTGTTGTTGTTTTTAGCTTTATTAAGGAGATCTCTTTCATATTTTAGCGTTAATTTCTTAATTAAATTATTACAATAATTTCTATAGCGCCGATAAGTAATCTGTAGTACTTCATTCGTATTGTCACGTCACTTTTTTTTTTGTAATTTATTTCGGTTTTGGATACATTTTAGTACACCGGGGGTAATCCATGGTTTCAGAATTCGCTACAATATTTCCTTTTTATATTCTAGATAAACAAAGAAACGTCGATGAATTTGTCCGTTGAAATTCTAATGTTATATGGGACGATATTTCTAATGCCATATCATCTTTTCTTTATTGCAATACTGATGGTAGTCAATACGTCTCGTTATATTTAAATCATAAGCAAATCGGTTCGTCTGCTTTTATTAGAATATTATAGCCGGACAATTTATCTATTGCAGAAAAAAATATAGGTACTAGAATATCACTGGGCAGATTCCTTGTATTTTCAAACAAGGTGAACATGGAAAGCATTCTATTTGTTTATCAGATAGGTGTGGGACGATCACGCAGCTGATCTGTTTACTTTACTTACCAGAAATTTCTTCATAATCGTAGATATTTTCAGTTTCTTGGATTTCTCTAAACTTACTCTGTAACTGGTTTATGTTAACAGACAAAGGTATACGTTCTAACATTGTTTTTTCTCTTTTTTGTCTTCTTTACATAATTGTCCAAGTATATGTAGAGTGCTAAAAAAGGTAAGAGTCAACATACTATGAGGACGCTTCAAACGAACACGTGCGCAGGATTAATTTAAGTGTAAAAATAATATACAAAGTCGTAAAACCACCGTAGCGTTACCAACGCGCAAAATTGGCCTGTTGCTATCTTTGTGGGAGACGCGTTTGTTACAGAATTTTTAATTTACAACGGAATTGACGTGGCGTGAGTCCGCCATTTGTTTTATTTTATGCAAAAGAGAAAAATATACGCCTTTTTCTTACTTCCTTTGGAAGTGAATGTTTAAAATTAATTAATTTTATTGATCAAATTCAAAATCAAAAATATTAATAAATAATTTCATACATTATTTGTAAAACTTTTCGCAAGTAATAAAAACTCTTTGCGTCAGGCTGACGACGGACTTAAAAATTTAAAAAAAATTGAAACGTAAAAAGCACTAGTGCGAAAAAGTGGCACTTTCCGCATGATTTGGGTGCTTGAAAAACGCTCTTTTTGAGCACATGCATTGTAATAGTTATTTATGCTACAAGTGTGGAAAGTAGGTGTCGAGGGTGACGAGTGTCATTTTTATACGTGAGCGAGTAAAGCGAGCGAATGTATAATTCGACACGAGTCGGAAATCATCTTTACGCGCGTGTATCATACAACGTTTTACTATGCCTTGTGTGAGGAAATAGATTAAATGTTGAAAATTAAATGTCAGTTTAAAATAGGTTAAACTTGAAGAACCTAGGTAGATTGTGAGGTACCAACTTATTATCTGGAACTGCATTTAACAACTTCTCCACATCTTTTGCTGTGAAGCTTATTCACTTAAAACCTTAAACCATTGTATTGTGGTTTTGGAACACAATTAATTTTGAGTACTAACTCAATATATTCCAATATAGTCGTAGTTCTAAGAAACTAACTGACACTATTGAAACGAAATTATTATTGATTAGTCACTTTCACTCGTCATTTTTAACATATTTACATAAAACAACTCCAAAGTAAACAACAATCACAACAATGGCGGACTTTTTAGTTTGAAATACATGTGAGGTCAACATATGCGCATGTGCAAGTCGCCATATTGTCGTATCGCAAAAGGCATGAGAAAGATATGCGTTTAGCCAAACACATTTATAAGTGAATATTTAAAATTAATTTATTTATTGACCATATTCAAAATTTAAAAAGATTAATCAAATAACTATTTTATACATTACTAGTATTTATGTACGTTTTATATGAAAGAAAAAGTGTAATTGAAATATTTGTAAAACTTTTTTCAAGTAACAAAAACTCTTGAAACAGCTGACGACCGACTTAAAAATTAAGAAAAAATTGAAAAGTAAAAAGCACTAGTGCGAAAAAGTGGCACTTTCCGCACGATTTGGGTGCTTGGAAAACGCTCTTTTCGAGCACATACATTGTAAAATAAGATAAATATTTAAGGCCTCCCATAAAACAAGTGTTTTTTTTGCAGTTTTTATAAATAATGGTACGCGACTTCGTGCGCGAGTCCGACTCGCACTTGGCCGGTTTTTTTACGTTTTATCTATATTTTGCTAAAAGGTTGAATGGTGTTCTTTTTACTTTCTAGTCAAATATATGCTTGCCAATTTTCAAGCCTTAGCTCATAGATTGAAAGAGTTCCCATACAAAGTTCATCCCCAGTTTTTGACCCCTTTGCACCCTTCTCTTTATAATTTTTAGTCTAAAATCTGGCTGAGGATTTTCTCAACAGATTTGAAGAAGAAGAAAGAAGAAAGTTTGCATCAAAATCCGTTCAGCCGTTTTCACGTGATGCGCGTTCACATAAACGGACAAACAGATAAACAGACAACTTTAACTTAAAAACTTTTGGAACGTGTTCTATTATCTATTCTAAGTATCCCCAGACAACTTTTTTTCGAATATCTTCCATGTACAGACTTTCAACCCTCTTCAGCTTTATTATATGCATAGATTTAGCAAATAGTTCACACATATTATGAGCACCCGTCTTGCACTAAGCTTTGTTTGAACTAAAAATATTGAAAAACGGAAATTAAATCGTAAATTGTCAATTTAAGTGAATAACATAGGTATAGGTGAAAAACTTAAGAAAATGACCTGTTGTATGTAGTAGTTGCGTATTCGAATAGAAAATACATGTTTAAAATTAGAACACAAACAAAAAAAATGTCTATTCGCACACATTACTCACACATACAACGGGTGACTTACTTAAGTGTTTAAACGATGTGATACAGAGAGAAATAATATAATAGAAAAATATCCCATCTTCGTCCCGAATATGATCGGGGTAACTTCCTCGTTAAAAATAACACGAGACAAAAATATTTAATAAATAATTTGTTTGGTTATCAAATTATACGTAGGTAGTGTTTGTTTGTTTAAATGTGCTTACGTACATAACACTCCTACTTTAAATCCCATCTATATCAACGAATATACAAGTACATTTAGATTGTCCAACGTAACCTACCTCTCATATTTCCAATTAAATCTAATCCAGGCTAACAGCCGACGAACGGTGTCAGACCGTTTTGGCAAGAATCCATCTAAGTTGAAGTTAATTCCCTAAGGGCAAAAATCCTTCACAAATATTAGAGCACCGATTGCGACATTCAATCGGAATTATTAGGTACATTGTCTTGGTTATGGATTATTTAGTGCTTTGCCGTAGAAAGGTCTTAATAAGAATTTTACGGTACATTACTTATCTAGGGCGATAAAACTAAGAATGTATCAGATAGCAGGATTAGGTAAGGCGATAAATTTGCGATTTCACACTAGAACCCAGGATACTCCGCACGCATAGCTCCAGTAAAAATACGGGTTTGTAAAACATAAATTTAACTAGTGGCTCTGTGAGATGCAAAACTCGTAATTTATCATTTTTTTTTATTTTCTAACTGGATCGACAAAAAAACGATGTAATTATTGAAACTGCTCACAAACTTTCACGAAACACCGGTTGATAAATGCGATCTGGGGGCGATTTTTGACTTTCGAGCGCTCTACTGAAACACGACTTGAAATTTGTCAAAAATTAATAAATGCTATTTGGAAATAGCTATAGAAAATGGAAAATCAAGTGGTGTTGACCACTCATATTAAATTCAATCGGTAGAAAGTAAGTGCCTACAATTTTGACACTACAATCGTATTTAATCGTATTTAATTTTCGAGCGCTTTAAAGTCAAGAATCAGTGTAGAGGGAAACAGCTGGACATCCGGACACGAAATAATGTTGTCCCAATCTGAAACGGATAACTTCGTTCGCTCCTTTTGCTCGTTCAATAATCCTACAAACTTTCCACCTGGAAGTAACTTCATATAAATACTAGCGACCCGCCCCGGCTTCGCACGGATATAGACATATAAACCTTCCTCTTGAATCACTCTATCTATTTAAAAAAACCGCATCAAAATCCGTTGCGTAGTTTTAAAGATCTAACCATACATAGGGACAGATAGCGGGAAGCGACTTGACTATGTAGGATAAAAGTAGCATTCATTGTCTTTTTCGGTATGATTAACCAACAATATTATAGTGCATATTTGCATTAAATTAACATTATAAACATCATTGTCATACAGTTGACGTCTCCTGGCATTTTATGCTATAAAATGGTCTAAATTAATTTAATTATTCAATGTTACGAGCCTAACAGGCACACAAGTCAGCGGTGCAGGCCTGCGAGTGTAGGCGGCACTTAAGAAGACCTAAATCAGCTGTTTTCAAGGCAAACATCCCCCAGCTCGCCTTTGAAAGATCGCCATATCTGACGTTTGTGTATACAAAAGTTTCACAAGAAGCGTTTCTAACGGCAACCAGACTTCCCTGCGCCAGTATTGGCCAAGTGACTGCGTTTCCAAGGGAAACACCGAGCTACGCCTGCGCCTTTGAAAAGTTTCGCCTTAGTGTCATATATTTTTCTTGTTTATAATTATTTTGACAGACAATTTGTGATATTAATAATTAGTTTTGGATTGTAATAGTTTTTAAATTTCTTACGAATTTAGGTTCAGTGTTTGTATATTACTTTTTATATCGTGCCTGTTGCTTCCGATGGCATGTTGCGTGTGCAGCAAAACATTTACAACAACAAGAGGCCTACACATACACCAGTCTCGCATTCATCAGGTTCGTATTCTTCCCGCCACTTCTACTCCAAGTCCCGTAAACCTCAGTATCTCATCAGTCACAGCGACTCCTCTTCACGTTCTCCTCGGCCGGCTCAAACAATCAACGTCCCTAATAAAACGCGTGCCACGTGGTGCGAGATCAACGTTGGCACAAGCACTTACCGATACTGTAAATATCTGTGTTCGGGACAATACTACCGAGAAATGGCACAACCTTCTAACTTTTTCATATAAAATTCTGCACGTTGCCGAAGATAAAGCAAATAACATTTCCCTGACCCAAAAAATTAAAAACAATATTCAAACGGCTAATTTACCCACCCCCAACCTACATCCTAGATCCCATACAAATAAATATGATTTGTTTGACAAGGTCGAGGAGAAAATTCACGACGGAGACCTTAAGGGAGCGACTCGACTTCTCTTTTCAAGCGATACCCTCGCACCCGACACTCCGGAGACCGCTGCGGCGTTACACTCTAAGCACCCCCCAGGCCCGTCCACCCCCTTTTTTGTAGACCCTCCAACCGACTCATCAGCCTGTATTCATGCAACTGAGCGAGATGTATTAGCAGCCCTCGCATCCTTCCCTAAGGGTTCGGCGTCTGGCCTGGACGGCATCTCCCCACAGCACCTCATAGACCTCTCCAGTCACGGCACGGGCGTTGCTGGTGAGCAGCTTATTAAAAGCATCACCAAGCTGGTAAATCTTATGCTCCAGGGAGATGTCTGCCAAGAAGTAACGCCTGTGATATACGGGGCGAATCTCATAGCCCTCACTAAGAAGGATGGTGGGGTGCGCCCTATTGCAGTAGGGTCAACCTTCCGCCGTTTGGCTGCCAAAGTCTGCGTGCGTCTCACACGTTCAAAATTACAAGCCCTCTTTGAACCCATACAGGTTGGCTTCGGAACCCGCGGGGGCTGCGAGGCTGCGGTTCATGCCGTGCGCACCTTTGTGCACAGCAGCTCATGTGAGGTACTTATGAAATTAGATGTCAAAAATGCTTTTAATTCGGTCAACCGGGACACCCTGCTAAACGAAATTAAACTTCATGTTCCGGAAATGTACAACTTTATGCTCCAATGTTATCACTCACCTTCTAAATTAATGCACAAAAACAATGAGATTCTTTCGGCAGTGGGTTGTCAGCAGGGTGATCCCCTCGGTCCAGCCATTTTTAGTTTAGCTATTAATTCGGTAATTCACAGCCTAAATTCTAAATTAAATGTATGGTACCTCGACGATGGAACCCTAGGAGGTGATTCACAGACTGTTCTGGCAGATTTAGTCCAAATTAAAAACAAATTCGCAGATATTGGCCTCGAATTAAACCTAAACAAATGCGAGTTGTATATTTCTGATATAGTGGATTCGTCATCGGCTTCACAAATTATACAAAATTTCAACATCATTTCCGCAAACATACAAATCATGCCTAAAGAAAGTTTACATCTCTTAGGTTCACCCATCTTTGATGAAGCCATCCCACCCCTTTTGAGTAAATCTATTTCCAAATTTAAAGACCATTCGGACCGCCTTACCAAAATTAGCAGTCACTCTGCTCTTTTTGTCTTAAAATTTTGTTTACTCATCCCCAAATTTACGTACCTGCTACGCTGCTGCCCCGTTTGGAAATACCCCCATCTTATCCAACCTATCGATCTTCTTTTAAAATTCCAAATAGAATCAATTCTTAACATCCGTCTCAGCGAGCAGGCATGGACCCAAGCCTCCTTACCGATAAGGTACGGTGGTTTGGGTACTCGCAAAATCTCCAGTATTGCTCTGCCGGCATTCTTGGCTTCTATCCATAGCACCTCAGATCTCGCAGGTAAGATCCTTAAGGCCTCCCCGGCTACAAACTGCGAGATTGCGTGCCTGGTTGAAGCCTCCAATGCCTGGCTGGCTGGACCGAGCCCAAATTATCCGTCCCGACCTAAAATACAAAGGGCCTGGGATACCATAGCCTCTATTTCAGTCAGAAATTCACTCATCGACGACGCGACAGGCAGGGATCGAGCCAGACTTTTGGCTGTATCCAGTCCAGAGTCAGGACACTGGCTACATGCATACCCATCGCCTAATACCGGAACATTCATAGACCCGTCCATACTCCGTATAGCCGTCGGTCTCCGGCTCGGGTCAGAGGTTTGTGTCGCCCACAGCTGCGCATCCTGTGGGGCCGCCGTAGACTGCTTCGGCCACCACGGACTCGCCTGTTCCTCAGGCGCCGGCCGCCTGTCCCGCCATGCCGCTCTCAACGACATCCTTAGAAGGGCGCTCGTCAGTGCCAATGTTCCCGCAACTCTGGAGCCCCAGATCGTGCGGAGCGATGGTAAGCGCCCCGACGGGATGTCGTTAATTCCGTGGAAGATGGGACGTGCGCTGGTGTGGGACGCCACTTGCGCTGACACCTTGGCTGCGTCCTATCTTCTTTCGACTAGCAGACGTGCTGGCGCGGCGGCAGATACGCGGGAACGAGCAAAGGCGGTGAAGTACAGTTGTCTCGGCACCCTGTACGAGTTCGTTCCGTTTGGTGTCGAGACCCTTGGATCGTGGGGTAAAGGCGCGCGTGGGCTTCACGGGGCGCTCAGCAAACGCCTGAAGGAGGCAACAGGCGACCCTCGCGCGGGCAGCTTTCTCGCGCAAAGACTTGCAATCGCAATTCAGCGCGGGAATGCTGCCTGCGTGATGGGTACCCTGCCAAAGGGTCCAAATTTAGGAATTATTTAGTTTTAGTTAGGTCGTTTTTAAGTTAGTTTTAGTTTTAATTTTAAATCTAGTTTTAATGTACTTTTGTATTTTATATATCTTAAGTTATTATGTTAATAAATAATTATGTTCATTAAATTAACCAAAATTAATATAAAAAATTTTATTAAGTAATATTTTGTCTGACTACACAGGAGCTAATTAAGTTGTGTGTTTAATGTCTGATATTTTGTTGAATTTGTGTCTAGGTAAATACTTAAATGAGTTGCCATTCAATGACAGGACTAAATTGTCACTATGACCATGGGTGACGTAAAAATACCTACTCAAAATAGTAACTTACTAGTTACCGTTTCTTTCATAGACAGGTTTATTTATACAGAAAAAACAGAATTAGTGGCAAGTAATATATTACTTTGCGTATCATTTAAATTGTATCCGGTGAATGTTTCAAGTTAATGAATATGATTTTATATGAGGTACTGAAAAATGATACGCAAAGTAATATATTAATTGCCACTAATTCTGTTTTTTCTGTATAAATAAAACCTGTCTATGAGAAAAAACGGTAACTAGTAAGTTATTATTTTGAGTATTTTTACGTCACCCGTGGTCATAGTGACAATTTAGTCCTGTCATTTAATAGCAACTCATTTAAGTTATTAAATTAACAAATTGTTATTACTTAGGCACGAACATCTACAAATTACTTCGTGAAACTGATTAACACTGGAGTTATACGTACTTATTAATTTGCTACGTTGACGTAAAAGGCTTGGTAATAGAATTATGAATGTCGAAAATTGGCCGCCTGGAGGCCTGTTCCATCACTGTGAGCACAGGGAACCCTACATTTATTTTACGATAGAATATAATAAATTGTGTATGAGATAGTTAAGTGTTTGGGGCATAAACCTCTGGTCAAAAATTTATCTATTTGTTTCAAAGTTTGTTTTTGCTGCGAGTGCTGATTTTGAGTCCTGAGGAAGCGAAAGATTCTAAAATTGAATCACGAGCGTAGAGATTAGCTAGTGTAAAAAATATTATGGAAAACGGAGTTTCTTCAGAGATCTTTTATTTAAATATTCTTCATTTGAAAATTCCTTTGTATAATTATTTTGGTAATTTAAACTTGTTAATTTGATAGTTTTCGAACGTGTACTTTTTTGGGGGTCTACTTTGAAATTTGATGGTCGAACTGTGGATCGACCTACGTCTGCCATTTTCTTTTTTCGTAATGGAATGAAAGGTACAGCGCTAATAAAATTCAAATATTCTGAACTTGTAATAGACCCCATACAACGAAATGTCAGTGCTCCGCATCAAAATTAAAAAGCTAGTTTGTCCCACGGAGTGAGCAAAATCGTATTTTGCACACAGCAAAATATGCTTGTTCGAGCTGCTGCGGTGAAAAATATATTATTCAGAGCAATGACGCGTAGTTGCAGTGTCCAAATGGCAACCGAATGGCTCGCAGTAATTGAGCTCCCGAAGTGTTGTGGAACTGCCCTGTGCAACTTGAACTGAGCCAACTTGAACTGGGGTGGAAATAGAAGAAACGTATTTAAAAAAATGCCGCGAGGGAGCCGATTGAAATAGCGGTTGCCTGAAAGTTTGTACGCTATTTATGTAATGAAATGCTGGTCTACATGGAATACCTGGCGAGATTTTTTAAATACAAAATATGTAATTATGTTAGGTTTCATTTACAGAGGTCAATTAATACAAGTCGTACTTATAAATTTACTTTCTTTATGAAATCGTATGACAGCCAGTACACCATGATTCCATAAAATCTACTTACTCACTTAGTCTACTTTTCACTCGTTTTAGCATCATGAATTTCGCAGGCTAATAAAATGTTGAATTATGCTTACGTGAAGGTTTAAACAAAATCCCTTTCTCCTTATCCTATATCCCGATAGCAGGTAATTCGTTCCGAAGGAGATGTTATTGCATTTATCAATGGCCCTTTTAACCTGGTATCACTGTATAAGATATGAACTTACAACCCACGCTTTCCTGTTTCATCAGGATCAGGCTTATCTAATTTAAATATGTTATTAGCACTCTTAATCCAATTACAAATACGCTGCTCAGAACAGTAGCTCCGAGTTGTTAAGAACAACCTTGCTTGGCCCTTCAGCGCTACCTTTTCCATACGAAATAGACGCCTACATTCTGGTATACCTATTTCGTTTTATACTCCTGAAATATCTCACCCGACAACTCGACTTGAATAACACAGCATCGCAGTATACAGAACTCTTCTTGTTCAGGTTTCTCTTTAGCATTGATGCATTAGGTTGGTCAACTTACCCGCTAGATGGCTCTATAACGTCCGCGTCAATGCCTAAATCACGCTATCAAGATTTATCCTGGGATGATGACAATTGATAACTTATTGTACATCAATAATAATATTTATAATTATATCAGCTGAATGTCGTCCACTGCTGGACATAGACCTCCCACAAAAAGTGCCACAATGCATCTGTCATATCGAACTCTATGGGAAAACTATGATATAGAATTTTACTTCGAATCGAATGAGTGCTGTGTGTTTCATATATCTACTGTGGCAATACTCTGAAAGAACATCAAAGTTGTCAGAATACTGAAGCATCTTGTTTTCCAGTGTTCTCTTATATTCTTGGGTACCATTTTATCTTATATTTTTGTTAAATAGAGAGGTTTTGGATAAGGATTAAAACATAAGCTGTCAAGAGTAGGTAAATAAATCATTAAGATGTTTTTCCAAATTCTGAATATAGCTATAGGTAATTCGGGGCCCAACTCAGAAGGATAGGTCGGAAAAAAAACCAAATTCTGAATTTCGTCGTTCTTGCGTTTCTTATTTAACGCTCAACTCTCAAGAGCAAACGATATTGGCACACTTGTTATTGAATTTCCATACGTCGTATACCCATTATTTTGATCTTGAGTGTAATAGTTCGTGGAAGTGGCAGGTGTACACAGATTGGCCTTTCGGTAGCGTTGAGTTGTGAAATAAGTAAATTGTGAAAATTCATGCGGGATTCAATTGATCAAATTACAGATTACATTTTCATTACGTTCAAGAGTTATATACACCTATATTAGCGGAAACAAATAATTAGCTTATACACTTGTTAAATTATGTGGTTACATTCACATCAGGGGCCCGTTTATCAAAAGCTTGTAACTTGTAATCCAAGCGGAAGCCTCTTTTCAACTCCTTTTATAAGAAAGAGACTTCCGCTGGTATTACAAGTTACAAGCTTTTGATAAACGGGCCCCAGGAACTCCTATTTTGAAATTTCATTTTCAATTTGACTAACGCATCGTAATAAGAATAATTTATTGAAAAATGACCTTATTGCTTATGAGTAATGGTACATTGTGCTTGCACTATTACATGTTAGGTGAAATGATTAAGTGCGCCTGAACTACGATTATCCTGTATCTCAAGCAAGGTGATATATTACGAATGGCAAACAATTAAACAAATTAAAATCATACACATCATAGACATAAATAACGAATTAGCTTAAAACATAAAATTATATCTCTATCTAAAGACTGCCCAGGTAATTACCGCCCAGTTAGTATCCTGGAAGGCCTTTCAAAAATTCTTGAAAAAATTGTTAACAACCAGTTAGTAACATTTCTAGAATTTGAACATTAAATTCTGAACATTTGCTTTCACCGAGACAATTCGGCTTTCGGCGAGGCAAATCAACTGAGAATGCTGTTTCATTACTTACTAGTCTTATCTCTTCTTACCTTGACAAGGGTGAGGTTTGCACTGGTGTTTTTTTGTATCTGGTCAAGGCGTTCGATACAGTATCGATTCTAATTTTGCTCAGAAAGCTAGAGGGGTCGGATGAACACCATTGTAATGCAATGCCCCGAACGGGGCATTGCATTACAATGGCTCCATAGCTACCTGTCAAATCGAATTCAATGCTTGAAATTAGGCGCTTTGGTCAGTTCCCGAAGGGAAGTGGCTTTCGGGGTTCCTCAGGGAAGCATTCTCGGTCCCACTTTATTCTTGATTTATATCAATGACTTGCCCTCCATCTGTTTGAATTGCGCCGAAATTATCTGTTATAAAGATGACACTGCTCTCGTTTTCCACGAATCATCTTGGGAATCATGTTTCTCAGCAACTGAAAACGGCCTGGCCGAAGTATCTAAATGGTTAGCAAGGAATTTACTTACGTTAAATATTCCCAAAACAAAATACCTTTGCTTTCACAAGACGGCTGCTTCTTCTCCAGCTTATCGACCTGATCTTAAAATAGCCTTAAAAGCCGCATTAAGTAACTCAACAACCGATGATTTCGTAACTAACTGTCGCTCGATTAAATACCTAGGGATTCTTCTCGATGAAAAACTTAATTTCAAGGCTCATATAGAATCTTTGTCCTCTAGGATTAGAAAACTTGTGTATGTTGTAAAATTGCTTAGAAATTCAGCCGGTAAAGACATCTTAAAATTAGTGTACATTTCAATTTGCCAACCAATACTCTTATACTGCATTACGGTCTGGGATGGTGCCGCCAGCTCGCACCTTATAGGTTTAGAAAGAACACAACGACTCATCTTAAAAGTCATGCTCAGGAAGCCTCGGTTATTTTCCACTGCCACAGTATATAAAGATTGGGCTGTTCTCACTGTTAGGCAGCTAATGTTTCTGAGAGTCGTCCTTTTAGTTCATCGTAAGACCATTTCTTTGGAAATATATCCCCAGCTACTGCGGAAAAGGGTGTACAAAATTCCAATACCGCACAGTAATACATCTTTCTTTAAACGCTTCCCTAGTTATTTTCATCCATACCCATGTTCGTTTGGTTAAACAGCCTTAATTATTTCGATACTGAAAAGCTTATCAGAAATGTTGTCTAGCATTTATTTATTTATTTGGTCACGCGCACACACACTTACACACAAACACACATATATACACACGCGCGCACGCACGCACGCACGCACGCACGCACGCACGCACGCTCGCACGCACGCACGCACGCACGCACGCACGCACGCACGCACGCACGCACGCACGCACGCACGCACACACACACACACACACACACACACACACACACACACACACACACACACACACACACAAATTCCCATTTGTTTTATAATAATATTAATGATATTAGAGAATACCTACCGGAAAAAATTGTACTGTTAATGGTTCTCAAACGGTCACCACGATACAGGCTAAGCCTAGTGCGGGGCCATGGGCTAACTTATGTTGTGTTCTGTTTCTTTTAAATAAACGAATTTTATTTTATTTTATTTATTTATTTTTTATTTATACATGCATATTAAATCTACACATATTTAATTATATTTAATTTACATAAGGTATTGCAGTGTCAGCGTAGCGTGGAGCTACGGTAGCCTAGTGGTTCAGGCATGCGGCTGTCAAGCGGCGGTCGTGGGTTCGAATCCCGGCTCGTACCAATTAGTTTTTCGGAATATTTACCGTTAGCTTTATGGTCAAGGAAAAAATCGTGAGGAAACCGGTCTAATCCCAATAAGGTCTAGTATTCCCTCAGGGTTGGATGTCAGATGGCAGTCGCTTTCGTAAAACCTATGCCAAATCTTGGGATTAGGTGTCAAAGCGGACCCCGGGCTCCTTTAGGGGCACAACCGGGAATAACGCTAGGAGGATGATTGCAGTATCAGCGTCTAAAACAACTGTAAACTAGGTCAAACATTTCAATGTAAACAAAAACAAATAAAAAATATAAAACACATTTTTGGAATCCAAATACGCTACCGAACATGCCCTTAATCGGTTCACACTCCATTTTGGATACACCCTGTATAATAGCATAGATTGCGGTTATTACAGAATGCTTGACAAAATAGATTTTTAAGACTCGTCGACTATAATGTTTAATTTAAGACTTCGAACACGAAACTATAATCACGTAATTTTTTCTATGGAGCTCCCAAATCAACTATAATAAATTATAATACAACCATTTAGACAACTATAATGAATTTGACCAATCACGTGGGGCTTCTACTGAATGTTTTTCAATAGATACTAAATTTGTTTAATTATTTCAGTTGACTCGTAGAAAAAGTATTGTATACAAATAGTTACACAATTAGCTCTTCAAATTCTCGTAGGTACCTTAATTAGGCCACTCGGCAATCGACTTTAAGAGCCCTCATTGTGTAATGATAGATAATATTAATCAAATACTATTAATAAAATACTATTAATCAAATATATATCATACTAGCGACCCGCCCCGGCTTCGCACGGGTACTATATCCTACTAATATTATAAATGCAAAAGTTTAGATGTTTGGATGTTTGTTACTCAATCACGCTTAAACGGCTGAACCGATTTGAATGAAATTTTGCACGAAGATAGTTTATAGCCTGGATTAAAATATAGGATAGTTTTTATCCCGGGTCCACGCGGACGAAGTCGCGGGCGGAAGCTAGTCATACATATAAACCTTGCTCTTGAATCACTATCTATTAAAAAACCGCATCAAAATCAGTTGCGTAGTTTTAAAGATCTAAGCATACATAGTGACAGACAGCGGGAAGCGACTTTGTTTTATACTATGTAGTGATAATATATTTTTCACTTCAAGGCGCTCTTATATATCCGAACACGTAATCTCTGTGATATTAATATTATACATGGTGACCACCTCCCTCTGATATACCTTACCTACCTGCCTGTACTGCTTTTTGAATATCTGCTCTTTTTGATTTACCTGTCTTCTGGTTTTATAAACCACACAGGAGACATTCTATTGAAATAATGTTATATCGAACGAATATAAATGTTAGATCTTAGCTTTTAAACTACAGAATATGCTGTTGAAATATATATCAATTATTGAGTGAATGTTACTGATCGATGTTTCAGGTCAGCAATATAGGTACTAATCAGTTGGTTAAGATTTTTTTTGTAATGTAAATTAATGTGTTAATATTGTTTATTCTGTACGTTAAACGATTATATTGTTTTCAGGACGCTGACTTGACGGCAGTGACCCGCGCGTTGAGCGACGGCGTTACCCGCACGTTCCCCCTGACTCGCTACACCCCGGTCTCCCCTCGAGAGAAGCTCAAGTCGATCCTGGCCGAGCACTTCCCACGCTCGCTCTACGAAGGACTCTACGCGGACTAGGCCTATATTATTTCGCCCTCCAACATTTAAAACGCCACAATCCCACTTTTTCATTATAATTTTCGAGAGAGAGAAATTAAAACAAAATCCTTCCTAAAGGGCAATGGTAACCTTGTATGAGAAAAAATGTCGTTTATATTTTTTGCAGCGGTCAAGGATGTTTTTTTAAATAATCGTTTAGAGGACCTCTTAATACACATAGATATATAAAATTAAACGCGTTAAACAATATCGGAGCCGAGATATTTAAGTTTGAAGTTTTGTCTATAACTTTTCAATATGACCTGTGAAAATATATATTGCAAATATCTCGGCTCCGATGCATTTTATTGTATTACATTTCAGAACAAAATATGTTTGTTTTGAGTGGATCTATCATAATCTACGACTTTTACTAATAGCCGCTCATCTAAAAAAATGACAACATTTTCACCCAGACCCCTTTAATTCCGAGGACAACATAAAGCATTATGTCGCCAGCTGTGTCAACACAAGATGCAAATAACCGAATAAGGCAATTAATATGAAATCCATTAGCCCCGGAAAATTGAATTATGTGAAGTTGCTCGGCCCAAAATGAGGCCACACAATGTTGCGAGCTCCGCCTTGCATAAGCTACAAAGTTCGAGCAACTTCGTTGGTCAATTCACTAACCTGTACTCTCCACTTAAACACGTTCACGGAACTCCAACGTGAGCCAAACTCTTCTATCCAACTTTAATCATTGTTTCGCATTTCAAACTCTAAAAGAACTGACTTTTAGAGATTATTCATCATTGAAACATTGAAAGTGTTATTAACAGTTATTAATATGGAACAAAGGGACATTAATTTCCAACGGGAAACCTAATCTTTTTCGGCAAATCGTTTGTATAAAAGACCCTCGTCATACATATCTCGTGACAAACGTCCGGCTAACTGTGGCTGACAGCTTCTAATTACAGAGAGCTATAAAAAGAAACTTAGTCACATTATACCTGTTTTTTCACATTAATATTTAAGGGACGATTTAACATTATCGTCACTTTTCAGTCACTACCCTTGCATTTATTTTTATTTCTTGTAAATAAAATGTCACTTGGTAGACAAAAACGCAGACACTAACATTTTTTTATCTGCTGTAAGTAATGAATACTCCTGCAGCTATGAATATCTGTTACGAAGTAATTTCTGTTTAATAAGTTGGTCGGTATTTCACCGCGGGAGCCCGACGCTAAATGATTGCTTCCTTCGCCAACTTACACTGGAGTGTAAACTACGCCTTATGATCACAACAAGATATCATTTTTATAGAGGTATTATAGGTGCGCCATTTCCAATACAATGGAACTTTCGCTCGCTGCATTTTTCATACTAGTCCGCTGAAATCTAATTAATTGCGAACTGCAAGCTGCACTCGGCAGCTCCGTTTCGCCTTTATAATTAGCCGTCGATCACACGAGTTAGCGTCATATGCTGTTTCGTTCATTTTTGCACTTAAAAAGCGTTGAATATTAATTCTACTTCACCTTTGCGAATATGTGCTTAAAAATATTCGAGACAAAAGACCACTGGCACGTTTATTATGAAAGCGCCATAAAATAACTTTCAAGTGCTTTTGAGACCACTTAGACACAGATGCGCAACATTCTGAAGAAAGCTAGTTTTAAACTATTTCGTGGTAAAAAGCTATGTAAAAACGAGTTACATCTTTCACTGTATTATCGGCAATCATTAATTTATTCATATGTAAGTAGTTAGATTGTTTTTTTTATTTGTGCCTTCGCGGTGGGCGTCGGCAAACAAGGACACCTACGTGGCAGCTGGGAAACGTTGGTTATAAACGCAACTTAGCAAAACACCGCGAACTTGCCTCTACGAAAATAACCAAAATAATGAATTTATGTTAAATTCGCCAGTTTCTTTACCAACTTCAAAAAAAAGGAGGAGTTTCTCAATTCGGTTGTATTTTTTTTATCATTTTTTATTCAATGTTTGTTACCTCAGAACTCTGTCATTGATGAGCCAATTCGTAATTTTTTTTGTTTGTATGTATATGCTTCCAGGTGGGTCCCATTTTTTTCAAAAATTCAATTGGATGGTGGGAACCATGAGTAATTGAGGGAACTCTTCAATTATATTAGGCACGCGTGTAGTGATTTCGGTATTTTCTATTTTAACTCGTGTATTTACACCCGTTAATCATAAATTTGGTGGAGTGAATACCACAGATGACTGATGGAATTCCTCAATTATGTACTTAAAAGTACAAATGTACGTCACAGATTCTGATAAGATTCCGTTGAAATAGCAAATAATGAAGTGCCAAAGGTGATCCTTGTGGAATTGACGGAAGTCCTCAAATATTATCGGGTCACATACAGCGATTGGGTTTTTTTCTCTAATAATTAACGCATTTGCTCTCAGAAATCAGTTCATGTGGTAAATTGGAAAAGAAATGTGGAAATGTCTCGTGGCTTGGCGGAGTACTAAATTGAAGTCGGTTAAAACTTTGTTTTTAAAGTAAATTATATTAAATGCTGACCGCCGCCTAAGAGCTCGCATTACGTAGAAAACCAATTTCGTTAATACGTATTCAGTTTTATGTGTTTATGAAATTGTATATCGTTTTATTTTGTTGGTTGACTAAGTTGTTAACTGAAAGATAAGTGCAATTTGACAATGATGGCTTATTTTTTCTAATGGCATCACTTCTAGTCATTTATCTAGATTTATAGTTATTGGTTTACTATCAATCGTTTTTATTTATGTATAATGTATTATAATTGTTAGAACAGAAAAAATGTTGCCGTATATTAAACTTTAATGTTGGTAGGTAACTATAATCAATTGCAACGCTC
Source organism: Epinotia bilunana (assembly GCA_947049275.1). Classification (NCBI taxonomy): domain Eukaryota; kingdom Metazoa; phylum Arthropoda; class Insecta; order Lepidoptera; family Tortricidae; genus Epinotia; species Epinotia bilunana. The sequence continues at coordinate 8,805,836 of OX346263.1, read as the reverse complement.
ATAGTTAGACCTATGGACCCGATTCTACGTGCACATGGCTTAACTAGCCTAAAACTAAATTGTCTAATTTTTAGACATAATTTAGGCGGCAGATTAAAAACGACATATTTAGAATAGCATTTAGGCAGCTAAGTAAGTTGTATATAGACCGCCTAAAATAAGTAACGTCAGATTCAAATTAGCGCTGTCATTTGATTATGACAGCTGCTCATAGAATAGCAAAGTGTTTTAGCGACACCTAAATAAAATTAGGAAGTTTAGAGGCCACTGTAGATTCGGGTCCATTACCTTGGTATAAATATGTATTTATAACTAACGTATGTATTGTGTATATTGTTGTCACTCGTAACGGAGTGGCCTTATACCTAAACGAATCTATTGGTAAAGCTTGATTCAAATATATCTTCCGAAAATGTACATTTGTTACCTTCGTAATTGCGCAATTACAGTATCCCGGTCGTCGTATCCGACCAGCCAAACATATTACATTGACTGACGCTGACGTGACGTCAGTAGACCGAAGAGAGTTGCCGTTTCGAACGAGCTTTCGGGGACAACTACCGTTTTCTCAAATACAAAATACATTTAGACCTACAACGTTATGCAATCGACCATGACAACCGTAGCTTTGGCATTCACTATCGCCAGTATGAAGCTTTAGGATGAGGCGATGCAGGGTTGATAATTGTAATATAAATCAGACTTAATAAAAGGAAACAATCAAATCGGCACTATGCCGTTTGAGGATTACCGTAATTGTGCAATTAGATTTGATGCTAAGCTGTCTTATAAATTCTCAATTTGCATGTATGTCGGAAGAAGAACACTTGTTTTTATCTCTTATTTGAATTAACCCTTTAGCGGTTTTCTATTTCTATCAATAAATTTTGATTGTAGGTCATTTGTTTATTTCAGTTAAAGATACATTTTTGATACATCGCGTACGATGGCGATTTTTTCCTGTAGGTGTCCGTGGAAGGGTTATTCAAATCAGTGTTAGTTATGTAAAGTAAATTTTTTTTGTTATATAGTGTGAAAGTATCACGTCATCCAGCAAAATCCATTTTGGATGACTGCAGGCATTTAACTACGAGAGCAACAAGAGTTGTTAGTTTTACGTGTGAATATATTTCGAATTATTGTGTTTGTATTTTTAAATAAACAATAAAGCTTAAAATGTTGTCTATCAATGGAAACAAACTTAATGCTTTCCGTACCTACTTATTCTGCGTTTGAAGGCAGACATTTGTGAGAACGATAGCGAGTGATCAAAATCAATATTTCAAAACGTGCTCTAACATTACGCCGCAGATATAACAAATTATACCAGTGTCATTTTATAACTGAACATTTAATTAGTCATACACCGAGACACAGAAACGAAATGGCAAATCAATATGTCAAAGCGAAATAATAATACACAACGTCATAATAACATCTCTGTACCTACTGGAAACTTCAAGGAATTGCACATTTTTACCCAAGTGTCAAGTGACGAACAAAACAAAATCAAAGTTTTGATTGAGCTTACTATGAAACTAGTTCGACTTGTGTAAGATTGTACCGTTATATTTATTTAATTTAAATTTCAGAATGTCGAAATGAAAACGCGGAAGTTCAAGAAGTATTTATTTTAAATACTTCCATAAAATCAAGTCGAAGTAGGATAGGAACTCATTTCAACCCTTGACAGACACGCGAGGTGTTATAGTTGTTTCGCGTGTTTGTCTGACGAATATAAGCTTCATTTAAGAAGATTTACCGAACATCTGACTTATATTCCGAGGTGATCTTGCGAGCTCATGCAGCCCCAAAAAACGGTATTTTAAACGGTAAAAAAAGAAGGAGGTTCTCAATTCGGTTGTATATTTTTTTTATCATTTTTTTTTTTCAATGTTTGTTACCTCAGAACTCCGTCATTGATGAGCCGATTTGTATTTTTTTTTTGTTGGTAAGTATATGCTTCCAGGTGTGTCCCATTTATTACAAAAATTCAGTTGGATGATGGGATCCATGAGGAATTGAGGGAACTCTTCAATTATATTAGGCACGCGTGTAGTGATTTTGGTATTTTCTATTATAACTCGTGTATTTACACCCGGAAATCATGGTGGAGTGGAATTGATGATGAAGAACACAGATGACTTATGGAATTACTCAATTATGTACTTAAAAGTACAAAAGTATATCACAGATTCTGATAAGATTCCGTTGAAATAGCAACTATTATAAGTGCCAAAGTGATCCTTGTGGAATCGACGGAAGTCCTAAAATATTATCAGCCCACATACAGCGATTCGGTACAGCGGTTCATGTGGTAAATTGGAAAAGAAATGTGTAAATGTTTTCGTGGCTTGGCGCAGTACTTTGAAGTCGGTTAAAACTTTGTTTTTAAAGTAAATTATAGATAATCAGTTTAATTTGACATACTGTTTGGCGGCATGTCAATTAGGTACTTATGACACATCATGAGTTAATTTACTTCTGATAAATTACAATAGTCAGTAACATCTGACTTAATTTATTGTATAAGTATATTATTTTAGGACCCTATTTCATCAGTTTCTTTTTCTGTTGACTGTACATATTCAATACGGTCACAGAATGCCGGCCCTGATCTGGTTTTGACATTTTACTAATACCTGCTGCTCAGAAATGTTTCCATAATATTATTGAAGTGAAAACTTCTTTAGCGGCGCTGTGCTACTTTTTAGGATGCACGGGGGGCGGGGCGGTGTGGGGGCGGGGTTTACAGATAATATTCAAGTTTTCACTTCTGCAACCCGGTCTTTTTTTTGCAAGTCTTCCTCCATTCGGAAAAGTTGTGATATCATACCTAACAGAATGTCTTTACAAAAATAAGGTTCTGCGGAGCAACTCGTGAAACTCGATCGAGTTGAGATTGTTTCAAGAATTCCATGAATTACCAAATAGATTAATCCTACTGCGAATGTCAAAAGACGTTTTGTATGGTCGTCGAACCACCTTAAGAGGAGGCGGTCTCAATTCTGGAACACATGTGTCACGTATTTAAATGGTAAGTAATCCTCTTATTTCATGCCCTACCTGTTATCTTAGCGCATAGCCAAGTCTGTGAGCGATAAATAGATTATGAAACGGGATTGGAATGAAATTGTTAGTCGGAAAATGTATGCTTTGTGCTAGCATTAACAAAGGGTAGACTGGTAATGCGATTCGCCGCTGTCGGCTGGGGTAATACCTTGATGGAGTCGTGACTCAAAACGCGGAACCAAGATTAGGAAATGGCCGTGCTTATCGCCTTTCACGTGTATCTTCTAGTACTTGACAGACTAGCTTAATCTTCATACAGGTTAATATAGCCGATTGTGGTATTTTGACATTATTTTTTGTTATCTTTTAATCGATAACTATATAATTTGCACGCCTGCATGCAGGCTGGATACACTGAACTCTAAAATATTGTACACCACCTTTAGACTGTATATTCAGCAAATAAACGATTTGTGTTTCACAAAAAATGTTCAATATAATTATATAGTAGAGTTATGATGCCATCTAGGTGCCGGAAACTACTGAGGAAGAACATCAGAAGAAGCTAAGCTCGTTTCAAGGCATTTTGTGATACTTATCGTCAATCCGGTAGTAAGGTATCTTGTAAGTACTTGTTGTAAGTACCATTTGAATGATTCTAAATCGAAGATGTTATGATACTTCCTTAAAATACCGTCCCCATTCAAATGCAAAAATGACCGTACAATACCTCCAATTAAAGCTGCATACTTCCGAATAAAACATTCTTAATGAATGAGATACCTTTACAAATTACGATCGCTAAACATTTAATTCCACTCTCCATAGCTCACTGAAACTTTTTCAACTGATTTACTTAAATATATAAATTTAATCAAGGCAAGTTAGCCTCAGCAACTCCAGGGGCTTTGTTGTATTCGTTATTAAAATTTTTACGGGCGAAGTTTCACAGTATTTTCTCGTTTAGAGTGTAATGTGGGCCGGGCCTTATATGAGGTATTAATTGAGGCTTCAGTGAGAACATTAACGGCTGTATTCATAAACGTACTACAAGCCTGTTTTAACTAAAATGGCGTTAAAATTCGTTTGTCCTTATCTGTCACTTTGACATTTGTGTTCGTAAGAAAGGGACGAAGCACATTTTATTTAGCAGAGGCATTTTAAGTTTTATGAATAAGGCGGTAAATGTTTTAGCATAAGTTTATATTTTGAATAAATACAAGTAAAAAGAAGACAAAAATCGCGCGGCGGGGGTCGCAGTGTGGTAGCCATCTGACCTCGACCCGGTTGCCGAGACCAAGGTCATACTGCAACATCGGTAGAAGCGTGCCGCAGCTCCTGCCCCGTACACTGGCGATCCATTTACTCGCTCGGAATAAATGCACAGCAATCGGTTTTTTTTATACACCTGTTTTCCCTGACAAGGCGTTGGTATCATTATTGATACTGCATGCATATAGGTACCTAAGACGCTAAGAAGCCACTTCCGCATTTTTCCGTGCGTTTTATTTGCTTGTTCAATAATTTTGATTACTAGAATGTTGGAATAAAAGCATCTACTTGCACTTGTTCCCCGACATAAAGGCAATTAATCGATAAGTTTATCAATTAGTCAAAACTTCAGACACTTTGGGAGCAAAGTAATAGGTACAAATATTATTGTGACGGAAGTAACTTTGTAAAGTATCAAGTATCCATTTAACGGCACACTGAAAGAGAAGATTTGGAAAATAAAATATCTTTACCACAATGCTATTGGTATGTTGTTGCTGAAATTAAACGTTTTGACTAATTGAATTATATGTAAAAAAAATGGTGCATGCGCTTCCCCTTACGTTAGCTTAATAGCCATGTGTTTAGGACGTGACGTGAAGATAAAATTATCGTTTCGTCGTGATGTCGTGAAGGCTTGACATTTCGCTAATCTACAGATTATAGAACTTTCGCCGTCATGAGAGCGGAGCGCATAGTGATTTTGGTATTTTCTATTATAACTCGTGTATTTACACCCGGAAATCATAAATTTGGTGGAGTGGAATTGATGATAAAGACCACAGATGACTTATGGAATTCCTCAATTATGTACTTAAAAGTACAAATGTACGTCACAGATTCTGATAAGATTCCGTTGAAATAGCAACTAATGAAGTGTCAAAGGTGATCCTTGTGGAATCGACGGAAGTCCTCAAATATTACCGGGTCACATAGAGCGATAGGGTTTTTTTCTCTAATAATCAACGCATTTGCTCTCGGAAATCAGTTCATGTGGTAAATTGGAAAATAAATGTGGAAATGTTCTCGTGCCTTGGCGGAGTACTAAATTTAAGTCGGTTAAAACTTTGTTTTTTTTTTAATGGCTTCGCGCTCTCGGCGCATTCAGCCAAAAACGGGGAAAAGGGATTTCAGGAAAATACGGAAGGTCGGAAATATGGATAACAAGGAACATCAGGAAAGGGTACAATAATATATATTAAAGTTTGATATTATTTAAAGATAAAAATTAATATAAGGCCTTAAATATATACAAGGATGAGTCATTAATAAATAGTAGTGAAAGAATGGATACAGGAAAAGGAACTTTAAGCAATGACAGCTGGTTTAATAATATTGAGCGATCGTATTGTTGACATTCGAAAAATATGTGGTTTAGGTCACCGGGATCAGCTCCACAAATACATGCAGAACTGGCCACAATGCCTAATCTTGAAAGATGCTCTGGTGTACACAAGTGACCCAGTCTCATGCGGATTACCATACTGGTTGCTGGTTTTGAAATTGATATTTTAGAAAACCATGGTTTAGCAGGAATTAACGGTTGTATGCCCCGGTAGCGTAAACCCGTCCTTGCATCAGGTGATGACCAAAGTTTCATCCATTCATCTCGTAAGTATACTTTGGGCAAAGCTAAAAGGTCTTCAGGTATATTTTCATAAGGAAACATATCACCACAATCAATGGCATCACGGGCCAGCACATCCACCCTTTCATTTCCTTTTATCCCTCTATGCCCGGGGATCCAAGCAAATGAAACGGAATAATCATTAAGAGAACATTTTAACAAGAGGCTACGTATTTTATAAATAATTGGGTTGTTAGATGTGGACCTGAAAGGAAATTTAGCAATTGATTGTAGAGAACTTAATGAGTCCGAAAATATGATCGTCTTTTTAAGACGCATAGTAATGTTCATCTCTATTGCCTTCAGGATTCCAAAGCACTCGCCACTATACACAGATGACTCTGGCGGCAACTTTACTTTTTGATATATATTGGATTGAACATGCAGTACTCCAATTCCAACACAACCATTGACTGATATTTTAGAAGCATCTGTGTAAATATGATGAGCACCCAGGCCCTCAGTTCCAATGAAACTCAGGAACTGTTTATTTTGTTCCACATCATTCTTTGAGATGCCAATATTTAAGAGAACTGAAGGAACAAGTGTGAGAGAATCATAATCATGCTGGAAGATGGGCAGTGTAGAAGCGCTTACAGTGGGAGCAAGTGTAGATTTAACTTTTCCAAAACTTTTAATCAAACAAGGGGGACTCTTATGTCTCCAATATTTAGAAGAGATTATTTGTAGAGAAGCTTAATAAAATGGGCCAAATTTGGTGATTTGAAAATTGAGAGCATCGGAAGAGATACCTATCAGACAGAAATTGACGCCGCAAATGAAGAGGTGGTTCACAATACTCAACCTGCATTGCATTAATGGGACTAGATTTCATGGCACCACAGATAATTCTGAGAGCTTTAGACTGTATACTAGATAATTTCTTGAAACCTACTACACTTCCAGGTTCTAGCAGAAATGTCCCATAGTCTAGAACACTCCTTATTAGGGCATTATACATCAGTTTTAAGCAAAAAGGATGTGCACCCCACCAAACTCCAGATACACACCTAAGTATATTAATATTCTTTTCACATTTAGAAACTACATATTCACAATGAGGAAGACCTGTTAATTTTGTGTCTAAAATGACACCTAAAAATTTTGTTTGACTTTTTACAGAGATGGGATTGTTACCATATTCTACAGTGACCGGAGGAGGAAATAGTTTTCTTGTAAATAAAACTACCACACTTTTAGGAATGGAAAGTTCTAAGCCATTAGAGTCTAACCATAAACTCAATGAGTAAGAAACGGTTCTACTGGCTTGTTTCACAGAAACATTTGGTGAGTATAATAGTAAATCATCAGCATACTGCAAAACTCTAACACTGCCATTTAAAGATGATTCTATGTCAAATGTATAAATATTGTACAACAGAGGGCTTAAAACAGACCCTTGTGGAAGTCCTCTCCACACAAAGCGAGTAATCCTATTGTTATCATCTATGAGAAGACTAATGGACCTTTGAGACAATAGATTAATTATAAAGTTGCTTAACATTATTGGTACACCTAATATTAAAAGCTTTTCTCTTAACACTGAAACAGACATTATCGTATGCAGCGCTAATGCCAGGAAGGCAGCTACCACTGATTCATCTCTGGAAAATGCCAATCGGATATCTGATGTTAATATCGCTAAACTATCATAAGTAGATCTACCTTTACGGAATCCAAACTGACTATGAGCCAGTAACTTATTGCTTTTAATAAAAAATTCTAATCTGTTTTTAATCAAGTGTTCTGTAATTTTAGCAAATACTGAAGATAAAGCAATTGGCCTATAAGAAGAAACATCTGAAGCTGGTTTATTGGGTTTTAAAAAAGGAAGGACTATTTGAGATCTCCATGAATCTGGGACTATACCGGACTGTGTAACAGAATTAATAATGTGTAAATAATAGATATGAATGCAATCACCGGCATTGGCCAGAAAAGAATATGGGACTCCATCATGGCCAGGTGCAGCATCTTTCAAGTTACTTAATACACCTTTCAACTCTTCAATTTTAAAAGGAGCATTTAAACTACAACTGTATTCGGGATCATATAAAAAGGAAGAAGGCTGAAAGACATTCTTCTGGAACTGAAGCAGGTGCTAATCTGTCCATAAATTGCTGAGCTAAGCTAGAAGGAAGAATCTGTGTAGAAGCCTCATTAAAAGCGTGTCGGAACCTTTTAATATTGTTCCACACTATGGAAGGTTTAACATTAGGATTAAGGGAAGTGCAGAATTGTCTCCATCCTTCAAATTTTTTCTTCCGTAATAACTTCTTAGTGTCACGCGCTACCTGCATGTATAGCTCAAAGTTTTCGTTTGTCATCAAGTGACAGTACTGTCTTTCAGCGTCCTTTCGCCTTCGAATTGCCTGAGTGCACTCAATGTCCCACCAGGGAGGAGATGGAATTTTACCTGATGCACTATTTTTTACAGGGAAAGTTTCATCAGCCGCTTCAATGATGACTTGGGCTAATGCAACCGAACAGCACTATATCACTGTCAGCCACACTAGGCAACTGCAACAATTTATCTTCAATACGCCTTTTAAAAACTTTCCAATCCGCATTGCATAAATTGTACTTTAGCCTTGGACTAGGCTTAGGGGATGAGGGAACTGGATTGGAATATGTAACTATAATTGGGAAATGATCACTACCAAATGTTGATTCTAGAGTATGCCATGTTAAAGAAGATGAAATTTGAGCTGAACAAATAGACAAGTCAACAACACTTTTCAAAAGGTGCTGTTCGTCGATTAGGGAGGCCAGTATTTAACACACAAAGATTGTGATTATCAAGAATCTCTATTATACGCTCCCCATGGTAACTGGAAATTGAACTACCCCATAGCTGATGTTGCGAATTAAAATCGCCTAAAACCAACATGGGCCCTGGAAGAGAACTTATTAATTGTTCAAATTCATGTAAAATAGATGAAGATGGATGAGGAATATATACAGATATGATACATATGTTATGTACAATGGCAGCAACGATTGACAAATCGTCACTGTGAGATGGGAGATGAACTGGTGCAAATGAAATGGAATTCCTGATGAGCAGTGATCGGAATCAGGTGAGCCAAAATACCTATTCTTCGCAAGAAGACATAATATAGAGTGGTAGCAACCGGGTAGAAAAATACACTTTTTCTTGAATACTGGGTATTCGATATATATCCGGGTACTGGTCGTAATAGTAAACATACATGTTTTACTTACAGTGTGAGATGTTTTATGTTACTTTGTAGTAAACAGGGCTCGACTTAAGGCGTAGGTATAAGGAAGGAAGGAAAAGTTGTGAAATAGTTATCACTTTTAGATTAACATTAAACAACCCGTTCTGTAAGTAAAACATGTACATAGGTACCTATGTTGAACATTACGACTAGTATCCGGAAAAATATCTACCCTGTCGCAACCACTTTATATTATGCCCTCTTGCGAAGAATAGGTATTTTGGCTCACCTAATTCCGATCACTGCTGATGAGTAAGGCCACTCCACCATACCCATCAGGGCGGTCCTCTCTGAGACATGAATAACCAGTAACTCTAAGAAGAGCTCTAGGTTTGAGCCATGTCTCAGAGAGAGCGAAAACAAATGGTTCATATTTGTTTAATAAATGACTTAAATCATGTTTTTTATTTATTACACTTCTGCAATTCCATTGAATTATTTTATCCATTATTTTGAATGGCTACTAAAAGTGTCTGAGCAAGAGGGGCAACGTTGGACGGTAAGCTAATATTCGGATTCGATAACAGATTAATTAGGGCTTGAATATCTTCAGATCCAGAATGCGATTCTTCTTTATCAGGGATCCTTTGCAGTGCACAACCATTTTGAGGAGGTGGCATAGAATACCCACTGATCAAGGCATTATGAGCAGCAACATCATAACCCTTGGTGGATTGTATAACATTACGGGGTTTCAGGAAAATAGTTTTTCTGTAACTGGAGCTGGTGTACTGCCATCTGGCCGAAATACTTTTCGCCTAATTTCACTTCCCAACCAACTGATTGCAACATTTTTAGTTGGCAAACCAATGCTTGGCATAATGTTACTTAGCATACTTTTTATTTGATCACAATCATATTTTGCAGATATTCATTTTACCAAGAATCATTTCGGAAAATGGTTAATAGGTAAATGTTTTATTTGAGCTTACTATTTATTGCTAAATAACCTTTGACCAAATTTTAACTTCGCATAATTTATATTTGACAAATAATACTACGTTCATCTTCAGGTAAATAGCTGAGTGCTAGTAAACATTTCACTTGCTTATTAAATAGCATATCAGATGAGTACTTTTTCACAGAGTTTTGAGCTTGAACTTGCCTAAAACAAAAAGTTTTATGATTAAATTAGCAATTGAAACAGTCAAAACAGGAACGCCAGAGCAAAGTGTTAGGTCAGGTTAAAATTGCGACACCCACAGATACGACCTGTTATTACACGACAGTAGGGAACCGGGGACTTAGTGGCAAAACCGACTCGGATCACGGAAAGGTTAGAAGATGAAAGCGGGAGCTTTGCTCCCGCTTTCGTCTTCGAGGTTATTTTTTTTATAAAAGAGCGGACAAACTTGTTAGCAAACCGAAATTTTCTGTTAAAAATGACTGACTTCGATCTCTACCTTCATAAAATTACATTGAATAGCTCGAGAAACTACCTACGTAGTAAAATATGATGCTAATGTAATTTGTACCATATTAACTACATGGTTAGGGTATGTTAGTAATATGTATCACAATAATATGGAAAAAATATACATGCCAATCAAAACATTCGACATAACAAATAAAGTCTTTTTAAAACATGACCAACTAAATATTTTGCCAACTAACATTTTGCTAAAACAATCATTTGGGACATGTTATATATACGAACCATTGGTATGCTACCTAAAAGTTTGCCGAATGAAACTATGGGATAAGTTGTTTGGGAAGTCAATAATTGCCACATAATTTTCGGCCACATATTAGTAAACCAACTGGAGCTATTAGGCTGGGTGGTTGAATTTGAGGCTAAAGTAGGGACACTATGTGATGAAAATGAGTTAACTTGTGGCTGAGGTTGAGTCTGAAGGACATCCGCAAATGACTTGAAAACTAATGAATGAAGCTTAACTGCTTCTCCATAAGAGATGAATTTATTAGCCATAGTGACTTTAATATCTTTTTGTCGCTTGTGCTCCGGGCAAGACCTGTTTGTAGCAAAATGAAAACCATTGCATAAACAGCAACTGGCACAGTCTTCCTCCACTGAACAAAAGTGTGTCCAGCATGCATCTGCCCACACTTGAAACATTTAGGCTTTGATCTAGTTAGTTTTTGTGTGACCGAATTTACAGCAGTTAAAGCACTGAATGGTTGGGAATATGTACAGTTCAACAGGAACGGAATTGTAACAAGAAAATACTCTTTTTGGGAGGATTTGGCCATCAAAAGTAATAACTATGGTTTCTGAGGGTTGCCATGTAACAGACCCGTTAACTGGAACTCTGTGGTTTAAGCGTCTCACCTTGAGCACCTTTCCACACCCAGCGGGCACAGAAATGTTTTCTATGATTTCCTCTTCCAACCACTGTGCAGGAATACCACGAATTAAGCCCATGCGGGTAACTGTGAAAGATGGAATAAATGCCGTCAAACTCTCAGCTTCAAGCCGAGAATCATTCAGAAAAACATTGGCGTCATCATGTTTTGTGAATGCCATAGATATACGGGTCCTGCCGATACGCTTCACACTACCATTTATAATATTATTAAATTTATTCCTCATTAAAAACTTTCCAAAGGACACCGGATGCAAGGAAGAGTTTCGTTCGGTTTGCTTGAGTTGGACATGGATTGTAAATGGTGCTGCATCAGAGGGTGAGAATAAATCTCTACCAACTTCTGTAAATTTTTCTTTGCTTATATTCAAATCTGTAACTACAGGAGACTTAATCACTTGGTCTTTCGAATGGGTTTCTTGGCGCATTGATATCTCGGAAGACTGACAAGCGCAAGCAACAAAGTTAATGCCATCCTGACTCTTTCGAACTTTTTTGTTGCAATTTTTGCATCTCTTGCTTAGTTTACGTTTCAAATTACTCCTGCATTTGCCACTAGCAGAAGCAACAGAAGCATCGGTGTCCATACTGGACTCGTTATTATCAATGACAACATTGAACGCAACCTGAAGTCCTTCCCCCCCAGGGTCAGGAGGTTCCTTCTTCTTCTCCATATTAAAAGTTAAGAAAACTTACCTAATCCAATGCTAATTTATACACTAACTACAAAAAATAAATATTTACACACCATACAATAAAACTATATACAATTTACCACTTTCCTGATCTATGATTACTAGAAATTTATAATAAAAAGTAACAGAAACGAAAAACTTGACCGCCACGTTCCACGTTTCCCGCGCTTTTTTCTAACTTTGTTTTTAAAGTAAATTATTTAATAAACTGCATAGAAACAGATACAAAATATTGACACCATGAATAAACGCCTCAAACCGTCTTATAGCCGTGTCCAAACGGCCGTGCGCGGCGGAGAGCATACGGGGCATACGATAAAGCGAGATAGACAGCAGTCTAACCCGCTCAATCCTCATAGCGTATGCCATGCAGAGTATAGACGGTCAGAGGCGTAATTTTTTTTAATGATTTTGAATTAGGGAATAAAAAGCACCTAATGTTGGAAATTAATTCTGTTTCCTGATTGGTCGATTTCAAATCTATAGCTGTTAATTCATAGTGCTGGTTAATTAATAGCAAAAATAAATGTTTTTTAAAGAATTGTGAGAAGTGAGAAGTGAATAGTAGATTGTATGACAAGGGGCTAAAATAAGCCATATTACCACGAGATGGTTATTTTCCCGAGCGAAGTGAGGGAAAATTGTTCGAGTGGTAATATGGCTTTTAGACCAGAGTTATACACTCTACTTTTCACTTAGACTGCGAGAAAATAGTGAAAACAAACATTATCCATCTACAATCAATAATAAATTCCACAGCGAAAAGATTGTTCAATTTAGCGGCATGATTTTTTTAATAAACTGTTTGACACAGATACAACATTTTGACACCACGAATAAACGCTACTTACCGTATATAGCCGGGTCCAAACGGCCGAGCGCGGCGGACAGCATACGCTGCATAAGATAAAGCGAGATAGACAGCAGTCTATCCCGCTCATGTCATGTTTGCAGGCCACCCCGCTTGAACGTTTTTGGACGAAGCTATAGACGGCCAAAGGCGTTTATTTTTATTAAAGTTTGTGAAATCGGGAATAAAAAACGCCTAATAGTTGAAATAAAATCTGTTTTCTGATTGGTTGTTTTTAATATATAGATGTATTCTGATTAGTTGATAGCAAATAAAAATGGTGTTTTAAACAGTTGTGATTGGTGGATTTAATACGTTGAAGTGCTTTGATTGGTCAAATTAAAAAGTTTTAAAATGATAAATATGTTTACATATTTTCCCTAGGGGCTAAATATGCTACTTTAGCCCCGCTATCTAGGCCTAATATGACACACTTTTCGAGCATGAGAAGTGAAAAAAATATTTGTATACCTATTATATTTCCTCATACTGGGTTCCCCGCCAAGAACAATATCGAAAAACACTGATTGTTCTTCGCCTAGCTGTCCGACGCTCTAGATTCCTCCATAATCTTCTAGAAGCATCTAGAAGCCCAACAATGGCGTCGGGTGTTATGGTGTTATGGAATAAAAATAAGTCACACGTACATAGATATGAGAATGTTCGGAGCCATAAAGAAGTTTTACTCGAAGACCTCTGAGTTTTTGATGTTTCTTTAATACTTATAACATAGTAATCATTAGGTGAGGTTTTGTTTTATAATCTGGAAATTTAATGGTTTCAGAAAAAAGTGAATACCTATTCGGACGAACGAATATTGCGATTGGTAAACTGAAATCGTATAACGGTATTGACGAAGAATACTCGCATTTTCTAATAAGTATGTATACGGAAGAAGGTATTAATTGTCTGTAAAAACCATGATGTGGACCTTCGCTGATTCGCATATGAAACGATAATCTGCGTCTAGGGAGAAAACTAACATTGGCAATTTATTCTTAACTAAGATTTCCACGGGATGACCCAAATGACCCTTCCACGTGAACGTTACAGAAAAAACTACTAAGTAACTAGGTTTTTCGACATCTCTTTTCTTCATCGTCTGAAATATAGCAGTGGAGACATACACTTGACTGCATACTTAACATAAATTAATCCCACCTGGATGTAGGTCATTCATGCATATCTAAAAGCACTCTGGTATTTCATTTCCTAAATGGAACACGTTTTCAATACTATTACCAGAGATCGCAGAGTACACGGGTACGATTACTTATATAGGTATTAAAATAATGACTGTATTGGCGGAAACGCTGCTGTTGAAGGATGTAAAATTTGTACAGGTATGTTTTTATGGTGTTTTTTTTTATTATACCTACATTCGGCGGGATGGATCGAAACTTTTCGGGAGTACTGGTCTAGTTTAGCAGACGATAGAGACGCGTAAAAGAAAAGAGAGAAATGAAATTAAGAGTCCGCAGTAAGTAAGCTCGATTCTCTATACAAACGTAGTTACGCTCTCATTTTAAAACTACGTGTTGGATTGTAACGAAACTTTGCATGTACAATAACATGAGGTATATCCAGGTCTGTCATTAGTTTATGAATGAATGAATGAATGAAAACATTTATTTCAAGTAACCAGGACTCATACAGAAAGTTACATGTTTCTTAATATTACACTAGGCACATATAATATATAAGATTACACTAGGCACATATGAAGAATAATATGTAGCTTCAGATACCATAGTAAAAAAATACAGCGAATTTAAGTTTTTCATACAAAACTTGTTTTTGATGTAGTTCGTTAGTTTTATAAACTGGAACCATATAAATGAATTACAGACATGGATATACCTCATGTCATTGTATATGCAGTTTCGTCACAATCCAACACGTAGTTTTAAAATAAGAACGGAACTCCGTTTGTATGAAAAAGTGAAATTCGGCCGAGCTTACTGCGGACTCTTAAATGAAATATTATGTCATTTTTAAACGCCTTCAAAGACAGAAGCAGATTCATAAACAGGTTGATTTTGATTGATGTTAGAATTAGAACTCCTTCATTTTTTGTGGGCAAACCGACGAGTGATTTTATAGGGTTTCGTACCTCAAAAGGGAATAAGGCACCCTTAAAGAATGACATCGTTATGCTTCTCTCTCAAAACCCTTTTTCTTAAGAAAGGGTTAATATGAATAAACTACTCTTAAGACGCAGAGACGACCGATAGAGCAAAGTCCTATAGTAACCAACTTGCCAATTATGCAACTTTTTGTCTTCTCCGCAAATATATGTGGCAAATCATCGGCAAGCATGCACTCGCCATACATTTCGAGCTTCGGTTTGTGGCCAAGGTCAGCGTAGGTACTACTGAAAAGAGGAGGTGCCTAATTCCATGAAAACTGAAAAAACCTGCTTACTATCAGCAGGACTTGCGTCCAACTTCTAGGTAGACTTTCGAGATACCTTCCGGAAGCACGGCAAGCACCGAAAGAAAACATATCAGTGCCGGATCAAGAATACTTGATGCCCTAAGCAAGCCTGTGGGCCCCCCTATCCATAAGCTTATTTTTTTGTGCTTTTTCTGTTGCCCTTAAGACGGCTTAAGCAATTGCTTAATTTGCTTATGGGCTAATCCGGCACTGCATACAATGAAACAGGAACAAGGGAGTGGCAGCGAGTGTACTGCGGTCTCGCGGGATGTTTATTTCAGTAGGTATTGCAGATGCGTCGTTTGTTCTGGCCCCGACCTTTAATAATGCAGGGGTTAATCCCGCCAGACGAGTGTGACAGCCAGCTCGCCGCTACGGACACATACATATGGATGCTAACCACTTTGGAGTTGTAGGTGTAGTTCCCGAATGGAATTTACCTGGAGACCTGCCAAGCGCCAACGATATTCATACTGATATTGTAAACTAGCTTCTGCCCGCGACTTGGAACTCTTTTAGATACAAGGTGTACCAAAAATGGGGTCTGAACCGAGCAAGGGCATATTCGGTAGCGCATTGCGATTCCAAATATGCATTTGTTTATAAACAAATTGTTTGTTTTTTTTTATTTTTTGTTTTTTTTTGTTTACATTGATATTTTTGTTTTTGTTTACATTAGTCTTTGTTTTTTGACATTGCTTGTGTATGATAACATTGAAAACGTTCCCCCGCGAGGGTGAAGGGTTTATTTCATTTTGAACCGCTGCGCGCACAGCTGTGTTGTGAAAACATGTTTTGTGTGCCTATGTTTTTTGACACGCAAAATACAAAAGCTGCAGAGGCTCGAAAAAAAAATCAAAAATTATTTAAACTAATTTAATTAATAATTAAAATAGTACAATAAAATGGAAATGACGATAGCTTGAGGTATGAACATAAAGTGATTCATTTATACATTGTCCTAATAAAGTAAACGCGGGTCACGTTTTGCTGATGCGATGCCTCGTGGCTGATGTTGGTACGTTTTCCAGAGCGTGCTAGGTTGGCGGTTCTCCTAACAGCGTGTTGCGTAATTCGCAGGTGACAGGTTTTACGTTTTTGATGTTATACACAAGCTATGTCAACAAAAACAAACATTTCAATGTAAACAAAAACAAATTCAAAAATAAACAAATGCATTTTTGGAATCGCAATACGCTTCCGAACATGCCCTTCATCGGTTCATATCCCATTTTTGATACACCCTGTTTATCGTAGCTTCATACAAACTTTCACCCCCCATTTAACCCCCACGGGATGATATCCGGGATAAAAACTATCTTATGTCCTTCCCCGGGACTCAAACTATCTCTATACCAAAATTTCACATAAATCGGTTCAGCGGTTTAAGCGTGAAAAGCTGTCTCTTGTTACCATTTCACAGTGAAATCGATGGGCCTATAGGAAAAAAACCGGTCAAGTGCGAGTCTGACTCGCGCACCGAGGGTTCCGTACAAACTATCAATTAACTCAAGGTTAAGAAAAAATCCCTATATTTGACACCTTCATTCTGTAGCTAGCATGATGAGTAAGAATTGCATGAAATTTATCCACGCAGTCATCTTCGATGTAATTATTTTCAATTACGTAAGAAAAACTATCAACATCCATATAAAATTTCCATCGAACTACCAAGACAATTGTATCACGAATTCTTTTTGACCTGCTATTGAAAGATACCCGTCCCAACCCCATTCATTCTAGAAAAATCTTAACAGCGCGATGTAGGAATGGGGTCAGCGCCATCTATCGGCCCCATTTGGTACTAACGTGCAAGGGCAATCAGCTTAGCATGTATGTTGGTGTTTTAGCGATTATTGTTTATCAACACGTGAACCAATCTAGATTATTATTTTTTTATTTGAAAGAGATTACTTCTATTATAGTCTTATTTGAATTTCAAAAGAAAAAAATGCTCATAAAGTTGATTAAATTGCAAACTTAACTAGGAAATGATTTTGAAACCAAAAAAAATATGCTAGATATAGAAAGTTATACTTTTCCAATAATATTTATGTTAATCTTAATCACAAATAATTATTTCAAATTTTTCGCTTGGATAACTTTGGAGATAAGGGGTGGGGGGGGGAATGGTATTTTTTTTTACATTTTCCTTCATAAATCAAAATTTTACCAATGTAGAAAAAAAAAGAAAAACTGTTTCAAAAAGTACAACTCAAGCCCTTTCATATGATACCCCACTTGACCTAATAGTTGAATAATTTTTTTTGCCCCCCCCCCCCCCTCATATGCGTAATTTATCATAGAAAATTAAAATGTTTATTTAAATTTCTCATTTTCCATGCACGTGGATAACTCATTTAAAACCATTCCAAATTTCAAATTGATACCTTAAGTAGTTCGTGATATATTTCACTTTGTGACAGACAGACAGAAAGACAGACGGACGGAGTCGCACCATAAGGGTTCCTGTTTTACCTTTTTTGGTATGGAACCCTAAAAACATACCTTTATCAATTTAAGAGGGTATGGTATGCGACTCTTTGAGCGAGTGCACAGTGATATACCCTTGACAGGACGTGGCTGTCATACTGACTGGATTTATTATTTTTATTATTATTGTGTTATTGTGGGCCTTTATATGCCGCTTCGACCAGCAGGTGATCTATTGTGGCAGCCCTTTGTTTATATTTCACCGTTTAGACCCGTTGCCTCTAAGAAGTTCCAGATTCTTGGGGCGGTGATATGTTGTACCTCTTCTGGGTGCACTACGTGCCGCCCTAGGTAGATACTTCTTTTGTGCATGAGTGGTCCGCAGGAGCAGAGAATATGCATTGCTGTTTCCTCCGTCTCCTGGCAGAACCTGCAAGTTGCGTCCTGTTTCATACCCATTTGAAACAGGTGCTTGTTTAATTTGCAATGTCCTGTCAGAATTCTCGTTACTGCGCAGGTTTTGTGCCTTCTGAGTTGCAGTAGCTCTTTAGACAGTTTGTTATTGTATCCTTTAATCAAGGCTTTAGCATGTTTTTGTCCTTTGGCGAACTTCCACAGCTTTATTGCCTCTGATTTTTCTGTGTTGTGTAGCAGAGAATATGCTTTCCGTTTTGTGATACCACAGAACGGTTCTGGGCCGACCAGGGTTGTGTCCGCGCCCTTCCTTGCAAGTTCATCTGCTTTTTCATTCCCAACTATGTCGGAATGTCCTGGTACCCATCTAAGTATGACTTTGTTGGTATTGGCCAGGGTGTTTAAATTGTTTTTACAGTTCTGGACTAGTTTAGAGTAGGACTCTAGGGATTCTAGTGCCAGCAGAGCAGCTTGGCTGTCTGAGTTGATGTAGATGTATTGGTTTCTTAGGTTTCTCTCAAGATTGATCTCCACGCATTTATTTATTGCGAAGAGTTCAGCCTGATAGATTGAGGCCTCTTTCCCCATGCTGACGCTAGCTTTGAGCTTCGGCCTCTCACCGTAGATACCACATCCAACATCACCCTTTTTTGATCCATCCGTGTACCACACGTGGCTTCCCTCCTTAAAGTCCATTTGGTCGTTTAGCCATTTGTCTCTCGGAGGTATTTCCACTGTGTACAGTTTGGTGAATTTGCATTCCACGTAAGTGTCGTCAGTGGGCATGCTTAGTTTTTTGTTATCAAAGACAAGGGCCTCTAGTTTGGTAAGCGCTTGAGAGCGCCATTTTGGCCTTGTTAGTGTGCATATCCTATAGATGCACTGCTTCGCCTCCTTTTGCACATGCAGGTGGAGTGGCGTTAGATCGAGCAGTGCATCCAAGGCTGCCCCCGGTGTTGAGCATAAAGCTCCTGTTGCTGTTAAGCAAGCTGTACGCTGTAGACTGCTTAACTTTGTGATGGCTGTCTTTTGGTTGGCTTTGTTACACCATACTGCAGAGGCGTATGTGATTACAGGCCTCACTACCGCTGTGTAAAGCCACAAAGCAATTTTGGGTCTTATACCCCATCTTGCTCCTGCCATTCGACAGCAAGTCCACATGGCCATTTTTGCTTTGTGTATTATGCTATTCAAATGAGCGTTCCAAGTTAGCCTTTGGTCAAAGGTAACCCCTAGGTACTTGAGACAAGAATAGGCCTACGGTTTCCCCCGCCTGTCGTAGAAGGCGACTAAAGGGGGTCATAGGGGTCGCAGTGTTCTGGCGGGGGCTGGGACACTCGCTTAAGAACCCCAGAGAAGGTGAAGATTGAAGATCCTTTGCCCTAGGACGAGCCAAATGTGGCGAGGCGCAAAGGGGGCTCCAGTGCGTTCAACATGAGATCCTGGAGTCCCCTGCATGAGAGCGCAGATGCAGGGCACCGTGGAGTTTTTAGTGGATAGAAACACCACATAACCCAGTCATCCCCCGGTGATTGGGTACCTGATTCGCAGGTTTTCTCCACGGAAAAAAAAAAAAAAAAAAAAAAAAAAGGTACTTGACCTCATTTGAGTATGTTATTTCCTGTCCATTCAGTTTTAGTTTGGCGAGCTTGTCTAGTTTCCTTTTTTTTGTAAAGGGCACTAGTACTGTTTTGCTCGCATTGATGGACAGGTCATTCTCTTTGCACCATTTATTTATGGTGTTAAGCGCTCCTTGCATTAAGTTCGAGATTGTGTGGAGGCACGGACCTTTGATTATGACTACAAGGTCGTCGGCATATCCTTGTGTGTCATAGTCTAGGTCCTTCATAGTTGCTAGGAGTTGGTCCACTGCTAGGGTCCATAGTAGTGGGGATAGTACGCCTCCTTGTGGACATCCTCTTGTGGTGTATAATGTATGCTCAATTGCATTGAGGGTCAGAGTGACTATTCTATTTGAAAGCATGCTCTGGATCCATCTGATGGTGCTTTCGTCCACGCCCTTTGATGCCAATCCCTTGAGGATAGTTTCTGTGGGTGTGTTGTCGAAGGCACCCTCGATGTCAAGGAAAGCACATAGAGCTGTTTGCTTGTCCTCTAGGGTTTTTTGCACTATGTCGACCAGATCAAGTAGTGCAGTTTCCGTAGATTTCCCCTTTTGGTAAGCATGTTGGCTCAGACTCAGTGGTCTGGCTACCAGATATTTCGCTCTAATGTGCTGATCAATGACTCTTTCCATCGTTTTAAGTAAGAACGATGATAGACTAATTGGTCTGAAGGATTTAGGCTGTGAGTAGTCCTTTTTCCCTGCTTTTGGTATGAAGCGTACCTTGACTCTAGTCCATTGTTCTGGTATGGTCCTCCAAGCAAAGCTAGCTCGGAATATTCTTACCAGGTGCGGAGTGATTAGGTTTTGTCCTTGCTGTAGTAATGCAGGAAAGATACCATCTTCTCCCGCCGATTTAAATGGTTCAAATTTTTTCAGTGCCCATATAACTTGGTTTGGTCTGAAGATATTTGCAGCCAAATTCCAGTCGTTGTTGTGTGCCCTCCGGGCTTGTGTGCTCCTTTGGGTGCATAGCTGAATATCACTGGTGGGGTGCGAACCTGGGAAGTGGATGGTTCTAAGCAAGTCCATTGTTTCCACCTCCGTGGTCGTAAAGCTGCCATTAGGCTTTTTAAGTAGGCCTAGGTAATTGGTTGGTGTCTTGGAGAGGATTTTGTGAATTCTCGCTCCTTTATGTGTTTGGGCGATCTCTTCACAGAACCTCCGCCAAGACCTCCTTTTGGCTTTTCTGATCTGTTTGTTATATTCAGTCAGTGCTCTACCGTACCTTTCCCACTCGTTTGGTCTGGTTGAGTGATTGAATATGCGACGGGTGGACACACGGAGCTTTTCCAGCCTTTTGTTCCACCATGTCGTTGTGTAATGTGTGATTGATTCTCGCAATGGGCAGCTCAGTTCGTAGGCCTTATAGATACCTTTGGAGAGTTGGTTTACTGCTATATTGAGGGAATCTGGATTTTTGACATATTTTGGGATATCCTTTAGATGGTCCTCCAGGTGAGCCTTGTAGGCTTCCCAGGAAGTTTCTTTTGGATTTCTTCGTGTTTGTGGTTCCATATCTAACGGGCCCTTTACACTAAATATAATATGTTTGTGGTCCGACATTGAGTTCTCGCAACTAACGTGCCAGTTACTTAGGCAGTTTGCTGCCTTTTCAGTTGCAAAAGTTATGTCTAATACTTCTTGTCTTGCCCTGGTCACGAAGGTTGGCGTGTTGCCCCTATTTAACAGGTGTAGACAGTTGGTAAAAATAAATTCTGAGAGTAACTCACCCCTTTTGTTGATTCCGGTGCTCCCCCAGATGGTGTGATGAGCGTTTGCGTCGCAGCCCACAATCAGTTCTGCCTTTTGTGCTTCAGCGTACTCTACAACTTTAGCCAGTTCTTCTGTGGGGTCATGTTTCTCTCCGGGCAGGTAGGCGGAACAAATCAACACCTTTTGTGAGCCCTTTCCTTTGAGATCAACATACGCAGCAACAAGATCATCGCTGCATAGTTCTGTAACAGGCAAGAAATTCATACTTTTGTTAAACACGATGCAGGCCCTTGGTTTAGATCCTTTTTCGTGTATTAATACCTTACCTGCTTTGTTAAGTCCTGTTCCCATGGTTTTGGTGTTGATCCATGGTTCTTGTATGAGGGCGATGTTTAGGCCATTTTCGCCGAAAAGTTTTTCTACGACCGCTGTGGCCGCGATGGCATGGTGTAGGTTGGCCTGCAGAAACGTCACCCCCCCGTGTGCTGCGTCTTTATTGGCCCCGGCGCTGGGAGTGGGCCTGCCCCTGCCGGCCCCCTCTTCCTCTACCCCTGGAGCGGTTGGAGCCCCTATTGCCCCCCCTGTTGGTGGGAAACCGTCGTGTTCCCGATGTACCCGCTGTAGGATTGGATGCAGGGTTGGGAGGGACTGCCCGTTTAGGTCCCGGAAGGACCTTTCGGGCGGGTGTGTGGTTGGGGTCCCTCGACGTTGACGGGTTTTGCGGTGGTGGGGTTGGGGACGTGTTGAGTTCCGGCTGTTGGGTCTTTGGTGTACCCTTTAGCCGAAACTGGCCCTTACGGAAGCCTAGGCTTGCCTTTAGGTCCATCTTTCGGAGATTCTCCACTGACTGGTCGTCTAGGGCTACGGTCAGCATGACCCCGCCTTTCTCGACCTTTGTGTGGAGAATCTTCCAATACTTTGTGTACAGCCCGAAGTTCTGTGCACAAAGTAGCGACAGTGACATTTTCACGTCGGAGTCGCGTAGGTCAGGGATGAACACCATCCCTATGTTAGGCTTTGGAAGCTCATTTTCGGGTATGACCCTGAGGTTGGCTTCTGGCCATGGCTTGAGGGATGGTGTCGTCTCTTCAAGCCAGGCTTTGGACCGCTGGTCCTCGCACGTGATGAGCAACCAGCCTGGCTTGTGCGCGTAACCTACGAATTTAGGTCCTTCGGCCATCTTCAGAGTCGAGATCTTCTGCAGGATGGTGTAGCAGAGAGACTCCAGTTGAGTGTCCGACATCGGACTGGAGTCCTTGATCCCGACTCTGATTTGGCTCAGGACCTCGCTGTAGGCCTGCGCTTGTTGGGGTTGGGTTATGGGTTGGGTTGGGGGGGTTTCACTCACCCTCGGGTTTTTAGGTAGGTTACCCTGCGGTGATTCCTCCTCCGAGCGGAGCCGTTTGACGGGCTTTTGCCCGGGTTTGGATTGTGAGCCCCCAAACTTGTAGCCCATCTTTTTGAGTTCCGCAAAGCTCTTTACGGACAGTTTTAAAGCCTCTTCGTGCTTCAGTCCCAGTCCCACTAGAGCTTTGTAGCGGCCTCGCGTGGAGCCTCCCAATTTCTTGTGAGGCTTGTCGGTGAGTGGATTCTACGTTGGTGGGTTAGGTCGTTCAACGTCCTTTTCCACCGTGTCGGCGCTATCCACCACCTCCATTGCTTGCTCTGACATTTGGGCGGTTTGGTCCGCGCATACTGTCAGAGGCAGTAGTTCCTGGCATAGGTCTTCCAGGGTACCTTCAATTTTTTTATTTTGTTTTTTCCATGTGAATCCCACGAGAAGCTAGGGAAATTGGGTCCGTTCCAGCAGAGCCCCGCTTGCTGGAATAAGGCAAAGGTTCTCCTCGAGGTTGCCCGGTATCGAGGGTCCACCGTTAGCGACTGAGCTCCCCCTCAGTCACGCATCTCTCGGCACGGTAGGTCACACCTGTAGATTGGGGTTTTTGGGGTTGAGGTTGTCTCCTCCGGGAAAGGGTGTGGGTGAGGACCAAAGGAGTGTGAAAGGATGGTGATGGTGGAGGGATGGGATGTTTGGAGTGACAGGATGTAGGGTTGGGAGTACCTGTAGGGCGGGAGTGCCGGTCCAGGTATCGTCTCTCATACTTTGCTGTCTCAGATCCGGGGTAGGTGGTAAATAGTGTGACGCCCGTTCTCGATCTTCGACATTTCCAGGGTGCACGACCCACGCGCTGGTGGGTTCGCCTCAGGTCTGTACGTCGGCAGTGCCTGAGGCGACGGGGACGTGTATGAGCAGACTTGGTGAGGCGAATCGATAGCCCTGCGTCACATACCAGGACGTATTCACCCCCCCCCGCACCCCAACTGACTGGATACGTCAAGTGCTTAGTTAGCCAGTCTATATGAGAAACACGTCCTGTCAAGGTTAGGTATTTCACTGTTCAATCATGTGTACCAGACAAAAACCCATTATAAACCGACCAAAGTGGTAACAGAGGCTCTAGTATAAGTTTTACCGAAACAAAACGTTATGACCGCGTTTGCGTTTAGCTGTCACATCCCATACAAATTGAGGGTCAAACGCAAACGCGATCGTAATGCTTTGTTTCGGTAAAACTTATACTAGAGCCTCAGACATTATTGGTAACGCTATGAACAATAACTAGTGAGCTTATGATCTGATTTCAATATATACTTCTTATTCTCGATGTTTACTTTGAAATTTCACTTTAAAATAACCTAACCTGCAGTGGTTCCCGGAGGATACAGTGCTGAAAGATTATCGGTTGAGCAGTTTTGGACATTATCCCTACCTACATACAAACGAAACTCCGAAGTTTCAGTAGCACAATCAGCTAGCTAGTTACCGACCGCGCGCAACACATTGATGTCAAGAATAAAAAAAAGCTCAACGAATGAGTCAGTTTAACCCCCGTCCACCGTGTCAGCTAACCTAAAAGCCACCTGGGTGAAGTTGCTATATCGAGTTTTAAAGCGAGCTCGTAGCAAGGCCACATGGCGAATTTTATGTCGTGGCAAAGTTGGATTATCATTGAAGTGCAAAGCTATTAAATTGATGTTATTTTTATTTCGTTAGCATGCCATGTTTTATGGCATCCGCCTCTTCGGAGCAGTGTAGCGCTGTTAGCCCATAAGCAAATTAAGCAATTGCTTAGGGCATCACGTCTTGGGGGGGCACCAGAAAAACACAGAAAAAGAGGAGCGGATTACTTAGGGCATCAAGTAGTCTTAAACCGGCAGTGTTTAGGAGTTTGGGAGCTATCTTTTGAACGTCGTGAATACGGCCCCAAGGTCTAAAATACCGTTATTGTTCTCATAAGAGAGGTAGGGCACGGCGGAATGTTATCTTGATCATATATTATTTGGAGCAGCTCAACTGGGGAAGTAAAGTACCTCCCGTCCTCCATCTTACCAGAAGACTGCGGCCATAATAACGCCATTAGTTATAGTCTGTAGGTGTTGTGTTCCTGGTGGTGACTTACGGCCGTATTCATAAACGTCCTACAAGCCTGTTTTAACTAAAATGGCGTTAAAATTCGTTTGTCCTTATCTGTCACTTTGACATTTGTGTTCGTAAGAAAGGGACAAAGCACATTTTCTTTAGCAGAGGCATTTTAAGTTTTATGAATAAGGGGGTAAGTTGTGTTTCTGAGAGACCCGCGTTCGTCACAAGCTATTAAGCGACTGATAAGACCTAATTTTGTTGAAATTGATGTTATGGAAGCAGTTATTTAAGGAAAAACCGGCCAAGTGCGAGTCGGACTCGCGCACAAAGGGTTCCGTACCATTATCCGTTGAATGAAAGGTAAATTGCGGTTTACGAATTATGACGTATTTAAAAAAACTACTTACTAGATCTCGTTCAAACCAATTTTCGGTGGAAGTTTGCATGGTAATGTACATCATATATTTTATTTAGTTTTATCATTCTCTTATTTTAGAAGTTACAGGGGCGGGGCACACATTATACCAACTATTCAGTTTCGAAATAAATTATATTTGAAACCTCAATATCATTTTTGAAGACCTATCCATAGATACCTACCCCACACGTATGTGTTTGATGAAAAAAAAAATTTGAGTTTCAGTTCTAAGTATGGAGAACCCCCAAAATTTATTGTTTTTTTTCTGTTTTTGTGTGAAAATCTTAATGCGGTTCACGGAATACATCTACTTACCAAGTTTCAACGGTATAGTTCTTATAGTTTCGGAAAAAAGTGGCTGTGACATACGGACAGACAGACAGACAGACACTGACGAATCCATAAGGGTTCCGCTTTTTGCCATTTGGCTACGGAACCCTAAACTATTTGTTCTAGCACATCAAAAAAAATGTTAATATTCATCATATATTTCAAAGACCGTGGACGGACTCGATACATAATTGGACGAAATCGGCTCGATAGAAAATAATTGCAAAGATTGGTCTTAAAATCATCATTAAACGGTTCTTTGTCTTTATTTTTTTGACGTATGGGTCTGTAATTAAAAACATGAAGTCGAGAGAGCTGCTTCCGGCGTTCTGGTTGCTACACGTGCAAAAATTTTGTCTCAATATATAAATAGTTTTTTTTTGCCATTCCGGTTGAAAATCAACATTAACTTGTTTTGTGTGGTGGTGGGTTAACTGCCTAGTGGTAAGTGGTTGTTTTGTGAGCGTCTTAGTGCGGTGATGGAGGAGCCGGAGCCCCCTGACGGGGGCGGTGTTCTGGTAGACCTTCCCAGGGGTGAGTTCACCCAAATTACCCAGAGCGAAGACCTTGAACATGCTGTTGCTGATAAACGTCGTAATCCCGACCACGATTCTTCCCCCGCTTCTAAAAGAAACGATAGATTACCCGCGACAGCGTCTAATCAGCATACGTACACAATCCCGGAATTCGCTCCCGGTACTAAAGTAACATTCGGAGCTAATGATTTAGGACCTTATAATGTTCAAGTGATTAAAACTGAAGATGCCTCTCCTGGTTCTCCCTTCAGAATATTAAAGTTTGCACAACTTATGCACAAATACTCAGTGAAAGGTATCATTAAGGGAGGCATTATGGCTAGTGGTCGTAGTCGGGTTACTGTTGGGTTTGAGAGCTCTGCTGCTGCAAATGCTTATTTAGAACACTCTTTTTTCAAAGAAAACCCTCAGTATTCATGCTCAATACCAATGTTCAGTGTAACCAGGTCAGGTTTGGTGAAGAATATTCCTCTTGATTGGCATTTGGAGGAGTTTGTGAACTCCATTGAATGTCCAGATATTGGCAGTAGAGTTATTAAAGCCCGTCGTCTGAATAGGAAAGAAACTCTAGATGGAACAACCACATGGTTCCCAACCCAAACTGTTGCCTTGACATTTCTAGGACAAAAATTGCCTGAAAGAGTCTTCTGCTTTTATACCTCGATTCCAGTTGATCTTTACAAACTGCCAACAATACAATGCAATAACTGCTGCCGTTTTGGTCACACCAAGACCAACTGCCGTTCAAAGCCTAGATGTTTTAAATGTGCCGCCCTAACCCATAATGGGGAGAGCTGTAGTGTCCCAGAGACCAGTGCATCTTGTATATCATGTGATGGCCCCCACTTTGCTACAAACTCATCTTGCCCCGAACATAAAAGACAGAAGGACATAAAGGTTGTTATGGCAGACGAAAATATTTCTTACACTGATGCAGCCCGCCGCTTTAGATCCGTCAAACGTAATTTTTCTGATGCTGCCCGCTCTTTGGCTTATCCAAACCAGCATTCCCCGGTCTCTTACTCCCAAAATAACACCCCTTCTACTTCTCAGACGCCTGCCCCCCAAACTACCTCTTACAAGAGGACAATACTGATCCCCAGACGCAAGACCCCAGTATTAGGCAAAGGTTATGATAAAGCTGCCCATGATGAAATCACTAATGCACCCCAATATTCACAGCCAAATGGTTGTGCATTAAATAACGAAGGTGTTCCTAATGACAATCTTATTAGGTCACTCGCAAACTCTTTGATGATTATCCTATCGAAATTCTCAGAAATTATACCGAACAACGTCCTTGATGCTTTGAACCAGCTCATTACTTTACTCGACACCCTATCTGTTAATGGCCCCTACAGCCATCCAATGGAATTGTAGGAGTATCCGACATAAAAAATCTGAATTGTGTTTTTTAATTAATAAATATAATCCGGTTCTATTGGCCATCGCTGAGACATGGTTGAAGCCTGGCTCCCGTTTTAGGGTGCCTGGCTTTGCATGTCTTAGAGATGATAATGACGATGGATGGAATGGTTGTGCCATCCTCGTTAAACATTCCCTCCCCTTTTCTTTGATACCCATCCCTTCCCATTCATCAGGTTTTAATATTATTGCATGCCAAGTCTTAAACTCAACTTTTGTTTCCCTTTACATTCCCCACCCTAATCACTCTATTATTTCAGAGTTAGACTCAATTCTTGCCCTTCTACCAGGTCCATTAGTTGTCATGGGTGACTTCAATTGTCACCACACCATATGGGGATCTGCCTCTTGTGACTCCAACTCCTCTCGCTTGCTAGAGGTATTTCATAATGTCAATCTATGCCTAATGAATGATGGGTCCCCTACTAGAAGAACTTCTCCACTTCAAAACTCTAGCTCTGTAGACCTAACCTTGGTTTCACCTAGGCTGGCTCCTCGAATAGGCTGGCAAGTTCTTACTCGCTCCCATGGCAGTGATCACCTTCCTATCTTCATTTCTCTTCCTTCTGCTACGCCTATTCCTACTCCATCTTTTCCCCCCCTCTTAAAATATAGATTAGAAAAGGCTGACTGGCCAGAATTTACAGCTTTAGTATCTAATGAAATTAACTCACTTCCTCCAGTTTCAGATGACAACTTCCTGCTTTTATACTTTAATTTCATTACAATTCTCTCTAATGCTGCTTCTGCCTCTATCCCTCTTAAAAACTCTTCTTGTGGCAAAATTTCCTCTCCCCCGTGGTGGGATACTGACTGCACTGCGGCAATTAAAAAAAGGAATGCAGTAGAAGATACTTTTGCCAGTGATCTATCTAGCCATGAAAATTACCTAGTCTTCCAATCCACAAATGCCCGTACCAAGCGACTGTTATCCACAAAAAAAAGACTTGGGTGGACCCGATTTTGTGAAAGCTTGTCTCCGTGTACTCCTTCTTCTTTGGTGTGGAGGAACATTAAGCGTTTCCGGGGATCCATATCCCATTCTACTGGCAACCTTCTATCTAATGATTCCTACTTATGGATTGACCCTTTTCTTGATAAGTTGGCTCCTCCTTATGTTCCGTCTGAGGACTCTTTACCGTCTTTGTCTCCTTCACTTCCATCTAATTCAAGAATGGATGAACCTTTTTCCTCCTCTGAATTATTCCTAGTGTTGGACCACCTCAAAGACTCTACTCCGGGAATTGATGGGATCCCTTATTCCTTTATCAAAAGATGCTCTGATTCGTCGAAATTATTCTTCTTGTCCATAATGAATAAAATTTATAGTTCAGGCACAATTCCAGATACTTGGAAGAAGCAAATAATAGTTCCCATTTTAAAACCTGGAAAAGATCCTAGTGACCCTTCAGCATACAGGCCTATTGCTCTCTCGTCTGTGCTAGCAAAGATTCTAGAGCACCTTATTAAGAATAGACTCGAGTGGATCTTGGAAAGTCGTGGAATCATTGCTAACACACAGTTTGGTTTCCGCCGAGGAATGGGAACAATAGACAGCCTGAGTATCTTGACGTCGGATATTCGTTTAGCATTCTCAAGGGGCCAACACTTAGTTGGCGTGTTCTTAGACATAACATCCGCATATGACAGTGTCCAGCTTCCGCTACTCAGGCAGAAGATGCATCAGCTGAGTCTGCCGGTAAGGATGGTCAATATTATATGCAACTTATTTATGGACCGCTCCATCTACGTTCGTTTTCAAGGCTCATTGATGCCTCCTAGGAGTGTATGGAGGGGTTTGCCGCAGGGTTCGGTTTTGAGTCCTATCCTGTATAGCCTATACACCGCCGACCTTGATAAGTCTGTCAACTGCTTCTGCGACATCCTCCAATACGCAGACGACTTGGCGCTTTACTTTGCCTCTGATTCCATCTCGGAGTGCGCAGTTTCTTTGAACTCAGGTCTCAATTACTTAAATGTTTGGCTCACGGATCATGGCCTCTCTTTGTCTACTTCTAAGAGCTCTGTGGTAGTTTTTAGCCGAAAGCGGAGTATTCCAGACATTTCCATAGTCCTCGATGACGAGACAATCCCGGTGTCAAGTTCAGTAAAGTTCTTAGGCCTTTATTTAGATTCACGGTTGACTGGTATTCCCCACTTAAATTACATTCGGAATAAATGCGAAAAAAGCGTTAACGTTTTGAGGGCTCTGTCTGGTGCTTGGTGGGGTTCTCACCCGTTCGTACAGAAACTCCTATATAATGCTATTATTAGGAGCCACTTTGACTATGGGTCTTTTTTGCTAGAGCCCTGCAGCAAGCTGGCCTTATCATATCTTGATAAGATTCAATCAAAGTGTTTGCGCATAATTTGTGGAGCAATGAAGTCCTCCCCCATCAATGCTCTTCAAGTGGAGTGCCTGGATCCGCCTCTTAGGTTAAGGAGACAGTTTCTAGCTGACCGCTTCCTTTTCAGGGCTGCCCAATCTTCTGATCACCCACTGATGTATCGGTTAAATTGCTTGGCCAATATTATTCCTTCTGCTAAATATTGGTCCCATAAGGATCTTCCCTGTCTCATCAAAAGTTTCCAGAAGCTTTCCGATGGCCCTCCTCTTCTGACTTCCCCAGCTAATCCTCTTTTTTTATTTGAATATGATTCTCTTATTTTCCAACCTAACATTATTTTATCCTTGGATTTGCAAAAATCTTCTCCTGGCGCTAATAATACTTTCTTAAGGATTGTATCCGAAAAATGGGATGGATGGCTCCTTGTATTTACAGATGCTTCAAAGCTATCTAAAGAAGGGTGTGTGGGTTCCGCTGTGTGGATCCCACAATACAAGATAGTTTTAAGTTTTAAAAGTCCTCCCATCACATCAGTATTTACAGGAGAAGCAATTGCCCTCTTTGAAGCAGTTTCTTTTATTGAATCTCACAAAATTCCAAAAGCTGCAATATTTTCGGACTCCCGTAGTTGTCTTCAGGATATAGCTAAGTTTCCTTTCCGCTCCAGAGACAATCGTTTAGTCAATCTAAAGACCCGAGAGGCTCTTTATAGGTGCGAATCTCTTGGGTTACAGGTGGTTTTGGCCTGGATCCCGAGTCATAGTAACATCGAGGGTAATGAGCAGGCAGACGCCTACGCCAAACAGGCAATAGAAATTGGTTGTCCCTCTCATTCAAGAAGTCATAGTCAAGATTTTCGTGCTTCCGCCAAAACCTTCCTGATTGAACATTGGTCGGAGGAATGGGCTATTACACGCTTATCGAAGGGTAAACATTATGGTAGTATCCAGCCTAATCTTCCTGTAAGACCCTGGTTTTTTAAATTTCAGAAGGCTAACAAATTCGCCACTTCTATCATAATCCGGCTACGACTAGGTCACGTCTGTTCACCGTCATTTCTTGCCAAAATTAGAGTTAGAGACCATTCTTTATGCGAGTGTGGCCTCGACGAGGGCACTCCAGACCATATCTTTTTTAGCTGCCCAAATATTTCATCTTCCTTGTACGATTCTCTTCCAGATTTCGTTCAGCGACCTGCTAACAGTTACATCCTTACATTTGCTGACACCCCATTTGTATACATACTTGCGAAATTTATTAACAACTTTAATATCAAGCTCTAATCCTTCATCCATAGTTTTCCATACGTAGGTAGTTCTGTAGTAACCATAAAAATAACCATGTGTTTGTTGTAGTTAGTTTAATTGTAAATT
The DNA here is from genome assembly GCA_947049275.1 of Epinotia bilunana. Taxonomy (NCBI): domain Eukaryota; kingdom Metazoa; phylum Arthropoda; class Insecta; order Lepidoptera; family Tortricidae; genus Epinotia; species Epinotia bilunana. Next base: position 8,774,337 of record OX346263.1, on the reverse strand, counting down.
GTGGTGTCTCTTTTGTTTTAGATTTTTCAACCGGCCAAGTATTAACTTACAACATTTGGACAACCTTTTCGGCTCTTAACCTCTTGTAGCTCCCAACCTTGACGCTGGCTCAATTGTCCCACTGGACAGCAGCCATCAACAACAAAAATTGAATTGAATTGAACATGAAGTCAACATATTTATATCTAAACCGCTAACGAGTCATATTTCACAAATAATTCACACTTTTTTATTTCAATGTTTGTTTATTATTATTTTCTAAGACCTGGCCGCCCAGTAACACTCGGTCTCGTTTACTCCGATACAATACAAATAGACAGTGTGCGCCCTATCCCGAATCCTCAAGGCCATTTTAATGTTGACAGCGTCTTCACACAACGAATCCATAAATCAATAAAGGGTCGGCAACGTGCTTGTGATTCTTCTGGATACATGCATCCATACGCTACGGCGTGTGCATACCATCAAGCAGACCGAATCCTTTTATGCCACTGTCGAAGTATAAAAAATGCAAAAACCAATAACAGCTTTTAGCATATTTTTTTGCAACTACCTAGTAGCTATGAATTATGATATTAGTAACTCTTGAAATTAACTCTTATGCTTATAGCACTGGTGTGAACTTCACAACTAAATACCTACTACATTTTCATAACTTTTCTCACGTTAGGATAAACAGGAAATTGATTGAAAAAAGGCGAATAAGGAAATTGATGAATAAAGGGACTCAAAGTAAGGAAACGAGCGGCTCAGCCGAAGCCTTATAAGGAAAATAAATTATGTAGGTATATCAATAAGATGAGGTACGTAACGAACTATAGAAATTCACAACTTAATGAAACTAGTAAGTACACAGTAAAAATGAAGATAATTTACTTTAAAAACAAAGTTTTAACCGACTTCCATTTAGTACTCCGCCAAGCCACGAGAACATTTCCACATTTCTTTTCCAATTTACCACATGAACCGATTTCCGAGAGCAAATGCAATGTGATCCTTGTGGAATCGACGGAAGTTCTCAAATATTATCGGGTCACATACAGCGATTGGGTTTTTTTCTCTAATAACCAACGCATTTGCTCTCGGAAATCAGTTCATGTGGTAAATTGGAAAAGAAATGTGGAAATGTTCTCGTGGCTTGGCGGAGTACTAAATTGAAGTCGGTTAAAACTTTGTTTTTAAAGTAAATTATTATCATTATTAATCCTCAGTTTGTATATAAATTCCGTAAGGTACTTGCACCACACTACACCGCACCGCGGCGAAATTCGTACGCGGCTCGGCAAACCGCAACGGGATGCACCGGCGGCGGTGTGATGACCGCCGGTGCATCGGACCAACCGGAGCGCGATTCTGTAGTACACGTCAATATAGGAACCATATACAAACACTATATTGCTTGATGATATGAAAGCTCAATAGTTATGTAATATGAATATTTATCCGCAAAAGTGGGCCCAGGTCGTTGTCCTGTTTGGGAGTAATTATGTAACAAACAATTCAATTGTCATTTTGTGATACAAAAAATTACATTTAAACCCACCTAAGAAACCTTTCGCAATGGACCAGCAGGTTTGTTCTGTAAATGTTGCTATGTTCCAAGTTACTTAATGCCATTGTATTTAACTGTATATTCATTAACTCTCTTATAAAGGCTTAGGACAACTCTTGAAATAAATAATTGAATATGAATGTTATTTTAAGCACGTAATTAACAGCGAAAAGTCCTATAACTATTCCTGCGATCTTGTCTATTGGAAAACAGTTTAACACAAATGTGTGTACGAACTGACTATAAAGAAATCCTTATAGTCAGTTCGTCAAATTCGCATTTTAACTAAAAGTAACAAATAAAACTAATTAATTAAAAAAATGAAAAACCCGACTGCATCAAAAATGAACTCAAAAGATAGAAACAAGATGTAAGATTCAAAGAATCAATTTAATCAACAGTCGGAGGCATAAAATTAACGGTGTTTAACTTGTCGCAATTTGCCTCCGACTGTTTTTTCAAATCCACACCACACTAGTTCTACATGCAAACATATAAACAATACCGCTTAATATTATTAGTAGATGTATTTGATTGATTAAATTGATTCTTTAAATCTTACATCTTGTTTCTCTCTTTTGAGTTAATTTTTGTCACAGTCGGGTTTTTTATTTTTTAAATTAAGTAATTAGTTTTGTTCTCGTGAGCGGAAGGCATAAGCGTATCTCTGTGAAGGAGGCGTGGTCGACTCGAATCAAGGCATCCCCTTAAGCAAATGAGAACGTACGATTCAAGACGATTTATATTAACACAATCAGTTCAATACCAATCTAAAACGCGTATTCAGCATCGCCACCTAAGTAAACCAGTAGATTAATCTATCCAGCAAGGAACTGCAAACAAAACATAATTCACGGATCTCTCAGCAAAGAGTCTTTTCATCGGAAAAACTGCGAAATTAGAATATCCTCTCCGGTATCTTTAGCGAGAGTTCCGTTACAGGGGAAGTTTTTCACTTTTTTGCGGCGACGCTCCGCTACGGGACTAAAGACCGACCGTAGTCCTCTTGGAGCGCTACGAATCCCTAGGAATTATGCGCAAGGTTGTAAACAATTTTGCATCTTACAGTGTATACACATTTCATGCACAATAATTTCCAATTTCATTTCTAGGCTTATGCTACTACAACATGTGGAAACGACCACGTAGTTAATGTTTATTATTCTATATAGCAGGGATGTTGCAGACATTCGCATCCGCATCCGCAACCGCGGATGTTCCGCATGATTTTCAACGTCCGCATCCGCAAAAATTGATGCAGAGTTTTTGCGGATGCGGATGTAGTACAGTTCGCGACCAGATAGGGGCCAACGCAGCGCGTGCCACGCGCGTGTTCAGCATTTTCGTGATTAGTCAATAAGAATCTTCATTTCGTTTCTGTAATCTGACGATTCGCCGTATTCGCTATTGTTCGCTGTTGGTGATGCGTTAGGTTTGCAACGATTGTAAATCAGTCGCAACGTGTTCGAGTACTGCGTGACCCTTAAGACGTTGCGTATTTATGTTTTTGAGTCTTTTCGTCGCATCCGCGGATGTGAGCCTAGAAATATCCGCATCCGCGGATGTCTATAAAGTCTCATCCGGGGAATCCCTGCTATGTAGGCAATAAACACTCACATTGCCAGGAATCCGCCTAGTGGGCACGTACGCCGTAGCCGCTTTCCGCTACTTAGCAAGAAAACCACGGAATCAGCTACGAGCGTAATGCGTAGCTATTCTCTGCTACGAACTACGGCGAAGCGCTACGAGCGTAGCTTAACAGTGATTGACTTAGGCTGGGTTTCCACCAAACCGCCTGTAATCGTAAGTGGTGTTGGTTAAAATCAGAATGTATAGAAAGTTTGTCATGTTCCTATGAAATGACAGCTGCCGGCGGCATATTTAACGTTGGTCGGTCTGTAATCGGAAGTCGGTGCAACCCGCCCTTAAACTGCTACGGACTACGGCATAGCGCTACATTTTTTTTCTATTTATTATTTAGGAACCTAAATCAGTTACATGATTATGCCAACCCCATTGTACTTTATATTGTTACATGTCTTGTGCCGTTTGAAAACATTTGTAACCTATAAAAATATATTTTTAGCTTCTTCTGAGGTCGGTACAGTTAAGATGCTCTGAAAAGCACCTATATCTAATCTATTTACCTCGAGGGTAGTTAGTAACGATTGTCTATCGCTTTCATTCCATACAAAGTATCATCTTCATTCTTACACCTTCACTTTTAGCAGTTCTACTCATTTAGCAGACAATTAATTATAATAAACCACCTCAAAACCATTATTAGTCTGTATAACATCTTTCATCCGCAGTTTACGATCGCTAGTCTTTCTTTATGCTTTCCCTGAGCATTATTCATTCACAACGAAAACTGCCCTAAGTGACTCGCATAAAAGCCGAGGACTAAAAGGATAAGATAAGTTTAAAGATAAAATAATGGGTGGGTGAAAGTAGAACAGGTACGTTGCAAATTGCATTCTAGGAGAGGAGAATAGTGGAATGAGTGGGATGTAGGGGGTTGTCTATTGATCCTCGCCCGTCGCGCCGCGCTCTGACCGGTCGTGACCCCCCGCCCTTGGCAGTTGTTCACAAGCTCCCTCACCTCACCTCAGAGGAACCAGTGTAAGTCAGGCCTCCCATTGCGTGTTGTCATTGCGAATGCAAGCGTCAAGATATACTAGGGTAGGTTGACGTGAGGTGAAGCATGTTGTGGAGAGTATTGTGCATCGTAGCATCGTACCTACGAACTACGACCGAGTCCGAGACCGCGAAACTCCCGTTTAAATTTCCCTTAACTGTTCCCAATTGGAGACTGAATAAATAGCAGTACCTAATTGCTGTTTTGCTCCAAAGCTCACCAAGCAACCAACCTCGAACCAAAGTTTCATTATTGGGTACCTGCGTATAGTTTAAATTATTTGAACTGAGCTCATGAATGGCCAATTGTCTTTTTTCCTTTGTAAAAAAATGTTAACGCCACGGAAAATCTTCTTGAATAATGAACTCTATCTTCTTATACAATAGTTTCCAAATTAGCTACGAGATAAATACCACACACAGCGCCTTGTACCTGGCTCGCTGGGAGCGGGTTGTTTTATCTTTTAGTCCATTTTGAATCTATTGAATAAGACCATAGAGTTCATTATACAATTTTTCTTGCAAAAAATGGCAAGCGTCCGACCACACAGTTGAATGCTATTGTTCTGAAGATAAGAATATCAGTCCAGTTCCGAAAATCTCAACTATACCTATTTAGGTATTGCTTTTGTATTAATGAACGAGCGAGCGAAGGTTCTCCTCTACTTTGACAAAAAGAAAGACTCTTTTTTTTTAAAACTGCAAATAGACATGACTTACTTGACGTTAGTGTTAAAGGATGTTTGTTGTTAAAAAATATATATTATATATAAGGGGACAATCTTACACAAATCGACCTAGTCCCAAACTAAGCAAAGCTACGGGTACTAGACGACGATAAACATACTTGTATAGATAAATAAATACTTAAATACATAGAGAACATCCATGACTCAGAACAAATATTCGTGCTCATCACACAAATAAATGCCCTTACCGGGATTCGAACCCGGGACCTCTTGCTTCGTAGGCAGGGTCACTAGGTACCAACTAGGCTAAGCGACTATACATCAACGACCTTCCAAAAATAACAAAAGAACCGTGCGTACTATTTGCCAATAATGTCTCGATAATTACAGCTTGTCAAAACGACATAAAGATCAATGTAAAGCTTAACTCCATATTTAACGAAATAACTAGGTACATGGATGAGAGACCATAAAATTGAAATTAACTTTCCAAAAATTAAAATCATGACGTTTCACCCGTATCAGAAAACCCCACTAAGTATCAACTATGAATACAATGACATCCAACTTGAAATTGTACAAAATTTTACATTAATGGGCATTGATATAGATAGGCATAATACGTGGAAATTCCACATAAACAAAATTTATGCGCTTCGGGAAGTAAAAACCGCGGAAATAGCGCTATCTACTTATTATGCTTACGCTTACGCATGGCTCACGTATGGCATTATGCTCTGGGGATGTTTCCCCAGCACAGACGCGCCTTCTGTCTTCACCATCCAGAAAAAACTAATCCGAATATTGGTCAATATCAAGCAAACTGACAGCTGCAAACTCTAATTTAAAAAGCTTAAATTACTTACTCTTCCTAGTTTATACATCTTTGAGACATGCAAGTTTGTACGGAAACATAAAGAGCTCATGTAAAACGCGATGACATTCCCTCTTCACGACCTATCTGTAATAAGAATAGACTCTTTCGACCGCCCGCCAAACTGACATTGATATCCTCAGGCCCATTAATAATGTCTATTAAGATTTATAATAATTTACCTGACTATAAAGGACGAAGAAGACGATAAAAAGTACATAAATAAAATAAAACAACCAGTAAGCTGTTACGCTCTCATTTTAAAACTATGTGTTGGATTGTGACGAAACTTTGCATATACATTGACAGGGGGTATATCTATGTATGTAATTAGTTTATATGGTTCTAGTTTATAAAACAAACAAAATACAGCAAAAACAAGTTTTGTATGAAAAACTTAAATTCGCTGTGTTTTTTTACTGTGGTATATGAAGCTACATAAACTAATTACAGACATAGATATACCTCATGACATTGTATATGCAAGTTTCGTTACAATCCAACACGTAGTTTTAAAATGAGAGCGTAACTACGTTTGTATGGAGAATCGACCTTACTGCGGACTCTTACTTAGAAGATAAATTATAAACGTTCGGTAAGTCCTCTCCCTAAAATTGCAGTGCCCAACGGGGTTCACAATGATCTGTAGCTTTAACTTAATATCAGTCCCTACTTTTGTGATATTGCAATAAATGATTGAGTATTGACTTTACCTGCGTTCTTTGGGGGCGGCATTTTTTAGTTTTTTTCTTTTAATCTAAATAAGTAATACATGGGCTTCGTAACAAAGTCCTTCAAAAGATGCTTAGCCACTCATATCATAGGTGACCAAAGTTCATCTAAGTACTTACAGGTAGGTAAGTAGGTATTACATTAATCTCAGAATAAACTCCATTCTTGTCAAGTCGAATTACAAGGGAATCATCATCGATGAAGCAAATCGAAAGCGGCACTTCCAACCCAACTGGTAAATTTTCATAAAATGTTCTTTTTTCGACTCGAATACATAGTTCGTAAAAAGTTTTCGAGTTTAATTACGAGTGAAAACCCATCTTCTGCTAATACAATAATTTACTTTAAAAACAAAGTTTTAACCGACATCAATTTAGTACTCCGCCAAGCCATGAGAACATTTCCACATTTATTTTCCAATTTACCACATGAACTGATTTCCGAGAGCAAATGCGTTGATTATTAGGGAAAAAACCCAATCGCTGTATGTGGCCCGATAATATTTGAGGACTTCCGTCGATTCCACAAGGATCACCTTTGGCACTTCATTAGTTGCTATTTCCACGAAATCTTATCAGAACCTGTGACGTACATTTGCAATTTTAAGTACATAATTGAGGAATTCCATAAGTCATCTGTGGTCTTCATCATCAATTCCACTCCACCAAATTTATGATTACCTACTGGGTGTAAATACACGAGTTAAAATAGAAAATACCAAAATCACTACACGCGTGCCTAATATAATTGATGAGTTCCCTCAATTCCTCATGGATCCCATCATCCAATTGTTTTTTTTTAATGGGATCCACCTGGAACTACCTACTTACAAACAAAAAAAAGAATTTACGAATGGGCTCATCAATGACGGAGTTCTGAGGTAACAAACATTAAACATAATAAAAATAATAATAATAAAAAAAATATACAACCGAATTGAGAACCTCCTTTTTTTTGAAGTCGGTTAAAAAGACATTAATTGGCATGAGCATCTGAAAGCGTTCGATGTTACGGTTTTTCCTCTAGTTTTTGTTTTTACTATTCTTATGCACTATTAGGTGGAGAAGGCAATCTGTATTTTTTTTCATTTTTTACGTCAATAAATTATTGACAATAATATATGATTCCCTACTAAGAGATGCAAATTTAAACTTCTAAGTAAGTTAGCATATTATTAAGTACCTATCTAATTAGAATAAATAAAGTCTAAACATCCTGTGCTTGTCCAGCGGCGCTACCACGAAAATCGAATCTCGAAATTCGTATATCTCTGTCTCTGTCGCTCGAGTACCATAAACCATAAGTGCGCTAGAGACGGAGATATCCGAAGTTCTGAATTTGATTTTTGAGGTTTGGAACCAGGGATGTTGCAGACGTTCGCATCCGCATCCGCAACCGCGGATGTTCCGCATAAATTTCAACACCAGCATCCGCAAAAATCGATGCGGATTTTTTGCCGATCTAGTTGCAATTCACGAAAAGAAAGAACGCTTACCGTGTGTGTTTCAAATAATCACCATTAGAAAAACAAACTTCATTTCGTTTCTGTGAGCAAGACCAGCACGTCTAACACACGACGGCCGCGACATACTCTCGATTTTTATCGCACTATACCTCTTCTTCTAAGTGTTCTAATAAGAGAGAGACGGATAGTGCGAGAAAAATCGAGAGCTCGCGCGCCGTCGCGTGCTAGCCGTGCAGACGCGCCTTTTATTTGTCGTTATTGTTGTAATTTAGTGTCAACGTGTTTGATGATTGCGTGATATTATAAAATGGACGTTGTTTTTACGTTTTTTTGTGAGTTACCCCAAATATCCGCATCCGCAAATGTCAAAAAAATCGCATCCGCGGCATCCCTGCACGTCTAGCACACGACGGCCGCGATATACTCTCGATTTTTATCGCACTATACCTCTTCTTCTCTTCTTCTAATAAGAGAGAGAGGGATAGTGCGAGACAAATCGAGAGAGCTCGCGCGCCGTCGCGTGCTAGCCGTGCTGGTTTGGAATGGCGACGGCGCGGGGCGAGACGGGCGCGGGATTCATGTCGGCGGAGTAATATTCGCCTCATCGGAGTCGCGTTTTCACGGGCACATGAGTTAGTCGTCTTCTTACAAAGCTTTCAATTTCGATCACCGTTATTCTTTAAATACAGTTTTTACAAAATTTACTTAATATAGCCCATTCAATGATTACATTTTAGAAATTACAACTTCTTCCATTATTTATACTGGCAACATTCCAAAAACGTCAAATCAGTTCATTATTTAATTCCTTCGATTGCTGATCGCTCATTGTAAATCGAATTTATCGTTTATCGTATAAAATAAAGTTGTATTCAATAGTGGGTTACCACAAAATTAATTTCTTTGATGAACTGTTCTTAGATTCGTAAAATCAACGAAATGGAGAACGATATCAACAAACCATACAAAATATGTGATGTGAACCGAGACAAAAAGAAGGGTACGGTTGCCTCGTCATTAGAGGATTTACTCACAAAAGTGCCCGAAAAATTGGGATTGCCCGCTGAGAACCTGACAGTAGTGCTGGAATCAGATGGAACTGAGGTGGACGATGAGGAGTATTTTTCAACGTTAGAACCGGACACGTCTTTGATGCTACTTCACGGTAGTGAGAAGTGGACGCCTAACATGCCGAAGTGTCAGGTCTCGTTGGACCAAACGGACGATGTGGCTCTTGGAGAGAAGGGCCAGGTGGCTAACCTCGTGGGGCGCTTGCAGCACAACTTGTGCCACATCTCCCTGCTGGGTGGACAGGACTTGGAGCTGCTTTCAGACATGGACCCAGACAGCCTAGCCGACATCGTCACTGACCGGGATAATAGAATTATACTGGAACATATTAAAGAAGCCTCTGGAAGGTAGGTTTGGGTAGTAACAACAATGATACATAATGTGATTCAAACTGAGATCAAGGGAGTTTATTCAAATATGTATAATTTATAATCTTGATTGATGGGGCCCACATCCCGTATAATATTTTTATTTATGACTAAGTAAGTAGATCAGAAAACTATATAGGTTTATTTGATTTGATATCTTGTATATACATTGTTGTTAAATATTACATGTTCTTAAAATATTCTACACTTATAAAATAAAAGTTCAAATAAGGCAAAAAATATGCACCTTTTTTATTCTATATTTTAATCTGTGTATTTCTAAAAACCAAGAATATAAGATATAAAGTTACTATAAGGGGTGCCTAACCTAACAGCTAAAATCAAAACATTTATTATTATCAATTATTAACAGTTCTTGTCAGTTTCAATACTTATTCAAATTGAGCAAACCCAAATTTTGAAAGGCAACAATTTCAACTCTGTCCCTGTTTGGTTTCAAATACTTGTATTGATAATGTATTTACCATATGACTTTGTCTATTTCAGGATCTTATTAGAGAAACGTCAAGCACATGATGCCATGGAGCTATTGAAACTGTATCACCAGAGTGTGCAGACCAACGGGTCCGAGGATGTGTCACCGCCCAAGCAGGAGAGGGTCTAGGGATCCACTGCTCTTCTAACAATACCAGTAACCCTTCATTTGTTTGTGTTTGGGGTGGTAATGCTCAAAAGTTTACAAAAATAATTAATTTCTCATTGACACTGCTGTGTTGCCAACCAAATCATGTCATGAAAGACATTTTACAATGAAAATAATCATTTAGGTAGAAATTAAGTAATTATTGAATAATTACACCAAAAGAAAGAGGCCTTTTTTTCAATTAGAATTAAAATAGTTTTGATGCTGTTTTCTAGTTGGGTTTTTAGCAATTTGTATAATTTATCTTATAAAGCATTGCCTCCAATTAGAATGATTTGCAACAATTATTGTGTAAATCAAGAAATGACAAGTAATTGTTGATTAAATATAAGGTATGCAGGTAATGAACCTACTGGATAGTTATAGTATAAGACACTAATCTTATGAATATGAGCTGATACTGAATGATATACACATAAATAACCACATTCTAAATATTGTATGTACCTAGTGTGTAACCCTTGGACAGTACTGCCAGTGTAGATATTCCACATTTGATTTTGTACTGTATTGACAGTATATTTGCACTGACAAGATAGCTTAATTAAACATGATGTTCTCTGGCCTGCGCTAGTGACATAATGTTTTGTGTATTCTGTGTATAAATGATATGATTTTGTGGGAGTGTAACACATTTTAGTATATTTTTTCACAGGCTAATCTTCAATGTTTCCGGCAGATATTGCCAAGATATCCAGTAACTGTATAATTATAGGATCTGACAATAGATATGCTAGTACTTAAGCATGTGTACCCTCTAAATTGTTAAGGTTTCTTTGTAAACTTTTGAGAGACAAATTGCCACAAGGTTGATAAAGTCAACATCAATTTAAAAGACTGATAGTTGTTAATTTTTTTTATATTATATTTTACCCCTAGAATAAGAATTATTTGTTTAACTCCAAATTGCTCAAAAGATTTCGAATATTATACCTTTAAGTTTCCATTTTGTTAATCCACTGCCAAGTGTCAAGATCATACTCATGTTGTGGTAAGATATGATGTGTAGGAAATGTATGGTCTGAATAGGTATGTGGTAAATATCATGGTTTGTGGTCATCTTTCCATAGCCCATGATCATCATTTTATTTTTAAATTCATTCATGCATATTGTATAGCCAATAGATGGATGAATGAAATTAATTAATTTTGCATTTGCAGTTACATTCGTGAACTCGAGAATTAACAGCGATTTAGAGGGCTTTATCATACAACATCCCTGACACATTTATGTAGTTTAGTGCACCTATTTAAACTATCATCTATCACTTCATAATATAATATGTACATCAGGCACACTACCTGCTAACTGAACAAATATCTCTATAATGGTCATAAACATTATACATACGTATTAGGCAGACTGGAGCATTATATGTTATAAAAAAAAAAAGTGTTAAATAACAGGTTATACCTTGTAAATACCCCAAGGCTGTATAGGTATTCCAATTATTATGTTTTTATTTGCCGTCTAGTAAGAGCTATTGTTGTAGCAGAACTGTTACTACAACTCTGGCTGAAGATCCTTCACCACGACTTAGGTCTGTTAAGGCTTATGATCTTTCTTGCACATTTAGAAGTTACCAAATAATGATACTAAAGAAACAAAATGTATCATTTTTGCAGCATATGTGATGATATCCCATATCCCTATTCTGAATGTGCAATCCAGTACATTTTTGAAAACATAATTCTTCTCAATTCTTATTGTATTGAGATAGTGTCTGTTGGTATTTCGTTAGTAAGCTATACTATCAGAGTGCTGTGAACATTGTGTGAAACATTAGGAATTGGTGGGAGTTTAAAGGATTGGAGGAATTGAGTAGTAAGTTACTCCTTTTTACGGCACACTAATTAAAGTAATAAACCATTTAGCAAACAAAGTTGTTTAATTTTTTATTTGGTTAGTGGTCTATAAAGAAAGGTTCAGGGCGAATTCGAAAACATAGCCAGAAATCGAATCAACTAGGTTCTAGGTATTCACTCTTGTAATTGATCACCCATTTAATATATTTTGATCATTACTTTGGTATCACTGTCACCCATTGAACCTGCTTTTAAACTTAGGACTGCTAAAATTCTAGCAAGAACATACCATAGCGTTAGCTCTTACAGCCTAGCTAGCAAGATCAGGTTTATGTTGGACATAAAGCATTCATTACACACTTATTAGCAAGGGACAATTGCTTTATGTCTAACATAAATGCTACCATGCTAGCTAGGCAGCTACAAAACTAAATCACCACTTCCGGTCTTAACAGAAGTTTACAACAAATTAAACGAAAACAGGAATATTTTTTAAAATATATTTATCATCATTAGACAGTGAATTTTTACATGATGTACAAAATTGTTATGCAAGCATAAGATATTCCGTTCTGTTTTAAGATGGATTCGAAACACAGCTGATAATTTAACACTTGAACATAAATAAACAGTTTAAATCTGTATCAACAATAAACGAGTTTCGATAGAATACGTTATTCAAGACATTTACACAGCAAGTAGACACATTAAATAGTTTAGAGAACAGTGCAGGAACTTTTTTCGCGGAAAGGATTGACTTTTTGGCTGGAGAAGCCGACGAGAAGGCAGTCTTCCTGCTCGTGCTCATTGATGTAGCGGACGATGTCCGCCACCGCGGACGACACCGGGATGCGCTTTATAGCTGCCTCCCGTCGTAGCTGCTCCGTCACAGCTCGCTGCTGTTGCAATGTCGATACCATCATATCCATAACGGCGGTGTCTGATAGGCCTATGTTGAAGGCAAATTAAACAATCCACAACAAAAATTGGGCGTAGCCTCGCAACTTGCGATGTGTCACCTGAAACTAAATACATCTTACTTAGAAAAGTCTCTTCCTAAAATCGAATAAAACCATAGACGCAAATATTTTGCTTTTCACTTACAATCAAGGGGATTTCTTTAAATGAGGGGAATGTAGTTTTTAGTTATTACTACTACGGCAAACAATAAAATGGTGGCAGAGGATAATTCCACTTGCTAGTGACGTTTTAATTTAAATGACGTAAATACGTCAAATCGTTACAATACACGCAATTCCTTAACAAATATGAGGAATATATTAAAGGCAAATGCGGAATGTTAATTATGATGTTTATTTATTTTCTACCCATTACTTACTTAAATTATTATTCATATTTCATAATAAACAAGCGAATCATGGACCTTGATAAGAATATATTTATGTCGACAGTTGGGTGTTCTATACACCTAACAATTTGTCACAACAACTAGAGTCAGCTATACGGCTGCGTTTCCACCACAGCTGTGCAAGGATGTGTTGCGAGGTTACTTCAACTGCATACATTTGAACTTCGCAAGGCCTAGCTTACGACGTTCAAATGTATGAAGAAACCTCGCAACGCATCCTCGCACAGCTCTGCACGGCTAGCACGCGACGGCGCGCGAGCTCTCTCGATTTTTCTTGCACTATCCGTCTCTCTCTTATTAGAACACTTAGAAAAAGAGTTATAGTGCGATAAAAATCGAGAGTATGTCGCGGCCGTCGTGTGCTAGACGTGCTGGTGGAAACGCAGCCTACACCCGCGAGCAATGAAACGGAATCACTTCACATTTTTCGGTTTTTAGGTCGTATATATACTTACTTTACTCCTTGGACCTGACTCTCGATTTTTATCGCACTATACCTCTTGTTCTAAGTGTTCTAATAAGAGAAAAATCGAGAGAGCTCGCGCGCCGTCGCGTGCTAGCCGTGCAGGTCAGGTCCACAAAGAGTAAAGTAAGTATACATATAGGTAAAGAGTGCCCTCTTGAAGCGTTTAATGCACGGAATAAAGAATCCATTGGAAGTGGCATTCAACCGATTTTCATAGAGAACCACTGTCGCCGCACGCACACAACCACAATTCAATAATACACGAACACACAATTGCAATACGCTTTCGATTTGTTAAAACGTACTGTGACAATATGTTGTTAACGGTAGCAAATTTTATATGCAAAATCTACTTTACCTAGTATTACTTACGGTCTCATTTAGAGTATCAAGTAAATATTTCTTACGCCCGTTACCATATGCGTTGCAAGACTTGCAAGAGGCGTGGTCGTTCGGCTACTCGACGCAAGATGGCGGTGTTTTCAAAACTATGGAGATGCGACCGCTTAAAACCAAAAAGTCGTAAGTACTGCAAAATGTGCATGATGATACGACTATTTGGCTGTAACGGAATAGGGATGTGGGTATGGTATGAGTTTGACTATCGATATTTTTGTGATATTCATACGGTAAATATTAAGCTTAGACTTATTTATATTACAAATTGTTTCTAATAAAATCTTGTTTATTTTATAATTAGTAGTAGGTAAAATTTATACTGAATTACTTTTGTTATAAATGTAGTAGCAATTAAACACAGATGTCTAATAAACAAAGAATGTAATTTGTTTAATTTAATACAAGCATATCTCAAATACTATATAGAATTATTTTACCAGTAATATACACTGCCGACGTTGTGCGAGTGCGGTCTAGTGAGAATTTACCCTCAAATTTGTTCGTTGTGTGGGATAACAGGAAACTAAATGTCAGTAGTGCGCCGTGCGTATTGCGAATTGAATCAATTTTTCGTACTTACGCTACATACAATACTCTGCGTGGGAATTGAATCTTCATGAATGAAGCGATTTCCTTATGGCGAAACTCAAATATCAGTTGCATCAAAATGTTTCGAACAAATGTGGCATCAATCCATTTTTCCTTTGTATTTGTATCTTTAGGAAAACTATAAGATTATGATAGTTATTTTATTGTGTATGACATAATATTCAGATACATATTACCAGAGCCCGGAATTCTTTAGAGCTGTCATAGGTACTTCTCGTTTATCGACTTCCGATTATATATATGTATACAGAATACAATATGTAAAATATGATTACGAGTAGAAGTAACAACACGCAGTCTTATCGCGAATGAGCGATCTCTTCGAGATAACCTTTGGATACCAACTTGTAGGAAATTTTAATTATAAATTAAAATAATAATATTTCATTATTTCTTACAAATAATAAGGACGGTCTTTGTCCTGATTAAAAGGCATAGGTAAGCAATCCATAAATTATAAAAAAACAATAAAAGGCATAAGCAATAAACAATAATATATTATTATTTTAATTTCTATTTATAATACTACAATACTTCAGATTATACAATAATACATATGTATAAACGGAAGTCGATAAACGAGAAGTCCCTATGATAGCTCAAAAGTGCTACGAGAATTCCGGGCTCTGCATATATAACGATAAAATGAAAAAGATTATATTTTATTAGTAAATAAAATATAATCTTTTTCATTTTGGTTTATCGATAACAAGTATCGACCTTAACCACAGCATTTGAGTAGCGAACCTTCGGGAAATTTGCCGTGCATTCACGTTCTGAGTAGTGAAGTAATACACAGGATTATGAACTTTATTGTTAGAGAAATAGAATTGATATTTCCTCGACTACAAGCGCAAATTGTGTAAGAAATTGAAAATTAATATTTTTTTTATACGTATTCTAAAATATTACTTAACGATGATAGGAAATACCTTCATGAGACAAGTTTTTTATGTGCTGTTATTGGAGCAGCTTTCAATAACGCAATACGGCATTTTCCTAAAATAAACAAATATTCACTCGTCATACGCTGCGTGCGGTCGCTAGGTGACTGAACTGACTGCATGCTATGGAAACTTAGAACTTATTCAACTTATTGCAAATCTTTGAAAACGGTGCTGCCACCTACTCGGTAATGTCTCAGGTAGCTGATGCTCTAGCGAACTAAAATATCAGTGTTGTTACATTCAAATATTTTATTTAATGTAGGGAGATTGATATGTGCTACGTAAATGAATATGAGGAGTGAAATAATGAGAAGACCTGTAGTATTCAGATTTTAATAAACATAAAATAACCATAATTAAAAAAAACAAACATAAAACTTAAACTATAGGTAAAAAATTTGGCATAAATCGCCGTCAACGGGCATGGTGCCCAGAAGGCTGGCCGTATTTCCTCGCTGTATAGCGATACTAACACGCTGTGCGAAATACTGGCCAGCCCTCTGGTCGCCCGAGGCTTCTATTAAGCGCGTCGCCAAACTAACATAAAATTGTACATTATTTGACATAATACACGAGAAAATATTGAATGACAGTGACATGGCAGGCAGGACTAAAATTAGAGGTTGACAAGGAAGGAGGTTGCAAATAGATCATATCACGTCAAGGAGAATAGTATATTGTATAATGGTAACACAACATTGTGTCTGCTTGACATAAGTATAATGTCGTTTTGCGTGAAATATGTTGAAATAATTTGCATCAATAAATCCAATTCAATTTTTAATATTCAACAAAGTTTGTTTGTGATTTGTACATTTATCTATTAATGGAGGACCTGGAAGGGCTATAGACACCGCTAACACCGAGCGCGGCAGGCTGTTGAGAAATATCTAGGAAAATGTAGTACCGAGTGACCTTGGTTTTGGACGAGCGTGTCGTTTTAATGTTTCTTGCTTTATATTAATAATATACTCCTTTCTATGCATGAAGTTACTAGTGTATTGTTAATAACTTAAATAAATCTGTGTATCCCTCACTTTTATGTTTTATTTCACAACAGTTTACAAAAATTGAAAATACTGATAAAAAAATACGACTGAATTGAGAGGTTCCTTCTTTTTTTTATCGGTTGAAAAGTTTTGGGGGCCAAGTAACAGATGACGTTTGCACGGAAGCATAAAATGCCTTCTCAATTTGGTCGAGTTGCCTGTCTATCTCAGTATGTATATTGTAGTCTTTGACTGACTGACAATAATCTGTGCAAGAAGTATGCTTATTATTTGTGTTCCGACACACGGCATTGATGTTGAAGAATGCTATTTAAGTTTTTTTAAGTTTTTGTAATGATGTTAAAGAAATATGCAAGTTAAACTGATATTATTATTCTATAAATAATAACGATAACAATGTTTGTAAGACACGGTATTTGACTTAAGTGACATGAAAAAATAACAATCATAAGGTGGCTATAGCAACCTGTCTATAGACAATAAAAGGGAGGTATATAGTCTCTTCACACCCTCTGAACTTTTAAGAATTTTAAATTCTATTTGGAAATTATTTCTAGTCCAATTTTTCTACTCAATTCTTCCAATCTTGGACCATAAAGTGGTTTAGTAAGCATGTCTGCTAGTTGATTACAAGATGCAACTTGTTTAACTAGTAGTTCACCATTGGTTACACACTCGCGAACAAAGAGGTGTTTAATTTTGATATGCTTCGTTCTTTTGTGATATTCATATCTTGGATTCTGTGATAACTTTATAGCCGATTCGTTGTCTAAGTAGAGCTCGGGTTTTTCTACGTCAACTAAACCTTTTAATAGGGTGTTTAGCCACAATATTTCTTGTGCAGCTTCGCTAGCAGCAATTATCTCTGCTTCTGTGGATGAAATTGAGATGGTTGTCTGCCTTTGACTTCTCCAGCTAATAGCAGCTCCTGAAAGCAGGCAGACTATTCCCGATGTTGATCGTCCAGTTGGTGGATCTCCAGCGAAGTCTGAGTCAGAAAAACATAATAGTCCTCCGGGTGCTCCTTTATTGTGACGATAAACCAGGCCTTTGTCTGTGGTTCCTTTTAAATAACGGAAGATCCGTTTGACGAGCATGACGTCATTCGCTGTGGGTGTCTCCAGGTTTCTTGATGCTTTGCTAACAGCGTATGCTATATCGGGTCTTGTTCCCACTGCCAGGTATGTAAGAGCTCCGACAGCTTGTCTGTAAGGAAAAACTGGGGTGTTTTCTACGCTCGCTTCTGTATCGTTGATACATTCTTTGATTATGGGCGTCGGCGTTGGTTTGCTGTTCAGCATACCGAACTTTCCAAGAACCTTTTTCGTGTAATTTTGTTGACTGAGTGTTATTTCTCTATTATCCGTTTTTATTTCCATGCCTAGGAAATAGGAGGCAGGTTTGAAAGTTATCTTGAACCTTGTTTTAAGTTCATCAATAAACTCGTCAGCTGCAGCGGTCGTATTTGACGCCACAAGTCCATCATCAACGTAAAGTCCGATTAAGACTTTGGACTGGCCTCTAATTCTCATATATAGGCAAGGATCTGCTTCGCTTTGTTGGAAGCCATCATTTCCTAAAAATTCGGCAATACACGAGTTCCAGCAACGTGGTGCTTGTTTTAACCCATATAGGCTGCGCTTGAGTTTACAAACGCGTGTAGTTCCGTCGTGGAAGCCTTCAGGTTGTTTGACATAAATTTCTTCCTTGACTGATCCGTTAAGGAAGGCTGTTGCCACATCAAATTGTCGTAGTTTTAAATTTTCTTTAGCTGCAATCGCTATGATTGCTCGTATGGTGCTAAGGCGAGCCACAGGACTGAATGTCTTGTCATAGTCCACGCCTTGTCGTTGGGAGTAACCTTTAACAACAACTCTAGCCTTAAATTTATCGATAGAGCCATCTGGGTCCATTTTCAATTTATAAATCCATTTGCATGGTAATGCTTTTCGTCCTTTAGGTAAATTCACCAGGTCCCAAGTTTGGTTCTCATGCAGTGAATTTATCTCGCTCAGCATGGCTTCGAGCCATTTTTCTTTGTAGGGAGATTCCAGAGCTTGTTTGTAAGTTTCTGGATCCTTAGGTAGATTTTTTACGTCAGCGACAGCTTCCAGTACAAAGTCATCGTACCGTTGTGGTCGCTGTATCGCTGGTCTGTTTCTCAGATTATATCGCTCCAGCTCAGGTTCAGCTTGAACATCGTCCTCATTATCTTGTTGGTTCTGTTCGTCGCTGTGATGCCCATTCAATTCGGGTTCAGGTTCGACAGCGTTATCATGTTCATGATCAGGGAGTTCGAAGAATTCTTGTTGTTCATCGTCCGTGTCATGTTCTTGATCAATAATTTCAGCTTGCTGAGTGGAATCTGGACCGTTTGGAATTGAACTCGTTTCAACTTGAGCATTTTCAACCTCAATATTCAGTTCAATTTTTGGAGTCGACTTCGAGACAGAGTGAGTAAGATTGTGTATATTTTCAACAGGTTCTGAATAAAAATTTTGACTGGAGAATTCGTACATCTTTGGAAATGAATGACTTGCGTTTCTTTGGAACAAATACCCTGTATGCCTTGCTGGTATCAGAATATCCGACGAATACTCCTGGAATTGCCTTAGGTGCAAATTTAGAACCCTTGGCACGGCCTTTCAGAAGCACGAATGCTTTGGATCCAAAAGTGTGGAGATGATGGATGCACGGTTTTCTTAGAGTCCATTTCTCGAATGGCGTTCTGTTTTCTATAGCACTGTTAATGCTTCTATTGGATAGATAGTTTGCCGTGTTGATGGCTTCTGCCCATAGATGCATTGGTGCTTTAGCGTCGATAAGCATCGCTCTTGCTTTCTCCAGTAATGTCCGATTTTTCCTTTCAGCGAGACCGTTTTGGTGTGCTGTATAGGGTGCGGACAAACGTCTTGCAATCCCATGTTCCTGTAGATAGGCTTGAAATTTGCCGTTGACATATTCTGTGCCGTTATCTGTTTGCAGGTGCTTAATCTTATTTCCAGTAAAATTTTCCATTTCTTGTTTGTATACTTTGAAATGATCAAGTGTTTCAGATTTGTTTTTCATTAAGTAGACGCGTCCATATCTACTATAATCGTCAATGAAAGTGACAAAGTATCGGTTTTTTCCGTAAGATGATGTGACAGGACCACACACGTCACTGTGGACAATCTCCAAACGTTCAGTTGTTCGAGGAGTTGTTCTTGGCGGAGGGCTTGGCACTTGAGTCATCTTTGCTTGAATGCATGCATCGCAGTCAGATAGAAATTCCTTTTTATCAAAATCTAATCCAATCAATGTCTCGTTGTTGAGAGCTAGATGGAGATCTTTGTCGTTCATATGACCAAGCTTCCTGTGCCAGTCTAGTATAGAGCCTTTCTTCTCATTTGTTGAAATTGTTTCAGGCGTAGCTGCGTAATTTCGCTCGACGTTTTGCGATTTGACATAATAGAGACTACTGCTTTTAGACTTTTCTGCAGTCATAAGCAAGCGCCCTGCCTTATTGCGTACAAGCGCTTTGTCTTTGTTGAAAGTGACAGTAGCTCCATGTTCAGTCATTTTTGGCACTGATAGCAAGTTTTTGCAAAGTGACGGTACGTACAGAGTGTTTTCGAGATGAATTATCCCATACTTGTTTTTCAAAGTAACTCTGCCTTCACCTTTGATTTCAGTAGAGTGCTGTTCTGAAGCAAAGTTAAGTTTTCGTGAAAGTTGAGTAATATTTTTGAAATAATCTCGTTGAAACGTCATATGAGAGGAGCATCCGCTATCAAGTACCCAATCGTCGTGGTTGTATTGGTTCGAAGTAAGGAAACACTCTTCAGCGTAGTGGGAACTTTTAGAATTTGTGTCTTTATTTTTCTTCCAGCAGTTAGAGCAAATTTTGTGCGTCTTCTTCTGAAAGATTTTGCGTCCCGATTTCTTACAGATTTTGCAAGAAATGTAAAGTGCGTTTTCATCTTCATGTTGTTGCGGACTGACCTCGACGTCGCGGTGTCGAGCTTCGCTCTCTTCAATTATTTTTATTTTAAGTTCTTCCGGTTTAGGTAGAACGTCGCGTGACTCCATGGCTACACGAAAGTTTTCGTATTCAGAGGACAGACTGTATAGCATCAGGATTGTAAGTAGATCTTCGTTTATATCTACGTCCATTTCTGCCAGCTTGTCTACGGTATCCATGAATCTGTTCAAGTGTTCACGAACATTGTTGTCTTCGAGTTTTGTGAGTATTAACCGCTTCAGGAGAGTAGCCTTACGCGCGGGTCCTTTACTTGCATGTATTTCCTTTAGTTTGTCCCATAGGGCTTTTGCAGACTTACATTTTTTGATGTCTTTCAGCTCTGAGGGAGCAATGAGCAGAATAAGTTCTGCTTTTGCTTCTCGGTCGCCGTCAAGTTCCGCAGTGCTTGGTGTTGGAGGTAATGAGTGATCAATGTACTTCCAGAGTTTATTTTTAATCAGCACGGCTTCAGCTTGAATTGCCCAGGTATCATAGTTGTCCTTGTCTAAAGCTTCAATGTGGTATGTTGTTTTCGGCATCGTCGTATTTTGCACGAGTTTAACTATTCACGTGAAGAATGGATCTTTATCGCTCTGCTACCATTTTAAGTTTTTGTAATGATGTTAAAGAAATATGCAAGTTAAACTGATATTATTATTCTATAAATAATAACGATAACAATGTTTGTAAGACACGGTATTTGACTTAAGTGACATGAAAAAATAACAATCATAAGGTGGCTATAGCAACCTGTCTATAGACAATAAAAGGGAGGTATATAGTCTCTTCACAAGTTTCTACCATAAAGTCGTGAAAAAACGTCTCTTACCTCGGTTTATCTCTCCTTTATGTTACCTGTCACTGTATCCAGCAGAGAGCGCCTTCCGAAAAACGTCTCTGAATGGCGCCAATTGTCAACATTCCGTTGTCTATTCATAGCTGTTTTCGTTTCTGTCAAACTCAACGTGAAAATTTTGTCTCTACTTTGAAAAGTGAAAATATATGTTTAATAGTGGTTAAAAAGTGCCGTGATTGTGATAAAAACAGAGGATGGCGGACGGACCACAGGAAAAACAAGGTAAGAGCGATGTTTCTGACCCGTCGGTGATCGAGGAGATCATTATCGTTGCTTCGGATGAAGAACGATCCACCCGGCATGACCCAGGTAGTGGGTCCAGCGGTCAGAGTGAGGGTTCCTCATCGTCTTCGGAAGACGAGGAGAGCTCAGCGTCGCTTCCCCCTAATAAACGTCGTAGACTCGATCGCCGAGGTCAGTCGGACCCGCGCATAGAGTCCTTAGAACGACAGATTGGTTATATATCTGGTTACTTGACGCAATTGCCGCATTATATAACGGCTTTGAAGAATGCTAATCAGGGCAATCCAGCTAGGATTGTAAGTCTTGGTGCCAGTTTGGACCAACCTAGCACGTCAAGTTTTAGTGCCAATCTGCCAGGTACTAGTGGCACCCCGTCACAATATTTAGTAAATCCAAGCAACACAGTGTTGGAAGCTGTGATGCTACCTCATTGTTAAATACTTTTTGGAATGATTATCTATTATTGACTGACGGTGTCACTTAACTTGTTTTCTCCTATTGAATTAAAACGTAATGGTTTTATATAATTTTATGTTTATTTGCTAGTGCCACAGTTTTCCCTATCAGTGGTAGCAGAGCGTGGTTGTGGCATGGGGAAAAAGCATATTTAAAAACATAAAAGGTGAAAAAGTCAAAAAAATGAGCTCAAATTTTCGAAGCATAGTACCGCTGACAAAATCGAATTACGATACCTGGTGCTTACACGCACAGGCGATTCTCATTAAAAGCGACTTATGGGAATACGCTAGTGGTGAGAAAACGTTAGCGGCGACTGCGACTGCCGAAGAAAAAAGTGCGTTCCTAAAGGAAGACTCAAAGGCAAGGTCAGAGCTACTTTTACTCATATCCCTACCAGAACTAAAGCTAATTAAAGGCTGCAATACTTCAAAGGAGGTATGGGATAAACTAATGTCAATTTATCAAAGTTCTGGGCCAGCACGAAAGGCCACACTTTTAAAACAACTAGTTTTAAAGAAAATGAACCCTCAAGAAGATGTAAAAGATCGTCTCAACCATTTTATGGACGTAGTGGGTAAGCTAGAAGATATGGATGTCAAAATTCATCCAAAATTATTGAGCATAATGATGTTATACAGTCTACCTACAAATTTCGACAGCTTCCGCACAGCAATCGAATCGAGAGATGTCCTACCAAGTCCTGACAACCTCAAAATTAAAATTGTAGAAGAATATGAAGCGAGAAGGCAAACCGAACCTCAAACTTCAGAAACTTTTTACGTTAAATCGAAGGAAAAGGAATTGTTTTGCAAGAAGTGCCATAAGAAAGGGCATTCTACTGAGGATTGTTGGTCGAAAAAGAGGCCTGGCAATACTCGTAATAAAGCAAAAGGTGAAGAAAAGACTTACAATATTTGTCTGACAACTGGAACCTCGAAAACCAAGGACGGTCTTTGGTGTTTAGATAGTGGATGCACATCCCATATGACAGGAGAGAAGCACCTGTTCACCTACCTGACCCCTGAGACCGGTACCTTAAGATTAGCTTCAGAAAAGCACACTACTGAAGTTCAAGGAAGAGGAAAAGTTGAACTATTCACGGAAAATTGCAAGCACAACTTAACTGACACACTATACGTGCCTGAATTATCAACTAATTTGCTGTCAGTAAGTAAAATGACAGATAACGGCTTCAAAGTTTTATTTGAAAGGGAACAAGCCAGTGTCATAGAAGATGGAAACATTGTTTTAAAAGCTAAAAGAAGAAATAGCCTATATTATCTTGAATTTGAAGAGCCGGAAGAGACAGCAAACTTCACGCCTGGTGCTGAAACAGACATGATGAAATGGCATAAGAAATTAGGTCATGTCAACGAAAGAGACCTAAAAGCAATGGCGAAAAATGGAATGATGCGAGGACTTGACTTTAAAGAAAAATCTTTGGGTACGTGTGAAACCTGTATCAAGGGAAAATTTACTTCTCTGCCATTCCAAAGCCATGAAGAAATAATCTCTACCGAGCCACTACAGATCCCTTCGAGGCGGTCCCTTCGAGAATGAATCGATGGCCGGATCTAAGTATTTTGTTATTAAAAAAATTCAAAATTTGTATTCTGATAATGGAGGCGAATACAGGTCTAAAGCATTTGATAACCTTCTTAAAGAAAATGGTATAACACGTAGACTAACCGCTCCCTACACACCACAGCAAAATGGCTGCAGTGAGAGGAAAAAACGATCACTCCTGGATAAAGCAAGATGTTTAATGCTAGATTCCAACGTCCCTTCGTACCTGTGGGCAGAGGCAGTGAACACTGCAAACTATCTGATAAATAGAAACCCTGCGAGAGCTCTAAAAGGAAACTCCCCTTATGAAAAGTGGGTGGGAAGAACACCATCAGGAAATCACCTACACGTGTTCGGTAACAGAGCATTTGTCATGAACAAAACTCGAAGAGGAAAATTTTCAGCCAAAGCTATGGAAGGTGTATTTTTAGGATATGCGAAAAATGCAAAAGGCTTTAGAATATACATACTGGAAAAGAATGACGTCATTATCAGCAGAGATGTGAGAGTAATAGAAAAATGCACTGCTGTTGAAGAAAAAAATCCGGAACCAGAAACAGAAAAAATCGAAATAGAATTGACAGAAAAAAATACTAATAATAACTTACGTTTTCAGGAACCTAATCTCCCTTCTTCCAGCTCCAATCAATTTCAGCCAGCTGATGTACCCTCTACCAGTGGACGACCACCAAGAGCAGAATCCAATGTCACTTCTGATGATGAATCGTATGAAGAATCTCAGGAAGAGCCAACTGAACGACCTGCAAGTGAAAGACCACAACGAGTAGTGAGGCCACCACGATGGACAAAAGATTACGAGCTCAGTCGATGCGCAACTATGTTGATGTCTGAAAATAATAATGACTATGACTGCTCTTTACTGACGTATAAAGAAGCTTTGTCAGGCACCGGCAAGGAAAAACAAGTTAAGTGACACAGTCAGTCAATAATAGATAATCATTCCAAAAAGTATTTAACAATGAGGTAGCATCACAGCTTCCAACACCTTCTCCTGATGTTCACTCATGTGGCTAAGACACGGCACTATCCACACATTAGCGTTGCACAGTGTCTTGCAAACTTTACTTTTAACAGCGGCTTTGTCATTATATCAGCTAGCTGTATTTCTGTTGTACAGTAGCTGACATTGATCAGTCCACTCACGAAGTGTTCGTGGATGAAGTGGTATCGCACGTCTATGTGCTTCGATCGCTTGTTAAAGGAATCGGACTTTATAAGTTGAATCGAACTTTGGTTATCAACGTGTAGATTTGTTTTTACTTCAGTGTCGGTTATTTCCTTCAACAGAGATTTTAGGTACAGTCCCTCTTTACAGCAGTCGGCTGCGGCTATGTACTCAGCTTCAGTCGACGATTGGGCCACTATAGGCTGTCTCTTGGATGCCCATGATATTGGTCCATCGGCTATCATTACCACGGAACCAGATGTGCTTCGTCTCGTCAGCGGATCTCCAGCATAGTCCGAGTCACTGTAAGCATCGATGTTCTCGATAGGGCTGTTTCGTTTGAATAGTATGCCCTTATCTTTCGTCCCAACTAAGTACTTGAATATTTTCTTCACTCGTGTGACATCTTTGTTAAATACTTTTTGGAATGATTATCTATTATTGACTGACGGTGTCACTTAACTTGTTTTTCGCCTATTGAATTAAAACGTAATGGTTTTATATAATTTTATGTTTATTTGCTAGTGCCACAGTTTTCCCTATCAGTAAAGATTATTTAGCTAAAGCAGAAAATATGTTGGCGGTGTTAACCAATGCTGAACTGGAACATCGAGAACTACTACAAGAAGGTTTACAGAATCTAGTAGACTGGGCAGGACGAAACCCGAGTGAATTGAATCCATGCTCGCTTTTCGACAAAGTGACGTCCTTTTTGGGGCCTTGTTCACCAGTGCATAAGTGTTCAGAAAAAAAGATGCAAATTATCTGTGGAAGAAGAGCAGAATGTATTGAAATAAGAAGAGAAAGAATCCTGAAGGAAATAAATAACACCAATCTAAAGACTACTTTAAGAGATATTCCCCCAAGCACAGAACATTTGTTTAGCCGAGACGATTTGCAGCCGATAATTCAATCGCTGGGAGGACTCCAAATATGGCTCAATAACCCAACCTACTTAAAGGAAAAAAATAACAGAGGTGAACGCTCTTCAACCGGTTCCAAACAATACAGAAAGTCGACACTCCATACTAACAGAAACACCCTAGAAGGGAAAAATAAGTTGAACCAGAATATCTTTCAAAAAGAAATAGATTTCGCTCCAATAAGAAAAATGGAAATGATAACAACACCTTCAAAAGTAAATGACTATACACAGTATGCGCAGACACAGGTTTTCAGGGGAGGTTGCCTACAATACAAAGCCCATGTATGGGAACAACTAGGAGCAAACAAATTCATTCTCAACACAGTAACAAGGGGTCGAATACCATTCACCCAAAGGCCCCCCCCCCCCCCCCTGTTAAACCTTACCAAAAGCTTAATACAAAAATACACAACGAGACACTCCCAAGAAATGTCAACAATAATCCAAGAATTGAAGGAAAAAGGTATCCTCGAAGAACCACCAACCCGAAACCCAGGATTCCTAGCGAAAATGTTTTGAGGAAGAAGTCCGATGGAAGTATGCGGCCTATTTTCGATCTCCGGGGCCTCAATCAATATATAAAAACCAAACACTTCCAACTAGTCTCACAACCCGATGTAGCAAGATTCCTACAAGAGAACGACTGGATGATAAAGATAGATCTACAGCAGGCTTACTTTCATCTCCCAATTGCACAAAGTCACCGTCGTTTTTTGAGGGTGCTACGACCAGCAGGTGCTACAGCTAACAGCACTCCCGTTTGGCCTTTGTTCTGCCCCCCGGACCTTCGCAGCAGTCTCCAATTGGCTAGCGGAGACTCTGCGAGAAAAAGGCATAAGACTACTGGTCTACCTGGACGACTTTCTCATAGTCAACCAAAACAAAATTCTCTTAGAGAATCAAATACCGGAAGTTCTGCAATTACTAAAAAGTCTAGGGTGGCACCTAAACTGGAAGAAGTCAGTGCTGACACCCACACAAGAGATAGAATATCTCGGCGTAACCTGGAACACTCAAAAAGGAACCATGACCTTACCGCAAGAAAAGGCAGAGAAAACAAGAACAATACTGAGGAAAGTTCTAGGAAGAGCACAAGCTACTCTCAAGGAGACACAAAGCATACTGGGACTCCTAAACTTCGCAAACATGACGACTCCGTTAGGTCGACTGCACTGCCGTCTAACCCAAAGGTTCCTGCGCGGATTCGCACACCGCAGACCGAAAACAAAAATACCACTCCCCCCTCCAGTACAGGGGGAATTAAACTGGTGGCTAAAGACGGTAGGAAAGGGTTCGTTAAGGATGGTCAAAACAGAGGTGAGCCACTTCTTGACCACAGACGCAGCAGATGTAGGATGGGGAGCCCAACTCAACGAGACCTACATGACAGGGCGGTGGACAACTCGCCAAAAGGCGTGGCACTCCAATGCCAAGGAGCTGTTCGCGGTTTATGGGGCCATAAAACGACATCGGAATACCCTGCAAAATGCCCATGTACTTGTCCAGTCGGACAATCGGACCCTGGTGGCGTACATCAGGAACGAGGGCGGGACGAGGTCCCTGGCCCTGCTCGAATTGACAACGAACCTCTTAGTCCTGGCCGAGCAACTTAATATGACACTCTCTGCGGCGTACCTCCCGGGGAGGTACAACGGCATAACCGATCGCCTGTCCAGAAACAAACCAGTGCCGGAATGGCACCTGTTGGCCCCGGCTGCGGAAGCCGTATTCGAGTTTTGGGGCGTTCCCGACATAGACTTGTTCGCATCCAGGGATGCCAAAGTCGTAGACCACTACGTAACGTGGGACTCAAAAGATGGGTCGGCAATATTTTGCGACGCATTCAGTCGGAAATGGAACTTCGGATTGGCCTGGGTGTTTCCCCCCCCCAAACTGATTCCACGTGTCCTACAACACCTAAACTCGGCCAGGGGCACATACACAATAACACCATGGTGGACCCAATGCTTCTGGCTAACGGACCTACGTGCGCGAGCTCTAGCCGAACCTCGCCCTATAGGGAACCTATTCAGAGACTTAATCGATCTGACAGCCGGCAGAGCTCCAACCCAAGTGGACAAACTAACACTCCAGGCGTGGAAAGTTGGGGGTGGGCTGAACAAGTCGCTTACTGGTCCTCACAGGAGAGACATCTGTTGAGTAGAAGCTGGAGAGACTCAACATTGTCCACATACAAAGCTCCAATCAGGCGATGGACTGCATGGTGCAGCTCAGCAGGCATTGACCCCCGACAACCCAATGGAAATGACTTGGCTAGATTCTTAGCGAAACTTTATCTGGAAGACAAACTCGCCTACAGGACCATCTTGCTTCACAAGTCAGCAATTGTGACCTATTCGGCAGCTGAAGACTTAACAAGCAATTTCTTTGTGCAACAAGTACTAAAAGCGATCTCTATAATAAAGCCACAGGAAAAGAAGTCAAAAATCTGGGACACACAGTTAATTTTTGACTGGCTAAAAAACACCCTCAGCACAGGAACATTATTTGATATTTCAAGGAGAGCTGCTATCATCCTACTCCTGGCTTCAGGGCGCAGGGTACACGACTTGACCCTGCTAGACTTAGCCAATAACAATTTCATCGAAGATAACAATAATAAAAGCCTGATGGCTGATGGATGGCTTCTGTGGCCTAAATTTGGATCCAAAACTGATAATGCCAAGATAAGGCAATCTGGTTGGCTTCTAAAAGAACACCCTGACGAGAGCTTATGTCCAGTAAGACACATAAGGAAACTTATTGAAGCCACCCGAAATAGAAGATTACCCGAAGAAGGAGACCTTCTCACAAACCTATTTGTATCTATAACAGGAACAATAAAACCTGCTACTAGGACTATAATTGCAGGATGGATAAGAACAATATTTAAAGAAATCGGAATTGACGCACCCCCAGGCAGTGTAAGGGCAGCTGTGGCATCCCGAAGCTTCCTAGAGAGACAACCTGTAGAAGCAATACTAAAAAGGGCAAATGGGAGGAGTGCTCAAACATTTAGTCGGCACTATTGCCGATCAATAGAAAGACAGGGGAGAGACCAGAATCTAATGGACCATACAGATTTACTTGTACATAATTTTTTAGACATCTAAGTCCAAAAATTAATTTATGGACCCAATTAGCGTCAAATAACCCTTATGACTATACAGCCATAATATGTATACTATATTAACATGACAGACAAGTTAATATGGTTAGTAATAGCCCTCAGTACCTAGGGATATAATTATTTCTATTGTATTGTCAAGGCTAAGCCTTTAGTGTATTCCAGAAGAATATTTAATTTACTTTTAATTTTGGCTTAGTAGTTGAGGCCTAAATCAATCCAGAGGCTACATAATGCGTTTTGTATTTGAACATGTCTTTTGTCGATTTCCTATGTGTGTTTGTGTGTTTCCACCCCGAAACACCACAATGGTATATTAAGTAATAAATAATAATGTTACTTTAGGCTAGGTATAATCAATAATCATTGATCTCAGATTATAAGTGATATTAAACAATAAAGCGTTCTTCCAAGTGATTCATAAATGAATAAAACTCAATTAAAAATAGTTTTATTAATATTGATGAACACAATAAAAACATAGGTGTGTTCGGTTCCTCAACACATTAATATAATTCAACATAGCATGTTTTCTGTCACCAGCAAATATCAAACAGGTCTTCAACATCAATGCCGTGTTTCGGAACACAAATAATGAGGCTGTTTTGCACTCCAACAAAACAGCTATTATTGGTGTGAAGAAACACGGCATTGCAGCAAGGATCTTGCTGGTGATTGCTGTAGACTATGAATAGACAACGAAATGTTGACAATTGGCGCCATTCAGAGACGTTTTTCGGAAGGCGCTCTCTGCTGGATACAGTGACAGGTAACATAAAGGAGAGATAAACCGAGGTAAGAGACGTTTTTTCACGACTTTATGGTAGAAACTTAAATAGCATTCGTTGAAGAATGCTATCAATGCCGTGTTTCTTCACACCAATAATAGCTGTTTTGTTGGAGTGCAAAACAGCGTCATTATTGCTCATGACCTCATGTTCGGCGACACGGGAACGCCCACTCACCACTTCCAATGGATTCTTTATTCCGTGGTTTAATGGAAACCTTTATTGACAGCGCCATCTTTTGCTGCTCCCGAAACTAACTATGCATGTGTGCGTGTAAAACCAGTACCTACACATACATACAAAGATCAGGTCAATGTGAGCCAGTCAGCTGTCAGCAAAGTTTATGCGAGGTATCGACACTCTCGGCTTACTCGGAGAACAGGATCAGGCCGTCAGAGGTGCACATTAGATAGGGACGACCGCTTCATCATCACCACCAGTCTCCGAAACCGCCACCTCACAGGAGTTGCACTCCAACAGGCTTCGGGAGGTGCGAGGAGTCAATGTCAGTAAGTGGACAGTGAGGTTAAGACTCGGCAGCTAACCTGACCCCAAAAAAGCCAGCCACTGGACCCAGATTGCTGACAAGGCATCATACAGCGCGGCGTGTGTTTGCCGCAGAACTGATGAGTGCAGGATGTGCCTCAATGGCTGCGACAGAAGAGGACGAGTTTAGCGAAGACCAGGAGAACATTTATCGCAGTGCTGCTTCAGGGAAACAGTTGCCTACGGTGGATGTTCCGTGATGATGTGGGTGGCGATCTCATTCGACTACCGGACCGAGCTCGTTTTCGTGCCTCGGGAAAGCCTTGGAGGTGGTTAGACCGCGGCGAAATACATCACAGACATCCTGGACAAGCATGTGGTTCCTTTAGCAGGGTATTTCGAAGAGGGGCTCCGCCTGATGCAGGATAACGCCCCTTGTCATACTACGAGGATCAACATGGCTTACCTTGAAGACGTCGGCATTTGAACGCTGGACTGGCCAGCTTTTAGCCCGGACCTCAACCTGATCGAGCATGCATGGGACTACCTTAAGAGGAAAGTTCGGAAGCGGGTGTTAGCGATGTTGACAACCAGGCTTATTCTTACTTAACTTGGCTCACATTTTCACTTTTATGTTTTTGATAGGATAAAAGTTATGGGGTATACAGATTACGTGATTTATGTTTCGTTTTGTTTTTTTGTCAGTACAACATGTCGAAGTCATAATTGGGTGTAGCGTACAGCACGGCTAGCACACGACGGCGCGCGAGCTCTCTCGATTTTTCTCGCACCATCCGTCTCTCTCTTATAAGAACACTTAGAAGAAGAGGTATAGTGCGATAAAAATCGAGAGTATGTCGCGGCCGTCGTGTGCTAGACGTGCAGATGTAACAATCCGACCACTTGTGCATGCAATTAGTCAGGATAACTCGTTTGACATTTGGATCAGCAGCCCAACATGCATCCAGACGATAGCAATTAGTCAGCTGCACGTCTAGCACACGACGGCCGCGACATACTCTCGATTTTTATCGCACTATACCTCTTCTTCTAAGTATTCTAATAAGAGAGAGACGGAAAGTGCGAGAAAAATCGAGAGCTCGCACGCCGTCGCGTGCTAGCCGTGCTGATGAATTTGGGCTGACATATCATGACATGTATACACCCCATTACATAATCCGAAACCACATTAGGGTATGCGCGCACGAGCAGCTTTTGTCTCCGCGACTATTTATTTTGTCTCTCACTAGTCTATGGGTTAGTATGGAAGTGTGCGCGTCGCTACGTGTGCGATTTCCATACCGCGGTGATAAAAGTTGCTCGTGCGCGCATACCCTTAGAGTATTCAAGGCAGTCTTCAGGGGACCTACCGCGAAACTAAAACGAACTTCGTTCGTGTATCTCCCTCTCTGTCGCTCGAACTAGCAAGTGCGACAGAGACGGAGATACACGAACGAAGTTCGTTTTCGTTTCGCGGTAGCCCCTCAGTCTCGGAATATTACAGTATATTACACTCTTATTTATGGTTGTATCTCTCTTTTCTCTATGTAATATACGTAATTTAAAAAAAACTGTCAAGTGTCAATTCAATTCAGTTAAGACTGGTGTAAATTTGCTCGGCAAATCAGAAAATGATTGCAGTATCTTATAGTGAAAAGTATTATTCTTCGTGATATAAATACCTATACTACTACGGGAAATCCAACCGATTAAATATTGTAACGATTAATAATATTTATAAACACAATGGAAGGTGATGCAGCGGAGTCCTCAAATGCGAAATCTTATTCAGGAATTCCTGAAGCCGTATTTGTAGTAAGTATATTAGTTTACTAACTAAATGTGACCTGTAAATCGAAATTCACGTTCACTTGTTACATCTTAATTGATAAGAAACACAAATTCGCATTCATACATTTTTATAGGTTAAGTCTTGAATGCAGGAGCACCTGTTACTGAAATGAAGATTTCTGAGTGCTCTATACCATTGTATTGATTTCTAGAGCCACCGTTTGGTTTATAATTTGAAAATGTATTAAATTAACCTAAAGTTAATAAAACACTCCAAACATTTGTAATTCTGAATAAATAATAATATGTTAATTTATAAATGAATTAAAAACATCTTTTTTCAGGACAATGTTGATGAATTTATGAATTTACCTGACAACTCTGAAGGTGTAGATAAAGTATTACGGAAACTTGATGAGCAACATGGCAAATACAAGTTCATGGAATACACTCTAGCAACCAAAAGGAGGCGATTGAGGCAACAAATTCCTGATTTAGCTAGGTCACTGGAAATGATAGAAAAACTTAAATCTCAAAAAGATGAAATGGATACTCAATTTCTTCTGAGTGATCAAGTTTTTGTCAAGGTGCAGTTTCTAATTTTGTATTCAAAAATATATAGTAATGTAACTAATAAGAAATGTCTGTAACAATGTCATTATCCTTTTCACCGCCCGACGGCGAAGCATTACGCTGTGCCACTGACGCCACGGGGGTAAAATTAAAATGGGTAAAGAAATAACGCTACCATAAAAGTGGGCTTTTTTCAATAGGTATTCATCAAAAAATGTTTGTCGGCCAGCGCCGTCTGTGGCGTCGTAGTCACGATTTTGCGTTGTCGGCTATGGCCGACTGTGGCGGTGAAAAGGTTAAAGGTTATCAGGACGCTAGACTCCATAGAAACATAGTAAATCCGAAACTGGCTTCTGTTGCTAGAAATTAAAATAAAGTGAGTAGAAAGTTAAGTTAAGAAAGATACAGTAGCCTAGTGGTTCAGGCATGCAGCTGTCATGCGGCAGTCGTGGGTTCGAATCCCGGCTCATACCAATGAGTTTTTCGGAATTTATGTATGGAATATTTACCATTAGCTTTTCAGTGAAGGGAAACATCCTGAGGAAACCGGCGTAATCCCAATAAGGCCTTGTATTCAATTGGTTTCAGAGGTTGGAAGGTCAGATGGCAGTCGCTTTCGCAAAACTAGTACCTATGCCACATCTTGGGATTAGGTGTCAAAGCGGACCCCAGGCTCTTTTAGGGCACAACCGGGAATAACGCTAGGATGATGATGTGTAGAAAGTTTTTCATTCACTTCATTTTTATAGCAACAGTAACTAGTTTTCAACCTAGATATGGCAGATCCTGATGTGTATAAAAGTCATGTTATTCCAGTATGCTATTTTAAAATGTGAACCACTGTTTGTATGGAGTCAACCATGCTTGGCTCTTCCATCTTGAATGTTATACAGTGTGGAAAAATAAGTCGGGCTCTAGAGGGAAACTACCTTAAAATAGCGAGAAACTACCTTAAAATAGATCAGTGTAATAAAATAGCGAGTGTTTGTTTATTTTTTATTTTAGTTGGTTCGAGTCCCGGGCGAGACAAGGGAGTTTTCGAAAATGCTTGAATGCAGTTTTGTTTCTTTTTAAAAATAAAGGAATGTCTCCTTTAAGTAAAATGAGCCAACTTAAGGATGCAAGGTAGTTTTCCTCCAGGGCCCAACTTATTCTTCCACACTTTATATCAGTTAGTATGCAAACTTTTTTTCCAGTATGGCTTTTACTCCTTGCTGTTTTAGCAAGGTGGATTTGCCAATATCACACAAGGAGAATGTTCAGTTTAATTTTGACGGTTTTTGGGGAAGGATCAGTCCGAAAACCTAAAACAAATAAAAATTATGGACATCACAGAAACGTAAACTTATATCAGTCGTTTCATCTTGAAAGTATATACAGTTTAAGTAGATCATAATACAATAATTTGGTACAGTCGAGGTCAAAGATATGTTTACACTTTTGCACCTTATTGCCTTGTAATAAGGTGCAAAAGTGTAAACATATTTTTAACCTCGACCGTACCATCAAGTTGATCAGATGATGGAGCCAGAGCTCATAATGGCTATAATAGTATTTTCTCTGTACATGGCGGGAATAAGTTCATCATCATCATCATCATCATCATCATCATCATATCAGCCGAAAGACGTCCACTGCTGGACATAGGCCTCCCTCAAAGAGTGCCACAATGACCGATCCTGCGCCACCCGCATCCAGCGGACTCCCGCGACCTTTACCAGGTCATCAGTCCACCTTGTGGGGGGCCTACCCACGCTGCGCCTTCCGGTACGTGGTCGCCACTCGAGAACCTTTCCGCCCCAACGGCCATCGGTTCTACGTGCAATGTGCCCCGCCCACTGCCACTTAAGTTTAGCGATTCGGAGGGCTATATCGGTTACCTTGGTTCTGGTGCGGATAGCCTCATTTCTGATGCGATCGCGCAGAGAAACTCCCAACATAGCCCTCTCCATTGCCCTTTGGGTGACTTTGAGCCTTCTTATGAGGCCCATAGTAAGCGACCACGTTCGGGAACGGGAATAAGTTGACAACTCAAGATTTTACAATGGAAGAATTTATGTAATATGTACATAGAGTTCAAATTTCTTCCAGTTTTCATTATGGAACCCTCTGCACGTCTATCATGGGACGGCCGCGACATACTCTCGATTTTTCTCGCACTATACCTCTTGTTCTAAGTGTTCTAATAAGAGAGAGACGGATAGAGCGAAAAAAATCGAGAGAGATCGCGCGCCGTCGCGTGATAGCCGTGCTGATATGACTCGCAAAACCAAAAGACAAGAACCAAGACTTAAAAAGCTAATTATATAACTATTGTATACAACACTTTTTCTATGAGTCAACTGAACTAATTAAACAAACTTGGTATCTATTGAAAATCTCAGCCCTGATGAAACGAAGTGCAGCCAATGGTTTTCTTTTTTGGTTGTTGATTTCTTTTACTTTTCTTCTGTACTCAAGACGGCGTCCTATTGGTCAAATTCATCATAGTTCCGTAAAGGCGCCATGTGATTGGTCGAATTTATTTTAGTTGTCTAAACAGTTGTAAAATGTTGAGTTGGCACCTCCATAGTAAAAAGTATGTGATTTTAGTTTGGTGTACGAAGTCTTAAGTCAAACATTAAGTCGATGAGTATAAAAAAATATTTAAAATATTTCAGGCTTGTGTACCCCCAACTGAAAAAGTGTATCTGTGGCTTGGAGCGAATGTTATGCTGGAGTATTCATTGGAAGACGCAGAAAAATTACTCTCCTCCAATATGGCCACTGCAAAGAAGAACTTGGCCTGTGTAGAACATGATTTGGACTTCTTACGGTAAATATCCAGTTACTTGAACCCTCACAGCTTTATTATACAACAAGCTTCTGCCCGCGACTCCGTCCGCGTGGAACTTGTTTATATCGTAGCTCGATACATACTTTCACCCCCCATTTCACCCCACCAGGGGATGATTTCCGCCATCCAAACTATCTCCATACCAAATTTCATCTCAATCGGTTCAGCGGTTTAAGCGTGAAGAGGTAACAGACAGACAGACAGACACACTTTCGCATTATAATATTAGTATGGATAAGATTGTCATGTTAAATATGATAAACGATAACATTGATAACGTAGTGTTGCTAAGTGGAAAGTAAGTTTAAAAGATACCAACAGCCACCTTACACTTTTATAGAAACAAAATTGTATGACAAGACAACTATGGACCTAAACGGAGTATTTCACCAAACCACCACAGCAATATACTTGATTTTTCATACAATGGTTAGTAAAAATTGCAAAGTGTGACGTCATACTTTTACGCCAATTTGTATGAAGCGGTTCGGCTGCCGCCAGCGAGGTCCCGTCTTTAACAATTGTTGAAGTGAAAACTTCTTTAGCGGCGCTGTGCACTTTTTGGGATGCGGACAAATTGTTAAACTCGCCACAGGTGTAGGAGCGCAGGAGGTCACGTGGCTGTAAGATGGTGATAGATTCGGGAGCCCAAATAATAATTGTAAATTATAAAAGTGAGCCATAATTAGTTTACTTTATTTGTCATGTTCTACTGCTTATTATTTGGAATCCTCCTGGGCCACCGTGTATATAAGTTAGCAAAGGTAAAAAAGAACCGAGTGCTGAGGGGCTACCGCGAAGTGAAAACGAACTTCGTTCGAGTATCTCCATCTCTGTCGCTCGAACTAGCAAGTGCAACAGAGAGGGAGATACACGAACGAAATTCGTTTTCGTTTCGCGGTAGGGCCTCTGTTATGTTCACATATTTTTACCTCCTAGTCAGCGTAGATATTTATGATTTGTATATTCTCAAAAATGAATTGTAGTTCCATAGTCATTTAATTAGTAGTTTAATCTAGTATTGCATAAAGCAACATCTTATTCTGTTCTGTCATTTCAGGGATCAATGGACAACTACTGAAGTGAACATGGCTAGGGTCTACAACTGGGATGTGAAAAAACGCCAAGCTGCTAAAGCCAACTCATAAATTTTATTGACCTTTTATACTTGATATTATTTGAGTTGGCCGAATTGCATCAAAGTAGTCCATTCAAAAGGCAACCCTACTGTCCACGGTAGAAGATTCCGATTCCAATGACAGTTTTATAAAAAGTCGGCCACATTCAATAATCTCAACCATATATTGCACCTATCAACTATCAGTGAGTAAAATAAAACTACAAGCAGGAACTCTAAGCAGGCAAAAGGGTCAGTTATTGGTCAAGCACCTCAGTGCTGCCAATTTCATCATCACCATCATATCAGCCGAAGAACGTCCACTGCTGGACATAGGCCCCCAAAGAGTGCCACAATGACTGGTCCTGCGCCACCCGCATCCAGCGGACTCCCGCGACCTTTGCCAGGTCATCAGTCTACCTTGTGGGGGGGTCTACTAATTTATACTTGTTTAATTGCAACTGGACTGTAGCATTGTGGAATGGGCCCCAGATAAAACGTATGATGTAATCTAGTTACACCATACATTTTATAATTTTATTCTATCATAACTGTTTTGTTTGAAATAATGACACAAAGTAACTGGCAATATTATCATTATCAATACCATTATAATTTATTTAACATTTAGCTTTGTCACAAGCTGCTACAAATTGGATTTAGAGGGATAG
Source organism: Epinotia bilunana (assembly GCA_947049275.1). NCBI lineage: Eukaryota > Metazoa > Arthropoda > Insecta > Lepidoptera > Tortricidae > Epinotia > Epinotia bilunana. The sequence goes on along the minus strand of OX346263.1, from coordinate 8,737,052 downwards.
TAATAAAAAATACCCCTGTTAAATGCAGTGTAATTTTTTTAATGTATTCTATCTAAACTTGGAAGTTGTTTTGGAAAAAAGTATATTTTACTAAAACACGCGCAAGTCTTCAGTGTTTGCGATGGTGCCTTAATAGCACTAAAAATAGCTTCTTTTACATACATGCCTAAAATTGTAAAATCAATCACATTCGTGTCGTGTTTTTTTCTGAATTAACTCGTAATTTTGTTGTTTTTCATAATTTTAACTTGGTGCTTTATTAACTAACTGAAGTTGTATTTAGTTACCTATATAGTTATAATTGATCAAAAATTGGTTTGATCAAAATGTACTTTATAACTATAGAAAGGCATGGCGACCTGACAAATAAGTTTACTGTTTAAAGAATCTTTGTCTCATGTTTTGTTGAAAACAGTGTGGTGATTGAAGATTACATTTCACACTGTGATTCTATTTAGACTCGAGATTCATCTTAACGGCCCGGCCACGACATCGCGCGGTCGAGACGCGGAACGCACTAGCCTTTGGAAACTCTCGTAGAATGAAAAAAATTACGGGATAGTTCACGCATCTTAGCCAACCTAACAAAACACAGAACTGTTGCACCTTATTACAAGGCAATAAAGTGCACTTATTTTTTTGGTAGTAGACATAAGAGAATCCTAAAACAATGTATGAAGTTCCGCCTCTTAAAACGTAGTGGTTATATTCTCTTTGGAACGCACTGTGGTTAGTTGGGATCACATGCAATTAAGGGGGTGAATTGGAAATTATCGCGAGCTTTGAAATGCCGTTCTGACTAGATTAAGAAAAAATAAGGTCTGATTTTCAGATATATAATTCTTGACTATATGATTGTTTATCTAATTTAATCGATATATAATTGCCTAAAATTTCCTAGATAGAAAAAAAATCCAAAGTTGGGTCTTTATTTTCCGATTTTTACTCAGCCTACTCAAACAATACATTATTTTACGACAGAATCAAGTTAATACTAGAGTATTTTATCTCATCTAAAATCTCACTTAATGAGATATAAATAAAATAGTAATAGTTGGGTATTTATCGTAATTTGTCCAAAAAAGCAATTCCCGAAGTGTTGCATCTCTTTTTCTCGTAGTCTCTGTCAAGGGGGCGTGGTCAACTCGAATCAAGGCATCCCCTTAACTAGGCAAACCGCTGCCGCCGCCGCTCAATGTTGTGGCTGTGCCGTAATCCTTTCAGTGCCCATGCCGTACCTACTGTATAATACGGCGTAGTAGATAGAGATACGGTTAGTGAAAGAGCGAAGTAACTGTTGGAAAACTGGGCTACAGTTCAATGGTTCACATACAACATGTGCTCAAAAATAAAACTTAAGTCTTTGCCATGTTTTTGGGAAACCCATATACTCAAGTTGGCTAGTTGATACAGAGCGCACGTGCACATGATTTTATTTACTAATTACTATTGTTGTGTTCTTTTATGATGTTCACAGGATTATGTAATAAATGCTTGCTTTACGTTTTGAGCATTGAAGTCATTATTAAGATCCTCTTTGTAATCACCTGCCTAGATACAGACCTCAAAGGTTGTTGGCTATCCTCAGCAATTATTGAACTTAAATATTATGTTGGAAATTGATGATTCAAATTATATAATAATTAAATAATCCAATACTAACACAATATTAAATTTTATTTCAAAGAAAAAAAAACTCATTTATTTTTCTTTACTTGATACACAATATTCTTAATAGTAGACATTTCTTCCTTTAACTTATCCTCAACCTCCGGTTTTTCTTCTTCAGGAGCGGTCAAATACTTGGTAACTAACTCTGCAATATTAATAATATTATGACTAGTAATAACTACACAATATAATAGTTCACAATCCAATTTTTCAAAACTAAACGCCAATTAGCCGTGTCTACACCGGACGCATACCTCGTCCGAGCACGCCTCGCTCGAAAATGACGTGGAACTAAACAAAAATACAGACCGTCTGGGGCCTGTTTCACGAAGCTACAAGTTACAAGCGGAAGTCTCTTTCTATCAAAAGGTATTGAAAAAAGACTTCCGCTTGTAATTTGTTTCTTGTAGCTTCGTGAAACGAGCCCCTGTTCTTTGCTTCTACTTGTATTGATTATGTTCTGCACAGTGTTTTTTTAGTGGGCTGTGGAATAAAGAGTATTGGTATTGTATTGTAATATTACCATGGTATTGTTGCAGCTGTACAAATTGTTCATCTTTAAGCTGAGTTTTCAGGAACTCGATAATAACAGGAACGAGCCTCCCAGATGCATGCAACATGTTCTGTGTGATGATAGTGAATATGGCCAAAACAGCAAGATGCAGAGACAACGCTGGGTCATCACAATTTTCTAATTCAGATATTAACTTTTCTCTGTGATTGGTTATCACTAGCCTGAAACAAGAAATGTTTTGAGCATCATACACTATAAAGGAAAAAATTAAATGTTTTAATAATAAAACCATACTTGTCCTTCTTTTTGTCAATTTTCTTCAAGATCATACCACATTCAGACAGGCACAAGTCAAGCGCTTGATAAAATAGCTCAATATTCTGGTCAGAGAGTGTGGCATTCAGTGCTTTAAATGGTTTCGTATATTCCTCGGTCAAGTCATTGATAATTTTGTTTCTTTGTTCAGGAGTTAATACCTCCAATTGAGTGGAAAGATTACATTGGCTTGCTGCATATTTGCAGAACTCTGTCAGGACATCGCCTCCTAGAGACTTGAGAAGATATTTAATGAACTGAGGCTGCTTATCTGCTGGCAACAACTTCAGACCCTTCTCATAAAGCTTAATATCATTTATCAAAATATTGATCTTGTCTTGTGTTGAAGAGTGGGTTTGTTTCCTACTCTGGCTGGCATCTTGGATCAGCTTTTCAGCTGTTTCCTTAGCTAATGCCAATGCAGTCTGATTCAATCCACTGAAAAAGAGAATAATTTAATACAGAAATATTCTTTGAAACTTGTTCGAAAACATACACAAAATTACCCACATACATACATACATACATTCACGCCTTTATTCCCAAAAGGGGTAAAAGACAAAAAAAAAGGGGGCAAAATCACCCACCCATGCAGATATTCAGCTATTTGCACCAACAACTCATCAAGACCTTCATTTTCAAGAATATCCTTAATGATTTTCTTCACATCTTCATTGCTTATGATTTCTAATTGTGACGGGTTTTTCTTAGTGGTGGTGGCGGCTTCATCGGAGTCAGAGTCGTGAGCAGCCTGTTTTCCTCTGGGATGTTTCTTAACAGCCTTTGTTTTGGTCTCACGCCCTTGGGTGCCTCCACCACCTTTGCCTGAAGCTGCTTTTCGCCTTCTTTCATCTCGCCGTTCCACTTTGTGGTCAACATGAGTCACTTCATTAGTTTTAAACAACTGCTTGTCTATATAAAACTGCTGATATTTTCCTGACTTAACAACTGCATCTACTTTAGCTTGCATCACTGGTACACAGGCTTGTTTTAAAGTATCAATGTAGTGGTTGCTGAAAACTGTAAACATAAAATTAATAATAATTAGGTAAATTATTAATACCTATTCATATCATAATTTCAATTAACGAGAAACTTAGTAAGACATTATCTTTACCAGTATTCTCAAAGACTGTTGTTGCTTTGGAAGTACTTTTCAACAATTCATCCAGAACATTTTCAATATCAGTATCTGATAAAACAGATGGTAGCAAAGCAACAACATCCAAGTAACTCTTAGATGCAATGCACTCTTCAAGCGCAGTCTCAAGCTGTTGTTTAATCTGGGACCCGAGTGCACAGCTACTAAGAAAAGTAAGGTCCTCATTTGGTAGAGTCCTCTTCACATAGCCTTTAGGATCTGAGATACCCAAGCGAGACAAGGCATCATACTCCAGGTAATTATTTTGTCTGTAGAAGCTCATCACCCAGTCACTTTGAGATTTTGTGTAACATGAAGGGACATAGAGAGCTCCTGTCTGGCGGCCGGTCAGCATTCCTGGGGCATTCACTTGGTCAAATAACGACAGGAACAACCTCTCAGCTACATTACAATGATTCACTATTACTGTAATAGGAGTCGGCTTTAAAAGTCCCATCAATGCTCCTTTAATCTTAGCTTTTGTTCTCATAATATACTCTTCAGTATAAAAAGTTCTGGGGTCAGAGGCATCTTGTTTCCCATAAATAAGTTTGCCCAGATATTTCTCAAGGACACTGTGGAGCAGTAATTCGGCTGGCAAGTCATACTGCAGGGTTAGCTCACCAACTGATATTTGTCCTTGAAGTTGAAGTTTTTCATTTATTTCTCTAGCAATTTTCTCCAGGTAGTATGAAGCTATCAAATACCCTGAAACGAGTTGGACTTCTTTCCCTTTAATGATCTCGGTAATACTGGAATTGATCTGACTGAGGTCGACGTTGAGCTCCTTGGCCAACTCGACTGTGTTGATCCGACCACCATGCACAAAAAGCTCATCCTTGATTTCTTTCAATAGCTGCTGAGTGGTTAAATATTCCTTGCCATCAGTAGTAAAAATCACGTCAATTAATTTCAATTCTATTAGTTTCGTTACAATTTCAATGCAATTTCGTTCTGAAAGTCTGAAAAAAGACGTACATCAAGCATTTCTTGTAGAGGTAGGCTTAACATGGGCATTGGAAATGGGTATGGCAGAATGTCGGGAATTGCAAATAAGTCACTTACCTTTGAGAAGTAGATGAAAGCTGAGCTTTTTGGAAATCAGCTGCCAGGCGCTTGATTTCATCCCAATCCGATGACGGTGCCATGATTTGATTAAAAGATCTGTAAAGGTCAGTGTTATAAGGTATGCTTTCTAGCTCAAATCAAACAATATAACTAATAAATTGATAATATTTACGCACCACGTACAACAGTCCTATCGTTCGTTATCAAGTACACACCATGTCAGCTCAGCCTTAGCTATGCTATGCTATGACGTATGTTATATATATATATATATATATATATGACAGCTCAGCTGCTACTCAATTTGACATTGACACGTAGGACGTAGGTATATTTTTTTAGGTAGATGGTTTTAGGAGGATGATTTGGGCACGTTCGGATACACGGATACATTGTTGGTACCTAGAAAGCCTGCAAATATACTAACTCTTTGGCCTGCAGCTTATATAATTTTAATTACAGTACGATTACTGTTAGTTAAGACCTGACAGATGGATTGCCTTCATTTAATTTTCAACTTTAATTTCATATAGATAAAGCATTTTTCAGAATACTGTTACCCACATCTACCGATTTAGTAATAACTATTTTATTTGTATAAGATTAAAGTTGAAAATTAAATGAAGGCAATCCATCTGTCAGGTCTTAACTAACAGTAATCGTACTGTACTTAAATTTGTTATAGCACACAGTACATTCATCAACATATCATATCCATTATGAGAAGCCTATTCACACCAATCCGTGGGGTATACAGATTATGGGATTTTACCCCAATGTGTAGCGTACAATGTAACAATCCGACCACAAGTGCATGCAATTTCTCAGTAAAACTCGTTTGACAGTAGGATCAGCAGCGCAACATGCCTCCAGCTTTCTCGATTTTTCTCGCACTATCCGTCTCTCTTATTAGAACACTTGGAACAAGAGGTATAGTGCGAGAAAAATCGAGAGTATGTCGCGGCCGACTCATGATAGACGTGCTGCACGGCTAGCACGTGACGGCGCGCGAGCTCTCTCGATTTTTCTCGCACTATTAGTCTCTCTCTTATTAGAACACTTAGAAGAAGAGGTGTAGTGCGATAAAAATCGAGAGTATGTCGCGGCCGTCGTGTGCTAGACGTGCTGACGATAGTAATTAGTCAGCTTCTGATAAATTGGGGCTGACAAATCATGACATGTATAGACCCCATGACTGTCGGTGTCGGATCCGACGACGACACTTTTTGTTTGGTTGAATGAAGCATGCTCCGATATCGAACTGGACGGTGTAGTAATAGTGAGCATGTTTTCCATACATTTATGTGCCCTCCGATATCGACACAGGCGACAGAGACGGAGATACACGAACGTCGTTTTCCCTCAAGAGGGCCTACCGCGAAACGAAAACGAACTTCATTCGTGTATTTCCCTTTCTGCCGCACTTGCTAGTTCAAGCGACAGGGAGGGAGATACACGAACGAAGTTCGTTTTCGTTTCGCGGTAGCCCCTCTGGATCCGACACCGACAGTTGATTGGTGTGAAAGGGTCTAAAAGCAAGTTTCCGAGGATGGTGTATCAAATTTTAACATACCGTTGCAGTCGTTTTTATTTCTGGCAATATTCTTTCTTCGCATTGTCAATGTCAAGTGCCAGCTGTGAAGTGTCATTACTGTGAAGTGAACTGTCATTTAGTTTAGTCCATCATCCAGTCAGTAGTTCACTCCGCTATTAGCGGAAGGGTGCAAGTATAAGAAAATGAAAGTATTTATGTCGACCGCGTGTCTGCTGTGTTCTTGTCGAAAATAGTCAGACTGATAAACTCGTGAATGAACTTATATCTTTGCAGTGTTATGCAGTTATGATCAATGTATATACTAACCCTGAATAAGTGATAAAAGTTTGCTTTGTGTAACATTATTTTATACGTAGATAGCGAAGATCAAATTACAGTTTTAATAGAAATAGTTCTGATAAGTTGATGTGTAAATCCTATTTATTGAATTTATATTGTATGAAGGAAGCAAATATTAGAGAAAATGGATTCGGACCCGAAGGAAAACTCTGAACTACTATCTAAAGTACACAATGTGGAGCTGAGAAATGCCGAGGCGCCGAAGCCCGAAACTAACGGTAATCTACGCGCAGAAATAGTCGAAACCACAAGAGGTCCCCCTGATGGGGGATTCAGAGCATATTCTGTGTTAGTGGGCTCCTTCCTCACAAATGGCCTTCTCTTTGGTGTGATCAATTCCTACAGTGTGATTCAGCTGCAGTTGACAAAGCAGTTAAAGGATCAAGGAGTAGCAAACTATGAGAGCAAAGCCTGTAAGTTTACTTTCACTCATGATTTACCATGCATGTATAAAATGAGAATTCATTATACAAACAGTATTTGCCTTTTATAAATTAGTTCTTATTGTTATAGGAAATTTTAAGTGTCACAAATGACAATATTTTAATTTAAAAAATGTTGATGCAATGTTTTATAGGGATTTCACTTTTGAACTACCATGCATATGTTGTGTGCTCAATAAAATAAGGAAGGTATTTGCTGTAGGTATAAAATGAGAATCCGTTATACAAAAAGTATTTGCCTTCTATAAATTGGTTCTAATTTTAATTGGAAAAATACAATATTTTTACAATATGACAAATTCTTAAATTAGCTTAAACTTGTATTATTGTACAATTTGTAATGATGTACAAATAAACATTTTAATTTATGCAATACATTCTGTTCAATTGTTCAACATAGCAATATTTAAGATATAAATAGACTAAAAGTAACCTAAAATTAATAAAATAAAAATTAATTTAAAGAAGGTCCCCAAGGTCGGACCCCTGCGGAAGGGTTCCCATAAGACTGGCTGCGTTCCCCCTTTGGATAGCTATGCCGATCCGTTGGGCAAGAAACGAGCCAGCTCTATGGTCTCCGGATACTCTGACCAGTTTTTTTGAGATTTGGCCGGTGTGCGCCTAGGCTCCAAGGTCCGAGCGTTTCAACAGCAAAAGCCGCAAAAACATGCCGGTCTGTGAGGACGATGTATTTGCGGCACTTTGCTGCCTCGGCCGCTGCAGCTGCCCCACCTGCTCTCAAAGATGTAGTGCTAAGGTGGGACGGCGCCAGGGTGTCTACGCATATGGCATCCAAAATAAGGGGCCGTCCTAGTTTCCAAGGCACTAGGGTCATACCGTCTGGCCTCTTGCCGTCGTCCCGCGCCAACCGCGGCGGTTTCAGTACGGCCGGCACGTTGGCGCTGACGAAGGCCCGACGGATGATATCATTGAGGTAGGCGTGGCGAGTCAGGCGACCAGCACTCTTTGCGCAAGATAGGCCATGGTGCCCCAGGCTTCCCACCTAGGTTCCGCAGGGGCAACAATGTGGAGAAACAATGTCGGCCCCAAGGCGTAGACCGAGATTGGCTATCTCACGGTGTTGCAGTCAAGGAATGTACTGTAGTTTGTAGCCGGCCTCCCTTTCCGACACAGCCAGTAGTCTTGCTTTTTCCTGGCTGGTGGAGCAGGAGTCCAACAGATGGGAGTGGATTTGCTTACAAATAGGTTGGTCCCAGATCTTTTGAATATGTTTGTTATTTGGCAAGTCGACACCCGGGCAAGCCATCTTCCACGCGTCCTCTGCCTCGGACAAGTACGTCACCTCGAAATCACGTAGTGATGGTCTAAGGATTTTACCTACGAGGGTGAGCGTACTATGTGCCGAGGAGAGGAACGCGGGCAGGGCAACGCTGGAAATTTGACGGATACCAAGACCTCCGAATCTGATTGGTAGAGTGGCGTGTAGGAATTAACTTAACTTTAACTCTTCATTACTAATCTATTGACAGACAGCGCACAGCCTAAACCGCTAACGATATAAGCATGAATTTTGGTACATATATTCCTTATAAAAAGCCAAACAAATGATTTAACTTTGCTATAAAAAATCATCCCCTAAGGGGGTTAAAAAAGAGTTGAAAGTTTGTATGGGAAACATGTCGTTTTTAAAGTTAGCCATTTAAAACTTCGGTCACAAGCTCCTAGTGTACAGTCAAAAACATTGATATGGGATTTTTTCTAATTCATCCGTTGAAGTGGTTAAGATAGGGGTGGAAAGGTCACATAAGTAATGTGTGATTCCCTAAACCGCAAAAAATTTTTTTCGTGGCAAATGTGTATGTCCATATGGGTCCACAGTTTGTCTTTTTGCCACGAATAAATGTTTTCTTTCTTTCTTTCTAAAGTTATAAGCATGAAATTTGGAATATATATACTTTACAGTATGTGGACGTGTACTAAGAAAGGATTTTTCGAAATTCAACCCTGGGGTGAAATAGGGGTCGAACCGTTGCATGGAAATCTTTCATTGGAAAGTTATAGACTTGAATCATTGTATGAAGGTATCTTACTAAAAAGTAAAGCAAATGATTAAGCGATGTTACAAACATTCATCTCCTAAGGGGGTTAAAAAAGAGTTGAAAGTTTGTATGGGAATCATGTCGTTTTTAGAGTTAGACGTTTAAAACTTTGGCCACAAGCTCCTAATATACAGTCAAAAACATTGATAAGGGATATTTTCCTAATTCATCCATTCACATACCTGGGTGAAAATCAAAAAAATTGTACATAATTAAGGGCCTTAATCTAATCTACGCTTTAACTTTTCTCATTTTAGTAACGACAATTACCCATGTAAAATGTATGGGTAATTGTCGTTACTAAAATGAGAAAAGTTAAAGCGTAGATTATATTAAGGCCCTTAACTATGTACATTTTTTTTGATTTTCACCCACCTAAGTAATGTGTGATTCTAAATATTAAACTGTGGCTAGAAACATGAAAGCAGGACAGCAGGTTTCTTTTATAATATGTAGATCTATTTGCCCCCTAAAGGGGTGTAATAAGGGGGTAATGGGGCTTAATCAAAATAATTTATTCTCTAACACCGTTAAATGGGGACGGTGGATGGAGATGGAAAGTTGTCCGTCTTTTAGCATTAGATAAGTTTGCTTTCAAAACTATACAGGTAGCCCGAACTAACGTGAGTAAAACTACTGGACGGATTTAAGCCTTTCTTTAATAGGTACCTACATTATGAAAAAACATACAATTTAAACAGAAACGTCTGTTGATGACTCTTAAGATATTATATTTGTAAAAACGGAGTTTTCAATTTTTGCTATTTAAACTAATTAACTCATCCCACTGTTACCTTTTACGCTTAATCCGTGAACGGATTTAGATGAAATTTTTCGTACAGATGTGTTGAGACCCTTGGAAGGATAGTTTTTATATCAGAAATCATCCCTTAAGATGGTAGAACTTTGTTTGGGTCGGCGATAATTGGGGTTCCGCCCACAATAATTTAATAGCAATCAAGTTCTACGCGGACGAAGTCGCGGGCAACAGCTAGTTTTTTAATAAACCACAAGTTTAGTGATAAGATCATCTGCATTTAAAGTAAAATAATTAATTATACTTCATGTAAATAGTATTTGGGTCAATCAACTAACTATTTCTTGTTGTTATTTTGTCCCATTAGCCAAGACAAAATTACAGTTTGTTAGAAAAAAAGTCACAAATATGGTAGAAATTCTTGTAAACCTGACATTTATGCAAAGGGGTTTGGGTTAAAATTAATTTTTTTTAAATTAGCGGCCATTGGTAAAAGTGTTAGATGATGATTTTATGATAGATCTACTCAAAACAAACATATTTTGTGATGAAATGTAATACACTAAAATGCATTGGAGCCAAGATATTCGCAATATATATTTTCACAGGTCATATTGAAAGGTTATAAACAAAAATTCAAACTTATCTATCTCGGCTCCGATATTGTTTAATGCGTGCTAACTATAGATTGACGGCCGTATTCATAAACGTCCTACAAGCCTGTTTTAACTAAAATGGCGTTAAAATTCGTTTGTCCTTATCTGTCACTTTGACATTTGTGTTTGTAAGAAAGGGACAAAGCACATTTTATTTAGCAGAGGCATTTTAAGTTTTATGCATAAGGGGGTGAGATTTTATTGTATATTACTAACACTTATGGGTGCAAGCCTGAAATAAATTATTTGAATAATTATTAAGAGGTCCTCTAAACGATTATTAAAAAACATCCTTGGCTGCCCAATGCCCTTTAAATTGTAATTTTTATCGTGTAATAAATAAATCAAAATACGCACCTTTAACGTGCCTAGAATTTGTCAAGAAAACCCCACATTTAGTGATTTAAAATAAAACCCATAGAACACAGTTTTTAAAAGTGACTCAGGAGGATAACCATGACAACTAGTTACAGGAAATAGTTGATCCACCTATTTAGAATGGTACAGTCAAGTGTAAAAATATGGGTGCATACAACTTAATCGTAAATTTATATGTCTCATAACTCTTATGTCAGCGGATTTATGTTTTGGTACTTATTTAGGAGAGGATGTTATTGATACATATTTTTGCACTTGACTGTACTTTGACTGGTAATATTTTGGCGTGCATGCTCTATTATCTAATAACCTCTAACTAATCGAGACCGGCCAGCCGCCACAGCGCACAGTTGCGTCGTTTTAAAATGAAAAGTATGAAAACTACCTATAAGTTTGGAATCCTTGTGGGACAACCGAGCAGTTCAGGTATTTTCTTGAAGGATGCACCGTGTTTTTTACGACTCTGATAACGTCGGCATTTGCTGTGTTCATTCACAAAACCGAAAATAAGACAGTTTTTTAAGGTGAGTGTGCCTTCCAAAATTGGTGTAGCTCGCTCTCTAACTCTAATGTTAGCTTTCTATACTGCCCCCCTATTCTGTAACTTGCTTTAAGCTCACCTCAACAATATATCTTGACACCGCGATGCGTAGTAACCAAGCGTAGGTAGAGGTCTAGTTTCATGACGGGTGAACGGCGGGGTGAGCCGCATTAACGCTTAGCGAATAACAGCCCTGTGCTCGTCGCACGCGCAGGAAAGCTTATGAAAATACGTTTTTCTCAAAACGGAGATTAGATTAAGGTCTTTCGATTATTTTCCTGAAAACCTGTAAACTATCACTTGAAATTTTGGATGGTTTATTTTGGGGTATCAAAATCAGACATATTGCCAAACACAACGTGACATAATTACATCTTAAATAGGAAAAAAAGCGGCCATGTGCGTGTCGGGCCACGCGCAGGATAGGGTTCCGTAGTTGCCCGTCTGTCACAGAATGCGGACTTAAAAGGGGCTTTTGGGGTTTTTATTATAGCTTACCCTCGTAAATAATCGTAAATATGATTATTTTTATAACACACCAATGTATAGGGTCATTTCGCTGGTTAGCGACTACCTAATGTCATGTGCCGGTTAGCGACCACTCAGCTGAGTTCGTGAACAGAATAATACGAACGACCTACTTAAGGCTGCACATTCGACATTTTCGTTAAAATGAGTTGTTTTGTAACTGTTTTATACATTATTACGTAACATTTTTGCTGTAGGAAAAAATATATCATAATCTGCAAGATATGCGACGGGTCATAGTTTTCGTAGAAATCCATTTTAACAATAAAAATTAGAGAAAAAAAATCTAAAGACCCCTATTTTTTCACTTGTAACCATTTTACTGCTCCATTTTTTATCAGAATAATATGACATTTTATAACTTTCTTCATACAATAATGAACAAGGGCATCATTTTCTTCCTTTCTTAATTTTCTTAAAAATTTACGTCGTTTTCTGAAATATTCCGCCAAAGTTCCTACGCCTCCCCGTTTTCGTCCATACGGTCAGTGCGGGACGAGACACGTTGCATGACGGACCTGTGTCAATTTGCGCTGCGCCGAAATTTTTAAATATTTGTGGAAATTGTGGACTATATTTGTTGCATAGAGTGGACAATCCGTTTTGTGATTCGTATAGTAGGTAACTAATAAACATTTGCGTATAGTTTAGTTTTTAATGACAGATAATTTTGTTGCATAGTGGACAATCTATTTCGTGGTTTGTAAAGTAGTAGGTACTATCGACAAGACAGCTGACTGCTGCACTTTATGTGCACGGAGTCCTCTCCGTGCGACAAAGAGAGGAACAGGGCGACGAAGAGAGGAACCTCCTGACAGTCCTGACTATCCGCGCATTATTATTTACTAGCTTCTGCCCGCGACTCCGTCCGCGTGGAACTCCATTATATCATAGATGTCGTAGGTATCGATACAACTTCTCACCCGATTTCCAGGATAAAAACTATACAAAGCCTTTCCCGGGTCTATCTCTAAACCAAATTTCATCTAAATGGGTTCCATCCAAATTTTTACCCTCTATGGACCCCCCGGGAACCCCCTCCCCCACTCCCTCAGGAAATGATATTCGAGATAAAAACCCTATCTCCTTACCCAGGACTCAAACTATATCTTTAAACCAAATTTCATCAGTAGGTATGGGTTCCATCATTCAAATCGATGCAGCGGTTTAAGTAGCTCCATAAATATTCCCCCCCCCATTTCACCCCCTAGGGGTTGATTTCTGGGATAAAAACTATCCTTTGTCCTTTGCCAGGTCTCAAACTATCTCCAAACCAAATTTCATCTAAATGGGTTACATCCAAATTTTCACCCCCGAATTTCGCCCCCTTAGGGGATGATTTCTGGGATTAAAACTATGCTTTGTCCTGGGACTCTAATTATCTCTATACCAAATTTCATCCAAATCGGTGCAGCGGTTTAAGTAGCTCCAAATCAATTTTCACCCCCATTTCACCCCCTTAAGAGATGATTTACGGGATAAAAACTACCCCATGTCCTTTCCCGGGACCCAAACTATCTCTATACCAAATTTCATCTAAATCGGTTCAGCAGTTTAGGCGTGAAGAGGTAACGGACACACAGACACACTTTCGCATTTATAATATTAGTATGGAGTATGGATATGGAAGTATGGATAGTATGGATTATATGTCTTTCCCGCTCATGGGACAATGATGTCCCGGACCTTTGGGAAGCGTGCGTGGAGCTCTGAGCCAACACGTAGAGGTCCTTTTGACAATTTAATGAAATGCAAGGAGTACACCAAGCGGATGCTGTCTCTGCCCGTGACGGGACGCACACAGAAACAGCACCCGCTGGGGTGTAGGAGTCTATTGCTAGTTAATGGAATCTAAATAAAACGGGTTATTGGGTGAAAATGATGGACTAGTAGCTGGGCTATTGGATGAAACATCGGACGCCTGCCCAATAAAACTGTTTCACATTTTATCTCTGGCAGACGGTGACTCGCTAACTGCTAGATGGGCCCCTATTAATAGCGACATTAAAAAATGGCCTAAGGGCAACAGTAGGTATGGATTATTATTATTACCTTTATATTTTTTTCGCACTATCCGTCTCTCTCTTATTAGAATATTTAGTAACAGAGGTATAGTGCGAGAAAAATCGAAAGTATGTTGCGGCCGTCTAGTGCTAGGCGTGCTGAGGGCCTACCGCGAAACGAAACCGAACTTCGGTCGTGTATCTCCCTCTCTGTCGCGCTTGCTAGTTCGAGCGACAATGAGAGTTATTTGAACGAATTTCGTTTTCACTAGCACGGCTAGCACGAGACGGCCGCGACATAGTCTCGATTTTTCTCACACTATAAGTACCTCTCATTCCCAATGTTCTAATAAGAGAGAGACCGATAGTGCGAGAAAAATCGAGAGTATGTCGCGGCCGTCTCGTGCTAGCCGTGCTGACGGAACTACACTAATCTTAAGTAAATAGTATTATAAAAGTAGGGACATAATTTTTGAACTTAATCAATTATGTAATTTATGTATGACAAATATCACGTTTCAATTAAGCATGACGAATGTCACCCACCCACGTCCACCCTTGCATTGGTAACGATGCGCGATGACGCGTCTGTAATCTTACCTAACTTAATCTATGTAACGCTTAATAAACGGCGGGTTGTGCGACTTGCGCGGGGACAGGGTCGAGGCTCCGCCCATACGCTCAAGGACTTTAGCGGGTGTACAAGCCTTAAAACAAACGAACAGATGCCAACTGCGAGGTTAGCCTAGCCTAGCAGCACTGATGCTGAGGCGCGACGCGAGACAAGAAAATATACTATTACTAATTTACTTTAAAATTCGAATTACTTAAGTAACTCTTTTATGAAACAACTTCTCAATTGAAATAACGAGGTCAGTAGGTACATTAAGTTTTTTCAAACGATATGTAGGTAATTAGGTACACAATTTGAAACTAATCGAACCGCAGATCGCAAACTTTTAGCAGCAACAGGTTGAAAAAACCGGCCAAGAGGGTGTCGGGCCACGCTCAGTGTAGGGTTCCGTAGCCCGTTCCGTGAACCGAATGTATGAGCAAGAGAGTTCAAATTCCCAAATCAAATCGACCATGTATTATAGACAATACAAGCAATACTTAGCGAACAATTTTATAGCGAATATTTTTAAAACTTATGGTTCAAAAGTTAGAGGGGGGGGACACATTTTTTTTTCTTCTGGAGCGATTATCTCCGAAAATATTTACATTATCAAAAAATGATATTAGCAAACCTCTATTCATTTTTAAATACCTATTCAACAATATATCACACGTAAGGGTTGAAATGAAAAAAAAAAACACTACTCATGTTACGTATAGGGGAGGTACCCTAATAATATATTTTTTCACTTTTTATTTTACCACTTTGTCGGCGTGATTAATATACATATTAGTACCAAATTTCAGCTTTCTAGTGCTAACGGTTACTGAGATTATCCGCGGGCGGACGGACACACAAAGCGAAACTATAAGGGTTCCTAGTCGACCCTAAAAAGCAACTCTACCGTCCACGGTAAAAGGTTCAAATTCCAATGACAATGTATATGCACCCGAAATTAAGTGCATTTCTTACCAGTTAACTAGTTATGTCTACTACTCGTTAACTAGTTATGTCTATTTAACTGTGATAGTTTTCCTTTTAAATTCATTATATGTACTACTACCACGAATTTTTTCACGTCCCCAGTAGTAGCCATTTAGCCGGCAGGGGAGGGGGGGGGGGACGGGGGGGACGTCAGACTCGAACAAAAATCAGGGCTTTAAATCCCATTATCTCGCAAACGCATAACTGAGTTGAAAAATAGTATAATATTTTTGAACACTACTAGCTTAGCATAGCATAGCTTTAACGAGAAAAAAAATATATATCACCAATTTACATGTAGGGGAGAGGTACCCTAAAAATTTTTTTCCAACTTTTCTAGCTTACTAGCCGGCGGTGGGACCAGTGCCTTACCGAGAATAACTAGGAGGATGATTTGGTCATATATTTTTGAAGTGAAAACTTCTTTAGCGGCGCTGTGCACTTTTTGTGATGGGGAAAAATTGTTAAACTCGCCACAGGTCACGTGACCGTAAGATTTGTAAGACGTGAGATTCGAGACGGACGGACACGTGACCTGATCGAAAAACTGTTGCAATGTCATTGAGTTTTCACTTCTGCCGGCACTCCCGGAGTGCAACCCGGTCTTTTTTTAATATGTGTAGGTATGTACCTTACCTATCTAATATTTGTATATAAACTTATTAAAACAGTGCACTTGTAGTAAGTAAACTTTTCATGGGACCATTGTCAATATATATTTCATGTATCATAAGTATTGTAATACATATGTAATATTAATATAATAAACCTTTTATTTCAAGCATACAAGTTTTAAAGTTAGAAATATCTTAGACTAACATTCAAAATACAAATAATACAATTATATTCCTAAAATTAATAAACTAGTACTTAATTATTTAGGCGACGACACAGCGTGTGGGGCTCCGTTGCTGGTGTAATTAAAACGATAACCCCAGGAACATGAAAATAGGAGGGATATTTCTAATCGTAAACATTACAAAATATCAAACCTGATGAAAAACAAATTCTTAGAACAAAATGGATTATTAACAAAGAGTACCTATGACTAAATAAAAATAATATCCAATAAGTAATTATTAAAAAACAACATGGCTAATTAACAAAATATACGATTAAGTACTTATATTTTGCCACCGGCTCTGAGATTTGTAGATAGTGGTTTGTAGGAGGTTGAGTAGATTGCAGTAGGTATGAGTATGAGTAACGGCATGGTTGTATACAATCATGATTGTCGATGGTACACGAACACGATACGAAACGCGTACGCCGCCCGCCACCGTGGCGCCCGCGTCGAAGGCCATACAATCGTATCCAATTTCAGTCCATTGGGCTGATGAAAATACCTACTTTCGTTGCGAGTTATATATGTTTCATGTCCATCTAACACATTCCCAGTGACTTATGATATGGAAATGTACCTATGCTTTAGCTGTAACAGCATTTCAACGACGCCTAGCTGCAGTTAATTTGCATGAAAACAGATTTATGACATATAATAAGTGAGTAATGACAATAGAAAAAATACAAGGTTTTACCTCGTGGCAACCTTTTTCTAAAGGTTAAAATATCAAAGAATTCCTTGGACCGACTGGTCGTAACGAATCATTGTGAAAATATTTGTAAGTGACTCATACTTACCTTAGACCTGATTTGTAAACACTTGATTGACCACTGACCTCTCCTTCTCATTTATTAAGTTCTGTTACGTTTAAGTTATAATTATAAGATATATTATTATCTTTATCTGTATCTCTCTCGGGTGCCCTGAAAACCAGCACGTTTATCATGGGACGGCCGCGACATACTCTCGATTTTTCTCGCACTATACCTCTTTTTCTAAGTGTTCAAATAAGAGAGAGACGGATAGTGCGAGAAAAATCGAGAGAGCTCGCGCGCTGGCTATCATTGCTGGTGGCATATGGTGAATTCCAATTGTAAGAAACACAAATGTAACATGACATCACACCAAATAAATATATTTCTTTCTTTCTTCTGAAACTGTACTTTAACAGTTAATTTATTTCTTATTCAATAACAAAAAAATCCTTCTCTGACTGTACCACGTTGCTCGCTGTTTATAATTATAATATGATATAAATACTTATCTGTCTCGGTCTATTATATGTATTGATTGAATAATTTGATAACCTGTCTTTTTTTTCTAAATCACGGGTTTTGTGCGATTTTCTGTAGGTTCGCAATGAACTCTAAACTACGAGAATGACTTTTATGCGATTGTCTAACGTTTTAGTATCAACAGATTCTGTAACCCACCGGGCGTCGCAGGTATAGATAATAAATAAAAGCTACAGTGTGTCCCATTGTTTAGGGAAACTTCGAGGCTGGGAGCAATGCCCCGAAATGATGCATGCTCCACTGCCATGCCAATTCCGTAGACACGCGTGTAGATCCTATCCTCGTTACCTATAATTGGCCGGCCATGCCACTGGCTCAATTGACATAGGTAAAATATACATAGTTTTATGTAGGTAGGTCTTTCGTGTCTGGTGACCCGATTAGATTACGAGACATTGTGTGGCACTTGGCAACTTAACTGACTACATACGCGACAAATTTAGATGCCTACTCCACTGTTATACTCTATCAGACAATTCGTTTAGTTTTCGTGTCTTTCGAATTCCATGAGAGCACACATAGTGTCAGTCCTACCAAGTCTAGTGCGGCTTAGTTTCATCCCATTATAAGATTGCGCTTTGTTTTAATTTCTCGAATGATGAGCGCAAATATTATCTGGCTTAACACAAAATACTTCGGCGTCTTAAATAAAAACGGAGACATAAAACAACATCCGGAGCATATCTTTAACATTATTTACCATACAGTATGCTTATAATTAGATAACTTTAGATAACATTGGACGATATTGAGTATGTTTTCTTCGAATTCATAGACTTAAATGCCGATAACAAGCAAATCATAACGCGAAACTGGACGGTTTCAAGCAAACCAAAATGCACTAGCCTTTAAGAGTCAAGCAGAGAGATAACCATGAAATAGGCCTTAAAATCTACTCCATATCGTTCTATGGGATCCAAGTCGAATTCCATTGCAGAACTGAGATATTCATATTTATAAAACGGGTTTATCTTAGAGAATGCAGATCATTAATTATAAAATAAATACTGAGGTGTGTGAGGTATTTTTTTTTTGGTGCCCATATAACGAAATGAAGTAGATTTTAAGATTGATTTAATGACTCAACTCTGATCGTTGTTCGTTTTTAGACAATTTTGACGCATGGTCCTTTAAGGCAAGGATTTATATAAGAAATGTTCGTTTGTTCCAGCTCTGGTGGGCAGCCTGTCGATGGGCACGACTTTCCTGCTGTCGCCGCTGTCTGGCGTGCTGACGGAGCTGATGGGCCTGCGGCGCACGGCCGTGCTCGGCGGCACCATCGCCACGTCCGGTCTGCTGCTCTCCTCATTCGCTACCCACCACGTCGATGTCCTCTGCTTCACCTACGGCGTCCTATACGGCCTAGGCGCCTCTCTTGCATACACACCATCCTTGGCTATTCTAGGCCATTACTTCAAAAAATATTTAGGCCGCGCCAATGGCTTCGTCACCATAGGTAGTTCGGTTTTCACAGTCATGATGACTCTACTTATGGAATATCTTATCGTTAACCACGGACTCGAATGGATGTTCAGAGTTCTAGCTATTTTTACATTCGGTATTGCGCTTTGTGGACTCTTATTCAAACCTGTTCCTTTATTGATTCTAGAAAAACCATTGAAAGGAGATGACACCTGTAACTCTCTTATTAAGGCTATAGTAAGGGTTGAAATTTGGAAGAATATGAAGTACAGATTGTGGGCACTGTCGATGCCAGTGGCACTGTTTGGATACTTTGTACCTTATGTGCACATAGCCAATTTCGTGCAAGGCGTCGACAAAGTACATTTTAATGTACCCATAAAATGCTTAGCGGCAGCTTCTGGGGTGGGAAGGCTCATTTTTGGATTCCTCGCTGATAAGCCCGGTATCGACAGAATTCTGCTGCAGCAGATCTCGTTTTATGTCATAGGAAGTCTTACGATTATTTTACCATTCGTTAATTCTTTTGCTTTTATCGTTGTTATTTCGTTAGGCATGGGCATTTTCGACGGTGCATTTATCGCCCTCATTGGGCCTATTGCCTTTGAGTTAGTTGGTGGTGCTGACGCGGCGCAGGCCATAGGCTGTATGTTGGGGCTAGCGGCGGCTCCGCTGTCCATAGGGCCACCTGTCGCCGCTTACCTGCACAGTATCTATGGTTCCTACGTTGTTCCGTTCGTTCTCGCTGGGATTTCTCCGCTCGTAGGCGCCACTTTGATGTTTGCCACTCGCCTTCATCGCAAATCAACTACACAAAACCGACGAAATCAAGACAAAGGATCTAGCACAAATGGGAGATTATCTTGTCATGATATTGGTAAGCGGCTTTTTAATAAAGTTAATTTTTGTGCGATAAATATTGTTAATATTATAGTGGAAACTTTTTAAAATTACGATTTCCACTTGAGAGCTTATCTGCCCGTTGAATGGCATTGTTATCCTTTGTAAACAACCGTTGACGACGACGAAGACGTTTGACCGAAGACGTTTGTCTGACGACCGCTTTAGTCTAGTTGGTAGTGACCCTGCTACGAAGAAAGAGGTCCTGGGTTCGAATCCCGGTAAGGGCATTTATTTGTGTGATGAGCACGAATATTTTGTTCCTGAGTCATGGATGTTTTCTATGTATTTAAGTATGTATTTATCTATATAAGTATGTTTATCGTCGTCTAGTACCCATAGTACTAAAGCTTTGCTTAGTTTGGGACTAGGTCGATTTGTGTAAGATTGTCCCCATTATAGTTATTTATTTATTTAAACCCAACCGCTAATTACCTGCGCGAAATAAATACCATAAATAACAAGTGATATTATATGAAAAACAACAGTATCTCTTCAAAAATTAGGTTCAAATTGTCGTAGCATGCACTCAACGTATAAACTTTTGAAGGTAAGAGCCGTGGTCACCCAGGTGTCTGTTTAAGTTAGTTAATAGTCCAGTCAATGGCAATTTTGGAAATAATTTATAATAGCTCATTTTTTATGTGTAACTGATATATTATCAATTAAATAGTTACCTAGCGACAAAATCCGACAAAATTTCAGACATCAAAAAAATTATAAATGCACTAGCTTCTGAAAAGTCAGAAAAAATATTAATAAATATTTTTGTCTTTATTTTTGTTCATTTATATTTGCTCTATAATATTCAAGATAAATCGTACAAAAAAAGACAATGCATGCTTCATTTAAATCAACATAATTATTTCCGGGTGGAAAGTTTGCCGGATTCTTAAATAAATCATCTTAGAACAACATTTTAAAACGAAATCAACAAAAAAACGCTATTATAAATTAATGTTTTTCAAAACCGTATTTTGCCTGGAGTATAAAGGGTGTTCTGATTATTCTAAGTTTGTGGTTATTTTCGCAACCTACGGATAAGTAGAGGAATATATTTTTTATCTATTTTAGGATATTATAACGCATTTACATCAGAATAGGCTTCAGTCGCTACCAAGTGTAGGCATCGTTAGCTTCACTGTGTTCTATTCTCGATATTTCTTACATTTGACAACTGGCCTACGTTTTGGATTTTGATTTCTTACCGATTGGGACTTTGTGAGAAAGTGTAAGAACTCTATAACGACCCCGGCTCCGTATTTGGACTTTGATTAAGCGGAAATAGTGAGTGATACTATGTTTCGCCCTTGGGAGTGTAGTGAGGCTGTAGCTTCATCGGAAGCCCCATCATCACACCAGATGAAGGTCATCTATCCTGCCCTCATCTGACAGTTTCATCCAAATACAATCCTGTCTGTGTCGAGGAACATTCACCATTACGGAAAAATTA
Organism: Epinotia bilunana; assembly: GCA_947049275.1. Taxonomy (NCBI): domain Eukaryota; kingdom Metazoa; phylum Arthropoda; class Insecta; order Lepidoptera; family Tortricidae; genus Epinotia; species Epinotia bilunana. The sequence continues at coordinate 8,715,569 of OX346263.1, read as the reverse complement.
TGGAACTGTTAGACGCATATCACAAATTGACAAACGCTTCTGAAAACACTGTCTGAAGTCTTGTCAAAAAACGACAACCAACAGAACTGACACGAATATTTTATTTTATTACTTGGCTCAGTGTACCTATATATAACTTTATACAGGCAAATAAATCATTTACAAAATGTAGTGTTGTTTATTTTAATGCATGCTTCTGCTTATACTACTAAACTACGAGCAAGAATATAATTAATACCACCCTATAACTAACAAAATGCTAGACCCCGGTGGTCCTTATTATATTTCATTTCCAAAAGGTTCTATGTGAAGTGTGTCCTATTCCAATTTGAACCTTATTCTTAAGATGGTAAAGTTGTTATTAATATTACATCTTTTGCTATTCATGCATTTCATTTTGCACAGGTAATTAGCGGGATTTAACAAAAGATAACAATGCCATTCATTGCAGATAAGCTCTCAAGTGGAAGTCGTGATTTTGAAAAGTTCCAACTATAGGTACTAATATTATTTTTTCATTGCAGAAAAACTTTCGGGATCAGGTCCAATTCACAATGGTGATAATCAGCAGAGGGGAAACAGTTCTTTATAACCAGATAAAGTTTGGCTTTAAGTAGCCATATCAACACAACTTCCGAAAACATTTCAGGGAAAGTGAAACATACTAGGTATATTGTTAGACAAGCTAAAATTATAATAACTTATAAGTAATATATTTACATACATGGGTATTCAATACCGTATTTGTTAAAACTCAAGTTTGGTGCCAGTACCTACATTTGAAATGAAATGTTGTTGAAAAAGTTTTTTTTTATAACGGGCTTTGTAATCGAACGATAATGTCTCCATGCTTTTCAAGAAACAAGGAGCTTGAATGTTTATTGGAGTTAAGTACTTATGTCAGCGTGAAGCCCGCGCAGGCGCCTGGGCGGCATGCCGCGATCCGCGGCTGGAGGCAGCATATTTAGCCAACGCCTCACACGTACTAGTATATTCTGACTAGTCAACCGTGTCAGTGGCAATAAATCAAATATAATTTTGGCTACACTAAAGTGTGTGTAATAAAGAACAATGTAAGTACACAAAATTTTCTTATTGACATTTGAATCGTAAATCTACTTAGACTAGAATTCAAGTTTTTTTCGTGAATACTAATGACACATTGAAAACTTGACTTTACTTGAAAAGAAAAAGATAAGTAGCAGTATAATAGTTCCTCCTTTCGGTCGTTTACGATGTGATATTAAGTGTCAAAAAGAAGTTATTTAGCATATCACGTTTTTTAATACCGATGGCTATTTATATTTTAGCATTTTAACTATTGGTAAAGGCCTATACTATCTCTCACTCACAGTTTACATCGATTCTCGTGAAAACTGTGAGTGGGATGGAGGCTGTATTTGTATGTGTTTATCCTCAGTGTCCTCCTATCAGTTTTAACTGTTCATTGGAATATACCTAAGAGACACAATTTTATTGTTCAAGGATAGGAGCTTTTAATCACGCAAATTTATTAAAAAGACTATTTATATTGTTAACAATTAACATTAGTACAGTCGAGGTCATAAGTAATGTAATACTGTAATAATACTTAGATAAGTATGTGTAGTGTACAATTGTACATATTTACAATCTCGGCTGGATGTGTTCTATGCATTTTTAATTTTACTCTGATCATAAAACATTTACCATTCTAAACGTTCCTAGATAGATTAGTTATTATTTTTGTCATAATTATATGTGTAGTTAAATTATAGTCCTAAGTTAATATTGACAATAATGAATAGGTTATTTAAGTTTTAGGAACAGTGACAATGTTTACGACTGTTTAATTTTGTTGTAACAGACACGCAGGTGTTATAAATAATTATTTAAAGACGCTACTGTTGATAGTAAGTACATTTGAAAATTATATTTAATAAAAGTTGTTAAAGTTATAAAATCTCTAATGTTGACGAAATGTTATGTAATTAATTATGTTACAATTCTTTTTTTACCTGTAGGTAACTTGTTGTACACTGACTACCTAAATATAATACTTTTGTAAATATCGTCGAAATTTCAATCTGTATTGGTCTAGCTAGTCTATTATAATTATGTCCACTCTAATAATTTGATTTGCTAGAAATTTAATCATGCTGGAACCCTTGTTCTGCAAACGATGTTACAAACGATCATCAATTTAATTAATTTAACCAATATCAGTCCGCCTCACAAATAGTCGACTAGTAAAAACTAGGTACGTTCTATATTTATGAAATGTACCTGGTAAAATACCTACACCGTGAGCCTTTAAGAGGGTACCTGCTATTTACTCGTCTGACGCATGAATCACGTGATTTAGAATATTTAAGTACAACTGTATTGTCAACTACCTAAGAGCTTTCCTTCTCGCTATCGTTACGTAGGTATAAGCTAGCAGGCGTTAGGCGTTGCGTTGACTGTACCCTCTGTACGTAGGTAACCTCACTAGCAGCTATACAGAAATTGAGCATAGCAACAGGATGCTTCCTTGCTAATATTAGTAGCTAGGTATAAAAGGATGATTGGGACGCCTAGTTTATCTCGGAATTGTAAAAGCGGACGTCAAATTTCGTTACTTTAAACAGTTTAATATCTTTTAGGATAAAAATTGCTTTATAGTAACGCCTAGTTACTATTAAGCATTTTTTACTAAAATTTATTGGGCCGAAGTTTGGTCTGTGATATCGAATCATAATCAATTATTACATATGGTTACAGAGTAATCTCGCACAAATATTTGATGAAATACTTATATATGATGAAATGTTGTAAACATTTCATGACAAATTAATTTAACTACCTTTACGTTGGTTTTTTATTACGATGCGTTGCCTATTTTAATTTAAGTAAGCTTTTATATAATGTTATATTTATAGAAAGTACATTCATAAATTAGGTCTGAGTGGTCACGAAGAGCACTCGTAGCCGGACAATGTTGGACGCTCAAAATCAAATCAGATCAAAGGATCTGAACACGACTTCGTAGAGTGATTGTTCAAGGTAAACATTTTCAACAATTGTGATCAATATTTAGGTCCCCTTACGAACGTGAAAACGGGATAGTATAATATACTATCAAATAATAATTATAAGTCTTAAAACCAACATCGCATATTAAATATTATATGCGATGTTGGTTTTAAGACTTATAATTATTATTTGATGACAAATCAAGGAGCAACCGGAACATATTTCAAAGTTACGACATAGAGCAAACGGTTTATAAACGTTTTCTCAAACATGCAATGAAATATTGACGTTGTGTTCTTCATAATGGGCTTCGAAGTGTCACGTTTCGGGCGCAGCGAGACGAGAGACCCGTAATGGCATTTCATACAAAATTGGAGGCCTAGTCCGGCAAGATGGTCTTTTTTAATTTCCATTCTACTATTTGTGGCACAGGATCACGGCGTTCAGCCATGACAATGAGTTTGATTTCTTGGAGTTTTTTTTAATTTATTTCATTGCATGTTTGAGAAAAGCACTATACATACCACGGCGTGAAAAGGGCTCGGCCGTCTATATGTACTCGGCCGGCAACCCCTTACTTCCCGGCGTCTATAGTAATGTACTATTTAGCTTTGGATATATTTAATGAAAACAGAATAATGAATTTAAAATGCATTTTATATTGCAGCCGAATTTAAAATCTTTTATATTATTTTAATTAAGGTAGTATAATATTTGAAGGCTGTGGATCCCGGTTATTATGTCTCTATTCTAAGGAAACATAGGTACGACTATATACTTACAGAATAAGTTTCTATAAAATATATCTAGTACCTAACAGAGCATGTTGTGGGCGATAACGATATTCGCCTAGTGTCTGCAATACGGCCACATCTCAAATGTTTTTTACTTTCGAGATGTGACCGTATTGCACTGTGCAATAGAGCCACATCTCAAATGTATTTTATTCTTGAGATGTGGCTGTATTGCAGTCACGGCGAATGATTACAGATTCTCTTTTAATTTTTCAAAATGTAAAAAAGGCCGACGGGATTGTCTCTGATCCAGCTATTAGATAGCGGCATCATCTATGCGAATTTGATTTCCAGTCCAGTAGGTAAAATTCGGCAAATTGTCAACATGTAAACTAAACTAGGTAAAAAGCTTAAACAGTATGGCCCCTAGCTAGCTATAGTTAATTTGTATAGATATTGTTACAATAGGTAGGCATTTATTTGTTTGTGTTGCAGATTTTAAATATGTAATGTCAATGTCTAAGATTCGAAAAGGTCATAGTTAACTATGGGTAGACCGCTTAACTCGCCCGTCGCGCGTTATCGTCCTACCCCCGCACCCGCGCGCCGTGCATGTGAAGATTGAGTTAAGAGTCCGGAGTAAGCTCGGCCGAATTTCACCTTCCCATACAAACGTAGTTACGCTCTCATTTTAAAACTACGTGTTGGATTGTAACGAAACTTTGCATATACAATGACATGAGGTGTATCTATGTCTGTAATTAGTTTATATATGGTTCCAGTTTATAAAACAAACGAAATACAGCAAAAACAAGTTTTGTATGAAAAACTTAAATTCGCTGTATTTTTTTACTATGGTATCTGAAGCTACATAAACTAATTACAGACATAAATATACCTCATGTCATTGTATATGCAAAGTTTCGTTACAATCCAACACGTAGTTTTAAAATGAGAGCGTAACTACGTTTGTATGGAGAATCGAGCTTACTGCAGACTCTTAAGCGGTCTATCTATACATACCAGAGGTTTTCTTAAATGTTTTACCTATAATTTGGTCTTGATAGCTTCAGAGATAGGTATGTCACCATTGGACGTAGATTAGGTAATGCTGGTAAAACAACGAGACATTGTATACATAAGGTTATAAGGTTACAGTAAGCTTTATCAAGCAGCAACCTACAGTGATATGTGAGCTGAATCATGTTATTTCCTATAATACTGTACCTAATCCAACAGTAATGCAATATTCCAGTCCATCTAACCAAATATTACATATTATTAGTCCAGTCAATGAATTGACAGCTTGTATGGAAAAAATGACAATTTTGGAAATAATTTATAATAGCTTATTTTTTATGTGTAACGGATATATTATCAATGAAATAGTTACCCAGCGACAAAATCAGACAAAATTTCAGACATCAATAAAATGATAAATGAACTAGCTTCTGAAACGTCAGAAAAAATATTAATAAATATTTTTGGCTTTACTTTGGTTCATTTACATCTTCTCTATAATATTCAAGATAAATCGTACAAAAAAGACAATGCATGATTTATTGAAATCTACATAATTACTTCCGGGTGGAAAGTTTGTCGGATTCTTGAATAAATCATCTTTGAATAACATTTTAAAATGAAATCACCAAAAAAAAACGCTATTATAAATTAATGTTTTTCAAAACCGTATTTTGCCTGGAGTATATGTAAAGATTGTAGTGTCATTGTAGGTATTTAACGCAGGTACAAGATGTTATAAAATATTAGTGAAAATATGTTATTACAATTAGGGTTCCTACCTCATTTCTTGATATTATTCATTATACGTATACTGTTTGGTTTACTTAATTAATTAAGTTAGGTTAGTGAAGAAAACTGCCCAAAGCATGGAAAATGGTTACCTTTTTTCAAGCAATTATATGTCAATCGACTCATTAGTACCATCATAGTCCCCCAGCTAGGCTTAGGTTGCTTAAACAGAGTGACTACCTAATGCAAAGGTATGGAAACGAAGGTTTGTGTAGAAGCGACAGCTGACTAGGTACACTTGTAGCATAACTGCTTTTTTGTCCGACATTAAAACAATCATGCCAGCTAGGGCTAGTCACTACTCAGTAGGTACGTTGCCCCGCTATTCTGTGACTTGTTTTAAGCTCACCTCAACGCGCACCCTCAAATATGTATATCTTGACACCGCCATTCGTATAGCGTAGGTAGAGGTCTAGTTTCGTTCGCCTACGACTCGTGGAGTCAAGATATATTTTTTGGTGAGTGATGAGGTGAACTTAAAACAAGTTACAGAATAGCGAGGCTGATGTCTCGGTGATGAATTGACGATGCACCTAACGATACAAAGGTTATCGTTTTCGAATGCACTGGCGTGTTATCATGTCTGCATACGCCCTACATTCCGCATCGCTATGTAAATGTTGCCTGCATCATGTAACTTAATTGTTTCTATAGTTTTTAATTTTAAATAAGAAGGGAACAATTCGTTTTATTGGCATTATGTAAATCGACATATTGTTATATTATCATGAAATAAGCTAGGTACAGTTGACATCATAAATATGTATCTATGACCTTATTGCCATTGTAATAAGGTAAAGTGGAAATAGTGTATTTTTTTTAAGTCGACTGTACCTACCTAAAGTATTCAATGTTTGATATAGAACCCAACGATTACACTTTAGCTTATGTATGTAGAGCAAATGCAGACAAATACAAGATATTGTTGATAACAGCTGATAAAAAAATGTTTATTATTGTATGCAGATTGTATGTTTTTTATGTTACTTAGGTAGACAAAAAATAATTGAGTAGAGAATTATATCGAATTGTCAATTAAATCTATTTTTAGAAGTACAGATTGCAATAAAATTTTTTCAAAGAACATAATTTTAGTGTTTGAATGGGGAGGGTTGTAAATAATTATTTTTAAACAACCTAAACAGTTTCCACAGGGTTTCAACGTTTATACAGGGTGTGTGCGTCAACGTACTGAAATCCATCAATAGCGTGAAGATGAGAATTGACTTGAGCAGAAACAAAAAAAAATGCGTTAGATGATGATTTCATCCACGAAATATACAGCGACCAAATCGAAGTATCGCGGTGGCAATGACTAGATGTCACTTGTACTTGTACACCGGGTGACAAATAAAATAACGAACTTGGAGTAGGGTAAATAAGTCGGTACATAAAATGTTTACTAAATAGGTAGCGTAATTCTTTTTGAATGCCACGCTACCATGCATCTAGATATGGAGTTTAAAATGTCTATGATATCTGAAATTATGAGTTCCATGAATTGTTGATAGTCATATTCCTTTTTGGTATATTGTTTTATTTATGAATCAAAAACAAATCATCGCTATTTAAATATTGCGTAAATTACTACAAGTATAGATATTCTTTCTAGTTGATTTTATAATATCTTACTTGCACTCAGAGACTTCCGGTATTTTTCTACATAATTTAATACATTTACGAAGAGGTTAACGGGGCAGTTGAAATAAAAAATTGGGGGCAATAGAAACAGTAGGTAATAAATGCCTATATATTTTTATTGTACGTACCTAAGTTCAAAAATACATCGAGTATCTATACAACTCTAATAGTACATTGTGATACAAGTGAGGTAGATATGTTGATAATTACATCAGAGGCGGAATTGTTAACGCGAGCCGCAGGCGAGTGTGATAAGAGAGCCGAGGATGTAATTATCAAAGCTCACGCGTTACATACGACGTTTTTCAACACATTTTGTGAGGAAAATATCCTTTTCATAAGATGAGAATTTTATAGGCTTCCTAAGTTATTTTCTTTACTTAATGATGTCAACATTTTACTCACATATTGTACATCGCCAATAATTTCCAGTGGCGTCAATTCTATTTATTACTTCTATTCACCACTAGTTTTGAATAATAATCAAACACGCATTAACAATATTTACAAATTTCGTGAAGTTTTCGCAGTGCGCGCGCTTGTGTCTAGCCAGACTTAGATGAAATATCTCTAAATAGCAAAAACAAAATCAAATACATTTTCGTTTTAAAGATAACATCTTTATTAATTCATGTAAAATGTTATCAAAAGTTAATAGTTTTACTAAATTAAAAGTTTCTATACCATAACCAAAAAGAAATAGTCAATTAATTAAGAAAAAGTATTTATTTGTTTAGTCGAGTAAGAATCAATTTGCCTCGAATAAAACAAAACTGTACATTCTGTACAACCCGGTTAATTTAAGAATGCACCGTGTTCATGCATACTGCATGTCTTAATCGGGATATATCCATAAAACACGAGTGCCGTACCCAATGTTATAAAACACGCGTGTTTAATACCCAGGTTTATCATAAATGCGGCGTAATAAGAGGTACGTTACTAGCAAATGTGATGAAAAATAAGATAATATAGAAATGGATAAGACAAAAACAAATTGTCCATCATTATTGTAAGTGGGTATCGTTAGCAAAATAATAATATCAGGTATTGTATTTGAAAGGAAATACAGTATTAAAGTGATCTGATTATAGAAATGTAATAAATATGTTATTCTTAGATATTTCAACTAACCCCAGCCTTTCTTTCATTCGACCCAGACTCGGGGTCATTTGAAACGTTTTCCGTTGTTTTATAAAACGCTTGTAATTACAAAAATATACCACAATCCCTTTTAAGACTTCGGATAATGGGCAAAATAATGAGAGAATATAAATCTGGGGAAGAGAAGCTATAAATACAAATGTCAACTGCGTTTAATTGAACCCAATTCTAAAACTAACTGCCTACATATCTATTTACTGTAGGTAATAGACGGCGCCAGGACGCCTCCAGTCCACTAAGATCGCCATCGCCCACTTAACGACCGCCAATCGAGATAGTCAAGTAGGTACTTTGCACTAAAACCTACAATCATTCTAATGCCTACCTAACTATAGTGAGTGCATTCCTATTTGCGTTATGACAGCTGTCATCCCAGTACAATAAACGTCAATATTGACGTTTGCACTGGGATGACAGCTGTCACATAACGCAAATAGGAATGCACTCACTATACACTCTACAACTAGGGGACAGCGGAGTAAATTTAGGACTTAGCCGGGTACAGATACTTGCTGTAATGTAACATGCAATGTAACAGAATTCCGTGGGAATGCATGATACATTGCGACAATGTGGACGGCAAATTGTGTTACATTGCACGTTACGTTACAGCAAGTCTGTACCCGGGTTTATAGTTAAAGCAATGACGCGTAGTTTCAGTGTCCGAGAAGCAACTGGATGGCTCCGGTATTTGAGCTCCCGAAGTGTTGTGGACCCACCCTGTGCAACCCGAATGTAACACAATTTGCCGTCCACATTCTCGCAATGCATAATGCATTCCCATGGAATTCTGTTACATTGCATGTTACGTTACAGCATGTCTGTACCCGGCTTAACTCCTTACCTTACTCCGCTGTCCCCTTGCTCTGAATATTAGGAGTTATTATAGTTTTTTTTTTTAGTAATCAAGCCTCCATCTCAAGCCTTTTTAAGAATCAGTGTTTCGCAGTGTATGTAGGTACCTACATCCCAATGCTGGGCATAGGCCTCTCATAATTGACACGGAACGGACAGTAGTCCTCATGCTGGCCTAGTGCGGGTTGGAGACTTTCACATGCATTTCGCTCCGCCGTTGATAGGGAATCTCCCGAAGGGTGTCACTCTGACTTACTGATCGTTCCTCCTGTTTTGGCATATTTTTTTAGTAAGAATTCTATTTGACATAATCTATGTAGCCATAATTGACTTTTGGCAGAATCGAGATTTGCATAGTTCGATTACGCCGAATTTCAATAGTCCAAATATTATTTCGCCTGTTGACAACCAAAAGTCACTATCAAAACTGGCACTGCTCTTCAAAACCTCGTATCTCGGTACGTAGTCGATATCGAGATACGACCATTGATTTAAGTAGGTATTTGTTACTTAGTGAGTTTTGGTTGTCACCTGACGATTTGTTCATAATTTTGATGCTCCGAATCATGTCCACGCATAAAATACATGAGCATTTTTTTTGTGGAACACTATTCTCGTAGAAATATATATACCTTAGGCATAACATTATGTAACAGAATTTATACACAAACATAAATAAAAACAAACACGCCAATTATTCTAACCTAACCTAACCGCCAGCGTGTCGACGTCACCCCGCTTCGCGGGGTGCCTATATCCGCTCTAAGGGACACCAGCACGTCTAGCACACGACGGCCGCGACATACTCTCGATTTTGATCGCACTATATCTCTTCTTCTAAGTGTTCTAATAAGAGAGAGACGGATAGTGCGAGAAAAATCGAGAGAGCTCGCGCGCCGTCGCGTGCTAGCCGTGCAGCTAACCCATAACCTAACCTACTGTACTATCCGCAAAACCAAGTGCCGAATCAGGCAATAAAAGTCAGTATTATTATTGCACGGCCCGCTCCATAAGGCAGTACAGGTGTATATGCCGCATTAAATTATGCTAAACAAAATTATGCGTAAATATAATCTGCCATAACAATATTATGCAAATTTCAATTCGGACTAACATTTTCGGATTTTAGAAATTCAATTAATTAAAGTTTCTGCCACATTAACATTCGGCGAAAACCGAATATGCCAAGTCTGTTGCGAAAAACGTTTCGGACAATCAAAGTTATGAATGCCAAATAGAGGGAAACCCCCTACTGATAATACTAATCCACTAATGATTCGAATCCACTGATAGAGACGAATTATATTTAGTCGTGCGCTTCTGCAGTCGAACATTCATTAGATAGGTACTTATGTTGTGCTAACGAAAATGAGAGCAGAGCAACTGTTGTGCCTATCTAATTCTGAATCTTTGATTTCAATACCTACGTCAGTAGCGCTCCTGCACGTCTATCACGCGACGGCCGCAACATAGTACTGTCGATTTATCTCGCACTATATCTCTTGTTCTAAGTGTTCTAATCAGAAAGAAACGGATAGTGCAAGAAAAATAGAGAGAGCTCGCGCGCCGTCGCGTGATAGCCGTGCTGTGTTAGAAAAATATTAAATTTTAAAAGGTACTAAACTACCTAACTAGGTTACTTATTCCCAATATCGGTGACAATTCAGTTAGCTTAAAATGTGTTATTTGCAATTAAACAATAAATACCTACTAGGCATCTTTTCAGCTCCTAGTAAAACGAATAAACTTTGTATTTATAATAGGGTCATAGTCAAAAAATATACAATACTAATACCTATTCAAATATCACAAAAAATACGCCACGTGACGTCGATCTCGAGTTCATAGTAAATGAATGACAAAGGACAATCGTTTCATGTGAAGGTGCGTTTTGCGGAAAAGGGACAGAGTATATACCCCCTCTTAAAACGTTGGAAGCTTATAACTTTGTGTTTATTTATTGTCTTGTTTTACTTCTTTCTCCATGTGATTATATTTTCAATACTTTTTAGAGAAAATTCATAGAATCTACATTATTGATTATTTTATTTGGTGTCACTATCCCTATTATTATCGGTAGGTACCTATATAATTTAGAGAGAGTATTTTATTTTTTTATGAAGATTAGTTAGGTACTACATTACACAATTGACAATGGTGGGCGGATGGTTACATGGTTCTGCCCAACAATACATGAACACACTCTTCCTCCATAAGTGGAAAAAGAGTTGGATAGCCGTATAAGTAGGTCAACTCGTCTACCAGTTCGTTATGATCTATTTCAGGTTCCTTAGCCGTGCGACGTGCGTGACGTGGCGGAAGTCGCCACTCGCCGAAGCATTGCTAAAAGAGAGGTTAATTAGGCGCTCACGTGCAAAGCAATACGTTAGACTGTCTATTAAGTCTTAATGTGGTTAATCCATAGTGTCCATACTAATATTATAGTACATTACGTACCTAGGGCGGTGAATGGCCCAGATCGTAGGTGTTTGTGGCCCGAACCGAAGGTGAGGCCCATAAATATGCGATCAGGGGCTTTACGAATTACCGCCCGTGGTGAGTATACAATTTTACGTCTTCACCTGGCCACAATGCGAGTTTTACCGTACGCGCAGCGTGCAGTAAAACTCGCATTATGGCCAGGTGTGACGTAAAAAAACTAAAGTGTGTCTGTCTGTCTGTTACCTCTTCACGCTTAAACCGCTGAACCGATTTAGATGACATTTGGTATAGATAGTTTGAGTCCCGGGGAAGGACATAGGATAGTTTTTATCTCGGAAATCTTACTAAGGGGGCGAAATGTGGGGTGAAAGTTTGTGTGGAGCTACGATAATAAACGAGTTCCACGCGGACGGAGTCGCAGGCAGAAGCTAGTTGCTTATAAATTATAAAATTTATAATTGCCTTAGTGTCGAGAAATAGGTAGGTATGTAAGGTGATCTATACCTAATAGTTTCGTAAAATGTTTTAATTTAAAATTTACTTACTTTTTTATAAATTAAATTACTTTTTTATAAATGTAACGTTCTATGAATAGTTTGTCTGCAAGAGCATCCGGACCATTGTTTAAACAGGCCCAGCTTGAAATATAAGGTTCACAATGGAATGGGAAACGAGACACGTTAGATTTGGAACAATCTTACACAAATCGACCTAGTCCCAAACTAAGCAACCGCCCCTAGGGACAAATGGAAACAAATCGTTTTTTTAAGTAGGTACTTACCTACTTACGTTAACCACAATTCACAAGTTAGTACGAGTATGAGCTTTCGATCTTTGGTACTTTCAGTTTAAATGTGGTTATGTTGTTAACACCTATTGCCTGCATAGGTGTTACCTTTCTTACTGACCGCGCGGCCACGAACCGGAAGAAAAAATACCTACTCGTATAATTTCACATAAAGTCACGAAAAAGTTTTACGTGCACATCTCTAACTTTTTAAACTCAGAACATTCCTGATTACTGGTCATGGAGGACAATAGTCGTAGTATACCTATCTACTTACTTAGTGAAGAAATGATGGGAAAACTCGGTAACCTTTTTTTCCGCATTTACTGCTGACCGAACCCCGGACCCTCCGGCCAAAATATTTCTCACTGCTCAAGAGCCTCTTGCGCAAAAGGGATGATACAATATTTTCATTTGAAAGAATCGCATGTATGCAATAGACCACGAACGTATTAAAAAGTTACTATACTATAATTTATAGTATAAAAATCCTGTTACAAACTGACAATTTAAACTTTGGCGCCTAACTCATGTGTGTCACTCGCCATATTTGTTTGTCCGTGGTTCGTCCGTATAGATGTCATATAGTTGCCTAAGTTTTGACTTTTGACAGAAGTGATGTAACCAGACTTGCTGATTGTTGGATTAAAACACGTTCCGTTTCACATTACTTCAAATCGTTCTTAATTATTGTTTGAATAAAAACGTATCAGTAGGTATTATTTTATGTTTTTTCAACCTTTTGGTCACAAAATAATGGTAAATATTATAGCTGCATCTGCCCTATTGAATTAGGACGATCGTAGCCTTTTTACCCTGGTAACGGGATGCCTTGATTTGAGTCGAACACGCCCCCTAGACAGAGATACGCTGCCTGATGCCTAACGCTTGGTTATAACTATACTTCTTAATAATCTTTGCTATAAGTTATCACTATAGGTATCCTACGATATTTTTTTTTATGTGAATATATGATATATCACTACTGAGGTGAAAAGTTGTATTTGTTACTCGAGAGCAAAGTATTTGCATCTCGTGCTTTTGAGTCCCTCGCTGCGCTCAACATTCAAACTTTAGAATCTTTCGCTTCCTCTGGACTCAAAATTAGCACTTGCAGCAATAACAAACTTTGCTCTCTTGTTGCACAGAGAACTATTTCAACTCGGTGATTCGTTTGCGTGATATTAGGCTTTAAAGCCCCTAACTTTTGTTAGTCAAGTGTTCCCCCCCCCCCCCTGCCGACTATAAAAATATGTAGGTACGTGATGTAACCTGTGAACATATTGTACATTATAAACATCGAACAACTGAGTCAACATTAACACAATAATCTTTATGAGGACATTGTAGGAATAATACTGATAATTGTGTCATTGTCCGGCCCATTACGAGCGAAACGGAATATTTTTAGTGGAATAGGTTGAATGTAGACATCCAAATGTTTGCAAGTGGGTGATATCAGTGTTTCAAGATCATACTGCACATCCGGGCGACCCTGACTGCCAGGATGCACATGCTGTCACCCATCTTGGAATTGGTCTTTATTATACTTTGCGAGCTTCGTGGTATACGGATTATCCCTAAATAGCTACCAGGCAAATTAAGTGGAAATATTCTACAATCTACTTTACAATATTCCTGTTGAGGTTTATAGAAATACATTCCTTATTTTATCCTACAATATAGGTAGTTGATTATGATGGTTTGTGTTATCGAGCCATACCCGGAGGGACAGTGCTGTTAAGCGGGATCGCTTGCCTCGCAGTGGCAATGTTGCATCAAGGCTATTCACCAATCCTCCATTCGAAGACCTCTGAAGCCTAGTTAGTAGTTACGCCGCCTACAAAGCCGGAGGTCCCGGGTTCGAAGCCAGGTAAGGGCATTTATTTGTGTGATCAGCATGAGAATTTGTTAAGTAAAGTATTTATCCATCTATATAAGTATGTATATCTAGTACCCATAGTATAATGCTTTGCTTAGTTTGGGACTAGGTCGATTTTGTCAGCATGCTTTTCGGGTGCTTTTGGTCAACAAGGAACCCTTATAGTTTCGCCATGTCCGTCCGATCGTCTGACCGTCTTCGGCTTAGCTCAGTAACCATTGCTACTAGAAAACTGTGATTCGGCATGGATCAATCACGCCGACAAAACAGTACAATACAATTTGGAAAAGATTTTTTTTTAGGGTACCCTCTACACCTAAAGCGGGGATGTAATTTTTTCTCGTCAAACCCACGGTGTGGGATATCGTTGGATAGCTCGTTCAAAAATATTATGGGTTTTCGAAAACCATTTTTCATATTAGTAATTCGTTTGCGAGATATTGGGCTTTAAAGCCCTAATTTTAGTTCGAGTCATGTGCCTCCCCCCGCCGGCTAAATGGCTGCTACTGGGAATGTGAAAAAAATCGTGGTAGTAGTACATATAATGCATTTAAAAGGAAAACTATCACGGACAAGTAGGTATAAGTAATAGTCGACCAACTTAATGTGTACTTGGGAAGGCCAATTTTCGACGCAACCGCACCGCACGTCGATGTAACTAAGACAGACAGGCAACTACGGAACGCTAAACTGCGCGTGGCCCGACACGCACTTGGCCGGTTTTTTGGTATTTATCCTTGGACTTTCCACTCTCTTCTTACCAAAGATATGCTCCGCGGTCACCGGTTACCAAAAACTTTACAGGAAAGAAAATTGTTTGGTTTTTGACACGTTCCACAAACTACAGGTGAAAGAAAATTTTAAAAATTCCATTTCGATAAACTGATGTTAACTGGAACTGGTGTTACCTAAAGGATGACAGGTAGGTACACTAGAGATAGGTACAGTCTCGTCAAATAACATGTAAACGGTTGCGAACTTGTGCCTGGGGAATATGATTGAAAATCCTATAGATCTACATATTTTTAGACTCGAGAGCCCCACCCAGTAGTCAGCCCCCCTATTCTGTAACTTGTTTTAAGCTCACGTCAACGCTCACCCACAAATATATTTGGACACCGCGATGCGTAGTAACCAAGCGTAGGTAGAGGTCTAGTTTCGTGACAGGTGAACGGCGGGGTGAGCCGCATTAACGCTTAGCGAATAACAGCCCGGACACTCAGCACTCGGCGGCACTCAGTCACCAAATTCCCCAGGACGCGCGACTCTTCATGCAAATGTAGTTCTCATTTTAAAACGGCATGCTGGAATAACATGAAACTTTGTATACACAATGGATCCGCAACGCCTTTAAGCCCGCACACATTATTAAAACGCCACGCGACCCGATGACGCGGATGTTCGTTCATAATGTGATGACCCCGTAGTATGGACGGCCTTATCACACGATAAGTGACAAGATAGAGCGTCCGTCACTGGTTGACACCGTTCAATAGAACGAGACGGACGCTCTATCTTATATCACTTATCGCGTGATAAGGCCGACCATGATACGGGGTCAGATCATAGAAAACAATACAACTTGATTCGACTCAACCCGCGTTGCGTTTCATCGGGTCGCGTGGCGTTTTAATAATGAGTAGCGGACTAAATGTCTAATAGCACAGCTAATAGTTACACCTAAAGTCAAAGTCAAAAAGACCAAGTTCTCTTTACATATTGTTTTGATATAAAATTGGAAGTGATATGTTTTAGGCCAGTTTCGGGCACTAGAACGTCTACCTTAAGAGTCCGCAGTAAGCTCGGCCGAATTTCACCTTCCCATACAAACGTAGTTACGCTCTCATTTTAAAACTACGTGTTTTATTGTAACGAAACTTTGCATATACAATGACATGATGAGGTATATCTAAAATAAATATACATATACAGTGGAACAAAGAACCTCCGACTTTTTTTGAAGTACCTAGGTAAAACCTACCTAGGTTGCTTTTCTTGGAACAGGAAAGTAGAACTTATTCAGTCTTGAACTGGAGAGAGCCCAAACGTCGAAATGTAAAATGAGAGTCAGCAAACTACATTTGGTGGATCTAAACCCGTAAAGTTGACTGACCCAAATAAAAGCTTGTACATTACATATGTACCATTTTTTGGCAGTAACTAACTTATTTATTGTTTATTTTTATTTGTAACAAATGTTACAGGCCAAATGGCCGCCCAGCCAGTGATGGCCCGCCAGAGGGTCGCGCAGCCAATAGGGCGCGGCGGCGCCGGCGCGTACTGCGAAGCGCTGCTTGACACGGCGCGGGCGCGGGCGCTGCCGAACGAAAAGTTTCTCATTTCAATCTCTTCGCGGGACGGTGAGCGGGTCTTCTGAGTTGCCCAGCGCAGTGGTTTAGATAATCTGTCATGAAATTCACAAATCTGAACTAAATATATTTTAGTTATCACACTTATCACTGAACGCAGCCAGCTGTCCGTTATCATCCCCAAAATGCTATAAATTTAGTCATCTCTATGGACGTTTAGCGGGTGGGGTGTGGGGTAATACGAGTAAGCTATTTTGTCCTAGGTAAGGCGAACAGTTCAGAAATTGGTCCCATCCCGAACGAAATAACCTGTTCGTCATTCCCCAATCCTCTCCTAACCTTAGATACCTATGTAAGTAGGTATTGATGATTGAAAGGACCTATATCCACCAAGAAGAATGGCAAAATCTGCGACAGTGCAGAATTTAAATGCGGCCATACAGTTTCTCTCTTATCTTTAACATGATCTTGAACTTGAAAGCGTAGCGTAGTCGCATTGTACAGTCGAGGTCAAAGATATGTTTACACTTTTGCACCTTACTGCCTTGTAATAAGGTGCAAAAGTGTAAACGTATTTTTGACCTCGACCGTACATGGTTATAATCATGCATGCTGATTAGCAGTGCAATTTGTTTCTAGGCACAATGATACATGCATTTGGATTCTACTTACCTGTCCTATAACATAATATTAACTTAACGTTATACTATATGTTTTTATGGCACTGATAGTGTTACGGTGTGATAACGTCATTAGATCCACCTCACTAATGACATCTAGGAAGTATTTTTCATCTCTCCTACTCTGAAAGTAGGTAATTGTTTATCTAAACAGCGGGTTGAAAGTGAGGCCTATCGCCCCTAGGGCTGAAAAGTAATAAAAAATTATAAAGCAATGGCAGAAACCTGTATAGCTACAGTTTCAGAATATTGTACTGATTTTAAAACACGTTGACATCATGCGTTATTTTTTAAAATAAATAAATTATTGTATGACTAATATTACTGTTTGGAGACTATTGGATATTATATAAGTTTTCGTAGTTCAATGTGACCGCTTCAGAACAGCGTCCTAGTCATTCAAAAAAATAAACATGGCTAAAACCTATACTGCCACACTTCCATCAAATTGTGTTGATTTTTGAAGCTTGTTGATAATTATGATGGATTTCATTCTTTATATGTTATATATAAATACAATTAATCATGTAATTTTTCATGCAATCAACAATTAAAATTAGTTTTTCGTCTTAACCACTACTTCAAAAGCGCGTCCAGACCCCGTATCATGGTCGGCCTTATCACGCGATAAGTGACAAGATAGAGCGTCCGTCTCGTTCTATTGAACGGTGTCAGCCAGTGATGGACGTTCTATCTTGTCACTTATCGTGTGATAAGGCCGTCCATGCCACGGGGTCAGAAAATGGTCCACACACTAACATTATTAAAATCTGTCAAAAGTTCCCGCCCAAATGGTCCATACACAAACGCTTTTAAAATGGGTTTTATAGGATCTGAGTGATTTAGAAAATATTTCAGTTTTTGGCTTTCAATTCTTTAGATACAGGCTCAGCCTAGTTTGGTATCTAATGGACCAGTCGAATGAATGTATGTTGTATTTTATATTAATTCCTTTCCTCGTGTTCGAAATGAAAAGTAGAGTGTTTAACTCGGGGAAAGCCACCCATTTCAGCCTCGAACTATTGGCGCTCTTACTTCGTTCGAGCGCCAAAATATCTCGTCAGGAATGGGTGGCTTTCAACCCTCGGTTAACAATCTACTATTGACTATCGCAATGTAATTCATACTCTGCAAAATAGTCCATGTCCTGTAGCACGTCGGGCATCTCTCTCCGGTCGACGTCAGGGATAACTAAGCACAGCACCAGCATAGACACAACAACCGCAGTCTCCAGCAGCGCTAGGGTGACCACATCCACCAGTTTGAGGGTGGTGATGAGATAGCCGAGGATGGCGCCGAACTGGCCCGCCGCGTGACAACAGCCGAGTAGAGTGGCCCGGATCTTAATGGCGAACAGGCGGGGTGTGATCGTCAGCGTCATTGCGTGCCCGTTTAGGCTTGCGGCAAGGGCAAATGAAAATAGTATACTATATACAGGCTCCTGAAAAGCAATCATATACTCAATTTCCCCCTCAAAAAGAGATGCAGACGTGTTAACAGAGTTGACTACTTTGCTGTTAATTCCATCTTTGTTGGTCTGCCTTACAAAACCTTATTTTTTATTCATGCTGTCAAGAAAGTAGCTTGAATTATGACGCAGAGAGGAACTTAACAGTTTATGATAAGAGGGTCAGCAACACATGCAAGTCGCCTGGAGTAGCCCTTGGGCAGGCAGGCCATGACCAAGTAAGTAAGCTAAGTAGGTACCTAAAAGTTACAGCAAAATCACTTGAGGGTCTACTATCATATCACGATATACATATCGGTGACGCCTGACAATCCACACATGTCCATTTGTTTTTCTACCATAACTCCAATCGATAAAATTCACGTCGCCTAAATTAAAATACGTTATATACGTTCAGTAAGTATATAGTATGTCAGGCGTCAACTCAGAATTGACTTGTATTACTTACACCAACTTCATTATAAACGAGAGCGGCCACACCGCCAACGCCTGCCAATAATATGTGCAACATAAGCAAATGTCGCAGCTTGCATTTTAGTGATAAAAGTACCGTCAGGCACCCGATTATTCCAACGAAACATAATATTTTCAGCAAAAAGTAGTTTGTTTGGTATCCAGTATACATGGTTGAGTAAATCACACTCCACGAGTAGCAGTTTAACGCCCAAAATAATAAGGAAACTACGGTCAGAACTCTCGTGTTGTGCGTACTAAGAATCGGAATACAGGTTTGATCCTCTTCTAGACAAAAATAGGCCTGAAAAAAATTAAATGTAACCATTTTTTTTTTTGTAGATATTTAAAGTAAGAATGTAGCACCTCACGACTCAAAAATATATTATAGGTACTAAAACTTACAGACGTACTCTTTGATTGACGGGCCTTATTTTGAAGTCACTGCAGAGTGGGATGTGGTTCTGTTTCGCAGCTTTGTAAATTGTTTTTTCTGCTGCCATTATTTTGTTATTGAAAAGAAGCCACTGAGGAGACTCCGGTGTCCACCTGAAAGTACAACATAGACCTGTACCATCTCGATGGCCTTTTGTTGGTAATCGTGGTAAAAAGGGCTCAAAGGTAATAGGCATCAAACGCTTCATAAACCGTATAGGTTTGGGAATGGAGTTGACCGTTTTACCATATAATTAATACATTAAAGAAATAAGGAAAAACATTTATTCGTGACTGATCTATCCCTGTATCTAAACTGAAGCGTAGGTGTAGGTACATATACATTGACGGCAATTCCTTTTCCAAACCTCTATACTTTTAGTGGAGGTCAATATCACACTGACATTTCGCATTAGGCAGCTACAATGTGTTACAAAGTTACAAACACTCGGCATCTTAAACCAAAGATCACGTTCAAAATAATCCCGCCCGGAGACACATTGATATTATTGAAATATGAATTGTATCTGGTGGCACGGCAGTGCCCTCGCCAAGACGCGCCAAGCGAAGTGAGGTACCTACCTTTTCTCGAACCAAACTGACTCGCCGCATATTATAAGGTTACCTTAGAATCACGATGAGTAGGAGATTATATAAACAAGCGACGAAGGTAAAGGACTCGGAGTTGCCGATGAC
Source organism: Epinotia bilunana (assembly GCA_947049275.1). Lineage (NCBI taxonomy): Eukaryota > Metazoa > Arthropoda > Insecta > Lepidoptera > Tortricidae > Epinotia > Epinotia bilunana. The sequence goes on along the minus strand of OX346263.1, from coordinate 8,695,217 downwards.
CCGCGCCAGCGGCACCATGCACACGGCGGCCAGCAGCCGCGGCGACGCCACTATCACACTCAGCCACGAGCGCCATCGGTTGCTCGCGATCTCACAAACTGGCAACATATACATTCTGAAGGCACACCCTTGAACTGAGGGTGAGGCAGTTCTTGTGGAAGTTTCGGTGCGAGAGGGCGAAAGGCAGCCGTTTCGCGTCACTCATCATACTAAGTTTATTGATTAATGTATGGTGTTTTTTGTGGCAATAAATTATTTGCTTTTCTTTCTAAGTTGAGCTCTAACTTCACCCAAAAACACCCTCCCGTTAGTTTTAATTTAATATAGTTAATGTTAGTTTTCACCTTGTATATAATTAATGACTTGACATTCCGCTGTGAGAAAGATCAGCTTACAACTAAGAAAATTTTATTAGTTAACTAATATAATTAATATACTCACTTAAAATAAGTCCCATATAATTATTAGCACTGCCGAGAAGTGACCTTATGAAGACTAACAATCTGAACCAACTTTCAGAGTCACAAACGATAATTGATATTCTCAATACTAAGTTCGTGTACACGTCCAATATCATTGCTTTTTTTCTTCCAAAGCTGAAACAAGATTTCCAGTTAGCATCAGGTAATCTAGGTAGTAGCTGTTGACACACATAAAACGTGTATTTGATCTAGATCAACTATTATATGTATCGCACTCGTAAAGCAATTATATCTCTGTGTCAAATTGATCCGGCAATTAAAATTTTTAGAAGTAGGTACCTACGAGACTAATTCAGATTTACCTGTCCGATATAAGACCGAAGACTATGTATCCAAACATGACCCCTAGACGACAAATCATCGCTGCAGATAGGAACTTCCAGTCTTGATCACAAGCCATGATCCACTGAAAACATATAAGAATTATTTATTATACATTGGCGAATGTGTCTTCTAAATAAGCGTCCAGTAAGCAGAAGAAAGCTCTTAAGATGCAATTATTAAAGTGAAGTGTTTTTTTTAATACCACATTTCTGAATTACTGATTAGTACTGATTCTTTTTAAGTTGTTAAATAAGCGAGAAATAAAAAAATATAGATTACCAGTTCTTATTCTATGTATATTGTACTCCCCATAAAGGCCATTTTTATCAAGCAGAAGAAATGGCCATGACTTACGTTTTTCTTTAACCAAAACATTCCTAATACTTTGACATGCCACAGATTGCAGCGAATTTCTTCACTACTATTTTTAGAAACGAAATGGCACTGGCTGGAGTTGGCAACGAGGAAGCCCTGGGGCGGAGAGCAGATAATGTTGTTCGTCTGTTTCAGGAGGAAGATGTCTTCGTACTGGTTGAACATGTTGGAAGCCATGAGGGCGGCGGAGACGACGGTCACCATCCACTGCCACGCGCCCACCTGGCCCAGGACGTCGGTCGTCACATCCTCGTACACTGACCCGATTCTAAAATTCAAAATTCAATAGTAAACCTCAATCAAAATAGTTACAAGCTACTTAAATATGTTCAAGATTTTACATAGACATTCAGTTGACAGTGAAGTCCCGTCTTTAATCCGGGCCTACTCGATAATTGTAACTGTAAACAGACGTAGATTTGAAATGCCTATAGGATAAATAATGCTAAAAGTCTGGTTATGTTTTTGTAGTGATTAGAATAAGGATAATTTAGTTACATTAAGTATTGCTTGGTTAGTGGTTACTGAATGTGTGAGTTCGTCGTGTAAAAGACATTGTCTGTGCTTTTCAGTTTTATTACATGGAGATTTTTCGTGCTATTAAACCTATACTTTGGAATAACGATTGAGGTAAGTAATGGTAATTATAGTAACTTGCGTGTATTTTTGTAAATACTTAGTGTTGGTAATGAGTCAACTTACAATTATTGGTCATATAATTTGTTACCATAATATACTTATACTAGCTGTTGCCCGCGACTTCGTCCGCGTAGAACTTGATTGTTATTAAATTATTGTGGGCGGAACCTCAATTATCGCCGACCCAAACAAAGTTCTACCATCTTAAGGGATGATTTCTGATATAAAAAACTATCCTATATCCTTCCAAGGGTCTCAGCTCATCTGTACGAAAAATTTCATCTAAATCCGGTCACGGATTAAGCGTAAAAGGTAACAGTGCGATGAGTTCATTAGTTTAATTTGCAAAATTTCAATTGAAAACTCCGTTTTTACAAATATAATATCTTAAGAATCATCAACAGACGTTTCTGCTTAAATTGTATGTTTTTTCATAATGTAGGTACCTATTAAAGAAAGCTACACGACTGGAAATTTTTGCTTAAATCCGTCCAGTAGTTTTACTCACGTTAGTTCGGGCTACCTGTATAGTTTTGAAAGCAAACTTATCTAATGCTAAAAGACGGAGAACTTTCCATCTCCATCCACCGTCCCCATTTAACGGTGTTAGAGAATAAATTATTTTGATTAAGCCCCTTTACCCCCTTATTTCACCCCTTTAGGGGGCAAATAGATCTACATATTATAAAAGAAACCTGCTGTCCTGCTTTTATGTTTCTAGCCACAGTTTAATATTAAAAATCACACATTACTTAGGTATGTGAACTTTCAACCCCTATCACACAACTATGTCATAGTGTGTACATCTTTTAGAGCACTAGGCCCGCGTAGCTACTTTTGCTGCTGCCTGCACAAAACCCTAAAAATTACAGGCTATTCAATACATCAACCTGCCAACAAGAAAAGATAACTCAAATTAGAACCTAAATCTTGCGTAACATGACCCACATAGGCCTAAGGCTAATGATGATGATGACTTATCCCTTTTAAATTGATTACTGCTTTTAGATTAGATAAAGCATGTTAAGCCCTAATTAGACGACCGCTTTAGCCTAGTTGGTAGTGACCCTGCCTACGAAGCAAGAGGTCCTGGGTTCGAATCCCGGTAAGGGCATTTATTTGTGTGATGAGCACGAATATTTGTTCCTGAGTCATGGATGTTTTCTATGTATTTAAGTATTTATTTATCTATATAAGTATGTTTATCGTCGTCTGGTACCCATAGTACAAGCTTTGCTTAGTTTGGGACTAGGTCGATTTGTGTAAGATTGTCCCCTAATATTTATTTAATTACGTCGTCATTCACAACACTTCCGGCCACATCACAGATTTACTGTTCTACAAATTGCACGCATATTGTATATCTATCTGAACAAGCATGTCTAGCCTAGCGTCGCCTTGTAAACTGAAACCTTGGAGAGTTGGCGAGATGAACAGCGCGCTAATGATGTGAAACGTTTTGTTTTACGATCAAAGTATCTATGAGAATGTACTGCAGCGCCAAAATTCTACGGTTTAATTCATACGTACCGAATGCGTCTCTTAAATGTTTCATGTCAAATTTTATTATGTCTGCCACCTAATAAATTGGATTGAGTAACGATTAGTAATTATAATTACGGTATTTACGTATAAAATACACGTTTATGTTATCAGCTAACATTGTAATGTTTTGACATAGGCAAACAGTTAATTTACAAAACAAGGTCTATATTCAATTAGGCTTTGTTGTGAAGAAAATGCTCATCATAAGTGGCTTCATAACTGTGCCCTTTCGTTGCTACGTCTGCCCTTGGAATTACGTATGAAATGGGTTAGTTAGTTAGTTAGTTATACTGGGCTTTTTCCGCAAGTCGACATCCATTGTGCCTATTTTGCGTGAAATGGTGGGGTAGCGCTACTCTAACCACCCCAGCTCCTCTACAAAGTTGGTGAGTGCCTTTGTGTTCCTGACTGCGTTCCGTAGTGTGTCTGGAGACCCTAGGTGCTTTTTCCTGTATACTTCTACCTGCTTGCAGTCCAGTAGAATATGTTTGGTTGTTTCCTCCGCCTCCATGCAGGCTCTGCACATGGGGCTGTCTGTGATACCCATGTTGTACAGGTGTCTGTTCAGGGTGTTATGTCCTGTTATTATTCCTACTATCTTGCGTAGTTGGTTTCTGTGTGTCCACAGTAGTGCGGTTGTGAGTTTGTTGTCGCGTTTTGACAGAATCTCTTTGGTCTGTCTGCATGTGTCTATATCCTCCCAATATCTCTGGTGTAGGTCTTTGGTGTATAGGTCAAGTTGATTGTATATGTAGCTTTGTGGCAGGGGTAAGATTGGTTCCGGTCCGTATGCCGCCGTTTCTGAGCCTTTCCTGGCCAGTTCGTCCGCTGCATCGTTTCCTCTTGAGCCACTATGCCCCTTGATCCATTGTATGGTAACGTTGGTTTTGTCTGCGCACACCTCTGTTAAGTTTTGGTGGCATTCGTATATCAAGCTAGATGTGATGTTATCACTGTTCAGTGCTTGTAGTACCGATTTACTGTCTGAGAGTATCCGTATGTTTGTGTTCTCAACTTGTCGTCTCTTTATGGCATTGCAGGCTTCAATTATCCCTACGCATTCAGCCTGGAATACCGTGTTTTGTTCACCCAGTGGTTTGGATATGTGTATGTTTAAGTCCTCTGAGAACACTCCACATCCCGTTCCCGTATTTGTTTTCGAACCATCTGTGAAGATTCTGAGGTCTGTTTGGTTTAGCCCCTCCCTCGAGTCTTCTGTTAGTAATATGCCGTAGTCTTTCTTGAAGACTGCAGTTCTCGGTATTTTATCGATTGGAGCCTCCATAATAGGGAGGCTTCGTATTGCCGTCGCAGCCGCTTCCTTTTGTATGTGCATGTGTAAAGGTAGGAGTCCTAGCATTATTTCTAGTGCTGCTGTTGGGGTTGTTCTCATGCATCCCGTAGCCGCCACACATGATAGTCTTTGTGTTTTCTGGATTTTGGTAATTGCACTCGTGGTTTGGGTACGGGGCCACCATACTATGGCACCATAGCTTATCATTGGTACTATCACCATTTTGTACAGCCACAGTATGATGTGGGGAGCCAGGCCCCATTTCTTCCCCACCATCCTTCTGCATTGCCAGAAGGCTACTGTTGCTTTGTTTAGTCTACTGTCTAGGTGTTTGCTCCCATTTAGTTTGTCGTCTAGTGTTATACCTAGATATTTCACCTCCTTCGAGAGTGTTAGTTTTGTGCCAAATAGTGTTGGCATTTCGTAGGTACCCAATTTACGTTTATTTGTGAAGAGAATTGTGTCGGTTTTCTTTGGGTTTACCGATAGGTCATTCTCCTTGCACCATTTCTCTATTATTTTCAGTGCTGTTTGTGTTAGTTCACATAGTGTGCTTGTGATCAGGCCGCTGACCAGTATAACTATGTCGTCCGCATATCCTATCGTTAGGAAGCGGTTATTGTTTAGTTTCGTTATTGGGTCGTTTACTACCAGGTTCCACAGCAGTGGCGAGAGGACGCCTCCTTGAGGGCATCCTCTTATGACTAGTGCCTGGTGGCTTTGGTTTTCGGATAGTTTTATAATTCTTTTCTTTAGCATGTTCATAATCCATTCTATGAGCAGCTGTTCGGTTTTATGTCTTTCTAGTGCTTTTTTTATGCTGCTAAAGTTGGTCCTGTCGAACGCACCCTCTATATCAATGAAGGTGCCTAGACAGGAGTTCTTTCTGGCGAGCGCGTCTTCTATGTTGGTTACTACAGCATGAAGGGCTGAGTCTGTCGATTTACCTTGGCTGTAGGCATGTTGGTTTGGGTGTATCTTTATGTTCTTAAGGGCCGTGTCTTTTAAGTCCCTGTCGCAGAGTCTCTCCAGGGTCTTTAACATGAAAGAGGTTAGGCTTATGGGTCTAAAGGATTTTGGGTCTGAGTAGTCACTTCCCCGGTTTCGGTAAGAATATTACTTTTACCTCTCTCCATTTTGATGGTATGTATCTGTATGCAATGCAACTGCATAGTAGGTTCGATAGATGCTCGATCAGCTTATGTCCTCCCCACTTTAGTAAGGCAGGGTAGATACCGTCTAGACCCGGTGATTTGTAGTTGTCAAAGCTATTTATCGCCCAGGCCGTTTTGTTTTCCTCTGTTATTCGTTTTGCTATCTTCCACTCGTTATCTTTTGGATGAAAGTTCTCGTCCTGGTCTGCCCAGTTTTGTACGTCAACTACCTTGCACCCCGGGAAGTGGGCTTCCACCAATAGACTTTCAGTCTCCGATGGATTGCTGGTGGTGGTATTGTCTGGTCTTCTCAGTGTGCCCAGTAGTTGACTGGGTTGGCTGGCTAGTATCTTCCTTGTTCTGTTGGCTTGTGTGCTACTGGATATGTTGTCACAGAAGTTCCGCCATGATGCAGATCTTCTGTATCTTATTCTCTTTTTGTAATTGGCTTTGACCGTTTTATATTTGTCCCAGTCATCTTCAGCTTTTGTATTTATTGCTCTGTTCAGTAGTCTTCTCATTTTGGTTCTCATCCGCTCCATTTCCGAGCCCCATCAGTCAGAGTTTGCGTTATTGCCACTGGCTGGTGGTGTCGATAATGGGCATGTGTTCTCATAACTCTCTGTTATATGTTGCGTGAGTTTGTTTACCTGTTCCTCCAGTTCTGTGGTGTTGTGAGGCCTGTGTGTGTTTATGTTATTGTCTAGTTTACCTACCAGAATCTCCTTGTATGCCTCAACGTCTGTGCGTCTCGGATTTCTTCTGGGTGTTGGTTTGGTTGTGTCGGCTGTGAGGTCATAACGGATCCACCTGTGGTCGGAGCACGATAGCTCGTCCGACACATGCCAGTTGGATACGTGTTGAGCTGCTAGCCCTGTGCTTAAAGTAATGTCAATTATAGTGTTACATCTGCGAGTGACAAATGTAGGTTTTGCTCCTGTGTTTAGGATGTCCAGGTTAGTAGTCATTAGGTATTCAACAATATGGTTACCTCTTTTGTTGTTTGTTTCCATTCCCCATAGGTTGTGGTGACCGTTGCTGTCCGCCGAGACGACCAGCTCCAGCCCTTTGTGTTCGCAGTAGCGGATAAGGTTGTTCATTTCCATAGGAGGGGGTTCGTCCTCAGCCGCCATATAGACGGATGCGAGAACTATCTCCGGTATGCTTGAGTTTTGTGTTCTGAGGAGTTTTATAGCACACACGTCTCTGGAACAGAATTCAGTTAGTGGTTGTGCTATTATGTTACGAGATATATGTATACACGTCCTAGGTTTATTTTGTGTATTGTATATTAATTTACCTCCGGTGTTGCAGAGGCCGTTTATACGTGTGTTCCTGACCCACGGCTCTTGGATCAGGATGATTGATGTATTGTTAACCTCCAGCCACCGTCGAAGTTGAGCCGTTGCAGTTTCGCTGTGCTGGAGGTTAACCTGGAGGACCTTACAGAGCGAAGGAGCCATCGGTCGATGTCTCCTCCACCTTCTTCCCCTTTAGGTCCAGGAGACTGATCCCCTTGGTGCACCCCTCTTCGTCTTCGGAATCCAGCAAAATGCCTTCTTCCACGTCTGAGTCGGGTTCGTTATCGGCGCCATCGGCTTCCATCGCAGTGGGTGGGCTCTTGGTGTTATCCTCATCTGGGTTTGTGTTTGTTTCTGGTGGGGAATCTTTGAAGTGCCCCCCACTATGCTGGAAACGAATGTAGACTGACCCACACAGGTAGTTCAGTTTCCTGTTCCTTTCCAGCACAGCAGGGACCACACTCTCCGGTATGCCCACCAGCATCTGTGTGCATCCTCTCGTCCTCAGAGGGATGGCTTGGTGTATGGTCCATTTCCTCACCTCGGCCCACGAGTTCTGGAAATTGAGAACCCTTCCTACCTTGGTGAGGTTGTCTTCTATGGACGGGATGAGTATGCCACATCTAGTTTTTCTGACCATCTCGTCCTCCCTCTTTCCGACGAGACGGTCTCCGTTTGCTAGTGTGGCCGTTGTCAACCAAGTCATCAGCCACTGTTTGGTTTTTGCGACCTGGCACCACAGTTTCAGGTAACCATCTACCACACTTGGTCTACCCGAAAATGCAGGGGCCTCCGCTATGGTGTCAAGATCGGTTTCGATGGCTGCCTGGAAAATCGCATCCCCGATCTTTCTCTCCACCTCCTCAGCGTCTTGCTGCGACAGTCTGCCCGTGCGTTCATTGGTGATAGCAACCGTCAGATCTGTCGCCGCTGCCGCTGCGTAGGTGGGGTATGTTTGCCTACTACCCAGGGAGTCCGTTTTATGTTTTTTGTGTTCTCCTCTGGGGGATATGGTTTCGTCCAGGCGTGCCCTTTTGGAGATCTTGGTTTCCTCCGCCTTGGTTGGTACTTTGGAGGTCGTCGCTTCCACTGCCGGTGTTATAGGGGCTTCGACCTTATCTGTTGCTGTAGAGGCGCGTCTCTCTGCCTGCTTCCTGAGTCGCTGCCTCTTTCTCTGGGAGACCTTCACCCTTGTGAGGTCTCCTTGAGTTGGTTTTTCCGGCTGGGGAGGTTTCTTGCCCCTCGGTTTGCACCTTATCTCCCAACCGGGATCTATCACCTGCTTCGAGGGTTCAACCAGGGTCGTCCCACTCTCAGCAGTTGTTGGTTTTGGCTGTGAGGTTCCAGCGGTCGAGTTCTTCATCGTCTCCGGATCGGTCACCTTGGCCGGGGTTCCTTTCGGTGCCCCAGCGTCCGGCGTCCTTTCTAGCTTCAATGAGTCCTCAGTGGGTCTCTCACTTTGGTGTAGCACCTCTCTCGGCGGTTCAGCTTTCGCCGTCCCAGCCAAGAGTGGCGTGGTTGGTTTGTTGGTTGTTTTTATATTTTTATTTTTCTTTAAATCTGCCATCTATGTCCCACGAGTAGCTAGGGAAAAGTTTGTCCACCTACGCAGAGCCCCGCTTGCGTAGGTAAGGCTAGTTACAACGGGTTTCGCCCGGTCCCCGAGGTCCACCGTTTGCGACTGAGCTCCCTCTCAGCCACGCATTCATCAGCACGGTCGGTCACACTTTAGATTAGGGTTTTTAGAGTCGAGGTTTTCTCCTCCAGGATGGGGGCAGGAAATAGGGGGTTGTTGCGGTCAGGATTTGGTCTAGGTTGGGTGTTTTGGAAAGTATTTGGGAGTGGTATACTAGGAAGAGGAAGGTTAGGAGATGATCTCGACTTGGGATTAGTTCGAGTTCATCCTTCCACTGTCCGGGTCCATGTTATTGGAAAACGGGCTATCCGCAACCTGCCCACCCGCTCGGTCGCTCTGGAAGAGAAGCGTGTCTTTCCAGGTGGAAGTTCCAAGTTCGCGTCACTAGACTGTTTCAAGAAACCTTCAAGCGTCACTAGCTCGTACCTTCCACCTAGACGACCCGAGGTATGAAATGGGTACGAAAGAGCCGTTTACACAAATATTAAGCGTAATTTCCATAATTTTATGGCAAACTATTCCTACCGGCAGGTACGGTAATTTTAAAGTTTTCGGTATAGCGTCTACTCACTTACATTTTCCAATTTGTACAAGGCCCAAGGTTTTAGCTACTTAAATAACAAATTATTGGTATGCTATGCATTAAGATTTAAGGTACCAACTGGGGGGGCTGTATCGAGCTTAGAGATCTTTATAATACGGGATGCAAGCATACCACCCAAGAGATATTTAATATTTCACTTGAATGGGGTTTTAACATTAGATACTTCCTTTTACACGAATAAAAGGAAGTAATGAAAACCCAATTTAGTATTTACATTTGATATTACCCGCATCATTACGAAATGATGCTGGTAATATCAAATGTAAATACTAAATGTATGTTTAATGTTACTTGCTGCTAGCACAGTCAAGTACAGTCTGTATTTTAACCAGGTATGTAACTACCTATTTTGCTTGCTCCTTGTCTGGCGTAAGAAAGGAACGCGTGACATTGGTACGAAACTATTCGTATTTGCCGTGACTTCAGCTATTTGTTTCAGCTCTACAATAATCTATAAGTAAGTAACTATACCTCCTTCCATATAACAATCGTCTACGTTTCTTCGTTTATCTGGAATATCAAAGGGAAATATTTTACTATTTACATAGTTTTACTTGTTTCGATCATTGAGTGCTTTCCTACATATATATTTGCGGACAATCTTGCACAAATCGACCTAGTCCCAAACTAAGCAAAGCTTCATCATCATCATCATCATATCAGCCGAAAGACGTCCACTGCTGGACATAGGCCTCCCCCAAAGAGTGCCTCAATTACCGGTCCTGCGCCACCCGCATCCAGCGGACTCCCACGACCTTTACCAGGTCATCAGTCCACCTTGTGGGGGCCTACCCACGCTGCGCCTTCCGGTACGTGGTTGTCACTCGAGAACCTTTCCGCCCCAACGGCCATCGGTTCTACGTGCAATGTGCCCCGCCCACTGCCACTTAAGTTTAGCGATTGGGAGGGCTATATCGGTTACCTTGGTTCTGCTGCGGATAGCCTCATTTCTGATGCGATCGCGCAGAGAAACTCCCAACATAGCCCTCTCCATTGCCCTTTGGGTGACTTTGAGCCTTCTTATGAGGCCCATAGTAAGCGACCACGTTTCCGTGCCATACGTCATCACTGGCAACACACACTGGTCAATAAAGACTCTCGTCTTGAGACTGCGGAATATTGGACGAAAAGATGTGCCGTAGCCTCCCGAATGCTGCCCAGCCGAGTCGGATTCGACGGTTGACCTCTTTCTCAAAGTTGGACCTACCTAACTGAACAGCAAAGCTTGTAGGTACATTATGGGAGCGATAAACATACTTATATAGATTAAATAAATACTTAAATACATCTAAAACGTCCATGACCCAGGAACAAATATTCGTGCTCATCACACAAATAATATACCCTTACCGGGATTCGAACCCATCAGGACCTCCAGCTTCGTAGGCAGTGTCACTAGTCTGTATTTACCAACAAACTGCATACCTACCTACTAGTAGAGCGTTTTTGACGTTTTACAAAAAGTTGCTGAATTAACTACTGTAGCACTTACTTGGTGTTGCAAATTTATGACTCGAGTTCTGGGAGTCCTTTTATTAATACTCCAGGCAAAATACGGTTTTGAAAAACATTAATTTATAATAGCGTTTTTTTTGTTGATTTCATTTTAAAATTGTATTCTAAGATGATTTATTCAAGAATCCGGCAAACTTTCCACCCGGAAATAATTATGTAGCTTTAAATGAAGCATGCAATGTGTTTTTTTGTACGATTTATATTGAATATTATAGAGCAAATGTAAATGAACCAAAATAAAGACAAACATGTTTATTAATATTTTTTCTGACTTTTTAGAAGCTAGTTTATTTATCATTTTTTTGATGTCTGAAATTTTGTCGGATTTTGTCGCTGGGTAACTATTTAATTGATAATATATCCGTTACACATCAAAAAGAAGCTATTATAAATTATTTCCAAAATTGTTATTTTTTCCATACAAGTTGTCAGTTCATTGACTGGACTATAAACTGAACTAAATTGACGAGACTCGACTCAGTACACATACTATGTACATACTGCAATAAAGGGAGTCCTATGTACTTTATAGAACTCCCTTTATTGCAGAACTCGCAAAGGACTCGAGTCCTTTTTCTGCGTTCGAGTCCTTTGGTGCAACGAGTCGAGCTCAAGCCTTATTATTGTTTGATCCCACCTTACTAGGATACTTACATTACAGTACAGTTCTTAGTACAGCGGTGTAGCTTAGGTAGCTGTTTTATATATACAGGTGGAAAAAAAAATGGGCCCTGGAGGTAAACTGCCTTAAAATTATTATTTACATGCTCCCTGAACGACTTTGCAAAGGCCACTATGTTTGTACTGTGCAATAGTCAGTAATTATATTTGTAATTTATTTTATTTAAATGTGTTAGTATTAGTTATCACTCACTTCACTTGTCTATCGTATTAGGTAATAAGCCTGTAATGATAGATTTAAGTTATTGATTAAATAAATAAAAAAATAAAAAAAAAATCCTTAGTTTAGCTCATTTTGCTTGAAGGAAACATTATTTTATTTTTTTAATAAACATAACTACATTCAATTTTTTTTTTTATGTTTACACATCCTTCGTAATAAAATTGATGATAAAATTTTAAATATTTAAATCACAATATTTAAATTTAGAACTAAGCTAAGTGCGTATAGGTAAAAAATCGGCCAAGTGCGAGTCGGAACTCAGCAACTAGTGTTCCGTACATTCAGTTATTTTAAATGATTCATACTTTATCTCCTGATTTTGAAGCTAACTACTACTAACTAAACTGCTTGATTTATTGAATGGAGTTCAACAAAAATTATATTTATATTATTGCAAAAACTCCACAATCGTATGTGTTCGTTTATTGCTGCACGACTGGGAAAGATTTCCAGGGCTTATAAGGAAAAACTTTAGACAGAAACTGCTCCTGCAGTGGCGACAAATCGGTGTACAAACTAACATCATCATCATCATCATTTCAGCCTATTGCAGTCCACTGCTGGACGTAAGCCTCCCCCAGGGTTCGCCACATGGCCCGATCTCCCGTTTTCGCCATCCAGTCACCACCAGCCACTTTTTTCAGGTCGTCGGTCCATCTGGCCGGAGGGCGTCCTACACTACGCTTGCCGTCTTGGTCTCCACTCGAGAACCCGTCTACTCCACCGATCATCGGTTCTGCGACAGATGTGACCAGCCCACTGCCACTTCAGTTTGCTACACTTCTGAACTACGTCAGTGACTGGTTTTTTGTCGGATAATCTCGTTCCGGACTTTGTCCCTTAACGAGATTCTGAGCATACCCCTTTCCATAGCTCGCTGTGTGACGTGTAGTCGGTGGGCTAGTTTCACTGTCAGGTTCCACGTCTCGGCTCCGTATGTCATGACCGTGACCATGACAAACTAACATATATTTTTAATTCACCATTTACAAAATGAACACAAGTCCAGTGTTCAACGTCATTAACTGGTCGGTTCCCGGGAGCTTCCCGGAAAATGAATTGTAAATGGTCTTCTCCCCGAGGCACAGGCTCAATCAAGTGCAGAGCGTGCATTAAAAGCACGTCGCGCGGACGGTAGCTTGAATTTTCTGAAAGTATCCTGTGAAATGCAGTTACGCATATTCGTCTTCAATATATTCATTTCCCATACAAGAAACGAGTCATTTTAATGTTTTTAGGTCCTTTTTTTAGGTGTCGGGTTCAAAATTTTCGCAGCAAGCTCTTAAACTTGAATGGTACCATGGTACCTATAAGGCAACAATACGATTCACCACTACAGCTCAGTCAATTTTAAATCAAATAAAGAACCTCGTACTTTTATGCTATTTTGTTTCTAGATTTTAACCAAATAGAGTCAGCAATATGTAGAACTGTTAAAATATAGAACACCAAAAGCTGCTTGTAGTGTTAATATCTGAAGCCATTATTAAGCATAGTATTATTTGTGTGTTTTAGTAACCCAAACAAAACCGCATATAAGAAGATTCAATAGTTTTTTTTTTAGTTCTCAACTGAATCTTTTTATTACAAAATCCAAAATATTCATCGATATTGATGCTTCATCATTATATCAGCCGAAAGACGTCCACTGCAGGACATAGGCCTCCCCCAAAGAGTGCCACAATGAGGGGCCAGGACATCGGTCGACCTTGTACGGGGGGGTAGGCATGTGTATTTCCAAGTCTTAGTTGGCTATAGTTTTTGAAATGAGCTGGGGACAGCACTGTATGAAAAAAAGTTAATTCGGTCATTCGTCATAAACTCAAAATGTGTATACCGTCTCAAAATTTTACGAGCTTTCGAATGATACCCCACACGTTCCTTACAATCCAAAAAAAAATTGCGAAACCCCTTAATACCCCTCAAACTGCCCCCTTTATTGGGGTTTACACGTTTTTGACTTGATTTATGTAATTAGGCCATACATTTCTATATCTATACCAAATTTTAGCTTCCTATGTCAAACGGTCTTCGAGAAAACTGACTGTGAAGGAACGGACAATTTTTCTTTTTTTAATTCGAAAAATTAGTTTGAGTAGACGGGTTAAAATTTGCCTTTGAGTAGAAGTAGACGGGTTAAAATCGGGTAGATATAGGTATACTGATATATTGACAGTCTTCTTTCAAGAAACAGTTCTAGCAAAATAAAACTAAATCACCAGAAACACCTACGTTAAATGGCAAGTGTTGGTTTACCCTTATTTGTGTAAGGGATGTAATCGGATTCACTATCCATTATTATATTTCCACGATCCATTTTTAATAATAAAAAACCCTTAACTATCCGGTGTTAAACCTTCCTTCCTGACATTACTAACTAGAGATTGATTTGATATACCAATTTCAATAAATTTTTATTTTATGTTTTGTTATAAGTAGTAATGTAAATAATTTTCATTTATTAACAATCTATAAATTTCACTACAATAAATTTTCGGAGCTAGACTCGGAGTTACAATACGAAATCTAATTTGGAAACTAATAGTCGTCGTGAAAGACTAGTTTTTTTGAAGACTCGCTATATAGAAAACTCCCGACGCTGGACTCACTCTCTACAGATGACTCACGCACTCACGCTCGTTGCGACTTGGGAATCGGAGTTTTGGAGTTCACGGAGTCGTCTAATAAGTGAGTCGAGTCTACAAAAATGGACCTCCAGAACTCGAGTCTTCTACAACACTAGTAGCACTACCACGAGTGGCTATTGAGAACATACATTATATTACTTTCGTGACCGAGTAAACGCGCTTGGAATAGATTTGGATTGTCACAAAGTCGAGCTGTCAAATTCGTAACTCATGGTGCCGTTCTACTCCGAAAACAACTTCAAAACGTTACTCGCTAGCGTTTATTTTTCGATGCGTAATTTAAACTTTCATTTCAATAATCGAACAAACAATTTCGTGTACAATGTCGAAATATTAACATCATCGACGAAAGTAGTCGTGATACTTCATCAGGGAGAGTCTTCACAGAGACGCAGTCGGCCCTTGGAGCTCCGAAACTAGATATTTCGATGCATATCATTAGTGCGCAAGGTGGTGACAATCTTATCGAAGTGGTGCCTACTGCTATTTGGATAAGTTGTTAGTCACTATGGAAAATATTTAAACTTGCATTTCGAAGAGTTGCAGTGTATAGTAACAACTTATTCGTTACCTAAAACAAATCATACCCATGATTATTTTATAGTATTTATAGTTACTCGTATCACTATTAAACTGGGATAATTAAGACACATTCCGTAACATAGAGATCAACAATATATAGGTATTATAGAATTATTATTGGTATCTTGAAAATTAAGATACCTGTTTACTGTAACTGTTATAGATTGCACCGTTTGTTTATTTTATTTTTTATTTATTTATTTAAATCAGGCAACAAGGCCCATATTACAAATACCTTAATACTAACATACATATCAATATAAAACACACAATTACTGCGACGTGTTGCGCAATTTCGTGGTGTCAGGTAACCGACCGCGAAAACGTCGGAACTTGACTGCCTTCGGCCGAAATTCTTCCTTCCTTCCTCTGACCACAAAGGAATTATAATCCACGTCATGGCGAGACTCCAACCTCACGACCCTCAGGATGAATCCGGTCTTCACGCGCACATACTCCACTACTTCCTCCGCCTTAGTAGTGTAGTGCACCCGGGACGTGTAAAGCTGCGTCGAAGGTGTAGCAGGACGCAGCAGGTGATTTGGTCCAGTCGGTGCGGGACCGCACACGCACAGATTCCGACAAGTAGGCTTCTTCTTTTCCTCCACCTTGTCGCGTTGCGACTTCTTTTGAGTCGCAGGACGTGACTCTTGCAGGATAAAATACCAGTGTGCCCATTGTGTACGTTCCTATGTACACTGTATTCATCTAAAATGCTATTGATTTTCAATACTTACTCTAAACCAAGATGATTATCTGTTTTCTAATTCGGTGACCTAGACACTGTCAAAATGATTGATTGAATTTTCTATAAAATAAATCCCCAAGCGGAATCGCATACTACATACAGATATAGTGAATATAATATGTTTCCATTGGTAAAACACGGATCTCAATCGGAAGACGACGGGGCCCGAAGTGTCAATTAAGTATTGTATTAAATGAGTGACATGTTTATATTTATTAATATGAAACTACTATTTAGTGTCAAATGTCAAAATGAAAAATGACAGCATATGGCACTGTATAATATAAACCCTACGAAACCCTAAGAAAGTAAGAAACTAAGAAATACACTCATAGGTACTTTTATTATCATTCGTAAACGAAACACTCCTTATGTTAACATAAAATGCAGCAAAATAACGCATACGTGTTTTCAAATATTTACAATAATAAGACTTAGTACGCTACGCACTTACAACATTACCTACCTACTTATTAAAATATTAATATTATTATATTACCTTTTGAATGTTTAGATCAATATTTTCAACATTTTCCATTTCATAATCTGAGTTAGACGTGTCATCGTCAGTACTTTCATTGACGTGAATGACTATACTATCAATATGATCATCCACCGAGTGTTCTTGTGAACGATATTCATTTACACAATTAATAGAATGATCACAAACTTTCTTCCAATCATGTAATTTTTGTCTTCACTCAATTTCCTTAATGTAGTCATATTCATGTCTATGTTTTTTTGAAGTGAAAACTTCTTTAGCGGCGATGTGCACTTTTTTCGATACCTAACCTTTTATCTGGGACCATATGTTTTCAATTGGGTTGAAGTCGGGATGGTATGGCGGTAACCTTAACACTGTGTGTCCAGTCCATGTTGATGTAAATTGTCTATTGAATATTCTACACAGTCTTGTTTATGACGACAAATAATTTCATATAGTTGTACCTTGGTTAATGTTGGATCAAAGGGAATAGTATATTTTTCTTACCAGTTTATCATTAGCGGCTTTGCTGTATTAGAGTTGGGTGGGCGTTCCACATATTTATTGTGATAAGCAGCATTATCCACTAATAATACAGAATTTGGAGACAAGTTGGGAATAAGTTTATATTGTAACCATTTTTATCTTATCAGTATACTTGTACATAAGCAAAGCATCCGGTACAAGTCCTTTAGCACTACCTACTAAAGACGATGGCCTTTCAAAAATATTATTTAATTTAGAGCATTTTATTGCCATTTGAAACCATACGACCTAATAGCGCGACAAGGTCCTCGGCGGTGATAACATCTTACTGTTATTCCATTTATGGTCCAGTTACATTATTTATAAACACAGATAATATAAACGATACATTGAGAACACCAAACACGCCAATTAACCAATAACGCTTGTCAAGTTTACAGAACCGACGTATGGCAAAGATCTTCAGAGGTTAACCTTACGATTGTCAGCTTAGAGTGACATGAATCTCCAATACGTGCTAATTTCCCTGCGGTTACGCTAAATATCCAAGTTCCGTTTTCCGCGTGTTTGCTTCTTTTTGCCCGACTGCGGCAGGCCTTCGGGATAATGTTTTTAGCAGCCTATGTTTGTATTTGAAGAAGTGCTGAGAAGAGTAGAGAACAGGAAACATAAAAAACATAGAGACGTAAAATTATTTCAATATAAAAAAAAATTGTTAGCAGGCTGCTTAGTAACATTTACTGTTAATATAGGGTAGCGCATGACGAACAAAAAAAAAACAAGATTTTATTGTTCTGTTTTGTCGGCGTCATTGATTTATATACCCATGCCGAATCACAGTTTTCTAGCAGTAATGGTTACTGAGCTAAGCCGAGGACGGACGGACAGACGGACATGGCGAAACTATAATGGTTCCTTGTCGACTACGGAACCCTAAAAACGTCCATATTGTTAGTTTTTATGAATTTAATAATCTTAAAATAGCATACTTAAATGAAAGATTGATAGTTTCCGAGTACTTTCGTAATATTTATCTGTTACTAATGAAAGTAATGAAACAACCAATTATTTTCAATGTTGTCAAATACCCTATTGTGTCTATACATTTATTGCGACTAACTTTTTACCTTTTTTTTACAACTTTGTACCTTTTGGCGTCGAGACCCTAGGTCTGTGGGGTCCCAGTGCGCAAAAGTTATTTGCGGAACGTCTGGTTGACGTAACTGGTGACCGAAGAGCTGGCGGCTTTCTCGCGCAACGCATCAGCATTGCAATTCAGCGAGGAAATGCCGCCAGCATCCTCGGTACAATGCCTCGAGGGCCTTTTTTAGATTTAACTTAGTTTTAATTTAATTTAGGTAATGTCAGTTATCATCTTGTGTATACTTTTAGCGCTATTAAGTACCATGGACTAACAACCTTAAACTTTTTTCATGTTCAAAATGAATCTAGCCCAAATAGATTTTTGTCCAGTTTAAAAAAAGGTCCATATTTATACACGAGCAAAGCGAATATTGTCTAAAATAATTATATTAATATCAAAATTTTATATGAAAATTGTCAATTTTGCACAAAATCCATATACGACATATTTCCGATTGGTCATAATTTTGGAGGCAAGTGCATTCTATGTGAACGTATTTCTGTCAAGTAAGTATGTAAATTTAACTTTTAGCACGTAGTTACATTTAAGCATATTCAGGCTGGTCAATTTTCTATGTTGAGGATTTTCAAATTGACCAATAATTTTGAATGGTCAGTTCCATTTGTGCTGAATGACAATAAATCATTCATCTTTAAATTATCACTATCATCGAAATTCAAAATTTCGTCAGCAGACATTTCTGCTTAGTAAACATTTATCGTAAGTACTTACTAGAGACGTAGAAAAGTCACACATACACGTCACGGCTATCAAACATCATTTTTGGTTAGACTCGTAATCCGCAAAGACCGTGTATGTGATAGAAACATTAATTACACGCGGTAACCTATCTGAATCACTGTTTTCCAACTGAATCTTTTGTCCTCATTTGTATTTCTTGAAATCTTTGATCCCTCCCTATTTTGAAATGATTTAATACCTATATGGACAGTCTTGAAGCCGTGACATTTTCAGGATTATTATAAAACAAACCGCGATTAAATTACATTGCGATAGGATACCATTCCATGGACATGGTTACCTACCGGAATCACTAAATTTCATTTCCCAGATGTATAGTTTGTTCGAATTTTCATTTCGGTAAAAAGCCGTTTTACAACGGATTTTTTTTGTTACAAGTAAGTATGTAGTTGTGGGTATCCTGCTGTTTCGGCAAAATATTTTTCGCCAAATTTCACTTCGCACAAAACTTATGGCAGTAGTTTCATTTCCCAAACGAACAAATAGCACATTTTTGTTTCGCATTTTGTTCATTTGGTCAAAATATCATCTGGCATCATTTTGCTTTGTCAAGTGTTATTAAGACAAAAGTTTATTAAGCAAACACTTTGTTTGGGCTAATATTGTTTTCCAAACAAAACATTTGTTCGAATTTTCATTTCGCACACTTCACACAGCATAACTGGCAAATATTTGAATAATTATTGTTTTATGTAATTTTATTTCATGACCAGATCATTCCAATTTTTATTATTTCATAGAATAACTGTTCAGGGAATATTATTTGGCAAATGATTCATTTTGTATGAATTTTAAATGGCAGAATAACAAAACAACGAATTTCATTTGTTCGAAATTTTATTACATTACAAAAACAAACAACAACTGATTACAGGGGTTTAACTAGATAAGGGTAGCCAAAAAACGGGGGCTCGGGGGGCAAGGAAAGAAAGAAAGAAAGAAAGAAAACATTTATTCGTGGACAAAACAATTTCATTTGTTTGCAAGGCCGCCCGCAGTAAAAAAACAAACAACCGTAACAATTGTATTATAAGTAGGTTAGGTTAGGGTTCACTCGTGTCCCTCAGAGCGACTGAGTATGCCAACTATTTTAATTTTAAATAATAATCCTTGTAAGTAATAATTTGTATGCTAATTACAAAAGTACCGGCTTAGCAAAATATGTAATCTCACTCAAATACTTTCGTATGCACTAGACAATTAGGATATAAATCGTATGCCATGCAATAATTTGGAAAAATAATGTTATGCCAAATAATACGTTTGACCAAATGAAACTTGACTATATAAAACTTTGCCAAACAATAATTTGCGAAGTAATATTTTGCCATAGATGATGCCAAGTGATAAAATGCGAAACAATAATTTGACTAGTGATTTTTTGCCAAATGAACATTTGGGAAACATTTTTTGGGAAGTGACTTTGGGAAATATTTTTTGCCCATACAATAGAGAACCGTAGTTGTGAGGATTATTACAAAACCAACTTGACCTAACTTACTATGTTCGACACGGTAAATAAATAAAAAAACAAAAGCATTGGTCTTTGAGCCCAACCAGAGGAAAGAGGAATTTGTATTTTTTTAGGCTGCGGATTCTTATACATGTCATAACGCGGCGGACTTGCGTGCTCTACTTCGTATTAAACACGATTAATAGATTCGCGAGCTGGTTCAGTGAGCGTTACTTGTGTGGCCCACATTTTGAGAAAGTAAACAGATACAGCTTGAATTCGATAAGAAAAGTCCAACAATGTAATGTACTTTAGGGACAATACCCTTTGTTCCTATTTCGGGAGTACCTTTGCTATTTATATTTTACCTACTACAGTCGCCCGCGGCGAAAGTTTTTTTTATCGGATGAGAACTCGGATATTTCCCCTTATTTACTTATAGTATGGCATACAAAATCTACATCATTAGATTTAAGGTAAGCAACTGCAACCGTCAAGAGAATGTTGAAATCAGCTGTATTCCCGCTAGATTCGGTGATCTGGACAGCCCCAGCGGAATTCTGCTGACTCGCACATCCCCATTTGCACTAAACTTCCCCTTACATACAAAATTAAAAAATATTACCTCTTTATGATAATAGTATAGATGCATTCGAATTCCCCCCGCACGGTAAGCACGTCAACGTTTGTGCTTCTAAAAATATATTTTTTCTGGAAATCATCGTGCAATATGGAACATCTCGTGAAATTGCGTACAGCTCGAACACTAGCTCAACAGCGCGAATAAACGCCTTCATATTATACAATTAAATATAACATATTCCAGATTCACCAAAGGAACAATGAAACCAAGGTTTCCGTCAGTGACTCGATTGTAGAAATCATTAACATGTGTGTAACTACATACACGCATTTATTTACGTTCACCTTGGAGTCAATAAGACGTGCTGCTTTAACTATCAAATACATCAAGTATTACAGCATTCTTATCAGAAAAGCAACAATTAGAGTTGACAAAGCGCGGTGACGGTGATATTGATACGGATTAGAGATACCGATATGCAACATGCACGTGGTGAGAGCTATCAGCTCGAGCTGCGTGAGTTGCGCAGACGCCGGCCGCGAGGTGACCAGTAACCAGTACTCAAACTACTCGACCGGCAGGTATTGGGTTAACGGAGATAAGAGGTTGTGCATGTTTTTTTCGCGCGAGTGCGGTAACCGTGCGGCGTCGGCGCCACGACGTAGCCGTCCATCCATTCGCTCCTCCGCCGGCACGCGCGCCTGGCGGTCGTCCCACGTCGCCACGCGATATTATAACCACCAATGTTTATATGCCAAAATCGTTGCAGGCCACCGACAAGCATAACCAAATAAATTAGTACAAGGAAATAGCAAGAAAAAAAATTCAAAATGGACAAGGATCACGCATTGGAGGAGATGATGGGAAAACTCGGTAAGTGTTGAACATATGGGTCATAAGTTTACTTTTTCTTTCAAAAAGTTCGGTGCGGATTTACTTTTATCAATTTAATGAATGGTTATGGTGACAAAGCTAGATAACTAATTATGTAGGACGTTGTGGACCGCTGCGGTTGTGAAACACTTCGTATGTGGTCTGAGTAATTTGATGCATTAATGCGTGTCGTAAACGGTTCATTTAAATGTTAAAGCGCAACTTGGACTAGTGCGGGTTGCGCCTGATTACCATTTAAAAAAGATATCCATACAAGTTTCTATCAAAAAAATTTTTTGAGACATCTTTCTTTACCGACTGAACTTTTATGTTGCTCACTCGTCCATTACTAATCTCTAGTTTGCCGAATTGAGTGTAGTTTAAATGTTTCTATAGCGAGCTTCTTTTCTATGTCCATTATCAGACAGTGTCCCTAATTAAGTTATTGCCTTTCAATTGGACTCCGTGAAATCGCTCATATTTGACTTGTAGGACATGTTAAGAGTAGATCATACGAGGTTTAGTTAAAAAAAAGCTTAGGAAAGAATACACGAATGCTTCCACCGTAGTACACGAAAATATACTAAAAAATATTAAATCGTTTGTGTTTATTAAATAAACAAATACGATAATATTACATCTATTAGCATTCGTTTGCGTAATTGACCTCTTTCCATAAACTCCTCTCTGAAACTTGTAGTACTACGGCGTGATATGGATGATGAAACATTGAAACAGATATTTTTGTAACAAGAATAAAAAGTATGTGTTCAATGAACTGGAAGATTACCAATGACGTGCTACACAACGCGTTATCACCCAGGGAATGGAATGATTTGATTACAATAAATAATTTATGCTTCGCTATAAATGGATGCAGAATAAATGACAGAGGTAACACTGAATACTAATTTGCGACATCAGGGATGTTTGAATAGCTTTTGTTTCAGCTCACGCGGTCCTACGATTTTCTATTTTTTTTTATCGGTAAATATTTCCTAATGCTGCATCTTTTATTGGTTTTAAGAATGTTAATTGACGGATAAAATTCCTAAAAAACAATTAACCGGTTTCCATCTGCCACACGCAATAATATAATGTATAATACTTCTACTTTTTACGTCATCAATAGCTTTTTAATGAATTAGTATAATCAATGTCTCTCGGCTGACGCAGTAATTGAGCACAAGGATATAATCATATATTTAATATTATTTGTGTTCCAATAACAATGTAATACTTAATCATACATTTAGCGCAAAAGTGGCGTTTTCGCTAGAAATATTGTAGGATAAATAATTACGTTAATGTGACCTACATTTATGGAACGGAACACCATACTATGTTACTATTTGTAAGTTGATTTGATTATTTAAAAAAAAAGTACCTATTTTACAAGCACATTGCAAATGAGCAATTAACCATGGACTGGAATCTTTGGTTTAATACGTAGGCAACTATAGGTACTTACGATGTCTCATAAGAAAGCTCGTTTTCTTATTACTGCCCATAACTAGGTACCTGCTCTTGAGTGTCATTGCTTTCACATACTTTACTTCTGTCCATTTTGTATGTAACCTAAAAGCATTTTTGGCCTTGAAATAAAACAACAGTTTTACCAAGTAAGTGGATACATTATTTATTATGCTTGCAACTGAACAGGTGGAGGTACGTAACCTATATATTTAAACCTCATCAAACACTTGTTTTGTGACTGATAAGGTATTTTAAAGCAGATTTCTCATCGGCTAGGTGATAGGCACGGATTTAATTGAAAAAAACATTACAATCGGTAAGTAAGTATGTACCTACCTAATGAAAATTTACGCTTTAGCTTGCCTCGATCAGCTCATCGGTAGAAATCCTCTATTAAAGTGTACAAGTCGTTAATTGAATCAGACCTCCATTAAACCGCAATGTCCAGGGCAGTTAGCAGATAAATTTCATTTTATTTGTATTGAGACCGGTATGGCATTGAAAACTGGAGGGCGTGCGAGACTTACGTATGAACAAACAAAATGACGAATTGTCACGAGTGCTGAGAACTAAAAAATGTGCGGGAAAGAAACATAAATATATTTACATTTCGTATTTATATTTAGACACAACCTCGTGCGAGTTACATATGAATTAAGGCGGTGCATTTGAAATTATCGCGTGCTTTGAAACGCCGTTCTGACTAGATTAAGAAACAATAACGTCTGATTTTCAGATATATGATTCTTGACTATATGATTGTTCATCGGATTTTATCGATACATGATTGCTTTAAATTTCCTCGATAGAAAAAATTCCAAAGTTGGGTCTGTATTTTCCTTTTTTTACTCAGCCTACTCAAACGAAACATTATATTTTACGACACAATCAAGTTAATACTATAGTATTTTATCTTATCTAAAAGCTCATTTTATGAAATTTTAATAAAACTTCACTAAGTTAGGTATTTATCAAAATTTGTCCAAAACAGCGATTCCCGAAGATTCCATCTCTTTTTCTCGTGGGTGGAAGGCATCAGCGTGTCTCTGTCTAGGGGGCGTGTACGACTCAAATCAAGGCATCCCCTTAAGCGCTGTCTCATTTTTTACGAATTCGAAGTTTATAGGTACAGCTTTTGTTGTTATTGATGCCAGGTTAATTAAAACTGCATGATTTGAAAATAATAAAGAGCGTACATGTCTATACAGAGATTCGTGCTTGTGGTATGTAAGAGGAATATCAAGACATTTATTTCGTCAGATCTCTTTTAGTGGAAAACATAACTTACTTTTAATGTACTCAACAACTGAAGGATGATGATTCCTTGATAAGACACAAAATGTAAAAATGGAAGCCAGAGTTGACTTGGTAGATGTAGAATTAGAGCGAGGTTGGTAGAGTTAGGCAGTGTGGAGATGGTTTTACACGCGATCTCATATCTTTTTACAAGCTTTTATTTAGTTTAATTAAAGCTAAAAGTAACACGAGCTAGGGGTCTTGGCAATTACTTTAGGTACCTACTTACATGAAATATTTGTAACCGACTTTAGAAAGCAGAAGCACACTTGACGCGGGTTGGGTAGGTAATGATGATCCTTAGATCTTTAGTAGGTATAGGTACTATTCTGCCGCCTTGAGGAGAAAAATCACAAGTGACAAAAATTAAGTTTGGAGATAAATCCAAAAAACTTTATACTTCCGTTCAATTGGTTTTATTTCAAAGTACCTACAAAGCTGAAACTTATGTTTATAATTAAAGATAGTTAAATTTTAATGCAACTTCATTTTGTTAAAAATCTTTTTATTTGAATTAGATATTACTTAAGTAAAAAAAGCTGCTTCTTAAAAAACTTAGTAGAAAAAATCATTTCGGAAAGTTATGACTTTTCTACTTCGAACAGGAAGTAAACTTAAGTTTAATAACTTTAGTAGGATATCCAAACCCGTGTGATATAGAAAAATCATTCTTTTTCCCCGAGTCCGAGACTGTTAAAAACTCAATTTGTCAAAAATTTACTCTTATGGTTTTCTTTCTTAAGTATTACCGAAATACTTTCCTAAATAACTACAAGTATAGGTACGTGTATTTGACCCTCTCTGTTCGTCATAACAAAACCTGTCCAAGGTTGGATTACGCCCACATTTGCTTTATTTTGAATGTATGTATTTTGAGTCTAAGTGGTTCTGGCAACTAGGGTGGAGTGCTAACATTTTGGAGGTGTGTTCGGACATAAGTTGTGTACAAAATGAAAGATCACGTCAGATACAATATTTTTAGCGTTGACGACAATGTTCAAGCAGTAGGCACCTGTCTACGTAGTAGTCCACTTTAAATAATACCGTCTGGCATTATTCTGTGCATCGTGAGTATCTTCAATTTTCTTTAGATAGGTACCTATGTATGACGCTGATTTCATATAATGACTAAAGTAAATGTCCCGTTCGTCACTGCCCCGATAGTTGACAATCAATTTTAATTCACAGAGGTGAAATACTAGGCGTTCATTATTGGAATTAGGTAACTACCTTATTTAAAAGCGATTAGTCGTTTTTTTCGTAATGTCAGTTCGGCTTCTCACACAAAATGTTACAGTTTTGAGAAATAACATAAATATTTAGTCAAAATTCAGCGACTGACCCCGTGTGAAATAAAAGGTCTCACTCAATTACACCATACCATGAAAAATACCTTTAATCAATTAAACAAAAATCTTTTCTGCTGATTTTAATTCTACAGTGTAACGTGATTTACTCGTAGGTACATGTATTTATACATAAAACAATTAGTCTATCGTCAAGCACATTTATTGCAAATAAAGACCTACTCTGCTTACTATTTATTTAATCGTATGGCATACATTATTTTGGCCTTTAAAGTTTGTCACTCTTTAAGTACCACCCACCACCCAGGGGACACGTGCAGGGTTGTGGTAGGTCGCTCCTGCGGATACGATTAACAGTTGTCCCCCCTTTGTCAAGTGAGTGGGCAACTCGACTGTTAGAAGTACTTCAGCCGCCCAAAGGCATCTAACTCGGCTTGACGACTACGGTCATAGCAGCCGGGATCAACTGCTTAGCGTGCCTTCCAAAGCACGGAAACGCTAATTTATATTAACCACTCAAACATCAGGCGGTCACCCATCCAGAGACTGACCGCTGCTGCCATCTTTGCTTAACCTGCGAAATCGATTCCGACTCGCAGGCGCCGCTAGGCTACGAGCGCTTCTTTACTTACTTACTTACTAGATCGTAATCTTTAAATCACCGCCGATAAATGTAGCATGATTACGTTTGATGCCATTAACGTACCAATTAACTCGCCAATAGTGGAATGAAAAGAATAAGTAGGCAATGTTACGCAACTTGTTACCATCTGACTTTACTATAAGTAGTTTTTACTGAAAAATAATAATAAA
The DNA here is from genome assembly GCA_947049275.1 of Epinotia bilunana. NCBI lineage: Eukaryota > Metazoa > Arthropoda > Insecta > Lepidoptera > Tortricidae > Epinotia > Epinotia bilunana. Next base: position 8,668,789 of record OX346263.1, on the reverse strand, counting down.
GGTGTACTATGGCATTCTGTTGAAACCATTCGATGATTTTTGAAAGACTAAAACACTATTTCAGATATTTTTCAGTCGATATGTAGCAAATTGTTGCAATCCAATCAACGACAAGGATCAAGTGAATTCTTAAATTATCATTTCAAGTAATTGAGCCATAAGACAATAGGTATATTCCTAGGTACTACTTTATCATGGGCGTCAATGATTAAACGTGATTTCTATGTTTATTTCAATAATATTACGTCTGATGACACCGTTAGGTCGTTACCTACTAATGCTTTATTATTAGGTAGATTAGATATACCTGAGTTAATAGCTTGTAATTATCAATTAAACTCAATGAAAACAGCAGCAATTATAGTTATTTATTACGTAGTAGGTAGAGAACAGAGACAAGACAATGCCAAGCTCATCAAGAACGTGTATTTAGTATCTAACTGAATTTATGAACAAATTGTATGAAAGAGTGAAGTTGATTGGGTAAACGACGTAGACTGCCTGAACCGGACTTAGTCACAATTGGCGTAAACGTTCATTGCACTACGACCGGGCCAATTTGCAATGTACCTAAGTTTTATATTCGAAAAAGTAATGAATTACAAAAAAATTCAAAATTTGTCCGTCCTCGTCATCCTAGGTACAGCAAAAATATTTCTGATCTACTATTTCACGGATCTTGTATAAGTGATATTTCATTGTCGTTACGAAAACACTTAAGAAGGGACAACTGAAGTGCCATAGGTACCTAATTATGATCAAGGTTAATTATTGGAGTAAATTTCATTATGAACTTATCCTTAGTAGTTTAGTATGGCTATACCTACCATCATTGAAAAAATTGTTACCTACCTATTTACCTAATATGAAATTCATATATTTTCATTTTCGAATACAATATGTTTTCAGGACACAGTGTTGGCTTTTATAAAGTTTGTAGACCTTGTAATCGTGAACCATAGTGGCAACAATATGTATCGATTATTTATTTATCGTGAGCTAACATTTGTGTCAATAGTAAATGCGTGACGTACTTACAGTCCGTTAGCACTTAAAATATGACTCGTGTCTGTGTTTGGGTGTATTTCGTTTATTTGTACACGTTCTTATCTTCTTATGCCAAAATGATCGATTTCACACGAATCCGATTTTAAGTGTTCACGGATTTCGGAAAAAAATACCAATATGTATCTGGCATATAAGTTCGAGTAATAAACCAATTTAAATCGGGTCGGGTCGGGGTAAATGCACTTGTTTAACACATTCACTGCCAACTGTTTCGTAGCGCTACGGTCCTAGCGATATGCCGTGGTTTTCCCGCTAAGTAGTGTAAACCACCTACGAATAGAGCAAGTAAGTTCCTGGCAGTGAAAGTGTTGGGTATGTGAGAATAAAATATGTTTTAACAGTATATCTATTGCGCGAAGTAAGTTGTTACGAGTTATCAGTGAAGTTGGCCTTATGGTCATTAAACTTATCTTGAATAGTGCGAAGTGAGTGCAAAACATCAATGTACTTAATAATGCATTGATTAGGTGCATATTTTACAGTATCGAATATCATCACGTGATTGGAGATTGGTTCAAGTTCGCGTAAAGGAATTATTTATTTATTTTAAACTTTATTTCACAAAACAAATGAATACAAAAGATGGTCTTAATGCTTCAAGGCATTCTCGATTAGACAATCATAGGGCAAAACAGAGATGCAGATGAGAAAAAAGAGACAGAATAACAAACCAAAATCTTTACATACGACATAGAAGTAACATTAAATACATTCATATCTTAGACAATACAAATGTTGTTGGTTCAGAATATAATAAACGTCCCAGTGCCCTATCCCGCGGCTTTGCTTGCATTCTTTTTAATACCTACGCGGGCGGATACCCGCAGGCAGCTAGCCTTTTTAGGGTTCCGTAGTCGACTAGGAACCCTTATAGTTTCGCTTTGTCTGTCCGTCCGTCCGCGGATAATCTCAGTAACCGTTAGCACTAGAAAGCTGAAATTTGGTACTAATATGTATATCAATCACGCCGACAAAGTGGTAAAATAAAAAGCGTTTTTTTATTATTAGGTTACCTCCCCTATATGTAACGTTGGGAGTGTTTTTTTTTCATTTCAACCCTAACGTGTGATATATTGTTGGATAGGTATTTAAAAATGAATAGGGGTTTGCAAAAATCATTTTTCGATAATGTTAATATTTTCGGAGAAAATCGCTCCAGAAGTAAAAAAAATGTCCCCCCCCCTCTAACTTATGAACCATAAGTTTTAAAAATATGAATAAATCTCAAAAGTAGAAAATTATTTTGAACTTGATAGGTTGAATAGTTTTTGAAAAAAATTACAAAATAATTTCTGAACTAAGTTTGTAATTTAACCGTATTTAAGCAGGTGTTTATTGTACCTGGTATTTCTACAAAATCACAATGAAATGACGTGCTTTCAAATAAAGTAAAAAAACGGTGAAAATCGGTTCACGCAATAAAGAATTATCCCATAAAAATCATCTTCCATACTTTAAGCTCGCGCGCAATAGTTTACTTATTTGCCGATAGATGTCGCTGTACGCGGAACGCTCACATTGTACATGGCGCGATTTTTCCTGATTTAATGGGGTCGGAGCAGGTGCGCCCATACATTAGGTCGAAAATTTGTCGTGCTCGAATTGTCTTAGTTGTCTTTGGTCGTTCGTTGTCTAATAATAAAATTGTTCGCTAAGTATTGCTTGTATTGTGTCTGTCTATAATACATGGTCGATTTGATTTGGGAATTTGAACTCTCTTGCTCATACATTCGGTTCACGGAACGGGCTACGGAACCCTACACTGAGCGTGGCCCGACACGCTCTTGGCCGGTTTATATAATTTAAGGCCTCCACACACCGGTCGCGGTTGCGGGTCGGGCGCGGGCCCGCTCAAGTTGTAAAACATTGAAACTACACTTCAAACACACATCGAACGCGGGCCCGCGGAGCAACAACTCCTGCAGCGCGGCCGCGGGTCGGGCGCGGCGCGGGTCGGGCGATTGATATCTCACTCACTACCAACGAATTTATAACTCTATCACTATATCTATGACACCGTAGCGCGGGCCCGCGTTGCTACCGCGGCGGGCCCGCGCTACTGTGTGATAGAGACGCCGCTCGCCTGCGGTGTGAATATACCGCTTCAACCGCGCCCGACCCGCGCCGCGCCCGCCCCGCGCCGCGCACGACCCGCGTTCGATGTGTGGAGGCCTTAAATAGAACGAACAGTCTTCAGTTAAGTAATTTACAAATGGATCTGTTGAACAGCTGTGTCGTGCTCTAGGTAGAGTCGTCTAAAAGATCTAATATTTCACGATGGTCAAATTTTATTTTGGGAGGTCGGTACTAGGTACCTATCGGAAGTGTTAATTGCGTCTACATACCAGAGAGCAGACGGTTATATTTCATAGACAAAATCATAATCGAGTATCTAATCGTGTAATAGTGATGGATGACATCCTAATCATGTCTTATCTCATCTTAATCTTTGATGATAATTAAGTAAACTTCTATTTTGACATTGTAGCGATATTTTAATTTTGGTCCCGGTAAAATTATGTACTTACCGTTCTAGAAATTATTTTACTAGAGACATTATCTATAATGCAATTGTTATAGGAATAAATTGAGTGATTGCAGTCCCTTTCCAGTCTCTATCGGTTGGTGTGTGTAATGCATTGACCTTAAGTGTTGGAAGACGTGTCATGCTCTAGTTACGTACGTATACTTACATAAAGTGGGATAATAATAATAATAATAATATTAGAGTGGGATATTTTACGAAATAAGACATTCCACTGCACGACAAGTCCGACTTAATGCCGCATAATAATAATGAATAGAAAAAAAGGCGCGCGAGCGTAAGTGGAAGAGCAACTCCCTCTTGACCTTCAAATTTCGTAGACCTCTTAGTATAATTCAGATATCTCGCGTACTCCATGTACTTACCTTTTCTAGAGAAAAAAATACTATCAGCTAACAGCTAACTACGCAAGTAGGTAGGTATTTAATATTTATCGATGTGTTGTCGTGTGAAGATACTTAGGTGGAAAAAGAAAAAGGTCAATTAAGGTTAGCTCCTATGCTATTGTTCTGTATACAGTAAACTCAATACAAACAATTTACTGTATTCATTGACATGATAAATATTCTTATTATAACCATCGGTATGCGGCTTATAGTGCGCTGATCATGAAGTATTACGCGTTCGCGCAAACAATAGTGAAACAATTTCGCGTGTTAAGGTGCTGCCACACCGAGGTTATAAAATGTTCTATAACATAGTGTATAGTTGAGATTTTCTGAACTGGACTGATCTTCTTATCTTCAGAATAATATCATTCAAGTCTAACAATACGACTTTGTCGTCGGACGCGTGCCATTTTTTGCAAGGAAAAGGTTAGCGCCACATAAAATGTTCATTGTATAGTGAACTCTATCGTCTTATTAAATAGATTCAAAATGGACTAAAAGATTAAAAAAAAACTCGCTCCCAGCGAGACAGGTTCAAGGCGCTGTGTGTGGTGTTTTATCTCGTAGCTAACTTGGAATCTATTCTAAAAGAAGGTAGAGTTCATTATTCAATGAACATTTTACGTGGCGGTAACATTTTTTTGCAAAATTGGCACGCGCTGGCAGCAAACAAAGGCTATTCATGAGCTCAGTACAATGGCCATTCATGAGCTCAGTTCAAATAATCTAAACTATAACAAGGATAACGCTATGTAACACTAAGATGTTGAAAAAGAATGTTATGTTATCAACATGTTATGTAACATTTTATAACCTCGGTGTGGCATCACCTTTATGCGCAAGTCCTTGAGAACATGCGACGCGACCGGACGATAATTACCCATTTTCTGTACCACTTGCGTCACTCAGGTAGGACCATCAGTAATCATGACATTGGCATCGCTTCAAAAACTGCTACAATTGAAGTGAATTGTAATTATACCCTACTTGAAAAAAATTGCGTATTTCAAAAGGGTGAAACAAGTAGGTACCCTTTTCATCAGAACTATCAGCTTATTTTGGTTCCACTGATTGTCACTTTCATAGATGAGAAGGAATGGTCTACTACAGACCTCCACTTAAATTTTAAAACTTAACCCTCAGCACGCACTGGGCCAGCGTGGGGACAGCTGCCCGTTCCCCCTCAACCATGAGAGGAGGCCTGTGCCTGTGCCCAGGAGTGGGACGTATATAGGCTAATTAATTATTATTTTAACTTGGCAGCAATACTTACCTTCATGTTTCGATGTTGTGACTATGAAAGGAAAATTTTACTTATATAATCTAATTTCATAATCAGTCTTTCCTCTTGCTGAATTTTTTTGATTCGAACTGAATGCCTTTCCGTATTGAATTTCAGGAGATTTCGGGCGGTACCAGTGTTTCCAGTTCATACTGCACATCCTGGCGGCCATGACAGCCGGGATGCACATGCTGTCACTCGTTACCGTCGCTGCAGTGCCTGAACACAGGTATGAATGTCGACATCGGCTTTACTTACCTACTCATAAACTCACACCCACACAGAAGCTTAAAATACACTGACCCCGCATTTACGCAGTGATGCGTCTTACGCGTCGAGATTTTAACGCATAATTAAAGTAGTATCCAATTGGGCTGTGTGAAAATCACAATAGTACATTGTGATACAAGTGGGGTATGTTGATAAATACATCACAGGCGGAATTATCACGAGAGCCGCAGGTGGGCCTGATAAGAGAGCCGAGGATGTAATTATCAGAGCTCACGCGTTTCATACGACGTTTTTCACATTTTGCGAGGAAAAAATCCTTTTCATAAGATGAAAATTTTATAGGCCTGCCAAGTTATTTTCTTAACTTATTGATGACAATAGGTTTTTACTCACATGTTATACATCGCCAAGAATTTCCAGTGGCGTCCATTCTTTTAATCACTTTTCTAGTCACCACGAGTCAACATTTTTGTTAATAACCAAACACGCATTAACAATGTTTACAAATATCTGTGAAATAACCTATAATGGCGCGCAACAGTTTTTTTTCCTGAAGTTTGCGCAGTGCGCGCGGTTTAGATGAAATCTCTAAACAGCCAATACAAAATAAAATAAATATTTTCGTTTTAAAATGTTACTCATGTAAAATGTTATCAAAAATGTATAGTTTTACTAGATTAAACGTTTCTATCCATTTCCAAAAAGAAATAGTCAATCAATTAACAAAAAGGATTTAATTTATTTAGTCGAGTAAGAATCCATTTGCCAAAAATTAAAAAAAAAAGCTGTACATTCTGTACAACCCGGTTAATTTGGTGCTAACGTGACTTAATCGGGATATAAGCATAGCACACAATGTCGTAATGTTATAAAACACGCGTGTTTAATATCCAGGATTATGAGCCTAAAAGCGACACAATAAGAGGTACGGTACGAGCAATTGTGTTGAAAAAAGTATTAAAGTATCGTGTAATTTGCGAGTTTAATGCAACCCAACTATTTCATCACGTTAAAACCTCGATGTGTAATACGTGCAACTTTGTAATTGTTATCCATCAACATATTTGTAGTTTCGATGTGGTCGATCCAATATCTTAATGACGCATATGAGATCACTTCACTTTCAATTGTCGTGATGCTCATTGCCAACCCGCCCCTGCGAGATGTTCATTGCCAACCCGGCGATTGCAATTCTTAATCCCAATTTATTCAAAAGTAGTGGGAATCCAGAACAAAAGATTGTTATGATCGAGGCGGTATGTCATTAATTAACAGTCATTTAGACAGATTAGAAATAAAGAATAAATAACTCTGTGCGAGTAATAGGTAATGTAATAAAATAATTACAGTAAAGCTCTTTAATTTTTACTTTTATTTTTTTATATTGAGGTAAATATGTTCATCTCTACTACCGTCTGTTTTCTCTCATCCATGAGAGGAGGTCTGTGCCCAGCAGTGGGACTTATACATATAGGCTGATTCATTCATTCATTCATGTCCATCTCATCTCACCATTACTCTGCAGCGAAAATGCTACAAAAATTACGATTGTTGACATTAGGTAGATAAACACGAGCGATTATGAACATGAACAACTAAAATTAGATTTTAATCTAGTGAATTGAACTAATCTCTCTCATTTTCTCACGCAACACAGCAAGACTATATACAACAATATAAGCATGTGCATGAACCGATTACTTTTGATTGCAAACTTTTATTGGAACCTTCGGCTAATGGGTATTTTAAGTTACTCTGTTTATATTACGAATTGTAATTTTCTAAATCCTTTATTTCAGAAGTATGATGTTTATTTTAAATATAAATAGTTGTAAAATATCGTTGGGCTCTATCGCAGGTTTTGGTTGAATGATGGTTATTGTACAAAGTTGTCGTGATATGAATATTAAAATATGCAAACTATAAATAAACAAAACTAGAAATCGTCGGATTATGATGTGTATATTATTGATTAGGTGCGGGAGTGGGCCTTTTAACCATATGCTTAAAATTGAACACAATTTAATGTCGTTTTGCTTGATTCTGGTACGAGGGGTTCAAATGGATTGGTATTTCTCAATGAAGCACGGAGTGAACTATTGGTGCTGTTATTCTCCAACAATCAGACGTAAGTACAGACTTTTGTATCATACATTTACTTGCATTTATTTCTTCATAGTATCTTTATCACCCTATCCTATCAGATTATTTACTTATGAATAACTATAGGTTGTGAGCTAATCCACGTAAGTATAAGCTTTAATATGAATGATGGTATAGATTCCGCTCCTAACACTAATGCTTAAACTAATAAATAGTTTTCAATAACAATTGCGCTTACTATATTTGGTGCTGGTATGTAACTATTAGCGAAGGGCATGGCATTGATGGTGAAAATATGTTCAATAATTTATATAACGATTAACAACATCGAGTCAACCAGACGAAACTCGTCATAATTGTTAAATTGCACTAAAATAAGCGTCACGCACTCGCTCGATTACAACAGAAATTATAACAAACAAAAAAGCTTCGCGACATATGAATCTACTAGTCCACACCAAGTCACCTAGTCTGTTAACGTTTGCACAATTGTAACTAATAAGTAGTTAATCATTCACAAACCAATAAATGTTATAACAATTTCAGGTGTGCAGTGCAACAGGAACTTGCTGCAAATTTTACTGCACCGTGGAATTATTCTCAATTTTTAAGCGACATACCATTGGATGAGCATAGTAAACCGAAATCATGCAAGATGCATGGTGAGAACGAAACTACCGTAGACTGTGAAAAATGGGTGTACAACACGAAGTATTACACATCATCCCGAGGCATCGAATGGGACTTCGTGTGCAGCCGGCGGTGGATGGGGGCAACTGCGCAAACCGCCTACATGTTCGGAGTCGTCGTAGGCTCCCTCGTGCTGGGCAGGTTGTGTGACAAATTCGGTAGAAAAACCGTATTTGTATCTGCGGGAGTATCGCAACTAGTCTTCGGTGTCGCTGTAGCATTTACTACTGAATACTACACTTTCGTGGTCGTCCGGTTCCTATACGGTATCTTCGGGTCAGGATCTTACATCGCTGGATTTGTGTTAACTATGGAGCTAGTTGGACCATCTAAACGCACAATCTGCGGTGTTACATTCCAAATAATGTTTGCTGTTGGAATAATGCTCCTGCCCGCATGGGGATATTTTATCGACAATAGATTTTATCTGCAAATCATTTACGGACTGCACGCAGCAATTTTACTCCCGCACTGGTTTGTGATGGATGAATCTCCGAGGTGGCTCTGGGCCCAGGGCAGGGCTCGGGAATCCGTTGCTATTGTAGAGAAGGCGCTCAAAATTAATAGATCCATTGAAACTGTAGACACGCCTCAGCTAGTCTCTCACTGTAAAGCGACGTGTGCTAAATACACTGACGAACACTCGGCAGGAACATCTGATCTGTTCAAGACTCGAAACATGCTAAAAAAATCTTTAATTATTTGTGGATGCTGGTTTGCTAATTCCATTGTATATTACGGTCTTTCTCTTAACACTGGTAAACTAAATGGAAACCCATATTTCCTCACGTTTCTGATGGGAGTAGTCGAACTGCCTAGTTACGTCATCATAGTGTACTTTTTGGATAGAGTCGGTCATAGAGCGCTCATTAGCACCATGATGTTGCTAGGCGGAATTTCGTGCCTCATTGTAGTCGCTCTACCTCACGGGTCCACATCAACGACCGGTGTCGTTATGCTGGGAAAACTGTTTATTTCGGGTTCATACTCCATCATCTATAAGTACTCGGCTGAACTGTTCCCGACCGTGGTTCGGAGCTCTGGAGTGGGTCTCGGCAGCATGTGCGCGAGTGTATCAGGCGCTTTAACTCCTTTAATTTCTCTACTGGACACGTTGAATCCGAAAATCCCGACTATACTATTTGGGTTCTTGGCTCTGCTGTCTGGAGTTTCAACGTTCTTTTTGCCGGAAACTACAGGGCGGAACCTGCCGCAGTCGCTGGAGGACGGCGAGCGGTTCGGTGTCGGCGACTCGTGCTTTACTAACTGCAGCGGCAGGCGGTTGAGCGTAGCCTCCGCCCATTTACCGGAAACTATGGTTCCCCTTGAAAACATGGAGAAGAACTAATCATTTGTAAAAACTGATTCTAAATTAACTCGAATAAAATAAAAGTACCTTGCCGCAACGCTGTCTAAACCTTAGTTAAGCTTATTTTTAAGATTTTCAGTCTTTATCGTTTTGTTGTTTGACTTGGTTTCCTAAGAACTAATATTATTGCTATCAGTTGTCACGTATTATTTTGCTACGCTAAAAATTAATACATATTTTAAGCTAACTAACAAACCTTACAGTATCAAATTCTATGGGTGAAGTATTTTATTACGTTTACATCACTGTAGTCATTTTACATTAGAATTAGATATTATTAATATTATCTAGTCAATGTTAAGATACTTTCATTGCCGATTACTTTATACATTAACTAATTATGTTTGTGGATATCAGTGTTTGTGGCAGTATTTACCTCTAAATACCTAATACAGTGCATTTATTTGAATTGAACGGCCGATTTAAGGAAAATAATAACAGCTTAACCAGTGCTAGTAACATTTAAATAGCGTAAGAACCTGATTCCGTGTAATTTATGTAAAAGTAGAGTGAATTTGTGTGCGTTCTAAACTTTTCAGTTTGTTTAAAATCTTTCTTAAAGTACCTTTAATTTAAATAGACGGTACTTACTACACACCTACGCTACTCAACTAAATGTTATAATTGTTATTATTTCTTTATCGTTCGATGTTATCTTTGTTAATATTGTGTGTATCATCGAATTTAAGAACACGTTTCCATTACATCCAAGATTATGCATTTTATTGATAGATAGTTATTGAGTTTGACTTTAAATAATGTACATTTTATTTATTCTAGAGACGAAGAGTGAGCACTAATGTCACTATATGTAGAAATAAGATTATAATGAGTTTACCAACGTACTAGTTCCCAGTCCCAGCCAGCACGGTAATCCCGCCGTAAATAATTAAAGACTTGCTCATAGTGCAAAAAAATGTGGGACCTCGAGTGACCCACATAGATTTATATGTTCATGACGATTATGGACACGTTACTGTATGACGTAACGTATACTTGTATGTTAACATTACGTGTATGTCAGTTTACACAGTAGATGATATTGCTAGCTATAGGCTGCTCTTTCTATTCTGTACCTACTATGTATGAAATTTGTCTGTACTGAGTTACTTGAAATTATATTTCAGGATATGGATATGTGTTTAGCTTATTTTGATAAATAAGACTAGCTCAAGCCATGTAACGCGTCGTTGTTAAATATGAAGGAATCATGTACCTACTCCTAAGTTTCGTAATGCGGATAGGTAGGTACAATATTATTGAAACATTCTCTACTTATCTCTAGGTAGGTACCTACGTAAAATAAATAATTATATATTATGGTTGGCATTCATAAAGTAACAAATAAAAAGTAAACATGACTACCTATTTTTGAAAAAGTTTTGACATACCAACTAGATAGTACCTAGTACCTACACCTACGCCTTTTTTGGAGTAACATGATGATATTAAAAAAATATTAAGTTACAATATAAATTATTATAATATTTATAACAGTGAAAATTCACATTGGATGCAGGCAGCCGTACTTATACTTACGTAAAATATATACCTAATAAGTATTTAAGAACCCAGTGAACCTAGATCGTACTAAACACCTGCTGCAGAATTTAGCTGCCTGATATATAATATAATAATAGACTTTAGCGAATGTACCAAAAATATGGGAGATATTTTCGAATATATTTTTTTTAACTTATATGAAATTTTGTAAGATGCACATCATGTTCTGTGCAGCATAATGGAATAAATTTAATAGCATTTTACGAGACTTCTCTCAGATTAAGGCGCATATCAAGTATTGAGAGAAACTCTTTGCTCCTTATTCATTTCTTTCAGATATAGGATGCTGATAAAATGAATTCTTGGTTTATTGGTCCCTCTAATGTCCAGGCGGAAGGGAGCAACTCGTCCATACATGGACAAGGTCATCCTCTGGTTTGTATACCTAATAAAATAACAAGCAGTTAACCAGTGGCCTAACCTGTAATAGTCCATTCCAGTCAATAAGTGCGTGTTTTGTTAAAGTTATTCATTGAAATAAAGTTATCTAACGCTTTTATTTATAGTTTTATTGAATGAAAGTGGATAAACATTTTCAACTCTTGTAATTTAAGAGTCCGCACTCCGCAGTAACCTCGGCCGAATTTTACCTTCCCATAAAAACGTAGTTACGCTCTCATTTTAAAACTACGTGTTGGATTGTGACGAAACTTTGCATATACAATAACATCAGGTATATCTATGTCTGTAATTAGTTTATATAGTTCCAGTTTATAAAACAAACGAAATACAGCAAAAACAAATTTGTATGAAAAAATTAAATTTGCTGTATTTTTTTACTATGGTATTTGAAGCAACATAAACTAATTACAGACCTGGATATACCTCATGTCATACAAAGCAAAGTTTCGTTACAATCCAACACGTAGTTTTAAAATGAGAGCGTAACTACGTTTGTATGGAGAAACGAGCTTACTGCGGACTCTTAAAGATACCCATTAGACGTGGCCGTTTGCTTGTCGGGTTCCATTCCCGGTCAGAAAAACTACCTATTTTTGTGAGATGAGCATGAACAGTTGTGCCTGCGCGTAATATCCAGGTACTCTACTACAATATTATACCGTGAGCCTGCACTTTGGACATTTTTAAAGTAAGTAGGTATAATAGTAAACCATTTATTTCAGGCATCCAAGGCCCATAGTTACAAATAAGTACCTTAAAGACTAACATCGTACATCAATACAATAATTTGAATACTACTCAATTATTTAGACGGCGAAACAGCGTATAGCAATGGCAATTTTATAAATTTTGAATCTGCGCTCTTTCTGGGGTCAAACATACAGTAGTATGACTCTTCGTTTCTGTCGACAGTTTCCGTCTCTATAACACAAGGCAATGTTGATGTTGCTTGGGGTGTCAATGTTGCAGATTGATCCTGAACTTGACGTTTTTCAGTCGCAGATTTGACCGTCACAGTTGCATAGGAGCTATTTGATGGCGCTACAACTAAGTACTTGTTCTTCACAGTCCTCGTTAAGTACAACACATTCGTCATCTTTGATTTTAAACCGATTACAAGGCCGTGGCCCACAGAACTAGAATCCATGGATGGCTGTTTCCATACAGATAGGGTATTCAGTAAACTTTAATCTGCCATTTTTATACTCATTAAGAGCTTTTTCCATATCATCACTGGACCAAGTATTGTACTGTTACTTGGCCATGTCAACCTTAAACAAAAATTAAACATTAAATCCTAAATCGTACTGGTATGAAATCATAGGATTGGGTGTCAAAGCGGACCCCGGGCTCCTTTAGGGACACAACCGGGAATAACGCGGGGGGGGGGGAGGATCTGTATGCCAAATTTCATCTAAATCGGTTCAGCGGTTTAAGCGTGAAAAGGTAACACACTTTATACGTTTACGATTTTTTTTGTCAAAATCTATTTTTTACGAGTAAAAAGTAACGAAAATCGGGCATATCAATATGCAAGGTGAACTAAAAAACTCTGCGCCTATAGTTTGATTGATTGCTTATCTATAGGTAATCAATTTAAAAATAGGTATGAAAATAAACGAAACATATAGGTACAGTCAAGTCCAAAAATACGTATCGATAACATCGTCTCATAAATAAGTACCAAAACCTTAATCCGCTGACATAAGAGCGATGGGACATGTTTATGAGTAAGTTGTGTGCACCCACATTTTTACACTTAACTGTACTTCAAGGCACAGCTAATTTAGTTAGAATACCTAGGTGTAAGGCTGTAGGTATTATCAATTTAGAAACATTGTTGCATAAAACTAAAATCAACAAGTTTTCGTTTTATTTTAGTGGAATTTCACCCAATGTAAATGTTAAAATTAACAAAATCACGACCGCATGGAGTAGGTAGTATAATTATGTAGCTAAACGAATTGCAAGTACCAAAGTACCTATTATAATTCAGGTAACCCATTCTCCAAAGTGAGCATCAAGCGCTGCAAAAGCCAGGTAACACGATGCAGGGTATGCGTTGCACCCGGGCGCACAGTCCTAGGGGGCGCCAAGCGCCATTCTCGGGGCGCCACTCGCCGGGCGCTACATGGACTAGAGACGCCTCTGAACACGATGCGGAAATATCCTTAAGAGCCATTTACATGGTGAAACAACTCGCATGCGAGTTTTCACACATTGCAGGGATTTATCGTATTTCGTTAGCCCGCAGCCCCGCAATGTAATGAAAATCGCTTACCAGTTGTTGCACCGTGTAAATTTATGGCCATTGGGAGAATAATTCACTGCCGGTTTCTTATTTTTGGGAAAGCTTCAGTTCTTTAAGAAAAGGGATATCTTACCTAGATAGAAATCATGAATACACCTGGAATCGCCGCCCTGTTGATTACGTATTGAATGTCCTAATCTCTTATTTAATTAGCAAAAGAGTCGGTGATCGCGAGAGCGGTGCGGCAATAGGTAAGAATAACGCAAAGGAAAAGCCTTATTTTTTTTTAGTAACACGCTTTTACTGCCTGTGTCGGAGACATAGTTTATATACTTTGAAATAGTTGTCTATGCTACAACATTGACAACTCTATTTCTCTTCCTTTTTATACTTCTACGTCAATGTATCGCTCTGTAATATATTTAATCCTATAAATTCATAAACCCTTGTTTCCTTGTCAGCCGGCCTGTTGGTATTATCGACAACACAGCTAACTGACCATCCGTGCACTTTATGTGCGTTGTAATAATGGTTCTATAAAGGATGGTCAGTTAACTGTGTTGGCGTTTTGTACTTAAACACGTAGCGGTAGCGCGTAATAGTAGCCAGCCCTCTATTGGTTTGACTAAAGTCCGTTGAATAAAAAACAAAGTTTCAAACAGGCTTAATTTAGGTCCACAGCGCACCACTGGGAGCTCTAACGACCTTACTCACTACCAGGAAGACAATTACAAAGAAAGTGGAACATAAGAGTAGTTGGTAGGTAGATAAAATACCTAAATCAAAGCAAATTTAGCAATGCCTGACAATATTACACTAATAAAAGAGCCTTTTAGCATCCTGTCTTGCACCTTATTTATTAAATGGTAGACTACTTACTAGGGTGAGTCATTTTTTTTTCTTTTTTTTATGGGCACAGTTACAAAACGATGTCATTTGTTGTCATCAAACCATAAACAAAAAATGGCTATCTTTGAACGCAAATTATTGCCTCCAGATCGACATTAAATAAATTAAAAAATAACATTTTCGCGGGTATTTTTCTGTCGAAAACTAATAATGTACGAATGCTTTTTGAGTGAGGTTTTTGTTGTTTCGTTAAAAATAGTTTTTATGACCAGTTAAAAGTATATTTTTATATAATTGCAAACTATTTGAAGGCAAGGGAAGTTATAAGAAGCGATAATTGACATTGAAATCACCAACAAAGTGTTTCGTGGCTACCTAGACTTTTGTCGTTAAATGTGTATTTTCTTGTGATTATTAAGCATGGAACGTACTCGCAATAGTTGGAAATGTCCTTTATTTGGTGTTACATGCGACTGAAAGGATAATACGTTGCCAACATATGAAGACGTCCGTACAACCCAACCCAACAAGTCAACAAACAAAGTCGCAGAAAGGAAAGTTATTTCGTGAAAAATCCAGACAGGCGGGACTCATTAATTGCAATTGGATGTCACGGAACAAACTTAAATGTAGGAAAATATGGAGGTATCATTCATTAGATTGCTTGAAAAAAGATTAGATAAGCCTTTGCAGTGGAATATAAATTTGCTTATTGCACATGAATGAACTCCCATTTCGACATTTGTTTCAACATATTGATGGTCGCACATCTGGACCACAGACGTTGCGGGAATTATTGGTAAACAATAAGAAAACTGTCACAGAAGCATCAGCTACTTTATGTAACAAGACGGAGCAAGAAGGCTTCATAAAAGCTCAAATCGCGTCGCGTAAAGCTATGCCTAAATTTAATAGTAAGAAGGTTGCGGCCATTTAAACTAAACAACTCCTAATAGATATAGTTTTTAGGTATTGTTTTATTGTAAAATAACTAATATATAACATGGTAATGAACGTTTTGTTTTGTATATCCTTAACTAAGTATTTTTGTTTCCTATGTTCTAAGTCGCCAAAATTGAAAAAAAAAATATTTTTGATAACTTTGGTATGGATCCGGAGGCAAAAGATGTATTCCGATAGCTACTCGTAAAACATTTCACATATTATTTAAACTGAATATTTAGCACCGTTTTACATCTGTGCCCGAGGAAAAACAATAAATTATTTTTTTCTCATACAAGAGTGACCCACCCTACTACTTACCTGCTGTAATTTACTAGCAATAAATTACGGTACCAGTTAGGATGCTTGTTGTAAACATGCCCCATCTCTACGCATTCCACGTCTCAGCGCATCGACCAATCGCAACGCTGCACGCTGTTGTCACCCGCCCTTCCCCCCTCTTCCTCATAATTTGGTGTCTCAGGTCGAGAACAAAATAATCGACATTAGGCTTCTAGTGGGGGTTTTCTGTGAGGTGGACTGATGACCTGGTACGTAATGGTCGCGGGAGTCCGCTGGATGTGGGTGGCGCAGGACCGATCATGGTGGCACTCTTTGTGGGAGGCCTATGTCTAGCAGTCGAAGTTTTCTTTTTCTTTATGATGACGATAACGATGATGAATATATATTTGACGACCGGTTAGCCTAGTGAGCACTGACGGTGCGCTGCCTACGAAGCTGAAGGTCCTGGGTTCGAATCCCGGTAAGGGCTAATATTTGTGTGATAAGCATGAATATTTGTTTCTGAAACTTGGATGTTTCCTACTATATTCTCAGTAAGTCTCACTCAGTATCAACTGATATATATCTTAAAATATATCGTCGCCTAGTACAGTCGAGTTCTCCAATATCTATACAGACAACCTTTCAAAAATATCTATACAGAGACTTTGTTGTTACTGACATAAGATACATGTGTAGATATTTTTGAAAGGTTGTATGTATAGGTATTGGAGAACTCGACTGTACCCATTAACACAGTAAACCGTATGAGCTTACTATGGGACTAGTTTAATTTGTGTAAAACTGTCCCCTAATATTAATTTATTAATTTAATACCTTCTGCCAGCGACTCCGTCCGCGTGGAATTTCGTAGCTCCAAACAAACTGTAACCCTCCATTTCACCCCCTTAGGGCATGATTTCCGGGATAAAAACTATCCTATGTCCTTCCCCGGGACGTGAAACCCCTTCACATTTATAATATTAGTATGGCTTGCCTGAACGAGCCAAAGCTACATGCACAATGTATGTAGCTTAGGTCTGGGCCTAAAAAAATTAATTATATTATTTTGCTGGGTATAATAAATTCTATTATTTAGGCGCTTGTGATACTGGAATCACAAGCGCCTAAAAAAAATATTCATATCTCATACTCTGAAAGTAGGTCATTGTTTATCTAAAAAGCGGGTTGAAAGTAAAGCATGTCTCCCCTAGGGCTGAAAAGCAATAAAAAAATTAAAAAAGTTATGGCAGTAACCTGTACAGCCACAGTCAGAAAATTGAATAGATTTTTGAAACTTGTTGACAATCATGCGTTATTTTTTTAATATTGATAATAAATTAATTCTTGTATGATTATTATTGGTATTTGAAGACTATTGAATATTTTTAAAGTGTTGGTAGTTTAATGTAAGTGCTTCAGAACCGCGTCCTAGTCATTTTAAAAAATATCAACGGCAAAAACCTACACTTCCATAAAATTGTGTTGATTTTTGAAGCATATACTTATACATATACAAACAAAAAAAAATTTTTACGAATCGGCTCATCAGTCATCAATGACGGAGTTCTGAGGTAACAACCATTGAAAAAAAAAAATACAACCGAATTAAGAACCTCCTCCTTTTATTTGAAGTCGGTTAAAAAACAATTAAAAATAGTTTTTTGATATATCCGCTTCAAAAGCGCGTCCAGTAAATGGTCCACACACAAACATTACCTATTAAAATCTGTCAACAGTTTCCGCCCAAATGGTCCACATAAAAACACTTTCTATATATATAACGGTTCTATAGGATCTGACTGATGTAGAAAATATTTAAGTTTATGGCTTTCATTTCATTTCCTCGGATTCGAAATGAAAAGTAGAGTGTTGAACTCGGGGAAAGCCACCCATTTCAGCCTCGAACTATTGGCGCTCTCACTTCGTTCGAGCGCCAAAATATCTCGTCAAGAATGGGTGGCTTTCAACCCTCGGTTAACAATCTACTATAATTATGTTTACGATCGACGTTTTCATCATTTCAGATGCTGGATAGACGGCGTCGACACCAATGTAACCGCACCATGGAACTCGTCAGAAGTGTGGGAGAGCATTCCATCGATTGAAAATCGACTGCATAACTGCCTTATGTACACGGACGAACTGAATAGCACAGGAAAATGTGAGAAATGGGTGTACGACTCAACATACCGGACCTCGTCACGAGCCATTGAATGGAATCTAGTTTGTGACAAAAGGTGGATGGGCGCCCTGGCCCAAACGTCATACATGCTGGGGGTGTTCACGGGAGCAATTGTCTTGGGTGGCATGGCCGATAAATTTGGAAGAAAAACTATATTTTGTTGGTCTTCCGTACTGCAATTAATCCTTGGAGTATTAGTTGCTTTCATACCAGAATATTGGTCCTTCTTAGTAATCTCATTTTTGTATGGAATTTTTGGCTCTGCTGGAGCGTATATAACTGGATTTGTATTGTCCATGGAAATTGTAGGTCCTACTAAGCGAACAGCTTGCGGAGTAGCGTTCCAAGCTTCTTTTGCCGTTGGCATAATGTTGGTAGCAATGTGGGGGGCAATCATTGACGACCGACAGATTTTACAAGTAATTTATGGATTGCATGGCCTTTTACTTATGCCACACATATGGATAATGGACGAATCTCCTCGATGGTTATGGGCTCAAGGTAGGGCTAAAGAAGCAGTGGATATTGTAGAAAAGGCCTTAAAGTGTAACAAATCTACCGAAATACTAGATAAGGCTCAACTTGTGTCAAGAGGTAAAGTGGAATCATCTAAGGGAGCTGACGTACCTGCTGCTCGCACAATTGATCTCTTTAAAACGCCAAATTTAAGAAAAAAGACTTTGAATACTTGTCTATGCTGGTTTGCGAATTCCCTAGTTTACTACGGGCTTTCATTGAGTGCTGGTAAGCTAGAAGGCAACCCTTATCTAATTCTAGCTGTCATGGGTTTCGTGGAATTCCCTAGTTACGCTGCAGTCATATACTTTCTTGATATCTGGGGTCGAAGGCCTTTAATCAGTTCTATGATGTTGATCGGCGGCACGGCGTGTATTGTGGCCGTATTCATACCAGCGGGGAGCGTGATTTCCACAGTAATTGTTATTATAGGAAAACTGTTCATTGCAGGGTCTTTCGCAATTGTGTACAATTATTCAGCAGAACTATTCCCCACTGTTGTCCGCAATTCCGCTATAGGACTTGGATCTATGTGTGCTAGGCTTTCAGGAGCATTGACTCCTCTCATCACGTTGCTCGATTCCTTTGACCCAAAAATCCCCGCTGTTATATTTGGAGTTATAGCTCTGATATCTGGATTTCTAACCTTATTTTTACCCGAAACAATGAATCAACCCATGCCTCAATCATTAGCTGACGGGGAGAAGTTTGGCGTAGGAGACACTTGTTTCGCGAGCTGCTTAGGAAAGAAACGAGTCCCAGATGAAGATGACAAAGGAGGAGAATCAATGGTGCCTCTCCGAGACATGAGCAAAGCGTAGACAACGTCGAATCACTAAAGATAGAATCTAGTCCGTTATTTTATTATTATCTCAAATTGTCAATAATGCTAATGTTTTAATTACCTACCGATGTGTATGAGTGTAGATACCTAATAGGTAAAATAGCGTTAAGTTAAAATATGAGAAATTCCGAAGAAAAACATAACTACAACGTTTCATTCTTGCTACCTACCTACTTACCCATAATTTCATCATTTCGTTTGGTACTTTTTTATGCTAGCGGTGCACTACGAAAAGCAATATTAGGCAGGTAGGTACCTATAGGTTTTCTCTCGGTAGTAGGTATACCTACTTACTATATAACTTTCATTAGTCGTAAAAGGAATGTAGGATACATTTGAAATCATGAGACATTGTTCCATAATCGAAAATGGACATTGTAAATAGGTAATAATGTTTAATTACCTAAATATTAAATTATATGAATGATTTTGTGTAAATATAAGCAAATTTTGTATTTATTCTGAACAATAAAGTTGTACAAATTCGTGTAGTTATAATAGATTTAGATATCCAAAATATTCTAAGTTTCATATTTTATTTTTACCTTTTTCAACCAGTGTATGCTACAGAAGCCAGACTGTAGGTAAGACCACCTAAGGCCGATTGTCTTCTATATTTATTTATACACATACTATAGGTATGACGAAACCGCGCCGGAAGGCACAGCGTGGGTAGACAAAAGACAAGGTGGACTGAATGACCTGGTAAAGGTCACGGGAGTCCACTGGTTGCGAGTGGCACAGGACCGGTCATTGTGGCACTCTGGGCTCCTCGCAGCTAGCCCCGCAGTGGAAGTCTTTCGGCTGATATAATGTTGATTACCTACGTATAATCCAGGAAGAATACGGTTTTGAAAAACATGAATCTATAATGGCGTCTTTTTTGTTGATTTCATTTTAAAATGTTATTCTAAGATGCTTTATTCAAGAATCCGTCAAACTTTCCACCCGGAAGTAATTAGTTATGTAGATTTAAATGAAGCATGCATTGTCTTTTATTACAAGCTTTTATTTAGTTTCACCTGTCCCGTTGTCTGTCTGCCTGTAATCAAATCTTGCAAGTTAAATTTGACCCACTTCCCGGTGACCGATTGAGCTGAAATTTTGGGTATAAGAAGTGTAGTTTGGATGACAATTCAATATTATGGTACCATCGAGCTGATCTGATGATGGAGACGGAAGGTGGCCATGGGAATTCAGTACTTAACCGACGTAACCCTGTTGAGTTTGGGCTCTTTAGAATCGTCTCAATGAGTAGTTGATGATGGTATACAGAAAAGTACAGGCGGCAATAAAAGCTTGTAGCAAAAATGAAATTTTTGTCAGAAACTTGTTTTGTATGATTTATCTTGAATATTATAGAGCAAATGTAAATGAACCAAAATAAAGACAAAAATATTTATTAATATTTTTTCAGACTTCAGAAGCTAGTTTTTTTTTTTTTTGATGTCTGGAATTTTGTCGGATTCTGTCGCTGGGTAACTATTTAATTGATAATATATCCGTTACACCATGTTACACAGAAAAAAGAAGCTATTATAAATTATTTCCAAAATTGACATTTTTTCCATACAAGTTGTCAGTTCATTGACTGTCCAAACAAGAGTGTGAGTACAAAAGTAACACAAATGCATGAGGGTAGATGACGGCGTAACGCGTGCGCCTGACATATAATAGTACATTACGTACCTAGGGCGGTGAATTCGTGAATGGGAAGTACACAATTTTACGTCTTCGTCTGGCCATAATGCGAGTTTTACCGTACGCGCAGCGTGCAGTAAAACTCGCATTATGGCCAGGTGTGACGTAAATCAATATCCTTCACTCAGTTGAAGTTTACTGGCATCCAAAGTAAAGTTAAAGATGGACGTTAAGTATATTATGTACCTATACCCTCATCTGTCATTTGATAATGACTAATATTACTTACATGTTAAATAATATACACGATGATATTTTATTCTTCATCAGGAGTAAATTTTTCTAATTCTGTAATTGATACCAAACACGATTAACTCGAAGTTACCTAAACAGACGTTCTTTTTTTTCTGAATAAGGAATTACTTTATAATTCAAAATCACCGTAACGGTAGTTTGCGAAAATTATCTACTTCAAGAAATGTAGGGTAACCAAACATTCAGTGGATATTAGTGTTAACATTATTATTAAATTTAATTAACTAAACAATGATTTAATTGCATGAAACCTCATCCATTGAAATCCGTTTTGGCTGTTTATCAGTATTTTTCGACTCCTGATCACGGATTAAAAATCATCGTGTATAGATAGATAAATTGCACATGGGTTGTCAGGGAAAACCTGGACCAAAGCTGTTAAATAAATTAAATACTAAGTAACTTTTTGGGTCAATTACCCTCACGTGTTATTCATAAAAATAGAGTTAATTGACCCAAGTAGTAGATATTTAACAGCTTCAGTCCAGATTTCGCTAGGCAACCCATGTGCGATTTATCAATCGATGTATTATATATTATGTAGGTACATACCTAATATTAGTCATTATCAAATAACAGATGAGGGTGTATACGACTTCAACGTGCCTCTCTCTACCAAACGTTAGTAAATTGGCACTTGAAATGAAATACCAGGGGACCGATTTTTGACTTTCGAGCGCTCGACTCTTTCACTCGAAAACTGACAAATATTATGAAATGCTATTTAGAAATGATAGAAAATTTAAAAACGTGCGGTATTGACCACTCGTATTCAATTCTATCGGTAGAAAGTAAGTGCCTGTGATTATGACACTACAATAGCATTTACTTTTATTTAATTTTCTAGCGCTCGAAAGTCAATAATCTCAGGATGGCAGGCTACGGCTCATAAACGTCCCGTACAATCTCACAAGCTCCGATATCTGATTAGTGAAAAATGCATTAAAACTCCATTAGATTTGCACACATCTATTCGACACGTATCTAATATACCTAGACATAGTGGCGCGATATCGCTGACTTATCAACTTAGTGTACTTAGAGTAGTAGTGATAGATACCTACGCTTAGGTTTGTGACCGAAGTGACGACAGCATGTCTAGCACACGACGGCCGCGATATACTCTCGATTTTGATTGCATTACACCTCTTCTTCTAAGTGTTCTAATAAGAGAGAGACGGATAGTGCGAGAAAAATCGAGAGAGCTCGCGCGCCGTCGAGTGCTAGCCGTGCTGAAGACGAGTTCACTTTATTAATTCGTAGCTTCTGCCCGCGACTCCGTCCGCGTGGAACTCGTTTATATCGCAGGTCCATACAAAGTTTCACCCCCCCCCCCCCCATTTCACCTCCTTAGGGGATGATTTCCCGGATAAAAACTATCCTATGTCCTTCCCGGGACTCCTATCTCTATACCAAAATTCATCTAAATCAGTTCAGCGGTTTAAGCTTGAAGAGGTAACAGACAGACAGACACTCGCATTTATAATATTAGTATGGATATCGATGATCTAAAACATAACTTTACCTTCTAATTACGCGGCCATACTTATTCTCATTAAGGGTAACAGTAAATAAATGAGTAACTAGAAAATAAAATAAACCTTGCAAATGATTACTGACTTTAGTTTAGTGAGACTGCGCAATGGGATAGCGCTCCGTTTACATAGGTACTTATTTAGGTACATTTGTTTTTGCGATTCTATCAAAGTCGTGAATTCTAAATCTAGGTACCAGAGACCAACTCGGAGACTGGCCTCACGTCACCATTATCAAGTTAAAGAGGAAAATCAAGTTCCTGAAAGAGTTTGATTAAAAGTACAACATTAAAACTCAATACAATTTAATATTTACAACAAACAATAATATTGAAATCACAGTGAGATAAAAACATCGACAGACGAAACATTGATCTGAATACAGTGAACACAGACGTTAACTTTTTTTTTATAAAAAGAAGCAATAGGCTGAGACCCGACAGATAAGTTCTCAAGATTATACATAAATACTTTCTATCTACGAGGGTGAGACACATTACATACAGTACAGGAGGGGTATAAACAGTAAGTCATTCAGGCAAGACCTTCATACATTGTGGTGAATTTTAGGCGATCCACTAGGTCTTGCAAAACTTTAACATTATACATTTGAACGAAAATCGTTACATAACATTTAGATTGTACACGCCTTACAAAGGATAAAGAGAGGTCAGAATAGTATTGGTCTGCGGTATACACTAGGTGTTATGACATTATGGATCTCAAAAAAACAGCATGTCGCCATGATGGTCGCCCTAGTGACATTTAAATAAGCGAGTTGAACCGTGTAATTTTTAGCATTACTTATTTTAAGATGTCTCACGTTTTCGAAGTTCAAATTCCATTATGGATCTCCTTGTCTCAGCTACTCTAGACGACTCGACGTCCAAAAATCGCACCTATCAAGAACCGGAATCTAAGGGTCGAGTGTTGTGCCCGCTTCCAGCCCCCCTATTCAGTAACTTGTTTTAAGCTCACCTCAACGCTCACCCACAAATATATCTTGACACCGCAATGCGTAGTAAAGTAACTAAGCGTAGGTAGAGGTCTAGTTTCGTGACAGGTGACCGGCGGGGTGAGCCCAGTCGATTTTTCTCGCACTATACGTCTCTTTCTAAGTTTTCTAATAAGGGACGGATAGTGCGAGAAAAATCGAGAGAGCTCGCGTGCCGTCTTGTGATAACGTGCTGGGGTGTAGCAGCCGTAGCAGATCCTGCCTAGCTAGCATGATCGGTTTAGGCCGCACATAAAGCTTTCGTCCCTCTCGCAAATAACAAGCTTGCTAGTAAGGGACGCTTACTACAACATTTGCCCTTTAACATACACGCCCTGTATGACTAAATTTACATTTTCTGTAATTAAAAAACTTTCGATAATATTATGACATAAAAGGTGTTAATTTGAAGGTCATTTATAGTGTTTTCAATTGAAACCACTTCACTTCACTAAGGGTCGTAACTTTCCCATCAGGCGGGCCGTAAGCTCGTTTGCCACCGACGTGGTATAAATCTAAGTGCTCACATTAGCTTGAATACGATTCTTGAACAGGTGCAATTTCTTTGGCGTCGAGTGTAACAGAACTAATCTAGGCCATAAAAAAATAGGTACAGCAAATCCTCCTCAGCCGAATCTGAGGAAATTGTTTACAAAATGACAATGTTACATACATCCACTATTTTTGGCATATACTGTATTGACAACCAGTTAACAGTAACCTAAAATATAATGTAATGTATATTGATGCCAATGGACCAATACAGTAAATATATCCCTGTCATGTTTTGTGTGTTAAAAAAGGACTGACATCAGATTTATTTCATTTAAGCAAAAACATTTCATGAGCTAGTTAAAATGCTAATTGACTACAAGATTTCCTAAAATTGAAAACTGAGAGATATCATATCATTGATGATAGATAATATAGGAATTGAGCGAGAATAGAAGTTACATTACATTATTAAAATTAAAGTATAAACTTTACTTTATAACAAAATTCTATTGTAAATAAATAAGGAATCCATTCGGACCTTTAAAAGTCTAGTATTTAAAATAAATAATAATTGAAAAATATATTTCAAATCGGCATTTAAAGTTTAAAAATGGTGTCACTTAGATAATTTTGCTTGTTGCAAAAATAATTTATTATTTACACATCACTTGTGACATCACAAATTTAAAATTTACAATATATCACAACAATCTATGAGTCTACAAATGCAATAACAATCATTTAAATTCAGAATTCCTGTTAATTAAAGTAACGAAATAGGAACATGGATGGATCCCATTAGTTTTATAACTTTAATTACTTAAACTGAGTGAAACATAACAAATAGGTCTAGCCTGGCTGATATGTGTCCTATTGCCTACATATAACAACACCATATACAAAAACTAGGTTAGTACCTAACATAAACAAAGTATGACACTTAAGAAGGCAATCTCAAGACTTCACATAGTAATAGAAACCTTTAATCTACACTAATATTATAAAAAGGTAAAGTTTCTAGCTTTTGTAAGTATTTGAAATGTAAGTTTGTAGGGGATAATCTTCTTAACTACTCATCAAATTTCTAAACTTCTTTCACCAGTTTTATAGGATAAACATAGGCTATATTTTATCCCGTGGTGTCACTTGCATTCTTTGTAATGCTCAGGTGGATCCGCTCGGGCAGCTTGTTTAAAAATAAAGATACACTAAAACTAGATTATAGTGCTCACTGAATGACAGTTACATGGCTATACAATGCTTAAAAATGATTGTTGTCTCATTTGACTATGAGTCATTGAAATTAAAGAGATATATTTTTCTCTTATATACTATGGTGGCAAAGAACATAAGCCTGATGGTGACCTAGCCTAAAAATGACACAACTGCAAATGAATCACAACCATATTGCTTACCCTCTCTTAGCTTGAGGATTTGTTCTGTTGACCGGTAGAGACAAGCTGCAGCTCTCTCACTCTCAACACACCACATCCTTGGGAGACTCACTACCCGTAAAATAAGCCAGGAGACAACTTTGTCATAGTTTGCTAGAAAAAATACCATATGAATTCCTGAAATTCTTAGGAGATAAAAATCCTTGGGAGTCGCACTACCCGTAAAATAAGCCAGGAGACAACTGTGTCATAGTTTGCTAGAAAAAATACCATATGAATTCCTGAAATTCTTAGGAGATAATCATGATCATCATTATTACCATAAAAACATGTTTAGTGAATTTATATCCATCTTGTAAAAATCTACAAGAAAAAGTGGATTTGCCCATTTACAGAAAACAATAAAATGAATGTAGGAACAAGTCATGAGTGGTTATTCATTGCCTTCTTAAGCACAGTCTATAAAATAATACTACATTCTGCAAATATTTTCTATCAAATATAACTAATAATTATGTAAATAAACACTGTCAAATTCCTTTTCCAATAACAATAGCACCAATTCAACTTTTGAGTGTTAAATTAATAATAAACTATAAAGCAATTAGCGGTCATAACATGTCAACAATTGTGACAGTTATATGCTGTTTACTCATAATGCAATCTCTGGTTTTGCACAAGACCAGAATTTCTACTGAATGAATAAAAAGCATTAAAACTTCTACGTAAACCAGTAAAGAAATTTAAAAAATGATCAATAGTCAGGACAGCGAGTGTGCGGGATGGGGAGGGGGCACGGGCCGCCGTCAGGTGCCAGCGCCGTGTGCACGATGATGGCGGGCTGCGTGGGCGTCGGCGCGTGCAGCTCGTGGCTCTCACCGGGCGCCAGGGTCGCCAGCGCCGCCAGCAGGTCGTGGTTCACCAGCGGCTCTCCCTCCTCGCGCGGCTCCCACCCCACAGGCGGGCTCGACGGCGGCGAAATCAGGAACTGCTTCACGGGCGCTGGCGGCCTCAGATTTTTAAAAGACACCGGTGTCACCGGCTGAGCGAAGTAGCAGTTAATACACGCATTATAAAACTGATACTGGTGCAGCTGCACACGGGCGTTCGCGGCCGCCAACGGACTGTCGTAGTTCACACGCAACCGCTTAAAACTGCGGAGCCACTGAAATGTAACGTTCTCTGAAAATGTACGGAAAAGTTCCTCCATTTCGGCCTTTAGAATAGCGTTAGCGAAAACGTCACTGTGAATGTTTGTGACAATAACAGACTTCGGTATGTCGTCCAAATCGTTGACTTCGTCCTGTGAATCACTTTCATGCTCTAGATTAGCAATATTGGGGTGAATATTAGGCATACCATCTTCGGGGTTGATATAAACGTCCTCGTCTTGAAAAGGCTCGTCTTCCTCCTTGTGTGCCATAATGTATCTGCCTCGAATGAACTAACACACAAACGATTATTTGGCTTCTTTCACTGGTGCTTATGCTGCAGAAAGAGCATAATATTAATGTTTGTTTCTCGATTACAGTATCTTCATAATAAAAAACAATTACGTGAAAAAGAATCGATTACCGACAGACAGCTGACATGACACTTCCCCCTAGTGTTGCCCAGTTATTTTATTTGAACTGAATTATTCCTATAATATCCATTTTTTTAAGAAGTTCATTGTTAAGGTACCGTTTTTAGATAGTTGTTTAAAAACAGGACATAATCATGCCTATAAGACTACAAAGCACATGAAATCAACTGAATGACGGCCAATCATTTTTTAACATGAAGAACATGCTTCATAGATTGTTCTTTTTCTTTTTGCCAAAGAGCTCTTTTAGTTTATCTGTGGAACATATTCATTTCATTCATTCGCTGCTTCGCTGGGAATGGAATAGAGAATCTGCATTTTGACTTGACTCACAACCAAAGAGAATATAACCACAACGCAGGGCTGCCAGATCGTATATTTGGATACAAAATATGTATAATCGGCCAGTGTCTTGTATCCATGATCATTCCGTATAATACGATACAAAAGAATACTTGTAATCAAAAAAACGAAACAGCATCAATGTACAGGTCAGAATGTTAGATTTATGAAATTATAAAAGAAAAATCGATTTATAGAATGGTTATGCTTATGTATAATGCGATCCAATTTCGTATAATTGCAGATACTTAACCGTATAGCCGCGATTTATTTGCTGGCAGCCCTGCCACAACGTTTTAAGAGGATGAACTTCAGACATTGTTTTAGGATTCTCTTATGGTCTACATTTTTCTTTACCAACGTAAAGAAAAATGAGTGCACTTTATTGCCTTGTAATCAGGTGCAAAAGTTCTGTATTTTGTTGGGTTGGCTGAGATGCGTTAACTATCCCGTACATTTTTTCATTCTATGAGTTTCCAAAGGCTGCTCGCAACCACAGACTATGCTCTTGCTCACTGCCAGGGGTGCCAACTTAGGGGTTTTACCCCTAAATTTAGGGGGGAAATAAGGAGCATGTGATTTTTCTAGGGGCTTAATATTTTTAGGGGCATATTTAGGGATTTTTTTCATACCATGTTTGTGCGATATAGGAAACTAAATTACTACTGAAAATGGAACGTTCTCGACACCGCAGTCTCTATTGCTCGAACTCGCAAAATAATATTTGAGATCCTAAATAATTTATAACTGAAAACATTAAAGAAATGAGACATAATTTGTTTTATTTTATATATATAAGGGTTTTTTCCAAAAAAATGTTTAGTTTTAGGTGGTTTTAACTTAAGCTCTAGGGGTAAAAAAAATTGGAGTTGGTAACCCTGCTCACTGCTCACAACACAACTTGCTACTTGCTTCAGGGGTGCCAGCTTAGGGGTTTAACCCCTAAATTTAGGGGGGAAATAAGGAGCATGGGATTTTTTTAGGGTCTTAATATTTTTAGGGGTATATTAAGGTAAGCTCTAGGGGTAAAAAAAAATTGGAGTTGGTAACCCTGACTTGCTTGACTATTTGATTTCACTGACAGCATTGTTTTATTGTTTACTTGTTTGTCGATGATTTACGTTAGTTTGCACATTAAATCATCCAGCATTAAGGTATAAATAGTTATCGGTGTGTGCATATTGTATCTTTTATACGTATTGTAGTAATGGCTGGACTAGAGTCCATGATCGCTGAAGAGGTTAAGCCGGTGGATAGAGAAAAGGTTAGTATCGTTTTTCTTTCTGCGTTTCTGTCTTTTTACATTGCACTCATTGACTGTTATTATAAATAGGACAGTTTAGCAATATTTATTTTATTTCAGACATGCCCACTACTTCTTCGCGTGTTTTGCTCTACTGGGCGACATAATTCGCCAGGTGACTATGCCAGGGGCAACGTGCCGCAAAATGAGTTACAAATTTACACATGGATGGATGCCACACTGCGCGAGCTCACAGGACTCGTGAAGGAAGTAAATCCAGAGACTCGTCGCAAAGGTACATATTTCGATTTTGCCATTGTGTTTCCTGATATGAGATCACCAACCTACAGAATGAGAGAGATAGGAGTCACATGCTCTGGACAACGCGGCGGAGATGACAATAAGACTTTGAGCAATGTTAAGTTCCAAATTGGGAACTACTTGGATATTTCAATAACACCACCAAACAGAATGCCGCCCCAAATGAGGCGGCCTCAACCTTACATGAATAATCGACCATACTAAAAGGAAGTGACTGCTTGTCATGTAAAGATTAAAATACATTATTACTCGAAGTACTCTAAAATGATGTCTTAATAGCATACCTACTATCTGGGGCCCATTTCTCAAAAGCTTGTAACATGTAATACAAGTGGAAGTCACTTTCTAATCGAAGGAGTGTAAAAGAGGTGTCCGCTTGTATTACAAGTTACAAGCCTTTGAGAAACGGGCCCCAGTTCGTCCTTACCTGGGATTGGATAATCGGATACATAAATACCTACACTTTGGTGGGGGCATTGATGTTGAGTTGTATGGAGGCGAACACATTTCAATTTATTAAACAAATTCTTGGGGATTTATAAATTAACTACTTAATTGGTACATATTTAAGTAGAAAAGTATGTCTTATGAACTATTTGAAGTTATTTTCCATGTGTAGATCTACTAAATGATAATTTACCTGCAATTTATTCAAGTAATGTAATGAAGTATTAGTAGCAAATTAAATGAACGTAAAGTTTTATCCTAAATATAAGAAAAGAAACAAACTAGCAAGTATTTCTTAAGAAGGCGATTCAATGATCTCTTAACTTTTTCTGGGAATATGCTAACTTTAGGCATCTATCAGATTATCCAATCCCTGCTCCTTGCAATTAATTTTATTATTTGTGACTAGAAGCACTTATACTCTATTTGGATAGGTATTTAACTAAATGTAAACAAGAAAACCATGTCACTTGGTCATTTAGCCATTAAGATAATACCTTGTATCTATCAAAAAGTTGCTATGATTTGTTGAATGATCAAGTCACATGGTTATTTTTGTTTACATTTAGTTAAATACCTATCCAAATATGGTATATAGTTCTAAGATTTTTCAAAACTTAATAAAACAACATAATTATTAAATGTTTTTAATTGCACACTCATATTATTTTCACATCTCATTTTTCAACTTCAACATTGGCAATTAAAAACTACACTTAAGACTCCTCAATGTAATGTCCTCATTTTTGTTACACTTGCTATGACAAGGTAACAAATAGTTAAATGTCCTTACATCAATTAGATTTCACTAAAAATAAATATAATCCTAAAACCTAGTGGTTGACAGGTGACCTAAATGGCCTTTTAGATTTTTTACCCATTTGGTTGAGATCAATTGTAATGCCATTAGGTAGGACTGCTTTATTTTCTTGATAGTCTATGAAACCCTTCTCCTCTTTCTGTTCCTTGTTCTTGTCACAGAAGATGCCTGTCTCATAGTTGTACTCTCGTTTTAACCCATCTGGATCTACATAACCGTACCTTCCACGCGTGACGCAATCAATACCAATAGTTTCTTCCTTGAATGAACCATCGTCATTTTCGAATCCCCACGTAATGCTTCCATCCTCGTTTTCATCCCTGTATTTGCGGATGATTTGAGCCACTGGTTTCTTTTCTCTTGGGTGGGAGGCTTTGTAATTCTGTTGGACGTGGGTTTTGGCTGGGGCGCGGTTGACGGGCTCCTGCGGCTGAGGTCTGTGTCTGACGGGTTGGATGGGGGCCTCATCTTCCTCCAAGGCCTCCACCAAGGGCTTGGGCTCCGGTCGGAACGAAGGTCGCTGAGGCCTGCTTGACAGGGGCTGGAGGCGTACCGGTTGGGGCTTGAACTGTTCATTTCTGACAGGGGCAAACTGCGGCTGCAATAACGGTCTGTACTGCGTGGGCCTGACCGGCTCGGGCCTCTGAATGGACGGAGTAGAGGACGGCTGGAACGGTGCCGGGTTGAACGCTATCGGCGGCTTCGGCTGCGATGTGGTAGTGAAATCAAAGAAATCATTCTGAGGTTCCGGTGTAGTGAAGATGTTGGGGAGGAACGCGGTGGGAGTGTTGATTTCGACCTCGTCTTCGGGTTCTTCGGTGACGGGTTTGGAAGGTTCTTCAAGCGACTGCAGACTGGGCCTGGGGGAGGCATCAACGGATTTGAAGGAGGGTCTGCCGAGGCCAGGCCTCCTGATCCTGGGCGCGGCGCCGGCGGGCGGGCCGCTCTGCAGTCGGCCCTGGCGGAACTGACCAGGCGCGGGGCCGAGAGGAATGGCGCCGGGAATTAGTAGTCGCCGGGGGCCGGGCGAGTCATTGTATTGGGCATACACTGTGACGGCGCACAGCGCTAATATCTGGAACAGGCAAAAAATGTTTGGTTTATTATGAGTTCAGCAATTAAGTAACCAAAAACTAGACAGCATGGTGTTGTTATCTACAAAATTCAGTGATTAATACAATGATAACTCGTAATATTTATATTTTATGTAAGTACCTATAAATTGCTTAAGTCGAAAAAGGTAAAAAGTCTAAGAAATGTATTTAACAATCATACCTATTCATACAATTTTAGTCCCGTGTCATTTCAATACAAAGAAAAAGGTTCTAAGTATGGTCAAAAGCCACCAAACACCACAACTGCAGAAACCCCCGAATCACACTCGTGAGAAATTATCATTCAAGTAGTTACTCTTTAAGGCTGTGCATTGGAAATTATCGCGTGCTTTGAAACGCCGTTCTGAGTAGATTAAGAAACAAGGTCTGATTTTCAGATATATGATTCTTGACTATATGATTGTTTATCTGGTTTTATCGATACATGATTGCTTTAAATTTCCTCGATAGAAAAAAAATCCAAAGTTGGGTCTGTATTTTCCTTTTTTTACTCAGCCTACTCAAACGATACATTATTTTACGACACAATCAAGTTAATACTATAGTGTAAGTTAATACTATAATATTTTAATCTCACTTTATGATAATTAAATAATACTACTACTAAAGTTAGGTATTTATCGAAATTTGTCCAAAAAAGCCATTCCCGAAGAGTGTTACATCTCTTTTCCTCGTGCGCGGAAGGCTCTGTGTTCGACTCAAATCAAGGCATCGCCTTAACAGTTCCCGCATCCTAACTACCTTACTAAGGTAATCCAAATCTAGGTAGGTACATCAAATCAAGGGCAAGGCATAAGTTAACCCCAGTCTACATGAAGGGCATTGACTTCTAAGGTTTACAAGTTCAACAACTTCGTAATAAATCAATATTTAGATCCCCCTTAGGTCAATCATACACAAATCGAACTAGCTCCATAGTGAGCTCTATAAGGCTTGTTTTATGAATAGTAATAGACGAGAATATATTTAATAACAGATGAAAATACTTAAACGCATAAAAACATCCAAGACTCGAAACATCACATAAATCAAGATATCACACTAATACTAGATTTTACCGGGAGTTTTACTCTGGAGTCCTGCCTGGCCTGACAGCGACCCTTTCTGC
This sequence comes from Epinotia bilunana, assembly GCA_947049275.1. Lineage (NCBI taxonomy): Eukaryota > Metazoa > Arthropoda > Insecta > Lepidoptera > Tortricidae > Epinotia > Epinotia bilunana. Next base: position 8,635,923 of record OX346263.1, on the reverse strand, counting down.
GAAACTGACGGTACTGTCCCAGGAAAGCCAACTTCACATGAAGGTTTATTAATAAACTCAGTTCAAAGGTAATGAACTTATGAAATTAATTACCACACAGCTAAAAGTCATCTCCGCTCGCGGTGTCACGGCGAAGGTTCTATGCCATGCTCTGTATCTCTCATACGAAGTATGTTTGTTGGCTTACTGTGTTTTAGACGAAACCTGCGTCGCGGATTTAATAAGCGTTTTTTTTTTTTTACCTTTGTTAATTTTTAAAGAAAAAATATTATATGAGAAATCGAATGTGTAAATTAATTATTCTACGTTTTATATCTTTACTATATGGTTAATCAAAAAGCTCCTACATAGAGATACTCTACTGAGAGCTTAGGACAGAGTCTAGTTTTGGTCATTGATAATATCTACACGAGATTTCGTTTGGCCTGTCTTTAAATATAACCACCGTAACTTTATTATAATAAGTACCTGTATGTAGGAACATAAACCTAACTACACGTATACTTAATACCTACACCAAACATGACCAAACGCAAACGGAAACACATTAATCCACAGCGGAGCACAGTCTAATTAGTAAGAATAATATAAGATTGCTTATCAAAGTATTAAACGAAATTTCTCCCAGCCTTCACTGCATACTTGGAATTTGCTTTAGTAAAACTCAATCGTCGCTGGAATGCTGGCATGCAATGCGCCACTTTCAAGTGTTGTGGAAGTGGTGGACCTTGCCGAGTGACCTACCGCACTGTCCGCGCCTTGCTAGGGTTCTGTTCTGCTCGACATAAAACTACCATACCTACCATACCATGATATCATATAACGTACTTTACGTACTACGCAAGATTGCAACCGGTACGAAAGTTAGACCAGATACCGCGACTAGCTGGAACTAGAAATCTTTATGTAAAGTATTTCGACAATGTTCGAGTTATACTTGATTTTCTTGATTGTTACATGTTTAGGCGGTTACCCAGGCATTGTGTGTAATTAAATTATTGTATGAATTTCGTAGAATTGATCCTTGATTAACAATTTTAATTAAATCGTCTATACCAACTCCTTTCGGTACGAATGTTCCAACGAAAAGAATACATAATGTACCTATATCTTAGTTTAATGTTAAATCATTTAAGATGGCACTTGGGTATAATAGTAAATAAATCTTTCAAATTGGGATTACCTACCTACGAGCAACTCATGTTTTCTTATGATCATCGAAGTAGAAATGGAAAACTCACCAACCTTTTTTATCGAATAAATTAATAAGAAAATCTGCATAATCTGATGTAACACAACACAACTCATAATCACAGCTTAGGAAGGAAATTATTATCTGCAATTATGTGTACTGTAGTTTACAGCTTGATATGTATAATAACAGGAATTGTACAACTGCGCTGTAATCACTTAACTTAAACGGACTGATCAATAGATAGTTGCGGATTTATGCATGCAATGTATAGTTAGTAATTATCAGTATTACTAAAAACTATTTAAATGCAATTTACTATGTTTAACATCGATGATTACCCACATTTGAACGGTCGTTACTCCTTAAATTTTATAAATGCGCGTGTAACCAAAGGTTGGCTGATAGATCAATTAAGTTAGAGCAATTAATAATTGATTGAGAAACCTGAGCATTAGCTTTCTGGGCAGTCCCGTCTGTCGCAAGCCATGCAAATGGCTACACTTTCTGAAATCGATCTCAATGAGCCCGTATTCGTGCGTGTTGCAATCTCGGTCGACCTTTATCACCTCGATCACCTGTTGTATTTACCTACTAACAACGCTATTGACCGACTAAACGCAGTTTGACAATACATCGGTTAAATGCGGAAGCGACCGAGATTGATTATACCTTTGCAACATTAAGTCATAATACAACCTTGAATTTGTGTTTTTTTATGAGCGCTATTAGCTGTCGTATGCATTCACACATGAATGATTAAAAGTATATTATAGGTAATTTTTTGGTTCCCTAGGCCAGCACCATTATTGGTCTGACCTTTCATTTCACTGTTTTCATTTCCTATAATCAAATTGAATGGATAAAAAATACAGCCTTAGGTACTTCATTTGTCTACAATTTAATTTACTTCGCTGGACCCAGATATTTACCGATATAAATATATTATATGGTATGACAAACTTTTATTTCCACTAACGGAGTCCTAAGATGTGCGTGTTAATTAATACCTATTGTTTAAAAAATATTATACGTACAGCAGAAATAGGTAATTTTTAGTTTATATCATATCCTTAGTTAAGACGAAAACAGAAAAGCCTGTCACTTAAGTTGACACAAGAATATAATATAATACCTATGTGTATATTATAATCTACAGCATATAAAGTAATTGTCAAACATCTTTTGCAACGAATAATACTTTTGGGCAGTCACGTTCCTATTGATTTATGCATAAATAAATTCTAGAATATTGGCATGGGTGGATCGTATGAGTGACAAAAAGTATCTACCTATGTATCAGAAAAGATTTTCATGACCGACGACATCCATACATTTGGTAGACGGTTAAGTTCGTCCACGCGATTTGGTGAAGTGGAATTTACGTAGGACACGAGTTTGTCATAGCATAGCTGTCTCACTTTGAGTGTGAAATTGTCAAATCCTGAATGCCTCAAAAAATTCTCGGCGCGCCGGTTGCACTACGCCTGCGCTCAGTAGGGTTGCCAACAATGCCAACCGTCCCGCCTCCCGGTCTCCAGCACCGCATACTTTAGTATATATGTATATATATAACCCTTGTATATCTTGACGTCGAGATTCGTAGTAACTAAGCGTATAGAGATCTGGTTTACACTGGTTTCGTTTAAGGTGAGGTGAGGGGAAGCGTTCAGAACAACAGCTCCGCAAAGGATGCTTGCGGGATGCCGATTATCCCGGTATCAGGTCTAATCAGAATTATAAGAGCTGGGACTATTGAACAAATTTCGATTAATGAGTATAATGTACAATTTGGGTCCCGGAGGATTGTATAGCATAATAATTATCTTGGAAATAATCTGCTAAGAGGGTACAATAATTGTTTGTATAGGAGTGCTATCTACAACGCAGGAATAACAAATGTACCATATTTCACAATTACTTACCTATAGGTATGTAACAACAAAATTAGGCCGGGTTCTAAAGTCCCGCATTTTTTAGCCACGTCCCGCAATTCAACCACATATGTACCAAAAATCTGCTCACACAAGTTCGCAACCCTAAGCGCTGAGCGAAGCAGCCAAGCCGCTTCCGCCACCCAACCCAAGGTGACCAAGGATAGTTGTCGCTGACTAAAAATACCGAACAACATGGGATAGTGGCAAAAAACTGAAAGCATTTATCTTGCGGCCATTTACATTCAAGAATCGTAAAATTATGTATAAGTTTCTTTAATTCAAGGACAACTTGGTGTTTATGGATGTATGCCTAGCAATAATTAAGATTCATGCATAAAGTTTATTATTTTTGAAACGCAACCCAGCATTTTAATTATTTTAATAATATTGCCGACCTGCAATTAATTTTAATTGTTAAATGCGCTTCAATGCGCAAGTGAAAATGTTTTGTCATTATTTATTGAGAAAATGGCTAGTAATGTTGCAAGTGCACGTTGTTAATTTTTTATATAGTTTTCTCGATCAATACTATTCATACTAATATTATAAATGCGAAATTGTGTCTGTCTGTCTGACTGTTACCTCTAAAAGCTTAAACCGCTGAACCGATTTAGATGAAATTTGGTATAGGTAGAGATAGTTTGAGTGCCGGGGCCTTCCACGTAGGATCGTTTTCATCCCGCAAATCATCCCCTAAGGGGGTGAAAGTTTGTATGGAGCTAACGATATATTTTATATTTGGGGACAATCTTACACAAATCGAGTTAGCCCCAAACTAAGCAAAGCTTGTACTAGGGTACTAGACGACGACATACTTGTATAGATACATAAATACTTAAATACATAGAAAACATCCATCCGAGTTAGGGAACAAATATTCGTGCTCATCACACGAATAAATGCCCTTACCGGGATTCGAACCCGGGACCTCTTGCTTCGTAGGCAGGGTCACTACCAACTAGGCTACACAGGTCGTCGATAGTCGATATAAACGAGTTCCACGCGGACGTAGTCGCGGGCAGAAGCTAGTATGTTTATAATTGAGTTGTGGGTATTGGTAATAAGTGTGCTACATAATAAGGCATTGTCTAAGGCTGAGGCTATGGATTGGGAGATGCGGCGGCGCGGGGCGCCGTGGGCGTTGAACGCTCGCCCGTTGAAGTCTTTTGCAAGGTATTACTCATGCCGGGCATTCCAGCCACTACACACTACCTATATAAAACTTTCGAAGCGCTGTTGTATAGCTATACATCTATACTATACTAATAGTATAAATGCAAAAGCAACTCTGTATGTTTGTCTGTCAAAGTTAGTATCGAATAAAAATAGTATCAAATCATATTAGCTTTTTGACCAGGTTTGATGTACTTTGATGATCGTGTTGGTTCTTTGGTGGTTGGGATTTTTACAGCGATCGCGTTTTTCTTATGGAAAAATCATTTGTCAGGCTGTAAATTTAGTTGCTCTTTTCTTTGCATCGTAATCAGTTTGAACGTTACCGTCTCTGCGTTTTGGGTGCCATTTGTGTCGCCTAATATTGATATGATATGTTTAGCAATTATGATCTGTATTCCAAATAGCATTAGTACATCTAATATAAGGAATTGTAGTTATGTTATCTAATATTAGGAATTGTAAAGTTGTGTTCGACACAATAAATATTAACACAACAATAATTAGGAATATCGATATTATGCGTAACGATTTCGGTGAAAAAATATTATATACTTACAACAGTTATTAGGCCAAAGGTTTGTAGGCAAAAAGTTGATCAGCGAAAAGAAAATAGAACAATGAAAAATTATGCCATCCGATATAGACCCCTGCGGTTTACAAGGGCTTTGATTCTTACCAGAACTCGCACCGGATTCGATTCATAATATCTATCTTTTCGAGATGTCTGGTTTCGTATGTTTGTTATTAGCGACTGTAGTAGGGTTCTAGAAGTAAACTCCTGATTTCGGACAGTCACCACGAGTTCAACTGCAAAACAGGGACAACTGAGATGGTGGCTGTCAAATCAGCTACTTTTAATGAAACGTCAAAAACGCTTGTTATATGAAGTTTATAGGTAAATAGGAACATGTGATGTCACGATTTTCTGTATATTAAATAGCAAAAATATGTTGAAACGATGTTTCCCGAGTATCTTCGTGAGTTTTGTTTATTGATAAACCCCGGATAAGACCCGGGATAAAAACTATCCTATATTTTAATCCAGGCTATAAACTATCTTCGTGCAAAATTTCATTCAAATCGGTTCAGCCGTTTAAGCGTGATTGAGTAACAAACATCCAAACTTTCGCATTTATAATATTAGTAGGATGTTAAGAATAATTTATTTTTACTATCACCAACTACCGTATTCGTGAATCAACCACGCGTTGGTCGAATAAGTCTGCAATTGTCATATTTTAATCATCATCCCGAGTTCCGCTTTGTCATCTATTCCCAAGATTTGGGCGTAGACTAGTTTTACAGAAGCGACTGCCATCTGACCTTCCAACTTCCAACCCAGAGGGAAAACCTAGACCTTATCGGGATTTGACCGGTATCCTCACGAAGTTTTCCTTCACACTTCAAATAAATTGGCATAATTTAATGAAGCTGCAATTTAAGAAGTAATTCATCTAGTAGCTCGATACCTGTTAAGTTACGATACAATGCGAGGTAACATCCGCGTGGCGCGTTACGCCGCCGCCGTCACGGCTAATTAGACAAATGTAACGATATTCATAATTTGTGCGTGCCGCCTTGTCCTGAAACCGGGCGGACCGCTCCTGAACTTAGTATGTGCGAGGTGCATTGCTATTGATTATTATCTAATAGTCTTAAAGTGGGTGTCCCCTTATTTCACCGACAAAAATTTCACCGAATGCATGGTTTCGGCGAATTTTCGTTTCATCTTCGGTTACTAAGAAACCGTTAACTTTTTAGGTACAGGTAAAAAGGTCATTCTGTAGAACCCATTAGGTTAGGTTAGGTTTGTTTTAAATAACATTCCTGATTTTTTTTTCGATTCTGAAAAAATGGTTTTCGATGAAATGAAAATTCTGCGAAACATACATTCGATGGAACAATTGTCGGTAAAACAAGGTACAACCCTTAAAGTGGAATACTACAAGATCATTATTGAAAAAAATAATGCAAAATGGTGACTAAAACATGTGTGCATTTAAAGATAAACTAACAAGTAAGTACAGGGTTAACTCTAGGTACATATAGGTCCTATAATCTTATGGAAGGACTCTCTGAAAACTCTCGCAGGATATCAAACTGCATTCTAACTCCTAACTTAACGACCGGTAATTTCTTTTGTTAAATGTTACTTAGGTTACTACACTGAGGTTAGATATGAGCACGATTTTGGTAAGGACTCGGGGTCTTAACTTAAGCCTCTAGTCTCCGGTAAGAATTTATTAATAACAGTGGTCACGGCAAATAATTAAGAATGTTTCATCTCAATTAATGTTAGTTTTGTGAAGTATCCTTTAATAATGCATCCAACCGTCGCGTCTGTCATCGTATGCGCAATCTTCGTAGATATTCGGAAATGGATAACATAAAAGAACTTATAGAAATACGAAAGCAGAAACAATTCACAGACAAGACAATGCAGTTTTCGGTTCAATTGTTATCGTTTATCGTAGATTTATCGGAGTCTTTCCAATAGAAAGCTCGTCTCAATTTCATAGCTAAGCATATGCGAGATATAGCAAACAGGGAAAGTAGAGACGATATATACAAGTTAGTGAATAAACCTATGTACCTATGTAACACAGTTTGCAATAAATCATTCTTATTCTTATTCTTATTCATTTCTTAAATGTTACATAACATTTAATATGATTACATTAAGATGTTGTCAATAGATAATAAATATCCATATATTACGTAGGTTCCCGTCTATTGTATCGACTTAAACCCATAGGTACATTGGCTTTTGTATAGATAAGGTTAGGTATTATAATATTGTAAGTATTGTGTATCAGTGATCATCCTCCTAGCGTTTTTCCCGGTTTTACTCGAAAGGAGCCCGCGGTCAGATTTCGCACCTAATCCCGAGATTTGGCGTGAGCACCAATTTTTCAAAGTTACTGCTATATATGTGCCCTTCCAATTATATTAATGAATATTTTATAAATAAAGTAGTTGAGGTTTTAAAAAAACTTAATCCTCATTTGCTTATTTTTACTTTAATAAATAATTTGAGATTTGTAAATCCCTAAACAATCTGCACGGCTATCACGCGATGGTGTGCGAGCTCTCTCAATTTTTGTCACACTATTAGAACACTTAGAACTCTCTCTAGAACAAGAGGTACCTATGGTGCGAGAAAAATCGAGAGTATGTCGCGGCCGTCCCATGATAGACGTGCTGACGTTACGGTTAGCAAAGTAGTTCGGTATGCACCCCTGCTATTATATTCTTTGCTAGTGGCTGGCTGTCCCTATGAGTTAACAAGTCAGACGTAAACTGTACCAGTTTCTATGATTGAATGGTAATAATGCGGCTCCCATCCAAAGTGAAAAATTTTGCTCACACGGTTTGTGCGAAACCGTATCCGCTGAGAAAATTTAAAAGTAATATGTTTTCCCGGCCAACTTTTACGTTGGCGTCCAATTACGAGTAAATGCATCTAACCAAAAGCGTAACGCAGGAAATCGGTAACTGGTTAATCGGTTATCACGTCAGATCACGTTCCAAGCTTAGCGATTAATGTGATTGAATATCGAAAGAAATAGTAGCTCGGCAAATTTATTATCCAGAAAAACGAATGTTTGAAATGCTAATGCGATTTATACAAAGTACCCGATGGCACGGATCTCACGCAATCTTTTTGGCTTGAGACATGTTACTCGGAACAAATTGAATTATTGAAAGAAACCGAAGGTACATCTTTAATTGATGTTTTCTTAGATTGGAATACTGTTGTTCGTAACATTGCTCATGACTATAACAACGAGTTTCAAATGATTTCGTTACTTTACATACTTAAAGTATATGAAGCATGGATAAAAGTAATTATGCAAAAAGCAGGTATGTAAGAATTACGATTCTTGCGAGCTCGGTGTCAGGGACGGTACTCCTTATATATGCGAGGCGAACCTCATTATTTCTGGTTCAGTGGGCGCCGAGAATCTTGGGGACAACTGGACGCTGGTCATGTTAGGTGTTGTAATTGAATCCTGATATTGCGTAACATAAGACACAACCCGTCCGAGGCGTGACGTCTACCTTGAATTATATTCGTTTCATATATCTACGAGTACGTACACCTTGACACTTGCTGCACCTTTAATATTCAAGATCATACGGCCGAAAAGGTCTACCATCGACTTGTATTGTTATATATATAGCTCAAGGTGCAGTCATTTTGACAATACGGAGACAGTGGAACGCTTATCACGGCATATTGGTACAAAGCCGTCTTTGGTACGTTCTAAATAGCACTAGGTCTTTCCAGTGAGCGGGTTGATTTTATATCAAATGTTGTAACATTGCAAGTGATATCAGTTCGTATCTACGCCCACCGGCCGAGCCTTTGCACTAGAGCAGTAGGTAATAAGCCTGGCCCAGTGTAACGTAACCAGCGTTTGTCCATAAGCGTGGCCCGCTTTACGTAATTGAGTCGTTAATATGACAACGCACTTGCCAAATAATGCGTTCGAAGTCGACAATTAGTTCCGCCTTATTATTAAGGAGAGCAACATTTTTGTTTTGTCGAAAGGTTACTTGAGATTTGTAGTGCGGTTAAAGTGACCTGTCAGTTGGCGCCCCAAGGTTACCAGTGGATACCTGTTGTTTGTTACTGTCACTCTTGATTTCGTTAAAACGATCGCTTGTCGAATCGAGAATTTAACATTGGGTTCGTGTATTGATCGAATAACACTGGTATCTCAGGCCTAGTTATTCCTGACATGACGACATACTTCGTGTATTGATCGAATAACACTGGTATCTCAGGCCTAGTTATTCCTGACATGACGACATACTGCGGTGCTCTGAATAAGCCTTTGCGGTGGCCCAAATCACCTGCAATTATTCACTAGGTACACTATGAGTAAACTTAAGTAGGTAGTAGTACCTAGTAGTAGAAAACACTTTATTGCACAAAACAAGTACCTACATCCTTATCCTTATCGACCTTATCCTTTTAAGGGATCTTTTTCAGATAACCTTTCTAGGTAGCTTTGTAGCACCGTTATAATGCCCTCATGTCTTTTAATAGATAAGCAATGCATTATATGTATCGATGTAAGTACCTACTAATTGAACTCTGTATGCGACCTAATATATACCAATTGGATACCGTACCCAATTATAATTACTAAAAATATCATATTTTGTATCAAACATCTGTTAAAGCTAAATTAGGAATAAGATAAAACAAAAAAATTAAACAGAATACCTACACTTACTTACACACACACTTTTGTTAAACACTAATACTTCTCAAACAATATAATCATCAACGTGGAAAAAATATACTTCGAATTTGTAATTATTATCTAATTAAGAAATAAATTGCATCGATGCAAAAATATTATTGGAAAGAAAGTTAGAGCTAAGACAAAAGAAATGTGGGACTCACCAGTATTGTCCGCATGGTGTCCCTGCACGTCCCTCGCACGCGACGCACAACCAACAAATAAAGGAGCCGCGTCCCGCGCCGACTATATGAGGTCGCCCACTCTCGCCCGCGACGCGACCACCATACCGTATAGCAAGGTGACCGCCGCCCGACGCGCTGTCCAGGGGAACTATCTGACACTTACGATTCACATTTTATTATGATATAAATGTGCAATACGCCATTACCTATCCTCAAAAAAAAAATCTTTGGACAGTTCGGTTAAATTGGGAAAAAACTTATTCGGAGAAACAATTATTCCAGGTGATGGGTTCTCGCTTTACGCACTCGTTAGCTTCGTGGGAGCGAGCGCGAAACATATTGATAAACGCGAAACAGATTGGAATGCGAAAGTTTTGTGTCAGATTGGCCCACAGCCGCGCCGCCCAAATGCACCACCAATAAATCGGCTGCACTGCCCGGCATGATACCGCTAAACGATCTAATTTATTCAAATGACTGCTACTTCGTCATTATTTCGACCTATTCCTCTACCGCGTAGCGTTAAACAAGCCGCATAAGTCTCAATCATTTGAAACATTGAAGTATTTTTACTTTATTTAACTATAGCTTTTACCTAGTAAAAAGGGGAGACAATAGACATTAGTCTTTAAAAACGCTGGGTCATTATTGGTCTTCAAAGCACGGCTCATTTTATCACCTACGATGGAACGAAGAAGACAGGTATACGTGTCTTATGCGTTGAGGGTGATATAAATACGACTTTGTTGACTCCGAATTCTTAATACAGTATTCGTTTTTGGACTATGGTACATGAAAATCCAGGATAGAAACCGCGTAACCATGTTGTTGTTAAGATATTAACTTGTCATTATTTTTAACCTGAATCGTAATACAGGATGCACATATCGGTGCACTTTTTCCAAGTGGCACGCGAAAGTGTCCAGTGAGGCAAGTGTCTCTAATCACAGCCTCTGCCTTTATTCTCAGGTGCAGCCACCGGTCCCCACCTGACGGTAAATTTAATTACCTATGTGTAACTTTATTAATTCAAGAATTAGGTATACCGGAAAAAATATTTATGGCAGCTCCAACACAATTACTGGCATGTAAATGCAGGGGTAGTAAAAGCTGAATTATAATTGGTCCAAAAGTATTCAGTGTCATTCGCGAACAGCAGGATCACGTAACGCACTGTACGTACGTACGTAACATATGACAGTTAAATTGACCTAACGCGCGTTCGAAACGTTGCGTGATTATACCTCAGACGATACGGTCAGACGCAGTAGGAGACCTTAGTTTTATGACGTGTGGTAATTAAAAGGTGCACTAATTGGCACGTGAGTCTAATGGACCAATTATGTAAGAACTTAATTCGTTCGCGTCTACGGCTAAAAACGTTTCAATCACTTACTGACGGAAGCTGAGTAGTTAGCTAGGATGAAATCTAATCTCTTGGGGATATGGACAACTCCGATTCTAGAGGACAAATAAAAATGCAATAGGGACTGGTCCTTATCCGACTGGGGAGGTCAGATTAATAACTTCGCAATGATTGCTTTTTTCCAGTAAAACAAAGCAAACAGCGCTAGCAGAGACCTAGCTAATGTTATAACAAGATCACTTCGGTAGTAAATGCATATATGCATTTACTACCGAAGTGATCATTACAGAAACACGTTACTTGTGTAGGTATTCAGGCACCTATTCCAGGGCATTTTCACCGCAAGGACTGTTGAAGAAATTCCTCAGAATAGATCATATTACGATTACAAAGGGTGTGATGTAACATGGCCGTTCGTCAAGTTGGGCATTGTTCTTTTTCAATTTGTAATTCAATCGAAATGCTCGCAGCATGCTATATGTCAGGTGAGGCAATACCAAACTCAGCTTTACAATCCCAAGTTCTGTGTTTAACTTCCATATGTTCCAAACAAAACAACATAGCTCTATTATTATATATGTAACTAGTAACTAGTACGCATTGGTACCTATATGTAGTTCAGGACTCAACTCAATGACCCAATCTTGATTTAATTGCATGTTATATATAAATCACGGTTAGCTAGACTTCTAACATTGTTTAAAAATTATATGTATTTACACACGTAATTTATGTTATGTTGTTAAACAATCTCTATCTCTACTCTACATGGTCCAGTTGAACTTGAAATATATAATTTTTTTGGGCGATCCCATGTTCGAAAAAACGAACTATTCCCATATTCTTTTACATTTATATTTAGTAGGTAATGAAAATGAGACGACTTAGCTCGATCGATCGATCTCTCTAACAAATGGCTTGTAAATTTTAATAATCATCTTACTACAGGAATTTGGTAGTCTATTACGATGAATCGATCTGGGAAGTAAACGGAAGTTTCAAGCATTTAAGAATAATGGGAAACCTGACTGTTAACAGGATAATGCATTTAGGGTGTTACATCATCACGCGATTGCAGTCCAATCACGCACAGGAAAGTGTATTGCCGCTCGGCAGCATCACAACACCGAGTGAGAGTTGCAGCGTGGTTGCAGCCATAATAGTTCATTCCCCGCGCTGGGATTCCAAGGTGGAGCTACCCCGTGGTACCGGCAATATTTTCGTTTCCTCGCTGATGTACGTATTTATGATGAAAGCTATTTGATCATTATCAAACGAAGGCAATATCTTAACTTGATACCAATAAATTAAATAATGGCTTTCGTGTGAACTTGCAAGCTTCCCAGTTTTTAACTGCAATGCTCTGTCGATCAGTGAACCTCTCTTGATTACGTAAAATGTATAGGTATCTGTATAGAACTAGAGATCATGATCGTGAACGAGTTGTTTTTAACCCTAGACGCAAAGAGAGGGGTGTTATAAGTTGTCTGTGTATCTCTGTGGTATCGTAGCTCCCAAACGGATGAACCGATTTTCGTTAGGTTTTATTTGGGTCATAGATAATTTTTTCCCGAGTGAGCTACGTTTCATGAAAATCTGTTCAGCCGTTTTTGAGATATTGGACTTTGAAATGAAAATGTCGGGGGTTTTTCAAGATTTTTAAATTGTATTATAGGTACATTACACTCATACAAATAAAAATAAAAATAAAATAAAAAATAATTTGGGATACATATTGGAAACTATAGGTCTGATTTGTACTTTACTACTAACAAGTAATGATATACTTTTGTATGATCGTTTGTTTCATATTAAATAAATTAAAAAAAAAAACAACTTTATACGGCCACCTGCTGGGCACAGGCTCATGGATGAGAGGGAAAGGGCAATTGTCCCCACGCTTGCCCACAGTGCAGGTTGGAGACTTCACATACACCTTTGAATTTCTTCGGAGATGTATGCAGGTTCCCTCACAATATTTTTCCTTAACCAAATTAAAAGCTACCGCTAAGCTACATATGTATAAGTTCCGAAAAACTCATTACAAATATTGCAGATTAAAGGACCGTCATAGCAAGCAACCAGCACGGGTTACAGTCCTGTCTTATCATATAGTTTGTATGCAAACAATGAATATCAATTCCCCGCACTACTAACTGATACCCTTTAGGACGCGCTGACCAAGAACCACCTGGCCCGTTACCTGCCCTGTTTCGCCTTTTTCAAATGCCTCGTTTCTGATTCGACACGAGACGTCCTCTATTGCTGCCCACAATAGGACATGTTTCGGGGTCATGCAGTGTCTAAATACTACTGTTTAATGTATTTGTGTCAGGAGTATTTACAGGTGAATGACCTACCAAATGTTGCGTAGGAATCATAACGAGAGATTTCTAGGAAAAAAGGTAATAAGCTATTAAACCTTTTAGCGAGGTTAGAAAAACTTCGGAAAATCATTGTTTCACCATTAGTCAATCAACCGAACGTTTGGAATGGAATAGATAATTTATCATTATACTATTTATACTTGCCATTCTTTTCCTAAGATATTCTTGGGATCAGAGAGAGGATCTGATCTTGAGACCCTGACAAGACTGGTCGTTATATTTAAGTGACATCTTGCCTCATCCCGTTTTCTTCCCCACAACTGAACTCGTCACAACCACAAATGTCTACATGCTTACAAGTTTATTATGTCGACCTCATATCTATTCTTTGAGTCCGTAGTAAGAACCTAGTACGCATAGGTTGTAAACTGTGAAGGGTCATACGATGCAAGATTTATTTGCCCTGTCGTCAGCGTCAGTGCGTGCAGTGATTTCGATTGTGCATGAACTAACGGAACTGTTTGGATCTACTTACGTATTTTATTGTACTTATTGATTGTGACATAGATTCGTAATTGACACATAAATTTGGTACTTACCTATCAATAGAATAGTGATACCTATACACGTCTACGTGACGTCTACCGATGAACTTTCTCAATATTTTTATATTTCGAACGAGTGGGCGAAGACCTCCACACGTCGCATTTTTCAACCGATTCTCCTGAAAATTTGGGAGCAGGTTGAACAATTTTATTGTTTTTTCTGTTGATTCTGTTTTCTAAACTCAAAAAAAGTTTTTGTTTTTGGTTGGATGCTCGCGATTTCTACAGTTCACAGAGCCACTAGCATGACTAGCACTACAATTAATCAGTTAGTTACTGTAGTTAGGTATAATCACAGAATAAGTAATAGTACAAATGATGCGTAGCTCTCTTGATAGGTACAACATGCAACGTGATGATTGGCGTAGGTACTTAAGCACCAACCTGATTGACATTTCGTCGGTGGCTAACCACCGACGATATAAAACGATAATTTAAAACTTTCTTGTAGTGTATGTCCGAAACTGAAAGAGTAAATCCTGTAGAAATAACGCAGGCAAAAGACTACGTCAGAGCAGAAAGTCGTATTTTGCTTGTGTTCGTTTGACAGAATTTACTTTTAAGCTCAATTTACCCGTGCAAGATATTGCATGCAATTTTCATTAGGTACCTACATTGCGGGTTACCGAGGTATTTATACTGCGTTTTATCTATCAAACCTCGCAATGTAGTTAAACTTGCATACAAGTTCTTACATGTGTAATTTGCGCTTTACAGTTTCGGATAAACTATACAAGTTTACTACAACAAAGTAAAACTAGTGTTACCTACTTGTTGTACCTACCTCAGTGACGAAAAGTACAAAATCCGTCAAATTCACTGGAGGTCCTATAACTTCCTTCACTTACTTTTGAAACAGTCCTCTGAATCAACATCGCACGCATGCGCGTCACGTCTCGTGACGCCGGCGCAGCCGTCAGCCGTCACCGTTACCGACATTTTGTAATGCCGACCAAGGGAATGCACCGCCCTAGACGAGTCAATGTCCCGCACTCCATTTGAATGTCACGTTTGCTTATGTGACCGATCGTTCTCACACTTATTGAAAAAACTTGATCATAAGATTTCACGTATTGGATACCCTGATTTTTTATCGGGCTGACGCAGGTGCGAGACAAGGTAGAGCGTAATACTATATTTGTGTGTAGGTATTTGGCATGGTTTAGGTACTCTTTCACAGCCTAAACGGATGAGATATTTTTGTATTCATCTCAATTGTGAGACTGCAATAGGGTACGTATAATATTTTTAAATAAGCAGCTGGAGTTTTAATAAGTATTTCCTTTACCAATAATATGCTCGGATATATATTCCTCACGTTTAGAATAGAATAGAATCGTTTAATTGCATATCACATTACAGATTGGATGGAATTAACACATAAGTAGGTAAACATGTGACACCCTGCACAGCAATATCAGAGCAGAGGGCTAACTATTTAAATATTATAAGTAAGTTTATACAAAGCTAATAAACACACGCAAAAAATTTTCACTTGCCGATATTATTAAAGTATTCCTTTAAACTATAAAAACATTTGTTTATTAAAAACAATTTCAATTGATTGTTAAACAGTTTTGGATTTTCTAGATTTTTTATATCATTAGGAAGGTGATTATAAATTCCGAAATGGGTGCGACAAAGTTCATATAAAATTCCAAAATCGATTACTAGAAGTGCGGAAATGTATCTATCTCATACAATTTTATTTAGGTACATAGTACATCATAACGATCGTAACTCCGAAATATTTATAGATCACGAAAAGACATCGTAATTCTGCACGGCTATCACAAGACGGCGCGCGAGCTCTCTGGAGGCTCTTGTGATAGCCGTGCAGCAGACGGTCTTAGGGCGTGGCGATGGCGGGTTGAACCAGCTTACGACTACAGCACGGCTATCACAAGACGGCGCGCGAGCTCTCTGGAGGCTCTTGTGATAGCCGTGCAGCAGACGGTCTTAGGGCGTGGCGATGGCGGGTTGAACCAGCTTACGACTACAGCACGGCTATCACAACACGGCGCGCGAGCTCTCTGGAGGCTCTTGTGATAGCCGTGCAGCAGACGGTCTTAGGGCGTGGCGATGGCGGGTTGAACCAACTTACGACTACAGCACGGCTATCACAAGACGGCGCGCGAGCTCTCTGGAGGCTCTTGTGATAGCCGTGCAGCAGACGGTCTTAGGGCGTGGCGATGGCGGGTTGAACCAGCTTACGACTACAGCACGGCTATCACAACACGGCGCGCGAGCTCTCTGGAGGCTCTTGTGATAGCCGTGCAGCAGACGGTCTTAGGGCGTGGCGATGGCGGGTTGAACCAGCTTACGACTACAGCACGGCTATCACAAGACGGCGCGCGAGCTCTCTGGAGGCTCTTGTGATAGCCGTGCAGCAGACGGTCTTAGGGCGTGGCGATGGCGGGTTGAACCAGCTTACGACTACAGCACGGCTATCACAACACGGCGCGCGAGCTCTCTGGAGGCTCTTGTGATAGCCGTGCAGCAGACGGTCTTAGGGCGTGGCGATGGCGGGTTGAACCAGCTTACGACTACAGCACGGCTATCACAAGACGGCGCGCGAGCTCTCTGGAGGCTCTTGTGATAGCCGTGCAGCAGACGGTCTTAGGGCGTGGCGATGGCGGGTTGAACCAGCTTACGACTACAGCACGGCTATCACAAGACGGCGCGCGAGCTCTCTGTCCTGTCGTTCCATATAAAAGTTTCAAACTTCAAACAAATGTATGTAATTCAGATTTTAACGAATACCGCTTACTATTACAGACTGTTTGATGCAACCCACCCTTAAGTGATGGATTTTCCTATTATTGTTATATTGCACGTAGGTATTTCTAGATTTCGTTCCGGACAAATGTGAAATAACATAGGTATTACGTGCTCCGTGTCCAGTATTTATTTAACTATTCACTGCAAGACTGAAGTTTAGTTGAAGGGTTGCTAACTGCCTGATTTTCGTAAAAGCAATCATAGTTGGATGATTGTGCCTATTTCCACCTTGAATACAACCGCGGCTGTTGCGGTCAACGTGGACAAACTGTGCCAAGATCAAATAAACATGATACCTACACTAATATACGAATGGTAGAAATGTTTATGTTGATACACTTACGGTTACGGGTCTGACGCCCCACTGTATCTATAAATATGAATAAGGCTATTTACATGAATGAGAGTTAAAGTTAAATTATTTTGTGCTCACAACGTGTGCATAAGTTGTGCCAATATGCGTAGCTATGAATCATACAGCAGCGTTGTCATGCAAAATATTTTAACCCTGATAAGGGATCGAACTCTTAGGTAGTGTAAGGCCTGAGTGGACGCCCCGCTCAGAGCGGGGCGTGGAGCGTCCATCTTCTGTGGTCCATATAAATTGCATTTTGTTTATATGGTCGCTGCAAAGCTCTTAGCTGTAGCGTAAGGCCTGAGTGGACGCCCCGCTCAGAGCGGGGCGTGAAGCGTCCATGTTGAGCGGTCCATATAAATTGCATTTTGTTTAAATATGGACGCTGCAAAGCGGGGCGTCCACTCAGGCCGTACACTAAGAGTTCGATTCTGAAGATTTTGTGTCGAACCGGTCTATACGTACGTACCTATATTCATTTGATCCAAAGAAGAATGCGGACTACCGTAATTGAATCGCAAAAAGACACTAGACATGTAAATGATTTCCCTTGAAATGTCGACTTTACTGAACGATAATATGAATAGGTAGAGTACTTAATTTTACCGTCGATGGGGGTGACTTGTATTGTTCCTTTTATAGTAACCATAATTATTCTCAGTTAGCTTAATCCATAGAAAAATAGTAGCAATAAGAAGTATTTATTATCATAGTCATTGCAAAAAGACGGTAATACGACATTAGAACTGAATGATCAAAGTCGCCCCGATCGACGGTAGAGTTATTATTAAAACATTTGAAAAGTTGGTATTAAAACAAATAACTATGAAAACATAAGCTTTATTACAAATTGTCATTTTATAAAATAACAAAGTAAGACAGCGCTAACCATCCCGGGTAGTCGCTCTTCGGTTTACGCATAAGCGATCAGCTTGGCTGACAGCGGCGCAAATTGTTTTAATAAGTACATGAGCCTGCCCCTCAAGCATGACAGGGTCTACAGGTGGTTAATCTGACACATAATATTTATCTTTCTATTAGATTTCAATGTGTAGCGTTATATGTATATTCGTAGGTGTATGCATATAACGAGCGCCCGTAACACATTGAAATAAAATTGGAATTCGAAATGTATATCCATATCGAATAACCTACAGGTATTTTCTGGCAGTAAAATAAACTGTCCTTTTGAACTCCACACTTTGGCAAGACCAACGCCGAGCTACTAAACATGGTATTTTCAGGAAAATTTTATAATATATTACATACAGTCATAGCAGTAGATATAAACGACCAAATCTACGTAATTACATTATCAGGTCAATGAGGTTATTTATTTTGCTGTCTGGATTTCTTGCTGCTAGTGCAATATTCGTTTATTATTCTGCTGAGACATTATAAAGAATTTGCTCACAATTGGTAATGAATTATTATTATTTAATTTTTGCTGTTAATTTAAATGTAAGTAGGTAAGCAATTAAGATTAAAATTCCATATAGAAACCACAAAAACAAGCCAGTACTTTTGAAATAAGTATTCTAGCGGTAAAATGCAAGTAAATATATGTAATAAGCATAATACCTACTACGTGTAATGAATGCAGAATTAAAAGAACGCACTATTGTTTGTTACCTTTTGTCAACTATAAGTATGTAGAAAATCAAACAATATGTTTATAATTGAGGCAATTCAAAGATATTATATCATTAATTTATTTTTAATTGACTTTAACTGTAATTTTTGCGGGTTAGGTAAACTACTACTACTAATGTTATTACAATGTAGGCAATTAGCGACATATATTTTTATTCTAACACTACTAATGACCTACCTATCTATTAAATATAATCCAAGTTAACTCAATACAATTTTTTCAATAGTATCTAAACAAGTACTTACCTTCATTTATTCACTAAATTATCAATTATAATATAAAGCAATAAATAGTGAGACAACAGGGTAACAAACATAAACAGGTACATAGATTCGTCTCTTCAGCATGATACCACTAGTACGAACTTTGTAACTTGTCCTAAAATTGACAAATCATATTTAAATTATAATTCTTAGGTACATGTATTTTTAAGCTAATTATCATTCATCACAGTATTGATCCACATAAACTGGCATCTTCGCACACTACAAACTATTCATATGAATTCTAACTTTCATTAAAGAAGGGTACAGATGTATTACAGATTCTTCTCATACTCGTACACCCGAACTAGTGGTGGACGGAGGTATATCTAATTGAACTTTAATTTTGCATAATAATATGACACCTGAAATATTTTGATTGCCAGGATGACTGAACCAAGCTTCACATACCTAACAATATTGGCCTTTGCTAATGTAGCTATTTATCTTTAGAACTGACACAGCTCTATTACAATCTCATTAGCTATAACAGCGTCTCTGACAATCGTTGCGATACATTTCTACGTTTGTAAAGGCGTTATGATATAATGCATTTTTTTTTCTCACATATAGTACCTATCTTTTGTCAACAATCAACTTTTAATATTAAGGCACTGGTCCCACCGCCGGCTAGTAAGCTAGAAAAGTTGGGCGAGTAGAATTACATTGCGGATCTGTAAAGGTCGATTGATCACACTGTGACTGGTCAGCACGCAATGAACCGTTACTCGCCCAACTTTTCTAGCTTACTAGCCGGCGGTGGGAGCATTGCCTAAAGGCGTGTTGATCAATGAGACTCCAGCGATCAGAGTGGCCCTGGTTAACGGTAACATTACCTAACGGGCGCGATTACAATGTAGACTGGCAGGTACAGTCGCCATCAGATATATCGGAGCGGCCAAAGTGCTCACAAATATCTGAACACGTCTCTAATGCCCAATAGAGACGTGATATGACGCCGTCAGATATATATCTGATGGCGAATGTACATACAAACTTAGTCAATCAAAATCACTTTATATCACCTAAAACTGATTATTACGCTATTGTAACACTAAAAATGTAAACTCGTTAAGGTAACTGGAGTATACAAATGGCGTTACTTATTGTCAAATTCTATAAAACAGCTTGTAAACAAATTAGAACCTACTAATGTGCACAGATGTGCATAATTATTTTCCATCGTATTTTCACGGAAACGTACGAACGTGTCTTGCTATTTCAGTCAGTCTCGGTACAAGAAGTACTGAGGTTGACTGAAGTAGCATGACAAATACGAACGTTTTCGAGAGAATACGATCCCATAAAAAACATTCCATGTAAAAAAGAGGCCAAGTCTCGAAACTCTTCCACCGCAAAATTTGTGAGATATTTGGTAGTACCAAGTCTCAGGCATTCTTATTATTCTTTATTTGCTAGCTAAATAAAATTCTGCAACTTGGCAATCACACAACTTTACTGCATTTATGGATTTTTGCATACCTAAAACTATGTAGTAACTATTGTGTGATTGCCAAGTCACAAAATTTACTAATTATTCACAATAAAGAATAATAAGAATGCCTGAGACTTGGTACTACCAAATATCTCACAACTTTTGCGGTGGAAGAGTTTCGAGACTTGGCCACTTTTTACATGGAATGTTTTTTATGGAATCTCACTTCTTTTTGTAGGTTATTGTGTCAATATCCCATTCTTGATTTTTTGTCCCATTCACTGCAAATATAACTTTGTAATCAAATATGTTTATATGGGATTATTTATGCAGTCGGTGTATCTAGAAAACTGGACTAAAATTGCAATTTTTTTAGCGTCCCCTTGATTTATACACTAAACACTAATTGTATTCTAAATTTGAAGCTTCTGTCTGCTAGAAGTGCCTTAGACTTTTGATGATCGGTGAGTCTGTCAATGAGTGACAAAATTAAGAAACTTTGACTAGTTATAAATCTTAAACCGCTGGTTCAAATTGAATGAAATTTCAAATATATCGTGTTTATACAATGTGTGCTTGGTTAATGAAAATGCAGGCTTCTAGTTTTATCCACAACGAAGTTATAGGGGGGTCGAAAATGACCTGAACTGCTGAGAAAAGGATGGTACGGCCGTGCCGCTGTTTTGCTCGACTTGGCGAGGGCACTGCCGTGCCCCCAGATTAAATTAGAAGATGTGTCCCACTACGCTAGATTTTTGCAATGACAATCGATTTTTTTATGTACCAATAGTAGAAGGGGGCATTACCATATCTCTAATACAGCTGAGACCAGCTGAGGCTTCTTCATAAGATACTTCAGACCTTCGATTTTTGACATCAAATGAAGCGGCCCACCAAGTTGAATATTTTTTGTAAAGGCGGTATAGATATATCTCTAATAGTTTGGTTGGGCTCTTGTGTTTTCTAATCAGGGTCACCAGGTACTCCAGATCTTCGATTATCCTAGTTTTTATAGTTTTCCCTTTATGTGGCCATTAAACCCTAACTCTGTACCAAATTTCAGCTCTCTGAGTTTATGGGAAGTACTAGTTCTATTTTGATGATCATGAGTGAGTGAGTGAGTGAGTGAGTGTCATAAATGCGAAACTTTGCTTTCGCTTAACTTCGGAACTAAATGTCCCACAGACTTGAAATTTTGGATTTTAAGTATGTGATTATAGCTTACTGGATGACGAAAATTTCTGCGTTCTGGTCTTATCCAGAGGTTCTCAAATAGGGGCCTGAAAATGCGGCGAAATGGTTCCTGTAAAGGATGGTACGGCAGTGTTTGCTTCGCGCTCGACTTGGCGGGGGCACTACCGTGCCCCCAGATAGAAAACGATTATGCACTACATACTACTGAGCGGGCCCCAAATGCCAAGTGCCTAGGAGCCCTGGCCCTCTAAGGGGCCTGCCCTTTGTCACTGTCTCTGGTCCATCTATAGGCATTATTAAGTATTGATTCATACGAGAACAGCTCCGTAGATTTCTGGTAGATATAAACCCATAACGTTACGCCTCGTAGGAGTTGAAATGGCAAGCGTTGACCCCGACTAAGTAAATTTTAATCCATAAATTTCAGTAATAACGGACAATTGGTTAGAAATAGGTAGGTACATATTCGAAATATTATTACTAACGCCATCTGTCTAAAAATAGCAAAAAGTAACTGTAATCAGACTGATGAATGAATAACCTCTTTGTACCGCTCCTCAAATAGGTTTTATCTCTTTCACTTTATTTCTTATACAGAAATGCAAACCAGTTACTTTCGCGAAAGGTAGCGGAGGGTGGGATGCGTAAATGCATTCCCTCTGCGTCTACAAAATAAAGGGAGATACTCGTACATACGCTAATTCTGTTTTTCCGCAATTATCATGACTTATGATTATGTTATATAAGTCTAATTGACACTTAAAGTATCTACAGATACTTATTAATATTAAAGAACACTATATCTATTTAATACATTTTCGTTCACATTATTTTTGAAGCATCGATCGTTCCTTACCTCTTATTAAATTCGATTTTAATCTCACTATTCACACTAGTTTTTGTCATTCATAAGTATTGTTTTAAAAACAATCCGCACTATAATCACTCATTTATGGCAGTTAGTGCCCTCTATCGTCTGTGACTGTGAACGTGCCGTTGCACGGCGAAGCGCTGTCGAACGACGGTCTGCAAACATACAGATAGTTTTTATTTAGTGGTATAACATATAGATGGCGTAAGGAAACTGTTCAGGCGCTCTGACATCAATGCAGTGTCATCTATACACTAGCGTATGTATTAAAATGTAGGTAATATAAAAAAGTGCGAAGCGGTATGCATCACTAGGTCGTCTCTTCCTCACCAGCACCACCACCAAGTACACCCAGCGGGTACAAAATCAAGAGAGTCACCGCGGTCAACGACTTCGGCTCGCTATCCAACCAACACGGCCCGCACCTAACAATGCCAGGAGCACGGACTAAGCGTTACTTACCAACAGACCAGCAGGGAAGTTGGGCTTCGTCCTGCGAAACTCCGTTTCTTACCCCGACGGCTCTTCGAGCGATGTACGCGCCGGTAATACTACTATTGACCTAATATCCGTTGAAGAAATATAATATACCCTCGTGTGCTATTGATAACGACCAATATTAAATGTTAGATAATACATAGCTTGATAAATCGCGCATAGGGTGTCTAGTAAAATCCAAGACCGAAGCTGTTGAATAAAAATACTATAAATAACTTTTTTGGGTCAACTGCCCCTTATTCATAAAAATCGAGCATTCGCCGAGAGAATATGACACAAGGAATAGGATAGATAGAGGTTGCCCACTCTCAGGATAACCTGCTACGAGGTAGCTAGGTTTGAAGAGGTCATCTGTTATCAAATTAAGAAACTAGAAGAAACGTGTTCGAATGTCACGGTCCGGACCCCGCACGACTGCCACAGAATAAATATACCTTAATTGAACGAGCGAGCGAAGCGAACGAAGTTCTTCGTTGCAGCGTGGGCAACATTCTTCCGTATGTCTTTCCGAATGTCTTGTCCGGCTGTTCTCCTCTGCAGGTCGGAATTTCTCCACCGATTCCCGTGAAATTTGTGACCAGGTTCGATAGTTAGGTATATACCTAGCACTTTTTTGTCGACAAAGATTATGTGAAAAAAAAAAAGTTGAACTCAGGGGGTATACAGCTCACAGAGCTACTAGTATTAGAACAGCTGCAAAAAAAGAAGTATGTACAAAAAGGAATACTCACTATCTATCTTTAGCCGACGCTATGTGTATTAGGGATACTAGTAAACAACACTTTCAAAGTGAGACGGTATTAAGAAGTATAGTTAAGTTTTAGGACATAATTCGCAACACAATTGACTGCCCTTGATTGGTTGGAGAAGTCGTACGGTTATATGCGCCGCACCTGCCTACTACAGCCCACGACGCTCTCGAGCGCACTCTCTGCGCTGAACTCCGTGCTGGACGCAGAACGGCAGTGCGATCTGTTCACAACCAAATTAGCTTGCTTGGTGCATGAATGCATGACTTATTGAATGTTCCTTACCGGATTCATCTACAACTGTATTCCTGCATGTCTAAATAATGTTTTAATTTGTATATAGGTATATAATTATGTTTTAACTTAAGATTTGTGAGGCTTTCATGAAATTTTCAAATTTAGAATTTCGTAAAGCCGCGCCGCGTGTCGCAACGCAATCGGTTACATACATTTTGTATGAACGTGGTTACATTAGCTCAGTCCCGCGTGTCGCCACGTTCAATACAAAGTACGCCTTGCGATACGCGGCGTGGCTCTATATAACCCCGGCTTTAGCGGACATTTCTGTTAATATGGGGTAGCACATTGTTACTAACGATTCTCAATGTCACGTCAATGTCAATGTCAGACGCTGCTACCGTTACAGAAATTGTAATATCTTCGCGGTAGATGTGGCTGCGAGCCTTCCTAAGGAGTAATGGAAGAGTGAAAGGGATTTAAAGATTCGTCGCCACTAGCACGGTAGCTCAGTTGGAAAGAGCGATGAACGGATTCCAGAGGTCGCGGGTTCAAATCCCGCTCGTAGCTAATAATTTTTCAATTTTCCACTGATCGAAATTAAGGTTACCCTTATAGGGATAAGTTCGCCTTTGTACTTCGATCTTTGGATAAAGTGCTTAGTATAGTATACCAGTCGAGAGTCTCACCTGGATGTTGAAGGTTGCGAGAAGCAGCAGTACTATGCCGCTACTTACAGCGGTCAGTGGCGCGATCGTCTCCATCGGGAGGCGCGTGACATATTTGTCACGAGAATACTAAGAAGAGGGTATTAGTTACTGTTTGTCGCTGGACCGCTGCTGGCCCGTGCTGGTCATTCTCATCCAGCGCCTGCACTTGTGTGACATATTTATCACGGTGATACTAAGGAAGGAATTTTGATGATGATTTCTTTTATCACTGGGCCGCTTGTCCGTGCCCCTTGGGAGTACCAGGATCGGCAGATGTGCGTTCAGCATCTACTACTCCTGTGTGACGGTATTCGTCATGGGAATACTGGGTAGGAAATGATGGTTACTTTTTGTCACTGGGCCGTTTTTCTTCGGTACTGGAAGTGTCTGGCAGCAGCAGCACAATGCTGCCGCCCACCGCGCTCAGCGCCGCGATTGTCACCATCGGCAGGTGCTCGTTCAGCGCTTGCTGCAATTATATATTATACACTATATAGAGGGTGTTGTAACTCGTAAAGAAATAAGGTGTACAAGTATAAATCCTAAATAGAAGTGGACGTGAATAGAAACATAAAGATACTTCTGTTCTCGGCCTAGTAACCTGTTTGGCACGTCACAAATAACCAATATACATATGTAAATTTCTAGCTATTTATTTGGTATTGTATTAACTAATTAGGCAAGTTCGTTAGGCATTATTGCATAGGGTGAAAGGTGACAGTAAGAATAGGTGCTGTACCTATAGGTATAAATAACTTATTTAATGAAAAGAGGGCATCCGGTCAGTGATTTAAGATTCGTAATACATACGATAGGGTTCGTGCAGTATTTAGACGAAAAATACATAGATACGTGTTAGTAAATACTCGTAATGGTACTAATACCTATTACGCATAAACTGAATATTAAAAATTGAGTGAATTTCTATGCTTACCAATTTCCATAGATATGGTATGCAGATGAGCGCTATACCCGCAGCGATCTGACTGGCTCCAACCCCCAGATTTCTTATCACAGTAGGATACAATTCGGCGGTGAATATAGGCAACATCATGTTGGTCGAGCCGATAGCAAACTTCCCTATCATAAGGCAGAGAATCACGACCCACTTCTTTTCCGAGGACATTGAGACCAATTCACTGGCAACACACGCGAGACCACAAATGAGCATAGATAGGAAGATCGGCGCTCGTCGGCCTGCCTTCAACAAAATAGGGATGCTCATAGCTATAGCGGGAATCTCAACAACAGCCAGTATAATTGACGTCACGTGAAGGTTGCCCAGGTCGAATTTCCCGATGTTTAGCAGCAGCCCGTAGTAGGCGATAGTCATTGAGAACCACGACATGAACAAGCATATCGTTCTTTTCAGCAGGTGCCCTGAGAAGAGCATGAGCACACTCGGTTCTTCCTCGGGGTGTTCTGCTCTGTGTATGATCAGTAATTTGTCCAGGTCAGCTGGTAGTGCTCGTTTATTGAATTTTGCTGCTTTCTGCAAGATGGCTTTTGCTTCCTGAGTGCGACCCATGCTCAATAACCACCTTGGTGATTCCGGTAAGAAAAACCTGTAAATAACAGAATATTTTTACAATTAATATCCTCAGTGACCGTTTACCATCACCCCTTTTTTCTGTGGGTGTCGTATTGTAAGGCAGTATCCAATAAAGCAAAATCACATTTTTGAATTTTTAGCTAGAAGTAGCACTGAAAATTAAATTTCACGTGCTCTACCAGTTGGGAACAAAGGCGTGTTTTTCATGTAATTTTCTCAGTGCTATTATAATTGACATAATACACAGATACCACTTATATTGTCGTCTATTTCATAATCTTATGAGTCTATACCTGTAGAGAGTATAAATCTACGTAACATTATATTACATAACAGTAATTTTGCTTCTTAAACAAGTATCGTGAAGAAGGTTAAAACTTGAGCAAAACTTGATACAGTGTTTTGGCTTTAATCATTTAGACTCTTCTTCGGGTCAAGCTCTTATTCATTATATCGAATGTTTTCCCAAAATTATGAGAAATCTTCAAAAGCATCAAGCAAATGAATTTGCCAACTCACCACAAAATAAGCAACAGGCACCCCGGAAGCGACAGCGACAGCTGCAAGCTCCTCCAGTTCGGCAGCACGTACGACAGCAACGTCACGATGACGTAGGAAAGCGGGAGCGGAAAGAAGTTACACACTCCCGCGATGGTCACCCACTTCCCACCCACCAGCTCGACTGACAACACGAAGGCGGCGTATACGACGGACACAGAAACCAGCCCCATGACGAGTCGCACTATGACGTATTGAAGGTATGAGCGCACTAGGAGGGACAGGATCGCGAGGGCGCTTTGCGCTACAATCATTCCCATCAGGATCCGCTTGCGGCCAAACCTGTAATTGAAAGGTGGAATTTTGAATTGCGGATTGTGCTTGTCCAGCGACGTTCAGAGGAACCTGACCCTCTATGTAGATATTTGTATGAGTCATGTTTCTCGGCATATGGCTTGTGTTTAGTTGAGATTGTTTAATGAGACCGACTTTTTAGAAAAACTGGTATTGAAATCTCAAAGACCTTTATCGTATTTCATTCATTTGTAATGACCTCTTTGATACACTAAATAAGTAAATGAAAAAATTAAAACAGTTCCTATATAACCAACATATGTAGAAAGAACGATTTCAACAGGCGAGACTGAGTTTTAAAACCCGCACTGAAATCGGTTCATCCGTTTGGGAGCTACGGTGCCACAGACTGTTAAACTTATAACACTCCGCGTTTTCACCAGTGATTAAATCATATTTTTTCACAAACGAGTTGGATACAGTTTACGCGCCGAGATTTAGATTTAGATTTAAATTTTGTTTTGTTAATGGGCCATAAAATGGCCATAAAGTTCACTCGGTTCAAAAGAAATAATTGGAACCCTTTTATAACAGGTATACCTAGTTGATGATTGTGCAAAAAACAGTACAGTCGCTTGTACCATTAAGGCGCCGTAGGTTCAGCGAAGTTAAGCGAACAGAGTTTTTGAAGACCTAATGCGTCTGTTTGTAATAATATGGTTTCAAAAAACTACGAATAGTATTCTTGAGGCTTTTCTGCACCGAGATCAGTGATTCGAAACATGATTAAGCAATTTTCGCTCGATAGAAAAAATCACGAACATAGGTCTAAAGTACACTTAAAATATTCGTAACAAATTATGCACAAAAGCTAAAAATATTAAAATTGCTTCTAAAACTCGGCAATATCATGTCATGTTTAAGAGAACTCAGTGATTACTTTATTATTTATTTAAACGCCCAAAAAATTAAAATTAAAAAACATGATATCCGCGCTTCCGAGCACGCACTTTCATCTCGCTCACGCTTATGCTCAGTGAGAGGAAGAGAAGACCATGAACCTACTACGGCGCCTTAATGTTTTTTTTTCGGAAACTTATTTCGTATTCACAAACCAATTGAATTTAAACAGACCCCGATACATACTTTGTAATCAATTTCCAGACCTACTTCCATACTATTGTGTAATTTAGAATAGAATAGAATATTATTTATTGTTGAACTGTGTAAGTACGGGGATGTTAATTGACATAATTACATATTTAGACACAACAGTTTATCCGTCACGGACATACAATATAAAAACAAAGTAGAGAATATCTATTAAATAAGCATTTATAACAGCATGTCTGTGAAAAACTTATTCATGTTATAAAGGCCTTTCTAATAAGCCAACACTTCGGAGCACTTTTAAACTCTTTAGGTACCTTCAAGTGATTTTAAATCTACAAAGAAGTTATTAAAGACTCGCACAGCGGCAATGAAGGCACTTTTTTTGCATGATTTTATAGTGAATTTAACAAAGTGACATACTTGTCTGAAATCCAGCCCCCCACTACTCCTCCAATGCCCACACCGACTAAAAACACGACTTCAGCCAAACTAGTCAGCCCAGCTCTGTCGCAAACTAAGTTCCACTCCGATATGATGGTATCGCCCACCTCCGACCGATCGAAGTCCCATTCTTGGCACTTTTGGAACGTACTCAGCACTTTCGCAGTGCCATTCAATATGCTCTCTACAGTGACGCCCTCGGGAATGTCTCTGACTTGGCAAAAGTTATTATTCGGTTGGCTGTAATTGATCCAATTCTCTATCGGCAGTCCTGTTAAGTTTTCAGGCATCCGACACCAGTAGTTTCGTTCTCTTGCCTGAAAAAGACAAACATGAATAATTATAATTCTTATCCCTTAATACCCGGTTTGAAACGATTGTGAGGGGTTATTACTTATTAAATTGCCTGCGTTGTCGACAATGTAATATATTCATGATTTTAACACTGTTATAGTACCAGGAACCCGCAAGAATGGCCAGATGGACGCTCTGATATTGTAGGCGCATTATGGCAATGAATGTGGTTGAAAAAATACTCTATCTAATGCAGTACCGAACACATAAGGGTGAACTTCCACCAGTGATATGGAAAGTTGTTTTTATTATATTTGACACCTAGTCAGTCATGCGAGGTGTCAAACATTATGAAAATGAATATACAACGTGTTTTTTTAACCGTCTTAGAGCCGAAGCCCAGTTAATGTATACATTACAAAGAACTTAAAAAAGGTTTTTTTTATGAACCTATTAATATTGTTTTTTTTTTGTATTAATATTAATTTTAATCATCCAGCCGAGTGACCGCAGTATTCGTTAGCCGCCATCTTTTGTAGATAGGTTCGTCTCTAACCGGGTGAATGAACTTCGCACCGCGCGCCATACAGTATTTTTCAAACTTAATTACCTTTTATTACTAAAAGCTTAACTAATACATTTTTATACGAATGAGTAGTACGTTTTGGATACTTTAAGTAGGCTTTGGCTCTAAGACGATTAAAAAAACACGTTGTATATATAACAATAACAACCATCTCGATCACGTCATCTTTCGGACAAAAAAAAACCACATTAAAATCGGTCAATTCGTTTCGGAGCTACGATGCCACAAACAGACATACAGACACACAGATAGATACACAGACACGTTAAACATATAACACCCCTATTTCAGCTTCGGGGGTTAATAAAGGGAGTCATCGGAGTTTCCAATGTTCTTTGTAGCGGGGACTGAACTTGGGTAGCGCAAAGGGCGGCCGACATGGAGTTTTTCGTGGATCGGAATACCACATACCTAATCTAGACTTCCTTTAGGGGAGTCTAGCTAGGTAGTTGGGTCGCGGGTTTTCGTTTCGGAAAAAATAAATCGAGAGGTATATAGAATTTAAATCAGTTTTGTAATTTCATGGCGAAACGTTAGCATAGCACACATTCGAATGAGCGCGCCCGTGATAAATACAAACCGACTCCTATTCTGTACTTCGAGGAACAGTAGTCGCCCAGATTTATACTTGTAAAGTTAATTTATTTAATCGTATGGCATTGATAACAGAAACATAATAAGTACAAATATTAATTAATTTTAAGGTCTGTCAGCCACTTGATGACCTTGTCGCTAAGGGTGATCAGGTCTTCTGGAGCTCCGTCGGCGTAGCGCGTTATCCTCTATTATGTGATGAATTGTTTGTTCTTCGGCACCGCAGGAGCAAGTTGGGGATTCCACCCATCCGCAACGGTGTGTAAAGTTAATGTACTTAATAAAGAAAACAATTATGGTATTTAAAATTCGTGAAGTAAAGTAAAGTTACACTAATAATTATACGCCTAAACGAGCATTATGTTCAAGCATGACTGTGTAAAGCGACACGGCTTCGAGAACTCTCATCCTGAAAAAAAAAAACTCCCAAGAGTTCAAAACATGTGACTCTATTTTCGCCCGTTATCACATTTAATACGTGAGTGTATCCCTATAATAAAATCCATACTAATATTATAAATGCGAAAGTGTGTCTGTCTGTCTGTCTGTTACCTCTTCACGCTTAAACCGCTGAACCAATTGAGATGAAATGTGGTATGGAGATAGTTTAAATCCCGGGGAAGGACATAGGATAGTTTTTATCCCGGAAATCATCCCCTGAGGGGGTGAAAGTTGGTATCTCGCGCTACGATATAAACGAGTTCCACGCAAACGGAGTCACGGGCAGAAGCTATCCATACTGAAGGGGTGAAATCGGGGGTGAACGTTTGTACGATATAAACGAGTTCCATGCGGACGGAGCCGCGGGCAGAAGCTAGTCTTATATAATTATATTAATATTAATGTGTGTGTTATTATATTAATGTGTATAGTAGTATAGATACTAATATTATAATGAGGAAAATTCAATAAGATTGTAGCTTTCTAAGTTTGTATCTTTTGGGTAATCTCCAGAACCGCTTATCAGATTTTTGTGTGTTATATAATAGTTCCTTTTTAGGGTTCCGCAGTCAACAAGGAACCCTTATAGTTTAGCCATGTCCGTCCGTCTGTTCGTCTGTCCGTCTTCGGCTTAGCTCAGTAACCCTTACTACTAGAAAACTGTAATTCGGCATGGGTATATGAATCAATCACGCCGACAAAACAGTAAAATAAAATCTTGAAAAAAAATTGTTTTTAGGCCTCCCTGACGTCTAACTAATAAACAATACGGTTTTACAAGGGGACGTTCGACAACGGATGCCGCTTCTGTCCTCATTGAACACATTTACAATATATGGGAAAATTCTTGTGATGCAATTGGAATATTTTGCGATTTAACCAAAGCATTCGACTGTGTCGATCATAGAACGCTTATTTTGAAACTAAAGCATTATGGTCTGTCTGAAAATGCGCTGAGTCTTATGTCTTCATATCTCAGTAATAGAACGCAAACAGTGGTTGTAAACGGGACGCAGTCTAATGGAGCAACAGTTACTTTAGGGGTGCCTCAGGGTTCTATCCTAGGTCCATTTTTATTTTTAGTTTATATAAATGACTTACCGTATATAATTCCTAATCTTTGTGACATAGTACTATTTGCTGACGATACATCATTAGTGTTTAAGGTTGATCGGAAATCATCCGACTACAGTGGAGTAAATAACACATTGGTCAAAGTACTTGACTGGTTTACAACTAACAATCTACTACTTAATGCTAAGAAAACTAAATGTGTAAGGTTTGCTTTGCCTAATGTTAGACCAGTAGAAACTAAAATATTTTTAAATAATGAATGTCTAGAAATGGTTGATAAGGCTTTATTCCTTGGTATAACTTTAGACAGAAGCCTACAATGGAGTCCCCATATAACAGTCCTAGCACGTAAGTTAAGTTCAGCAGCATATGCTATTAGGAAAATTAGGCAATTGACCAATGTTGAAACAGCTCGCTTAGTTTATTATAGTTATTTTCACAGTGTGATGACATATGGGATTCTGGTTTGGGGTAAAGCAGCTGATATACAGACTGTCTTTGTATTACAAAAAAGGGCTATTCGCTCAATATATTTATTGAGTTCACGAGAATCCTTAAGAGACCTTTTTAAGGAAATTAATATTATGACTGTAGCATCTCTATATATATATGAGAATATTATTTATGTAATTAAAAACATCGATTCTTTTACAAAAAATTCGGATATTCATAAGCTCAATACTAGGAACAAAAATAAAATTGCAATTAAAAAGTTTCGTATCCGGTCATTTTTGGGTCAATGTATCCATTTCTTCAACAAGTTACCTGACGACGTTTTAAAATTACCCCTCCCAGCTCTTAAAAAATATTTAAAAAAGACATTGATGTCAAAAGCTTATTATAGAGTTGAAGACTATATGACTGACAGAAATGCATGGCCCAGACCGGAATCAAAATAGCCCTTGACGTCGTGTTGTTTGACTTTTGTTTAATTTTAAGGTATTTGACTGGTTCTCCTGCGGAACTACGCTGGTGACTAAGATTATTTTGTTAAAAATTGCTTACTGTTAAGTTTGTTCCGGCGTTTCCTCTTGACAATGGTCTTATATTTGGAAACGCTAGTAGAGTCAGACCTGTAAAAGTGCCATTGCGGCCCACTTGCAAAATAAATATTTTATCTTATCTTAATCTTTATCTTATCTTATCTTATCTTATCTTTATCTTTATCTTATCTTATCTTAAAGTGGGGATGAATTTTTTTTTCTCGCTAAACCCATAGTGTGGGGTATCGTTGGATAGCTTGTTCAAAAATATTATGCGTTTCTTCAAACCATTCTACAATTCACTGATTCGTTTGCGAGATAGTGGGCTTTAAAGCCCTAATTTTGTTCGAGTCATGTGTCCCGCCACCTGCCGGCTAAATGGCTACCACTGGGGATGTGAAAAAATTCGTGGCAGTATCACCATCATCATCATCATCATATCAGCCAAAAGACGTCCACTGCTGGACATAGGCCTCCCCCAAAGAGTGCCAAAGTGACCGGTCCTGGGCCACCCGCATCCAGCGGACTCCAGCAACCTTTACCAGGTCATCAGTCCACCTTGCGGGGGCCTACCCACGCCGCGCCTTCCGGTTCGTGGTCGGCACTCGAGAACCTTTCCGCCCCAACGTAGTACATATAATGAATTTAAAAGGAAAACTATCACGACTAAGTGGGCATCCAACTTAAAAGGCCAACATTCGTACAAATTCGCCCGCAACCGCACCAATTACTGGGCGCATGTCTATGTAACAAACTATGGAACCCTACACTGCGCGTGGCCCCACACGCGCTTGGCCTTGTCTTTAGATAAATATGTTATTGTTTGTTTTATTTGATTTGTGGGCTTTTTCCAAAAAAAACCCGAAACCCGATTCTTCTAGATCTCGACGTGTTTGGGCTCATTCTACTCAGAATCACGAGCCCATTCGATCCTGACAATAAAAAAAAGTGTCCCAAAATTGTCGTTCTATTACGTCACGTTTTAGTATAGACCTATGAGCATGACGTAGTGGAAACTTAAATTTTGTATGAAAATTTTGTGACACGTTTTTTTATTATCAGGATCGACAGTGCTCGTGATTCTGAGTAGAATGAGCATGATCACGTCCAGATCTGGAAGAATCGGGTTTTCGGGATATTTTTTGGAAAAAGTCCTTGTGCATCAGTCATTTTTACCCACCGTGCTGCCACCGAATGGACCCTGCGGAAGACCAGCGCTGGCTGCAAAGCTAGCAACACGCTGAGCTGGGTCCATTTCGTGACGAGGACTAGGTAATGTGTTTTTTTATTTACTTATTTTATTATCTGCGACACACAGAAAACTGCGCGTAGAATGGACTTTCTGGGTGGTTATAGGCTATATTTTATCCCGCGGTTTTCCTGCGTTCTTTGCTATGCGCGGGCGAAGCCGCGCCGGCAGCTAGTTATTAGTAAGTACATCGTATGTAGGTATGTATCTTAAGGACTAACAAGTGACTTTTATGTCCTTATCTGTACATCTCTTACGTATACGTTCGTTCAAGCTTAATTTAATACAGGAAACATTCAATGGTTCCCAAGCAAATTATAGCTACAATTCATTTTTTTAAGTGTTGTATATTTCCTACTACTTATCGCATATAACTGCACACACATACATGTGTGTACATATATGTATTATTTTATGCAAAAACGCATCATTATTCATACGTTATTCTATTATGATGTAAATGAGCAATAATTACAATGGAGTTCTGTGTTATGAAAAACTGTTACTGAAATATGTAATGATTTTGAATGGTACACATTAGGAACATGTTAAATTGTAACCACAAGTTAACAAAACATTACTACTTTTTTGAGCAGTCGAGTAAAAAAGAATCGAAATATGGACAACGTGCCTGTTACACATTTATTTGTGATTATGTTAATATTTGTAACGTTATTAACATGAAATGTCTACTTATTGTAGTAACCTAATAGTATACGATAATTATTAAGTTACTGCGCAGCGAATCCTGCTTACATATACTGTTATTACTTATAATATAAACCTGCTAGTTATCTCTGTCCCCTTCCTCGTGTTGTCATGTTTGCCATTTTGGCTAAACCCGCCTCTCGCGCACCACCGAAACGCGGTTGACAGTGACACTTAGAGCATATGCTATGCGGTAGAACGGGATGCCATAGAACGAGTTTTCTAGATTTATAACATCGGTTTTGTTAAACTACTTCTTTACGTAAATCCTATTACTTATTCTATGCTTTTGTCCTTATTTATTTCTGAGTGAATAGCTCTGCGGTAGTTGACAACATGAAAGGTGAATAATTCAAACTCATGAAAATACTTTGAAAACTTACACAATTTATCTTACTTAATTTATTTTTTTGCTATTTTAAAGACTTTTAAAAATGGATTCTGTTTGACTATAGGAAATTGTGACGAGCTTTGTAGCTAAACTTCTTAACAAGTCGTGTTAAACGCTAATCAAGCGAAATGCTAAAAATGATATGCCAAGCCTGTTTTTGAGGCCGAGGTGATGATCAGATATAACATGTTAATAACGTGAAATAATATCTGGGGTAAGTTTTACTTAATCAAAGTTTTCGCGGTTGTTCGTCTTTTTGTCCTCCGGAGATTAACCTACTCTAAACATTTTGAACATTGGTCGTCTGATGCGGAACCTTCGCCTACTATTGGCATTGATGGCACTGTCTTTGTATAATGACTTTGTTTAGTATTGTGTTGGATATTTCAAGATACAAGGAAATAATCATATACAGGTCTTTGTTACGTTACGGGAGAGATGCGTCATTAAGAGTCCGCAGTAAGCTCGGCCGAATTACACCTTCCCATACAAACGTAGTTACGCTCTCATTTTAAAACTACGTGTTGGATTGTGACGAAACTTTGCCTTTACAATGATATGAGGTATGTCTGTAATTAGTTTATATGGTCCCAGTTTATAAAACAAACGAAATACAGCAAAAATAAGTTTTGTATGAAAAACTTAAATTCGCTGTATTTTTTGTACTATGGTATCTGAAGCTACATAAACTAATTACAGACATAGATATACCTCATGTCATTGTACATGCAAAGTTTCGTTACAATCCAAGACGTAGTTTTAAAATGAGAGCATAACTACGTTTGTATGGAGAATCCAGCTTACTGCGGACTCTTAAGTCAATAGACCAGTGTGAATTTTGAATATAGGAGAAAAAAATGTTATATACGATGAAATTACTGGAATGGAATGGAGCCATTGCATGATGATTCAATATGTCTGACACTCTTTTTACAAGCTTTTATTTAGTTTCACCTGTCCCGTTGTCTGTCTGTCTGTAATCAAATCTTGCAAGTTAAATTTAATCCACTTCCCGGTGTCCGATTGAGTTGAAATTTTGCACGAATATGCAAAGCGTGACAATGCAATATTATGATGACGTGGAGCAGATCCGATGATGGAGCTGGAAGGTGGCCATAGGAACCCCGTAATAAAATCACATAACCCCATCGAGTTTGGGCTCGTTCGAATCGTCTCAATTATTCGTTCGGTATACAGAAAAGTACAGTCGGCAATAAAAGTTTGTACCAAAAATGAACATTTTGACATAAACTTGTTAATTATGCATTGTCATTTGTTTGGCTCAAATAAACGATTTTTATTTTTAAAATGACTTGTCACAGAAGAGGAAGATCAGAGAAGAGGGTAGATTGGTAGATCAACTGTGTGGGCGATGATATGGATTGGATCGGACTCGAGCGACGACGACACGCTTGAGAAAGACGTAGCTAAGAAAAACACGTGCTGCATTGACAAAGGGCAAGCAAATGATGATTCACATTGGGGGTCGACTGCAGACACATGTTTTGCATTCAAGGCAATTGAAGCGCGAGGAAGCGTAGCCTAGGTTTACGTAGGCAATACAAAACTTAAAAATACATGTTCTTACCGTGAACGTGGGCAAGTATATGTGGAAGGTGCAGGGGAAGGAGAAGAGTGACAGCAGGAAGGTCATAAGCAGCTGCCAGCGCCCGTAGTTGCCGATGGCGAGGGACACCACATCGGTCTCCTCCGGGCACTTCTCTTTGCTCGCCGTCCCGGTCGGGATTACTGGAATATCAGAGATATAAAAATCAAGCACCATCATCATCATTATCGTCATCATATCAGCCGAAAGACGTCCACTGCTGGACATATGCCTCCCCCAAAATCAAGCATGTGTCAGAGGAAAGTGACATTATTTTGGCCACAACGGAAGACCAGCGACCCTGCCAGCATTACGCTTTGTGACCATTGCGTGACAAATATGTATATATGTCAGGGAGGCTACAGGTCTAGGATTTTTTCAACTGGCTATTGCATGAAAAATATAAACACTTGAAATATTTGTTGCAAAGACTAAGCACAGTTTATTATTGAACTCTCAGATGTAGTAAACAGATTTGAGAGTGACAAATATAGGGACCATGATTTCAATACAGTACTTTTCTCGAATAAACCCCTCTGCTCATGTTGTCTATCGCATTGTATAAAAATTGTGCGTCTCGTGCACTCTAGTTGTACTACGTACGTACCTACATGTGAGGACATGATGGGTGTTTATTCTCAAACCATAAACACATCGAGAGGTAGTTGCTGAAGGCTCGCCCAGGTGTTCCATTTGGCTAATTAATTTCAATATATTTTGCTCATACATATTTGGCTACGATCTAAGGCCGAGAGAGCGTATGAATCAAAGCGATTCTCGTAAAATGTATACCTAAATGAAATATTGATCAGAACTTGGCTTTGAACCATGCCATTCGACTAAATGAAGTATGACTTGAGTATGACATAATTCACGGCCATATAGATATGATAGATGTCAACAAATAAGGAGGTGAATAGCATTCCGCTTTGTAAAGATTGCTATCGTTTTAAAAGCATCTAAAATGATTGAAGACTTTGACTGAACTCCCGAAACTCCCGAACAACGACGCTTTACAAGCAAACGCGGCGATATAATGGTAATTTTGATGGAAGCGGTTTTTCCTAATTTAATTCAAATAACATGTTAATGTTGTAGACAACATGTAATTAAAAAAAGTACTTATAGGTTCAGAGACAACAATAATTTAGGGACACTTTTTTATTTTTTTATCAGAATTAAGAGTGCTCGGGGTTCGGAGTAAGAAAAACCCCAAAATTTCCAAATTCTGTCAAAAATAATAAAATATTTTTGAGTAAAAACGCCCAATAATTTGTTGTCTGTTCGTAAATTATACTATCTACCTTCCGGTTATGTATTAAATCGGATCACTATGCAATGACTTAGGTTACGATGTGATATCGTTTTTTTTTACTTGTTATATAATACCACACTTCCCTAAGTAATCATATTACCTACACGATTTGTTGTTTTGAAATAGGAATGACATTGGCATTGTACGGTCGAGGTGAAAAATATGTTTACACTTTTGCACCTTATTACAAGGCAATAAGGTGCAAAAGTGTAAACAAAACATATCTTTGACCTCGACTGTACGTGTATTTGGATTACTTACTGAAATCAGAAACCGTTAAGCATGTTGTTTCCTTCCTTTCTAAACTTCAGTAGGTAGTAGTATGGGTCTCAAGGGAGCAAAGTTAAATATTTATGGCGAGGGCGACATATCGAATTTTGAGCGTAACGAGAGATTGAACTATGTGCGCCTAAGACGGAAATTATTTTGCTACCGAGTGGCATATACTGCTTTTCACACCTTCTATGAGGAAAATTTCATTAGCCAGGGAATATCAGGCAAAAACAGTACAACTTTGATCTCTCTTTTGAGGCAACAATGACTCGTTTCTTACACGATAGAATCAATATTTTACTATAAAAAAAAATACATATTATTACGTAGGTAGGTACTTGACAGTATTTGAGTTGGCCGATTTGCATCAAAGTAGTCCATTCAAAAAGCAACTTCCAAAGAGTAATTTGTCAGAAAGCATATTTTTCCAAATTTCATAATTCCGAAGACCATGTCATGCAAAAGGATTTTTAGATTTTCAGGATGTATAATAATACTAACCTTACCAATCTTCTGCGTCCAAGTTTTCGTTTAGGGGAAGATCGCGTTCGAAATTTTAAAATTTCGGAATAGTCATGGATTCGGACAAATTACTCTTCGGAATTGAAATTTTGTTCCCGTACCTAACACGCGACATAAAGGCTAAATTTCGCGCCCGAGCCTTAGATGACTATAAGAACACCTATCCTAATTTAGTCATTGACGGTGACGGGGGACGCAGCAATACGTTGGAGTGAAATAGGTACCTGTGTGGGCTTCTCGTAATCCGGGAAGAATTAAGGTGGGGTTAAGTAATAATGCCGGCGGTACCGTAGGTTAGGTTTTTATAATGATTTTATGTTTT
This sequence comes from Epinotia bilunana, assembly GCA_947049275.1. NCBI lineage: Eukaryota > Metazoa > Arthropoda > Insecta > Lepidoptera > Tortricidae > Epinotia > Epinotia bilunana. The sequence goes on along the minus strand of OX346263.1, from coordinate 8,596,877 downwards.
GTATGTATAGTTTTTATATTTTTCTTTTTATATAATTATTGTAAAAACCTAGCCTAAGATTGAAATTGAGTAAAGAGATAATAATACTAACTTAACCCCGGGTTCGGGTTGAACCGGCAAATGTGTGCGTAACATAAGGAAGGGCCTATGCACACTGCGTTTTTGAAAAGCGCCGTCGATTCACGTTTGTGTCCTTTTTTATACGTGATTGTTTATCGTATTTTACAAACGCGCGCCGACGGCAGTTTTAAAAAACGCGGTGTGCACAGGCCTTAACTATGTCAGCGTAATGATCATTGCGAGCTAGATGCGTACGGCCACATACGACTCAACTTCCTGTTTAGCATCAATGTGTTACGATTTGTTAGGTAAGAAAACTACCTACGACAAGCTCACATGGTCGTCAGTCAAAAAACTATCGATAGAAACGAAGCATGGGAAAGGAAGCGTACTGGTACTACTGATGTTTATTTTGCAAAGGCTTCTACGTACAGAGCTTGAAGACTGTATGTCAAAAAAAAACATCATCCTCCAGGCATTTTCCTGTTCGTTCCCTAAAGGAGTCCCGGGTAAGCTTTGGCACCTATAATTGTTTGTTAATTTGACGTAGACGTAGCGGTTCGGTAATAGGTTGTTTGCGTGAAATAACAAATTTAAATAAATAAAGACTTAAATATCTAAAACCCTTTCAAAATTTGATACAAGTATGGCCCACGATCTACACGGGGTCAGTGCATCATTAAATTCGAGTCGCGTGCGGGTTCCCACGGCGCAGGCGCGGCGCGAGAGCAATTCGCGCGCGCTTGACAATTATCGAACCGACGACATGTGCCCACGCCGGCCGCGCGGCTCCTTGGCAATGATCTTCACCGATAACCAGGGCTGTTATTACACCCGTCAAGCCTAACGGAACTAGACCTCTACCTACGCTTATAGTGACTACGAATCGCGGAGTCAAGGTATATTTGTGGGTAAGCGTTCAGGTGAGCTTACCACAAGTTACGGAATAGCGGGGCAGTTCGTTTCATAACGAATGCTCGGGCACGTTACGCCATAGACGTGCGGCTGCAATGTCATGGCTTCTCAGTTTTTGGTTTCTTTAACTTGTGAGTATTTTTCTATTCAGTAACTAAAACCTAGCTGCTTACACGGTTATGTTCGTTTTAAAGTTGATATAAAGAATTATATTATTAAGTATTTAGTAAATATGAGATAATTCATTTATAACATAAATAACTTAAACGAATACGAAACATGAAAAACGAAAAGATATAAATATAATACCAAATAAACTAAATAATATTTAGAAAAAAACGGCTTTCAGAACACAAAAGCAATATGTAACCGAGCTCTATATATTATCACTTTCACTGCCAGGGCTACCTAGCCTACGCCGTAGCCGCTTTCCGCTACTTAGCGGGAAAACCACGGGATCTGCTACGAGCGTAGCGTCTATTCCTGGCAGTGAATGTGTTATAGGATATCGAGGACCCTTAGGGTCACAGCTCACTAGACCCACCCGGCACACGCACCGCACCGCCTCGCCATACTACGTTACGTTAGCGACTCTAGTCGATGGGAACTACTTTATAGGTTTTTGAGTATCGGGCAGGAAATAAATAATTCCAAAAACTGCGAATCTGCAACGCAAGTATCGCATGAAAATAACCAGCGTAAGTACCTAGAGGGACACCCAGAAGCCGGATTTGAGCAGATAAATAAGTTTGAAGTGAAAATGATAACGGTTATTTCTAGATACAATTAAAATTGTCACTTCCAGGACTGTTCTAGGGCGCTTTCCTCTACTTAGTGAGAAAATTACGGTATCGGCTGCGAATTTGTTGGCAGTGAATGTGTGCAAAGGAAAATAATCTGTTAGTGGATATAGGTACACATATTCTCCTACAAAAAAAACACCTTACACGTTGCTGGTATCAGACAGCACTGTGTCCGAAAAAGTCACCGTTGCTAATTGATAATTCTACGGTCTCAAGGCCTTACGACCAAAGTTGGGGAGAGGAACACGGAAAATTATATTACAGATATACAATAGGTTCACGTCATCCTCACCCGCCTTTTATACAATGTGATACTCGTTACAGCTAATCCGAGGTGTTTATCGTATTTTACAAACGAAACTACGCAAGAGGATATAACAATTCCACATAGGCTTAGCTAGATTAGGTACGTGCGACGTTTTGCAAACAAATGTACTGGAGAGCAGGCGTCATCCGTCCAGACATTATTCTTCATCTAGTAGACAGCTTACTGCATTTGGGGCCAAGGTTGAGGGGTATATCGATTACAGGGATTGCGATTTGCATGGCTGACCTGGCACGATAAAACTGAACCAATAATTATCATAATAAAACCACTCGTGCCGTTTATTCTGCATGCCATATTACATTAATATCTGATTCGTATTTGCCGCAAAACCTTGTGTTTAAAACAAGTACAGTAAACCGAAAAAGAGATCTACCACGTTTGAACCTTAATGTACAACTAATAGAGCCAAAAAGTGGTAGACTCTAATCTAATGTGAAAGAACGTAGTAAACATAACACAGTTACATTTGCTTATTCTAGATGCATTTCAACTAAAATAATTTTACTTTCAAGTGACGACGACGTAGGCCAATGACCCGCACGTGCGATTTACGAAATTGTTTTGTGCTCTTCATTAAGCGGACGATGCACCATCAGACTTAAAAGTACTAAGGTGACACAAAGTCTAATGGTAAGTTGGTATTTACACCATTTCAAGTTAAAGAAGTTGTGAGATGAAGTTTTTTCGTATTCCGACAATGACCTACTTTCCAAATAATAGCTCGGTAATCGTAGTAGTAATTGAGTAATATAAGCAAAGTTATCCGAAGTTCTCGTAAAAACATCTGATCGGTGCTGTAATTTAATGGATACCAAACTGTAACCGTCACGGTATCGGACAGCCTGCTTCATGCCATCGTGTAAAAAAACTAATCAAGCTGCTTCAAAACATCAATGAATGCAGCAGAGTTAATGGTTTCCTGCCAAATACGAAGAAAAAGCACCATAATTAAGTAACCATAGGAAATGTATTTTTTATTTAATTAGTCAAGCGGTTTACATACCTAAGTTAAAATGAATAAATAATAAGAAGGGAAACAGGCGTAATTTTTAAAATAATGTCATCAAACTTATCACAGTCGTGCCGAGCTGAGAATCGTGCTCTTAACGCCAGGCCATAAATTTCTGTCCCAAAATTGTGGAGCGCGTGAGACGGAAGGATCTCTATGGCTCGCTAGATTGCTCGGCATTTGATTAGTAGCAATGTCTCTGTGTCTTATTTGGTGTCACAGAGCGCTGTCGGGGAGCGATGCGGGCGAGTCGCGATGGGGGACGCGTCAGGAAGCAAACGAACGTGCTCAATGAAACTGATTCGACACGATCCCACCGCCGCTCGGTCACTGTTCTGCGTACCTACGCCCCGACGTGCAAACAACTTGGATCGCGTATCCCCTGCAATTATATTCAATCTGTTAATATTACCGGACCCTATTCTTGGACATGCACGTGATATCATTGAATTTATGAGCGTGTTTATTAAACCCATTCCAGTAGACACATCTTATATACTTTCCGTGCGCTCCTTTATCATCATTGTTTGTATGACCTTATGTGTCATTTAAAAAGATCGGCGACAGGTTCAAATGTGCTGACGAACTTTACGAACGAGTATTAACTATTAAAACGCAATTAATCATTTGTTCTTTCGATCTGCTAATTAATTGCGACTATTTCTTAAATGAACACACGATAACGAATCAAATCGGAAAATGCTCTTATCCTTGATTAACTAGGTAGCGGTTATCGATGCAAACAACGTAGGTACAGTAGGTGAGTACAAATGCTGGTAATAACAATTTGTAGTAAAGTGCTCGAAGTTTACGATTTAGTATCTACCTATGTTAGCGTTAGCGCTTGAGTATTTTCTTCAACGTACAACAATCATCGTACTTATTTAATACAATTGCTTGCTCATCATATTGAAATACATGCGATTCATAACAATTCTGCATGGCTAACTCGTCTCCTAAACGTTTAGTAAACATGCGGGCGGAAAGAGGTGAAGGATAGCCATGTCTTTTAGCGTCAATTCGAGATAACGAGTGGAGGCTGGTTAAGACAATAAAGTCGTATCAGCTTCCGTCCACCAATTTAATGTTGAGGGTCCGACAGGAGGTTGGGATTGTGAGACTTCGCGAGGTGCAGGAAAGCGAACTAGGCGCGCGCGGGTCGTAGACATCGCAATATTGTCCCTAATCCCTCCATTTTAGATATGGAGACTTGGCTGAGGGTCTTGTATCGCGTGCAACCGGGTTCTGTGCTAAAATAAATATTACTTAGTACGATATAATGAGAGGAATGAGAGGCAGGGGAAGACCACGACGCAGTTATATAGACCAAATAAAGGAAAGAGTTGGTGTCGTGTCGTATCAGCTAATCAAAGGGCTGGCGTACGACAGAGAGAAATGGAAAATACTCCACCGACAAGAGGATAACTCTTAAATTAATGATGATGACGATATAATACTACGTAATTAACATGGTTTACCTGTGCGTCTTTGTAAGATTTTACCATAAAGCTTAAGCTCATGAAAATGGTGTTGTGTGAGCAGCGCTTGTAACAGAAAGTACTTAACTATATGTACCCAGAGAATAGATGTTAGACTACGCTTTGCTTTTGAAACACAGAACACATAGTTTGTTTTTTATTATTTACGTTTGCCGTGACGCCCTACCAGAGATGACTCTATCTGAGGAAAAATTGAATTTCCTGCAGACCAAATAAAGAAATATAAAAAGTATAATCATATTTCCACGGGTATTAATCAAAGCAATGGCTAAGAACTTTAAGAGATGAACAATAGTGAAGTCCATTTTAAAGCTAGTCAAGTAGTAATCATTTTGTTTACATGAACGGAAAACGTTAAATGCAATGTTTACTGGATGCAAGTGTTACAGTAAATCATGAAAGGACAACTAGTTATCAGGTGACAACCTGCAGACCGCAACTAAGCCTTCACCCAGAATTTCCTTTGCCTTATATTATAAGGCATAATTGATTACGCAGTTTAATTGAATTTTATTGTACCTAATGAACTTTAATCTTCCGGTATTAATTCGTTTATCTGCATGTTGACAATTTATTCTACATGATTTGTAAATATGGACCAATGTTTTTGCCATGGTAATTTGTGCTATACGGTAACTGAAAATAGTTCCCTACATAATTCAAAATTTAGAGTATAAAAAACATTGATACCGGAGACGTCAAGATTTGAAACCCCTGGATTTAGAATATATGAAAGGTGAAACCTGGTAAATTGCTGGTTTGATGTTGATAATACATACAAGTATGGTTGAGATCATTTAAGGTTGCCGAAATTATACAAGACTGTCATTGGACTTTGAATCTAATAGCTTGGAGGGTAGAGTTGCTTTTTGAACCGATTACTTTGATGCAAGTCGGTCAACTCAAATAATTTTTAGTATTCTATTCGTAATATTATTTTATTTAAAATTAATTGATCATAAAAGGAGTTTAAGAAGTTTATCTTTACATCCTATCATGAGTTTGTTCGAAATTAAAAACTGTGTAGGATATATTTTTGGTTAGGTAGTAGGAAAAAATTCAATTGTTAACAAATCTTGTTTTATAAAAAAAAATGCTGTAAAGTAAGATACAAATTAGAAATCCAATCTGTGCCTATACGGATACGAATAGTGTACCTGATAACAATAATCATTAAATCAGAAAGAAGTACCTATTAACCACAGCATTCACATGAGGCAAACGTGATGCAAATATCAATATTCTTTTAATTAAATTATAGTATTCAGGTAGGCGAAACCACCAAGTATCTATTGTTGAAATTGTCATTATTATGGGTAGTTGGGTAATAAATAGATCCTTGCTATGACAGTGACAAGACAATTGAGTGTTAAGAATATTGTAAGTGATCCAATGGTTAAATAGTAAAATTAGCCTTACATGTTAAGTTAATAACGATACATATCCCAGACAATGGCGAAAATGTTCCAGTGACTGACGCTGCATCTATAGGTACCTACTTGACATCTTCAATCTTAATTCATAGCAGTAGATCAAGGTGACAATTATTTGAATTACGGTGTTATAAATTGAGTGGGACTTTTTTTTTATTATTGTGTTATTGTGGGCCTTTATATGCCGCTTCGACCAGCAGGTGATCTATTGTGGCAGCCCTTTGTTTATATTTCACCGTTTAGACCCGATGCCTCTAAGAAGTTCCAGATTCTTTGGGCGGTGATATGTTGTACCTCTTCTGGGTGCACTACGTGCCGCCCTAGGTAGATACTTCTTTTGTGCATGAGTGGTCCGCAGGAGCAGAGAATATGCATTGCTGTTTCCTCCGTCTCCTGGCAGAACCTGCAGGTTGCGTCCTGTTTCATACCCATTTGAAACAGGTGCTTGTTTAATTTGCAATGTCCTGTCAGAATTGTCGTTACTGCGCAGGTTTTGTGCCTTCTGAGTTGCAGTAGCTCTTTAGACAGTTTGTTATTGTATCCTTTAATCAAGGCTTTAGCATGTTTTTGTCCTTTGGCGAACTTCCACAGCTTTATTGCCTCTGATTTTTCTGTGTTGTGTAGCAGAGAATATGTATGTAGCGTTTTGTGATACCACAGAACGGTTCTGGGCCGACCAGGGTTGTGTCCGCGCCCTTCCTTGCAAGTTCATCTGCTTTTTCATTCCCAACTATGTCGGAATGTCCTGGTACCCATCTAAGTATGACTTTGTTGGTATTGGCCAGGGTGTTTAAATTGTTTTTATAGTTCTGGACAGGTTAGAGTAGGACTCTAGGGATTCCAGTGCCAGCAGAGCAGCTTAGCTGTCTGAGTTGATGTAGATGTATTGGTTTCTTAGGTTTCTCTCAAGATTGATCTCCACGCATTTATTTATTGCGAAGAGTTCAGCCTGATAGATTGAGGCCTCTTTCCCCATGCTGACGCTAGCTTTGAGCTTCGGCCTCTCACCGTAGATACCACATCCAACATCATCACCCTTTTTTGATCCATCAGTGTACCACACGTGGCTTCCCTCCTTAAAGTCCATTTGGTCGTTTAGCCATTTGTCTCTCGGAGGTATTTCCACTGTGTACAGTTTAGTGAATTTGCATTCCACGTAAGTGTCGTCAGTGGGCATGCTTAGTTTTTTGTTATCAAAGACAAGGGCCTCTAGTTTGGTAAGCACTTGAGAGCGCCATTTTGGCCTTGTTAGTGTGCATATCCTATAGATGCACTGCTTCGCCTCCTTTTGCACATGCAGGTGGAGTGGCGTTAGATCGAGCAGTGCATCCAAGGCTGCCCCCGGTGTTGAGCATAAAGCTCCTGTTGCTGTTAAGCAAGCTGTACGCTGTAGACTGCTTAACTTTGTGATGGCTGTCTTTTGGTTGGCTTTGTTACACCAGACTGCAGAGGCGTATGTGATTACAGGCCTCACTACCGCTGTGTAAAGCCACAAAGCAACCCCCGCACCCCGAGTGGGTCGTTAACCTGAGCAATTTCTTTTTTGTTTTTATACAACGACGGTGGCAAACAAGCGTACGGCCCGCCTGATGGTAAGCAGACACCGCAGCCTATAGACGCATGCAACTCCAAAGGAGTAACATGGGCGTTGCCTACGCTTGATATGTTTGAGGATTCTCCGTGTTGACAGCTAAAGGAACAAATTCCCTCGCTCTCAACACAACGTATCCTCGGGAGCTCTGGCGAACTTGCTCACCTCCAGGAACACAATACTACTACAGAGCAAGTAGTAGTGTTATTAATTTGATATAGACACTACCCACTACGTATAGGGGGATTAAAGTACGTATATAGATAGAATACGTAATAAATGCCTCGTCTCAACATAACACTGACAAGTGACTCCATAAGGAGTCTTATAAAAGTACAAATGGGAAACATAGCATTTTCCTGAAGAGTACCGTCTGGCGCGGCCCAAAGGGCTCTGCATACGAAAGTACCTCGTGAAAGGCCCCGCTAAGCACGCGTGTTACTTATTCAGGACAGTCTCTCGGGCCCACACGAGAATACTGCTGGAGCCCGGAGGCCATTTCCACGTGGCATGTTTAACGTTGTGTCACGGCAATAATGGGGAGTTCATTCAATCGTCGCGAACAGTCTCCGTTCTATACATATTTTATTATTATTTTCTGTTACTTCATGAAAAGATAATGATATTGTTTGATATTGCTATGGCCTTACCTGCAACGTAATAGATCAAGAATAGAGAGTAATCTAAAAATAAGAATAAATATACGTCTTTTTCAATATTTGTAGACAAAATTACACAAATCGACCTAGTCAAAAACTAAGCAAAGCTTGTAGTATGGGTACTTACTAAACGATGATAAATTAAATTAAATTAAATTAAATTAAATAAATGTTTATTTCAGGCCGTGGCCCCTATAGTTGTTAGTAGGTACAGACTTAAACATAAACATATATAAAAAAAGACCGGGTTGCACTCTGGGAGTGCCGGCAGAAGTGAAAACTCAATGATATTGTAACAGTTTTTGGATCAGAGGCTCTAGTATAAGTTTTACCGAAACAAAACGTTACGATCGCGTTTGCGTTTTACCCCTCAATTTGTATAGGATTTGACAGCTAAACGCAAACGCGGTCGTAACGTTTTGTTTCGGTAAAACTTATACTAGAGCCTCAGGTCACGTGTCCGTCTTACGAATTTTCAATCTCTCGAATCTTACGGTCACATGACATCTTACGGTCACGTAAACTGTGGCGAATTTAAGAGGAAACACTAAGTTCGAGATAATCCTACTAATATTATAAATGCGAAAGTATAGATGTTTGGATGTTTGATGTTTGTTACTCAATCACGCTTAAACGGCTGAACCGATTTGAATGAAATTTTGCATGAAGATAGTTTAGTCTGGATTAAAATATAGGATAGTTTTTATCCCGGGTCCACGCAGACGAAGTCGCGGGCGGGAGCTAGTTGAGAAAGAAGTATTTGTAAAATGTATATATTGCTGTCGCGCCAACCTCAAGCCTCCCCCCGCTGGTTTTTGAAGGTTAATATCTCTTTAAAGAATACATTTATGAAAAAAAGGAAAACATAGGAACATGTCAATAGTAGCCATAGATTTATGGAAACTACTTACTGCCATTATCCAGGGAGAAAACAGGGGACTACGTTTCTATGGAAAAACGATCGTTGTGTTTCTTCTTAACAATTTTTCCCCATCACAAAAGTGCACAGCGCCGCTAAAGAAGTTTTCACTTCAATAAATACCTACTTAAGTAGAAAACATTAATGACCTCTAGCTTCGTAGGCAGTGTCACTACCAACTAAGGATAAACTGTCCGTCAAAGGTAGGTTAGTATTCGTATTATATTTTCGAAGATGCTCGTACCTATTAGGTTAATTTCGTGTATATCGTTATTTGTTTATAAGATGTCCGCTGTGCGTATATTATCTGTACGGTTGTAATTTGTAATTAACAGAGCAGTCACGACTGTCACTCGTAATTAACAGTGACTTAGTCGCATCCAATGAAAAATTTATAATTTTACGGCGCTACTGCTGTTGCATTTACACCACTGAAATGAGTGAGTCTGTTAGTCAACACGTATATTAATTTCCTTTATAAAGATTTCTTACTGGTAAATAGTTCGAAAAAACAGATCGGATTTACCTAATGCGATCCGAATCTTTAAGGTAAACTTAAGAAACCTACCTATTGAAAATCTTTCCAGGAGAGTTTTTATATGAGCTTGCCATTATACTCGTACCTAGACTGATTCGTGACATCTCGGTGATGCCAACAAGGTATTGTGGTCATTTGTCAAATTAAGGGTGCGGTTTGCGTAGAAGAATAGCAAAAACACTAAAATGAAACACGGTATTTTTCACCGCGGGGGCAGATAGCCTATTACAGGCAGGCATTAAAAACAAAACCAGCCTGGAACTGAGCCTGCACAAGGAAACAATGAATAATTTTTTGATGATCTTCTAAACAAGGAGGTTCTCGATACGATTGTATTTTTTTATCATTTGTTACCTCAGAACACCGTAATTTATGAACGGATTCGTAGAATTCTTTTTTTATTTGAAAGAATATTCTCCCAGATTGGACCCATTGTTTTCCATCAGGGATCCGTGAGGAATTGATAGAACCCCTCAATTATAATTATAAAAAAAAACAAGCTAGCCTGGCTAACCAAATCCAGTTGGAAGTCCTTCAAAAGTTTTTTTATTCATGGCAAAGCTTTTTTATTTTCAAACTTTCGCCCAATTTTAGGTGCGAAAATCTTCTGATTCTTGATCAGCACAACTTTCTCAACCTGCTGCCAAGCATATTTCATCATGTTGTCATGAGACGTGGGCTTAAGGAGGAAGGTTTTGTCTGTTAATAATCAACGCATTTGCGCTCGGAAAGCAGTTCATGTGGTAAAGTGGTAAGGAAATGTGGAAATGTTCATGTTCGTGGCTTGGCAAAGTACTGAATTGATCTCGGTTAAAACTTTATTTTGAAAAGGAAATTATCGGATTTGACTATTCATATATTTGGTGGTTCGTCGGAAGCCAAAACACAATTGCTTAAATTAACCGGCATATAAGCGGTCTAATCAATTTTAAATTACGGTTTTAACCTCATCTAAAATCATATAGGTACATAATGTATCTTACATGAATAAAAAAATTACAAATTTAGATATTATTCGACATTTGTTCAAAAACCTCATTACCAAAAGAGTGTTGCATTGCATCTCGTTTTCTCATGCGCGAAAGACGTAAACGAGTCTCTTACACGGGACGAGGCTTACCATAGTCGAGGCATAGAATCATTACATTGTGGAGTAGAAACGATAACAGTTACGTAAATGAATAATATAACTGACAAGTTTATTGAGTGTCAAGTGTCAAGTCATACTTTCTTTAATAATTATGCCTGCAGAGATAACGAGACCTACCTAGTAAAGTGTTACGACATTAATGGGTGTGAACGGTTTATTAGTAAATAAAGTATCTTTTTAGGAAATGACCTCCGGTAAGAATAACTTAATACATACAGCTTTGACATTTTGGTAAGTTAATGATCACCAGTGCTTAATTAAACAAAATTATATTGAGTTTGTTGCGTATTCTGAGTTGTCATGGAAGCAAATAAATAAACTATGCAATCAATAGTATAATGCTATAGTATTCATCTACAGCTATGTATTTCATGTGGTTATGGTAGGAATTTGCGCGGATGATGGCCGAGTGAAGGGCGCACAAAAATTGCAGGTTGCCCGCACGAGCGGCGGCGGATCTTGCGACAGGCTCATGAAAACTACTCAGGCACGCTCGCTTGACCAACCTTATATTAAATCTAAAGGCCTCCACACACCGAACGCGGGTCGTGCGCGGCAGCGGAGGCCTTTGCTGACAATGCTCGCTAAACTTTTCTAAAGTAATACGTGTTTGAGCACCCATACAACTGTAACAACTGACTTCCTAATCTTGCGTATATATTTTGTAAACGTACCACAGTCAATCGCTTGCTACGACAATAAGCAGCAATGTAAAAAGTAGTTGTAAAAACTTGTACAGCAGCGGGGTCAAGTAGAAATGAACTAATTAAACCATTTAACTTGTTTCAACCTCGACATTAAAACTCTCCCCGGAAATTGAGTCTTCGATCCGCTTTAAAAACGCAACCTAACTTAGGGTACTAATTACAGAAGAGACAGCGTTTCGATCAAGGGCAGGTCGAGGGCAGGCGAGTTCGATTAATCCGTTTAGTTCTGTCAAAATTCAACCCTGACATTACAAATCTCCCCGGAAGTGAGGAAGTGCTCCACTTCCGCTGTCCTGCGGCCGCGGCCGCGGCCATGCTAACACAACCGGTTTTTCCTACACACTGGTCGCCATTGAGCTGTCCGCGAGAAATTGACCTACGTGCTTTGGTAAACAAATGGACTTTGAGGAAACTGATTATGCATATTTTTGTTGTTTCAATTGCTTTATTGCGTATTCAACGAGATTGTATAGTTTATGCCGGCGCATGACTTTACATATCATATCCTCGTTATCTTGCTGCAAATATGGATTTTGCAATTAGGAGTAAGTATGTGTTTATGTCTTTACAGCTTGAGAGTATACTGTAATTTTGTAATACACACATTTAGTATATTCAAATAAAAAAAAAGTAAGAATACAGTTAGGTAACATACATGGTACTGGGACTTAGTAGGTTATAGAGTAAAAGTTCTCGCATGCCATGCAAGCAAGCATACAAATATTAGGTACAAATAAGATAAAATAACATGTTCATTTCATGTCATGTTCTTATTCTAGTTGGCTAAGCTGCAAAGGATAAATATTTTTTGTAGCTTTGGCTTATCCAGGTAAATAATTAAGATTATTATCTTAATAATTTCGTTGTAGGTATCTCGTTACGCAATCAACTGATAAATGCTATTCATGGTTCCGTGTGTTCATATAAAGAAAAGGCACACTAATTATAGGATCACTCATGTGTTTGTTTTTCCGTCTGTTTCATGCAATTTGTGTGTGAATACTATTTTAGAGTCTTGATATAGAAACGTCTCGTGTTTTATTGCACTTAATCTCACTGTTGGAGACTGAAGTAATAATCTAAGGAATTTTAAGTGATTAACTGACACATCAACGACAAATGTCGTTAACTACACTAACTAGTATAATATAATTATATTACATTGGTATTTAGGTAATTAATATTAAAAGTCGATTATTCACCTACTCTGTACCCACGTAAATTGTTAGTGATATATTATTGTTTAATCAGTCTTTAGAACGAATACCCATCGTGATTTTATAAAATCACTTTATACTCCCAGTTAATAAAGGTTAAATTCATTTCATCATTTGTTACCACACATAATTTCATATATCGTAGACATTTATAACCTCAATCACTGATAATAGAACACTTCAAACAGATAAGTGTACCGTCGGCTTTGTTTCATTAGTCAATAGAATAGGTTCGGATTTAAGTAGAGTTATACTGATCCAAAAGAAAGAAAGGCCAACAAAACAACAGATCTCTGGAAATTACAAACTTATCGAAAAGTTTCAGATGTTTATCCAAATATGCATCATCCTAGCCTAGCCTAGCCCACTGTCGCGAATTAAGTCTCAGGTCAGGGCAGGCAACTTGAAGAAATGTAAAAAATCCTTTAATAAGGACAGAACTGACACTAAGGTTAACTGGACAAGGGTAAGGGCAAGCCAAAAATACTTATTTTTAACTCTGTCTACAAGCAACGAAACTGACATATTGCGCTATAAATCAGACAAACAACTGAAAAGTCAAGGAACATAAAACTACGAATCAGTAATTATTGTTTCCTAATCTGGTCCGAACGGCATTTCAAAGAACGCAATATTTTCAAATCAAAAATAAGAAAAAAGAAACATTTTTGAAAATCTGTTAACAGGGGCAAGCATAAATTGTCCAAGAAACTATGTGAAGTTAGAAGCATGATTTTAAAGCGGTGAGGCTAACCAAACTGGTAAACTGCAAATGTACTGCGGTTGGGATAACGTTGGCCATTCGTGCCTTATCGCTCGCGCGGCGGCAGCCGCTGCTCTGCAGAGCAGATTAGCTCAAACCTCTGCGCTCACCCGTGGCAAACTGCGATTAGTGTCATCTTTTGTCATAGCGAGGATGTTATTTGCTCGATCAGGGATTACACTCGACACGACACTTCAGCAAATATCACAACAATTACGTCAAGTTCTGTATACTATGAATATGATAGACGATAGATTCTTGTACAAGTTCGATGCGCAGTAGCTACTGCATTGCATTGCGGATATAATAGAAAATATAATAGAATAATAATAAGCCCGCGGGGGCAGCTTGTGGCGAGCTGACGGTGAGTGGCGACACCGCGGACCCCTAACCTCCAGAGGGCCCGAGTGATCTGGCCCTCGCCTATGTGCTTGCCTTAAACGGCCGGCCAGAGTGGAGTCGCAAGAGCGGAACCTGTGCTACAGGTTGGAAGTGTAAAATGTCATAACGCCGGCGGCCCTTGAACGGATTACCGGGATCTGGCGCACCGCAGACTCACCTCTCGACAATCTCACAGCCGCTCAGACGTGTTGCTCCATTGTCGCACTGTGCGTGCGACTGTTTGTGGGGCCCACTTAACGAGTTGGCGAGTCACCGCCTGCCTTTTCACAATTTTGAGACTAATTGTCACGGCAGGTGTCCGCTAGTCTCCTCCCATAACCCATTTTCCAGACCACCCACCATTCAACCCAATAACCCATGACCTTAGTTTCCATCGCAGCACAGTGTTGCACTGCAATAGTCTTTGCACCTGGCGGGGACCATCACCGGGTGTATCATGTTGTGCGCTCGGAGATGGTATCCGCCATGTGTATCCCTCGCTTTATATTATATTTGTTTTAAAGGGCCTCTGCGCTGTTGGCTTCGGCCCCACGCATACCCCATGGTCCTGAGATATGGAAAAAACATACATAATAATAATAAATATAAGGGGACAATCTTACACAAATCGACCTAGTCCCATAGTAAGCTCAGTAAGGCTTGTGTTATGGGTACTAGACGACGATATATATAATAGATATAAATACTTAAATACATAGAAAAACATCCATGACACAGAAACAAATATTTATGCTCATCACACAAATATTTGCCCTTACCGGGATTCGAACCCAGGACCTTCAGCTTCGTAGGCAGCATCACTACCCACTAGGCTAACCGGTCGTCATGTATATGAATGTAATCCATACTAATATTATAAATGCGAAAGTATGTATGTCTGTCTGTCTGTTTGTCTGTCTGTTAGTTCCCACACTTAAACCACTGCACGTCTATCATGGGACGGCCGCGACATACTCTCGATTTTTCTCGCACTATACCTCTTGTTCTAAGTGTTCTAATAAGAGAGATATGAATAGTGCGAGAAAAATCGAGAGAGCTCGCGCGCCGTCGCGTGATAGCCGTGCAGAACCGATTTAGATAAAATTTTGGTAACGAGATAGTTTGAGTCCCGGGGAAGGACATAGGATAGTTTTTATCCCGGAAATCATCCCTTAAGGGGGTGAAATGGAGTTGAAAGTTTGTATGGAGCTACGATATAAACGAGTTCCACGCGGACGGAGTCGCGGGCCGAAGCTACTTATAGTATATTCTAATATTTGTGAACATCAGGTCCTCTTGCCGTTATTTTATAGCCTCCTACAGAACCATACCTGTAGTCTGTGATCTCTATATCCTCGTATGTTCACCATAATTAAGGTCAGGTATAATTCTCGTGCATAAATGGAGGTCGTTGTTATCGTATCTCTTATCGTCAACAACGTCTGCACAAAAACTCTTTTTATGGTAAAATAAACTACTAGAACCTAATAAGAGTATACTTAGTAAATGAGAACGTATCACTACCGACGTGGACATCAGACGTGTCTGCTGTATGTCTGATTTTTATGTTCTCACACTAAAACCGCTTAACCGATTTGAATGATTCGGTCCCTAGGTACCAAATTAAAAAAAATCTATCTAAGATTTAGATAGAGTCCCAAAGAAGAACATTGGATACTTAGTATCCCGAAAATCATCACCTAAGGAGGTGAAATGGGGCTGGAACTTTATACCTATCTGTACATGCTTTTGATTATTTTTCGATCACACTTTGACTTGTCAAAACAGTCACTTTTATTCCCAAAATTACCGCGGTCGAGTAGATAATAACATTAATAACATTAATAACTGTGAGTAAATTGAATAAAGTCTTTTAGCTGTAACCGAAACCCATGGGCACCTAAGTTTATAATCGCCTTTCTATTCACCTACAATCGCCTATTGAGCAAGTACTGGATTGCACACCAAAATGCACCGCGAATCAGATGTAGGTACCAGTTAATTTCCCACCGGCGAAGGACGATGGCAATTATCATGTTGCAATGCACAATACTATGATATGACACTGTGAAAATGCATACCAAAACACAAAACTTTGTGAGCAGTTGCGAACGACTTTATTGTTTAAAATGATTTGCGTGGCTAATCTAATCTCACAAGTCATTAGGACGCACGTAAACGTGTTAACTTTATCATTTACGCTATTTGGGGATTTTTATGAACACAAGATGCTGGGACTTTTTTTAAAAGGAAAAGCTTCCTCTTACGTTTTGAGTCCAAATGCAATGAACATCTTAGTATTATTTAGGGTTCCGTAGTCAACAAGGAACCCTTATAGTTTCGCCATGTCCGTCTGTCTATCCGTCTTCGGCTTAGCTCAGTAACCATTACTACTAGAAAACTGTGATTCGGCATGGATATATAAATCAATAACGCCGACGAAACAGTACAATAAAAAAAATTTTTTTTTAGGGTACCTCCCGTACACCTAAAGCGGGGATGTAATTTTTTTTCTCGTTAAACCTATGGTGTGGATAACGATACCGTTGGATAGCTCATTCAAAAATATTATGGGTTTCTTCATTGTATTTTATGCAATCGTTATATAATGTATGCTTTTTCAGTCTTGTACCAAGTTACGAGACTTAAAAAGCTAATTATATAACTATTGTACCTATACAATACTTTTTCTACGAGTCAACTGAACGAATTAAACAAACTTGGTATCTATTGAAAACGGCTTTTTCTTTTTTGTGCGTTGATGTCTATTACCTTTTGACTTTCTCATGACGGCGTCCTATTGGTCAAATACATTATAGTTCAGTAAAGGCACCACGTGATTGGTCAAATTCATTTTAGTTGTCTCAACAGTTACGAAATGTTGAGTTGGGAGCTCCATAGTAAAAAGTATGTGATTTAAGTTTGGTGTACGAAGTCTTAATTCAAACATTAAGGTCGACGAGTAAAAAAACTATTTTTCAAATCAGTGATAAGTTTGCGAGATTTTTTTTGTGTGAAAAATCTCGTGGTAGTAGTCAATGTAACGAATTTAAAAGGAAAACTATCACGGACAAGTTAGGCATAAGTAATTACCGAGTAATAGTCGACCAACTTAATGTGTACTAGTTTGCAAAGGCCAATTTTCGTACAATTTCGGCCAACGCAACCGCACCGCACGTCGATGTAATATGGGGTTTACACGGGTGACTAAAGCCGCACGACTTTTGCCGCGCGGCTAAAATCGACCTTCTAAATGGTAATTCGGCGTGACTAAAACCGCAAGCCCCAAAGTTAAAAATCTACTACTACTAAAATCGACCAGTGTAAATGTAAACCCCTTATAACTAAGACAGACATGCAACTACGGAACCCTACACTGCGCGTGGCCCGACACGCACTTGGCCGGTTTTTTTACTTATCAAATAGCCAAATATATTATAACACATCCTTAGGTACAGTCAGCATCATATAGTTAGTAGCAGCCAAAGTAGGCAAATATACCGGTACACGTCTTTATTACTATAGGCGTAAGGAAGTGTTACGATATATTTGGCTACTTTGGCTGCTACTAACTATGTGGTGCTGACTGTACTCTTATAGTATGGGACGTGTTACGATATATTTGGTTACTTTGGCTGCTACTAACTATATGACGCTGGCTGTACCTATGCAGGCTACGGGACGCTTGCAAGTCTAGGGCTCTACCCTATTCTCTCCTTTCATGAAGAAATCTATACAACTGCTACTCGTACAGATAGACAGCAAGCATAATCCAAGGCTGAGAAAACTATTAACTGCTCGTAACAACAGCAGTATTAGTATGCACTATTCCGATCAGAAAACAAACATGTAGATGAAGGAGCATTGTAGCGCTGCACCGATGCATGCGAGGCGCAGATTGCGCCCGCCCCCGCGGAGCGGCGCGGGGCCCGCTCGGACAGCGAATTGAAATTTCCAATTTGTTTGATTCATTGTCCGGAAAAGTAAATGATACCTATGTTGGGTAATTCAATTAATTGATTTAAATTTCCTGAATCATTAGAAACCTAATTCAATTCCTCTCTTAGCATTCAAGTGCCCAAACTAAATGTGATGCTACTTTCTCCATGGAGATATAATAAAACCGGGAGTCCCTTACTTTACCGACAAACGTTTCATTGAAGGCATTGTTCCGCCGATTTCAGAAACTGTTAACTTTTTGGGTTTAGGTAAAAGGTAATTTTTGTAGAACCCATTAGGTTAGATTAGTTAATAAAAAAATCCTGAAAGTTTACTAATTGTGAAAAAAAATGTATCCATGTAATTGAAATGGAAATTCGGCGAAACATTCATTCAATGAAACGTTTTGTCGATAAAACAAAAGTAAACCAATGAAACAATTCAATGATATATGAGAACAGTGTTAATGTTTTTTAATAGTTCCGATCTTCCAGATAATTCTTTCTGAAATTTAAAGTCCGGAATTTTTATGCCATTTTTAGAGCTTATGCTTGTGTCATTAGAATTGCCGATTTATTTAATTTTCGATATTCGAATGTTATTTTTAAACAAGTGTGTTTTCCGCTGTTTTTTGTAATATTTATGAAAGATCTCAATGACTATGTACGAAATTTGTTTCTACGTGATTCTAAATAAACCGAAAGGGCTGATGATGAGTATAGTTAAATAATTTGTATATTCAACTGGCAATAAAAGGCATAATAGTACAGAAGAATAAGGGGTTGCCTGACGAGGTGGTTGGCAGGGCGCGAGGCTTACCAAGGTCTCCTAAGAAACGAGTCAGGCAATCCCGATTTCCGCCGCGGTAAATAAAGTGCTTTTCTTAAACAATTTGAGTAAAAATAATACAAAGATTTAAAAAACATTTGGTGTCGTTACCAAGTATCTGAACGCTGTGGTATTTTCACTTTTCTACTACCTGAAAGCTGAATTCTTTCAAATAGGTATGGTATTTAGTTTCACACTATCTTCTAACTTTTTAAAAGCAATTATGACCCACTTGAAGGACTTAATCGCAGTTTTACATACATTACATAGGTAACTATGGCAGCAAGCGGCATAAAAAAAGTTGAATCACCCAATTGCAAGCGTACGAGTAGATACGCCTACTAGTAGTAAGAGCTACTACTACGAGTAATTACTAATTTGGGATTCTGAAACCTTAACAATATTGTCTATTTTGGATTTTCATAATCGATAACTGAGTCGGGATTTTGGTCACATGTGTAAGTATCAAGAATGACCATCGATACCTGGGAATGTAAACGTCTCCAAAATATGTGTTCACTTATTTCTTTAGTTAACTTAAAATTAATGTTTAATTCATGCATAAAATATAATGTTCTCAAATAAATTTATATGAGTGAAAGAATATAAATAACTCTCTTGTAACTTACAGTACCTCTTAACGCAACAAATTATTTTAATAAATATTTTTGTTTCGTGTAAATTTAACTTGGAAGTTACCACGTTTTAAACGAAATGATACAGAGAACAAATATAATGGAAGTCCATCATCGTCAGAAGCCCAAAACAGAACCTATGTTATCTGTACTGCCGGCACAGTGCGTACCGGTACTGCGTCTTCCAACAGAGCTACTCAGACATTATTATGTATCTCCGATTGAAATTCACGGGGTGAACCCCGGTCATTTGGAAGGCGTGCGTGGGGATATAGATTTAACACGTAGAGGCCCTTTGGAGACTAAGTTTAATGTGATGTGATACACCTGCTAGAACCCATTCACGGGTACATCGGTAGATGCATTATTATTATTATTATTCGTTTCTTTTTCCATTATATTTGTTTATGTTTATAACTTGTTCCTATGATGACCTCTTCCACTGTAGTTACTCTTAAAACCATTATTAAGTTAGGTATATTAAATCACAATGTTTTTTGGTAATTAATGTACGTAATTT
Organism: Epinotia bilunana; assembly: GCA_947049275.1. Lineage (NCBI taxonomy): Eukaryota > Metazoa > Arthropoda > Insecta > Lepidoptera > Tortricidae > Epinotia > Epinotia bilunana. Next base: position 8,576,983 of record OX346263.1, on the reverse strand, counting down.
TACAAACCCATTACACTTTATTGTATGAGCCTATTAGAGTGCGTTGTGAAACAAAAATCAACTCATTGTCAGTTTTGTTTTGTGACGACAATTAAATATTCAGTTTATATAAAATTAACTTATTTTCAATTTAAAAACCAACATGAATACGTTGTTTAAATGTGAAATAAGTTCTTTTTCACATAATTTATACCTACGCTTAATTTTCGTCACAAACCTGACACTGTTTTTCTGTTTAACAAATCACGCTAATTGGGTACTCAATTAACAAATAATGCCTTGTTAGTAGTACGTATTTAGGCATTTTGCTATAACACTGCTGCTGTTTTAGGCTAATACGACAACAAGAAACATTTGGTCAAATTCTATTTTCGTTGCAATTGCTAATGTCCCTATTATTAATAGATCCTATTATATCGATCTATCGGTTTAGTTGTGAATAAATCAGGTAGGTAATGGATGAGATAATGAGACGATGTTAGGATATCAATACGTATACTTCGAAGTATTTGCCATGAGGTACAGACAGACGTGCTCATTACTAGCACGAAAGCATGCCACTATTGAGCAATTGCTCATTAGTAGCACGTGTGTAACAACATTGCTAGTAATGAGCATGCTTATTTAGAGCGTGCTCAAAAACCAACCGACGTTTGATTTTCGAGCATGCTACCTGAGGCGCCGGGGAAGGGGGCGTGCTCCGAGCGCGTCTGAACAGTCCGTAAGTTTGCTTTGAGCATGCTTATTTATGAGTATTCTTAAAACAAGCATGCTTATTGCTGGCAAATGTGAACAGTTGCAGAGCATGCTAATTTTAAGGTAACTTATAAGCTAGCTTTTTTTTGAGCACGTCTGTCTGTAACTTTACGAATACAGTGATAACCTCGGGATCGGCGGCGATCCACATGCGTATTGATGCATTGCATAGGAAGAGGAAGTGCTATTTATTGTACCTGCCTATTTCAATGAGGTTCAAGAAAACACTTTCGTGTGAGGCACCGTTCGTGCCATTTCCGTTTTATGAGCTTCCGATATTGACGTGCCGTAAAAGGACCTTCCTGAAGTCAATAGATGTTATTTATGTTGTCCATTTTCAAATTGGGTACGATATTATTGTTCTAAAGTACCGATCGTAGTTACATTTAGGTACCGACGATGCATGCGTGAGAAACTATTCAAAATTTTTTTTTTTAATTCGCCGTTCAATTCATGTAATCTGAAAAGTAACATTCCATAATTTTGACACTAATGAGATAATGAATATTCCAGTTTACTTACTTTTAAATAGACCCATTTTGAAACACTTTCTCATAGTGTCCTGAAAGCTGTTACTTTTTACTTCGCCCATAAGTTTCAGTTTTTCACTTAAATACAGTAATACAAAAAATATATATTTATTTCCACTGAACACACGTTTCTTAGTTTCCACTTTATGTAGCCTCTTTATGCTTGATACATTGTTTAAAAAATAATTCGGTTGTATTTAAATCTCGCGCGAAGTGGTGGATAGTTAGCCGGTATGGCACCGAACCGCTTCGAGCTGATAGATTAGACTGACTCACAGTCGGCGCGGGCGCCGGCCGCCGGTGGCCGCCGGCCCATTGCCACACTCCGTGGAAATCACATACAAGGAGAACCGATTATCTCATTACGCTCATTGTCACATCTCTCCATATCTCTCGGGGATCAGCAAACTCAACATTGCTAGACGAGATTAAAAACCAAATAAAGAAATGACACTGAAATTCAGTTTCCTGAAAATCTTTATAGCTTTTTGTAAGTACGAGTACCTACGTTTGCTTTAAGAGTAATGTACCTAAGTAAAATATTTTAAGAAGCTGGATTACTTAGACGTTTTTCTTATTTAAAACCTGAATGTATACCGAAAATAACATTGACCTGTAAAAAAGAGTCACCATCAAATAGAGGGTGTATGGCAGAGCGTGTGCAAAACCACCTAGGGTAGGTAGGCAAGGACCCTCACAAAACATTTTGGGTAAATTGACACATACCACCCGCGGTATTTTTTGACTAATATTTTAAATTTATTTCGTATTTTCTAACATCTCACCGTTTTCTTTACCTACCTATCTTTTATTTTACATGTGCTGGCTATATCCTTTTTTTTATATTGCATGCATGTGTCTAAAATATTAAATAAAATAAAAACTAGCGACCAAAGTGTACCTAAAGTAGACCGACAGAAAAAAATCGTCGACGTAAACTATATGGCACAATCAAAAATGTACATATTTCTCAGTTCATCCGATGTCATCAAAAAATTCCACATTTGACTGTGCGAATAACCCAATAAGTCGGCAGAAAAAGGGTTTTATGTTTAGGTACAGCTATTAAAGACGAAACATAAGTTAGCAAAACCAAAACCAATGATAGGTAAACAGCAGGTGCATAACGCAGATGTTTGTTTCGCTTCGATATATCTGATGGCCACAGTCAGATATATAATCATTTTTTGTATATCGTAGTAAAAAATTCTATGAACTCTACTTCTAGCTTTTTCGGTTATTTTACCAATGTGACTATCATGATATTTCTTGGCCACATCCTGATTATAGCACAAATGACGTGATTCTACTTATGTTATATTCCAAAATCTGAATTGCACTGTTTGAGATTAATCTTCCTTAATCCGATCTGCGCTTCGCAGAACTCTGACGGTCCTAGACGCCGATAATGAATTAAATTAACCAAATTATTATAAGATAAGTCAGGAATTTAGGTGTCCTTATGTGTGTTCCACTTTGAGGGTACTTGAAACAAAGTTCTTTATAGAGTCAGAAATCACTTAACTTTGGCGTAAAAACATCATACTACCGACTCATGTTTCAAAGTGGCAAAAAATCCACAATGTTCAAAATACCCCAACATCAATTAACAATTTAGAAAAGTTGAAAACCCCTGACATTTTAATTTCAAAGTTCAATATCTCAAAACCGGCTAAACTCATTTTGTTAAAACTTAGCTAAGAACCATCTCGACCACGTCAGCTTTCGGACCTAAAACCGCATTTAAATCGAACCATTCATTTAAAGAAAGAAAGAAAGATACATTATTCACAAACACACAGGACACACATATTAAACTAGCTGTTGCCTGCGACTTCGTCCGCGTAGAACTTGTTATCGTCTTGGAAAAAATATTGCTATTATTTTAGCGTAAAGTAACAGTGCGATGAGTTCATTAGTTTTAATTGATAAATTTAAATTGAAACTCCGTTTAAAAGAAACCGGCTGTCCTGCTATCAAGTTTCTAGCCACAGTTTAATATTAAAAATCACACGTTACTTATGTGAACTTCCAACCCCTATCTTAACCCCGTCAAGGGATGAATTAGAAAAAATCCCTTATCAATGTTTTTGACCGTACATTAGGAGCTTGTGACCGAAGAATTTAAACGTAAGAAATCTCATTTTAAAACTACGTGTTGGATTGTAACGAAACTTTGCATGTACAATGACATGTGGTATATCTATGTCTGTAATTAGTCTATGTAGCTTCAGATACCATAGTAAAAAAATACAGCGAATTTAAGTTTTTCATACAAAACTTCGCTGTATTTCGCAGTTTTTGCTGTATTTCGTTTGTTTTATAAACTGGAACCATATAAACTAATTACAGACAAAGATATACCACATGTCATTGTACATGCAAAGTTTCGTCACAATCCAACAGGTAGTTTGAAAATGAGAGCGTAACTACGTTTGTATAGGAAGGTGAAATTCGGCCGAGCTTACTGCGGACTCTTAAGGGTTAAATTTCTAAAAATCGTACACGGTCCACGTACTGTAAAGAATATAATATGTTCTTTTCATGCTTATATCGTTAGCGGTTTAGGCTGTGCGCTGTCTGTCAATCGATTGCTAACGCAAGAGTTTTATGATATATGTATAGATAATAAAATAAACAAGAAAAGCACATAAAACATGAAACAAGTGTGTCTCTGCGGTAGTGAACCGGACACTGACTCGGCATTATGCATTATGTTTAGGGCCTACGATGCCACAGACCGACACACAGACACGTCAAACTTATAACACCCCTGTTTTTGCGTCGACGGTAAAAAATATATATCTTTAAAAACTTCTTCTACCGGAAACCCTGTATACGTATACAGGGTTTCCGGTTAAGTAAACTTAGGTACAAAGTAAACTTTGGTACAAGTGTGACAGCCCACGCGGGAACGGCCAAATAAACAAGAGCCCTTATAAGTAACTAGCTTCTCCCGCAACTCCGTCCGCGTGGAACTCGTTTACATCGTAGCTACATACAAACTTTCAATCCCATTTCATCCCCTTAGGGTTTGATTTCCGGGATAAAAACTATACTATGTCCTTCCACGGGATTCAAACTATCTCTATACCAAATTTCATCTAAATCGGTTCAGCGGTTTCAGCGTGAAGAGGTAACAGACAGACAGACAGACAGAGAGACAGACAGACAGAAAGACAGACACACTTTCGCATTTATAATATTAGTATGGATTTTTATGTAGAAATAATATAATTTTGCGAATATCACGATAGCAGTCAGATACGTTTTTGGTCAGATGCCTTATTGGTCCTTCGCGTAGATAAATCGGCAGTTACTATTTTAACTAGATTCGCTATCAGTCAGATCATTTATTCACCAGAATCATTTTCCGTCAGGCTTGTTTATTGCCAGATTTGTTTTTCGTTACTTAGATCCAGTATTTTTTTTATAATTTAACTAAGGGTTCGGACAGAATTTAGTGCATATGCTAATTCATAATACATATTATATTATAAACGTGACACACTGCGCCGATGTATACAATCACAAAAAGCGATGACGCGAAAGTTTCGCGGGCAGCAACTAGTTCAGAAATGTATAAGGAAAGCGAGGTTTGAATGAAAGAAGGTTCTAAATTCTGGGAAAATTGAATCATATAAGTATTGGTTAATAATTTAGTACCTATTACTTAAATGGTTTCTGGTCATCAACTGATGGATTAAATCAATCATGGGTTAGTCATGTCATGTCATTTAGTTAACTCGTAATACGTACCTAATTACGATAATATTTTCATTAAATCGTAATGTAGACGAAATTGTATAAAACACCACTATCCCGATTCTGATCCATCAGTGTTGATAGAACCTCAGTATTGAGAAAGTCAAGTGTACCTGCAAATATAAAGGTAAGTTATTTAAATCATTAAATCGCCTATATTCAACTGGATATCTACTACAATAAATGATCGTATTAAAATAGTAGAAAGTATCTCCTTTCCTTTTTGTGTACAAAATATAATTGACTAATCCCTAAAATATACCTAATTAGCTTCGTCATATCTCTGTGTAAACCACTTGTAAATTTACAGATGTACCGGATAACGCTTATCATTGCAACTATAGCAAGTTTATCTGTCCACGGCTATGCGGCATCCACGGCCACATCGAGCCTCGATACAACCCTCTCCGACACCAGCAGAATCCTAAGCATTCTCGACTTCGAGGACGACAAAGACGACACAGACCACGCGGAAGGACTCCATAAGAAAGAATCAGAACAACTAGGATCAATAGCTGATGCTTTCAGACATCAGTTTAGAGATGTGATAGAAGAACTACTTCTGCATGCTTTCACGTATTTGAGGTCGACATTGCACGAACTTAAGGTGAAGCTGTTGAAAAAACTTGGCAAATACACTGTCTCCGATTTGGTCCATGTTATGTTTGATGGAGTTGCGAATTTAGTAGTCGAACCTACAGACTTAGACTTGGCCTTGAGTGTCGATGAGGAGCATGCTAGGCCCAGCTATGGCTACAGTCATTATCCTTACGTTCCTCAGCCATACATTTTGCGATCAGTTTAGACGAGACGAGATTTATATAGTAGCTTTAAATATTTATTTTAGAATGTATGAGTATCTTAATAATCAATAAACACGGCCCTATGTACCTATAATATATTTCATTCCATTCAAATTTCTCGAATACCTAATACCGTTAAAACAGTAAATAACTTACCTACTAAGCGCGGGACAAAGACCAATAAGTCCGAGTGTAAAGGGCCATTTACATGGTGCAACAACTAGTATGCCATATTCATGACATTGCGGGGTTGCGAGCCGCGTCAGTACTAAATCACGAAAAACTTTTTCACGAAAAGTTTTTCGCGAACGACTTTATCACGAATAAACTTTATCACGAAAAGACAATATCACGAAAACTTTATCACCAAAATTTTATCACTTAGGACTTTATCACGAAAACTTAATCACGAATAGACTATATCACGAATAGACTTTATCACGAAAACTTTACCCACGAAAATACTATATCACGAATAGAATTTATCACGAAAACTTTACCACGAAAAGCAAAAAAGAATAGCACGAATAAACTTTAATTCCAAATATTAAAATTCTATCTGTGCGACTACATTACTAAGTGAGCGACTAGAAATACAGAAAAGTGGGAACAGGGACGTAGTGACAAAACCGACTCGGATCGCGGGTAGGTTAGTTTTTTTTATAAAAGAGCGGAAAAACCTCTGCTCATAAAAGTATTTTATTTAGACTCATCTTGTTTCGCATAATAGCACTGTCAAGGTACGTGAACGGGGAGTCGACAATCAAACACGGGCGTTGGGCTGAGACTGATTTATTATATTTAATATCATGCTACCCACATTTTATCATATACCCACAAGTAAATAAGAACACCTACAACCCCCTTTTTGACAGGAAAATACAAGTTTAGTAAATTTATATACCCGACTTACTTACCTAGGAAATAATACATAGTTTTGATAGCTAAGAGCAAGTACTAAAGTCAGCAGAGTTAGGGACACTTTTTAACTATATACTAAACTGGACTAATTTCCAATTGTATACATAAGGGCAAAGTATGATGGTGTATTTTAGATTATATGCTTAAGATTAAATACATATGTTGCGATAGTGATTACTGGCGGTCGGAAAGGTTGAAGCTCATGTACTACGTGGATACCTATTGTAATAATTATTTACTAAATCTAATTACATAATGTTCAATCTTTCTTACAAAAATGCAAGAAGATAAGAATATTATCCATTAATTTTAAAGCATGAATTAAATTGATACTTTATACATGCATTACGTACATGCATTTACAATTTGCTGCCGAAATTTGAATATCTCTTACAATACTGCAAGATGATACAAATTACGCAATTAAGTTATAAGTTATAAATGTTATTTTATTATATATATAAATATATTATTATATTTTATTACTATTTCATACATTCGCATGCACTAATATTATTATTATTATTATTTTTCATTATTATATAGTAGTCATTACATTACATTAAGTGTAAAAATTATAATGGTAATTCATATCCATAAGTTATTTCCAACAACTAAGTATACACGCATTGTTAACTGTTTATTCGTGATGGAGATTAGTTATACATATTTCGTTGATGTTATACATTATATACAGATCAGTTTTACATGTTTTCATGTTTTTTATTTCATTTGATTATTATATTACTACTAATTCTTACATAGGTACAGTACAGACACATTTTATTTTTGGTATAACCCTCTTAAAGCAGTTTTAATTTTTGAAATATATTAGTAGTTAGATTTTCATTAGAATTTATACTTTATTTACGTGCAAACAGAGTCGAGTTTACTGCATAGTTTATTTAAGCTTTTTATGATAAGCGTTAGGAGGATTACATTGTACACAATAATTTTAATATTATGTCTATTTAACTGTTTATTTCATATTCTAGTTTTACGGATTGAATAACATTTTAAATTAGGTTACGTGGCTGGGTTACCCGCGGATGCCGTAGAGGGGTATCCCCACCGATCAGGAGGTCGCACTGTCCTGCCGGAACGAGTACGATAAAACACATTAGTTTGAGCATTTACATTGCAATCAGCTGTTTGTCTAATAGCTTCATTTAAATCCCGTGGGTCCAGGCATATACGTAAGTCCCCGTTAGGTTTTTTGACTACGGTCATACTATTAACCCAATCTGTTGGGCCTTCTACTTTTGAAATTATTCCTTCATTCTCCATTTCAATCAATTTGTTTTTTATCTGATCTTTTAATGCTAACGGTAACTTTCGAGGTGCATGGACCACTGGGGTGACTTCATTCTTTAATTGTATTTTATATTCACCTGGTAAGCAACCCATGCCAGTAAAAATATCCGGAAATTCGTCTAGTATTTTTTCACTTGAAGAATGGGTGTGAACAGACATTATTCGTTTAATTAGGTTTAATTCTTCGCACGAATCCCTGCCTAGTACTGGAGGTGAATTGACATCGGCGATAACAAAATTCAAGAAATGTATGTTTTCCTTATACATTACTTTTAAATAACATTTTCCTACTACATTAATGTCACCCCCAGAATATCCTTTTAACCTCATTGACGTCTTTGTAAGATCATCCGTACTCAACTCAATTTTATTTAAAAATCGTTTGGGCAAAACATTCACATCCGACCCCGTGTCTAACTTGAAACTAACGCACTCTTTGTTTATCTGTAATTCTACTGACCAGTCACTGTTTATATTATTAATTTGAGCGATTACCTGATCGGTGGAGTCCTCCTGTATTTCGTACACCCGGCGCGATAATCTACACATTCTCGCATAGTGATTCATCCGATTACAATTGTTACACCGTACTCCGAACGCGGGGCAGTCCATTCTCCTGTGCGCGCGGCCGCAATTACCACAACCTGATGTGAACGTTCGCCGTTCGTTGTTCAACATTGCTTGCGATGGTGTATGACGATTGAATAACGCGTTCCTGCTCGTGGCCCTTGGAGCTGAAGATGATGACCTTGTATTACGATATTCCTGAAATTCTTTAGCTCCTTTGAATGCATCATTAGATCGTGTCGGTGTGACAGGCGGCTGGCGCGGGCGGCTGAGTGCGGCTGACGCGGGTCGTCTGTTTATGTGATGCACGTCGCAGGTTGCAGTCCCGGCGTTTTCATTACTTTGTGAAATTTCATATACGTGATGATCGACGACGGTTTTTGTTTTTATATTTTGTGCGTGCATTCTTGACATCTCCGCTAATTTACATATATCAATTGCTTTTTTTAATGATATGTCTGGTTCCCTCAGCATTCGTTCCGAAAGACCAACGTCCCGCACGCCGCATATAAACCTGCTGCACACTAAACCCTCACTCAACTCTTCAAACTCACACCTGGAAGCTATTTTATTCAATTCAAAAATATATTGTTCAGTTGACTCCAACTCGTTCTGATCTCTTTTGAAAAATGTATGCCTTTCGACTGCCAAATTCTTTACAGGTACAAAAAACTCATCAAATTTTTGTAATAATCCTTCCACCGTATCAATATTCTCGGTAAATTGCTCGTACACTTCCCGACCTTTGTTTCCGATAATATGCAGTAGTATATTTATTTGTACTTTTTTCGTCTTTTTCGATAGCTCACACGCTTCATAGTAGATTTTAAAAGACTTTTTCCAATTTTCCCACTCTGCACTTAAATTTCCGGAAGTCACATTAGAAAGATTGTTCTCGAATAAGAATGGCGGTGGTGGTTGTAAAATCGACTCCATGCTCGCAAGTCTTTCGACGATTTCCTCGTTTGAGTCTGCAAATTGATCACTTTCACTGTCTGTCATTTATTTTCGACAACACAAAACAGAACATACTTTTTAAACGAATAATTTAAAGTAATTAATCAATCCTACCGGCTGCGCCATGTCAAGGTACGTGAACGGGGAGTCGACAATCAAACACGGGCGTTGGGCTGAGACTGATTTATTATATTTAATATCATGCTACCCACATTTTATCATATACCCACAAGTAAATAAGAACACCTACAAGCACATTAAGATTTTTCGTGATAAAGTATATTCGTGATAGTCTTTTCGTGATAAAGTTTTCGTGGTTTTGATTTTTCGTGATACAGTTTTTTCGTGATAAAGTCTTTTCGTGATTTAGTCTATTCGTGATAGTCTTTTCGTGATTTAGTCAATTCGTGTTAAAGTTTTCGTGATAATTAAAGTCTTTAGTGGTAAAGTTTTCGTGAAAAAGTTTTTCGTGATAAAGTCTTTTCGTGGTAACATTTTTCTTGATAAAGTTTTCGTGAGAAAGTTTTTCGTGATAAAATACTAGCGCCGTTGCGAGCTACCGAAATGCGACGAATTCAATCAAACCCTGCAATGTAATAAAACTAGCATGCGAGTTGTTACACCATGTAAATGGCCCTTAAAATGGACGCTTACTTATAGGTAAAGGCCATTTACACTGTTTTTCATTTCGAATATAAAGAAAGTAATAAGGGCTAAATGTTGTACAGTCAAATGCAGACCCCAAAACATGAATTAAATAGAAATCAAACTTAAAAATACAGGTTAACAACAGGCGGTATTATCACTAAAGAGCGATCTCTTCCAGACAACCTTTAGGTAGCGGAGAAATTGCAACAAAAAATTAGAAGTAAACTCACTTTCAACATACACACTGCTAAATAAAATTCTTTAACTTAGCAATCACACAACTTTCCTGCATTTATGGATTTCTGCATACCTAAATCAATGTAAAATTTTATTTAGCATGCAAATAAAGATTAATAAGAAAGCCTGAGACTTGGCTCTACGAAATATCACAATTTTTTACGGTGGAAGAGTTTCGAGACTTGGCCTCTTTTTTACATGGAATGTTTTTTATGCGATCTCACTTCTTTTTGTACGTTATTGTGTTATCAATACATACGAATTATGAATGCAGGCCCTTTCTTGCTTTTCATTTTTTGCCCCATTCACTGCAAATATAACTAATAAACTGGACTGAAATTGCATTTTTTTCCCTTAAGTCAAATTTAGAACACAATTAGTGTTTAGTGCAAACTAAACACTAATTGTGTTCTAAATTTGAAGCTTCTATGTCTGCTAGAAATGCCTTAGACTTTTGATGATCGGTGAGTCAGTCAGTGAGTGTCAAAATTAAGAAACTGTGACTAGTTATAATTCTTAAACTACTGGTTCAAATTGAATGAGTAGTATTATCCACAACGAAGTTATAGGGGGGTCGAAAATGGCCTGAACTGCTTCGAGAAAAGGATGGTACGGCCGTGCCGCTGATTTGCTCGACTTGGCGATATGCTTACTCCTATCTCTAATTATTATTCGGATTATTATAAACATCCCATACAATTAAACGAATAACTTCTGTTTTTTTTTTCTAATTGGAGTTATTTATTTATTTAAACTTTGTGGCACAGTAACAAGTTACAAAATACAGAAGGCGAACTTAATAAGGCATTCTCTACCAGTCAACCTTCTCGAAAACATCATGAAACCAGATCTAGTTTTCGGGAAATCTAATTATATCCGGAAAGACGTCAAGCTTAGCTTTGTCCTAAGCTAAGCGTTTGTTTATATATTATCCTATATGTAGACAGTATCGTGTGTGGTATAGATTATGAAATTATGTGAGTATGATAACAGTATGATAACTGAAAACGCTTGGAAGACTTATTAGTCCATGAAACATCTGATGAAGGGACGTGCATACTACCGATTCTCCAACTTGGAAAGATAGGTAGGAAAAAAAAAACTACCGATTCTCACCTACGGTGCACAGACTTGGTCTTTGACGTTATCTCAGAAGTCCAAACTCGGGGTTTGCCAGCGGGCCATGGAGCGCAGCATATTAGGTAGAATAGAATAGAATAGAAGGTGTAAAATTAATGGACCGTATCCGTAACACCACGCTGCGTTCTAAGACGCAAATAATCGACGTAGCTCGGAAAGCGGCTAAGTTGAAGTGGGACTGGGCTGGTCATATCTGCCGCATGCCAAGTGAGCGGTGGCCCAAGACCGCCACTGAATGGCAGCCCGACAAATCAAAACGGAGACGCGGCAGACCTCGCCGGCGATGGCGGGACGAGATAGACTCCTTTTTAAAGGATTGGCCAGAGGCTGCTCGGGATCGGGATGCCAGGAAATGGAGGGGGGAGGCCTTTGCCCAGCAGTGGGACACCATAGGCTCCTAATAAATAAAATTATAACTTCAAATGTGTCTAAAAACAAGCGAAGCGAATCGATCGATAAAATATTAGTAAGGGCCGGTTTACACTTTAATTTGTGATTAGTGCGAGTTCATACATGTGCTGCAAGTGCGAGTAGCTTTTGTACGGACTCGCACTAATCAGTAATCAGTAATCTGCGTGTAAATCTGCAAGTATTTTCCTCTTCAAAGTAGCGGCATCGGCAGGTAATCATAATTCTGAATAAGAAAGTAAGTACAGTCGAGTTCTCCAATATCTACACAGACAACCTTTCAAAAATATCTATACAGAGACTTTATTTTTACTGACATAAGACACCTGTGTAGATATTTTTGAAAGGTTGTCTTTGTAGATATTGGAGAACTCAACTGTACCTACAACATTTTCAAATTCTGAAAACAAAGCAAAATGATCCGAGTTTACTCCTTTAATAGACATTGCTCATAATATTGCTCCAGGCGAGTATACTAATTTATATTCACTGCATATCCCATGCGATACAACGCGAATAACGTACTAAGGGGGGCTACCGCGAAACGAAAACGAACTTCGTTCGTGTTTTTCCCTCTCTGTCGCTCGAATGAGCAAGTGCAACAGAGACAGAGATACACGAACGAAGTTTGTTTTCGTTTCGCGGTAGGCCCTCAGTACACATCACGCTCGCCGAAGCAACCTGCTGACTAACAAAACTAAATTAATTTTGACTTTTATCTTGTTTCAAAGTTTTTTTTGTGTTACAATTTCGTCGTAAGTACTTTCCCGTTGTAAGGTAATAAAATGCGTACCCATTAGAAGGCTACTAAACTGTGCAACTGCGTTGTGCCTACGCCCAAAGTCGTTAGATCGATTAAGTTTGAGACATGTTGCTATTACACACCCAAAGGAGTGTTTACTTCACAGTTGAAATCTTAGATCGATAGAGATCTCTTGGTATTGTGTTTTGCGCGCGAATAAGAATTAAAAAACCTTTCGTTCCCTTTCATCAAAAGTTACAGTAGTAAAATGAAATAAACCAGTTTTATATCGATTTTCTTGTTCTTATACTATATATTTATTTATGATTTAAACACTGGACTCAGTGGGACCTCAATTTGGTATCAATTGATGCACTATCCGTCTCTCTCTTATTAGAACACTTAGAACAGGTATAGTGCGAGAAAAATAGAGAGTATGTGTAATCGGCCGTCTGATGATAGACGTGCAGTAAAAACGTCTCCAGTTTTCGCCAAACCTCTCGGTTCTGCGCTTACATATTTCGGTTTCCAGGACTTCCTTTTTTAAGATCGTAAATCCATCTCCACGGTGGCCGTCCACGACTTCGCTTGCCTGTTGGACCCTTCCAGAGTACCGATAGTTAGTTTTGTCCGGCCAGGCAGTGTTCAAGGACACATACAATCTTCGTTATTTAATAATTTTGTGCTCACGATTATTTATTTGGAAACATATTACTAACTTACACAAACAATATGAAAACTTAAAACAGTGTCAAGAGGTGAGGGCCACCATACGAAATCAAAACAGATGGGCCATTTGTCTAGTGCCGAGTAGGGGCAATCTCTTCCACAGTACCTACGCACACTATTATCAAAAGTCGCACACTTTTGTTTCCACGCCTTTCCAAAGCGTGCAACAAATCATTAAGCATAGTAATCCTGTCAACGACGTAATTCTTATTTTTAAAAGAACATGAAGATCCATGAGACATGAAGGTGGGTATATATCCCTAAGACAGGCTCAGGGAGTCAAATTGCGCCCCATAAAATATCAATAAACTACTTGCCGTTACATTCGTATCGGCCGAAAATGGTATCACACGAATCTACACGGCAATACTTTGAATATATTCAACTAATCTGAACAAGAAAAATAACTACAAAGAGCTTCTTAGCCTATGTCTTTATTTAAATTTAAACAGCTTACTCGAGCACACCTCCTAGATACACAGGCAACACCCCCTCGTAACTAAATAAATCACCTCATACCTGCACACAAAATACAAACAAATATCACAAACGCAAACGTCTACACACACCTACACACACCCGCACACAGCACGGAAACAACTTCCTACTTATTATAGAGTCGCGATCGCTCTCTCCGGGACCAGTTTGAAAACCAGCGCCAGGCTGCTAAGCCTAGCACATGCTGAAACTGGATCCCATTTGCCATAGGTACCTAGTAGTTAATTGTAAAGCGAATTTTGTTTTTGTTCCTTGTATTGCATGTTTTTTTTTTCTTTATCTTTATGGCAAATAAAAAAAATCTTATGCTTATTCTTATTCTTATTCTATTCTTTATAGGCAACAATGGTATTCGTACCGATCACCCTTGATGGCTGTTACAGTAATGGTAATTGCAAGTAGAAATTATTATTTTCCTAAATGATTATCCCTTTTCACCTGTGGGCATACTAATATTGACGCGAACCAATTAAGGGCGTGCTTTGGAAAATCTCGCGTATTTGAAATGCCTTTCTGACCAAATTACAAAACAATAAACCTTGATTGTTAGGAACATGATTTAACTACATGATTGTATATTTGATCTAACCGAAACATGATTGTTAAAAAAATCGTCGTTAGAACAAAAACTCAAGTTGGGTCTTTATTTTCGTTCACTAGATCAGCCTTTTCAAACAATACCTTATTAATCGGCCAAAGTAAGTTTAACCCTTTACCTACGGGGCCTTAAATCGCTCCGGCACCTCTCAATACGGGCATGTTTTGGCGAGAGTCAGCGGTTAGGCATAATTTCACTTACTTGTAAATTTTGAAGTATTACAGCTACACACTTGAAATTTCACACGCACAATAAGTATAATGTGTTTTATCAATTAATAATCACTTGGAGTAATAATATTCACTTATTTTTCAGATATCAACCAATATATTCGTCACTAAGAAATTGAAGATTTTTAAGTTACTACTCGAGGATTTCACTAGTTTATGTTTAAAAACATTCGTTTATAGTATATTTAACACAAATAAACACTTAAAGAAAGATAATTATACAAATAGTGCATAAATATCAATCACTTAAAACGTGGCATAAAAACAATTTACGAGTTATGGAAAATAGTGATGTGCATCTATCTAGACAGTTGTCGATATATCGATAACCTAGTACACCATCGACCAAGGAAAAAAATCGAGCAATAATTTACTACGAATAGTTTTTCACGATACAAGTGCAGAAAAAAGGAATTTACCTGTACGCACGTGTATTGTACAACGTTTTACAGTTCATATGGCTTTTTCAAGTTCCGACATATGCACGGAAAGTGCTTGTTCCCGCACGCGTGCTGGAAACTAGCACCATATGTACCTACTGTAAATACCATTATTAGATTCTGTAGAGAGTACGAGTGTGCACTAAGGTATAATTTATGAACAAAAAATAGTAAAAAGCACTAATAATAACACTGCAAACACTCCCGCGCCGTAATCTCACAACAAGTCGATGAAATTTATGAATGAAATTGAAATGAATGAAAAATGAAATTCATATTGAATTCAATTATTTGCACTCCTGCAGTACGGGTGTCAACCCCAGTTGACAGCAAAAATGCGGTAATTTTAAAAATATATTTATGTCAGAGCCATCTACCGAAACATTACGATATTTTTTTCTTTGCATCTATACTAATCCCAATGCATAATGTGACCGCTATTACCAAGACAGAAGGTCTCGTTTTGACTTAAAAAAATATTGAACATGACCAGTACCTCGATCAGCTGTAGTTGACACCCGTACTGCAGCAGTGTTGCCTTACTGGCAACTCTGGTTGACACCCGTAGGTAAAGGGTTAAATTATGACATTTTACCTAATCTAAAATCCTCACTAAAGGAAATTTAAAGAAAACTTAATTAAGTTATTTTCCCAAGAGTTTTGCCTCTCGTATTCTCCTGCGCGGAAGAGTGGCGGAAGACAGAAGAGTGTCACTCTTAACTCTTAACCACCCTTAAGTAAACCACGCCCCGTGAAAGTGACACCCTGAGTGTCTCTTTCACGGGGGTGTGGTTGCAAGTAAACCACGAGATGTATCCCCTTAATACTTGGTACCTAATGTATGATAACAATTACGCGACAATCTTGCATCTTGATGCAGATATACAACGTCGGTTTCTCGGCTACCGTGTATTTGTCAATGTCACTAGTCCACAGTAATTCCATTGATAATGCGTAGGTTCCAGTTGTGATAAATAGCATGAACTAATGAAAATGCTTAACAGTTTTCTTGATCACCATGGCTTGGAATGACGTCGATATAATTATATGTAGTTGTATGGTATAGAGAACGATTAAGCTGCGTCCTACTCCATAGCAATAATTATATGTACAAGCGTGAATAACTGTACGGTTTTTTATTACCTTTTAACTACTAAACTTCCGACGACGGGTGACCGGCGGACAGTGTTGCCAGATAGCTAACTTATATTACCCCCAAAGACTACTCAGAATCCCCTCAAAAATTACGGATTTTGTTCAAAAACCCCTCTAGTAATTTTGTAGCTTCTAACTACGCTTTTTAAGTAAAAAACATGAAACTAAAGCTTGATTACGATCAGAAATATACATATGAGGAATTGCATTAAAACTAATTTCATAAGCTGGTAACAATTTAATGACTGCTTGTCAAAGTCATCGAAGTGGTCTCAAGGCATGAACCTAGAATACTCTGGACAGGTTATGGTAATAATAATACCACGTGCGAGCGAGCTGGTAGCATACAAATCTCGATAAGTGTGACAGAAAGGGAAATATCATTTATTGTCCTTGTCATAGTTCCACTTCTTTTATTTGGCACAACTGATTTAGTATGAAGTTGTGGCACATAAACCATTACCCGTCCAAATTAAGTAGGTTGTTTATGGCCAGTCATCGGCCATTTTAAGACCAGTTCTTAATTTAGCTGCATAGGAGCCTTTCCGTCCCTCAGCACTGTGGCATCACGTACAGCCTGTCCAGAGTATTTTAGGTTCATGTCTCAAGGCCATTACACCCCTTGCAATTTGTCCGACATAGCTATAGTTGGAACGAGCCAGCAATAGGTACATACGTTTCATTTGAACTATAGCTACGTCTTTGTCAGTTGATGCGATGAACTGCATTGTCTGTAGTGTGCTATGGCTAGCGCATAATAGACCAAGCATTATATTCTATCACACTGTTAAACTTCGCTGTTTTGGTTTTTTTAGGTGTGGTCACACATTACACAGTCAATTATCAATTAAAATATCATTTATTTTGGTTAATTTCAAAAATACCCCAAAAAACCCCTAACTCACTTTGTTCCCTCCAAGAAAACCCCCAAATGTTTTACACCCCCATTTTTTCCCCCAAGCCTCTAAAAACCCCTCAAATTCGGGGGGTTTACCCCCAATCTGGCATCACTGCCGGCGGGATGAACCGCATTAACGCGTAGCGAATAACAGCCCTGCACCCATATTCTGTAACTTGTTTTAAGCTCACCTCAGCGCTCACCCACAAATATATCTTGACACCGTAATGCGTAGTAACTAAGCGCAGGTAGAGGTCTAGTTTCTTGACGGGTGACCGGCGGGGTGAGCCGGTTACACGCTATAGCGTGTAGCGAATAACAGCACTGTAGGAGGAGAACAGCTGGCCAGACGCCGGACATACGAAAGAATGTTTACTCAAGCCCTTCGCTCGCTCGTTAAATAAAACCGAGCCAATAGGTTTGGTCTCTAAATTTACATTCGCGGCAATCAACTTCCCACAAGCAATCTAATTAGTAATTACTCAGCAAATTGTCCAAGCTGTTGTCGACAGGGCACAAAGTCTGTTTACTTGCATAGTAATGAACTCCTACTATTACTAGTGCCTCCGTGAGCTGTAGAACTCGCGAGCCTGTCTTCTTTTAAAATCATTAATTTTTTCGTATGTCACTCGACAAAAAAAAACCGGCCAAGTGTGAGTCGGACTCGCGTTGCAAGGGTTCTGTACATCACAAGATTTTAAACAATTGTTTTTACTAACGGAGTGTTTTTTACGTTTCATAAAAATAAGCTGATTTGATTTTTGTCAAATACCGTATTAAGTCCGACTCACGCTTGACTGCACATTTCTAATAGATTTTCCTGTCATCTGTAGGTAAAGAACTACTTTGTGTATTTTTTTCAAAATTTTAGACTCAGTAGTTACGGAGATGAAGGGGTAATGGTCATTTTTTAGCTATTTTCTTAAATAATGTTTAAACTAATTATTTTAAAATTACAAAAATAATATATTTTAGATGCACACAATGAGCTCTTTCATTTGATATGTCACACGATGGTATATGCAAAACTTTATTTTTTAATTTTCTCATTTCCCCTCCAAAAGTGGCTCTTGTTTAAAATTCATTTGTTTGCGTTACATGTTCCTCTTTGAGTCACAAACTTACATATGTGTACCAAATTTCAACGTTATTGGTTCAGTAGTTTCGGAGTAAATAGGCTGTGAAAGACGGACGGACAGACGCACGAGTGATCCTATAAGGGTTCCGTTTTTTCCTTTTGAGGTACGGAACCCTAAAAAGACCGGGTTGCACTCCGGGAGTGCCGGCAGAAGTGAAAACTTGAATATTCTGACATTTCGAATCGTCGAATACCGTAGCGACAGAAGTGAACTATTTCACTTGCATATTATAGCGCGTGAGAGCTTATTGTGTGTCGGCCGAACGGGTAAGCGCCACGGATTGCATTTCGTTTGCGCCCTTTTTCTCGCTAACTCGAATGGCGCAGCCAGTCTTGTACTACGGCATCGGTCCCCACGACCCCGCCCCCAAGCCTCGTCCCGAATCTCTCATCATCTTACAGTCACATGACCTACTACGCTCGTAGGAGACCTGAGACCCGGAGACCTGTGGCGAGTTTAACATCCTAAAAAGTGCACAGCGCCGTTAAAGAAGTTTTCACTTCATAGACTATTAGTTCACGAACCTGCTCACAAAATTTCACGAGGATTGGTTGAGAAATGCGACCTGTAGAGGAGAACAGCGGGACATCTGGACATACAAACGATTTCCGGCCCAAGGAACTTCGTTCGTTCGATAATAGGAAGGAATCTAGAAAATAGATGGTTCTGTATAAAAAAATCATACACATGTAGATACGTTGCATTGTACTTGCGTTCCAAATGAGTAGCACTTCCCATAGAAAATAAATCTAAATCACCCGTGAAAGCCTATTTTGACGTAAAAGGCGAGTTGATTGCCATTTCACTAACTGCCATTAGAACCTTCTGAATAGAGCCCCACCAGAAATTGGCAGCTGACCAACCATTTGATTGACGATTGGATAATGTCGGTAAGAATTTGGATTCTCGATTAACCTAGAATCATAACAATGAGAGAAGTGAAGGCTACGTTGATACATACAATAAATAAATAGGTAGGTTCACTAATGTTTCAGCGAAAAATATTTATCCCACATTTTTATTTGGGCCAAGTTTTATTTTCCAACTCAACGTTGATACCATTTCACGCACTGATATCATTTCCCAATTAATGATTTGATAAATTATTGTTACGCAAATTATTACCTAGGCTTTTCTTAAGATTTGATTTATGTATTCGTCAAATCAATTGATTGGTATACCAAAATTTTAGCAACATATTGAATACTATATGATTATATAAGTATCAGGTAAAAAAGTGTTCGGTTCTGGATGCCGCGGCACGCTCGCTTCGCTCGCTCGGCTCGCGCTCTGTAGGTTCCCGGTTCATCCTAACAGTCCTCCTCGCTTCGCTCCTCGTTTTTGCCTAAGCAAATCGTTTGCTTCTAATTATTTGGCACATAAAAGTTTGTTGCAGTAAAATTTTGCATTATAAAAATGTTGCCAAACAAGAAAAGTGCGAAGCAAAATCATGCCAACGATTGGTTTACCAAATGAAAATTCTGCGAAAAGTTGTTCGCGAAGTGAAATTTAGCGAAACATATTTCGACGAAAAGACAGTATACCATTACAACTGGTTGCGATTGGTCATTCAGTATTGTGCCGATTAGTTAAATGAGGTTAATTTTATTAAACAAATTAAATTGATGTCAAATCTGTATTTGTTACGCGGTTCACTTAGACGCGCTAACTAACTTTGTCAGTACCATCTGTACAGAACGAGTGTGCGAACAAATACCTTAATTTGGATTGAGTCAAATAGTCGCAAGGGTTGCTTTCATTTGTTGTCAAGTAATAATTAACCCATTCGCCACCACTGAAAAAAATGCGAGGTGGCACCCTCACGAAACGCAAGGATTAAGTCTATTATTTTTGGACTTCATATGAAGTCGGTGCGGGTGGGTGGCAACGGTGAACTTTGGTTGAAGTCAGTGGCGGCGAATGGGCTAAAAAAGTAAGATTCAGGCGTAATACTAAGGCACAGAAGTAGGCCTCCATGTGTTGACGTTGGCTGACTGTAGCATAGACAATACGAAAGTGAGATGATGGAGGAGAGGTTTGTCGGCAGGTCAAATACTTAAACATTTAATGAAATGAAATTAATCTAAATCTCCTAAAGTGACATTTGAAGAAAAAATGCTGAATATTCTTTAATGATCTTTCGCCTTTGCATCAAATTTGAAATAGGTAGGTATAAATACCTACCTAACACGATATTCGGACAGGCAAGGCAATAATACTAAAAATAAATATAAAAATGATTATTATCAGTTATTCAAAGTACGTAAAATTCTTCCGGCAACACTTAGACATAAGTACTTAATTTTAGTCAATCAGCACGGCAATCAAGAAAGTAACTTATCTCAAATGAGCCAAACATATGGCACCCGATCCGTAGCTGCAGGTAAGTATGCCGTTCTCAGAGTAAGCAATTACTATGGGGACAGGCGCATCGAAAAACGTTTACCATATTTGCTTAACGCTTTACCTGCGGCTATTAGACAAGAGAAAAACAAAAATAAATTTAAAAGAGCCCTGTTGAAACACCATCTCGATAGTATTTAAATACCTAAATACCTAATATCTTATATCTAGTTACCTATCCACTTTATACAACATCATTTACCTCAAATTATATAGACTCTTGGATCCCGCAGTCAAACTGTGCAAACAGTTTTGTGGGACGTTGTATTTAGTTTTAAGTCATTGTACAGTGCTTTACTGAAATAATAAATAATAATAATAATAATAATACGATAGAAAAGTGTCTTTTTGCGCCAAAATGCGAGTGGTTGAGAAGCCGGTTTGTAGTTTAATGGATCACATAGTCGCAAAACTTGATCGAAATGTATTAATTAGTCCAGACACGCTTGTGCAACTGAGACAACCTTCACGGACGTAAAATTAGGCGCCCCCGATATGGACTAGTACCTAATTAATCCGAGTAAAAACGTTAGCTACTAAAATTGGAATTAATTATCAAATCAATCTCTAAGTGACATTAACAAACGACTTACTTATACAAGTAGGTAATAAAACCTGTCTAAAGTTATTGGTAAGTATCTATAGTATTTACTATATGGATAATCTAATCAAAATACCTAACTTAAAAGTGAGTGTCTGAATATATTAGACATCGATACCGGAGCAATCTTGAATGTTTTTTTTTGTCGAATCACTAAAATCAATATACTTAGAAGATTACTCGCATCAATTTGGTTCGACATGATATAGTGTTCTGGCACCTTATGATCCCCGCATAAAAGGTAGATGTTGTCATGTCGAACGAAATAGACCTCCTGGTTGTTTAATCCGAGTAGCTACATTAAAGCTTTGAATTAAGGCGCCGTAGGTTCAGCGAAGTTAAGCGAACAGAGTTTTTGAAACAATATAATGCGTCTGTTTAAGTGTTTATTATAATATGGTTTCAAAAATATACGCATAGTAATCTTGAGGCTTTTCTGCAGCGAGATCAGTAATTCGAAATATAATTAAGCAATTTTAGCTCGATAGAAAAAAATCACGAACATAGGTCTAAAATACACTTAAAAAATTCGTAACAAATTATGCACAAAAGCTAAAAATATTAAAATTGCTTCTAAAAACGGCAATATCATGTTTGAGAGAACTCAGTGATTACTTTTTTTATTTATTTAAACGCCCAAAAAATTAAAATTAAAATGCATGATATCCGCGCTTCCGAGCACGCACTTGCATCTAGCTCACGCTTATGCTCAGTGAGAGGGAGAGAAGACCATGAACCTACGGCGCCTTAATACCCCATTATTGTTATTATTACTTTTCTACTAGTTAGTTCCCTTTGAGCACTTTTGTTTTTATTCCGTTGGGGAAACGGTTACACGCCTATGTACGTAATTTGTAAAATGGAATTCCCTACGAGAGCTTTAAATAGCAATTTGCATTAACACGTTCGCTGACATTACGTCGCCAGGCGGGAAATTCAAAAGTAGCGATATGACAGTACGTCGAAGGACGTATCTACTTTTTTAAGATTATGGGCAGTACGTCTGCCGACGATAGTTTTTCATATACTTAAACACTAAGAAGAGTGTTCACTGTCATATTGTAAGGAATCTTATATTTCCTACTGCCGTATCAAGAGTATTTCAATAGCCCTATACCTGTCCCTTACACACACACGTGAACCACTCGCACTTGAGTACTACGTACTACGTCGAACGGCGTGAGCGCACGCTTCGTTTTTTAAACAATAAGTGCAATCAGTGTCATTTTGAGAACAACTACGGAGTTTTGTCGCAAAAGCGTAAGTAAAATTTACATAATAGTTAGTTTGCTTGCTTATATCTTTTAATTTAACTTGCAGCATTAGATGCATAAATACTATTTACTGATATTGGTATTAACTAAGTTAAAAATACCCACATTTTAAATTATAATTATGTTAATTATGTTAGCAAGCAATTGATACTAAAAAATTTCTATTCTTTTAGTTAGATGATTACAATTGAAGATAGCTTGGGTAGGTATGCAAGTATTACTTAGCAGTTTGTAAGAATTATAATTAAGTATAACTAAGTTCGTAGGTAGTTTTTACACCAACAACCTGGGTCAATTTAGTCGTTTTTTTTAAGGTTAAGCTCCAAGAACAAGAAGAGAGTAGAAACCAGCTACCGGTGCATTGATTGCTCGGGTTTTCCTCTGCTATGTCCTGAATGTTTCCAAGATTATCACCAACTTCTTGAGCAGCAAGATCAAGATTCTCTTGTTTGATTTAAAATTTATCTAATTTGCGTATTTGTCTCAAGACAATTATGTCGTTTATAACACTTTAAAAAATTGTTTAGTTTTTGTTTTTGTTTTGTAGAATACGTACGTACACCCACATTATTTTTGGCATAAAATAAAGCCCAAAGCTGGTCATATTCTTGATAGTAGAAACAATTTTGAATATTCATATACGTGGCTCCTGTGAGCTGTAGAACTTGCAAGCCTGTTTTTTTTTAAATTAGACTAATCTTATCACCTAATAATTATATATCTAATTATTATTTCTTTAAAAAAAAATCACGAGAATCAGTTGAGGAATGCGAGCTGTAGAGGAGAACAGCCAGACAGACGCCGGTCATACGAAATAATTTTTGCCCAAGCTGAAAACGAAAACTTCGTTCACTTCGCTCGCTCGTTCGATAATGATCATTGGTTTAGAAAACGCTTCCCAGGGTTTCATACAAATTAAGTTTTTAAGGCAGGCTTTAGTATAAAATTATGGTAATACGTGTAGCTTCGAGAGGTTAGGTTTCCAAGGTGAAACCTACAGACCGCAATCGTATTATGACTGGAATAAAAATGAGTGTTTATGCGGTACCACACATCTAAAGCCAATTTAATTCTAATTCAAGCAATGTCTAAGTCCATCCCGCTCTCTCGCACCTATTTGCCGTGCCGCAAGTGAATGAGTCTTGTTTCCAATACCAATCTCATTTCAATCGGATATGTTTGATAGTGCGGAACCGGCTTTACCCAGAAAGTATGCGGGTATTTCATTTCATTTATTTCAAAATTGCATACATGTTGTTACATTTAGATGGTAATAATATTATACAGATACAAACATGTTACCCCTGTGAGGTATTGCAAGATGTTATATAAGCCTAGTAATATTTATCATAAAAAATACACATTCAGTCATAATCTTTTAAAATTTGTGCAAATTAATGGCAATTTAAATTATATAACAGTAATGTCAAAATGAACCAAATCCATAATCAAATTGAATTACAATAAACTAAATTAATATAGTTAAATTAATTTGGATTCCATTAGATTAGGTAAATTACATTAGAAATAAAGTACAACAGTGAGAAATGCCTTCAACTTTTCTGCAAATAATCTGCTCGCTTCATTGCATTAATTCTAGAAACAAACCACTAAACTTAATTGATAGGTAATCATTTTAAATAGCAAAAACACCAACCTTATTCCCACCCAACCCTATTCAACAAGACTTGCACGTCTAGCACACGACGGCCGCGACATACTCTCGATTTTTATCGCACTATACCTCTTCTTCTAAGTGTTGTAATAAGAGAGAGACTGATAGTGCGAGAAAAATCGAGAGAGCTCGCGCGCCGTCGCGTCGCGTGCTAGCCGTGCTGGTCTGTAGCCTAAAGTGACAGTTTATCGTAGCAATTAGGGTGACCATGAGACTCAGTAAATTTAAAACATTTTTTTTAATTAACGAATTAACAAACAACGTTTACATGTTTTTGCCTGTTGTCACGTCCACATGTTTAAACTAAAGTTAAACAGTAAGAAACACATATTTCTGTTCACGACTTAGGATTCACCCTGTATAAATAATCCGGGACGTGGATATATATTTTAGCCGCGCTATAAAGTGGGCCATTGCAAAATATCAGTAGCTTCGCGGTCGGCAATACAAGTTTATATTATACGCTGTTCTTTTACTCTGCTGGTTCTTGAAGAGATGTCAATTTTTACGTGCAAAGATCCCTAACTCCAGTATATATAGGCAAGGCAGCAATAAAATGCGGTCTACAGCTATCCGGGCCGAAAATACCTACTAATATATAAATTTTTTCTGTGATACAAGTAACTCATTTGCGTCTGTACTGGTGCCCCGCATGATAATTCCGTATCGCAATTTTGAGTGGGCATAGGCATAATATGCAGAGAGCAGTGTAGTAAAGTTAGTAGTTCTGCGTATTGTGCGTAGTCCATAGAGAAACCGGGAGAGCCCAGTTTTAACATCTAATACGTTAGGTTTCCAAGTCATGTTACTATCTAGTTGTGTTGCGTTCCGTGGGTCACGTACGGTGCTGTCTGAAAATCAGCGCTGTAAGTGTCTGTCTGACACCTCGGCATAATGCTGAGACAGCGACCGATTTACTGCCGCGAAGACACACACATTTTGTGTCAATTGTATTGTATTTCTACTCCCTTTGTCTCTGTGTGTCTTTTGTGTAGTGAGTAAATGTCTTCTTTCTTTCTATCTAAAGTTACGCCTAGGAGTGTTGAATTGTCCACCTCTTCAATTATGCCGTTGTTTAATTTTAATTCTAGCTGCAGAGGGTTTTTTGATGGGGATAAAATTGTTTCAATTTAGATTTATTTATATTAACTAATAGATTATGGTCAATCATCCCTTTGTGTATATGACGTTTGCTACAATCATCGCTTTTGCTAAAATTGAAGAGAAGAGACACGTCGTCGTCCGCGAGCAAGGTAGAGCTTGTGTCGATTGTTTTTGGAAGATCGTTTATACAGGACGTCCCGGAACTCTAACTGGTACCCTAGTAAGAAAAAAAATTCCATGACATTTTTTTTTCATAACTGATATACCTTGCCTCTCACCCGGTAACAGGTATACCAGTAATGAAAAAAAAATTGACATGGATTTTTATTCTTAATTTTTTTCATAACTGGTGTACCTTGGCCTGTCACCCGGTACCAGGTTATCGTTAGGTTCCGGGACACCCTGCATATAGAAGGAATAGTATATATAAATACTGCCGTCCTAAGCAAAAAGGACGCATCTGACTATGAGACTCGTAGTCAGATGCGTCCTTTTTGTTTAGGACGGCAGAATAGCATACACTACTGTAACTTCAGAATCAACTAATTATAGCACATTAGACGTCGGGTTGTGGTATTCAATTCGAACGAATTGAGTTCGTTAGTGGAGATAAGACTTGAACCAGTCATGAACTATACATGGTTAAATAGTTGGTCGTATATGGATATAATGAAATGAACCAAATTTTAGGATCACCTCTGTCCTGTAGGCATAGCCATATAAAAAGCAGAGATTTTGGTTGGACTCATAATGCACATATGCGAACATAACTAAGTGCTCATTACATAACAAAATACGCTTGCCAAAAAAGCTGTTTAATATTGACCACGGGAAAATAACTATTCTTTAACCTATTAGTGTGTACAATAAAGTGCTTACATACATATATACATACATAATTTTTTACTCTACGATTCATAAGCTCTGTACACTGCTGTTTTCAGCAAATTGAAGGTTAGGTGGGAGCTGGCAAATAAATTAACAATGAAGTATGAATAATTAATCCCAGCGTGCCATATTTAATGTTACCTTTTAAGCTTTGCTGAGCCGGGTATTTGCAAACAGCGCATAAAACTGGCGTATTCAAACAGTTCGGCTAAAGCAAACTTGTATGAACAAAATGAACATAGGTACCGACATACAAATTGTTCAATAGGTATGTATTTTATAGAATTCATAATCATTAAGTATGTGTATTAGCATAATATTGTCGTTCGTACGAGTATTAATAACTACCGATACTAATTATTAATTATGCTAGTTTTTTCTCAAAATATCATAACCAGAACATATACGTACGTAGAACTTTTGGTGGCGCCAAGTGGCCCGAACAAGTCTTTCCCAGGGACTTCTCAACGATACCTGTTAACTTATCGGTCAATTGTGTTCACTATCATATGGGTGCCTACTTACCTATGTACAATATGAATAAGTCCATAGTAATATAGGTTGATTTAGAAAGATAACTGTTTATGAATAAATTAGACGTTTACATAAATAAGGTTCACTGCTCATCGTTTTAAGGCGACATTTATAAACGGTAAGGTACCCCTGATCTGCAATAAATCGTTAAAAAAATACGATCGTTTATGCCGCAAAAAACCTATATTTCGACACACTCAAGGGAATCAAAATTTATAGGATAATTTCCGTTGACCTAGTTTCAACTATAACATTAGGCAATTAATGTCGTCTTACACTACTAGTACAGGGAAAAATCAGAAAACTATACATTTGTAATTAAATCGTAAAAAATATAGTCTTTATACGGCATCCGGTATCGGTGGGCGAGTCCGATTCGCACTTGTCCGGTTTTTTTAAAGAATGTAGCTCAGAACATTTCGATCATAGAACAGATTATAGATAAATAATAAATAATACCTATACGTATAATAAGATTAAATAAAGAGTGTAAGTATAAAGGAAAAGTGGATGGTACAGTTGGAAGGGGATAACCTTGGCCAACTATTTCAGACTAAATAGGAAAAATCCTAGAGAACGGTCAGGTCCAGTCCAGACAGAGTACCCAAAACCGACGAGCAAGTATGAAGAAGGCCATGAAAGTGAATTAAACAAGAAAGGTTTGTCAAGATCGTAGCAAGTGGCAATCCGTGATCTCTATCTACCCCTCTGAGAAACAGGCGTAATTATATACGGTGTTTTTTTAACCGTCTTAGAGCCAAAGCCCAGTTAATGTATACATTATAAAGAACTTAAAAAAAAGTTTTTTTTGTTTTTTTTTTAATGTATTAATATTAATTTTAATCATCCAGCCGAGTGACCGCAGTGACCGCTAGCCGCCATCTTATGTAGATAGGTGAGAACTCTAACCGCGTGAATGAACTTCGCACCGCGCGCGCGCCATAAGTACAAGATTTTTCAAACTAATTACCTTTTATTACTAAAAACTTAACTAATTAAATATTTTTTTCACGAAAGAATAGTACGTTTTGGATACTTTAAGTGGGCTTCGGCTCTAAGACGGTAAAAAAACACGTTGTATTGTACATATATGTATTAGGTGTATAAACAAAAGCTGTACAGCGTACAACTTTTTTTTGAATTCTCGGCATATGGATTCTTAACGTAGGTATTTAAATGACAACAAATTAAATGCTTTTTGTTAATTAATTGACTATTTAATTTTGGATATGATCTAGAAACGTTTAATTTAGTAAAACTATTCACGTTTGATTACATTTTACATTAATTAATTAATATAACATTCTAAAACGAAAATATTTATTTTATTTTGTGTTGGCTGTTAAGAGATTTCATCTAAGTCTGGCTTAACAAATGCGCGCGCACTGCGCAAACTTCACGGAAAAAAACTGTTGCGCGCCATTATAGGTTATTTTTATTTAACAAATATTTGTAAACATTGTTAATGCGTGTTTGTGTATTATCAAAAATGTTGACTCGTGGTGAATAGAAAAGTGATAAATAGAATTGACGCCACTGGAAATTCTTGGTGATGTACAATATGTGAGTAATAACCTGTTGCCATCAATAAGTAAAGAAAATAACTTAGGAAGCCTATACAATTAAATTCATCTTATGAAAAGGATTTTTTCCTCGCAAAATGTGTTGAAAAACGTATGAAACGCGTGAGCTCTGATAATTACATGCTCGGCTCTCTTATCACGCTCGCTCACCTACGGCTCGCGTGAACAATTCCGCCACTGATGTAATTATTAACATACCTCACTTGTATTACAATGTACTATACATTAGTTATTCAGAATTAAATCGGCAAAGCCTAAAACGAGAAGGAAACGGGATAATCGTTTTAGTAGGAAACTTGGAACAAAGTAACTGTGAGACCGCTCTATAGTAAGGAATATAAGTATTTTGTATTTGGCATTTGGGATTGTCACATACTGTTTTAATGTCTCGTTAATCAGTTTAGTACTAGGTAGGCACTAATAGCCTAAAGGTCTGACGCTGTCCCGCCCGTCGTTTATCTAACGAGGGATGAACTAATAATAAGACTCCAATTTTGTCAACAATGTGTGCTCTATACAACCGATAAATCGTGATTTGCCAAGTCAAAAATGAACTTTAACGTCAATTGACAATAACAATTAAATGTAATAACTTGCACGACCGTAATCGAGTCGGGTGTAAAGGGATAGGTTTATAAACTGGCGGACTGTACAATGCAATTGGCCTGTACTTTTACAATACCTACATCAACTAATAGAAACTTCAAGTACACATGGAAAATGGTGCTACTAACTTTAGTTGTACCAAATTGGAGTATGTTAGGACATTTAAATACTTAAGCTTAACTATTGATACAAATTTCAACTGGAAACCACATGTAAACAATGTGTGGAATAGGCTGAGATCTGTGTCATTAGGAAAAAATTATCAACTAAATAGATCAATAAATAAAAATACATTAATGATTGTGTATTACGCACTGGCTGACTCACTCATCAGCACGGCTAGCACGCGACGGCGTGCGAGCTCTCTCGATTTTTCTCGCACTATCCGTCTCTCTCTTATTAGAACACTTAGAAGAAGAGGTATAGTGCGTCATGTGCTAGACGTGCAGTTACGGGCTCATTGTTTATGGACGAACTTTTGTCACACTACATCAGAGACATTAAACAACTACAAACAAGACTGATTAAATAAGTTCCTAGTTAGTAATAAAAAAAGAAAAGGAAAAGTGGAAGGATTATGACAAACTATTTCCCCTCTGTAAAATTCTATCAGTAGATAGTAAGACTAAGTATTTGATTGCTTTGGAGCACTACTATTCCAATGAGTATAAAATCAGTGTTACAATTACATATAGCACTAAAAGTGTAAGGGAAAAAAAACTTGTACAACCTAGGGCTAAAAACTATTATGGGTAAAGATTATCAAACTTCATAGTACCAAAAACTTTCAATCAGATTAGTATATTAAGACAAACTCCTAAATTAAGTAAATCTATTATAAAATCAATATAAAAAGAATTGCTCCTTAACGACAAGTCGATGTCAACAGATGGACATCCACAGAGTAATTAAGTAGGTAGTCCTACTTATTTACTCTGTGGGTAGATACCTGTATGTAGTAACTAGTTAGGTAAGCTGTTGTATACGATATTTTATTATTGTTAATATTTTTAATTGCCATTCTACCTACATCTGTAAAAAGTTTAGAGAATAGATTAGGTAATAGTAATAAAAGCAAATTAGTTTAAGTTACAATAGTTATAGTAAATGAGCGCGTCTCGCCATCAAACTTAATAGTCTGGCGAGTATATATTTGTACATTATCATCTAACTTGTATTTGGAAAAAAAAAAAAATTTGGTGATGCCACGGTAATTTCACAATATTGCTAATCTCACGAGGCGTTTAAAGACAACGTCGAATACGGTCTTGCTCTAAACCGCACTCATACGCAGCGTTGCACAACTGCGTGTTTAGCATTACTGCGCGCGTGTGACATTGGATTTACGCAGATTTAAGTGCCCAAGAGTGGTTAACATTATTGACCACACCGAATCAGAATTGTATAAACATGTACCCATTCTAGTTTGGAATCGTGCAGTGCCGCTTCGATTTAGAGTCGCATAAACAAGAATCTATTACGTTTTAGAAGGACTATTGTGCTTAATTGGTATCTTTTACTATGTCGATATTCAAACATTTATTCTGCAATTACGCCTCAAGGGCTCATTAACATGCCACATTTTTCAAATACATTTATATTGGAATCATTGAGCGACACAAATTTACGTGGCATCATTGGCACAATACTAAGGAAAATACTGCGCACGCATTTAGTAAGAGCTGTAACTAGACTCTGGAGTCTACATATAACAAAAATACAACACTAAGAATAATGGAAAGGTAAAGACGGAGACCTTTTACTTCTCTCTACCACCACGGTTAAAGAATCAAGGAAGATATGTAAAAGGTCTTCGTTGTCAAAAATAAACTGTTTTGGAGATGCGAATGGTCTCCAACGTCTTAAACGGCATCCAAGCATACTACGTTTTCTTAATGTCATCCGCATAAAACATACTTAATTACTTACCGAGATTTCATAATGGCATCCGCTTAAAAAAATACAGAATTTCTGAGTTTCCATAATGTCCTCCGCTTAAAAAATACTTAATTACTGAGTTTTCTTAATATACTTAATTAGTTTTCATAATGTCGTAAGCTTCAAAAAACTTAATAACATTTCACTCAAGGTGTCTCCTTCTTTTGTTCTTAGACTTTTATTTTGTCTTTTGTGAAAAGTTAACAAGACAAGAAACAAATGCAAGAATGCTCGTTCGCTCGTTTGATCTTGACCACCATTAAACAAAATGCAAAACTCCTTTATTTATTGTTTGATTATCAATATCTCAAGCGTTGAAATTGTTTAAGCTACGTATCAATCATACAGACGGATGGTCGAATACTAACGATATCCATGAGTGTACTCGCTTGTTTTATTTAACCACGAGTAAAACATTTATCATGGATCAATGATTTACTGGGCAATGATTTACCTTGACATAAAGCGTGACTAGTGTGAGCACAGTATGAGTATAATTTTAAACATTAATTATTTAATTTATTGTCAATATATAAATGAAACTCGATCCTCTCACCTGATGGAAAGCCACTCACTTACTTTTTTTCTCTTATATGATATACTAGCTTCCGGCCGCGTCTGCGTGGAGCCGGGATATAAGCTATGCTATATATTAATCCAGGCTATAAACTATCTTCGTGCAAAATTTCATTCAAATCGGTTCAGCCGTTTAAGCGTGATTGAGTAACAAACATCCAAATATCTAAACTTTCGCATTTATAATATTAGTAGGATTAGTAGGATATAATTTATTATATGGTGTGTTCGCGTACCGGCTATATTCACACACCTTTGCCAATATGATTGGCTACGTTAGCAGAGCAGTGGACGAAACCGCCCATGGAGCTTATTATTTGTAGGTCTTTCTCGCTCCAGGGACTATGGGCTACCAGGCTTTTTCGACAATTAAATGCAATGTTCAGTCAAGTGCAAAAGTATGTATCAATTTAATCCTCTCATAAATATGCACCAATACCTTAATACGCTGTCAAAAGAGAGATCGGACATACACACATACATAGATTCACGCCTTCATTGAAGGCAGAGAGCACATGAAACTATGGGGCATATTTATGAGAAAGTTCTATGCACCCATATTTTTCACACTTGGCTGTAAGTGGTACACCGAGCGGAGGTTGTCCCTGCTGACCATGTCATGGGACGAAAACAGAGACAGTTAGACAGCACCCGCCAGTGTATAAGGACTATACGAATTGTTGGTTGATGGCATTTAAATGAACCTGGCTATTGGGTGAAGATGATGTTCTAAATGCTGGGCTACTGGAACTGGATGGGATAACGGAAGACTGCTTAATAAAACTGTCTACATTTTATCTCTAGCATATTATATTTATTTATGTAGTACTCGGATAATATCATATCATAAAAATCGTCATATAATAAAGCAATGAGCGGGTAAACGTTGGCTGGACGGAAATGTTTTGTAATAATCTGGAAATAACCTACTGCCTATTACTAACTAATGTCAAACGCCACGGCGTTAAAATGGTACAGTGTGACAGGTGACACGTACCATTTTAATGTAAATACGTAACTTCTGTGGAGTACATAGGAACTACAAATTATAGGAATTAGATATCATTAGGAATGGACGTTGTAGGTATTACTTACTGCAGCTATTCTTAATTGTTCATATAGTAGACAGTAGGCCACTAATCGGATAATATACACAAAGTTAGCTGCTTACTTTTATGAACGTTCAACGAACGTACCAAAAGTTTTATAATTATTCTTAAGGCGCCGTAGGTTAAGCGAACAGAGTTTTTGAAACAATATCGTCTGTTTACATATAATAACATGGTTTCAAAAAAGTACGAATAGTAAGTTTGAGGCTTTTCTGAAGCGAGATCAGTGATTCGAAACATGATTAAGCAATTTTCGCTCGATAGAAAAAAATAACGAACATAGGTTTAAAATACACTTAAAATATTCGTAACAAATTATGCACAAAAGCTAAAAATATTAAAATTGCTTCTAAAAATCGGCACTGTCATGTTTGAGAGAACTCAGTGATTACTTTTTTTTTATTCAAACGGCCAAAAAATTAAAATTAAAATCACGATACCCGCTCTTCCGAGCACTCCATCTCGCTCACGCTTATGCTCAGTGAAAGGGAGAGAAGACCATGAACCTACGGCGCCTTAAGGCTGTGCATTGGAAATTATCGCGTGCTTTGAAACGCCGTTCTGACTAGATAAAGAAACAATAAGGTCTGATTTTCAGATATATGATTCTTGACTATATGATTGCTAATCTGATTTTATCGATACATGATTGCTTAAAATTTCCTCGATAGAAAAAAAATCCAAAGTTGGGTCTGTATTTTCCTTTTTTTACTCAGCCTACTCAAACGATACATTATTTTACGACAAAATCAAGTTAATATTATAGTATTTTATCTCATCTAAATTCTCACTTTATGAAATTTAAATAAAACGTCTCAAAGTTAGGTATTTATCGAAATTTGTCCAAAAAAGCCATTCCCGAAGAGTGTTACATCTCTTTTCCTCGTGCGCGAAAGGCATCAGCGTGTCTCTGTCTAGGGGGCGTGTTCGACTCAAATCAAGGCATCGCCTTAAGCGAAGAAGATCAAAAATGTGCACAACGTATGCAATTTGTAAGCGTTCAATTCAAAGCTTGATCGTGATCGGTCTCAAAATCATATACTGTCTAGTTGTCTGACTTTTAAACGGGCTGTCTCTCATAAACCGCAGTACCAATACCAAAAACAGAATATGAATCTCTTTTTTTAGTAAAGACTGTCCTGCCTGACCAGTGCTTTTTTTTTTTTTTTACAATGTGTATGGAACCTTCGGTTGACCTCACAAGCCTGGCCAATTCTTGTCCTTTTACAAACATACAACCCTATAATTTACTTTAAAAACAAAGTTTTAACCGACTTCAATTTAGTACTCCGCCAAGCCACGAGAACATTTCTTTTCCAATGTACCTCATGAACTGATTTCCAAGAGCAAATGCGTTGATTATTATAGAAAAAAACCCAATCGCTGTATGTGACCCGATAATATTTGAGGACTTCCGTCAATTCCACAAGGATCACCCTTGGCACTTCATTAGTTGCTATTTCAACGGAATCTTATCAGAATCTGTGATATACTTTTGTACTTTTAAGTACATAATTGAGGAATTCCATAAGTTATCTGTGGTCTTCATCATCAATTCCACTCCACCAATTTATGATTTCCGGATGTAAATACACGAGTTATAATAGAAAATACCAAAATCACTACACGCGTGCCTAATATAATTGAGGAGTTCCCTCAATTCCTCATGGATCCCATCATCCAATTGATTTTCAAAAAAATGGGACCTACCTCGAAGCATATACTTACGAACAAAAAAAATATTTTATGAATCGGCTCATCAATGACGGAGTTCTGAGGTAACAAACATTGAAAAAAAAAAAACAACCGAATTGAGAACCTCCTCCTTTTTTTTGAAGTCGGTTAAAAATATAGTAATTGATGACTGACATTAAAAAAATATTGGATACTCGAATCTCCAGACCAACGTGGGTACATAAAGGAGTGCAAAAAGGTGCGTACATATACATAATCAATATTCTCACGCCGTGCCTGTGCCAGCCTTAGAGTAGAACCACACCTTATGATTATGAATAATATCTGAGATATGGATCCGTTTATAAAAAGTTTATATGTTATTATATCTAGTCCATTTATCAAAATAAAATTATCCTAATACATTTGCATTATCAAGGTCCCTATGAACGAGTTTTTCCACCCAGCTCGTGACTTACATTTTACTAACCTTCCTTGTTCGTGCTCATTATTTCGGTAAACGTACCCTTCTAGTTAAATTGTCTACCTTTCACAATATTTTGTTTCCGGGTGTTATTTTTCTCGTGGCGACAACATATTATAGGTACTTAACTTGTTTCTTATCTCATCGAAACTACATATAAAACATGCAATAATAATAAATAAATAAATAAATAATAAATAAATATTAGGGGACAATCTTACACAAATCGAGCTAGCCCCATAGTAAGCTCAATAAGGCTTGTGTTACGGGTACTAGACGACAATAGAAAACATCCAAGACTCAGAAACAAATAATCATGCTCATCACACAAATATTTGCCCTTACCGGGATTCGAACCCAGGACCTTCAGCTTCGTAGGCAGCGTCACTACACACTAGGCTAACCGGTCGTCAAATATACAACTGCAAATAAACATTCGTCGTCACAGCACGTCAACCCATCGACCTTAAACTTGTACTTATACAACTATCCAGCAGCGCGATGGTATCTCATTTGTGGGACAAGAGGCCGAACCTGCTAGAGTGCACGCTTGAGTCGGGAGTTGTAGACTATCCGTCTATTTATCGTTCTAATTAGAAAGAGAGGGATAGTCTATGTCACCGCGACACATGCAGCTAGCGGGCGGTCCTGTGGTATTAGCCGTTCAGGCAACATAGGGTGCCAAATATTTCAATGCTTGACTGCTAGAGAATGCCTTATGGCTTTCAATTCGCCATTTATATATTTTTTGGATTGTGCAAAAATGTTTAAATAAATAAGTAATGTATAGTATCACGCCTTCACACCGTTGTCTTTCACCAAAGTACCTATCACATTGCTTGTTGTGCCGTTCCTGAAGGACAGCACGTAACGTTTTGCATAGGTACGTCACTTGTCTACCTATTTACCAGCACAACAGAGACAGTAAATGATACCCAATAAGATAATGAGTTACTTTTATATTTATTTATTGCTTTGATTGTACCTTTTCATCAAAATAACATTTTCTTTAATATAGGATATATCAAATATTTCACTGATAATGATAATACTAAGCACGATCATATTGATTGAGTCATCATCATCATCATCATATCAGCCGAAAGACGTCCACTGCTGGACATAGGCCTCCCCCAAAGAGTGCCACAATGACCGGTCCTGCGCCACCCGCATCCAGCGGACTCCCGCGACCTTTAATATTGATTGAGTGCCACTGAGATACTCGTATATGAGCATAATTTTTTTACTCAATTGTAAGTTATTGCGGTGCATCATTTTAATAATAAAATGATATATACCCATTAGCTTATTTAAATTTAGCCATAAAAATTTAATTGGTGAGGTATATCATCAGAAAGTAAATTTATACAGGTAAATCGTCCAATTTGTGTACCACGAGTGTCAAACACGCATACTGCGATAGAGCGGGTAGTTGGTCGAGTCTGGCGAATGAACAAAAGATTAGCCTAAGATGTATTTAAACTTTTTATACTTATGGCGACATAGTAATATTGTTGTCAAATTTGTAAATTAAATTAAAGAGTGGCTTTCCTACTGATTATTCTCATTGAATCATTTAAAAAGTTAAATTGTTATGTCTCGTCCAAATTGAAATTTTGGTGTCATTTTGATTATTCTTATTAAATATAAAGTAGAATGAAGTAAATAAGTTTTGTTTCACATGGATACCTTTAGTTATATTAATACAATAATCGGTTCATAACTGACGAAGAAACTGCACAACGCAAATATAAAATGATAACTAAGTTTTTTTCTAAAAATCATCATCTTGAAAAAAGCAAAAAGGATTTATTCAATTTTGCAATAACTTTTAAAAATCGTGTGATGCAATAATATATTTCAGCGGTCTTGTAAAATAGAAGTTCAGTCAGTTCGTACCTATCCGAGGTTTAACGTCAATAGAATTTGTCACCTATTTCAACCGCACAACATTCCACACTAACACACTATCCGACCGCAACCATTTACTAAGTGATTCAACAAACATAAAGTAAATAAATTCAGATCAATTATAATATAATGAAATGGGTCTAGGTACCTACTCAAGTCTTTAAGGTCGAATATTAGTCGACATGTTTCGAATTGATCCGCGATTCAATCTTAAGAGCACTACTTACTACATTTGTCATAGTTATATGGATATTGTTATTTTTGTTTTGTTAGTATTTATATTGCTCCCACCGTTTGAAAGTCTCTGTTTGGCCTTATGGTTGACTGGTAGAGAATGCCTTGGGGATTATATCCGCCTTTTGTACTTTTTGTTTTGTACAATAAAGTTTAAATAAATAAATAAGACCGCCTGCGGTGCTTAGTAACTACGAATCGCGGCGTCAAGATATATTTGTGGGTGAGCGTTGAGATGAGCTTACGCGAGCAAAACACGTTACAGAATAGCGGGGCTACTGAAGCTTTCATTATTACCGCCCGCTGTGAGTACAAACTTTTACCTCTCCCCTGGGCAGTGGATTTTACGCATGCGTAGCGGGCGGTAATTGTCACTTTAGGGTCAGGTGTGACGTAAAATATGTTTAGGTTAAGGTTAGGTTTTTCCGCGAGCGAAGTGCGGAACCGACAAGCGTGGTGACTGTGACCTACAGCCTAAGAGTCGGAATCTTCATTACCGTGAGACGCAAGGACAAGGTTCAATCAATTAGTTTAATCGGATTGCATAGTCTACGCTGATATTATAAATAAGTAAAAGTTTGTGACTTTTAAGTCAACTCGCAAGTGTTGGTTGGTGCAACCACCTACGATTCAGACCGATCAACGCTAAATGGAGCTAGCAGCTGTCATCACTTCACTACATAGTATAACAAAGTCGCTTCCCGCTGTTTGTCCCTATGCATGCTTAGATCTTTAAAACTAAGCAAAGGATGCGGTTTTTAATAGACAGTGATTCAAGAGGAAGGTATATGTATATATAATACAGTACCCGTGCAAAGCCGGGGCGGGTCGCTAGTTCCATATAGAGTTAACAAACAGTCAATAAATTGAGATTTTAACGAACACCGCTTACGATTACAAACGGTTTGGTGCAACCCGCCCTTAGAAGAGGTATGTAGGTATCGTAAGGGGTTGTAGCTTGTCATCATGATACACTGTCTCTCATTCATTCTGTGGGGGGTGTAGAAAATGCAACTGCAACTAAACATATAACCAAAATGAGAATTCTTAGCTTCTAATATGGCTGTGATCCTGCCACTAAGTAGTTACTCGTACAATGAGCGTACAATAATATCTTGGAGACGACTGTGTTCATTTCCACGAAACATAGACCCATCCCGACAGACATGAACTTTGATTTAAAAAAACGCACTCAAATAGGCCCCTCTTTTTTGCGCCAGGGTTAATATATATATTTTTTATTTTTATTATATTAAGCATTAAAGGGCATACTCTTTCATTTATGTCCCTTAAACGGATAGTTACGTTTAGTAACAAAACCGACAGGTTAAGTTAGACGTGACTTTAACATCGCTTTAGCTAACCTTAACCTGCCATTTTTTTAAACTCCCCAAAGCTGCCGTGAAATTAACGTCATTTCATTCGCTATCGAAGTTTTTCTTGACTATTTGGTTTCGACACGGCTAATGTACACATAGTTACGTGCGTATGCGCAGATATCTACAAGCATAAATATAAGACGAGGAACACACGGAGTGTATGTAATCTATATGCTTCGATATACAAGTCGATTTGGCGTAATATATTGGGTAGGTACATGGCACTAATTGGCCTAATTTGTAGATTGCGAGTTATTACGAATCTTGATGATTGATAGATATACGCCGAATATTCGGTAATAAGGATGATGAATAAGATTTTTTTATGATGTCATTCGAACCAGTTTTTGGAGAGGAACAAATGTTTGTATGGGAGCAACTACAATTAAAGAACATAAATACCCAAAAATTAGAGACAAAGATTGACCTCGCTGGCGGCACACAAGTATGACGTCACATTTGTACTAATCGTTGTATGGAAAATCAGGTTAATTGTTGTTTCGGTAGCGAAATACTGCGTTTAAGTACATATGCAGTTGTCGTGCAATTTTGTTTCTATAAAAGCGTAAGGATTCTATTG
This sequence comes from Epinotia bilunana, assembly GCA_947049275.1. Taxonomy (NCBI): domain Eukaryota; kingdom Metazoa; phylum Arthropoda; class Insecta; order Lepidoptera; family Tortricidae; genus Epinotia; species Epinotia bilunana. The sequence goes on along the minus strand of OX346263.1, from coordinate 8,537,955 downwards.
GTAGCTTTAAATTTACTCTTGGACAATGAAATATTTTTATTGAAGCATATTTTTCTAAACTTTCAAGGTTCATATCTTTTTATTATTTTAACTATATTTTATATTTTATACTTTATTACGATAATTTGATGGTTTACTATCCATATAGATTAGACTACGTTATCGATTTGAACATGAGGCATCATGCCTATTATTCGGAATTCGGCATATTCCGCATAATTTTCAACGTACGTTATTCGTGCCAATTATTCGGTTCAAATGCCGAATATTTACCGCATAATTTTAGGGATCCCCTTCGTTGGCATTTTTTTTTTAGACTATTATAGTTTCGCATAATTGATTTGGCATAATAGTACTGTCGCATATAGTAATACTTTGGCCTACTACTTTGTTTGGCTTATTACGCTTTTAAAATAGTTTTAGTTGGACTCATTTGTATTCGACTAATAGACATTGTAGGGTTTGTTAAATCCTTTCCCTTAGCTTACATTCAATCAACACTGGCTCGGCAATGCCCACGTATTAGAAATAACTTCACTTCCCAGTTGTTGCACTCTCGCCTCGGCTCTCGTGACAATGACAGTGACAGTTATCTTTCCCGCCAATACAGGGACACACGAGACAGCGTATGTATGCTGTTTGAGCTACTCGCATACACTACATCCCTCCCTTGATGTTAAATTAGATAAATAACAACAAGCGTTGTATAAAGCAAATCAACGTATATTTCTATAACAGTGCAATCAGTCTTACAGGTATTTTTCATTGAGATCTCTCATTAGGTATCTACTAGTAATTTAAACATAATGTATTAATTAACAAAAAGAAAATAGTAATATTATTTTAAGAACATGGTACATTAAATCACAGCCTTATTTACTCGCTATAATTATCATTGTTTTCCTCTTCCATTGTCTCTTCCTGGTCCAATTCTTGGACGGTCTGCCACTTCCCTTCTACCTTCTTCAAGTGAACCACATTCCTTCTCAGCACTTGCCCTGTTAAGTCATTTTTTACCGTGACATCACCCTTATTGGCACTCTGTACAGTGTGTGGTGCTGGATTATAGTTTGAACTAAGCTTATTGACTTTATCCATATTCTTGACATACACTTTATCTCCTTCATTTAAATCCGATTCAATCGCTCCTCTCCTTTTATCTCCATACTCTTTCCCCTTTTCCTTCTGAATCTTGTCTCGATCACGTACATCAAGATCAACCACTGCATTTTCCAGTCTATCAATTGATGGAATTTTGTCCCTGTTCTGACGTCTAAAAAACAACTCTGATGGCGACTTGCCTGTAGTTGAATGAGGGGTACTGTTGTACATTAGTAGGTACTCCATCAGACTCTCTTTCAAATCGCTTCTCTCAAGATGGCTGATTTTGAGACGTTTCATGATATCTCTGTTTTGTCTTTCAACTTCTCCGTTCATCTGCGGCCAATATGGTACTGTATTTTGAACAGTAATGTTGCATTCTTGACAAAATGCACGAAATTCTTCGCTAACGAACTGTCTGCCGTTATCAACAGTAATTGAAATCGGGTAACCCAGTCTACTGAAAATTTCTTTGAGTAACTTTATAATCTGGGAGCTGGTTACTACTTTGGTGATTTTTACTTCTTTATATCGACTATAGTAGTCCACTATCACGAGCAAGTAGTCACTGTTAGGCAATGGCCCCAGCAGATCCATCGCGACATCAACCCACGGAGCTATAGGGAGTTCCCGCCTATTCATAGGTGTTGGAGGATTTGGCGATCCCACTAGAGTGCAACTCTTGCAAGACTTAACAAGATTTTCTGCATCTTTGTCAATTCTTGGCCACCACACCTTTGACCTTAGCCTGCCTTTCATCGCTACAATTCCTGGGTGGCCCTCATGTGCAGCATCAAGTACTCCTTTGCGTAATTTCTGGGGTATCACAATTCGGTTTCCTCTGAGCAAAATATTGCCATAGAAACATAGCTCATTCTCAAATATCTTATAGTTTTTTATCATCTCATGCCATTCATTTTCATAAACACCTTTTTTAACATGGTTAATTTCTTCATCAGTTTCTGAGGCTTCAATAATCGCAGTCATTGAAATTGCGCATGGCCTTGCCTCCTCTACGATTTGGTGTATGTGTTCATCTCCACCCTTAGAAGATGAATTTATCAATTGGCATAAACGAGATAGCGGATCAGCGATGTTCACCTTCCCTGGTTTGTAGATCACATGGTGAGTATATGATTGGAGCCTGAGTACCCACCGCTCAATACGAGCGCAAGGCTTAGATTTTGGTTCAAACAATATTTCCAGCGGTTTATGATCAGTAATGAGATCGAATTCCTTGCCGAAAAGGAAAATATTAAAATGCTCAACTGCCCAAACTAGAGCAAGAGCCTCTTTCTCCGTTTGGCTGTACTTCCTCTCGCAATCTGTTAGTGTCCTGTTTCCGTATGCGATAATTCGCGGACCCTTAGAGTCAGTCTGTACGAGGGCCACACTGAAAGTTTTGCGTAACTTTTAAATAAAACAATTTAAAACAAAACTAATACATTTACTGCTTCTCAAAATATTCTCCCTTGCATTTTATACATTTATTCATCCGCTCGAACCATTTTTCAAAGCATGATACCCAGTCGCTTGACTGCATGTTTTCGACGTGTTGGTTAAATGTCGCCACTGCATCTTCGGGCGTCTTAAATGTTAAACCTCTCATCAAATCCTTGATTTTCGGGAAAAGGTAAAAGTCACAGGGTGCAAGATCTGGACTATAAGGCGGATGAGCCACGGTCTCCACATTTTCGGAACTCAAAAACGCTTTTGTTTTTTTTGCAGTGTGGGGGGACGCATTATCATGATGCAGGAGTATGCGGCTTCGTGGTCGTGTCTCGCAAACTTTTTCAAAGACTGTGGGCAAACAAGTTGTGGTGTACCACTCGGCATTTACAGTTCTTTTATTATTTAGAAGGACTGTGCAGACATGGCCACTTTTTGAAAAAAAACAAGCGATCATTTGTTTGGCAACGCTTTTGGCTTGTTGAATTTTTGTTGGCTTACTGTCACCTTCAAAGACCCACTCACTAGACTGTTGTTTCTTTTCTGGATCGTAACAATAAATCCATGTTTCATCTCCTGTTACGATGTTATATACACCATTTGAACATCCGTTCTTATATGTCCGCAGCATTTCTTGGCACCAGTCGACACGTGCCCGTTTTTGGCCTGAAGTTAGTTCATGAGGAATCCACCGACAACTAAGTTTCCTGACTTTTAAATTTTCGTGTAAAATCTTTTGTATTTGACTCATACCAATCCCTAATTGTCCTCGAATTTCGTCGTAAGTGATTCGTCGGTTTTCTTCTATCAGTCGTCTCACAGCAGCAACGTTTTCTTCAGTGACCGCGGTTGACGGTCGACCTTCACGAAACTCGTCATCGAGACTAACACGGTCCCTATTAAATTCAGCGTACCAACGTCTCACGGTGCTCAGATGTGGTGCTTCAACACCAAATGCATTTTGAAGGCGAGTACTACACTTATGCGGAGAAAGAGAACTTTTAAAATCATAAAAAATCATTGCTCTAAAATCTTTACGCGTCAAATCCATTTTGAATGCAATCGGTTTATTTCGAACTGACATAAAAAACAAATGACTATCGATTTCCCACCAATATTTAGTACATTCCATAAACAAAGGTCTATATTTTTTTTAAATAATCAATTCGAAATTGGAATGAGTGCGAATAGCCAGGAGTGCAAAACTTTCAGTGTGGCCTATGTACTAACACAGCGCCAAGGCCTACAGGGCTGGCATCTGCGATAACTTGCGTTTTGTCCTTAACGTCGTAGTATCCTAGAGATTGTATTTTGGTCAGTGCGTCTTTTAGTTCCGTAAACGCCTTGTCTTGCTTGCGCGTCCAATGTGATTTGATATCAGCTTTTTTCCCCAGTTTTTTCCTTAACAGTTCTTTCAAGGGTTCAGTTTGTGTAGCTAAATTGGGTAGCCACTTATTAACATAATTTACAAGTCCTAAAAAACTTTGAAGTTCTTCTGTAGTAGTAGGGACTCTGAAGTTTTCAATGCTCTCTATATATTTCGGTAGCGGCTTTACCCCGGCTGATGTCAATTCGTGTCCCAAGAAGTTTACCTTTTCTACCTTGAAGATGCATTTTTGTTCATTGAGTTGTACATGATTGTCTTTGAGGACTTGCAACACTTCCTCTAATCGCTTGTCATGTTGCTCTTCATTATCTCCGAAAATCAATATGTCGTCAATGAAGTTGATGACACCATCACATTTCACCAATAGCTTTTCAAGTACCTTCTGGAAGATCTCCGGCGCGCAACTGATTCCAAACATGAGTCTTTTATACTGATATAGCCCTTTCGAAGTTATAAAGGTTGTGATGTGTCTGCAATCAGGGTGTAATTCCAGTTGGTGAAAAGCATCTTTGATATCCAACTTACTAAAATACTTAGCTTTTCCAATTTCTGGCAATAATTTATCCATGCAGGGTAGCGGGTGATTTTCCCTTAATATGGCGGTGTTAGCGCGACGCATATCCACGCACAACCGCAGGTCTCCATTTTCTTTCAGAATCGGTACCATTGGAGAAACCCACCTTGAAGGTCCATTGACTTCTTCAATTATATCTCGGTCAAGTAGGTCTTGAATCTTGTTCTTAACTTTTTGTTCAATAGGCAGTGGTATTCTCCGGTAAGGTTGTGATACAGGTTGTACATTGTTATCAATTGGGATTTCTACGAGCACATCCTTGATCTTAGGAAACGATTGTGACATCGGTTTGTCCTCAATTTTGTTGATATCAACACCTATTTTCAAAACGCCAAGGAGTGTTGCTGTTTCTTTCCCCAACAGGTCTCTTGTGCCTCCTGCAATCACGTAAACAGTTGTTTGTTCTTCCTTGCCATTTATTCCAATTGTGGTTTCGAATGAACCTTTAATATTGAGTGGAGTGCTGCTGCCATATGCTAGAAGTGTCTTGTTGGAATTTGGTGTTTGGTTAACAGCTACGGCTCCCAGATTTTTTAAGGTTTCCCACGTTTCAAGTGTTATCAAGTTTACCATACACCCTGAGTCTACCAGCATTTTGGTCTTTACTCCCCCTAGGGTACATTCAACTGTTGCGTCATTATCAATGTTGAAAACATAATCAACTTCCACTCTGGCCTTTTTGCTTCCTTTTGTACCCTGAGGCATTCCGAATTTCCTCTTTGTAACGGTTGTTCTGCAATATTGACGAAAATGTCCCACCTTACCACATGAAAAACATTCTTTTCCTAATGCAGGACATTCTTTGCTGTCTGGTTGATGGCTTTTATTTCCACAGCGCCCACAAGGTTTCATATTTTTGTTGTATATTCCTCCTGCTTTTGTTTTATGATTTATTTCATTTCTATTCCTCTTATATATAGCATTTATTTCCTGATTTCCCTGTTTGTTTTCCTGGCTTACTTGTCTTCTGTCTCCATATATTTCTAATTGGTCATTCACAACTTCCAAGGTATTGGCTTCAGTGACAATTTTTTCCAGGGTTATGCTGTCACCAATAGTAAGGATTTTCTTACGTAGCTCTGGTGAATTACACTTCTCAGTGATTTGATCAATCAAGTGATCGTCTCTATTGTCAAAGTTACATTTTTCGGTTTGCTTCCTTAGTCTTACTAAAAAGCTTTCAAATTTTTCATTATCTTCTTGCTTTATAAGCCTAAACAAATGACGCTCGAAAACTCGGTTTGTTTTTGGAACAAAATATTCATCCAATTTTTTGATTGCTATGTTAAAAACATCAACTCCATCTACTGCATCAACATTAGCATCCGGTATATTGTAGAATATATCCTGCAAGCTTGCTCCTCCAAAGTGCAATAATGTAGCTCGTTTCTTTGGTCCTGATGTGATTTCAGATGCATCGAGATATATAAGCAGGGACCTTTTCCATCTCTCCCATTTGCCACCAATAGAGCTCCGATCACCATCTAAATCTAACCTCTCCAGCATGAACGATGGTTGTTGTGTCATATTTCCCAATCTTGACCTGAAATATTGATTGCATTGGTAACCGATAGGTAAATAAAGGTATTCATTTGAAATACCCGACAAATCCCAATTAAATGGAGGCATTCATTTGGACTACCAGACAATTTCCAATTTAATGGAGGTTATGTCGACCAATTCCAATTTAATGGAGGCATTCATTTGAACTACCAGACAATTCCCAATTTAATGGAGGTTATGTCAACCAATTCCAATTTAATGGAGGCATTCATTTGAACTACCAGACAATTTCCAATTCAATAGAGGTTATGTCGACCATTTCCAATTTAATGGAGACCATTTACATAGCCACATTGAATATAGCAGTAGAATTCATATGAAGTATGAGTCTGTTTAACCTGACTATGTACCCAGTTTATTGATGTAGGCACATAGATGGAAAATAACTACTAATTTGTGGATTACTAAAGTGGCAGTCATAAATTACTCTTGACTATACAACAGATATTTCCATAATTTACTACAGGCATTACTGAAACTTAGTGCCAAGTGATGAATTATCCAATAGAGCTAACCCTTGGACTTGGTTCATAATTTATTTAATGACATTTAATTTCCCACAAACTGTGTACTAATACAATTTTATTATAGATTAATCTGAACCAGGTAATGATATAGTGAATAACCCCTTCCAGAGGCCAGGCGATACTCAATCTCATAATAACTTGACAGGGAAAACCTTTCTCACTCGAAATGTAGATATCTATTTTTATTGTAAGAAACTACTTTTAAAGAATGTTCATATAATTAAAATGCCATCTTTGATGTATAACATTATCCGTGTAAACTATTTACGCTATTCTAGTTCCATAATTTGTTTACGCCGGGTAAGTATATAAACAAACTTGCACCGACTATATTTAGACTAATTTATAATGATTTATTACATTAGAAGTAAGGACTAATGTTATTGTCGTAAATAACAGTGTTTCCCTGTGTTGGTTAATGATATTAAAGTAAAATATTCCAAAATATTTGGTTGTTGGAACTATAACCTAAAATTGTACCGACGTCTATGGTTTCCGAAACTTACGAATTTAGTACAATAAGTTATTACCTTTTGCTCGTCGCCACTTGTAGGGTTTGTTAAATCCTTTCCCTTAGCTTACATTCAATCAACACTGGCTCGGCAATGCCCACGTATTAGAAATAACTTCACTTCCCAGTTGTTGCACTCTCGCCTCGGCTCTCGTGACAATGACAGTGACAGTTATCTTTCCCGCCAATACAGGGACACACGAGACAGCGTATGTATGCTGTTTGAGCTACTCGCATACACTACAGACATAATGCATATTATTGTATGGGCTAATAATTATTCTGTCAATAACCATAATTTCAGTTTACTCAATGACTAAAACACAGTTTCGTTGTTACTATGCAGTTAGGTTAGGGTAGGTTACGTTAGATTAGGTTAGGTTAGGTTAGGTTAGTATGATATGTAGGACTAAACAATGCAGAATTGGAGGTTCGCGAAGCGGGCCTCCGTCGACCTCGCCTTTGTTCCTGCCTTTGTACATGACTATTTTTTAGGACAATACCTTTATGCCTGTTGTAATGATGCCAAGTAATTATTATGACTTTTTGTATTTATGCTATCATCTGGTAGTCTTTGTAATTATTATGCTTTCTATGTTTATGCTTTCTAATTTTATGCCTAAAATTTTATGGCTTAAGATGATTAGGCTTAACGCTAATTCGGCAAAAAAAATATGCGTAATACTATTATGACAAATAGTTTTATGCGATCCAACAGTAAATCTAATTTTAGAGGTGTTTGTCTGCAAGTTGCTTGGATTTTTAACTTAATTAATTGTACCTAAATATTTCACTTTAAAAATCAACCAGTGTTTTACCAGTGAATGAGTCTGTTTTGGAACGGCTGATGAAGGCATTACGTTGAACAGAATATTTGGGCCGAATATTCGGTTCGGCAAAAGGTAGACCGAATATTCGTATTCGGTTCTAACTGTAACGTTTGCCATTATCATTAGAGAGGTCTACCTCTCTGATGATAATAGCAAACGGTACAGTTGTTATAAATGGAATTTAAGTAAATCATATCAACCCCTAAACAATGGGATAGGCAATTTTTATGTACACGCTCTGACAAACAGATACCTACGTATCTTTAAGATTGCCATCAAGGCGTCAGAAGCTGTTTAAAGCATTTTGTTACCTTGTTAAATTCGCTTCACATTCTTAATAATGAATTGAAGTAATTTAACTTCAGTGCCTTTCCCAGACGAATATCCGCGGTTAAAATGATCAAGGCTGGGTTTTCGTGATAGGTTCAGTTTAAAATAGGTAATTACTTTAACATATAACGATTAGTCGGCTACAATAACAACCTACCGAGCTACCTACAAAGGAATGTGCCTGAAGAATTAACCGCAATACTTATGTAACGTTTAGGTATATGTATTACTTACATACATATTATTATCCTGTTATAAAATATGCAGTGCTCTACTGAATCTTGTGGTTGTTTTTAATGTAGATACGAACAGGTACTTTTGGTTGTGTTTTTTTTGTAGGTACTTTTACAGGTACTTTTTAACCGACTTAAAAAAAGGAGGAGGTTCTCAATTCGGTTGTATTTTTTTATTATTATAATTTTTATCATTTTCAATGTTTATTACCTCAGAACTCCGTCATTGATGAGCCGATTCGTAAAAATTTTTTTGTTTGTAAGTATACGCTTCCAGGTGGGTCCCATTTTTTTCAAGAATTCAATTGGATGATGGGATCCATGAGGAATGAGGGAACTCTTCAATTATATTAGGCACGCGTGTAGTGATTTTGGTATTTTCTATTTTAACTAGTGTATTTACACCAGGAAATCATAAATTTGGTGGAGTGGAATTGATGATGAAGACCACAGATGACTTATGGAATTCCTCAATTATGTACTTAAAAGTACAAATGTACGTCACAGATTCTGATAAGAATCCGTTGAAATAGCAACTAATGAAGTGCCAAAAGTGATCCTTGTGGGATCGACGGAAGTCTTCAAATATTATCGGGTCACATACAGCGATTGGGGTTTTTTCTCTAATAATCAACGCATTTGCTCTCGGAAATCAGTTCATATGGTAAATTGGAAAAGAATAATGAATAATGTGGAAATGTTCTCGTGGCTTGGCGGAGTACTAAATTGAAGTCGGTTAAAACTTTGTTTTAAAAGTAAATTATTTGTGGAGAAAACTAGGTATTCAGTTATATCTGTCTTTCAATATCAGAATAGAGAGATGGAATCGTGGCCATGGCCCAGACTAGACAAACAGGCAGGATAAATTTTCCAGATATTAAGAGAAAGAAAATAGGTACCTACTTTTTATATGAAATTTCCATTTCGGGAGAAAACGTTTCCCACTAACTAAATCTTAACAAGTCACTGATGTCGATCGGTACAGCTTAATAATATCTAGGTTTACTATGTTTTGATTTAAAAAAATATATATTTTTAGTTGCCTATAAATTTAAATTTATTGCAAATTTTGAAAAAAGGAAATCCTATAAACCTAGACTTTCATTCTGTCAATAACGTACTAAAAAATCATTGAGATTGGAAAATATTTGGAAATGGAAAAACGTTTTCTCTTTTTGTATGGAGGAGTACGTAAATATTCCAACGAATTCCGACGAACAAATGAATTCAGGAAGTTTAAGTTTAATCATACAGTTATGTTATGTTGTATATACATTAACATTATACATATTTCACATTGTATTACTAAAAAAACCGGCCAAGTGTGAGTCGGACTCGCACACGAAGGGTTCCGCACCATTATCTATAAAAACGGCAAAAAATCACGTTTGTTGTATGGGAGCCCCCTTAAATATTTAATTTAGTATTTTTTAGTATTTGTTGTTATGGCGGCAACAGAAATACATCATCTGTGAGAATTTCAACTGTCTAACTATCACGGTTTATGAGTTACAGCCTGGTGACAGACGTCCGGACGGCCGGACAGCGGAGCCTTAGTAATAGTTTTTACCCTTTGGGTACGGAACCTTAAAAAGGAGGAGGTTCTCAATTGAACAACGGGACCAATCTGGAAACATGTGGGTACTTTCAAATAAAAAAAGAGTTGCACCTACAAATCGGTTTGAATAAATGATGGCATTTATTCAAACCGATTTGTAGGTGCAACTCTTTTTTTATTTGAAAGTACCCACATGTTTCCAGATTGGTCCCGTTGTTACCAAAATCCAGTTGCGATGCTGGGATCCATGAAGACTAGAGGGTAATACTCAAATAAAAATAGGTACGCGTAACTATTAGTGATTTCGGCATTTTCTGTAGTAACCAACGCATTTGATATCGTAAAGCAGTTCATGCGGTATAGGTATTGGAAAGGAAATGTACATGGTAAACTTTAGTGTCTTTTTTAATTTTATACGAAAAAAATGGATCATCCTTTTTAACCCCCAACGAGTGTTAGGTATATAGCTCAGATCTTCTCTTATAAGATAGTATGTGTATCTCTTGGTCTGTCTGTAACATCGTAGCTCCTAAACGAAAGGACGATTTTAATGCGGTTTTTTATGTCCGAAAGCTGACGTGATCGAGATGGTTATTACTACGTTTCAACAAAATCGGTGCATCCGGTTTTGAGATATTGAACTTTGAAATGAAAATGTCAGGGGTTTTTTATAAATCACATGGCCAGGCACGAAAGCAGTTTCCTTAATTTTTTTTTAGTACAAATATCAAATTATTTTTTACGACATTTAGTGATGTCTACCTAAATAGGAATGTTTGTTTACATGGCATATAAAATATCTTCTGTTGAATTAGTTATAATAATATATAGCCCTAACGGTATTCCAAAAAAAGGTATATTTTACAAATAATCATTCAACCGTATCATATCTGGAGGAGGCCAAACTTGGTAAATATGTTTTGAAAATGATTTGTGTTTTAATTTAAAACAAATCACTGAAATATAATGATGTGATATATTTTTAGAATCGGCTTAGTATGCCCTTTCATTATATACCGAGAACACACGATATGTTTCAGAACATTATTTTTTTCCTATACAGAAAAAAGATGTCGTCATAGCTAACTCCTCTCGTTTTTTGTTTTTTTTTTCGTGCTATGGGTCAAATTGATTCGTATGGCCTAAAGATCAATCGTTCCGATTGTCATGCTTTTAACACCATTTGCAGCTTCTTACTGAATTTCGGGGTGTACTGCATAGTCACATAGCACTATATAATAACCATACCTAACATGTGCAAATTTATATGCTACGCTATGTGTGTACAACGATTCTGAAGCTAATCTCTAATTAAGTATTGAAAACTGATGCTATTTAGGTACAAAAGTACCTACGTAAAGTTTGTATTGTAATAAATAAGTAACCTAATACTTATACAAAAATATAAATTAAAAGCACATGCTCCGTCATACCGACAAAGTTAGATTAAAAGAAATAATTTGACTTTAGGGCACGCTTAGTTATACCAAATACTGGTTTTACGGGTTTACTCCATTTAAAGTAATAAATTTTGTACCCGAACGGGTCCCGCGCGTGGATTATGGTAGGTACATACATTCAGGGATATTTATGAATTTTTAGTAGTCTAACTAAGATACACTGGTTTACCTGAACCTAGAGGCGATATAACCGTCAGAATACGAATGATCTCTTCAAAAGCTAAGTATAAATAATTCCCAATGGAAAAAATACCAGTTCTAACGAGTCACTGGACATTATCAAATCAAGGATTTTGAATATTTTACGACTAAGCTACTCGTACCTCCTCAAAAATATTTTTGACAAATAATAGAGATTCTGTTTAGTTATGCACGCTTTACGTCTTACGTCCAAATATAATTTGCCGTGACGGAGTTCTTTACATACGTTTCTCTTAGAATATTTACAAACACGGTCAACGGATTGACAGAAAAGACTGAAATTAAATCGTACTTGTTGCGCGTTTCCGATCCGGCAGCAGCGGCAGGCTGGCAGGCTTCTGCAGCAGTTCCTGCAGCTCGGCCTGCGGGGCCGACTCCTCGCTGCGTCCTTTCATCTTGCACTTCACTAACACTCAATTGTTCCACTAATCGTCAATAATTAGAAGATGTGGGTGTAGAGGATGAAGCGCAAAAGTGCGATCGGGATATGCGTAAAAGTCGCGTTTCGGCGTGCGTCGGCGACCGCGTTTAGGGGGAGGCGCATGGCTCTGGACTGTGGTTGCCGCGGGGTGAACAGGCCTTATAGTTGGTCAGACTAGACACGAGGATGCTGGTCGCGAGCCGCGCGGCGACTGACGTGCGGTCAAGGGTACGGTCCGACATCTAACACGGACGCAGCCTCTGCAGACGGTATTTTTCAGTGCAACTATTTAATAGCGGTATTGTTTACCAATCAAGGTCCATAATTAAATTGGTTATTAAAAAGTAGATAAAGATTGAAAAGGTTATTTATTGCGTGGACACTTCGTGATCGGAGGACTATTTTTCCTGCTCAATGCTTGTTATAATAGGAATTCATAGTTATTATGTTATAGTAGGAATAGTTGATTATTCTATAATATTCTATGAATATCTTCGTTTTATCTTCGTTACATTAAATCTAATGGAGAGCTTAATATCCAGGTTAATAATAAGAAAATATAATTCGCTGTAGATAAGTCCCTACCTAATGTTCGTGATTAAAAAGTGATTATGTCGCGGAACATACAGTCACCCCCAATTTCGGAAAGTTACTTTACAAAAAATTGCCTATAAAACCTAAAACTATTGTGGCCCTGTAATTATTGCGGGATCTAGTCTAGGTAGATATTCACAACCCTAACCACCAACAGCCTCAACTAAACCAGTTCATCAGTGTCATCACGATTTCACGAATATCGCGGTCAGTGTATACCATGGAGAGAGGTGAGGCGAGTCGAGATGTCGTGAATGGCAACGAAACACGACTTAGACTCGCCCTTCGGCAGGACATTCCACAATTCATTAAATTACCTTGCTATGCACGCCCCACTTCTGTCGATAGTATCTCTTAACTGCCCATTTCGACATGTAAGCCTTTTTATCTGATATGCTAACTTGTACAATGTGTTAACAAATGTAGGCACTATGCCACAATTATATTATGTTATGGTTTAGAGGTTTAGATGTTATCCAGATGTTGTAAACGAGGAATTCGGTTATCAAAGACACAATTTTGCCTAGTTTTGCGTCGTGGGGGGTACGCTTTCAATAACGTATCCGACGCAATTCGATGGCTGGAGGGATTGTCTCTAATGGGGCTTCTAAACGGGCCACATTTTCCTGCGATTTCTGGCCGGCAACGATTGCTGCCTTACGCTGACTTTGTACGCTAGGGCAAGATACACATACCTACTTGCCGGCCACACATTGCCATTAAATCCCAATGAATTTAGGCACTACAGATTATTCGAATGAAACAAGGTGCCCACGGACAGTGCCGGGTTTGGCCTGAAATATGAAGAAAAATGTATGTACCTAGGGCCTTTTAGATGCACCTTCATAAGATATCATGTCTCAGTGCTGTTGAAAGCCGCGCGTGCGTCAAACCTGAAAAACTGCAATTACCGGCTTCCCTCGCCTTGAAAATATCGTGGTGAATGCTTTTGTTTGTTTGCCATATGAGCATGCTTCCGTTGTGTTCACAGCAACGAACTCAGAGCCTTGATACAAGCCCCGCTATTCTGTTGGGTGATCAGTGAGTTGAAGGCTTACAACGCTGCCACAAAAGATATAATTGTTTTAGAGAATAACAGCCCTGTACGAGTATTTAAGTTGTTTTAACCTCATCTCAACGTTCACCCACAAACATATTATGACGCCGCGATGCGTAGTAACTAAGCGTGGGTAGAGGTCTAGTTCCGTTAGGGTTAGGCGTAACAGGCGAGGTGAGGCGCATTAGCGCGTTACGTATAACAGCCAAGGTGCCTTTTCAGGGTTCCGTACAAGAATGTTGGTGCAACTTTGTTCGCCCGCCGGCCACAGCGACATAGGCCAGTAAACTAGTGCTATTTATGGCAAATAATAAACGACGACCTTGGCTGCGTGTACCCGGGATAAAAACTATTCTATATTTTAATCCATCCTATCTTCGTGCATCATCCTAATCGGTTGAGCCGTTTAAGCGTGATTGAGTAACAAACATCCAAACTTTCCCATTTATAATATTAGTAGGATAAAAGGTAAAACAGGGGCTTAATAAGAACTTTCAGCATACCTACTCGTACTTTAATATAAGTAACAAGTGTAACATCTTCGACATGTAACTCTGCTTGAGTTTATATTATTAAGTAACTTAACCAAGTACCTAATGAATAAAAAAATGATGAAAATCTGAGTCTGATCCTCAATATGACTAATTTATAACCCATTTGGATGGCATGATTATGTACCTATTATTATTTATTAACTTTTTCCACACCCACATTCTTCCTAGGAAGGAGTTGATAAGAACTGTCTTTAATAGTATATTGTATCAACAAGTGAGGTATGTTGATAGTTACATCAGAGGAGGAATTATCGCCACATCGATAAGAGAGCCGCGAGGATGTAAGTATCAAAGCTCACGCGCTTCATACGACATTTTCAACACATTTTGCGAGGAAAAATCCTTTTCATAAGATGAAAATTTTATAGCCCTGCCAAGTTATTTTCTTTACTTATTTATGGCAACAGGTTTTTACTCACATGTTGTAGATCGCCAAGAATTTCCAGTGGCGTCAATTCTATTTATCACTTTTCTATTCACCACGAGTCAATATTTTTGATAATAATAACCAAACACGCATTAACAATGTTTACAAATATTTGTGAAATAAAAATAACCTATAATGGCGCGCAACAGTTTTTTTCCGTGAAGTTTGCGCAGGTAAAACAGGGGCTTAATAAGAACTTTCAGCATACCTACTCGTACTTTAATATAAGTAACAAGTGTAACATCTTCGACATGTAACTCTGCTTGAGTTTATATTATTAAGTAACTTAACCAAGTACCTAATGAATAAAAAAATGATGAAAATCTGAGTCTGATCCTCAATATGACTAATTTATAACCCATTTGGATGGCATGATTATGTACCTAATTATTATTTATTAACTTTTTCCACACCCACATTCTTCCTAGGAAGGAGTTGATAAGAACTGTCTTTTGTGATACAAGTGAGGTATGTTGATAGTTACATCAGAGGAGGAATTATCGCCACATCGATAAGAGAGCCGCGAGGATGTAAGTATCAAAGCTCACACGCTTCATACGACGTTTTTCAACACATTTTGCGAGGAAAAATCCTTTTCATAAGATGAAAATTTTATAGGCCTGCCAAGTTATTTTCGTTACTTATTGATGGCAACAGGTTATTACTCACATATTGTAGATCGCCAAGAATTTTCAGTGGCGTCATTCTATTTATCACTTTTCTATTCACCACGAGTCAAAATTTTTGATAATAACAAAACACGCATTAATGTTTACAAATATTTGTGAAATAAAAAATAACCTATACTTAATGGCGCGCAAAAGTGTTTTTCCGTGAAGTTTGCGCAGTGCGCGCGTATTAGATGAAATCTCTAAACAGCGAATACAAAATAAAATAAATATTTTCGTTTTAAAATATTATCTTTATTAATTCATATATAAAATGTTATCAATAGAGAATAGTTTTACTAAATTAAACGTTTGTATATCATATCTAAAAAGAAATAGTCAATTAATTAACAGAACGATTTAATTTGTTTAGTCGAGTAAGAATCCATAATTTGCCGAGAATTTTAAAAAAAGCTGTACATTCTGTACAACCCGGTTAATTGAAGAATGCACCGTGTGCATGCATACATCTTTCTGCAAGGTGCCAACGTGACTTAATCGGGATATAACCATAACACACAAGTGTCGTAATGTTATAAACCACGCGTGTATAATATCCAGGATTATGAGCCCAAAAGCGACACAATAAGTGGACCGTTACGAGCAATTGTGTTGAAAAGTATAAATATTACACTTCACACCATAGCTAACAATCATAGACTTGTGTAGACTGTTTTTTCAAGCAAAAAACTTGAGCCATAGTGGTCATAATAAGGTTAATTGTTGTACACCACATAGTGTAGTGTATTTAAAGAATTTTCATCCCACTTGCTCGAAACGGGCTTCATAATGCGCAGACAAACAGAGCTGTAATAGCCTATGTTACGCCCACGGGCGTAATGGTTTTTTCTTAAATTGTATCTGTCACTCATGCGGCAGTTACATTACAAAGCAAATAGGTTTTACCGATGGAATGTGTAGGTATCGTGGCTGTATACCTACACATTCCATCGGTTGACATTTAGGCCCCTAAGAATCCGGTACTTATGAGAATATTCACCCCTGTCACAAACCGATTTGCTATAAGCGCGTCTTGAATTCGGACTTGCATCCAGAATCTCTGCTCCTTCCCCGCAAGCTCGTATTCTGGCGGCTCACCCCGCCGGTCACCCGTCACGAAACTAGAACTGCTACTAGGACTGCTGGACTGCTTAGTTACTATGCATCGCGTTGTCAAGATATATTTGTGGGTGAGAGTTGAGGTGAGCTTAAAACAAGTTATAATACAGAATTGGGGGGCTGGAGCGGAAGAGACTTATAGGTAGTACCGCGATAGTACGAGTAGTATTGAACCATTGCTGGACGCGGACCAATTAATTGCGGGAATAGGACAGCGCACTGTGAATCGAGTAGAACATGCAAATGGGACAAAAACCCTTATCAAATATCCAAAAACTCATTATGGTAGGTCATTACTAATGAGTATACATTAAGAGTCCCACGTGTTATTTTTTCCTGCAACCCCCCCTTACATGAGTAATTAAGGTGACTATATAGGATGAGTGCAAATTTACAATGCATTCATTTGCGTAATTGCTCTTGGCTTAAAAATAATTGTGTGCATTTCCAAGTTATTTGTGTTTATTTCATTATTATGGATTCCAATTTGGAGGGTAAGTAGTATTTTTATACATATATTGATTATAAAAATATTCATTGTATTTTGTAAAACATCAACATGTTTCCGAATAATCACTGGAATTTTACCCTAACTGACTTTCATGGTCAAGAAATTACATGTCGGCATCTGTCTACTCTGTGAAATTTATATATAATATACTTATAACTATAAACCGTCATATTTAATAAACTCCCTATCCAACTTTTGAGTACAACTATTTTTTTTATTTTTTCTTTCAGAATTCGATTTTTGCGTTTCAAAAGTCAATTTCTTCGATGTATGGCAGAGACATTTGAAGGAAGCGAGAAACAACGAAATATATACATTTATATCATCTGAGCATGATTTAAGTGGAATAACCGAGGACTCCCAGAGACAAATTAAGGTAAAGATATCCCAATTTTCATCCAGGATAGCTCAGAAGTGGGATGCTGCTGGTAAATGTAGACAGCGATTTCTCGAGAAGAACTCTGACTGGCTTCATGGTGAACCTATCAAGTTTGAAGTTCATAGACGTACGACGATGCCGTCATCATCCACTGAAGCTGTAGCAGGCCCTGGAAGGCCCCAGAAGGAATTCTCGGACTCTAGCCTGAAGACTAAACGACGACGAGTAGAGAATTTAGTTCAACCTACAAGTTCCGAGGAGTTATTGTTTGCAGCAGAAATTTCGTCACGTCAATCGGGCTCCAAGGAAGTGGCTAGAAGAATGAAGAACATAATTGAAGATAACAAGAGCGGCGACACCTCAGGCAACAAAGAAAACACCAAGTCATGCAAAGAAAACGCTAGCGTTTTCTTTGCATGACTTTGCAAACATCTAGATGTTTGACGAATGAAGAAGCTTTGGCGTGCTATATAGATAGCAAATTGACTACATGCACATACAACATCATAAGGCAGTCGACTAGTAAGGTAGGGCATACCGTATTTCCATCATTGTATTGTTTAAAAAAGGCTAAAGTTGCATGTTATCCTCCTGAAGATAGCTTTTTGATTAATGAAACGCGTGCTGAAATCAACGTTCAGGCAGTTTTAGATAAAACCGCTGAACGTTTGGTTTTATCACTGGAAGATGTTTTAGATAATTTAGTGTCCCCTTGTTCATCATTCAATCTAATTAGTAAATGGGGTTGCGATGGAAGTTCCGGTCATAGTACATACAAACAAAAGTTTACGAATAGTAATGACACTGATGAATTTTTGTTTGTATATTCGTTCGTTCCGCTTCAATTACGGGATGATGCTGATAATGTCGTTTGGCAGAATCCACGCCCGTCATCTACTGCATATTGTCGTCCAATAAAGTTTATTTTTTCCAAGGAAACAAAAGAATTGACTATTGCCGAAACAAATCGAGTCTTGGAAGAGATAAACGCTTTATTGCCAACATTATGCAAGGTGATGGGAAGGGAAGTTTCTGTTGAACACATTATGCTTTTTACCATGGTTGACGGAAAAATTTGCAATACTATGACCGAAACTTCTTCTGCTCAAAAATGTTTCATTTGTGGAGCTACTCCAAAAGTTATGAATCTGAATATCTAGGGAATATATTGCAAATAATGATAATCTTGGTTTTGGTTTATCAACTCTCCATGCTTGGATTAGATGTTTTGAGTGTTTACTTCACATAAGCTATCGCCTTGAAGTAAAAAAGTGGCAACTTAGAGGAGAAGCCGATAAAGCG
Organism: Epinotia bilunana; assembly: GCA_947049275.1. Classification (NCBI taxonomy): domain Eukaryota; kingdom Metazoa; phylum Arthropoda; class Insecta; order Lepidoptera; family Tortricidae; genus Epinotia; species Epinotia bilunana. The sequence continues at coordinate 8,519,199 of OX346263.1, read as the reverse complement.
AATGTAAAGAAACGCTTACTAGAAATTCAAACTAGATTTAAAACGGAAATGGGACTGATCGTTGATAAACCAAAACCAGGCTTTGGTAATACTAATGATGGAAATACAGCTAGAAGATTTTTTGAAAACCCGGAGCTTAGTGCTGCAATTACAGGGTTAGATGTATCACTCATTAAAAAATTTGATATAATACTTCGAGTTCTATCATCGGGCTATGAAATAAATTTAGAAGCGTTTGAAAATTTGACACGGGATATAAGAAAACATTATTTAAATCTCTATTCGTGGTATTACATGCCTGTTACAGTACACAAATTATTGATTCACAGTAGCGACATTATCCGATCAGCACTATTGCCGATTGGACAGTTATCCGAGGAAGCACAAGAAGCTCGAAACAAAGATTGCAGACGACTTAGGGAACATCACACACAAAAACGATCTCGTCAAGCCACGAATAGAGATTTAATGAATATGCTGTTGATTACATCTGACCCTTTAATTAATAGTTTTAGAAATGTACCAAGGCAAAGAGTAAACTCGTTGTCTTCTGATGTTTTAGCATTGTTGAAACCCCCTAGAGTTAATGAAACTAATGTAGATGTAGTGTCTAGTTTGTTTAGTGTAGATGATCATGACACGTCAATTAATGATTCGCAGGATGAAGATGATGACGGTGAAAGTAATTAATAAAATGACCGCTGTAATTAACTCTAATTGATTTATATGTACCTACTTAAGAATCCTATGTAAATGTAGTTCCTAATTAGTTTTACTTTTCCTTGTAATGGCATGATAATGTTAAAAATGATGTTGATTAAAAGATTACTGCAACAGTAGATTTAGTATTTTATGTGTACATGTAATAAAATATATAATTCATTATTGTACATTCACTTATATTGTTTTTTCTGAAACCCCACCCTACCCCTCTAAGTCACGAACCAAAGTACATAAACTATACGTATATGTATATTCATACATAATGAGCTCGTATAAGCTCAAAAAACTACTAAAATAATTTTGTCCCATATGCTTGTTCTACTCGATTCACTGTGCAGCGGTGCGGACCTGTTGCATTCTCTGTCGTATTTAGGTATCCTTCATAATAGGTGCGACAGAGAGCACAACAGATGCAGTCCTGGTCTCAAAGTTCAGCGCTCTGCGTGCAGCGAGGTTTTAATGCTACTTTAGATAGGTATACCTACATGCACTGCTTAATCAGAGGTCAGATTTAAGCTGGTCTGCTTACGTCGCAGCGCTGGATCGCATTGTAAATCGCCCTGAAGCTCGGACAGTGATTTACATACAGGAAAAGTTTTCTTAAATTATTTGCAGGTGAATTACCGAAGGCAAATACCTACTAATAGCACTTCCCAAGTCACTAGAAGAAATAGGTACTTCCCAGTACCTACCTACTTACTTAAAACCGCATGATTAAAATATAACCACACAATTTATTTTTGTGGAAGATCCCTATCTAGTATATGAATCAGGTTATCAACCAGGTTATTACTTATACCTAAGCCATCTGTAGTGATAGTGACGTCAAAAATATCCGTAATTTACTTACCTACTTATACTTATAACTCTTATAAGTTAATTTAGAGAGAGGTGCAGTGAGTCTTAGAATCGGGTTCTATGAAACCGGTGGAAGTAAGGCTGCCTTGAAAGCTGGCGGTCCTGGGTTCAACTTATACACAGGTATAACTTATACCTATTACCTACTTAAATATGTCGTCGTCTAGTGTTCATAAAACAAGCCCTATTGAGCTTAGTTTAACTACTACGGGACGGATTCGATTTGCGTCACCTAATATTTAGTTACAATGCTGGCTCGATGACCCAAAATAATCTTGGCTCCTGACACAAGAGAACGCCACTCTACCCTATTCTGCACAACCTCACACCAGCCCCGCTATTCTGTAACTTGTTTTAAGCTAACCTCAACCCTCAACCACAAATACCTTGACGCCGCGATTATATAATATTATCTTGACGCCGCGATTCATAGTAACTGAGCGTAGGTAGAGGTCTAGTTTCGTTCGGTGTGAGTCGCGACACTCGCGACGGGTGAGGTGAGGCGCATGAAGGCGTTCCGAATAACACCCCTGCCCCGAGGGTGGTAAGATCTTTGAGGGCTTCGTCACCCCAGCCCAGCGGCATCTGAGGGCCTACCGCGAAACGAAAACGAACATCGTTCGTGATCTCACTCTCTGTCGCTTGAACCAGCAAGTAAATACACGAAGTGCGTTTTCGCGCTTCGGCGCTAGATACCACGAAAATCGAATCTCGACGTTTGTATACAGACCCCGTAGCATGGACGGCCTTATCATACGATAAGTGACAAGATAGAGCGTCCGTCACTGGCTGACAGTGACACCGTTCAATAGAACGAGACGGACGCTCTATCTTGTTACTTTTACTTATCGCGTGATAAGGCCGACCATGATAAGGGGTCAGGATGGTCCAAACAGCGACATCATTTTTTTTTTGGATTTCTCCCACCCCTTCTGGGTGCATCAGTTTCTTTTTTTTTTTTTTTTTTAAATCTTTTATTTTAACGAGGCTTTTGTACACTCGTGGTGACAATGCCAGCCTCATAGGAAAACACACCTTCCATACCTTTCAGTTAGGACTTATTTCTAGGCATTTAATATAGAACATATAGGTTTTCATGGCATCATCAGACATAGGTTCAGCAAGTATCAAATTTATACATGAAGCATTAGCCAGTAAATTTCCTAACATTCTTTGCCTTTCACAACTAAACCTGGTGCATTCTATCAAAATATGGACTAGATCTTCTACTTTGCCACAATTGTCACATAGATTATCATCTTTCCTTCTCATTAAGTGATAGAATTTATTACATGGTATGTGTCCTGAGCGTAATCTTAAAGCCGTTGTTAATAGTCTCCTAGTAAGCCCGGAACTATCAAACCATGGAACCCATCTGGGTCGTCCCTGTACACTGCGGTACCATATACCCTTTGCAGCAGAATTTTCTTCAAACTTTTTTTCCCAGTTGACTAGACATGCTCTTCTTATAATGGGAATTAATTCTGTTGCATAGGGCTTACATGCGAGATCAATTCCTTTATCAATAGACTCATTAGCCAGACAATCAACAATTTCATTCCCTCTGATTCCAACATGAGACGGTATCCATTGAATTTTAACACTCATATTTTTATTCTGTAAGACATGAATAACTTTCAATGCTTGGTAGGCAATCGACATCCCTCGAGATCCCGATACACACCGGGCTAGATGTTGTAGTGCACTCTTCGAGTCCGATAGAATTACTATATTTTTGGTATTTAATGATTCAGCGTAATATACTAATGCTTGGGTGATAGCTAATAACTGCTCTCATTATACAACACTCCTTTGGTAATTTAAATTGTCTTTTTGTGTTTGTTTGTGGATCGTAGAGTGCACTTCCAACTCCCTTCGCTGTTTTGGACCCGTCTGTATATAGTTTATAATAATCATTATATTTATGGATAATCATCTCTAATGCTTTATGTCTTAAAATTATGGGGTTATTATCCTTTTTTGGGGAGACCATATCTTGTAAGTTAACTTCTATACATGCTTTAATGTTAATAAATGATATCCATGTATCTAGCTCATACATTTCTAGTCTATTATTTTGAGCTTTTTCGATATCTCTACAAGATAGATTTCTATTTATATTGACTAATGTTGGATGGTTTTTGTTTCTCCAGTAACTACGTTCGCATAATACAGATAGTTCATTTAATTTATTTAGTATATTGTCCTCATCAACTGTGTATAATTTCAGTAAATATCTATAGGCTAACCATTCTCTTCTTATATAAAGTGGCGGTAGGGACAGTTCACTTTCCATCACATGAATGGGTGTAGTTCGTATGAACCCACCACAGATTCTCATGGCACGGTTTTGTAGTACATCAAGTTTCACTAAATTGGTTTTTGCGCTTGTTCCATACAAAAAGCTTCCATAGTCTATTCTACTCCTAATTAACGATATATATAATCTACGAAGATGCTTTTGGTGGACTCCCCAAGAGCTACCTGACAGAACTTTTAAAATATTGAGATACTTATATATCTTGCTACATATTTCTAAAATGTGATTATTCCATCTTAAACCTGAATCCAGCCACATTCCAAGGTACCTAATTTTGCCAACATTCTGAACCAAAACCTGATGAATTTTTACCTTAATATTTACCTTTTTTTTACTTCTATTAAATACACATATCTTACTTTTATCCTCAGATAACGATAAACCAATTTTATCTAGCTCAGTGGTAAGTGTGGATATGGATGTTTGCAGACACTCTACAGAATGACTATTATTGATGTATGTATACAGCACAAAATCGTCTGCATATTGAGATATTATAACATTGGTAACCTTCTTACAAACATTAATTGTTGCAATGTTGAACAAAAGAGGAGATAGAGGATCTCCTTGAGCTAGGCCTAGTCCTGTGCTTCTAACGTTTACCATGTCACAGCTTCCAGCCATTTCCAGCTGTCGATTCGATAAAAAATTCCAAATATACAAACACAGACTCTTATCAATGCCCAAACTGTTTAACATTACAACCAATGTTTTAACATTTACATTATTGTACGCACTATCAATATCTACAAAGCATGCTAAGGTGGAAATCTGTTTTGAAAACCCGGATTGAATATATGTTATTAAACTGGATAAATTATCCAAACATGAGTGTCCTCGTCTAAAGCCAGTAGTACCCGAGGAAAATATAGACCTGCTTTCACAAAACCATTCTAGTCTTTTCAAAATTATTAAGTGGAAGATTTTGCATACACAAGAGAGGAGGGATATCGGGCGCAATGATGATGAAAGGCTGGGGTCACGACCAGGCTTCGCAATAGGTAGCACTCTTACTTGTCGCCACTGCTCAGGAACTTCTCCTTCCTGCAGGATCATGTTGTATAATCCTACCAGAAACTGTTTTCCAATTAAAGGGAGATGATACAACATGGAATACGATATATTATCCACACCTGGAGCAGTATTCTTTCTCCGAAAGTTGTTTTCTAGCTCAGTTAAATTTATTTCTCGGTCCAGGGCTCCACTGGTATTATTTGTAAAATCTGGAAGTGTTTCTTGAGCCGAATCAGGTGTAAGCGAACGAAGGAGTTCCATAGCCTTTTCCGGATCTACTCCGCTACTAGAGGATTGATTGCCTTTCATCCATCTCATCGTCCGCCACATTTCACTTGGAGAACTTTCCTCATTTATACTCGAACAAAACTCAGACCAGTTTTTGGACCGTGCATCTTGAATCAGTTTTTTTGCTTGGATTATTTTGTTCTGTAACCTATTGTAGTTATCTGGAGTTGGATTGCGCCTTAATTGAGCCAGTGCTAATCGTCTTTCTGCAACAATTTTAGATATAGATGAATTCCAGTACTGTCTCGGGATAAATTTATTATTAGGTTCAGGACAGTGTCTGATCCAAGGGATGGTTTTCTCAGCAGCCGCATTCACATTATCCAAAAAGTAATCGTAGCGCTCTTGAACATTGTTAAATTCACCAGCATTTTGAAAAGCTTCACCCAAATGATCACAGTAGTCTTTCCATTTAGCTTCTTTGAAATTTCGTTTTTTGTACTTTAAACCCGATCTACTGAAACCAACCACCATCTTAACGATAACATGATCGCTTCCTAGAGTTTCATTTGTTGTTTTCCATTTAAAGTTTACTGCAATATCCTGTGAAGTAAATGTCACATCGGGGGATGATTGTTGGAGGGCACCATTAACTAGACGGATTCTTGTTGGGTTTCCATCATTTATACAGATAAAATCATGTTCAAACATTGCTTTATAAATAGTTTCACCTTTTCTATCAGTTTTATATGACCATGAAAGATGATGAGCATTAACGTCTCCAGTTATTAAAGTTTCTGAATTATACATGCCAAAAATCTGATCCCAGTCTGACTGTGTCATATTTATTTGCGGCGGGCAGTATAGATGAATGATACATCTCAGACCTGGAACATTCAAAATTTTGACCCCAATAACTTCTATATTTGTGTTTTGCAAGGATATGTTGAGGGGTGTTATCTTGACTGACTTATGGGTTAAAATACAAACGCCTCCATATGAATCTTCTCTATCACATCTCCATATATGGAATCCACTTACTTTAATAATATCTTCCTCATCAAACCATGTCTCACTTATTAAAGCTATGTGTATTTTATCTCTATTTAATAGTACTTGAAGATCATGTAGTTTAGGTTTCAGACTATTCGCATTCCATTGTATGATATTTAACTGGCTCTCTTTGTGCTTGTATTTATCCATTACTGAAGGTTCCTAAAAACTTCATCAGATTTTCTAGATGAAGGTATTTCTGTATATAACTTATTACTTCACTAATTATGTACTGCCCAATGTTTTGTATTTTTTCACTATATTTACTATCTGCATACACAATTTCATTAATCTTCTCCCATAGTCTCTCCAGCAGTCTCTTATCTCTAAGTTTTGTGCAATTCTCCTTTCTATTATCCATATTCTCAATTTGTGCCTCTATATCCATTAATTCCTCTTCCTCGCTGGACGAGGCCATTACTTTTTTATTTGTCTTAATATTTTTTTTTTTATTGGAACTCTTCTATCATTCACTTGAGCTTTAATTTCCACTCTATTTTTGATCTTCATTTCACTGTTCTGCCTTAAGGCGTTGGCATAGCTATTTCCGTCTTTCTGTATATTGTTATCAATACCATTACTGTTGCTTATATTATTTTGATTGCTGTGCACCTCCTTATTCTGAACCGTCTCCTCAGTCATACTATTCTTTTTCTCCTCATAATATTGAGTTAGTGCTACTTTATAAGAGCAGTTCAATTTATTCATAATATCTCTAATCTCTCTCTCTTTTTCATATGCCGGACAAAATCTTTTAAACATTGCCATGTGATTACCTTTGCAGTTTATACACTTATATTCTGTTGTCTCACAATTTTCATGGTTTTGGCTACATTTTGGGCAAGTCTCCGTTTTCGACGGGCAGAAAATTCTCATATGTCCGTATTTCCAACATTTTGAGCATTGTGTGACAGGGAAAATAAAAGGCTCCACTTTCATCCTTGTCCCATATACATATACATAAGGCGGTGTAACTTTCCCCCTAAAAGTTAATTTAACTGTCTCACAATCAATCCATTTTCCTTCCTCATTCTTTTTCTTAAGACGTTTTATTCCTGCGATCTCTATACTGCTCTCAACAATTTCCTTTAAGGTCTCTTCTGTTTCGTTCATGTCTACCTCCTTTATAATTCCGTAGGATTGAATTAACTCGTCTGTTCTCCGGCATATCCATCCGTTCTTTTTAAATGTCTCTGAGGTCGTTAGTTTTAGCGCCGATATGTCATTAGAGGTGCGTACGAGGATTTTATATGGGCTTTTATATGTTACTTTAGTAATATCTGTGACATTCTCCTTATTTAAAATCCTAGCCATCCCAATTTGTTTCGGTAGGACTTCCTTTGATGTTATAGCCACTTCAACATACCCCTCAGTATCTTGTTCTGCATCAGCATTAATTACAGGTGAAATTCTTGTTTTCATTTTTTTCCCCTTGCCTATTACCTGTATATAACCCTCATCCTCTTCGTTTGAGCTGGATCTTCCTCTTTTTATCGATGCATTGTTCTCGCTAGCTTGTGTATTTGCAATCTTCTCCGCATCGCTTTCCGATTTTTCTCCACCCAAGTCACCATCATCCCATTCCAACTCAACATCTCGAACTTGATCCTGCACTTCTGTAAACTCTCGATATACCTCCTCATCAACCCTGTCTGGACTTGTCATTTTTCAGGTAATGTTACTCAAATTCGTGTATTCAATGAAAATTGCATGACGGGCACGAAAAGTTAGGTTATCTTCACTTAGATTGTTTATAATTAATCGCTTAATTACACTAGTATATCTTATACCGACATACCAGTATTAACTAATCACCACACGAAACTTAACATTCATCAAAACAATTGTTCAAACCAAATATTAACTCAAAAGTATTACGGAGCGATATTGTCAAATCGCCGTCACCACAGTTGCTTGGAATGGATGAATGTGGTTTCTTTTTTAAAGGCCATACCTAGGTACTACCAAAATTTTCTATGAAATCATTAAAAAAATCATAACTTGAAAACTAGAAAAAATCGCGGAACATATTCATGGGGTATTTTCGGGTATCCCTGGGTGGAAGGAATCCAAAAAAAAAATTTGATGTCGCTGTTTGGAGCACCCTGTCTGTATATCTCTCTCTTTCGTTCAAGTATCATAAACCATAAGTGCGATAGAGACGGAGATATCCGAACTTCGTAATTCGATTTTCGTGGTTTAGGCTCCATCCATTGAAAAAACTTGTGTAAGAGGCCAAGATCCTCTTTTGGGTCCAAGTCAGCGTAGTAAGTAAGTAGGAAGTTATATATTTACTTTACTTAAGGTTTAACAAGCACCTAGGTAAGGGCGTTTATATAAGGGATGCCGCGAATGTGATTTTTTTGACATCCGCGGATGCGGATATTTGAGGGCACACATTCCGCGGATGCTGATGCGGATGCGGATTTTGGGGTCAAACACTAAAAAAAAAAATTAACAACGATCATTTTATGATATCACGCTATCAACATACACGTTGATACTAAATTACCTATAAGTTATAACCGTAGCGAACAACTCAAGAAACGTTTCTGTCTTGGTCACAGAAACGGAATTTTTTTTTTACTAATGGCGACCATATCTAAAACGCGCGCGGTAAGCGCTGCGTGGGCTCCTTTCTTGTCGTGAATTGGACTACATCCGCATCCGCAAAAACCGCATCGATTTTTCAGGAAGCGGATGCGAGTGCTGATATTGAAAGTGCGGAGCTTCCGCGGTTGCAGATGCGGATGCGAATGTCAACATCCCTGGTTTATATTACTTAACATAAACTATACCTACGTAGGAAATATACGTAGATATTCAGCTAATTGGTCACTGTCGGTTAATCGAATAAGAATTCCATGGAAGGTAGCTAAAACTTATCTACTTATACCTACCTGTGTTGTGTTTCTCGTGAACAAGAGGATATTATGAACCTTAGGCCTTGTTAATAACTTTAATAATACGGCGTAAGTTAAATTAATCGATCAACCTGCTATGCAGTCTTGGTAGCTAAGATACCTACATATAGGTACCTCGAGCACCTGTATCTACTAGACTAGATAAACTTGAGTTTCTTTCATTTATTATACGCCAGATTCTCAATGTTGTTTACTTCGATATGGATTTCACCACGGTCGCTCGACTGGTGACCTTCTAGTGTATCTCATTCACCGATGGGCCTCAGCCCTTGAGAGCCATAAGGTGAGGCACTGGCTTAAATGCAAGCATGGGCATAAATGCTGTTGTTCCACAACGCTCCGTACTGTGTCTCAACGCTGTTTATGCTGCATATCAATGACATGCTGTCCATTAATGGAATTCATTGTTATGCGGACGACAGTACTGGGGATACGTATTACACGGGCCGCACAAACATCCCTCGTTCTGCTGTGATATAGAGTCGCGAAACAACTTGTACCCAAAATAGTGAGCACTCTATCCAGAGTCTCTGAGTGGGGGAAGGATAATTTGGTCCGATTCAAGCCCACGAAGACGCAAGTATGTGCGTTCAACGCCAAGAAAACCCCCTTTTCTGAAGCCCTACAGTTCAGTAAGAGCAGTGCCTTTCTTTCGATTTCAAAGAGTATTGGGATCCTTGGTGTTGACATTTCTAGCTACGTCCAGTTTCGAAGACACTTTGATTTACGGACCGCACTTTATTAGGTCAATTCTATGTGTTTGGTTTACGTTTGACTTCCACGATAGGCCTAGCCTAGTATGGGGTCATCGACATTGCATTTTTTGTACTGAATCTTTCTGGTAATAAAATTTTACTTTACTTTACTTTACTTAGAGGGAAAGGCCAAGCTGGCATCCAAAAAGCTCGATGTGCTTAACAGAGCAAAGCGTACTTCTCCCCGGGACAGAGACTTTTATTATATAAGTCTCAAGTCCGTCCCCACATGGAGTATTGCTGTCATCTCTGGGCGGGAGCACCTGGATACCACCTTGGGCCTTTCGACTCGCTTCAAAGACGCAATGTGCGAATCGTGGACGATCCCAAACTTACAAGCGATATCGAGCCGTTGAGTCTAAGGAGGGACTTCGCCTCCTTGTGCGTGTTCTATCGCTTGTATGACGGGTTGTGCTCCAAAGAACTGTTCGACATGATGCCTACGGCTGCTTTTTAGCACCGCAACCCTCGCCGTCGGCAGGGCATTCATCTTCACACCCTGGAACTTAAATGGTCGCGGACCGTACGGTTTCAGAGCCTCCCTCGGACGCTCCGGTTGTGGAATGAGCTCCCTGCCGAGGTTTTCCCGAGGGACTACAGTATGGGGTTCTTCAAAAAAGGAGTGTACATTTTTAAAGGGTTGCAACGCGCATGTAACATCCCTGGAGTTGCAAGCGTCCATAGGCTACGATAACCACTTACCATCAGGTGGGACGTAAGCTTGTTTGCCACCGACGGCGTGGTAGTTAAAAAAAAATCTACATTTGCTACCAGACAGTCCCAGGATTGGTTGGGACGTCATAACCAAAGTTCATGTTAATCGTCGATAGCAATGGAAAGAGTATTATGATGAGCGTTCATTATCAAAAGGGATTTGGTACACAACAATCCAGAACGATCTTCCTCGTTACCCATGGTTCGATAATACGGAAGATAATTTACTTTAAAAACAAAGTTTTAACCGACTTCAATTTAGTACTCCGCCAAGCCACGAGAACATTTCCACATTCCTTTTCCAATTTACCATATGAACTGATTTCCGAGAGCAAATGCGTTGGTTATTAGAGAAAAAAACCCAATCGCTGTATGTGGCTCGATAATATTTGAGGACTTTCGTCGATTCCACAAGGATCACCTTTGGCACTTCACTAGTTGCTATTTCAACGGAATACATTTTTACGTTTAAGTATGTACTTAAACGTAAAAATGTATTATGTAATTAAATTTGGTGGAGTGGAATTGATGATGAAGACCACAGATCTTCGTCATCAATTCCACTCCACCAAATTTAATTCCTCATGGATACCATCATCCAATTTAATTTTTGAAAAAAATGGGACCCACCTGGAAGCATATACTTACAAACAAAAAAAGAATTTTACGAATCGGCTCATCAATGACGGAGTTCTGAGGTAATGAGGTATGTTTGTTAAAACATTAAAAAAAAAAAAATACAACCGAATTGAGAACCTCCTCCTTTTTCTTGAAGTCGTTTAAAAAGAGGAAAAATATAGTTGCGCTATTAAGACTGCGCACAGGACACATTCCAACAAACAAGTTTAATAGTTCCTGATGAAACTATCTAGTACCCCAAACTGCCTAGACTGTAACATACTTAGTAGAAGATGTGCAACACGTGCTAACGGAATGTGTCCGGAGCGCGGCCCGGCGACTCGGTCCAATTCTGGTGCTGTAGGTACATGTAACAGTGCCCTGGCTTCACCGACATCTGACGACGCCAGGGAGCTACTGAGCATTTATCTTGACTCGATTCGGACCAGTAGTTCGTAAATTTGTACTTACTGTATACCTAGTCGGTCCCAAAGTTCTGTCACTGGCATATTATTTTTAAATTTAGAAGATGATTTTAAGAAAATTTTATTGCATTCCATTTTTGAATGTTTGACAATTATTTTAAATCAAAAAACAGTCATTCGTTGCAATTTCTCACGATGGAGTGGACATTGAAAGAAAACCGAATAGCTGTTTTAGCATTGCACCGCTGTGGGCACTCGCCAAGTACCATTTTCAAGTTGCTCAAAAATTTAAAAATAACGCTTAGGTTTGTGTACCGTACTATTGATAGGTACAATGAAGTCTCCAGTATTGAGGACAAGAAAAGAATTGGCCGGCCTCGCTCCGTACGAACACCAGCAGTGATCAAAGCGATCAAGGCGCGCATAGCAAGAAATCCTGTCCGAAAACAGAAATTGATGGCTTTGCAGATGGGTGTCAGTAGAAAAACCGTCAAAAAGGTTTTAAACGAAGATCTTAGTCTACGAGCATACAAAAAAAAGCGTGGGCACTTACTTAATGCCCGTCTAAAAACAATAAGGCTTAAAAGATCCCGGAAGTTGTTAAAGCGGTACGCGAAAAATCGACACCGTGATATCCTCTTTACAGACGAAAAGATTTTCGATATTGAAGAGAAGTACAATAAACAGAATGATAGAGTGTATGCTAGGAGCTCTGAAGAAGCAGGAAAAAGAGTTCCGCGGGTGCAACATGGGCATCATCCATCATCAGTGATGGTCTGGTTGGGTGTATCTTATTACGGGCCAACTGAGGTTCATTTTTGCGAAAAAGGTGTCAAAATCAGTGCGAAAGTATACCAAGAAACAGTTTTGGATAAGGTTGTCAAAGATCTGCCCAACACGCTATTTTCGGGACATAATTTTGTGTTCCAGCAGGATTCTGCGCCAGCACACAAAGCCAAGACCACTCAAGCCTGGTTTGACCGTCAAAAAATCGACTTTATAAGACACGAAGATTGGCCTTCCTCTAGTCCGGACCTTAATCCTTTGGACTATAAAATTTGGCAGGTCTTAGAGGGGAAGGTCTGTGCTAAACCACATAAAAATTTGGAGAGCCTAAAGTCATCTTTAAGAAAAGCAGTCACTGAGATAGATATGAAAATGGTGCGTGCTGCGATAGACGACTGGCCGCACCGATTAAGGGCCTGTATTAAAAACAAAGGAGGTCATTTTGAATAATTTTGAGTAATTTTAATTCTTTATTAAATGTACTTTAAATCAGTATATAATTTATTAAAAATTGATTGCTACTTTTGTTTTTATCATTATTTTCATTTGTGACAGAACTTTGGGACCGACTACGTAAGCCTATTTTACGGGGGTGGCATAGAATTAATGCTAAAACCCCCAGGTAAAATAAAGAGAAAAAAAAATAAAAAAAAAATTATGACACGCGAAATAAGTCGCCGAAAAAACAACGGTGCCCCCAATACAATGAACAAATCTATCGTCGGTGAGATTGCCAAATCCGTTATGTGCACGGTTTTAATTAAGAGATTACTATATGTGTAATTACTAGAGCATTATTTTCTTTGACGTAAATTATATAGGTACATTACGGATTGGGCAATCTTACCGACGCTATGTTTTCTAAAAGGCAATATACAACGCGCAATCCTCACACGTGAGAATAATGTTAGTAAAATGGGAAGATAAATATTTATGCAATGCAATTGCACAAATGTAAATTAGTTGTGAGTGAATGGCTGAAAACACTAAATTACCTACAATGACATTGAGTCACTACTGTGTAGATAAACTCTTAATGTAAACACACACAGACGCACACGCGAAATAATATAAAATTAAAATTAAGCAATATATTTCATATTTTATATTCATAGCAACTTGCCGATAGAAGAGCGGGACTACCAGACATAAGTATATCTTTACTTACTAGGTAGCCCTAATGGACCTTTATATTATAACAGAACTAGGGTATGCTCCCGGGAAATGTGAGCCTTTTACTTAGTCCCGGGACTGTCTATGTAATTACCGTTACTTTCGGGACTTTTGGGATTTCGTTATTAATCATCATCATCATAATCAGCCGAAAGACGTCCACTACTGGACATAGGCCTTCCCCAAAGAGTGCCAGCGGATCCAGCGGACTCTCGCGACCTTTACCAGGTAATCAGTCCACCTTGTGGGAGGTCTACCCACGCTGCGTGTTCCTGTCCATGGTCGCCACTCAAGAACCTTTCACGCCTTGCTCACAAACCACGCCGCACTATTCTTACTTAAAAAAGTGCACACATCCCATGCACTTCGCTGGTTAGATTAATTTAATCGTTATCGGTTTTTTAATACATTCTCCATAAAAAGCTTCAAGTGTCCCGAAAGTTTACTTTTGGATACTTTTGGGACTTTGGGAAGTTTGGGACCGAGACTGGGTCAGTCCCGACTGACCACGTCTCGGTCCCAAAATCTTCGGGACTTCAATAAGTATCGGGACTGCAAACCCTAAGCAGAACATAACATATGAAGTAAACATTTTTCATTTTCAATCCAGGCTAGTCTATTTGTAGGTCAATCTTGGTCAATTCAGCCGTTTTTGCATATTTATTTTATTATTTATATCTACTACTACTACTTACGCTTCAACATAAAGAAACAAAATCGTCTGTATCCGGTCCGGTTATAAACGTAAACTACTTAACTAAGTACCGTTGTAGAATTAACGGAATTAAATATTTATTAGCCATATTCATCAGTCGGCTGATACCCGGTGATTAATATAAATAAAGTATGTTTTGCATAATATATTAGGTAAGTAAGGTAAATGTACCTACATATTTCGGCATGATTACTAACTATATTAATAATCAAATTATTTTATTTGAGCTTTAAAACAGAAAATCGCTAAATGAGGTTGATATTCCTGCGTTAGAAACAAAAACCTGATCGTAGTGATCATGTTGCAGGAATCAACCTCCAGCTCTCCGGTGACGGCAAAAAGCCCTCTCGTGAAGATATTTTTACAAGTCGAACCGTTCTTTATCTGACCAAATAATTTACATTTACCTTACGCTATGCAAATCACAAATATTTGAATGGGCATATGTAAATCTGATCATACCTGTGCCGGAGTCACTGTTAATGGTTTTCCGGTAAACACTCAAACGGGGTTTCCCAAAATACTAGCAGAGTAGGTATATTTCTGCGAACAAATGCTATCGTCAAATGTGCTCTGTCTGACGCAGTTCAATTTTAGGTAAACCACACCTGCTCCGACTAGGTACTTACTACATACGTCATTTTTAATTCAGGTTTTTCAAGGCGGTCTTCACATTGCCGCCAGAAGACGGAGATGCGGTACGGTGTTTGGTACCGTGCGGAATTTATATACGAACAGAGGTACGGGTTCAAATTTCAATGCTCAGGCGAAAATAGCGCAAGATTTAGAACGATTATTTAGAGTTATCTCCACTGCGGTGCACGGCTATCATAGGACGGCCCGCGAGCTGTGTCGCGGCGAGATAGACTTTCCGTCTCTTTCTAATTGGAAGGCTTAGTAAGAGACGGATAGTCTATGTCGCCGCGACACAGCTCGCGGGCCGTCCTGTGATCGTCGTGTTGTTGTGCCCGTCACGCTAACAACGAATATATATTATGTCGAGTCGACGCCAGATACGGTAGGTATCAGAGGCGGAGCGCCCATGCAATACGATTCCCACCGGCGTGCCTAAAATTTATTTTGTTCCGGTTGCCCAGTTGTGATAACAGTGCAGGCAAAGCGATGAAAAGTCATACTATGGAGAAGTAAAACAATTTAAAATAAATATTCAATTACTTTAATCATGCTTCCATAGCTTGTGCTTGGTTTGCAGCTTTCTTGGCCAGCTTCTTTTTCATAAGCCTCTGCTTCTTTTCTTCCGGAGTCTTCTTCAATCCCTTCATCTTGCGAGTCTGCAGTCTGTTGATGTCCTGCTTGCCCATGTGAATGCGACCCAGTTTTGAGCCAAATGCGTCCCTGGAAATATTCTTCTTTGTGAGAGTTCTTGCTTCTCTGGGAACTCTGCATGCTTCTTTGTATAGGTCATCAGCTGCGAGTTTAGTTCTTCTCAGCTTGAAGTCAATTGAAGGCCCTGAAAACCAATACAAACATTTGTTTAGCCTACATCCTACTCACATCTAAAAGATAAGACTGGAAGTGTAGAAATTTGAGCGTAACGAGGGATTCAAGTGTTTAGGGCCAAGATGGTAATAATTTTGTTACCGACTGACACTACTGCTTTTCACACCCTCTTTCAAGGAAAAGGTGTACTGCGACCCTACGCCCGCGAGCCGAGCGAGCGAAGCGAGCACGCCGCGGTAGCGGCCGGCGAAGTGCCAGAACCGATTTTTAGGGTTCCGTAGTCAACAAGGAACCATTATAGTTTCGCCATGTCCGTCCGTCTGAAGAAAATGTTGAGTGCCATGACATCAAAAGAGGTTGATAATACCATACCTACCTATCTATCTTTTAGCAGTTACCTACGAGGAATATAAATTACTTTCTCGTAATCATTAGGAAGTTTTCCTAGGTTGTAACTCGGTTACGTGAAAGGAAAAAAATATATCACTTGGATACCAGTATCCTATGACGATCATTTTTTCTTCTTAGGTAACTGGTTACAAAACTCCGGTTACATACGCGGCCGAAGGGCACATAGAGTAGTTTGTACATGTAAATTAAAAGATTTAATCTCAAATTAACCACATTTCTCTGCCTGAAATTAGTATTATACCTTGAGTGTTTATAACTTCTGAGACAACTTAAAACTACAATAATTTTAATTCAACTGTCTGCCTGAAAGAGGGTGAAGACCTAATACACAGATTAGGGCCTTTGTAACATTACTTTTACTATTATTGTTTTATGAAAAAGACCGACCTATTTCCTCCAGCTCAATCCTGGGGGTACGCTGGCCACTCTTCTTGAGCAATATCCGGTAGGAGCGCAAGTAGATGACGCCATCATCAGTGGCTGTGAAGCTGATGGTGTGTTCCAGCCCCTGCAGCCTTATGGAATCAACCTATAAATAATAAATAGAAACATACATACCTAAATACAGCTTTTTTTATCTATTTTTTTATTTATGATTAGAATATTAGAAACCACAAGTGAGAATGAGAACTTGGTAGTTTAACAATGTGGTATTTATGGTATAACTAGTTTGAAACAATACAAAATGTTGTATGACACCTTGTACAATGCAGATAACCCCAGGTTCAAAAAGATGCTGTTTTTCATTTTAAAAAAAGTATAATTTTACTTTCTGAACTTTACACCCAACAGCCAAGATAAAATAATGTATGTATTATGTTGAAAACCCAATAAACACTTTTTTTTCATATTAGCCGTGTCCACACCGGCCGAGCGGCTCGCCCGAACGGCTCGCCCGAGCCATCAAAAACGCTCGCCCGAGCCGTCAAAAGGGTCGGCCGCAAGCGCTCGGTCGGTGTGGACGGGTGTTCGGGCAAACGCGCGCGGCTCGGGCGAATTTACCTACCGATAGTTGAGCTCACGATCACGATGAAGCCGCACGTGCGCACAGCTGTCGCTGCGACAACGTTATTTTGCTTTTGCTTGTTCGAATTCAAAATCGGAAGAAATGTATTTAAAAAAAAGCCGCAAAATGTGGATGCGCAAAATTTTTGAGAACGGAAAAGAGGCCGGGATAAAATTATTTGATCAATTGTGTTATGATCAGAGCGAAGACGCCTGCCTATTGAAATTCCTATTAGGTAGGTACTACTGAATCTACCAATCCTTCCAGCTGACAAACAAACCCATGCGTGTCGAACTCAGTTACGCAATTCCCAAATCCGCCTCAACTCGTCTCACTACCAAGTTACCAACCGCCAGTAGGTATAACTTGATCCCTAATTTCCCAATATCAATATGTAATGTAGGTATCCAGGGGTTAAGCTAGTTTTGACCTTTTCCAACGCAGCGACTTCGAATGAACTTTAATAAGTTACCTTGATAAAAAAAAAGACCGGGTTGCACTCCGGATTTTAATTTTGCAAAAAAAAATCCCTTCCTCCCCCCTCTCTCCCCCTGCGTGCCAATATATCTAATAACAACCTTATTAGTAGTACGCTATAGTTCAACCTAACTCATCAAAATTGATGAAGGAGACGAAAAAATAAAAATACCAATTTGTTTTTGCCATTGCCAAATATTTTTCAAAGCTTTATCTCTTTAGGAATAACGTCCAAATTCGAACTATTCGAATTTGCTCAATAGCAAAACGGTAAAGGACGCGTGGACAAAATTACTTTATTTGCAGAATATGCAATTGCAAAAAGTGTTTAACGGCTTTATATTCTTACGAATAGCGTTCAGTTTTGAATGAAGTCGAATCAGCTAACAGCAAATATAAAAGTGTGATAAAACAAAATGGAATTTGCATTTACGAAAAATGTGTTACGACCTTATAGTGTTAACAATAAAGTACAAATTAGAATAATAATACGTAGGGCAAAAATCGCCCTCGCCTTCTGTCGTTCGGCCGAAAAAAACCACCGTCCACATAGGCTGAGCCGCTCGCGGCTCGGGCAAACCGTTCGGGCAAGCATTCGGGGCTCGCCCGAACGGCTCGGGCGAGCCATCGTTTGCCCGAATCACGTCCACACAGGGCGAACACGTTTGGGCGTTCGGGCGAGCCGCTCGTTCGGTGTAGACACAGCTAATGATGAACCTATTCTTGTAAGGGTTACCTAAGTATGTCAGGAGAAATCATCATCCTGTTAGCATTATTCCCGATAGTGCCAGGCCAGGAGAAATAAAACATAAAAAGCATGAAAATGTGACCCTTTAAAATGATGTCCCAAGAAATTAAACAAGTTTGCCCTTTTGAATACCTTCTCTCTGTGGAAGAAGTCTGTTAACAAAGACTTCAATCTTTTGAGCTCATTATTGAGTTCCCAAGCTGGCCCATTGAACACCAGGCACGGCTTGAGACCCGCCAGTACTTTAATGTTTTGGAACTCGGACATTGCTTTAAAGTTTTCGGCTCCTAGCTCTATCATGTCCAATATTCCATAATCAAATGTCCTGCCAAGGATGATGTTGTGAGGCCGCTTTTTGCTGTGTGAGCCAACACCAAACAATGATGCCTCTTTCTTATAGCACATTCTGTAAGGAGATACATATTTCACTTTAGTAATGCTTTTTTGCTGTGCATACTACAAACATGTTAAATGAAGTAAACTGTGTCACAAATTTAGGAGTTGAAATTGTGAAGTATGTTTTCGTACTCCACTTTAACCACTAATAAATACGACCGACTGACAGGCCTTGTGCGCAACACGAACTGTAGACCCAGAGGTGATGCAATTTAAGAGTAGCTGAATAGTGAAAACACTCCTTTAGTACAATACCTATGCCAAGTATGAGATCAGTGCGTTTATTTCATATCTAGGAAATTAATAAATCGCTTCACTTACTTTTCAATGTAAGTGGCGTCTTCGAAAGGAACGAAATCATTCTTGCGCCGCATATACGCACCATCTGGTTTTTTCAAGTCATATATATCCTTCAACAGCTGTTTAGTACGTTCGGAAGGATTCCTTCCCTGAAGAAAAATACACTGTTTGGGGCCTTCAGTGGGTTTCGGCTCCTTTGAATGCAGAACCTTTTTTCCTTTTCGGGTAGTAGGTTTTCTGAAATATTACAAACACAAAATAAAATACTATTGAAATCAATCAGTAAGTGAACTAAAATAAAGTTACTCACTTTATTCTTTGCATAACAGCCATGGTTTTAATAAATTACTTTCGTTTTAACCACCACAAATAAACACGTGGGAACGTAGAAGGAATGACATTGACATTGACATGAGCATTCTTGACAATCTTTTAAATCTTTTAGTCACATATTGAATACGCTCAGAAAGCACAAAATAATACAAAAATTGTTACAACACTTCATCATATCAGCCGAAAGACATCCACTGCTGGACATAGGCCTCCCCCAAAGTGTACCAAAGTGACCGGTCGTGCGCCACCTGCATCCAGCGGACTCCCGCTACCTTTACCAGGTCATCAATTCACCTTGTGGGGGCCTACCCACGCCGCGCCTTCTGGTACATGGTCGCCACTCGAGAACCTTTTCGCCCCAATGGCCATCGGTTCTACGTGCTATGTGCCCCACCCACTGCCACTTAAGTTTAGCGATTCGGAGGACTATATCGGTTACCTTGGGGTATGTAAACATGATTGAAATCATGAAAAATAGATCTAGCTCATGACTAGACCAAGAGGAAAATATTATAATTTATTTGTTACGCTTTGCAAAACAACAATAATGCAGACTTCGTAATTTCATAGCTAGTGGGTGGTTTCTGAACGAGCCTATACTATAATGCTACATTTACACGCTTGCGGTGGCTTGGCAAGCGTCCGCAAGCTTCAAGCCTTCACTTCACAAACGCTTGGATGGCATTTACACGCTTGCGAGTGCATTAGTGTGGTCCGAATAGGCAAGCATGGCAGACGTGGAAGTTGTGTCGGCTATTGCGTTCGGCTCGCTTTGGTATGCCTCGAGAAAGGCCAAGGTTTGGTCGTTTGACCATACAGTACTCATGGTCGATACGCGGTTACATAAAGGCCATATAAATAAGGCGACCGACCGTCGCGAGTGACACTAAACACGCGCCAACGTGTAAATACGTCGCAAGCGCTTGCCCAAGCTTCCTATGATCTTTGTTCAAAAACCGACACTAGTCCGGATCGGGCCAAGCTCACGCAAGCCAAGCCGAACACCCCCGTTTACACGCTTGCGCTTGTCGAGGCTTGCCAAGCTACCGCAAGCGTGTAAATGCAGCAGTAAGGTAGAGCGTCCCTTAAGCGGTACGTAGCCGCTTATGCCGTCCGCCGCATTCGGACGTCTGGCGTAGGCTAGGGCTAGTATATTTTGCTTTTTTATTATGGCAACAAATACAACCTAACCTATGTATGAACCTATCTATAATAATAAATGATATGATAATAATATAATAATAAAAATACTGAAAGAAATTTGAAAGCAGTACCTAATTTTTTACTTGAAAATTAGTTTCTTAGTTATGTATTTTGGCATGATATAAGATAACGTTAAATTAGGTAATCATCAAGAAATCCAGTTGTAAAATCAGTGCATATAATATTAAATTGAATACCCGTAAGCCGTGTAACAGTAAACAAACATGGGAGATAATTTTCAAAATAAAACAATGGCTTCGGTTATGATGGACTATGATTTTAAAATAAAGACACAGAACGACCGGTCGAAAGTGGAAGACCTATTTGACTTCGAAGGCTGTAAAGTCGGCCGGGGGACCTACGGGCACGTCTACAAGGCGAGGAGGAAAGACGGCTCCGATACGAAGGACTATGCGTTGAAACAAATAGAAGGGACTGGGCTCTCGATGTCCGCTTGTAGAGAGATAGCGGTTTGTATAGCGTTTAGTATTAGACCCGGTTTTATGTCTGTAGCCCTCACTGAAAGCCAGCTCCTTGATTTGTCGTGGTAATATTCCTTTCCAAGATTTGGGGCTTCGCAATCATAATATGGATGTCATTATCATCATATATAGCCGAAAGACGTCCACTGCTAGACATAGGCTAGACTGGCAAAGAGTGCCAAATATGGTTATGAATTATAAAAAAAACCGCACAAGTGGAGAGTTCCCTGGAGAGTGTCGACATATAGGTTTTTTGCGGCGTAAACGGCCGTAGTTTTTTTTTTACGTTAACTTGGAAGTTTGATATTTTCACAGCTTCAAGGGACTGTAGACCTGAGTATATGGTTTTAATTTCGACTCGATAACTCCACACGTTCCCGAGATAAAGGGGCTTGACAGACAGAAATAGGGCCAACAAAGTGACCCTATAATGGTTCAGTTTTTTTTCTTTTGAGTTACGGAAACCTATAAATTATGAACTATGAAGTAAGGTTTCATAATTTATATATTTTTGTATAAAAACAGTACAGTTATGAATATATATGTAGATGTATTGTCATAATGTCTCTTATTTATTTTTTCAACTGGTTCGGTGTGTTTGCAATTTTATATAACTGTGTTAATAGTTAATTCATCAATATCATGTTTTTTCTTGACACATACTTACCCAATTGTGAGTTCTCCTGTGTACTACTTCATATGTATAATTTTACGCTTTATTCTATTGTTAGATAACTTCTGAACCTGTTCTTTCTTGAAGATAATAATAGATTAGGCCACTAATTAACACATCAAACTCTTATACTTTAGACACAATGACATCCTGAGTAAAAGTTTTATTTCTTTACAGCTACTCCGAGAGCTGAAGCATTCAAATGTGATAAACCTTATACGGGTGTTCCTGTCTCACACTGATCGGAAAGTTTGGCTGCTCTTTGACTATGCGGAACATGATCTGTGGCACATCATCAAGTTCCACCGCGCTGCCAAGGCTAATAAGAAGTCTGTCATGGTACCAAAGGGCATGGTCAAAAGCCTGCTTTATCAGATTTTGGATGGGATACATTATTTACATTCCAATTGGGTTCTGCATAGGGACTTGGTAAGAGTATTTCAGCATATATATGTGTTGTCAAGTTTATTTCATCTTACACACATTACATAGTAAGTTGTGTAATATGCGGGCAAAGCCGCTTGGGCACATAGTTTATTATACCGGTTTACTTACAGAAACCAGCCAATATTTTAGTGATGGGTGAGGGCCCCGAGCGAGGCCGGGTGAAGATTGCAGACATGGGGTTTGCCCGGCTGTTCAACGCACCACTGAAGCCCCTTGCGGACTTGGATCCAGTGGTGGTCACCTTTTGGTACAGAGCTCCAGAGTTGCTGCTGGGGGCACGGCATTATACTAAAGCAATTGGTAAATAGGAGCAAAATTATTATGAGTTAAGAGTTATGTTTTTAGATTCCATGGACTGAAATTATAGCTTACCTTTCAATATATTGATTTACACCTTTACGATTTCTTCACACATTAGCTTTACAGTCGAGTTCGAAAAGATATACACGCAAAAGTGATCAAAAGTATGTGAACACGACTTCAAGCTTAAGGGCATAAGGTTGCATAGATAATTTTAAACCTTTGGGAACATACATATATTGTAGATATATTCTTCAAGAGTGAGTGAAGCAAACGAAGTTCTCCATTTCAGCTTAGGCCACAATTCTTTCGTATGACCGGTTGTCCCGCTGTTCTCCTCTACAGGTCGCATTTCTCAACCGATTCTCATGAAATTTTGTGAGCAGGTTCAATTTTTTTAAATTTATTTATTTACCTCTTTGCTTAGTCTACGCGTGACCAAGGATGTTGCAACACATCCGAAACCTTAAAGTGTTAAATGAATGAATTAGATTTTAACCCCCTTATTCATAAAACTTAAAATGCCTCTGCTAAATAAAATGTGCTTGGTCCCTTTCTTGCGAACACAAATATCAAAGTGACAGATAAGGACAAACGAATTTTAACGCCATTTTAGTTAAAACAGGCTTGTAGGACGTTTATGAATACGGCCGTAAGTGATTAAGTCTCGTTTAGTAAAGCATACCTTTCAGTATTAAGGTGCGTGCGAATTTGAGCAGCCTCGGGTTGAGGCATGCATGGCCCACCTATTTCCATTTCATATTTAACCGTGTTTTCTTTTCTTTTTCCCAGATATCTGGGCCATTGGATGCATCTTCGCCGAGTTGCTCACCTCAGAGCCGATATTCCACTGCCGGCAGGAAGACATAAAGACCAGCAACCCATACCATCATGATCAGCTAGACAGGATATTCAATGTAATGGGCTTCCCGCTGGAGAAGGATTGGGAGGATATACGGAAAATGCCCGAGCATGCCACTCTAGTCAAAGATTTTAAAAGATCTAAGTAAGTAGTTTTAACGATTTAATAACGCTCAAATTAAAAGTTCATGTATACACTATTTATGTGTGTGTATACATGAACTTATATAAAAAAAATCGTTGATTGACCTGGTAAAGGTCGCGGGAGTCCGCTGGGCTCAGGACCGGTCATTGTGGCATTATTTGGGAGAGTCCAATGTCCACTAGTGGGGTCTCTACAATACAATAAGGTACTCTTTATTGCACACCTCAAAAATTAGAACAGTACATAACATAAAGATTACATTAGAGGTAGACAATAGGCGGTCTAATCGCTAAAGAGCGATCTCTTCCAGATAACCTCTACAATTATTATTTTGAAATCTCACACACTCTTGAACAACAATTATTATTTTCCAGTTATCAAAATTGTTCACTAGGAAAGTATATGGACAGGCACAAGATCAAGCCAGATAGCAAGGCGTTTAGTCTATTGCAAAGGCTCCTTTTGATGGATCCGAATAGAAGAATAACATCGGAGCAGGCTATGCAGGACCCATATTTCTCCGAGGATCCCTTGCCCACTCAGGTAATGCCATTCAGACTAAAGGCGGGTGCACCAACTTACGATTACAGTACAGACCGATCAACGTTAATATGACACCGGCACCAGCTGTCATCCCATAGAAACTTGTCAAACTTTCCATACATTCAGATTTAACCCATCCTTAAACGCCTTAATAGTCCGCAGTAAGCTCGATTCTCCATACAAACGTAGTTACGCTCTCATTTTAAAACTACGTGTTGGATTGCAACGAAACTGCATATACAATGACATGAGGTACATCTATGTCAGACAGAAAGACAGACAGACACGCTTTCGCATCCATACTAATATTATAAATGCGAAAGTGTGTCTGTCTGTCTGTTACCTCTTCACGCTTAAACCGCTGAACCGATTGAGATGAAATTTGGTATGGAGATAGTTTGAATCCCGGGAAGGACATAGGATAGTTTTTATCCCGGAAATCATCCCCTGAGGGGGTGAAATGGGGGATGAAAGTTTGTATCGAGCTACGATATAAACGAGTTTCACGCGGACGGAGTCGCGGGCAGAAGCTAGTATTATAAATGCGAAAGTGTGTCTGTCTGTCTGTCTATCTGTTTGTTACCTCTTCACGCTTAAACCGCTGAACCGATTGGGATGAAATTTGGTATGGAGATAGTTTGAATCCCCGGGAAGGACATAGGATAGTTTTTATCCCGGAAATCATCCCCTGAAAGTTTGCATCGAGCTACGATATAAACGAGTTCCACGCGGACGTAGTCGCGGGCAGAAGCTAGTTTATAATATTAGTATGGATATGAGGAACTGACAACTTTACTCACCAGCAGGAACTACATGCAAGTTAAGTAGTGTTACTTGGATGCGATCTACAAGCTCTGGAATACTTCCTCACCACTTGGAACACAGCTTACACAACGATTGGAATAGTTGACTGTGGTCTTCTATTCTGTAAGGTGGAGGCACATTGCTCTTCACCGGAAGGGTTCTTCCGATTTCGAACAAAGTGATGTACTCTGCTGTGTCCGGGTTTTTATGCAACGTGTTAAGTGCTAAGGATACATCCCGTATCGTTCTTTTTAACACTAGCTTCTGCCCGCGACTCCGTCCGCGTGGAACTCGTTTATATCGTAGCTCGATACAAACTTTTCACCCCCTCAGGGGATGATTTCCGGGATAAAAACTATCCTATGTCCTTCCCTAGGATTCAAACTATATCCATACCAAATTTCATCTCAATCGGTTCAGCGGTTTAAGCGTGAAGAGGACAGACAGACAGACACACTTTCGCATTTATAATATTAGTATGGATTAGTGGCGTCACGTTATCTGTATAAATTAATGTTTAAACCGGCGTCATCTATATTTCAGGACGTATTTGCTGGGTGTCCCATTCCCTATCCGAAGAGAGAGTTCTTGACAGACGACGACCAGGATGACAAGGGCGAATCTAAAGCGAGACAAAATCAGCAGCAGCAGCAACAAAACAATGTAAGTCAGTACTTATGAAAAATTAATCTACTTTAGTTTTCTACAATTTTTTCTCCTATGTATTGTAGACCTATTGTATGTCTGTCTTGACGCTTTCAGTGGCCTGTTCCACGAAGCTACTGGTTACAAAACGGGTGTAGTCTCAAAATGTATTATTACTCCAAAAGAAAGATGGCAAAAAAATAAGCCGTGAAAAAAATCCCATTCAGATATCTCAAAGAATTACGAAGCTACAACCGTTTTAATATTGCATAAACAATCGTTTCATATGAACCCTTAACTTTGAATACCTACTTATAACTTTTTGATTATTTAATCCCCTGTTTTACTTTTTTTCTCCATTTAAGAATATCTTTAATCCTTTTTCGGAAATAATCATCTTTATTGGTTATTTTATTTGGTATCTACACCCCTATTTTACAAGTCTAACTAAACAGACAACATGGAGGCGCTTGACCGACAAAGATGGGCCATTTGACATATGTTGCTGTATCGTCGTCAAACGGGCCACTCGGTGTAATAACGCACGCAGAGACGCATTATCTTTTAGAATGGAAGCTGAATATTACTAATTCAATCCAATAAATAACTATAACTCGGCCCCCACTTGCTAAGTAAAACTTTCGAAGACAGGGTAGGACTTTTCCATCAAAGCCGACTGATGTTTACAAATGGTCTAAGTTAATCTACGAAGCCCCGTGACACTTGTTTGAAAAAGCGAACGCTTCAACATGAACGCTCTTATACAATGACATACGGTTGAATTATTGCTCGACTTTCATAAATGAGGCCTAAAAGTCGGTTTTGGATACCACTTATTCATATAATGCGTACGTTATTATTGCAGACACAACAGAATCAAGTGCAAGGCAATAACCACGACCACGGTGCCAGCGGCGCCAAGAGAATGAGAATGCCAGGTAATTTATACTAAACCATGAATAGCCAATACCGGATAAGTCGAAAGTTACTCAGGGGCTTCCACGACCGGTTTCAAAGTCTAGTCGTGCGTCTCACCGATTCTCGTATTGTGGGGCTAGCGCGACCGACGCTGCGACGTGAAACGAGAAAATCTACCCTCTTATTTCAATTAGTACAGTGCGAGTGAGACAGGATTCGCTCATTAGAAAGAGGAAGTTAGATTGACTCGAATTGATCGTCGAATCGTACCGCGGCGTCAAAAAGGATACCTTCGCGGCTCACCAAATATGGGCTGAGGTGCAGTTGGTCTTGGACTAATTGAGTTTTAGAAAAAGTCACTAGAACGTCGCGTGGGTCGGTCCAGAATGCTAGCGCTACCACCATCGTGCTTGGTACTCCTATTGATGTATCCAATCGACAGTGTTCCCACTGTTGTGTTGCGGAAGTCATCAAGACGATCTGTGGATAGTGTAGGTCCATTACGTCTTAGCAGTCAGGTACAGCCAGCGAATGATACAATCATAGAAGTCTAAGTAGTGCCGCAAAATGGCCCCACAGAATGTGTGCCATTGCCATTATGCGGGGTTGGGGGCGGGGTGTCAAACGGATGCCAGGCAGCCGTTTAGTTAGAACATGCGCATACCGGGTTAGGCACGTGTTTGGGTAGAAATTTGTAAGGAGCTCGCGTTCTATCGTTTTCTCGTTCGCTGGATACAGCGCATTTGAGCAAGGGCGAGAATTGAAGTTGAGAAGAAGTTGGCAATTGATTAATATCGTTACAAAACTGACTTTTAACGTCAAAGCACTATGTAACCATTTATGTGGTCCAAAATGGGATCTTTAGTCAGAACCTATTCCAATACTAATAATAGGTGTGCTTTGACGCATATCTTCTTGCCAAATAGCCCTGCTCAATTTAATATTTCACTCCCCCATGAACCTAAATCTACTTAGGTCTGCTAGTAGGTGGTAGTATTTGCTCACCAATAAAAGAAAATCCTAACCCACTAAGTGAACATAAAACAGTGAAAATGGCATTGATTTTTACTCTGATTATTCAAGCATCATTTCACCTCGTTTGTTCTAGGGCCGAATCAAGGCAACAACACTGGCGGTGGCGGTCAGCAAGAGTTCCACCAGCAACAACAGATGATGTTCAGTCAACAGCAGCAAGGGGGCGGCAACCAGCAGCAGGGGAACTTCCAGCAGAGATTCTAGAACATTCCGTTGGAGTAGCCAATGTTTCCATGGAGGGCTGCTACATCAAGTGCAGGGTTTGGAAATACTCGCGCTCGAGAGCAGTTGAAGCTTTCAGACAGGTCTCCTTTTTCTGTTACATTAGCTCATCAGCTTTTTTTATATCTCCTTGGTCACTGTGCGATTTCACAGGTCCCTCAAGTCTTTAGTGACAATAAACCCAAGCAAAAAGGAAAGGATTTGATTTTAGCAGTCTTATGTATGTATTAATGTATGTTCCACCGTAACGTCTGAGCTACTGAACTGGGTGACTAAGGCACTGGTCCCACCGCCGGCTAGTAAGCTAGAAAAGTTGGGCGAGTAGCATTACATTGCGGATCTGTAAAGATCGATTGATCACACTGTGCCTGGTCAGCACGCAATGAACCGTTACTCGCCCAACTTTTCTAGCTTACTAGCCGGCGGTGGGACCAGTGTCATAGGCTTCTTTTGTCCGGAAAATAATAATTTAAGATTACTTTCTAAGCATGTTAGAAGCAAGAAACCACGCTAGAATATCAGTCGCTATTGTGTTGTGTATTCGGGACAGAGGAACTATAAAAAGTCGACCAATTCATTGCAGTAGGAGAAAGTAACGTTTATTAATGTTTGGAAGCCTGCTTTAGTGGCGACAGACAAGCAGTATTGACTGGCAGGGTCAGGGATGCTGATAAACAAAAATATGTCAATCCGCGAAACAAGCTATAATTTTGAGGATGGGCATATTATTGGTTATCAGCAAAATTTATGAGATAAATTGTTTCCATGTATATTTTTCGAGCCAAGACTGACACAATGTTGATGATGTTCTTAGATTATTCGCATGTCCTCAGTGCCGGTTGCTCTAAAGACTATACTTAAGTATACCTACATAGATTGTATTAAGTGGAAGTCGAAAATATATAGCATTTTAACGAAGCATCATCCATGCCGCGCCACCCATCCTGGTTAAACTGTCAAAATCACGGCACGAAAGATGGTTTGTATTAGCAGTCTGTTTTTTTAAGCGCTCTACGTCTCAGCATAGGATCGGGTCTATGTCTATTGTCTATGCTCCGTGATATGCCTATGTCGGATGCAAGAGTAGGACGTACTGTCTCCGACAGAATCGTAGACGATTTTGTCGGAGGCGGTTCATTCGACAATCCACAGAGCAAAGGCAATGCCCTTGATCTGCACGATCCTTGCCGATAACGTCAGTAGAGCGCTTCACAGTAAGCGATATTTCATGAATATCATGGCGTGAAATTTTAATCCATGTGTCCATTTCATTGAATTGCTATGTAATATTGTAAAAAAATATCCGTCTTAATAAAATCAGTAAACATTTCTAGTACAGACTGAATTAATTAATTGTAAATATTGTAAAATGTGACATGAATAAACAATAAAATATTATTTTAATACTGTAGGAAAATTAGGTGTTTCATTCAAAGTAATCCTTATAATTTTTAAGTTTTAATTTACATACTAAACACGAAAACATTTTAATAATATTAAAAATGGACGGATTCATAACATTTGGCAAACACTTGCAATATCTTTCATATCAAATGCTAATATAAACTATACATTTATTGTTCTATGACCTACCAGAACTCAGTTGTTCGTAACGCTATAAAAATAGGGCTTATCGCGTAAGGAATGTGTTTTATTTATTCTGTGTTGGACGTGTTGCAAGATCCATCGTTTCGGGATTTATATGCAAGTACGTGCCGTTTTATTTATGCGTAGACATAGTGAAATATAGTGTGGTCAGTCAACCGTGTCAATATTAATGTAAAGACTAGATTACGAGAACCTTCAAAATATGTGCAATAAGTAGCAATGAAAACATAACTAGTTTTGACGGTTAAATTGATGATACCCAGCACGCCAACGAATGTTAGAATTTGTCGGCTCTCAACTAGTTTGACCGCTAGTTGCTGGCGTTTGTGACGTCCATGGACGGTTTCCTAATTTGTGATTTCAAAAGTAAGGGCTATGACCTCATGATATTCACTTTTTTAATATCCCGCCATTTTTATTGAACATGAATGGCTGACCTAATCTAAAGACTATTAGCTAGATGGGCTCTCTGCTCGCAGGCGCTTTCTTTTGCAATGCGGGAAAACCACAGCATCTACCAGTCATAAGTTCAAAACGTGAGAAATCGAAAATTTTGGGTAAGTATTCCGTGACAATGTTTACATACTTGACCCAATCTGTAGAACTAAGACAAGTACTTGCACAATGATTTTATGCGGGAATGCTGATGATTCAAGTGATTAGCTACACATACTTTTCTTCCAACAAACTCATTTAGCCTCTATTACTGTGATTCGCTCCACTAGGTTTATTGATACTTATACAACAATTAAATTAGCTTTCATAATTCAATACATTACTTAATGTGAATACGTACCTACTTTAGTAATACTTACAAGATTCTTAAAAACAATAAAAGGAAGCAATCTAATGGAATCTTTAGTACTTACAATTTCTAAGAAATAGAATAGGTACTACTGTTACAATTTTGCGCTGGATATAGTATTGTTCTCTTACTGTGGTTACCACTCCAGTCATATGTCTAGGCAGAGAGGGTACTCTCAAACACTTGATTTTTCATTGTAACCGTACTCTTATTGTCACTCCGTTGTACGATATCTTATCCTTAAGCTGATTTTCCACCGGAGGGGCGAGACGAGACGAGGCGAGGCATTGAATTTTGTATGGCACTTACTATTTCCACCGAGCGCGCGCGAGGAGAGAACTGTTAATTTGCCATACGAATTTCAATTCTCGCCTCGCCTCGTCTCGTCTCGCCCCTCCAGTGGAAAATCAGCTTTAGAAATTCCCCGTCCCGTTAACATAAAATTCCTTCTCACTTTGGTTTATTCCCCCTTTGTGTATGTCCTCAGTAAGTTTATTAAAATTAACAACTTGTTTCTATAGTAGGTATAGTTTCCCTAACAATAAAAATGTTTGTTGTGTGTTCTGTTCTGAGTGAACCTGGCAACCCCAAGTCACCGGTCAATTGCTTTTCCGTGACGTTGACGTTGGCGAAATAGGGTATTAAAAGTGAAGTACAGGTCTTTCAATGATTCTGGTCATGTAGAGTCTGCGTAGACCGACTGTATTGTTTCAGTGTTCACTGCAAGTTCAAATGTGGCACTAATTGAATGTTGCATTGCCTATCAGGGGTCAAATTTGAGCTCGCCGATGACTTTACGGTTACAATACCTATAAGTATATGAAACATTTTGTAGAGTAATTCGTACTTAAGAAACTAACGGTGAGAATTCAACAACGGAAGGACCACCTTGCACGATGGTGTATGTGGCTTTGTTCAAGTCTTCTTTTTTGAGCTTGTTCTTCGAGTCGATGGGCCTGATCCGGGTACGTAGTCTGCCGCATCTGCCGTCCATCACCTTTTCGTATACTGGAAATAAAAAAAACACTTCGTTAACAATATGCTTATTGCCATAAGATAATGTGTTGGGATCCATGTGTACGGTAGGGATTACCTAAGAAAAAATAAAGAAAAAGAAAATGCTGGCTTGACTTGACGTATAGTCAAGTTAAAAAAATATGGATGCATACAATTTAATCAAAAATATGTTCCATGGCTCTTATGTGTGCGACTTAAGGTTAAGGTACCTACATATTTATAAGAGGATTAATTCGATATATATTTTTAACTTGACTGTACAATAAATGCTCAAATGGTCACACAACAGAGGGTGCCAAAGATAGTGCGCAATGAGAGAATGTTGAGAAGCGGAAGCGATATATTATATCTCACTGAGGAAGCTACTGATATGCTCAAAGATTAGAGAAACTGTTATCCTAATGTTTACCTAATCATAATCAAGTTCTATGGAACTTGAGATTAAGTATAACCACGAAAATTTAGTCAATGTTCGGATATCTCCGTCTACATCGCATTTATAATAGCGTCAGAGATGGAAATATCCGAACTTAGAATTTAGATTTTAGTGGTCGCCGGTGATGATATGATAGTTTGACATACGAAATGACATTTCAAACACGAGCATTTTGAGGATTTATACATAATCAAAATGTACCAACCGAATCGGGGGCAAAATGTATAACAACAATACGTGAAGCATCCTATCCAATTCAGCTGATTCAGCCGTCAGTTTAGACTTTAAATGAATGAACGCGTGTGAAACTAGAATGTGCATCACCTAATTCTGTCAGTAACCGGGCCCGTTGAACATCGACACGCACGAATGAGGTAACGTATTTGCGCGGGCAAACCGGTCGGACATTTGTTGTGATCACTCGCAGTTTGATACGCGCTATTTCACGTATAACGAGCGTTAGGGAAACTGAAAGTTATCGCCCTCGGTAATAAAATTGGTTTGGGGCCTTCAGGAGGTGAAAATAATTTTCCGGTTGTCCAATAATTGTTAATTACCCGTATAGCTGATTTTACGCTCAAGTAACTGCGCCTGACTTATCATGGCCTTATGCACTTAATGATGATTGTAAAATAATGATGTAGGTATAATTTACTCACAGTTCTTCCTAAATGAGTTATGGCATGCCATATGACACACCGATGGGAATCCTTTGAGTGTGTCCGGGTCGATTGGAGACAATCCCAAGGGTCCAGCGCAGATAGGGATCTTCTTGCCTCCGCAACCATTGATGCAGCCATCATAAGAGTTTTTGTTTCTTCTACGAGTTCTCGTCGTAGTGGGTCTTCTTGTGGTGGTTGTAGGCGGATACGGGTTGATTCTGACGTTGGTCACTGAACCGCTTGGAGCTACCAGACGAATTCTGTATGAGCTACCCTGAGGATTTGGGTTTGAGCCGTTTGTGCAAGGTGCTTGGGTTGGATTTGTACTAGGAGGTAGCACGGTCGATTTTGCTGTTGGAGGTACCGTTGATGTAACAATTGTCGACCGAATCGTAGATGGAATTAACGGTTGCGGAGAGGTAGACGTTTCAGCTGGAGGGAATGGTTGAGCTTGACCTTGAGGATAGCTTTGAAGAGTTTGGGGCGCCTGCTGGTACAGGAGGAAGTAATTAGGCGGCAGGTTTTGTAGCACTTGGAACGGTGGTGGTGTTCCTTGTGGCGCCGTTTGGATCTGGATTTGCTGAGGAGTTGACAAGATTGGTGGGGGTGACGGAGGCGACGGTGGTTGTTGAAACACCGATAAATCGGGAAGCTGTGGCTGGGGTTGTCGCGTCGTTTGTGTATCGATAAGAATAGTGATCGGCGGAGATTGCGACGACTGCAGTTGAGGAGGTTGCTCGGTCGATAAAGGTACCACGGATACTTCAGTCGCTGGTCTTTCCTTGGAAGTCATTGTAGTGGTCACTGTCGGCGTAGAATAAGAAGGGCTGGACGTGTACGAAATCGGATTAGGTGTCGGCGACGATGACAGCACGACGATAGGGTTCGTCGGCGAGAATGTCGGTTGTGTCGAAAATATCTCCGATATTGGTTTGGGCGAATATGCTCCTTCGTTTATAACGTTGGCGGCGTACCATGATTCGGGCAGAGTGTTTGAGATTTCCGTTTGACTGAGTTGTAAAACTGAAAAAAAAACAGGTTTCTTGGCGAATGGAGGAAATGAAGACAGGTACCTACCTATTTGCATTTAGATACCAACTTATATTTAAAGATTGTTCAATCGATATGAATGCGGCTTACTCTCTATATTAAAGAATTAAAATATATATATTCCAATAACCTGTTAATCCGAGTATTTTCTACGTCAAAAATATACTTTATACATTATTAAATGATACATAATACAACTATAATTGGCAGGTGACCAACTCAGAAATATTAAAAAAAAATGAATTTTAACCAATTACTTTAGAAATAGGGAGTTTTTTTTTAAAAGCACACAATTAATTCAACAACACTATATATATCCAAATTACAAGAATATCGGATCACTAGCTCGGTAAAAAGGAAAAATGGTTTTAATTTTTTTTAACGAACTCGAAAACCACAAGCATTTTAGGGTTAGTATTTAGTGAGATTACAACATTCATAAGCTAAAAGCTTATGTATGTTGTAATTACAACATAAAATATAAGGGTACAATATGGGTCAATAATAAATTATCAACTTTGTCAAAAAGCCCGCCCCGCGCCACCCCCGGCGGAAAGGAGCCCATATCGCGCTCGCCGCGCGGCCGCGCTGAATCGCGATGGACAGACGTTGCACCAGGAATGACCCGGAACGGGGGTCATGACCCCTCTCCGATTAGAGATTAGTATTATAATACATTAGCTTTATTCGAGCAATCACAAAAAGCAATCAATCTAACTTAAGCTAAAGAGGTATTTCATCTGATAACTATGTTTTTTTCCAGAATCAAATTAGGAAAACCTGGATATCAGATTTGGGTTGAGATTTTCTAATTTAATTTAATCTAATTTAATCCAACACTGGCGCAATTTTTATAAACATACTCACTAAATGAAAGAACATACCTTGTTAAGGACTTTAATCTATGTAAACATTGTTATTCTGCCTTAATTATCTAGTTTTTAAGTTTTATCAGTTTTAATATCGATTTCCAAAGAAATAAGGACCGCTCCAAAGAAATTAGAAATATATATCAAATAGGCGCCATAGAACTTAGAAAATGCGGCATATAAATTATGTAATTTTTGATAAACTGTATTTTGGTCTTAATTTTAATAGAAATCAGTCCGTGAATGGAATTAAACAAAGGGCAGTGGAAACATAATATTATATTATTTAATGATGACATCGTGAGCCACCAGTTTAATCCCAATAAGGTCTAGTTTTCCCTCGAGGTTGGAAGGTCAGATGGCAGTCGCTTTCGTAAAACTAGTGCCTTAGCCAAATCTTGGGGGTTAGGTGTCAAAGCGGACCCCGGTTGATGACTAATATATGTTATTTATATTTATATAAGTATGAATGAAAAGTATCTCTTATTGTAATGGTTGATATAATTTCAATAATTTATGGCATGGCACCTAAAAAAAAACGTGGACAAAATATTTGTTAACGGCTGTCTATTTTATGCAGCATACTTTTTTAAAGATCTGCTCAACATTTTTTATATTTATTTTTATTCATGTATACTTCCATTAAGTAGAGAAATAAAAACGTTTTCGTATTTTTCTCCAGTCAAGCAGTCTAAATATACGTTTTCCAAAAATATTTCAGAGGTATAGTGGACAAAAAATGCATTACATTAAAATAAACACCTAAAACTAAGGGTTTTCCTAAGGTGGTTAGGAAAATCCTCTATCATGACATAATTTCTTTGGACAAATCTAATTTCTTTGGAACTCGATGCCAAAGAAATCTGAAGAAATTAGCACCAAAGAAATGAAAACGGAAAACATTTTTTTAAATATCTGTAATTATTTATTATATAATTACATATTTTAAATATTAATGAAGGAAATCGTTGTAGATATACGTTAAAAGAGTTGTAAAATTTACGGCTTATTTTTACATTAATTCGGTTACTGAATTAATTAGGCACCTATAGGAAAAAAACAAAAACAGCGATATAAAAAATAATCTAGCGAAATACTTCCATCTATGCACAGGTTTATAGTTCTCGGGTGGAAAATAATAAATAAAGGCTGCGGGGACACTATGTAGGAATTGTTCTAAGATTGCGTTATGACAGGCTGATCAAGTTGGCTAAAGAAATGAGGTGCTTTTTGGGTGGACAAAATTCATTTTACGATAACTTATGATTAGACTGGTTAACAAAATACGGATTAAACCAGCGCATTATTCATAATTTATAAAAACGAGAAACAATATCTGGAGGTTGAATATTGAAACAAATGTTAAAAAAATTGCCATTTTAAAATTGAAACACAGTTATGGACGCGCCAAAGAGCTTAGATTTTTCGACTTTGAAATTTTATTTATATGTGTGAAAATATGCCATTCTTATTGATGAAAATGTTGTTTCTAAGAACGATCTCCTTGCAAAAAAAAACATGACCCTTATAGTTAAATATCTTTGAAGTTAACATGGGTGGACAAGTGCAAAACTCGAAATATGATATTGACCCTGGAACGTCATACTGACAATGGTAGGTTGGTTTCACTGTGACAGTAACATTTCTTGGTAGATTTGATTGTATTAATTATGATTCTGGGTATACTAGAATCGCTCGGTACTCGCGACAGCACCGGGAATTGAGGCACAAATAAATGACGACGAGAAAAAGTGCATAGTAAAACGTAAATAATAAAAATATTAATTTATTAATAATCGTGGATATTTTTTGTTTAATTTGTTTCTTATAGTACTGATAATATGTTGACGGCATAAATTAAACACTTTTGAAGCTGTTATGTATTTTAGTTTACCAAAAATTACCAACATTTGTACTTTAGAAATCTGCAAAGAGAATAAGTTTAATTTTTAATAATTTATCAACACACATAATATACTAAAAAGGTGTTTAAAATTTTGTGTTTTATTTTTTTACATTTACGCGGAACCATTTAATTATACAATATTATATTTCTTTTTTAACCTATAGTCAAATATTTATTTCCAGTATACAAAATAGAGTAATAAAACAAACAAATAAGAAAACCACAACGCAGGCTTCGTCTAAACCACAGTAAGTATCATTTTAACTATAACTAACAAACAGAAAAAGAAAATTACAGTTATAGGAGTATGTCCAGGTGTTCTTAATTTGATTGGTCTAATACTAATAATATTATAAAGATGAAAAGTCTGTGAGACATTGTAGCTTTGTAACCGAACGATTATTCGATTATTTCACCAGTAGGTACATAGAAAGGTGAGTACAGGAGTACTGTACGTACCTACACACAAGTTATATTTCATCCCGTGGCTCCGCCTGACGACCTCTGTGATCTAGTAAACTAAGACAAGACATGACATTGTGTGCATTAAGTAGGTACTTAAGACTTCCCAGTAGGTCCGCATACGAGACTCTAGAGCATGTTGCGTACTTTTATTCCAGTAGCTGGTATCAAACTGGTTTTCAAGGCCCGCTTTTTGCGATCCCTCCCAAGGTACTTGACCCCGGTGGGTGACAGAATACAAAATGTTTCATTGACTGGATGCGGAGCACCTTTATTGTGTACTATCGTAAAAGCATGGGAGTCACTGTTGGGTGAGATTTCACCGGCCTGTATTGTTTGCTATGTCACGGGTTTTAGTGTTGTGCTCACGACTTCCATAGATCATGTACATTAAAATAGGTAAATTATCTGTTACGGGACTTATTGACAAATATTCTTTATTACTTATTTCGTACCAAAATTGGTACCTGGTCTAAGTATGCGATGTCTGCCGTCTGTAATAATTAATGAACTTGGCTTTTGTGCGCAATATTTGCACGCAACAGCATTTTTCTGAAGTAGGTAGGTAAATATACCATTTTCCATATAAGATTAGAAAAAACCTATGTTAATCGACATGCGATTGTAAGGAAAACCATTTAAACGCTACGAAAAATGTATTGTTTGAGCGAAATAAGTAAAGCTAACAACAAACAAGGGAGACATCCCTTTGATATCTTAGATAGATACTTACGAAGAAACGTACACGATTTTTGCCGTTCAATATCTTATGTTATATGGACTTAGGTATAGTTAGTAGAATATTATTTAGGTGCTATATATAAAAGACTGTCTTACATACTTATGGAAAATTGTTTGACCCGGTTTTATAAAGATCCGTTAGACCTTAAGTTGGCACAATCTTAACGAAACAAATTATTTATTTAACTATTTTGTTTCGTGTTATTTTCAACGAGGGTTGTAAAATAGCTTAGTGGTTAAAACACTCTACCGGCAATAGAGGGATTGCAGCTTCGAGTCCTGTCGGGGGTTAATACAGACGAAGATGGTTTATTTTTCCATTATATTCTTTTTCCATTATATCGTTTAAGTACAGTTAATAAAATTTGGTTTACCGCTTCTTTTCAAAACGGGGTAGACTGTCTTTGACTAAAGATGTGTGAAATCTTGGTCTTTTGTTGCTAAGATGCTTACCTCAGCTGTACTGTATCTTACTATATACTAGGTACGTATTGTTGAATAAAAAATTAAACCATGATTACAACACTAATATACATACACGTTCCCATATCGATCAGTTTTTAAAATGTTAGGTTGCTTATTTGTATTTAGATTACACCTAAACGTACAAGTATTTACGCAAATAGGTTTTCATCTATTTGCGTAAATACTTGTACGTTTAGGTGTAATGAGCAATCTATGCTTGTTATGAGCAAGCTGAGCACTGAGACGGTTACGTTAAAAAGTAAAGTAACGACTATGATACAACTAGTAATAGGTACAATCGCGTTGTAGCGTTTGCTGTTCACCACTATTGCTTTTTGTACTGAGTTATGAGTTTTGTTATGACATAAGATTTTCTTGGTTGGTTGGTTTAGTTGCTTTGGGTTTTTACTTCAGATCATACTTTACTTTCAATCGTATTCGAGTGAGGGAAATTGTTACTAAAGAGGGAATATCAGTGAAGAAAATCACCTACAACGTTGATCCTTCATTTAAGGGCACCAGGGGTGTGAAAAGGATTTATATAGTTAGATACCTAATTTGTTTATCATTTTAAGTATGTGTATATCTACTTATATAAAGCCTGAGAATATATGTTATGTGAATTACTGAAAACAATATCTTGTGAGACCGTGTTTATGTTTCTGCTGGCCGTGACAATGGGAAAAGATAAACTGTGTCATGCTGTCATCGTTCTGTTCTTCTAACGAGGTAGATACCTACCTAGATAGGTACTCTACCTATCTACGTAACAACTTTTTAACAACATATATAATTAACCTAATTTGTAATTATGTACGTCAGGTTTTTCAATCCGTGCTGGGTCACAACCCCTTGGGGCATTGCATGACCTCTTGAAGGGGAACGCAGCAACTTGTGTTATGTGTTACATTTACATGCTTATATTTAACTTGCAATATCTCTTGCAAGTCAACTTTGACAGAAGCTACTATAGAGCTGGATTGATGATGGTGACGGAAGATGTCCATATGAACTACACAAGATAAACTCGTCGTGTTCGGACTCTTTAGAACCCTCTTAATCTTAAAGACTTCACAGTGGGCAGTAAACACTTGCAAGCTGTATGTCATGCCACTCTGCTTAGCGTTCGTGGAATACGAGAAAGCCTTCGATTCGATTGAAACCTGGGCTGTACTACAGTCTCTCCAGCGGTGCCAAGTTGACTGTCGCTATATCGAAGTGCTGAAGTATTTAAGTACGAGAACGCCACTATGTCAGTCCGACTCCAGAACCAGAACTCGAAACCTCGAACCTAAAGAGTCAGGCAAGGAGATGTTATCTTGTGTGTCTTTGACCCGTGTGTGTTGCCAGTGATGACATATGGCACTGAAACGTGGTCGCTTACTATGGGCCTCATAAGAAGGCTCAAAGTCACCTAAAGGGCTATGGAGAGGGCTATGTTGGGAGTTTCTCTGCGTGATCGCATCAGAAATGAGGCTATCAGCAGCAGAGCCAAAGTAACCGATATAGCCCTCCGAATCGCTAAACTTCAGTGGCAGTGGGTGGGGCACATAGCACGTAGAACCGATGGCCGTTGGGGCGGAAAGGTTCTCGAATGGCGACCACGTACCGGAAAGCGCGGCGTGGGTAGGCCCCCCCAACGCACTGATGACCTGGTAAAGGTTCCGGGAGTCCGCTGGATGCGGGTGGCGCAGGACTGGCCACTTTGGCACTCTTTGGGGGAGGCCTATGTCCAGCAGTGGACGTCTTTCGCCTGATATGATGATGATGTTATGCCTTATGACCAGTGATGGTAAATTGTTTAGCATTTTTGGTGCAGCGTAGTGTTGTTAACGGAATTGGTATAGACAATTAGACAATATCAATCAAAATTGTTAATTAAGGTTAATATTAACGTTATTAACGCTAATTAAGCATTAGAATTGAAATTCTTTATACCAATTCCGTTAACAACACTACACTGCACCAAAAATGCTATAAAAGTTACGATCACTGCTTATGACATAAAGAAATCTACATAATCCAAATCATAAACGGGGTAAAACATAAACAGTAAGAGCAGAGTTGCTTTGTACAGTTAGTTCCACCGGGTTAATAACATGAGTCAATTCAAAAAGCCGGCTCAAAGTTGTTTGTATCTGAATCACGTGGTGCATGTTTACTGCGACATTGTCTATTCTGTTCGCGTTTAATAGCTTCAATGCGCAGTAACGATGGGAATCGAAAGTTGAGTGACTAATAATGTAATAATGCACTGCTGCAGTCAACAGCAGAAGTAGCTTAGGCGGGCTAAGAACTGAAAACTATCTGAACATATCTTTATTGCCTTGTAATACAGACGCGTGTAGATCATTTGGACCTCTTTGTATAAGTAGAAACTTCTGCTGCTGATTGTAGAGAAAAGGGCATAAGGTGGTTTTCATTGGTCGATAAGGCCCGCTTTCGGGTGCGGGAGATTCCCAAAACGCATGCCTTAGAACCCATATGCGGGTGACCTGTGGGACTTCTGTTGTATCATACTCTCTCCAACCCGAAATAGCCTCTCGCACGCTTTTTATTAACCGACTGATTTTACTGGTCGTTATACCGCCTGCGAGGAACAGACGCCAGCGTTAGAACGACTATGCTATTGAGTGATGACTTTCTTTAGTCCTTATCCCGTGTGCGGGACTTGACCTCCCCGCAGT
Source organism: Epinotia bilunana (assembly GCA_947049275.1). Lineage (NCBI taxonomy): Eukaryota > Metazoa > Arthropoda > Insecta > Lepidoptera > Tortricidae > Epinotia > Epinotia bilunana. The sequence continues at coordinate 8,478,775 of OX346263.1, read as the reverse complement.
CGGGATAACACATGCTGTATAATGATCGTCTTGTCAACCCATAAAAATGCGCCTATAGGCATCTGTAGCTACTTCCCATTGGACCTTATACATAGACTATAGGAACAAATATGTTTCGCTAGAATTTTACGACCGCTTTAGTCTAGTTAGCAGGTCCTGGGTTCAAATCCCGGCAAGGGCATTTATTTGTGCGATGGGCACGAATATTTGTTCCTGAGTCATAGATGTTTTTTATGTATTTAAGTATTTATGTCTTTATATAAGTATCTTTATCGTCGTCTAGTACCCGTATTAGGTACAAGCTTTGCTTAGTTTGGGACTAGGTCGATTACTAGTCAGCAAATATTTATATTTAATTTTTATTTTAAATTACTGTTAGTAGAGTTGTCACAGGTCTAAATGGCAGATTAACATATGAATAAGGAAGAACGTTTGTAGAAAACAAAGGTATGATATGAGTTATGAATTTACCAGAGCGATCAAAAGGATCATAGCATCGAACAAAATTACCATATATTATGCGTCACACAGTTGGAAATATAATCTCAATTCATGATTGGATTGAAAAGCTGTGCCAATAGTTTAATTTTACATAGCATCGATGTCCGAATTAGGTTAGGTAGCTAAGTATATATATATATATATATATATATATATATATATATATATATATATAATGCATAATGTACGCTAAGTTTAAGTTAGGCTATAGATTTCTTTGTGTTAGTTTATTTCTATAAGTGAGAACCTGTAATTGGCTATGTGGTTTTATTATTTTGTCTATAAATATGTTGCGCTGTTGGTTTTCCATGTATCAATAAATAAATAAATATATAAGTTAGGATTAGAAATTCCACAAAGATAACTTCTCCCAATTCATTACGAGGACCATTAACCGATAAGTACCGAGAATGTTATTCTATTTATTCTCATGGCAGTTTTCAAATCTATCAATACGTAGGTAACGTATCAACATCATGAGATTTCACGCCTACAAGGTTAAGTATATAAAACCCTTATTCCTACATTACCTCCAAAACTACGCAGTAGGTATCGATACATAATAACAGCACCTGTGTCCTTCTTGTGTTCAATAAATAACGTGTGTTAAGAGTCCGCAGTAAGCTCGATTCTCCATACAAACGTAGTTACGCTCTCATTTTAAAACTACGTGTTGGCTTGTAACGAAACTTTGCATATACAATGTCATGAGGTATATCTATGTCTGTAATTAGTTTATGTAACGTCAGATACCATAGTTAAAAAAATAAACCTAATTTAAGTTTTTCATACAAAATTTGTTTTTGCTGTATTTCGTTTGTTTTATAACTGGAACCATATATACTAATTACAAACATAGATATACCTCATGTCATTGTATATGCAAAGTTTCGTCACAATCCAACACGTAGTTTGAAAATGAGAGCGTAACTACGTTTGTATGGGAAGGTGAAATTCGGCCGAGCTTACTGCGGACTCTTAAGAACGTTCTATCTTCTGATTCTTATACCATTCCTAATTAAGACATTTTGGTCACAGGATTTCATCATTTATACCTACTAATAACAAAAGAGGTAATGTCTGAAATGTAAATTTCTACGTCGGTTATCCGCGGAACTTCTCACCCGATCTAAAATTATTTACTAGTGGTATTTAGAATGGACGTTTCAGATGGACATTATATAACAGCATTATTTGTCTGTCTGATTTTCATAGCGGAAAAAAGGAGGGGTAGGTACTTAAGTGTAAGTATGTCCGTTCGTTCGTTGTATCTACATAAACCCAGTATAGGAACAGTAAACTACTTATTGAGTGAAAAGTGCGGCTCACACAATAAGGTACCTGTGTAAATCTAAATATTTTGAAAAAATAGCGAGTACACGCACAGGAAGAAAACGTACTATCGTTTCAGTAATATTACCTAGTCTCCCCCAGAAAAATGGAATTGTTAGATTTACTCTTCAATTTCCTTTGTTACCTAGTTCTTCCATCTTCTGTGGTCAATAGTTAACGGCTTATGTTTATATATTAATATGTTTTAACCATTTTCTTGGCAAATAACAAAAAATAATGTGAGTTTGAGCCTCGATTGCGCCTTGTAGAGCAAACAAATTGTCTGTCACAAAAATACAAAAAGAACATCAAAAATTGTGTATCATATATGATACAATGTCAAGAAAAGGGTTAACGCATATAATTATAGAAGACGCAACGCCGTTTATGTGGATTCAGAGTTCAACCAAACATTAGACTTTATATAGCCCTTAACTTTGGCAATGTTCACAGAAGAAACGCAAACTTAAATCTGACGATGACCCAGTTACTGGTTTTACATCAGCACAATATTCACTTGTTAAAAATAAAAACAGTTTATAACCGTTGTAAATTCTCCCAAGAAAGTTGACCATTTCAAACCGACAGCACAACAAATGATTTGGGAACTTAACTGGCTCAGATTTCTTGCGCGCAGATAAGTCTCTCACGCACGACACTAAACAGCATTTGCATATTAGAATCACTCAACACTTACGCCCTTCTGCAACCAGCGCGAAAACCGCTATTAAACAAAAGAATATACTCACAAGGATAAAACACTTTATGTTACGTTACGTGTTAAGATTTAAATTAATATAAATACTTTGAACTTATGCAACTTATGTCAAATGTACTTACGAGCTATAACGAGGAGCGAGGAAAAACGCGCGTGCGCCATGGCTGACACTGGCGAGTGGCGGTTGCGCAGTCGAGCTTCTATATGATTCACAATCAGTTTGGACTAACCCCACCCCCCACTCCCAGTATATCATGACCTTCTGATCCGTTATGAGTACACGTAATCGGAACCAGACTTAGGCTGGCTCATTCAGCCGAGTGAACGGTACGCGTTGTGAAGCGTTATCCAGCCCCGCTATTCTGGAACTGGTTTTAAGCCCACCTCAACGTTCACCCACAAATATATCTTGACGTCGCGATTCGTAGTAACTAAGCGTAGACAGAAGTCTAGTTCGTTAGGCGTGACGGGTAGTGTGAGGCGCATTAGCGCGTTCCGAATAACCCCAGGGCTCTTCCTAACATAACATACCGACCGCATCGTCACAGATAATCCAGCATAAGTCTGACCTTTGATTAAGCGGAATTGTTACCAATCTCGAGGTCAATTTATGCTAGGGATGAGGGATGAGTGGAAAATGGCCGCGAGGGGAACGGGCAGACAAGCCAATGTTGTACCTAACGGTAAAAAGGCCGTAAGAACGTATTATATCATCCATTCTTAAGCCTTTTCGTTAGTTGGAGAGCATTGCGAAACGCTTTAAACGAACTTAATCTTAAACTTAAACGAAGCGAATCGCTCTTACGGTCTTACCGGAATTCGAGATTATACCTTGAAGAGGTGAAACCCGTGTGTCTGGTTGATAGTGGATACTTGGAACATTGTTGATGTCGTCTACTACGTATACGAGTAATTGACTTTACTATTCCTACGTATAAACGTCTTTCATCAGGCCGCCATCTTGGAATGTCAGTAGGTAGGTACTGGCGCTCCCAGAGACTATGAAAAGGTACCTACTCCCACAGGTGACATGCGCAGAAATGCTAGGGAATGCCTGCTCTATAGATACTAAGTATATAACATAGGTACAAATAAAAATAATTAAATCAGCCTATATTCGTCCCACGTGCCGGACACAGGCCTCCTCATATGGATGAGAGGGAACGGGCGTAGTCCCCACGCTGGCCCAGTGCGGGTTGGGGACTTCACATACACATTTGAATTTCTTCGCAGATGTAGGATGTAGGGATGTAGGTATGCATGCCTCACGACCTTTAAATTCAATGAAATGTATGTCAAATGTACCTACTACTGTAGAGTTACTAGCAGCACGGCTATCATGCGACGGCGCGCGAGCTCGATCGATTTTTCTCGCACTATCCGTCTCTTTCTTATTAGAACACTTAGAACAAGAGATATAGTGCGAGAAGAGTATGTCATTTATTTCATTTGTCTGTACATTTATGTATTCCAGCACGGCTGTCACAAGATGGCGCGGCGCGCGAGCTTTCTCGATTTTTCTCGTGAGAAAACTTACAAATTCAAAAATCTAAATCAATTATTTATTCTGCAAATAGGCCACAAAGGCACTTTTACATGTCAAACGGTAAAGAAAAATCGAGAGAGCTCGCGCGCCGCGCCATCTTGTGACAGCCGTGCAGGGACTTGTTTCTGTACCTAGCATGTTACATCAGCCACTTAAAAAAAAACTATTTCCTTTCAAATGTGTGTGTGTGTGTTTGTCAATTGTTTAAATGTTACTACTAAAAATGTATGTTACCTATTTCATGTATACAAAAATAATAGTTTTTTTTAAGAGACTGTTGACTTTTTATAAGAGCTCTTCTTCTCGTTATAGGTACTAGTCGTGATCGGGTTGGTTTTGTTTGACATGTTAGCTGGACCACAGTTGGGGCCCTGCACTATAGTTCTTTGTGTAGTTTTACGGTAGGTACCTGTTTCAATAATTAAAATTAAAAAAAGCTTTATGATATGAGGTATGTTCCGCATATTGGCATTTTTTGTGTCAATCGATACTTTTTAAGCGGACTAGTATATCCAAAAAAAGTAATATTGATGACCTGGAAATACACGTACAGAATTGGCTCGGTTGAGTGAAACTTTAGAAAAATATAGATTTTTTTAGGTAAACGATTTTCTTTACTCCCTACTGCTCAAGTTGGGCCCCGCAGGGGCCCTTAACTAATTACCATAAACGATTTTATGTCGTAACTCTGTTAAGGGCTCTTCCGATTGCATTGCTCCAAATGTTACCACACCAACATACACTCATCATAGCTTTGACGCGTACAGACAGTGTCCGGTTCCACAACACTTCGGGAGCTCAAATACCGCGAGCCATCCGGTTGCCTCTTGGACACTGCAACTACGCGTCATTGCTTTGAATATCTTAGCTTTTGACACAATTTCAACATTTGCTACATATTATTATAACAATTCCCGAAACTCATCATTACCCAAAAAATACCCTGGCAGTTCGTTTTACGTGATGTGTTCATACAAAATGATAATAGTCAGTCCATTTTTTGATTGAACACCAAAAAAAAATAGAGAGTAGAGTTAAGTTAATACTAAACCCCCCGTCTAACGCTCAGTTTGGGTGCAAGCTAAAATAGTGATTTTGCTTCACATAATTAGTCGATTCATATTATTTACTTATAAAGAGTTAAAGTCAAAATAAAATTCTTCTTTTGTGAAAGCTCTTGAGATAAACTCATTCATTGCATCTACTTATTTGATCGGATAGGAGGGGGAACGAGGAAAAGGCGACAAGAAAGCAAAAGGAAAAGGAAACGGCGGGAAGAGACGACTTACTACACTGACCGGCAGAAAATTTGGCCCAAAAACTTTTCGTTATTTCAAACTATAAATTGAATAGATTAAATAATGTATTAAATAATTAAATGCATTTTTCTAATTTGGGTCAAATTTATTGCCGGTGAGTATAGTTAGGTGCCTAATTTTCATTTTTAAAATGGATTTTTACAAGCAGGCGACGAAGTTTAACTTCATTTAATTGGAAAAAAATATTGTTCATTTATTATGAAACATAATAATAATAAATAATTTAGGCGTAGGGATGTGACGGCCCCATCGCCCACCAGATTTCTGGTGCAATCAGTCAACGTAAGGCAGCTTGTGGCGGGCTGTTAGGGCGTAGCGACCCTACGTACCTGAGTACTCCTGGGGGTGTCCTGTGGTCAGGTTGAGCCGACCGGGTGGATGGTTGGACAGGCCCCCTGTCTCTGGCTTGCCTTTACTGGCCGTTCAGAGTGGAGTCGCAAGAGCTGTTGCTCGAGGGTTGATGTGGACACCTAAGTGGCGAGTTGGCTATATGTTTAAAGTCCAGTGCCACCTCTCTTCCCCCCAGCTTTCTGACCGGTGTTGCCCTTAGGCCATTTTTTAATGTCGCTATTAATAGGGGCCCATCTAGCAGTTGGCGAGTCACCGTCTGCCAGAGATAAAAAGTGAGACAGTTTTATTAGGCAGGCGTCCGATGTTTCACCCAATAGCCCAGCCACTAGTCCATCATTTTCACCCAATAACCCGTTTCATTTAGATTCCATCAACCATCAATAGGCCCTATACTCCTCAGCGGGTGCTGTCCCTGTGTGCGTCCCATGACACGGGCAGGGACAGCATCCGCTCGGTGTACTCCTTGCATTTTATTAAATTGTCAAAAGGGCCTCTACGTGTTGGCTCAGTTGGTACTTTGTAGGTACCTAGCTCCACGCACGCCTCCCAAAGGTCCGGGACGTCATTGTCCCGTGAGCGGGAAAGACATACATAAATAATTTAAAAAAAATCATTCAGTTCGTAATATATTTAAAAATCACTATAGCAGAGCTCTGTTAAGTATGAATCAGATCTTTTGATAGGTTATAGAGTGAGTAAATCAACTTCATTTTTTATCGATTTTGATCATCGAAACTGCCCCATCACTTGCCCGACACTGAGCGTTAGATAAACGGGGTTAGATTATTGGAACGGGCCATTAATGACGTGTTTAGATACCTATTGGATACTACAGTTTAAATAGAAATTATGCATTATATCATATTTTTAGAAATAGTGAACTTTTCCTTAAAAGTTTACTTAAGCTTAGTTTATGGCTATATAATATAAAAAACTTACTAATTAATTGTACCTGTATGTTTTTTGAGAAATAAATAATTTACTTTAAAAACAAAGCTTTAACCGACTTCAATTTAGTACTCCGCCAAGCCACGAGAATATTTCAACATTTATTTTCCAATTTACCACATGAACTGATTTCCGAGAGCAAATGCATTGATTATTAGAGAAAAAAACCGAATCGCTGTATGTGACCAGATAGTATTTGAGGACTTCCGTCGATTCCACAAGGATCACCTTTGGCACTTCATTAGCTGCTATTTCAACGGAATCTTATCAGAATCTGTGATATACTTTTGTACTTTTAAGTACATAATTGAGGAATTCCATATAAGTCATCTGTGGTTTTCATCATCAATGCCACTCCACCAAATTTATGATTTCCGCGTGTAGATACACGAGTTTTATTAGAAAATACCAAAATCACTACACGCGTGCCTCATATAATTGAGGAGTTCCCTCAATTTCTCATGGATCCCATCATCCAATTGAATTTTTGAAGTCGGTTAAAAAAATACAACCGAATTAAGAACCTCCTCCTTTTTTGAAGTCGGTTAAAAAGCAATGCGTCACAGTCAGTTTTCTCAAAACATTTGTTTATTTCGAAATATACATAGCTACACTTAAATACGCAGAATAGATTTTTTCAAGAAATATTATTTTTCTCAAAAACTGTTCATAGAACGTTTTTGCCCCTTATTTTAATCGTAATAATCTATAACACTTGTACTTACTATTGTACCATGGGCTCTAGACGACGATTAACATACTTACATTGATAAATAATTACTTAAATCGCCCTGTAAGCATTCCCTGTTCGTTCACCTGCCATACAAACTGTGTGCTGTGTATATTAATGAACCACACAGCGAAAAGATTGTTCAATTTCGCGGCATGATTTTTTTAATAAACTGTTTTGACTCAGATACAAAATATTGACACCACGAATAAAAAAAATGCCGAAGTATCCGAACAAAAAACGAATTATCAAAAATGGCCCACATTTATCGCTGAATAAACGAAAAAAAACTATGAAGACGAGTAGTTGCGAGTCTCCTTATTTCTATTGAAATAGGTTAAAAACTATATGAATGGAGTTTCAATTTTTTTTCTTTTAGGTATTTGTGCTAGGTCAACAATATGCTCTTAAAAAATCTGAAAAGTAATTTTCCTTAAGTTTCGCGAAGGCATTTCTGCGAGAGAATGCTAAAACAGTTCAACAATGGCATGACTAAATAAATTGTTTTAAAAATTATTTAACTACAGAGAGATCTCAGAGGTCAGTGCTCAATTATTATTTGAGAAAATACATTTCTGCATGTGAGTGCAATGAGGCAGGGTGAGGATAAATCAACATCGCAAATATTATTTTTATGGGAAAGTCTTTGAAGGAATCAATACGTCGGTATGTAAAATTCCGTAATGTGTGTTGAATATGTTTAGTTACTTATCGTGATTACCGGACATCGTATATTTTGTAGCGTTTTCGGTGCACCATGGTTGTATTAAAGGAGTATAAACAACAAACAATTAATAGTAATTTGTTATACAAGGGTGCAAAGTTGTATTTTACCCGCGAGTGTGGAATTGAAACACGAGGAGCAAGCGAGAGGATTCTATAGTTGAAGTTTCTAAATTAGAATCCTGAACGTAGCTTGCGTTTCAACACACGAGAAGTAAAATATAGTAATTCGTATGATAAAATTATTTTATTATAAATGAAATAATAAATAAATGATTTTTATTCTGCAAGTAGGCCGTAATGGCGATTTTATAATTTTTACAAGTCAAAATTCTACCAGCGTTTCTCAAAAAGAAGACCACTGTTAAGAAGAAACGCCGAAACAAACTCAACAGTCAGTCATTTTTTGCCAAAAGCTTACTTATCACAATGATAGTTCTTAACCTGCTTAAAATAAGTCTAACTGAATATGAATACAAAGAAAAAAAACATCATAGTGCGTTGTTCTACCTTAGAACAGATGTCCGAATAACCTATATGAATAATTAAGCTATTTTGGGCTCTGCATGTCTATCATGAGACGGCCGCGACATATACTCTCGATTTTTCTCGTACACCTCTTGTTCTAAGTGTTCTAATAAAAGATAGACGTATCCGTCGTGCGAGAAAAATCGACAGTATGTCGCGGCCGTCTCATGATAGACGTGCGTGTTTGGGCCATGCATGTCTGTCAGTGAGGTAGTACAAACGACAACACTGTTAACTGACCATCCTGTGTTTATATAGAACCTTATTACAATGCACTTAAGGTGCACTGATGGTCAGTTAGTTGTGTTGTCGATAGTACTTAACCCTGTAATAATAAGCCTTTGACATCAATGTTTTTTTACAAGCTTTTATTTAGTTTCACCTGTCCCGTTGTCTGTCTGTAATCAAATCTTGCAAGTTAAATTTGACCCACTTCCCGGTGACCGATTGAGCTGAAATTTTGGGTATAAGTATAGTTTGGATGACAATTCAATATTATAGTACAGTCAGCATCAAAAGTAGCTGAGCAATCGAAGACGTCAAAAGCGTTTATTCCCTTGTAATAAAGACTTTTGACGTCTTCGTTTGCGCAGTTACTTTTGATGCTGACTGTACCACCGAGCTGATCTGATGATGGAGACGTAGCCCCGTTGAGTTTGGGCTCATTAGAATCGTCTCAATGAGTAGTTGATGATGGTATGCAGAAAAGTACAGGTGGCAAGAAAAGCTTGTCGAGTTCTCCAATATCTATACAGACAACCTTTCAAAAATATCTACACATGTGTCTTATGTCAGTAACAATAAAGTCTCTCTGTATAGATATTTTTGAAAGGTTGTCTGTGTAGATATTGGAGAACTCGACTGTACCAAAAAAATAATTTTTGACAGAAACTTGTTTCAAGTAATTTTTAAGAGCTGGAAAGGGTAGAGCCCAAATTTCATTAGGTAATTTATCGGGTCAATATATCCAGTATGACGTAGACTTGTATACTTTACGAACATGACACTTTTTGGTTGCTATTTTATTTTTATTTTGTGTACCTACCCTAAACTTGACATCTTTAAATGTACACATTTTTTTGTCACATTTTTGCATTTTTTGGTAGAACGATTTTTCGCGCTCTATACAGTACTTACAACAGAGGCTTGAACGCACGATTTTTTTAATGTTTGCCTAGTTTAGGGTTAAAATTATGGGTATCAGAATTTGACATAGGTAAACAATATTTTCATAAATGTATTGGGACGCTAACTGTTAAAATGCTAATTTCTTTAAAGAGTTCTCTCACGGATTCTCTTGCTCTTAGGTATGGAACGAATGGCTCTTTTTTGTTATACAAACCCCAAACCCAGAATACCGTAAGACATAATAATATGAAAATAACTATGATAAACTAGGCGAGCTGTTTCAACATTGGTCAGTTGTTTAATTTTTCTAATAGCATATACGGCTGAACTTTGTTTACGCGCCAACACGGCGATAGATTTTTGTCTAATGTTATAACCAAGAATATTGTTTTATCGACTATTGCTACACACTCATCATTTACAAATATACTATTTTCCACCGGTCTAACATTAGGCAAAGAAAATCTAACGCATTTAGTTTTCTTGGCATTTAATAGCAGATTGTTAACGGTAAACCTAGTACTTTGACCAGTGTGCCATTAACTTTGCTATAGTCTGTTGATTTTCGGTCAACCTTAAAGATTAATTATATATCATGAGATGAGATGGCTTACTATAGACGGCAAGTCATAAATATGAAAAAAATATAGAAATGGTCCTAAGATAGAGCCCTGAGGCACGTTACTGCAGCTCCACTAGACTGGGTTCCATTTACAACAACTGTTTGTGTCCTATTGCTGAGATATGAAGACATAAGACTTAATGCATTTAACAGACCATAATGCTGTAGTTTCAAAATGAGCGTTCCATGATCCATGCAATCAAATGCTTAAGAAAGCCCACAAAAAATACCAATTGCATCACAAGACACACAATATTAAATTATTGTCGCCCCGATATACATTTTAGTGATATCGCCTTTATGAATTAAATTGACAATGAACGAAACGGAAACCGGTAGTCGTTTCAATTGCGAACCAAATGTTTGAAATGTCTTACCATTGCCAGCAGTATAATGTACCGCCGACAACCCACGACTTACGCTTAATTAGCAGTATTTTAATTTAAGGTCACCAGAGCGAGCAAGTTGCAAGCTCAGACAGCCACAGTTGACATCACGTGGTCATCAAGGAATTTTGTAATGTTGAAACTTTAGGTGTAAACCACACTAATGTTTGAACGTCCCAATTTTCTACATATTGATTCTAATAATAATAATAGATCCCTGTTGTTCACCTCTGTTCCTATGAATTAAGATTGCACAGCACACATAACACAGAACCTTAATGCCGTAATAGAGCCTTAAATGTTTATTTTATTCTTTTCAGAAAAAAAATACCTGCGTTCAAAAATAATGGAGGTCACCAAAATTATCGACGAAAACACATTGCCGCGAGAAGAAGAACCGAAACCAAGGAATTATGAAATATTGTACCCAAATATAGCAAAATTTGCTTATCTTCATTTAGCTGCCCTATACGGCCTATACTTATGTTTCACTTCAGCAAAATGGGGTACAATTTTGTTTGGTAAGTGTTTTGGTTTTATTTTTATTGTCTTTTGCCATAGATTAATAATGTAGAGTAGATAGTAATAAGTACTGTGTGTGTAGCAGGTACGCCATTTTTACATTGATTTACACAAAAAAAAAACAATCTGAAATTTGTATCTTGCAAGCAAAAAATTACTTTGCCGATGCTGGTACAATGTTAACAGTATCATTAATTCTCATAAGCATCCTAGAAAATACTAAAGACAACGAAAGTTTTATTTACTTTAAGTCTTAAATGAATTCTTCCTTTTATAAATCTCTGTTTGTCCCCATTACCATTTGTAAAATTATTATTGTGTAGGTAATATAATAAAAATGAACATAAAAAGAAAAACATTCAATAGCTGCATTATTTTAGTTCAAATGAATAAATAAAATAATTCTTATTTCAGCCTTCTTTCTACTGATCGTGGGTGAGGTTGGTGTCACAGCTGGCGCACACAGACTCTGGTGCCACAAGAGCTATAAAGCCAATCTGACGTTACAAATCATCCTTATTATAATGAACTCTGTGGCGTTCCAAAACTCTGCTGTCCACTGGATCAGAGACCACAGACTTCACCACAAGTATAGCGACACTGACGCAGATCCACATAACGCGAAGAGGGGATTCTTTTTCTCCCACGTTGGCTGGTTGCTGGTGAAGAAACATCCTGACGTTACAGCTAAAGGACGCACATTAGACATGTCTGATATTTACAGCAATCCAGTGTTGATGTTTCAAAAGAAGTGAGTAACGTTTTTATAGTGGCTTTGAGGCTTATACGTGGGGTGGTGTCTGACGTCACGATACTAGTCGCTAGTAGGGGTGGGCAATTTCTGAAACTTTAAAAAAAATCCGTAAACTGTCAAACATTTCAGCCCTAGAAATACTTGTAATATTTCAGAGAGAAACGTTACATGTTTCACTTGTTTTGTAACGTTTACGTCATAATTACTTTCATTATCCTAATGACAACTAATGACCTGTTTAAATTCAGAATGACAAATTACAAGAAAGGAGGGAAAATGACACTTTTACTTTGGAATGGCGGCATCGGTATTGCGGTACTGCGTTGTATGTCGCCCAGCACGTCTAGCACACGACGGCTGCGACATACTCTCGATTTTTATCGCTCTATACCTCTTCTTCTAACTGTTCTAATAAGAGAGAGACGGATAGTGCGAGAAAAATCGAGAGAGCTCGCGTGTCGTCGCGTGCTAGCCGTGCAGATTTCTTAATTGTCTTGATATTGTCACTATTACGTTTTGGAGTAGATCATATTGCGCGGAAGCGGGTCGGTATACGCATGAAGCTCCCTGCTTCTGCGCATCTCGCTCCAATCAAGAAACAGACCGGGATATACTGACACATTTTTTCCCGGAGACATTGTCTAACAAGAGATCAAGGGCCGACAGATCAGGTAATATAAGAAAGCCTTTAATAATGTTGATATGAACAGCACTGGCATAACTGTGGTAACATTTGTTCATTTCGCCCTGTTAAACTAGGTTCCCTAATTGTGAATTTTACTTTAGGCACGCAAAAAGGACTTAGGAATGCCCAAAAGGGACGATGGTAAATTAATCTTACTAAATTAAGAAGTATCATCGACCATCGTTTATAATTTAGTCGTTTTATATCGGTGACGTCAGTTTCAGTACAATATTTTGACAGGTGACAAACTAAAAAAACCTAGGTACACGAATTGAGGCCCTCAACTTGAGGGATAGGAGATTTGACATCGTATCTCGTTCCCACTTGTGGTATTGTCTATGTTTTCATCCTTGTCACTCATTTGTGTACGTCCCTCTATTCTATTCTTCCTCCATGGTTGACACTGACAGCTGACAGCTTACTGATACCTACCGCACCAACTCCGCACCACCAAATCCAGAAGTGGCCTTAATATACATGGAAGTACTGAATACCGAATTTCAAAACACGTCCCTGGTAGGTACCAAAGTGTGTACCAAACCTCGGCAGTCTCCTTTCCAGTGTGATTTCAGATGTAACTCATTGCGCCCGATTTTTTTTATATATAATTGCTTCACAACCAAATATACGTCATAACATTGCAAAAACCTACATACCCTATAGGTACATTCAGCATCAAAAGTAACTACGCAATCGAAGACGTCAAAAGTACATACACATACGTAATCATTATTACGCGCGAATTTTAACCTTGACGGGATTTGGTACCAATTTATACTTATACTAATATCATAAATAGGTGGGATTCTAGCTTTTTGAGACCACTTAACCGATTTCAAAAAATCTTTAAGGTGTTTATAAAATGGACCTTCCGGATAGGCAAAGGCCATATTTTATCACGCGGATTTGCCTAGCCTGCGTTTTTTGCAAAACGCGGGCGAAGCCGGGCAGCTAGTTGTTGCTATAATTGCGTCTAAACCAAAAATACGTCAAACATTACATTTATAAATAAATATACGTGACTTCAAAGTGCTTAGTTACCTACCTATCATGCATTAACAAAAATAATATTTTAAGTAGCTACCTGTTTATAAGTACCTATCTATAGGTAAATATAAATCATGACTTTATTAATTACTTTTATACATTGTTGCAGATACGCCATACCATTCATTGGTAGTATATGCTTTGGGCTGCCTACACTGATACCGATGTATTTCTGGGAGGAATCGCTGGACAATGCTTGGCATATCACAATCTTCCGATACACGCTTTGTCTCAACATCACCTTCCTGGTCAACAGTGCTGCACATTTCTTCGGCAAGAAACCTTATGACAAGACCATTTTGCCGGCACAGAATATAATGGTTTCAATATTGGCCGTTGGGGAAGGTTTCCATAACTACCACCACGTGTTCCCCTGGGATTACCGTGCTGCCGAGTTAGGAAATAATGTCTTGAACTTGACGACAAAGTTTATTGATTTTTTCGCGTGGCTCGGTTGGGCGTACGAAATGAAAACCGTTTCCACAAAAGCCATAGACTTGAGGGTTAAAAGAACTGGCGATGGCACGAATTTGTGGGGTTGGGGTGACGAACATATGACACGGGAAGAAATGGAAGCTAGCGACATTTGTTTTCCAAAAAGAAATGAATGTAACGAATAAAATTATCTTACAGTATAATAGTAAGTACATTGTGATACTAGTTAAGTGTGCTAGGTTGGTTATTCATTATTACACCCGAGGCGGAATTATTAATTAAGGAAGGAAGAGAGCGGATAAGTGAGCCGAGAGTGTAATGAGCAAAGCACACGCATTTCATATGAGGTTTTCAACACATTTGCGAGGAAAAAAACCATTCCATGAGATGGTAATGCTAAACTGCAGCTAAATATTTTTTATTACTAACATATTGTACATCGCCAGTGGTGTCGATTATATTATTTGTCGCTTTCTTTTCAAAAAAAAACATCATAATTAAAAACACATTGTCAATCTTTACAAATAGGTATTTGTGGATTAATGATAAAGGCGTATTAACTCTAAGAATGCAGGGTGCTGCCTTAGAGCATACATAACGTAGCTTTTCAGTAACTTACCCGTCTGCTGAAAACCTTGCACAACGTGCAAAAAATCATACAAAAGACAATTTCACAATCCATTAATGGTCATTTACAAAATCGCCTCGCAAGAGAAAACACTGATCATAAAAATGCCCGCATGTGTTGTAAGCACGTGTAATAGGGTCATTCTTGAGAATTGCATTATTCATCTCATTCCCTTGGTGTTTTTTATTTTTAGCGGAAAATTTCTACTATGTTACAATAAAATCAAATAAATATGTTAACAAACATATAAACATATTTATCGAATAGACATCACTGTGGGTCAATTAGGTGCGGAAATATACCAATTCAAAGTTTAGCTGCCAGGGGAATGATATAAAGTCCAAGGGAATGAAAAAATGACAGGAGCATGATAAAAATGCTTCGTTCGTGCTATTAATTAAATAAAGTTTCAGTTTCTTCTCGATTATGCCGAAATTGTAATTAATATAAGAGTAACTAATTTATTGAATCGGACTGCGGAAGTCCATGATATGTTACATGCAAAAAATTACTGCAAACCACCACCAATAATGACAAAACCTGACACGTGTTTCGCCTCTCTACGAGGCATCATCAGGAGATGCTGGCAGTAGATGTTGCTTGCGCCACGTCCATGGTATTTGAAAAAGAATTAGCATTGATTAATCAAAATTAGTTAAATCTCGCACTTCCAACGAGACTCTGTTTTCACGCTTTGTAAAGATTAACCTAATTTCAATTGCAATAGGGTTAAATAATAATATTTGCAAGGATTATCTAAAATGACAGATCAGTATCCAGAGACTCAGAAATAGAGATGAGGGTAGTGTCGACATTTATTTGATTTAACGCTTTATTTCGTCGGCGTTGTCGATTGGGAATCAATCTCGACATCTCGACAACGCTCTTTTTTGATGTTCTATTTAGAATTAAAGTTTGCATGTAATGAGAATTGAAGCATTTGACAGGTTTGTGGACTATTCAACCGCTAGTTTTTCTACAATCCTTGTTAGATGGTTCAAGACAACCTTGACAATGAATTCACCGTACATTTCTGGTAAGTAATGAATGGGAGGGTACACAGTGTGGTTGCTGTTCACTTTACATAGAGATAACCTGGGGAGTCATGTCTACAGATGTATACCGAAAATGTGTTAAATGCAGATCAAGTGTTACTCAAGATAAATCAATTTGATTCCACCGTTTCCCTAAACCGGGAACTATAAATATTTTAAGGTATGAAACTTAATAAAAGATCAAACATTGAAAAATAGTTTTACTGTATTTTGTTAAAGCCAGTGGCGTAAACTATAACCATGACAGAGCGGGCAAAATGCCATGGGCCTTCAGGCTGCCAGGCCCCGCGACCAGAGGCTGTGAGCACACAGAAACCTACCTATGATTAAAGAAGGGTCCCCATCCGATGATTTCGCCACACGGGCCCCATTTGGTTACTACTAGTTTCAGCCCGCGACTCCGTCCGTTAAAATGTTCACCCCCCATTTCTCCCCCTTAGGGGATGATTTTCGTGATAACCACTATACTATGTCCTTCCTCGGGACTCTTACTATATCTATACCAAACTTCATCCAAATAGATTGAGCCGTTTAAATGTGAGCGTCAGGATGGCGGGTGCACATCAACAAATGGACCTGCGGTATACGTCAGGAGTTAGTGCTAGCCCATTTACACGTCAATATACATCGTATATAGATATATAAATATTATTCTATTTACACTCTCCATTTACAGGTCTATATACATTTTATACACAGGCACCTATGCCAATATTTACACTATTTACACACAATATTTACAAGTCAATATGCCATTGCCTATCTTCCGGCTTCATCAAAGGTCTGATACCTTAAAAACCTAATCGTGGTCAAAGTTCATTACAAGACTTATCTAACAAATCCAAACACAGCTATGATACGATGGCTATGTATCATGAAGCGTGAAGAGGTAACAGACAGACAGACACACTTTAGTTTTTTTACGTTACACCTGGCCATAATGCGAGTTTTACTGCACGCTGCGCGTACAGTAAAACTCGCGTTGTGGCCACATGAAGACGTAAAATTGTGTACTTACCACGGGCGGTAATTCGTAAAGCCCCAGATCGCATATTTATGGCCCTCACCTTCGGTTCAGGCCACAAACAACTGCGATCTGGGCCATTCACGAATTCACCGCCTTAGGTACGTAATGTAGTACTATTAGTTACTTATTAGGAAGTTGGTGTTACCTACTTGGTTAAGTACTAAATCAGCACGGCTATCACAAGACGGCACGTGAGCCCTCTCGATTTTTCTCGCACTATACGTCTCTTTCTAAGTTTTCTAATAAGAGAGAGACGGATAGTGCGAGAAAATCGAGATAACTCGCGCGCCGTCTTGTGATAGCTGTGCAGCTTAACATAGTATTTTTACCAGACTGTCTCAGAAGTAACTAGTGCTTTTCTAGTGTATGGCTTCAATTTCTGTACTCGTATGTTTATAGACAAGAATATTTATATTTCATTTGCTAATAGTAGTAGTGAGTCACGGGTGGGCCTTTTATTTAAGAGTCCGCAGTAAGCTCGATTCTCCATACAAACGTAGTTACGCTCTCATTTTAAAACTACGTGTTGGATTGTAACGAAGCTTTGCATGTACAATGACATAAGGTATATTTATGTCTGTAATTAGTTTATGTAGCTTCAGATATCATAGTAAAAAAATACAGCGAATTTAAGTTTTTCATACAAAACTTGTTTTTGCTGTCTTTCGTTTGTTTTATAAACTGGAACCATATAAACTAATTACAGACATAGATATACCTCGTATCATTGTATATGCAAAGTTTCGTTACAATCCAACTGGTAGTTTTAAAATGAGAGCGTAACTACGTTTGTATGGGAAGGTGAAATTCGGCCGAGCTTACTGCGAACTCTTAACCCGCTGCACTTTCGTAAGTTAAGTGCCAACTATTCGGCAGCCTCGCGTTTCCGCGAGAAGCCGCGAATTAATCTTATGTAATCACGACAGATCTTACGTTTTATGCAGGTATGAAACGACAAGATATTAATTTTAAATTACAAAATAAAAATAATAACAATTTCGACCAACATCTTGAGAGACTTGGTAAGTGGCCAGCCACTCAGCCTTGCCCCAGGCCCAGGTCAAGGGACAGATACGGAAAGCGGTACTCCTGGACACTGCGCCGATCGTCGGGTTCCTCTCCGTGTCGCGACATGTCGCCCTGTACGGCTAGCACGCGACGGCGCGCGAGCTCTCTCGATTTTTCTCGCACTATCCGTCTCTCTCTTATGAGAACACTTAGAAGAAGAGGTATAGTGCGATAAAAATCGAGAGTATGTCGCGGCCGTCGTGTGCTAGACGTGCTGACCACCGGTTGCTTGTGTGTGTGCGTATAATAGTTTAGTCTACTTAGCTAATAGTGCTACAGTTTTTTTTAAACATTCATAGTTATATTATCTATAAACATTCAATTCTCTGTTTAACTTATTACATACCAATGCGGATTGTAGGTACATTATGTTTATAAGCGCCTTAGCATCTGCTGTAATGCTGTCAATTTTTGTATTTTTCAATTACTAAATAAATCAAACGCCCCTCACTTTCCTAGTGGGGCGCATTTACTTACCTATAGTGATGTCATTTTGCTAACGGCGCATGTATGGCGCTTAAGGCCTAAAAACCTTTCTTTCTTCAACTTCGTCCGGGTAGAACTTGTTACCGTCTTAGAAAAATGATTGCTATTAAATGATTACAGGCGGAACCTTAATTATCGCTGCCCTTAACAAAGTTCTACCACCTTAAGGGATGATTTCCGAGATAAAACTATCCTATATCCTCAAATTAGGGTCTCAAATTATCTGTACGGAAAATTTTATCTAAATCCGTTCAGGGATGAGGCGTAGGTAACAGTGCGATGAGTCCATTAGTTTAAATTGAAAACTTCGTTTTTACACATATAAATATCTTAAAAAACATCAACAGAATTTTCAGCTTAAATTGTATATTTTTCATAATGTATTAAAGAAAGCTAGGTCACTGAAAATAGTTTTGAAAGCAAACGTAATGCTAAAAGACGTAGAACTTTCCATCTCCATCCGCCGTCCCCATTTAACAGTGTTAGAGAATAATATTATTCTGATTAACCAAAAAAAAAAATTAACAAAATAATCCGCACCTACTTACTACTACTACTTACCTACCTTTCGGTTTTGGGAGCATCCCAGTTCTAACCTCACCTAACCTACATTTCTGGTAGCTGTTCGGTTCTGTAAGGGTCGTGGTTCTAACTTAACCTAACCTACTTTTCTGCTAGCAGTCGAATTATGTATGACGTGGTCATACACACAGATAACCTCCAATGTATGACCTATACATACTTCCAACCCTTTTTAACCTCCGTAGAGGATGAATTTTAAAAAACGCTGTAATTCGTTTCCTAGTTTTTAACCGAAGTTACAGATCCCTTACTTTAAAATTGTCTTGTTCCCCGTACAAACATCCAACTCCTTTTAGCCCATTTAGGGGATGAATGTGTCCCCCTTATGGAATCAATTTAAAACAGTTTAAAACAGAAGTTACAAATCCCTTACTTTAAAAATTTTTTGGTCTCCATATAAACTTTGAACCCCCTTTAACCCCTATAGGGAATGAATTTCAAAAAACTCTGAAATCAGTTTTGTAGTCTTTTAACATACAGGCTGAGCCCGAAGTTAAAAATCTCTCTCTTACTATAACATTTTCTTGGTTTCCATATAATAGACCTTGAATACCGGTTTAACCCCTTAGGGGTGGAATTTTTCCAAAACGCTGAAAGAACTTTTATTTATTCTGATAAGAAATCTTTATACAACGCTTTAAGTATCCAGCTCAAAAATGAGTGTTTCTCATCCAAAGCTTGCACCCCTTTTTAACCATCTTAGGGATAGAATTTTCTAAAACGCAGGAAGTAATTGTTTGTATTATAATAAGTAATCTTTCTACAAAGTTTCTAATCTCTAGCTCAAAAAAAAGTGTTTCCCATACAAACCTTGCAATCCTTTTTAACCCCCTTGGGGTTGGATGTTTCCAAAACGATTAAAGTTCTTTTTTGTATTCAAATACGTAATCTGGCTACAAAGTTTCAAGTTTCTAGCTCAAACGGAAAAGTATCCCTCATACAACTTTTGCACCCCTATCTTAACCCCCTTAGGGGTGGAATTTTCTATAACGCTAATTATTATTTTTTATATTCATATAAGTAGTCTTTCTACAAAGTTTCAAGTTTCTAGCTGAAAAAATAAAGTTCCCTGCATACAAACTTTGCACCCCTATTTAACCCCCTTAGGGATGGAATTTCCAAAAATCCCGTCTTATCCCTTGCCTACGTCATAAAAGGAAGTTCTGGTGTAATTTTCAAGTCTCTAGTCCCAGTAGTTTCGGCTCTGCGGTGATGAATCAGTCGATAGATATATGTAATGCTGGTTATAAGTACCTACAAGTAAGGGAGCGACCACACCGATGCTTAACGCTGCGTATACGCGTTGACGTGTCGTATGCGTCACGTTTTCTTCATACATTTTGCTGCGTTTTACGGTGCGTTAGCGTAGGTATTCTGAAATATAGCTAGAGTTGTAATTTCAGCCCACATTCCAGTTTTTTTTCGGCGTTGGGGAGTTTATATTTTACTTTAAAGTGACGTCAATGACTATAAATTTTGTTTATAACCTCTTGAGGCCCCGAGTAATATAGGTACTACATAAAAACAATTTTATAGCATAGCACTTAAAATGCGTTAGTAGGTACAATTATGTAAGTCTGATGACAATGCACTACCTACTATGGTACACGTCTTTATTACTGTAAGAATAAGGGTGTGTTACGAAGTATTTGGCTACACTGGCTGCTACTAACTATATGACGCTGACTGTACCACAAACCTGGTCGGATGATGGAAACGACAGGTCATAGGGACTCCTCAATTACACAAGGTAACCCCGTTGTGTTTGGGCTCATTGGAACCGACTCAACAAGTAAATAGTTGATGTAAAATAACTAGTACACCCGGCAACTAAAGCTTAGTACTAACCAAAAATGGAAATGTTGACAAACACTTATTTTCTAAAGTTTTACCGCAATATTCGTATCAACTTTTAGTACCTAGGTAGTTAAAAGACTATTTTAAACGGCCCTCAAAATTATAATTTTCAATCAACCCCAAATAATTTGATAAAAAAAGACCGGGTTGCACTCCGGGAGTGCCGGCAGAAGTGAAAACTTGAATATTAATGTTGTGCATTTTTGATATTTTGGAATGGTTAGGGAATAATTTTGCACGAATTGCTTTAATTATCAGAAAAAAACCCCTTTCCCCCAAACAACCACTCCGTGTAGGTACAGTCACGAGCATCAATATCTGTCATAACACAGCGGTCATAAAAATCTCACACATCCTTACGGCCCTAGAAATATAGTCTTACCACACACGCACATAGATTCACGCCTTCATTCCCAATAGGGGTAGGCAGAGCACAGGAAACTTATGTCCCAGTGCCACTTTTAGCATGAATGTGGGTATAAAATATCGACTAAATGTGATATCGCAGTGATAGATTGGTAGCCCAACGCCCACAATACACTTTAACCCTTTCCTTTAGCACGACTCTTACGTCACCCACAGGAAGAAAGGGGGTGGTGCTATTATTATATAACCCGACACAAACGGACATTTATCAGACATTTATGCGAACTTTGTTGTGGCAGAGATTAATGCTGGTGAGTGTACCTACTTAATGAATTTTAAGTGCTATGCCATAAAAATTAAACGATATTTCCTCTTACATACAACAGAGTTAGTTAACTAATAGGTAACAAAAATAAAATGCTTGAAATTCAATTCAATACCTACAACGTCCTAAAGAAACCTTTTGGTAACTTCTAGATCAAACATAATTAACCTATTGTCCCTAACGAAGGGAGTATAGTATTTATTATTATTAAATATTCGTTAAACGTCGAAAAACTACGAACCCCATACTAACTGTGTAATTTATTAGTATTATTTCAACATGTCTCACGAAAGTTGAAATTCAACTACCAACCCAATGAAAAAAAAAAGAATAAAAATGTTTCTGTGTGTGCGTATGTGTGACGTATGCCGTTCGTAAAATTATCTAATATAATATATTTTTAAATCGAGGCTCAGGCTACCTGGATGGAGCCTGCGGATGTCATCACACCGCGTTGACATACACATGACAAGTCTGTCCCCTGGGATCAAAAGGGCTGGCTGGCACACGTTGCTGCGAACTGTTGTGAGCGTATTTTCGATTGGCGCGTGATGACGTATTTTCGGAGGTTTTGGTTTTCAACTTTTTTATTAGTATATAGATTATGTTTTGCTTAGCAACGCTACAAACAAATACGTCAATAAGCAAACAGACGTTGTGCGACATACATATGTATAATATAATATTATTATGTCTTTCCCGCTCACGGGACAATGACGTCCCGGACCTTTGGGAGGCGTGCGTGGAGCTAGGTACCTACAAAGTACCAACTGAGCCAACACGTAGAGGCCCTTTTGACAATTTAATAAAATGCAAGGAGTACACCGAGCGGATGCTGTCCCTGCCCGTGTCATGGGACGCACACAGGGACAGCACCCGCTGAGGAGTATAGGGCCTAAGGGATTGTAACCCGGTTACAAATTTACCGGTTTCTTCAGGTTAAAGTGTTTAGGTTACGTTCGAACTATTTGATTTGGGAGCGTTATTTCGGAGCGCTCTCTAACCGGTTACTCGGTGTTTCGATACGGGATCAATGACCGCCGTCGCGCCGCCCGCGCCGGTGGCGCCGCGGGCTGCCTGTGGCTGCGCAGGTAACCAAACGGCGCGAGCGGCGAGTGTACTGTACCCAGCTACCTACTCTATTCATTCGTTAATGTTTCGGCGATGCTGACGCTAGTTTGCTGCTTGCGGCTCAGAACGACGATTATTGTAAACATCTGCTCAAAATGGGCAGAAAAAAAAACTGCATCTACCAATACTATGAATATAATGAAAATGAGCAGACCTCGAAATGCATAGTTGAAGGTTGTTCAACGAAAATAAAGGTAGGTAACTAACTTACACTTTTTTACACAGTATAGATAAATCAAAAGAAATGCCCCTTTTATATGTTGTATGTAATGTACCTAGTTTTGAACTGTTCAAATAGAACAGATAGTCGATAAGTATTTGAATCTTTTCCCGTACACGCAACGATTGGTAGCGTGCCGTAGCTGTACCTATTACATTACATGTAATGTGAGAGGGGAATTTCTTTTACGTAGGTACCTAAGTATAAGATTTTTGGTGAATTATATGTAGTTAGTTAGTGACTACGTAGTCGGTCCCAAAGTTCTGTCACAAATGAAAATAATGATAAAAACAAAAGTAGCAATCAATTTTTAATAAATTATATACCGATTTAAAGTACATTTAATAAAGAATTAAAATTACTCAAAATTATTCAAAATGACCTCCTTTGTTTTTAATACAGGCCCTTAATCGGTGCGGCCAGTCGTCTATCGCAGCACGCACCATTTTCATATCTATCTCAGTGACTGCTTTTCTTAAAGATGACTTTAGGCTCTCCAAATTTTTATGTGGTTTAGCACAGACCTTCTCCTCTAAGACCTGCCAAATTTTATAGTCCAAAAGATTAAGGTCCGGACTAGAGGAAGGCCAATCTTTGTGTCTTATAAAGTCGATTTTTTGACGGTCAAACCAGGCTTGAGTGGTCTTGGCTTTGTGTGCTGGCGCAGAATCCTGCTGGAACACAAAATTATGTCCCGAAAATAGCGTGTTGGGCAGATCTTTGACAACCTTATCCAAAACTGTCTCTTGGTATACTTTCCCACTGATTTTGACACCTTTTTCGCAAAAATGAACCTCAGTTGGCCCGTAATAAGATACTCGTACACCCAACCAGACCATCACTGATGATGGATAATGCCCATGTTGCACCCGCGGAACTCTTTTTCCTGCTTCTTTAGAGCTCCTAGCGTACACTCTATCATTCTGTTTATTGTACTTCTCTTCAATATCGAAAATCTTTTCGTGTGTTAAGAGGATATCACGGTGTCGATTTTTCGCGTACCGCTTTAACAACTTCCGGGATCTTTTAAGCCTTATTGTTTTTAGACGGGCATTAAGTAAGTGCCCACGTTTTTTTTTGTATGCTCGTAGACTAAGATCTTCGTTTAAAACCTTTTTGACGGTTTTTCTACTGACACCCATCTGCAAAGCCATCAATTTCTGTTTTCGGACAGGATTTCTTGCTATGCGCGCCTTGATCGCTTTGATCACTGCTGGTGTTCGTACGGAGCGAGGCCGGCCAATTCTTTTCTTGTCCTCAACACTGGAGACTTCATTGTACCTATCAATAGTACGGTACACAAACCTAAGCGTTATTTTTAAATTTTTGAGCAACTTGAAAATGGTACTTGGCGAGTGCCCACAGCGGTGCAATGCTAAAACAGCTATTCGGTTTTCTTTCAATGTCCACTCCATCGTGAGAAATTGCAACGAATAACTGTTTTTTGTTTTAAAATAATTGCCAAACATTCAAAAATGGAATGCAATAAAATTTTCTTAAAATCATCTTCTAAATTTAAAAATAATATGCCAGTGACAGAACTTTGGGACCGACTACGTATGATACCTAATATTTATAATTCTTCATACTTTTTTGGTACAGTAAGGGAAATGTATTCACGTACCTTTTTACCCGACTGGCGAAGGAGAGGAGGGTTATTTTTTATGCCTTATTGTCATAGACTGTACCTACTTACGTCCAAGGTAGGTAATGGCACACTAATTCTTCGGATGATATGAGTACCTA
The DNA here is from genome assembly GCA_947049275.1 of Epinotia bilunana. Classification (NCBI taxonomy): domain Eukaryota; kingdom Metazoa; phylum Arthropoda; class Insecta; order Lepidoptera; family Tortricidae; genus Epinotia; species Epinotia bilunana. The sequence continues at coordinate 8,454,009 of OX346263.1, read as the reverse complement.
CCTACTACCTAGTGCGTAGGTACCTACTTACGCACGTTAGGTTCGCGAAAGGGTATTGTATAGCGAAACATTATTTAGACTAATTTGGTACCTACTTGGCTAGGCTAGGTAATTTGTTGGATATTGCCGATGCCGCCGCGCTGGCACTTATAATGTAGTCCGAGACGTAAACTAGTTCTCAAATCGATAGGTGTGGTTACTGGTTAGGGCCTAAGCACACGGCGTATTTTAAACGCGCAGACCCCCATCCCCTACCATCGGCGGGATAGTAGGGAAACGCACGTCGACGGCGCGTTTAAAAATCGCCGTGTTTAAATCTCAACGTACAGTAGACGGCAAACAACTTGCGCAAATGACCTTGGCTGCTCAGAAGCGAATTTTAGGTGTCCGCGGGAGGGGGCGGTGAGGTGGTTTCTCGTAAAGACTTAATCAATATTTTTTCCTAAACTCCTAAAACCTATATTTTCTTTCGCTCCAGCCACTTATGAGATACGTAAAGTAATTATATCTGTAAAATCCAATACGATTGGCCATGATGAAGTTAGCCGGATCATGATTGTATGCTACGAGAACAATATTCCTACCAGTAATGACAAAACCTCGACACGTGTTTCGCCTCTCTACGAGCCATCATCAGGAGATGCTGGCAGGAGATGTTGTTTGCGCCACGTCCACTGAGCAAAATGACTCGAATGATGATGATGTTTTGCTCAGTGGACGTGGCGCAAACAACATCTCTTGCCAGCATCTCCTGATGATGCCTCTTCAGAGAGGCGAAACACGTGTCGAGGTTTTGTCATTATTGGTGGTGGTTTACTGTAATTTTTTGCATGTTTATACGCAAATAGTTGCATCTTATCTTCACCATAGACCAGCACGTTTTTTAGCGGAATAGCAAAGAAATATTGTTCTCGTAACATATCATGGACTTCCGCAAAGTAACGCCTGAATCAATAAATTATATGATTATATGCATTTGCATTTGTGTATTGTCCTTATGATCGGGTTATTCCTACCTGTTACCACCAACTTGTTACCAGAGGTAACAGCTGGGATTTTCTTCTCGTCTTTTACCAGTGGAAAGTGGAAATTAATGGGAACAGTAATTGATGTTAACTGCTGGGTTTTTATTTCCAGTAGTTACCACTGGTAACAAATTGTTTGTAACAGGTGGGAATAATGATTATGTTGATAATGTCGATTAACATTTATTAGTCAATGGGCCATATTACGGAGTTGTACCCTCGACTTTTTTTAAATTTTGATATGATCGGGTTTTCTCTACTCAGAATTGAGAGCACTTTGTTATAAAAAAATGTCCCAAGATTTTTTATTCCATTCCGTTACCGTTTCCATACTAAGCTAGTATGGTGGTAACGGAACGGAAAACAAAAAATATATGGTAACATTTTGGACAGTTTTTTTCTCCTATTACTCCTATTAGGTTCGAAAGTGCTCTTGATTATGAGTAGAAAAAACTCAATTATATCAATTTTTAAAGAAATAGTCGAGTACAACTTTTTGTGAAATGGCCCCACTACCTTCCGCCCGCGACTTCGTCTGCGTGGACCCGGGATAAAAAACTATCCTATATATCCGGGCTATAAACTATGTTCGTGCAAAATTTCATCCAAACCGGTTTAGCTTTTTAACTTTAAGCGTGACTGAGTAACAAACATCCAAACTTACACATCATCACTACATAGTATAGTAAAGCAAAGTCGCTTCCTGCTGTCTGTCTGTCCCTATGTATGCTTTAAGATCTTTAATACTACGCAACGGATTTTGATGCGGTTTTTAATAGACAGAGTGATTCAAGAGGAAGGTTTATATGTATGCCATGCATAATATTACTATATTTACACGACAATAGAAACACTGATAATTTTAGAGGTTTCTAATGTAAACCCACAATACCCTTTTTTTACCTTTACTTACTGGCTTTTTTACGAAGCGATTTTAAACAATAGGTACAGCATTAATCCTTAAGGTGGGTACTGACCAACGTTACGAGGTGTAATGTAACATGTTACATAGCGAGCATTCGTGTAGTCAGTACGTCGTGTTACGGGGAAACCAGCGAGCGACGAGCCGCTCGTTGCTCGCCTCGAGTGCTCCACCCGCCTGTCGGTTTTTTGACGAATCCTTTGACTGTTACGCGGTTCAGTCAGTACGCCGTTGCGAGTCGTCACGAGCGCACGTGGACATCGCAAGTGATCACCCGTTGTTCCTCTCGTATTTTTTCCTTCTCGTACTTGTAATTAAGTTTCGTGAAGCATGGAGTGGAATAAAGAAAAAACTTTGTATTTTATTGAAAAATACAAAGAAGAAACACTGTTGTGGAACCCAGCTCACCCAGAGCATTATAACAAATTAAAGAAAGAAGACGCTTGGGATAGATTGGCTTCGTTACTCGATAGCGAAAGAGAAGCCTGTAAAAAGAAAATGACAAGTTTACTGGCATCATTGAGGAGGGAAAAACAGAAAACTAAACAATCAACTGGTACTGGAAAAGGTATGTAAGTTTAACGCGGGTTATAGTTGGGGGGGGGGGGGGGGGGGGGCAAGGCAGCTAGTGTGGGGAAAACAATATAAACTCGGTATTAATCTGTATAGTGCTTCTTTTTATTTAAAATAATTCAATATTAATTACAAATTAAATTTCAGGTGCAGATGAAGTTTACCACAGCACTTGGTTCGCTTACAAATCCATGTTATTTCTACTGGATAGAAATACACCTCGTGACACAACAGATACTGTAAGTCCATTTTAAGCATAATTTTCTTGCCAACTTACAGACCCTTGCTGAATACAGTATTCAGCAACTTCATTACGAATATTGTGAGCAGATCTTGTAGCCCTTCGCGGTCTTATTTGCAAGGGTAACATACTAGTCATATCATTGTTACCTTCTCTCCAGTTTCCTAATCTGACCTGGCCGTTTAATTCTTCGTCAAAACTACCTGCAGGGGTATATACATGAGCATTATTACCTTTTCTTAAAAAATTGTGGAGAGATGTTATTGCTGTTACTACAGATGTCGCGGTTTTCGGTTCTAACAACATTGGTTTCCGCAAAACTCTAAACACTGCTGACAATATGCCGAACACATTTTCCACTACTCTACGAGCTCTGCAAAGTCGGTAGTTATATATTCTTTCTTTAGAACCACGTTCATGATATCCTGCATATACTTTCATCATATTTTCGGAAAGAGCAAAAGCTTCATCGCCAACGAAGTAAAATGGAATTTCTTCTGTTCTTGCTGGCAACGCAGTGGGCTGAGGGAGGTTTAGTGCATTATTTTTTAGTTTTTCATTTAAAACACAGTTGTTGAAAACTCCTCCATCAGATATTCTTCCTTGACACCCAATATTTACATACAAAAAATTATATTTCGCGTCAACAACTGCCAGTAATACGATGCTGAAGAAACCCTTGTAATTATAAAATTCACTGCCACTGTTGATCGGTGATTGCAGTAAAATATGTTTACCGTCGATTGCACCTAAACAATGTGGAAAATTCCACAAAGTATCATAGTCATTTGCTACAACCAGCCATTGCTCCGGTGTTTCTGGCATCTGAAATAATAATTAATAATAATTAATTTTCAGCTACGTGGACATGAAGGTGCTTCAGAACTGCCTGATGATTGCCATCCGTCCGCCAAAGAAAGCGACAATGATTGCCCTCCGCCTGCCAAAAAAAGCGACAATGATTGCCCTCCGCCTGCCAAAAAAAGCGACAATGATTGCCCTCTGCCTCCAAAAAGGAAGAAATCAGTAGCCCCAAGCCCAGAAGAGATAATGGTATCTACTTTAAATATATTAAAAAAGAGAACCGAGCAAACGGAGGCAACTTCGCACAGACCTGACGAATGTGAAGCCTATGGTATGTTTTTGGCAAATAAATTACGATCTTATTCAAAGACAACACAAATACATGTGCAGCATTACATATCAAATATATTGTTTAGTGCTGATCGCGGACAGTTTGACTGTGTTGGAAATACAATGAACAGCTACAGTTATTCAGGCTACTCTACACGACCACAAACTTCAAGAGCCTCATCGATGCCACAGACCGAAACGTCCCATCAAAATGACTATGAGCCACAGCAAAGCCCTGAAACTCCTCATCAAAATGATGCCTCATCGATGCCACAGACCGAAACGTCCCATCAAAGTGACTATGGGTCACCTATGAGCGAACAATTTATGTCAGAATTTGGTGATTTAATTTAATTTGATATGTAATGACTACATTTTCTTAATTAATACATACATAATACATACCTTTACATATTCTTTTAATGCTCCAATAAGGGCTTCGCTGACCTCTTTCACTATAAATCCTATTCGTTGTTTTGATATCTTGAAAAGATATTGCATACTAGTATAGGAATCTCCTGTAGCATAAAAACGAAGCGTTAGTGCTAACCGTTCCGTGACACTGATAGCTTTTCTATAATTTGTATCGTTTTTATGTACTTTTGGTCCAATTAAATTCAATAGTTCTTCAAAATCAATCGGAGACATGCGTACAAAGTTTTTATACTGTCCAGTAATCATTTGGTTTTTTAATATTGCTATCAATGACAAACCACCACATACGCCTCTATTTTTAAATAAGTTTGATGTCCAGTAACGTTTTTTCTTTTTCTTCATTTGGATGAAACAATAACTAAGTAGAATCAAAGATCCCAATACGTCTTCGCTGTCGGCCATCTTGGAGTGAACTGGCGGCGAAAGCGGAGCACAGAGTTTTGACGAGCATGTTACGTCGATTCGTCGTTACTGCGTAACATGCTCGATGCGTAACACGCTCGATGCGAATGTTACATTACACCTCGTAACGTTGGTCAGTACCCACCTTTATCCATTAGCAGCATTAATTAAGTGCCTTTAAAAACATTGCGCATTTAATATAGACCAATATTCAATATGGCCCTTTACAGCATGTTCCTAATTTAAATGAGTATTTTCGAAGATATTACAGATTTAAAAAGGGACATAGCGGCAGGCAGCGGTCAGCAATAAGCATTGCACCCGTCGTGCGAAGCCGGGGCGGGTCGCTAGTTCGCTACAGCTTGTTTATATATTAGTATGATTAGTAGGAATATACTCGTAAATAAAATTAAAACTGAAATGTCCCCGTTATTTCCCACAAAAAAAATATGAAAACAAGCATGATTCGTTATGTACAAACAAAGACTAGTGGAAGATGTCACTATTAAACAAAATTCATTGCTAAATAATAATTAACAATCCTTACGCTGCCGAAGCTTGTGTTTTATGAGGGCCTTTACTGTCTTCATTTCCTGTGCGTCCATGGTATATAAGAAACATGCGTTTATCCACCGCTAGTGACGACCGTCAACTAAATGAAAAATCGAATTTGATACTAATACTCAAGCCAAGCGCTTATAGCTAACCAATCCTGTGTAAGCTTGCGACTCTTGCGACTCTTGCGAGCGAGCGAGCGGTCATTCACCGCGTACACGGGGAGAGCGCTCTCTAACCGGCAAATGGATTTGGTTCCCTGTTTGCGCTCCGAGACATGCTCCGGAGAGAGCGTTGTTCTTGCGAGCGTAACCTTTATTATGGGTTAGGCTCTCAACGTGTGGCTCGAACCGCTACGGCAAAATGAACGGGGTTACAATGCCTGGCCTATTGATGGTTGATGGAATCTAAATGAAACGGGTTATTGGGTGAAAATGATGGACTAGTGGCTGGGCTATTGGGTGAAACATCGGACGCCTGCCTAATATTATTATTATGTATGTCTTTCCCGCTCACGGGACAATGACGTCCCGGACCTTTGGGAGGCGTGCTTGGAGCTAGGTACCTACAAAGTACCAACTGAGCCAACACGAAGAGGCCCTTTTGACAATTTAATAAAATGCAAGGAGTAAACCGAGCGGATGCTGTCCCTGCCCGTGTCATGGGACGCACACAGGGACAGCACCCGCTGAGGAGTATAGGGCCTATTGATGGTTGATGGAATCTAAATGAAACGGGTTATTGGGTGAAAATGATGGACTAGTGGCTGGGCTATTGGGTGAAACATCGGACGCCTGTCTAATAAAACTGTCTCACTTTTTATCTCTGGCAGACATATATTATTATTATTATTAATATATTAATATTGATTGTTCTAGATTTACTTGAGTTTCAATTTTGTGTTAAATCTGTTTAAATACTTATAATTCAAAGTGTGTAAATGAATGCAGTACCCTAATTCTTCTACATCATACCTAATTACTTAAAAGAATACATATCTACTGTGCATAACTTGCGCACTGTTAATTAGTTTTTCAGAGTAAAAAACTTACACGCGAGCAAAGCTGCGGGAAACACTGGTTATTGTTAATATTTTGCCGAGCAACGTAGCCCTAGCGCAGTGTCAAATGACGTCACACCGGCCTTCTTAAGGGGATGTCTTGATTCGAGTCGACCACGCCCCCTTGACAGAGATACGCTTATGCCTTCCGCGCACGAGAAAAAGAGATGCAACACTCTTCGGGAATGGCTTTTTTTGGACAAATTTCGATAAATACCTGAACTTAGTGAAGTTTTATTTATATGTAGTTCATTAAGTGAGATTTTAGATGAGATAAAATACTATAGTGTTAACTTGATTGTCGTAAATAATGTATTGTTTGAGTAGGCTAAGTAATAAAAGGAAAATAAAGACAACTTTGGATTTTTTTTTATCGAGGAAATTGTAGGCAATCGTGTATCGATTAAATCAGATAAACAATCATGTAGTCAATAATCATATATCTGAAAATCAGGCCTTATTGCTTTTTAATCTAGTCAGAACGGCGTTTCAAAGCACGCGATAATTTCCAATTCACCCCCATAAAGATAAAGCGAGACACACAGTCACTGCGCAGACACGCCCCTGCCTGCACGTGCAGTAGGTATCTGTCACTGTAAGGATAAGTATTTCATCTGTGGCTGAGGTACGGAATCCAAGGGCATGAACGTTTCGCACTTCACTGAAATTGTGTTTTCAAGAACCTACTTGTATTAATAAGGAGGTAACGAACGTTTTACGCATAAGAACAAAACGGGCCTTCCACTTTAAAGGTCCAGTGTGTAATAAGTGTTCATGTTCGCACTATATTTAATTATATCTTTTTCTGAGCCGAACATCTACTACCAAGATTTAGAAAAATCTTTTAATAAGTTTAAAAAATAGGTTTAGTTTTAAAAAGTAATAATATAATATAGCAAAGTGGTAAAATGTAAGTATATTTCATAGATTTCTGTAAATAGTAAATATTTTAGTGTAACCCAAAAAAGCCTTAATTTTCTGGGATAAATAAATAAATAAATAAATTTTGGATATTTATGTGTAAATGTGTAATCCAAATTATCTGCAAAAGAGCAAAAAATACCTATAATTGAACAGCATAGTAAAATTAATAGGGTAAATAAAAGTGGTCAGTAACGAATGAAAATCCAAATTAATATTTCAATATATTTTTCAAAATTTTGGTTAGTTACTTTAAGTTTAAGTCACGAGTATTTTAAAATTTCACATATTATAAAGACAATGAATATACGTATGTATGTAATTCCTTTATTGTACACAAGACATTGGTAAAAATACAGACAAAATAGGTTAAGTAGGTACAAAGGCGAACTTATCCCTGTAAGGGATCTCTTGCAGTGAACCTTTGAGCAATTGAGACGATATCAGGAACTAAAAGATATACAAACTAACACGTGTGCAGAGACTTATTTACCTATATGCTAATAAATTAATCTTAATACATATACTACAAGCTACTCGTAGTACAAAGAAAATAAAATATTATACACATAATTATTATAAATAAATATATAATTATACAAATATATATTTATATAATAATAATTAAAATAATAATATATATAATCATAAATAAAGATAATATAATACATAAATATATCACACTGATATTATACATGTGAAAGTTCGTATTTGTTGTCAGAGAGACATGATAAAAAAAAGGATTTATACTAGAGATATTAAAAACTTCAATACCGCGATGCAGAACATCACCAATTTCCACGCATATTCTAGCCATAGCAGGTAATTCTCCAGATTTTTGTCGGCCTCTAAACTCCGTCAAATCATATGAAACGTATTTTTTTTTGAAGGAGTTAAGGTGACCCGCAGACCAAATTTGAGAATAACCGATTGGATTAAGTGGACGCCGCGCAAGCGCAAGGTATGGTATGATAACCAGTATATTGTAGGTGGCTTAGCAAAAACTACTGAACCGATTTTGATGAAACTGTCTAATATTGTAGTTTAGACCTCAGATAGCGTGGCGTTTTTAATATCGCGTATTTAATTTTATAATTTCTTTAGGGGGTGAATAAGGTTTGAAAATTTGTAATGGGAATTAATCTATTTTTAAGACAGACTTGAAACTTTCGTAAAAAGGTTCTATAATGAAATAAAGAAAAATAATATCAGCGATTTCAAAATTCGTTCCCTAAGGGGGTCAGAAATGGGTTGAAGATTTGTATGGGGAGTGATTTTTTTCGAGCTAGGGACTTGAAACTGTGAAATGGTTACATATTAAAATACAAAAAATATGATTTAAGCGTTTTTAAAATTCTTCTTTTAAAAGGATGAAAACTTGCTTGATAGATGGCACTACCGGCCTTACCCGATACTATTAAACAAGCAATATTTGTATATGTAGGGGTTTACGGGTCCGAGAAACCAATCTGGCTTGGTCTGATTTTCGAGAAAATCGTTTTTCCGTAATTTCGAGAAAAGTTCAAACCCCAGCGATGAGCAGGTTTTTATTTCTTTTTATCAGTTTTTATTTTTATGTTTTTTGATTAACGATCACTTATTCGTTTTTTGTTTCATTTTGTATAGAAATCGATTTATTGTAGTATTAAAGCCGAGAAGAACTCGGTCCCAGGTAAAAACAAAGCTTAAGCGTTATGAACAACATCGACGATTGTGGATTGGAATGCACTCATGCAGTCTTATCCTTTTTAATTTAGGTATGCCGATTTCAGTCTAATACGAGTCCACCCTTAAAAACATAAATACAATTTATGGACTGATAAAATACATACATTTAAAGTTAGATTAGCGTTACTCTTATAATTTTAGAATCAAATAAAACCCATTTAATAATTTTTGGTATACTATTTTTATTGGTCTAATTTTTTAGACTAAAAATTATCAACACCATAATATAGCGGCATCTATCGAGCTGAAATTGGACTAAAATTAAGCTCGCTAGATGGCGCAAATTGACAACTAACATCAGCGACCTCTATCAAGCTGAATTTGTACCAAAATTATGCTCGCTAGATGGTGCTATCATTATATAATTAATGCATTAAAGATCTTTTTTTTTAATTTAATTTGTGACTCATAAAAATGGAAAAAGTTTTTTTTGATTTGTGGGTGTTCTAGTACTCTAACGTTAGTTGGTCTCAAAGAGTATTTTAATCCTTGATAGAAATGGGATCGATTGGCATTTAAAAAATACTTTTTTATCAAAAATCAGTGAATGTCGATTGTCATCACTTAAAAAGTTAGTAAAGGCCTTCTAAAAGCATTTTCACGTAGCAGCAAGGGATCTAGTAGCTGCCCTTACTGCCCCATCTCAACTGTCCACATATGAAATGAATAACACCTAACATAAACATTTATGGACTAGTTTATGGAAAAAAAACCCGTTAATCACGCATTTTAACAAAAATACATTTAGGTCTTCCTTATTGAGTAGGCTCCAGCAAAAGCCCGTTCTGGTGCAAAGGCTCTCTGTGGCTACACTATGTATGGGCTGGGCACCTGTGCATCGGTTTTTTTTTATAAATACGAATAATAGTATAATGTATTTTTTTTCTTACAGTATTAAAAAATGAGTTTTAAGGAAGATGTGTTGAGCTCACTATCAGATGAAATTGCGCATATATCAACAAACATGGAAAGGCCAAAATTATTACCAAGAAAGTACGAGTTAAGGTACTTGAACCTGCTTACGTTTACCTACTGGCATATTGCGGCGCTGTGGGGCCTCTACTACTGCTTTACTTCTGCTAAATGGGCAACTATTCTCCTTGGTAAGTAATCTTCAGGGCGTACATTGGAAAATATCGCGTTTTTTTCAAACGCCGCTGTGACTAGAAATAATAATAAAGACTGATCTTCAGACATATATTCTTGACTATATATGATTGTTTAAAAGTTCCTCTAGGTATAGAAAAATAAATCAGTTAGGTTTTTATTTTCCTTTTTTAACAGCATACTCAAACAATACCTAATGTGTTTTAGGTTACATCAAGTTTAAAGTATGGTATTTTACCTCAACTAACATCTCACTTGATGAAATATATAAAACTTCACTAAGTTAGGTAGGTATTTATCGAAATTGGTCCAAAAAAGCCATTCCCGAAGAGAGTTGCATCTCTTTCTCTCGTGCGACTTCCTTTCTTCTTCTTTCTTTCTTTAACTAACGAAACGAGCGGTATGGCAGCAGCATAATTTCGAACCACAAAATGACTACGCACTAAATTCATAAAACAACAATTCGAAAATCATGTTGTCTAACGAACGAAATTCCTAAGGAAATGTCCAAATCCGATTTCAGTTTTTTTTTCACTTGCGTGTAGAATGGACTTTCCGGATGGTTATAGGCTATATTTTATTCCGCAGGGTTGCAAGTATTCTTTGTAATTGCGCACGAAGCCGCGCCGGCAGCTAGTGAGCAATTAAGTGATCAATCTGTTTTTCCAGCGTTCATATTATACGTCTGCGCTGAAATAGGCATCACGGCGGGTGCACACAGGCTCTGGTCCCACAAAGCCTACAAAGCAAAGATGCCTCTACAAATTCTCCTGATGATCTTCAACTCAATGGCTTTTCAAAACTCCGTGATCCACTGGGCCAAGGATCACAGAATGCACCATAAACATAGTGACACAGACGCCGACCCACACAACGCGAATAGAGGGTTCTTTTATTCGCACCTTGGCTGGATGTTAGTCAAAAAGCATCCGGATGTAAAAGAAAAAGGAAAATCAATCGATGTGTCTGACCTACGAAACAATCCAGTCTTGCAGTTTCAGCAAAAGTAAGTGCAAGTAGTAGCTCACCAATACGTTCGTCGTACAAATTAAATTGTCATCTCTTTCCGTTTTTAGGGTCCCGTACCTCTTAAGTTAAGGAAAAATGAATGCTTTTTAGGATCACTTTGATAGACGGACATATCTTTATGTCTATCCAGCCAGACCTTTTATCTCGGGAACGCGTAAAGGTCCTTTGAAGTTGTGAAACTATCAAACTTCTAAGTTAACGTAAAAAAAAGATATGCGTACGGTGGTTTATGCCGCAAAAATGTATATGTCGACACTCACGGGAAACAAAACTTTATAGGGTTTTTTTCCGTTGCCCTATAACTATTAAAGGCAAGTAATGTCATCTTATACTAGAAGTACAGGGAAAACCTGAAAAATATACATTTGTAATTAAATCATAAAAAAATAGTAAAGTACGCAATTAATCGTTGAGGTAGGAGTAAATTTGTACGGAACCCTCGGTGGGCGAGTCCGACTCGCACATGTCCGGTTTTTAGCTTTCGCATTACTTCAATGTGTATTACCGGATTATCGTATCGAATGTTAGTTCATACATAATCAATCTAGTATGATTTTACACTGTCCGTTAGGTTAATCTTTAATTAAGACAGATTATAAACTATCTATGTTGATGATAACTCCGGTTCACAATTATACGGTGATTTGTTCACCATTTAAATGGAACAGGCCTGTCTTTACTTAGCCAATTTGTACTGTTTATTACGTTCACGATCTTTCTCCAACGAACTCTTCGTAACTTCTAGTCAGCTAACTGGCTCCTAAATGTACTAATTACTATTTTATTATCACTCACAGGCATGAGGTACTTCTGATGAGCGCCGCGTGCTTCATACTCCCGACAGTGATACCAGTGTACTCCTGGGGAGAGACGCTGGTCGACGCATGGCACGTCAATATGCTGCGATACGTGCTAAACCTTAACGCCACTTTCCTTGTCAACAGCGCAGCGCATATTTTCGGGTACAAGCCCTATGACAAAACTTTGTTGCCAGCACAAAACATACCGGTATCAATCCTGACATTAGGAGAGGGCTACCATAATTATCACCATGTTTTTCCATGGGACTACAAAGCTGCTGAATTGGGGAACAATAAGCTGAATTGGACGACCTTATTCATAAACTTTTTCGCTTGGATCGGATGGGCATACGATCTTAAAACGGCCACAGATAATGTAGTCGCACACAGAGCCCAGAGAACTGGCGACGGAACTAATTTGTGGGGATGGGAAGCAGACGTTAGTAATATGAAGACTCAGTAGCAGGAGTTTAGTCCCTTCGCGCTCTGAAGGCGTTATTGATAGAATACAGATATGAATGACATTGGAATGCATATTCCTGTCTCGCTCTGTTTTAAAGCATGTAGGACGAATGCAGTCCGCCACACAGGACCGCCTCGATGCACTAGATTATCTTTATTTTAAAGGAGATGTTTATTAATTTGTATATTCTATTAAAGGATAAGCGAAAAGGAATATGGGTTCTTTATGGACGCCATTTATATTTTAAGTTTTTAAATATTAGCTTTGAACCAAATTCTAAATATAATTTTGAAAATATCGTATTTCGTTTGATGTATCCAATTGTTATATTTATTACTTTTCTCGTAACAATCTGGAAAAAAACTAAATGCAGTTTTAGTTTTATAAGAATCAAGAAAAGCCCTCTTGGTAGAGGTAAAAAAGTCTACTTCTATACGATACGAAGTTACGAGTATGAGGTAGGTCTTCCAAACAGTTTTCACAGCAGCTAGCTTCCAGTACGGCTATCACGCGACGGCGCGCGAGCTCTCTCGGTTTTTCTCACACTATTCGTCTCTCTCTTATCAGAACACTTAGAACAAGAGGTACAAGTGCGAGAAAAATCGTGAGTATGTCGCGGCCGTCCCATGATAGACGTGCAGGCGGCTCAGACGAAGTTAAGCACCAAAGAGTACTATATATATACTTAGTCGGTCCTCAAGTTCTGTCACAAGGTTTTTGATAGATAAAACTCGGCAATAAACTTTTTCTTATTCATATTATACATGATTAAAAAGCTTATTTTATACGAATCAAATTGCAATTCAATACATTTTGTACAATTATCTCAATATGACAAAAAAACCTTGTAACTTGAGACAATTTTGAACCCAAAACACGCCGCAACTGACAAAAATACCACTTACAACAAATTTTATAAAAAAAACAGTGTTCGAGATGACCAACAAGGTTTTATCTATTTATTCTGAAACCTCGATTTTAGACCATGCTTAGCAACTAGCATTTGATTTTCTGTTAGCTTTCAACTCCAACTGCTCCCATCGAGAACTTTACGTACTTTTTACGTTTTCAGAAAAACACGTAAATTTGATCTTGTGGGCAAACAAGTACACTACGTAAAATGTGAATATGAAAATTAGTTTTACCCAGACTTACTTATCTCATGCTTCAAAATGGAGGTAACATGGTTCAGGGAGGGTTCTGACTAAAATCTCACGTAAGTTTGAAAGGTTTTAAGAATCATGGAAAAAAGATAAAGTGAATCACGTCCGTGTTTTTGATTGGCTAAAAACGTGCAAAATCTCTGAAGAAACTAGCATTTGTGTAATATGGCTTTAAGCATTTAAATCCAGTAATCGTTCTAATTTATCAGTATTTAATGAGCTATCAAACCATATATAGAATTAAATAAAAACATCCTTGGTTTTATTTACTATGCGGCAAAACATTTGTGACAGAACTTATGAACCGACTAAGTATACTGAGAATAGAGACACCACTCGCCAGTACTGACTAGCGACATCTAGTGGTATACGATAGGACTACTCTGTATGTATACATATTTATGCGGTACCTACTTATTGTACATGTGTATATGCTCCTGTATACCTGTATACGTATAGCGGTGAGGACTAAATTCTTGGCCAGTAGTTAGCCTGGTTAATCGGTAGTAGTTAAATAGTTCCATTGTGACACAAAAAATAACTTTACAATTATGCAGAGCTATGTACAATTGAAGAATGTTTTGGTTTTTGATGAGAGAACGGATTAGTTCAGATGAAAATTTAACCTCGATGGTTTAATTTTCACCTAAATGAACCCAATCTCATCAGATAACTATGGGGAATAGAGGTATAGTGTAGGAGTAGGTAGTAAATAGAAGTAAGTTGTGTCTTAATTTTGTGTATTTTTTTCTTATACTTAATATTCTAATGTTAAACATGTAAGGACGTCTATGAAAGAGACATTGTTTACGATCTATGTGCACAGTTTTCCATAAATATAATCTTACGGTTACGGGTTACATTAGATTCGGGACACAACATTTTTTCTCAGACATCTTGAGAAGTCCGCTGGATGCGGGTGGCGCAGGACCGGTCACATTCGCACTCTTTGTCCAGCACTGGACGTCTTTCGGCTGATATGATGATATCTTGCAAGTATCAACTTCACATTCACGAACTCAACAAGATTTGAAGGAAAATTTAAATATATACCGAACATGTATCAAACATACTGTATCACTTACTTTCAATTCCATTCAGTCGAGCCAAAGTATTACGTTCAGATTGCATTAAAATAAAATATCATAAGAAAATAAAACATATTTAATGTATTTTCTGTATTTTGGATTCTGTATCTGGGGGCCGATTTTTGACTTTCGAGCGCTCGAAAATAAAATAAAAGTAATTGCTATTGTAGTGGCATAATCACAGGCACTTACTTTCTACCGATAGAATTCAATACGCGTGGTCAATACCGCACGTTTTTAATTTTTTTATTGTCATTTCATATTAGCATTTCATAATTTTTGACAGTTTTTGAGTGAAAGTCGAGCGCTCGAAAGTCAAAAATCGGTCCCCTGCTCGGAAAATCAGCCCCAAACTGTATAATTTTCTTAAAAACGGTCCGTCCAAATCAAAACGGTTTGTTTTGTTTGTATAAAAAGCGTTAAAATCTTGAGAAATCACCAACGTCTGGTTGGTTCTGGAAACCAACTGCAGCGCCACCTACCGGGTTTTGTTTTTGTTGGTTGGGGACGCAACAGACATTATACTGTCCTAATGTAGACGTTTTGTAAGGGGAGCATTATTAATTTAGAATCTATTAGGGAATTTATTCCATTCCAATTTATTCCAGGGAAAAAACTCGCTTGAAAGACTAGCAGGCATTTTAAGTTTAATGAATAAGGTTTATTCACGATTTTTGCTACGGTGGTACGAATTGTGCTGAAGTTTACCAAGGAAGTGAAAATTTAAATCCTACTATCCTACTTCCTACTAATATTATAAATGTGAATGTTTGGATGTATGGATGTTTAGATGTTAAAATGTTTGTTACTCAATTACGCTAAAACGGCTCAACCGATTTGGATGAAATTTTGCACGAAGATAGTTCAACCTGAATTAAAATATAGGATAGTTCTTATCTTGGGTCCACGCAGACGAAGTCGCAGGTGGAAGCTAGTAATATTATAAATGCCATAGTTTCGCTGGTTGGATGTTTAGATGTTTAGATGTTTGTTACTCAATGACGCTTAAACGGCACAACCGATTTGGATTAAATTTTGAAAGGAGATAGTTATAGCCTGGATTAAAACATAGAATAGCTTTTCCCGGGTCCAAGCAAACGAAGTCGTGGGCGTAAGCTAGTTATTAAATAAGGGATAAAACTAGCCAAGATCGAGTCAGACTTACGCAGCGGTGAAACGCGCCGGGTGGGCTGCGTGATTAGACGGCGACCCCATGGCCCCCGCTGAAAGATTTTCGTATTTCTTTCCATTGGAGACACAATTGTAAGAAGAGCCGACTCGAAGTAAATGGGAAGGAGCCAGGCAAATGAAGAGTATAGTAGGCTGCCGGGCCGCGTGCCTTTGAACGTGCTAAAACTTACGCAATATCAGATCTTCTTTTACAACGGATATTAACAATAATATATTATATTATCATGATTATGACTAACAAATTCAATGAAAAAGAAACCTTATGTAGCTTGAATTATATCATGATAGAACCATCTACCTAGCATTATTTTGGTTGAATTTCAGTTTGATAGAGGTCGCTGATGTTCGTTGTCGATTTACAGCATCTAGCGAGCTTAATTTTAGTCCATTTTCAGTTCGATAGATGCCGCTAATTGATATTTTTGATATTTTTTAGACCAATATAAATAATACACCAAAAAGTATTAAATGGGTTTTATTTGATTCTAAAATTATAAAATAAATACTAATCGAACTTTAAATGTATTATGTCATACAATATTTCCGTAACTTCGCAAACAGAACATCTCATCAGTCCATATTGTAATTGGGTGAAAATCAAAAAAAATGTACATAGTTAAGGGCCTTAATATAATCTACGCTCTAACTTTTCTCATTTTAGTAACGACAATTACCCATACATTTTACATGGGTAATTGTCGTTACTAAAATGAGAAAAGTTAAAGCGTAGATTAGATTAAGGCCCTTAATTATGTACAATTTTTTTGATTTTCACCCAATTAAGTTTGGCCCAGGATGGGGTCGTGTTGTACTAAAATCGGCTTAAATTAAAAACGATAAGACTGTATGACTGCATTCAAATCCACAACCGTCGATGTTGTTCTTAGGACGCCAACGCACTAAGTGGCTATAGCCGCGTGCGGCTTACTACTTTAGCTTTGTTTTTACCTGCTACCGAGTTTTCTGTACAAAATGAAACAAAAAACCAATAACTGATCATTTACCAAAAAAAAGAACAAATGTTTTCTTTTTATGAGTTTGCCTCAACTTGCCATCAACAAAGAAGATTAACCATATTGGTCGTCGTCGAAGAGTAAGCATACAGCCAGCTTTTATAATATGACACTCTGAAGAAATGATACCTAAAAAACGCGAAGTCCTATTCTGAGATCTAAACTGCAATATTAGAAAGTTTAATCAACATCGGTCCAGTAGTTTTTACCCGACTGTCGAAGGAGAGGAGGGATATGTTTTTGCTAAAATTTGCCACGAATTATATACTGGTTGTCATCGCCGCCACGCGGCGTCCACTTGACAACAAAAGATGGCGCTGTTACGTATACCTACACGATTTTATGCAATAATTCCATCAAACTTTTTTTATAAGTAACGTTTCATATGGTTTGACAGAGTTTTGAGACCGACAAAAATCTACGGCTAGAATATGCGTGAAAATGGGTGATGTTATGCATCGCGCTATTGAAGTTTAGTATCTGTTGTATAAATTATAAATACAATTTACTTCAATGACTTCTTATTATGTCTATCCGACAGCATATACGAACTTCAGTATCATATATGCTGTCGGATAGACATAATCAAATAATAATATCATTCTTCACTATTATACAGGGTGTAACAAAAATGTGGTATGAACTGATCAAGGGCTTAACAGGTATCGTGTTCTGATAAGAAAAAACAGAAAAAAAATGTTTCGACTCGATTTTTTTCACCTTAGTATGGAGCGTTGGCCGACTGGGGCGACAAGCTCCATAGAAATGTAAAAAAAAATCGCGTCAATTTTTTTTTTCTGTTTTATCTTATCAGAACACCTGTTAAGCCCTTGGTCGGTTTATACCACATTTTTGTTACACCTTGTATATTAGTGTGAATCTATTAAAGCATTGCGTCCAAAGTTCTGTTTAGCGGAAAAAGCATTCAGAAAACTTCGGAATAACGATGGTTTTGGACAAGTTACTCTTCGGAGTTTTTCAGTGTTTCCGCTTTAGACAGTATATCTGACCCGAACCTCATTAATTTTAATCACATACGAGTATACATGTATTAATCACGAGATACAATAAATACCTGCGAATTTAGCAGCCCCGAGATAAAGACTAACGGCCGTATTCATAAACGTTCTACAAGCCTATTTTAACTAAAATGCCGTTAAAATTCGTTTGTCCTTATCTGTCACTTCGACATTTGTGTTCGTAAGGAAGGGATAAAGCACATTTTATTTAGCAGATACATTTTAAGTTTTATGAATAAGGGGGTAGGTAATAGAAAAATCTAATGAAGTTGTATAGTGAGCAACACTATATCAAAACAAAAGGCCCAAAGTCTATAAGAAAAAACAAAACACGAGCGTGAAAAGAAACCTTATTTCTTTTATCGATAGCCAGTGCGGCAACCACGCAGGTTTGCCGTATTACACAAAGTAGTGTTCCTTAACTAGGTAGGTACAGCCAAGGGCACCAATATGTATTCACTCAAAGTTTCATAAATATGTATACTACAACCTCATTGTTGCAGAAATAAGGTCTGTGTACATATTTTTGAGACTTTGTGGTGTATACTTACATATTGGTGACCTTGACTGTACCGACTTTCTCAAGATGCTATTATTTTTCTTAATTCTCACTATTTTAGCCCCAATTAATATCTAGCTGTGAAACACTTAGGAAAACAAACGAATTTTCAATCAAATCTTGATATAATTGGCGATAACCAAACAATGCATAAGACCGGCGAGTTTATTGTCGCTGAAGCTGTCTTGCGAATGAATGACTGGTAGCTCGTCACCCTGGTGAAAAATGTGTTGTAGCCATTCCTTTTGATTGCGGCGCCGCTCACCACACCGACAATCACTCCTTGGCCTGTGTCGTTGGGGTCGCCAGTGTTTTTACATAACAGCCCTCCGCCGGAATCACCCTGGAATAAAACATAATACGAAACACTTGATTGTCACCGTTACCTAATAGAAAGGCAATATTCGGCGAATCCCAAACTAACCTGAACCACGGTTTATGTAGTAAGTAACCAGTTTAAACATGTTGCATTAATAAATACAAAAAACGTTAAGTATCTACTTCAAAATTATAACATTGATGTGTACAAAAAATTAAATTGTTGTTTTACATTGTGAAGTGTAAGGTTACTTTTTAACATAAGATAAAAATACCGGCCAAGAAACGTATTACTCACACCTGGCTACCGATTTTGCTACGCAGCGCGTTCGTCGCATGAAAAACCTTACATGCCGCACACGCTTACGTCAAGCAGCGCACTACAAGGACTTTTGTAGTTGCTTCTAGACCCCCACTAATTTGAAACTCATCATAATCAGCCGAAAGACGTCCACTGCTGGACATAGGCCTCCCCCAAAGAGTGCCAAAGTGACCGGTCCCGCGCCACCCGCATCCAGCGGAATTCCGCAACCTTTACCAGGTCATCCATTCCACCTTGTGGCGGGCCTACTCACGCCGCGCCTTCCGGTACGTGGTCGCCACTCGAGAACCTTTCCGCCCCAAGGGCCATCGGTTCTACGTGCTATGTGTCCCGCCCACTGCCACTTAAGTTTAGCGATTCGGAGGGCTATATCGGTTACCTTGGTTCTGCTGCGGATAGCCTCATTTCTGAAATAATAATATATATGAAACTAAGGTCACTGTAGGTGAGCCCGTCTACAAGGCAAGTCCGTCGACACGTTATAACTTTTGAATTTAAAGCGTTTCCCGCTTTAGCGTCCAGTCCCTAAAGCAGTTTTTCGCTCTAGTTTCCTCACTCTAAAACAGATGGCGCTGTGACAACGAACTTCAGAGCAATCCGCGTATGGAACAAAGTCATTACGTGTATGGAACTCGAAGTGCTAGTGTGACGGTGTCTGGTAGTAAAATTGGCAAAAATTGTTAATGACAACATTTTGTACGAGAAAGTAACTACGTAAGTAATATATGAACCGGCTATATTTATTCTGTGTTTAAATTATCATAAATTGGCTTAGTTTTGTAATTATACGTTCCGTTATTTATCACATTGAAATGTCGTTAAGTTTGAAAGTCCGTCTACTATGTACAAGGCGAGTCCGTCATACGGGGGGGGGGGGGGGGGGGGGGGGGCTTCCCTTGAATCAGAGGTTACCAACTGTTTTTACGACTTCAATATTATTACGATTTCATAAGGTTACTATAGATAAATGCTTTCGACATTGCACATGATGTTTGTGTTTATTAACAATTTTCAAAATAAATAAATAATTAGGCGACACCTCGTATGTCGAAATCCGTCAAACGGTTTAGGCTGCAGGGCGTGCCAAAGAATAAGACATAGTCACATACATACATACATGCATACATACATGCATACATACATGCATACATACATGCATACATATAAACATACGCTCGAAAAACATAACCCTCCTCTCGTTCAGCAGTCGGGCAAAAAAGGTTTACCACCCCATTTACGAAATATATCGGCGGACTTGCCTTTGAATAAGAAAAATTGAGTTTATTCCGAATCTAAACCTTGTATTAACAAGTTTAAAGTACACTTTTAATTCTCTTGTTTCATTCTTTTTAAGGATTCGAATACGAACATATAAGCACCCATAGTATGTCTGATATCATTACTAGACGGAATTGCCTTAAACTACACGGGAAGTCCGTCTACTCGCCGAATTTTAAAAAAATACTATTGTTTTTGCTTAATTTGTGATTAAAATGACTTGTCACTATAGCTTAACTATTATTTATGAAATTCTTCATCGTATGCGGTAACGTAGGTGAATAATTAACGCAGCTAGATCACTCCAAAGTAAAAAAAAAAAAGAAGTATGCCGGTCTTCATTACAGTGACCTTAAATCTGGGGGCATGGCAGTGCCCCCGCCAAGTCGAGCGCGAAGCAAACAGTGCCGTACCATCCTTTACTGGAACCATTTCGCCGCATTTTCAGGCCCCTATTTGGGAACCTCTGACCAGAACGCAGAAATTTTCGTCATCCAGTAAGTTATAATCACATACTTAAAATCCAAAATTTCAAGTCTGTAGGTCATTTAGTTCCGAAGTCAAGCGAAAGCAAAGTTTCGCATTTATGACACTCACTCACTCATGATCATCAAAATAGAACTAGTACTTCCCATAAACCCAGAGAGCTGAAATTTGGTACAGAGTTAGGGTTTAATGGCCACATAATGGGAAAACTATAAAAACTAGGATAATCGAAGATTGGGAGTACCTGGTGACCCTGATTAGCAAACACAAGAGCCCAACCAAACTATTAGAGATATATCTATACCGCCTTTACAAAAAATATTCAACTTGGTGGGCCGCTTCATTTGATGTCAAAAATCGAAGGTCTGAAGTATCTGATGAAGAACCCTCAGCTGGTCTCAGCTGTATTAGAGATATGGTATCTCACAACTTTTTGCGGTGGAACAGTTTCGAGACTTGGCCTCTTTTTTACATGGAATGTTTTTTATGGGATCATGTTAACCGATTTGTGAACAATGGCGGTAAATAGGTGATGCCAATTACAATCAATTCACGTTAATATCTACGTCGCTATCTAAATGCACTTTGCATGTATGCAAATATGGATGGCAGAAAAAGCAACACAATATGTAACTTTTCTGTAAATTTTATTCACGTACAATACATGCATATAATTAACGTCATTGAGTTTTGAATTGGCGTTTGTTCTGTTGCATGTTTTTTATGTATCAAGAGATCCGAGTCAAAAATATGCATATAATTAACGTGGCAATTTGAATTGGTGAATATGTCGGAAGAAAAAAGTAAAATGGTAAAAATTGAGCAACGTGCGGTTATTAAGTTCCTCACTCGGGAGGGTAATACTCCATCGCACATCCGAGAACGCATGTTGGCGGTGTTCGGTAACTCATGTCCTTCCGAATTTGTCGTAAAGTTTTGGTCAAAACAATTTAAAAATGGCCGCGAGAGCCTTGAAGACGATCATCGCTGCGGAAGGCCTGTTTCAGCGGTTACTGGTGAAAATGTGGCCAGTGTCAAAAAACTCATTATGGAAGACCGCCGTATTAAGGAGTGGGAGATTGCACGAGATATTGGCATTAGTAAAGAACGGGTGCACCAAATTATTCACGAACATTTGGGAATGTCCAAGGTCAGTGCTCGATGGGTGCCCAGAATGCTGACTCCGTTTGATAAAGTGCGACGTGTCGAGTGCTGCAACGCGTTTTTAGAAATGAGCAAAGGTATGGAGGAAGAAATTGTTTCTAAAATAGTGACTTGTGACGAAACCTGGATTCGCCAATGGGATCCTGAAAGTAAACAGGAGTCCATGCAATGGATATTTAAGGGTGAGAAGCCTCCTCGCAAGTTTAAGGTCCGTCCGTCAGCAGGCAAACTGATGGCGACAATTTTTTGGGATGCCGAGGGGATTTTATTAATAGATTATCTACCAAAAAATACTACGATGAATGGTACAT
This sequence comes from Epinotia bilunana, assembly GCA_947049275.1. Classification (NCBI taxonomy): domain Eukaryota; kingdom Metazoa; phylum Arthropoda; class Insecta; order Lepidoptera; family Tortricidae; genus Epinotia; species Epinotia bilunana. The sequence continues at coordinate 8,431,702 of OX346263.1, read as the reverse complement.
ATTATGCAAACTTATTATATCAGCTCCGAGAAAAAATAAAACAGACACGACGAGGCAAACTTGCCAAAGGAATTCTTATATTGCACGACAACGCCCCCGTGCACACCGCTCAAGTTGTGAAGGCAGCTATGAAAGCAAACGGCTACGACCAGCTGGATCACCCACCTTATAGCCCAGATTTAGCACCCTGCGACTACTTTTTGTTCAGGCTTTTAAAAAAAGACCTAAGAGGGCGGCGATTTTTGACCGATGAAGACATGAAGTCTGCAGTAAACGAGCATTTTGACAGCAAAACAAAAGAATATTATTTTAACGGTCTAATGTCACTTTATGACAAATGCAATAAGTGCATTTCTCTTACAGGAGACTATATAGAAAAATAAAAAATAAACTAGCCACGACAGTTTTTTACTTCATACTTAGGTAGATTACTTTCCAGCCACCCCTCGTATGTATCAAGAGATCCGAGTGAAAAACATGCATATAATTAACGTCATTGAGTTTTGAATTGGCGTTTGTTCTGTTGCATGTTTTTTGTGTATCAAGAGATCCGAGTCAAAAATATGCATATAATTAACGTCATTGAATTTTGAATTGGCGTTTGTTCTGTTGCATGTTTTTTGTGTATCAAGAGATCCGAGTCAAAAACAGATGAGGTGATTCGCAGCAGAACCAGAACCATCGCAACAGAAACTTAAGTGCAGTCACACCTGTCCCAATTTTGATCGTCTGCGTGACGAGGTAGATATTTTTTATAGGTAGGTTACACTACTTACAATATCCCATATCTTCATAAAAAAATATTATATATTATAGTAATTATAAATGCACAACACATCTATTTAAAGGACAATTTCCCGTCGTAGATATTTTGATTGTAGATTAACCTATTAAGACGGAAAGTTTTTTAAATACATAATAACATTTTAATACGTTTTGCAATTCCAACTGTTCATTTTATATACAAATGGTTTCTGCCCGCGACTCCGTCCGTGGAACTCGTTTGTATCGTAGCTCGTTACAAACTTTCATCCCCCTCAAGGGGTGATTTCCGGGATAAAAACTACCCTATGTCCTTCCCCGGGATTCAAACTATCTCCATGCCAAATTTCATCTCAATCGGTTCAGCGGTTTAAGCGTGAAGAGGTAACAGACAGACAGACAGACACACTTTCGCATTTATAATATATATATAGCATATAGTATAGTATAATAGTATATAGTATATATAGTATATATGGATTGGCAACTCGACCAAACTACAATAGATTTAATTCTATGGATTTATATAATATTGAAGGTCGATCGAGTCTTAAGTTTTTATCGTCAACAATAAATTACTCGTGTTAACATTTATTGTCTCACTAATCTCATCTCATGTTTTTTATTCCCACCTGCACGGCTATCACAGGACGACGCGCGAGCTCTCTCGATTTTTGTCGCACTATCCGTCTCTCTCTTATTATAACACTTAGAACAAGAGGTATAGTGCGAGAAAAATCGAGAGTATGTCGCGGCCGTCTCATGATAGACGTGCTGCTTGTTTGCCATAAGTACATCTGCCCATAACAATACAATCATTATATCATTAGCTGCGGTCAATTTCACGACATCTTTAGGTACCTACTCAAAAATGGTTGGCAAATGATGTATCGTTATTTGAGGATTAGTCGAGCACTGTTGTGGACATCTAAGCATTATTTTTCTGTGAATATGGAATTCTGGCCTTGCAACGATTCTCTGCCCTTGCTTGCTTCAGAAGTCGTTAAAAACAGTGGGTTTTCATTTGTCTCGGCCTTAAATACTGTGATCGCTGCACATTGCAGTCTGACAACACCTCTGCAGTGGCCACCTGACCGATCAGAAGAAGTACTAGCAGGTAACAGGACCATATTGCATATCTTCACGAGTCTAACGCGATATTTTTTCCCTTTATTTGTGTCATGCCGACGCTGGTTGTTTCGGCCGGGTTCCATTTTTCTGTATATTAGACTGAATTAATGTTGTATTGAAACGTAATAAATAAATGTAAAAAATAATCGCGGTAGACCCGTGAAATAAAAGTCTCCAGAGAGAAATAGTACATAAGTAAGTATTAACAGCGAGGCCAGTATATTGAATCGTGAGTGAAGTGAAATATCCTACCTCGAGTATAATTATTATCGTCTTGGGCGTAAACATTTGAATCCCTCGTAACGCCCCAGATTCTACTTTAGTACAATCGCTTCATTCAGAATTCAATATACCGCCCTAGCCATAAATATATCAGTTTGCTCCCATTGAGAGACAATCTACTATTTTCATTACTGACCAACGCGTGCTTTTCTGTTCTAGATCCAAAATTTGACTTTATTATAATAGGAGCTGGCTCAGCAGGTTCTGTTATAGCTAATAGATTATCTGAAAATCCGAACTGGAGAATACTTTTGGTGGAAGCAGGAGACGACCCAACATTGGATACCGAGGTTGGTAATAGTAGGTTAACGGTTTGAACTTTACATAAGCCAATTTTTTCAATATAGAAATAATTTATTAATAACATATTTTTTTATATATAATATTCAGTTGATCGGTGCTCCCTTCAAAACATTTCACTCGAAAAATGATTGGCAATATAGAACAGAGCCAGCGGAAACTTATTGCCTTAGTTCAGAAAACCATCAATGTTACTGGCCAAGAGGGAAAACCTTGGGAGGAAGCAGCAGCATTAATGCTATGTTTTATGTCCGCGGTAATAAAGAGGATTTCAACGAATGGAGAGAGATGGGGAACGAAGGTTGGAGCTATGAAGACGTATTGCCATTTTTCAAAAAAAGTGAGGCATTGCATGATGATCACATATCACAAGAGGAAAAGGACAAATTTCATAATGAACACGGCCTTTTAAACATTGGTAGACATACCGGGTCACATGATTTTAGTGATGTGATTTTAAAAGCTTATAATGATAAAGGAGTACCTACTGTGTATGATCTCTCAGGGAAAGATACTGTTGGGGCTTTGAAGACATTGGCGACTACATATAAAGGACGCCGTCAGAGTACAGCCCGTGCTTTTCTGACACCCGCCAGAGAAAGGAACAATTTGTATGTCATGAAAAATACATTGGTCTCTAAAATATTTTTTGAAGAAACCAACGACACTGCGGTAGGAATAGAAACTCAGAGAGCAGGAGAAACATATAAGGTCTTTGCTGAGAAAGAAATTGTTCTTTCCGCTGGATCGATAAATACACCCCAGTTATTAATGTTGTCTGGCGTCGGTCCTAAAGAGCACTTAGAAGACCTTGGCATACCAGTTGTGCAAGATTTACCCGTAGGATATAATTTACAGGACCATTTAGTCGTTTCCAGCTTCATTAATCTCAACACCGATATGCCGCCATTTGGCGAAGATGACCTCAGCATTTCTATGACAGAGTACATAACAAAGCAAACGGGATTCTATTCCAATCTCGGACCAACAGAAGTAATTTCTTATCAAAATATTTTTGATTTAAATGACTCGATACCTAACATTCAATTTCATCACCTTGTTCTTCCTCCCAAGATATACGAGGCATTTGATATATATAAAATTCATGAAATTGAAGAGTCTACCTTAAATATTATTAACAAATTATACGAGAACTATCCTGTGCTCACGCTTTGGTCTGTGCTACTAAAACCAAACTCGGTGGGGTTACTAAAACTAAGAAGTGCTAATCCTCGAGACAAGCCTTTGATATATCCTAATTATTTTGCCGATGCGTACGATATGCAAACAATTGTAGCGAGCATGAGATTTGTGGCTGAGTTAGCTGAGACATTCACTTTGCAGACAATAAATGCAACTCTAGCCTACCTACCCTTGGCCGGATGCAGAGATTTTGCTTTCAAAAGTACAGAATACTTCGAATGCCTTGCGCGACACTTAACTACAACTTTATATCACCCTGTTGGCACAGTCAAAATGGGTCCATATGTAGACGCTACGTCAGTCGTCAGCCCCGAGTTAAGAGTCCATGGAATCCAAAATCTGAGAGTGGCAGATGCAAGTATAATGCCACGTATTGTCCGGGCAAATACGAATGCCGCTACTATCATGATTGGCGAAAAATGTGCCGATATGATAAAACAGTTCTGGGATAATGCTTAACATTTAAATATTTATACCTGCTTATTTATGTATACTATCTTTTGTACCCTGCTAAAGATTTCTTAAACAATTACCTTTATATATATATGTATAAAAATCACCTAAAATCTCTCTGCTTGTGGGTTTCCTGTTAGAAAATGCCAATAGAATTTAGTCCACCTATTGTATCAAGTTTGTTATGCAGTAGAAACTAAATGTATCATCGTTTTTACTGATAAGAAAATAACACTTGATTTCTGTACATCTGTGCCGAATATCATGTTTGTCTAAGTCTTGAAAGGTTGAAAAAAGTAATAGACATCAAACCATGGACGTATACCTAAACTGGACTGAGCACTAAGTTTTATTAGTCAATCAAAATTGAACCATATTATCGAGCAAGACAGTTACACAATTCCATCATAAAAGATGGCTAGAGATCTCGGTCCGAGCGAGAGCAACCAACCCGAGGATGGGTCTCACTCGCACAAGTTGCCAATCCCATTCCTACTATCCCTACTAATATTATAAATGCGAAAGTTTGGATGTTTGGATGTTTAGATGTTTGGATGTTTGTTACTTAATCACGCTTATTGAATGAACTTTTGCACAAAGATAGTTTATTTTATAGCCTGGATTAAAATATGGGATAGTTTTTATCTCGGGTTACGCAGACGAAGTCGCGGGCGGAGAAAAGTGTAAAAATAATAATGATATATAGTGGTATTAAAGAATGCTGAAAAAAAACCTGCTTATACTTATTAGCTAACATTATACAAGGTGTAACAAAAATGGGGTATGAACCAATCAAGGGCTTAACAGGTATCGTGTTCTGATAAGAAAAGACAGAATAAAAGAATTTTATGACGCTATTTTTTTTAGTATGGAGCGTTGGCCGACGGGCGACAAGCTCCATAGAAAACTAAAAAAAAATCGCACAATTTTTTTTTTCTGGTTTTTCTTATCAGAATACTATACCTGTTAAGCCCTTGATCGGTTCATACCCCATTTTTGTTACACCTTGTATAAACAATGTTACCTTTTACCTAATTTGTAAATGTTTAAGATTTCAACACTATTTACTGAGTAAAACACGGTAATGCATTAAATATTGTGGTAATGTTTAAGGGGCTACCCGAGGTTTTTATCGATTTTTGGCAAGTTTTGAATCGTATCTCCTACTTTTGCACTACAGATAGAATATAAATCAAATGGCTATCGGTTCTTCAATCTTTTATGTTATGTTTTCTGTCTGAGGACGCGAGTGATATTTAAAATAGCAAAAATTTCTAGGGTCATGATTTTTTACGAGTTTATTCGTGAGTTTTATTTCATTGTAATACAAGAATAATTTATTTTGATTGTAGTAGTATCTACTGCTACTACTACTACTACTCACTATTTCCATTATTTCTTAATAAAAATCATCATCATGATAATAATATCAGCCGAAAAACGTCCATTGGTGGACATAAAAAGGTAAAGACCTTTAGGTCATCACTCACTAAACACGAATTGACACAATTATATACCTTTTTAAAAATCCTATATCCGCATTTGTACTTGGTCAACCTAATTAAAACGAGATGCAATCCTCTAGTGTGGCTTCTCTGTCGGTCACACTTTTTTATCGCAGTTCTGTCCAATTTAGGTATACGTCCATGCAACAAACAATGTTCTATCTTTTGTTGCTTAGTAGTGACAGTGACATTCAGATTTGTTTGAAGTTTTGGATTATATGATCTCTGGTTTTGGTAACCTCTTTTTGCTTTGTCTACATTAGAAAATCCGTAATGGTGCGTTTACTTATGTTCATACATACATAAAATCACGCCTCTACTTATTCCCAAAAGGGGAAGGCAGAGTCAGACCTGACCCCGTATCATGGTGTTGGCCTTATCACACGATAAGTGACAGGATAGGGCGTCCGTCACTGACTGACACCGTTCGATAGAAGAGACGACGCTCTTATCTTGTCACTTATCGCGTGATAAGGCCGACCATGATACGAGGTCTGGTCTTATGTAGTGTTCCAAAAATCTATTATTTTTTTAGCCTGACAAGTGCAAGTTGAACCCACAAGATTAAATCAAACGTCGATACTGTTGGTCAAAATGTACGCGTATGACGTTTTTAGTGTTGCCGCGTAATTGAATCTGAACGTATAGGTTCACGAGAGCTGGCGCGGAAAATATTTGAAACTGTCATTAATTTCATAGGGTTATCTATCGTTTTCCCGAATTTCATTTGCCCTAATTTTATTTGCCCGAATTTTATATTGCATAACGTTTCATTTTCCCTAATATTCATTTTATTATTTTCCATAATGTTGTATGCCCGAATCATTCATAAGCCATAAACTTTATATGCCTTAATTTTATATGCAATAATTTTACTTGGCAGAATATTCATTTGCCAAAAGAAACTACATTTCTGCGAGCCGTTCAAATGTTACGAATGTTCGGTTCTGGCGCTTATATGTCATTATAATTTAACACCTATTTGGAATGATTGTTACGTACAGAACACGTCAAAATAAGCATCTTTTACTTGAAAAACTTTTATCTACGGAAGTTTTATTCCGCTCTTTTATAAAAAAAAGCGGCCAAGTGCGTGTCGGGTCACGCGCAGGGTAGGGTTCCGTAGTTGCCCGTCTGTCACAAAATGCGGCCTTAAAAGGGGTTTTTATTATAGCTTACCGAGGGTAAAAAAAATAATCGTAAATATGATTATTTTTATAACACACCAATGTATAGGGTCATTTCTGGTTACCGACCACCTAATTTCATGTGCCGGTTAGCGACCACTCAGTAGTTAGGGACCACAACTTCTCAATTGGAAATAACTAGGTCAGCACCTAGGTACATTAAGTTTTTCCAAACGATATGTAGGTAATTAGGTACACAACTTTAAAACGAATCGAACCGCAGATCGCAAACGTTTAGCACAACAGGTTATTTACGTAAAATAATTACGAAAATCTCCGAACAGCATCAAGCCGCACATAACAAGTATCACAACTAGCCGCGCGCGCAAGAAGCACCGTGCCGTAAGTCCGCCTAAGTTTTAGCATTGCCACGGGTGGGGGGGCATGTCGCCGCAGGGCAGGGCCCTATTTAATAAACGCGACAATTCGACTTATTTGTCACTTTATGTCAAATTTGTCGAATTCGCGACAAGTGGCGTTTAATAAAGATGACAAATGCGAGAGGTAAATACTGTCACAATTTTCGGGCTAAAAACTGTTTAATAAAAACGACAATTGTCAGGTTCTACCTGTCAAGTATCTAAGAAAATATCCTATGACATATTTGTAATGACAATGACAAATTTGTCACTAATTCCGACATATTTGTCATAACACAACATCGAGGCATGCATATGAGACAACATGAGGGTAATATCAAAAAAGTTCCTACCACAATTTAACTTTTTTTTATTTCAACTTGTTTGCTATTTGAAATGGACGTCAAGTTAACAATTTTAGGGATCATCTATGAAAACAGAGATTTTATTGGCAGATTTAGTAATGCTTTAACTTATGAAATCGGGCCAGCGGATTTCTTCGCCAAATAATTCGCTAGTTATTCATTCACAAACACGTTTTATACACAGGTGTACCGTCACTTTACAAACTCCGTGTGCATCTGCAATGACATGATACTGTGACCCACATCCCACCCAATGTAATACACATAAAATTTGTTGAAGTGGTGTAAGTGCCATATTCCTCCTTGTTGCGTGTTGAAGTTGCTGTCCAATTTTATTTATTAAGTATTCAGCGGTAGTTTTAGATACTCGAAACCGTTCCATGAATATTCTATCAATTACATTGAACGTAAAGTTTATTCTTGGTTTAAATATGCGACGTCGTCCTCGTACAATTTGCGCCAAATATTCATCTTCACTACTACTGTTATCGGTCGACGACGTTAACACCATTTTTTTAAACTAATCGTACTAATTTAACTGCCGAATAGCGTTGACATAGGATGAAGAGCCTGTCGAAAATCTCTGATAAATTGACAAATATGTCTACCAGTCATGACAATTTAGTGTTGAATAAAACAAATTTTACAAGATTTTCCGGACAAATTGTCACCTGTCGCCTGTGAAGGGAAATTATTTATTAAACAGAAATATTGTCAAATTGTCGGATTGTCACCTATCGCCTGTCACCTGTCATTGTCGCGTTTATTAAATAGGCCCCACGTCTTTTGCGCGCTCGCCGCGGGCAAGAAGCACCGTGCCGTGAAAAAGCAATTCTACCGTCCACGGTAAAAGGTTCAAATTCCAATGACAATGTATATTACCCGAAATTAAGTGCATTTCTTACCAGTTAACTAGTTATGTCTACTACTCGTTAACTAGTTATGTCTACTTAACTGTGATAGTTTTCCTATTAAATTCATTATATGTACGAATTTTTTCATGTCCCCAGTAGTAGGCATTTAGCCGGCAGGGACACACACACACACACACACACATGACTCGAACAAAAATTAGGGCTTTAAATCCCATTATCTCGCAAACGCATAACTGAGTTGAAAAATAGTTTTAGAAAACCCATAAATTTTTGAACAAGCTATCCAACGATACCCACACTATAGGTTTAACGAGAAAAAAATACATCACCAATTTACATGTAGGGGAAATACCCTAAAAAAATGTTTTCCCGGGATTTTATTCTACTGTTTTGTCGGCGTGATTGGTTTATATACCTACCCACGCCGCCAAGGCTCCCACCGCTGTCTTCTAACATATCCGCCGTCCGAGTCTGACTGTCCTTTGAACCCAAATATCTTGGTAAATATTGATCTGAGAGAAAAGTTTAAAGAATAAAACGCGGGCTTGTATTATACACTTGGGGAAGGACAGATAAGACCACGTGGAAGTGGGGTGCGCTGATTCGGGTTTTGGTAGCTATTTTTCATAATATCACCCATTTCACACAGTAATTTGTTATTTTACATATAGTATGGCTTTTGAAAAGTATGGCAAATGATTTTATTGCTTATGAATATTATGGATTATGAAATTTCTGGCAAATTATATTATGGCATATGATATTATGGAAAATAACAATTCTGTCTTATGAATATTATGGTAAATAACAGTTATGGCACATGAAATTATGGTAAACAAAATTATGGCCTGTGAATAGGATAGCAAATAAGTTTCGGACAAATGAAATTCGGGAAAATGAAGGAATACCATTTCATAGACATTACGCGCCAGCTCTTGTGAATCGACCTATACGTTGGCGAACTTTTGATAATTTTAGTGACATTTTTGAAGTCAGGTATTATTCTGAATAAGTACTTACATAGTTAATTTGTTACTACACATTATTTTGTCATTCAATTATAGTTTATTACCTGTAGCACGTTGGTCATAGCAGACGATGTACATATAAAATCCTTCATGCTTCTGCCATGTAGTAACGAACACTGTGAGTCGGGTATTAGTCTAAGATAAGCCCACAATAAACTGTCTGACGTAATCTGTAAAAATAGTTTTATTAGTGTTAGTTAATGGAATAAGCTATACATTAACATATAATGTCATTAAAGCAAAATTATCACAGTTATAACATGTAATTGAATTGACATTTAACACATACAGTACATAATGTAACATAAAAATAACACAATATAGTTTATTAATATATATAGATTATGCCTAGTCGAGTGAGCCCCGTGGTCCTTCTCACTTGCCGCTTTACCACGTTGGATGGCGATTGGTACAGTTAATTAATTAGTATTCAAACAACTTGTGTTAAGAAAATGAGTACCGTCTTTAATTGACGCAGTTAGTACTAAAGTTTTAGGTTATGCGACCCTAAGTATCACTTACATAATTGGGTGGATTTTCAAAGGAACTTTTTTAGGTGTCACAAGCCAGTTATAAAAATACTAATCACCAGAATACTACTATTTTTTTTTACACGTCGAGGACATAAACGTATAGTGGGGTATAACATAACTTTAAACATTATTATAAACAAAACCTAGAAAAAAAAAGTTTAATGTGTAAATTACACCGCGCAGCAAGTCTGTGAGGCGACACATTCGCCGATTCCTTCAAACAAATGTAAGCACAACATCATTACTAAATAACTTATTTAGATACTTCTAAATAAGTTAGTCACACATACATCATTGGAAAGACAAATAAATTACGCATTACAACGTATAATAAATGTTTTATTTGAAAGAAGGACGGCTATTTGTCTCAGAGGCCGTTTAGGAGCGTTCGTTACCTACTTTCGCTCGATGCGCAGGGCTGTGTCACGTATGCAAAGTATTTCTGTTACAGTTTAATAGACAATATTGCGAACACCAAGTAATAATATTATAGATAGTTAGGTACCTATGTGTTTTTAGTTTCCCACTTCATCGAATATTTTAATACCACTATACTATGCCTAACATATTTCCTAGTAAGTATGATAGTTGCTAAACTGCACTCGGTTGGTAGGTGCTTAGTTATAAGCCTATTCGGCTCCTTTTGATATCGTGGCACTGGCGGCTCGCTAGCTTCATACCTACGAGGCTGCTTCCTTTGACGTGGTGAGTGAGAGCGAGCACACGAAACGCGGCAACGGCGCGGCCCCGATTGAAGCATTCTCCATCATTCCCGAAGGCTATATGTGTGTGCGTACCGAACACGCGCGCATGTGTGCAGCCGTGCGATATACCTTTGTTCGAAGTTTATCTACTGTTCCTATACTGTGGCCGAAGGTACTGTGACGCCATGTTTGCAATGTTACGAGAAACTACGTCAATTGTGCTTAGGCTGTGAAGTAAGCGGACGTGTGGCTCCGTGTTTTAAAGTGGTTTACGGGGTAAGTGTCTCATGCGATGTATTTTTGTCCTCTAAGAAATCATTTCCATGGATTATTATTTAAGCACGTAGAACATCTTTAATTGAGAACATTTTTTTTAAATTTGATAGCTCGTTTTGTTATTATGCTTATGTTAAGATCATGTATTACTGGCGCGTAACGTTTAGCCGTAATAATAAAATAGGTTCATGGGCGTCATTTCGCTGTCCTTCTGTCCACGGAAATAACGAACATGCCACGGAAATGACGGTTAAAGCTTTATTTATCACAAAATGATCATGTATTTATTTTTTATTGCAATCTCACATGGTAATAATATTTAAATAATATTTCGCTCTTATTCTGTTTACATAACCTGTAGGGTAAAGGCACCAGTGGTCAGCTATATGTTTATATTTATATCAACTCAATCATATATCAGATAATAGTTCTATTTATAAGTACAGTTATCCATACACTCTAGCACTTTATTGTATAAAGATGGGGTCTAAAAGTGTTCACATGTTTGAATATGATGATGAGAGTGCGCATTTGTAAATCGGTTAAGTTTTAAAGTAAATGCAGTATGGCCGCCTAAAGTTCTACTTTAACCAAAAAACAAAACCATAACGGAAGGTTAACAAAAACTTGAGATAAGTGTTACCGTTAGTTAAGATAGGTTTTGACGACTATTTTTTTTTTTTTTTTTTATGATATAGGAGGCAAACGAGCAGTCGAATCACCTGATGGTAAGCGATAATCGACGCCCATGGACACTTACAACACCAGAAGAGTTGTAGGTGCGTTGCCGGCCTTTAAGATGGGAGTACGCTCTTTTCTTGAAGGCTTGAAGGTTATAACGGTCCGGAAATACCGCAGGCGACAGTTCATTCCAGTTTGGCTGTGCGAGGCAGAAAGTTTCGGGAGAAACGCACAGTTGAGGACTGCCAACCATCTACGTGGTGAGAATGGAAAAGCTGTCGCGTAGGGCGATGGCGGAAGGAAGCGGCGGGGATTAATCCGAACAATTCATCGGCTAGATGAAGTAAAGATAATATCGTGTATTTTTTTACTGCTGTGTATATATACACACATTTTGTTATTTCTATGATTAGCCCGGCTGTTGATGATTTTAAAAACTGCCATTATTAATAAAGGTTTTAGATTTTTTTCGTTATACGTATAGAGGCTATTGTTTTCATTTGTTGATACTCAAATTTCCTTAAAATAAATAACTTGTTTTTTTTATTGTTTTATTTACAAAATTATACATATTTAGGGCAGTAGATAATTTCTATTAAATAATGACTGTCTCAATATGTTTGTGTAGTAGATTTATAAACAAATCTTACTTATAAATATAATATTCCATTAAATTTTGTACACTTTTCTATACAGCCGTTATTTCGCTGGCAAAAACATCATTTCCGTGGCGCAAGTAATTTCAATCATTGTTTGCTACTAAACTATTGATTTTTAACTGGTGTCCTATTTACTTTTAAAATTAAAAGCTGTCTCGTATACTTTAGAAATTGTAAAGGTTTATATTATATTCTATTAACAATCCAAACTTTTCTAACACAACCGTCATTTCGCTGTCCTGAGCGTCATTTCCGTGGCGCAAGAAATTTCAACCCATGTTTGCTACTAAACTATTGACATGGTACCTTATGTATCTTTAAAGTTAGAATTAAAAGATGTTTCGTAATGCGTAGTCATTTTGCTTAAATTCTAAAAAAAAAATGCCACGAAATGGCGTACAAAATTAATTTCAAAAATTCACCCAATTATTAATCCTTCCGTATCCTGCTGCCATGCATTCCGTGGATCCATAATCCATCTTCCGACTGGCAGTGGGAAAAATCTTTACGTATTCGTTGATCACAAAAGGCATTTCAGTAAACTGTAGAAAAGGAAACATCGATGAACTTGTGACCTTGGAGATAACATTAGTTCTCACTAATTGAATCCAAGTGCATCTTACCTAGATTTAATTAGTGGGAACGAGAACAGAGAATCCTTAAAATATGGTATATGGGAGGTAGTTTCAACTGCCAGAATGCCTCAATATGTGACAGACCGTGAGCAAAAAATGACGGAGGAAAATACAAAATTTATAGAACGAAATTGGTATTATTTTTGATACGTTCTTTTATTGCCGACTGTACTTTTCTGGATACCGTCATCAACTACTCATTGAGACCTTCTAACGAGCCCAAACTCCTGTTGAGGTCACATCGGTTAAGTACTGAATTCCCATGGCCACCTTCTGTCTCCACCATCAGATCAGGTCGATGGTACCATAATGGCGCCGACTCAAAATTACTTAGGTACACTTCGATTAATTTAAGAACTTAGTTATTAAGGTTAATTAATTAAAAACTCAAAATAATTACAAACATATATACTTAGGTATACTTACAATAGTGTAAGAACTTAGTTATTAAACTAAATAAAAAGGTTTATTATTTTTCGATTTTCAGTTTTTTTCGGCGGTTTAATTTTTTTGTTAAAAAGTTTTTATTTTTCATTTTTCTGTGGCTTACTTTAGTTAATTACTAGTTTCATGCAAATAAGGTATTACACACCTCACGATGAACGAGCTTTAGCAGAAATGCAGACTGAGAGGTCTACACACAAGAGACTGACAGGTCTAAAGCTCATTCATCGTGAGGTTTTTCACACGACAACACAACAAACACACACACACACACACGGTTGAAATTTTTACTTAAAATTAATGTGGGACCAACTTCGAGGTATTTCTTTTCTTATAAAAAAAGAATTATCAAAATCGGACTACTCTATAAAAGTTATGCGTGGTCATACATAAAAAAAAAATTATACGCGTTGACTTGAGAACCTCCTCCGTTTTTTTCGTCGGTTAAAAATTAACAACTAGCCGTTAGCTTGCGATTTTAATGATTTTTCTGGTCAAGTACGACTGGCCTAAAAATAGAATGTTAAAAACATAAAACTTGATATTACAGATGCAGACCTGCAGCACCGTCAAAGTCCCGCTGACGACTACCGCTTTAGCTTAGCCTAGTTGGTAGTGACCCTGCCTACGAAGCAAGAGGTCAGGGTTCGAATACCAGGAAGGGCATTTATTCCTGTGATGAGCAGGAATTGGTTCCTGAGTTATGGAAGTTTTCTATGTATTCAAGTATTTATTTATCTATAAATATTAGTATGTTGATCGTCGTTTAGTACCCAAAGAACAAGGTTTGCTTCTTTTGGAATCAGTACCTATTTCTAATAAGAGCACCAACAAACACAATAGGTGGTCATTAACTGAACGACTCTTCCTTATTGGTTCTATTCGCAACGGCACAAAATGAATTTATCGCATGAAATTAATTTCCCTGTGTTATGTCTTATGTAGCATGTATTTAGTTAGCAGTTAAGAGTCTATACAATTGTGTACTTAGCCTATTTAGAACAGTAAAAATCATTTCTTCAACGAGACCGTTTTATTACAACGCCCATCCTTATATGGCGATCCTGCCAGTGCGGCCTTATGCGATTATTGAATATGATATTACCCACATACCGCTAAACATAAATCACGTTGTGGAAACGAGAAACCGTCAGCTACTACAGCGGTTTTGAGTTGTCTCCATTGCTCAGGACCGGAGGGGTTGTCGGTGTAATATCCGACAGTCCTTAGAGTCCCTGCGACGGCATATATCTTCTTCAAGTTTCTGATGTGGTATCTTCGACAAGGATTAAACAAGGATAAGTCTTGCGGCGAATCTTGATCTATATGACAACTATCAATTTCGTACAATGTACAGGGTATAACAAAAATGGGGTATGAACGATCAAGGGCTTAACAGGTATCGTATTCTGATAAGAAAAAATAGAAAAAACATTTCTTTTTGACGCTTTTTTTTTTACCTTAGTATGGAGCGTTGGCCGCCTGGGGCGACAAGCTCCATAGAAATGTAAAAAAAAATCGCGTCAAAATATTTTTTCTCTTTTTTTTCTTAACAGAACACGATACCTTTTTAGCCCTTGATCGGTTCATACCCCATTTTTGTTACAACTTGTATAAACCCCAAAACGTTTGGTTTGCACTGAGATGTATGTCATCGGGATCAAGATGCACCGCGACGCGATACGTATAATACACATCAATACCATTTATATTAATACTAGCTTCTGCCCGCGACTCCGTCCGCGTGGAACTCGTTTATATCGTAGCTCCATACAAACTTTCATCCCGCGCTTCATCCCCTTGGGGGATGATTTTCGGAATAAAAACTTTCCTATGTCCTTCCCCAAGGCTCAAACTATCTCTATACTAAGTTTCATCCAAATCGGTTCAGCGGCTTAAGCGTGAAGAGGTAACAGACAGACAGACAGAAAGACACACTTTCGCATTTATAATATTAGTATGGATTAGTATGGATTACAAGAAGGAACAGTCTGTGAGATTGCAGCTTTGTAATTTTGTAGGTCTTTACAAACTTACAGAGCCACCAGCTTTCCAGTACAAACGACAAAACTGTTAACTGACCATCCTGTGTTTATATAGAACCGTATTACAATGCACTTAAGGTACACCGATGGTCAGTTAGCTGTGTTGTCGATAGGTACCAGAGAAATCTTTTTTGGAATCGGATGGGTATACTTATAGTTCTGGAGATTACCCCCTACATCGAAACTTACAAAGCTAATCTCACAGATTTTTCTCTCTTTTTAATAAAGTATAGATATATTTGTTTCGTTTTATATACTGAGTGTTATATTGGAACTTCGGAAAGCGAAGACAATATTATGGTGGACAATATATTTCTTAATTTATTTTGACTCTATTGCCTTGATATTTAAATGGACTCGACCTTTTCTGTCAATAGTTGCGTTTTGAACTAATATGCCATACTATTCAGTTTTATGAATAAGAAGCCTGTTTCACAATAAAGGCTCACTCTAAAAACGTAGAACTACTAAACACCATGTGACTATTGTTCGAAAATACTTACATTCCGCATGCTTTTTCGCAGATATTTTTTTGGTATGTGAGACAGTGCCCTGCCGTAAGAATCTTGTTTAGCCCAATCACAGAACCGCCACAGAAGCCTGTGTATGTACTATGCTTGTACTTTTTAAGGGATACCTAGAAAAAAAGTGCATGCACACTCGACGGCAAATATATGTCTAAACTTTTGCACCTCATTCATTGCTGTGTAAATAAAGGAAAAAACTGTCACTAATCTTCGACGTCAACAAGTTTTTTTTTAACCATCCCACTGGAATCAATCACTATTGACTAGGGTCAATAGTGATTGATTCCAATGGTTACCTCATGGTTAGCGACGCCAGAGCCTAAGATGAAGCTCACTGGTTCATTAATATCCACTCTGGTTTTTCACCTTGATCGTAGGAAATACAGATGACGGGAGCGAATTCCAATCCTTAGCAGTTCGACGCGGCAAATCGCTTCGTGCAAGTATGGTACGTTAATAACATAATGATGCATTCGCTGCCCAAGCTTGGGCGTTCAGTAATGGAACCGGGAAGGTGGAGTTCACACATGTACATTACTTGCTTTTAGTTTTTAGAGTATCTTCCTCCTCATCTTGGTGTTTTCCCGGTTGCATCCTCAAGTCAGATTCCAGGAATTAGTGGAGATAGAACAATTAAGCATCCCACGAGAATCGTGAGAGAGTCCTGAAACCCCTCGGAAGCCTCTAACTCGGTCTAACACCAGCCAAAAAATTAAAAGTTTAAAATCGAGACTAAAGTATTTCACTCCCGGTTTCCGCGTATTAGCGCGCAAGACCTTATAACAACATAACAAGGGCACCTATGAGTTGTGTGAGGTAGTCTAGTGGTGTGCAAGGCGAAATCCACCAATAGCATTGCTAGTCGCGCTCACGCTATTGGCGGATTTTTTACTCGCACACCGCTCCGCTACTTCGCACAGCTATGGTGTATACTCAACTTAATAGTAGTTCAGACTAGCTTTCTTTAAATCGGACATAAACATGACATTAAGTCCGTCCCCACATGGAGTATTCCTGTCATTTCTAGGCGGGAGCACCTGGATAGGATACCAGCTTGGGCCTTTCGACTCGCTTCAAAGACGCGCTGTGCGAATCGTGGACGATCCCAAACTTAGAAGCGATATCGAACCGTTGAGTGTAAGGAGAGACTTTGCCTCCTTATGCGTGTTCTATCACTTGTATAACGGGTTGTGCTCCGAAGAACTGTTCGACATGATGCCTACCCACTCACTTGCTTGTGGCAACCGCAGTTGCCAATTTGGCGGACCCCTAAACTGATGGTGGCAACTGTGGTTGCCAAACGAAGTATGGGTTGCTTTGATAATGAAAAATTTGAAGCAGTTTAGGCTACCTTTTTTAAAATTTGAAAGCAAGTGAGCGGCTACGGCTGCTTTTTTACCACCGCACCGCTCGCCGTCGGCAGGGCATTCATCCTCACACCCTGGAACCTAAATGGTCGCGTACCGTACGGTTTCAGAGAAATTTCCTCCCTCGGACGCTCCGGTTGTGGAATGAGCTCCCTGCCGAGGTTTTCCCGAGGGACTATGGTATGGGGTTCTTCAAAAAAGGAGTGTATAAATTCTTAAAGGGTCGGCAACGCGCATGTAACACCCCTGGAGTTGCAAGCGTCCATAGGCTACGGTAATGACTTACCATCAGGTGGGCCGTAAGCTTGTTTGCCACCGACGTGGTATAAAAAAAAATCGTCCACCACTAGCAAGTACCTATACTACGTGTTTTTGTCAATTTCCGTTAATTGCAAGGGGGCACAGGTTAGATCAAATAAAGTTAATTTCTCCAAGACAGTAGTATCTTAACTCTTACTGTTATCAAGATATTCAATATTTTAATTTGATCAGATTTGCAGCTTTAACCACTGTTAATGTTACAGTCAATTATTTTGTAAAAAGTAATAATTATGGTTATTTGTTTCTGTGAATGTACTCTTGCAATATGCCGAAGGTAACAGAAATTCCCGGGAACACCGTTTATAAGAGTGAGAGGGACGGGACGAATGGTTCATGTCGGACGTAAACGTGATCTTGCTACCGCCGTATAGGTAGCATGAGCTGGGGTTGCTTTAGGAAAAAATAGGGGTTACTGTTATCATTTCAAATTAATCGAATAACCAGCAAGATAGTAGGTAACGCGACTGATACTATATGTTCACTGTCAAAGGTCACCCGCAAATAAAAACAACAATTTCGGAGAAAAGCTGATTTGTTCAGTGACCCACCCCATTTTTCCTTATATTGAGCAAACTGTACGCTGATTGAACTTTGTCACCTGCGTAGCATGATCGCGTTTATGTTGGAAGTATAGCTTATGTCCTTCACTATCAAGTTTGTAAGTAATGCTACCAGTTCGGATACCCACTTACCTGATAAGGAAACTGTCCTAAGGTTGCTGGTTTCCCATTAACGACACGAAACTGGATTTCCTCCAAAGAATTATCATTTCTTACTGGCTGTTTCTTATTTTGATTTTCCGAAGCTACCAGCGACCAGATCAAATTTATTGAAATAATGATAATAAACACTCTATGCATAATTTGACCATTTTCATTAATAATTTAAAAGATGAAGCCTAATGGCACCCAAATGGCACCGAAATGGCACGTGGCAAGTTGTGACATTATGTATCAACAATCAGTCATCTTGACGGGTCTGTAAGAAGGAAGATTATTCCAACGAGTACTATGTATATCATTAAATGCGCAAAGAGAATTTATCCACTAGACCCGTAGTGCATTCAGCGGGGCTGAGCCTCAACGCGTGTTTTATAGCCCCAAACCGTATTAGGTCTGAATCACACTGGAACGGCCTGCGGTGGCGGTTAGTAAACTTGACATTAACTGTAAAATTTACTATTGACCGCCATCGCAGGCCGATTATGTGACGTATTAAAGTAAAATATGTCAGTACGGAATCTATTCAATTTTAATTCAATAGGCTCGTAAAGAAAGTAGGTAATAAAAAAAACTATTTAGATGTCGTATTGTATTCGCAATTTTCACTAAAATTACTTAATGGTATCAAATAGATTTAATAAAATTAATATTTTTTTATAATAACAAGTACAACATTTATTTAATTTTGCAAATATAACTTTAAAAGTAAAAAATATATCGAACAAAAACAATGAAATGGTAGATTTGTACAGTCAGCATAAAATAGTTTGTAGCAACCAAAATTACCAAATATATCGTAATCGTAACAAATCCTTACTCCCATAGGATAGACATGTTTTACCCCAGCGGGTCAAGCACAGAGAACGTTTCAAATTCCAATTTGATTTCAATGGGGTTCTCATTCTGCCACGGTAGCTCGGCGCGCATAAGAATAGTGAGTATTTACTTCAAACATATTAGTATCATATTGCAATGAAAAACGTTAATCTGTGATGATTGGTGGTCGTATGGTGGCTACCAGCGCATTATTTAACACTAAGCTAGAGAAAATAATAAAGAAATCGTGCCGCCAAGCCTCGGTTGCGTGTATAGAACCCAAAAATCAGAAAAAGAAACAAAAAAATAACTATAAAAATGCGTGCATAGGTATAATAAAGATAAACTGACGAGTTTAGGGTATATAAAAAATGAGAAGCAAATTTCTGTTGTGAGATCTAACATAGCAGTGGAGCACAAAGTTATGGGAATAGAAGCAGTGAAGCCATCGGCGATAGCAGAATGATTTCAAGTCCTCGATGTCGGCGTGATCTATAGGAAAGAGAGATGAGGAATTTGTTCAGTAGTGGAACATAACATAATACTTACAATACCTTAAACAATAGCTTACAAATAACTTACAATACATAAAAGTGCTAAGCGTCAAAAACTCGTGTCAAGGGCCAATTTCAGATGCCCTTTAAACGCGGACATAAAAACTTGTCCTAGTGTCAGTTATAAGCCAAGATAAGCCCATATCATTTTGACGTGTAGCCTCAGATTTAGGCGAGATTAATGTTTGTAATTTAGTTTTTCTTTTTCTATTCTATGTAAGATATTAAGTCCGCAGTAAGCTCGATTCTCCATACAAACTAGTTACGCTCTCATTTTAAAACTACGTGTTGTATTGTAACGAAACTTTGCATGTACAATGACATGAGGTATATCCAGGTCTGTAATTAGTTTATGTAGCTTCAGATACCATAGTAAAAAAAATACAGCGACTTTAAGTTTTTCATACAAAACTTGTTTTTGCTGTATTTCGTTTGTTTTATAAACTGGAACCATATAAACTAATTACAGACATAGATATACCTCATGTCATTGTATGCAAAGTTTCGTCTCAATCCAACACGTAGTTTTAAAATGAGAGCGTAACTACGTTTGTATGGGAAGGTGAAATTCGGCCGAGCTTACTGCGGACTCTTAAGACCCAGTTATTATAGTTTCTTTGAAAATGATTTACTACCTCAGATTAAGTCCTAATTCCTGTTTGATCGAAAACGGCCTGAAGCGACCTAACGCACACTTGGCTTAGTACCCCAAAGAAGGCGGCGACGACGGCCCAGAATGAGCCCGCAAGGCTAAGGCGCGAGGACTGCGAGGAGGGCTCTAGTGCGTTCAACCTGAGATCTTAAAGACCTCCGAATGACATAGCATGGCGGCAGAAGTGGGTAGAAACATCACATACCTAACCCAAACATCACCTGAAAACTGGATAACTGGCTTGCAGGTTACCTCCACGAAAAAAAGGCGGTGTTTCGTCTGCTGATGTTGGCTTTTAAAGTTACGCATTTACTCAACTATATAAGCATACAATGTGATGTATGTGTTAGTAAGTTTTTCTTGATTTATTCCTGCACTACCTGTCTATAACTCTTCTTGAAATTTTCTTTGCTACCCAAAGGTTTTCTGGAAGAGATCGCTCTAAAGCGATAAGACCGCCTGTTGTTACCTTTATTTATTGAATGTACTTTTGTAACATGTTTTTCTTATGTTGTGGTGCAATAAAGAATATTATTATGATCTCTTTATTCAATTTTCATCTTAGGCTACATTTTTACAATAATTATATAAAAAGTAAAAATAAAATAAAAATAAAACTATAAATACAAAACATAAAATAATAATAATTATATAAGTAACATTCGAAACAAACTAATCTTTCACGGCATACATTCTGGTCAATATAGGGCCAATTAATGAATTTAGATAAAACGGCATTCCGCGCAGGATTGAGTATGTACGAGTATACACCACAAAGTCTCAAAAATATGTAGGCAGCTTATTTCTGCAACAATAAGGTTGTTGTATACATATTTATGCAACTCTGAGTGAATACATATTGGTGCCCTTGACTGTACCAAATATTTTTATGTGGAAAACTCCCATGACTTCCTGAAATATTATTGGGGCGCATAAGGGGCGCTCCCAAAAGGGATATTTTGGTCCTTTCATTCCTACGAAAATCTTAGCCTTTGCTTCGCTTCTTCTTCGCTTGCCTCCCCGATTAACGTCGGGATTTTGGCTCTCAAGTTCTCACTTGCAAGACATCGGAAGATAATGAGTGTCCTCAGGTGTCATTGCTCGCATTGAGATCGCTCTCAGAAGGGTTGCTTTGGGCCTTTCATTCCAACGAAAAGGCCTTGCTAGCCTCGCCGCGCCGCTCACCTTCGGAACTTTGGCCTAGAATTTCGCTTGCAAGACATCTGGGGATAGTAAGTGTATGAGGGAGCTCGCCCTCAGGTTTCGCTTGCAAGACACCCGAAGATAATGAGTGTCCGTAGGGGCTCGCATTGAGAGCGATCTCTAAAGGGATGTTTTTGGGCCTTGCATTTCAACGTAAAGCTCTGCCTTTGGCCTCGCTGCCACCTGGGGATAGTAGGTGGCCTACAGTCCTAGAGCGTTTTCTTAAGGTTTAATTTGGATCTTTCATTGTAACGAAAAGCTCAGCCTTCGGCGCCGCTTGCCTGGCCGCTCACCTTCAGGACTTTGGTCTCCGGTTTCACTTGCTAGACACCTGGGAATAGTAAGCGTCCCTGGGGGCTCACCCACGGTTCAGCCCCCGAGCTCGCATAGCGACCGCTCTCTAAAAGTATGCTTAGGGCCTTTCATTTCTACGATAAGCTCAGCCTTCGGCTCCGCTCCCGTTTTATCATCAGGACTTCAACCCTCAGGTTTCGCTTGCAAGTTACTCAGAGATAAAGAGTATCCATGTGGACTCGGTCTCGGGCCTTATAGGCCCTCGGGCTCGCATTGAAGCCGTTCTCTGAAGGATTACTTTAAGTCTATAATTCCAATGATAAGCTCGGCCTTCGGCCTCGCTTGCCTCGCCGCTCGCCTTCGGTGCTTTGGCCTCAGGTCTCGCTTGCCAGACATCTGAGAATAGTGTGTGTCCGTCAGGCTCGCCCTAGGGCCTTCGGACCTGGGGCTCGCATAGGGAGCGCTCTCTAAAAGGATACTTTAGGCATCTATATAATATTACTGACGACCAAGTTTATGAGGGCGTTTATTTAGAGTCGAAGAGAATTTGAACTGTTACACGTACAACTATGGAAATGAAATCTTTATTTTCAAATTAGACAGTAGTATGTTTAAACATGTGATACTGAACGACTTAATGCCAACAAAGGATGATACATCAGAAAATCACAATCAAATCCAGCTTTATTTACGTCCCTCGGAAATCGTTCAGTACGTCAATCATGTCCTGCATAGAAATCAGTGGTCTCGCTAGGAATCTCCGTTGTGCCGCCGACTGCGAGAGGAGTCGCGTCGTGTGTGGCGCGCGAGTCGCACGCTCGCGTTGTGCAGTGAGGAGCGGCGGCGGCGAGGCGCACTCTGGAACGAGGCAGAGCGCATGCGCGACTCGACGTCCTCGTGTTGGTTTCTTTCTTCTTCCTCCACCTCCTGGAATATGGTACGGAAAAATAAGGAATAATAACGAACGCTGCTTACCTACGATCGACTAAATAAAGTTTTTTTTTACTTATTAGAGCTAAAGAAGGGAAAAGTAACTACTCTACCTGCTCACAGTACGAGGCGTCCCTATAAACTTCTAGGTAGATGACTGGCAAGCTTAATTACTTGTACTTCCTGATTTTCAGAAGGACCGCTTCAAGTTTCAAGTGAAGGCGGGCGCAGCAGCGGCGTTTGCACCGGTTTCTCTTAATTGCCAGGAGCGGCGCAGCTCTAGCGCCACCCGCCACTAATAGTAAACAGCTATAATTTTTTTCTTTTCCTTCCGATAGAGAAAGGTAAATAACTGGCATGCTTCATTACCTGTTCCCCCTGATTTTCAGAGGCAACGCCCTCAGGTTCAGGCGAAGGCGGAGGCAGCAGCGGCCCTTGTACGGGCTTCTCCGAATGTCGGAAGTGGAACGCAAAGCGCAATTCGTCTGCAACCCGCCGCCAGTATGAGGCGTCTGGGTCTCTGTCCCTTTTCCGAGCTGCCAGCATCAGGTCCGCTAGGGATATGAAGATGCCCAGCACACAGCCCACACCGAGCACCAGAAATAGACCCATGAAGTTTTTAATGCTCAGCTTTGCGCTCTCGTATTCTTCAACCTCCTGTAGATCAAAAGTAGATTTTGATTGTTATTCTGTCTGTGTAAAATCTTTATATATCGGGACTATCGGCACGTTTCTACTGTTCCTGATGAATGGCCGGTTCCAATAATCAATCCACCGATAGTTTTCCTTACCGGCAGTTACATTTTGACAGATTACCCGTAGAAAATGTGTCAAAATGTAACAACTGTTGGTAAGGAAAACTATCGGTGGATTGATTATTGGAACCGGCCATTAGTGTTATTCATTCGCTTATATCTTCAGATAACTTTATAGGTAGGTGAATTGGTCAACTCAACATTTAAATTTTTGCAGAATACAACAAAAAAACATGGGCATGTGTAATTTCTCCCTTATAAGAGTTAATTTCGTTTGTTATGATTTATTTTATTAAACACTAGCTTCCGCCCGCGACTTCGTCTTCGTGAACCCGGGATAAAACTATCATATATTTTAATCCAGGCTACAAACTATCTTCGTGCCTAATTTCATCCATTTATCGGTGATTTACTCAATCACCGAAAAATCACATCCAAACTTTCGCATTTATAATATTAGTAGGATAGATTTGACACGATTTTAGTTGTCGTTAGATTTCTCGGCTAGGCTGACACTGAAAGATACCTGAAGAATATTGCTAATGCTTTTAATGCATTGTGTTTAATCTGTGGCTTACATTGCAGGCGCCTCCTCCGTGCATCTCCTTCCACCACCGCTGCTTCATCGCACGAAGCTCTCCCGCCTCCTGGAGCTTCAACAAGGCTAGGTTGAGTGACTGCCGGTACGGAGATTCTGAAAACACGCGTAGGAAAATACTTCATTTCTATTTATAGCTGATGTTTGTCTCACACAGATTGTGAAATGATGTCCTTCCGGTTCCAAAGAGTTAAGACACTGGTGGTTTAGCCCCTGAAAAGACCAATTCAAACCTAAGTGTGCCTGCCGTCTATCTAAGCGTAAAGAAGTATAGTTGAAATTTTCTAAACTAAGCTCATGAATAGCCATTGTACCGTAAACAAAGGCATTCATGAGCTCAGTACAATGGCCATTCATGAGCGTAGTTTAGAAAATTTCAACTATACCTAATGTACTAGAATGATACAGAAATCCTCTACGTTTCTTTATCAATCTTAATCATAATTAATTGCTACAGCGTAACTAACGTAGGTACTGGGTACTCTTACCTTTTGCCATTGCGATCCCGTACCCTTTGCTGTCTAACAAACCACCAACCTGTAGATTTAGAAATATAAATTGAAATATATTATATACTGAATTTGTTCCTAAAGATAAGGAAATAATAGTTTTGAGTAACGTTTAACGGACGTAAAAGTAATAATAAAATAAAAATGTCATCATAAAGTATTAAATTTGTAATATTGCAATGGTCAAACGAAAGTTACCTGTGTGAGATTGCAATCTCTCTCAATATTGTATTCTATTGAAACCGACTCCATAAAAAATGCAAAATGTTGGCTGTTGTTCTTGACTCTGTAAAGAAATGTATATTGTGCTTTGAATCCCTACTAGGATCTTTGTTTATTCATATATTTACATTCCGTCATAGTATAGGGTAAGTTCCCCAGTGAATGAACACTTAAGAATTTTTTGACTTCAAAAATGGCTGTTTTAATAGCTCAAACAAGTATAGTAGGTTGGTGGAATTTCTTTGTTTTCGCAATTAATTTTGAGCTATACGACCTTTTACACCTTTTTTTAGGTAGAAAAATGGGAAATCACCACTGAAACTGAAACCAGTGAATGAACTACTGTAATAGTTATGGTTTATTGGTTTAAATTGCTGTTTGGTAATTTTCGACTTATCTCGTAATACCAACAAACGGAATTCCAGCAATTGAAGTTAATGGTTTACTTTTTCTAAAACAATTAAAAAACTTTAACAAATGTTCGTTCATTAACTGGTTCTAAGAATCATAGTTAAACAAATAAATGTACTACGTAATTATCGATCGATGTTAATTTGCTGGAAATCAATAAACCCGTGAATGAACCTACTTCATGTCAGAAAATAAGGTTTGTCCGAACACTGGACCAACGATAGACAAACCTTTTGTGGTTAATAAAAAAGAAATCTTATTACCAACCCTAGAACATAAGATTTTGCCGAAACAATAAAACAGGCGTTGCCAGTGAATGAACACTGCAGTTCATTCACTGGCTTTAGGCAGTTATGAATTCTAGTTATAGAACATCGACTAAAAACGAGATCCTAAATCGAATAACTAACTTAAAACGAGGTTTTACAAGTACAATAATGCTCTTATGGTTTCCTGAAACCACATCCTATAAGTCTCAGGTTTGTAAAACTACGACAGTGGCACATCAAATAAAAGGTGAGATACTGGTCGTCTTACGAGTATTACCACCACATCCAAAAAATCCACGCCCGTAGCCCGCACCTTGAAGGTTCTTTCATTTAGTAACTGGACTAAATGATACAAAAAGCTTACGATGAATGTTGAATGAATGAATCGAGAAAAAAATACCTGGTATGCTAGAAATATAGATAACTCTTAATTTAAGCAAATAAGCAGCATTTTGTTCATTCACTGGATTCGTTCATTCACTGGAGAACTCACCGTACTGCAGACCAAGCCATAGCCAATCCCATACTTCCCAGCCTTTCTCCGTCCGTGTTTTTATCATTCCATATTATAATCGATATTGTTGAATAAATATAAGATTTGGTAAGTACTTACCTTTCGATACCGTATTCGTTCTCTGTGGGCATATCCCATTTTTCCATGTTACTGAACATTTTCTTGTACATTGGATCTTGAGAATTCTAAAAACAATAAAACATTTAAGAAATAATGCAGTTAAATCGGGTTGCCCGGGTAATATGTGGTAATTGCAAGTTGCAGCGAGTGTCTAATAACCACGTTTGTTCTACGCCGCCATCAGACTGTGCGTAAGTTACCTTACCCGTATCCCAAGTTTTGTATCTAATGAACTTACGTTAAAAAACATGTACGTGGCCCCCAAATCCTTAGCCCCGTAGGTGATGCCCTTGTCGTTGTTGGCCAGCTCTTCTATATTAGTGAAGTCATCGTTGTTGCTCTTCTTGGCGAGTAGCGTGGC
The DNA here is from genome assembly GCA_947049275.1 of Epinotia bilunana. Classification (NCBI taxonomy): domain Eukaryota; kingdom Metazoa; phylum Arthropoda; class Insecta; order Lepidoptera; family Tortricidae; genus Epinotia; species Epinotia bilunana. The sequence continues at coordinate 8,405,130 of OX346263.1, read as the reverse complement.
GAGGTTCGCCGTATAGGAGCTCGTGATGACCAGGGCGAACAGCCACCAAGCGCTGGCCACAGCACGTGACCCGTACGCCCTGTAGGTTTCATATGATTAAAACATACGATAGGTACCGAAACAGACAAAGGCGGTGACCTAGATTTTAGCAACTGGACAGTGGCACTGACACTCATTGTACGTTTCTAGATTGCCAATTATAATAAAGAATGCCTGATGGCATGATCGCGTTTAAATGTTTGACATAACCAAAGATGAGACGTGGTGGTTGGCTGGCGAGACACTAATTACAAGAAACCAGGATCAATGGCGTTTCGTATTAGAAGCCAAGACACTTTGGGTGATGACCCAAAGTCATCGCCCAAAGGAGAGAGTCGCCAGAGGAGTAAGTGATAATAATGATTCACGAGATCTTACACTGGAGCAATTTCTGATCCTTGCAGCAGCACAGCGCCCAAGTTGAACCAGAGGGCGTTGGCGATCGTGAACTGGTTTTCCAGCGCCTGTGGCTCATCTATGCAGGGATACGGGTTCTGCCACTCCTCCGGACAGAGTCGCCCCACCACGTACAGCACTAGTGAGCTTCCAACGTAGGCCAGACCAAGGCAGAACCATACCTACGAAAAATAAATATGGCATTGTTTTATCAAAACACGGTACTACCCAAATGGATAAAAAAACCTCAATCACAAAAAAAGAGGTTTTTATCAGCTTTTGCCATTTTGAGGCTTATACGCTCAGCGCACCGTACATTTCGTAATGCTTACTTGCGACCCACTTAGGATCGTGCGTCAGATCTTTAATAAATAAGTTTTAGTCACAAATATAGTCAGTGCACAATTAAACCGCGAACTAGCGTGAACATCAAGAGAAAGAATTACCAATTATTTACTGTACTTTTATCTCTAGTGCAATATACTTGTTAAATCTTGAGTATCTTTCTCCGCACTCCCTTTTACTATCTACAACCAAGAACAGGTATAGCAGCTAGCTGGCTTCTACAACGCTCTTATAGTATACAATGCAGCTAATAAGCTTCACGCCCATAGGGCTATAAAGTATTGACCTCTGGTGTACTGCAGTTTGGGCAAAAAACGTATTAATAATGATTCTTTGCCAAATGATAATTCGAGAAAAATAGTTTGGGATGACATTGATGTGATACTTTGGGAATAGTTTTTTACCCATACATTAGTAATCCGTGACCTCTCGCTCGCCTTACATAGAGAAGTATGTGTAAGTGCGAGTGAGCGACAAGAAAGTGTTACAGAGGGGCTACCGCGAAACGAAAACGAACTTCGTTCGTGTATCTCCGTCTCTGTCGCACTTGCTAGTTCGAGCGACAGAGAGGGAGATACACGAACGAAGTTCGTTTTCGTTTCGCGGTAGCCCCTCAGATCTGACCTACAGGTTTATGTGTGTCGTGTCAATTCAAACAAAACATTAAATTGTATCCCAAGATTGCCATCCATTGCTGGGCATGGAACTTCCCAACTACAAAATATTCTTACTCACTCCTGTCGAAAAGGGCAACATGAAGGCGAAGAGTTTCGGGTCTGGCACCGTGGGCTTTCTGTACAGTATGCTGATGCCGAGGTTCATGAATGGGGTGGTGAAGTCTACTTGGCGCTCGCGCGCTGCTGTTATAGTGAGGTCGGTGATAGCGAAATCTACGTCATGCTGTAACATTTTACAAAAAGTTGCCATTTATTATTGCTATACAATACACAATTCAAATACTTTAGTACATACCTACTTACTGTAATGCAGAGAAATATGATTTTAGGTATTTTTGATTTTGAAATGGATTTTTGTATACAGGTGGTGAGGACTTTGATATATTATTATATTATTATAGTCATTGAATTCTCTAGCCGCCCAAAAGGCATATTAAAGGTCATCTTCCCCTTTAATGGAATAGGAATAGAGTTGGATTTTATCGTTTCATTCGAGTTTCTAACAAAACATACCCTATTTTTAACCGACTTCAATAAAAAAAGAAGGAGGTTCTCAATTCGATTGTAAATGAAATAAATGTTTTTTTTATATTATTATATATTTATTTAATAATTAATTAATATTTTATTTAATATATATTTATTTAATAATAATTAATTATAAAATATTTTTTTTAATGTTTGTTACCTCAGAACTCCGTGATTTATGAACCGATTCGTATTTTTTTTTGTTTATAAGTATTTATATAGCTTTCAAATTGGTCCCATTCTTTTCAAAAATCCAGTTGTATAATGGGATCCACGAGGAATTGAAGGAACTCCTCAAATATTATTAGGCACGATTGTAGGAATTTTGGTATTTTCTATTATAACTCGTGTATACACCCCGAAATCAGAAATGTGGCGAAGTGGAACTGATGATGAAGAATGAAAATTATAAAAATACGTCACAGATTCTGATATGATTCCGTCGAAATAACAACTAATGAAAAAATGTGCCAAAGGTCTCAGAATCACTTTTCTTGATGAATCTATGGAACTCCTCAAATGTTATCGGCCCACATACAGCTATTTGGTTGTTTTCTGTGATAAGTAATAGTGAGTTCTCATTGATCGACTTCGTAATATCGATATTCACGTAATAAAATCTTAACATTTTTTTAAAATAACTAAATATTTTATTAATAAACAAATTGTATATACAAGATGATAACTAACATTAATCTAACATTATTATATCACAATCTTAACATTATTATTATTACTAATATTTTTTCATTCACTTACACTCTCGACGCGATTCATCATGATGGTGTAGTTACGGTCGAGTTGTTCGATGAACTTGTATTTGAAATTGAGCTGCTTCGACAGCTGGTCTATCAGCTCTATGCAGAATCCTGTCCAGTAAACATTATTCTCTTAATGCATTTTCATGAACGTTGAGCTATTTAGTAGGTACGCAGAAAATCCAAAATCTCTATTGGTTGACGTGTCATGACTTCAGTGGGGTTAATCTTAATACCACTGGCCATGTCACGAACTGTGCGTATCTGCATAGTAGATAAACTTGCGTATATCATATTATGAATACTGGATTAAACATACCTTCATAACGATCATTGCCACTTTGTTTCTCTGTAGACTCCTTAATCATCACATAAGGTTTATTCTGGAAAAATAAAGCTACCTTATGTTTGTTCATCTATGAAAATTCATTTCATTCATCTAGGAAATATATTCGTTACGAAACAACCATTTATTCCAATTCCAATGCATTATTGCACGGACAGTGCATAAAAAGAGCGGGACTACCTATATCTATTCTACCACTCGGGCTTTATCGCTCGTCGGGTTATTCTGATCTCAGTACTAATTCAAGCGGCGGCGGCTTTGGCAGCGGTATCGTCTCTACTTACACTCGTATGACCAACTGCTACTCGTACCACTGCAGCCACCGCTCGAAGTTGTGACCAAGCCGTTAAGTAAGTAAATGAAGCTACGTACAATAGCAATGAGCACTTTGAAAGTCTGATTTGTCATCTGGCCAGGCGCCTGTGGCACGGCCATCATGGTGGTGCGGTTCCATTGCACTCCTTTTTCGATCCACATCGCGGTGGACTCGAGCAGGCCTCCGCGCGTCAGCTCGCCCACTCGCAGCCAGCCCGCGCGACGCTCCCCTGCTGTGTCTGTCCACTCTTCCTATGGAACGTAATATATGGTATAACAATGTAAAGGGATGTAGAAAACGAGGCAGACGGAAAATGAGGATGGATTATATAACAGACGACTTTAATAGTAAGGAAGTAAGGAGTTGTGCTGACCGCAAGTGAATAGTACAAGGGCAAGCGATTCGATTAATCTTTGAACATTTAAAAAGATCTAGACCTAAGTAACGGCCTAATGTCGTAAATAAAAACATCGAGGTCTGCAGATTCGGTGAAAACAATATCCAGGATATTGGAAGCGTAGGATTCGGAAAGCGGGACGAGACGAGACGAAGACGAAAAGGATGGTAATATGACAATACTATTTTTAAGTACTCCATTCTCCACTGCTTCTGTACTGGGATGAATGCATCATTATCAGTTTATCCGTCGCTGTTAAAGCGCTATAAGCAGGTCAGGAAAATGGACAGACCGTAGCTGTTGATTGATTGAAAGATCAAACAACGTTGGTTTAATTAAGCTCACTCTCGCAGCATTTACCGAGCGGAGGTAGTTCACGAGGGTGTCGGCGTGGAGATGGTAGTTGTAGGGCTCGCAGGTTGCGCTGGGGTCTGATAGTAAGTCAAAGTTTCTCAACACGCCAGCGGCGTGAAAAACCGCATCGTAGGTAAGGATGAGCGATGTCGGTGGTGCGTTTTTTATCTAAAATATAAAACGTAAACGTACTTTTACTCTTAGGAGGAATAAATTGCTTTGTGTAAAATGAAGACCATTCCATAATACATAAAGTGCAAATAGTATCGCAAATTGTAATGTTCATAAGTGCTTTCTATGCTTTCCTCAAATTAGTCTGTCAATTGTTGTTGGGAAATAAAGACGAATACTATATCAGTTCATATGAAAGTTACTAAACATTATGCTTTACAAACTGTAGGTACCGTTTCTGCGTCTTCGTCTGCGCCTTGCAAACGCGCTAAATATTTCTGCTGCCACGCGTCCAGGATAACTTCTTCTTCCAGGGGATCAAATAACTGCAGCCCTGGAATGATTTCGAGAGGGGATAAAAACCATAATCATCAATATATTGTAAGTGAAACTACCAAAGCCACCTAACGCACTCACCAGTAATATTAGCGCCACCATGACTGTACGGCTCCAAATCTATCGTATGTATATCCAGCGAGAGAAGAATATAGGCGTGTTTTTCAGCCAGCAAGCCAACTTTTTGGGCATGAGCCAGCACTCGTTCACAACACTCTTCGTCACACCACACTATGAACTGCGTATGGTCTGCCTTCTTTAGAATGACTAGAAGGTTCCTTAGCTCTTCCTCATCGTCTTCGAGGGGCAGTCGCCGTGCTAAGATGTCCGTTTCGGCCCCCGCGTCCGCTATACCTTGTACTAGCTGAGCACCCACCGGCCCCTCGTGCAAGAGGACTGCGTTGACCCACTGCTTCTCCATACAAAGAGCAGCGCATACCTGAAACAACAAATACATTTTACTGTGTCTTCAGTATTAAATTCATAAGATCTTCAGACGATACAGCCGCAATAGCAGAACCAGGCAAAGATTTAAAAACATTACTAGAAACAATGGACGAACAAGGAAGCGAAAATGCTTTGAATACTGTATTCAAAGAATTTTCTTAAAATGAATTAATGAACTCTTTGGGGGAGGCCTATGTCCAGCAGTGGACGTCTTTCGGCTGATATGATGATGATGATGATGATGAATGCCAACAAAATCAAAATTGTAATAGCATCTAAAACAAAAAATCCACCCTTCACACCAATCTGTTTAAACGGATCCACAGTCGAAAATGTAAAATCTTTCACATAAAGGAAGCCTTATCACCGCAGACTCCAGATGCATACTGATATAAAGTATAGAATAGCAATGGCAAAATTAGCTTTCAAAAGGTAAAAACTTATATTAACTTCAAAAATATCAAAAGAAACGAAGATAAATTTTATTAAATCATACATATGGAGCATAGCATTGTACGGAAGTGAAACATGGACCTTGACTCAGAAAGATACAGAGATATTAGAAGTATTCGAAATGTGGTGTTGGAGGCGACTGGAGAAAATTAGCTGGAGAGACCAATGAAGAAGTGCTGAATAGAGTGAGACAAACCATGGAGTTAATGAGAAACTTAGAAAATAGAAGAGGGAAGATTATAGGGCACCTCATACGACATGACAAGTTCATACTCAATATAATTGAAGGAAAGATAGAGGGGAAGCGCGGAAGAGGAAGACCTAGAATAAACTACATAGAGCAGCTCAAAAAGAGAGCTGATGTTAGGTCGTATCGGGATATCAAAGAGGTTGCCTGGGATCGGAGTAAATGGAGGACTTTGAGCTACACCAACAAGAGCTTAGCTCTTAAATAAGCAGAAGAAGAAAAACGGAAGCTTACAAAAAATACAGCTAATTAATATAAAAACTTTAATTATATGGGCACACCCGTTATAAATTTCTTAACCCACTAATAATTGTATTCTGTGAATAATTGAGTGTAAGGTATAAACATTTTGTAATAAAAAAATATAAAGATGTGTTAATAAATATTAGTTATTTTATCAAGTTTTTAACAATCAGCAACATACGATCACAAAAACTACTTACTCGTAGGTGTTAAATAGAATACTCATTTAGCATGTTGTCATTGTGTTGATTATTTTGCATTGGTTTGCTTGGTTTTAAGACCAGCAGCACGTCTATCATGGGACGGTCGCGACATAATATCGATTTTTCTCGCACTGCACCTCTTGTCTTAAGTGTTCTATTAAGAAAGAGACGGATAGTGCGAGAAAAATCGAGAGCGCTCGCGCGCCGTCGCGTGATAGCCGTGCAGCAGTGAAATTCCAGTACGAGCCGCGGCCACATTCGTCAGTTCGACCTTGTGCTTCCATCGACCATATTACCTTTTCATAAAGGTAATATGGTCGATGGAAGCATCGAGACCGGTGGGTGTTCATACACCCACCGGTCTCGAATCTAGGGCGAGACCGTGAGCAGCGTCAGCTCGATCTTGTGATGTCATGACACGTCGCACACCGCCAGCGACGTCTGCGAGATCAGCAGCAGCAGTCTCAGGCGTCATCGTCAGATCGATCTCGTACACATGCTATGATTGTTACCTTCATGAATACATGGCTCTGCGGATACATGTGCACTGCCTCCCACCGCTCCAGGATCTCGGGTGAGACCGTGAGCGAGGTCGGCGAGACTAGCAGCAGCGGCACTCCGCTGCGAGCGGCCGCCTCTGCCGTCAGCTCGATCTCATGTGGCTCGCCATAAGCCACGATAGCTGACACGCCTTGCGCCACCTGAAAAATTGCAAGCGACATTTCAATGAAATCTGTACAGTCAAGGGCACCAATCACCTACGAAGTGTGTGCGCCGAAGGATAAAAAGTGGTGCGATGTCAAGGCTGTGGGATCTTAAGAAATATCATACAATTTCGTTTGTTTAATTGGAGTAAAGGAGTCATCCAGGTAACGCAGCCAGCCGGTAGCCCCAAAGACAATATAAGGCATCTGCGGCGCTACCACGAACTTCGAAAGTCAAAGTTCGTAATACATGCATCCCTGTCACTCGACTGAGGTAGTGCGATAGAGATGGAAATACCCGTACTTCGACTTTCGAAGTTCGTGGTAGCGCCGCTGGATGTAACACAGTAATATTTGGACATTAGGTACCCTAGAATTCGCAGCATGGCTAGCATACTGGAAGCAGCGCGAACTGTCACGTTCGCGAGATAAACTATCGTCTCGGTTTATGTGTTCTAATTAGAAAGAGATAGATTATTTAGCATGTGCGCGGTCTAGGCTAGCTTCATGCTGCTAATTTATGAATTCAAATGGATACACAGACCGACATAGGTACCGATCAGACGTACATTTTTTACACTTTACTTTAGCTCATATAAAAAACAAACATTCGAATTGAGAACCTCCTCCTTTTTTTGGAGTTGGTTTACAAAACGGGTGTGTAATGTTTTTAATAACAACTATATTCGATTTTTCATTTTGCATAAATCGAATTGCATAATTTTGAAATGCAGAAATGATTATTTAGTTTAAAAACAAAATGAATTGGAACAAATTGCATAATTTTAGTAACAATAATCATTCAGTTACATAGTATAATGATCACTTTGTATACTATTTAATGCTTATAACGTTCTTTTTCCAATAAAAGTTCATAATGTTCAAAGAATATAAAAGTATAGCATCGTCATCATCAGCCTATACACGGCCCACTGCTGGGCACAGGCCTCTCGTGATCAAAAGGGTAATAAAATGTGTACTATTATAAAATAAGTCGGTTCTGGCGCTTCGCCGGCCGTTGCCGCGGCACGCTCGCTTCGCTCGCTCGGCTCGCGCGCTGTAGGGTCGCAGTTCTACCTAACACTCCTCTTCACTTCGCTCGTCGTCGTACCTAACGGCGACTTGAATATGACTTGACTAGAATATGCAAGTTGTTTTATAATTTGTCATATTATATTATTTATTTCACCCGATCATTCGTTAAAATATAGTTCTACGTTTTAATCATAATACTAAATGTATGTTATAACAAGTAAAATTATTCCTAATGATCGTTATAAACAACGTTTTTATGAGTATAGAACATTCTGTAATTTAATTATTATAACGAATAATATTATGGATTTTGTTTCTATACATTATGTTTACTATGAGTTTTAAAAGTAGTTAAAAGTAATTATGCAAAATGTACCACGTACCGGAAGGCGCAGCGTAGGTAGGCGGGGGTGCGCTTTCCGGTACGTGGTACACGTGGGGGCAAGGGGCACAGGGTGGGCTGATGACCTGGTAAAGGTCGCGGGAGTCCGCTGGATGCGGGTGGCGCAGGACCGGTCATTGTGGCACTCTTTGAGGGAGGCCTATGTCCAGCAGTGGACGTCTTTCGGCTGATATGATGATGCAAAATGTTTGTATTAAAATTGAACGGCACCCACCGTGAAAGCTATACAATGGGTAGATACCTGAGCACAGACTTGATCGGGCATGGACACCGGTTCGTTGGGCACGACGGGTGCGACCGTGACGTTCCAACGGAACACCTGCTGCTTGCTGGCCAGTTCTGTTTCCGCGGCCGAGAGAGCAGCTTCCGCCGCCGCTGCCAGCACGAGCCCGGACTCTGGGCTTGGGGACACCACTCCTGCAATACGAGTACGTGCCTAACATGAAGAAAGGTAGTTGAGAGAGCTGCGGCGGCCTTTGGATTGAGCTGGGACGAGAGCTTAAGGGGATGCCTCGATGCGATTAAACCACGCCCCTACGAAAGAGGCTCATCCATGCACGAGAAAACGAGATGTAACACTCTTCGAGAATGCCTTTTTTTGTAAATACCTAACTTTGTGAACGTCAAAGTTCAACGTTTTTTATTTGTGAGTAAAATGTCAATCTGATTACAGTGGTGGTAAATAATTAATTATATGTTTATTGAAAGGGTATTGACCCTGCCTGATGGCGTACAAATTCTTGATTATAACAATTTTTTCTACATACTAACATGCCATAGTACATTACTTACCAAGGGCTGTGAAAGAAAGAAAGCCCGAAATCGCAGGTATTTGTGATGAGTGATGCGATAGAGGGCTATCTTTTTTTTACTGCCCGTGGTGAGTACACAATTTTACGTCTTCATCTGGCCATAATGCGAGTTTTTCCGTACGGTAAAACTCACATTATGGGCAGTTGTGACGTAAAATAAATTTACATATCTCTATTGTTAATGTCAGAAATCATGTCATATAGGGGGACAATCTGTTGTTGGGGGACAATCTGTTGCTCGCGTCCGCAGGATTTACCTACCACCACCTTGCACGTGTCCCCTGGGTACATACATACATACAAACCTAGTGTCTGGTCTGGTGTCATAATTTGGTCAGAATGGCGTTTCAAAGAACGCGATATTTTTCAATCCATGTCCGGAAGTGCTGGGGCACGCTTGACAAGATTTTAACATAATAAACTGTAATCTAAAGCAGCTCAAGCCATAGTTTTCTACCCCCTTGTGCCATAGAACAACAACGACTTCCTACCGAGCGAAGTTTTTCGAACAGACTACATAATTATAGGTGTAAGTACTAGTATATGGAAGTAACCATAAAGTCCTTAAAGTAGGAACTGAATGTTAATTTTTAAAAGACTAGCACCGCGTAGTTTTATACCAGTTGCAAGTTTCCCAGGCATCAACGTACATTTGAGTAAAAGAAATAAAAGCCTACTTAACCAATTAATATTTACCGATTTTGAACGTTTGTTTGTTTACCCAGCGAGCACTGGGAACGATTACCCGGTGGGTGACGAAATTCTCTGATGAGAGATATTTATACAGCTCTGTTGATGTATTTCCTTTGAGTTCATGTTAGAATTAGAACCACAATCACAACAAAAACAACAGTTATATTGACTTGTTGAATAGGCTATTGTTTATACTGTTACAATATATGTATACTGTGAAAGGAGCTTGTATTTCCTAAATGACCCAGTAGACAAATATATACTTACTTAAGGAAATGTGTCAAATGTACAGACTGGGTCGACTATCATACAGGGTTGTTAGGTACTTGAGATTACTGCAACATGTACTAACCAATGTTAACATACGCTGCACTCATCCGCAGAAGCAGTAACAGCGACCACGCACACCACACACGAATATTGCACATCGCGCACATCTAAATCATATACCAAAATAGTTAATAATTATAACTAACACACACATTGCAAAGAAAAATGATTGAATAACGAACGCTGAACTTTAAGAATCACCGCGGCTGGATTGTCTTTCGTTTTTTTCTTAGTTTGTGAAAGAGTTAATTTTTGTGGTAGGTTAGAGGAAACGTTTACACACACTTCGGCGCCGGCGTCGGCACGTGCGTGCGACCCGCTTATGATCTATTTTGAACTCGACGAGACGGTTTGAGGACGTCTACCGACATAACTAGACCGTTAATCATTGACTGAATGTTTGTGCACAACAATGTTTAGTCTGGTCTTGGAAGTCTAGCAATATCAAGGCTGTTCTTACTTAATATGGATTCATTATGATTTCTATGTCACCGTTGATAGGTAGGTACCTATGAATTGAGAACATAATAGTACAGTCGCTGACTTACTTAATTGTATCTGGTACTCTTCGAACTGCTCAAAATATCTGAACATGCACTCTAAGCGCCGCCTTAAGAAAAGAGTCGTGTTCAGATATTTATGAGTCTCTTATTCACTCCGATATATCTGATGGCCACTGTATATATTGTTAGTGTACAAGAGTATTTTTGCTTCCCTTCCATCTTAAAATCTTACGTTCAAAAATTACACTCAGCGCCATCTATTCGTTATATCCAAAACCAACAAGCGCCTAAGTACATTGTGTTCCAAATACCATTACATACCTACTACATTTCATGCTTGCTTTTTTCGTCTTATTAACTTTGTTAACAGCGCCATCTATCCTCTACTTCTCTAACGACCCACACTTTTTAGAGCGAGTGTTTTATAATAATTTCAGATACGTACCTATCGTTTCAGTGCCATTGATTATGACCGTAAGATGGCGCTTGCATGGTGTTTTACAGTGAAGTTTTACAAAATAACCAGACGTGTTTATTTTGCAAGGTGTTTTTGAGTATTAGTGATCATTAATTATTTTATTAGCTACATTCTACCTACACACAAGTGCTCGTACTAGTCGAACCCTCAATAACGTACCTATATAAGACAGTTATGGAGCTTACGTACGGGGGCATACACATCAAAATCGTGTGCATTTGTAGTGCAGATTTTCCGCCAAAATTTTCTTTTCAGTGATTCTGTCTGTACTCACAGGATACCTGAATTTTTATCTGAAAATGGAACTCTATTAAGCTAAAATTGTCTTTGGCGGCCTATCATATTCCATATTTGACAAAATATATTTTTTACGTTATGAAGTAGGAGGGAGTGTTGTTTCAGTGGAAAGAAAACGGAAAGTGGAAAGAAAAAGGAGAGAGAAAAGTTTTATCAATATGCGACAAAAATAACGCACTCGTTGTGAATTTGCAACATCCATTCTATGATAGAAATTCTCACACGACTTGAACACACTTTTTTTCAAGACTGTTTTTAATTAACTATGTGCTAATTTTACGTAAGAAATATTTTATAAATATATTTTTCAGTTCGGAATTTACTTCTAAACATAATTTGCGTATATTATGTTATTTGTCACATCCGAATGAGATGTTTGACATTTATTTGAACTGAGCTCATGAATGGCGATTGTACTGAGCATAAGCTTACATTTTTACTTTTCATAAGAAAAGCCTTTGTTTACGAACGAAAAATGTTACCGCCACGTGAAATGTTCATTGAATAATGAACCCTATCTTCTTTTGCAATAGATTCCAAATTAGCTACGAGATAAAATACCACACACAGCGCCTTGTACCTGGCTCGCTGGGAGCGGGTTTTTTTTATCTTTTAGTCCACTTTGAATCCATTGAAAAAGACGATAGAGTTCATTGTACAATGAACATTTTATGTAGCGCTAACCTTTTTCTTGCAAAAAATGGCACGCGTCCGACCATACAGTCGTATTGTTAGACTTGAATGCTATTGTTCTGAAGATAAGGATCAGTCCAGTTCAGAAAATCTCAACTATAACACCGAGTTGATCAGGAGGTGGATCGTCACATTTGAGCTCATTGAAACTAAAAACCGGACTAGTACGACACGGAAAAGGAATCGGACTCGCCTACCGAGGGTTCCGTACTTAATTACAAATGTATAGTTTTCACTCTTCTCTGTACTTGTAGTAGGTATTAAGACTATATTACTTGCCAAATTCCATAGTTCTAGGTCAACGGAAAGTACCTATAAAATGACGAAATTTACGTTTTTTGCTGCAAACACAGCCGTATCTTTTTTTTACGTTAACTTAGAAGTTTGATTTTTTAAAGCTTCAAGAGTCTGTAAAATTAATGAGTATATGATTCTGATTTCAACCGGATACCTCCACGCGTTCCCGAGATAAAGGGTCTGAACAGACAGACAGACGGACAAAGTGATCCTATAAGGGTTCTGCTTTTTCCTTTTGAGGTAAGACACCCTAAAAACAGGATGGTCGGCAGTAGAATCTTGTACAAAACTTTAAATTTTGCCAGAAACTTATTCAGTAGGATAGGAACGATAACCAACAGTTACGTGGAAATAAGCCGTCTAAGTAACTTCCTCGATCTTAAGTAAGGAAGCCTAAGGTCCGTGCATTAAACATTAGGTTCTATGAAGATGGGCCCCGGAAGTGACTCCATAACTTATGAATTCCGCTAGTTTCGGAGATGGATGAAAACACACTAGGCGGTTTTGGAGTATGGTTTATTGTTTTTGATACACCGATACATAGACACGTAAAACTTATAACACCCCTCTCTTTGCGTCGGGGTTTAAAAAGGTAACGTCTAATAAAATTACATTGGCCATACCTCTACGGACCACTATATTTTTCAGTCAAAGAAACTTATGTGATTTCAAGTTTATAATCGCCTTTTTGGAACTGGGAAATTGGAAATATAAAAGAACTAGAGATCCGTCGAAAATGGGTTTTGCCGAGTACAAATATTCGGCGGAATTATTCGATTCAACGTAATGCCTTCATCAGCCGTTCCAAAACAGACTCATTTAGTGATAAAAATCTTGTACAGATTTTAAACAACTTTTAAGTTAAAGCTGTTATTTTTTTACAGTTTTAACTTAAAAGTTAGTTAAATAGTAGGTAACGAGAAGATTCCTGTATAGAATAACAATTGTGTACACAACAAGGCAATGACTAATATGACTATGTATATGTATAATATCGACCGGTTAGCCTAGTAGGTAGTGACGCTGCTTACGAAGCTGAAGGTCCTGGGTTTGAATCCCGAAAGGGCAAATATTTGTGTGATGAGCATGAATATTTGTTTCTGAGTCATGGAAGTTTTCTGTGTATTTAAGTATTTATATCTAAGTATTATCGTCGATTTAGTACCCATAACACGCCTTACTGAGCTTACTATATGGGACTAGGTAGATTTGTGTAAGATAGTCCCCTAATATTTATTTATTATTATTTATTTATTTATATTATTGCAACATGCAGACAGACACCTCTAAAATTATTCGGTATTTGAACTGAATAATTCGGCCGAATAACGAACATTGAAAAATTTGCCAAATATGCCGGGCGCGAGTACCGAATAATTACCGAATATTCGGCACATCTCTCAAAATAACCACAGGTATAAAACAAAATAATTGAATCGAATCACTATAATTTATTTTATTTAAACAGGGAAGTTACCACAATAAAATCGTATGATTTGATACAGATAACAAAAACAACAGAAAAATGATCACGGTTATTATTTTCTTTATATTCTTCGTATCAATATTTTAGTAAAAAATAAAAACAGCACAATTCAATAGATTATCAATAAAATACCACCTCGTGTAATCACAGCCTATAGCAAAATCTTAACAAGACGAGAACTGCTTGAGAATATAATTTATTTAAACTCAAACTAGGAGCCCCGGATATTACCCGATTAACCTTAAACTAAGAATCAAAGTAGATTAATAATAATTACGTTAATTGTATGTTTGGGCACTTCTTCAATTACATGGATTTAATAGAATTAAACACTACACAAATTACCTAAACGTAAACTTTATCAACGATGCATTATCATTCCAAGGATGAGAAATGTGAAATGATACTCTCTTTCATTGAAAAATGACTAACTGCTCGCGCAGATTCACCCGTGTATTGCAAAAAAACGCAGGTAAACCTGCGGAATAAAACATAGCCTACATCCATCCAGAACGTTTATTCTATATACAGGTAAAATAATTTTCTAAATCGGATAAGTGGTTGGGCCGAGCTGAAGGCAGGCGCGGTAACGATGCGATCAGACCCCGCAGCATGGACGGCCTTATCACACGAAAAGTGATAAGATAGAGCGTCCGTCACTGGCTGACACCGTTCAATAGAACGAGAGGGACGCTCTATCTTGTCACTTATAGATAAGGCCGACCATGATACGGGGTCAGGTGGACTGAGGTTTTGTTTTTTACCAATCGAGGCGTTTACAAAAGTTCACGCTTTCCTTTGGCCATGAAGTGGTCTGTTTATGTAGTGAGCGGTAATTTCATTTTACAACCGAGTGACATAAAAAAAAATGTTTTTGAACGAGCGAGCGAAGCGAACGAATTTTGTCCGTTTCCGCTTGAAAAAATCCTTTTTGGCCAAAATTCTTTCGTATGTCCGGTTGTGTAAAGGTCTTGCTGTCCGGTTATTCTCCTCTACGGGTTGCATTTCTCAACCGATTCTCGTGAAATTTTGTGAGCTGCGGGCGTAGCACGGTTGCCATTTTATCACTTATCGTTGTGGATAAGGCATCCGTCACTCTCGCACTCGCATACTTGTCAGAGCGTGATGGGCGTCTTTACCACAACGATAAGTGATAAAATGGCAACCATGCTACGCCCACAGGTGAGGTATAATTATACTCCGTCCGCGTGGAACTCGTTTATATTGTAGCTCGATAAAAACTTTCATCCCCCATTTCACCCCCTCAGGGTGTGCTTTCCGGGATAAAAACTATCCTATGTCCTTTCCTGGGATTCAAACTATCTCCATCCCACATTTCATCTCAATCGGTTCAGCGGTTTAAGCGTGAAGAGGTAACAGACAGACAAACAGACAGACAGACACTTTCGCATTTATAATATTAGTATGGATTATTTTGCCGATTCAGTTTTTCAGAATTAAAAAAAAAAATTGAAGAAAAGGCAGGCTCGCGAGTTTTACAGCTCACAGAGTTAGTTTAAACATTAATTACGTCTGCCATCTTAGCATCATTACATGTAATACAATTGCTGTGTATTTTCTATGATTTCAAACACAATCTTTGTATTGTTTATGAATAAGTAAATGAAATGAAATGTTCGTATGCTTTTCAAATACTGATAAAGTTTAGCTTAGCTTCCTACATCTATGCCTCTGCCCCTCCAAACTTAGCCGCCCACCAGACGCAGTACAAGAGGCCCTAATTAGGTCTACTAAGTTAAACAAGTTAGTACCGCAATACTAATTAAGTGATACAACGTTCCGTTAAGTTCTGCTAACTTCTGCCTACTAAGTTGTATTGTCTTAGTTCACATGGGATTCAGTTAGGCTGAGACAGCCGCCACGAGGAATGGGGCAGATAAATAGCTTTTCCCTCACATGGAACAATCTTAGGTTGCATTGCAATAAATAATCATTGAAATGAGGGAAGTTTGAGATCGCTTTCGATGGAGAATACAAAATGCAATAAAAAAAAACCTTTATGATACTAAATATGACAGTTAAGACGACCCCAACGTCATATATGTGCCAGTTGTATTATGCAAAACTATAAAACACCGAGCTCGTAGTAAAAAAAAAACATAAAAAAGCACTCGAGTGTAACAGATGCGTTACAATAGCTCGTTACTGAACAAGTGACTCGTGATACATTCAGCGTGTTGATCGAGTTCTTTATTCCCTTAATTGATAAATAAGTCTTATTATAAATGTGGTAGTTTTATTAAACGCTGGATGCCGGTTTTGTTTGAAAGAGGTTATTAAATAAACATAAATAAAATCACGCTAGTATTTCCGTAAGGGGTGGGCAGAGCACATTAAAGATTTTTATTGCCAGTTCTAGCAATTACAGGTTTAAAGAAGGAGAAAATGCGATTGGTTTATAAAGAAAATTGGATAGAAAAATTATAAATCCTTGCCTTTCAGTAACCTGTTTATAACCCCCAACGAAACGAAGGGGTGTTATGTTTGTAATATCCATTGCATCCTTTAAAAACAAAATAAAAAAGTATCTACAAATATCTAATGCATACGCGGACAATCCACTTGCATTTCTCTCTCTCTCTTGAATTTCAATACTTGTAAATGGCATCACACCTACACTTGCATTTCATCATACTTACCTTAGACCTGACCCGCTGTAAACACTTAATTAGCTTTGAATTAATGAATTAATTGACCATCGACCTCTCTTTCTCATTTATTAGGTTTTGTATCGTACGTATAAGTTATATTTTAATTTAACATCTGTATCTCTCTCTCTGGGTGCCCTAAAAACCAACGCCTTTTAGCATATAATGCTGGTGACATATGCTGAGTGGCATCTGTTTTGGTGCATTTCAGTTGTATAAACATAAAAAAATATATCTGTAATGTCTTTGTCCCACCAAATAAATAAATTTATTTCTTTTTTCGTTCATGTTTGACCAGTATATCTGTATGTTAACGATTTGTGTGTGTTTTTTGTAATCGAAGGTATTGTCCGTTGAGGTGCTCCTCAGCTATGTTTGTGACGTCGGGAGTTTTGTGCGTAATATATGTAGTTTTTTTTTCTTAAGTAGCGATGAAGTTGATTCAATACACAAGGACGTGTTCCACTTTTTCTCATTGCGAACTAGTTTGTGTTTTAGCTATGGCGTAGGTAGAATCTTCGTAGTCTTCATGTATCAAGCGGTTTCTTTGTTTGGCAAAAAACACAGAAACTAAATCTCACAAAAAAAAAGCATAACACATATTCGATACACATAAGAGAAAGAGGCATATTTGTAATGGGCGGTGAGATGATCAAAGTGAAGACCATGAACTGTCTAGATGGGATGAACACTGCCACTTAAATTGGCCGCTTGACCGCCAAAAAATGGCATTTAATGGCATAACAAAAAGATATTTAACAGTGGGCCCAACTGGGCCATTACGCTGGGCCGAGTGTCGGTGCTTATTAAAAATGTGGCCTGAATATCAAATTGCTATCTCCTATTGTATCGTACCCCTGCCTGGTCCCCGTTTTGAACAAGTTTACACAGAGTAGGGTAGCATAGTGACAAGCAGCTTTGTAGAGCGAATCTTAATTTTATATACCTACGAATGAACATTAATCAATAGTGTGCGCTAAAGTAATTCCGTCCGCTTTTGTTTTTGCACACATAATCCGTTGAACCGAGATAAAAATACTGTGGTATAGACATACGTAGTTTGAGTCTCGGAGAAGGGTATAAGATAAGTAGGTACAATTTCTAAGGAGCTGGGAATCTTTATATGAGTGCAATTGAGTCATGCACGAAGTTGTGGATAAAAACTGGGCAATCAGCTGTTTGAATAACTACGTGTACCAATTTTTTACTTCTCAAAATATTAACTAAAGGGCGATAAAAAATTAAGGAAGGATAGTGTTGTGTTACGCGTTTAAAAGAAAAAAAAGGTAAGATCTTCAATAGTTTAGTTTTTAAGCAGTACGTTCTGACATCACATTCGTATAATTGTAATCTCTAGACGCGTCTACTCTGTAAAAAGAGTAAGTACAGGACGAGCAAGATTGTTATCCAGGGGCACTAGTCCGGCCCGGGGCATTGTTTGTTTTTTACACGAATAAATTCAGATGTCACCCCGCGTGATAAATGATGGCACTGACACGCGAGTCATATGGCGAATTTGCGCACAAGTGCTTATTTCTATACTTTAAGGGGCTGGTGTTTGCTTTTTAAATGATAAGTTTGGTTATAATTTTTAATTTTGTCACGCTAACTGCTTTTAAGCGTCACCGTAGTTTATGTCTATAGCACTCTATGGATAGTAGCGATAGGAATGTCTCATTATTTTGCCGATTCTTTAAAGGTTTATGAAGATAAAGTTATTTATCTGTATCCTTAGTAGTACCTAACATAAATGAGTTGGTACAGCAGTTTTTAGTAAGTACTTAATTATTAAGTAAGAAAAATTGTAACGATTACCTAACTAAAGTCTGAAACAAAGTAACTTTAAACTAAATTAACTAATGGCTCTGTGAACTGTAGACTTCACGAGACTACCTTTTTAGGGTTCCGTAATTAATAAGGAACCCTTATAGTTTCGCCATGTCCGTCTGTGCGTCCGTCCGTCTGTCCGTCTGCGGCTTTGCTCAGTTACCCTTACTACTCACTAGAAAACTGTAATTCGGCATGGTTATATAAATCGGTCACGCCGACAAAATGGTAGAATAAAACACTGAAAAAAAGGGCTCTGTATGTATAACTAGTTACCGAGTAATAGTTGACCAACTTAAAATGTATCTAAATACAGGCCAACTTTTGTACAAATTCGGCCGACACATCCGCACCATTTAGTTGGCGCGCGCGCGTGTCAATGTAACAAAGACAGACAGGCAACAACGTTTTTTGTTATAATTACTGAATTTACAAAATAAAAACCTTATAGCTCACTAAATTTCACGAGAATCAGTTGAGAAATGCGACCTGTAAAGAAGAACATCTACCGGACAGACATACGAAAGCATTTTTGAACAAGCTGATACGAAAAACTTTGTTCGCTTCGCTCACTCGTTTAATAAGTTACATAAATAAAATCTGCGAATAACCTCGTATTGTACCAATCAGTTTTAATTGCACGGAAATATCTTCTTAAAATACCTATTTGTTAAGAGCCTGCAAACAAAAAGTTCGTATTTTAGCTAACGTAAGGCTTTTTCAAAGGCCATAGTTTCGTTCAAATGATTGCATTGTTAAAGTAAACTACTGTTTTGTATAGATAAACTCTTATTCTAGACCTCACCATTATTATAAGTCTATTTATATAAACGGTTATTTAAAACAACCAGGTTTTCGTCGGAGTGTTTTGCAAAAATACGCGTCAGAGCTATCTTTCAGGTAGAATATTTCCGTTTTAAACTTTCAAAAATGTATCGATGTTTGCCTTTTACAATGGAATATATAGTCATTTAGTACATACCAATCGCACTAGTTCTAAAATATTGGTTTTTCCTATTAAAAAATAGCACTACATAATGTCTAATTCGGTTAGTTTAAACATTAAAATAAAATAAAAATTGATGATGTTTTGGAAATCAAACATTTTATTATAAAACTACAGGACTTGTTTAATATTACGTGATTTTTTTTACGCTTTTGGGTGACCCAGTTAATTAAGCCCATTTTTTTAAAACCATTATATAGCCGCGAGCGAAAACGTTGTTCAATTCATTATGCGCCGGGCCTTCCCAAAGAATGGACGTATCGCTCTCGTCGCTGCCCAAAGGTCGGTGACCGAGCGTACCCGACACGCGCCTGACTAGCTGTAGTGCGTCCGCTACTGATTGATACTTGGTAAGTAGTTTTACATGTTAAGTAAGTTTATTGTTTCACAAAGCACTAAAGTGATATAACTTTTTATAGAAATGAACGAACATTATTTGGGATGAAAAAATCCAATATTACTACGTACGGCCAGACAAGTTAATAGTTAAGTCACCAATATTATTAATATTATTTATGTTTATACCGCACTTGCCTAGGGGTTATGTAACGATTGTATGAAATATTTTCGAGTTAGTAATCGTTTTATAAAATTCGTCATCATCATCATCTTAGCCTACGGCGCGCGCCGCGCCCAAACCTTTACACATAGAAAGCTGAAATTTTGCATAGAGGTTTCTTTATGATTTGTACTAGGGGTAAAGCTTAATTTATAGGGGATGAGAAGGGGGGTGGAATTCTGAACTAAGAAAACTTTGTTTTTAAACTTACGATCATATAACTGGGAATATACTCTTCAAAAGATATAAAAGTACATATCACGTTTCACTGTTTTAGAAAATTCCACCCATAGAATGCTGAAAAAGGGGTTGGAAGTTTGAGTGGGAAAACGTTATATTTAACCTACGGTTATGAAACTTCGAAAATGTACTTTTCAAGGGAAATCAATGTTTTTGGTAATTACTTTTTGTGGTAAAGATGAACTTTATTTTCAGACAGTAAAAAAATGAGAAAAACCGTCGAATATGGGTGAGGACCGAATTCTTCGCCAGGGGTCTTTCGGCTGATATGATGATGATGATGATATGTTATACTGCAAAAACAAAGGATATTGCACAAGGCATTCATGGAACTCCAAAGAGCTCTTTTGGAATATATGTTGCCATATGTAATGCCAGTTCGGTGTGGACAGAAGAAGAGTTCTAGCTGTAAGACTGCAAAAATGAATAAAGATGACTGGTTTTTGGAAGGAGAAGATGGAGCCAAAAATAATATTGAAAGAAATGAAATGGTTGATGGGAGGAAAGTAGGTCAATGTCAATTAGGGACATACTTACCTAGGAGAAACTTAAAATATAGATAGATTCATTTATTTATTTTAGAAAATAACATGATTATTTTATTTTACATCAAAAATAAAATACATTCACTAAAAGATCGTCTATAGGTATAATAATTTGAACATTTTAAAGTACACGAGTGGCTCGGATTTACTCGGACCAATATTCGTACGGCTTGTGTTTGTAATTTAAACACTGTCAGAGTCAGTCGAGTCTCCATACAAAACTATACCGTATGACATAAGAAAATAAGTGCGTCATCATCATCCCCTAGCGTTATTCCCGGTTGTGCCCTAAAGGAGCTCAGGCTCCGCTTTGATACCTAATCCCAAGATTTGGCATTTTATGGTAAGTAAATAAGTGCGTTAGTTTAATAAAATAAAAACATTTAAAACAACAACTAAAACTGATTTTTATTTCCTACCTCACTATAAAGTGAAAGTATAACAATGATCGAGAAGGGTCGGTCCAACAGCATGGCAGCACTCGAACCGCACGCACACAGTAAACATCGTAGTGTGGGTTGCTAATCATAGCCGCTCGCAGGCGATCGCGACTTTGTCGAGTTGTAACGAAATGTTTGCACGCTCTTAAGCACCATTACAGATTACGATAGCTAACGTAAACGTCGAGGTTGCACTAGCGTATGACATGGGCCCTTTATGTCAGTAGTGACATGGCTTAAATTCGAATGAAGGAAAATCCTTTTACTTAAATAGTTCGAATTTAATCCATAAAGTTCCCATGTCATACACTAGAGCAACGTCGACGACTAGAACGTTTATCTTCGTTTGCTTTATAAACTTTATAAAAAGTCGGCCACAAATCTCAACCTCTTAATCTCAACCATACCTTATTATCGGTCACGGGTACCATCCCTGTTGGCAGTGAAGGTAATCCCCGATAATACCTGCAAAATATACATAGTTTTCGAATTAAACTTAAGAAATACATTTTTGAATACCTTTTTTTGTGCTTTCTTTTTTACAATTATTTCACTGTGTTATTGTTGTGATTATTTTTGTTAGTTTTTGTACTTCTAAAGCTATTTATTTATTTACGTCACACCTGGCCATAATGCGAGTTTTACTGCACGCTGCGCGTACGGTAAAACTCGCATTGTGGCCAGATGAAGACGTAAAATTGTGTACTCACCACGGGCGGTAATTCGTAAAGCCCCAGATCGCATATTTATGGCCCTCAGCTTCGGTTCGGGCCACAATGCAATGCAACTGCGATCTGGGCCTTTCACGAATTCACCGCCCTTGGTACGTAATGTACTATTACGTCACATCTGGCCATAATGTGAGTTTTACCGCACGCAGCGCGTACGGTAAAACTCGCATCGTGGCCAGGTGAAGACGTAAAATTGTGTATTCACCACGGGCAGTAAGAAAGAAAGCCCTCTATCGCATATTTACAACTTTTGTAAATTAATTTACTATTTCTATTTGGATATGACATAGAAACGTTTAATTTAGTAAAACTATTCACATTACCACCAATTGTATGTTAACCTGTTGCTACTGGTGGGAACCTTTAATTGGCTTTCTGTTACTTAAGTTATATAACTAGCTTATATTATTATTTTGAATTGTTAGCTGTTGGTTCTCCGAATAATAAATAAATAAATAAATAAATAAATTACATTAAGTAATAAGGATTTTAAAACGAAAATATTTATTTTATTTTGTATTGGCTGTTTAGAGATTTCATCTAAGTCTGGCTTTAAACCTTGCGCCCGTACGCGCAAAGCTCACGAAAAAAATTGTTGCGCGTCATTATAGATAATTTAATTTCACAAATATTTGTAAACATTGTTGATGCGTGTTTGGTTATTATCAAAAACACGTGGTGAATAGAAAAGTGATAAAATTAATTGAAGCCACTGGAAATTCGTGGTGATGTGAAATGAATACAATATGTGAGTAAAAACCTGTTGCCATCAATAACTAAAAAAATAACTTAGTCTATAATTTTTTTATCTAATGAAAAATAATTTTTCCTCGGAAATGTCTTGATGAAACGCGTGTCGTATGAAACGCGTGAGCTTTGATAATTACATCATCGGCTCTCTTATCACGCTCTCCTGCGGCTCGCGTGAAGAATCCCGCCGCTGATTGATGTAATTATCATCATAGCTCACTTGTATCACAATGTACTATAACAATGTCAAAGATTACTTTGATTTAATTTCAAATAAATTAAATTAATTTTAAATTATATATACCTATACCTATATGACGTGTATTGTACCAAAAATTACTCATTTATGATATAAGTAACTTGCATAAAATAGAATTTCATGTACTTATATAGTTCTAAAATGTGTGAAATGTATCTTGATTATTGTACAATTTCTGCATGCTAAAAAATGGCTAAATGTGTGCTCATTGAATTCATTGGTTTTATGATATATGTCAACCACATTTAATGCACATAAAGAAATACTTACTTACTTCCTATTTACTTTAATTCAAATTTACTTTATGCCAGCTTCAGTGAAACAGAGATAAACACTAATATTATTATCATCATAATACAGAAGCTATACTTGGGCCGACTGAATAAGTTAGAGGAAGGCAAATCCATTTGGCGAGTTCCGTGTTTTTTCGCTGCATTACGGCGGCCAATTTTGAAATATTGAATAAGTAATAATAAAGCTCGCGGATATGATGCGAAGAGTGGTAAGGGTAGATGTGACACTCTATTTAACGTAAGTGAAAATGCGTGTAACAGTTAATTTCAAGCATGTACGTATATGATAATAAATCAAAGCGTGTTTTCGTTGTATCCGATTTTCGTTCGGATCAGTTACAACTTTTTGTTTTTGGTCAGTTAGCTGTCATTGTTCTTAAGTTTATGAATGTAAATCGAAATAGTACTTACGAATTTAGTTACTCGATATGACAGAACAAATATAATGGAAAAATAAACCAACATCATCTGAAGCCCAGGACAAGACTCGAACTTGTGCCCTCTGTATTGGCGGTATATAGAGGTGTAATTTAAGTGACTGGTTAGTATTTGATAAAGCGTTTAAAAAATAAATAAAGTGAAAAACAAAATTATTTGCTACGAGTGGGATTTGAACTCACGACCTTTGCATTAAGTGCACTTCCGGGCTCCTGTTAAAAACTTGACTTGGTTCACAGATTTAAAGACAAGGGCCATATAAAAATATTTTGGATCGAAACGAGTATCTGGGATAGATATTCAAGGTGCCCAATGAATGTCGTTCTATCCAGGGCTAACACCATGCTGTGCCACATTGTTATCAGCATTGTATTGTCAGGTTCCAGATACCTGTCAAACTCCTCGATATTTATGAAAATATTCATGATGTCATATTATACCCATGAGGGTCGACATTCTGGGCCGGTAAGTACATACGATATTTGACATAGGGCGTCATTCCCAATGTGATGTCTCTGTCATTCAGATTTTGAAAGACAGAGACATGAATTACATTTTTAACTCTCGCGCTTTAAGGCTTGAGCACACTGGCGCGGCCTGCGGTGGCAGTTAATAATATATTTAGCAGCTAATGACAAGTGTACTATTGATGGCCGGGGCCAGGCCGCGCCTAATACGCAAGATTGGTTTACACTGGTCTAACCTCGATGTTTATATACCTATATTTCTCTTTAGCGTTAAATAAATTATCGCATTAGACCGGTGAACAGTACCTTTTAAATAGAGACATAAATGTTCCCTTCTGCCAAATATCGCGGATAGAAAAGGCTTGACATGCATTTTCCTTCAGCGTTATAAGTGTCTTGTAAGTAGTTATGCATGCTTATTTTAAAGTATTACTTATAATGTAAGACTCTCCATACCAAACAGATGTATTCTTTGGCCCGGAAAGGGCAACAACTAAACGCATTACGACGTGTTACCGGCCGCTTCATCATACAAAAAATATTCCACCTCGCGGCTCCGCGTTCCCACACCATTACCCCGATGCTTTCAGGGAATTTCATTTTTTAACACGTGAAATGGACGTTTTTGCACTTCGTGTAACTGACATTTCATAGTGCTAGTCTTTTTTCGCCCTGTCCGTTGGTCTGACTATTAGAGAACAATTTCTGTTAGTAGCGTTAATTGGTGACTGTATTTTTTAGTGTTTAAAACTAACCTAACCCTATATAGTAGTATCAACAAAAAAAACCTTGATAGGCATAAGTAAACCTAATCGATAAGTCAACTTTGTATGTATGGTAAATTCCCCAGTGCTCGACGCTCTGCTATTAGTCGATAGATACTTTAATTTTTTTAATTCATGGCAACACCTATAGGTGAAGAACAGGGTGTCGATTATTGTAATTAGGGTGACAAACAGTCTTTTACTCAATGGTCATTTATTAGGTGGATCGAACAAAAGTTAACAAAGGAAACCGACGTCTGCTTCAAAAGTTACGGTAGGTTGCGAATAGATGGAACGGAAACGAAGCTGTTTCACGATTACCACTTAACGCGATGGCACCAATAATCGTCACTTTTAGAACGTCGTGTACTTAAGTACTCCTAATTAAGTATCCTACTACTATTATAAATGTGAAACTTAGATGTTTGGATGTTTGTTACTCAATCACGCTTAAACGACTCAACCGATTTGCATGAAATTTTGCGCGAAGATAATTTATAGCCTGGATAAATATAGGATAGTTTTTATCCCGGGTCCACGCAGACGGAAGTCGCGGGTGGAAGCTAGTCAGAAAAAAACTTAGAACAATAATTATGAATGAAATGATACAATCAGCTTTTATTAACTGAAAGTTTGAATAAGCAAAAATATATGTCCAGTTACCGGCACCCGAGCTCCAGTAATGGATCCCACATTATAAGAAAGATAAAAGATCATAGATTTATAGCAATCAAAAAAGATATTTTATAGAAATTAAGTTATGAGCAAAATAATATAGTCACTCTTTTATAGCGATTCGCTCAAGAAATTTAGTTTTTTTACAAAAGCGCTGACACCTTTTTATTTCTAATTAAACATCTGTATACAAAACTTCTTAATAATATATAAATGGTAATGCGTGAAAGTAGGATCTATGGTTCAGTTCAGTGCTGCCAAATTAAAAAAAAGTTGGCAGTCCTTATTTTCAACGGTTAAAAAAAGTGTCGATTAGGTACAGTTCCGTATCGATTACTGGTGCCATCACGTAAGATATGCATGTTGATCGAAAGCCTTTATAACTCATAAGACCATGAGGCATAAATTTAGCTGACGTAAAGTAAATATTGATAAACATTCCCCATACGTTTATTTTTCTACAATATCATGCGAGTAAGGTATGGAATCCGTGTCCGAATTGCCCGGTCGGTTATTTCTAGCTACAGATTATAGACATATCGGAATCTCTTTGCAATTTGAATTCTTATACAACTGCACAGCATGGCCGCATGTTAACAGTAAACCACAAAACGCAAACTGCGGATCCGTTTGAAAATGATATCGGCTCTCTTTACCGTGTTAAAATCGTGACCGCCTGTCGAACCCCTTACTACCGGCTATTATGACCGCTTAGCTATAATTTTGACCACTGCATTGACTATTCTTTCACTGGTTAGGCGTTATTCTGTTAAATTATTCGTTCTTTTGTGGATTGGTTTGTCGGCGCAGCATGACTTCTTTTACCGTAAAGCAGTAGTTAGAAACTCGGGAGTTGAAATGATTGACACTTAAACGAACAATGAAACAATAGGTATTTTTGATGTCTCATGATGATAATGCTAATATTATTGGGTGGAATTAAAAATATAGAGGGCAAAATAGTGACGATTTAAATTACCTAGAAATTAATGATTCTACTTGTATCACGACGTATTTAATATCGTAATAGATTAGATGTCTCCTCATATAAAATTACGCTGTTTTTAATTACTCTCCTGAAACTCCTAAACAACAATCAAGAACACATTTAAGTGGTTCTATGAAAACACAATAAGTTAGTGCTGGTTAACCGTGACTATATCAAATGTTCATAAGAGTTCACACCTTTTTCGAGCAAAAACAAATCAAAAACACATCTGCGTATCATGGTAGCGCCGTCGTTTTTTTTTATTTTCACACATCTTGTCACAACCACTTGAAAATATCGCATAAAAGAAACCACGAAATATATACACACTAATCAATCCCTGATCAGCTTCCGGCCCCATCTGCCCTTGCCGTGGACACTTCCTTGGGCCTTCATAGAAAAGCAATCGGGACATCGTAAACGTTAAGGGTCTGGGAGGGCCCCCTGGGGTGCTGCTAAAGGCAGTACGATGTTTCTTGACACTGCCAGAAAAAGTATTTGGTAGCCCTTAAGTCCGTACAGCCGTCAGGGGTGTTATAAGGGCAGCAAAAAGCGTAATTTAAAGCTGACTTAAGGTTTCGAATTAAAATGAAGGAGGATGGGACGGGGTCTCGGGTGTATGGGAGTATGGGGAGTTAACGGGATTGGTTTTCATAATCAATAAAACGGATGGAAGCTCGATGTAAATTTTCATTTTGTTATTTTATTCGTAAATGCAGTAAAAATAGTACCTACTCAAACAATTAACTATTGACGTCATTTTAAGCTTTGCCTTATGAAAGAAAGTTTCTGGAAAAACATTCAATTCTAGAAAAACTATTAGATTTTTTAAAGCTGTGGATAGGAAGTCCTTGTCTTTATCAGAATAAAGATCACGTAACTAGAGCGAACACTGCCTCGCTCAGCATGAATCAACGACGATGAATATATATTCATATTCATACGCACTTGCAGCAAATGTATGAACTCGCACTGGTCACTAACTCAAAGAGTAAACAACCTATAAAGCGAAGCAGTAAGTGTTAAGGGGCTCCCATACGTTAATGACCTTCGATCTGAATCCCTTAGTTTTCTAATGTTTTTTGTAGCTTATTATATTAACAACAACGGCTTTAAGCAATATAGTATCCCATATTTACTTCAAACTTCATTGGCTTCGAGATATTTGGCATCAAGGTTGAACAATTTTAGGCCAAAAAACTGGTTTTCTGGCCATTACTTTTGTGTTAAGTAATTAGTTTAAAATGAAAACCATAGACACGTTTTTAGATACGTCAAAGACGAACCCAAATATGTAGATTTCGTCTATGTTCGATCTTTCACGTCAATAGAGATACGAAATAAGTGTTTTTTAGACAATGTTTAAAAAACACATACAAAATTAAGTATTCATTTCCTTAAAAATCCGGAAGACAAAAATGGAGTTTTAAAAGATTGAAGAACCGATAGCCGTTTGACTTATAATTCTATCTGTAGTGCAAAAATAGGAGATACGATTCAAAATTTGTTAAAAATCGATGAAAACCTCGGGTAGCCCCTTAAGTAAAGTGAGCTTAACTTAGTTTTCAGACCATTAGTAATTCCGAAGGATTATGATAGTGAATCCTAGAAACTTGCAAACATCATAACTATGTATAATTTCATATGTCGACAAATAATTAAATCTATACAGCCCACATGCATCATTTCCCCGAAGACTACCGTTTAGGCATACTGTTATGATATTCACAACTTATTTCACCCGCCTCACCGCTCACTAGTATCTCATGACTGGCGGATTCGTAATAACAACGCATAAATGGATGTCTGCCTTACTCTGGTTACCGTAAGGCGAGGAGAGGTGAAGCGTGAATGAAGCGCTGATCTGATTACTATGCCGGGATCTGAATCCATTGTTCCAGCTAAGGTGCCGGAAACTTACTGCGCATGCAAACTCGATGTTTAGAAATTGCATGGATTTGTATAGAGACAACACCCACCTTGAAGCTTGGAGGCTTGTCCCGAGCAGTGGGACGTAATGGGCTGATGTTGAGAGAACGGAGATGCTGATGAAGCTCTAAGCCAAGACCATCTAAGCAATAAACGGGTTGAAATAAGAGAAAATATTGTAATTGTAAAATTAAGAATGAGAGAAACTACGATTCACAATTATTTTATTTGCCAAGATAAGGAAAATAAGTTATAAGAATGCAGATATACCTACCTACCTACATTTCAGTAAGGTGATTCGTTATCCAAGACGATAGGCGATCCGGGATCGGATCACCTTATGTTCGTTGTTAGTTGTTTACTTTGCTTGCAGAAAAGGAAATTATAAAAACTTACAGAATTTCACAAAGGTTTTTTACTAGTAAGAATTTTTACCAAGCTAATTGCTATTTTGTTTTACCGATGGGTAAGGATACAGAAGGATTAAATAGCCACAATTTTGCTGTCAACATTAGGAGGGAGAAAAATGAAGCGACAGGAGATTTATTTTTATTTTTATTATCAGTCTAGTTAATCTCATAAGGGTTGTTTAGTTCAATTATATATGGTTGTATCAAAGTAAAATAAAATCAATATATGTACGTAAAGGTTACTGTCAAGTTAATCTGTTAATTTTGTTAACATACCTACTTACTATTTTCCTGCCTGAAAAATATAAGTTCTTATAGGTATATATTCTTCATAATGTAATTCATGAGATGAAAATTAAAGAGAAAGTATTTTAATCGGGACACGATTATTATTGGAGTGTACCTACATACCTAAGTTTACCCGAGAAACGAGATACAGACCTACTTGAACGGTGTTCTGTTGTTTTTTTACCATATTTTATAGTTCTTTTCAAGTGTGAATAATCATACTATCTACGTACTATTCTTAAACGACGTATTAATTATATTTTACGAAGCACCGTCTGAAGCGTTTTGTTATAAATTAGGGCCCTAATATTGAATTCTCAATACGTCTTGTAGCGCAGTGGTCTCTAGGCACAGCGGGTAGGCGTGGCCGGCGTTGGGCGGGGCTGGGCGGTCCCACCAGGCCTCGCAGCACTCAGGAGGCCCAAGTTTGTTACTGATATTGGGAAATTCGGGAATTGCTGGGAAAAGGGTATTTTGATACTGATAATGTTTATATATATTTATTTGGAGGGGTACATGATGGCACACTTGATAAAAGAGTCTCGCAACTAATCTCGTTCATGTAGTACGTTTACATCTACGGCCCCCTGTACACACGGTAAACATTTTCGTCAAGACCAGAAAAAACATACCTACTTTAGGTACAGGGCAGAGTTTTGATAAATGTTAATTTAACTGGCATTTTTTTATGTGTAACATAGCAAACCGATCATATAGTAATAGTTGTTTAATTAAGATCGTGGATATATTTTCACGTTCCCTATCTGCATGGTTACGGATACGTAGGTTTAAAGTCCTGCGTATTGAGATATACTTAATTCATTTGTCGGTCTATTGTAATGTATGCAGCGGCGTTACCACGAAAATCGACTCGAAGTTCGTATACATGCATCCCTGTCACTCGAGTAATGTAAGTGCGATAGAGATGGAAATACCCGAACTTCGACTTTCGAAGTACGTGGCTCAGCTCAGGGATACCATCAAATAAAGTAGTTAGGTAAACATTATGGAAGCTCCCTGGCGAATTCGCGAGGAGCTGACCGGTTAATCTTTAGTTTCGCTATATTTAACTACCTACTGTCTAAACTTAACAATTTTGTAACCTTAACATTCTTTGAGTTATAACTATTTACTTTTAATTATGATCAGGAATTGATTTTTGATTCAACCACAGACGCATAATTATATTCTTTAGGGTGCATGGTAATATCGACCTTCATCCATTGAAATAAGTTTCAACTTCGGAATTGACATTGCCTACTATAAAGTACTTGCCGACAACTAACATAATATAATGGGTAGTTCAAAACATTCGCTAATAATTTGCCAATAAGAATCTTTAGAAGGATTATGTTTTACGTAACTGCCCCGTTTTAAAACCAATTTAATACTATTTTACTATTGCCACTTTGGCTAAGCTAAGCTCTCGCAATTCACCCGAGCATCGAAAACAATGTCACTAATCTTACCATGGCCGGCTTTGTACTAACAAGGACACACAAACATGACGACACAATGTAATTTAAGTTTTTTAGCTGTCAAACATCGGTTTTTTTAGATAGAGGACCTTCTGTGCAAAAATTCTAGTATTTAATATGTGGTATCATGCTAATTGAAAGGAGGACAGTCAACTAGAAAAATATGTATAACCTTATTACATTGTAGGTTAATATGAAAAAGTGGATATTTACATATTACATATTTTTGTAGTCATATGTACAATGTAAGTAGGTTACATATTGGTATGTTGTGATGTACTCACATACAGTACTAAATTAATGAGAAAAGATTTTTTCTAACATTTCCATGACATTGATATAAGATTGAATTTCGCTCGGGCTGTACAAAAAGTTGTTTAGGTTAGGTTTAGTAGGAGCTTAAGTACATACCTATATATGTATAAACACATGATTGTATGAGTAACTAAAGACTAGACTTAAAAAAATAAAGATGGTCATGTTGATTAAACGACTAATGATTTAGTTTGGCAGAATGTAAGTTTATAGATAAAGTAGAAATACTACGTTTCCGTGGAAAGAATTGGAAGTGGTGGTCGTGGATGAAAGTAAGTACGCTTTTTATAATGTAATCATTGGGCTACGAGACAACACAGCCAGCATACATTAACCACATCATAATAAACGAGCCAACAAAACCTCATCTCACGAGTAGTTAAAGTCAATTCCCACTGAAATTTCATCATCGTCAGCCTAACGTGGTTTAATAAGTAATCCTCGCCCCGTGGGCCGTCCCCGGGCGCTGGTCCAGAGAGATGCTGTGCGTCTCATCTCTGAGGGCATCCCTTACCCGCGCGCCACCGCGCGGTCTCCAAGGGAAACCTCGCGCCAGCCAGCCATTATCATACTCGACAACGATCGCAACACACGTAACTAAACCAAAAAAAAAATAATTAAAAATTATAAAAAATACTGGCTGTTTGTAAAAACAAAAGACGGTCGTTTAATGAAATTCGAATTCAGCATTTGTATAGTAATGTGGCGCCACCTAGGGCAGTCGCGCCGTCCCGCTCGTGAGGCGAGGGCGTGTCCCAAGGGCGCCTCCCCCAGTCCGCGGGGACGGGGGCGCTGCCAGGGCACTCGGCGCTCTCCCGCGACGCTTGTTAGTGTTCCGCAAATCCACAGCGGGATCGCCCGCACAACCGGGACTCGATCCCCGAACGCATACGATAACGACTGTCGGGTATTAACTTGAAAACTAGACTTTAGCTTCGGGGTTCTCGTGCAATATTGTAGATTTTCTAAGTGTTTTTCGAAATAGAATTTGAATTAAAAGCTTCCGGTTTTTCTATTTTTCGCTACTTTTTATTGAAGAACGAAAAAATATGCAACGGACATTGTAAAAACAACTTCAAACTTGACTATTGCATATCGAAATAATCTGTTCTAAAAATTCGGGCGCCAATTGTAGCGAATAAATAATACAGAAATTCAAAAGATCCGCGCATTCCGCTCGTGTCGGTCCGGGAGTGTTCGTCGGTGGTTCGGGCCGGGTTCGCGATTCGGTCGGACGAGCTGAACGCGGCGGCGGGCGGGTACTCGAGCTCGCCGTGGCCGCCGCTCGAGCTCGACCCGGTGGGATGGGGACGGAAGCTGTATCCGCCGGCCGCGCCGAGGTCTTCAGGTATTTCAAACTCTTTTGTTTCGAACAATTCGAACCCCTTGGCAGCGTAGCTTTAAATGCACACTTTATTTGGTCATGATTTTGTGGATCTATAACAGCACGATTTTTTTGGATTTATAAGATTTAAACTTCTGTTTTTTTTTGTTTAATTTGCCATATGATTTGTTTTCGTTATGTTTTTCGCATTACTTAGGTACTAAGTAAGATAAAAATTGCAAATGCTTCTCAAGTTCTTAGTACATATTTATGTAATATAATTTGTTGGTACAGGTTTTTCTAAACTATTTAGGTCTAACTATTTTGGTAAATGATGTGCGTAAAAAAAATCTGTCGATATTTTCCATCAATTAGGTTGAATACAGATTTTATTATGATACCTAGAAGGTAACTACATCTTTTCGCTAGCTACTTTTTTTAATCATAGGCATATAGGTAGGTAATAAATGATAGTTTGGTTAGATGAAAAAATAATATAGGAAAATATTAAAGTATACCTAGTAGGTTCGTGTAAGTTAAATATTTTTTTATCGGGGTCGCGAAGTATTTTATCTATAGATAGATAGGATGGATACAGAGGAATTAGCGACATGTTTTTTTTTTCAGTTTAACTAATTTAATTTCTACGTTTTTTTCGTTAACTTGGTTTGGTACGATAAAAACATTACACCCAGACATTTCTGTGAATAATAATTGTGTGATTGGCTAGGCCAGTTATTTATTCTGTTTGCCAAAAATGAACATTTTTGTTACATAATGAGACAAGTATTTTTGGAGGGATTCTTCAGTTTTTTTGGTACAATTGCTATACTTAATTATATTTGACCAATTGGCAAAACATTGATTTTTTTAATACAAGTATCAGTGTGTAATTTAAATGACTTTTTTGCTGAATTTTTATAAATTAAAGTAATTACTTATTACTTGGAAATCTTCAACATCAGAATGGAACAAAGTCGGGTTGATCAATATCCAAAGAAAGATAAAAAAAAATTATGATTAATTTATTTTCTGTCAGTTTTTTTTGTTTGTTCACTGTTATTATTCAGTGCTTTTGGGGTAGAAATGTTTTATTCCCTAATTCAAGGCTGAAAAATCTGTACAGCATCATAAAATAATAAATGAATAATAAA
Source organism: Epinotia bilunana (assembly GCA_947049275.1). Taxonomy (NCBI): domain Eukaryota; kingdom Metazoa; phylum Arthropoda; class Insecta; order Lepidoptera; family Tortricidae; genus Epinotia; species Epinotia bilunana. The sequence continues at coordinate 8,371,594 of OX346263.1, read as the reverse complement.
ATAATGAATTGGACAGATGGAAACATGCCGAGTCATATTCTACACGTTCGAAGCCATGCAACGCTACGCGTGCTACGCCGCCGTAGCGTGTAGCTGCATTTTCTGCCTTGTACCGGAAACCGCTCGTTGCGGCATGACTCACTTGTCATGTATCATAAATGGTTTAAAATCTTTTTCTAAAAGTGCTGCCAAAGTTAATATTTTACTATATATATTTATATGTAAGTTTTCACTAGAAAACGAAATCGCTGGGTCAATTTTGTCACTGGTATGTTTTTTCCTTTGTTTTATGTTTCCAATGTGTTATCGCCGTTTAAAGTATATTTAAATATCACGGTCAGTTTTTCCCAACATTTTTTTTTAATTTTATTCCAACGCACAAAAATGGTACACCAATTATTCAAGAAAAAATACCTAGCAACTGCTAAAAAACTTTTCAAAAAGTGACAATTTTGTTTGGGTAAAGTTTTGGATGAAGTATAGGTACCTATTGATGAAAATGAGTCGTTCAGTACAATTATTTTTTATGCAGAGTATTTAGGCTGTCACCTGCTGGCAAGATGTTTTTTAAGAATAAATCTATTCACAATATATTAAAACCTAGCCAAGTTTCCTCAACTTATTACGCTTGGGATCTTTAAATGTTCATACTACTGTTGTTTACTACTGTTTATAACCTACCTGCACGATTTGCAACGATTTGGAATAAGGTACTCCCAGATATTGATTACTTTTCTCCCCATCTAACGCCGCGGTGTTCATCCTTAGCACTGATGCAAAAGAGTGTTCTTTGCATGGCACGTAAATTTTTCAATCAAATACCCTTAGCTTGCGTTTACAGGAATTTAAAAATAAGCTTTGTAAATTACTTATTAGTAAGTCCTACTTTTCAATATCGGATCTTTTTATAGACGACATAACTTCATTTAGTAATATACATTGGTTATTAATTTAATTGGATCGAATTTAATTATGAGTTCCTCAATTATTATGACATTTCACATTTCTTTTCGAACGAAATGACCATGTTTTTTACCAAATATTTTAGTTTTTTATATTATTATAATTGATTAATACCTAATTCCAAATGTACCTTTGTCATTTGGTAATGATTTTTTGAGCGCCTCATGGCCAGAACATAGTGATTCTAGAATGATTTTTGTAACACCAATATTTGTACCTATGTTTTACAGGCAAATAAATGAATTGAATTAGTAACTATCCTGATGATCAAAACGTGTCGCTAATCAACATGTGAAATGTCTTACTGCTCTGCTCTGCTACTTACAGCAATATCTTAATATGTCTAGCTTATCTTCAGTAGAAAAAAATTATAATGTTATCTCTATCATATTACTTGATAATACACTTACTCTCAAACAGATACATAATTTGAGTGGATTAAGATATTTGTCATTTTATCAGCGTGGGGATGCCCGTTCCCTCTCATACACGAGGAGGCCTGTGCCATCATTGTTTATTAAACGAGTATATATTAGAAGCTCCGCGGTTTAAAGATGTGTTTTCCACCCTTGTGCAGGAGGGCTGATGTTCGGCCTGCACCACCAGGAGGCGGGCGGGCTGCACGCGCAGCCGCGCGGCCCTGTCACCTCGCTCAAGGAAGAGCCACTCACGCGCGCTTGGATGACACCCAGCTCGCTAGTTGACAATACCAAGTAAGTTGATAAGTTCACGATTATTGTGGCCAGGAACCAAAAGGGATCTCTATAACCTCGCTCAAGGAGAACCGGAATCATTCAGCCGACTCGCATATTATCAAGCCCCTAAGCCCCAAATTGTCCTGACCGCTCCTCTCCCGCTGACCCATATGTGGATCAGGATTTAGTATGGATTTGCGTACAAAAAAAAATTAGCCCGGGAGAGAAGTGTGTGAGTATCCACCTCCACACGATTTAAGCTGTTGTGTTTCCATACAAGTAACAAATAAATGAAAACTCAGCTTAGGTCATTTCTGGTGGATACGTACCCTTAGTCGCCGTAGTTGTCTGGGTCTAGTCAGTCACTAGAAAAGGCCAATGGTTTGTTTACCGTGACCTAAAACCAAGCCACTTCAGGCCTTGTAGTGCACCAAATAGAAAATTAATTGACCCAAAATAATGACTTTTAGGTACACAGCGTTTTATTTATTTTGATGGACAACAATAATATACTTTCAAGTTTAGTATTCTATTTAAGTAAAGACCCAGGGTTGACTTAGAAATTTTCCATAACACAATAAAGTTCCAATTTCACTCAATATTTACACTTTTCATAAACCTTTTAGCCACCGAAAAGAGCATCGCAGTAAACTTGTTACGCCAAATCGCATTAAAGCCGCAAAGTGAGCAAACGGTACCAAATGTCTGTGTGACATTAAATAGCTGTACGGGATTAACAAGGGGCTCTATGGTTATTTAAGCCTATGTTTATAAATAAAGAGGCCCGTCGCGGGTGTCCAATATCGAAATAAATCCTTTTAAGGATTTCGCATAATATGAAAGGTACTTACTTACATTTACGTCCAGTCTCTTAATTCTGAACATTATGATACGAGTACAGTCAGCAGCAGAAGTTACGCAAAATAAGACCCTCAAAATGATCTAGACAGTCCTTATCCTCTTGTTATTAAAGTCGTGTGTAGGTCAGTTTTAGCACTTGACCCGCGTAGGTACTTTTCTGCTGACTGTACCTATACTAGTATATTCAAATGATGCCCAGTAAGTATTTTGAGTGACTTGAATGGTCTGCCATTCTAGTATATATGAATGAAGGCATAAAACACTATTCCAAAAAAAATGTCCCGTCTGTTTTGCACACAAAATACTAGCAAGTCGACGTAAAGTCCATATACTCCGCAAAACCATTAATTCCCTGTCATTATTCAACCTGCTACCGACCTGCCGATGCAACAATGACTTCATTATCGACCAATCAGGGGCGAGCGTGCGATAATGAACAGTAACAAGTGCGTATTCATAGAGGGCGCCATAAATCATAGAGGGGGAACCGGTGTGCCGTTTTTTTGGGGACGGGTCTGTTATTGTATCAAAAGCTAAACGTGTTTGTTGGTTGTACCGACGATTTAATTATTTTAAGGAATGTCGCATTCGAACTAAATTTCGCTAAAATTTATATAATTTTTTGCACATATATATCTGTTTTTATTAACTATTAAATTAAATTGGAATATTACTAATATGCTAGTACAATAATAATTGAATGGTTTTATGAGAAACATAAGTACCGTAATCATAATTGACCAGTACCGAAGTCGAATACCTACGATAAAACATTAAATATGATTTCGAAAATACTCTTTAAGCTTATATTAGTTACAGCGGATTTCTAAACTGCGTATGTCCAACAACAACAATATGTACTTAATTTTCCATCGCGCCCATAACTAAGAACACATTTGTTTCTCCGACAAAATCGACCCCCAAAAATACCGTATTTGTGCAACAAGAGCGAGCATTTGGTACAGTTAGCGTATAGTACGACGTATTGATGCTAGAATTAGTGGGCATTGTGTGTTCAGAGCAACCGCCCCATCTGTCGCGGTGCGTGTTTGTGATGTTCAAGTGTTTGTTTTTCTATCCGTAATAAATTTAATTATTTTATTTTTAATTTGAATTAATGCCGATTTAGGTCCTTTTGTTTATTTTCTGCATTGAAGGTGCGCGTTTTGCGATAGAAATGGTAACTAAGCATACATCACAAAACAGTCATGATACCTCTTTTAGTTTAAAGAGTGATCAAAAAGAAATCATAAACGTGAACAAAACATCTTATTTAGCTTTGAGTTGTATCATTCTGATACCTGATACATTAATTAATTATGTTACTAATATTTTTTGTTCCACATTATAATAACGAATTACTTATAGATTTTCTCCACACGTAACTTTCCATTAAATAACACCATATGCTTAATATTTAATATCTATATCAATTAAAATGATTATCCAAAATCATCAGTGACTCACGCAGCGGGCGCGATGACAGCGTCATTTGTAACCAGCCTGGATCATTAACTTCGCTATTAGACGCTTTTAATAAATTGCATTGGTCTACTTGAACGCTACTTTAAAAAACAACTGGCGTCAATTACTCTGAGTGTGGACGTCGAACGGTGAGGTTGATTTATGTGAAAACACTCCAGTGAAATAAATTAGTGTTGAAAATAAAATCTAACGGTTTAATTAATAAATTAAGTAGGTACTTATACTCGATCTGATCTGATCCGGAAATGGTTTCAATAGAAATGCATTTGCTTTATAAAGCTCCAAACTGACCATTCCAACGGTCTAAATTTTCAAACATATAGAAAATCAAAATGGTCTGCCAATGATGGAATTTTTGAGGAAAATAAAATTGAGAAATATAGGTTTTGGAATCCGGTTGAAAGCTAGCTAAATTTCTTACAGTAGGTGCCTACTTATTGTAATATTCTAATTTCGTCACATGTTAATTTCGTATAGGCAAAGTAAGATGTTACTTCCAAACGGTGTTGGTTAACAAAAACGGTAACTGTACCAGCTGAGGGGCAAAAAAATACCGCCACACGCTTTCGGTTGTCCCAAAATATTATGGTCATAAATTTCAAATTCCCGCAACAGTGGAAGTTCTATTTGTCAATAGACTAGGCACCCGTATTCATCGACCGCAGGATTGTAAAACGGTAAGAAAGACAATAGGATAGATTATAATCCTTTTAAGAATGATTTATGGAGAGGCCGTTACTTTGCAAATTTTTATTAGAACTTGTTTTTTGTAGCTGTGTGTACCTTGGCAATTTTTCTTGGACATTCGCAAGGAGCAAGCGTCAACTAAAATTTTTATTTTTATGTATGTAGTTATGTTGGTACTTACAGAAAAGTTTCGGTTTACGTAGCGGAGGTATTCAATATTTTTATTTATTTAGAGGGCCGAAAGCTTTTGAGAATTAATTCACATATTAATAGAAAGAGAATACATTCATTCGGACTCGCAAGATTTATAAGCAATTCAACTAAAATATCGATAACACAAAACAGAGTGATGACACACACAATTGCGCCACACACTTCGATATCGACATGTGGTAAACTATTTTCAGAAACTAATAATTTTCTACATCTTAATTGTACTTTATTTAAAGCGGATAAGGGTAATTTTTGCTTATTTGTGCTATGCTGTGTGTGTGCAATAAATACATTGGCACGTGACGTACGAAATGCGTACAATTCATCAGTTCGTAGGTGTTCATTTAGGTCATTTACAGGGAAAAAAGTATCCGTAAAAAAAAACTTGATCGTAATATTGTAGTGCTTCGTAAAAACTGCACGTGAAACGCGCGGCGTTCTGAATAATGTTTAAATAAACGTTTTGAGCTTATTTTAAAGAGATAACATGTTAAATACTCGTATTTCTAGCTTTATTCATAAAGGTTTACTGTTAAACCTATTTTAGCTATAATGCCGTTAATATTAGTGGGTCTTTATGTATCGTTTTGACATTTGAGTTTCTGAAAAAGGATAAAACATATTTTAGTTGACTGAGAGTTATTACATTTTATTAATCGGGGGTTTTATTATATTGCCTTAGCGTTGTAGCGCTTGCGTAAGTAAATTTTGTAACGACGTGCATTCTCTTCTACGTTCCATTTCCAATTGCTCGAAGGTTAGCTGCAAGAGATCCAGTATGACATGGACGTGTGACATGTTTATGTTTCGAGCTTTTATTATGTAGGTACAATAAAGTTCTACAAGGAAATGCCGCCAGCATCCACGATAAAATGTCTCGTGGGCCTTTCAGATTTAACTTAGTTGTAATTGAATTTAGTTAATGTAAATTATCTTCGTGCCGATGTCAAACCTACTTTAGAAAATAAATAATCAGTCTCTTAGGAAAAAAAACATTAATTATATCACTTAAATATCATTTAATTTCTAAATGAAATATCTCATCGACAGCAGTTCCGCACTATCGCAGCATTACCGTGCCGTATTACGCTATGGTCGCCCATTCATCTCTCCCCGCTGCAGAATTTGCGTAAACAAATTGGTTTCGCGATTGCCATTTTATACTCTCGCACGCGACACTCCATTGTTTTATTTATCGCAACCAGTTTCGGCACGATGTTACGCGATTAGGTACCATCGGGCTTTTTTGTTCACGGGCGCGAGTCTTTTGTCAATCTTTGCTGAGATTTACCTTTGTTTTTTTGGGTGTTTGAAATTATTATAAAATTACAGCGGTGCGTAGACCGAGAAACAATGCCAGGGGCTCAGTAGTATGAAGATAATCGGTGTCTAATTTAATATTTTCGGTGTTTGCATTATGAGACGCCTAAGGTGTCTTGCCACATTTGGATAATTATCCATTAATCTATATAAGTATATAAGTTTTTTTTTTTCACGGGCGCGAGTCTTTTGTCAATGCATTATTAGGACGCGTAGTATGTGATTTCTCACATTTAAATAATTACTTTATAACTAAACATGCGCCTACATACATACATACATACATACATACGCATACATTAACATGCGCCTGATTCTTTGACAAGCTTTTATTTACTTTCACCTATCCCGTTGTCTGTCTGTCTGTCTGTAATCAAATCTTGCAAGTTAAATTTGATCCACTTCCCGGTTTCCGATTGAGTTGAAATTTTGCACGAATATGCAAATCGCGTGACAATGCAATATTACGATGATGTGGAGCTGATCTGATTATAGAGCTGGAAGGTGGCCATAGGAACTCCGTAATAACACCACAGAATCCCATCGAGTTTAGGCTCGTTAGAATCGTCTCAATGAGTAGTTGATGATGGTATACAGAAAAGTACAGTCGGCAATAAAAGCTTGTACCAAAAATGATTTTTTTGACAGAAACTTGTATCAATTTAAAATGATGTAATGTGGGTTGCCACAATGTTTGGACTAATGAATGTGTAATTGTGTGTACCTATTTAAATAAAATAATATAACCTTTATTCCAACAGTTTCCATTTTGATAAAGTATGTTTATGCATTTAAGTTTTTGCTTGCTTGTTGGTTAGCCCAGCGGCATAGGCCTCCCCTATCGGTCTCCAGTCTCCATTTCCCCTCCCTGTCCCTCGCAACTCTTCTTCATATAGGCCCTCAGGGCATGTTCCCATCTTTTGTGGGGTCTTCCTTTCCTTCTCTTTCCTTCTCTGGGATCGCGACTGTGGCCTCGTTCGTCCACTTGTCTTTTGGATCTTTCAGGATGTGACTTGTCCATTTCCAATTTATCATGTGGGATATATATCTATAGATTTAGTTTTTTCCGTTATATTACTGAGCCTAATCTTGTTTTTACTTTTTATATTAAGTAGGTAAACTTCTCTGCATGTTGTGTTGACATACTTCCAATGTTTTTCTTTCTCAGCGCCCAGGTTTGGCACCCATATGTCATGCAGGGGAGAATGCATGTGTTGAGAACTTTGCATTACGAGTAGCATGTGAGAGGGATATCTGGGTTCTTCATTATTTATTTTAATGCCATTAGGCATTAAAATAAATAATGAAATTTCATAGAAAAAATATTAATTTTTTCTATGAAAGACATACTCTATTTACAGTTTCTTTGTCGGATTGATACTCTGGCGAAATTATTTGACTTAAATATGCGTATTCATTCACATAGTCTACGGCGTTGCTGTTTATAGTTATTGTGGCTTTTCTTCCATTTGTTATAAGTTTCGTCTTTTTCGTATTTATTTCGAGTCTGGTTTTTCTGCTCTCGTACGCCAGCTGTTCTAGCATTATTTGAAGGTCATTTGCGTTGTTAGAGATCAGAATGAGGTCGTCCGCGAAGCGAAGATGGTTGAGGTTTTGTCCATTTATTTTCACTGTCCCAATTCAAATTCCTGAATATTTGTTCTAATGTAACAAAATACAGTTTAGATGACAGAGGGTCATTCTGTCTCACCCCTCTTCTAATCTTAAACTCGTCTCCTACGGTTTCTAGTTTTATTTTTGCAGTCACATTTTTATATATTTTACTGATTATCCTTATGTATTTATTTAAATAATAATAATTAGAGCGTATTCCCATCGTCTGATCTAGATCCTATCCCCACCTAATCAAAACAATTTAGACGTGAACGTGGTAGTTTAGTAGCTTTATAAATATTTACCAAATGCGTCCCTACATAAAAATGGACGATTATTGAAAAAAAAAGCGTAGTGAAAAATTATTATTCGGCCGCGTTTCTTTTTGGATCTCACCAACCAGTTAAAATTAAATATGTTTATTTTTAACTTCACATCTTTTCACTTAACATATAAATGTTATTTGGTGTGGACAGTACCGTAGGCGTCGGCCGTGCCCACTTCGAGAAGCAGCCGCCGAGCAACCTGCGCAAGAGCAACTTCTTCCACTTCGTGGTGGCGCTGTATGACCGCTCCGGGCAGCCGGTGGAGATCGAGCGCACCGCCTTCATCGGCTTCATTGAGAAGGACCAGGTGACACACACACACACACACACACACACACACACACACACACACACACATACATAGAATACTATCACATATAAAGAATTTTAAGGGAAAATAATGGCATTTCTTTTGGTTTTAGAATTAGTCAGAATTTAAAACTATTATTCGAACCGCGTGTTTAAATTCCATTTTAATTCTGTTTGTATATATTACGTGTCCCAAAAGTGAACGACAAGCCAAAAACGGATCATAGGCCGGAAAAGTCATATCAGTTATAAAAAAAAACCATTCCGTGTAATAAAAAACTTATAGGCATTCATAAAAAAACACAAATGGACAACCTGCAATGCTGTTAAAATTACTACAGCAACAAAGTTTACTTTTCTTCAATATTCGTATTGATTTGTAACCGTGAATAACCCATCTGTAAATTAAATATTAAAGTTAAAATACAAGACCCTCCATTAATAAAATGACATGTTTTTCCCAAGCATGTACTCAAAATCGTTAGACCAACTAAATGACTGTACAGAAAAACCAAGTACTCACTACGCTAATTTGGCAAGTAGCTTCAAAAGATGGCTTATTTACTTAGTCCAAATTAAAAAATGGGCTAAAACGTGCTAGATTATTGAAGAAATACCAAAACAGTAAATTGTTGAAGTTGGAATGTCGGATCATGGCTAGATGATATCAGGAATCAGTTGAGCATCAATCAGGCTGCGCATGACATCAATCCATTGTGCGCGGGAGGTTACTACGTAATTACGGTGTGGGCTTTATAACATGAACGTTTTGTTATGTATCATCTTTAAGTAGGTACTTATCTTAAACAAGTTTGAAGACGATGCCTGCGTTATGAAATTAGTTTCTATCACGCGTGTCACAACCAACTTTGCAAATAAAAAAACCTAAAATGGTTAATTAAATAAAAAAAATGGTCCAATCTTTCATTAATGATTGTACTTTTTTGCATCATCAGACGAGATTAATGATAGCGTAATATTGCAGTGTATTCTACTTATGTAGGTAAGTGTGCTTTTCCACTCGATCGGGCTGCGGGAAGTTGGTCAAATTTAACTTCCAAGATTTGACCTAACACACTGCAAGTTAAACTAGTAGTTAAGTTAGTTGTTTTGTTACGTGGTGGTAGTTAAGTTAGTTGTGGTTATTAGTCTGACATCAATTTAATTTTCAGGAAGCCGAGGGCCAAAAGACAAACAACGGGATCCAGTACAGGCTACAATTACTTTATGCAAATGGTAAGTCAACCAACTCGATTCAATCGTACGACATGGTTCTAGTACGCACATTTTTATATAACAACTAATAGTTATTTACGATACAAGTGCCAAAAATAGGAAATCCGCAACGAGTGGTGATAAATTAAAACACGACCGAAGGGAGTGTTTTAAATCGACACGAGTTGAGAATTACCTATTCGCACGTGTATCGTACAAAGTTTTACTGTACATATGGCTCTTTAAAGTTTCGACAAATGCACGTAAAGTGCTCTTTTCCGCACTAGTGCGGGAAAGTAGCACCATATGTACTGTAAAAAATATTTTAGAATCATTGATGTGGGTAAAAAGTAAAACAACTGAATATGAAGTTCGGGCGACATTTATTTATATTTATTATTATTTATGTAATCATACAAAATTTATACAGTTGACAGTAAGAAACCAAAGCACTGTACAATTTATAATTATTAACATGTAAAAACCGAAAAAAAAAGAAAAAGACATAATATTTAAACATCCATCGTCTCGCAGTATCTCAGACACATGTGACATACATTCGCCCATCGACTAGCAAATACATCACATTCAGGTGCTTGTGACAGAAGCGAGTTCAACAGTTTTAGTGCCCGAATAGCAGTTTCTGTGGCGCTACATACGAGTTGTTGGGACTGCCAGGAGATTGTGACGTCTCGGTCGCAGGACTGCTTTGGAGACATGGTTCCACTAAGCACTTAAATATAACAACTAAAAAATATGTATTGATTTTAGAACCATTGACAAGTAAACAGTTCACACAAGATCGAGTTCAGTCTCAACCCCAAATCCGGTGAGACAACTTACACGTCACTTATTCATACGTCATAGTCCGACCGCACACACAAGCGCCAAGCCTCAAACAAGCTCATGCAAACAAATTTCAACTCAATAGCTTTGTTATACGGTTGTATGCTACCGCATGGGATTACCTGGCGCTCAATAGATGTCGAAGACAATACAGACGTCGGTCGCATTGTAAATATTTGCCGTCTTGCCGTTAGAAGGGGGTAATGGAAAATTGGCACTGAACAGACGGTCTCTTGGTCTATGAATGATGATTGCGTCTTAGGCTCTTAGACTATGCTATGTTTGTTGGCAAGACTATTGAGCAGTGACTTGGAGTACATCTGAAGATAACGCCGTACTACTGTAAATATGGTTTAGTAATTGCAGTAGAGTCGCCATATATTTAAGGGCCCAATATTTCACCATTTTGAAAATTGTCACTTGACATTGAAAATTTGCCGTAAATACATTGCTAGGGCGATGTCCAGTAATGAAACTGTGCTACGGCGATAATCTGTGAAATAAATAAGTACATATATGATAGATTCTATCTCTATTATTAATGCGAAAATTTCATACTCAGCGTGAGTATGAAATGTCATTAAGAATTAATTCGTAATATGAATATACATATCAACAGAATTTAAGGCTACATTAATTAACTAGTTATTCAAATTACATGATTTAAAATACATTATAAAAATAAAGTTATTAAAACTGTCCGACTAAAATATACATAAGTTCAATTAAATCGATAAAAGGCGTTACGCTCATGCGTCGATGGACACAGCTCCATGTCCTCGCAACACTTGGTTAAGTAAGTCAACATGTTTTTTGTCGCTAACTATAGGTTAAGATTTGATTGTATATTACTAACACTTATTTATGGGCGCCAGCCTGAAATCAATTATTTGAATTGAATTGAACTACGGTATGAGGATTTTTCACGGATTCGATATATTTGTATGATATTTACATTTTAAACGCGTGTTCGCTTTTTCGAGCACAAGGCCTAACCTGTCAGAACAAGTGTGCGCAACAAAAGTAATCTTGATATACCTAATCACAATACGTCGAGCCAGAAATACCCCGTGGTACTATAATTATACTTTAAATAAAAACGTCCAATGTTTCAATTGTTTTTAACCTGCCTACTATTACACAGAAAACTTTTTCTAAGAGAATTTTACGTTTATTTTAATTCTTGTCGCGTGAAAAATGCAGAGAGGAAACGACTAGTGCAGGCAATTTCAGGAGGTTAACAAATTGTGCAATGTCTCTACACTGCTACGGCGTAGCAAACGCGTAGCCGGCTACGTGCTACGTGTTCCGCGTCCAACAATACTTAAAATATACCCTGTGCTATGGAATTAAGATTCACATTGCATTGTTCCTTTTATTCCAAGTCGTATGCTATAACTGCCAATAGGTAACTGTGTCAACGAACACATCAGAATAGACCTTATGTAGTTCACTGAAGGTTGACAGTAGATTGATTGTTATCCAGCAGTCGTTTTAGTCCAACTAGTAAAGACTTGCGATTGCAATTTGTTTACGTTATTTTTCTTTACAGGTATCAGGCAAGAGCAAGACATATTTGTTCGACTAATAGACTCAGTAACCAAACAGGTAAGATTTTAAACGATATAATTTACTTTAAAAACAAAGTTTTAACCGACTTCAATTTAGTACTCCGCCAAGCCACGAGAACAGTTCTTTTCCAATTTACCTCATGAACTGATTTCCGAGAGCAAATGCGTTGATTATTGTAGAAAAAAACGCAATCGCTGTATGTGACCCGATAATATTTGAGGACTTCCGTCAATTCCACAAGGATCACCCTTGGCACTTCATTAGTTGCTGTTTCAACGGAATCTTATCAGAATCTGTGATATACTTTTGTACTTTTAAGTACATAATTGAAGAATTCCATAAGTCATCTGTGGTCTTCATCATCAATTCCACTCCACCAATTTTTGATTTCCGGATGTAAATACACGAGTTATAATAGAAAATACCAAAATCACTACACACGTGCCTAATATATTTGAGGAGTTCCCTCAATTCCTCGTGGATCCCATCATCCAATTGAATTTTCAAAAAAATGGGACCCACCTGGAAGTATATACTTAACAACAAAAAAAAAAATTATGAATTGGCTCATCAATGACGGAGTTCTGAGGTAACAAACATTGAAAAAAAAAAAAAAACAACCGAATTGAGAACCTCCTCCTTTTTTTTGAAGTCGGTTAAAAACTAATTTATCACCTTATTGTATGTATGTAATATGACTCCATCGTATTGCCAGTAAACAACGCACTATTAAATCTTTTAATGAGCTTTACTTTACAAATAAGTTTTACTGCAGGCTATTTTCAACTTAATTTTGATATAACACAAATTACAAATAGGTTTTAACGAATTTATTCTAATTTCATTTAACACAGAATACCAAAACCAATTGCAATAAACCGCTTCAACCCTCCCACTGCCGACCAGCATTTGGCTGCACGCGCTGGCCACGTGGCCGGCCAGATTGTCATCGCCGCCGCCCGATTAGACCTAATCCCCACGCCCCACCGGCCATCATTACCGCTATCTCGCATTGCAATTTTATATTCGATAGAATTTGATGCGTGAGAGTCGACACTGTGTTGAGTGACAGATGGAGAAGGGTTTGGCAATTCAGGGATGTAATAAGATATTTGAGAATGTCTTTGTGCAATTGAGTGCCGATGTTGAGTGTAAAATGTAGCGATTATCGTTTAATTCTCACCCACAAACATAATTCATGAAATGCTGACGCTTCGCAAATTTCGGGCTTGCATTTCAAAAGAGTTGCTTTATAATATGAAGGAGCAAGGTAATAGCAACGTAATAATAATTAGGGTCAATTTTCAAACGAGCTGTTATTGCTGTTCCACGGCTATAATTTCAAGTCAGTTTAACATGGAGTATTGATACATAATAATTTTCATTCCGTGTCATATAAAGTACTTAAAATATATATAATACCTTTAATACTAATTGATTCTGAAAAAAATCTATTTCAAATCGTAAAACAGCGAAATCTACCACTTTTTCGCATGTCCCACTTGCGGTTTTTCTGAAACAGAATTTCATAACTATAGATTACGGCAACGTATAAATAAACAACTTGTACTGTTATAAAAAACATTTATTAGCATATTCATTAAAATATCTTGCAAAATTAATGCGTGAATAATTAAAACCAGTGAAGTATTTTAGTGGTTGTCCCACGGGCGACCCTTTTGTTAGGACTCAAGCTCAAAACCCTTAAAATCTGGTTTTCTATTGTCCCATCGGTTACATTTACTTTACGATACGATAGACACGTTTTTTGGGGCTTCAACCGCCAACGGGAGTGGACGCAACGCCGGAATTTTTGACGAAGGAAACAGGTAAGTCTTTATACGACGCATTTTGGTACGACTAAAAAAAATGTTGTTTTCATAACAAAAGCAATATGGGGTAGTCGTAGGGCAGTAGTAGAGTTTCGTGTTTAACTAATAAGTGAATTCAATTAATAGTGTACGAAAGACCGCCAAAAAACATTCATGTTGACATTTGTACGGCTATTTTGTTATGATTATGACTATTACAGTATGAGTGCGAAAGTGTGTCTGTCTGTCTGTCTATCAGTGTGGGTTATTCCCACCTGTTACCGCCAATTTGTTACCACTGGTAACAGCTGTTGTTTTTTCCATCTTTTACCAGTAGGAACCAATGGAAATAGTAATTGATAAAAAACCGTCTGTCTGTCTTAGCTCTTCACGCTTAAACCGCAGGACCGATTTAGATGAAATTTAGTATTAAAATAGTCCCGGGGAAAGACGTAGAATAGTTTTTATCCCGGAAATCATCCCCTAAGGGGTAAAAATTCGTATGGCGCTAGGATATAAAGAGGCGTGGAACTCTTTTATATCGTAATGGACGGAGTCGCAGGCAAGAAGCTAGTAAAGAATAAACGATTAAAATTTTGCATATTAAGGATCACCATGAAAAATGAGCAAGACTTCGCAAACAAAATAAGAGATTTTAGAAAAAAAACGACTGACAGAGGAGTTCAGGCGCGAGGAAATAAGAAACTATCTTGAAGCAGCATTCCGTGGCACATTTGTTGTTTGCTACCTTATCTACATACTCCTTTTTTGTTGTCGTTTTGCATATTACTGCTATCTTCTCTTAAGTACAATTAAATAATATGTTTTTCAACACATTTGCTCGTAACGACCTCTTATTGTGTCGCTTTTAGGCTCATAATCCTAGATATGAAACAGGCGTGTTTTATAACATTACGACACTCGTGTGTTATGGTTATATCCCGATTAAGTCACGTTGGCATCTTGCAGCATGATGTATGCGTGAACACGTGCACTCTTAAGTTAACCGGGTTCTACAGCAGCTTTTTTTTAATTCTCGGAAAATGGATTCTTACTCGACTAAACAAATTAAATCCTTTTTGTTAATTAATTGACTATTTCTTTTTGAATATGATATAGAAACGTTTAATTTAGTAAAACTATTCACCTTTGATAACACTTTACTCATGTAAAGTGTTATCAAAAGTGAATTATATTAATAAAGATAACATTTTAAAACGAAAATATTTATTTCATTTTGTATTGGCTGTTTAGAGATTTAATCTAAGTAAGTCTGTCTTAACACATAAGCGCGAACTGCGGAAACTTCACGAAAAAAAATTGTTGCACGCCATTATAGGTTATTTCACAGATATTTGTAAACATTGTTAATGCGTTGTTTGGTTATTAACAAAAATGTTGACTCGTGGTGACTAGAAAAGTGATAAATAGAATGGACGCCAATGGAAATTCTATATGTGAGTAAAAACCTATTGCCAGTAAAGAAAATAACTTGGTAGGCCTATAAAATTTTTATCTCATGAAAAGGATTTTTTCCTCGCAAAATGTGTTGAAAAACGTCGTATGAAACGCGTGAGCTTTGATAATTATCAACATACCACACTTGTATCACATTATACTACGAGTATTCTAAGTGATATTGAATATTTTGAAATATGAATCCCATAAAAAACATTCCATGTAAAAAAGAGGCCAAGTCTCGAAACTCTTCCACCGTAAAAAGTTGTGAGATACTTCGTAGTACCAAGTCTCAGGCATTCTTATGAGTATTATTCTTTATTTCTAAATAAATTTTTGTGACTTGGCAATCAGACAATAGTTACTACATAGTTGTAGGTATGCAAAAATCCATAAATGCAGTAAAGTTGTGTGATTGCCACGTTGCAGAATTTTATTTAGCTAGCAAATAAAGCATAATAAGAATGCCTGAGACTTGGCACTACGAAATATCTCACAACTTTTTACGGTGGAAGAGTTTCGAGACTTGACCTCTTTTTAAATGGAATGTTTTTATAGGATCTCACTTCTTTTTGTTCTTTTTATACACTGCAAATATAACTTTGTAATAAAATATGTTTATATGGGATTACAAAGTTATTTATGCAGTTGGTGTATCTAGAAAACTGGACTTAAATTGCATTTTTTTAGTGTTCCCTTGATTTATACACTAAACACTAATTGTATCTAAATTTTAAGCTTCTATGTCTGCTAGAAGTGCCTTAGACTTTTGATGATCGGTGAGTCAGTCAGTGGGTGACAAAATTAAGAAACTTTGACTAGTTATAAATCTTAAACAACTGCTTCAAATTTAATGAAATTTGAAATATATCGTGTTTATAAAATGCGTGCTTGGTTAATGAAAATGCAGGCTTCTAGTTTTATCCACAACGAAGTTATAGGGGGGGTCGAAAATGGCCTGAACTGCTTCGAGAAAAGGATGGTACGGCCGTGCCGCTGTTTTGCTCGACTTGGCGGGGGCACTGCCGTGCCCCCAGATATCATCATGAACCGGAGATACTATATATTGATTTAAACTTTCACGATTCTCACACATTCTTTATACTAAACGGGACTTAATCGCGTATAATTAAATTATTTATTTACCTCACTGAGGTCTCCCGACGTTTCGGATGTGTTGCAACATCCATGGTCACGGGAGTTGTTGTAAATAATGTCGGAGATACTACATCAAAATAGTGAGTTTTTTAGTATTATAGAAATATTATAAGTAATAAGCCTTTTCAACAATTGTATGGCAAAATCGACATTTCGATTGCACTCGCCGTCATTTTTATGCTGCTATCGACATTTGTATGGCACTACTTATCAAACCAATTGCCAATTGTAACAATTGGGGGTGTTTTATATGGGTTATGTTTTAAGGAAATTGAAGCAGGAGAAGTTTACTGTCGTTGGCGTCTGAGGGGGCCAACGAACATAAGACTGAAGGCCAAAAGTAAATAAAATAGAATGAAATTCACACAATCTGTGTTTACTATAAAGAAATTCGGGCGCCAGGCCTCCAGCTTAAAACCATCGGAATAACTGATAAGTAGTGACTTTTGTATGGTGCTGTCGACATTTTTATGGCGCAAACGACATTTTTTTGAAGCTTATATCTAGCTAACCAGAAGCAGAGTAGTGCCTGATGCACGATGTTTTCTTTTTAAAAATCCTACCTCACGTTGTCGGTATGAATCTAATATTCCAAAATATAAAAAAATCATACAAATGTCGGAAAAACGTACTCTTCAAAAATAATCCCCACATTACCATGCCCCACTCATTTATCCAACGTGCCTTGTCAAGGTACTGCGAGAAAAGTCCTGACTCCTGACGATAAACTTTTCCGTAGTTTAATGAATGAACTAGTTCCGAACACTGGTATTCCTAGACTGCCTTTTCATACGGAGCTCCTTATGCAGTCATTTGGCTATGAAGATAAATGTAAATATAATATGTAAATATTTGTTATGATTCTAAGATCTGGGAACGGATCTTGAAAGTTACCTACATAATTTACACGTAAATTCTAATAAAATTAAGCGTAAAGATCATGAAACTTCGTGCACATATATAATTTCAACACATCCCACCTCTCAGAGTTGCGTAACCAGAAGCCAATTACTAGAGATTTATGCCGCTAACATAATTAACTTACGAACGTTAAACAAGAATTACGTACGTTTCTAGTCAGTGCAGCGTTGCGGGGTGCAGCCAAGTTTGTTAATTTAAGATTGGGTTTTGGCGCAAGTTTGCTACTTTTGGGAAAAAACAATAGCTGTCTATAAACTTGAATGGTGGAACATAAGTCACTGATGGTAAGATTAAGATAGAAACCATAATTTAAGAGCGCTCGTGACTCCATAGCAGTCACTTGCGCAATGCCAACTCTTTATTATTAATCTATTTCAATAATACTTTGAAATAGTGCTAACAACAAAAACACATTACCAACAGAAACTGTTATGTCATATATATTATGTACAGGTTGGAGTACAGTGTAAAATATGTGAAGGTTCAAAAATATTGACTTGGGACTGCAGCTGCAGTGTAATGGTTACTCAAATCGAAAACGGTCCGGAGGTCATTGTGTCACAGTAGGCGTGACGCGAAATTTTCTTATCTTGCCTAAATTAATGATTGTATGAAATTATTCGATGTGTTCATTAAAATTTTTACTTGAATTATGAATTAGTTGCGTTGTCTTACACGTAGACATAATGAAATATCCCTATCCAGGGAGTTTTTAACATATCAGCCAATAATCTAGATTACTAAGATAAATGATATATAATTTATGCCAGGTGTTCTTAAGTATTAGGCATTAGAGGCATTGTTTATATATAATTAGGTTCAAATAAATTATTTAATCAGTATAAAACTAAGAGATCTGTCATACTGTTGAAATATAGTTAATCTACAGTTTAATAAATACACTCACTGAATAGTTTGATAAAAATTGTTTCCCGCTGTAAATGCAGCGTCCAACTGCTAAATACGAAATAAACGGCCAGTTAGCCTAGTCTAGTGGCTAGTGACGCCCACGAAGCTGAAGGTCCTGGGTTTGAATCCCGGTAATGAACATGAATGTTTGTTTCTGAATCCTGGATGTTTGCTATTAAATATATCAGTAGCCATACATAACACACACACACCTTATTTGGCTTACCATGGAGCTACTTAATTCGATTTTGTGTAAGATTGTCCCATTGACACTGGTGTGAAGAATGTGATTAGTATGACAAATATTTCCTGGAAATGATTTTTTTTAAATAAACCTAGCAATCTTGTTAATTACTTGAATCAGTCCCATTTTGTGATACTGAAAAATATAAACCTTTTCGTAATTTAGGTTTTTAGTATATTAGTTTAGTTCTTATTTCACTTTGGTGATAATAACTCGTACCAATGAGTTTTTTTGGAACTTATGAAATGAAATGAAAATAATTTTAATCCAGAACAAGTCCATATTAGCAAATACATCAGAATAATTAAATTAAATTAAATTAAATTAAATACAAATGATACGAAATAAATTTAATTAAACTTATATAGGGTATAGTATTGCCTTTCGCTGACAGGCAAAACCTGCATATGTCTGTCAAAAAAATCTATGGTATTTGTAAAATCTCCAACCCGCACTGGGCCAGCGTGGGGACTACCACCGATTCCCTCTTATCCATTAGACGAGGCCTGTGCCTGTTTGTTTATTTTCACTTTATAAAGCCGAGCCAAAGGACAACAAGTTTAACCAAGTACAAAACAATTAATAATTACACCAACATAACTGTACCACTTTGTCACAGACACGCAAGACAGTCGTTCCACAAAAATGGCGATTTCAAGATGGCGTCCAGATAATAGTGGACGATTTAATTGTATTAAAACGTTAGGCCGAGGGCACACCGCAATCAGCTAATGTCGGGTGCATGCGAACGGAACACGCAACTCTGGTTTACGAAAAATGGGATATTTTAGTACTGTTCAGGTAAACTGTTCTGCAAGATATGAATATATCGTCAAGATCAAGATAGAGATGTGCAAGAATAATGTAGATGAGGCATATTCACATTTATCCGATCGGTTTCAGACATATATTACGGTTACATTCATCTGATGCGCTCTAACGTAAATGCTCCTTTTGTGTCATGCGTGCATTCTGCACTAGAGAGCTGAAGCTATGAATTTCAGATAAATACACAGACCGGCAGAAAATTTGGCCCAAAAACTTTTCGTGATTTCGTTGATTTCTTTAAATAATTAAATGCATTTTTCTAATTTGGCCCAAATTTATTGCCGGTGAGTATATATCTGCATCTGTGCGTGCGCGTGTAACTGCCGCTGTGTGGGTACATGTGCCTGTATCGAACAATAGGTACCGTGTCACTGGAACACAAATCAAACCTGCACCGTTACAAGCGCACGCACACATACAGCCACCGCGATTAGTAGAACTCAGTAGAAAGCAATTCTGAGTTTATGTAAAGGTTACTATAATAATGTTTAAGTAAAAGGGAGCAAACAATTTCGCAACTATATTTCTTCGATCAAACCTACCCCCGATCTAACTTTAATCACCAGATTATTTGTGTTCCCATACTAAATCACTATCATATCAATATCTAAAACATCAATCTGCCCCCCTCTGTTTGAATATAGTCTTAAGATTGTGAGTCATAGGGAATGGGATTCAGGCAAATCCCATCCGATCGGCGGCCGCTGAATAGAAAGGCGTGCGCGGAGCACGTGGCGGGCTGATTATGTTTACTTAACTATGTTCATACAACATATTAATTTGAAGCTTTTTGTTGGGAAAATGACTTTCGGATGCTGGGGTTGCGAACGTTAAAACATGTTCTTTATAGCGATAATTATGGTATAGTGAACTTGTTATAATAAGTTGGGCTTGTAGATAAAAATCGTTGATTTTCCATTGAGTGGATTGTGATTTAATGTAAATAAATACTATACATATGTAACTCCAATATTTAATAACTTCCCGTATTACGGAAAAAGGGCATCAAAAATGTGTCCCTTATGAAATACGCTATGGAGAAAAGGGTTAACTCGCTTGATATGCGTTTATTACGCTAGCGTTTGAGCACGAGAGTGCAATAACCAATATAATGTCAACGTGATCAAAATAATTTTGTAGCACGTTCCGGAATTGAGCTAGTGGTAGTTATGCTTTAATTATTTTGCCTAATAGGATATCTACATAGCCTTCCATGTCTAGTCAACTGCAAAAGTAGCTACGCGGACCAAGTGCTCAAAATGACCTACACACGATACTAATGTCAAGAGGATACGGACTGTCTAGGTCATTTTGAGTATGTTATTTGCGTAGCTACTTCTGCTGCTGACTGTCCACATTGCTTCGTAAATATAGCGTTTCAGTGTGGTACTTTATACAACTGCATAAATTATAAATTTAAAACACCCCCAACAGATCAAACACAGCTAAGAACTATCTTGTCAGACAAGACGTGCGATTTAAAGAACCGTTCTCAAATCGGTCCATCCGATTGGGCTCTACGATGCCACAGACGGACATACAGACACAGATGTTCGACTAATAACACCCCTCGGGGGTTAAAAATAAAACTATGACAATATGACAAATGTAAATAAGCACTAGAGTCGCGAGGAAGCATAATATTGTCTTCAATTTAAAAGTCTCAGTGCGTTGTCGTTCATGTAAATCACGCTGCACGTTGTTTGCTGCACACTACGTCTTGCCTCCGCCTCAGTTTTTATTTCTTGTTTGTCCATAAATTGAGAACAACGTGCATCCCGGCAAATAAAAGTTTATTTTTGAACATTTCAAAAATATATGGGTGGCGCCATTGTTGTCTTTGTCTACGTTTGGCGTTTAGAACAGGTATCCGTTCCAATGGTGACTCGTGACATCATTCATTTCATATCACAAAGCTTACTTGTCATAAATTACCAATACACCGTTTAAATTACTCTATCATATCAATGTCTAAAACTACACATTAATTGCGACATGTACCTAAGTAACATCGTAAGAAATCTTAGAAACCAAAGTGCAATGGTGGTCATTGTCACATGCTGCTATTTAAATGAGTTGAGCCACTGTTCTAAATACCGTACGTTTTATTTGACGTAGTTTTAGAGAGTTAACTCTTAGTTATTCCAATTTTGATAGTCTAAAAGTACCTACTCAATGTCAAACGGGACACACAAAGATTTTAAAAAAATACCAAATATATATTAAAAGTAAACGCGACCAATATGTCCAACAACCTACAAATGCACGCAAAATATCCACAACATTAGCGGACACCAGTGTCCATTTTTTTTAAATCCCCCCAAATTCCCCAGAGATTGAATCCCATGCGACACAAATGCCCAGCGCGGCATCCCACAGGACTTCAGGGAGTGAACTTGAAACGATACAACTATGCCACCGGTTTCATTTATATTGCGCCACTGAGGCGTTTTTAGTGAAATGACACTTTACGACGATACTCTGAGGATTACGAACGCTCACTGAGTATTTTATTTATTCAAATATTTACATTTATTGAAATGTAACTATGTACAGGTTTTGAAGTTATAAATAACTAACTTAAAGCTAATGTACCTAAATATAATATTATGTAGTATACAAGTAAACCTGTGGCAAAATACTGAGCATGCTGGCAGCATTTCCTCGCTGAACCACAATGCTTGCGTTGAGTGAGGTAACTGCCAGATTTTCAGACCCCGGTGACGTTAATAAAAAATAAAAAATATTTATACAAGACGCTACTTAGACTAAAATGGAAAATAATCATTTTTATTTAAAACTATCGTGAAATGTTAATCTAACAAAAACGTCTGAGAAAAATACTCCACTCAGCTTAATGACATGTGAATACCTTGACGCTGATCTTCCGTGGATACACTTACAAGAGAAATGTTGCAAGTGTTTCGATTAAAAATAACTGATCAATGTTTCGCATACAATAGATAAGAACGCTGTTGCTATAGAAACCATCCCAATTCATAAACTGCTGTGAGGTACTCGGATGCGTTTTTAATGCATTTAAGGATTAGTGAACAATATATGTCAACTATTGAGCACTATAAGGTGTCGAGCATAGGGATTTTGCTTTACATATTTATTTAACGTTTTGCATTTATATTGGAAACTATAGGTCTGTTTAGTACTATAGATAGCCTGTAAGAATATATTTGTATGACTGTTTTTTCATAATAATAAATGAATAAATCAAGAGTTCGTAATTCAAAAACACACTCTGGGTCTCAGGACGTTATGCATATACCGTTGCAGTCAATGGACGTTATAATTTTATAACACTGAACTTGGAAACTAAATAAAATAAGTTAAAACGGTTAAGAAACGATGCTCCGGATTGTGGAAAAGGCGCTCAAATCAAATAACAATTCTATTTAGATCTAAATCTATTCTGATTCGAATCGTACCTCATCTGCCGCACACCTGATGCACCCTAACCTTACATCCGACCCCAAGCTAATAGTTCTGCTTAAATACTTTTATCTGACCCTTGAACACCTATTACAGGGCCCCACGAACACCAAATCCTACGAAATCCCTGCACAAAAGACTAATACCCCATTTCATATTCAATTAAATATTTTGTGAGACGAAAAAAATGTTTTGGATTTAAGGGGGGTAATATCATGTTAATACTGCCATAGGGGATGGATAACAAAACTGTTAGGTATTAGTCAACATAGAGAAAAAGTGCTCTATAACAATTATATTAAAAGCTTTTTCATAATTTATATACTAAATCATGCTGCATCAAAAAAAGTTACCTAGAATTTCCACTATACCAGATATATATCAAAGTATATGTAAAAGTTGACTAAGTCCTTAAGTCAAAAAATATATCTCCACACAATTATCATAGCCAGGGCTCATATTGCTTGCCCTTCAGGGCAGTATTCCGATCCCTAAAAATAACATTGCACATTTGGTCCATATCGTAGTTCGGATTAGCCCCCTAACGCAGTGATTAGATATTAATGTGCAAGCGCAGCGGGGTGCGCTAAACTACTGGCATGCTACTCGACTCAATTACGGGTGAAATTTCAAGTGCGACTGGTTGAAGATGTTGTACTCTGTGATTGAAGATAATAAGCTCTCAGTAACTAATTTTGTATAAAATTATAGCTGAATGTTTTATATTTTTAGAATAATTTTACTAATATAGTTAAGTATAGGATTTTACAATAGGTAAAATTAGCTCGAAAACAAATATAAGTTTATTTAAAAAAAACATTAAATAACAAGGAACTATATTAAAAGAATTGTAGTTTCAGTTTGTGTGAAAAGGTACTCGTAACAAAAAGACAGACTTTCGTTTTCGTAATACTAATAAATATTAAGATAAATAGATGTTTCAATTGAGCTGAGCAAAAGTAGCGGGTCGGTGCGGGCGCATGTTAATCCCCCGTAGATAACACAACGCGATTATGCGGAAGGGGTACATAAATTAGCAAAAATAATAACTTGATGAAGATGAAAAATCTTATCTTCCTGCTGATTTTAAATTAGATAATTCATTCGAGCGTGAAGATACTACCATTCGCCATTTGTGCTATTTTATTTTTGCTGACATAATTGGTAAAAATGTATATCTTTAAAAGTGTCTTGAGCGCGTTTCGCTCATATGGCGGTTTCGCTTAGATTCTGAGGCCTGAGGAGTAATCACGTAATGTTTTGAAAACGAATTTTTTCCATATAAAAATTGACATTTATATCTTCCTAATGTACGTACAATGCTTTAAGTGATCGACTTGCTGTTTTAGTAAAAAACCATTAGACATTGCCGGTGTGTACATAATGTCAAAAAATTTACTGAGTTACAATTTTTATCTAACGGTCCTTTATTAAAACCGAGTTCGGCTCTAGGTTTAGAACGGTAGTATCCCCAATTAGGGTGATTAATTAAAATCAATCAAAATCAATTGTTAGAGTTCCAAATGCTTAGATTATAACCTCATATAACATTATTACAAGAAGGTTTTGTTTTGTTACAGCCAATAGTATATGAAGGCCAGGATAAAAACCCCGAAATGTGCAGAGTTCTACTAACACACGAAGTCATGTGCAGGTAAGATCCTTTCCAAGTCATTATTCTGGATTATCTATGTGTTCAAACATCCTTCTGAAAGACATAAAAACTTAAATTCGTAGAACTGTCATAACGGTCATTTGTCATAACTTGGTGTTTTCTGCGTGTCATCGTTCCACTAACTTGCTATTGATGCCACACATCGAGTATTTAACTATATCAACAATGGACATACAGTCGTTTAGATTTTAAATCCGTATTCTTGTTACGTTGTTTGTTTATAATGTAAAATAAGTGTCATTATAAACAAATAAAGCAAATGTGACAGATGTGGCAATTTTTGTAATTAAAAAAAAGTGGGTAAATCCGCAAAAAAGATCCATTATTACTAAAGTAACTGAATACGAGTTAAAAATGTTCCACCTTATAACCAAAATTAAAGTACTACTAATAGTATTAAGTACAAACTAAAATTACATAATGGAATATTTAAACTTTATCGCAGTCACGATAGTAAAAATGCGTTAATGCCGTTTATTTAAATTAAAATATAAACTAGATTCAATCTTGCTGTAAGTTCTTTAGTAAATTTTTAGTTGCATTGCACTAACAGTTTTTAAAATTAGTGAACACCTTTGGACATTCCGTCCCGAGAAAAAAGAGTGATAAAGTGTCTCGTGAGACGAAGAATCAACAAATCCTAACACCGTTTTAAGCGATACAAGTCAAGTCCTAAGTCTTAAACTTCACCAAAACAAAGAAGTGAACGTCCTTATTAACTTAACCATTTGTTTGCGGTTGTTCCGGTCTTACCAGCTATGCTTCGCAATGGCAACCTCAACACACATCACCACTCCCCAGTATATCTTGAAACCGTTATATGTACCAACTACGTGTGGTCAGAGGTCAGACCTATACTGGTTAGTTGGTACGCATTGTGAATACTAGGCCAGCATTGCGTCTCGCCGCCAAAGAGACGTGTGCGTTGAATAGTCCGTATCAACACAAAGCTGCATCTGTGTGAGCAATTAAAATTTTATTCCACCTTAGACGCAATATCGTGCACTCTTTCCGCGGGATATGTGCGTCCCGTCCGCACGTCTTCAGGGGAGGAGTCTCGGGGGAGTCTGTCCTTTCAATGTCTTTGCCCTTCGCGTCAAGGAGGCCCGGTAGGGCGCTACGTATACACAGTGCTCACATTGTGTGGAGTAGGCTTCTGGGATAGTTTTTTTAATATTCATGTGCTTGATATGACGTTACGGTTGTTAAGACGCGATAAAAAATGTATTTGTATGGCAAACTAAATATTGAATAGTGTACCGATTATTGTACTGTACAGTCAACCTCAAAAACATTAATACATTTTTGCCCTATTAAAATAGAGAAAGTAGCAAAAATGATAACATGTCTTGGACATTGACCGTGCTATATACACGCAGGTCAAACGCTATTATCATCATTTACATTAAGGGGCTCCTAGCTCCCAATGACCTTCGATCTGTAACTGTCGGTTTTGTCGTGTTTTTTATGGCTTGTCGTATTAAAAACAATGAGACCTACCGACATAGTTTTTCATATTTATTACAAAACTTACAGTTTTCGGGATATATGGCAACAAACTTTGGCAATTTTAGGCCAATAAACCAGTTTTTTGGACGTAACTTTTGTGAAAATGAGTTAAAAATAAAAATCTCTCGTGGGTTATTAGAGACGTCAATAAGGAACAGTTAAGTATTACGTAGATTCCATATATAAAAGTGCATGAACAACATTCTAATATCGAAAACAGAGCTTTTTTGAATCATGTTTGAATAAATCATTTTTTTAAATTAATTATAAAAAAGACTCTCGTGCAAATGTAGATTAAAGACTGAAGAACTGATTAGTGTTTGTGCCATAAATACCTATATCTATAGTTTTTACGGAGGAATATCAACTCAAAACTCGTCAAAACTGCCAAAAAGCGCGTGGAGCCCCTTAAGTTAAGAA
Source organism: Epinotia bilunana (assembly GCA_947049275.1). Lineage (NCBI taxonomy): Eukaryota > Metazoa > Arthropoda > Insecta > Lepidoptera > Tortricidae > Epinotia > Epinotia bilunana. Next base: position 8,345,111 of record OX346263.1, on the reverse strand, counting down.
ATGTTATTTTTTTCCTTAGTCCTTTGACCATTACAAAGATACGCAGAGGGGCGTAAAGTTTGAATATCGTAATTAATAAAAAAATATATTTCCAAGTTTTTTTCTTTTATTTACATCTCCATTTTGCTAAGTACTTTTATCTTAAAATTGCGAGATCCTCCGGAGCCCTTAAAAATCTCCTACAAATAACGTTTGTGCGAGATTTTTATTAAATTTAAAGGCCGCGCAACCTTTCGCTCGCGACGCATTATGCCGCGGCGGGAGCACTATAAATCGACTATGATACGGAACCCTTCGGTACAAATAATATTGATTTTTTCCGTTCAATGATATCCCTCAAGCGAATTGCGAAAACGTGGATAAAGTTGACGGTAACTTCCCAGGTATTAGTAACGATTTTGAAAGTTATGTTTGAAAATCTCAACTTATAAGAAGATATGTTGCACTTACACCGATTCGCAGATCTAATGTACATATTAAAATAGGAATCCATAAAAATACAAACCAGGTTTTTGATAAAACAATGTTTTTATGAATAAATTATTGTTTGTTTTAGTCGGTGTTGTGACAAGAAGAGTTGCGGCAATAGAAACGAAACTCCTTCAGATCCTGTTATTATAGATAGGTAAGTGTTTAAAAAGTTAAGACTGTATTGAGCAAAGTTTTTTTAACATATTTTCAGTGCAATTAAAACATTTTATCAATTAGATTATGTACAATATAACACTTACAGGTGGATGCGTAACGCTTTGTACGTACGTCAGGTCTATATGACATTCATTGTATGGAAAAATAATAGTAGAGTCGTCCTAACTTTCGAAAAGTACGTAATAATTCCTCAGACCTTACATGTCAGTATAAAAAGTTATAATGTGATATTTTTCTCCTCCTAAATCACAATTCACGATGGTCTCAATGTGAGACAGGTACAAAAAAGTTAATCAATCTCAAAACTCAGGCAAATGCATTTCCCCGATTCGGTAACTTCGTGTTGCGTTGGTCTGCACTTTGGATATTTTTATTACGGCGAAGGTAAAAGTTTGCCTGAATTAATCTACTCAATCATGGGATTAGAACAATGAAATGCTTATTACACCGTAACTTATTTACACTATATTTGCGGAGTTTTGAAAAAAATACAGAAAGTTGAACCTAACTGTGGGAATATTTCTTTTAGTGTTTAGTGAACAGACACAGACTGAAAGTTTGGCGTAGGTACTCGGTATCATGGTTAATACCTTCTTTCTGATGTATGATATTCATCAATTTCGTGAATCATCTTTTCAATCAAAATAGAATTCATAAAAGACCACAAAAATACGCCTCTTAATTAGCCGCCGAAATAAAAAACAAAAGCCGTCTAAAATACACCACGAACCTCACGCTGTGTCATTCATAAATTTGAATTTCGAATGTTTAGGCTAATCACGCTGACAAATATCAAAATTCAATGAAATGGCGCTATTGGTAGGTGCTGTCGGGACGTGCCTTTATTTTAGGTCCTTTTTCGGGAATTCAATAGAGATAGGCGTCTCCCGTTCGTACGTCGTTCGATATTTGAAATGTAGGGTTGCAAAAATGAAGAATGTACGAGTAAATGTAAAGGAAATAGTTTGTAAAGAACGCTTTTAAAAATATTTGTGTTCTGGTGTATACGGGTAACTACCTACTTCTTTATGTTGCATTTGTTGCACGCTGTATGAACAAATATGGTTCCTTTCTATGCTTTACCTATGTTAAAATTAAATTTTCATCATTAGATTATCGTAATATTTTCAATACAAAAAAATATTTCATGAACAGTGCCAGCCCTGCCGATCCGATCGTCGGTTTTTGTAATTCGCTCCATTCAAATTTTTCCTACCTTGGAAACAAAAAAATTAACGGCAGCCTTTGTGCACGTTTTCCTTTGCTTTTCGGTGAGGCATGAAGTTGATCGTGGAAATTTCCTAACCGCTAATAAACTTGATTTTTCAACGTTTGATGTAAATTAAACTGCGGTTCAAGCGTGTGAAATTACAATCGATTTTTTAGATGAATATATATTAGAAGCATGGCTTTCACGTTGTTTACGTGGGCAAGAACTGCAATAGGTACGCTAGTTTGCATTAATTGAACGACAATTGCGAGGCACTATCACGACCACAAGTCACTAATGTGCCCTTGTATAATCCATCAGGCCGCACCCTGTACACTCGCGCACTAATGTGCTAATTGAAATTGTGCAATTGCGTGCGAAACGCGGCGCCAAATTCATTACAGTCGTGTTTTTCGCAATTTGCTGCTATCATCCTCCTTTTTTATACGCCGCCCTGGCGACATGATACTTTTTTGATGGTTTAATTATTTTATGCATGCGTCATAACCTAATGGTTTAAGTAAATTAAATTGTCGCTTATTGCTCCTATTAAGTAATACAATAAATTTAATATTAATTTAATGTAAGCTACACTTCTTTATAACACGCTTTCTATACTTATTAATTAGGCATAATCACATGTGCCTTGTATGTCGCTTTTATCAATCGAACAATCAGATCTTACTCGTCCACATAAACAAATCCTGAAAAAGCAGCTCCGCAGGGACGGTGTCCGTCATGAATGCAAAATTTTATACAGGCCGGGCGCGAAACAAAACAGTTTAACGGAAGCGTTCGAGTATCGATAACATGGTATAATTGACGTAACGGTAAAAGCGGCCAACAATCCAGAACCCTTCGAATCAGCAGCAATTTGTTAAGTGGATTTTTGGCCGAGACACGCGCGGCTCGTTGCGCCTCTGTACACAATTTCATTATCTCCGCTCGCGCCCGCGGCCGACTACTATTAACTTATGCGATGCTGTATTTCAGCTGTGTAATTTTTTTCCAATTTGTGCTCTGTTAGGTGAAAAATGTTAACTTTTACTCGCTTTTGAAATGAAGTGCACTTTGTTGGTAAACTACATTTATGCACATTTGGTTTAAATTATGAAAAAATCTGACTTACCGATATGGCGGTTTGCAAAAACTGTATCAACAACGTTTTTTCTTCAGAATCAGGATATTTTGGGGATTCTACAAATGAAAAAAAAAAACAGATTTTTACGACGCGACGCCATATAAAATCACGTAGAGCAATAAAAAATGGGGACGTTTACTTTTAAAATGCCCCATCAGCAAAGAAGTAAAAACATTCGAATAGCCAATCTCAATGATTTTAATGACAATTGCGTGTTCAAGGGTTTGGACTACATTAAAAGATGGACTTTCAAAATCAATTCGTAGCCACGCAACCGTCCCCCAGGCAATCACTTAAGAATTTTATGAAGCGTAATGATTAAGATGTTTCTGTTTGACTGTAAAATGAGGGGACTGGCACTAAAGCGATTTGTTGTGTTAAACATATTGTGACTGGAATAGCTATTAAAGGATTAAAAGTGTTCGATGTTTTATAGTGAGTCAATCTAGAAGGGGGTTGATGGGAACTTATTGCCTGATCATTGTTCATATATATACTTGAGATTGTGTATTCTACCCAGTTAATAAAGGTGGTTCTCAAGTGGAGGCCACGTATCAGAAAACGCAGTGTGGGTAGACAACAAGTTGGACTGATGACCTGGTAAAGGTCGTGGGTGGCGCAGGACCGGTCACTTTGGCACTCTTGGGAGGCCTATGTCCAGCAGTGGACGACTTTCAGCTGATATGATAGATTATGATTGATGATGATGATGAATAAGTAAATAATAATTAATACATATTAGGAACCTTTCTTACACAAAATGATCTAGTCCCAATTGTAAATAAATACCTACTGTACCAAATTTTTGGTATAAATTGAAGTTTGTGATGGGTCGTAGGTCTAGGATACCTAGCGAGATTTAACTGTAATTAGCCCGGCTGTCACATCGTTTGGTTAAACCAGTTAGTGTGTCCTATCGATGTACCTATATCACTGTAACGCCTTGGCTACGACTTTGGTCTTGAGCGACCTGCTGTGCGTCCGGCGGTGCGGAATTTAGAGCGGGGCGGCGAGCAGGCCACGTACTCCGAAGTAGCCGCGGCGACTTCGAGCGGATGGGACGTACTCGGGTGACTCAAAATGTCTTTTGTCGAAAAAAAATGCCCTTCAGTGCCTTGAAAGCAGCTCCTATTTCATGAGAGACATTTTAAATATGACGGAAGGTGTGGACGTGAGACATCACACGTCATTTCACCCCAAAGCCTTTTTACTAAATATTTATAATATAATATTTCTGAAATAAACTTTTCTGTCTATGGACATCGCGCGCGGATAATACAATAAACTTTGTTCTTAAAATCACCGCCCGATTCGTGCCGCCGCTAAGACCGGTCGCACCGCTCTAAGTCGTGGCCGCGCGTTCGCGCGCCTTGTCTTTGTTCGTTCCGCCGGCCAGCCCGCTGCCCGCAGTCGCCGGTCGCTCGAGTAAATCCGCGCCACAAATCCGCGCGCTTGGTCGCCGGTGCGGAAGTTCGTGGCGTCTCTTCTTTTCCGCGGTGTTTTTGTATTAATGCGCGATCCGCTAGTCGCCGCCGCCGAAGCAGGTCGCGAAAAGTCGTGGCCAGGCGGTCAAATCTCGCAAATCCCAAGCTGTGCAAATTATAGTAAAAAAATGTTACAGTAGGTAGGTATTTATTTACCATTTGGGCTAGATCGTCTTTTCTATGTATATTTATTAATTTTTATTTATTTATTAACTGGGTAGTTTACACCATCACAAGTAAACCAATCATAGATTGTGCGAGGTATACTATATCATTTAATACTCGTAATCGAATTTTTGAAAGGCTTGACTATTTACTTGTGCCTGAATTGCATTGGCTTACATATACCTATATACATAAAAACCCCGCAGAACAAACATAGCTAAAGCCACCAGACACGAGACTTTCGATAAAAAAAACGCGCTAGAATCGGGTCTTCCGTTTGCGAGTTACGATGTCACAGTCAGACACACCGATACACCTTTTAACATTCCTCCTTTTGTCGGGGGTTAACACATATTTAAAATTATAGATATAAAAGTATTCAAATAACTATAGCAGCGGTCATTGAAATTTTTGATCGAAGTGTAAGGTTGGTGTTTTTTCTAGAGAACGACGTTAAAGGGGCAAGCATGGCCCGACATATGGCTGACATCCATTTTACAATGGGATCTTTACACCCTATTTCGGGACCGACAAAATCAATTTCCAATTCGATATAACCCCCATGTGCTTGTTATTAGATAGACATGACTTTATTTTAGATATATCTGGTAAAAATGTTAATTTGATTGAGTTACGTTTAACTATCAACTGTGTATCATTTGTGCCTATTTTTATACAATTATATGCTGCATAAACACCTCTGCTGCTTAGCCTGCCTCATTTATTAAAAGAAACTGTGAAGTCTCATTCCGTCAAAAAACTTCAAGTTACATTGAATCATCCGGTCAGCCTTTAGTCAAATGCAATTTAAAACAATATATTGGATTCCAAACAAATTATTGTATTAAATAGGTAGTATTTTTGATTCGTGTCAATAAACGTACGAGCTTTTAGTAGCGGCTGCGAATGCAAGGCGAAAATAATTGATGGTAGTGGTCTGATGATCCTAGTGGTAATAATAATAACCACTGTCTTTACCAATAATACAGCGGGGCAGATTCGATTCCTGTCTTGGGCTGCGTGCGATCGCGGTTGACTTTTCTTCGTATTTGTTCACTGTATCAAATGATTGGAGAAAATACACTACCTACACTATGCTCACAAAAGCCACCCATAAGTCAAATGCAATAAAAATAAGAAACAAAAGATAATCGCGACAAATATGTATAGACTCGCAACTATGTTAGCGTTAGAGATAACTTCCATTCTGTTTCCCGTTAACTACCAATTTGCATTGATCTAAAAATGAGATGTAGATACTGAGTCTTTTAAATAAAACGTTTTTGTAGAAGCTCGCTTCTTTGCCTGCAGTTTTCCGGTAATTTTCGGTCCCGCGAACGGCGCTGCCAGGGAATCACGGCTATTATATTATCTCATTAGATACGCCCGCCGCCGCTGCGCCTTTTCGCCAAATAAATTCTTTTCTAAGGGGCCGATTTCCCCATTAGGTTATTTTTACATAGATACCTAGCGGTGCGTCTTAAATGTTTGCGAAATTGCCTACTTTTCTGGAATACAGAGTGAGTTCAATTAAAAATATACCTATCTTTAGACCTTGGCTGAATAATTGGGGTACTTGATTTTTGGTTCTTTGATCAAAATTTCTTAATTTTTCGATTAATATTTATTTGTATGATAAATTCATTTGCCTAGGTACATCACTGCTACTCACGAGAATGAGGAGAAGAAAAAAACCTTCTATATAATTACAGAATAATAACTTAACAAACTTTCAGAGTCAAAGAAAGCAAATTCGATTTTCATGCGGTTATAAATTTGCAGTGTTAACGTATAACAAGAACAATAAATTCGTATTACAAATAGTTTGCAGCAAGTTTGTTGGTGCGCGACCCGGGTGCAGTTACACGGGAAAGTTCCGATAAGTTCATAGTCGCTTTATTAATAGCTTTGAGGTTTCTACTGGTAGAAAAGGCTTTTTCAAATTCGCCATTTGCTTCTAGTTACAGAAAAGAAGTAGTTTGTTAATAAACTTTTGTTTGTGTTGAAAGAATTTTCTTTACAAATCTTCAATCGACAAACCCATACATAATTGGTGTATATGGTGAACCACTTTGGCGTCGTTTACTTAAAAAAAATGAAAATAATGTCTACAACGTAAATGCACTATCTCAAAATCTTGAAGACAAATCACGAATTTCCGTATAAAAAGCGGGACGCAAAGTAATTCGGCACACTTACAACGTAATGTAAACCAAAAAAAGAATACTGGTACCCAAAAGCTCACCCTGGGGAACGCCCGCGCGCTCGCCGGCCCGATACAGACGCGACGGCGGTGATTAGGCTTCTTATCCACGAGATAGGGACAGAAACTGTGTAAGACTTAACAACTATGACCGTTTTCTTATTCCCTCCAACCAAGCATTTTCTGCCGCCGACTTATCTAATGCTCAACTTAAAATTCTTACATCTCGCTAACTTTCAGTGTTTATAGATATTATTTTAACGAAGCTGCATATTTAAGGGCACTAGAAAGCTGACCTTAGATCAATAAATCAAAGCGGCAGTAATGAGACGTCTCATTTCTGATTTATATCGACGGAGGTACTCAGCCCTCTGATTTTTCTACTCGATAAGTCCGGGTGACGATCGTAAATTGAAATATGATAAAGTTGCAGTAATAAGCCCCAGCAATCGTATCGACCCTCGCGGCACGAGACGCTCCATTGACGAAGCAAAATGTCATGCTAATGTTGTTAATGTATTTCATTTATATAAGTACTTCTCTATGATACTTGTATAGATACTCCTATCCTGCATAAGTATGCAGGATAAGAATATCAGAATAGAAGTCCATTCCAAGTCCATTAGTCTACATTTTAGTATATTCTTTTCCTGAGTGATCTTTCTCTCCAAGTTCCTTTTATAGCATCACCATGTTCAGCTCTTCTATCTCAATTTCAACCTCATTCCCGATTCCAATACGTGATTCGTCGGTTCGCAAATTATTCGGTGAAAATTCACCATCTCGTTAGAATGTGCGATCGGGGCGGCGAGGCGAGCCAACCGCTTGATAAATTGTCTGGAATAATAATGATGAATTGCAACTAGCCCGATCCTGGTGTTGATTCGGATCTATGGAGCGATTTCACTGCCCCTTATAATACGATCTTAAAAGAATGCGGTCACGCTTCTCGACAGGTTTCTGGACTTCGGAAATGGCGCAAATTTATTCAGTATGTTATAAGTCGAACATAAACATACCTAATAACATACATTAATAAAATGTTACGTGCACGAAGATTGACAAATGTTGTTTGTAATGAATTTGCAAGCATGGATACAGTTTCAAATTCGAAATATTTCTAATATCATAACCGACATGAGTGGTATATAAATAAACGAAAACAAAGCGTACCAGGCTAATGCAATTTACAAAGCAGGCAATCACGAGAGCTAGCCACATTGTTGTACAGTCGCCGTCAAAGAGCAAAGGAAGGAGCTACGTCCCTTAATAATTAATTGGCGTTTAAACGCGCTGACGTCTTGAGCTCCGCAGGGGCTGCATATGCTCCTGTAGGTGTGTTCCGGAACATCTGCTAAATTCCTATTACGCTGCTGTTTGGTCGGAGAACGCTTTGGCTTTGGTAATGGTTGCGGGCATTATGGAGTACTACCAAATATTTAGCACTAAACTTCAATCTTTAAGGAGTATTTGTGAAAACCAAATGGAACTCAAATCTTGACTCAGTTAACTTTTAGACGCAGTGAAATATTTCGATAAATCAATAAATAACTACTTGATGGTGATTAACAAAAGAATTCCTAGTATAAATACTTTTTACTCCATGGACGAAATAGAATTCAAATGCAAGTTCACTTATAAACCGCAATTAGAGGGTCGTAAATTGAAGAAGATTGTAGACCATCAATCAAGCAAAAAGGCATGATTAAATCCAAATCTAGATAACTAATTGAATGGGCCACTCGTACAAATTGAATTTAAGTGATGTTTGGCTTTTTTGCGGTCAGATAATGATGATATGATTGTCATCAAGCTAATGAATATGAAAATGTTTAGATCTATCAACGACGAATTTCGAAATAACATTAAAATAGTTTTTTTTTCGACTTACATACGGAAAACTATTTTTTAAACTGAAACACCGATGTACATACTATGTTTTACAAATAAAATATTTTGTATTTGTATTAAAGCATTTGCTACAGTAAGTTCTAATCAGACGTTATCTGTTGTATAATGAAGATACAATTTAAATAGATTTTTAATAAACATTACTTCTTTTCAGTCGATGTCATATATAGAAAGCATCTCATATGTGCACTGTTTAAAAAATACAAGTATATAGTTAGATATATTTCAATAGCCTTAAAAGCTTCAAAGATTTACACGATGTTCAATATTTTAAAGAAGAGACAACTAATCCAAATAATAATTTAAAACGTGATGATGAAGAATTGAGACAAAATGATGCTAATAAAATACCGTATCCTATAAACAGTACTCCTAAACACTGTTGTGTTGGAGTCACAGTAACAATTTGTTTGCCATCCGACCCGGCTCACGCGAAGCCATCATAAAAGCAACAATTAACGTTAGTTTGTTTTACTACCGACTGCTAGGTGTGTTTGTCTCCAAAGATGTCACGCATGAATTCCGTTTCACAAACATCCAAAAAAAGGTTTATGGACGAATGCTTAACCATAATTATGCGAGGGTTGCCGTGTTGCGGAATTCAATGGAACTATAAAGTTCCAACTATTTACCTGCTTAACGGTTTTGTTAGAAAACATGTAGACTTTTGACCGATTTCTTACACGATGGTAAGTGATGATGAGGTCGTGGGTGGTAAATGCATACATGCGCATATGTATAAGGTACCGTCGCCTAATAAGGCACACTTTTATTCAAAGCCTTGTAAAATAATTACAGTATAATGAATAAATAAATTTCACAGGACTGCTAAAGATTTATTTTACAAAAAAAATATTAAAAAAACTTCATGTTATATGCGCATATAACATGAAAAAACCTATTTAAAAAAATGCTGCTAGTGGGCCATCTTGTGCACCCGGTCGCCTATAGGCGCCTATAACGGGCCTTATAAGGCCCGTTATAATTAATAAAAAATAATCGTTTATTGACGTACGTTTATAGAACTAGTCGTAAAATACACTTTTTAATTAATATGGTTTAATAAAAATATATTGAAATGTCCCAAACTCTTAATATGAAAGTGCTACGCGGTCGAATGCGGAAAGCGATCCCGCAGCGCCCCTCCCGTAAGACGGAGCTGGCACTCGTTGGGTTGTTAGACGGTAGTCCAAGGCTTCTGCCGCGGTCATCCGTCCGTCATACCCGCCCTGCCCCGGGGAGCGGGCGGGATGCGTAAAGGCATGTCCCCAACGTAAAGAAAAGGAGTATGAAAGTGAAAAATTGCTATAACACGTCAATCAATTTTGAATTAGAAAAAAAAACAAATGCGAGATTCTTTATATCAGCCTGTATCATGCATGATTTTAATACATGGATCTTTATTCAAGCATTATTTTTTGGACGTACTTTTACTTAAGCCCGCTCCACATTCTCGACAAAACTACACGAGACTGGTTTCGCCGGAATATTTGCCGAGACCGGGCGAAACCGAGAGCGGCCCTCTACATTCTCGCCCTGCGCAGTTGTAATTGGACTTTCATACAAGATGGACGCTTCCTACGGTTGCCGTCTGTCGACTGACGGAAGCGCAGCGAGAATGTGGAGGAGAAGTTTCGCGCAAACACGGAACTTCACGAGAGCTCTTTGATGTTTGGCCATTTTACCGACACGAAACGGACACTACACGAATATACGCAAAACAATACGAACATAGACGAATACTCACTCCACTCTTTCGTTATCAGCAAATCTCGTGTAGTTTTGTCGAGAATGTGGAGCGGGCTTTGGGGATACATACACTGGGCCTCATTAGTTTAATTTAACTGAGTCTAATTAAATAGATTATAAAATAGTAGAATTTACTTAAAATTGGATGTTAAACAGATTAATCACCTGATTGCACTAAAAGTATTGTCAATATTTGCGTTATTTTTTTGCAATTTGAGATGATATGTAAAGGTTGGAAAATAATAAAACATGCAATGTTTTAACACGATACAGCAAACTGTATTTTTTTACAAAACGGCTGCGCGCTTGTGTAATAACTGAAATGCACGTTTGTTTGTGACAATAAACGCATGTGCTCACGAAAGTAGTTTGGAAAACATAACTGCGAGTTTTTAAAGGTGGCGGCCATCTTGGCTGACGGGCCTACCTTGGTGCACCTACCTTATCGTGTACCTATGTAAGATCGTGTATTTTTACTCTCGTCTTGAAAAGACCTAAGAAACAAGTAGCTGGGAAAGGATTTTAAAGGTAAAGTTACTATATGAATGACAGAAAACCGCCCCCATAGAATTCCTCACAAAATTCTGGTCGGGCCTTACTTGAAAATCAGGATCACAATTCGTTCCAGGAGCGACTTTTTATAATAAAGTGGGGAGTGTCATTACATCCAATTTAAGCTTTGCCAATATGACGGTATTAGAGTAGAAATTTTCAACGAACAGAAGCAAAGAGGGCGGATGATAAAACCCCGTCACTAATTAAATGGGGCCACGACGTCCTCTTCTTAATAGATAGGTATGTCGCTAATTCGGAGTCATTTCGTCGAGGTCTACGCAATGTCAGAAACCGAATTGGAATTTAATTATATCCGGAATATTATTTTTCAGCGGAGAATTAGGTGAATTAAATGTACTGCAGTATCCAAATTTAATGAAACAATTGTCGTGCCTTTATCAAATCCAAAATGTAGTGATATTCAAGTCAATTTGACAACATTTCAAAATCTGTAATGATGCCTAAATTAAAAACCTTTTCGGTAATTATCTTACGAGTATCTGAACGTAATAAAGTGGTTTTCCCATTTTTATTCTTACTCGTTTCCGAGAAAATCACTAAAATCTGTAAATCTGTATACCCCGTGCGTGACGTCATTCCTACGTCTGTTGAGTGAAAGATGTGGACAGGTGCCATAGACATATTAATGACGTCATATTTTACTTACGAGCTATTGGAATTCACTACTTTTAATTTTGATATTTTTGGATGAAAATAAACATTAAGGGAGAAATAAAAAACACGTCTACCTTAAAATTTAATTTCCTATCGAACTAAACCATATAATGGCCCACTTACAAAAAATGTAATGTTGTCAATTGAATAAAAAGGCATGTTCAGTGTAAGAGTTCAATAGGTAGTACATACTTTTCAACTTTCTTTGAACGCAAACCCATTTTGGCATATATGTGGGGTTGCCTTTGATGGCAGCGTCTTCGATTGTCGCTTGCAAATTCAATTTTCACTTTAAAATGCCAGGTCGCGTCACGTGGGGTGCAATACACCGTATATCGCGCGGGACGGCAGTTACGCAGGCTGACGTGAGGCGAAAGCGGTAAATAAAAGGGGTTTTATTCGAGGTAATAAGGATATAATATTATTCGTTTAAACATAATCGTAATATAAATAATGTTGAAACACGGGGCAGTAATACCGTCTATGTTTCTGACTGACTTATGCTGTCAGTTTGGATGTTTATTCATTATCCATTTAAATACAAGGTGTAACAAAAATGGGGTATAGACCGATCAAGGGCTTAACAGGTATCGTGTTCTGAAAAAAAAAATTTGACGCTATTTTTTTTACATTTCTATGGAGCTTGTCGCCTCAGTCGGCCAACGCTCCATACTAAGGTAAAAAAAAGCGCGTCAAATATTTTTTTTCTGTTTTTTCTTATCAGAACACGATAATAACACCTGTTGAGCCCTTGTTCGGTTTACACCCCATTTTTGGTACACCCTGTATATCTGCGACCACGTACAGTTTCATAACTAAGTACGAACTCATTTAATCCCGTACAGTGACGGATAAGGAAACGTGCATCTTCATACATATAATAATATATATACCTTCTATTGATGTAAATTATATTGTGGGCAAAGTTGTATGACCTAAAATAAATATATAGTTGTCACAAATAAAACAGTATTTTTGAAGTGAAAACTTCTTTAGCGGCGCTGTGCACATTTTGGAATGGGGAAAAATTGTTAAACTCGCCACAGGTGTAGGAGCATAGGAGGTTAGGTGACGGTAAGGTGAGAGATTCGGGACGAGGCTTGGGGCGGCATTCAAGTTAGCGAGAAAAAGGGCGCTAACACCATGCAATCCGCAGCGCTTACCCGTTCTGCCGACACACATTAAGTTCTCACGCGCTAATTTGCAAGTGAAATAGTTTACTTCTGTCGCTACGGTATTCGTCGATTCGAAATGTCAAAATATTCAAGTTTTCACTTCTGCCGGCTCTCTCTCACTCTCTCCCGGTTTTTTTTTAAATCGTATGCTGGTAACGCTCAATGCGTGGCGGCCTAGTAAGGTACTCGTAACAGCTTATTTGAGAGGTGAATTTGAGGCTATATATTGAATTTGAAAAAAAAAAATGCTTATGACATAACTTACTGGCCAGACTATCTTTTCCATATTGTGCTTTTCATTGATGTGCACACGCCTCACGACATGAGAACGCCAAAATACAGTACTTATATAAAGTATAGTGATTGAAATTATATCGAAATAAAAAGTACCTATTACTTTCCCCTTCCAAGTTACGTGACTTTCGTTCAACAATAAAAGTTATCGATTTATTTCGTTGCCAATACGGGACTGCAAAAGGAATTCGGTTAATACCAACTGGGGTATCTTAAATTGCATTGAGCTCCCATTAACGCCTTGTCAGATCGGATTTCGATTTATATTATTGATAAATGGAATGTATTGGTTGTGTCGCTGTTGAAAATGTGTAAAATAAAAGTACGTTATTACATTTAGATAAGTTAGCAGCTAAGTAGGGGTGAGTTTTGTTTGCGAATATTCTTTTAGATACCTATTCTGTTGTTGAACAGCTTAAGGTGGTTCGATTTCCATACAAAACGTTATTTGACATTCACAGGCTAACGGCGTGATTTTTTACGAAACCCATGTAAGTTACTTTCAAAAATTGGCTTTCCATTTGCGAGAAATTCCCCCTTTCCTTGAATAAACTTGCATAAACTAAAATAATTTGAGAAAAGTGGTTTTACCAAAGTATGACGTCACAAACTAATACCTCAAATTATTCTAGTTTATACAAGTTTATTCAAGAAAAAGGGAAATTTCGCGCAAATGGAAAGCCAATTTATGAAAGGTAGTTACATAAGTTTCTTAAAACAATCACGCCGTTAGCCTGCGAATGTCAAATAACGTTTTGTATGGAAATCGAACCACCTTAAACATACCTAATTATCAGCTTAATTTTAATTTTGAAATCTAATGAATAGGCGGTATGTAGACAATGCAAATTGCCTATTGACTTAAGATACATTTATTGTACACTATAACCGGTTTACCCATCCAAGGAAGACCTATAACTAAAGCGTTTACCGCTGCAATGTGGAAAAAATTGGCTACACCCTACGGCGTAGGCGTAGCAGACGTAGAGGGTTACTTGGCCTTGAATAGGTTAAAACATAATTATGCATATCATAAAATATTAAAATACAAAGGCGAGCTTATCCCTATAAGGGATCTCATCCAGCTCATATCTTTAAATTACTCATCTTTATAGTAAAAGTAACTAAAGCTCGTTCTTCAACTGTTTTCCTCTTCACTGAAAACCTATAACGTATATAGCTAAGTACAGCTGTCGGCGTTTGTTCTCGTTTGCCTTACAATTTCTCCCGTTGTCACAGGAACTAATGAAAGAATTAGCTTTCATTACAACTGATACGTTCCTTAAAGGGATTCCCGAATGAAGACGAAGTGCCTCAGTAACCTTTCCGATAGAGGATCAATGAGGGGCGAGAGGGCGCTTATCTCTGATTAGTTTTTTTAGGGACCTGTAAAACGCATTTTAACGTAGTCACGATAGTGTTCGTTCCAAAATTGTGTGCGTTTAAAAAAAACAATAAAATAATACTGAGGTAACTTCATATCGGAGGTTTTTAGTGAAGAGGAAAACAGTTGGAGAACGATCTTTTAAAAAGTTAGCCTAATTTGAATGGCGCCGTCCATCTCATTAGGTGGATTTTTGGTACCAAAGCCTTATGTCAAACCCTCGCCGGGCACCGGCAATAAGAATCTAAAAGCGTAGAGGCGGACTTTCAACTTAAATGCATGATTCATTAAACCGTCTCGATCCCCCTAAAATCGTCGAGGAACTCGCTCTGCTTAAATTAGTGCGGAATTCATTTTCTTTTTTTAATTCTTGTTCCAAATTCAAATAACCTTTTTTATTACACCGCATAAAAGGGTGGACCAGGCGTCCTCCGTTCGCTCTCTTAAACGCTAATTCCTCGTCCCACGGATACTGATTGGACGATATATTTAACAATGCCACCGACACGCTTCTCTTTGAGAAAATACATCTTACGTATTTTTTTCTCGCAGTGGGATTCCTTTATTTTCTTATTTTCCATTCGTGTGCGGGACCAAAGGTTGGAAAGCAGAGCGGGGTTTATGCGTTAATGACACTAATAGCAATTAGTGGAAGGTCGTGTTTGGCTTGTGCGGATGCGGTGTTTAGTTGTTCGTCGTTTGGGGTATACAAGCATATTACAGGGCACCCAGCCCATGGAGGGTCTTAACGGGAGGTCGTTTGCTGCGCTGCCAGCCTTCTAAGATTAATGACATTACGACAAGCCCGTTTGTAAGAGACAAACGTGACAAAAAACTGACTTGTAATTAAATTGATCGATTTTAATGACATTTACTTCTCTTTTTTGTGTCGTTTTAGTGTTTTATCGTTAAGTTAAAGTACATTCAAGGGCACCAATATGTATTCACTCAAAATTTCATAAATATGTACATACTAGTTACAACCCTTGTTGTTGCATAAATAAGGTTTGCCTACATATTTTTGAGACTTTGTGGCATTTAACGCTGTTTTTAAATGCTAACATCAGGTCAAGGTTCCTTATGAAAAAGCTTTGATGGATGATGCAGCCTAGTCAACAACAAGCCTTACATCGACACTTTGGACATCATAAAATATTTAGCGCTCATATCTCGCGGCGCGGTCCGAATATTATCGACTCTCCCATAAAACAGGAAACACTAGCGCGAGAAAGATAGAAATACGAATTTTATAATGGTAAGAAAAGGATGCAGTTATTGTGCGATCTTTGGAAATTCGATGGAAACGTTTGCTTTCTTTTCCATCGGGTTTATCGCGGTCGTTATATTTTGATAGAGCAGTTTGGCTGGATCGCCGATATAACGTTTATGTTCTGGTTTCGGCGTTGCTCATGTTGATTTTTGTTTCAACATTTTGTTACCGGTTATTGTGCCTGTTTATTCCGTTCGTACAGGCACGGCTCGATGTAAATTGTTTCGCTCGTAAAGCCCTCCCATGTTCATGTGAAACGAAAACTTTCTCTTTCACCTTTATTGACTTAAATCATTTCCACGCTTGGATTAAACATAGCATACATACATTTTTCGTCACATAGTTAAAAACGAAAAAGTCTATGTTGAATTAGATTTGTGAATTCAATTTTGTAATTAATAGGAACGAAAGAACCTTGATTAGATTTTTTACAAATATTTGTAGAAAAAACTGTTTAACTAAGAAAATGGGTCAAAGTGAACTCTTCCGAAATAATTTCTGGATCGGCAGGGAGCACTCGGTCACCTTGAAAGTTTCGTGATAAATATACCCGTGGGTTCGCGAATATAAAACGAAGTAGCGAATTGTACAATCGCGCTTGCAATCATTTACGATTTCAATGATATTTAAGTGAAAATAAGAAAAAATATTAAATGTCAGCTCGTTTCATATTTCAAAAAATTTCAACAATTTTGTATCACAGTATTCCATGGATAAAATATTTTTATAAGTTAGTGAATTTTCTGTTAACGCCATATCGGTCGTATTAATGTCAAAAAACTTACCTGTGAGTAACTTAACTTACTCGTACTATCGACAACACAGCCAACTGACCATCGGTGCACCTTAAGTGCATTGTAACAAGGTTCTATTTAAACCCAGGATGGTCAGTTAATAGTGTTGTCGTTTGTACATCGAATCCACAAGGAACTAAAACTAATATTATATACTAAACACTCTGCCCGTGGACATTGTTCATGAACCTAAAAAAGCTAGATTTAAGAATCGATTAAAAATACCTTATTGATGCCCTGTAGAAATCTTAATAGTAATATGAAATAATGTAGAATGTAGATTACCTATACATACTACGACACTATAAGACACTACGATATTATGTTAAAGAGAAATGAGACTGTAATTTTGACTAAACAGTCAAAAACTACCGATGTAGTTTTGTGGAGCAATGTATCTTACTATTCATGTCTAATTTTAGTTGTTAATAAATAAATAAAATAAAATAATATCCGAATGCCATTATCCCAAGTAAAATCTTGCTAGCGTGATTCAGGATTCAACGCAGACGGCACAACGCCATCTACCGGGCAATTGAAAGACTTAAAACTAACTTAATACGCAACGCTTAACAGAATGGTGCACGTGTCAATATTCTGACTGATGATCATAACAATTAAAATAAACGTACGTACTCAAAATATTTACGGCGCCGTAGGTTCATGGTCTTCTCTCCCTCTCACTGAGCATAAGCGTGAGCGAGATGGAAGTGCGTGCCCGAAAGCGCGGATATCATGTTTTTTAATTTTAATTTTTTGGCCGTTTAAATAAATCAAAAAGTAAATACTGAGTTCTCTCAAACATGATAGAAGCAAATATGATAATAATGAAATATGACATAGCATGATATTTTTAGAAGCAAATTTAATATTTTTAGCTTTTGGGTGTTTTTAAAAAAAATTGCCACTACATTTTTTGGAGATTTTCTGCAACTTTTATGTTATCTCTAATCAAAATCACGATGTCTTTCCATCCCAATAGGAGAAAAAGAGTGTCCCAAAATGTCCATACATTTTTGAACTTGTAATGTTAATTTTTGGAATGGTAACACAATAGGGAAAATATCTTTGGGACAGTTTTTTGTCCTACCAGGGTCGAAAGAGCTCCTGATTCTGAGTGGAAATAGTTAACATAAATTTCCTAGATTTACAATTAATAATAGTGGCATTTTTTTTTAAGAAGTGCTCTTTTGTGCATAATTTGTTACGAATATTTTAAGTGTATTTTAGACCTATGTTCGTGATTTTTTTCTATCAAGCGAAAATTGCTTAAGCATGTTTCGAATCACTGATCTCGCCGCAGAAAAGCCTCAAGATTACTATTCGTATTTTTTTGAAACCATATTATTATAAACAGACGCATTATATTGTTTCAAAAACTCTGTTCACTTAACTTCGCTGAACCTACGGCGCGGCGCCTTAAAGCTTTGAACGGATATTCGAGATTCGTATATTTATGGTTTTCTTAGCAGACTGTAGTGGGGGCATAATAACTCGCGAGGGCCGGCGGAGATGATACACTGCTGCAGCCGGCATATTTCTTACTCCTCACGCCAATATGTATGACAAAATGCCCATTACTTTATCTAACGTTGCTAACTGCTGCGATACATGTACTTGGTTAACTGGTTTCTGTGTAACACGCGTATGTAACTGATGAATTGTAAATAAGTACTCCTTCGTTTTTTTCTTATCGTATGTCTTATATTCACTGCAGTTAGTCGTTAATTTCGTTCACTAAATTACTTAAAGTGTATGTCAATTTTCCCATTCAAATACAATATGGAATTGTAGCTGTAAACAATTTTGAAGTTCACTCAGATTAAGTCCTAGGTTTCTGAAGATTTCAGTTTAAGAACGCAAGTAATCGCAATTTTATAAAATATCGATAAGGTTTAGTGGTTCAAGCAATATTACTCTTCTGTTATTGAATAAGCCCTTTTGTGTAAACGATCGTCGATATAAATGATATAATCTACATACGCACATACTATATAGTTAACCCAAACTGCGTATTTTCATACACCCGCGATATTCCCAATAATAAATTATACTCCTTGTCCGCTTACCTCGGGTTAACCGGCTTTTATAAACTACCCGGGTAATTTATAACTATTACCCGGAAAACGATCACGTGATATCACTTTATAGCATATTCAACGCGTAAATATGAGGGTAGTCTGCAATACGTTACTAGTGACTTTGGTACTGGTAAGTACAGGCAGTGTGCTGTGGCTACTTTAGCCGTGGACAATCGGGAGTTATGTTCGTAGTTGTAAATTAGTACCAGTTGCTGATCAATACTGTGATCTAAGTAGGAACCTATTTGGAATTACAAAAAGCTAATACATATTTTAAATTGACGGGTTCCCCTGATACTGTCAGAATACTTGGATGTGTGATAACAGTTTTTTAAGCATATCATAAGCACTTATCATAATTATGTCGTGTCGTTTCTGTATCGCCTTGAACGATAAATCTTAATAAGTAAGCCTTGAGCAAAACTGTGTCCAGCTGCTCCGCTAAAATCAATTCTATTGGAAGCACAAGTTGATAGTTGGAAGTAAATGAAACCACTTCATCGCAACAAGCACTAGAGGGCAAACTTCACCTAGCTACAATACGTACTTAATGTAATCGCGCGCAATATCCTTTGTTCACTTTCAGACTCATTAAAAAGGCGATGCAATTTAATGAGTTGATAGTGTGTGTTAACCCCTCGCTACGTTTGCAAATACTACTAGCCAGTTTCATAGAAAATTGAGCTTTGTGCGTACAAGATTAAGGTTTGTGTTCGATTGTAGTTTTTTGGTGAAGTATTGGTATGTAGGGGTCGAAGATTAGTGGCACACGCCTACCCGCCGGAGCGCTGAGCGCCTGATGGCGCCCAAGAGTGTAGTTACAATTAGACCGGTGCCCACAATGAAGTGATGCCCGCGTAATGTAGCTTATGTAGCCCCCTTGTCTTTGTATGTTGATTGTGCAGGAAAGAGGTCGACTCGATAGGTTGGTGTGTGTCTTAAATGCAAATGTGGAATTTTTACTTTTAAACACGTTTTGCGCGTAATTTTGTTCACGATGTTTACTTTGGTAAATCGAGACGGCGTTTGGTTTTGCGAAATCAGTACAGGGACCTATTATTAGGAACTGATAATGCTTATTATCGATTTTGTAAAGTCCACCGTAGATGCATAAAAATGTTGTATTTTAAACACCTATTCAATATTGTTATTTATAGAGGGGTTACTAGTTGTTAGTTGTAAGTTAAGTGGTTGATACAAGATTAAGTTATCTGGTTTCTCGGCGTATTGGTTCGCTGTAATGTCGCTGTAAAAACAAATTAAATAATAAATAAATAAATAAACGAAAACAAGGATTGAAATCTTAGTCTGAGAGGTTTTTATTCAGTTCAACCAGACTAAAGGCTCCGAATTCTTATACTTTCTGGTATTTTTACTAAAATCTCTTCGTATTTATCGTGATTCGCTGGAATTGTGGGAAACACCTTTCCCGATTTATTCTGCTCAGTATTTTTTTACTTCAGATAATAGTGTTAAAATCCAAACACAGCACAGTGTAATTTATAATAATGACACGGTTCAACTCACGTATTAAATTTCACTACGGGCGACATGTTTCGAGCTCTTCGGGAGTTCTCTTCAGGGTGAGTGTTTTCGCGGCGGTGTCGCTTGAATCAAGAAGAACTCCCGGAGAGTTAGAAACATGTCGCCCGTAGATACGTGAGTTGAACCGTGTAATTATTTGTATTATTTCAACATGTCTCGTGAAAGTTTAAATTCGATTACAGCACAGTGTCTTTATAACAAATTGACCTCAAAACTTCAGCCTCAAAAAGGCCTAAACAACACAACTGCAAAGTACAGAACATTGGTATTTTATCTAAATTCAGCGGCGGGGAAAGGCGCTTACGGCCCGCGAGCGATTGCCCGATGCCGTCGGTAGGTATATTGTCAATTGGAAACTACTCCGCCCCGAGCAAGCGCTTTTAGATTTGAAAGAGTATCTCTCACGTATACTGGATGAATTTCAGATGAATTCCCTTCAACATGATCCTTTTTGGTGAGTCATATTTTTTCTACATCAGCTCAGCTGGCTGATACCTAGAGTTTTTAATTCGTGCAAACAGCGATACTTTCCGACTTAAAGTTGTTGAACTTGCAGCGTTCAGTTTCGTACGTTTTCTCACCATTATCATGCACATTAGTGTCTGTGTCTGTGTTGTCTTAGAATACTGAGTCTAAGTTACTTTACAAAGATTTGACGCGATATCTTGCGATCATAAAATACAACATTAGACATAAAATAATAATCTGTTAAGTACTCTTTTCTTATTAACTAATAAGTTTAGAAATACATGCTTAAAAAAATCACTTTCTCCTATTACGGCCAATTGAAGGATCACTTAGGGTTTCCTAAAAATCACTTTCTCCTATCACGGCTAATTGAAGGATCACTTAGAGTTTCCTAAAAAACACTTTCTCCTACCACGGCCAATTGAAGGATCACTTAGGGTTTCCTAAAAATCACTTTCTCCTATCACGGCCAATTGAAGGATCACTTAGGGTTTCCTAAAAATCACTTTCTCCTACCACGGCCAATTGAAGGATCACTTAGGGTTTCCTAAAAATCACTTTCTCCTACCACGGCCAATTGAAGGATCACTTAGGGTTTCCTAAAAATCACTTTCTCCTACCACGGCCAATTGAAGGATCACTTAGGGTTTCCTAAAAATCACTTTCTCCTACCACGGCCAATTGCAGGACCACTTAGGGTTTTCTAAAAATAACATAAATCCTTTGATAACTGCGCGTATACTGCTTTACGATTCACAACCCACCTCGACTCATTTCACCGCTCGTCTAGTATAACTTATCCCGAAGATCCGTTGGAACTCTGCGTATTCTGAGGTTAGACTAACACTGGTTCCCCTGAGGCGAATGTCGGTAAACGTGAACAGCCCTGGCGACGGGTATGAAAGGCGAGGTTTTATCGCGTTGCCATGGCAACGGGCGCCTGCGTCGCGATACGACCGAACGCCAAAAACTACCATTGTGCTATTTACTACGTATGTAGCTGCGAGTGGGGAAGGCAGTGCTCATAAGTCGTTTTTACGATTGTGGGTTTTAGGAGACAATATTTATGTGTTAAAATCATTTATCGTTAATCACTTGTGAAATAGGTTGCTAGTGTTGCTACTATCTCATTTTCTTTTGTGATGAAACCATTTGTAGGCAGAGATCACGGATTTCCACCGGCTTCGATATTGATTCTCATTCTCATTCACTTTGTCGATCCTCGTACATGCTCGTCAGTTTGGGGTACTTGACCTAACTTAACCTTTCTTTATAATTCCTCCAATTGCACCATTGTTTTCTTTTGTTACGTGATTTAAATTGATTTTCGACGAATTGAAAAACATCCCACAAACACTTAACTCACGATCACTTTCTAGTAAATAATAGGCGTATCTACGCTTACGTATACTTAAAATTTTAAAGGAATAGATATGAAGGGGAGGTTTGAATTTGTGAATATAATGATTACAAATATTAATATATGTTAAGTGCGTCTAGCGAGAGTAACATTCTTGACCCCTTTTCCAACCAGCACTTGTAGATACTTTTAAAACATGTGGCCCATTTTTAAATTGCTTACACAATTACACAATATTATTTAAGTTGTCAATGACTGCAGAAATGAATTCCATCGCGTTCTAATAAAGGTTATACTTGACTGATTTTCATAATATCCAATACAAAGTACCACCTACGTCAATTCGTCTATTTACACCGCCGATGAGACGGGGCAGTTAACCCTTGAATTTGGTACACACTGAAATATTAACGTTTGGCTATGGACGCACGCGGAAAATAAAAGTCGAAAAACTGGGCCTGTTATAGGCCCGTCGCATGGACGCAAAGACTAACGGACAGACGGTTAGGAGCAAGAGTTGCAATAGTGTTTGCAGCAAGCCTGTATTCGACAAGCGGAATTGTGTGCCCAGATGCTAATAAACAAAGTATTAGTTAAACAGAAACTTATTTCGTATAGCCATTGGGATGTCTATAACGTACGTACGTGTATAAAATCAATATACCATGCCAAGCCCAAGTAAAAGAAAGGCGAAATCGTTACGTCTAAAGCTGGAGAAATAGAGGTACTTAATGAACGCGCGTTTATTTATTCACCCTTTTTAGGGAAATCGAATCAATTAATGATATAATGGGGAATATATATTTATTAGAAAATCAACTTGTTTACAGTACAAGTTTTAACGTATATTCTCAACATGTTTGAGGTGGCAACCAAAATTATCCAACAATGAGCCACGTCATTGAGTTCCTCATTTTCACCTTACTTAATCATTCATTTATAAATCGCACTTATTTAAACAAAAAGTAAATCCAATGTCTGAAAAAGTCGACTCTCATACCTGTCTAGTCTTTGACCCGAGCATGCCGTGTCGGTATTGAGTGGTGGCAGGGGAGGGCGTCCCCCGGGACCGCCTCCCAAGGGAGTGGAGGGGAAAGGTTAAAAGGGAAAAGTTATAAGAGACCGTTGTCAGTGCGCGAATGTTCCATGAATGCGGTTTTTCCGAAATTTCCACGTGAAATTGATATTCCGTGTACTATTTTGAGAGCTCGCGCGTTCGTTACCTTGTTGTTTTTTAAACTCTGTTACCGGCTGTTTGCTTTGTGGCTACCACGTGAATTTAAAAGCACAACTTATTATCTATAAATCGAAATATTATTCCAGATAAGTTCTTTGTTGAAGAAAGTGACGGTAAAATGCGTGCTTAAAAGAGACTATTTTTTTTTTTCTGTTCATCACGCCCGCAAGACACAAATCACAATAAAACGTTAAAGGGCACCACACCAAAATACCGCAAGTCAACTTTTTGTACATTCGCTCAAGGAATGTCCGATGCAAATCATGCAAATAAACATAGAATGTCGCTGGGGTGGCGCCCCCACAAGTGCTCTGAAAGAGGCCAGCCTCCTCTTCACTATACTGCCGTAGTGGATTTTTTCCATCGAATAGTGAGACGTGGCAAGATGTTTATGCGGAGGAAACATTATCTTGAATGTCAGGCCTTTTTAAGATTTTGTAAATATGTATAAAAAGGAAGCCGTAAACAAACTGGCGAACATAGTCTCTTTTCAATTTTTTTAACTAAAATTTGGATGTTTTAGTATAACGATGCGTTCAAGTGCAAAAAGTACTCCATTCCACGAATGGATTCGGTTTCAAATCCTGCCAGGACACTTATTTTTTTATTTACTAAATAAATAAGTAAATGGTCTTTGCACAAATTAATAACTTATACCTAGTACAAAAGGCGAATTTAACACTATTAAAGCATTCTTCTACCAGCCTAACCCTAACCCTTAAAGTTGATAAGAGATATAATATCACCAACGAGAATAAAGTGTCGGCGCCAGCTTTATTTAGACGAATTTTAATCGTATTTGATATTTGTTACAATAATAACAGAATTATCTGTTAGAATGTTTTTAACCGAAAAAACATTTTGCTAACGGTGAATATTATTTAGGTATCTTTCTTGAAAAAAAAGTACATGCGTTGTGCACAATGTGCACCGCCATACCGTTGTGTGTGCCGCATGCTATCGGTACCGCACCCACATGCCTTACCCGTAAGGATTAAGAATTATGTAACTTGGGGTGTTTTTACAACAAATATACAGATACAGATTATAAGTTTAGCAATTTGAGAGTAAACACAAAAATAGGATCTGCGTTTTATTAATAAGGTATTTTATAGATTTTGATCAAAACTTACTAGCATTCGACATTGAGTTATCTTATGACACATGAAAAGGTTACATAACAAATGTACTGCCAAACTGCGAGACAGTTTGTTGGCAGTTCGTGCGTGGTGTGTGTTCTAGTAGTAGTAGATTGAACACTTTAGTGCACAAAACAGTATAAAGTAATTGCAATATTTCTACTTAACTCTAGATAACGATATATATAGATAGACATACAACTTATCATAATCGTAATCAATTTATCGGTAGCTAGATTCCGCCCGCGACTTCGTCTGCATGGACCCGAGATAAAAACTAACCTATATTTTAATCCAGGCTATAACCATTATGTGCAAATTTTCTTCCAATTCGGTCGAGCCGTTTAAGCGTGATTGAGTAACAAACATCCAAACATCTAAACTTTTGCATTTATAGTATTAGTAGGATTATCGCGACTTCTTTTGGCAAAAATATATCGATATAACAATGCAATACCTACAATACAAATATTATTGATATATAAAGTAGTTTTATGAAATTGTGATATTGAAATTGTATATAATTAATAAAATTCATTTATTTTCTAAAGTATATACAAGATGATAACTAACATTTACTAAATTAAATTATAACTTAGTTACTTAAATCTAAAAAAGACTAATTATAAATTGTATACTGTTTTGAAAAAAATATAACTCGCCGAGTGTTTTTCGCCGGTTCTTCTCGTGGCTGAGGTTTTTTCTCCAAACCGCTTTTAGTTTATTGACATTGATAGGTGCATGTAATATGCCCAAATTAACGAATTTAAATAACTTTGCCTTAAAACATCAAAAAGTTTGTATTCTTTTCTATAATCGTAAAAAACATGGAAAACAGAGACATTATAATTACTAAACATAAGTGCCCAGTTCTATCAACGCCCAGTTCAATCAAAATCAACTTAACTCTAGATAACGATAGATAGATATATAGATAGACATACAACTTATCATAATCGTAATCAATTTATCGGTAACTAGATTCCGCCCGCGACTTCGTCTGCATGGACCCGAGATAAAAACGAACCTATATTTTAATCCAGGCTATAACCATTATGTGCAAATTTTCTTCCAATTCGGTCGTGCCGTTTAAGCGTGATTGAGTAACAAACATCCAAACATCTAAACTTTTGCATTTATAGTATTAGTAGGATTATCGCGACTTCTTTTGGCAAAAATATATCGATATAACAATGCAATACCTTCAATACAAATATTATTGATATATAAAGTAGTTTTATGAAATTGTGATATTGAAATTGTATATAATTAATAAAATTCATTTATTTTCTAAAGTATATACAAGATGATAACTAACATTTACTAAATTAAATTATAACTTAGTTACTTAAATCTAAAAAAGACTAATTATAAATTGTATACTGTTTTGAAAAAAATATAACTCGCCGAGTGTTTTTCGCCGGTTCTTCTCGTGGCTGAGGTTTTCTCTCCAAACCGCTTTTAGTTTATTGACATTGATAGGTGCATGTAATATGCCCAAATTAACGAATTTAAATAACTTTGCCTTGAAACATCAAAAAGTTTGTATTCTTTTCTATAATCGTAAAAAACATGGAAAACAGAGACATTATAATTACTAAACATAAGTGCCCAGTTCTATCAACGCCCAGTTCAATCAAAATCAACTTAACTCTAGATAACGATAGATAGATATATAGATAGACATACAACTTATCATAATCGTAATCAATTTATCGGTAACTAGATTCCGCCCGCGACTTCGTCTGCATGGACCCGAGATAAAAACGAACCTATATTTTAATCCAGGCTATAACCATTTTCTTGCAAATTTTCTTCCAATTCGGTCGAGCCGTTTAAGCGTGATTGAGTAACAAACATCCAAACTTTCGCATTTATAATATTAGTAGGATATAAATTACATGCCAGAGGTACGTTAGGTATTATAGAAAATTACACTACAAGGTAATGGA
This sequence comes from Epinotia bilunana, assembly GCA_947049275.1. Taxonomy (NCBI): domain Eukaryota; kingdom Metazoa; phylum Arthropoda; class Insecta; order Lepidoptera; family Tortricidae; genus Epinotia; species Epinotia bilunana. The sequence continues at coordinate 8,318,671 of OX346263.1, read as the reverse complement.
CTGTTTATAAATGATACATAATGCCAGCGAATATGTTAATTAACACATTAACTGCCAGGAACCCGCCTATTAGCGGGCGCCTACGCCGTAGTCGCTTTCCGCTACATACGAGGAAAACCACGGGATCGGCTACGAGCGTAGCGCGTATCGATTATTGGCAGTGGTTAATTGTAATGGGTAGCTACATTAGCAATTGTTTAATAAACAACACTGATGATCATAGTACGAATTTCCCTAGATCCTAGATATCTAACGGTTTTATAGGTAAAGGTAGACTTTACTGGCTTCAAAAACATTGGAATGAATAGGCACATGCACTTACGCCCTCTATTCTCTGTGCCGTAGCATTCATAGAGCACCCACTTGATATCACGCGAGGGGAAGAGTGGGGTAGTTTTTACGAGGAAAATGGAGTTTCCTTTCTATTCTTGATGCGATAGGTAAATATTCGCGTACTTTTATTGGGGATGGTTCGATTCCGTTCCGCGTTGTAGCAGGCTTTAGTTTTTATGGAAACTGAGAGTGAACACGTGTACATATTGCTTACGCTTTGTAGAAAAGTTAGCTGAATGTTGCTTATAGCTTTTACAAATGACACAGCTACATTAGATTTTTATACTTACTTATTTCTATCTTATTTATTATGCCGTCGACGTCATAAGTGGTTATTTATGTTTAAATCTTTGACGTCGACAATATGAGCAAAACTACAAACCTTGTACATCAATGATGTAATATTTAAAAAAAATCAGTCAAGTGCGAGTCTGACTCGCGCACCGAGGGTTCCGTACCATTATATATAAAAACGGCCAAAAAAAAAACACATCTGTTGTATGGGAGCCCCCTTAAATATTTATTTTATTCTGTTTTTCAGTATTTGTTGTTATAGCGGCAACAGAAATACATCATCAGAGAAAATTTCAACTGTAACTATCACGGTTCATGAGATACAGCTTGGTGACAGACGGACAGACAGACAGACGAACGGACTCTGCCGCACGCACTTGGCCGGTTTCTTACATTACATCATTGTTGTACATTGTAAAATAACAATATCAATCTAGAACATTTTTTGACGTCGATCTTCAATTGTTTTTTGTTTAATAACACAAGATTGTATACCAAAATAGCATTGCTAAATTTAAATCTCAACATTATGACGTCACAAGTGAGCAATAGACATTAGGGGGTGTGCAGACAATCGTAAATTGCGAGCGGAGTCGAATAAATTAACGCCTGTCGCGTCGCCTTGCTCGTGTGAATGTGCCTCTAACAGTAGATAAAGAAGAACATATGAATTGGTTTATTACTTTACGTAAACAGATGTTGGATCCTAATTAGGTTTGTGTGACCGAGGTTTGTTGTTGTTGCCACAGAATTATCATATGCATCATAAGGGTAGAACCTTAAAAAATATAATACGGTTGTGCTAAATTAATACTTGGCATAGGTATTAATGTACAATCGGTAACAAAGAGATGTACATAATTTTTTTCACCTTATTTTTTTTTTCCTTTGTGATAAGATGTATAAACAAGTGCGAGTCGGACTCGCACATGAAGGGTTCCGTACCATTAAGTATCTAAAAAACGGCAAAATATATATTTTATTTTGTTTTTAGTATTTGTGGTAGCTATAGCGGCAACAGAAATACATCATCTGTGAAAATTTCAACTGTCTAGCTATCGCGGTTCATGAGATACAGCCTGGTGACAGGCGGAGAGACAGACAGACAGACAGACAGACGGTCGGACAGCGGAGTCTTAGTAATAGGGCCCCGTTGGGTACGGAACCCTAAAAAAATGGTTACATCTCTTTGAGGTCCACTATACGGTTGTGTAATCAGTCAAAAATATTATGTCTTACTAGCGACCCGGCGCCCCGGCTTCGCACGGATACAATATTATACATACATATAAACCTTCCTCTTGAATCACTATCTATTAATAAAACCGGATCAAAATCCGTTGCGTAGTTTTAAAGATCTAAGCATACAAGGGACAGACAACGGGAAGCGACTTTGTTTTATACTATGTACTGATAAATAAGGCACTGCCTCCATCAGGAAGGATGGCGAAAATATTGCGTTAATATTGGTTGCCTAAAAAGCCTTTCAACCCCTAAGAAAACGTCCTGAAACCACCTACAGTACATTATTTACACACATCCTCCCCAATATCTCAGTATCCCCTTTCCATACTTAGAGCCTTCTTATTAAAATCAAGGCCGCCATAGATATCACTTAGCGTCCTCGCCGTTACTCTTGGACTTAGTCACCGCATACAGAGGGATGTCCTGTCGCTGACCCTCTGGGATATTAATGGGGGGCTTAACTGGATTTTTCTGGATCCGTTCGTAGTTTCACGGTATTGGCGAAGTGCATAGTGCAGGTTAGTTTGCGTTTCATTTCGTAATAAACTACACTCGAGAGCAAAACACGGGTAAAACTAGAAACTGAATGCAATGTGTTGTCCTCAGTTGATATGAACGGGAAGACGGAAAAAAACATGTATTACTATGTTACTCTCAAGTACATTTTGAATGAAAATATCCCTTTCAATAAAGTAGACGGTTTTTTTTGTTGCCTATGAAATGATTGGTGTTTTAAATACATGGTGGGTGTGGTGTCGTCCTGTTCATTATATATTTTTTTAAACATACTTACATTTAATGACGCTAATTCAATTAACCAACTGATAGAGATCTTAGTCGAACTTGTACGTGCTTACAGTTTATTACTTTTGTTTACAACTTAATTACTCATCACGTTAATTGTTGCGTAAAATTTCCAATACTCTGAAAAGCAAAGAATATGAGTACACTTCATAGACATGCTACATACTGTACCCGTTTTCAGAATATATTCCACATTGCACTACTGAAATTTGTGGTACCTACAGTCAGCATCAAATAGTTAGTATCAGCCAAAATATCCAAATATATCGTAACATCCATCTACGGTAAGAAAGACGTGTTGCGATATATTTGGCTACTTTGGCTGCTACTAACTATATGACGCTGATTGTACATTTCACATAAGAATAAATGTACCAGTTCAAAAGCTCTCAACTCCGTTCATTCACTCCGCGCGTTCTAAATAAAATCTCCATTCATTGCTCGGTGTCGGTTGACAGCGGGTAAACTCTAACTCGCGATATTGTGACATAAGGTGTTTAACATAAATAATGCGAGCAGATGCGGAGCCGCGGGCGGAGCAAATACTACACGGCTCGTATCTGGTTCGTTTTTTGGGTAATATTGGAAGCTGTTTACACCACCCTGTATATAAGGGGTAACTTATCGAACACAACAACACGCGAATTTTACAACTTGTCCTAGTGCCCGTCACTGTCCCATTAGCAAGGTGACTGATGGGGTGTCAATTATTGGAATGAAATTGTCAAGGTGGTTCTATTCTAGTTTATACAAATTTATTCTAGGAAAGGAGGAAATTTCGCGCCAAAGGAAAGCCAAAATGAAAGTTTATTACACAAGTTTCTTAAAATATCACGCTGTTAGCCTGCGAATGTCAAATAACGTTTTGTATGGAAAGCGAACCACCTTAAACCGGCATAAGCGCGGTACAAGATTATATCGACACATTTGTATCGACATAAACCTATCACTATTATCTTTTTCCTATGTCTGACAACATTTTCAGCTGTCAAGTTAGTTCGCCTAATTATAAATCCGAGATTAGGTGCAATATTAACATTTGGTTGCTATTTTTCTCGGTCATATTTGGAGCAGCGCAACTGGAGAAGTAACAGTATCTTACAGAAGACAGCGCATTCAAAAAAAAACATCAGTACTTGGTGAATTTTTGAAATCGGATTATTGGTTCCGGAGACTGTCCGTTGCATACGAACTTGTAAAGCTACAACCCCACAGACTGGTTCTCTTTATTACATTAGTATAGAAATATAGATAACTACTTAACAACTTAGAGATACAAGTAACGATCTTAATATTTATTCGAAGGCGTTGCCTCCGCTCTGTATGCATCCATATCTGTTGGCACAACAATGTTCGGCGGCACCGCCGGCGCCCGCGGCCATGTAAAATATTTCCGCTGAAGCATTCATCGCGATCGCCTGCCTGATCGTACGCTCAACGTTACGCATCACCAAACTTAATAACGCATCCTCCAACACCCTTCTTACTCACTAATAAAGACCACTATCCAACGGCTCAAATGCAAAAATAAAACTTGTAAAGTTCCGCTATTGTGTGTAATCCGATACGCCGATAGTTGGTCCAATCGACTTTCCTATCGAAATTGTTTGATTTCGTTTCAAAGTTTTCACTGAGTAAATTCGGTTTGTTCTTTGGTTTTAAAATGCGGGGTAAAGTGACAAAAACTCTATTAAGAGGTTATTAAGTTGACACTATCGCTATTAGTGGTGGTAGCAAAAAGTGAACGGAAGGCGGTAAACCAATTTGTGAACAGCAGAAACAAATTAATGCCTAATATGGGTGTACGGCGTGGAGTGGAAACATCTGCGCTGTCATTAGGTGCGACATAGTTTTATCGCTCTAAACCTCCGGTGTTCGGAGAATCATTTCATTCATAAAGCGGTGTATGGGCCCCAAAGAACCCACACCTATCTTAATGAATAGTCCTGAGGCGTTGAGTAAAATGATAATTATTTGTTTTTTTTTGTTTCAGATTTTTCCTGAAATTCTTTTTAAAATGCAATCAGAACTGTTTGAAGAATGCCGGCAACCCCAGAGATATGAGAAGATTTCAAGTAAGTCTTGTACCTACCAATTGCATTAAAAAGTGTACCGTTGAGTTGAGACAGTAACTGAACATGTTGGTACCTTATCAGACCAGTCCTCACTTCACAAAAGCTTAGTTACTTAGTTTACCTTTTTTTATCACCACCTATTTGGTTGTTTCTTATTTTTTTCATCGCTACCCAAAGGTTTTCTGGAAGCGGTCGTGATTTTTGATATCTAATGAGTAGAGCATTAAAGAGGATTTGCATTTTATTGTGATGAATAAATGATTTATGTTTAACGTCAATATCATTGTCTAAGTGTAAACTCTTCCCAAAACACATTGCATTCGGCAGGCAAATTGTAACGTACCTCTATCTAACGGGTTATGTCGGTGGCACCTATGAAATATGCGCTCGATTTCGAGTTTGCTCGAGGGTGTGGTTGTTGTTTATAGCAAAACGCATTCGGGGCCCTTGCATCGTTCTGTCTTCCTACTAATTTGTTAAAAGTGGTTACATGTCGCAATAAAGGTAGGCAGTCGTAATAATTAAAAAATCCTGACAAACTCGAACTTTCCTTTTCAACTTTATTTTGGTATAGAAGAATCAACGTAAGTAAGATCCTACTCGGAAAATTAAGCACGGAACTTCCAAAACTAGCTAAATATAGCTAAATATTCCTTCAGATATCCACTATTCATAGTATTAATTGCGTACCTAGTCAAAGAACTCAGTTCCACGGCCGCTTAGGAGCATAATATAAATCACCAGCGGTGACTTAACATTTTTATTCAGGGTTTATACATTTAAATTCAGGGTTTATACAGTCGCTTACAGAAACAAATAAATATAGGTATGGGTAAGGGTTAATATAAATATGGTAAGGGGGTATACCTTTAGACCCGTATAGTCTACTGCCAGCTTAAACCGGCACGATAAGAGTATTTAAATTTAGAATTGTTGCCATCTCTTTCACAGACGGGAACAAAAGACTTAGATTCATTATTGAAGTCGTGGTGGTCACGACAAGACACTGTTAATTTTAGTCTAATAAATTGTACCTAATAGAATATATCAAACGTTCACATCCATCCATTCTATAAATGCTAGTGTGTCTGTCTGTCTGTTACCACTTCACGCTTAACCGCTTAACCGATTAAGATTAAATATGGTATGGACATAATTTGAATCCCGGGAAAGAATATAGGATAGCTTTTATCCTGAAAATTAACACCTAAAGAAGTGAAATGGGGGTTGAAAGTTTGTACGGAGCTTCGATATAAACGAGTTTCACACGGACGGAGTAGCGGGCAGAAGCCAGTTAACAATAAAATGCAGCAAGAAAAGTAGAATAGGTACCTATAGGTATTGTTGTAGGAGTATATGTTAGAGGACTTGTGTAGTAAGCATTGGCAAGGTTGCGACACGCATGAATCTCATTTCAAGGTCTGGAGCAATAATTATTCGTCGTCGACAGGTAAATGGGTGCTTGTTTACCAGACGTCCGGAAAAATTCCGAGTTCCTACACGACTGTCTGGGAGTCGGTACAAGTCTCGAGGTTCCGCGGAATAGGAAGAACACATTAATCATGAAAAAGAAATGTTATTGTTTTCAACATTTGACAGGTCCCGTGCCGCGTTTTGAGTTGGATCAGTTAGACGCATCGGTAATGTTAGGGGGGTTTGTTTCTTTTTTTCAGGAAGGTAGTGACTTATTTAGTATAAATAATACATTGTAATTATGACGGGCCTGGACGCAGCACCGACCGTATAATCCGACTGCGTGATTACATTTTTAATTACGCGAAATTAAAGTACCTAGTACCTATTAGTTTAATGAAAATAGACACACATTGAAAATCTCACACTTCTCGTTGGGCAGTTGTGTAAAAATGTTATAAAGTCATGCTATTAGTAGCATCCACTTACGGACAAATTTTATTTTTGTTTTATTAATTGAATTAATGTCTATTTTAGTTTGTGGTCTTATCATGTGGGTTCGGAATAAACGTTTTTGCTTTCTTACTTCTTCTTGCTTGGACCAATCGAGGTTAATTTGTTACGCGACGAATCTTGGCCTCGTCCGCTCTTCGCTTGTCACATACGATGGCATCGCCCTTAACTGTAGGAAGGGTTGCGTTCACGACTCTTGAATATTTGAAGCGCCTCCAATTTAGGGGAGGGAAAAAATTAAATTTATTTATACGAGTTTATTTATTTATTTACAACCCGACCGTGCTCGCTTATTTTTTATAATTGGTTATTTGTTTTTTGCGAGAGTGCTTGTTCATTGCCCTCTGCCGTAGTACTCTAAATCCTTTGTTAGCAACTTTTGATTAAGTGCATAGAGCGTTAAACCAAATAAATCATAATATTTCATAGTTACACCAACTTAAAGTTTCAGAAACTAATTAGCGACACCCCTAACGCGACATGGTAAAGGTGCATTCACAGTTACTTATGAGTACAAATTTGCTTCAGTTGCCACGGCATATTTGTCTCACGTGCCCTTTTAGGAAACTTTATCCAAATATAGAACCTACTGCTATACGCACATAGTTGATAGTTGTGTGGATTGGTTATGTATATGTATGGGCTTTCTGTGTGTCATTGAATTATTCAGTGGTCGTACCCCAACGTTTCAAGGGTAAGAATGTAGGTATATGTAGTGTGGGTATGTAATGGGTACGATTCGTAATGCACTAGTTGGAGTGGAGACCTAATGTTACGCCTGTTTTATTCACTACACAATTCCTTGCAGTGAGAGGTCTATGGATGGATTTGGTTTCACAGTACATCGTACCAGACCAGGCCATACCCGAGTCGTACCCGAGCCGTGCCCAGGCCGATGCCAAACAAAACATATAATCCGACTTAATAAATCGACAGAATAATTATTGAGGGTATTATAATATCAATAATTAATCAGTCAATTAATTAAGTGTTTATTAATTTCATGTTTTGGCATCGACTCGTGTTCAGGCACACTGCTGTTAAACAACGCTTAGAAACAATAATATGAATATTACGATATTACGTACTTTTAAAATGTTTCGGCATCGGCTTAAAAAATCCGACACAAATTAAAGCTAAAAAAACTAGTATTTATTACAATAAAATTCAAACTCTATGTAAGTACTCGTACTAGTACATTACATAAACTTAAAAACCTAAAAGCCTCCCCAACCCACTACACAAACATATCGATTGGCCGTCCGTCAAAACGCTCGCACACATGCACACGATGCAAGGAAGTGCATATCTATTGGAAGAGTTCGTCCATTTGGGCCCGAGACACTGGCTCCTCCTCCCAAGGGACTCTCCCTTTCGGTCCCTGCGTGTAGTTGTGTGTGTAGGTGTGTGATAAATAGACGACGGTCGCACTCAATCGAGGGTTTTATTTTTGGTTGACTGTAGTTTTTGTGATCTTGAACTTCATTTGGAAATAAACGTTGGTAGGAACAGAATGGAATATGCAAATGGTTTAAATGTGATAGGTATGCTTGTAGATGTCATATTGGAAATGCTAGATTGTACGATCTAAAACAAAACAGCACATGTAAAAATTCATTCCCTAGTTTGCATTTCTCATAAATTGTAAGTAAATTTTAGGTAGAAGAAATTATTTATTTTGGAACAAGGATCTACATTATGGTATTTAATTTAGTTCTAGCAATTCGCGAGCCGATAGTTGTTTTTTATTCAATAGGTACACTCAGGGGTTACATACAACATTATTACATTGACAATAGTCCTGTACAGATATTTATGTACGTATATTAATACCCTTGACTGTACATAAATTTGATTCGAAGAACAAGAATACCGTTCTACTCGTAACATATTTGAATAACATTTAATTGTACTGAGATTCTTATTCCGTTTCTTTTTCTCGTTTATAAATGCTTTATGCTATCCTAAGACATAAACAAGCGAACGAAAAGTTGTTGTCTTTGAGTGACATATTTAAAGAGCAATTTTTCCAGGTGGTAATATCAACGCAAGTAATGGTCGACGGTCCGCTCCTAGCGATATCGGACAACATGTTCGTCCACAACAACAGCAAACACGGCCGACGCGCCAAGCGCCTTGACCCGACTGAAGGTATTGACGCCGCCACCGACAGTACTTGTACGTTTTGTTTTTTATTTCTTTTATTTAAGTTGTTGTAGACAGTACCTACGTTTCAAAATATACTTGTGGAAAAAATACGCACGAAATACTAGCCTACAAACTTAGCTAGCCAAATCGAAAAAAAAGAAAACCGAGCATTTGAAAATAAAAATGTGAAATATTGTCGATTATAGAAGTAAATTTATAGTCGATCAAATATAACGGTGTAAAAGTCATAATATAAAGTTAGAAAATGTCATTTGTATGCAAGGAATCACAGTAGACATTTCGCAAAGAAGTTGGAGAGGGGGGAGGGGTGTTGAAGCGAGCATGAAGCGAGTAGGGATAATTTAGTGAGGAATTATGCTCTGAAAAAGAATATTTCCAGATCATTGTTAGGGATGTTTTATAGGACGTTTTGGTATAATGAATCTGGTTGCGTTCAGAGAAAATAGAACCTAGGGCAATAAAGATCGCGATTTATGATTTATTTTGTTGAGAATTGTAAGTAATTAATTTATTAAATATAGGTAAGGCCTTACATTGGTCGATTACCCAAGATCACTTTCAAGGTCGGCAATGTGCATGTGACATTACTAGTTCCAAGCATCCAAAGGCTGAGATGGCGTGATAAGAAAATCAAGGCTGTTTTGAAGTTTGGAAAATTTTAAGAAAATATTGAATCAGATAATCGACCCTATACTCGCATCTACCTAAACAAAGGGTTTTTGTCATTAATGCAGACCTACATATCCAATCCGTCATCAATACATATATTTTTTTAGTTATAAATAGATAAAAGTGGCGAATAAAAATAATAAAAGGCCGTGTCATTTAATGAAAGTGTTTCAAAGATTCCTCTCCACTTCGTGTTTGCGTGTAAAGTTTCCGAGAGGCCAGACGGCGTGAAACCGACTCGAAGGGATTACACGGTGCGAACGAGAAAATTTGCACAAGTACTTTCTGTTAGCTTTACTACGGAACCTTCGGAATTTCACGCTTTGTTTCCCCCTTTAATGTATTCAGTAAAGACTTGCCAGTTTTCTGTCTAATTTGATCTTTGTTCGAGTTTGATTTGAAGTCACATTGTAGACTAACGCCTACGGAAACGTTTAAGTGTCCTCTAAGAATGAACTAAAGTAAAGTTTCAAGTGACGTTTGATTCTCTTTTTTCATTAAAATATTTTGCAGTGTCGGGCACTGTTTGATTGAATATAAAAATATGTAGGTACTTGAATCTTCAAATCAGTTTATTCCTAAAATAATAATCATATCCTACACAACCGTTACACATTCCAATTGACTATTAAACACAACTGAGTAGATAATGTATAATGTTCCGTATTATTAAATTTTATGCTAATTCGATCTGGTTTCAATAAAATAACGTTTACTCATAGAAAGAGTCCTATTTGGCTCCTCCTAATATTTAGTCCAAAATAATGTAACGAACGGCGAGATTTTATTATTAGTCAAATTAAAAAAAGAACCTCGGGCGTAATCTTCTTTCGTCCCCTTAAATTCACTTTCTCTTCTCGTCTTTATTACCGCGGCGTTTTGTTCGCGAGATTTCTCCCCCTGTTGTCTTACGACGCGTGTCCCCCTCGCAACAACCTTCTTGCATCCCAACTACAACATTCAATAATGTCATAACAACCATTAAACGCGATCGTATCTTCAACTTTAAGACGTCCTATTACATCTCATTTTCAATTAACGCTGTCCGGTGTTTCTTTCGTTGTGGAAAGTGGAAACCAACTTTTACGGCCTGCAATTGTCCTTTTTCTGAAACAGTCAAAGATAAACGTTCAAATAGGACGGAATGAGTTTTAGTGGTCTGGCGTTTATTCAACTTTTAAGTTGTATGACGTACTGAATGTACATTCTGCAGCATAGGCTCTAGCATAGTTTGAACAGGGTTTCGTGAATGCCTTATTAGTTTGAGAAGGATTATTTTATTAGTGTTTAGTTACAAAATTTGCAGCCTAATTTATTGAAAGATGTTAAGAAAGTTTATTTACTTATATTTATATACTTATGTGTATTTACTTATACATATTTATTTATTTATATGTCTATGTCATCTTATACATATATTACTTAAAAAAAGTTTTTTTTAATGACTTTATGTAAGACTTTCAAAACGGGAACTTCTACCGCTAACTACCATATTATCTTTTAACTCAAAATGAAGTTGTGGAAGGTTTTTTTTTGTATGTAGTACCTCTCCAAATGGTTCTTAATTGCTTCCCTCAGAATCAAAATCTGACAATAGCGAGATTTTTATTACATATAACTAATACATCGACATCAAAAATTAAACTCTTTAATACGAAGCATCCTTCCTAACGATGTCTTGAAACAATTTACGGAGTAAATAAATATTTCAACAGCAGGTCTGTACCCTCCACTGCCCGTAGCGACCCCGTGCATCAAAGCGATCTCTCCCAGTGAGGGCTGGACGTCGGGCGGGTCCACCGTGATCATCGTGGGGGACAACTTCTTCGATGGACTGCAGGTCGTTTTCGGGACGATGCTGGTTTGGAGTGAGGTACCTAAGCTTCTTTGATATGATCATGATAATTATGTACTTCCATACATTATTCAAGTTGATGCACACAAACCTAACGTATTAGATTTTTAACGGACAAATTCGTCTACGTTACTTAGTTTAGCTAGGATATCAAAGGGAAATATTGTACTTAGTTTTAATTATTTCGATCCTTTGATCTGCCTTAGACTCCAACTTAAGTCAATTATTGTCTAATAACCGTAGTACAAAGTATAACTACTTCGCACGTGTTCGCGATTTCATTTGACTGTATAGGTATAATGACGAGTGAGGAACGTGACGAATCAGGAATATAACGAGTTAGGAATATGACCAGTTAGGAAAGTGTCGGATAAGGAATATGACGAATCAGGAACAAATCGATATCTTTTATATCATGTTTATGTTTTAAGAGTCCGCAGTAAGCTCGGCTGAATTTCACCTTCCCATACAAACGTAGTTACGCTCTCATTTTAAAACTAAATGTTGCATGCGCACGTGAAACGAAGGGCCGACGAAGCTAGTTTCTGGCGGGAGCCCGGGCGGAGGGCGGGAGACTGAGTCCTAGAAACGAAAGCGGGGCTCCGTCGAATTAAGGATATAATTTTACTATTTCTGGGTTAGCAATGATTTATTAGGATAGCATTTTCTTTAATATGATAGTAAGATGTTATAATTTGGGTTATTATTTCAAATAAAATTGAGATTAAATTTTGTGATCATTTACTATTTTTGGGTTAGCAATGATTTATTAGGATAGCATTTTCTTTAATAGGATAGTAAGATGTTATAATTTGGGTTATTATTTCAAATAAAATTGAGATTAAATTTTGGTGATTATTTACTATTTTTGGGTTAGCAATGATTTATTAGCATAGCATTTTCTTTAATAGGATGGTAACATGTTATAATTTGGGTTATTATTTTATATTAAAATGGAGATTAAATTTTGGTGATCATTTACAATTTTCGGCAGTAAAAAGTAATTTTTTGGCGTTATGTTTTACTATATATCTGGTGATCCGTTAAACATATGCCATAAATAAGTACCAAAACCTTAATCCGCTGACATAAGAGTTATGGGACATATTTATGAGTAAGTTGTATTGCACCCATATTTTTACACTTGACTGTACCTAACAAATAGTTTAGTTTCAAAAAATATTGATAGTGATTGTTTTATAAGAAAGAGTTAGATACTGACAGCAACATTCTGTTCACCAGTTAATAACGTCGCACGCGATCCGGGTGCAGACGCCGCCGCGGCACATCCCTGGCGTCGTGGAGGTGACGCTCTCCTACAAGAGCAAGCAGTTCTGCAAGGGCGCGCCCGGCAGATTCGTCTATGTTTGTGAGTAATCATCGTCATCAGCCCAGATACATCCCACTGCTGGGCACAGGCCTCCTCTGATGGATGAGAGGGAATGATAGTGTCCTGGCTGACCCAGATACATCCCACTGCGGGGCACAGGCCTCCTCTCATGGATGAGAGGGAATGGGCAATAGTGTCCTGGCTGACCCAGATACATCCCACTGCGGGGCACAGGCCTCCTCTCATGGATGAGAGGGAATGGGCAATAGTGCCCTGGCTGACGCAGATACATCCCACTGCGGGGCACAGGCCTCCTCTGATGGGTGAGAGGGAATGGGCAATAGTGCCCTTGCTGACCCAGATACATCCAGTGGGATGTATCTGGGTCAGCCAGGGCACTAGCAGTGGCTAGGCACAGGCCTCCTCTGATGGATGAGAAGGAACGGGCAACAGTGCCCTGGCTGACCCAGATACATCCCACTGCTGGGCACAGGCCTCCTCTCATTGATGAGAGGGAATGGGCAACAGTGCCCTGGCTGACCCAGGTACACCCCACTGCTACAGGTCTCCTCTGATGGATGAGAAGGAACGGGCAATAGTGCCCTGGCTGACCCACGGTTGTGGACTTCACATACACTTTTAAATTTCTTCGAGTAGTGATACATTCATTCCATGAACATAACTGACTAACCCCCCACAAGGTGGACTGATGACCTGGTAAAGGTTGCTGGAGTCCGCTGGATGCGGGTGGCGCAGGACCGGTCACTTTGGCACTCTTTGGGGGAGGCCTATGTCCAGCAGTGGACGTCTTTCAGCTGATATGATGAACTGACTAACGGGACTGGGATAACGATCCGAAATGAGTCTTGGCCTCCGACACGAGAGCACGCCAGTTTGCTCGGTCCTGCACTTGGAGACATTAGACATGGAAAATCTTCATCACATTTGAGTGTACAAATTAGACTTAAAAACCCATGTGAAACCCAAAAATCTTTTTCTACATGTTTGACAGTGTGGTTTTATCAGTGTCCCATACCAATATTAGAAACGGAACAGTTATGGTATTCCTTGGGTAGATACCTGTCTCTGTCTGTTATAAACGTTTGTTCTCCTTATTTCAATTCCCTTGGATTCGAATTTGGTGGTTAACCTAGGTAAATGCACAATGCACATACATGTTAAAGAAACACGACTGCCAAACGTGTCGAATAATCCACACAAAATAGCTCGCGTTAACTGGAAAATGATTTGAAGTTATTCGATTTCGAGATAAGAATAAAGACCCGATGCATTGGTCCAATGCCATAAAATTGTCCTAACTCCATTCAGCACATCTTCACAATACATTATCAGGTCCATTTACACCGATCCAACCGTCGCGCCATCAATCAAACACATAAAAATAAATACATTCCCAATCTTACCGAAACAAAAATCTTTCTTCACCAAAAAACAGTAATTCGGCAACTCGCAATCTTGCACGATCCATCAATTAGGCTTTCATTTGGTAGTGGGCTAACTAATGATTGATTCTGTTTTTCTTCCGCATAGCAGCGCTGAACGAGCCCACGATAGATTACGGGTTTCAGAGGCTACAGAAGCTCATACCGAGGCATCCTGGGGATCCGGAGAAGCTACCAAAGGTATGTTCTAATCGTTTTATTCTGTGAAAAAGTCAAATTCACTGACGTCTTCTGATACTTATCAGAAAACTCTTATCTTAAAGGTATACCGTCTGTGTATCAAATATGTGTCAATCTTTAAAATTTCCGTAAAATTAATGGACTCACCGCGAACTGTAGATGCGACTGGGATTTTTCAACAAACTTCCAGGTTGTTGCATAAAAGCGGTAAAAATTGTCAAATAAAGTTATTTTGTTTATGCGGAAAATACTAATGTTCGTCTCCATTGAACAACCTACCATTTGAGAGAGTACCTATCCAATTCCATTGCCATAGATCTGTGAAGATCACTAAGAATTTTCCTTGGTGACATGGAAATAAAGACTTAATGTTATAAACTAGATAAACTAAATAATAACAACATTACCACATGATTAATTTAGCTCTAAATAAAGAGTTGTTGATATCACTCTTTAAATATCTTTGACTCACCACGCCAAAACCACTCACGTTCTCATATTTCCCCAGGAAATAATCCTAAAACGCGCCGCGGATCTAGCAGAAGCGTTATACTCCATGCCGCGGAACAACCAGCTCGGGCTGGGCGGGCCCCGCTCCCCGCCGTCCAGCATGCCCTTCAACTCCTATACCGGTCAGCTAGCCGTCAGTGTGCAGGACACGGCGGCGTCGCAGTGGACTGATGGTGAGACATTTGTTTATCTTTGATATTAGTTGAATATATCTCTAAATATCTGCCTTATGCTTTAATCAAGAACGTTCATATTAAAATGTCAGTATTTGCTTGTTTTCTTTCACTTAGGTTATCCCAAGATAACGGGTTTATCACACTTGGATCGAGTAACACTGAGTGCTCCCAAGATTACGCGTATAAGTTAGCCAATAAACATCTGTAATTTGGACTGACATTAAACATCTGTAATTTAGACTAAGCGGGTATAGGTGTTACATATGTAAGTAGGCGTATGTAATGTACTAAAAACATTTCTAGCACATTTTCCACAAAGAGTACCATCGACTTTTTCAAATATCTACATTATTCTTGGAGCCATTGTTTGGTGAAAGGTTTTGCGGGTCAATTACCGATCCTATTGTTGGTTCAGTAAAGGTTCATGGTCAAGTTTAGATAAGGAGGTTTAAAGTTAATTATGAAAACCTGCTACGTGTTTGAAAAATTTCAATATTTCGCGTTTTATTTCTAACTTCGTTGATAGACCCTTCGATGTATTTTGTTACGAAGCATTTTGTTTTACGAATTTATTATTTCGGCAATTTACTTTTTATGCTTGGTTCTAAAGTGAGTTAAAGTGGATTACTGAGGCCGTAGATATCCGCTCAACGTTACTAGATATTATTTTTAACCTTCTAGGCGAGTACAACAGAAGCCTAACGGTAATTTCGTGTTGACCCCAGGCTTTTTCTTTTAGAGGAGTACGCGCGGAGCGGCGGGTCGGTGTCGCCGCGGTACTGCTCGGCCGCGTCCACCCCCCACGCCGCCTCCTACCCCCACCCGCAGCACTACCCCGCGCCGCCGACGTCGCTCTTCAACACTACCTCGAGTGAGTATCTTGAGTGTTATAAGTATTATAGTGGTAGATGGTTGGTTTGATCTTATACCGGCTTAGTATCAGGGTATCATTTCCATTGGCTCTTCAGAGCTGCCTCTTTTCTCGAGAACCGCATTTAGTTAAAACTGTCGGGACACTTTACAACTTTACCTAGAGTGAGTATCTTGAGCATTAGTAGCAATTCAATGGGCTCTTCAGCACTGCGTTACACAACAACCGCACTTAGGTAAAACTGTCGTGTTACTTTTTAATTCTACTTACCTCAAGTGATCAACACGAGTGATTTTAAACCTGTTGGTATGTTCCTACTGCTTGACGCTTTAGTAACAGCGCCACGGTTACTTGCTATCAAGTTCTCTTGAACGCAATCTCGACAATAAAACAAACAAACGTAGATTAAACAATCTATACCATGACTATTGTGGAAGTGGGGTTTTGCTACATTTTGACGTCAATCCCGTCCATAAGACAACAGGCAGGATCACGAGATTCCAACTTGTGATCCTGTCTGAGGGGCTACCGCGAAACGAAAACGATCTTCGTTCGTGTCTCTCTCTCTGTCGCTCGAACTAGCAAGTGCGACAGAGAGGGCGATACGCGAAGTTCGTTTACGTTTCGCGGTAGGCCCTCCCGTCAGTCTCCAACACTACCTCGAGTGAGTACCTTACGTATGTTATGGGTTGTCGATCCCGCTCGTCTCACCTTTTTGTCAGTAAATAGCGAGCAAGTTATATATATACAACACTGCCGCCAGTGAGTATCAGGGTTGCACCAAACCGTCCGTAATCGTAAGCGGTATTCGTTAAAATCGATGTATGAAACTGTTCAAGTTTGTATGGAATGACAGCTGCCGGCGCCATATTTAACGTTGTTCGGTCTTTAATCGTAAGTTGGTGCAAATTACCCTTGGCGTCGGTGGTTGCAAACCATCGGGAATCGTAAATTACGTCCGATAAAATCGAATTGTATGGGAATTTTACCAGTTCTCTATAAGATGGCAGCTTCCGGTGCAATATCGAATGTGTACCAGCCTGTTTAAAGTGTGGTTGGTGCAACCCAGTTTGTTATGGGTGGTTAATGTAATTTTCTCTAATCTTGTATTACCAATCATTTGCATTAAGGTAAACGTCATAGTCCTCGACTTTGCACTAGTTTTCACATAAAGTGCTTATGTCATACACATAAAGTGCTCATGTCATACGCATAAAGTGCTCATGTCATACACAAGTGCAACGACGAGGACCTTACTATAAATTTGTAAAATTATCCTACTAATAAAAATGATTTTTATTATGATGATCTTTCCTGAACATGAGTTCATGAGTTGGAGTATGAACTCCAAAATGTTGTCTCTAATAAATCTAAACATTGGTATCTTGTAATTGAAACCAGCCAAGGTGTTATTCTGAGCTCACTAAGTAAACACAGGCTTTAAGTTCACATTTGCCACGCTTTCTGCACGCTTGTTTGTCTACGTCGCTTTGTGTTAACCCCTGTTTTTATCCCGACCAGTGTCCCTGGGCCCGTATCATCCGGCGAACCTGAATGGACACTTATCATCTGACCATCACCACTATAACGCGTATAACACGAAAGATAGCGGGCATTACAGTGAAAGAAACGAGAATTCCAAAAGCTCGGCTGACTGTCCGGCAAACACTCATACAAAATGCACCGCGAGCGATTTGAAAGGGCAGGAGAGTAAAGAGACTAAGCTAAGGAGCGCCTTTGCGGTCGTCAGGCAGAGTCCGCCGCGCGCCGCCAATTTCCAACATCATCAGAACTGGCAACATCTCGCCGTTCAGTGTTAGTAGTTTTTGTTTTATTCGCCTTGTCTTGCATTTGTTTGCTTGGCTTTTGTTTTGCACGTCTATTAGTTCGGCTACTGTTATTTTGTGTGCATTATCGTTGAGCCGGTGAGAACTTAAAGACGTCGAGTATACACAAGTAATTAACTTGCAGCGAATGACGATGATGCTCGAGATTTATTCGTAATATATCAAACAACATTTGTCAATTCTTATATAATATGTGTTCGATGCTTAATTTTTGATGATAAATGCGACTATAATAATATGCGTGATGTGCTTAAGAGGATCACATATTGATTGCGTGGGCATGATACATGCAGCAAAATTCTAATGTACTATTTTATTGTCCACAGGAATGGGAGGCCTAGTGTCATCGCCTTTTAGTGTAAATCCCTTCTCCCTGCCAACGTGCAGTGCGCAACAGTACGCACAGCAAGCGCAGCTCGCCTCCAAGTAACACCGCCTGTAACACAAATAACACTCACTGTAACACTAATAACGGTCAGTGCTTGTGTTGTAACACAATTAGTAACTTGTAAATTAATTTTGTGGAAAGATTATTGCTTGGGAATTCAACCTGTAATTAAAACGTGGGGTGTGTAAATAAAATTGTAAGTACCATGTATATAGTAGAATAATTAAAAAAAACTCACACTTATTAGTTTCTTTGCTAGATTAGAAAATGATGTAGATTTTATATAAATAGTACAGAAGCCCAAAGTTAAAGTAAGTCAATGAACTGCTCAAACCGGGCACCGCATCCAGATTAAACAGATTGTATGTATGTCAGTTTTTTGTAACATCTGTGATATATTTATTGTAAGAACCGTTGTACATTTAACTGTAATTCATGTGTAAATTTTCGTACTCTTAGATATAATTTTCATTCATGGCTTTAGGTTTTGTGAATGTGACTTCGAATATACTGTAAATTTTAAATATTATTCAATAGGTTTATTTCGTGGCATTAACTTAAAAATATACAACACAGTAAAAAGAGTCGCGTGACACGTTGAAGTTATCCGAAGAGGAAAGAGCCATGGATACTACGAAGTAAACCTACTCGAATGTTGATCATATCTTTAAATGGAAACAAAACATATCCTGTTTGCTAATGTACCTACATAATGGAACTACGAAGCGGTAAAACAGCAACGAAAAATTCTATGTTGAGGACAATGTATACGAAAAATATAAATTTTCTTCCCAGCTCCTGCATTGTGGGGGCTTTTCGTGGATTTCCTTTCCGAATAAGAAATAAGTAGTCGCGTGTATTGTTTAACTCAACTGTATCGAATAAGATTTGTACATTATAATCGTTCATGAGACAAATTATCACGAAATACAAAATTAAAGTTATCTATAATTATGCAGTGGTTTTATTCAAACGCGCGTAACAATGATCTCTATTAAAACTGGCTGTAGAAAAATAATATCTTGGATTAATAAATCTACGCCAATGATTCCAACTCGGTATCTGACGTCAGACGGTCAGAGCTATGTCGAAAGTGAAAATTGCCATGATGATCAATCACCGTAGTGGATGCCACCCAAAAAAAAAAGGAATCATACTCTGCAATTTCCTAGTTATTGGGTAAGTCTAGGTACATTCGTCAGTTACATTATTTTACATTTTATTAAACTCCAGGCACCATGTATTCAAGTGTTTATGTACAGAGTACGTTTAATTAGCAGCATAAAAATAACAATAATTATTGACAAAGCTTCACTTTTAATGGCCCATATATTTCAAAACACCAGCCCATCCATCACGGGCTCGCGTCATTTTAAAGCATACTCGTATCTCCCATATGGTACATTCGGCCCCCTTGAAATATTATACTAACAATTTTTGTCCATCGCAAGGGTGCATTGTGTCTCTAACTAGATAATGCATAGGTTTATCTGTGCTCCTAATTGTGCTGTTAAAGAATGGGGATCGTATTACTTGTGTATTAGCATTAAAATGGTTTAAAGTCTCTTTGTCAATAAATAGAAATTATGATAATTTAGCGCTGAATTAGGGGTGTTATGAACTGGGTGGATTTTTAATTGAGATTCTTTAATGTGAAATTGATACTCGAAATAGCATATTAATATTTTAGAAATTGATAGACTTTATTGTGATCGTAATATACTCGTAAAGTAAATATAACGTCAGATGTCTCAACGCTTTTTTACTATAGAAGAATATAAAATTGTAAGCATAAAGTGAACGAGCCCCTAGTAAAATCTTGTCTCCCAATTATGAAATATATTCATAAATCATACATGCAATTGAAGATAATTAATTCAAGTAGGTACAACAAAATAATTGATGGACTCAGATGTTACTTTGCACATTTCCACGATAAATTACTACACCAATATTCTTTTGCTTTTCCACGAATTGCTATTTAGCAGTTTAGTAGAAAAGTATCGGTCTACTATCTTTGAATAAAATAGCCATACTTATTCGAGGATAACTACATAACAATCCACTTGTCCTTTGATTATAATAATTACATAATAATATTTCAAGGTTTTACTTTAATGGAAATTCGATAAGGCCGCGCGCACACTGACCGGGAATCGGTAATTAGATTACGACACAATACTGTTAATGAGCGGTCGCCGTGTGTGGCGCGGCGCACGCGCCTCGCCGGATGTCGCGCGCATTTGGTACGAGCGATCTTATTGTTGGTTTATTCATAAATTCAATACTTGTTGCTAAGGAACTTTATAGATAAATAAGTAGATCGGTCCTGTTAATTCACTTATATTTTACTTAGATAACTTCTGCAAAAGATATGACTAGTTACTAGATAAACTTAGGTAGGTACTTACTCCGTTGGCGATTTAATAAAGACCTTGTGCTAGGTCGTTAGATATCCACAACATGTAGTATAAAACTCCACAACTGAGGCCGTGGTATGCATTGAACTCGCGACAGAATTTGGATCCGAGTTGAAAGTATGGAAATATGAGAAGAACATCTCCTTAAATTAGAACATGGCGCGTAATCAATCGCTAAAAATATACCTAACTAAAACAATAATTTAAGCATTTTATTCTTTCGATTCTGCCCTTAGTTGCTTATCGCAATAATAATAAGTTCAACAAACAAAAACTGGCCCTGTATCGTATTTCAAGAGGGCGGGATGTCATTCCGTTGTTCATATTTGTCTGTCCTTTTGTGATAAACAAGTTAAGTGAACAAATCGCCGGTCGCGTCGTCGCGTGGCCGCGGCACGTGGCTGTCGCGTGCCGGTGTCGCGCATTACCAAATTAGCGTCCGGTGTGCAACTAGCTTTACAATATTGCTATTGGTAAAGTCGAACATTTTATAATTCTCAATAGTAGTTATTTAATTGCTACTTTGTGATCGACCGATTATGAATTAATTTTCGATTGAGTTTTCAGTAAATGGTTTTCGTTTATACAGGCAGTGACCATCAGTTATATATCATATCATAAGTACTTCTTTAAGTTAAAACTTTTTGACTACCAAACAATTCTGTACGAGTATGAATCCGAGAAAGTAGAAAAAGGTGGTGAGGTAAAGTGTAATTGAGTATTCTCCCTCTGTGATGTTTTCTTTTGAACTCAAATTAAGTTACCTAAAGTTTACCTAAAGTGAGGTTATCTAAGAGTTTATTGATAGAGTGCTAAATAGCGAAGAAAACTTCACAATTGAAGACTCCTGAAAATAATAAATGCAATTTTTAATCCTGAAAATAAATCTGTCATTGGATTTAACAACAAATTCCAAGCAATGCAATTGAATCCAACAAGTGTTCAAAGCAATACAGATATCAGACACCTCTAATTTAAAGCTGTGAGCCTTCGCAAACATAACAGAACGTAAAACGCGTAAGAAAGTCCTCCGAAGGGGTCGCGTGGAGGCAGGGGGTGGTCGACAATAGGTGTACAGATAACTTTCCTTCTATAGTAGAGTCAATACCGACCCTTGGGAGTTTTACCCTCGGGGCTCGGTCGCTTGGGAAAACTAGACCCAACAATATGGAATAGGACAGCGCGATCGACATTCGCGAGTGCGAGCGGCGCGTCCGAATGTACTTATGTATTAATAATATATAGAGGAAAAATGTCGAGGACGTGCGCGTGTGATATGTTGCGACTGTTAGCGAGAGAGGGATGGATGACATCAATTTGTCGTGTCGTGATGGGGGTTTATTTTGTTTCTATATGCGCCATTTTTTTTGGAAGGCTTTGAGGGTTTTAACTTTAGCACATTGAATTTGTAAGCCAAGCTATATCGGCAATTACTGATGGATAATCGATCTCCAAATTGGCTTCGTTACGGCAATACTTACTTTGGTTCGTCCATATAGATTATTTATCCAGAATTTTATGGCATCAGGCTCGTATTTGTCGCAAGGCGTTATAAGAGCATTTATAACAAAGTTTAGGCTGGTCGTATAACTGTTATAAAGCGATATCGCGCCGCCGAGCCGTGTCAACGAAGCGTTCGGCGAAATTGAGTGAGTCGAGTTAAAGTATTAAAAGTTTTCAGCTAGCGATCTTCGTGCCGTAGACGGCGCCCGCCGCAGCTAGGGTGGCGAGGTGTCGATGGAAATGTCGACAAAAAAAATGAAAGAAGATAAATTAAACGAGTCAAATTATAACAGCGCTAGGGTAGTTTGAAGTATATGTAACATTCGTCCCATTCACAGTAACGCTTCGCTCGTAACGCTACACTGTAGTCCGTTGCATTGCAGCTTAAATTCCGTATGTGGCGAAAAGTGCCCGTAGCGCTTTGACGCATGTATGTCGTGATTGGCCTTGAATTCGAGGCCAGGCTAGGTGTGCTACGTCGTAGCATGTAGCAGTATTTTTCCGCTTTGTAGCGGAAATCACTCGTAGCGGTGACTCATATATTATATATGTGAGTGTCTTGAATGGGTTACATAGATAGATTAAAAGAACGATGAAAATGCAATTTCTTTAACGTGTCATCAGAATGTCTGACCATTTCGCTGCAGAGTGGCGTGATGATGCACTAACTGCAGAAACTTATAAAATAATTATCTAATAATAATTAATTCTTACAGAGTATGATGTGGGTATACTATGGGTACTAGGCGGCGATATACCTGTATATGTGTATATCGCCGCCTAGTACCCATAGTATCTTTGCTTAGTTTGGGACTAGGTTGATTTGTGTAAGATTGTTCGAAAATATTATAATTATTATTATAAAGCTATGCGTATACATTAGGGAAGTGATGAGAAATAAATAAACGACTTATTTTATCGACACATCGCACCCCTACTTCTTTTACACGGTGTAAGTTAATAATGTAATAGAATTACGAGGGAAAAACTGTTGAACTCTGCCCGAGCGGCTCGCGACTTAATTGTAGCACTTTGTTTTGCGTGTCTCACCGTATAATCTACACACACACACACACACACACACACACATACGATGCACAACATGCAATAAGGTATACGAAGTAGAGCACCCGTTGTGTTCGTACAGTTAAATAGGCAACAAATAACAGATTATACTAACATTATGAAGTGTAAAAGTCTGTGAGATAGTGACTTTGTATGTTTGTATGTAATAAGTAGGTAATCTCAGGAACCTGTAATCCAATTTCGAATTTTCGTTCACCTGTGCATAGAATGGACTTTCTAGTTGGAAATAGGCTTTATTGTATGCCGCAGGTTTGCCTGTGTTCTTTGCTACACGGCAGCTAGTGAAGTATCAGAGGTTGGGATGTTTTCACTTCCCTCGTTATGTGGTCGTGATGGATTGTTGCAGTTCAAGCATACCTACATCCTACATGTATAGTTTGGGTAGGTACCGATGGAAGGAAGATTTTACACGATGCTGTAAGTATGGATTATACTAACTTGAAGAGAGTAAGTCTGTGAGGTTGTGACTTTGTAATTATGTATGGCTTTTTGGCTTTGCAAGGTTATCTCGGAAACAACTCATCTGATAAAAAAAATCTTTACCCAGTATATAGAATGGATCTTCAAAATACACAAAGGCCATAATTTTATCCTTTGGCTCCACCTGGGTTCTTTATAATAGGTCCGCGTAAGCAGTTAGCCATTTCATTTGGTGCTTACACTGTAATGTTATGTAACCTGTTTTTTCAATAAATAAATAAATAAATTTCACAACACTTGATTTCCAAATGTCACAGTTAAAAATACTCCTCCGATGTAGCAGTTACAATATAGCGTTACACAAGTGAAGGCATTTTGTCATTTTTTTTGTATGGCACTGAGACCCTGTGCGTACACACTGGGACACAATTACTGGTCGAATTTTCGTTTCACTGAGTTAGTCATTTGACAAAGTTTCATTTGTGATTAATATTATTATTCCATTCCATCGTCAAAAATAGTACCTATCGTTTAAACCCATTATGAATGTAAAGGTTTGTTTTACAAAAATGAAATGTTAGCTTCTGAAACCAAAACAATTAGAACAGATGAAACTTTGGCAAATAACTCATTCGTAGAAACCTTTTTTTGTCATAGATTGGTCGGTAGAATTACTGCTACAACAAGATTTAGTGTTGATAATTGCAATTTTTAAGACGATCTTCTCCTTCTCATTTTAGACACTTTCTCTACTAAGGCACTGGTCCCACCGCCGGCTAGTAAGCTAGAAAAGTTGGGCGAGTAACGGTTCATTGCGTGCTGACCAGGCACAGTGTGATCAATCGACCTTTACAGATCCGCAATGTAATGCTACTCGCCCAACTTTTCTAGCTTACTAGCCGGCGGTGGGATCAGTGCCTAATGGTAAAATGTGGTGTAGTATTTATATTCCCCAGTGCAACAATAACGAAACATGAACTCGTATCACCAAATTATTCTAAAAATAATCAACGAAACACCTGGACAAATTCACGAGTATAACTAGTTACAAACAGAAACAGACTATTTGAATATGGATAGACGTTAATAAAACCCGGTTCATTGCGACGTGGAGTTTTCTAAACTAACGCCTCGGCGGACCGACAGACAAAAGTTTGTTTCAAAAATCATACGAGCGCAGAGGGAACATTTTAAATTTAGATGTCTGGAATTCATGTTAAATGGGCTTGCATGTACCGGTATTTACATTTTAGGCGTAGGTAGGTTATGTTGCAGTATGTGTTGGTTCTCGAGTGTCGACCACATACCAGATGACGCGGCGTTGGTAGATCCCCCCACAAGGTGGACTGATGACTTGGTAAAACATTAATACCTATTTAAGTTTAAGTTTAATTTTAAACATATTCAAAGTCGTTTTTATTTTTTCATGCAGTTCTTAAGTTTATATACGGTGTACCTAACTTATTTTGTTTTATGCTACTGTTAATCATATGTTTAGTTTGTGGCAATAAATATCTTTATTATTCTCTTTATTCATATTTTATCTTACGTTAGGTTTGTACAATAATATTATAAAAAGTAAAATATAAAACTATACATACAAAACATAAAATCATTATAAAAACCTAACCTAGGGTGCAGCCGGCAGCGAGGCGGGGCCTAAGCTACCGGCGGTCAGGGCGACAGAGACAGTAACCTTCTGACTATCCGCGCAGTATCCAGGAGTACCGCCTTCTGTATCTGACCCTTGATCCAGCCATCTAGCGAGAGTCTCTTGAGGTGATAGTCGAGACTCTTCGCTATTAAACCGTTCACCGAAACGACTATCGGGACGATGATCGTCGAATCAACATCCCACATAGCGCTTACCTCGTGAGCCAGGTCTAGGTACTTGCTGGCTTTGTCCTTCTCGGCCTTCACGAGGTTCTCGTCATGGGGGATGGTGATGTCGACGAGCACTGCCTGGCGTTTCGATCGATCTGTCAGCACGATATCAGGCCTATTGGCAAGAATAGTCCTGTCCGTGATGACAGATCGATCCCAATAGAGCGTGGCACGACCATTTTCGAGAACTGGCGCAGGTGTGTACTTATAGTAAGGCACTTCGGAGACCACAAGACCGTATAGCAGAGCAAGTTGCTGGTGAATAATTCTGGCTACAAGGTTATGTCTGTGCAAGTACTCGCCGTTATCAAGAAGACCACAACCGGAGATAATATGCCTGAGTGACTCCCCGGGACGGCGGCATGCCCGACAAATGTCGACTGTACCGTCCTTCAGGATATACCTCCGGTAATTGTTCGTCATGATAACTTCATCCGCAATTGCACAGGCAAAACCTTCGGTTTCCCCGAAGAGATCCCCGAAACGTAACCAGTTCACCGACGCGAGCAGATCTACGTCGGGTCCTGTGAGGGCCTTGTAGAACCGCCCGTGTAGCTCCTTGCTTCTCCACACGGCTCTGCGGTCCTCGGCGCTCATTACTTTAAGTCTGCGCCAGTTCTCGTTTGCCAAGGAGAGCGGGGTGAAGTTTCCGTCTACTGCTACTACGTCGCGATGAATCCCACATTCATTGTTTAGGCAATAATCCCTGAGACCGCACACCTCGCGGTTGTGGAGGTCTTTGGCATTTAAAAAGCCGCGACCTCCACACTTCCGCGAGATGTACAGTCTCATAACAGACGAGCGTGGGTGTAGCATGCGATGCGCAGTAAGCAGTACTCGGACTCTTCGGTCCAGGGCATCCAGCTCAGTCTGAGTCCACCTTAGTACGCCAAAGGAGTAAGTAAGCAAGGGCATCACCCAGGCGTTGAAGGCGCGCACCTTGTTGCCGCCCGACAAAAGACTATTAAGTACTTTGGTCAGGCGACAAAAGAAGCGCTCCTTCACCGCCCGCTTTACGCCCTCACCCTCAATACCCAATGACTGTGACATACCAAGATACTTATAGGTTTCTGCTTCGGAGATAGATTTAAGAGACATTGTCTCAGAAAGTTGCAAATTTGTTGAATTTACAACTTTCCCCCGCTGTACATGCATGACCGCACACTTATCGACACCAAATTCCATTTTGATGGCGCTACTGAAGACTTCTGTTGTTTTCAGTAGTTCCAACAGGTCATGTCCATTCGGTGCAAATAGCTTAAGGTCATCCATATAGAGCAGATGAGAAATGACGTCACCCTCTCTCCGAAGCCGGCAACCTAGTCCTGAATCCTTCAGCAGGGTGCTAAGCGGATTCAGCGCTAGGCAGAACCACAAAGGACTCAGACTGTCGCCCTGGAAGATCCCACGCTCAATCCTTATAGAGTCATGCGGACCAGAAGGGTAATCTCCTCCCCCCAGTTGACGAAGGACTGTGGTCCACTGCCCCATGCAAGCGCCTAAGAAGGATCTTAGAACTGCATCAACTTTATACAGCTCTAAGATCCTCCTCAGCCATGAATGAGGCACCGAATCATAGGCCTTCTTGTAGTCAATCCAAGCGGCCGAGAAGGCCCCTTTGTTCCGCCGGACTCGTTGGCAAATGGTCATGTCTATGAGGAGGAGCTCTTTAGTACCACGAGACCCAACCCTACATCCATTTTGAGCAGGGGCCAAAACGTTGTTTGCAACGATGTGTGCGTTAATTTTTGCTCTCAGAATGGATGTAAGGAGCTTGTACAGCGTAGGCAAGCACGTGATGGGTCTGTAGTTTTTTGCTTCCGTGGTACTACCGGACTTATAGAGCAGGGAGGTGATACCAGTTGTCAAGAAAGATGGTAGGGAACCGAGCTCAAGGGCTTGCTGGAACTGCGTTGCCAAACGCAGGTGTGAGCATCGAAACCATTTCAACCAGAAGTTATGTAATCCATCCGGTCCAGGACTTCCAGTTCGGAGCCAAACGGATGGCACAACTAACGTCATCGGGGCTGATGGTAACAGTCCCCATGGGCTCGATGAACTCACACTCACGTTCGACAACACTCATCCACTCGCCTTCGGTGTGTTCGACTGGCACTGACCAGATACTACGCCAGAAGTCAACCATGGCAGTAGCATCCGGCTGCTGTCCGTCGGACACACGAAGGTCGGCTCCCTCCCACTTTCGGTATACCTTCCTTTGACCGCTTTGGAAAAGACAATTCTGCTGGTATCGATCCACTCGCTCTCTGTAGCGGCGAATACGGCCTGCCCATGCATAGACTTTCTGCTTCAGAAAGTCAATGCGCTCCGTGACACAGGCCATGTAGTCGCGGGGCCTGATACCAGTTCCCGCGAAGGCCTGGTTCACAAAGCGCATGACTCGGGGGCGGTTGTTGCCCCCCCTGAAGCAGATCAGCTTTGCAATGAGAGTTCTAAACGTATTGATACGACGCTCAATCCGCACTTGCCATGCAGGGACACCCCCGGCGGTCCTAGGTGCACGGTCAGCGTCCGGAAACTTGACGCGAGCAACATGGCACGCCGCGATGGCCCCGCAGTACATGATTGAGTGTGTATCAAGTAAGTCTTTACTAGCCTGTATATACGGGTCTAGCAGACCGTTTAGAGCTCCCATTAACGCTAGATTGCGTCTATTTACGGGCAGGCGTGGTAGTCGTGGCCTAGAGTTATTTGTGGAACGGTACCCCGTAATCGCATCTTCCAAAGCCCTCCTCAGTTGCTCATTGGTCTGGGTACTCATGCTCTGATTCGCACAGTCCTCCTCGACGGCACTGGGATCAACCCGCGGTGCCCCCAATGCCAGGTCGGGAGCAGGCATTGGAGCCGGCAACAAGGCGGGCGGATCCTGCGCCGAAGTAGAAGCGTGGCGTCATCCAACCGCTTGTGCCGCTGGATGACGCGCACCTGATCCGATAGACGCTGCGCAGACACGGTGATGGCCGGTTCAAGCGCCTGGAACAGAGGCAGCATCCGGACACGGTACGCGGACAAATTAGTTCCTCCCTCTGTCGCCCCATAGTAGGCGCGCATGCAGTTTTCGTTAATGGATTGCGTCCACTGCATGCGGCGCACTATACCACCGGTAGCGGGAGCCGTGGGCGGAGCAGGATGCCCCGCAGGCCCCAAGCGTGCCGGCAGCGGTGGCCGCCCGCGCCGCGCAGGTGGTCGTGGCGGCGGCGGCGGCGACCCGCACTCGTCGCTCGAACTGTTGCTGCTAGTGTCGGGCGCGGTCGCAAATTCATCGCCCGACGATGACGTGCTGGACGATGGTGTGGACGACGAGGCGGGTGGAGGTGAAGGGCGTGCGTGTTCTTCCGCTATTGCTTGACGTATTTTTCGCTGTGATCTAGTTATCATCGCGTGCTGTCAGTGACATTTCAAAAATGGGCTATCTCCACCAAATTGCCGTTTTGCTGGTCAATTTAAAAATTTCCAGGGCTGTGGGATGTTTAATTACAGTGGCGATATAAAATCGAGCCATTTTAAACTGATAAAACATGAATACAACGAATACAAAATAAAATTGTTAAAAACACGTCTGACATGTGACAGCGGTCATATTTTTTTTTTCTTTATTATTTATTATTATTTGTATATTTTTCCCATTTCTCAGGACCATGGGGTCCCGGAAGCCAACAGCGCAGAGGCCCTTTAAAACAAATATAAATTATTATTAAAGGTCGCGGGAGTCGCTAGATGCGGGTGGCGCAGGACCGGTCACTTTGGCACTCGTTGGGGGAGGCCTATTTTCTTTATTTCCTCATTTGTCTCAGGCAATACGGTCCATATTTACAAATACCTTACAGACTAACATACCTTTGTTGTTCTTTTCTTTTTCTTTTTCCTTGTCCTTTTATAAAACTATTTTTAAAACCTTTTTTTCTGGTAAATGGCATTAATTAACACTGGCAGGCACAATCTTTCAAATAAAGACTGTCAAAAATTCAGCAAAAAAGATAAAGTTTTTGTCAGTATAAAAATTGTTTGACTGTGATCACTCGCAAATTTTCGAACAAAAACGCGAACGAAAGCGAATTTCAAAACTATATTTGGATAAGATGAAGCGTAATCCTGGAATTTTTTTGAGTCGATTTGTCACTGTGGACGAAACTTGGGTCCATCATTATACACCTGAATCAAAACAGCAATCAAAACAATGGATGGCGACTGGTGAGCGTGCCCCAAAGAAGGCCAAGACTGTTTTGTCGGCTGGGAAGGTGATGGCGACAGTCTTCTGGGATGGCGAAAGAATCATTATGATTGATTACTTGGAAAAGGGAAAGACTAGCCGTTATTACACAGAGTTATTGGACCGTTTTTATGCCGAATTGTTGGAAAAACGACCAAAATTGTCCCCCAAGAAAGTCCTCTTTCATCAAGACAATGCCCCAGTGCACACGTCAGCTATTGCAATGGCCAAAATGCACGAGTTGGGCTTCGTGCTGGTTCCGCATGCTCCGTATTCGCCGGACCTAGCTCCGTGCGATTATTACCTATTCCCAAATCTGAAAATATGGCTTGGAGGGCAAACATTTTTGACAAATGAGGACTGCATCGCAGGTGTAAACGGCTATTTTAAAGACCTCGACAAAACATATTTTTTGGAGGGGATCAAAAAATTGGAAACTCACTGGAACAAGTGTTTGGCCCTCAAAGGAGACTATGTTGAGAAATAAATGTAAATTGTTTAAAAAAATATTTTTACTTTTTAAAATGACATCAAACAGCCCTCGTACATATCAATACACAAAACTTATAAGTAACACTAACACATTAAGACTGTTTTTACCAGCAGTGGACGTCTTTTAACTGAGTGAAAAAAAAGAGACACCAACCTGCTTATCTGTTACGTAGACCTAATGTTAAGTAATAAAAAAAAATCGTTTATAAATTATTTTCATGATGATGAAGATGGTATAATGTGGGGTTTGACTCACATTCTTTGCTTCTATTAGGGCCGGTTTACAGATTGATTAGTGATTAGTGCGATACAAAAGTTACTCGCACTTGCAGCAAATGTATGGAGTCGCAATGTGTAAACCGGCCCTTATGGTAACCGAACATATCGGCACGGCCAGCCCTAAACTTTTGTAGGCATTGTGCCGTACCTATCAGGCCAAAACGGTTCGAAAAATAATACGTTGAAATTGAAATTGAAATTGAAATCGTTTATTCACAACGAACATATGGTAACTTGAGATCTTAATTTATATACATTGCTTCCCATTATACATTCAGTCAAGATAGACATGTGAAAATAGATTAATGAAATTGTCAGTGATATATAAGCACTCAGTCATTTAAAATAAGATTAAAATTACAATTTTCATAAATATTTATAAGAATAGATGATTAATTTACAAAGAAGTGAATCCAGTGATAATAATCAGATTAAGATAGAAAACGAAATTATAATGAAAATAAGAATAAGTCAAGTTTCTTTAAATATACAATATGTAAATTAAATGTCAGATAATATTCAAAATTTATACAATAAAAATTCGTTAATACTATAAAAACATTTATCCATCAATATTTTATACAGCTTTGTTTTAAACTCGTGTATAGGCAAAGTTTTTATGTCAGTTGGTATTTTATTAAATATACTAATGCACATGTTATAAGCGCTTTTTCTTCTAAGTACTAATTTGTTACTAGTTGGTAATGCTAACCTGCAGCGTCTATGTGATCGTGTTGTTTCCGTATCTTCTACGAATGAGAAAAGTGGAGTATTGTGTTTTACAAAAACACATATCTCGTAAATATATAGGCAAGGGAAAGATAGTAACTTATGTTTAATAAATAATGGTTTGCAAGGCTCTCGTCTATTTGCTCCACAAAGGGTTCGGATACATTTTTTTTGAGCGACAAAGGCGCGATCAGCGTTAACAGAGTTACCCCACATGATTATACCATATCGTAAAATAGACATAATGTATCCGTGATAGATGAGTAAGGCGGTTTTAAACGAAACAGTTCGTTTAATGCGCCAAAGTGCAAAAATAAATTTGTTCAGTTTCATACAGACCGTGTCTACATGTTCTTTCCAATTACAATGTGTGTCTAGTGTCATACCGAGGAAAACAGTGCTATTTACTTCTTCAACTAAGCCTAAATTATGTTTAATGACAACTTGGTGGATTTTAGATTTATATGATTTAAATAACATAAATTTGGTTTTTTCTACATTAATTTTAAGATTATTATCTTCCAACCAATCAATAACATCTCGCAGTGCTGTATTTATTTCATTTTCAAAATTATCTATGTCTGTTCCCTTAATTACTAATGTGGTGTCGTCAGCAAATAGTATACAGTTATGGTTTGTTGAGTCCGGTAGATCATTTATATAAATAAGAAATAGAAGGGGTCCTAAGATACTCCCTTGTGGGACGCCATACTTATTTACTTTAAAACACGACTGAAACATAGAGCGCTCATTATTTGTGGTTTGTTCTATTTCAATTTCAGTGCATTGCTCTCGATTTTTTAGGTAACTCTCAATCCAGGAGTAGGCTGGCCCGCGTATTCCGTATTTCTCCATTTTGTCGAGGAGGCGTTTATGGCAAACCGTGTCAAATGCCTTTGACATATCGAGAAATAGTACACCAACAGGAATACCTTTGTCTATGCATTCTGTTATTTGATTGTTAAGATCGAAACAAGCCAATGTTGTGGATTTATTCTTTCTAAAGCCGTTTTGTTCCTGTCTCAGAACGTTATTTTTTGCTAAAAAGTTATCTAATCTAGTGAAATAGGCTTTCTCGTACACTTTCGATAAAATGGGAATTAGTGTTATTGGTCTATAGTTATGAAGACAATTTGTCTCCCCTTTTTTAAAGATAGGTTTGACTATAGATTTCTTTAAACTATCCGGAAATTGTCCTTTTTCGAACGACAAATTGATAAGGTGAGATAAATGTATTGAAAGCGGAAAAGCAATTGTTTTTAATATTGTAGTAGGTAATTTATCGTAGCCAGTTGATTGTGTGTTTCTGAGGGACATAATTATTTTATAGATTTCTTGGGGAATAGTTGGTGATAAAAATATAGTATTCTGTATAGGTCTAACACTTTTAGGGACAGTTGCATTTTTGTTGGTAGTCGGTTTGCCACTAATACTTATAAAGTAGTTGTTAAATTCGTCTGCTATATCTTGTGGGACGTGTAAGTCCTCTTTAGATCTGCTTGTTATGTAATTGATTCCTTTTTTAGTAGATTGGTTAAAGGTGTTTTTCACAACATTCCAAGCTGCTCGGCATTTATTTTTCGAAAATTGTATGTAATTTGTATTGTAGTTTTTTTGAGAATTCGATATACATTTTCTTAAAATACGTGAATAATTAGTGAATTTGGACTTTGTTATAATATTGTTTTCTTTACTGTACTGATAGTAAAGTTTTCTTTTTACAGTGCAACATCTTTTTAAGGATTTTGTAAGCCACTTGTTTTTTCTGTCTTTAGCTGCTAGTTTGACTTTAATGGTAGGGAAACAAAGATCGTGAAATAATATTAGTAAATCGTGAAATAATTGGAATTTATTTTTTAAAGAATTTTCTTCGTAAATTTCTGAAAAAGATAGACTGTAGATGCATTCTCTAAATTTTTTGATATTTTCATCACAATAATCTCTTTTAGTAATGTACCTAGCACATTTGGGGGGTTGCGTTTTGGTTTGAAAAGTCACTGTTTGGGCTGTATCGTGATCGGACAGGCCAAGTGCATGGGTTTTACCTTTGGCATTTTTAATATTACTAAAAATATGGTCAATGCAATTTTTTTGGCGTGTAGGTGTATTGATATGACTGTATAGGTTGTAGTTGTGAAGTAGATTTAAATAATCTGTGGTAATTTTATTATCATTTAAAATATTAATATTAAGGTCTCCACACATGACTATCGTTTTTTTATTTTTCAAGCACAAGAATTTTAAAAGCTGGTCTAAGTGATCTAGAAGTTTAATGACGTTGCTATCAGGAGTTCTATATAAACATACAATAATAATATTAGTATCTACAATTTCTATCCCACAACATTCGAATTCTTTTTCAATTGCAAACTTTTTTACGGCTGTGAGTTCGTTATAATTAGTGTATTTTTTGACAAGTATGGCCACTCCTCCGCGCTTTTTATTTTTTCGTGAGAAAAACGAGGCGAGCTCATAGTTGTCAAAATAAAGGTTTGTCTCAGAGCCGGATAGTAGGAATGTCTCGGAAAAGCATAAAACTGTCGGACCATAGCCTTTGCCTTTGAGTTCTTCTATTACTATTTCCATTTCGTCTCTTTTTGATAATATACCGGCTATATTTTGATGTAAGATACATATAGTGTTATTTGGGGTATAATTATTTAATACATCATTCACGAAAAAAAGTTTCAGGTGGTGCTGCTGCTACTGCTCCAGACGTCGACGAAGAGGTCGCAGCGAGGTTCTGTAACGTCTCTTGTGCGGTCGCTATCGGTTCAGTCGGTTGCGTAGTGGAACTGGTGATGGTGTCGTTTATTTTCTGACTTGACTGTGATTCCTTCCCGTTGATGTATAGCCTGTTGTTTCTTATTATGGCATAATTTCCTGCTCGGCGCGCCTTCACGAGTTCGTTTTTGAGGATTTTCCTTTCTTCTAGGGATTTACCGTCCAGAAAAATTGAAACAGCGTAGCCCGTGCTTTTGAAGAGGTGGGCATTATTTATAACATATGAAGCCATCCTTTTGCTTAATAGTTCTACCTGTAATGGGCGACGAAATCCTCCCTTTCCAATTCTTGATACCCCTTCTATGAAGCCATTGATCCTTATGTTAAGAATGTCGTGGAACATATTATCGATACGCTGGCATACTTCCGCTTCTGTTTCGTATCGGAGCTCATCAAGCCCAAATACAACAATTTTTTTACTATTGTCTGCCGTAAATTTAATTTTTTCCGGGTTTTGACAGCTTATCTTCAGCTCGTTGAGTTCATGTTTCAGTTTTTGATTTTCTTTGTGTAGGCTTTCTATGGCTTTGTTTGTCTTATCAAGCTCAGATTTTAAGGTTTGTTGGGTAGTGGTAAAAGCATTCATTTCTGAAGTGATTTCCCGTTTCAATTGGTGTACGATGTGCATTATTTCGGAGTGTAAAGTGTTTTTCATTTCAATTACAATGGCCTGGTTATTCCTTTCTAGCAAGCTACTAATTTGTTCCAGTGTGATGGGTTGGGTTTGTACAGGAGCCTGGGCGCTGGAAGCGCTATGCGTATAGCTACTGTCGGTGGCATTACCGCCGGGTGTGGCGCTGTCCTCCATGCTCAAGATGTCGTCGACTGACATCGTAGTGTCGTTTAGTGCTGGTATTTTAGGTCTGACGGGTGTATTGTCGTTTCTCCTACGGGCCAGTCCAATATGCATATTACACGTGGGGCAGCGCCAAGCTTGCTGCAGTTCGTGTGCTTTTTCCCTGTAGTAAGCTGAGGTCATGTTTACGCACCTGTAGTGGTACGGTTCTTTGCACGCTATACATATTAGCAGCTCTAATTTGTTGTTTATTTGTTCGTGGCAAGCTAAGCAATTCATTATAATGTTACTATGTATGTGTTATTAGTTAGAATCTGTATCTCTTAATTTTTTTTTTAATTAGCTGCGGTAGTCGTTGGTGTAGTTGACTCACAGATCCGAATTTACAATGCAGCGCTTCAATCGCTATCACCAAGCCGCGCGGTCCGGTTGGTCATCGAGTTAAAACAAGTGAAATTAAAAGATTTTTCAAAAACCCTGCATTTTCAAATTTTATAGCCTATGTCACTCCCACGATCAAGAGTAATCCAACGACACCAGCTCATATGTCGAAATCCGTCAAACGGTTTAGGCTGCAGGGCGTGCCAAAGAATAAGGTCAACATACATAAATATACGCTCCAAAAACATAATCCTCCTCTCCTTCGGCAGTCGGGTAACAAGGTCATGATTTTAACGTGTTAAGCCCCGTGTGGTTGTTTAGTACATTTAAGCCGGATTTATTAAATATTCAAATAGTCGCCAATGGTTTTTTAGGTATAGATTTATATATAGGATAACAAAAAGATTTACACAAAGAAAAGTTGTGTATCACCGGTCCTTTTCCTTTCCAATTTACATACGACTTAAATTTTTTATGAGGATTATTTTACATATAAAAGAAATAAATAATAAAAATGATTTACTTAGGAAATAATAGTACAATAAGTGGATATAATATAATTAAGTTATTAACAACAAAAATATGGATGGAACATGTTGAATGATTGGAATTTGTTTAGTAGATATACTCATTCTGTCAAAGATTTGTCAATAACCACTTGTAACCAACAAATTGGCTTCATTTTGCACAAAGGAATTCATAAGTAATTTCCCATACGCAAATTGACAGAAGTACCATTATTTTATTTTCCTCATAACGCTCTCCCACACTCTACCGCATTTCGCACACCATACTGGTTAATATTATTGAATGTGGCCGACTTTTTATAAAACTGGCATTGGAATTGGAATCTTCTAGCTTTGGCGGTAGAGTTGCTTTTCGAATGGAACACTTTGATGCAATTCGGCCAACCCAAATAACCTTGCGTATACCTACCGATACCTACTCTCGACGCAATACAAAATCAGAGTGCCGCTCTAGCTATAAATTCAACAAGCGCAGAATACCCATCGTACGTAGATACGCTGCTGGTCGGTTTTCGCGCGCACCTTATCAAGATCGCATCCAGTTTTATGGCTCTAATCGTGGTGGTCGCAAATTGGACCCCCGTGGCTCATTATCTAACCTGGACGATTATGGGATTTCCACTAATTAGCTATTACCGATATATCGAAACAAGTAACAATTTTGCTGTGCGTAATTTGGGTGGTTTAAGCGTGATTTGTTTTTTATGGTCTTAACTAAAATTTGCGGGTTTTTGTTACTAAACTATCCTCCTTGCCAAGTATCAAATATTATACATAAGTTCTTACCTATTTTGTTTCAAAATTGTGAATGACCCGTTTTATTCTTACGTTTTATTTTTAAAAATCTTGTTGATTTTAGGATCTCATCAAAATTCTCGGTTATTGATTGTATATACTTAGTTAGATTTTGTCCTATATAATTATTTATGAATGAAAAAATATTTATTTGTACCAAAGTTGTAGCCTAAACAATAATTACAGTGGTAGCTTATAGTAAAGTGACTTGCAGATTAGGCTTAAGAATGAATTCCAGTTCCCTAAACTAGGTAAACCTGTCTTATAGGAAACCGGAGGGAATTCCGCCACTATTCTGCGTTCCGCCGTCAAAAATGTTTGTTACTTATTTTGCTAGATAATGAATTAAGTAGATAGTATATTCTATAGGTACCTTTAGACAAGGGATTTAATTAAGTGATAATACATTTCTTTTTGATACTAAATCCTACTAATATTATAAATGCGAAAGTTTGGATGTTTAGATGTTTGTTACTCAATCACGCCTAAATAGCTTAACCGATTTGAATGAAATTTTGCACGAAGATAGTTGCTGCTGCTTGCCTGGATTAAAATATAGGATAGTTTTTATCCCGGGCCCACGCAGACGAAGTCGCGGGCGGAAGCTAGTAAAAAATAATAAAACGAAAAAATTAAAACTAATTACAAAAAAAATTGTCCGTCCAAAAGTTCTGTCTGCGGCATGGACCCCATGACGCTTGCGGCATTTCCCCTTTGGCCCGCAAGGGAGATCCTTTGTGAAAGGTACGCGCCAGCTCTGGGGTCCCCTGAGGCGTGGACCAGCCGCGACGACAGGGTCCTCATGAAGGCCTTCATGTCGGCTGACCAGGGCCCCATCGTTTCAACTGCAAGCGCCGCAAACTCGTAGTTCTGAACTAGAGAAGAGTATTTGCGGTGCTTAAGTAATTGGGCCTGATCAGCCGCAGCGCCGGCCTGAGACCGTGTTGCCTGTATGTGGGACAGTGCGAACGTATCGACGCATGTTGCGTCCCACACCAGGGCCCTACCGAGTTTCCACGGTACCAAAGTTACTCCGTCCGGGCGCTTGCCATCGTCTCTCGTCATACCAGGAGGTTCTAGTGACGAAGGTATGGAGGCAGTGGCGAGCGCCCGACGCAGCAGGTCGTTTATGGTACCATGGCGGTACATGCGGCCGGCGCTTCTGTTACATGATAGGCCATGTCTACCTAGCTGGTCCACACCTTTGCCGCAGACACAAGTATGGGGAACACATATTTGGGATCCCAGCCTTAAACAGATTACTATGTTGCGTGAGGGAAGAGCGTTAAGCCAGTGGCCTGACTCATGTGAGGAGATAGCCAAGAGCCGGGCACGTTCTGAGTCGTTTAGACTATTTTCGACTAAAGAAACGTGAATGGATTTGAGCAGAGGAGTGTCCCATACTTTCTGGATGTGTTTCATGTAAGGGACGTCCGCTTCCGGGCACAAGTCGCACCAGGCTCTCTCGGCCTCTGCCAAGTTCGCGATCTCAGCGACCGGTATCTGTTGAATGTTTAAAATAATACCGACGAGGGACAACGAACTGTACGCAGAAGACAGGAAAGCTGGTAGTGCCACACCGGAAGTTGCGCGAACACCCAGACCACCGAATCTTATAGGTAGAACTGCTTGGGACCATGAAATGGAATCGAAAGTAACGTTTAGAATTTTGGATAAAGTACTTTGTAAAGTATTATCAATTGACAACAGTATAGAGGGGTATTTCCAGATCGGACAGCATCGGAGTAAGTGCATGAATTTAGGTGTAAAAAGACAAAAACGGATAATAAAAAGTGCCATATGGGGGTTTATATCAAAAAGTAAGTCAGATGTACAGTTAAACTAATTTAACTTGCAATTAATAACTGGACTGATCGCTTCATCAAAAATTGTAGATCCTAAAAGTGTGAGTGATGAAGTGGAATGGACGGAGATGTTGGGTAATATCGCGTTAAAGTTAGTCAGTATATCAATATTTCTATCTGGGGGAAGGCGGTCAGGCAGAAAAATTACACATTTCGTGAAATTAAGGGAAAGCCCTATTTCTGCAAATTTGTCCATTATTAATTGCAAGTCCTGCAAGACTGTTTCAGCGTCCCCGCCAAGGGAACCGTCGTCCAGATACCAAAGATTAAATTTTGAATTTAGATTGTGTATGATTGGATGGATAGCCAAACTGAATATAGCAGGACCAAGCGGGTCTCCCTGCTGACAACCAGTGTTTGAATCGATAATTTTGTCACCAAAAAGTAATTTTGATGGTGCCCCATAACATTGCCATAGATAACCATAGGCATCGGGAGATGTTTTTTGACTTCTGCTAAGAGGGCACCACGATCAACCGAATTGAAAGCGTTTCTCACATCAACTTTGACAAAAACTTCATAGTCCGTGCGGCTCAGAAGCGTGCGCGCAGCGTGTACTGCAGCCTCACAGCCGCCCTTGACGCCAAAACCCAGCTGTCGAGGCTTGAAAATTTTGGTGAGACTCTGATTGAATTTCCTACAACAGAGTTTTGAAGACAGACGTCTAAAAGTGCAAAGTATTATTTATTATACCTATATTATTCCTATTAGAACAAACACATAAACGTTTTTTCATAATTTCAGAGAAATTTCAGTTCACAAACGGTATACTGCTAAAGAACATTTTATCATAAAGATATTCCTGCAGTCAGTACAATATCAAAGAGCGGAGGTTTCTGGCTGGTAATTCGAATCCGCACTAGCGACCTATAGCTAAGCCCTCATAAATTGGTAAGCCGCTTACGCTGATCGATTCGCTCCAACATTATTTCATACCGCTCCGTCAAGGCGATTTTTATAACTGATGAGAAATATTGAATAACCCGAGCACGTTTTTATTATGAAAGTATTTAGTGTGATTGTAAACTGGTGTTTGGAAGATATATTTAATGACTTTACTTACAAATAGCGCACCTCGGGCGCTCAACTTTTTTTAATTTAAATTTATTATTATTATAACTAGTTAGTTTTACTTAACTATAACTTAAGGAAAAAAAATTGGCAAAAAATACTTTTAACAGTTTTATTAACGATCAGAGAGGCGATCTTATTACTTTCGAGCGCTCAATTCTTTCATTAGAAAACTGTCAAAAAACGACTAATACAATTTTTTTACAACGTATGGTATTAACCACTCATATTGAATTATATCAGTAGAAAGTGCCTACAATTAAAAATTAGGGGAACATCTTACACAACTCGAACTAGTAAGCTCAATAAGGCTTCTGTTATGGGTATTGGACGAAGATTATTTTAAAAATATTTAAATAACCAAATAAAAAATAACCAAGGCTCCGAATCAAATTTCGCCCTCACCGGGATTCGAACCTAAGACCGTCCGATTCGTAGGCAGGGTCATTTCTCCCGAGGCAAAACCGGTCGTCAAATATCTCCCTCCGGATAGACAATTTTGAGACTACTTTTTGAGTGCTCGAAAATTAAAAATTGGGTTCCAGGTAATGTTAGTCATTTTTTTTTTCAGGAGTTTCCTAGAGCGCATTAACTACCGCCTAAAAATTGTAACACAACATAGAACGCTATTTTAGACCTAAGTTCCTGTCTAAGAACATAGTCCAACCATTCATAAACACTTTAAAACTTCACATCTTCAATAACAAACTTCGTCAAACTCGTCACATTTTCAGTTTTTCAGGCGTTCGCGACGCCATCTTTGTGCAGCGCTGTGCACGAAGTTCAGGCACAAACTCAGAGGTGGCGTTAGTATCGGTCGGTTCACTCAGACTCAAACCCAAATTCGTGAGCACCGTCTTGAAACACAACAAAGCAATTTGAGAAAGAGAGAGGTGAATTCTCAAGGCTCTGTTTCGCGTTGTGTTTTGGGACAAGCGGGCTACATTGAAGCATTGCCTTTTTGTTGCCGCTGTGGGCGTGTCCAAGACGGCCAATAGGAGGGACCTGCCTCGATGGACCACTCCCACCCGGTTTCTGATGCCTACAGGGAGTTGAAGGAAAAATGTTGGCAATAGGTAATTTTGAATGTCGTTTTGTAGGTGACGTAATTGGGAATTTATGATCGAAAGTGCTTAATAATTTAGATCGGTCTCTTGAGTGGAGGCTCGTAAAATGTTAGCATTA
The DNA here is from genome assembly GCA_947049275.1 of Epinotia bilunana. NCBI lineage: Eukaryota > Metazoa > Arthropoda > Insecta > Lepidoptera > Tortricidae > Epinotia > Epinotia bilunana. The sequence goes on along the minus strand of OX346263.1, from coordinate 8,278,088 downwards.
AATAGCTAGTAAATAAAGTTGTAACGACGAAAAAACTTTCACTTCAAAGATAGGTGTGTCGTAGGCTTGAATATTGATTTACTGTTATTGTTAGCTACATTTAATCTCTACGGTTCGTAAAATTCACTTAGAAGATATTTGCTTTATTGCCATACAGCTTGTACAAAATGAAAATACATGCATTTGAACATAAAAAGTTAAGTTAAATGCCAGAAACAGCAGTTTAGGTTAGATACCTATACCGCGTAATTGAATAGGTAGGTACGATTTCCACTACTAGATATCGACCTGTTAATACTACTCGTACTTATGACAGCTATTCACAGCGTAGCGCTAAATTGATGGGCAATCAAAACTTCACAGACGGATTGTAGACGCGACGCGAGTCTATAGAGCTTTTTAAATTGCATAAGCACGTTGAAACTTGTCATTCCAGCACAATTTATAACCCCATTTACATTTAAAGGTGTACCCACTACAGCAAACTTACCTATACTGCAGCAAACTTCAGAGTAATACTATAATAATTGGCAGTTAATTATTAAGAACAAGAACCTAAGTATATTTTGAGACTGAAACTCAACTCTACAGTCAAACTAAATAATTCGTTCTGGGACACGATGCGATTCAATAGGTATTTATCTGTAAGGTCAGTTTTAATAAATAAATATATAATCGATAATGCATTTTGAAAAGACAAAAATATTATTCTTTTTATTAATTACAAGAACTGATACATGAATGACCGATATCGATTCAAACTATCTGAACGTTTCAATACCCCACTAGAACTACCCAAATTATTGTAGGTAATTTCATCATGAAAATGACTGACTGATTAAATTGAGGCACAGAATAGAATATTATTTTAAATATCCACTAACCTATGAGACAACAAAGAATAGAATAAAATAATATCACTATTTGCTTACATCTAGGAATCTGGCCAACTGTACTGTCATCCTTGCAAAAGAGTATTTATGAGCAAGTTTGGCCTAGCCTAGCCAGTCATATCAGCCCATAGGGCTAATCCATAATTTGAATTGTTCCCAATTCTACAGATTTCCATTACAGATTTCCTTCTCTACAGATTCCCTTCTCTACAGATTCCCTTCTCTACAGATTCCCAATTATACAGCTTCCAATTCTACAGATTCCTAATTCTCCAGATTCCCAATACTACAGATTCCCAATACTACAGATTCCCAATTCTGCTGATTTCCATTTCTTCAGATTACCAATTCTACAGATTCCGAATTCTACTGGTTACGTGTTCTTCAGATAATAATTTCAACTTTAGTACCTATACGTAAATTCTTACGGACAGACGGACGGACATGGTGAAACTATAAGGGTTCCTTGTTGACTACGGAACCCTAAAAATCGGTTCTGGCGCTTCGCCGGCCGCTACCGCGGCGCGCTCGCTTCGCTCGGTCGGCTCGCGGGCGTAGGGTCGCAGTACACATAACACTCCTCCTCGCTTCGCTCATCGTCGTACCTACACGGATCTGCCTTAGAATTGGGAATCTGTAAGCTTGAGAATCTGTAGAATTGGGAATCTGTAAACATGAGAATCTGTAGAACCGTGAAGTAAACATGAGAATCTGTAGAATCGAGAATCCGTAAACATGAGAATCTGTAAAATTGAGTATATGTAAACATGAGAATCTGTAGAATTGGGGATCTGTAGACGTGAGAATCTGTAGAATTGGGAATCTGTAGACGTGGGCCTAAGCCCATAATTTGTTGTACTATATATACATCTTTGGTATCTAAACACCCAGGTAGTTACACTTCACTATACCGCGACATTTGGATACAACCGTCCGAATCATGGCAGATATAAAAAAAGATACGTTTGACTCACGTTAGTAATATAAAATTGCCCAAGACGGTATGTTAAATAAAGGCCTTTTTTCGGGTCTACCCTCCACATTTTTATCGACTTCTGTAGGATACTGAAATATTGTGCACCCATATCTCCGTTGAAAACTTGCTGGAACGACAACAGTCATAGAGTATAACGAATGACCACGACCGTCACCTGCGACCATGAGCGGAACCACACGTGTCGAAACGCCAGAAATAAAGGTAATAAATATCGCGTCAGACCCATGTAAAATAATAATATAAATTATTATTTATTTATTTATTTATTAAGAAAGAAACGATAATACAACTCGACAAAGAGTCGACTAAGGGAACAGGGTTGAAGTGTGTTGTGGGCGATGGGCTAGCAACCTATCACATTTATGCTAACACCTAACAGTGGCACTGGACACAATTTTCATGTGCTCTGCCTACCCCTTTTAGGGATAAAGGCGTGTATGTATTATATATATTTATATATATATATATAACAATAATCTTACACAATAATAATTTGATATGTGCAGGCACATAGCACGTAGAACCGATGGCGGTTGGGGCGGAAAGGTTCTCGAGTGGCGACCACGTATCGGAAGGCGCGGCGTGGGTAGGCCCCTCACAAGGTGGACTGATGACCTGGTAAAGGTTGCGGGAATCCGCTAGATGCGGGTGGCGCAGGACCGGTCACTTTGGCACTCTTTGGGGGAGGCCTATGTCCAGCAGTGGACGTCTTTCAGCTGATATGATAGATGATGATGATGAATAATAATGTAAAATTTGCAGATTAAGGACCGATATAAACGGTTAACCCTTAATTGGGTAACGGCAACATATTTGCCGTCATAGATGAAATAAAAACGAATGTACTCTTACTGATTTAAGGTTCAAATTTAAATGTGTTGACAAAGTTGTCAAATAGTATACATAACGTACATAAGCCCTTAACTATTGTCCTCAGGAAAGACTTTTGTTTAATACACCTACCGTAAATGTTTATGAAGAGAGCTCCAAATGTGATGCACTAACACATAATATCACTATCTACGTACAACTATCCTCACATAACAGTGTACATGTTCGCTTCAAGACGGGCGCACCAAAAGCACTCACTCGTCTACTTTAAACTGAAAACTCGGGTTACCCTTAAGAGTGCTAAGCCGTGTTGAGACCATTCTATTCCCCCGGCCCGGTATCCATCAATATCTTTGCATATGTAGTTTGCAGCTATTTGTGGTGTGGTTAACCTGGGTGACGGTATTTCTGGGGATTTTATTAATTTGGAAAGTGAAAGGTTGTTGACTTTTATTTTAACAAAATCTTATCTTATACGCATGCCTTTCTTCATCCATTTTCTGATTGGAAAAGATCATGAACCAGATATTTTCCAGTTATAAAATGATTAGTGGGTAATTTTTATCAAATGTTTCTTTGCCTTTGATTTGGCAAGTCAAGGTCTTTATTGCCGTTCAGGTTTCGAACAGAAGCAAAAGTAATATTTTTCTCTGCACACATAATATTTGTAGACTTCTTAATATATAGATTATATAGATAGGATTCCTTGTTTCGTTGCTACAATAATAAAAACCCGAACAACAAACTCGTAATTATCATAATCAGTTTACGATTTCTATTCTCCTTTACCGCCACACTGTCCAACAATACTCTTTGTAACCCATTTAAAACCCTGTTACTGCCATTGTGACTGTTATGTCATTATTTCATCTGTCACATTCACCCCTTTCAGTCATAATACCATGTGTTAGAACAATTACCACACGCCACATACACTAACAAGTGTTTCGAATTTTGACAAGCAATAAATTCAATTCAGAATTTTGTGTTTCTATTGCCGTTCAATGTACGGTGAAATAAGTCAGTTAGGGTTATGTTGGTTGTTACATTGAATCTGGAGTGATTAGGGCTGTTAAGAATTGTTCTCTAAAATGCTGATTTCGTATTCCTTTGTAGTCTTGTTAGGAGGCTAAATAATTTGTTTGCAGAACTACTTATGATAGCAACCTTTATTGTATAGGTATGTCAGAATTGGTGAACAATACTATGTAATGTAGGAAGGAGGAGGAATGTAGGATGGAAAACTTAGTGTTCATAAAATTAGCATAAAGATAAAGAGCGAAAGTCCGAATTTTGATTAAATCATGTTTAAAAAAACATTGAGTAAGTGTTTCGTTGCTTGCATAACACAATTTATAAGATATAGTTTTTGCCATCAAATATATCGGAGCGGTCAAAGTGCTCAAATATATCTGAACATGTCTCTAATGCCTCGACAATAGAGACGTGTTCAGATATCTGATGGCGACTGTACCTAATGGAACTAACGTTTGAGATAAAAGAACTGCCGACCACCAAATAACCTAAACAAATAACCTAACCCTTACGAGTTTTCTGTTTAATTTCGTCAAAGCACACATTCTTCGTTCTTCGGGAACCTAATAGCACCATGTTTGTCCTGCCGGGGTCATTACCGGGGGCACGTGATGCGTGAAATTATTTCGTACTTTACACAATTCGAGTTGAATAATTTAAAAGGGCTTATGAGCATTGCGATTTACTTGGGCTTATGGCTTTTTGATGGTGGGTTTGATTTGTGCGTACGAACTGGGATGGTGGAATAATGTGGACATGACATGACTGTAGGCGGAGTGGAAAGATGGAAAGTAATGCTTAAATATATTTTGTTACACCTAAATTTCAGCAAAGTTATGAAATAGTTTAGTATGTAGTTAAGTGTAGGTAGGCTTGTCTAAAAATTAATTTTAGGCAAGCCGGTGGGAATCGGCTGGTATAAGCGCTTCGCCACTGGTAGGTAGTAAACATAAAAAAGTATTTAAGGGGTTACCCGAGGTTTCATCGATTTTTGACAAGTTTTGAATCGTATCTCCTATTTTTGTATTTTTGTACTACAGATAGAATTATAACTCAAACATCGGTTCTTCAATCTTTTGTCTCCATTTTTGTCTACCGGATTTTGAAAGAAATGAATACTTAATTTTGTATGATGTTTTTAAACATTGTCTAATAAAACACTTATTTCGCATCTATTGACGTGAAAGATGTAACATAATATAGGTACGAAATCTACAAATTTGGGTTCGTATATGACGTCTCTAAAAATGTGTCTAGGGTTTTCATTTTAAACTAATTAACACAAAAGTTATTAAAATTGTTCAGCTTTTATGCCAAATATAGGTATCTCAAAAATAACTTTGAAGTAAATATGGGATACTATATTGCTTATAGCCGTTGTTGTTAATATAATAAGCTACAAAACACATTAGAAAACTAAGGGATTCAGATCGAAGGTCATTGGCGTATGGGAGCCCCTTAATACTTACAATTATATTTCAGGGAATAATGAATCAGTTTCTTTTCTTGCCATCACAGTGTCCCATCCACGCCATCCAAACACCCCTCCCGCGGTAGTAAAACAGTTGTAATGCAATACATCTGCTACAATGCGCCGGGTGACACCAAGATGAATGGCGACCCGACCGATACCATTTCAATTCAATGCAGTGTTTATGTGGCCCTGTTTAGAAGAAGCAATGGGCCGTGCCCGATCTGGATTAGATGGAGTTTAGATGTTTGTTTTGAAGTTAAAAGGCAAGTTAGGGCAGAGTCGAATTACTTTTAAATTACTCCTTTGGTTGCACAGATGGACGGCAGAATATTACGTGTATTTTTTGCTACCAACTTATCTGACGTGCATTAAATTAAAACAGAAAACGCTTTTACGTTAAAATTATAATAAACCCTAGTTTTAGTCGTCTTAAAAGCTTTACCTAACCTAACTAGAAATTCTTCAAATTTTCAAGATATATAAGATTTTTAATTTTAATGTATTCTATAGGAAGGAAGCCAAATAAATATGTTGAGCTACGGGAAAGGCCGTCGCCTATGTGGCGAGCGAGAGAGTTACTTAGGAGTGTTTATGTACTACTGGCGTTAATGTTTCCATAGTCACCTGACAGCTCGCGTGTCGCGCCGGCGCACGAGTCGCCTATACATTAACTGGACCTTCTAGTCATCATTATTAACAGACCATAATTGCCCACTGCTGAGCATTAAGCCTCTTTTCGTCTAGGTACGCCACACAACGCTCGGCTCCTGAGCTGGTCTCACTCATCCAGGAATGAACCGCGGTCTTTTCAACCAGGCCTTCCCAAGTGCCAAAGTTTTACATTCAATAAATGTATCAAATACATTTTTTTTACTCATATATTTTTCAGTGAACGCACCTAAAATGTTCAAACTGTAACATAGACGTACTCGTAACGTCGGTTTTATCCAATTCATCAGCACCGCGAAAAGGATTTCGCTTTATTCTTCAGATAAGCTATGCACTGACATACAAAGCGTGAATCTAGTTAGATTAAAATCTAAGTTAATAAAAACGGAGCTCGGGGGAGCAAATCGGATAAGCGTGTTTATGCGAAAGAATTTCAATTTGGCGTACCTGTCGCGCCGCGTTACATGCTATATTAATGACGTTAACGCACGGGGGATTGTGGATACGCGAAAAAACAGGTAAGTACAACATACGCAAGATATCTGTTTTTTGCCGAGTGTTGCTTGGTAACTACTTTATAGGAACCAATCAATATATAAAAACTATCCTATATTTTAATCCAAGCTATAAACTGTCTTCGTGTAAAATTTTATCCAAATCGGTTGAGTTGTTTAAGCGTGATTGAGTAACAAACATCTGAACTTTCGCATTTATAATACTACTAGCTGCCCGGCCCGGCTTCGCACGGTTAGTGCGTAGGAATGAAGCATTTTCCCGCGGTAAAAAGTAGCCTATGTTCATCAGGGATAATGTCGGCTTGTAATGTAATAGTTATTTGTTATACAAGGGGAGCAAAGTTGTATTTTACCCGCGAGTGTGGAATTGAAACACGAGCAAGCGAAAGGATGCTATAGTTAAACCGCGAGCGAAGCAAGTGGTTCTAAAATAGAATCCTGATCGTAGCGCGTGTTTCAACACACGAGAAGTAATATACATTTGCCCCGTGTGTAACACAAAACTTTTCACCTCACTGTAGCGAGGAAAGTGCAACATGCAAAACAACTTTATTTAATTTAAATAACAATATTTGTATATTTTTTTAACAGTAATAAAATAATAACGGCAAGTAATATCAAGTAGAATCTTGGTCAAGTGCGAGTCGGATTTTAGTTTTCCCATACATTTTGAGACCCAGCGCCTGATGTAGGCAACAAACAATTTTTTTAAAGTTCCTAAATATTTATTTTATTCTGTTTTTTAGTATTTGTTGTTATAGCGGCAACAGAAATACATCGTCTGTGAATTTTTTGTATTACGAGCGTTTTTTTTTTACGTTTTGTTACTGTCAAAAACTACTTAAACACGCTCCAAGGTCAAATTAATTTCCCCACAAGTGGATAAAATGCGTTGTTGTCCACTGGTTTTAAAGGCTTTCCGAGGCAGTGAGGGGAAAAAGAATTTATCAAATCGGTCCAGTAGTTTCGGAGACTATTCAATACAAACAAACAAACAAAGAAACAATCAAATCTTTCCTCTTTATAATATTAGTGTAGATGTAGATGAAGACTAGTAAGATATGTTCATGTTATGCAATGTTAAATACATGGTAACCTAAAGTGTTGGGACCATTTGAAATGAAAAGTGGCAATTTGAAATCGGGCTCTCGTATTCGGATATATAGGTATTTTGTAAGCAATTTCACATCCCGTTAAAAAACCAGGATAAAAATAAGAAATATCAATAGGTTCGTAAAAACTAATAAACTTTGACGTAAGTACCTACCAACAAACATATTTGAAGGAGAGCAAACAAAGCAATCCCTTACCAATCACACCGGCACACAGATTGTGTTGACAAAACCAATGAACATTCTTAATTATTTGCCGTTCGGTAAACAATGACCCTACACACACAACCACTTTTGTGAGACCTCTGAAATTGCATTCAAGCCCCCTTCTTGTTAACACAGTTTAAAGCCGTAGAAGGGGCTGAGGGGTCTACTTAAACTGGCGTTTCAAACTATTATTTGACGACATACGCGGTTGTCTCAATTAAAAATATTGCTGACAAGCCAAACAGTTGTCGCCGGGTTTTAATTGGCTATCGGGAGAGATTATGATCTTAATAGCTTTATTGCGGTGAGGTGACATTTGTTAGAGGCATTAAAGTACTAGTTGAAATAGAACATTTTTCCATTATTTCCAGTCAGTCGATTTTTATTTTGACCGATCTCAAACGATGTAAGTAAATCGCTTTCTCTAATCGTGGCTAAGCTATGAGAGACTTGATTATATACTTTTTATGACTAGACCATCGTTTTAAATAGTGATTTTGAGACAGGTGCGATAGCGCGCAACACAAGAAAGTATAAGACAATTTATACACGCTTAAAAAATACAAATACTGCTATGGAATTACTGTTCTTTTCGGAAGTTTTTTTGACGAGTCCGTATCTACAGTCAGTATCAAAGGTAACTAGAAAATTCAGATAGATACACCTACCGTAATACGTTACGCAGCATACGTTATTTGAGAACAGTAAAAATAAATAATGTTTACATTAGGTACTAGTAATAAAAGCTTTCGAACATATTTAGGTACTTGGGAAAGATCAAGCTTCAACTTATTTTTAACTATTAAAAATATTGTTAAAAATGGGCGCTGTTTGATCATACTTAAACAAAAAAGGTCGTCTCTATTCTGTATTTCTCTGCAAACTGAACACTAATGGAGCATTTTTGACGTTTCATTAAAGTTACTGATTTGTCTTTCAATCAAATATCGTATTGCAACAATATTGTATTGTATTGTATAACCAAACCTAACCTAACCTAAGTAAGTAACCACATTTTAATTATTTTAACCTTCATTTACCAACCATTCGGTAATTTGACGCTAAACCGAACACCTATAGTCACAAGGATTGAAATAGTAGATTAATGAACATAACATATTTTAAATAGAAGAAAAAACTGCAATGAAGAGGGGAGGTAGTAGAAGTTTATTCTTTAAAGCCGATTAAATTAAAAAGCGTGTTGGGTACGCATCTAAAACCGAAGTGGAGTGGCTCTCCATTTGAACGGGTGGTTAGTGGTCGTACACATGCTACTGAACAATAAAGGGTTCTTGTTGTATTCAAATTACGAGCTCAAAATGAAATACGAAGTTTAAGGACCGTATCTAAATACATTCTTTACTTCTCGTACGTATTTATGGAATTGTGAGTACTTATAACGAGATATGATTTATTGGCAAAATAATATGTACATCCACTTATTCTAGAATGAAAAAATACAATTTAAATATGATAATGATAAACGTAATGAAAAATACTTCCAAAAATTAAATGTTTACATCGTTAATTAACACCATACCGGTATTCATTCCCCAAACTCTGAAGGGTCCGGCCGGCTTTTACCGTTTTATCTACGGTCGCAGGGCGCACGATATCTGTGACCGCCATCTTTGGGCTGTAAATTGGTCAAGTCTTCGGACGCTGTCAAGATGAAAAGCTTTTGAGGAGGGTTAATGAGTATGGGTATTTTGAAGTTCGGTTTCAATGTTTGTGGTATTTGAAATTATTTGTTTACTTTGAATCATTTGTTTACAATTAAGTCATAGAACAAAAAAAAATTAACTATCATTGTTAACATAACTATTTTTACCGTAGATAAGTAACTACAAAGGTAAAAACGTTTTCACGTCAGCAGCTCGAACAAGCATATTTTGCTGGATGAAATCAGTGTGCAATATGCGATTTTGCTCACTCCGTGAGACAAAGTAGCTTTTTCATTTTATGCCGAGCACGTGCAATAGTAATTTCATCGTACAAGTTACAAGTTCAGAATATTTGAACTTTATTAGCTCTGTTCCTTTCATTTCATTACGAAATAAGAAAATGGCAGACAGTTTATAGTTCGACCATCGAATTTCAAAGTAGACCCCCAAAAAAGCGCAAAACAAGTAACACGTTCGAAAACTATGAAATTAACAAGTTTAAATTACCAAAATAATTATACAAAGGAATTTTCAATTGAAGAATATTTATATAAAAATCTCAGAATAAACTTTCTTACTCCGTTTTTCATAATAAATAGGTAAACATGAATTTTATTACGATAGCTAATTAATCATTCTAGTTTTAACAATCTTGAATTTTATGAACGTAACCACAGATGCGGTTTACGTAAGTAAGCGCGGCGCACTTACCCTTTTAAAAAATTTGGCCTTCTTAAATTATTTTACTAGGTAAACATATTTTATTAGGTATATTGTTCTTCATTCTTGCGTTATTGATATTGATTTTAAATATAAAAACTACTAGAATAAATAAATTCTCCAACTAGGAAATATAGTGAAATCAGTGACGAAGGCAGTATTTTAACAACAGTGCACGCGAGATACACGTAATATGCTAATGTGTTCCTTTCTCTATTTATAGCGCAACAGACATTAATGATAAATATTTCAAAAGTAGCTCGAAAATATGAGTGGAATCTGTGAATTTTAACAATCATACGGTTAAGGCCTCCACCCGCCGAACGCGTGTCGTGCGCGGCGCGTGTGCTGCGCGGGCCTGCACAAGTTGTAAAGCATTGAAACTGCACTTCAAACACACATCGAACGCGGTCCGAACGCGGGCCCGCGGCGCTAACGTTACAACTCGGCAGCGCGGCGGCTGCGTGTCGTGCACGTCACGTGTGAAGCGCGGGCCCGCGCTGCTGAGTGTGATAGAGATAGTGAGATACATATTAAATGGTAGTGCGAGTGAAATGACGCGCGGGCCCGCGCTGCACACGCGCTGCTAACGCGGCGGGCCCCCGCGGGCCCGCGCGTGCCTGCGCTGCTGCCGCGCTGCTGAGTGTGATAGAGATAGTGAGATACATATTAAATGTGTTGGTAGTGAGAGAGAAAAAAAAAAAAAAAAAAAAAAAAAAAACCAGCGTGCTCGAGAGCAAAATATTGGCATATCGTGATTTTAAAACTTTGAATCACTCGCTACGCTTATGATTCTATTTTAGAATCTTTCGCTTCCTCAGGGCCCAAAATCAGCACTCGGAGCAAAAACAAACTTTGCTCTCTAGTTGCACAATTAACGATTTCCATAAGGAAGGTGAAAGTCAATCTTGTCTTCTAAGTTAATCTTGTGTCATAGAAACTTTGACAGGTAAAAACTTTTCTCACGTTATCTACCTTATAACTTGCTCATTATCTCCGACAGCCAAAGCAATGCCGTTGTCATAAAGAAAATACAAAAGTACCGGTATTATATTGTTTCTCTTGTCGCATGTCAACATTGCCAACGAACCATGACGAGAATGCATAATCAATCAGTAATACGGCAGCGCGGTGTGACGTGCAAATCGCATGGGATTCCAATTTCGAACAAGATTCGAATCTTTATTTTTCTTTATGGGTTTCGGCGTGACAGGCGTTTTAAAAATCGAATGTTTTGCGGTTACCGTTAAAGGGAGGTCACAAAGAAACGTTATGAATGGCCAGTAATTTTTGAAAGCGTTCTGTTTTTCGTTTGCTTTCGCTCCTTGGGGATGTTTTTTCCGATTATTGATGTTTTGACAATCCGCCTCGAATAATTATGATAATGGATGGGAAATATTCGGCTTCGGAAAGCATCAAAAAAGCTTCCTTGGGAAATTAACAGCTTTTAGACACATATATTAAGATATTTTTACTCAGTGGGAAAGATAGATTCTAAGTAGGTAATAAAAATAATTAACCGTTCGAAACCTTACAAACGCGAAGCGAGGAACGCACGCCAATATATCCGAAAATATTTCAAAAATAGCAACTTGTAACATGATACTGCACGATGTTAAAGTGAGTGTATTAGAACGCAAAGTTATCTTTGTATTTTAGATGGTAGATATTGAACGTTGTATAAACGTAATAAGGTTTATATGGGCTGCGTAAATGCGCGTGTAAATATAAGCGCACGTCATAACCTTTGAGCGAAATTGGGGAAAGCGTGCGAGATAAATCTTGTTGCTAATGTGCGTGTTCTAACTAGGAGAGTGCATAATAAAAATCGACATAATTGTCATTTTTCATTAGTATATAAAAAGATTACCTACCATTAAAATGTTTCGAAATATATTAATCATGCTTTATGGAAACGTGACATGATAAAAATTGATACCTGCAGTTTATTACTTCGCATAGGTCTACGAAGTAATAAACTGAATGTAGATACATAAGAGAGGAAAATGGATCTTATTGACTGCAAAAAATATTACGCCGTGTTACTTATATTCTTTTTTGTCAAGTTTAATATACGTATGTTGTCAGATCGTTCAAAAACAAGAATATTGACTGTTGCTATGATACCTTGTTAGGAAAAAACTCTTGTTAAAAAGTGTTTAACTGTTTTAAATTGCTTTAATAGCAACAAATAAAGTGGTAAATAGTGTGTGCACACAAAGTAAATAGACCTTCTTAAATAATACACTACATTAATTATAGCTACAATTTTAGGTATCTGAATATTACGAATCTGAAAAACTAACTAAATAATCTCACCCATGTGTTGAAACACCACCAAACATGATAAAAAACAAAATTAACGATGGTGAAAAATTAAATTACCAAATAATCAGTTGGTAAAGGTATCACAGTTAGGGCAGCGGCGGCCGATGAGCAATTCCGCCCGCCGTGATTGGCCGAATTTCCCATGAGGCGCGATGCGACAGAACTCTTAATTCCTGCCTCGGACGCGCTGTTTTATCGTCTTCTCGACGCAGTCGAAGGGCTAGACGCACTTGTTAGATCGTTTTCAAAAGGTGATGATTATCGGTAAGATATCCCTACTTAGGTAGGTACATACTTGTATTCCGGTACAGTATGGATGACATTATACAGGCAAGTATTTTTCAGCTTCAATATATCGAGTAAACTAGTGTAGCTTTGAGTTGTAGAGCTCGCGAGTAAGTTATCTTTCTTTAAAAAAAAACCTAAAACTTAATCACAAAAAAATATAATTATCGAACCTGATCACAAAATTTATCGCGAATCGGTTGAGAAAGTCGACTTGTAGAGGAGAACAGCTGGACATCCGGACAGCGGGACATACGAAAGCATTTTTGTCCAAGCTGAAACGGAGAACTTCGTTCGCTTCGCTCGCTTGTTTATGATTATCATGCGATCATTTAGACATAAGCATTCGCAAGAAAAACGTATTATCCTATGATCGGTTGAGTGTAAACATGATGGAGGAAACATTTCGGTGATTCTTTTAATATTCAAAACGACTGCGACTGCTCTATTAAAAAGGCGATTCTTATACAAATCTCAGGAAGCAGAGCAAGTTCCCTCCTTTACAAATATTCAAGAGAGAACTAATATAAAGAAGAGGTATTGAAGAGATTCGTGAGACGAGAGATTAATCAAAGTATTAGAATCAAAAATAGTAAGTAGCTATGAAGCACCTAGTCGATGACGAAATGCAAACTCGTATCATATAAGTAACTATGTCATTACATTTTACCACCTTACCATTGACACTCACCCTTTTCGTTTCCGCATAAATGGTACAAAAACAAAAGCGCACTCAAATCTAGCGCGCACGCATCGGAGCGGAAGAGTGCGCGCTCATTTTGAATTTAGAATTAATGAATATTAAGCGTCTACGCATTCGTTCGGCGACGGTTACGCCATCTCGTGTGAGACAATCTACACTCCTGGGGGAGATGTGGATTTAAATAAATTGAGACAAGCGAATTCTTGAATTTTCAGGTTGTTTATAACGGGTAATGTGATGTGAAAATGGGATTTGTTTGAGAGAATGTTAATTTCAGTTTTATTTGTACCTATACAGTTTAAGACACGTTAAAGAGTTCAAGCTTAATTACTGGATTATTAAGCATAAGTTAGGTAATAAAGTACTGCGTGCCTAGTCTCAAACCAGAAGACTTACAAGCGCGCTGCCAACCCTTTATAGATTTGAGGATTCGTTTTGTTTATAGCTAGATTGGCATTGTGTTAATTATATCGGCATCCAAAAATAATTTACGTTACTCTTTTTGTAGAATCACTTATAACTAAACTTTAAAGAAAGTTAAGAAAAACAGTTACAAACATTGATTTCATAACTCTGTTTAATACCACAATAACTGTACATAAAGGGAAAATAAAATCCATAACTTTTATTGTTTAAATCTTGATGAAATTGATAAAATTAATAATATATAATTTATTAATTACCAGTTATCATGTTTTGTTAATAAAAACCTTCTTTCGTAGCTAGTAACGAATCTTAGTTTTACATATATTATTATACATTATTATACATACAAGCGCAAACAATAAACAGTATAGAGGATCACGACTGTTTTCAGAGCACTGACGCTAGTTGTCAAGGCAACAAAAAGAACCTAAAACTAAACATCAACTAACAATAGTATCTAATCTACCCCCTCTCAGTCATATTACTAGTTATAGAATAGGTACGGTGGTAGTAGGTAGATATTACTATGCCAGCGTCCATGAAATTCGATTGTCCGCTACAAAGGCGCACAATACGATTCTTTGCGGGTATTCCGTATTCGAGTGCATTATTATAGGGTCGCGGACGATGATGGATTGTGAGCGCAGAGTCACATGAGATTTGAGATGCTCACAACTCGGTGCACGAAACGAAACGTGTTTATTTATTACTGTGGCTCTAAGTAGTATAACTTTTACCAAAACAAAACGTGACGACCGCGTTTGCGTTTAGCTGTCAAATCCCATACAAATTGAGGGTAAAACGCAAACGCGATCGTAACGTTTTGTTTCGATAAAACTTATACTAGTGCCTCAGGCGGTGAAATGTGATTGCGATTGTTTATTTAGTTCAGGGTTGGTAATTGCTGTAAGTGGGAAATAATAATATGCCAGGCTCCAAGTCAGTATCAGTTTCGCAAATCGTAATGCATTATGAATATTATGATTCTATTCGAGCAAACAAGGACAGAGCTTGATTAAAGATTACTTCAAACATTTTTAATTTGTAGTAATATACATACTTTATTTTTACTAAGCCTTACTTAACTAAATAAATAATAGTTAACTTATTTATTTAGCTCCGACGTTTCGGGTGTGTCTCAACATAAGCATCACCCGAAACACGGGACAACGGTGATAGAGAGAAGTAAATAAATTAAACAATTATACGCGATTAAGACCTGTTTAGAAGAATCGTGAAAGTTTAAGTCAATATAATATATTTACGAATTCCAGTTTGGTACCATGTTTTATTCACATGTCAATAGCTATAGTAAAGATGAATGCTACATCATTCTCGATGTCACGGCCGTTTATTTAGAAATAAACAACATTTCAACGAGGCGTTCAACTCAGTGCACGTCACGACGTACCCATTCTATTTTGTCAATGAAGAAAAATCACTTCAGTTCCAGGTACCCGCTAAGAGGGCGCCCGGATCTTGGCGATTTCCTCTGACTGTCGAGTGTTGACCACGTACCGGCATTCCTAGCGTGGGTAGACTCCCGACAAGGTGGACTGATTGACCTTAGGGGCACGTAACGTTTCGAACGCGCGTCAGGTAGATCCAACTGACATTTTTCCATATAAAATTATTTAGGCGACTAGTGTCGGTAAGGAAAAATTACGAGGTATAAAAATGTCGTAATAATATTTATTGTCAATAAATAAAAAAGTCGAAATCGAAAATTGACGGAGTATAAAAATGTCGAGATGTAAAAAAGACCTAATATAAAAATGACCTCGCAGTCACTGAAAATACGTGCCATTGCTTTAACTATGAATATTCATAATAAAATAGCAATTTTATGAACCTATTAAACCGTATAATCGATCAACAGAAAAGGACACGCTGATCTCAACATCAAAAGTAAACATAATGATTTCTCGACATTTTTATTGACTAAATAATACTTAGTCATTTTTCCTAGCCGACCTTTTTATTGTTCGGCTTTTTTACATATCGTCATTTTTATTTATTGTCATTAGACATTTTTAAACCTCGTCATTTTTCCTTACCGACACTAGTCGGCTAAATCAACTTTACAAGTCTACAATTCGACAAAATTGTACAATTTTCCATACAAAAAGTTGTAAAAGTTTTGTCAAATTGTACGCTTGTAAAGTTTTGTGGTATAGGCCCCTGCTGGTATTCAAAATTGCGGGAGTCCGCTGGATGCGTGTGGCGCAGACTGGTCATCACCACTCGTCTTTCAGCTGATATGATGTAGGTATGACGGCGTGAGGACACCGACGCCTAATGCGGAATTACTACATCATCAAAATTCTTCAATACGTGAGCCGCGTTGCCAAAGGCTGTTTTCATTCCGGCCGCAAGCTTTGTAAATATTTGACAACACGCACCGCGGACTGTCTTATGCTTAATTTATTTTGACAAATCATCTTCCTGCTGTATAAAGGTGCGGGAATGCGGCTTATTACGTCAAATATTGTTTTTCTCTCCCGTTCCATGTATTTGACTTCTTTATACATTCGTTTGAATTCAAAATGAGAAGGTACGTTAAGTTTTTTTTTTAAATTGCATTATAGGTTAGTACTGACAAAACGTACAATAACGCTATCTGGTTATACGCGGGGCATACTGAAACTTTTAGTATGACCTAATTAGTTTCCAATATACCTACTTAATACTAGGTTTAGGTAGGTATATTGTAGCAATAAGTACTTATATCTAGTAAATAAAAATAACATGTCTAAGTTTTGTTTGGTAACTAAAATAAACAGATTTTCTTTCAGGAACTCGCTATATTATATCACGAGTCAATTCAGTGAAATCACGAATAAAAAAAACGCTGGAGACCTTGCCAAGTGGCCTTAGGCTCTGTAGATTGGACTTAAGTTCATACCCAATATTATTCAATACACAGTTAAGTAAGTTATAAGTAAGCGTAGTCTCGGGAGGACAGCCGTCATCTGAGGTAGCCCGTAACGCGCTTGTTAACTCACCTCATCCATTATGAACGCGAGTCAAACGTATCTCAACCGCCGCTACAGGGCGATGTTGCACGCCGGCTATCGTTTTTATGTGCATAACGAAATGTATATGTACAAAAAATAGTTAATCTTAAAACGCTGCTGTTTTTAACCGACTTCAAAAAAAAGGAGGAGGTTCTCAATTTTTGAGCCGATTCGTAAAATCTTTTTTTTGTTCGTAAGTATATGCTTCCAGGTGAGTCCCATTTTTTTGGAAATTCAATTGGATGATGGGATCCATGAGGAATTGAGGGAACTCCTCAATTATATTAGGCACGCGTGTAGTGATTTTAGTATTTTCTATTATAACTCGTGTATTTACATCCGGAAATCATAAATTGGTGGAGTGGAATTGATGATGAAGACCACAGATGACTTATGGAATTCCTCATTAAAAGTACAAAAGTACCTATATCACAGATTCTGATAAGATTCCGTTGAAATAGCAACTAATGAAGTGCCAAGGGTGATCCTTGTGGAATCGACGGAAGTCCTCAAATATTATCGGGTCACATACAGCGATTGGGGTTTTTCCTCTAATAATCAATGCATTTGCTCTCGGAAATCAGTTCATGTGGTAAATGGGAAAAGAAATGTGGAAATGTTCTCCTGGCTTGGCGGAGTACTAAATTGAAGTCGGTTAAAACTTTGTTTTTAAAGTAAATTATAAGTATGTACATTTATGTTGTTTACTTTAGATTAACTGACAAAAAGATAGAAGATAGCAAACCTACAACTGATCAGGCTGTAACGCTACGCAACATTCCGCTGACAATGAAATCACACCCATAATGCACCTACTGCAAGCTCTGTAGGTACGTACTGCACCGCTACCGCCACGCTTTTAAGGCCGAGCCAGCTGCCTCCGTGCGCCGAGACACGGCACCCGATCCAACCAATTCTGTGTCACGTTATAAATCTGGATCACACAGTTGCTAGTTGGTATAACTAACAATAAACCGATGAACATCTTTCACTGAGCACTATTTGACAACTTAATTTTCGTCGACACTTCTAAAATTTATTTATTTTTCAGCGGCAAGGGCCAACGAACGCTCAAGACGCGCGGCCAGTGCGAAAAATAGGTTTCCGTATAGATTTGAATGCATGCAGAATAATCAGAGAATAATGCGTTTGTAGTCTGAACAAATTCTTAAGCCCGTATCTCAAGCCAGGCCGCGCCGGTCAATAGTAAACTTGCCATTCGCTGTCAAATTTACTATTGACCGCCACCGCAGGCTGCGCCAGTGTGATTCAGGCCCTATTCGCTCTGACAACAGGCACAAAAAAAGCCGTGAATCTAACCATACCGTAATCTGACTTAATGATCTATGCAATATATACCTAATTGGTTGTCCGAAATATCTGTCTACCCTGTGAATGTCAGCTAGATAGAAGGTAAAATAAAGGCTCACCGAATGTCGTCTGTCGCGACCTTTGGGACCCGCTGGCGGCTAACTTATTTAACTTTGAGTTGAACTATCTCAGTCCAATATTTGCATATGTGTTGGTGTGTGCGGTGTATCAGTGTTTCGACAAAATTTTGGACAGTTGAAGTGAAGGATAGGATGATTTGTTGTCCAATAAAACCATGTAATCTCCTCCTATAGAAGTAGGTATATAGTACATGTACACTTTAATATTAAAAATGCCGCGTGAGTGAAAATCGGTTTTCCAGATTTGATTACATTAATACATAAAAAAGGATACATACTCGTACTCACATAGTTGCAGGTGAAGTTAAGATAAGGCTTGAAAAACGCCCCGCAAATCATTACAACCATATATAATGACAACCAGGAAAGTCATTCCCAATACAAGATAGTAATTCCTCCATCCATTCGGTGTTTACCCATAAAATAAAACTGCACGGCCACGTAATAAAATATCTATCAGGAGGTTATCGAAACGAAGGAAAGCAATGAAAATACATGTTTAAACAAATATGGCGGATATCCAATTTGAAGTCCCATCTATGCAAACGTCCGTTCGTCCTTCTTTAATGCTTTACAAAACCCAGTCACAGCGGTCACCCCACAAATATGTAGGGTGTGGATTCCTCAATAATATTTTTATACTCTAATGTTTGAGTTAAGACTTCGTACACCAAACTTAAATCACATACTTTTTACTATGGAGTTCCCAACTCAACATTTCATAACTGTTGAGACAACTAAAATGAATTAGACATCAACGCATTATGTTTGCCGGCACTTCTTTTCAGCAGAATTTCAATAGATACCAAGTATGTTTAATTAGTTCAATTGACTCGTAGAAAAAGTATTGTATACAATAGTTATATAATTAGCTTTTAAGTCTCGTACCTTAATAATTAGGCCACTCAGCAAGCTTCGTGGCCTAAACGTGGTACTCGACTGAAAAAGCATACATTATATAACGATTGCATAAAATACTATTATGCAACTGGAACGAGTATCTGTTGAGATTTGAAACGTCGCGTCGCCTACTAAGTATTTGCAAGATTTTCTGAAAGTTTCTTAGATAGTGTTAATACAATACACATTTTCGCCACAGATCACGTTAATTCTATCGATATGAGAAAGTATCTTTTGTATTAGTGGTATATCCGCTGAAATTAAATTAACACCGATTGTTAGTGGATTCCATTTACAAATGAGTAGCCTGGTGCCGTTGGATGTCCTATCCTACTAATATTATAAATGCGTAAGTTTGGATTTTGGGATGTTTGAATGTTTAGATGTTTGTTACTCAATCACGCTTAAACGGCTTAACGGACTTGGATGAAATGCACGGAGATATTTTATAGCCTAGATTAAAGATTAAAATATAAGACAGTTTTTGTCCCGGGTCCACGCAGACGAAGTCGCCGGCGGAAGCTGGTTGGTAATATGTATTGTGGGCATTAAGCGCTACGGGCTACTAGTGTAGCATTGAAAAGGTTATCGTAAATTATTATTGCGGCATAAAATCTTGAAATGACTGAAGTGCTGTGTTGAACATTCATTTATGCACAGCCAGGTACTTAATAGGGCTTCCTTTCAGATGAACAAAAAATTTACCCATTGAGTATTGAGATCATTGTAACGGTATGTACCAATGGAATGCCTACGCTTGTTACCAAATTATTTCGTAACTAAAAATATTAATGTCGACATTATTTAATTGGTAGGTGCAAACGGTTCTAGAATAGCTGAATTACTGTAGTTAGTTCATGGCAACCTGTATGGTACACCTAGCACCGTTTGTATGGTAGAGTGGACACGGGTATCAAGCCTTAAGGAACGACGTTATCTGTGGGTAGTCGCAGATACGAATAATTATGTGGGGACCGTTCAAACCCACGTTAATATTAGAGGAGGTCGTCTCATTTCATATAGAGCACATTTTCCCGTTCTGGGGGAAATTTTGAGTCAATACGTAAGTTGAAATTTAGAAGTTTGCATACACTTGAATATAGACCATCGCACAGTCTTTTCCACTTTATGCGTGAGCTTGACAAATACGACCTGAAGCCGGACAGCCGGTGATCCGGACATACGAAAGCATTTTCACCTAAGCTGAAACGGTGAACTTCGTTTAATTCGTTCGCATGTTCAATTAAATATTAGTGTAAATGTATAGATATGTATAGCTCATAATTAACAGCAATATTATAACCCACAGGTAACAAGATGAGCGGGTTGCGACCGCTCCTGACCAAAACTAATCCGTCTCCCTAATTGTGTTAGCGACAACTTTGATCCTCACTCCGCCCTCCCCTAGGATATGATCTAACAACGAATTCGATTAGCTATACTTGTTGGCTTCGCTAATAAAGGGAAAAAAGTTGGTTCACGTAGGATAGTTGGTCGCGATGTAATGTTATTTAATAGTTGGTAGTTCAATTTGTTATTAAAAGTTAGGCATATGTATTGTTTTTTTTTAACCGGTGTCCAGGCAAAATTAATTCTCATCGAGTTGTAAGCTTTTCTCACTTTAGCTATACAATTAGATTCAGTACTAATTGTCTACCAGCTTCTCTTTCTCAATGCAATTAAAATAGATTAAGTTGCTTCGCTGAAGGGATCTAATCCTGATTTAAGCATTCCTAACGTAGCTTCAATCACGCCACCTATTTGTAATCATTATCATCCTCATCCTCAGCTGAGCATCTTTTTGAGTACGCCACTCAAGTCGGTCCTGTGATAGTCTTATCCGATCTTTTTAATGTCATCAAACCAATGAACTGACGGACGACCGATGCTCCTTTGAGCTATAAGTGACCGCCAATTTGTTAACGTTTGAACCACCGATCGTCAGCTGCCTGGCATTGTCCTACCTATTCGTGCTCCCCATAGAATTTCGAACTTACCGTGTTACACATTACATATTCACAAGAACGGCTGGCTAACGTAATTGGATGTATTTTTTATAAAGCAAAAGCCACACTCCGCTTAAAAATAATAAACCAAGCGTAGCGAAGTTACTCCTCAAAATGCATAGCCCATTACAAGAGAAAGTTTATTGTGATTCTGTGTTTAAACAAAGAGGGGTGTTTTTCTACCGCGCCGTAATGAATTTCAGGCGAGACATTTTTGTCTTACGCTTGACATAATACACGATACTCCTTAATCTAAAGCCGTAACGGTCATTTTCCAAGTATATTCGATTTCTCAGTGGTTGAAGTGTGTTAAAAATGTACTGAATATTCAATACAGAAGTGTATACTGGAATATTGTACGCCTCATTGAATAGAATCGTTTCGTACATTATTTTTGATCGGGACTTTCATTTGACCGCGCTGCAAATCGGATGGGCCATACATATTTTCGGTGATTATATTGTTATCGACTTTAGCGAGTTGTATAAAACCTTGGTAAAGTATACAATTGTACGCATACGGATCATCGTTCATTCACTTTCCACTCAAACTCGTTCATATGGTTATCGGGTGCGTGGATGTTAGGAAAAACCTGGAAAACCCGGAAGGCTGAAAATACTTCGATCCAAGAACCAATACTTAAAATGATTACAAACTTACCTAGCTACTAGATTACCTTAACCCAACCTTTGATTTTCCGTACTATGTGAATCTGTACCGGAATGCAAAAAGGATTAGGCGAGCGGATGGAAGTTGTAATGCGATGCAGCCGGCGGTCCCGCGGGCCCGGGGCAGTTCAAATATCAAATTGTCTCCGGTCATCTTAGCCACACTACTGGCCAATATCAGTAGCGAATATAACAATATCCCATATTTATAAAATTATAATTATAACAAAGAACAAAAGAAACAAGACAAGTCAACGGACTCAATCTGAAAAAACGTTTATCAATCTGATCTGTATTGATTCAACGAGTCTTTTTTATAACAAATTGACCACCGTATTTACTTTAATCGTAAAAGGCAGAAATTGATTTCGAATTTTAAAAAATATATAAAAGGGCTTTACAGAAAATGTGGAAGGGAGGTATAGTACAAATTTAATGAATTCCTATGTCTCGCCAGCACACATTTAGTTTAAAAAAATCATGTCATGGGTCGACAGACAGGCAACATATTTGTAGATTTCGTATAGTCAATTCTGTGGAAACTCCTAAAAGATCCTTCTTGGGTTGTGAAAACTTATTGAAAGATACTTATCTTTTCTGTCCCTATCATATAATGTGGTGGTACAGTAAGCTACAAGGCAGACGGACCGTACGTTTAGGTCGGAAATGTATTATTAGTACGGACAGTTTAATCTTATTAAAGCCGTGCTGTTGATAAGTTTGACAATATATTATTTATTATTGGTTCCTAAAAAAATCCGTCTCACCTTTCTATCAGTTTACGTTCACTGATGTCATCACATCGACGATAGCGTCGACATCACCGATAGCGGACAAATAGATCATTTACCATCGTAAATTATCTATTTGTCCGCTATCGGTAACTAACTGAAGGGACCTTTTTAACGAGCCGTGAAACATTTCAATTTGCCGCATTCACCGGCAAATGAACCGGGTCCAGCCAATTTCGGCATTACTGGCCAAATTCCAGATAATGGCTGAATAGTTGCCACTCCGGGGAATATTATTGGTAATATTCCGCGCTAATGATGCAAAGTTTCGGTTCGTTACAGACTAGCGTTATGTTTAACTGTTTATCCGAGTAAACCTTGTTTCGCTGCTCACAGCGCTCATTGAAAAAGAATTACAATTATCCTCGCTTAAAAGGGAAATATTATAATTATTTCTGACTTGTAATTTGATACTTAAAATTTTACTTAGTACTCGAATAATAAACCTTATATTAAAACGCCGCATGAAAGTCTCTCGCGGAGAGAAATGATGGTTTATATTGAAAATTAAAATGCTCTATGCTAACCAGCAAATGAACATTGTTGCAAAAGAAAATTGCCACATGTCGCCGTGAACACAAACACCATTACACACAATAATTTCGTTTTAAATAGTCATTATTTGTCGATAATGAGTCAATAAATTACGCGATAAAGTTACCGCTTTATTATTTACCGCGCTTCAGACAAATGGGCGGCCATTGTCGCGATTCAGCCGCGATATTTATGACGCACCGAGAAGCTACGAACAGAAAAATGCGGTTAAAGTTATTAATATCTCGATATTAACCGATTTGGTGGTTTTGTGGTTGATCGATTGATTTACGTGTCTCAGGATATAATTTAGTTACGTTTTCCAGCGCAAAAGATGGGTGGTTGGCACAGTGTGACTGATATGTATAGGTACGACAAATGTTTGTCTGAAATTATAATTCTTTATTGTAGACATAATAGATTGTAATATTTACATCAACCCAATAAAACAGACGTGAATTGTAAAATTGTAATTTATATACTTGATGATGACATCAGACAGGTAGCGGGGCAGGGTGGCCACAGAGAAGCCGGAATTGAGAACATTGGAGGAAGCCTTTGCCGCTTGGCAAGCGGACACACAGAAATCGAAGAAGAGCCAGTTCTATGATTAGATCCATAGCAGAACAATTATATACTACATTTTATGTGCGAATAAAAACGCTATAAATAAATAAATAAAAATTATATACTTAGATGTTCGCGAGATTTCCGCATTCATAAATAAGCACATTGTTACATATGTGTTTGGTGATTAATTAGCCAGTAATGGTGGCCTCTCTTTGGGAGGCTTATATCTAGCAGTGGACGTCTTTCGGCTTATATGTTGATGATGGTGAAATGGATAATCGAAGGGGGTAGTCAGTGCGGAAAGAGAAGCGTCACGTTAAGAATTGTGAATTGTTCCCTAGTGATCATTTATAGTTTTTGATAAATTTACAATACCGTCAAGTTATTATATTACGCCAAAACGGTTATGCAAGTCGATAGTGGTGCTTTTTCTCCCTGTCAAAACTGAATAATATTAAATACTAGCTACCCGGGCGGATTCGGGGCCGCGTATTGCAAATAACGTATCTAACTAAACCCGTGGAATAAAATATAGCCTGTAACCATCCAAAAAAAACTACACGCAGATGAAAGAATTTT
Organism: Epinotia bilunana; assembly: GCA_947049275.1. Lineage (NCBI taxonomy): Eukaryota > Metazoa > Arthropoda > Insecta > Lepidoptera > Tortricidae > Epinotia > Epinotia bilunana. The sequence continues at coordinate 8,253,713 of OX346263.1, read as the reverse complement.
TGAAATCGGATACATTACATACAAACTTACAAAGAATCTCAGAGAATTTTTCTCTTTATAATATAAGAACCTATAGATTATTCCTCCCTCGCACTTCGCATGGCATTGTCCGATTAACATAATTTTAAACCAAAAACAGAAATAAAAACTACACGAGAAGAACTAAAGACAAAATTTGAGAATTGTATCACAGGGGGCTAGATTATTATAATGTATTTAAAAATCATGATGATAGTTCAATTTGTCTAGTACCATTCTAGTAAAATATGTACAAATTACATTTGTTTGCCACAACTGCCTCCCTTCAGTAATCCGCGTCATGCCCACAAACTGTTAATATCGCTTACATTCTCGTCGTAATTAAACGCATCATGTTAATTGCCGCACTACGGCTGCGCTCATTTCGCGAACATGTTATGGTAACGCTAAGGTTGTGTGGCATAGGTGTTAGGTAAGCATAGCTTTAAGTAATAACAGCAGTGGTGGTAAATGTGTGCATGGTGACGATACTTTATATATAGGTATGTACTACAGCGACTGAATACGGTATTTGACAAAAAGTCAAATCAGCTTCTTTTTATGAAACGTGAAAAACGCGCAGTTCGTATGGAATTTGTAGGGATTAATTGCTTGTGACGTTATAATCAAACAACGTCCTCATTGTAAGCTTCTAATAATTTAAATAAAAAACCGGCCAAGTGCGTGTCGGGCCACGTGCAGTGTAGGGTTCCGTAGTTGCCTGTCTGTCTTAGTTACATCGACGTTGGCCTTTTCAATGACACATTAAGTTGGTCGACTATTACTCGGTAACTACTTACGAGTATGCCTACTTGTTCGTGATAGTTTTCCTTTTATATTCATTACTAGCTTCCGCCCGCGACTTCGTCCGCGTGGACCCGGGATAAAAACTATCCTATATTTTAATCCAGGCTATAAACTATCTTCGTGCAAAATTTCATTGAAATCGGTGCAGTCGTTTAAGCGTCATTGAGTAACAAACATCCAAACATCCAAATATCCAAACATCTAAACTTTCGCATTTATAATATTAGTAGGATATATGTACTACTACCACGAATTTTTTCACATCCCCCGTAGTAGCCATTTAGCCGGCAGAGGGGGGGGGGGCAAGACTCGAACTAAAATTAGGGCTTTAAAGCCCTAATTTTTGTCTTTTTATCTCGCAAACGAATTACTGATTTGAAAAATGGTTTTAGAAAACCCATAATATTTTTGAACGAGCTATCCAACGATAGCGCACACCATGGGTTTGACGAGGAAAAAAAATGACATCCCCGCTTTAGGTGTAGGGGAGGTACCCTTAAAAAAATATTTTTCCAAATTGTATTGTACTGTTTTGTCGGCGTGATTGATTCATATATCCATGCCGAATCACAGTTTTCTAGTAGTAATGGTTACTGAGCTAAGCCGAAGACGGAGAGACAGACGGACGGACATGGCGAAACTATAAGGGTTCCTTGTTGACTACGGAACCCTAAAAACTGAAAATAGCAAACCTGAAACATTATTACTTTCCGATTATTTTCGTAATGTTTATCTGTTTATAATGAAAAATCTATTTATTTTCACTGTTATCAAACACTCTATTGCGAAAATTTCGTTTAGTTTCACCAATACTTTCCAGCAGCTTTGACAGTCCTATAGACTCCTCCTCCTAGCGTTATTCCCCTAAAGGAGCCCGGGGTCCGCTTTGACCTCTAATCCCAAGTTTTGGCATAGGCACTAGTCTTACCAAAGCGACTGCCATCTGACCTTCCAACCCACAGGGAAAACTAGACCTTATTGGTATTAGACCGGTTTCCTCTCGATGTTTTCCTTCACCGAAAAGCTAACGGTAAATATTCCGTACATAAATTCCGAAAAACTCATTGGTACCAGCCGGGATTCGAACCCACGACCGCCGCTTGACAGCCGCATGCCTGAACCACTAGGATACCGTAGCTTCCTAGGCAGTAGGGACACAACTAGTGATGTGCCGGGGAATATTCCCGGGAACGGGAATATTCTCGTATGGGAATTTCCCGAGAATATTCCCCAAACAGGGGAATATTGAAATACAAATAAGGAAAATTAAAGTTGTAATAAAAGTAAATAAAATGAATAGTGCCCCTACAAATAAAGTGCCATTCGCCAAAAACTGCATTATTGTACTAATTCTGACTTTTTATCTCAATTATCATTTAATATGTGAATATTTTCATATTTTGTGTTCGTACAATATTTTATTGTGATGTTTTCATTAACTTAGTATCGTTTTTGTTACTTGCAGAAGTACTTTTGTAAAATTTGTTTTTTTCGGCTGGGGGAATATTCCCATTGTTCCGGGGATTATTCCCGGGAACATTGGGAATTTACTTTTGCGGCTAAATTACACTGGTTAATGTCTTGGTAAAAAAATCAAGGGCCCAAGTTATCATGGAATCCCTGATAGCAAGATATAAACATACACAATTTCAATATTCCCGTATGTTCCCTTGTATGGGAATATTCCTGGGAACGGCACGTCACTAGACACAACTATCGGACGAAAATTCAGTAGTTAATATCGAATGTTTTACAATAATTGACACATATGGAAGACCCACCCATCGCGTCGACAAGACGCTTCGCCAGCACTTTAACCCGTTCACCGTCACAGTACGCTCGTAGCGCTACGCCGTAGTCCAGCTTAGTGTCCATATGTAGCGAAAATGGCCGTAGCGCACTGACCCATGTGTGTCGTGATTGGCGCTGAATGAGTAGACATGATGTGTGTAATTCAAACCATCTTACAATGTGTTCGGATACACAAGTGATATAAAAACATGGCAAAAGCAACTCATTCAAGTTCGACAGGGCTTATTATAACTATTATGTAGCCAATGTTGTTTTGCAATTTTAAAGACTGAATTATTTATGTATAGAGAAAAATTGTTATGTAGGTAGTATCTTCCTTGTGTTCTGAGGATGAATTAATAACGGAACAGCGTTATATCCATGCTAATATTATAAATGCGAAAGTGTGTCTGTCTGTCTGTCTGGTTACCTCTTCACGCTTAAACCGCTAAACCGATTGAGATGAAATTTGGTATGGAGATAGATAGAATCCCGGGGAAGGACATAGGATAGTTTTTATCCCGGAAATCATTCCCTGCGGAATGGGGGATGAAAGTTTGTATCGCGCTATGATATAAACGAGTTCCACGCGGACTGAGTCGCGGGCAGAAGCTAGTAATCTCATAAATACAAAAAGAGTAAGAGTCGAGTAAGGGAATAGGGTTGAAGTGTGTTGTGGGCGATGGGCTAGCAGCCTGTCACTGTGATATCGTGATATCACATTTTGTCGATCTTTTATACCCAGATTTATGCTAAAAGTGGTACTGGAACACAAGTTTCATATGCCCTGCGTAGGCCCCTTTTAGGGATAACGGCGTGAATGTATTTATGTATGCAATGTATAAGTAAATAAAAAACAGACCCCGGTCAAACTTCTAAGCAGTTAACTTAAAACTGAAATATTTAAACAAGATATATTTATTGGTGATGGTTGTATACCTCATGTGTTGTACCTTTTACCGACCCTTCTTTCCAACCCTTCGAAACCAAGCAAGAAGAGCTATCTATCTAAAAAAAGTTGAGACAGGGGAATCGGCGAATTTAAACGTTTTTGGTTAAACAAATGCTGGCATAAATTAGCGAAGATTGACGAGGGTAACCTGACACGTGGACATAGGTGTGTGGGCACTCAGGAGTGGCCATCGGTGCTCGAGTCCGTAAGGAAAATATAGGAATAAAAACCAAGTTATTCGGTGTGTGTTTAGTAGTTGTTGGATTTTTTGTTGAGAACACGGTTGAGAAATGAGCTCGAAGGTTGTGAAAATTATTTATAACCCAAGAAAGTAATTTTTATGGGTGTGTATTATGTATTTCAGAAAATTTAATTGAGTAACGACGCATTAAAGCTGCGATATAATAATAAACTCTAGTCCCAAAATCAGCACCCCTTAATGGAATTTACAGCATTACATTATTCATCCGATTTTAAAACAAAACAAACTATTCCATTTCCTATTATAATATAAGTAGTTGATTTAAAGTTCATTGACAAATATTTAATATATATGTGGTGGGCGACTAATGGGCAACCATGCCGTAAAATCTTGTAGAAACACTGAAATAAATGTTAATGAGAGTTCCTTATTTTACCGACAACTGTTTCACCGAATGCATTATTTCGCCGAATTATCATTTCATCGATTTTATTCTCTCAGAAACCGTTAGCTTTTTAGGTATAATTAGCTAAAAAGTAAAGGTATGTTTGGTATAAATAACAATCCTGAAAAAATAGTTGCTTATAAAAAACGATGTGATTAAAATTCGGCGAAACATTTCGATGAAAGGTTTGTCGGTAAAACAAGCGTAAACCAATTATAATTATAACAACAGGGAAACCATGTTCTTACTTTCACTAGGTAAACAATATATATATATGTTGTTAAATGTATACAGTTGTATGGTAATAATCCGTAACATGAAATGACAGTACAATACGTCTTAACATTTGACAATGCGTTAGACGAGGTCCCGACGGACCACTCGGACACGATCCGACGGACATGACGTTTGCTGTCCTACGAATAGGTATAACCTACGTAGATCTACGTAAAGGACATTTACATGAAGGCGAGATATGTATTAATTATTTAGTACCTTAGGTAGATAAAATAAAATTATGTCAGTCGAAATATAATCACCTACCTTCATCATTATTAGCCTATGTATGACCCTGCTACTGGTCATAGACGTAGGTACTGCAACCTTTAGTTCACTTAGATGAGACAAAATGGACATAAAAATAAATATTTACAAGGTTGTATGGAAGAGGTCACTCATAGGCGTTAAAACCGCCTATTGTACCGTTTAGCGTAAGGTTCTTATGTTGTTTTTTTGTATTTATTTAGTGACCAATAATACATTATTGGCGAAGCAAGGGAAGTAAGCAATTGCTGGCTGAGTATTAATTTTAATACGAAGCCATTAATTGCCCTTCCGGCTGAGCGGCTGAGAAAATATACTTTCTGAAAATGGTGAGGCATGCTTTTCTCCTCACCACTTCATGAAAATGTCGTATTACGCCTTTGGATATTTGTCTTTTGGCTTTGACCTCTGAAACTCTTTTCTGTTCTATTAAATCTGGAGGCATAGAACTCATTTTCACGTCAATTTTCAATACTTACCGAAAAAACAAGTAACCACTATTATATAGTGTAAAAACCGAATAATGCATTGCCGTCTTTTAATTTTGTTTAATAATAAACTAGAAGTGTATTTTTCATCCGAAAACGCCATGAGTTCTTTGAGATTTGAGACAACTAAAAGGTCGCGATAAGTCGCAGCTACTGATCTTCCATTTTGGCTGTGACCAATGCCTTTTTGTATTCCCTCCCAAGGTCGTCCATTTGAACTGAATACTCAGCCAGCAATTGCCTACTTCCCTTGCTCGACAATAATGTACTATAGTATTGTATTGTACTTTATTGTATCTAAAGATCCCTATCATCCTTGTAGCGTTTTACCGGTTGTATCCTAAAAGAGCCCGAGGTCCGCTTTCGCGCCTAAACCCAATTTAAGCGATAACATCATCGGCAAAATTTAGAAATTTGGAAATAGATGTGCGTAGTCAACTGACTACGCACATCTATTTCCAAATACTTTAGCCCGTTCAATAATGGCCGAGTTTGGACGCTCATGTATTGGTAATTGCGATGCACCACACAGCAAGACTGCAGCACTTTGCACGCACTATACCCGACAATCGGTGACAGTGACGGCTCGCCGGACAAATGCTTCCCCAAACATTTATTAGGGAACAGGGAGTGGCGTGGATCGATGCTGTGTGGTTGAGTTTTAAGTAAATTTACCTAGTGCCGAGAAGGTCACCTCAGTTTAAGATAAAGATTTAGATTTATGCACTGCAGCAGCATTTTATGCAGCCTACAACCCGCATAAACATGCATGAGAAATTTAAAGAGTTGGTAAACTGCATTGTTTTGAAATCATTGCTTGTAGAATCCTAAAATATTGTACGCCATATAATGGCTGATTGTGACGAACCATTAAACCACAATCAACTTTATAATGACTCACTTTCAGACAATAAATTATTTGAATTTATATCAAATTAATAGAAATGTGGTACAAAATAAAACGAGCAGAATGCTTGAAAACTATGTTTACGAGTACAGGGGTTTATTTTTCTTTCACAGACGCCTTCCCAACTAACTACCGCACTCCTACAATTTGTGTAGCGCATGAAAGTATACGTACAAGAAACAATAGAATTTCATATGCATCTCGTTTCCACTTAATAAACACCACCATGACCTCAGAATAACACCTCTCTTTTTGTGTAGGGGTTTCAACCAGTGTACATATTTATATAAACCTAACTATCTTGACACACAAAGTTAACGATTTAAAAAAAACCGCATTTAAATCGGTTTATCTGTGCGTGTCTGCATTGCCATAGAAAGAGACAAAGATACACAACATCTTGAACTTGTAACACGACGTTTGCGTCGAAGGTTAAACATATAGCGAGCGACTCCATGGTCCCGACAGGCGTGCACGTCGTGCATACATCACTGGCGACCATTATTCTAATTGGTCACAAATTATGCCTGATCGGGTTAGCGTTTAGCTTAGTTTAGCGGAGGGCCGTAATTCGGTTTATTACGCACTATTGTGGCTCATTACTATCATTGATTTCTGATTTGCGAGTCCAGATACAGAATAACGTCTACAGACTTATTTATCATTCAACGAGAAATTGTTTGGGTGGGTCGGTGGGTCGAATTAACCATGTAATTCAAATAATATATTTTAATCACTTATTATATTTTGTGCGAAGCCAGTAATCGAATATTATTCAAAAACCTATGTTCCCACGTTAGAACTCTTGCTAAGAATTTTCACAAGTGGGAGTCGAGTGACATAAAATCTGTTGTGTATAAACATACACTTTAGATAATAACATAAAACGTTAAATATCACCCCGACGCCAACCATAATTTGCTTCCCTCCCCGCCAAGACTGAAATATGCATGCAAACAAAATACATTTAACCGCAAACGGCGGAACAAACATTAACATAACACGGGAACCCCATAAGCATATGACGTTTTTTAACACCCTTGGTAAGTGAGGATGGATTGTCAGCCCCCAGACATGTCGCAAGAGAGCCTGTTTAGATTTGCACGTTTCTATTCCGTTGTCAAATGTGAAAAGGTGAATGACGAGGATATATCACTATGTGAAAGCAATTATAAACTATCTGATGATTTATTAATTTTGGGATATCACTAGCGTGTATGTAATTTGACGCATAGATAGTATAGTATCTAAAATAAGTAATGAATTACAGTATTTTTTATAAATAAGCTACACTAAACTATTTTTCTAAAAATAAAGCTGAACTCTAATTAAAACGTAAAATTACACACATTTGGTGACGACTGTGACAATGTGTTATACAAATGTTGTTTGAAGTTTGAATAGCGTTGTGAAAAATATGAGTTAAGTAGCCAATTATATTGCAATACAAATGTTAAATAAAATACTTTAGTAAACTTAAAACATTCATAAGCTTTTCATAGTGTATAAAATACTACTTTAATTAAAGTTGAAATCGTGTTAGATCGTTGTCTTGTAGATAATATTAGTGGTATCTGTTAACCCTTCCGTTTTAAATTATAACTGTCAAGCCGTCGAGTTTATTGGGTGTGGCGTACAGTCAACGCCGAATATAACAGCTTACTGAACTTGACAACTTATACTTACTTTATTATAACTAAATATTCGAATAAATAAAAAAATATTCGACTTTACCCACATTATTAAACCGATTAGCGCTGAAATAATTATTTGGCTTCTCTTGTTTCTTGTAAAATAGGAATACGACATACTTACACAACAATCTGCATCTTTAGTTATTATTAGATCAAGGTGACTCAAATAAAATGAATGGAACTGTAACTGTAAACTGTTCCTTTTATCATCATTTAAAAAAAAATGTCCTTTGCGTAATATAAGTTGCAGTTTGACACGATATCCGTCTATTAGTACCTAAGTAGTTAATTAAATTAACATTTAACTCTTATAAGTATTATGGATAATAATAACTTAATTACTATCAACTTAAAAGTTATTTTAACAATGTATCGCACAAAACATAATATTATTTTATTTATTTATTTTGTATTTATTTATTTGCCACACTTACTATTTTTACAGGAGCTAATCCCAAGACAATAGTGTAACTATTTACACGAATAAACATATACCATTTTTTAGTTTTACGGTTTCCCGGCATTCTAGTATTTCTAGTTCCGATGGTTATACTGGCTGGCAAAATGTTATTTTCTCTTAAAAAGTATGTATTCGAGAATTCGTTGCATAGAAATTTTCACAACACCACATTACACGGAAACAAACAAAAACAAGCGAACTTTAACCCCGTTTATGTTTTATTCAAATTTACTTACATTTGTACTAACGGAAAGACCTTTGCTACCCTGAATTGTATTCCCTCGCCGTGCCATATATCTTCTTCACGCGCGTACTTATTTATTTCCGTGGCGTTCTCCGGGCTGAGGGTATGCTTCTTCATGTGAGCAGTGGAAGGGACGCTTAGCTTCGTATGTTTAAAACCTACGATTGTTTCGCTAGCAATTGTTTACGATGTGTTTACTTCGGTTCCAATACATTGCGTGTATTAAAAAACCCGAGACAACAATAGGATGTTTAAACTTGGACATTGTGACTGTAATTGGACTTGAGAAGCGCACAATGAACTATTTCGATATATAAAACGTTTCCAAAACAATTAAAATCATTTCGTGTCTAAATCTGAGAATTATTTAGATGCATAGCCAGATTAAATCCGACAGTCATTCTTAGTATTTATATATTCTCTATAACCAGTGCTTTCACTTTTTTTATTTAATAAAACTGGGAATGGCATAAGACTACACAATAAATATTACCAAACCACAATTTGTTGTGATGTTTCTCGTCTCGAATATATTTTTTTCTTTCTTTCTTTTCAAACCACGATTATTTATAACGGGATTGGAATAGCTGTCAGCTCATATAAACTTTGAAGTATTTATATGGCGATACTGTCACCTACAATCGTATTTTAATTGCGGTTTGATAATACCAGGGAACAGCCATAGATCATTTCTTGTGTATTATTCAACTGCAATGAGGTTTGGAATGGAAACTGTTAGTCTATATAAACTTCACGTATTTATATATGGCGATACTATCAACTCCATCGTATTCTAATTGCGGTTTGATAATACCAGGGAACAGGCATAGAGAACATGTTGTGTATTATTCAACTGCGATGAGTTTTGGAATTTCACGTAGTTATATTGCAAAATTTACTTTAAAAACAAAGTTTTAACCGACTTCAATTTAGTACTCCGCCAAGCCACGAGAACATTTATTTTCCAATTTACCTCATGAACTGATTTCCGAGAGCAAATGCGTTGATTATTATAGAAAAAAACCCAATTGCTGTATGTGACCCGATAATATTTGAGGACTTCCGTCAATTCCACAAGGATCACCCTTGGCACTTCATTAGTTGCTATTTCAACGGAATCTTATCAGAATCTGTGATATACTTTTGTATTTTTAAGTATATAATTGAGAAATTCCATAAGTCATCTGTGGTCTTCATCATCAATTCCACTCCACCAATTTATGATTTCCGGATGTAAATACACGAGTTATAATAGAAAATACCAAAATCGCGTGCCTAATATAATTGAGGAGTTCCCTCAATTCCTCATGGATCCCATCATCCAATTGAATTTTCAAAAAAATGGGACCCACCTGGAAACATATACTTACCAACAAAAAAAAAATATGAATCGGCTCATCAATGACGGAGTTCTGAGGTAACAAACATTGAGAACCTCCTCCTTTTTTTTGAAGTCGGTTAAAAACGATCACCTCTTATCCCCTTAAAATCGTGATTGATAATAAAAATAAGCAAATATACGCGCTTTATACAAACACTGTCTTACCACCTCAACGTTCCCAACAACGTACATAATAACTTCATCTCTCATGACGTATCCCATAACTTTTTCCCATAATAAAGTTGCGAGCCGTGATTGGCTCGAAGCCCCTGGGACTCAGCAAATGAGTGAGCTAGCACGATCATAATTTATAAGACGCACTGGTTGTTTATAGCGAAACTTGCGGCTGGATGGGTAATGTTTCGTGCTAGGTGTGACAAGAATTCGATAAAATATTGAATTGATGCCATAAACCACAGACGAAATTCGGATATTAGCGTTAGTAGATAATATAAACTGATCGATTTAGTACGCTACGGTGCTACGGCGCGGCGTAGCACAATTCACAACGTTACACATTGACACTTTCACTGCTAAGAATCGCTACTAGCCGATCCCGTGGTTTCCCCGTATGTAGAGGAAAGCAAATACGACGTAGGCGCCTGTTCCTGGCAGTGAAAGTGAAGAGTAAGGCTGGGATGATTCAAACAGTTGTTAATCGTAAAAAAATCTTAGGTCCTGTAAAATCTGCATGGGAAAATGACTGTTCTCTATGAGATCACAGCTGCCGGCGCCATAATTAACGTTTAGTCATGTAAAGTATAGTCATTACAACCCGCCCTCCAAACTCCCAACAAAACACTGTAGTCAAACCTAGGCTTACACGCTTTCACGCGCGCCGAGATGTCGTGTAAGAACAAGTGCGTGAAATACATGGGAATGGAATCCGAGACTAAGACGTTACACATGCAGTTACAAAAAGCTGATGTCAGTTCCCTGTTCTCTGTATAAACGATATTCTGCAAAAATTGCTTCAAGTTTTTAGTAACGAAAAGCGGGCAGAATTTTTGATACATTTATAGGTAAGTAATGTTTTTAAGATAAAATTTTGGCAACACATGGTTTTACCAACTACCGTTTATGCTACAACTAAATCATATTACAACACTATAGTTAGATTTTTTAACAGCCTACATTTGACAGCCGTCATCCCGGTACAATAAACGTCAATGATGACATATGATGACATAAATTGTACTGGGATGACAGCTGTCTAATATTGGATGTAAGGGCATTTTCACTATAACAGTAGTTTAAAATTTATAAAAAAAATTACAAAAACCTTTCAAAGTTTAATATTTTATCTTCAGAACACGGCTTTTTCAAGCAGCCGTGTACAAAGGACGTCGTAAATAAAGCAACGGCGATGCATCACCGGTTATTACGCGATGACGGCGACATTTTTCACGGAATGAAACAATCCCTGATTAATCCAGAGCGGTGAGAGACTGTATTGAAGTTAAACAAGGAAGAAACGCAGTTGGTACTTGAACAAAAAAAACCAAACTAAAAACATTTAGAATCTGAATGTCTTGTGTGTGAAATCTTTATGTTTTAATCGATCGTTTAGGACCAACCAATATTGGTGTAAATATTGTAAATAGTTAAACTTTTAACTAATTATGGCGAAACTATAAGGGTTCCTTGCTGCCTACGGAACCCTAAAAATCGGTTCTGGTGCTTCGCCGGCCCTACTCGCGCGCGTAGGGTCGCAGTACACCTAACACTCCTCCTCGCTTCGCTCGTCGTCGTACCTAGCGGTGGCTCTGGGACTGTATTTCCTTTTTGATAGGGAGTCGGGAATTGTGCAGCTATTGTAATAGCATACTATAGGATTATTATGGTACATACAATGATGCTAAACCAAAGTCGGCCAAAGTAATGTTCTACAAAACAATGTGCTGCAAAATGTGTCGTATGCGTGGTAGTACGAACTATACCTTTATGCAAAATTACCATTCGACCGAAAGTGTTTCTGCGAAACATTTTATGCCAAGTGTATTTCTGACCAATATTACTCTGCCGGATGAGGGTAACCCAATTGTAGATGATGCTACATACTTAGACGTAGATTTATTATACAACCCCCTTTACCATACAATGTCCTATCGATTGAGTCCAAGTAGCAATCACAACGATAATCTATGTTACCAAAAGCTGTGGAGCACATATATGTAGGTTTAGTCGGCGTCAAAGATATGTTTACACTCTAGCACCTTATTCCGTTGTAATAAGACAAATAAATTAAACATCTATTTGACGACGTCTATAAGTACAGGTATATTTGTTCTAACTAGCATTTGGAAAACTATCATTAAACGGTTTAATTTAGCTTGGCCCCGATTTGTTTATGACTATTTGTGAATCTTCCGAAGGCTTTTCTTAACAACTTCTACTGAACCGATTCTTGTGAATGTTTTTTACTTGTATTTTCTGACCAAACCAAGTGCATTAACAATTTAGTTAATGCACTTTACCTCTACAGTTTACCCTTTTTTGGCAAATAAAAATAAAATCCCAAGTTGCAGTTGCAGTTGTAGTAGGTAACACATGCACCTTGCAGAGCATAAAAAATGCACAAAGGAGAGAATGATACAATATCTTGATATTGTACGTAAAGAAATTACCATACACCATATGATAAAAAATGTTCAAGTATCAACACTACCTCGTCTCTCAACAAACCCGCGCCAATACTTACCATAGAGCTGATGCATTAATATTTCGGTTGAGTTTTTCGCCGCCGTCTATTCCCCTGCGCCCGAGTGGCGGCGCGCTCCGTCTCAATAAATTATCCAAGATGAGCGAACATTAACTAATTACCGACACCGATACCTGATATTGGATGGTAAATTGAGAATATATTAACTTGGTGTATTAATATTGGATATAGTTTAGTGGTAGTTCAAGTTTGGTGATCGATGTTAGTACAATACATATTCATTAAGAACCGTACCAAAGTAATTTTCTTCCTAAGGATATTTCCTATGGATATTTGTAATGTAATCGTGGAACGCGTTGGGTCTGCCATCTGTATGGTTGCTGTCTGATTTGAATGATAGCTCGCGACATTTCGATTCATCAAAATGTTGAATTTGAAAATACTACAAATCATCGAAAGTTAAGACCATTTGCAAACTTCATGACGTCACAGATACTACTTTGTGGTTATTATGAACAACGTGAAATAACGAACCTAATTTACAACTGTCAAAAGATTCGTTTTTATTTTCGAGAGTTCACTCTGTTACTTGGACTTGGTGTTGATGGGAAATCAAAAATCTAATAAGTATACTACTGTAAAAATATCAATATAACCAAGTTCCACTTTTAACACAGCACTCTACCGGTAAATAACAAACACGTTCGAACTAAGCAAACACAAAACCGCCCAAATCGGCAAAATCAGAAAAAGGACAATCAAGGCTTCTACGGCTGCAATTCCCTCGATTCCAAGTTAAACAGGAGCCTTTGTTGCAAACAAATGCAAATCCAGACGTTTCACCCTTTGCCAGGTTCCATATTTAATTCAGGGGAACGGAATGCAGGTAACAATCGCCTAACACCGGTAAATGTTGTAAGTGTAAGCGAAGAGAGTACGAAAAATTTTTCCCGGGAAAAAAACAAAGTGAAACTCTGGCTTGCTTATTTCCCTTGACGATGCCCCGACGCCGGGCTTCCGGAAATGGAAAATATTGCGATAAGGAGCATTATAGATTAAACACGTCGGTGCTTTAATGCTGTTCGATGATCAGATATGGGCCTTAAAAGTTACAATGATGCTGTAAATAATGGGTTGATAAGACGGGTGTTTATGCAAACTGCCGCGTTTTGGGAAGAACATGTGTGGAGGGTAAAGAAAATTCGAAAGGTAATTTTTTTTTGTGCGATTAATGTGCTTTTTATATCTTTATTTGTTTGAAACTCGTTGATCGACATGCCGGATAATTTCACAGAAGTTCATAGGAATAATTTACTACAAAAAATATCCTACATACCTACACCACGATCGGCTGAGAATCCGATACTAAAAAAAAAAACAAAAAAAAAATGTTTATTTATACAGTGACATAGATTTAAACAAAACATGGTTTATGTGGAATAATGGTTACGGAACACTGTCATTTAGCTTAAGATTAATAATATTGCCCGTGTCACCTGCACTAGGCTATGCCTGTCTCGCAGGATGACACTTTACTTTATTTATTTTATTTATTTATTTATTGATAAATACATTTACGTGACATTACAGTAATAACCAATGCGTCACGAAACTAAAAACAACAAATAATACTATTTAGGCGACGAAACGGCGTGGCCCCGTTGCATCGTCATCTCCGGTGTAGGATTCGGCAGATTGCCCCGGAACCGTCGAAACACGACACCCTTCGGCCAGAAGTCAGCACATGCGATGGTCTCCTGCAGCGGTCGCGGCACGCGCACCACAAACGAGCTGAAGTGCACATAGTGGCGCGAACGCAGCTGGAACACCCTCAGCGAGAAGCCGGTCTTCTGACGAACGTACTCCACCACATCATCAGCCGTGGCGGTGTAATGCAGGCGCGATATATATATAGCGCCTTGCTCGGCAACCCGCAGACCGGAACCAACCGGTTCTGCAGTACCACACTGACTCTTGCGCGGCTTGCGCTTCCTCGACACCGTTATAAAACCCTCCTTATCCACATCGGTGCGCGCGGCTTCTCCTTTGGAGAAACCCGAACTTCACGCGCTCTTGAGGGCGCATCTCTCCGGTCGGCTGCGACAGACCGACCAGCTACGGCATCAGCATAGCGATGACGTGATTTAGAGGATGGGGCGGGGGTAGGCCCGGCGCGGAGGGGGCACGCGGGCCGTGGAACGGCATGCGCAGTGTCAGCAACATGCAAACTGACCGAGTCGACACTTGACGCCCGGTCATTACTCTTGAAATTTGACCCCGCTGTTGACCGAGTTTCCGGGGCACTATTACGCAATCCGATAATTTCTTTGCGTAACTCGGCAATAGTAGCCTGCGAAACGTCAAACTTTTCCAAAATTACAGCCATGCCTGTCTTAAGAGCCACGATTTCCTTCAGCAGGCCACTCACGTCAACATGCTCTGGAATGCGGGACGGCAATCTGGAGACCTCTGTCGCCACGAACTCAGGCAAGTCGCTCTCACGCTCCCTCAGAACATTAACGATGTCCTTAAGGGATTTTTCCCCGGCTTCGTCTCCTCTCCGGTGAGGTATGAATGTGCCGGCGATCCCAAGGAACTGGAACAGCACCTTCTTCGCTGCGCAGATGTCGGCGGCACTGAAGCTCGCCAAACAGAGCTGCTCCGCGTCCAAGTCATCTTCCCGCAATACCCGCAGCAGAAAGGTGAGTAGCTTATTCACGACGAGTTCACTCATCGTTTCAAAACTATTAGCAGCGGCCGAGCCGCGCTATGTCCGCAATTAATTAATTAATTAATTAGTCATCAATACGTCTACGTCACTGCGCGCATTGGACACGTCCCATTTTGATTTTGATTTACATTTGATTGCCCGTTATTTTATTACTAGGCGCTAATAGTTATTTACGATACAAGTGCCAAAAATTCGCAACGAGTGGTGATAAATTAAAACATGACCGAAGGGAGTGTTTTAAATCGACACGAGTTGCGAATTACCTATTCGCACGTGTATCGTACAACGTTTTACTGTACTTAAGGCTCTTTAAAGTTTCGACATATGCACGAAAAGTGCTCTTTTCCGCACTAGTGCGGGCAAGTAGCAAAGAATTAAAATGTAAAAGTAATTAAATGTAAAGAATTTTACGTTACATGTTTAGTACAAATATCTGAAGTGATCGACAGAATAATAATAGTACCTAATTGTAGTAATTGTATGTATCCTAGAAATTAACTTAATGGAGGTATTTACGTGTGTGTTAGGTTGTGCATTTAAGTACGAGTGATTATGTGTGCGTGATGTGTGTGTGTGTGTGTGTGTGTGTGTATTGTTGTGATACTGTATCTTCTGTTTCGCTATAATTCAAGGTGCTTAGCCAAGCTTTCACTTTATGTTTAACTTCTCTAGTTGAACAAAGTTTGATATCACAGCTATTATTGACTTTCTTATATACGGATAAGTGCCTGTATAACCCGAATCATTTAGCAAAATGTGATTTAAGTATTGGTAAAGGGATGATAAAGGTGCGCTTTTTCAGTAGTTGATTATAACTTGGCATATTGAGGACGTGATTTTGAGCTATGATAGTACTTCGGAGGATAAACAGCTGACGTACAGTAAGAACTTCACTCTCTTTATATAGGTTGTAGGTTGAGAACCTTCTTGGTTTTGATAGCATTACCTTCAGTAACACCCCATACGGAAATGCAGTAGGTTACGACAGATTGAGCCAGCGCAATGTAGGTTGACTTGAGGAGAGGTTTATCCATAACATCCCACAATTTTTTTTAAATATATATTAATTTTCTGACCCGAAGGCTGTAATTCGTATATGCTCTGTAAAAGTGAGTTTTTCGTCTAGAACAACACCTAAATACCTTACAGAGGAAACTCTTTCTATGCTTTTACAACCGCATGTATCCAAGTTCCCACTGCATGAATGAGCTTTTAACACGCCGATGTGACATGGGGCGGAAGCAGTAGTTTTATGGAAGCATAAGTACTTAGTTTTGTCAGAATTTAGGGTCAATAGATTGTTTTGAAGCCATTGTGACACCAGTGCTAGACAGCTTTCGGCGGAGGCGCTAACTGCATCCCATGAAGCTCCGTGAAACAAGATTGCCGTGTCATCCGCGTAGCACACAATGTCCGCATTTTTCATTACCATCGAAGCCAAGTCGTTGATATAAATCATAAACAATGTTGGTCCAAGTATACTGCCTTGAGGCAAACCAAAAGTGATGTTTCTGAGATCACTGAATTGTTCGTTAACCTTAATACACTGTGTGCGACCCGACAAGTAGCTACACATCCAGTCCAACGGCGTTCCTCGTATCCCCGACATCTCCAATTTCTTAATAAGTATTGGGATGGACACTGTGTCAAAGGCCTTGGCAAGGTCGAGGAACACTCCAACACAGGCCCTACCTTGATCTAGATGTTCAGCAACCTTATCTGTCAATTGAGTAGATTGCACCTTCGGTAAATTTCCCGCTCCTGAATCCAAATTGTTTGTCAGAGAGTATGTTATTTTTCTCTAGGAAGTTTACTACCCGTTTGTTAACAATCTTTGACAGTGATCCCAGTAGGAAGATTGGTCTATAGTTACAAAAACTGCTTCTGTCACCGCTTTTGTAGACCGGAGTGACTGCTGCGACCTTCCATTCATTGGGAAATGTGCTCTCCGAAAGGCTCAGGTTGCATATGAATGTAAGAGGCAAAACAATGTGATTTTTAAATCTTTTCAGCAGTGAATTGGTGATGCCATCTAGACCTGGTGCACTGTTTTTAAAATTCGACGTGTTTAACTCAAATTAAGCTTTAATCGTCATAACTTATACCAGTACTACCAAACGGTATATCTTTTTGCCATTAGATGGTGTTTTATCAGAGGGGTGATCACGCACCTTTTCGAATGCACGTTAGAACTACTCAAATGTCATTTTCTCATACAAAAAGTGACATTTAGATCTACCTGCCCCCCTGCACACTATAAGTTTTATGTCCGACGTAAAGCATTCGTCCCTCTTGCACTCGCATATTTACCAGAATGGGACGAATGCTTTATGTCCGACATAAAACTTAGCGTACTAGCCCCCCTGACGTACGTACTTACAATGCGTTACGTGATCGACCTGTTGGTATCACTTATTGCCATCCACGACATTACTCGTAAAAAAAGTCGTTGTGCTCGCACTTGCTGTGCTTAACACTATCCAAATTGATCTAGATGAAACTATAGTCCACTAGTAAGCAGGGATTACGCTACGCTCAATAAATATTGGCCAAGAAGAAATACACATATAATTGGCTTCTTAGGGCGGTTTGCACCACACCGTCTGTAATCGAAAGCGGTGTTCGTTAAAATCCGAATATGGAGAGTTTCTACATGGGTTCCTACATGTTATTGTATTGTTTTTCTTTTTAACTGCTTTGTTTGTGTGAGGTGTGCAATAAAGAGTATTTGTATTGTATTGTATTGTTTCTAGTTTGTATGGAACAGCAGCCGACGGCATATTTAACGTTGATCGGCCTGCACTAGTAACATCTTGCAACCCACCCCTAGAGACGAAGCAAATTCTTAAGTCTAATCTAAATTCGCACTCAACTTTATTTATTATGTAATCCCATGCTTAACATGTTTTGTACTTTCCATAAACAACTCCATTATCTACTCGTCATCTCATTATCTATGCGAGCTCAAAAGCTACCAACGCATCGCTGCCGTAATGGAATCTATCAGAAATCGAAGGGGTGTGCATGTTGCATCATCCCCTAATTTGGTTTTTATTCGCCCCCGTCTGAATTAGCCTTACCATATGTGAGCCTACTTGTGTTACACTTGAGCATCGAATGTTCACATTTTTATAGCGTGCGTTTTGATAGCAGGGCCACTAACTAAATGTCTATTTTGCTTTAAAAAAATATGTAGTATCTCTGTGAGCTATAGAACTCGCAAGCCTGTCTTTTTATTTTTTTCTTAAAAATTGAATAGCCAAATGTTCTACGATTAACCTTCTAATAAAAATTCACGACAATCGGTTGGGAAATGCGACCTGTAGAGGACAGACGACGGGCATACGAAAGAGTTTTGGAACTAGCTGAAGCGGAGAACTTCGCTCGATAATATTTTATGTGCGTAAGGAAAAAAGGACTGATTTTGTTAGCAAGAATGACAATAAAATAACATGATTTTATTCCCGGATATTGTACAGCAGGTAGAGGTAGTAGGTTTTTTTTTTGTATTTGTTTTATATAGCATGATATATTTGACCGAAATCAAAAATAACCACGTACGAACAGTATCTATGGAGTTTAGGCAGTGAGAAAAGACAATGCGTATTGCGAAGCGAGGAATTTTATACTGATGGCGTTAATATAGTCATTTGTTTTACGTCTGTAAAACAATGTCTAGAATAAAAATTCTCGTATCATCTTGCCTCTCTCCACAAGCAATTAAATAAATAAAAAACAGAAAATAAGTCGAATGTGAACGATTCAGTCACTTTAATTTAAATAAAGCCGACAAACGCAAAAGCATTACGTACCGAAACAATTGAATTGTATCCATATTCCAAACAATAGTGAAAATCTCGAGTGCTTAAAACGAAAAAGTCGAACGGCGGTCCAGCCGGCATAACGCACGCTATTAA
Organism: Epinotia bilunana; assembly: GCA_947049275.1. Classification (NCBI taxonomy): domain Eukaryota; kingdom Metazoa; phylum Arthropoda; class Insecta; order Lepidoptera; family Tortricidae; genus Epinotia; species Epinotia bilunana. The sequence goes on along the minus strand of OX346263.1, from coordinate 8,234,471 downwards.
AGGGCGCTCTCGTAATCCGGCATGTGCGTGCGGCTTTAAATTCTGATCTAATACCGATTACCCGCACGCACGGGAGTCGCCTTAATTCTGTTAGCCGGAGCGGAAAATGTGCACCGCTCTTAAGAGAGCCTGGGAATGAGAAACAATTCATTCATGGCACAAAATTTGCGGTACCTAATTATATGCATACTTACGACGGTACTTAATAAAAAATATTGGACCAAAATTGATTCTCAGTCATTCGACCGACGAAGCATGTAGTTTGTAGGTGGCCACTACGCTAAATTACTGTTTTTTTTAACATAGCTTTATGTTTGAGATTAAATAGGTACAGTCAAGTCTAATAATATGGGTGCATCCAACTTACTCATAAATATGTCCCATGGCTCTTATGTCAGTGGATTAAGGTTTCGGTACATATGTTATGAGAGAATTAAATCGATACATATTTTTGTACTTGACTGTACATAAAAAAATGCATAACACATTAAATGCTCTAGCATAATAATTTACAATAAATAAATGCGTTTCACTATCGCTCCGCACATAAGAGTTAGCCAGTTTTTTTTTATATTTATATAACTTTCCCGATCATCACCAAACCTATCGATTTCAAGCCCAGCGCACATGTCATACAATTTGTACAAATCGCGTCACCCGCTGCGAAGTAAATTATTCCCGCCCTCCGTCACTGCTGCAACAATGCAACTGATTAATATTACTGCTGTATTATAATGTTATGTTTTATGATATCATGTGATATTTTATGATAATTGGATGCGCAAGTGTTCTAAATGCAAGTGCATGGTTGAAATAAATACCTAGAGTAATACGAGGGTGTACAAAAATAATCGATTTTCACATCTTACGAGTATAAGTGGGCAGTTTAAAAGTGCTTATGCTCCAATCATCTTGTACGCTACATTTTAATTTATCTCAACACTCACGTTAGAATTAAGTTTAAAGACAAAAAAAAGATATTACAAAATCGACGAAAAAATGTCTTATGGTACCTAAGGGTCCTAAATTGAGTTATTGTTTTCTACTACACAATTTACACATTCGCTGAGCGACATATCATTTTTAGGGTTCCGTACCTCAAAAGGAAAAACAGGAACCCTTATAGGATCACTCGTGCGTCTGTCTGTCCGTCCTCCACAGCCTATTTTCTCCGAAACTACTGAACCAATTACGTTGAAATTTGGTACAGATATTTAAGTTTGTGACCCAAAGAGGAACATGTAACGCAAACAAATAAATTTTAAACAAGTGGGCCACCTTCGGGGGGGAAATGAGAAAATTAAAAAATAAAGTTTTGCATAGACTATCGTGTAACATATCAAATGAAAGAGCCCATTGTGTGCATCTAAAATATATATTTTTTCTAATTTTAAAATAATTAGTTTAGAAATTATTTAAGAAAATAGCCAAAAAATGACCATTCCCCCCCTTCATCTCCGAAACTACTGAGTAAAATTTTGAAAAAAATACACAGAATAGTTCTTTACCTACAGATGACAGGAAAACCGATTAGAAATGTGCAGTCAAGCGTGAGTCGGACTTAATACGGTATTTGACAAAAATTTAATCAGCTTATTTTTATAAAACGTTAAAAACGCTCTGTTAGTAAAAAAAATGTTTAAAATCTTGTGATGTATGGAACCCTGGCAACGCGAGTCCGACTGGCACTTGGCCGGTTTTATTCGATGTTATCTACGATAAAAAATCATACGTTAATAATAATTTGACGATACGTTTATATGTATATTATTACCTACTTACCTACAAGATCCACCTAATTCCAATGATCAAAAAATTCAATTCAAAATTATTTATTTTCAACAAGGTTTTTACATTTAGTGTCCATGATCAACAGCTATAATATTAACTTGCTAATCAAACATGGACCCGGGTACTTACAAAAAATCACATCAATACGACGCTCCGTTGCGACGTGAAAGAAGGACAAACAAACACACACACTTTCCCATTTATAATATTAGTAAGGATATGAGTTCAAAGCAATCCAGTGTTAGCAAAGTATTGGTAATGTATTGTAATTGCTGTCTTCATCGGTATGTTGGCCACTAAACACAGTTCCGGCAGTACCTAATGAATCCCGGTGGAGCGTGCGCCGTGACTGGCGAGCGTGTTACGTGCAATCAGACGTGAAAAGGATCCGTTTGGAAGGTATAGGATTAACGTTGTTAGGGCCATTCGAGGGTCTGATAATGTCACAAGAGAAAATCTAGTTGGCTCTGGTTTAACCGATTTTCACGAGTAATTTTAAAAAGAACTTGAGAATGAAAAAAAAGTGCGATAAGCTGTTATGTTATGAAAACTCTGATGGTAGCCAGCCGTTGCGATATTATTTACGCAGTAATATATCTGGCAAAACTAGTTAAAGGGACGATATATATTGTGCAATATGAAGTGTCAAGATAAAATATATTCGATACAGCTAAGGTTATTAATAAGGTCTTCAATTAATTAGTTACGAAATACATGGCATACTGTTGGTCTTTTCTACTATTTTATACCAGTTAATTTTCAATATTACTTTGTAATTTAAGAAGCATATTATAAAAGTATCAAATAAGAAGTAGACTTAGCAGGATAATCGTTGCAGATACAAAAAGATCGGGTTAAAAAATATTCACAGAATGCTATTCCCGAGCGGTTTTTCAACATTTTTGCTTGTAATTAATAAAAAACTGGTCCATTAACGGCATCGATCTGGGCCAAGTCTAACAATCCTCTAGTGGATAAGCCAATAATGCAAAAAGAGGGCAAGTCCTAAATGAGCCGTCTCGTGTAACGTGAATATTTATGAGCCTTCTCGGGGAAAAACAGTGGTTAATGTGTTTAGTTAGTTTAGTACGATGAAAAGTTTGTTTTTAGATACTACGATGTCAGCTTGGACATCGTGCCATGAATAGGGGTGTACACTAAATAAAATAATCAATAATGACATATTTTCTCGAAAAAGGATAATAATGTAGTCAAGTGGAGAAAAAATCAATGCAAAAGGTTAAATAATCAATAAGATATAAGTGTCCAAAGTTTTAAGGTATGTTCTGTCCCTTTTTCGCAAAACGCAATTTCAAATGTCGCTGGAAGATTGTGACGTCACACTAATAGACGGCAACGTGCCGCGCCCCATCGTGTTCGACGCGGCTCCCCGGCAGCATCCTGTAATGTGACGTCACACACTGTTTGCGTTTTCTCTCTCTAAAAAGCAATATTAAAACGGTTGTAGCTTCGTTATTCTTTGAGATATCTGAATGGGATTTTCGTCACTAGGCATATTGTTTTTCCTTCTTTCATTTGGAGTAATAATAATTTTCGATTCTACACCCCTATTGGTTCTAAAATATTCATGCAATATTGCTTTTGAGTGTTTTTGACAAAAGTCATGTCTGTCTTCTACGCACAAATAAATTAATCTCACCCAAGAACGTGGCGTAAGAACATTTTGCTGTGTGTGTGTACTAACTAACAATAAGTATGTAGTAGGAAATAGCGACACATAAAAAATAAGGAAAAAAAAACAAATATTGAGTAGGTACTCGTATATATATTCATTCGAACTCATCAGGAATTAGCATACGCACATCAGTCGAGGCGAAGTCGTAAGTGCAATAAACCAATTATAACTGTCATATTTCACGCTCGTATTTACATTTATATTGGGACGCACCGGACGGAGCCAAGCGGAATATGAATTTAGAATTTTAGAGATTTGACAGGAAAAATTGTTGTCAATTTTAATTAATTCCAACAAACATTTTTCACCAATTCATACAAGTTTACATGCCACTTTTGTCTAAATTGTTATTCACAGCGATATACACTAATTATAACATCTTTTTAGTTAAAATCGGTTTTAAGGGACAAAACAGAGAACAGACTGCACACGTATTTAAGGCCGTCGTTTGTAACTAACTGTAGTTCCCTGCCATTATGTAATTTTCATCTATAGTTATTTGAAAAATTCAACAAAAATTTTAAAATATTGTCACTCCTTAGTTTCTAGGTAGCTAGCAAAACTATCTAACATTGCCTCCTATCCAGCATGTAATTCCCGCCTACGTGTGGCAGCCTCCGAACATTCTGAATCGAAGGAATAAACCCCGCGACATATGCGTATTTGCAATTCGGTCCACGGCTGCACTCTTCTTGATTCCATTTGGGAATTACGGCGCGAACACAAATCACTACTTTCATTATGATAGAGACGGCGCCAAGTTTAGGTTATTTTCTTTGTATTGCGAGGTAGGTAAGAGATTATAATTACCGTGCAGGACTTTACTGCATTTATGGATTTTTGCAAACCTAAAACTATGTAGTAACTATTGTGTGATTGCCATCTCAAAAAAATTTTTTTTGCTAGCAAATAAAGAAAAATAAGAATGCCTGAGACTTGGTACTACCAAATATCTCATAACTTTTTGCGGTAGAAGAGTTTCGAGACTTGGTCTCTTTTTTACATGGATCTCACTTCTTTTTGTAGGTTATTGTGTCAATATCCCATTCTTGATTTTTAGTCACATTTACTGCAAATATAACTTTGTAATCAAATAAAGATACTTCAGACCTTCGATTTTTGACATCAAATGAAGCGGCCCACCAAGTTGAATATTTTTTGTAAAGGCGGTATAGATATATCTCTAATAGTTTGGTTGGGCTCTTGTGTTTTCTAATCAGGGTCACCAGGTACTCCAGATCTTCGATTATCCTAGTTTTTATAGTTTTCCCTTTATGTGGCCATTAAACCCTAACTCTGTACCAAATTTCAGCTCTCTGAGTTTATGGGAAGTTCTAGTTCTATTTTGATGATCAGGTGTAAGTGAGTGAGTGAGTGAGTGAGTGAGTGTCATAAATGCGAAACTTTGCTTTCGCTTAACTTCGGAACTAAATGACCTACGGACTTGAAATTTGGGATTTTAAGTATGTGATTATAGCTTACTGGATGACGAAAATTTCTGCGTTCTGGTCTTATCCAGAGGTTCTCAAATAGGGGCTTGAAAATGCGGCGAAATGTTTCCATCAAAGGATGGTACGACAGTGTTTGCTTCGCGCTCGACGTGGCGGGGGCACTGCCGTGCCCCCAGATGTGAAAGTTGTCCAGTTTAAGCCTGTCCATGCCACTGAAATCACAAATGTTCCCTAAACCAATAGCAACACAGGTGTACCCAATTCAACTTCGGTTGCCATCAACAATACTTGAAATCCCATGATAGAATAAAAATTCTGAACATGCGGCGTCCAAATAAATAACATTGACAGTGGCCATAATAGCTTTTTCACTGGCAAGAGGCGGGGCACGTTTTTTATCCCATTATTGTTTCTGAGAAATTGTAACAGTTTTGACGAGTGACCTGACCGTTTTTCTTCCTCCACTAGTCGAGTGGAATGAAAATTTTTCAAGTTGGTCCCCCTGCCGTCCCTAGGGTGCCGTAAAACTCCGGCGGACACGGGATAGTCCGCGGGCTGACCGCCGCCGGACAATTTGTCATATTCATATGTTAACGTGTCCGTCTTTTCTTGCAAAAAGTGGATAACTTAATTCCGGGCCGCCACCGGCGGGTTATTCGATTTGTGGACATTCAAATTTCACATCTTGTTATGGTAATACAGGTGTTGTTTCTCCGTTGGATTTTGTATTTGCCGGTATGGAGGATAACTGAGTTTTGTGTTTCGTTGATTTTACTTTTGGTTTACTGGATTATTTTTATAAAAAAAAAACGTAGGCATAGGGTTATAAGTAGTAAGCAGTGTCTATCAGTACAAGAAATTTCTAACATTGATATTTAAAATAAATAATTACCTTTTTTATTAGAATAAGCACGGTCACTGTACCAGTGTGACCACACCGAAAAGCCCCACAGTAATATCAATAACACGGAGCAATTGATGACTTGTCCGATTTGTTCCGACCACTCGTTTCTCACTCGCTTTACGACGGACGTGTCCCATTCTGACATTACTAGCCGGTTACCCTAACCAGAGGCAAATAAACTATTCTAGATAAATATTCGGACTGCTTTTGCGGTAAATTATATAACGAATTGATTTATTTATTACTAACTTGACGTAATGACTAAATTATGTCATTTAAGTTAAAAAAATGTTTAGAGCGGACGGGAAATGGAAGCGCGTCAATGACTTTACAAATAACTACAGTGAGCACGCAAAAAGTTTTTCACGGATAATTACTCCATGATTAATTAGTTTAACACCGTATTTTTATCTAATCTAATAGCTACACAGAAAGCCAGCGGGAACCGTTCTAAAAACCATCACGCAATTTCCATAATTAAATCCGCTTCATTACCATACTTATCATTACCGTGGCTCATTACCGGTCCTTCTGACACCGTGGCTAAGTAAACAGAATTTTTGTCACTATGTCCAATGAAATTAACCACCGCAGCTTGGATGACTCTAACTTATGACAGGGCGACACGCGATCGCGTCACAGTAATGACAGAATAATAAATTATGTTGTAATAAGTTATTATAATGTTTGGCCTACGGCTAATGGAACTAGGGGTATGTTCATTAGCAAATTTACTAAATTAAAATGTTTGTAGTCATTTGTCTTGTGGGGAAATGGGTTTTAATTACATGATTAAAGGTTACGTTAACCCTTCCCGCCGGACACGCGCGAGCCTACCTACTATTTAATGTATTTGCCTAAAAGGAGGACGAGGTCTACTTATATAGTATTTTTTATTTCATTTTAATGCAGTAATTTTTTGCCACATTCATTTTGAATATCAGGCGCTATTTTTTTATATTTTTTCCACAACAGGTTTTTCATTCTCAGAACTTGGTGGGCTATTGTTGTTTCTAAAATGTTTTTGATATATATACCACAGAAATAGATAAGAATACAAAGAGAGATTCAAATATTTGAACAGTTTTTGATCAAAATATATCTGCATTCAAATGTTTAATACTATTCACGGGGTCTTAAAAACAAAATGGTTGTGACACCATCACTAATCCAAACAGTTTAGTAGTAAACAAATGCGCCTACTTATTATGCACCCTCAGGGAGGTTCGGTTGTATCAAAATAATTAATTTTTAATTACTATTTTATTACCGTCGCACATCCCATCCAATTACCGAAAGAAATATTACGAGCGGTGTCGAATTCAAATTGAATCTAAATATATAAGATAAGCTAGAGGCTGATAAGAAATTAATTTGTTTTGCGGAGAATGGCTCAAGTGAAGCTTCGCTTTAAAAGAAACCTGCAAAACTATGTTATGCTACGTTATAATTCATTCAGTTCAGTTCAGTTCAGTTATTTATTGGTAAATTAAACATAGTACATTACAGTTTCAACTAAAAAAATATTATTAGTAAATAAAAAAAATATGGTAGTATAGTAGCATAGTTGTTTATAAATAAAATAGTACATTGTGATACAAGTGAGGTATGTTGATAATTACATCAGAGGCGGAATTATCACGCGAGCCGCAGGTGAGCGTGATAAGAGAGCCGAGGATGTAATTATCAAAGCTCACGCGTTTCATACGACGTTTTTCAACACATTTTGCGAGGAAAAAATCCTTTTCATAAGATGAAAATTTTATAGGCCTGCCAAGTTATTTTCTTTACTTATTTATGGCAACAGGTTATTACTCACATGTTGTATACATCGCCAAGAATTTCCAGTGGCGTCCATTCTTTTTATCACTTTTCTAGTCACCCCGACATCATCATCAACATTTTTGTTAATAACCAAACACTCATTAACAATGTTTACGAATATCTGTGAAATAACCTCAAATGGCGCGCAAAGTTTTTTTTCGTGAAGTTTGCGCAGTGCGCGCGCATGAGATGAAATCTCTAAACAGCCAATACAAAATTAAATAAATATTTTCGTTTTAAAATGTTATCATTATTAATTCATGCTAAGATGTTATCCAAGGTGAATAGTTTTACTAAATAAACGTTTCTATATCATATCCAAAAAGAAATAGTCAATTAATTAACAAAAAGGATTTAATTTGTTTAGTCGAGTAAGAATCCATTTGCCGAGAATTAAAAAAAAAGCTGTACAATCTGTACAACCCGGTTAATTTAAGAATGCACCGTGTGCACGCATACATCTTGCTGCAAGGTGCCAACCTGACTTAATCGGGATATAACCATAAACACACAAGTGTCGTAATGTTATAAAACACGCGTGTTTAATATCCAGGATTATGAGCCTAAAAGCGACACAATAAGAGGTACGTTACGAGCAATTGTGTTGAAAAATATAATTTAGAAAACAATTTTATTGTGATATAACTAATTCGATCTTACTTCGCTTTTCTGACACCTCTATGCAAAGGGTCCGTTACTGAATCATTGCTTCATTATACTTGAATCGCATCCAGTCGAAGATCTGAAGCTTTCGTTGTGTGTTATCTTCTTTGTAAATTCATGAATAATGTCACAAATATGGGCATAGCTGAGCTAAAATTACAGAGACTTACTTACTTTACCGCACTTTAATGGAAATCGCTAATAACAATTACTTGTTCGCTATTATAAGATGTTGTGTGTGAAGTGTTTTCATTCGAGGAAACCTAGAAATTTTGAAAAATAAGTTCTACAATTATTAAGAACTTCCAGCTTTAAGCAGATTTCGAAATTGCTCGTCGGTGCATTGCAAGCGTCACTACCTTCACTTGTTTATTTTGTATTTGAAGCAATAATTCCCTAGATATATCAACATTTCACCGACAATGCTACCGTCACGGTTCCTTGCCGACCGAGTTTCAGCCAAAAAACCCTTTGAAACGCAACTCGCGCGCCTGCGGATGGAAATCTGAATTCCCAGATCACCCGATACCCACAACCATGCAAACAATACAATCTTCACAATCTCCTATCTGTGCATGGTCTAATTTCTAAACACGACCTTGTCACGTGTAACTAAAGTTCAAAATTGCAGCCAAAATAAAATTGATAAGTGGCTGTTTGAAAGTTACCCGTGTATATGCGTGTGCTAATGCCACTTGGGATGGAGTTCTCAAAGGCACCTGTTTTTGTAAACAGAATCTATTCGCGCTGCCGAATTGATAGTGTTACGTGGAATGTGTTATTCGTAAATATCAAAGTGGGCACCGCATGTGGTTTGACTTAGCTGGTGCTTTGATATCTTGACATGCGTCTCGTATTGGGTAACAAAAATACTCGTAGGTAGCAAGAAATAGGAAAAATATATTTTTTATTGTTTGCTGATTTCAATCTCAATACTCACAAAATAAAGTTAAATACGTTGTCTATATTATGGTGACACTGCTTCAGTGTTATTTAGAAGCCCGCTAACGTATTAATTACTAAGAATTATATAATCCACCCCATTCTACACTGCAAAAAGTTTTTTTTTAAACCAGACTAATAGTACTTTTGGAGCTACATACAGGTATTTACATAAGTTATACCTTCATGAAGCTACAGACTCTCAAACTGCCTCTTAATTATATAAGTAAGCAAATATATCTCACAATGTGGATTTAAAAAAGGATGTTATGGTTGTAAATGAACCTTCAAGACTAAAATATCTATCTTAAATGTACCTCGTCTAATTACAGGCAAAATAGTTGCCTGAGTCGCGCTAGTCGCACTTTGAATAGTTTGTCAAGAGAGATGGATATTGATGTATTCAACTGTTCGATTCCTTCTGTGAGGCGAATGTCGTTTATTTTCATGATAACAATTCTCCAATCTAAATTTGAAGATAGATAAATTGCAAGTGGTGATTTGTTCGGGTACGTGTGACTTTGCTCACGTGTTCCTTCTTTGTTAATTAGTTGCTATGTAGTTTTATGTATTTTTTTTCTTTTTTTTATGGTGCACTATTCTGTATTAGCAGTGTACATATGCCTAGTGCGATATTGTGTGCTAAGTGTGTCAAACATTTTTCTTTTTTCTATGCCATTTCTATCTGTGAGTTCCTTTAATTGGCTTCGTATTAGCATGTAAGACTTATATCATGTTTTTGCAGCTGTTGGTACTCCTTAAGTAGAAATAAATAAATAGAATACATATTTATCGTAAACGTATTTGATGAAACGTAGTGGATGGATGCGGGTGGCGCAGGACCGGTCATTGTGGCACTTTGGTGGAGGCCTATGTCCAGCAGTGGACGTCTTTCGGCTGGTATGATGATAGCGATGAACGTATTTGATTCTAATTCCTAACCTAACGCATTTACTGCGGAAATACATTTAACTGTAATGAATCGGACAGGACTGTTTCGATTTCACATGACACAATGTAAGTGTTAATTTAGTAATAGGAATATAATAATTCGTTTTATATTCCCGGGCTAAAAATAAAAGACAAAAAGTCCATTGAAACATAAAAATGCACTCAACACTTCGTTGCTATTTATCAGTCAATAAATATGATAAAAATATCATTGGGGCCAGAATGCGTCCTCTGGGAGCAGAAAGGTGGCTTATTGTTTTTGTTTTATACCATTTCGAATGTAAACGGATATTTACTCAAATTGTGTGTGAATATCAAGATTTATGGATGTTTAGAAAATGTTCGATGTACAAAGGAACGTTGTTATTTGTTTATGTTAATGCAAAAATTACGGTAATCAACAACATAACTGAAGTAGGTATACGTAAAAAATCTAAAATACATATGAGGGTTCATAGTTAAGGGCCTTAATATTAAAATTAATAATTAATAAATTGTGAGTAACTTTGTTAATTATTATTTTATGAAAAAATGTTGACATTTTATTTTGATTGAAAGTAACTTAATTAATTATTAAATTAAGCGTGTACGCCTGCCAAGGTAGAGTTCAGTGAAACTTTGTTTATGCAACTGTATCTGCAACTGTGACCTGGATTCCTAATACTTAATAAATTTCATTTCGAATTTCAATTCATTTCATATAATCTACGCTTTAACTGCAATTACCCATATAAAATGTATGGGTAATTGCCCTGATGTATGGGTAATTCATTACTAATTTGATAATATTATTTATTCATGAGTCTTACATGGCATTTGAAATTACAATAGAAATCCACAACGCAGGCTTCGTCTAAAACAGTAAGCATCTGTAACACACTTCGTCAAAAAACCCTTTAATAATTAAGGTTCCATTAAACACATATCTTCTAAGTCCTAAACGATCTAAAAAATGTATTAGTAATTACTATAAAAATGGCATGCCTTAATTAACACATTAAATTGGCATAAACTATTTTAGAAATGCTCATTTGGAAGCATTACCTATACATACATATTGTAATACTTCTACGGTAACCATTAAGCTGTTGTACCTGCGACGCCAGTTTCGAATTGAAACTGCATAGGTAGTACCTATTAGGTACGGTCGGGGACTTTAATTATTGATCCATTTAGAGCTCAATTTATACTGGACACTTCAAAGCTTAACTATTACTGTATTTTACTGTATTTTTTTAACTATTATAATTCCAGAATTAGTTGACACCTAAATGGCTCAACTATTGTCAAAGTCCTTGACCGTACCACAATCGGCAATAAAACAAGTGACGTTGATATCGCCATTAGTTTTATTGCCGATTAATTATAAATAGTATGAACTTTTCCGTTGCCTTACTAACAGACTTAAACTAATCTTAAATATTCTAAAATGTAGTTAGCTAAAAGCTACATTATTTACCATAAGCCATCATAACGTAGGTCCCGGCAGGCACAAGCCAGGGACCTCTGCCAGTTAATTAACTTGAGCCTTGACGTGGGTTCGATATGTACTTAGTTAAACTTGGGCAAGGAGCTATTTCAGCCTATTAATATGCGTAGTCAGTTTAATAATTAATTAGGATCACTGGTAACACACGTTAAGAAAACTAAAGAAGATAATCGCAGATATTATTGACATGAGATAAGGGTACTGATATTACGTACCTACTCGGTCATACAGAGTGATTAAAACAATGACATAAAAAAATGTAGTAGGAGACGCCGTTTACGCGGTTTAAGAGTCCCACCAAAAATTAGGCTTTGGAGCCCTTAACTTTAGCCACTCACTTGCTTATGGCAACCACAGTTGCCAATTTTGCGGATCCCTGTGGAGTGGCCATTGTGGTTGCCAGTTGAAGTATGATAATGAAAAATTAGAAACAGTTAAGGCTACTTTTTTTAAAACCCGAAATCCAGTGAGCGGTTAGGCAAGAGGCGAACCTAAATCTCTGTATTTATACACCTACTCTTTAGTAATACTAGTTTGACTATAGGTATTTTCCGCAAGTCGACATCCAATATGCCTTTTTAGCGGGAAAAAGGGGGTAGCCCTATTCTAACTTAACCTAACGCTGTCGTGCTCTCTACATACTTATAGTTTAGAGATAAATAAAAATAGGTAAGTAGTTAATAACACCTTATCGTTGTCTACCGCACGAGTATTGACTGCCTTAGAATTTTACTCTTTAGTCTCAATCTCAATTCGTTTCATCTCTCTCACATCCTAATTACATTTCAATATCCTCATGCGGCCCACCATAAGTACAATATAAAAACGGCATTGAAATTTGAATACTTTAGTGTCAATAAAACAAATGCAGAGTTGCAAACCTCTACGAACACAGTCTTCAGTCATGAAGGACCGACCAGAGACAGAGAAGAGAATAAGTCCTGCAACTACCAGGCCCACGGGCGTTAAGATGATATTATTTATTTACGCTGTTCCGCTAATCGCCCGGCTTGTCCACAAACGCGGCATAATTTATTGGTTACATTATTGAGTGATAGCCAAATCAGTATTCTTTATGAAACGTCAAATCGCTCCCTACCAACTTCATAGGTATTAGGAAGGCAGATAAACAAGTTTAGAGAAGTCACGATTTTCTTTAGTCACACGACACACAGCGTCCATTTTTTTATCTCTATGTTATTTTTTTTTAATTAGCAATAAATAAGACGAAGCGTGGTGACTTTGTGATGCAAGAATCAGAAAAAAATATTTTTACTGATGTCAAAACTACCGTAATCTATTCCTCCAGCAAGTTATACCTAGCACACAGAAAGTAATGCTATATAAATTTACACATAATACCAATGCCTAACTGCCAGCATGACTACTTTTCCGTTCAAAGTAGTTCTCCAATAATGACCCCGCCCCTACCAAGCCAATAATGGCCGATTTACCTCGCCCAATAACATCCAAAAACAAATGTTTGTTGTCGCAATAGTAAGGCAATAACGGGGCGAACACGTCAGTATTTACTTGTTGTAAACTCGCATGACAGGTGCCTTAATGGGCGGAATGACAGGCGGGCGCGACTGGTCAAAGATTAGTTTGGGACAGGTATGCCTTAAATTCCTGTTTTATTTGATGCTGGTATTGAGTAAGCCTGCAATTTGTAAGTGCTATTAGAGTGACAAATGTAAACTCAATATCACTAAATTTCATTTGCCAACTGTATCATTTATCCGAATTTTCAAAGTTTTCGAAGATATCAAAGTTTTTGTGTTTTTTTTAATACCTGTCGTGTAGTACCCATTAAATCAAAAATATTTTATTTGCTAGAATACAGTCAAGAGGATGTTGATAAAAAGTAAAATTCGTACACTGTATTAGTGATTGCGATAAGTAACTATGTGAACGGTCGTAAGAGAAGAGGTAGGCCAAGGAAAAGGATGGGGGATTGTGGAGAGGAGTAGAGGGAGAAGGAGGGATGTAACTGACGAGGTGATGGGTGAAGGTATGGAATAAAAAGATGCTTGCACCGACCCCAAGTCGGAGAAAAGTAAATGATAATGACGTATGACAGTCAATGTCAAGTACGAGTCTTCTGAGAAGGGCAAGAAGAAGCCGAAGAAGAGCAAGCGGATGATAATGATTATGACATATGGTAATAGTCAATGTCAAGTGCGAGTCTTCTGTTTTAGTCCGTAAGCCCACTCCCAATACACCTACGAAACATGACAACATGATAAAATGCATGGCAGCAGGTCGAGAAAGTTGTGCCGAACAAGAAAAAAAGATAAAAACGACCGGGTTGCACTCCAGGAGTGCCGGCAGAAGTGAAAACTTGAATATTTTGACATTTCGAATCGACGAATACCGTGGCGACAGAAGTAAACTATTTCACTTGCAAATTAGCGCGTGAGAATTTATTGTGTGTCGGCTTGCATGGTACGAGTATTTTAGTATATTTACATGAGACATATGGCCTTATTTAGCCCTTTAATCGTAGAGAGAGTAAACCTAAGTCTGTCAGTCCTGAAATGGCCGGAAGTAGGTACCTGGCAGAGACGATGCCAAAGTTAAGGATTGAGCGTGATGAGAAAATAGAAAATACTACATACATACATACATTCACGCCTTTATCCCTAAAAGGCGTAGGCAGAGCCCATGAAACTTGTGTTCCAGTACCACTTTTAGCATAAATGTGAGTATTAAAGATCGACAAAATGTGATATCGCAGTGACAGGTTGCTAGCCCATCGCCCACAACACACTTCAACCCTGTTCCCTTAGTCGACTCTTACGACACCCACAGGAAGAAAGGGGTGGTGCTATTCTAACCCGACACCACACGTATGTATGTATGTATGTATGTATGTATGTATGTATGTATGTATGTATGTATGTATGTATGCATCTATGTAGGTATGTATGTATGTATGTATGTATGTATGTATGTATGTATATATGTAAGCACTTTATTGTACACAAAACCAGTTAAAACACCAACATAATATATAAGACTAGCTTCCGCCCGCGACTTCGTCTGCGTGGACCCGGGATAAAAACTATCCTATATTTGAATCCAGGTTATAAACTATATTATTATTAACTATATGCAAAATTTCATCTAAATCGGTTGAGCCGTTTAAGCGTGATTGAGTAACAAACATCCAAACATGTAAACATCCAAACATCTAAACATCCAAACTTTCACATTTATAATATTAGTAGGATTAAGCTACAAAGGCGAACTTATCCTTATAAGGGATCTATTCCAGGTAGATGTTTTTATAGTATTAAGGAGTATTTGACAAGTAAATAATAGGTATGTAACAAATAGCTGTAAGTATTAGTATTTAAGTCTTGACATCATGGAAGTAAAATAATTAAAATATTATGTTTAATTCATACAAATTTGCACACCTGTATTCAGATTGATTACGTTGGTTTATTTATTATTTTTAAGATCCTCTAACCGTACTCTTGCAAATAAACTACCTATTTCGTTTCATTTCATTTCATAACCTTTGAGCAATTGATTGGAAGGAATAGAACGAGAGACAAAACTTACACCATGTACAAAAACATAGAACAAAAAAATCTAAGAAAAATACAAATATATTCATTAATGTTAATATTAATTATACAAATACTATAAATATATACATAGTAAGTAAGTGTATACGATACAAAATTGTTTGCTTCAGCTTTTGGGTGATAATGACGCCGGAAAGGTTATTTCCGAATAGCAATACAATTATTAATACAAATACCTACTAGCCTAACCCTTCGAAGCCCAGCCGTTACGAGTCGTCTTTTAGCTTGTAGCAAAAATTTCCGTAATGTATCAAAAACTGTCCGTAGACTGCTGGCCTGAATGAGTTAGCAATAAACTTTTGTGTTTAGTAGCAAGAAGCAAATTGCCGACAGCTAACAAGAAACTGAACCACACAAGTTTCAAGCAGTGAAGAAACTTCATCGCTCAACTTTTGTTTTTTTTAATCCTACTGTTGGTGTAATCTATGGCGCATTGACGCGCTCCAGGGAAATCGACAGCGCGAGGTGCCGCGGGCGCGGCTTGCACTAAATTAATTAATCACTTATTGAACATAACTTGGAGTTTGGAGGCTTCTACGGTAATATAACATAGTAGTGATACTGTTTGAGCATGACATAATGATATATTCACTACTTTAATAATTAAATACTTTACTAAGCTAGCTAATGGCATGAAACGGATATTGGTATTTTACACAAGTAAATGGTAGTTTTCACTCTTCTGCTCCACTTCACGCCAGCTTTTTACTCGTTAAAAAGGAGAATGGGCAAATTAATACGGTGTGCCATGAGGTCCATGAGTGTTGGTACAGTTGAGACATATATCATTTGAAAGCTCTTGTGTCTATGACGCCGAAGACCGGTATTGTATGCACGTAGGTATCTTCGCACAGTAGCTGATTTTACATTCACACATATCTTTGAATACTTAATTTCAGCGTCGGTGTTGGTAGCCCAACATAAGCTAATTGTCATGTTCTTTTATGTTGGATACCGTTTTACTGATTTCATATATCAATTGGATTTTATTAATTAAAAGTTTTTATGTTTTACATACTTTGGTTGATTACTAGACGCTGTCTAACATTGGTGCCATATAATGAAATAATGCTATGGTTAAGACCTATCAAACAAGATATGTCTCAACTGTAAACACTCATGGTACAAAATGCCCATTCTCCTTTTAAACATTAAATGAAGCAAATTATGTAGACCTTTGTACCATTTTGGACCGAGCCAATAATCCGCGGTGACCTCGGTCGAAATTCGCACACTCGCCATTGGTTAGGCATTGCTCGCCTTATTCATTTGATGATTGACGAATATAGGGCCCACGATTTTTCGGGCAGTTCGCCAACAGACTGATCCGCAAAACACTGGTCAATAACATAACAACGGCAGTTTTATAGTTTTAAGCAGCATAGAAGTGTTAAAGGAAACACAATATCCATATACTCTAAACAAAATATAGCAAATAAACGTATTAAGTATTCAGCTCGCAATTTGGGAGCAAGCAATGGAATCTGCATTCGGAGAGCATGAGCATCTTTCGTCGGTTACTTGAAACCGACTGCATTTGTGGACGCTGGACGGGGCCAATTCCGAAACCTAATCGAGGTGATCATCTGATGAATAACAAAATAACGTTTATTTGAGAAACTCACTCACTTACTGTAATCAGATTGACATACTCATGCCGTGATACTAACTTTTGCAAATCATAATTCGCGACGTTGGATTCGTCAGCAACAAGTTTCGTGACGTAATTACAAAGTTACAAACGAATAATGAGATCCGCATCAACCTATCCTAACCAAGGAACAATTGTTCTCTCTTGAATATTTGTCATAGTAAAATCTATTCATTAATCCGATAATAGTTACATGTCAAGAAAGTAAACTTCGGTGTATTTTCACCGATTAGAGATTTAGATGAACTTGATTACCTATGTCAGCTTTGGAGCAAAGCTATTTTAATTCATCTAGAAAATCTCCAGCTCGAACATAACTTTGGTCAGCCTTAATCCATCCTATTAATCTGCCCTTTTCGAATGTGTAATGCTAAAATGCGTAATGAAATGCGGTTTGAATGGTGAAGAAACTGTGCAAAAAAATACGAGGTACCTATACATATAATAAGGTTACAAATGATTCTTCATCGAGGACGCGAAAGACGGTCAGAGGTTCTAGTATAAGTTTTACCGAAACAAAACTTTACAATCGCGTTTGCGTTTTACCCTCAATTAGTATGGGATTTGACAGCTAAACACGAACGCGGTTGTAACGTTTTGTTTCGGTAAAACTTATACTAGAGCCTCTGATCAGATATAAACAAGTCCACAAGGAGGAAATAAGTGGCCAAACTTTCAAACTTACACGATTATACAACCAATTCTACCGACCGACAGTAATACCGATTCGGTAATACATGCAGTCGCTTGGTAAGCGACATACTGATTATTTTAAACGGTGTATGCTTTCTATTATAGTCGATTTCCAAAAGAAATATGTTTTGTTTGAAATTATTCCTTGAGAATAGCCCCTCTCGTAAGTGCCAACGCCGGCGACACCCGCCCCATCGCCGCGATAATGGCGCGAATTCTCCCGGCGCTGTCTGTCTGTCTGTAAATGTCTCACAACTGTAACTGTACTGCGGATTTGCATCGCATGTGTAACTTTACGGGATTAGAAAAGGATTCAGATGGAAATAGACAGTACAGCTTATTGTAGAAATGAATACACCGTGTTCAGACTTTAGTGTCCCTTGAAAAAAATACTAGAGCATCCAGCAACATCGCCTATGGCAAGGCGGTGATATTACAGATATTTACATGACTATTACTTACTTAAAGTATAAAGCGATAGGCTGAAAAGCTTTGGATTGGATTTTTAAGGCAATTGTTGATTAATTGTTGCATTAAATTACACATAACGGCGTGAAATTATCGCTATTCGGTGTTGCTTTTCGACACATACAACATCTCAATGATACTAAGAAATTAGCTTTGCTTCGTTTCCCTACTTTTAACATTGAATTAAATGCACTTCGAACTAACTAACTTTGACAGATATTTACATAATGGCCTTATCATCGTCATGTTACGTGTTGACAAATTGTCTGAACTTCAGACGTTACAAAATAAAAAGTAATTTTCTTTATTTTCCACCAATTCTCGAGTCGTGAGTCGGCACAATAAAGGCAGTAACAGTAACGACAGCAGTATAAACATCGGTTACCTAACGGCCAGGCCCACGGACAGCCGGGGGCGAATTGTAAATAGCACTGCTGCCGTTTAGTTTGCAATATTTGTGCGGTGCCGTGCAAATGGAAAAAGGAGCGCAGATGTATTGCCGATACAGAGAGTTTTTTTTTTTTACTACAGTTGTGGCAATGATACGGCCAACCAGGCAAGTGACAACGGTAAGCTTCACGCTTTGCAACTCCATGGTTCTACCTATATGTAGTAGAATCATTTTTAACGGTTTGCTGTATTGACAGCATTCATCAATGGCCTTCAAGTCTATTACAGACTATACAAGCAGTGTCGAGAAGAGAGACAACGTCCTTCATGGCTGTGTAAGCCAATGCGGGAGCGGCATACACGACTGCAAGCATGCAGGTGTAATTCGCCCGCGGCAAACAGGTGACACGTTGATGTCGCTTAGCTCTCTTATCTGCAAGTTACTGTAACCACGCTTCATCGTGGACTTTCCGCCCGTCGAACACTAGTTTGCGCCATTTATCCCAGTCCACAGCAAGGAACTCTCATTTGTGAACTGGGATGTTGAAGGCAAGCATATCTCCTTTGGCGCAGTCTTTATGACAGCATTAGGGGCATTCAATTTATTGTAGGTTGCTTGACCACAACGCTACCTATCCTGAATAAATCGTATTATTCTTCGAGGAAGTTACTGAGTGCGGTCCAACGCTCCAACGCAATGTCTTTTGATCCACTGACTTTGACACTTCAAATGCCATAGTCACCTCAAGTGTCGCTGGACTAAGCCCATACTTATAAACACGGTCAAAGACGGCGTGTTGACTGATTTTTTAGGCATATTGGAATTTTTATCTTGTTGATCTGTTGCCTATGGAAATGTGCTTCATGTACCTAATATGTTCCGTGAGCTCGCTTACCTCTTCTCTATTTTGTGTGAAATAAATTTTATAAGAATATTTGATTAACTTTTTTTTGCAATCTAGTTCTCTCTGTGACTTGCAAACTCTGTGCCCGAAGGGGGTACAACACGGTATCGAAAACGCTGATGTGTGTAAGTCGACAGAAATTAGACGTTACGACGGCAGGGAATTGCCTCCGACGCGAGCCTTCCTGCCTTCCTCTGTATGGGATTAGTGCGGCGCTGGCGGGTAACTATCATGTCTTTGTATTCAACTGGCCAAGTGCGAGTTGAACTCGCGCACTGGGAAAATGTAGGCGCATATCTTATTGACACAGATAAAGAACATTTTCATACCCGCTATGAGTCATTGTTGCCAAGGGATTTCAATTTTTGTCGTAGAAGACGTGAAAAGCAGTAGGTATGTCACTCGTAAGCAAGATTATTTCCGTCTGGGGCGTAAACACTTGAATCCATCGTTACGCTCAAGATTCTACTTTAGAATCCCTCCCTACGCTCAGGATTCCATTGTAGATATTTTCTCTTCATTCAGGATTAAATATACCGCCCTCGCGGTAAATATACCATGAGAACACAATCTATTATTACTGTAGTAAGAAGTCGACGCGAGTTTGTTGTGAAATCAGCCAATTTGTTATGAAGCTCATCAGATTCGTCGCCGCCCTTAAGCACACTTAAGAGAAAGCGCATTGACCAAGACAATTCATATATCACTAAAATGCGCTAAAACGCGTGCCTAAATAGAGCTCTGGTTTTATGATGCTGTACTCACGTCCGCTCGTCTAATACAAGTGTGGTTGCGTGATTAACATTATCAAAAAAATTCAACCCATGTGAAAACCTGTAACTTTTCTAAATGACTGCATTGCTAAATTTCAATTTCTTAACCTCATATTTCTCTGTAGTTGGTGATATCTAAAATCGCTTGTAGGTGATTCTATTTTTAGGACACTGCCAGTTATTTTTATACGAGAAAAGCGTGTTAATCCAAGTTACGTTACTCCTCACGCAAAACCAGTTGAGCAGGCTGACAGTGGAGGGACGTAGGAAGTAATGAAACCATCCAGATTTTGTTGGCGAGGCATCGCCTTATCAAAATCCGAATGTAAATATTGATGAGCAGGTAAGTCACGTCCTAATCGCGTCACGTGTCGCGAGTAATTGGACACGCGTTAACGCGTAATTTGCGTCAACCATGCGTGGGGCGTTTAGTTAATTCACTGACACAACAACCAACGCGGTACTTAATAGTTCGTTCATGTTATTGTGCGTTTTCCGTCGTAAACATCCATATATCTTTCTATTTTTATATTTGACGACCGCTTTAGCCTAGTTGGTAGTGACCCTGCCTACGAAGCAAGAGGTCCTGGGTTCGAATCCCGGTAAGGGCATTTATTTGTGTGATGAGCACGAATATATGTTCTATGTATTTAAGTATTTATTATTTATCTATATAAGTATGTTTATCGTCGTTTAGTACCCATAGTACAAGCTTTGCTTAGTTTGGGACTAGTTCGATTTGTGTAAGATTTGTCCCCTAATAATTTATTTATTTATTTTTTATTTAATGTCGACTAAGGGAGCAGGGTTAAAGTGTGTTGTGGGCGATGGGCTAGCAACCTATCACTGTCATATCACATTTTGTCTGTCTAAAAGTGGCGCTGGAACATAAGTTTCATGTGCTCCCTCCCTTTTGGGAATAAAGGCGTGAATGTATGTATGTATGTAATGTTATTATTTACTTAATTGTGTTTCTACCCCGGAAGAAAATATTTATGATTAGTATACTTCTTTATTGGGGCGGAAAAGTTCTCGAGTGGTGACCGCTAGGTGAACTGATGACCTGCTTAAGGTCGCGGGAGTCCGCTGGATGCGTGTGCTGGTGGCGCAGGACAGGTCACTTTGGCACTCTTTGGGGGACGCCTATGTCCAGCAGTGGACGTCTTTCGGCTGATATGATGATGGTGATTGTTATACCCTTCTCCCTTGATTCGATATAATAAAACCACTGAATGACACGAAATAACTATAACAAAAGGACAAACAATCAAAATCGAACATTGATTCTACAAGCTTTTACAACTAAAATAATTTAAAAAATACACTTACAATACCGCCGTGTGCGTTTCCAGAGTCGCCTGACAGCACGCGTGTCGCGATTCCATAACAAAGGCCTTGGGGCCTGTTTACACATTGATTAGTGTTTAGTGCGACTCCATACAAAAGAAGAGAACACGCTCATATTCCATGAAGTCGCACCAAAGACGAATCAAAGTGTATTTACAGGCCATTAGGTATTTTTTTTAATTTTCAAATTCTTCCTCTTTACATACAAAATGTAATTAAATAATAAGATGGTTTATAAATGTTCTAAAGCCATTTACATCGTACAGTCAGAAGCCCCCCTATTCCCAAACTTGTTTTAAGCTCACCTCAACGCTCACCCACAACGATATCTTGACACCGCGATGCGTAGTAACCAAGCGTAGGTAGAGGTCTAGTTTCGTGACAGGTGAACGGCGGGGTGAGCCGCATTAACGCTTAGCGAATAACAGCCCAGCACGTCTAGCACACGACGGCCGCGACATACGCTCGATTTTTATCGCACTATACTTCTTGTTCTAAGTGTTCTAATAAGAGAGAGACGGATAGTGCGAGAAAAATCGAGAGAGCTCGCGCGCCGTCGCGTTCTAGCCGTGCAGAGCAGAGCCGTTAAGAGGGTTCTTCACGTATCGCTAATCGTGGTGCGTGACATCACGTGTTGATAATTCGCACATTCACACACTATAAAAAAAAACATTTACACACCCACAGGGAACCATAGCGTTTTATGCAATGGGTACGGTGTTTGTCGTTGAAAATGTTTTAAATATATGTCTGTATATATTTATCTAGTAATAAAAGATTACATTCACAATTTAATGCAATAACTACGTGGATAATTATTACAAACCTTGGTTGAATACCGCATGATTTTCCAGGACCACCATTTCGCAACTAAAAATATCATTTCGGTATCCCGCTCACAAAAGCGCGTTTATATAAAGATCCCTAGCCTCATATGGACTGATTAGGTACCTGCGTAGTTGATAGTATTTTATAATAGGTATTATTATACTCATAGAAGCCTTCTCTTGTTCTTTTCGAAATGGCGCAGTTACCTTTGAACCCTATTAACCTTGACAATAATAAGTTTCTGTCAAAAATTAAATTTTTTGAGCAATCTTTTATTGCCGCGGGTACTTTTCTGTATACCGTCATCAACTACTCATTGGCGGTCCTTATTTATGTACGTACTAGCGTACATAAATAAGGACGCAAATATCTGTACAAGCCTTTATGACATTGACTAGCTTCCGCCCGCGACTTTTTCTGCGTGGACCCGAAATAAAAACTATCCTATATTTTAATCTGGGCTATAAACTATCTTCGTGCAAAATTTCATCCAAATCGGTTGAGCCGTTTAAGCGTGATTGAGTAACACATCCAAACATCCAAACTTTCGCATTTATAATATTAGTAGCATAATAGAGTGCTGTACAGATATGTATGTCCTTATTTATGTACGTATATTAATACCTCGGACTGTACATATAATAACTATGGCAATGTAACTTTGGTCAAGCGGTGCAGTGTTAAATAATACATCGGTTACTGTCAATCTGTCAGTCGGCCGACTAATAAACTGGAGGGTGTCTAGCATGCACAATGGGCAGGGGTTTGTGCTTCAAGATCATAAGTCATAACTATAAAATACTTACTCAAAGTCTGTGGTGAATGAGTAAACTATTGCATGGTCTACACGCTACAGAAAACGCCTAATTACTGTTCCTAATTTTGACCCACATACTCGTAACTCTGAGCGTATTTTGTATCGTTCAGTTATCCACTAAAAATATATAACTTTTACTTACGAAAATCTGAATATTTTACTATCATTATTAAGTAAAAGTAGTTCTTTATTTGCATTACATGTGGTTGACAATAGGTCTTATAAAAGATTTTTTTTTAAATCTTAACATGCAAAAATTATCCAATAATCTAGATACAATCCATAAATGAGTAATCTTTGGTATTGTAAAATATATTTTCCACTAAACACGAACATAATGCCCTTCTGAATCTCATGACTTATGGAATTTCTTTAATATGCAGTGGTAGGTGATTGAATATTTTGATTGACATCAGGTAGCAGTTGTTTCCAAACAAAGCAGTTTTACCTCTTGGATCTCTAGTGCGTAAGCTGGGATTTGCCAGAAGCCTCGTGAATTTAACTATAATTTGAGATTACAGGGGCATTTGTGGTAAAGTCATATTTGTTATATGGAAGCAAAAAAGCCTTAATAAAATTAAAAATATATTGAAGAAATGCATTGACCCCGGTCTCGCCTGGTCAACATATTTTTTCATGTCGTTTGACCATCGTTTCAATAATTACAGATATACTAAACTTTTCCACTAAAATTTAATTAGTCCTAAGTACTCCTAAGGCATATTTCCTGAACCATTAAACGTTTTTATTAAAATTATCCTCAAGATATTTTAATAACAAGAATATTATATGAATCATAACCAGCTATGTGAATGTGTTTGTTGTTACCCTGCAGTTGAGCCTAAGCTGTTCCCATTGTTTTGCTAAAACTGTTCCTGAGTGTAAATATTTCAGTGCTGTAAGTGCGTTAATGTCTCCCGGCGTTTCGGCCCGCGGGCCTGCCCGATGCTAATTGTGGGCTAGTTTAGATTGGGGTTGCGTTTAATTGCAAATTATTTGATAATTTCTCGATATGTTAACGATGAGATCCATTCTCTCGGTAGTTTGGACCAAGTGAACCCATGAGCATTCTGGCGCGCTCTGACAAGTTTTCTGTGTGAAATCAATGGTATTTACAATAAAATGTTCATTCGTTCGTTAGTCTCAAGTTTTTTTGAAAGTAACATAAATGAAAGTTTTATCGCTTATCCAAATATCAGGATGTGAATCTGGGGGCACGGCAGTTCCCCCACTAAGTTGAGCAATTGTGTTTTTCAAATGAAAACTCATTAAACACTTCAAATAATAAAAAAAACCAGTCGATTGCCCTGTTAATTTCGCTGTATATGACTTAATTTTATATATGATCATTTCCCATTTATGTTTTTGCTCGACAAATAAGGGATCTTTTCCTAGCCTTCCAAATCTTCCAAGCCTGCAATTTCCAATATTTTTAAGGTTTGATCTGTAGCGCATATATTGACCAATTTTGCTAATTTTTCTGCGAATAAAGTTTTTATTTTAATCTTGTTATTCAACTGTTTCGCAGCACTGGCACATTACACCATCACGGAATTCCACAAATTCGAAAAAAGAACAACATCCATTTGTCTCATCCGTTCCTGGAATCATCTAAACGGCAGGGGTAGCCAACCCGCGCAATTAAAGCGCCACGAATAATTCACCCACCGACAAAACGAGGAATTTAATACGCAAATGAAATAATTCCTCAGATTGATGACGCGATTCCTCGCGCCTCGTTTTTTAGCCCACTTTTTTCGAATTGGGTTTTAATTATGTTTTATGGACTCGCGAATCGCAATTTGCCGGATTAACTGCTTTTTGGTGTTTGGATTTTTTATTTAATTATTTATTTTATTGTTCCCGGTGGTTTGTACTCCACCGGGAACAATACAATAAATAATTATATAAAGAGTCATTTTTCTAAACTAGAATAAAATGTAAGCGTTTCTACTGAAACAAGTTTATTTTGTAATGCTAATTATTTAGTCCCGAATACTAGGTACGTAAAATCATGTAGTTACAGTCGAAAACTTTTACTTACAATGGCACAAAGCTTGTTGTGATGTTTTGACCAGGCTTTTTTTTTGCCTGTACCTATATTTTTTCAGTCGACAGTGAATCTGGCAGTTCTCAAAGCACTCAATTCTAAATGAAAATATCCTCAGAGCTCAAAACTCAGACTAGCCCATTAGCAGACGGACGACCTCTCTAATGCGTTCGCGTCTCTAATTAAGGACGCGCCAACTTGTCCAAACTCACGGACATTCAGGATCCGGGACATTATAATAATAACTCCAACTTTGCCCGTCCGAAGCAACGTACGCGTAAAAAACAACGTACATGGTAGCAGCGCAAAGATTTTCCTGACGCCACAGTCTGAAAAAAAACTGTAGTTAAAGCGCAATGGTAGATGCGGCACGGCAAAATGTTCGTTGGAATTATTTTACTCTGTGGCATTGAGGCCATTAGCGGGCATTGTATACTGTAGGGTGTTTTAAAATGATATGCGTTTCATTTATAAACAGAGAGAGGCGCGCGTCCCGCCAAACAACCTCCCCCAGGAACGAAACTTTCCGTCCACCTAGCGACAATATTTGAAAGTTATTTCAGCGTTCACAACCCTCATAGGCGCCGTTAAAATTTTCCCTGCCACCTTATTCATAATACACACGTTGAGGCTTTCTCTTTCTGACATACATTGGATTAGATAAGTGGGAGAGTGTTAGAGATATTCGCAAACTGACATCTCTGAAATAACGGTGGTCGGCTCATGATAATTTACATATTTAGGTGAAATTAACCTCGCTGCGTTAAATTGTATTATGAATATTAATAGCGTGCGTGTGCGAAATGTATTATATTATATGGTTTGAGTTAGTACAGTCTTTATGGCTCAGATTTTGGCCGGGAGTTCCGGAGATGATATTTATGTGCCATAAGTTTATACAGAATTCATTTATTTAAGATAGGGGTTTACTTTATAGTCTAAACAGGCAAACATGTTGAGTATACCTATTAGTTCGAGCACGTTGTTGTGTTTTGCTTAATGTTTTTAAAAGTAGGTATTTTTGTTGTGGTTAAAGAAACGAGCACGGTAGTTGGATAGCAGTTCTTTTTTCTAATAGATAGGCCGATTATATAAGTTTTAACAGAACCTTAAATAACTACCAAAGACTTCTTAAATCCTCGCACATTTTTACGTTGCACAAAAACGCCCCGCGACCTTACATTATTCTAAATTCTTAAGAGGATACTCGAAACAACTCGGGGTAAAAATGCAAACGGGCGAGGTTTATTCGGTTATCTAATAAAATATTACGAGCCTTGACAAGTGCCGCGAGGAGGCCCGGCGGCTCGCGACGGGTCTAGCTTTTATTTAATCAAACAACTGTTTTGAAAATTACCTATTTACTTAAAATGTATAAATATTTAACAATACTTTGAAGGTGAGCTGGATTATTCTTTGCTTACTATTTTTCAGTTTTTTCTTTGCTTACTAATTGTCTTCATTACAAACGCGCTCAAAGATGTACTGACACTGGTACAGCTACTACCGCTGCCACGCCATACGCAAACGCAAAAAAAATACCTTAACATTTTTAGTTAGGAATGAAATTATATTTTTCAAATAAGCTTCTACAAGCAAGTTCTCACTTGAAGTGTAGCACGAATAAAAAATATTACCCTCGTTCAAAATCGCGATATTATATTCCTGCCTTTACTTTTTTAATAGTCGAATTTCCGATAACAGTAAGTATGTATTGTTTAAAATACACATATATAACAACACACGAGCGACCAATGTCACCACGCACGGCATTATACACAGGTCTTCTTAGTAAACAGCAAGGTTTTCTTCCTTGTTAGAAAAGAAAACGCGCTCCAAAGAAAGCTTATTCCCGCGGCGCCGGCGTTCGAAATTAAAGTAGGGTACAACGCGATTGCGTCGTGCTGTTCCAATTTTAATTTTTACATTAACTTTAACGGTGACTCTTATAAGATGTTTAACTATGTTTGAACTTGGGACTGCCGCGGGGAATATTTCACGTCATTCTGGTTCCAAAATTAAATTTAAATCCCCTCGCATTTTTCCCGCCCTTCGAATGATTGCCAGCCAGCTATAAGAATTTCCACTCTATTGTTTAAAGGTGGGGTCAATCTTGATTTAGTTTGGGAACTTTTTCTTGCCAGAGGTTACTTTTTGTTACCTTTAAATTGAATCAGCCAATTCTTATATTTTTAATCCACTGATTCTTTGTGTAGCTTTACTTAACAATCGCAACAAAATTATGGGAACCTCTAGGTCTGCTTTACAGTTGGTTTCAAAACCAAACCATATCTTCAATCAACAACTAACCGAACATTTACCCAAAGAAGACAAGTATATTCTAGACTATCGATAAGAATATATTACACCTATTTTAGATTCACAGCAACTTAAGTTTCGTCAGCAAAAATAGGTACCTATCTACTTTAATACTTAGTATGTAAAAAAGGGTAACATAGATTGTAGCATTACCACCATGCTTTTGATTTCAACCCTAACGGTGCCCGATTTTAATAAGTTTGTATTTAAAAATATTAAAATATTGAATAAGATAAACGGCACATTAAAAGGCTTCCCGGGCCCGACTTGTTCTCTGTAATTAACGGAACATCCTTGGGGACAGCCCTGGGTCCGGCTAACGCAATATATTATATTCCAGATGACAACCCTGAGGGGTCACTGTTTTGAAGGATGATACAGATAGGTACTAAACATTTCGTAGAATGCTGACCAGTCGGGATGTAGGTATGATTTTGAAAATGAAAAATTATGTACACACTAGTTGGGAAAGTGAGAGAAAAATTTGGCATCAAATTATTTAAGGTTCAACCACAAAATACTTGAAATTTAAATCAACATTAAATAATATCCATACTATCCATCCATACATCCATACTAATATTATAAATGCGAAAGTGTGTCTGTCTGTCTGTCTGTCTGTCTGTTACCTCTTCACGCTTAAACCGCTGAATCGATTTGGATGAAATTTGGTATAGAGATAGTTTGAGTCCTGGGGAAGGACATAGGACAGTATTTATCCCGGAAATCACCCCCCAAGGGGATGAAGTGGGGGTAAAAGTGTGTATGGAGCTACGATATAAACGAGTTCCACGCGGACGGAGTCGCGGGCAGAAGCTAGTATATTAATAAATTGCATGATTTAAATGGAATCTTATGGGTTTTCCGACTTTCTCATATTTTTTAATATTTGGTCAACAGAACCAATGAAAGACGGGATTATTTGACGACCGGTTAGCCTAGTGGGTAGTGACGCTGCCTACGAAGCAGAAGGTCCCGAGTTCGAGTCCCGCTAATGGCAAATATTTGTGTGATGAGCATGAATATTTGTTTCTGAGTCTTGGTAAGTTAAGCTATGTATTTAAGTAATTATTATACCTATCTATTAAATATATATTCGTCTTGTACCCATAACACAAACCTTATTGCGCTTACTATGGGACTAGTTCGATTTGTGTGAGATTGTCCCCTGTTTTTTTTAAAATATTATATTATAATTTATTTGTCTGCGGAACGACAAATTTTTTGCCTATTTTATTCGAAAACAAGTCAAACTCAAACTATTTGGAACACGATATCCTTATTTTTTAATCAAATTTACAAGTATCAATGGATTGATATTATCGTAACTCCCGCAGTCATCATGACCCCAGCCCCCCTATTCTGTAACTTGTTTTAAGCTCACCTCAACGCTCACCCACAAATATATCTTGACACCGCGATGCGTAGTAACTAAGCGTAGGTAGAGGTCTAGTTTCGTAACGGGTGAACGTCGGGGTGAGCCGCATTAGCGCGTAGCGAATAACAGCGCTGTGTTGCTACTTTCGCGCCGCTTGATCTCAAGACGCGTTCAGAAATATCGCAGCGCTAACAAAAAGTATGAAAGATCTTGTTTATTTAGATTTCTAAGCTAAGTATCTAAAGACATGATTCAATATTGTTTACTTAGACTCATACTTTTTAGAACTGAACAGACCTCTTGCCTGAGCGCAATACTCGTATAAGAGAACAGCTCCAATTATCCATAAAAGATCTCATAAAGGTCCCGTAAAGTCGACGAAGCGTCGAGAACAATCCGGCCTGATTTAACTTTCATAGTTTAGTGTGGGTTTTATGATGAACGATACGACGCAAGCTCGCCGATTAATTCTTTAATCTTTGATCACTCGAACTGAAGCGATAGAGCACGACAACAAACTGGCTAGCATGGTCGTGTTTATGTTAGACATGCATCAAGTGTCCCGCTCTAGCAAGTATTTGCGAGAGGTACGAGTGCTTTATGTGGGGCATAAAAGCGATTATTGTGCGGGTGCAGAAATCAACGTTATCATGTGATGATTATTACAAAGTTCCAGGCTTATCAATCGCACTTTTGGCTAACTTCTACGACTTTTGGGTTCATTTTGCCGAAACTGAAAAGGTTTTGTTCATGCAACATGATTTTTAAACGGTTACACCTTGATCACAATGGACTTCCGCAGCAGTGGGATTCATCATCATTCTGCTAGTTTTGTCCCGGTTGTCCTGGGATCCGCTTGCTTCTAACATACCACCTAACCCCAAGATTAGGCGTAGGCGCTAGTATTCGTTTTTGAGTGGAATTGCTCTGTAGGTGCTTTTATTTAAATAACGATGAATAATGTTTGCAAAGGGAAATATTAATTATTCCAAGATCTATAACCACTCGTAGACTGAGACCTTAACGTGGTACCTAACCAAGTGTACAGGTAGATTTATTCGTGTTTTTGGCAACAGGACGCAGAGATGGTCGCCAATAGGCTTGTGCCAATAGGGATGGAATGAAGTCCTGCAGTCCTGTTATTTAAAGTTATTAATTTTATTTCGTTTTTCTAACACCAGCATTTTAAGGCAATTATTGTTACTGGTAAAATATGGAACCAGTTTTCCAATATAAATGTTTTCTTTTTTAATATCCGTAAGTTACCAAATATATTTGCTCATGTTAGCTTTTTAACTACGTAACTACGTATTCTTGTTGTATACTTATCTAGACAAGAGGAAGCGGAAGAACTTAATATAAAACACGCGTAATAAAGGAATTATTTGTATTTGCACGTATCCCAATACACAGAGGTGGTACCCATCTAAATCTCTCCCTGACATTTTTATAAGAGCTTCACCCTATTGCTTAGACCGAATTAGCAATTACCTACCGTCGGCAAACCAACAAGAAAGCGTCTCCATTTATTACAACTAAATATTTGCTTTTGTTCACCTAAAGTAATATTATTTATTTTTCAAGATAACAGTAGTAACATAACATTACAATGTGTACCATAATTATTTTTCATTTTTATTTTATTTTATTTGGGGCATCAACAGCATTATAGGAAAATAATACAAAGCTTAATGGCTAATAACAAAGCCAGTTATAGATGTCCACCGAAATACAGTAAATGTAAAAATAACGTAAACACAGAGTAATTTAAGAATCGAACTAACATTAAAACTATAGTTTTAACATGCTCGGTAAATACAAATTACGTAAAAATATTTACAAGGTTGACGACGCCTGATGCTTATTTGTATTTGTACCTATGCCTTACTATATTTTTTGATTCCACATACGTGACAAAGCGTTCTTAGTGAATGTAACAGGGATTAATGTTTTGTTTTATAATGGGATAAAATATTTAACTATATTAACCACTTCCTACGATGGATAAAGAAGGCAGAGTTCCTGAATAAAAAAGTAGTTTCTGTACAATATAGACAATATGAATAGATACTTTATATTGATAAACACGTTAATAATAAAACTACCGTTAAATAACTAATATTATATGGATTTTGTCCGAAATAAACATTATTTTTAAATAATAGTAATTGTACAACAAGTGCATAAAACGCACCATTTTACGCGAGACGTATCCGAGCGACCTTGCGATCGAGGATGAATATAAAATCGAGTGTAAAATGGGTATTTAGACGAATTGTACACTCTACTTTTCACTTCAATTGCGAGGAAATTAAATGAAAATCTTTTTTTTTCAGTTGGTACGTGACACCTGACTTAGGTCGTTACAAACTGCTCAGTTATAAAAATATTTTGTTTTTTATATATATGATAACTTATTGTTATGGTTTAAATATATTGATTTACTAATACAAAAGCAAATTTAAATAATAATAAATAAGACGAAATAAAAACTATAAGTTTATTTTATGAAGTTTTATTGTGTAGGTACTTTGGCTGTTGGTATCGTTGCCTTAGTCTTAGAATACTAACGAAACATAATAAAATTAAAATAAAGAGTTTATTCTATGAAGTTAAAGTTGCTCGTGTGGCTGTTGGGCCTTGGTCTTCGACGAAGATTTTACTTTAGGCGCTAGAGCATAAAAAGCGACTTAATGTCGCCTAAATACGCACAGCATAAATACGAATTTTTAGAGCAAGAAAAATAAATAGGCTTCCTCACAAGAAAACTGTTTAAAGTATATATCATTTTTAATTAGGTGTTAAACATACTATTAATACTTAGTGTAGTATAAATATATCAAACAAGTAAGTTTCTCGCCGACCCTACGGCCCGCCCGGCGGACTAGTGTTTTTCACACAAGTTTTATGTGCTATTATTTGTTACGAGATATAAAAGTAATCCTGTGCAGTTTATGGCGCCGCTGGTCCGGCTCATCCTGCGGACATAAACTTACCCCTTTATGTTATGTCGGACTGTAAAATCTTACCTATGTGATCGTTTTACTTACACATAAAGGTTTCGGGAAGGTGCCCATTTGTAATTCGTTTTCATTTGATCTTTTAAGTAAGACTCAAGCTTAAATGGGTAAGGACAAAATTCTTGGCCAGCTTAAAACATTCACTGCCAAGAATCGCTACGCGCTACGCTCGTAGCCGATCCCGTGGTTTTCCTCGTATGTGTAGCGGAAATCGATCACGGCGTAGGCGCCCGCTAGGCGGGTTCCTGGCAGTGAAAGTGTTCACTCACTCAATTAAATTTTCAATGAAAGTTTTCCGTTGTGACACAAAAATAATGGTCATTTTTGTGTTTACCGCTTTATTGGCTTCGTCCTATAAAAGCAAGTCAGGGAGTTAAAAAGCTGGAAACCAACGCTAGTCGCAGAAAATCTAGATGGCAGTCGTACGACTTTCAAAATTCGAATATTTAGTCTGTAAGCAGGCCTCAAGGGCTCTTTTACATCCAGAGCTTTATATAAATACAATTAATTGCAATGGTATCATGAAGTGTTATGAATTGACACTTACATGGTAAAAATGAAAACTATGTTACACCTCACTCACTTTTTACCCCTACCTGTGGAACAGATGAATTTGATGCTTGGCAAAGACTGGTGGGAGACAACAAATAATAAAAAAAACACAACTCACTTATATGTTATATCATATTGGAACCAAAGTAAATAGTAAATATTACGGCCGTATTCATAAACGTTCTTCAAGCCTATTTTAACTAAAATGGCGTTTAAATTCGTTCGTCCTTATCTGTTACTTTGACATTTGTGTACGTCAGAAAGGGACAAAGCACATTTTATTTAGCGGAGGCATTTTAAGTTTTATGAATAAGGGGGTTAGTTTGCAAATCGTTACTCTTGAAACCTTTAGCAAAACGGGTAAAAATCTGTAGAGTACCTGTCACTTCGCTTCCCAACTTACATTGTTTTTTTTTCTTTCCGGTCCGAATGACAGTTACCTGCAGAGAAACGAACTTTACACTTAGGGCGGGTTCCACCAACTTACAATTACAGACCGATTAACGTAGAATATGGCGTCGGCAGCTGTCATTCTACTGAAACTTGACAAACTTTCCATATTTCATTCAAAATTTAACGAACACCGCTTACGATTACAGACGGAATGATGCAACCCACCCTTATTTTATGCAGTTAATATTATAATTACGCTTAGCTGTAAACCAGTAGAGGTATCTATCATGGAACCTTCAAAAAATCTAATATTATTTCAACTATATAACTTTAATGAATAAGCATATATTATGTAATTGTACACAATATTAGCATAATATTATATTGATTCATATGTTAGTCTTTAAGTGCATAATCACTACGATTACCTTCCTTTTGTAATTATCCTTCTAAAGTTCAAAATTGGAACTTTATTCCTTTGTTTTATGTTCCGCGATTTCTTCGCTCTACTACCGCTATCAAAGCAACTTATTCAATATTTAAAACAAATGACAAACAGCATCTGTACCTGCCAGTAACAATCTCGTTTAACAGCGAGCGGAGTGATTTTAACGTGCCATGAAAACTCGTCAATCCTAACTTAAAACGTCATAAGTACCTGTGAAAGTAGTACCCGGTTAGTTCGTTTCTTGAGAAGATAGATGGCGGTGATTGTGGAAGTTGGGCCGTTGCTGGTTACGTTTATTAGCGGACGTGGGTGATTGGCCGGCTTCAGGGGGAAGAGAATTGGCAATTAATGGTGGCGAGTGGATTTGAAACAGTAGAAGGTCGTTAAGGTTATTGTGAAGATATCCGTAAAAGTAATTCGTCGATCACTACAAAAAAAAATGAGCCGAGGTAGCAGTCCAATAATAGAAATAAATAAAGATGTAGGCATAATTCCAAAGTCATTAAGCCGAAAACATTTTTTTCCGAATTTCATAATTCCGAAAACCACGTTAATATTTACCTATAATAAAATACTAGTCTATGCTTAAATTTCGGAATAGTGATATTTTCGGAGGAATTACTCTTCGGTATTTTTGAGCGTTCATAACAATAAATAGGCAGCTAAAGACATAAAACAATATATAAACCAAACTACCCGTGAACATAAAATGTGCGGATAGTATCTCATCTTTCTTAAGAAAATTAAAATCGTGGCTTCTCACCCACGCTTTTTATGACATCAAAGAATTTTACAAGTTATATACCACAATAATAATGAATATCCATAAACGTGTACAATTTAATTTAAGAATGATGACATGTTATATTTTGAATATTATTAATAAATGACTTATGACTTATAATAGGCAAGCTGAATTGTAAACCATACCGTAATCTGCCATTGTCTAACACCGTATCGGCACATTATGGAGAAATCCTCCAAGTATCTCGAATTTCTAAGACCGGACAAACGAAATGGGCGAATGTTTTGTTCATTGTGTAATTTAGCGTAATATCATTTCTACATTACATTTAACGAATGTCGATACATCCAACGCCCAGTTAAGTCAATATTCCTCCACCAGGGTGCCACTGCCCTCGACATGATACCTACCCCTTCAATTGTCGCGCAGACCTACAACTCATGAAACCTTATCCAAAACCTATTATTGTTCCCATCACCTTACAACATAAACTCGCGGCAATCCAAAACCCATTTACCACCATAAATAAAACAGGTCTCCCGCGCCCCATACCTTTCAATTTCTACATATTGCACCTACAATATTCCCCGGTCTGTGCTAAACAACTGTCATTTTATTTTATGCTCGGCTCTGCGTAAACTCGCTAGTGATAAATTTTAATGTTCCCAACGAAATATTGTCGCGTAAGGGTTTTAACTTGCGAGGAGGTGTGAATTTTTGAGAAGCGAATTCATTTATTTGTCTGTAGTTTGAGTTTTGGGGATCTTTTGGGTCAATCGCGTGAATTAAGAACACGCGATAGGATATAACAACTTAAAGGTGATAAGACTGCCATAAAGTCTTTTGCAATGTCACGAAATGATCCTGTGATGAGAATCATACAATATATGTATACCTACGTACAAAGACGAAATAAAAACATATTATTATTATGTATGTCTTTCCCGCTCACGGGACAATGACGTCCCGGACCTTTGGGAGGCGTGCGTGGAGCTAGGTACCTACAAAGTACCAACTGAGCCAACACGAAGAGGCCCTTTTGACAATTTAATAAAATGCAAGGAGTACACCGAGCGGATGCTGTCCCTGCCCGTGTCATGGGACGCACACAGAGACAGCACCCGCTGAGGAGTATAGGGCCTATTGATGGTTGATTGAATCTAAATGAAACGGGTTATAGGGGTGAAAATGATGGACTAGTGGCTGGGCTATTGGGTGAAACATCGGACGCCTGCCTAATAAAACTGTCTCACTTTTTATCTCTTTTTATTATTATCGTATTGACGAGAGATATCATTCTGATCTTGACACGTTTTATTGTTATTGACCATGTACATCGCTGACAATATTACTTATACATCATTGTTCCTTTTTTGTTTTGACGCTTAGAGACCGTATACATCTCTTAGAATATTAGAATAATTATTAATTGTATTTGGAAGCTCAGAGACCTTATACATCTCTGGAATACTGAATTAATATGATTAACTTCTTGTTAATGCTGATACAGATCTTATATCGAATGTAATGGTCATATTTTGCAATTTTGTTTTGTTTACATTAACTTAGTGACATTTAGTTTGTTAACCTTTTATATATAATTTTAAATTATTATTGTGTAAGATTATTATTATTATTTTATTGTAAATTACGGTTTGACATGTAAAAGTGCCCTTGTGGCCTATTTGCAGAATAAATAATTGATTTGATTTGATTTGATTTTATTTTATTGCATTGGATGGACAATTACCCTGAAATGATATTTTTTTGCGTCTAATGAAGATTAACTTCGTTATATAAATTTCAAATTAAAATATATTTTTAAATTATGCTCCGAGCTGGATTACAGGGCGGTCCCTACTAACCAACTAAGCTATCGGAAAAATGTTTAAAAATTTTAACCGACTTCAAAGAAAAGGAGAATTGGGAACCTCCCCAATTCGTTTTTTTAAATGTTTGTTAAGTACCTCAGAACTCCGTCATTTATGAGCCGATTCCTTCAATATTTTTTTGTTTGTTAGTATGCTACCGGATTGTTCGCGTTCTTTTCAAAAATCCAATTGGATAATGGGATCCATGAGTAATGGAGGGAACTCCTCAAATATATTAGGCACGCGTGTAGTAATTTAGGTATTTTCTATTACAACTCGTGTATTTACACTCGGTAATCACTAGGGTGGTGAAGTGGAACTGATGATGAAGACCACAGAGGTCTCCTGCAACTCCCCAATCATGTACTGAAAACTATAAAAGTACGTCGCACATTCTGATATGATTCCGTTGAAATAGAAACTAATGAAGTGCCAGTGCTCGTCTCAGAATCACCTGTCTTGATGAATCGACGGAACTCCTCAAATATTATCGGCCCACATACCTACAGCGATTTGTTTTTTTTCTGTAATAATCAATGTTCATGTGGTGCCTATAGTGGAAAGGAAAAGTGGAAGTGTTCAAGTGGCGTGGCGGACTACTGAATTAAAGTCGGTCAAAACATTGTTTTTAAAGTAAATCATTGCAACGCCTGAACGCATGTAACGACATCTACCTCAGTCCGACCCAAGTCGGGCCTAGCTGAGGTTCTTGCTGGACTCTTCTCAGCTAGGCTAGGTTTTAGCGAACCAGCGATAAAGCTCCCAGTAGTTCGACACCACTCACACCCCAGATTCTATCAACCGAATCTGGGGTGTGAGTGGTGTCGAACTACTTTACCGTTCAACCAATCTCACTGGAGCGCAAACTCGTAAAGTATTCTAGTGTATAAACTTCCCCGCGTGGTCGTGCCGGAGGCTTACCCTGGCTTTTCCCCAGGCTACCCTCCAACCACGAAATTCGATCGCTATATTGGGTCCGTCCTATTATAGTAACAGTCAGGTAAAAAAAAAAGACATCTACCTAGAAGACTTAACGGTTGTCAAACTTATTTCTTTGAACTTTGATTGATAATACTAATCGAGTAGTGTGTACCTACCTACGAGAAATAAATATACTCACATAATGTGTACAAACGAGTACCTAACATATAAAAACAGGCATACGTCGGATAAGAAAAAAAAAGCAATGTAAAAGTCAAGTATTTCCTTAACAATGGCTGCGTTAACATGAACTGTAATCTGCCACGGTCTGGGGAGGAATAAAATTATGCAGCATTCCATGCTGTTACCCATTGCAAAGTGTCTTTTTAACAAACTTTCTGAACTTCAAGCTCCGTCGTGCTTCAAAATCCCGGATCGGTCTCAAGAGGTTTTCCGTAAAAAATTAAGGCACAAAAGACTCCAAAAAGTTACAATGTCCCCTCTTTTGGAAGAATAAACATTTTACGTTCGCTTAGGAACAGGTCGGAATTAAAAAAATAACGATGGTGAGCGTTCAAACTAGGGGCACCTAATAAAACATTCAGTAAGTACCTAAGTACATTTTGTAAGTTATTTTAAATATATAATTAACTGAATTTTTATGATCTAGTAGGTACATAATATCACAACATACATTATGTGTACCTTTACATATTTATGCAACAGTAGGTATTTCTATTGCAACTACCAATTAATTACCTACAAAAAATATTTAAAGATGGTGTAACATTCTGTATCCATAGTACTTCACTCGACGTGTTCATCACTTTGTAAGCGATTTGATTGTGGACGTTGATTCCGAGTCAAATAAAAACCCGTTTTTTTCGTAAAGTGTCATAATCTGTAATGTCTGAATACGGGATTACGCAAGCCGGCGGTTAACTCCTGTTGAATTCATTAACTTCAAAGAGGTGCCGTAACTAGGTGTCTTGATAATTTAATCCTTGCAGGATTGCCCAATTAAAATGTTGCCAACGACTTTTTAAATATTCAGAGGAAGGGTTGCCACTCAAACGAGGTAAATTTATCACTCCGGGGAGGATTTATTCGAAAATAATGATATTTAGGTGTCGATTAGGAAAAGTTGAAAGTTTGAGGCTTAGGCTTGTCAGTGGCAGAGTGACGAAATTTTAATGTTTTAGTTCCGTCGTTTTTTATTACGTACGACTGCAAGACGATCTGCATTTTGAGGCAAATAAATCGATGCCAAGGAAAACAATGTAGGTACCTAACTTTTATTATTTCACTTAAACTACAACTCCACATTTTTGTCAAACTATTCTATTAGGTTTAGGATCGATATAGGTATAATAATACCTAAGTAGGCAGTATAGGAAAAACCGCTCCACTTATCAGTATAATACATTGTGTGAGAAAATGTATCCCTTTAACTACATAAAGAGAATAACAATAATAAATCAACCTATCCGTCCCACTGCTGGGCACTGGCCTCCTTTCATGGTTGAGAGGGAAGGGGCAGTAGTCCCCACGCCGGCCAAGTGCGTGTTCTAGACTTCACATACACCTTTGAATGTATATGCAGATGTATTCAGGTTTCTTCACGATGTTTTTCCTTCACCGAAATGCTAACGGTAAATATCCAATAATATTCCATAAGTACATCGGGATTACGCACGCCGTTTGACAGCCGAAACTGCCTGAACCAGGTCCTTACTTGGTTACCGTAGCTTATGCAATGAATATTTTCTTTCACGGATTTCGGGTACAATGTGAATGAGGATTCATTATAATTTTAGTTTTCCTCTAGGTAGGCTTTTGATGCTACAGGCTATTCCTGTCTGCTTGGAAAATGTGGATTTGATCGTAATAAGATTAAAGTTATTGTTTATCTTATTACGATCAAATCCATATTACTTTTTTGCAGGTTAGCAAGTAAAAACCTAACCATACCCAACCTCAAGCTCTAAGAAATAATTCGTTAAAGATACCTAAAGCATTTCAGGAATACCGTCTCGTCTGTCCGTCTGTCACAAAGGCCATGGGACACGGGGCCGGACCCACAACTCGTGATATTTTCATTAGATTGCCAATCCCGCTGGCGACGTCTGGCTGCAACAATTCGCCAAGTTTAATTTGAATATAGTTTCACTGGCTATTTGAGAATATTGTTGAAATTATAGAGTAGTATCTATATATATTATGATATTATATTTATCATTATTTCGCCATAGGTAGGTGCTGTTTTCCACACTTGAGGTGAGCTAAGTCACTATTTTCTAAGTCATCTAGTAACGATTTTTTTTCCATAGAAAGTGCATTTTATATTAGAAGAATTCCGAGAATTGTTATTTCAGCGTTGTGCACTATTGCTGTCTTGCTTGGACTGCTTAAGATGTGCTATGGAGATCTTTCTAAAGTTCCACGGCCGTATTCATAAACGTCCTATAAACCTGTTTTAACTAAAATGGCGTTAAAATTCGTTTGTCCTTATCTGTCACTTTGACATTTGTGTTCGTAAGAAAGGGACAAAGCACGTTTTATTTAGAGGCATTTCAAGTTTTATGAATAAGGGGGTAAGTCATCATCATCATAACAATGAAACTTATGGTAGGCCGCGTCTCACTCATGTATGAGAGAAAATGGATTATGGTCTCCACGCAAGCCACGTGCGGGTTGGAGAGTTCACATGAATTCACAATTTTAAGTTCTTCGAAGCTGTATGCAGCTTATGATATTTGGCTTCATCGAAAAGCTAAAAATCAAAGGATTTTCCGTATACATAAGTTCCGAATTGCTTTGATTCGAAACTACTTGTGTGTAAGTTGGAAAATTGCACGCTTGAATAGTAGCTAAGTACCTACATAAGTCGTTACCTATATAAGTAAATAAATGTACCTAGGTAACGATAAGTGCGCGTGCACTCTTTTTTTGCTTCTACTTATCAGTTAGGTATACACAAGTCAGATAACACCCATTATAGTGAAGATAAGGCGCGTCATACAAAAACTCATCTTCATATTTTCAGCAGCCAAAATGTGGAAGTAACCTCCAGCTGCTTGATAGCGTAAAGCTTCTTTCGACGGTCAGGTAGAAATGTTACCTATTTTTGTAAAGGAAAATGACAGTTGATTTGTCCTCAATCTTGAAACTCATTGATTAAGTTTGAGCTTTGAAGCTCATTCAAAAAGTTACGTAATTACTCCTTACTACTTAGGTACCTATTGAAATACACTTACCTTCTTTTCTTGTGAAACCTATTGAACTTTAAAATAGGTATTCCGGAATTCCCTGTGAATGGTGGACCAATAGTAATTACCGCCTAATATCCCTGCGCATTCGTTTTCGGTCAAGTGAAAGTAAAAATAAAATCAACTATATTTATCACAACCCTCCAATGTGCTATGTCTAAATGATTCCTTAATTTCACCAGTTAAATGTAAGCCTCGGTGGCGCAGTAGGCAGCGCGTAAGTCTCATAATCTTAAGGTCGTGAGTTCGATCCTCACCCGGGGCATAGTTTTTACCACCCTGTATAAAAGTTTCCCAAATTTAAATGTATTATCATATTGAAACAACCGTTTATATTAATATAGTTCCAATAAAAGTAAATATTTTTGTCAATTCCTTCCTTTGTGTTTTTCTTATTATGTTAACAACTTCGGTATTTTTTATGAACTTTATTTCTATTTTTGATAGGTAATTAAGGTTATGTTAAACCAAAATTGGTAGCAACAAATTCAAACTATTTTGCAAATGCCTAATTATTCCCTATCGCGCAATCGAAGAAAAGAAAGTCAGAATTTCTAGTTTTTTTAACTAACGTGTTTCCAATCATTTATTAGTCTATCGTAAAAAAATACAAGTCTCAGCATAAATATTACCACGGTAACGACATCTATGCGCTTTCAATTCTAATTCAAGCAAGGTTTCGACTATAAAAGTTATTGGTATTTTATCTAGATGTCGCTGTTATCACTTACGTCATATGCGGCGTACAACGTTCAGCGCATCAACTGTAGATGGCGCTGTAATAAAATTGAAATTAGCGCCATCTAGTACTATGTTTACACACTTCTATGTATTAGTAGTGAAGTAAAGTTTAAAATGTGTACACCAATGTAATACTAGTATTCAATAATTCTAAGAGATGGCGTAAAAATCATAGCGAACTTTGTAATGAATTCAACTTCGTCTCGGTTACTAATAAGTGTTCCGTTGGACCAATTTTGGTACGGAACACTAAAATAGGATGCCGTCGATTAGTTTTAGAATTAATTGTTTTTTTTTATTATAATACAAATCACTACCTACACGTTTCAACTTTGGTAACTCGATATCTTACAATCGATAAAAAGAAAAACTTTATTGTTATTGGTTATAATTTATTATCGACAACATTTAGGATAAAATAACTAAAGGTGGCATCTTGGCGCCAACAATCTGAATTCTTTTCTGATGTTGATATTAATTTAGTGTTTAGTGTTTGTTTCATTTCATCAAAAAGTCGTCCATTAATTCCTTTCTTTTAACAATTAGGTATAGGTACCTAACTACTAAACTAGGGTTTGATAGAGATAATATTTAAAACACAGATAAATGGTACTTTATATTATAAGTACTTATCTAATAAGTAGGTAGACAAAGTAGGTGCATGTAATTTTTCAAATACTTAATCACATTTCAATAGCAGCTTTTTCAACTGATCGGTAGGGGAAGTCCGGGAGAGATGAACCCCATTTTACATACGCTTAAAATTTCAGTTTGTTAGTCGCAGTGACTTGATTTTGCACCCATATGTGTCAAATTAAATTAGGTATCATTTGATATCATTACAATAGACTGTTGATTAACTTATAATATTTTTTTTTATATTTCTGAAAACGGGAAAATGAGTCAAATCACCCATCCGTTGGGAGAGATGACCAATTCACAGGGGAGACTTGACCATAGACCTCTTTATTCGAAAAAGTAAATACAAAAGTTGTTTACCGGATAACACATAAGTAACTTAAAATAATCATAATTTTCATTGTTGTACAGTCTCGTTTACAAATTTAATCAAAATTAAACACTTTTAGGCCAATTTTGAGCATTTAAGACTGTTTTACCATATTTTATTATTAACGATTAATTTGAGATCACCTATACTACTTAAAATAACAATTATTATTATGGCCTGTTTAACTTACATTAACTTCATGCAGCACATATCTTCTGTATACAATGTTACCCATTAAAATAAAACATCACACAGGTTTTGTGTGCCATTTCAAAGGAAAAACTTCACTAACAGTCTCTCTTTTGAAATTGTAATAATCTGGGATTTTTATTTGGACTACCCTTTATTTAAAAAAAACCGCTTTATTTGGCGATCATGAAGTGAGATCCTGTTATTACCACACTTAATTGCTGTGCTCCGTAAAGATGCTCTATATTAATGTATGGTATTTTTGAGTTCTAATTCTTCTGGCGGGTTGCCATCGCTTTGTTTACAAATGGCATGAATTGCCAAATCTTAAACAAAAAATGGTATGAACTTTAAATTATAAATTATAAAGGACACAACGGAAGATTTGCACCACTGATCATATCTCTTGCTACCGGAGAGGGTACTCAAAAAGGTAAGGCAAAAGGGTACTTTTGCCTTACAAGGATGACGTTTTCTTTAAATAGCTGTAACGCATGATTAAAACATTTACATCCAATAAAACTATATTAAAAAATCAATACAATGTGATAAGAAAACACTTCTTACCTTAAAAGCTGTCGAGATAGCATTAGAATGCAAAGTATTTTTTTCTATTTTCAACGTACAAAATCATCTTTACCGCGCTCAATGCCGAACCGTACTACTGACTGCCAATATGGCAACTTTGCAGCTACTGTCTCTATGCGAGTGTACCTGGCAACGGCGCCGATAGCGCGAAATTTGAACAGAAATATTTGAGTTGGTTATTTTAAGTCTCCTACCTGATCAAGTCTCCCGGTTTTCCCCTACCTATCAGGCGTGAGTGAAAATATTTCTGAGACCTTAGTGAATCTCAGATAAAGCCTTTAAATTCGTCATTGAGTGTAAATTTGCCCACCAATCGAGTAATTAATAATAAGTAATTAATTAAAATGAGATAAATGGATTTATAACCATTTAATGACGGTCCTATAGCGCCAAGCTTTGTTATTAGTGTTCTAGGGCAAAGTTGGCCTGTTTATTGTTTGGTAGGTAACAAAACTGGTTCCAAAGGATTTGGCCAAAAAACCCGGAATCGCCAGAAATTTCTTACGTGCCGTTTTTATAGGCCTAATATTGTACATCAAGAATATATAATAAGTTACTGCAAAAAGGTCGTGGTATACTAGATATTTTAGATTAATGAAACATTATTTTTTTTAAGTAAATAAAACATGAACCGACTTCAATGAAGTCTTCGCTTTACGAGGATTAGGTATGACAATACCTATGACGGGCTCCGACTTCATTGAAGTCGGTTCATGTTTTATTTAACTTTTGTTATAACTTGTGTTGATTTTGATACAACTGGCAATAAATCCTTCTCTAGAATGTAACAAATACTTCTCTGAACCACATCAAAATCGGTTCAGTCGAACGCGTGATAATCGCGGTTTTCCGCGATACATACACACATACAAACATACAGGTCAAACTGAGAACCTACTTTTTTGATGAACGCACGCACACACGTATATACGAGTATTTATATATATTAAAGGGCATTAAAGTGATAACAATAACATAAAAGTTAAGAAAAATATATGTAAGTATATAATATCATAACTTCTATACTACATCGTTTTGGGGGTTGATTTTTTTTAAAAACATAATGGGTAGACTATAGTGAACTTATCTTTATACATTTCGTTCCTGGCTATTCTGGGTTTTTGTCTATGCCCTTTTATCCAAGTCCTTTGGGCCCTAATCAAAACTAAAAAAATGAACGCAAGAGGTCTATGAAATATACGGAATTTTGAGGAACTGCAGTCTGCATTCTGTAATAAACAAGACACAGGCTAGAAACAAGCCATTTAATCGCGAGCCTGGGGTCACTTTGACAGGAGCAACAAAACCGTGACTGCTTGATGGGGCATTGTTGTGGAATTCCTTCACGCGCCCGCCGCGGGTTAAGGTCACTGTATCACAGCTCACGGCGCGGTTTCATGGAAAAACTATCACCGGGATACGAGTACTCGAGTCGTTGAAAGTTATGGAAGGCTCTTCGGAGCTCGCCGATGCTGAGAAAGCCGCACAGCTAATAGATTAAAGACAAATGAATGAAGTCTACGATCCGACACGCATCAGATACGTCGAGCAATTACATACTCACATATATTTTCGTCAAATAAGTGTTTTTTTGTTCCGTGACGGTGGCTAACAAGCATACGATCTGCTTAATGGTAAACAGATTTCAGATCAGGATCGATCATTGGCCTGCTGGTAGGTTTGGTGTCAGTAAATCTCTGAGCACAGAGACCAATGCGCGGGCCAAAAGCGGACGACGACGTACCTAACATTTGTGGAACAGCGCTCGGGTTATCGCCAACGTTCTAGCCTAGTGTGTGTACTATAGCCTGCAAAAGCGCATTTCATTGTAAAGATAACATACGCACCAGCCCACCGCCGGCGACGCTCGACGGGTTTTTTAGTGTTTTAGTTTTCACGGTTTAACATGCTTACTCGTAATTCGTTCCATATTATTAAATTTTAAATGTTAATATTGAGTGAAGTTTTTTCAATGTTGCCTCTTGCTAAACATTTTGCCCACTGAGTTAATAAATATAAATAAATATTACGGGACAATCTTACACAAATCGACCCAGTCCCAAACTAAGCAAAGCTTGTACTAAGGGTACTAGACGACGATAAGCATGTTTACTTATATAGATAAATAAATACATAAATACATAGAAAACATTCATGACTCAGG
This sequence comes from Epinotia bilunana, assembly GCA_947049275.1. Taxonomy (NCBI): domain Eukaryota; kingdom Metazoa; phylum Arthropoda; class Insecta; order Lepidoptera; family Tortricidae; genus Epinotia; species Epinotia bilunana. The sequence goes on along the minus strand of OX346263.1, from coordinate 8,189,635 downwards.
AACAAATATTCGTGCTCATCACACAAATAAATGCCCTTACATCGAACCCGGGACCTATTGATTTGTAGGCAGGGTCCAACTAGGCCAAAGTGGTCGTCGTGGGCAAATATCCAATATCGGTAAATTTGGGCGGGTTAAGGTATTCGTTCAAGGTTTAAGCCGTTACTATAGGTAGGTACACTAACTTGATAAGATGTTCAATGGCCAAACTTAAATAATAATTAAATAATGATTCAACACTAACAGACTTAATGGTTCAACTTAATTAATAGTAAATGTTTAAATTTTTTTTTTCTTCCTAAGTCCCTAACTGCAGTGGGGCACAATATAATTGTACCACTGTTGTATGAAATATTACGCAATTAACCTCGGTAAGATCACAAAGATAAAGGAAAATTTTGTGAAATAGGCGAATTGACACAGTAAGCTCTTGATCACCTTGTTCATCCGCAGTGTATTCTTGGAATTGCTTAATGACAGTGACACCACTAAAGCAACTCAAGTTTACTAAGATAGTAGAATTTGTATCCTTAAGAGATCCGTATCGACGTAACAAACAGAATTCTTGTAAAATATTACGTACATCGGCGTAGACTTTTCTTGGAAACAGGAACGGAAATAGGTCGATCTGAAATGACATATGGTCACTTGAATGATTATTTTTCAGAAAGATAACTGATTTGCTTTTAGGCCATAATTAGTGATGAAAGAATAGGTGATGATTAGGTTCAAAGGCGGTTTCATTATCATGAATTCTCAATTTGAATCTAGTTTGTTGTTTTAAAATGAGAATAAAACTACGTCGAGGTATCTTTTTGACGTACGTACATGAAACAACCAATCATCTTTCTTGTTGTTAAGTATTATTTTATTTTTTAATTTTATTTTATAGAAATTATAGGACATGCTGTTGAGTAAGTTAAGTAATTACCTACATAGATTTTGATGAACAGATATATAAAATTAAATTGGTTCGATCGATCCATTGATCAACCGCGGTTTAAATACATAAAATTGCAAAGATTGTTTTATGTTTCCGCGTAAGTAACTGATTCCGCTAGCAAATACTTAAGTACCGGTTCCTTGAGATTAGATTTCAATATACATTTATTTCTACTTAACTATTAGAGTATGTTGACTGACAGATGTAGTCATCACGACAAACCAATTAAGTTGCCCATGTTAATACTTGTTTAACGATATTTCCTGGCAAACCATTTATTATATTGTAAAACAGGTAAACTATTGAATCTTGATCCGATCTATAATTTATCTATCTATTTCTATAGAAACACGTAGTAAAATACAGATAATTTATTTAAGTAGTTATGTGTAGAATATCAATATCACATATATATAATAGGAATAGTCTATTCTTCTTCTTCTGATGAATGTTCAGCCCATTGATCGGTTACGGACAAATATCCAATCCGGGTGAGGGATTAAGATGTGCAAATTCACCATAGGCATATAATTATATACCTACTCAGTTGTAAAAATTGAAAATTGGGCGAAGTTAACATTACAGGCGCACGCATCTAATTTGTAGACCTTTTTGCATTGAAATACAAGCCTACAATAAAATTGGTCAGTTTTTTGTATTTTTTAAAAACAATATTTTCTACCACATTGTTTACCAACAGTAAAATACCATTTACCTTTGAACTCGTTCAATGTACCGGCACGGAACCAGAGATAACGTCGATTAAAAACCGACGTAAACATGATGTGTAAATAATGTTACCTACATTTAAATAGGTAGGTAAACAACCTCAGTTACGTTGTTTTTACTAAGTTAAATATCATAGCGTAGCGTAGAAAGTTTTTGCATAAATTAATAGGTCATCGTAAGTAGTTTTTCCTTACCTATTATATTATGAACTTAATAGATAGAAGTAGGTACTTATGGAAAGTATAATTATGTCATGTTCCATAAAACTTGTGGCTTATCGTACTAATTTTAGGTATATAAAAAAACACCCAAAAAGTCCGAGAGGGATGGTTGCATTTATCCGCGGCGACAAACGCGGCCGTTGTCCATAGTTTACACACAGGCTTGATTAAAAAACCGGACGACGAGAGCGGCTCGGACTCACCCACCGAGAGTTCCGTACTTAATTACAAATGAATAGTTCTCCGATTTTTCCCTGTAAGTACTTGTAGTATAAGACAATATTACTTGCCATATTTCATAGTTCTAGGTCTACGGAAAGTACCCTATAAAATATATAATAATAATATTGAGAATGTCGAAATATATATTTTTTCGACATAAACGGCACGAAATCGGCCATTTCAATAATCGCGGTCATGATAACATTTAAACCTGATGTTTTAACGGATCAAAGATCATTTAATTAAATATGAAAGGTGTGTCCACGATCCAAATGATCAAATTCTAGAAAATATGGCTGTAACATTCACGGCTGCTGTAGTTTTAGGATCCGCTCTCTGGTCCGAGATGATTATCTCCAATCAAACATTCATTAAACAGATCGGTTTCCTCAGTGGCTAGTAGGACAAAGGGCTCTTACAGATAAATCACATTAAAACCTGCTGCGCCTGCCACCAAGCAATTAAAAGTAGCTTAAGGGGAAGTGCATTAAATAGATAAATAACCGTTCACATAGATATACATCAATTGCTTATTATATTTACTTACTTAAATTTTATACTGCATTTCAATTAGTCAAATTAATAAACGGCAAAAAAAGCAATAAAAGTATTTATTTTCCATTTTTTTATACACGAACGACATTATATTCACTTTTTATTATATGACTAACTTTATCCCGCGGTTTCGTCCGCGTGGAACTCGTTTATATCGTACCCCCATATACATGTACCACCCGGGATCCAACCATCTCCATACAAAATTTCATTTAAATCGCTTCAGCGGTTTAAGCGTGAAAAGGTAACCAGACCGTGTTACTTTCGCATTTATCACATTATAGTATGGAAGTATAGCTAAACAGAGCATACAAAATTAAGTAACTACAATTCAAAAAAACTAGCGTTCTAGACTAGTCTAGAGGCAGAGGCCCGCCAGCACAAGTTAGTGCCAGTGAGAATTATGCCTTTGTTTATGTACTTTATTCTGGATCAAAGTGGTTTTAGCCACACCAAAATCAAAAGAACTGCCTCTTAAGTTAAGGTGACTATGCACCCTTAAAACTACCCAATTATAGCCACCCCTTTTAAAGACCGCCTCCATGATATTAGCCGTTAAGTAAGAGATTTATCGTTCGTCATTAGACGCATTGTTGATTGGACATGGTTGTTTATAAAAAAATAGATAGGAACAATATTTTTATGGCATGCGATCCCATCGGAATATTTGAAAATAGAAAATGTATTTAAAGGATACGCACTTATATTTACCTGTAAATCTAAACAAGGCGTCTCAATTAACGATGGCAGAACCACGCCAACTTTGCCCGCTTGTTTCATTAAAATTAAATCCTTTTTAATAAGTTTAACGCACGACGTTTTGTATGTTATTAAAAGATTTGTTTAGTTTTGAATCATACCGATTATTTATGAAGAAACGTATACCTATTTACTGGCGATGGCGGTTAGTCTCACCCTCTCTATTACACTTTATGTAGCCCACAATCGAAATTTTCAATAAACAATTTCATTAATTTAATGAGGAAGTAATTGGGATATTAAAAGGTAAAAGGCTTCGGTTATCGGCAGATCGCCGTGTGGTCCGCGTTATTGATGTTACGTTATTATTATTCTTCACGTCTTTTCACAAACGATGCCGCCAAAAATGATCGAGAGTAGTTCTGGGAAAGGCGTGGAATTGATATAATGAAAAATAAATTATTACGGGGTTTTCCTATTCTGGGAATTTGAGTGATCTAGTTTTATTGCCAAGTATAATTTATGACTTATTAATTTTAAAATGATGGCAACCGACTTCCAACGACTCGAAACGGCTGGATCTAAAGATGAGGGTTAAATTTTTGAACTAAAATGCACTAGTCACTTTAGAAAAAAATCACAAATTAGAAACTATTAAGTGGGTCATTGTCAGATTTAGGTTTGCGTCTTTTCGGTGGACATTGCCAAAGTTAAGGGCTTTAAAGCCTAATTTTTGGTTGAACTCTGAATCCGCATAAACGGCGTCGCCTCTTCTTTAATTATATGCAATAAAACATATTATATATAAACAAAAGCCCTTAACTATTGCCCACTGAAAAGACGATTTTTGTTATACTGACTGACAATGACCCAAGTACAATGTTAATAATATTGGAGGAATTCCTATTCCTTCTGAACCCATCATCTGAACACAGTCATTACAAGGAGCAATTTTTGGTTCGAATACAGTCGAATTGAGGACCACCTCCGTGTTGAAAGTAGGTTGAAAATTGTGCATGATGCAATGTTTTATTAGTTCGGTAAATAGTAACAATCATGTCTAAGATACTGTCATGTCCGATGAGACCTTCATCAACACAAATAATACCATGACGCCAGCAAATTCCTGTGATATCCGAAACCGACAACGTATATTAGAAAATGAATCAATAATTGCATCAGACAGAAGTTGAACACTCTTTTTAAACCATTCTTGGACTTGTATGTTGTTTACAAGCAAACATTCTTAGAAATACTAAAAATACTTTTACCTTTGCTATAAGTATAATGGTGTTATAATGATCGTAATGGTGATATTATTGCACCATTATTGCACCTAGCATTGTGCAATTATGAGTTTGCTGCTTCTAAGCAGAAGCAGCAAAACTCAATTGCCATTCATTTCATTCAAATGCCAATTGCGTCAAATCTTGATGGTATTTCAGACCCACAGAACTCGCGTTTTCAAAACTCCTTTTAAAAGTTTTTAAATTAGGGGATGACTGATGATTACGGTGCATACTTAACTAAAACTAAAAACAGTACCAACCAAGTTAAAATATAGCTCCGTGCATCCTTCTCCTTTTGCTTGTAGTTAGGATTATACATAGAATTAATAAAACCATGAGACATGTAGAAATTGAGTTACTTTTAGTGCCAAACGATCAAATTAGAAAATCGCATTAAAGCTAAAAAGATGATTCTAAAACTAATTCCGACGACGACTCCACACCCATTTCTGTTCCGCGCCACCGCCACCAAATTGAGTTATCAACTATCGTGAAATTCATTGTTTTTAACCTTTTAGCCTTTTTGTGCTGATGCGTGTTTAATAGTCAATTAATGGCGGCGGCGCCTTTGTCCCAAATTAGTTGCTAAGGGTTGGAACCGAACCTGGGCCCTGAGGCTGGGTGGAATGAGTAGGCCGCCGTGCTATGCTATTCACGACCTTAACTCATCTCACCAGTCACCAGCAGTAAAATTTACTCCCGAGATTTGAATGAACGATGGGCAATTCGAAGTCACTTATACTGGTTCGAGGTAGGCGTGTTGTCAGTAAACGTTGTGAACACAAGCTGCGCGAGCGACCACCATCTTGTAAAACATAGTAACTGTGTAGGGTACCCTCTGCACTTACTACGTTCTCCCAAGCGGTACGGTAGCGTTGAAATATAGCCGACGGCTTTTCGATTTCCAATCTGATTCATATTGTATCGATGACATTTTATTATTGAGATGAAATAATGCGTACCTTACCTAAATTATAATAAAGCTAGTATATTTTGCATTATCATGACTCATAAAGTAAGGCACTTAAGTATTCGCTTAAAATTCCGGAGCTGAATTACAAAACACGCTTTTGGTACTGAAAATCGGAATCGACAGAGCCACTGAAGCTCTGCTGAAGATTAGTGCGCTCTCAGTTGCGCTATCAAGTCGCCAAATGTTTGAGAACGCGGCTCAGATGTAAATAAAATTGAATTCGAAAGCCTGTCCCAGAAAATCTCTCCACTTTCCGACCGAATCGATTTCGGTATGCACACAACGTATTCATAAACGTCCAACAAACCTATTTTAGCTAAAATGCCGTCAAAAATCGTTCATCTTTATTTGTCACTTTAAGATTTGTGTTCGTAAGAAAGGAAGACAACACATTTTATTTATCAGAGGCGTTTTAAGTTTTATGAATAAGGGGGTAAAAAATACTCGAGTCAAACCAACTTTAATTATGAATTTTCAGTATTTAAAATCATACCCTATTCAGAAAAAAATATCTAAAATTGATCGCATTTGAACATCACACGTTCGAATTGCACCACTATAAAAAGAATGCAACGAAAAATGTAATTTCGGAGGTGCCTCGAAGCAGGCGGTGCAGCGCCTATAATAGGCCCGATTAGGCGCGTGATCGACCGATGAAAGTATATGTTTAACTTAATAGCTCCAAAAACGAGGTTTTTGTAAATCTATTTTTTGTCTAGTGTCGAGATTTTCTTGATTAAGTTACTGTTAGACACCATTCGACAAAATGACTAATTTAAGACTTAACTTACGACTACGCAGGACACTTTATAAACTTTTTGAAACATTTATATGTTTCTTAATTTGTAGTAATTAAATCACAATGTTATTGCACCATTCATACAAACATTAAGAAAAAAGACTAGACCGAGAATCCAACCCACAAGTACCCACCTATGTATAAGTTGCATTCACTCACACATGTCATGATGATGATGCTGTCATGACCGATTTCGGCCACAGCGACTGTGTAATCTGGACTTGATATCATCGATTAGCAATATGACCCGAGTGTCGTTGTTCCACTCTCCGGTGCGCTCATGTCATATATGAATTATGATACCTATCTATCTTAACTACTTATTCTTGTTATATACGTATATTGAGTTGAAACAAGTAGGTGCTCAAAAATACCAAACGTTTTACAAATCCAGTGGCATATCATCAACTCGTCGTTTTGTGAGAAAAGGGTCTAATCCAATAACCATAACCGAAGCCCAAATAAAAGGTAGCAATACTTCACTGGGTGGCGGTGTTTATGGCCGACCTGTGTGTTCCCAGGGACTATCTGACCCTAACTTATTACACGGCTTGACTTCCAAAGAAACTAAATACTAAACATGAATGCAATAATAGCAGAAATTATATACAATATGTAATTTAGTACACCAGTATGATTTTGTATTTAAATTATATTTAAAAATAAAAGCAATTTATATATTGCACTATTCATGATTAAATAGGTCATGGGTTCGGACTTGGAGCACTTCTGGAGACTTATTACACGGCTTGACTTCCAAAGAAACTAAATAATAAACATGAATGCAATAATAGCAGAAATTATATACAATGTGTAATTTAGTACAACAGTATGATTTTGTATTTAAATTATATTTACAAATAAAAGCAATTTATATATTGCACTATTCATGATTAAATAGGTCATGGGTTTGGAGCACTTCTGGAGATTTAAGTAATAGTTTTTTTTATCTTATTTATTAATTTAGGAAACAAAAGGTCATATACAGAAATAAAAGAAATATCTTGTAATACCTACATGAACAAACCTGGAGTTCCATTAATTAAAAAAAAAAAAGTAATAAGTCGAAACAGGGTGGGTAAGCACCAGCATGCTTACCACGCACGCGCCCGTAGATATATAAGTATAACCTTGCCATAACGTGTTAATTTACTATTTAAGAGTCGCCAGACATAAGTATGTCTGGCGACAGGTAAGTACCTATACTAGAAAAAAATCAAGTGATTAGAGACTTTGTATGAAAAACGTTCTACTCGCTTTATTTTTTTTCCTATTTTTCTAGCAACATGAACTAGTTTCCGACCTAGATGTGTTGGATCCCATTGTGTATACAAAATTTACTAATATTCTAGCATGTCATTTCAAAATGACGATGAAACCAAAATACATTTGTTTAGAGCGTCGACCGTCTTGGCGACCCTTAATGTGTCCAATATACCCTGTCACCTGTGTGACGTGCCTGTTATGGCTGTGATGTACATGACTTATAATCTTGTAAAGTATCTCAAATCCGCGCCTCATTATAAATTATGAAAGTTATATCTTTTTAATTTATGGGCAAACTGTTCATCTTTGCCCTTGACCGTAAATTTGCCCACCAATAAATTATGCGCAAATACTTAAATACCTATTATGAGTTTATGAGTAGTATTACATAGTTTAATGTCAATACCGGTACTATTATGATTTAAGAGGTTTGATCACAATATTGGCTGGGTAATTTAACCCACATCGATTGAATTTTATATCAAAAGTGGATATTTAATTCTTCAAAAATTAAATCTGATATAGAACACGGACAAAATTTGGAAAGGCATGATAAAACTAAAGCAAATTAAATTGAAGTGAAAAATAATTTGCCTGAAAATATAAATACATTATATCTATCAGAATAAATATCTATTAGCTAAAAGTATAGTTCAAAATAAAGTCTTATCAAAGTTTATAAAAAGCAAAAAGAACTGCCGAAACCAGGGATTGAACCAGGGACCTTTAGATCTTCAGTCTAACGCTCTCCCAACTGAGCTATTTCGGCTGGTGGTATGTGTTGCGAAATTAGCTGTCGCGTTCCTGACCTTGCGGAATATATTATGTTGCTATACAGTATTTTCTTTATTTGTTATCCAATGATTTATTCAGTCGTGGTCAAGGTCATAGAGATATTAAAGTCATAAAAATAAGCAGAATTTTAGCAACCATTTTTTATGTTGTATGGATATTGATTGCCACGAATAACTAAAAATCATTGTTAATAGTGAATTTACTTTTTGTACCGTACATATAAATTAAGTTCTCATAAGTAAACTGTATAATTGAGAAATAAAATAACTAACTATAATATTTACTAAAACATGCAATGGATGCGGGTGGCGCGGGACCGGTCATTCTGGCACTCTTTGGGGGAGGCCTATGTCCAGCAGTGGACGTCTTTCGGCTGATATATGATGATGCAAACCAAGATACTACAGTGTAAATAAAATACAATACTAAAACTACTTTTTTTTTTTATTATTTATTCGTTCCTCTTGCAGTGGAGGTTACTGGGTGTTGGTGCTCGGAGGCCAAAACCTTTTTTAGGGAAGTGGGGCGTCGCTTACAAGAGAGAGGTCTCGATCCTCGCTCTGGGTAATTTATGGTGCAGAGGTTGGCCATAGCAATTCAGCGCGGCAATGCGGCTCCAGGTGCAAAGGTACCCATAAGGGTACCTTTGCACCTGGAGTGACGCGGGGCGGGCTTTTCGATACTTAGTTACCATTTGACTTTGTTGGTGTATTTAATTTTAGGTTTTATTTTATTTTTAGTTTAATTGTAATTTTTATATAATGTATTTGCCTTTACTATTAAATTAAAATAACTAAAAATAAACCTTAAAATTAGACAAAAATATTAAAATAGAAACTAATCATATAAAAGACGTGGGCCTCTTGGCAGGGTGCCCATCATGTTTTTTATCAATAAAGTTTATGCAAACCAAGCGATATTGTTGTATTTTAAATGATTCATAATATTTTTGTATATATTTTTATATAATATTTTTAACACGTCATGCGAAACCCGACTTTTTTGCTTTAAGTTAAAGTTCATAATCAAATGAACTAAAAACAAATCGAGCCTAGGTAGGTACATCACAGCAACCATACCATACCAGACAATTCACACGTTCTTATAATTACATACCAGTTAGTGAGAAGATAATACCTGATCTTAATTGGCGGAAGATATACGTTTCAAGTGCATCCAAGTATTTTAATGAACGTCAATAAATCGGTAGTGATGTACCAAAACGAACGCTATTATTAAATTGAGACCGCCCTATCTATTACCCCTCAATTTATCCAATCCTCACTTACATGGAAACAAATTACAAAATAAAGTATGCTTATGCACAATAAGAGTTATAATCAGTAATTTAACTCCGTACGAGATTAATTTCAAAGTGTAGTAGTTAAAGGTTGAAAAAAGCGAAAACATGCAAAGACTGCCGTTACGTTTTCAACCTTCTTATTAAATGCGTTAAGTCCACGTTTGACCGGATTGTTTGCTTATGTTATAATAAATACTATACCGCGTATGAAGACAGAAGTGCTACATAAATGTGATGGTTAAGTCGCTGTATCACTTTTTCTATGAAGTCAAGGTACTGCTTTGGATAATGTTAACCGTTTTAATAGAGGCTATTCGCAGGTGAATTAATATCGGTTAGTGTTAGGAAGAATCTGTTATTAATAGTGGGATTACGGGAATTAAACGGCTTACAGTTGCAATGGTCTCGGTACCCGCGGCGTCGCGTCGGGGATAAAGCTTAGAAATATCTCTAGAAGCTGCGGTATTAGGTTAAAACTTGTAGCTATGCTTCAAATTCTGTTCTGGATTAGAAAAACTTAGATATGTAAGCATTGGACTTAGAAAATAAAAGGTAGGTACTACTTATTTATCAAAACATAAATATTTCCATAGGATGATTAGAGCCTAAAGTTATTCCGAAAACGTTGTTTTATTTTAATTAAATAGCTTTTACTTTATTTTCATTCGGCTAAAACTCGTTAAACAAACTTTGAATAATGTTTTTCCTTAGTAGTTTTCAATTTCTTTCCCCTTTATTTTCAAATTCGGTTCAGCGTCCAGCGCAGAATCGTTAAAAATGTATATATTTTTTTGGCATTCAAGTATTACTAATTCTGACTCCAATCCTAAAACTGTGATGAGTAAGCAGTGTTGGTACGGACGGTATTTTCTAAAACTGTGATGTCAGTATACCTAGAAAGGTAAATATCACCAACGTGCTGATTAAGTGTTTTACTGAGAATTAAAGAATTAAACAACACATGCACTCACGCACATAACCGCATTACGAGCACACTGCACTAGGGATTAAATTATGTCCTTTCAGTCCGCTGCGTCTGAAATTGGATTGTCTCACTGATTCAGTTTGGACGCGGCGCGCATGCTGATTTGCAGATTTACAGGGAGTCAAGCTACTACAGTTTATCATATAAGTATACTTATGTATTTTCAGAATTTTTTGTATTATTAACACGTCGACTTTCGTTATTTTAAAAGAGAAAAACTTAAATTCAAATAAAGCATAAGATCGTCATCGTTATAATTTCAAATTTTAAATTCAGTATAGGGTTATATACATTATTTTTAATTATTAACCTGTGTCATCCATGACGGCCATATTTATCTGTGTAGCAGAATGGTCGTATTTAGAGTTCTCTTTCCGCACAGAGTATCTACTTGTTTTTTTTTACAATAATACCGACTATTCTCATTTCTAATATCCTAATTGTAGCTATCTACAATTTAATGATATTTAAGCTAAAGAAATTTTCACTTTGTGATTAACTAATGATCCTACGGACTGTATGGATAAAGTTTTCTTTGATTTTTGGGAGTTCTAGTACCCGAACGTTAGTTGGTCTCAAAGAGTATTTTAATCATTGATAGAAATTAGACCGATTGGCATTTAAAAAAAACTTATATCTGTCGATTTTCTCGCTGACTGCATTTTATCTATAATCTGTGTACTTACATGTCGATTGTCATCACTTAAAAAGTTTGTAAAGGACTCATAAGAGCATTTTAGCGTAGCAGTAAGGGATGTAGTAGCTTCCCTTACTGCCCCATCTCAACTTTCCACGCTGTATATAACGAAGCTTCAACTCAAACTGACCATCATACTGTTAAACTAAGTTTTCATCATCATAAACTTAAGAGCCGGGCTCTTGTCGGTGCAGTACCTAATCGCCAGTCTGTTCTTCTCTCTGCCGCTGTTTACAGCTCTTGATACGACATTTACATTAACGTTCTCTTCAGCGTGGTCCATCAACGCACCTCTTGGCCTTCCCCTGCCTCTCCTTCCTTCTATCTTTCCTTAAATTATAGTTTGTATGTAACTGTCATGTCGTATCAAATGCCCTAACATGTTTCCTCTTCTGTGTTTAATAGTTTTTAGTAGACATCACATTTTTAGTAAAGTTTTTTGCTCTTATATTTCATTCAGCCCTTATAAATTTTCATGCATTTCCACCGTGTTTGTTTAATATTTTAATTCGATGCATACAGTATAACTACAACTTATAAAGTTTGAAAAATCCCCGACATTTTCATTTCAAAGTCCAATATCTCAAAAACGGCTGAACAGATTTTCATGAAACATGGCTAAGAACACTCGGGATAAAATTATCTATGACACAAAGAAAACCGCATTCAAATCGGTTTATCCGTTTGGGAGCTATGATACCACAGACAGATACACAGACACGTTAAACTTATAACAACTCTTTGCGTCGGGGGTTGAAAATGGGATGAGTTGGGTCAAAATAGACAATCAAACCACGATAGAAATGTATTTTTACATCAGGCACATTGATTTTTATACATAAAAAATATTCCGGCCTTATGAATTTTAGTTTAATAATGATTATCTACCGTTTAATTTCATAATTTTAAACGATAAACACAAAAATAGTGAGAAATCCCACCTCTCCCTATACGGATACTTCGTAGTCTATGTCGCCGCGACACATCTCGCTGGCCGTCCTGTTAGCCGTGCTGACACGTTAATTTAGCGAGCGCGAAACATATTGAAGTGCGATAGCGATTGAAATCGATGAACAAAAATATGCCTCTTGGTAACCACGTTACATAATCTCGTTTTCGAGAAACGACTCGTAAAAAATTCGGCTCATAAATTTGAATTGGCAGCTGTCATGGATTTTACGCCCTAAATTCACGTTTTGTATGGGTAAATTTTCCGGCAATAAATAGGTAGTAGGTAAAACAATGATGTCAATGCGGAATGCCTGTGTTAAATTTACATTTCAAGGTGGAATATAATTAAGTAATAATTATGAATGTTCACTAGCCAGGTACTTAAGGTCAGATAATAGTACGACGTACCTACTTATTGAAGGACCCTGCAATTTCGTTTGCATGGTAATCAACTAAAATGTTGAACAAACCTATTTTAGCTAAGATGCCGTTAAAATCATTCGTCTTTATCTGTCACTCTGATATTTAAATCCGTAAGAAAGGGACAAAACACATTTTATTTATCAAAGGAATTTTAAGTTTTATGAATAAGAGGATACAAGTTTAATAGATGTTGGTATATAGATACAACAGGTAGGGCATAGGCTGCAGCATTAAAGTTTATACTGAACTTTTGACGACCGCTTTAGCCTAGTTGGTAGTGACCCTGCCTACGAAGCAAGAGGTCCTGGGTTCGAATCCCGGTAAGGGCATTTATTTGTGTGATGAGCATGAATATTTGTTCCTGAGTCATGGATGTTTTCTATGTATTTAAGTATTTATTTATCTATATAAGTATGTATATCGTCGTCTAGTACCCATAGTACAAGCTTTGCTTAGTTTGGGACTAGGTAAGATTGTCCCCTAATATTATTATTATTATTTTTTCTCTACATATTTTTAACACTGTTTTATATTAAGGGGTTCCCATACGCCAATGACCCTCGATCTGAATCCCTTAGTTTTATAATTTTTATTGTAGCTTACGGCGGCTACTTACGGCTTTAAGCAATATAGTATCCCATATTTACTTCAAAGTTCATTGTTTTCGAGATATTTGGCATCAAAGTTGAACAGTTTTAGGCCAAAAAACTGGTTTTCTGGCCATAACTTTTGTGTTAATTGGTTTAAAATGAAAACCCTAGACTAGTTTTTAGAGACATCACAGACGAACCAAAATATGTAGATATCGTATATGTTAGATCTTTCACGTCAATAGAGATACTAAAAAAGTGTTTATTTGGACAATGTTTAAAAAAATCATACAAAATTAAGTATTCATTTGTTTCAAAATCCGGTAGATGAAAATGAAGATAAAAGATTGAAGAACCGATAGCCGTTTGAGTTTTAATTCTATCTGTAGTGCAAAAGTAGGAGATACGATTCAAAACTTGTCAATAATCGATGAAAACCTTGGGTGGCCCCTTAAATAAACAAAACACGTGATGACTGAAATGGACTTGAGTCACTCCGACTCTCAGGTAAAGATGTGTTTAAATAAATAATAGATAATACTTTCGAGTACTTACCCATTGACCGGTAAGTCTTTACGCGGAACAAAAGATCTCTTTTTATTTAGATATCAGACGCCCAATTTATATTTTCCAAACTATACCTAACCACTTAAGTTCTACAACCGCAACCCCGAGCCCCTTTGTCATAATTAGCCTGTTTTTTTTAATTTATTGGAGAGTAAAGTGTATACAAAGGAATATTATGATAAAAATATCTCTATATTGGCTGAATGTCAACATAAAGGCGCGAAGTACCAAGTTATAATACCGCCTTAATACTGACGCGATTGATAATTAATGAAATAAATAAATGTTTATAAATGGCCCGTTCTATACTGATTTAATACATACGGTTTATTGCTAATACTTAGCTGTAATCTGGCAGAAACTCAAATAGACGTTTTGGCTGAACGCGTGAACAGCGAGATGCCATGCCATTAAGAAAAAAAAACAGAAAGAGAAGATAGTCAGTTATTTTGTTGTTTTGATAAATTTATTGAAATAACACCTTAGTACGAATGTAGCGCATATAAGTTCCCATATTAGAATCGAATATTTTTTTCACACACACTGGATCGAAATTATTAATATTGGATAACTATCAGGCAAGCCCGCCATTTTGCCGTCACTGAAAGTTGACAGAGCTAGGATTTCAAGAAGAAGATATAAAAAAATTTATGAGGTCAAATGTTTCGGAAAATTTATTAATTGTCGCAGTCGGATAAAAACTATCCTAAGCGGAAGCTTGAATAATTAGGTACTTATTTATCCGAGTTTCTAATTTTGTGTTTAGTTTTTAGCTTTAAGGTATATTATGTTTTTATTGTTTTTACACCTTTGTTACTTCACATAAATTATTTATTTGAGGTACTTACTAATAAAAAAAAGTTTGAAGTTTTTCCGTTCATGGGAAGCTGTGATCATTCGTGACAGAACAATGCTTATTTTGATACTGGCTGATTCTTTTTTTAATTCATAGATTTATTATAAGTTTTTTTTCCCCGGCACATTTAGGGCACATTTAGGAGCTAAAGCAGCGCTTCAAAAACAATAGTACATTACGGCAAAGGCCGGGAAATAGCAATTCGTGGATGAGTTGATTTTGTCGGATGAAGCGAAGCTGAATCCGACAATAGATACAAATCCACGAATTGCCATTCCCGCCGAGGCAGATATAGTGCTTTTCTCCAAAAATGCGAGGAAATCAAATAATATTTTCAATCAACAATAATGTTTTCAAATAGCGTGTATGTCAATAACCTATCAATGTCCCGCCCAACTTACTTTTTAAAGTAGGTACACGGCATGACTCAAGGTGCCAGTTTCAATTGACATAAATAAAAATAAATAAAACATCAAAATCGATCACAGTTTTAAATATGTTTTGTTTTTAAAATTATTAAAGAGTAAACGGGATTGAAATTTAATTCGTTATGAATTTTATTTCGTTAATATTTTTATATCGTAATTTAAAACTATTAAAAAAAAAACATTTTTAAACATTTTTAAAACGTCACTTCGAAAACGTGACAAATTGTTAGTCCTTTAAACGTACGAGCATTTGGCTGTTTGTAGTAATTTGTCTTAGTCAAAACATATGGTTAAAAGGTAAAAAAGTATACAGTAATGGAATTTCATACATTTTCCTGGCCGCTAAAACTGTGTACAGTAAGACTTTTAACTTTTTAAATTTGCGCTTGTCAGTAACGAGGAACTTCACGTACTATTTTTGCTACAGTAAGGCGCACATTTCCGAGCATATTGGAGAAAACGTACGTTACTACTCGCCTTACCTCGCAAGTGAGACAGTATTCGCACGGCGCTGTGCCTTTTAGGGTGTGTGTCCACCAAAGCTGCGCGAGGCAGGTAACAGTTACTAGTTTCCAAAACAGCCGCGTAGGTGGCGGCGCCACTGCTCCCACTTCATATTGTATGCAAATTCCACACAATTCGAATAATAATTATGACAAAAATAATTTAGAGTGGTCCCTATGAGTGGCAAGCCGCGACTCGTTCTCATAATGGGCTTATTTTAATTCCTAATCTTTTATTTCGTACCGGTTTTTAACTGTGTAATGTGCCCTTTATGTTGCTGATGGTACCGTTCGCTTGGATTTGTTAAACTTTCTTAGTGGGGTTATAGCGGCCACAGGGACACTGTGGCACTTAGCATTTTGATATGATGAAAAAATAAAAACAGGCAAATGTTGACAAAAACGTCTACCCTAGTATTCAGAGAATACTTGGCGACATTTTATTGAACTTCTGATAGATCCTACCTAGATCTGTGAGATAGATACCGAGACAATCGATTCGACAATCACAAATATCTATCTCGGAATGTTTGATTGATAAGTATGTAATCGTAGACGCATTTGATGCATTTCAGTTGTTTTCCTTCTTAGGGAGCTGATAGTCTACAATAATAATGCAGAGATACCTATACTGATCCACATATACTATAAAATATTCATCATCATATCAGCCGAAAGACGTCCACTGCTGGACATAGGCCTCCCCCAAAGAGTGCCACAGTGACCGGTCCTACGCCACCCGCAATAATATATTAAGAGAAAAAGTCTGTGAGATTATAGCGTTGTAATTTTATAAGGTTTTATGTAATGGGTAATTTCCGGAACTGCTTATGCGCGTGTAGAATGGACTTGCTGGATGGTTACAGGCTATATTTCTTCCCGCAGGTTTGCCTGCGTTCTTTGCTAATATACGCGGGTCACACGGCGGGCAGCTAGTAATAATATACAAGGGTCAGTTAAATGCAAGTTCATAGCCTTGTAAGTTTATATGTAGGGGGCAAACTCCGGAACGAATTTATCCGTTTTTGAGTATTATTTCAACAGTTTATAAAATGGACATTGTCGGGTTAGAATTTCACCACCCCCTTTCTTCCCGTGGGTGTCGTACAAGTCGCCTAAGGGACCAGGGTTTAAGTGTGTTGTGGGCGATGGGCTAGCAACCTATCACTGCAATATCACATTTTGTCGACCTTTTATACCCACATTTATGCTAAAAGTGGCACTGGAACATACGTCTCATGTGCTCTGCCTACCCCTTTTGGGGATAAAGGCGTGAATGTATTAACGAAACTCCAAATAGTACGATCAGGCACACACCATATGGCGGTAAAAGTGTACAATAGTGTTCCTATAAGCATAAAACAGATTGTAAAAGATAAGGTGTTCTTTAAGAAGTTAAAAGATTTTTTGGTCAAGAAAAACTTTTATACATTGGGGGAGTATTTTGTTAGTTCATAGATGCATGTTACTAGTTTATTATATTATAAATAGTGTTGTTATTAGTTTATTACTATTGCAGTGCCCTTACAGGGTTTATATTGGGACATATATTATAATATTGTAAGACCATTTTGTAACCATATAAAGCAATAAACGATATGATTATGATTATAATTATGATTATGTATCTGTATGTATTATCCATGTACAGAATAATGACGTTGTCTGTCTCTTTTGATTTTTGTATATACTAATATACAAAAAATCAAAAGAGTAAAAAAGGGTAAAAAGGGTAAAAAGAGTAAAAGAGTAAGTTCAGATTACTAAATCTGAACTTACAAGTATAGAGCGTCTAGTACTATTAGGTACTTACATACTTGATTTATTTTATTTATGTTGTATAAATGACTCTTCATTATTGTGCGTTTAATAAACGATTTAAATCCTTACGTACATACGTCTAGTTTACTCTCTGGGTTAGAAGCGACTGGGAATACGCTAGGAGATTATGATGAGAGTCGCGTAGTATTTCCACCATTTGGCACTCTTTGGGGGAGGCCTATATCCAGCAGTGGACGTCTTTCGGGTGACATGACGATGATGATACAGACACAGGCAAAAGGCGCGAAATCTCGAAATTTCAATAAAGCGTGAAGGGAAGGACCTCCAGTATCGCGCACCGTGAAAATAGAACCATGATAATGATAACCATCTGCTTAGCGAAACAAAATAAAAGGCGGTAAGTAGGGTGAAGTATTTAATTCCCCATAATTGAGCGGCGCAGCGGCACAAATTGAACGATTACACGACGAACTCCACTTTAATCAATAACCGCGCTTTAAATATTCAACTTAAGGGCAAGTTACGAGTAGTTTCTAGTGGCTCTGTGAGCTGTAAAACTCGAGAGCGTCTCTTTTTGTATCCCAGCTGTGGGACACTACAGGCTCATAAATAAATAAATAAATGGATTCTTTAATCTCGAAAAACAAAATCTTTTTTATATTTATTTATTGAACCTGCTCACAAAATTTCACGAAAATCGGTTGAAAAATGCGACCTGTAGAGGAGAACAGCCGGACAGGGGGACATCTGGACATCCGGATATACGAATCTAAAAATTTTGGCCCAGTTTATAACGGAGAACTTCGTTCGCTCCGCTCGCTCTTTCAGTTAAATTCAATTCGAAGCGATAATTTTTACATGTAGCCCTGTTCTCCAATTTACGACCATTATCACGAATTATTTAAACGATAAATATTAGTTTGTAAAAAAAAAACATTCAAAGTACCTATTTTGACTACCTATCTTCTCAACCAATAATACTGGACTCGGTGGCCAATCGGTCTCGATGGACGTTCGAGCAAGTTATTCTTGTTGCTAGTCGGTTCCGGTAGGCCAGGACACAAGAGTGACGGAGTTTCTTCGAAATATATCAAAATATGTACTCATAGCATAATTATGATAGAACTACACATACAACACGTCTAGCATGCGACGGCCGCGACATACTCTCGATTTTTATCGCACTATATCTCTTGTTCTAAGTGTTCTAATAAGAAAGAGACGGATAGTGCGAGAAAAATCGTGAGAGCTCGCGCGCCGTCGCATGCTAGCCGTGCAGGTAAGTTCGTTTTATCATTAATTAAACGTATTAAACTTCGGCGTATTCGGCGGCGATCAGTCAGTGCCACGTAGAACTGAGGGATAATGACGTAACTTTTCGAACGCGCGTTAGAACAATTCAACTGTCATTTTCAGGGTTCCGTATTCCATATAAAATTGATGCGTTAGAAAGAAAGAAAGAAGAAAAGAAAGAAAGATACATTTATTCACAAACACACAGGACACACGTGTTAAACAATAAAATAATCAAAAAACAGAAAACAGATAAAACATGAAACAAGTGTGTCTCTGCGGCAGTGAACCGGACACTGGCTCAGCATTATGCTGAGGTGTCAGACACCTGCAGCGCTGATTTTCAGCCAGCACCGTCGGTGACTCACGGAAACGTCATACAAATGTAATAAACAAACTACGTACAGTATTGGGACAGGCGAAAGAGAAATAAACATAAGTAAAAAGTGAGATAATACATGTACACACTACCTAGATGCAGCTTCAATAAAATATTTATATTTACAGTACACATTAAAAACAAAAACTAGATAAGAAAATGGCATATTTATTGCTGTCACAGTGCTGGGGATTAGGATTTTGATTTCTGGAGCGTCAACAAATAGCCTTTAAGCATACGCTTAAAGGTGTATCTGCTAAGCGCCCTTTGGATAGGAGGAGGGATATCATTCCAGCACTTAGACGCCGCAAACTTGAAACTACCTCTGAACGCAGCGGTTCGGTGCATAGGTATAATGGCCATTGCCTTAAACCT
This sequence comes from Epinotia bilunana, assembly GCA_947049275.1. NCBI lineage: Eukaryota > Metazoa > Arthropoda > Insecta > Lepidoptera > Tortricidae > Epinotia > Epinotia bilunana. The sequence goes on along the minus strand of OX346263.1, from coordinate 8,170,012 downwards.
GCGCGCACTTTTGGACCATACCAGTTTATGAAAAAGGTAGGTGGGGGTTTCCTGTTTTACCACCCCGAACAGCAGAGTGGCCAGGTGCAGGCGCCGGCGTGCAGGCATGTTAAGCAAGTTAGCGGCGTTCAAGTATGGAGTGATGTGGGATCGGGGAGGGACTTTGAAACAAAAACGAGCACATGCATTCTGCACTCGTTGTATGAGCCTCTTGGAACGACCAGTTACGTGAACGACCTGCTGGTTTTCTTGCAGAGGTCTAAAAGGGTCTTAAAGAGAACAATAAAACTCTAGTTGAGATACTCCTTAAGCTAATAATTATGTTCGCTATAGTAATAGACTGAATAAATGAATGATATTTTATTTCGTGTAACCATGGACACATATTTTATTAGTAGAACTTACAAAACTAAGGGGTTAGTTGGTACATCTAAACATACATTTAAAACAAAACAACACTGACAGGGGAGTGCAATCCCTCGCAGTGCGATATGTAGGAACTGTCAACCCTGTCCGCTATCATGCGCAGAATGCTGTTGGGACTGCGGCGCACCCGGCGCACCAGCCCCCCTATTCTGTAACTTGTTTTAAGCTCACCTCAACGATCACCCACAAATATATCTTGAAACCGCGATGCGTAGTAACCAAGCGTAGGTAGTCTAGTTTCGTGACGGGTGAACGGCGGGGTGAGCCGTATTAACGCTTAGCGAATATCATCCCTGATGCAATAGGCAGGGTAGCTTAAAAAAATGATTATTAGTAGTATCAACGTCCATTCTAAAAAATAAAAGTATTCTGATAAGCAAAATTGACTGTATCGACTCTAGTTCGTTTTTATCCACGCATGTTTTTAGTAAAAAAAAAACTAGTCATTATTCATGATTGACCTTGAGACCTCACATAGGCAGACGCTGCGGCTTCACGTTTCCTTGTACATTCCAAGCAATTTTTTCAAACACCAACATTACAATTGCAAATTTAGTGAGACTCCGCCTTAAGCACACATGACATAAATTATTTTAAAGTATTGAACATTAAATATCCTCATTACACGTCGGAACGCCTCCAGAACTGTCGATGCATATTTTAGAAGCCGTTCCGAGTACAACGGTACAAAGAAATATGGGAGCAACTTAAATTTCGTGCCACAATTAACCGTGGAATTTCTTCATTAAAAAGCATTAAGAATTTAACACACCTTCACCTTCACTCGTCAGTTCTTTAATACTCTCGAATAAGATTTCTCAATATACTTATATTCAAATTTGAGACGTTGGTGCCGTTAAGGAGCCTATGTCTTCTAGGTAAATGTCGCAACACGCCTCCCTAAGGCGCTGTAAGAAGGAACTCATTGAAATATTTAGTGACCAAGACAGATTGTTACGATAGCTCAGTTGGTTAGTAGCGACGGGCCATTTATTATGCCTTTAGTCGCCGGTTCGAATCCGGCTCTACTTTTAATTTTTTCCTTTAAATTGAAATTTACAAATTTCGTTACCAGCGTTACTGCTTAATACAAAGTTAAGTCACTAACTCTTGTAAATTCAAAAGTAATAGAAGTTATACCGAAGAAAATGTATATCTGTTAAGCTGAGCTTCTTGCATATAATAAGCTCACGCTTCATAAACTGTAATCCAAGGCAAAGGTACGCCACCGCACCCTACAATGAAACATCTTGATCGTCGCATCTGGATGCTATCTATGCTAATAGCAATTGTGCATGCTCCGCTCATGTAAGAATACTCGTATTCAGAAAAAGCCGTCTCCCTATTAGCGCCTCATATCATATGCAAATTGCCTACAACTCGGACCCACAATTACGGGGCCCGTACGGCGATTTCACTTAATTTTTCGTCTCCTATTTCCCTTCATTTTCCTCCTTATCTTCATTGGTTATGAACTGCATAATATACATATATTGAAGGTGATGATTTTGGGTGGTCTACCTTTAAAGTAATGATGTTATTATTTATATGGGGTTATTAATGGAGTGTGTGCCTCTCAACTGTCTCATCAAGATAAGTTTGTTTTCAACGAGAACTCATTAGTATTTATCGGATGAACGATTGACTTTTAACGTTTATCTTGGTTTAAGATTTTTGAATTCGTTAGATTGGAGAACAACTAGGAAGATCTTTATAAAATCGGTACAACATACCTACCTCTTCTTTCTTACCGATTGCGATATCGTGGATGGTTTAATAAGTGTACCGAACTTTCGCAATTGCCTTATATGCGAAATGAATGGGATCTGACGACTTTCTAGTGAAATTAACCATTGCAGGTTTATTATTTTATAGGAACGCGACGTTTTAGACATTGGCGGTCCTCTTGATTTAGGCCTTCATAGGCTAGATATATTTGGCTAGAAATATATACATCATAATTTATTATAAATAATCAGCAAATTATTACTTATTAATGTATAACAACAAACCCCGGGTCACTCCGGGTCACGCCACAAAGACTACAAGTCGCCGTGGGAAGCGGGACTATTTGCCCGGGCATTTTGTTGGTCTCCGCGCCGACCAAACACTAGACGCCTTTTGTCCGAAAATGTAATGGGAACAGATAAATAAAAAAAAGAGACCTCAATGGGGCGTTAGACGCGAGAAGAGCCACTCAGATTAACGACGTTAGAGACATTTTTGGACAAGTCACTGACGATATAATGCCTAAGTATATTACTAACTTTATTCACAGAATTGATAAAGTGAGGAATTGTAAAAGAAAACTGTTTTTACAATCATCTTGACGAGCATGCATGAAGAATATCATGAAAGTGAATTAAGCAATAAAGGACAATCAATATCGTAGCAAGTGAAAATCTGGCATATCTGCCTTCCCCTCCGGGAAACGGGCGTATTAGATGTATGTATGTGACTTTATGTGTATATTATGTATTTCCGCGAAATCCACGACGATACCTGGTTTCAAGAAGCCCAAAAACGCGGTAAAAAGCATAGTCGTCAAGAGGCAGCCGATGACACGGTCCCTCAATTTGTGTGCCCTAAATGTCGTTCCCGCTAAACTTAAGTGGCAGTGGGCGGGGCACATAGCACGTAGAACCGATGGCCGTTGGGGCGGAAAGGTTCTCGAGTGGTGACCACGAACCGGAAGGCGCGGCGTGGGTAGGCCCCCCGCAAAGTGGACTGATGACCTGGTAAAGGTTGCTGGAGTCCGCTGGATGCGGGTGGCGCAGGACCGGTCACTTTGGCACTCTTTGGGGGAGTACTATGTCCAGCAGTGGACGTCTTTCGGCTGATATGATGAAATGTCGATCCCGGATTGGCTTAGTCACGAGAGGCGTTGTCCCTCGCGTAAAGACGCTGCTTAAATCATCTGTCAAGATGTATAAGGCCTAATGATGATGTATGTAAAATACCGAAAAATGTTATGGTGAGTCTGCTCCTCAACACTCTTGCTCCGAAGATGGCCTCAGAAAATATCCGCAAGCGAACCTAATGGACATGTAATACCCGACGACTTCAAACACACGAGTGGCGTTAAAAGGACTCAACACAACACAATACTTTTTAACGTGTGGTCTAAGGGTACAAACTTCTTTATTTATTTCTTTTATATTGGAATATTTATGATTCTATTTATATATTTTAATCGAGGGCATCGTCAATGATTAGAGCGTCGCACTCATTTAAAATTATAATATCTTTTTTTTTACAATAGTAAATGTTAATATTTATTTATTTAAATTAAAGGGGATAACAAAATGTATGAGGTGAGCAAAAGAGATAACAACTAAAGCAATAATAATAAACTAAATTAAAAATAAAATAGAATAGTACTAAACTAAATCTAAAAAAGGCCCCTGCGGCATAGTGCCGAAGATGCTGGCAGCATTACCTCGCTGAATAGCTAAGCTAATTCTTTGTGCGAGATAACTGCCAGCCCTTCGGTCACCGGTGGCATCTGTAAGCCTCTTCGATATCTCTTTAAAGAGGCTTAGCGCTCCAGGGCCCCACGGGCCAAGGGTCTCGACGCCAAAAGGCACGAAATTATATTCAGCGCCCAGACCACTATATTTGCCCACCTTCGCAGCTTCGGCCGCCTCTGCTGCAGCTGCTGCCCTCATAGAGGTACGGTGGAGATGCGACGGGGCTAGTGTGTCAACACAGGTTGCATCCCACACCAGGACCCGTCCCAAACTCCACGGGACCAATGACATCCCGTCCGGTCTCTTGCCATAGTTTCTTAGAATGCCAGAAGGCTCTAAAACAGCCAAGAGATCGAGGAATGATGTCATTAAGGGCAGCATGCCTTGAGAAGCGACCCGCACTTTTCTGGCAGGAGAGCCCGTGGTGCCCAAGCCGATCTACTTCGCTTCCGCAGGGGCATCGATGTGGGGCGCAGACCCCAAGACGCAGGCAAACTGAAAAACGGAGACTATTTGGATCTAAGAATGTTCCAGTGCTTGCAGAAGGGTGTGCGTGGAGCCAGTAACCAGCCTCTCTTGTGTTTACCGCCAATAGTCTGGCTCGTTCTGCGGTGGTGCACTGGATAGCTAGGGAGTCAGCGGTCAATTTGCACGTTGAGTCGTCCCAACACCTTTGTGATTTTGGATGGTCAGGCAAATTTTGGCCGGGGCAAGCAATTAACCAGGCACTTTTTGCGTCCTCCAAGCCCGATGTCTCATAGTGTGTAAGTAGGATCTTACCTATGAGACTAGACGAGCTGTGGCATGACGACAAAAAAGCCGGTAACGCGATACTAGTAATTTTGCGAATCCCTAAACCACCGTACCGGATGGGAAGGGTTCCTTGGGTCCAGGACTGCTCGCTTAGCTGAATATTGAGGATGGATTCTAAATTAGTTTTGATCAATGAGTCAATTTGTGATAAAAGATTTTGATGTTTCCAAAGAGGGCAGCAGCGAAGCACGTAAGTTAATTTAGGGACAAAAAGGCAAAATTTCATTAGAGTAAGAGCATAATGAGGACTAATTTCCAAGAGGCGACGAGAGTGATTTTGGAATTTAGATATGGAATTTTGAATATAATCGGGATAAGAATCTTTATAAATGGGGGACCCTAGGAGGCAAAGTGTATTCTTATTGAGTATTTTAATGTTCGGTGCAAGTTGGTTGAACTTGTGTATTATGTCATTTGAGTCATTCAAAGAATTTGGAATGTATAGTTCGCATTTGTTAAAATTAAGTTCTAGGCCAATGGTTTTAAATTTATCAATTATTGTAGAAAGATCAGAAAGTACAGAGTCAGCGTCACCTCCTAAGGTCCCATCATCCAGGTACCACGCATTAAATTTGGATGCCAAATTTTGTATTATCGGATTTATAGCCAAACTGAAAATTGCTGGCCCCAGAGGATCGCCTTGCTGACTGCCAACTTCGGATGACAACTCGTTCGACCGGTACATCAACTTTGTTGGGTCCGCGTAGCAATAAAGAAGGTAATTATATAATTCAGGGATGTTCGACTGGATTTCTGTCAGCAAGGCATCTCTATTTACAGAATTGAAAGCGTTTTTTACGTCAATTTTAAGCAACACCTCGCAATCTCCGTTGTCGAGGTAAGTACGGAGCGCGTGTACGGCGGCTTCGCAACCCCCTCTTACGCCGAAGCCTAACTGAACAGGTTCAAATTGTTTTTGCAATTTTTCAATTACATAACGTTTTTCATTTATTATTGCATCATTCATTTCATTATTTTTTATGGCACTGACACATGTCTAAGGACTTTCATTGAATTTCGCTTTTGTGTTAACCCGATGTTTTAGTGCCATACGAAATTAATGGTACTTACAGACAAGCATCTAGATAGTAAAACCAGCTATATCAGGTTTATTATTTTAAAGGAACGCGACATTGTATAGACGGCTTGGCGGTTATATCTATAGACGGTCCTCTTGACTTATCCATAATTGAGCAAGCTTCATGAAAATTAGAAGCTCTTAACCAACTTTTTAAAATTTAGTATGCCAATCGTTATAGTTTCGGGTTCAGGTCTCCTTCCATGGACAAGAGGTCAATAGTTATATATTTTTTACACTTTTACAGCAAACACTATTACTTTGTGAGAGTCAAGGTCCACTCCGAAACTGTTTGCGGGTCACAATCGTAGACGAACGAATTTACCTGTATAATGTACCATTGCTTAAATTCTTCCTTGGCTTGCACCAAGCGGCTAGACAGAGCAGTCCAATATTTACCGAGTGGAGTATTTTTTGTCAGGCCCAAGCAGAAGGGTTGAATGGCTAGGGTGTTTGGAGAGACGAAACAAGCTTCATGAAGGAATTTCTTAAATTGTGCCGCAACAATATAATAAAGGGATCCCTATTGTTGCGATGACAAGTGAGGGTTATTTGAACTGCTTTGATGGATCCAGTGTTTGACAGCTTTGGAGGAAGGAAACATGTTTTTTTGGCTTTAATTATAAGCCCGTGGGGCCACTTGTGCCCACGTTTGATTCCTTATTTATATTTGTAGTGTTATTCAACCTTTTCAAAAGAATAGATTTTTTATATATTAATCCGATTTGTTTAGATAGAAGATAGACTAAACGGATTGTGAAATCTTTACTTTTCGTAGGTAATATTAAAAGCGATGTTTTCCAGAGGGGTAATTTTGTCGAACCAGCGGAAGGACAATTCAACTGATATTTTCCCATACAATAAATGACATTTAGATCTAATAGTGTCATTAGAATGCGTAACCCGTTAGAGGGCACAAAATAAATTTCATGACAAAAATGACCACCTGTTAAGGTAATCTTTTTGTATTTTTTACTTGGCCCGTTAAAGGACCAGAATTAAAAAGACGTAAGATTGTATCGGCTTTTAAATTATAAATATTCATCATAAATCTATGAGAACCATCTGTATTTTTCCGTGTTTCAGAATGCTGTGTTTCTAAAGTATATCTCAATCGTCAATGCAAATAACTAAGAACCCTAAAGCCAAGGTTACTTAAAGCCCAATTTTTGTATTGAAGCAAGTACTAGAGTAGCCAGCGGGCCGGGATTGTTTGCCGACCTCTTCACCTCCATTGTAACTGCGGGCTGGAGGGAACGACTAAGCCAATATTTGACTATAATATTATAATTTGATGTTGATTCTCAGTAAGCTATGGTAACTGTAAGAAGATTTGCGTTCCCCCTTTTTTATCCCCCGGCCGGCCTGATGGTAAGCAGACAATGTAGCCTACGCTTTATTAATTTGAGGATTCGTTGTTGCTAGTTGCAGCGTTGGACTGCTAGCACGGATAAATGCAGCTTCATCACTCTCAACAGCAGGGAGATCTCTTGGGAGATCTGGCGACCTTACTCACCACCAAGAACACAACACAATATGTCTTCTGGGGTTAGATTATCTTCTGTCACATTAGACGCGAGGCGTGAGATATGACAGGTGAGGTGAGAGGTGAGGTGACCAGTGAGGTGAAGGCTTACGAAGCCGTCACTAAAAATATATATAGTTATTTTAGAGCATTCCAATCCTGTACGGCGGGTGGATACTTCCCCAGTTGAGCTGATCCAAATGTGAGATGACATTCCGCTGCGCCCTAACTGTCAAAAATGGCCTGAACTGCTTCGAGAAAAGGATGGTACGGCCGTACTCGACTTGGCGCCCCCGATAAACTTGATTTCAAACATTTATGTCACACGCTGTATAGGTACCTACATAATATTATATCTTATATCTAATAGGTATAACAGTAAAATATTTTGAGAACAAATATCCAGATGTAAGGATATTATGATAAGTACCCATTGAGTTAATAGAGCGCTATTATTATGTGTTTTGTCTGTGTGTGTAGAATATACGTCTTCTTTCTTTCTTTATTATGTGTTTTAGTTAAATGCTCTCCCCTAAAGGCTTACGAACAATATTTTTTTCTTCTAAACCAGGAATTTGTAGCTAGCTCCTACCGATATGAATGAAGCGCTAGTCCCAAATAGTTAACTGAACCTTTCCACACATTCATCTATTAACGTCTAAGTAAAAAACTTATGAAATAACCACTCGGTTATTCATGGAGCCTTGGTTCCAGAACCTGCTGGTGTTTGGCCAGACGGTTAGCACCGGCCGTAACTAGTTGGGGCATCATGCTCGATTAACGTTACATTTGAATGGCAAATAACGTTTTGGAGCCCGATATCGTCTATTGGGTTACTTACCGCATAAGGCGGCAAAAGCTAACTTTCGTAGATGTTTAAAGAGTTGCAGATAATAACTATATTAATCAAGTTTATATAGTTGACAGGTAGGGCGCTGTGGAATGTCATCTCACATATGGATTTTTATGAAATAGGAATTATTACTGGTTATATAAGTATACTTACAAAGATTAGTTAGAGAAATTAACAAGTTGCCAATAGTTTTAAATATAATGAAAATATGCCACATACTATGAGCCACCTTGACCTGCAGGTGCAGGTGCAGGTGCAGGTGCAGGTCGATCGATCGCGTCCGGTACATCTAAATGTCACTTTTTATATGAACAAAATGACAGTAAATTGTCCTAACGCGCGTTACGTGATTACTGGGGGTAACGCGCGTTAGGACAATTTAACTGTAATTTTCCCATACACTGACGCATGTACAATTACGTTACGTGATCGACCTGCAGAATTACTCAATTTATAATTGAGGCGGGTAATTTTGAAGTATTTCATTATTTTGAATATTACTGTTAGTCTTGATTTGTAAACATTGGCTTACCGTAGTGGAGCCCGATGTCCAGGTATCTGACCAAAAATAACATTCGCTGCATTTCTCAAATTCTTTTCCCCAATTCGGCGCGCAAACAGAACACTTGGTTATACAATTAGAAGAGGCGTCTCTGAAACCATCATCAGTCGTAAAGCAAAAGAAGAATTGAGGAAAATCTTCAAATAAATTGATAATGTCGTTTATTAAGTTAATGAGCCTTGATATAAATCTCATGATTCTACCAAATAATCCCTCAACTAGGTACCTAACTTTATTTTTCTTCTAGGACAGAACGTAGTGATTATATCTATGGATGAAGCTATTTAAACACATGCTGAGCTACAGAATTTAACACCTCATAACGCATGGGCCAGCACGTGACGCCGCGGGCAAACAGTAGGTAATTGTTTAATGCGCACAGGTTTCTAATTGCAATACTCAGCAATTAGCGCTTAGGGTGAACGAATAGCAATAATTCTGGGACAGCTAAGTCATACGTTCGATAGGTATTGAAATGATAATAATTTAATCGAGAACAAGTCCATATAGCAAGTATATCAGAATAAGCAAAATAAATTAAATACAAATGATAAGAAATTAAATAATTCAACATTAAAACATATGGGCCGGGTTTGTTCAACGTCGCGGGTCACCCCGACCCCGCGACGACTGCCTATGGTGTTCCCTCCAGCGCTCATGCAGCGGGCTGGCGTCCCACTCTCTCACCGCCGAGAGCAGTGTGTTGGAGGAAGTGTAAATTACCTTTCTGGCGGTGGTGATCCCCGCGCGCAGCAGCGCGGGCCAGCCCGGCGCGCGCCCCTTCGCCCGCGCGGCAGCCGAAACAAGGCGCGCCACGCCGCATGTCTCGAGCGGCAGCGCATGTACAATTGTACCACAATTCTACTGTGTACACGCTAGTACAGAAGCTCAGGAATGGCTGCCTTTTGACGCCCTTGCTACATTTAGCGAATCTCCTGGCTAGCATATTAGCTCGTACTGCGATAGCTCTTCTTTGCCTCGGATGTCTGCGTGATCTTCCATATTAGACAGTAGAATGTGGCCAAGTTATTTGACTTCATGCACCACATAACGTTAAGCAGCAGTGGAGGTACGTGTGTCGGCATGTTTGTAGCCTCCATGAGCATGAGTTCTGACTTGTCAGGGTTGTATGTCATATTGTGCTGACTAGCATTCTGCAAGTAACTCCCGCACAGCCGCCACCGATGGAGCAAGCAGAACCATGTCGTCCGCATATGACAAGTCATCGTGCCGTTAATGGAACAACCGAATCCTGTCTGTGTCAGGGTCTGCGATTACCCGTCCATATAAACACTGAACAGCGCTGGCGACATGCTGCTTCTTGCCTAACGCCGCAATACAATAATGAAGCTTCGGAAAGTTTGCCTTTCCATCTCACGAGACGTTTCTCTGTTGGAAATACCATTTCTCCAGTACCTATTAAGGTAATCATTGGATTGGTGTGGGTATTTTTCGAGTGTATAGTTTTTCTCAAAGGAATTGGTGATCGACCCTATCGAAGGTTTTGCTCAAGGCCAGGAAGCAGGCATACTCGTTTTCCTGGACTTATTGTAAGGTGAAGATGGACTTGAGAAGGTATACTTTTAACGTCGAGCCAAACAAATTTACTAAAGACGAAGAAAATAACTTCGATTAACAGTAAGTTACCCGACAGTAAATTTTAATACATACATACATACATACATACATTCACGCCTTTATTCCCAAATAAATAAATTTTAATATATTTTAGTAATCAAAAATAAAATTGTTAGAAAGGTCGCCTGTCGCCTCCTGTATCAGATTACAAAAAATAACAAAATAATGTTTTTAAAAGAGTTTTATTATATACTTTAACGATTAACACATGTCTACAATATCAAAATACACAAAGACACGAGGTAACTGGTTTATGTATTTAAGAAAATGTCATCCTAATGTTTATTAATAAAAACTTAGTTATTTCGTAAATTGAATTCACAAATTCACGGTGTTGATGTTAACTTTTGACAATGCTGTGACTGACTCATGACTCATCTATGATTTTCGATGAAAACTTATTTTAACAACTGTTATAACGGGTGTCGGCGTTTTCTATGTAAATTGCTTTGACAGTGACCTTCGTTCAAGAAAACATCTGTCAAAATAGCGAAAAATTAGTTATCGTCACGTCATTTATCAAACGTGAAGTGTTGCATGAACTCACCGCCACATTAAGTGAGACAATTGCAAGTTCAGGCCCTGTTAATTTTTCTCTGGTCTGTTTTGACAAACATAATACAAGCACGAATTACGTATGAAATTAGGTAATTGATGAACTTTGCCTCCCTATAAGCGGTGTCGTAGGAGCGATTTGTAGTATTTATACCTAACTACATATTTCACACTCAAACTTAGTTCCACGGCCCTAAAGTTCAAGGAACAGCATAGACATATTCTTTCCCGTGTCTGTACGACCCATAAGGAAACTGTTAGTTAAAAATCCATAATTAACCGAAACTCAAATCAAACACAGCACACCTGTGGCCATACCGGCGCACTATGGACAACTTAGCACTTACATCAGTTTGTATGTTAGCGTTCACAAACATAATCGGGGAGATACGGTATGCACCGAGAGATTGGTGCGTAGAGAAGTGATGATCTAGAGACCTTTGAGGCAGATTCATTTAGGCCGCGGTTTTGACACAGCGGGCGTAGCATGGTTGCCGGTTTATCACTTATCGTTGTGGATAAGATTAGTCACTCTCGCACTCGCATACTTGTCAGAACGTGGCGGATGTCTTATCCACAGCGATAAGTGATAAAATGGCAACCTTGCTACGCTCGCAGCATTCAATCTACGAACGTCCTCTCGTCACCCACTGCCCACGGCATCCTGACAGCTGCTTTAACGGGTTAAAGGGGGAGTGTCGTCTAATTTGGTATTATTTATTTTAAGCATCTACTACGCGAGGCTTTTCGGTGAAGGAAAACATCGCGAGGAAACCGGTTTAATTCCAATAGGGTCTAGTTGTCCCTGTGGTTTGAAGGTCAGATGGCAGTCGCTTTCGTAAAACTATGCCACATCTTGGGATTAGGTGCCAGAGCGGAGCCCGGGCTCCTTTAGGGCACAACCGTGAATGACGCCAGGGGACAAGGATGGTGATGATGATTATGTCATCAAATTATCGAAATGCGCAAGAGAATTTTCAGTTTCGTCTCACTTATTGCACAGCACGTTAAAGTCTGCGCAAAGTAGATACTCACAAAATGTTATGCAACTTCAAACTCATGTCAGTTATTTAGAATTTTCTACAATATTCACGGTTCATTTTGAACAACAGAGCCCACATGCAGTTTTATAGATACTAAACTGCCGTTACCGTTAACATTAAGAACCATGAATACGTGTTGCAATACATTGATGGCGTTGCATGAAACCTTACCCTTTATTACTTCTTTGACGAATCACGTTACATTACAATACGAAATGGGAATTATGATTCAAATTGTTGTGCAGCTTACGATTATTCACTTAGACGACCATTTTAGCCTACTTAGTTCGAAGCCAACAAAGCTAATGGTCCCGTGTTCGAATCTCGGAAATGACAAATATTTGTGTGATGAGTCTAGGATGTCTCCTATGTATCTATTTATTAAAGTATGTGTAGTTATAATCATCTGGTACCCATAATGCAAGCCTTATTGTCTACTCACTGCGGGACTAGATCGATTTTGGCATCTCCACTCTAAAGTTTACCTTTTCTTTTTTCTCAATACCTAGTGGAAGCCTAAAAAGTAAGTATGGAAAAAAAATTGCATTTTTTTCATATCAAAATCAAGGTATACTGCGAAATGTGTTTACCATTCCACCACCATTAATCATTAGAGTATCGAGATAATTCGGGGTGCACGACGTTTTATATAAATTCACTGAAATAATATAATGATTTAAGGCAATTATTATATTTACTATATTTATTACTTGGTATAATAGTCGACGGATTGGTTTTCACAGAAATTTTTTAAAAAAATAAGCGTGTTTTATACGAAAAACGGACATCGGATTACCTATATACTCGTACGACGACGTTCGAAGCGACGAGGAGTATTAGGAAGAACCGCGACCGCGTGCCGGCTTTACTTGAAATAAGTTTGTCATAATTTTTTTTTTTTGAAAAGCCGACTGTACTTTTCTGTATACCTTCATCAACTACTCATTCAGATAACGAGCACAAACTCAAAGGTCGGTTAAGTACTGAATTTCCATTGGCACCTTCTGTCTCCATCTGACAGATCAGTTCGATGGTACCATAATATTAAATTATCATCGAGACCATACTTACCCAAAATGTCGGCTCAATCGGTCAAATTTAACTAGCAAGATTTAATTACAGACACCGGGACGGGTGAAACTAAATAAAAGCATGTAAAAAGAATTATGCCTTTATTGTAAATTATGTCATCTTGCCAAGCAAAATAAAGCATACTGCAATTTGAACCTTGCATTCTAACGAGCTAGGTTAGAATTTATAATGCCATTCAACATTTTCAATTCATTTGTCGAATAATATCTAAGTGATATCTTGAAAAAATCCCAGGTAATAATTTACCTAACAATGATTTACGAAATCATTAGCTGGGAAATGATCTCAGTGCGAAACGTTGAGTTGGGATTGGGACATAAAACTACGGCCAAATAAAAATATGGGATAAATAGTTTGGGAGTTAAAAATTTGCTCAATAATTTTTGTCACACCTTGCACATTTCCAAAGTAAAAAAAACCTAATTTGGACACTAAGCTGTATTTTCAATTGGAAACCCCTATTTGTGGTCCCACTATTATGTACCTTGTTTTTATTGATTAATTATTGTATTATTTTATGTTAATTGTCAGATGTTCAAATGTTTCCGTTTAATTTTAGTTGCCTTTCTTGATCCTAATATTTTTAATTGATCATCAAATGGAAGCGTCAAAAACCACGCTAATTTTTTTTTAACAAAACTACGTCGAAACCGCGACATAGGGATATAGGTTTATATATTTAGGAACAAACGGGTTTTTTTAAAGTATTCTTAAGTATGCGTGATCTTGGACGTAAGGCACTTTGGTCTTTACGGCGTGTGACTTATGTGGTCTCAGCATAAAAACGTTTATTTTTGTCCCATGAATTTGACCCAAACCTACTTACATTTGGCCATGCACCCACATTTTATTACCTTATTGTAAAGTTGCGCAGTTCAAGATCCTTCAGATCAGAACATATAACCTCGTCTGCCTCTCCGACATAAGTACTCTGTGCAGGTGCTAATCGTGGCGCGCACGCGCATCGGTCCACTGCTTCAATCCTTGGACTAACTAACGTTTTAAGGACCAAGCAGCCACTTGGCTGTTACGACATTACCCCACTGAAGGGTGCTTTGCTTACATTTCTCCCGCGAACTCTTCCGGCCCACTTATTGGAAATCTCCCTTTTTTCTGACCGCCCCTGACCGGCTACTTTTGAGTAAATATAACGCGACCGTTTCCATCGTTCATGATAGATTTACGGCCTGCTTTTCGGTGCTTAAGAAAGTTTACAAGCTGTGACTTTTAGTGAAAATTTGGAGTTCTGAATACTAATAATTTAGCAAAAAGACCTAATCTGCGCAAAGATGCATGCCGTAAAGATGATTGCTGCCGTAATGGAAACACTTCCGAGACTAAAGTTAGGATATATTGTCCTTGTAACGTTTGGGATTCAACGTTCAGAATCAGGAGGGGCATTTTTAGTACTACCCCAAGTAGTAATGTTACGCTTTTATTTCATGATTATTGTGGGTTGTACTGCATTCAAAGAAAACGACAGGCTGCGAGTTAAATATGATTTAATTTCGTAATTTTTCTTAGCAATTATATGATTTCGATCTCAGCATCTGATAGGTACTTATAATTAGACACAGTAATACATTAGACAGTGTCATCGCGTTGACATATACTGTGTTAAGCGCATAGTCGGGAATTAGTTTTACACCCCATTGTGTGGAATGTTTGTGGAGTGCGCGCGCGCAGTTAACATACATTTATTGATGGGTACGGCGAACCGGCGGCGGCTTTACGAGGACGACCACTCCACTAACAATCGGAATATTACTTTTTATTTGAATACACTGAACAGTTTCCTCCGCCTAATGTTAAACATTTTAGTTTACTCGTAGTATACAGACATACACTTAATACACTAGTTACAATGCGAACAAAGTCGTACACTGCCACCACACTATGGCACAGATCTTATTAAAATATTAAGATTATAATGTCCTCTATTAAGTATGGATATGAAAAAGTAAAATTCTACAAGAAGCAGAAGTATTGTCATTCGTTTGTTAAGTAAATTTACATTAATTGGAACCAATAAATGATAATGGATGATGTGAAGACAAGGACAGAAAAGAGATTCGTAATAGAAACCCATCACTCTCAGGTGAACTCTTAAAATAATATGTACAAACGTTCAAAACATACAATCAATACCAAGTGGAACATATAATCTAGGATGCGCAATGGGAATGTATCGTAACCCGAGGGAACTAGAGAGTGAGCTGAGGCTAGCGAGCGGGAGAGAGCGATTGGTTTACACCCATAATTAAATACAAAACATTTTAATACAACTTTACAACTAACATCTACGTTTACAAATTCCGATTAAAGTCTTTTGATAAATAAGTGTACCTAAACACAATTATTTTATTATATTTACAAGCAGATAACTCAATCCGTTCTTAAGTAACAATAAAGCATTTAAATAATAACACACTGAGAATTGACGTGAAGGCGTTTTGCTACATAATGGCGAGCCAGCCCGAGCATGCGCGCGCGCGCGCTGGTGCAGCGGCCGCGGCGCGCCTCCAGTGCGGTGGTCCGTCGGAAGACTCGTGACTAGCGCGACTACTATTTACTCTTTCCACAGAAAACCTTTTTTCCTTTTAGAGCACGAGTCCGACCGCAGGCACAAGAGCAAACGAGCGCCACGATATTACACGACCTTAAGGAATTTCACAGCTCCGGACGACGTCCCGGCCCGGCTTTTTTCCCCCATTCAAATGTTTGCTCTCTCGCTTCAGCTACCATTCATGCGGCGTTTGAGCCGCCGCGGCCACCGCGACCGAGCCCTAACCTAACGCTATCCAGTCCTCGTCACTGTAATAATACTGCGATAGTTGACTAATACTCTGTCCACTCACAAGGTCCATCGACAGCTGGCAACGGAACGCGCGAAGCGTTGAAGCGTAAAGGAGCTGCTAAACTAGGGCGCCTACGTGCCGGTGGAGTTCTTTCGCCGCGCCTGCCGGCCGTGGTGGTGCCGCACGCGGTAGGACGCGCTGATGGCGTTCGGCGGTGGCGGCCGCAGCCTACGGACCGGACGCCACTTGGGGGGCTCGCCCGCGAGCATGTGGTTGTGTCTGTTGATGTCGAAGTCGTGGGCCTCCTTCATAAAGGAGAAACACTTGTGGTACCGCTCGGGGTGCTTGCTCTTGCCGCGGCGGACCTGCAGACCGCGCCGGTTGAAGCCTATGTAGCGGTCGCTGTTCTTCACCAGGTGGTATCTGTTGTAGCCGTCCAGAAACTCCTCTTTGAAAAGGCAGTTGGACTGTTTCACTGCTTGGGCATGCGTCTGTGTACAATGAAACAAAATTAAAGAAACCTCTTAGAGTTTGAAATTTAATTCTGGGCGGAAAGGCGGGATACTTACCAGTCGTCTGCCAACCAGCTTGGACTTGTTGAAGCAGATGTACATGTCCTGCACGGGCGAGTGGATGAGCAGCTCGAGACTGAAGCCGCGCGAACTGATGGTGAGATTCGCTGCAACAATAAAAAAAATCCTACATCAATGATAGTCCCAGAAAAAACTTCGATGTGACGATAATTTGTAGCTAAGTCTCAATCCATTCTAAGTAATTCAACGGAATATGAGCAATAAACGGATCTCTAATCTTAAATTATGGTGACCATTGAACATTTCAAATTACTAGTATTAGAAAAAATCCTCTCCCGTCGTAGCCCTATCAAAGGATTCAAATGACTTAATTAAAAATGTAATTAAGCCCCAAGTTATTAACATCCAATCACTAGCTACCAAGCTTTCATCTCACACATGCTTCAATACTTTAATTAGCCCGATGTTTATTAAATAGAAAGTAAATATTCTAAGAATTCTCATTTACATGTATCGACCATTGCTTACAATGGTGCCTTCCATCACCAGTAGAGCCTATGACGCTACGGCAATGAAGTACCCATCCGCCTTTGCGGCTCGTTGCTTCAGTATAATGACACGCCGCCTGCGCCGGTCACATAGTAAATTCAATTACTAATATGAGGGAGAGAGTAAGAGTGTCAGGAGCGACAACTAATGACATTGAACGCTAATAAAGTACAAAAATAAAATGTCAATAAATATTAATATATCGCTGGACATTCAATACTTAAGGTTTTAAGAGTTGGATTACATGACGGAGATAAACAGTAAAAAAACAGAATGTATAATTTTGTTATATCGTAGAAGTGTACATTTGAATAATTGTTTTTGTTTTAAATATTGCTTACATTTCATTAGAGAAGGTCACATTTCTTTTCTTTTATGTGGATTGCACCTTATCCTAAAATTTTGGAAAGACATACAATTTAATTTCAATTCTCTTATATTATTCAATTGTCTTACGATACCTGCATATTGCAGCACACCACTGGTGTGTATCTCACATTTAAAAAGTAATTGAATATCAGGCCCATTGACATTTGGTAATTGGTAAAATTAAATTATTATATATGAATATTTTATCAACTTTCCCTGCACCATGTAAGCCCACCGCGATAATCAATGGATAATGTAAGAAAGTTCGTTGGAATTTGATGACCGCCGACGGGGCCGAATTAAAATTAATAAAATAAAAAGACCAGGGCTCGACGGGCAAGTCATTTCAATTAACATCTAGGGAAGTAAACAGTCGTTGGAGACATTTTTCGGTGTCATTTTGATATGAGGTGAGAGCAGGTGTAAGAATATAAAACTGCCTTCCACCGATCCGATCTGGACCAACTGTGCATCAACCTAAACTTATTCGGATGAAAAGTTTTTTTTTTATATCAGGTAGTAAGGAGCTATGGGACCGATTTTTGACTTTCGAGCGCTCGACTCTTTCACTCGAAAACTGACAACTATTATAAAATGCTATTTTGAAATGACGATAGAAAATGTAAAAACGTGCGGTATTGACCACTCGTATTCAATTCTATCGGTAGAAAGTAAGTGCCTGTGATTATGACACTACAATAGCATTTACTTTTATTTAATTTTCGAGCGCTCGAAAGTCAAAAATCGGCCCCTATTGCATGTGCAAAAGAAACTAGACGTATTGATTGTATTGTATTGATGCAACCCTCATTTTCAGCGTTATGATAAAGTAAACAAAAAATGTAATGAATCCTTATATATATACGTGGGATTGGTACTTTTTGATGGCTTTGTATGATGCTGGCTGTTAGATAATGAATAAGGACCGATCGGACGTGGTTTGAATAGTTAGAACGGTGAATGATTTGACGTATGATTCAGTTTGTAAGACGATCGCTACGAATGAAGTACATATCAATGTGTAAATAAATACGATTTTCTATAGTTTTCGAGTTTCCCTGCCTCCCACTCTACATATATATAGTGCCTTCTGATTTACTTAGGTAGGTACCTAAATCAACAAAATAAGTTTCTAAATGTTTCAAAGAGTTTTCAATCAGCGTACACTAAACTTCTTAGCGTAAACACAAGTCTAAATGGTGCGGACACTGGCCGTTATCACAACCTCTTTGACAGCAGCTATATTTTGCCGCTCTGTCAGTGTCGCAACTAGTGACAAAACGTAATCAGCGAATCATTTCCAACATTTCTAGTATGAAAGAGTCTTTCCTGTTCTCAAATCCAAAGGTTTAAGGGCTTAATTTGGTGGCTATATAGGTACATAAAGGAACATAATTTGGATGTACCTATTTAAATTATTAACTATTGTTACAGGAACGATGCCTAATTCTTTGTTCCTGATTTTAATTCGCAAATACTACGAAATTGTAAAGACGTCTTACGCCGTGGAATATTCAGCGCTTTGAACTGTACCAAACAGCGGTAAGTACTTTTTATTTGTGCGGTGTAAATAGATTAACCAAATACTCCTTAACATATATAAGTATACTGTAGTCTACTTCCACTTAAATTAACGTGCCTTCATGCCTCACTAAGTGCCTATAAACGCTAATTGTTATAAAAACGAAAAACAAGTTAAAAAAGGATTTAGTTTTCTTATGTAATCTTACGTAGATTAGTGATAAGACTACAGACCAATGATGAACTATGTGACAAATTTCCAAATCTTACAACGAAGTCTATGACTATCCCACAATCTAAAGTCTTCATATAAACATTATGCGACATGTTGCATAGATTCCGAGCGGGCAACAGCCTGTCAACATTGCCCAAGAGTTAATTTCGAAAAGGCTATATGATCCGCCGGGCAAACACGTCTTTGAGCTCGCCGACACGTGAATTTTCTCTTTCCACGCGACATTTTGTGATATTAGTATCATCTTCATCACACGCTCAATACAAAGGCATCAAAGAAAAAAAAATTGGACGGATGCGTAAAAATCCTTGGACACAATAGAGTTACACTACCTGTGCGAAACGGAAAAATCTACGGTAAAAGTAAGTTTTACGCTGTCTTCCCCAATCCATCTTTCCTATAACAAAAAAACTATGACGAATTCGTCATTCCATATATCATTTTCTTTTTTCTGTCACGGTTAATTAAGTAAAAGTGATTGATAAAATATTGTATTTTTATTAACAAATTAAGCATATCGTGTGTCCAACATCGGAGAGAAAAACTCAAGCATGTGTTGTTTAACTTCGGCCAAGCGCACAATGTAATGTTCGTAAATGACCAATCTGGGGTCAACGACCGGCTATCGCACTGATAGTAGCTGTATCGATGTAACTAATCTCGGTACTCCCCACTCACCTGCATTGACGGAATCAATGTTTTTTATACGCGTTTCCAATTTTCATATAAAAGTTATGTTGGTCCATATACAGATTTAGACTAAATAGTCTTATCTGTGGCTAATAGTTATCGGTACTAATAGTTATATTCTTAGGAATCTTGTAGATCTACATGTGAAAGGCCAAAATTAGGATCCTTTACTTCCAGGGCTGTTATTCGGAACGCGCTCATGCGCCTCACCTTCACGTCACCCGTTAAGCCTAACGGAACTCGATCTCTGATTACGCTTAGTTACTACGAATCGCGGCGTCAAGATTATATTAGTGAGTGACGGGTGAGGTGAGGCTAAAACAACGAACTGAATAGAGGGGCACGAAAGGAACGGACATTTCTTGCTTTTCAGTTTGCGTGAATACTAATGTCTACAAAAACATTTATTTTCCGACCATTAGACACAACAGCACTTTCATATCTATCTAATCTTCGAATTTTCATGACCTAGTTTATTGAGGTCGTGTTATCAGCAAATATCGGCAAACGATATTTGCAGATAAAATTTAATCACAATCTGAATCTAATTGATTTCGAAACCAAAGGCGCTGTGTTAAAACACAAAGTTGATTATATAATGGATTTTCGACTAAATGCGCTTTAAATCTAAGCTAATATAATGAAATGCGATATTGAAAGTGGTGATAGTATGTACTGTACCACAGCGCTTTCCTCTGTAAAATGAGTGCTACTAGAACATGCGCATAGGTATTTCATGATAACGAATTAATTCCAATAGTGAAATGTTAAAACGTTTGACCTATTTACAAATATTGCTATGCTATACAGACAAAATAATAAAAAACTAACTTTTTTAACTTGTTGAGGTTCTGTATTTCAGGCTTTATGCGTATCAACTATATGAATACGGGCAAGGCGCCGTAAGGCAATAAAATAACGACCTGGGGTCTACCGGAGACTTATATTTTACACTAGCTTCCGCCCGCGACTTCGTCTGCGTGGACTCGGGATAAAAACTATCCTATATTTTAATCCAGGCTATAAACTATCTTCGTGCCAAATTTCATTCAAATCGGTTCAGCCGTTTAAGCGTGATTGAGTAACAAACATCCAAAAATCTAAACTTTCGCATTTATAATATTAGTAGGATTCCAAATTAATATGAATGTGTGTTTGAAGTACAAAGTTTATTTGTTGGAACGGTTTGCCTTTCGTGAAAGACACTTTCTTTATTTTCGCGTAGCTGGTTATAAGACTCCGTTCTAAATCCGCATTATTTGAGTATTATGTTGTAAAGAATGAGTCTCATACACTTCAATAAGGTAATAAGTGCAGTGAGGTAGTGAGCAAATATTGGACCTTCGGACTAGAAGGAAGATCGAGAATGCAGTAATAGTGGAAAAAAGTTATGTACAAAGAGAAATAAATTGTCGATGTACCAAACACTAAGAATATTTTTTGTAAATATTATTTTAGTGCAAATTCGTGATTTTAGGACTTGTTGGAAAAATGTAAGGTGCTTTGGGAAATATTCGATATATTTATGGGCGAGTTGAGAGCATGTTTCGTTTATGGACTTGAAACTCACAATAAAAGAATTATTCCTTGCGACCGTTGGCATTTTTATGTAATTGGATATATTGATCAACGCTTGGTGAAAACACTGGTTGAAAATATTGCTGAATTTAATAAAAAAATAATTTTAAGGAGCGGTTAATGTTGCAAACACTTGGTAATTAAGAAGTATTGTTAAAATGATTTTTATACTTTATCATTCGAGGGTATAATTCATTTTTCGTTCTAATTTACCCCTTTAAAATATCTCATTAGTTTTAGTTTTAACAAAGATGTTGTCTTTATATTTTTCGTCTTCGAAATTACCCCATGTCGTGGAACTCAGGAACCTGACATGTTAAATCATAGTCTGATCGCTTTAACGTTAGATTGTGTTTTTAACGCATTGTTGAGTAAGTCATAAAGGTCTAACTGAAGTGTTTAACTGATGAACTTTCGAAAGTGTACTTATTTTCGAATTTTACCCGTGGGGTGAAGTCGAATGCTTCTTTTAAACTTCAGTTAGATCGTTATAACGTACTCAACAATGCGTTAAAATGATAATCTAACGTCGTCAAAGCAATTATTTAACTTATCAGTAGTGTCCAGAGTATCGGTGGCAAATTTCACACAGAGGGAAATGGAGTCACCTAAGTATTTTTATGATTAAACGAATAACGATTAAATGATTCATTTTGCATAATACTTCCTATAAATTATCTTGCGATAGTTGCGAGCATTACCAATACCAAGGTTTGTGAAATGGTATTTTTTTTAATCAAAATATTAGTCACATTTTTTATTCAAATAAAATTACTAGACTAAGAAGCTATGTATATTATTTTCTAGGCCATTGATCAACAACGTTTTTTGGAAAGAAGGAAGGTTGCATGGTAAATTTTTTTATCGATTAATGGTGACATTTGTTAAAAGAAATTGAATAACAACCCAAAACATTTACGACATAACATTTGGGTGTTCCTGTAATCATATGAAAATAAATAGTTTTAAGTACGTGAAATTTACGATATTTATTTATTTATCTATATTTCAAGAGTAGAATATAAATTCTACAAAGTGTAACCATTTTCTTCGGTCTTGAATGCTGTTATTTATGTCGCAATGAAATAAGAAGTAAACATTAAGAAAGAGATTGACAAGGTTTTTTTCTGCTCTGTTAATTGTTACTGCTTGATAATAAGGCTGAGACTATAAACAAGTATAATCCCGGGATCCTGCGTAATCTCGGGATAAGCGGGAAATCTCGCTCGCTGCGGTAGGTAAGCATTTGACGAGAATCTTGGAGGAAATTCCGGAATGCTTCCTTGGTAGCTCGATGTTACCAATGTACAATCGGACACGGCAATTAGGTTTATTTGGTTATTGACATTATGTGTTCAGTAGAAAGTCAGATTTAAAGTTATCAATTCAAAATTACCTTACATTACAATTAAACACAGTGTGCTTACCCTTCTATTTATCATTTGAAGACACCACATATTGTTGACTGCGATAGTACAACAAAAATCTTTTGCGCTTGTCTATGTCTAGAGGCCTTTTGGGTTATGAAGTTGCTCATACTAAACTAAAAGTTAATAAGAGTCAATTTGTGGCTAATTCAAGACACCACTTGTTTTAATGAAACATACGTTTTTTTGGTCAGTTGATTGTATATGGATAATAATAAGATTACGTGTCAAATGATAATTTCGCCATCATAATTTATATCGAAATATTTGCCTCACATTATGTATGCATGAATATATTTTAGTCACAAAACCAATGTTTCATTAAGGCGGATGTCACACTGCGCCGCATCTCCGGACGGAGGTGCGGAGCTGCATACAAATTTCGCCGGACGGAGGTGCGGTGCAATGTGTCGTACCACACGGAATTTAATTACAAACTGAGGTACTTGCATACAACGAACTCCGCATCTCCGCCCGGAGATGCGGCGCAGTGTGACATCCACCTAAGAGAAGTTGGGTCAGGTAGTCATAAGCGGTGTTCGTTAAAATCTAAACGTATGGAAAGTTTGTACATTTTCTGTGGGATGACAGCTGCCGGCGCCATATTTAACGTTCGAATTATAATCGTAAGTTGGTGCAACCTGCCCTTATAATTCAAACAAATTATAGCGTGTCGTATAGTCCAATGGACACATGCCATAGGAGCTAGCGCCCCCACCGACGGGAAAACAGCGCTTAGTACTGTAATCTTCACACTCACTAGGCTTACTACTGAACCACAGATAACCTCCCAACGCCACACACTTTTACTACCGAGAAGCGGCTCTTAAAGGCGTCACTGGCACTTGGCCCCTTAAGCTAATCTGGATAACTTCATCGCTGAACAAATGGGGTTAAGTGAGTGAAGATTAAGATTTGTGTTTCGTATTATTATTTTACTGTATAGTCTGTAGATAACTGTTAACTGTGTAACTAAAAATATTGTACCCGTTCAACAATTTGCAATTAGAGGCATTTGAAAGACAGAACTGTACATTTCAGGATTGAAAGCAGTTTATAAGAATTCAAACGAAACAATCGCCCGGTCTACAACTTCAAGCGTAAAGTGTCCGATTGTAATGGGAGTTGGTACTACATCGTCGAATCCGACTCGGCTGGACAGCGTTCGGGAAGCTACGGCACATCTTTTCGTCCAATATTCCGCAGTGTCTCAAGACGAGTCTTTGACCAGCGTGTGTTACCAGTGATGACATATGGCACTGAAACGTGGTCGCTTACTATGGGCCTCATACGAAGGCTCAAAGTCACCCAAAGGGCAATGGAGAGTGCTATGTTGGGAGTTTCTCTGCGTGATCGCATCAGAAATGAGGCTATCCGCAGCAGAACCAAGGTAACCGATATAGCCCTCCGAATCGCTAAACTTAAGTGGCAGTGGGCGGGGCACATAGCACGTAGAACCGATGGCCGTTGGGGCGGAAAGGTTCTCGAGTGGCGACCACGAACCGGAAGGCGCGGCGTAGGTAGGCCCCCCACAAGGTGGACTGATAACCTGGTAAAGGTTGCTAGAGTCCGCTGGATGCGGGTGTCGCAGGACCGGTCACTTTGGCACTCTTTGGGGGAGGCCTTTGTCCAGCAGTGGACGTCTTTCGGCTGATATGATGATGATGATGAATCGCCCGGTAATCATAGCGTATACGCGCTTATTATGTAACATACACACTTATGTTAAACCAGACAATAGCTTAGGTTAAGCAACTTTCAATGAAACTCATTTAAAGGACAAAGAATTCTACATTTCAGGATTGAAAGTTTATAAGAATCACTACCCACATTACACCCTAGTTTTGGTACACTTAAAACTTGCGAATCCTCGGAATTTGCTTTCACTCTCTACTCCCGTTTTGACGTGCAGACCACGACAAAACCCAATGACATATTCACAGCAGTTAAACCTCTTCCACGAAACCCTAAAAACACAAGCAGTCAGATCGATAGACACATCAATAAACAGTCAAGTCGTCCATACAAATGCAACTAGCACAACACGTCAAATCCAATGAAACATCCACTAACCTCGCGTAAACAAGAGATTGAATTAATTTCAAATCCACGATAACCGCAGCTACAGGAATGCCAATTAAATGGCAAAGTGGACACAGACAATTGTATATCTTAAGCGGGGCCATACATGGAACGGACCATCTGACTGATCGAAACGATGGACCGTTTTACATATATCCAGAGACCGGAAGTTTCGTGGCATTTTGAAGCTGTCATTGTGACTTCTCCTTTATCGACTTTTAATGTATAGATATCGACTGCGATACGTACGTCATTTCAAAATAGATATTATGCAACTTGTTGTGCTGTGTAATTGCAGGCAATAAAGTTCTATATACCGACCATTAGAAATAATAGAGGATTTTTTATTATTTACGTGAATGAATATCGATATTACGAAGTAGATGAACGTGAATTCACCGTGACACCTCAAAAATGCCCTCATTATTCCGGACTCTGGCTATATCAAACCGTAAAGGTTTAACTTCATCGAAGTCGATTTCGGACATGGCAAGGAATAGGTACCATGCGATCTCGGATATCGTTCGATGAATCTACGATGTGATGCGCTTTAAGGTCTTTGACTTGACAATAGGCGATTCAAGTTTTGCCTCTTTCTTTCTTTTTCGTTTCGTTATATTTCATCAACTATAATTAAAAATTGATTGATACCTCAATTGATTGATTGATATTCATCGATGGAACACACGTAAATATGCCGTAGTCGGGCAAAAAAGTAAATAATCGACCAACGCCCAATCTTATTGTGAGTACGTAACCGAGATTTTTACAGCGACGGTCCGTCCCGATTTTCGTGCGGTTGATCGAAGCGACGGATCGTTCCGTTTATGGCCTGCTTTATGCAGATTGCGACATATCGTGTTCTACGAACTGTCGAATCGCATCTTGGGTTATCAATGCATTAGATTACTCATATCATATTGCCGTCTGACCGGGTACAACCGCAAACACTATGGCATTGACACTAATCACTAATACTATGTCTGATTCATTCACTATAGTACTCTGTATCTTAATAGGTATACAATATATCTTGAGGGCATTTGTGGCATCCCGTACTATAAGCTTTTCAAACTAATAGGTTGTCTGCTTGACAATTATAATATGAAGTAGGCGCCAAACAAAACACGCAAACATTAGTAAACGCATCAGGAAACCGCATGTTTTATACTAACTGTCCTATACTAATAATGTAATGTTTTATCTAGTAACCTATTGCGTTACAATTAAAGATAATGACGAAAGAGAAAATGGACATGAAAGATGATGGTGACCTAACTTAAAGTTAATAAAATCATGAAAATCGTCATCACATACGCTACCACCTGGGTCATCGTAAATCAAAAGAACAAAAATCGTCTTTTCTGAGGTAGTTTGCTTATGTTTATATATAATTTATTTTTATCCTATTGAGTTTATGCGGATTCAGAGTTCAACCAAAAATTTGGCTTTATGGCCCTTAACTTAGCCAATGTTTACAGAAGAGACGCGTACCTAAAACTGACAATGACCCAACTTTAACTGCATTTGTTTGTATAAAAAAATATATCAATGTATTTTAATAAACTCATATCGATGATTATATATACCTACCGATACTTTTAAACGTGTACACACAAATTACTAGACTATCTACGAAAATCATAAATAACAAAAGATTCCAGACACCGATTTCCGAAACAATGAGAAGCAATGACCCAGAAATTTAAAAAAATTAATGCAAGAATGATAACGAATGAATCAGACCCAGAATTCTTGACATAAAGGGAGTAGGTGCAAGTTCTTAAAACTGTGTCAGTCATGCGGGAAACGGCAGGCAAAAACGACCCCTGTGAAGAGGAAAATAAGGACGTCGCGAATATCGTGTATTAGGTGTTATCGAGTGATAAAGATGAGAAGGGACGAAGGCGATCGGAATCAGGTCAGTCGCATATGATAGACCGACGACATCAGATAAATGTCGAACAATGTACAAACATTTCATTTAATTGCCGATTACCAAAATGAATTAATTGTAACTGTCGGAAAATTACGAGTCTAGATAAACTGTCTTGAACTTATGATAAGTTGCAAAAAAAACGCCCCCTGATATTTCTCGTAGTAAATGTTTGATTATTGAGTTCGTGACGTCAGTACACTGAACTGCTTTCATTACTCGTGTTATGTGTTGATAAGGTGAATCAGTATTCAGTAACAGAGATCTACGTAAATATAATTTAAGCCTGTAGTTTTTTTTATTCCAAAGGTCCTATGTTGTCCAACTAGCATTTTACCATTTTACGAACACAACAGTTGAACCAGAAACGAAGTCAAGAATTCGCACTGTTCGTGGTTTAACGGTGTTACCTTCATTTCAAAGTTCTTAAATATTTGCACCTACCTCATTGTAACATTCCGTGTTTACAAAACGTACAGCGTCACATTTCTTTTTATTTGCGACATCAACATTGGAAACAATGTCGGGACCACCCAACTAGCAATTGCTGACCAGATGTTATAATAAATGCAATAAAATGACGATAAGCTATCATTCGTTTGAGGCCTTGATTTTGATGAGTTAACTTGTTATTTTATTAATTGTTAATAATCGTTGATAGTCTAATGGATCGAATCTTGGATCGGCGCCGATGGCAAATTATCGTAGACCGTTTTGAGGTGAAAAAACTTTGATACAACAGGCTCGTTTGTTTTACGTGATACCTATAACTATAAATTATGCTTGTTTTGTTTATAGAAAATCAATAATACATACAAACAGTAGGTCTACAACTACATGAACACCATTTTTTAACCTATTGTTTATTTTGTATAGTACATTAATACCCTTGGGTGTGGGTATATACGTGTCTAAACCTCAAACAAGTTGTGTAAAAAATATGTTACCAGTCACGGTGGTTATCCCCTAATTAAGTAAACACGCTAGGTACATACTTAAGGTTCTATACACTAACGAGGTAAACGCAAACTGTTGAAACGAATGACTTTTTGTCGACACCTAAAATAGCAGATGTCGAGTGGCGATGAAAAACCCTTGTTACAATAATAACACATCGAAAATTGCCTTTAAAACGAATGATAACACAAACAATATCCTTGACACGAACAGTTTAACGTTTTAAAGGCAAAAACCTCTAATAACTTTCACGGAAACGGTTTCCCGATGCGCCAAATCATGTTATTTTGATCCAATTAAATAATAATGAGTGCACGCGTGTGTGTGGTATTTTTTTTTGCAGAACAGAGGGCCTTATGGGTTTTATATTATTACACTTTTATAAAATAACAACTTAATTTGGGAAGGCGTACCGCCTACATCGATTGATTTCATATAATTTTCGTTCCGCCTACCTTCTCCCGATGAATTGCCGCAAAAAATAAACCAGATAAGAAATCGGGGGTAGACTGAACGAAATTCTATAAAGTTTTTATTGTTATGCGGATGTTTCACTACCTACAGATAAAGTTTACAATGTCAGATGAATTATCTGTGAACATTGAACTTTGAATTTAATATGATTAATACTGATAACATGAAGAACTATTGAAAAATGACATACTTAAATGTGTGTTGTGTGGTTCAAGTAGTATGATCTTCTTTTTTCCCGTGGGGGAAAGTGTTTATTATTTTCTCCATATTTAAAACCTAATTATTAGAAGTCGGCATGAACATTTTACTGCCTGCTCCTTTGGAGGATACAAACGTGAGTTTATGTATTATTATGTAGATATGTAAGCATTGAAATGATCATTTTTTACTTAAACCGGTGTCAACATTATTTTAAGTCAACTTTCCTGGAACCCTCAGGCAAACGATACTTCCGTTATTTCGGAACAGTTGTTTTTCTAACCCAGTGCGAGTAATTAAATTTCTTTATCAATACTTTAAAATCTAATTTTAATTAAAAAGCGTCACATATTTCACGCGTTTCGTCGGGAGGCGGGGACAT
The DNA here is from genome assembly GCA_947049275.1 of Epinotia bilunana. NCBI lineage: Eukaryota > Metazoa > Arthropoda > Insecta > Lepidoptera > Tortricidae > Epinotia > Epinotia bilunana. The sequence goes on along the minus strand of OX346263.1, from coordinate 8,141,228 downwards.
TGATTCCGATGAAAAGTTAACGGACCAAGCTATCTTGGAGTTTGATGCAGAGCAAGATGTACTGGGTAGCGGGTCAGGGAATGGTGGAGATGCAATATTAAATCGTTAAATTTAATATTGGCCCCATCGTTTCTTTTATTGCCTCACAACTAACACGTAAGCTAACATCGGCCAAGTGATTAAATTTTGTAGCATCAAATAAATGTTTATTCTCACGCAATTATTGTTCATATTAGATTAATGGTTTTCCGGCCAGCATTCATTTAAAGAAAGCATAATTTTATTGATGTAATTGATAGTTTGCTTTGTTTTTAAAATGAATGGCTACAATCAGTAACCTTATTAAAAACACGCATACCTATATACGCATATTGTATCGCGTATGTCACTTTTTTAAATCAACAACATTAAACTAGTTATCTAACAAATACGTAATGCTGACGTTCAAATACCTACGCAGTACCTACTTACCAAAGTCGTTCTTTTTATTAGGTCACTATTCGCTTGTAAAACGATCTCTGTAATCTTTATTCGCATTTTACACGTTCCTTTTTGTGTGTTGGAAACCGTAACAACACGATAGTGTGTTCTATTAACGTTAGTTAAGGTTCAAAATCGCGCATCGTCTTAGTGGTGATCCGATAGCTTGGAACAATATGGAAGATTTCAATGTGCCTGCATGGACTGAACCATGTCATTAAGTAAGTAAGGACTTCAAAGGATTTGAACTTATATTTCCAAAACTTGCTTTCAATTATTATACATATACCATAGTTCACAATCGTACTAATTACGGGGCAAAAAGTGGTGTAATTAGTATGATAGTGCTCAAATCATAAAGTTCAAATTTCAGTGACAAAAAAATGTAATTAGTACGACTTTGAACTAGGGTATCGATATTGTACCCAAATACTTACCTTGGGAAATTCTAAATGACAAATGGTTGTTTACTCGTTACTGTCCGTCATAATTCATCCTCTTATGAATATTTTACATTAATTATGCCATTGTTTTAATGCCTACTTTGCCATCATATGAATCTATTGAGTCGTCTATTATATTATATACGTCTCCCTGGCCGTATATAAGTAGTATTTACCGCCCGTTACACGCGCATAAAATCCCATAAAACCCCAAATCAAATGGTACAATTATTGCCCTAGCTATAGCGTACGGCCTAGGCCACATATATATACTAGCTATTTCGGGCACTTTTAATAAAGAGGGAAAGTTTGTGAGATTGAAGCTTTGCTAACTAATCATCTGATTTGAAAAATAATTGTTATATTTTACTATTTTTTAGAATGGACTTGCAGGGTGGACATACGACATAGGTACTCTGTAATACGCAGGAGGAGTTAGTGTAATAGACTATTGCGAAAAACAAGCAACAAATCTCGTAATAAAAATTGACAGTGTGCGCGAAATAAAGAAAGGTGAAAGTATATTTGCTCAGGTGACCGCTAAAAGTTGCATACTCTTACAAAAGGCAAACATTAAGTAATGGCGAATAATGCATACTTATCTAACATATATCAGCAAATACTCGTAATTTCTCTGTTTTCAACAAACTATGAAAATAAATGTGAATTTAAGAGCGAAATTATTTTACATCACTACATTTCGTTAGATGCATTTCACTTTTCAACATCTGAATTTCATTTACATGATTTGAAAGCTTTATATTTTGTTGGTGTATCAAATACTCATGTAAAGGTTCCGACGGAAGACCAGCGCTGGCCTCCTAGGTTAGCACCATGCTGAGTCGGGGCCTTTTCGTTGACCCTGCTACTTTTACGTTACTGTGTTTTGTTTTTATACCCATTGTTTTGTCCACGAATAAATGTTTTCTTTCTTTCTTTCTTTCTTTCTTTTAAATATATAAATTAATAATGTAGGGGTAATTATTTCGAACATCATTTATACAGCATGATCAAAATATAATGAGCAAGTTGGCTTCGTGACGTCATCAGGGCTTTCTCGTGTTATCGCACTGCAACAAGGTGCACATATAATATTATATGACAATGTTATATCAAAAGAGGTGCACTGTCTAAAATATAACTACGAGCACATACGAAAATATTTATTACTCCGTATATCTAAAAAGCAGATTTCATTAAACTTAGTTGACATATATATGTAATATACTACATAAGCAAACTAAATGCAAAAAGGTTTCTTTATTTGACTTAACATACATATTATACTGATATTAGTAGATTGGAACTCCACATTCTTAATTAAATTATGCTCGAGAATTCCATGCAACTGACAGGTAATTTATGCAACGAGGAAGAACATCAAAACTATGAGGAAGCTTCAAGAACGTTCAATAAACTTAATATATGTATCAATAATGTTCCATTAATTCAGATTAGTTGTTCTGTATGAAACAAATAAAAAAAAATGAGGTCAATCTTACAAAAATCGAATAATAAGTGTTATGGGTACATAGAAAACATCCAAGACTCAGAAACAAATATGCTCCTCATACAAATATTTTCTCTTACAGGGATTCGAACCCAGGACCTTCAGCTTCATAACATAACTTTATTGCCAAGTTTGGAAAAAAAAACAACACAGCCTCTAATTGTTATATTCGGAAAGCCTCATAGTGACACATCTATGAACGAAAAATCATCTTTTCACAGCTAGTTCATTGCTTACTTCCTCTCTGGGCTTGATCATACAATAGAAAATAATTGTAATGTTCTAATGATTATAATATCTACATCCAAGAAATATTGATAATAGAGTTACTAATAGGTACCTTTCAACTACATGTGCCTACATGTGCCTTACATGTGCTTGCATTAGTTTATCAATTATATGTAACTAGCTTCCGCCCGCGACTTCGTCTGCGTGGACCCGGGATAAAAACTATCCTATATTTGAATTCAGGTTATAAACTATATTCGTGCAAAATTTCATCTAAATCGGTTGAGCCGTTTAAGCGTGATTGAGTAACAAACATCCAAACATCTAAACATCCAAATATCCAAACTTTCGCATTTATAATATTAGTAGGATTAAGTTTATCTACTTATTTAGTTTATTTTGAAATACTTACCTTTATTTTATTTCATTTATTTATTTGAATCCGTCATGCTGATAAGTGATGACACTGTCTATCGAAGCATACATACATTATAACCTTTTATTTTGTAATTGACTCACATTTTGTGATTTTTACTCAAGCCATTGAAGATGCCGACACAATATTTAATTCCAAAACTAAATATTATCGAGTATAAACTTCGTTATTCTCAAGTAATACCCAGAAATCCTAGAATTCACAATAAAACGTATACATGAACGACGTTTTCAGTGACTATAATACATGTAACATAATGGGGTTGTTATAAACTTTAACCTGGCATATACCCCGTTATGGCGCGTACCTGTCGACTGGCCGTTGACCCTTCAAGTATTGACATATTCCTATACGTTCCCGCGTACGACATCTATACAACCACACGCGGCCGACTCGGTAAGTTTTCACCTCGCAACTGCTAAACAATGTCATGCTTTCTGTGAGTACGTATATTCAATTATTCACATATATCGCTGATAGGCCTAAATTTTTGTTTTCGGTCGGCCGGATTTTTAATTCTGTATGCCTTTTGAATGGTCTACAATATTTCAGCTTTTGGATTATTTTCATTCAATTTATCAAAATTACTTTTATTTGTCACATTACTAGTAAAACAATTCAGGCTCTAGAAAAAAAAATCACCTGTTGGAGAGGGCAACGTCGGTTTGAATCGGACTCGATTGATTAACACAATTTAAATTGCCACATTTCCTTGCTTGATTATTGGGCTAGTTTTATGTACAATCCGACTTAACCATTAAATCTGATAAACCTTAGTAGAGCCGAAGGAAATAACATACTCGTAAATTTCACATGGTCTTTAAATTAAAAAGGGGCTTCCATTCCTACGGGTGGTTGTGATAATACGAACCTTAAGGCGATGCCTTGATTTGAGTCGAACACGCCCCCTAGACAGAGACACGCTGATGCCTTCCGCGCACGAGGAAAAGAGATGTAACTCTTCAGGAATGGCTTTTTTGGACAAATTTCGATAAATACCTAACAGAGATGTTTTATTCAAATTTCATAAAGTAAGATTTTAGATGAGATAAAATATTATATAGTATTAACTTGATTGTGTCGTAAAATAATGTATCGTTTGAGTAGGCTGAGTAAGAAAAGGAAAATACAGACCCAACTTTGGATTTTTTTTCTATCGAGGAAATTTTAAGCAATCATGTATCGATAAAATCAGATAACCAATCATATAGTCAAGAATCATATGTCTGAAAATCAGACCTTATTGTTTCTCAATCAAAGCACGCGATAATTTCCAATGCCCAGCCTTAATGGCATTGGTACTTACGCTGGTCGTTTCCATCGGAGCGAGCCATGACAGTGCCGTTTGGCAACACGTTGACGTAGAGGTGTGAGCACTGGCTGTAGAGACGGACCGACCGGACCATGGATGGCACCGCACCGCAGATCACCACCTGCGGCAGAACAAACATTTATGCGGCTTTATTTTATATACTTGTCGATCACGTAAGAAGCCGATCGCAATTTCGCCCTAGCGAGGCATCACAGCTCATAGGTAAATCCATAATTGTTAAAATTGCCGTTTCTAAAACCAATGAGAAGAACTATCTACATCCTGGGCCAACTGACACAGAAACCCCTCATGATAGTTTGATGTAATCTAGATAGTCGATTACGTAACGTTTCGTACGTATAGTATATTAGTTGGTCCGTAACTCAGAGTAGAGTTACTGTCTGGTGACAGACGGAAGGACAGCGGAGTCTTAGTAATAGGGTCCCGTTTTTACTCTTTGGGTACGGAACCCTAAAAAGAGGTTTCATACATAATAACGTGATAAATTAGAAAGCCGGCTATCGTGGAACCTTTTATTTACAATATGATGGGCAAAATGCGTGCTAACAACAACATTAAGTCTGTCACATAAAACAAGTTGTTGAAATTTAGTTTCGAGGATACGTGTTTTGTATCTTTTTTACAATATATTATTGGACATTTTCACAGGAATACTAGAATACCACATTACGATACCACTACTTATAAAGTTCGGAAATTCATTCGGTTTCACATTACCATTTGAATACATCAGACTATCAGGTTAGCTTTAAGGATGACTCGCACACTGCACTGTGTCAAGCCCGGGCTGTACCCGGACCCGGGCCAACGCCGGACGCATCTGACCCGGTCACGCATTTGACATTCTGTTTCCTACGTGACTGATTCTGCAGGAAAAATACGGGTTTGAGCTTAAAACATTAGTTTATGATAGCGTGTTTTTTGTTTCTTTCATTTTAAAACGTTATTCTAAGATGGTTTATTCAAGAATAGTTTCCACCCAGAAATAGTTATATAGATTTTAGAAGTATTTATTGTCTCTTTTTATATGATTTACGTTGAATGTTATGGAGCAAATATAAATTCAAGATTGCTTGGGTACACTTACATTAATTTAGGAACTTGGTTGTTGAGGTTAGTTAATTAAGAACTCGGAATGATTGCAAAAATATATGCTTCGGTATACATGCGATGGTTTAAGAGCTTAGTTATTAAGCTGGGTAAAAGGGGTTTATTATTTTTTGCTTTTCAGTTTTTTTTCGGCGGTTGAATTTTTTTGTTTGAAAGTTTTTATTTTTCAATTTTGTATGTGCTTGTCAGCCATAAAATTTTAATGTGTATTTTAAATTTTCCGTGCAGTCAATTTTAACTTTCTTCTGTTGCGTTGTGTATATACATATATCACTTGTGACATTTCTCAAGCACTCTTTGAGTCTATTTGAAATAAAATATCTTGATTTGATTTGATTAACCAAAATATATATTAAAAGATTTATTAAGGTTTTTTCCGACTTTTAAGTAACTAATTGAATTGACGACCGCTTTAGCCTAGTTGGTAGTGATCCTGCCTTCGAAGCGAGAGGTCCTGGGTTTGAATCCCGGTAGCGGCATTTATTTGTGTGATGGGCATTGAGCACGAATGTTTGTTCTTGAGTCATGGATGTTTTTTAACTTTCTATGTATTTAAGTATTTATTTATCTATATTAATGTTTATCGTCATCTAGTAGGTACCCAAGCTTTGCTTAGTTTGCAACTAGGTCGATTTATGTAAGACTGTCCGCAATTTTTTATATATATTTTATAATTGATTTCCAAATTTGTAATATTTACCAAACATGTTGGAAAAACGACTGGACTATGACGGGTGTTACCGTTTGCCGTCCGGCGCACGCGCACGCAGTGTACTGTAAATAACCCTTTAGTCGGGTTTCGCTTTCTATACCATCCTTGACTATCTAGACGTGGAAGCTTTTATCATTGAGCAAGTTTAATACGCATGAGGGGAGATTTGACAGTACGATAATCGGTTTGTGTGCCTCGATCTTTATACGGGCGATGGCGAAGGGTGGAAAATCGCATGTAGACACAACCAATGCATGGCATTTGCTCGCCCCGAGTCTGTTCAATTATGCAAGATACGGGACATTGGCTTCAATCATTTTATATTTCAGACTGGGTATCCGTTTTAGAATTGTGCAGAAAGTCGTCATTCAATTTTTTTTTAAACTGATGTGATTTACAGATATTGTAATATAAATAATAATAAAAGTAGCTGGAGCTACACTGGAACTGATTCAAAGTAGTAATTAACTGTACGAATTTTTCAAAGCCTACTTAAACAAAGTACGTGCCTTGTTTTTTAATGTTTGAGTTATGTTCATGTTTAGTTTATCAATATTTGCTCAGTAACAAACAGGCGAAGTGGAAAAAACCTTTACTCTGATCATAATTTTGTCAATGAAATACTTAAGTCACGTGTCCGAACCGTGTATTTCATTCAAGAATTTAATCATAGCTTACGTTTGGCACAATCAAATGGAATGCAATATACTACGTCATTTAATTGCAGTCGGGTTATTCAGTGTACACGATATTTTCTGAACAAAAGTAAACCTAGATACATTTTATGGCGAATTTTTTTGCCTCGCTCGCTCGCTCATATGGACGAACCGCGAAAATCGATGTAAAAAATTGGTGTTTGTCAAAAAAAAAAATTCATAAATTTGAGCAATGATGTAGTGGTGTAATGTATTTTAATGCTTTGAGAATAAATCCTGAAAGAACTTCAAGATATACTTAGATAGTATAGAAGAAGAAGCGAATTTAAAGCTGAAAATAAGCCTCGTTTCAATATTTTTATTACAAAGTATTGTTTTAAAAATCTTAAAATTTAATTGTTAGTGGCATACCAAAGTTAGTATTTTTTTTTAAATGTTGTTCGTTCAATTGCTCAGCCTTACATCTGCAAAACCACTTCTTACAGACAGGGCAATATGCTTTAATTAACATCTGTTTCAGTAATTTTACATGATTAATGTAAGAAAATACGCTTACACATATTAAATCATAGAAAAACGTGCATTCGACGCTTATGCAATCATGCTCTTTTATGACATGGGACGGCATGGTACAAGTCTGAGTGACGTCATAGTGCTGTGACGGAAAATGATTACTTACTATGAATCGTTTAAACGATATTACAGGCTGTAAATCTGACGCCGACTTTTAGTCACTGGTCTTGAGTCTTAGTTAAGTATCGTGCATGTGCGTCATTCGTCTGATGGTAACATGATACCGTTAAGCACTTACAAAGAAAGAGAAGCATTAGGTTAAGGAATATAGCGTGCGTAATCAGCAGTGTCAGACAGTTTTATAACGCTCAAAGTAACAGCTACAAACTTGACGGGCGAAAACATTTTAGAAGGAAAATTTTGGCCTATGACGATGGCCCCAAGCTCGCTTTAGTCGCGTGTAAAAAAAAACATTCGAAGTTTTTGACGCGTTTTGGCGGAAAGCGTCGAGTGCTTGACTTTAGTTTATTCTTTGATTATGCGACCATAAACCTATTTTATGAATTAAAATTTAAAAAAATCGAGTACTTACATTTGGTCAGTGTCAAGCAGTGGCATGTTCACCTTACGTAATATTGTCTAAAGGGGAAAGGTTCTCCTTCCTAATGAAGAAGCTAAAATCGTGAGATCCGTGTTTGTGTGTGGCCAATGTCCAATCGCGGCCGAGTGATAGCTTGAATTAGTTTCCTTATTCTGGGCTTTCACCACTAATGGCGCCACAGCTGAGTCATTACGCAAATCTGATCAGCATCTCGTGAACTGTTGAACTTCACAATAGGTACAGTTAGATTAACCTCTCAACTAAAGTCAGATTAATCGAGGCAACAAAGTACCTACATAGCCCAGAAACCTTTTCACACAGGCCAGGTGAAATTCAATCTTATCTTATGTCAATGTAGTGCGTCCCTCGCTCTCAACACAGCACATCAACTGTCTGTCTGTCTGTTACCTCTTCACGCTTAAACTGCTGAACCGATTGAGATGAAATTTGGTTTGGAGATAATTTGAAACCCGGGGAAGGACATAGGATAGTTGACTTTGACAGCGAAACACTGTTTTCAATTTATCTGAGTTTATGATGGGACACACAAACAGGAGCTAAGACATTGTCTTCGGAATTTCATTCTCATTCCAATTGTAATATTTGGTGCGTGACTTTAAGCCGAAATGCATGGGTACTAATACTAATTCTTCCGAACCGAAAATCGTGTATTGTCGTTCAGACGATACGCCGTCCGCGCCGTGTCTGTATCCGATACTTAACGGACACTTATTATCAGTCAACTTAACTATTAATTAACATGTCAGCATAGGGTCTGGATCCATAATCACATTAAATTTATAATTATTACTAGAAACAACGGCTTCAAGCACCACAATAAGGAAACAATCGATCGTTTTAATGGGTCAGGCGTGCTCGGCTAATCCGTCAGACTGAGGGTTCGGAGTGTATTATGAGCGATAATAAATCTTATTGAGTTAAGTGAGAATTGTTTTTTGTTTGGTGCTGATCACCGATTTAGGACGTTTTGTACGCGCGTGGGTGGTGTCAGATTCAGGTGGGAAAGCATAGGCTACCGCGACGCGGTCGCCGCTCAGCCATATTGCGTTTCACGTGAACTTTGTGTAAACAATACTTGGATTACCTATACTTTTTAATGTGGAAAGACTTTCTTCAACTGTTTCTTTATGGTATATTTATGTTGTTTTAAAAGATTGCTTTTAAAAAAGGCCCCTGCTTGAAGTACCTAGTTTCATACCTATTACGACGTCAGATTGGGTTGAAACCACATAAAACTCCTAGAATGACCGGCGTGAAGACGGTCAACGCATTTTGATCCTCAAATATATACGTAGATATATTCCAGGAAATGTAATGGGCTAGTACATTGGTATAGTCATAGTGCAATTAAATAAAAGGCACAATGATGTTTTTGTTGGCTACAATTTGGAATATGCATTACACACGTGATACGAACGTGACATTACGTATTTTTATTTTTAAATGTCATAAAAATGCTATAAGACGTCCAATCTGTAAAAATAGACTCAAGCATGGAAATATGTGTACGTCTTTATGGAAAAACCTTGTACTTATCTAGATCTTATGTGGGTACTTGGGGCATCACGCAGGAATCGCATGGTTCAACTTCTTTCGGAAACCACACAACAAACAGTTTGAATGTTAAGAGTCTCATTGCTTTCCGCGTCATTGCCTCCCATATCGTAATGATCCCACGAGATCAGCGGTTTGTGACGCTAGTTAACCAAATAAGTGCGTAATGCACATATTCCGGTCCAACGTGTTTTCGAAATCTTCTGTATATTAATACTGATATAAACTACACATATAATCATATCATAACACGTCAAAACAGTCACATTTAGAAGTAACGGTCACGTTTTCAAATATTAATAATGTTCATTATGTTAATAGGTAAACGTATCATATTAGTGGGTTCTGTAGAAAGTGTATTATGTCTCATAGATGTTAGTTTTCATGGGTTAGTCACGCTAGCGTTCGGAACATGATTGATGTTTGCAGTTGTATGAATTTATTCTATTAGAAACTACGGTTTTTCCTTTAGCCAGATGCAATACAGAAATCAACGGCGACGGGAGTATGGTAAATTTTGTGATTCAAGACATTACGACCACTTCGCCTGTCTTTTTAACCGACTTCAAAAAAAAGGAGGTTCTCAATTCGGTTGAATTTTTTTTTGTAATCATTTTCAATGTTTGTTATCTCAGAACTCCGTCATTGATGAGCCGATTAGTAAAATTTATTTTTTGTTTGTAAGTATATGCTTCCAGGTGGGTACCGTTTTTTCAAAAATTCAATTGGATGATGGGATCCATGAGGAATTGAGGGAACTCTTCAATTATATTAGGGACGCGTGTAGTGATTTTGGTATTTTCTATTTTAACTCATGTATTTACAATCAATGAAATACAATTACGAAATCATGAATTGATGAAGACCACAGATGACTTATGGAATTCCTCAATTATGTACTTAATAGTACAAATGTACGTCACAGATTCTAATAAGATTCCGTTGAAATAGCAAGTAATGAAGTGTCAAAGGTGATCCTTGTGGAATCGACGGAAGTCTTCAAATATTATCGGGTCACATACAGCGATTGGGTATTTTTCTCTAATAATCAACGCATTTGTTCTCGGAAATCAGTTCATGTGGTAAATTAGAAAACAATAATGAATAATGTGGAAATGTTCTCGTGGCTTGGCGGAGTACTAAATTGAAGTCGGTTAAAACTTTGTTTTTAAAGTAAATTATAATCTATTTATTCAGCAGGGCTAGCACAAAACGGCGCCTGAGCTACCTCGCGCGCGAGATAAACTACCCGTCTGCGTAACGGATAGTCTATCTCGCGAGTGTTCCTGTGCTAGCCTTGTCGATAGAGAAATTTGTCAAATCGTCATATCACGACATTAACGCTTCGTGAAGACGTACTCACATGTCAATTGGCGTAAGTTACTTATATAAATGTCATGTAGCAGATATTTTTTGGGTTTATTTATGGCATATGCAGTAGCTGTGTTTGCACAATAACATTGAATACGGAGGGAACCACTGCAACTAAGACAGAGTTGCCCAGATCTGCCCGAGCAGATTACCACCACGGCAAGGAAAGAGATTTTCCACCATTAGTAGTATTAAATATAAGTGGCCAACTCTACTGTGACCCTTGCAATCGTGTATAAGAGCCAGTTTGGTGTAACCAGCCATATTAAGAGTTCACAATAGGGCAAATTCATATTAGCGTCACCGTCACCGAAATCGGTGAGGAGGACCAATACTATTATATCAGTTTGATTTGCTACAGATTGCATATTATGGATAATACTTAACGTAATCATTTTGATAGCTATCCTAGGGTGCCTTTAGACCCCTACGGCACCCACGGTCCCCACCGGAACCACAGGAACCAGATAACTGCGTAGCCCTTTAGACAGTCAGTGCCCAGTTAAGATGCTATCCCCCTTATCTGGAGGTTTATGCCTCGTTTGACGGGTAAAGCCGGCCACACACGCGAGAGATAATGGCTACGTAATAATTGTTTTCGGTAGATAAAGCAAGCAAACAGATTCGAAGCGTGTTTAATGTTTGAAGTGGAATTTGCAGATTTGATAAAATAAAAGTATTATTTCACTATGATGTCGTGTAAATATGATGTCATACTCGTAGAATGACAGTGCCACGAAAAATTTAATTATTTGTTCTGTAAGCCAATCTTACAATGTTGACAAGTTAAGTATCGCAAATATTTTTACACGCAGGTGTTATACATGTGTCACGTGCCAGATAAGGAATCCTCGTAACGTGTAGGACAGTATATCAAAACAACAATTATACCTACGTGTGATGTTACTATTTTGTTAATTAATAGAAAACGTCTTCTTACTAGGTTATGTTTTAAAATGTATGTTTATATGTAAGACGCAAACGTGCTTTTTTCTTTTTTAAATGTTTCGGTATCCCTTGGGCTAATATTTTATTTAATAGAGATCTGTAATAAATTCAACGTCATTTTTAAAACGTCTATATAAATTACATTTCTTAGAAATTTTGAACTGTATACTGAAAGGCATCTTGCCTAAGAGTGAAAGGAGTGCGGTGTGCAAGACTACATTTTTTTGCCAGCGGAGTCGCTTTATTTTTCATCTGATTGTATTTCCCTAATAGTAAGGACTCGTATGACCATAATAAAAATAGCAATACAAGGGCACTACGAGCGCCCATGCTTTACGATATAGGTATTACGATTTTCGCTCTTATCGATATAATGAAAAATGGGTTTGTAGCTAATGAATCTGCAGTTTTTGAATCTCAAAGTTGTTCAAAATCCGAATGAATCCATTAATTAAGGGTCGTTTGAACGAGCAGCGAGTGCCGGTGACGGTCACGGGTGACTGCGCGGGCGAGGGTTGTTTATACCGAATTGTCTAACCAGACGTTCATAAATACCTACACAGTCATAGTTATTTAGCAGTGTATTTATTCGTGATTCGTTTTTTAATGAGAAAGAACTAAACTCGTCGGATTATATACCATTGAATACTTTTTATATTCCTATAGCGTAAAGGTTAATTGTGCATTATTACTTTTTGTCCAATTTAATAGTAATGTTCTACTTATGTTGGATTAAGTATTTGCGCTATTCTTCTTTTTATACTAGGCACATAGTACAAAAATCTAATTTCAAATGTGTTGTAACTATTTTAATTTTGCCTAGAATTGTTTCAGACATAATTATTTTCACTACCTAATAAAATTATTAGCTAATAAATATTTATAGTACCAGCGAAAAAAACTTAGGTACCTATTTGATATGAATACATACACTAATAATATATATGTCAAGAAAGGAAAAGATAGAAGTTGAAAGCAGAAAGCAGGGTCAAACTGTACGATTCGTTAAACGGTTTGTTACTATTTGATATTCCGCCCCAGCCCTCAATTTGTGCATGCCCCTTGCCTCGACTTCATTATTGAATAAAACGGATATCATTAAATCAAGTGCACACCGTTCAATCATTAGAAAAGTGGTCGGTGATTGAATGAAGGTAAATTTCTTCATCGGAGAGTGTTTGCGCAGCGCAGGTAATTATGGGGTGCGACAGCTAGCGAGTGAAGCTCTGATAGCCCATGTATTAAATTATATGGAAACTATTTACTACACAACACAGCGTACGCGGAAGGCCGGTGGATTAAAGGGATTAAAACGAGTTGACCCGGCTAAATTTATTTCGTACTAAACAGGAAAATCTGCTAAGTAATATTTGAAACTTTCAATGAGAGGCTCTTTAAGTCCCTATATTTTATTTTTATTTTTGGTACAAGCTTTTACTGGCGACTGTATTTTTGCAGTCATAGACTCGTGGCGGTTCCAATGAGCCCAGGCTCGGCGGGTCTATATAGTGTAGTTTAGGAGTTGCTATGACCCCCTTCTGTCTCCATCATCAGATCAGCTCGGTGGTGCCATAATATTGGTTTGTAACCGAATATATATATATATATATATATATATACATATACATATATATATATATAGTAACTTAATTAACGAAGATAATAATAAATCAGAAATATTTACCGCATGAGAACCATGCACCCTTCGAGAAATTATTTAAAATCAATAATTGCTTTCAACAATCAATACCTAAATATAATAATTTTAGGATTAAATAATAGCACATAAAATAAGAAAATACAGTTAATAGCTTAATGATAAATACAAGATAATAATTGTAGGTATCTAATTGATAATAACTAAAGTGTGAAAAGCACTTCAGAATAAAAAGAGTTCGACATAAATGAATGTATATTTCACTCGTGCAATAAGACACAATCCCAATATTGTCGATATTATGGACACTTATAAGTAAATATTTGTTAGGATTAGAGGTGCCAGTTGACAGTTAAATGGGGGTCACGATTAAGGCTCACGGATTTTTAAAACAATAAAAAAATCCCACTCAACTGGTTTTCGTACGAATATTGTTCAAATATTTTTAAAGGCAAACGAGTTTTAACAATAAATGTTTTCAATGTCGTTGACGCAAACGTGCTCTTTTCTTTTTTATGAATTATTGTAATCATTTCGAATTCTATAAACTTGCTAAGTTGAATGTTTGAATTACCAAGGATATTTTTATTAGCAGTCTCTCGGTACTTACACGACTGATATTTGGTAAAACTTGAGACTATCATATTATGTACGAATCGTTGTTAATATTAATTTTACAATACAGCCTCAAATTCAGTTGACCAGATAATAAGTAAGGTATACATTGTCGAAGTCGTGTTCACTAATTCGGCCATATTAGACAACCGCAGCAATGAATAAATGTTTTACTCGAAATATTAATATTATAGTCGTCATTTGATGCAGGCTATGGTTTTAATATCGACTGGACTCGAAAAATGACATACGATTATAATATCCATAGTCGAGACCATAAAAGTTCAAAAGTGCGTTTTGTTTTGTAATTCTTATACATATCAATTACACGATAAATAGAGAACTGAAAAGTAAAATGCAACTTTATTTTAGAAAATGGAACTTTTAGCAAGTTTTGACTAATTAATAAAAAACACACTACATCTAGTCGCACGAGTCGTGCGTTTTCTCATTACCGCGGCTAATGCGAACAGAATAGCTTGCGATTGAAATTACTAATCCTTGCCGGTTAACTGACCTTTTGCACGTAACCCACTTAATCCATTTTGTAATTAAAACATCACTGTTATATAATGCAATTTGATTATTGACTTGTTAGTTGACTTTACGTTTTGTAGGTACACGATCTTGTATGTGAGTAAAATTAATTTACAAAAAAGTTTATTTTTAAGAAGTTCGGTAAAATTGTAAGGTCAGGCAAGTAAACCGAACACTAGAGGGTTTAATTGTGATAGTCGAGCAAAAGAACTACCTTTCTAAAATACTTTGGTGCTCAGACAAAAAATAAGAAAATAATAATGAATTAAGCAAGAAAATGAAAGACGCACTTACCATCAGGAGGCACAATATCTTCGCAGAGACGGCAAGCTGTGGTAACCTGAAACAAGCAGTTAAGAATTGATTACACTTATTAGAATAAAAACTTATTGGTAGCTAATCTAATTCGATTAGGTAAATGCAACAGGTTCACAATTTTACAGCAGTTATATGTTTTAGTTGGCATTCAGGGCTTATTGGGTGTCGCAGTTCATCATAGAACTTACATATTTTATTAAATTGTATTTTAGTTAATAGCCACTACGAGGGCTGGAAATTGCTTCACTAACAAGGGTGTAACTCTCAAATGAAAGAAGAAATCAATTTACCAACTTTTGGAATTGAACATAAATCATCACTTTACTAATAAGGCGGGTAAGGATCGTCTTTTATCTCAATCTCAGGCGCAAGCCACTCAGTTAATTCAATAACGTAGTGCTCGTCCGCTCAACATCGCATCGTTAATAGGCTAATGGGGAAATAATATTTCCTCTAACTCTAGAAAGCGATGTCATTTCGAAGCTGTGTCGAATGCTTGTTGGCAGACGTAATTGCAGTAAATAGTTATGAAATCAAATAAAAATAGACAATGTTCTGAATATAAGGAAAAAACAGCTGGACAGCTAAAGGTTATCCGCCTTGACTACCTACTACTACTATCAACGCCTGAGGGCATATTATGATAATTAAATTAAATTAAAATAATTACCAAGTTCGGTGACGAGCAGAAAGACCGTACTAATTTCATCATTTTGTTACGAATTTCCGCAATCCTTACAGAGACAGAATGTTTTTTATAAGGTAAAGTTTAGATAGGTACATCAAATCAAGGTTTGTGTAATTGTAAAAATATACGAAAGCGGAAGTCGTTTAATTTGACTGGTTCAAAGTCAAACAGTCGTAAAGCACTAGCGATTTTCCTGAGGACGCCGACTAGACTAATAACAAGTCTACTTGAAAATGGAAAGCGCAAACATACCTGAGTATGTTTGTGTGTACTAAAACATGCCAGATAATTGACCGGCCAACATGGAAGCGATATGTAAGATACAAATACCTAATGTCGAAATAACTGGTTCTTTTTAAGCGTTATCTACTTAATAGTCCGGTAATCTCACGGATAAGCTATCTGAGCTTCATTAGAAATACTTGACTACGTTAATTCTTATAGGATTCATCAATCTCTAATTTGGGGAAAATCGCCATTTCGTAGTCACGTTCCGGATTATTAGAAAATTTTATTTTGTCAGACGAAACGTTTACTTGCACGTGCACTTGGGGTACCTAACTATTTCTAGTGGTTTTTTTTCTTGAAAAGAACTTGTTGCAGTTGCAGAAGTATTTTTTTAGCTGCATATATATATATATACTTTCTACACGTATATGTTATACTGGAGTGGAGCTTACCATTGTGTATAGATACCGCTTGGAGATTTCTGCAGTAGCAGTAGCAAACTTACGCGTTTATAAAATACTAGTTATCCGCGCGGCTCCGCCTACGCATTACATAGAATCCAAGCGGAGCTGCGAGACAAAATATAGCTTATGTCCATCCGGAAAGTCCATGCTATATTCTGGTCAAAGAATGTTTGATATCAGATGGTGGTTCCGGAGAATAACGCGTATACAAACTTACAACCTTACAGAATTTTCCTCTTTATAAGGAATAATAAATATATATTCGTAGTATAAACGATTATATTTTTTTGTTATCAGACAAATGGCAAGGCGTAGCACCATTGTATAATCTTTATAATTACCTAAATACACAATCACTATTACCTACCACGTAATACACTTATATATTAACTTAGAGATAGGTCACGTTAGATTTCGTGACTTTTTGTTAAAAGATTACTTACAATTCGATTTAATATTATTAGTAAAAAAAAATATAAAAATATTTACCAGCATTTATTGCATTCTGTATGATTTACGTGCGACCACTAGGTAAGTAGCGCTTAAATGAAAATGTATGATGTCTGGTGAATCCGATTCGAAATTCTTCATGTATGTCAGCAAAGCCACGTGAAACTGTCATTGTAGTTCTTAAATAAAATGAGTTACATATTTCAATTAACACTTTAGGAGAAGGGTATTGTTCAACCGTATGTTTGTTTTGTAAATGAATAATAATTCACCCGTGGCTAATTGAAAACTAATTGTTAGTGGTAATATGGTGTCGATCATAAATTACTTTTTATCGGAAGCCTGAGCGCTGAACTCAATAGATAATAGAAGGATCAGAATAATTCGCATTTGCAACTTGGTATGCCGCACAATATTCGTCGATGTACAGGTGAAAAAAAAGTTGAATCTACTTTTGCATATCCTTGGGAGTGGTTTTAAATTTAAACAGTTAGTATATAATAAATTAAAAGTTTCTTTTATCTTTACTGTACACGGGTTGCATGAAATTTGTAGTGTTTTCATCATTACTCGTTTCCTGAGCCGAATTAAAACTTTTCATTCGGCTCAGGAAACAAGTAAAGTGCCGACAACGCGCTCGAGTAACCCTCAAGTTACAGAAATCCATAGGCTTCGGTGACCATTCGGTATCATGGATGTCCTTTGCCACCGTCGTGCGATAAAATATGTAATAATCGTTATGTATTTGCTTGCGTAACATCCGTCAGGTTATGAAGTAATATTAGCGGCAAGCTCCAATCAGCATGAAATTTAATTTGTTCTATGTGTTGTACCATGTTCAGTGATAAACGTACACTGCAGGATCTTATAGTAACGTAAAATCAGTAGAAAAGTTGACACACTTAAGTTCCTATTGTAGACTGACTAGTTATATCTACATAGTAATAAAATGTACACCTAAAATGAATTTACCTGGTTCACGAGAAAAACATAAATAATAAACTTATGTGAAATATACATTCAGTATCATTCATGCATTCTATCGTTAAGCAGTCGAGGAAAAATAACTTTGAAAAAATATATTTTATGCACACGTGCATAATTAAGTGTCCTTCTTGCAAGGAGGGAAATTTCCATTCTGAACCGACCTTCAATGACTATAAATTATACTAAATAGGAAACCTCATTATTTTCCAGGTAGATCAATACATATTCAAAATATTGATTCGTAGAATAAACTTCGCGTTTAAGGCTAGTTCATAGGTACAGTCTCACCAGAACTATGTGATGTTTGACACGGGGCCGCTGTTTTATGATTTGGGTGCCAACTGACAGTGTCAGTGCAATGTAGTAGTTTCGATGAGATTTCGCAATATGGGGGAACCTCAAAGTTCTGGTGAGGCTTTTTATAAATTACCTAACTTGTGTATGTATGTGCGGATGCAATGCTTTACACAATACCTAATAAGTGAAATAATCAACTAACAAAGCCTTCTTCACCTTAAATATCTTACCAAAATTACCAAAACGGCTCGGTTTCTGTCGCTTTTACCCGTCTAACTGTCATCACTGTCATTTATTTTCACCTTCAAATATATATAGGATTTATATAAGCTAATCGTAATCATATATTTGGCTGACAGTATAATGACGTGCTAAACGCCTGAAACGTGCACATGTGCGTATTATCGAATTTCGCTATCAAATGGCAATGATGTGGGCGCAGACTAGCGACTCTTTACAAGTCCAATTTAAGTACCTATCAATACACCTAGAATCGCAACTGTTATTATTATTATTATTATTTATTTATTATTTCAGTAAGCACTGTACAATGACTTAAAACTAAATACAACGTCCCACAAAACTGTTAAGGTTTGATAAGCTAATTCGTCAACGAACGGCGAGATTATGGCTTATCTTAATGTATATGTAGCCATACGCTAAGTAATAACACTGGAGGGTCATCCATATCAATATATGAAAATATACTTCATTATTATTTCATATTATGTCAAGGAGCAGAAACATAACTGAAAAATTAAGTACTTGAGTTTCAAGTAATTTTCAATAGAAGTTTTTTTTAATAATCCGTATTCTAATTAATTAGTGGTCTATAGAGCCAGCAAAAAATTGAGATTACTCAATTTGGGCAAACAATAAAAAATCATAAAATTTAAAAGTTATATACACATTTTTCTGCTCTTAGGCTTACCTAAAAATCTTTTACATAACCCGAAAAATCATTCAGTTCTTAAAATCTTCATCAAGGTTTGACTGACAAGAATACAAGTTATAGTGACAAATTTCGCACGCAGACGCAAAAAATCTACCTTATTAAATTTACTCAACCAGTACGGCTATCATGCGACGGCGGCGAGCTCTCTCGATTTTTCTCGCACTATCCGTCTCTTTCTTATTAGAACACTTAGAAAAAGAGATATATTGCGAGAAAAATCGAGAGTATGTCGCGGCCGTCGCATGATAGACGTGCTGATTGACTAACAGTAGGTATGTGCAGTTGTGAACATTACAAATTATTATTTATTACATAATAAGTTGCAGACGTTCTAAATGATATTCATACCGTAATCTCTTTAATCGTTTAAAAATTGCTTATCTATAGATTATTTATTTATAAATATTCCATTCATAACATTATAGCAATACGACATGAAATTATAAGTGTAAGATAAACATCATAAAATAGAGTGTTTATCGATTAGACTGTCGCTTCATTTACAGTACGAAATCCGTGCAACATCGCATCGTAACAAATAAAAAAAATACATGCCCATTCATAACCACAAAAAATAAAACGAAGTACCCACTTGCGATATCGAATGATGGTGAAAATTGAAAATGTGCGAGGTTTTACTATTACATTGAAATTGATAATGGGCATCTACTTACATAGCCGAACTTTGCCGTCATGTTGTGTATCGTTGTATATTATGTAGAACACACATCTAAATGAATTGCTCTGCCCCTAATCCTTTGAAAAACAAAACAACCCACTTAAATACAACAATTTTTCAACACACTTCGTATTCATAAACAAAACACTGGAATACGTATGCTTTTTGTTTTGCACGACGTAACAATAGCTTTTGAAGTCATAGGAAATTGAAAATAACTGAGAAAATTCTGAACGTTTTGTGACCGGAAACACTACGTTTTCACTACACTCGTTAATTTTCCGAAGAAACGCGTCTTCCGCGTGAATTCAAAAATAGGACACTTCGTTTGTGGAACACTCCTTTGGCGGCTTCTTTCAACTGTTTTTTTTTTGTAATTTTCATGAGCGGGTGTGAGTTTTTTTTTCACGCGCGTTATTTTATGGGGCTTCAGCGCTGGCGGCGACATGCGCTCGGTCCGACGGCCAGCCACCGACTACGAGATAAAAACTTCGCTTGATTATAAACTTATAAGCTAAAGTTTTTTTGTTCGTGTGCGTGCGTGCGTCCGTGTGCACGATAGGCTTTTGTCGGTGGTCATTCGTAGGTGCTCAAAGTTTTCACTAGGCCTACTTTGAAAAAAGTTGTCTTACCTTTGACAATTATAAAGTATAAAATTGTGATATTCGAAGCCTTTTGCAGTTACATGCAGTGCGGATTTTTCTTTATGCATAGAAAATTAATTGTAAATTATGAAACAATGGATTCAAAAATTAAGGGTACACCGAAGACGCATGGTATAGTTGCCAAGGCGAGTGCGTAATCTGCGTACCTACGAGTTATCAAAATGGGTCAATGTAGCCTGCACCTCGCTCCCAACCACGCACTCAGGTGGTTTGTGCACTCGGCGAATACATACGTAACATTTTGGGTTATGATAATCAACTGCCTTCTATATTATAGTTTACCTGACGTGTATTTCGCTATTTTTATAGTAGGTATACTTTAAAATTTTAAATATACATATTCATATGTTTACTGTGATTATATTAGCGATTTCAATTTCCAAAATACATTTTTTTTTTCATTTAATATTCATTGAATAGGAGCACTTATTAATTTCAAAAATACATTCACATACATTCCAAGCATGCCTTAATGCGTATGAGTACTTTCATAATTTCTTAGTGACAACCATAAAAAGTAAAGCAAACGTTTGCCAATGTAAAGTATCAAGAAAGTGTTTAAACAGCCGAAAATCCTGCATAAAATTAACGGAGTAAGTAATTGTATACGTAATCAATTAGATTTTAACAGTTGGTGTTTTTAGGCCAGCGTTGTGTGGCCAGCGACCTTAACTTTGAATTAATTAAAAGCAAACGTGAACAATTATGAAGATATTTACTAATTCATTATTATGAATACGCAGTTTCCTATTAATTTGGGTAGTATTGAATGCGTATTATTTGAAATATAATATCTAATATCTATGGTCTTCTGAATTATATTTTGAACATAGGTAATTGTTAATGTTCTGGTCGGTGTTATAGCTGTATTAATATTTTCAACATAACATTATGCAATTTCTAAGTGAAGTGTAGAGGTAAAAAGTATTGTTATTGATAAGTACTAGGTATAGCCAATCCGACTATGATTACAAAATCGGTGAGTATTTAAACTACCCATTATTGAACGAGCGAGCGAAGCGAACGAAGTCCTCTGCTCCAACTTGGGCCAAAATGTTTTCGTGCTGTCCAGCTGTTCCCCGTTAGAGGTCGCATTTATCAACCGATTCTCGCGAAGTTTTGTGAGCAGGTTTAATCATTATATAGATTTATTTTTTTATTTTTTTATACAACGACGGTGGCAAACCTGCGTACGGCCCGCCTGATGGTAAGAGGACACCGCAGCCTAGAGACGCATGCAACTTCAAAGGAGTAACATGGGCGTTGTCGACTCTTGATATGTTTGAGGATTCGTCGTGTTGACAGCTAAAGGAACAAATTCCCTTGCTCTCAACACAACGCATCCTCGGGAGCTCTGGCGACCTTGCTCACCTCCAGGAACACAACACTACTGCAGAGCAAGTAGTAGTGTTATTATGGCTGTTGTCTTCTGCAAGGCGGAGGTACTTCCCCAGTTGGGCTGCTCCAAATTCGAGCGGGATTGCATTTCGCTGTACCTCACCAGTTTTACACTAGTAATATTTTGGTCAAGTAAACAACTGTACTGCATAGAGAGATTAGAATAGAGTCTTATAAAACCCTCGTACATTGGACCATCACGTGTGACACGAAAGACGAAGGTACATTTCGCTAACAATGTTTTATAATGGTGCAACAAAAACCTTGTGCCAAAAGACGCATTACAGACCATTTAAACAACTATTATACTCTCGGGCCATGTTTATTTGCTAATATTTGAATTACCTCAAAACGTTTAAGTGGTGGTCATTGTTATTAAAATACTAAACTTAATTATCGCTTTGGAACATGACACTTAATGAAAAATGTGCAAGAGACAATTTTGCCGGTTTTAAACTTTGATCCCTTAGCGAAATTCGCAATAAACTGGTATGATCCCGTGTGAAGTAAATATGAACCAGACTAATGTCAGCAGACAATTTTGTGGCCAAATTAAGAGTATCGTTTAAAGAAAAATACGCTACTGAAGATATAATAACTTTGAACTTAATTTGAACTTTACCTCCACAGAAGTCGAAAAAGATCGTAATTTTACTAAAAACTCATTTAAGTCGACAAATCACGAGATTTCATTAACCTTGCTAATTAGAACTGCTATAGTATGTGTATACAGTTAGCATAATTTAGTTCGTAGCGGCCAAAGTAGCCAAATATTTCCGTACGTACACGTCTTATTACTGTAAGAGTACGGATGATATATTTGGCTACTTTGGTTGCAACTAACTGTACGATGCTGACTACTTAGAAAAGATGTCGTTAAATATAACACAATTTAAAACAGTAGGTCAGCATTTTACTGTATCGGGTCTTCCTAGAAGTACGGCCTAGGTCAGGCGGGTCGCGGTGTAATTATTTCAAGTGCTTTTAACTTAGCATACTGAAGCTGAAATTTATACCGCATCAACCTTGGCCTATAAAACTTTATAGACGTAAATTGCTCCACAACGAAACTTTAGCTTAGTCACGTTACCCACTCGGCCTGAATCACACTGGCGCGGCCTGCGGTGGCGGTCAATAGTTTACTATAACTTGATAGTTAATGTCAAAACTATTGACCGCGACCGCAGGCCAGTCTGTGAGAGGCTAGGCGTCCATAGATTACAAATTGTAGATAATTTGATCGATCCAATCAATCGATTTAAGGAATGTGAGTATTGTGAAAATACAGGAAATTTCCTCGTTCCTGAGTCGTTGACCGCATCGGATGAGACAACATTTGCTTCCTTGTTTAGTCTATAGACCCCTCAACAAGGTTATTGTGTAAAGAGGATTGTTTTGACGGATTCGCCTTGACCGTCCGACGTGTCCAATACGCGACCTTTGCTTCGTAATTTCATTTCCTTTATTAGTGCTTAAGTACTAGTATTTACGGAAAATGTTGTGTAGGAAATGAACTTTAATCTACGCATCAGAAACTTAGGCGGACAATCGAGAGACGCATCTGGTATGAATATAGTTATGTATGAGTAAAACGATTGACGAAGCATGTTGCAGATGTTTGCTCTTTGGATGTATTGACGAAACCTGCGTTGTGGAAATGGTTTGTATCACCCTTGTATAAGTATAGTTTTAGATTTACAAGTACACGTAACATTTACTTAGTGATATATAAATAAACTTGCGAAGCGAATACGAAGTACTTTTTTGATTTAAATATTGTTTTTTATGCAGTTTGCCTAGAGCTCAGTTTAGGACTAGGACGATTTGTATAAAGCTGGGCTGGCAAACATGAGAAAGCATACACATAAAGATATAATAATAGACTTGTTAAAATCAGAAAATATTTAGGTATAATTTTCTTCGATATGATGCATTAAATATTATGACTAACTCAGCAACTATTGACTGAGAATTGCACCTCACATGCATTAAAAGTAATAAAATCAAATTAGCATACTAATACGGTGGCTCTAAGTAATCCTCAATAAATAAAGTGTAGAACACACATGGCCACGAAACGTCACGGTGACCGCGAAACCCGGTGGAGTGCAATTTCGTGTAGGTACTATTAAGAGAGACGGTATCAATAACGCAGTGTGGTCTTAAAGGAGGATATTCATGAACGGCATTTTAAACGAAAAGTGAATTCATTACTTTTTTTTTTAGTTTACGTTGGTAGCAAGCAATCATACGGCCTGCTTGATAGTAAGAAGACATCGTATCCTACTGACGCTAACAACTCTTGAGGAGCAACAAGTGCCGACCCTGTATTAATCTATATTCGTCCTGATTGAGCTGAAGTTTTGTGTAAAGGTATATTTTGGATGACAATTCAATATTATGGTACCATCGAGCTGATCTGATGATGGGGACAGAGGGTGGTCATGGGAATTCAGTACTTAACCCCTTTGAGTTTGGGCTCGTTAGAATCGTCTCAATGAGTAGTTGATGAGGGTATACAGAAAAGTACAGTCGGCAATAAAAGCTTGTACCAAAATTTTAAGTTTTGACGGAAACTGAACAGGCTAACATTTGTACAAGTTATTCGTAAGTTTTTTCGGTTAACTTTACTGGACTGACTGTACCCATGAGAATCCAACATCTTGTAGTATTTTTTATATCTAGGTACCTAAGCATGGGCTGCACCTACACCTGACTCATACAGCCAACCCTGCATGAGTAGGCGTCTCCTGTAACTTCATAAATTCATAATCCTAAGGTGAGCAGTAATGCCATTTACCATCACATTACGTGACGACCCAGCCAGTACCGCTTTGTGCTGCGCTGGTTTCTTAAAGTCCAGAGTTGCAACCAAATCGTCACATACACATTATGTTATTCATGAACCAAATTCTAACTAAGATTAAAACCGTCACAGCCACGCCAAACGTCAAAATAATAACTGTTGCACTCGTCCGCGAACCTACGATCGTAAATAGCTTTATGAAAGAAATCGTAATCCCACACGGTCCAAGGATATAAAATTCGCATCTATGTTTAAAAAAAAGCGCGCGGAAATGAACCCAAGCCCCCTAAAGATTCAGCCAACGCTTGACACTGAGTAGCATCTTTATTCGCAGCCTTTCGCGTGTTTATTTATTTTACCGTCACAATATATCTATAACAGTATAATGTAACTTTGCGAGCCATAATGACCCAGCCAGAGTAAATAAACTCCCTTGCGAACACACTTACAGAGTACTTGACCGCCCAACCTTTACTTAGCAAAAAGTACTTGGAAAAAATTGTGACTCTGACGGCTCAATTGGGTTCCGTGAGGACCGTGAGTAATTGTACGGTAAGCGGATAGGTATTTGCATTATGGTTTGAGTGAGTTGTCAAAAAGCAATAAAAGGGCTATTAGAACTCTATCTTGATGATGTCATGGCTGATTTCATGGTGTTCATGACGGTATGCTTTCGATTTCTAGCTCCCTTTTACAGTGTACGAACACATAGGTACGTTTCTCTGCCGTAAACATTCACAAAAACCGTTGTCTACACAATCTTATACTTGTTATGTATGTATACAAATGCGGAATAGAGACTCAGTTGCTATTGCATTTGAGTTACACTTGAGTTTTCAATTGAATTTCGTTGACAGTTGCACATAAATTACATGATTCTATTCCGCGAAAGGAGCAATAATAAGGCATATTAATAGGTACCTACTGCTTCGTAACTTTGCGATTGGGAAAATATTGATTGAAATTCGATACATTCAGTAAGTTAACGTTGATTACATAATAATAATAAGGTTTAGGTTTTCCTATCTGGCCGTAGGGCGCCAAAACAGACAGGCTCACAAAGTTGTCCGACGTCTCATTCCGATTTTACAGCCTACACGATGGCGACGCGTCGGGCGGTGATTCTGAAAATTTATGCGAGACCAAACTCGCGCGGGTTTCGATAATGTGACGTAAATTTTCATTAAAGACGAAGGAAGACATGTTCTACGAAGGATGAGATAAGACACTAGTGACGCTAGTTTTTGACGTACTGAAAAAAATTAAGTGCCTAATATGAACAGATAATACAATCGTTAAAGCCTTGTCGCACTGTATACAGCCAAAAATCCGTTCCTAAAATAAATGCAAAAAG
This sequence comes from Epinotia bilunana, assembly GCA_947049275.1. Lineage (NCBI taxonomy): Eukaryota > Metazoa > Arthropoda > Insecta > Lepidoptera > Tortricidae > Epinotia > Epinotia bilunana. The sequence continues at coordinate 8,115,214 of OX346263.1, read as the reverse complement.
GTAACCAAGCAGGGTTGTTTCAAACCGTTGATAATCGGATGATACTTTAACCATTCTGTTAAACGCATCATTCATGATAAGCATCCGAAGAGTCGACAGATTACCCCAGTAGACTTCAGGCGAGAGAATCTAGTAGACAATTTTTTTTATAAACCTGATCGTATGTAATTACACATTACACACCTAATTACGCGATACAATCTGTTAAATCGTTTTATTTAATGTACCTACGTTTGTCATTTAGGTACTTAACTCATTGTGGTTTTCATCCGTAATCTTACGTATAGTCACGGAATTTGATTATTGAGCCATTTAGGGGTCACTTTATATTGGACAATTCATATCATATGTATTGATAAACCATATAACCTTCATCCCTAAATGGCTCAACAATCAAATTCCGTGACTGTACCTAAGTAAATACATGATCGACTGATTGTCACGCTATAGAAACCACAATGTCATGAGGTTCCTACGTCACCATAGCAGGATGTTTTTTAAATCTACTCGAATATTCGTATGACCATCAAGGACCTCTGAGCGAGCGTTTTGACGGAAAACGTTTACGTATAATCCTTTGCACGGATTGTGTAAGTGCTAAAACTAGATACATTAGTAAATCAGGCGTCCGGCGTGTTTGTCTGTTTGTCCGAACAATTACACATGCGAGGCGCCAGTCGCCAAACAAAGTACGACCGACTTGTTACTGCCATTTGTAAATTAGCACTAGATCATTTAATAATACGTTTCTGAGATTAAGTTTAATCCTTGTTTCAACAATCTTGCTGATTTATAACCCTTGACGCAAAAACATGGGTGTTATAAGTTTGACGTGTCTGTGTGTTTGTCTGTGGCATCGTAGTTCCGAATGGACCGATTTTAATGCGGTTTCTTGTCCAAAATCTTACGAGATCGAGAAGCTACATTTCAACAAAATCGGTTCAGCCAGCTTTGAGATATTGAACTTTGATATATTTCAACGCGGCAACGGCGTTTTTCAAATTTTCTAAGTTGTTAATTATTAATTTAAGCGTAGTATCTCGAGATATGCGGTACTTAAATGTGTAATGCTTGACACTGTCCTGTCCCAGTACTATAAGCAAGAGAGGCATGAAACAAGTGTGTCAAATATTAGGACGTAGAGCATTTAGGATGGAAAGGTCGAAACCATTTCAGACCGAAAAACCAGACCCTGATAACGTAAACTTAATTGTACTCACACATAATTTTGATTTGATTGTTAAATGTATTTAACCCTTATAATTGTAGTGACCTGGTTGAAGAGGGGTAAGTTACATACGATACTCTGATGTTCTGTTTATCTCATATACGAGTGAAACGTTAGGAATTGTACTTTATTTAAAGTCAAAAAACACGACATATCAAAACAAATAAAATCTCAAATAAATAAATAAATAATATACATAGGTACTTTCAGTGGATTACTTGAACTAGGTACCCTAGACATAATTATAAACTCATAGTAAAGTCGATGTCGAAGATATGTGTACACTTTATCACCTTATTGCTTTTTGTAATAAGGCGAAAAATGTACTTTTACCTGACGTGATTATACCCACTGCGTTCCAACTAACTAATCTGTCCACGGTATTGTTTGATTACCAGTCTTGAGAATTATCATATCTAATTCACGTCGCATTGTTGTAATTTTATCAATACTTTCTTTAATATGTGGCGCCTACGCTTATCGTTTATCAATGTGGCATCAATATGCACTGCATCCATACTAATATTATAAATGAAAAAGTGTATGTGTGTGTTTGTTTGTCCGTCTTTCACGGCAAAACGGAGCGACGAATTGACGTGTTTTTTTAAGTGGAGATAGTTGAAGGGATGGAGTGACATAGACTACTTTTTGTCTCTTTCTAACCCCCCAATTCCCTAAAATGGGGGTGAAAGTTTGTATGGAGCTACGACATAAACGACTTCCACGCGGACGGGGTCGCGGGCAGAAGCTAGTTATAAATAATAGAATTTATTTCCTAATAAAAATATAATACGAGTACCTACCTCTAGTGGCTCCCATGGTGCTTCCAACAACAAACCACTCCAAGCTCACTTTATATTAAAGCATCAATTAAATAACAGCCCGATAGCCGCATTGCATAATCAAGCCTATGGGCGCCCATACATTGGGTATGAAAATAAACAGCACGTCAATAAAATATTTATCGAACTTTATACTTGGATACTGCTCAATCTGTACGGCTGGCCTTAAGCATTTTTTTAGTCTGTTAAATGTAACAGACTAAAAAAATGGAACTCTGACGTGACGACATTGACTGTGATTGTCATGTCATGTTGTCACGTGGCGGGTCGGGGCCAATGACCCCTTTCCCAATTCGCTGCAGGCTCAAGTGCTGAAATTGGGCGGCCGGATAATAAAACTATCTTGCCGAGTACTTGCTTTTATGTTTCTTGGCGCTGATAGTCTTCTGGATTGCAACGTCACAGCAAAAATTGTCCATATTATGAAAGGATAACCAGTAGTGTGAACTAAGAATCGACTATAAGTAGTGAGAGTCGAGTATTTTGTACTTGGTCCGAGATTTCTTCATTTAACACAACGTGAAGAGTAAGATATCCTTAACTCAATGTACTGTTTGGAGAGTACAGCGTGCATCTGGGTAGAGCTTTCAATGGGAGGATCAATTTCATACCCCAAAATGTTCGCTTAAGACCCTTTGAAAATAATATTTGCTGCTTAGCCTATGATGATCCTTGCGTGGAAATAATTGATATTACATATTTGAGCCGATTTAGGGTTCTGTACCTCAAAAGTAAAAAAAGAAACCCTTAAGCGATCACTTCATTGTTCGTCTGTCTCTCAAGTCCCTTTTTATTATGCATTGAAATTTCGTTGGACCGGCTACGATTTTGAATTTTATTGAGAAAAAACAATCGCAGTATAATGAATGCAAAAGTAACAAGTAAGTTACTGCTATGAAACACGATGCTGGGAAAATTGCCACTTCATTATTTTCAAATCGAATGGGCATTATATAAGCTCGGTATCGGCTTTGTTAATAAGTCCAGCGTCAACAGTGCGATTACCTAACGCCTCACGTAACAAACAATGCTACCCCTGGAAACCTCAAACATACGATTAAGGAATTCGTTACTTAATCATAACTAGCTTTGTACCTATAGCTAGTTTTACTGTAGCCTGCGTAAAGACTATACCACACAAGGGTTAGTTTTTTGACGCCTGATTTGGCCTAGTAGAAAGTGACGCTACCTGATGGAAAGCAGATTGTCGCGGCAAGGACAAATATTTGTATGATGAGCTGATGAGCAGAAATATTTGTTTCTGAGTCTTGTGGTCTGAGTGTGTAAAGCCTGTCATTGTAATTACACAGATACTAAAAGGTTATGAGAAACGCAGCATAGAAAAGAGCCTGGTGATGGATTGGTGATGGGTTGATGGATTCAAAATAAAATCTTAATATGACGTTACCAACCAATTCTATAACTACGGGAATTGTAATTTTTGAAAAACATTAATATTATAAATGCGAAAGTGTGTGTGTGTGTTTGTTTGTCCTTCTTTCACGTCGCAACGGAGCGTCGTATTAATGTGATTTTTTGTATGGAGATAGTCGAGGCTGGAGAGTGACAGGCTACTTTTTCCAGCAGGAAAACATCTAATTCCCACGGGAAAATTTCAATTTGTTACATTTTCCTATAACCACGCGGGCGAAGCCGCGGGCATCAGCTAGTTATACTAATAAACATTAATTAAATAGGGTTTTAGATTACGTACCCACAGGGTGTCACAACGGCGTGAAATGTCTATGTGCTGTGACAATCAATAAGAGAAAGTTTTTTTTTGCCATCAAATCGTTTTTTTTTCTGTTCAGAGACGCTCGTCAAAATTTGATAAGTATATAACCAGCGGCACAGTTCGGCGACAGTTATGAGAAAATCATAGGGATATCCCGACTATCTGTCAAAATCAAAATGACAGAAGCAAATAGGGATATTCCATTCTGACAATTATGGTTTTATGATGCTAGAATCGCCAAACCCTCAACAAACTATTAAACTACATTACGAAAACACCATTATTCTTAATCTTGGGCTGAATCAAAGTGACTTTCAGGACGAAAAGGTGAAACAAAGGCTCAGCGAAAAGTGAACCGTAATTGGATTCCGAATTTATGTAAAATCAATATCGTTATCGGCTGTTTAGCGTTCCAAGTTAGTCATACCCATGGCTCATTACCATCAGAGAAGCAGCGAGGATCTAAACATGCTGTTGGGTTCCGTATATATATAATATATGTACATACTTAATTTTAAAATACCCCCATCACAATATCAGCTAAGAACCGTCTCGATAGATATGCATGACTTTTGACTAAAAAACCGCTCTCAAATCTGTTCGTTAATAGGGAGCTAAGACGCCACAAACAGACCCACATGTAAAAAAATGATTGTCTTTTCCTTGTGTGTGTTTGTATTAATTAATTTGCTGTCACGAATGTTTGCATTTGTTTGAATATTGAATTTAAATTTAAACTTATAACGCCCCTCGTTTGCGTCGAGGGTAAATAAAATACAGTCCAACACGGAGTCAATGAGGATCAAGTCCCATTTGCTCGGTCTGACACGCTAGTTTGGCGGGGAAGTGAGTTACTGTAATATATCCACGGTTAAACTCACATATTTAATGTCACGACAGGCGACATGTTTCGATCTCTTCGGGAGTTAATCATCAGGATGAGCTTTCGCGGCAATGTCGCTTGGGCGCTTTGGGTGTCTCATGAAAGTGTAAATTCGTTTCAAATTTTAATGTGAAATGTATGTTCCAGATTGACCCCACTTTAAGTTGATATGCGTAGATACTCACGTCGGCATGCCATTGGCACAGAGACCAGACACGATGCAACATTTTCAAAATAAATTAGGTTGACTGATACGGGTGTAAGTTTGTTCACTTAAAGGTTTTCCGATGATTGTCTATCGTCTCACGGTACCCTGGTCTGCTAATCCTATTAGCAACCGGGTTAATGATTTAAACTGATGAATTGTTTTGCAGCGCCACGAGGTCAAGAACGCCGCGCGAGTAGTGCACAAACAATATAGTATTTGACAAATTAATTACCTATTTAGTACAGTTTACAGTTATTTTTACTAGTGTTTGTTTTCGTAAACAGTTATTACTTGGTGGTTTAGTCGACCTTGGCGTTATTTTGACAAAATGTATATTTAAGTGTAGTCAGCAACAGAAGTAGCTACGCAAAATAACACGCTCAAAATGATCTAGACAGTCCTTATCCTCTTGACATTAGAGTCGTATGCAGGTTATCCTGAGCACTTGACCAGCGTAGCTACTTTTGTTGCTGACCTGACTGTACTCTACTTTTGTTCGTCTCTCGCATCATTATGCTTGCTTCCACGTGCAACAAGGTACCTTGTCAGAACAGTAAGCGGAACACGCTGAAATGTGATAGTGATGAACTATATCAAGCCCTTGTTGATACCGGATCAAACGTAACGTAACCCATATTTAGTTAAGGGGAAATTTTTAATCGCAAAAAATACTGATAGCGCACCTACTCGTAAAAATACTGACTAGTAAGTACATCAAAATTTAACAATTGCACATCTAAACCGAATTTTCATTAACGATTAGTATTTTAGCCGTGCAAATCAGTATTTTTGAGTTCTTAGGTTATTAAAAAAATAATAATGATAATAAACCATTTATTTCAGGCATCTGAGGCCCATAGCAACAAATACCTTAAAGCCTCTGACATACATACAATAAAAACGAATGATTGATTTGACTAATTATTGATTATTTTTTTGATGTGCCTTTAAATTCCAGTCTAGTTAATACAGAAAATCCATGACATTTAACTTAACATATATACAGATAGGTACCTACCAGTGCGGGAAAATTTTAGATGAGCAAGTTGGAACAAAAAAATTATGAAAGAGTTTAGAGTATATTTAAACAGCTTGCCTAGAAATAACTTTTAGGCAAGCCGATTTAAAATCGGCTTGTATGGGCACCCCGCCACTGCTACCTACAGTGAAACATTAAAAGGATAGATGAAATTAAATCTTATGCCAACGGCATAAAGATTAATATTAATGTTATTATACATTCATTGAAAAGAGTTAAGTACCTAATAACTACACGTATACGTAAATCCATCATTGAATAATTAAAACTCATACTTACTGCGAGAGCGCTCGCCAGTGTTCAAACATCAGACGTCAAAATTCCAATGAAATGTTACGATGCGATAAGTTTTACTGTTTTGCGTGGTTTTCGTCACTGCTCGCATACCGATGCAGTAATCTTTGCAGTTTAATAGTCCAGATCGTCATTTCCTGCTTTAGGTTGATAATAAATAATGTTTTGCACGGAAATAAATAAACTCGTGAAATTTGGAGTTATTATACTGTGATGAATTGATGATATACCTACTCATCGAAACCAATAATTATGTGATTGTTTTACACCCTAATACTTTTCGAAGTTATGTACAATGTAATGTATGTCTAGCGCTTTTTCTGAAGGTTGATAGAATCTTCAGTGGACTTCAACTAATTTTGGCGTAAGTATACAAAACAGAGTGGTGGGTTCAAATGTCAAAGTAAAAAACTACATGTTAAGTTACCAATGTGAAAGTTTGTATGATTGGATGTTTAGGTGTTTGGATGTTTGTTAGTCAATCACGCTTAAACGACTCAATCGATTTGGATGAAATTTTGCATGAAGATAGTTTATAGCCTGGATTAAAACATAGGATAGTTTTTATCTCGAGTCCACGCAGACGAAGTCGCGGGCGGAAGCTAGTTTGTAATAATGATACAAACCCAAGAAGTTTTTATTTGATTGAGCACGATTAATCGTAGCCATTCGTTACAATCGTAATTCCTGAAACATTCAAGTAACCGTTGTCATAATAATAATGCATACAAATAATAATAGCCTAATCCCATAAACGTACTACTTAGATTTAGATAAAATGCGAATAGAATTGTCTTGTGTCAAGAATTCCTGCATCACCGCTTAAAACTGCGATCAACTATGCTGAGTCAAATCTGTTGTAGCGCAGTCCTCTACTGTCAATTGTTTATCAAGTGTATTGCACTTTGTTCAACCAATGTTGAACAAAAGCATGCATAATATATTCAGTTCGAACCTTATGTCTAGTAAATAAGATTCAAAATAGTGTAGATATTTTTGGAGTTGGCCGTGCACAGCAATAACAGGCCAACGCGGCCTTCTTCGCGGCACGAGGAAAAGCTTAGTGTATTGCGGTTGTATGAAGCTCAATGTAGGCTGTGATGAGAGCCTGGACATGTCATTAGAGCCTTCAGTATGCAGTTTCCCTTGCAGTCAGTTTAATGTTCTATAGAATTTAACTTTTATATTTACATTACTATTTTAGTTTCCTGCGTTATTATTTATTATTGAATAGGGAAGTTTGTATTGTCTATGCAATTCAAATTCCGTAATTTAGTTGTACACTAAAACTAGCAAAATCGGATATTTCCAAAGATGCTTAGAATTTGAACATTTGACAGCTATATATTTAATAGGTACTTGCCTATAAGGTATTTTAAAGATCATAGATGGTGAAACTACTTACTACAAGGGCCTAGGTCACTGTTATTGTTGAGATTATTCGCATTGCGCATATGCTCCGCGTTATAGTCCGCGCAAGGTCGGTGACATAGCAGGTTACCTAAGGATGGAAGATGCTACATCGTTTTGACGTATTCTGATTTTACAATATAATTTGTTTTACAATCTTATTTGTTCTGACGGTATATGTAGGTATATATATAATTTTTTTTTAAATCTATATTGAAGTATTTCGAAATTATTGATATTTAAGTTCCTTGATATAATATCTTACTAGTAACGCTTGTAAAACTATACACTATCGCCGACCTCCTCTTACCCAGTATTGTTGTTCCATGGCATACATTGTTTTCAGTTATAAAACTAGACGGATAGGGAGTACAATTCACTTAAAAACACTTGAACAGACAGCTGAAAATATTTAAACAAAGTCTTTCTTGGTTTATATCTGTTGACAGCCCTTAAGATCGGATCGTTTTTAGGTGTTATGTGCCAATCAAATAGTAGTTTTCTTTTTACTTTCCTGGTTTGGTACATGGACCTTTTTTATAAACAACACGAGATACTGAGCGGGGTATTCCTTATTTACATCGACAACTAAGCATACTTAAAGTACACCTAAGAAGAAAATTAGGGAAAATTACAATTATTCAAACTTTTCTACGCCTTTACATGTCTAAGTAATAGCTATAATACCGCCTTGGCATGGTCGGTCAAGGCCCTGGGTTCACTCGAGAATTAACAGGTCCCGGGACACTTCAAATTCATAAACTGCATTAGCACCTACTCACCTTTGTCTTTTCAACAGCTTACCTAAGATGACCCGTAAACTCATCTACATTCGAGGGCGGTGCAGATTCAGAGAAAACGGTCGAAAGTTCGTTGCCTGGGAAGGGTCGAGATTAAATTTTAAGTACTTAGTGTTCAAAATATTTTAAAACAAACATTGACGGTGAATTCGCAGGATATGATCATTTTATGAATAAGAATACAAACATCGTCATCGAATGAAAACAACCATATTCTTTAGAACGTACGTCGTACTCATGAAACACATTCGGCCCGTCATTTTGAACTGCAGCTTAATATTAAATTTTAGGTTGTTAATGGCGCTGATAACAAAACTAATAATACTGGTGATATGAGAATATTTTGAAGGAGAAAAGAGGATTAATTGCGCAACTGTTCGAACGAGCGTTGGGACAACTTAACTGTCTGTAAAGATTGACATTTAGATCTACCTAACGTACGTACGAAACGTTACGCAACGGCCAGCAGGAAATTAAGTACCTCTCCATATTACATCAATATCAAAGTTATTTATTTATTCTTCAATTTAGCCATATTACATGCACGATACCATCTCGCTACCACCGGTTCGGAAAGAAACCCTCTGCCACAAGAAGAACCGGTGAACAATACTCGGCGAGGTATCATTTATAAAATTTCATTGCTACAGTAGAACGCCCATTTATTTATGCGATAGATTAATACTGCCAAATATCCCTGATATAATCGTTTATCTTATAATATGCTTTTATAATATGACATTCAGATGATTGACCTCCTGCATAGCATAAATAGGCACACAAGCACTTCAGAAACAACTGCAATCTGGATTTTTCTCGGCCATTCACAAACATTCCGTGTTTCGTTGTGTCTTGATTAATGCGCACGCACGCTCGAACCGTTTGGCCACTTAGAACCTTTACATTGTCATACGCGCCATGTCGAATTTTTTAATTAGTATGCAAATATTATGGGCAAATAATACACGGCGGGGAAAACTCTGGGAATATACTTTAATGATGGCCCTGCAGGGTAATGGTGTTTGGCGGGTCTCTGTAACCTCAAACCGATCGACCAGACCAATTGAAAGTAAAGTTTTGTTTTCTAAAAGTAAATTTAGCTATGGACAAAATGAACTATGTATCCACGAAGTTGATACTGTAGATTGCTGTTATTTCCCTTCCGAGAAACTACGCTAGTGGGTAAAGTGAACGGCATTGAACTGCCAAGCGAGGCTAGCGAAGAAGGTATTGATATTAGGATGGCACCCGCGACCACACGCCAGCCCGATTACGCGACGATCGTCGATGGAAACCACAAGGATGCAAAACAGGCTCAGGCCACAGTTACAATAGTTACCCGACTGCCTTCAAAGGAGGGTTATGTTTTTAGAGCGTATGTATGTATCTATGTACGTATTTATGTATGTATGTATGTGGAGTCCAAACGCCTTGATGGAGTTTGACATGTGACGTGTCGTTGGATTCCTTATAATCGCGGGAGTGACATAGCGCTACACTAATATTAGAAAAATCAGCAATTCTTTTTTTTTAAACTTGATTTCACTTGTTTTGTTATGTTGTCGATATGCTCAGGAAAATATTTCCAATAGATACAAAAGAGACATTTCTGGACTATACCCCAATTATACTATGTCTCAACAGTCTTAGTGAGGTTATTAAACATTAAATTGCATGTTCTATCTAAATTAAAATTAAAAACATATTTTACCTAAGTAATTTCAATTTTAATATTGGTAAGTATACAAAATAAAACTGCGCAATAGAATGTAACCTTATTACGAACATACTATGTTATCATCATTTTTGAGTGGATCGTATGTTTCTAGCCCTTTTTTTATAACACGAATAATGCGCAATAAAGGCTTTTAGCCTTCAGTAAAGGGCCGACACCCACGTCTTAATAATATACGAACTTATGGAAAAATTCAAATCCACTAACAGTTTGGCGTCACCATTGCTGAATGTCCGTACATCAACAACATTCCTTAGTTGACGTCGTTCAAATATTTGATATTATTGTGCACAAATTGCTTTGTTTTATCTAACTGAAAATATTTGACTTACTACTTGTAAAAACAGTCACCTATTAGCGTAAATATGAGATGAAGTAAATTGTGTTTATCTGATATGTTAAATTAATTGCAATAAACACACTGATACTGTATATAAAAGTCATGAGGTTCCAGATAAATACGTTTTATATCCACTTTTAAATCCACAATAACTGACGTAGGGGGCAATTAGGCAAATATTTTCCCCTGAGAAGAACATTTATGATTATTTTGCCTACTTCGCTTAATCGGTGTCTAATAGTGTCAAGTATAGAGTTCTATGCGTTCAAACTGAAAATGTATAGTATTGCCAAATTGAAACTTGCGTTTTATCGGTACTTACATTTTATCGGCAATACCAGTAAGTCCAGCGGAACAGTCAATAGACAATGTAGTGAATTTGCAGCAAGAACACACAATGCCGCTTTGTACGAAACTACAATTATTGCAAGATCAGCGATAATTATATACGTCCACTATATCACAATGGTAATGATGTGATTTTCTATGGCATCTGTAGTGACCAACGAATAAACCAATTTCTATTCCATTCTTTTCTAGTGGGAAAACTGTGACTAACATGAGATAATTGTCGACTTCTTTGTCATTTTCTTTTTCTATTATACTGGACTGCATAATATTATGCGTATAGTTATGCTATTACGGGGCCTCGACAACCCGGCATGTCGTAGGGATAACCTCACTTTCATTTATTTATTATTTATTAATACCTCTGTCTTTCAAGATCAGGCACCTTCTGTTATACATAGTATATGGAATCTTACCATTCGCGAAAAGAATTTCCTCATGAAAATACGTACATTTTGTATACCTTAAAGATACATTTTGACTGACTGTTCAGTTGAGCACACTCACGTACGTATCTAACAACCTTGCTTAACATCCGATTCGACTCTTGCGCATGTCTGGGCGGCCTAAAACACGGTTAAACATGCGACCATCCCCTTTAACTATTATAAAACGCAAACATGCGCGTGCGCCGGTCTGTATCTCTAACGTTCATCTCAATTACACCGAGACTGACGTTTAGTGGCAATGTACGGGAATAGTACCTGTAAAACGTGTGTTAAGCTTTTCCTTACTATTGATACAGTTAGAACCTTATCCGATGTTGAATGCGAATGGAATATTTTAGGAATGTCACTGTGTTAGTACCTATGTTAATTGAAATATGTATAACTTGCATCTTGCTTACTTAAGAATCATCAACCATTAAAATGATTTGGACACAATTATTTATCTAGTAAAAAAGAGAATTTGAAAAATTAAGAATCAAGGCATGGTTCATTACAGTGAGGAAAACGGAAGAGCATGGCGCTATCCTTTTTATAATCCCTTTTATCTGCTTATTTTATATTAAACTTGATGTTCAATCAGTAATCGATGCGCTATCGACAGATTGCGACGCCCTAGTGGCTTTTATTATGAATTTTCCTCGATAAAAGGATTCGCAGAAATAGTGAACCCACTGGAATGTTTTAATATGAAACGATAATGACTATGTCGCTGCGGCGTAATAGCGTAGCGTCATCTTCCGTTCATTGGCATTGTTTGTTAAGGTTGGCCATGTAACCGATTCAATTGAAGAATAAGTTTTTGTTGTGTTGATTTTTGTTGACGGGTTCTCCATCATTCATTGTCATCGGATCTTCATTTAATTCCTAATTTGCAATCAATTTGACCAATGGAAGACAGCCGACTCGAAAAAAAAAGGAGAGGAGTTATAGCGTCATCTTTTTTTAGTATGGGAAAAAAATATTGTTTGTTCTGAAACCTATCGTGCGTGGTATCTAATGAAAGGGCTAAGCCGATTCTAAAAATATATCACATCATTATATTTCAGTCACTTGTTTTAAATTAAATTAAAAATCATTTTCAAAACATACCAAGTTTGGGCTCCTCCAGATATGATACGGTTGAATCATTATTTGTTAAATATACCTAAAATGATATGTAATAGCCTCATATCCAACCCCAAGAAAACAATTTTGAAAATATTTACATTTCGTTTTTTTTTCCATACTAAAAAAGATGTCGTTATAACTCCTTTTCCTTTTTGTTTTTTTTTTCGTGCTACGGGTCAATTTGATTCGTATGGCCTAAAGACGGGAGAAAGTATGAAAATCGGAGCGATTGATTTTCATACTTTTAACACCATTTGCAGCATATTTTTGCGTACCGCTAGGACTACAAGGCTTGAAATTCAAAACAAACTTTTTGTAACAATTCACTCGGTAATCCAGGTTAGCGACACATTGTCCACAACCCTTGACATGACACGTACAGTTGTTAGAATACATGTGTATAAACGTTACAGGGGCTTCGTAATAAATTGGATTGATTCAGCGGCCGCCGATTACCGGGCTCACCTACATTCGGCGGCACGCGAGCTGGCTGTACCACGATTTATAGCCCACACTTCAACATATATTCTCCATAATTAGCCCTCGCATGCTGATACAGATTCCACTGTATTATACGGGTCAGTGATTTATGCGCTTGGTGGTTGGTAGATGGGTGTCTAAATGTCAACCACGGCCAAGCTGAAATGCTGGGTGGGCTAGACAGTGTAGAGCGTAACCGCGTAAAGACGGGTGTCTTATCTTTTGAAGAACACGGACAGTTTCTAAATCAACTTCAATCTGTTATAATCTTGCGAACAAGAATTATGGACCCAATCTTCCATATCGGACTCAGCATCGTCTTTAGAAATCGTATCAACATCAAAATTGATTTCTTAATCACCAAATAACCAATAATCCTTAACGAGTTATTTATTATTCTTCCGAACTTTATCGGACACACGAGCCAACTTTAAGCAGACAGGCGGTATAAATTAAACGAGCTGCCAATAAAACATATTGGAATTGTCTCATCTACATCAGGAATGATATAAGGATATCATAAATTTGAATAGACCCAGTGAGCATAATTGGCTTGGATTGATAAATAAAATGCCAATATTTGATTTCACCACCCGATTACCATACTGAACTGGCTGAGAAATTCCTTACTTGCACCGCTATTTGGTTAAGGTTGAAGTTTGCGCGTTTACTATTTAATTGTAATAGGTTTACAAACGCTGCAGTATTAATTCACTTAGTTATTACTAATTACGTATTTCCATAGAACAGTGATGTTTCTCATGGAAATGTTAACTAGAAACTTGTACGCTAAAATATTATATTCTGTATAGTTTGAGACAACTTAATTATTATGGACTCATTGGGTCAACGGCCAATGATGTCTAGTTTCGAAATTTACAAAATTCATACTAAAGTTTAGAGTATATCATTAGTATAATAAGGTGGCATGGCCGTTGATGTTCTACCAGTTGCAGACGACATAATTTGGACGTGCAGTTTCGATTATAGAATATCTTTAAAGCTGTTTCTTTGCATATTCATAAAAGACCTTGACCAATAGATTCGTCTGCGCGAACTCGGATTGCCATCAAGAGCGCTATGTGTAAATGTAAATTATGAGTTTTTCGTTTTGGCAAAACTTCTTATAACCATAACCAAACTTATAACCTCAAAGTAGTAAGTACTGTGATAAGAATAGGTGCATTTAAATCAAAAGACAGTCAGAGTTAGCAGGGTAAAAATCGAAAGTTCAAGGGAACCTTTACTTTATGTAAAGGTTCCCTTGAACTTTCGATTTTTACCCTTTACGGGAGTTAAAATAAAAAAAATATAATAATATGTTTCAAATAATATTAAATAAGATCCGATATAAACATCATCTGAAGAGGAGAAAATATTAAAATTTTCATATTCAAATAAATAAGTTACAATTCAAGACTAACAAATTACAACAATGGTGTGAAAGTGCAATAAAAATTATATTAACGACACGGCCAAAAAGCCCACTTCCAGCAGCGAACATACGCATTCGTAATTACCAAGAAAATAAATAAATTGGAAATATCACTCTATAATTGGCGATCGAGTCTAACTTATTGGTCGTAGACATCGCGGGAATGTATGATCGTAACTCACTTCAAAAGATTTTCGAAACTAAGAATGAAAAGATGGTAAATAAAATAAACAAAGGGCCTTCGCTTTCTTTGGCCTCAACCCACAGCTATGGGAATATGTGTCAGTGGACTAGTTTAAGGTCTCAAGATAAATTTCAAGTGTCAAATTTACGCTAGGGAAGCATATTTATACGCCAGTGACACCGTTTTCGGATCTTCGCTATTGTTTTAATTGATAGAGAAAGTTTGTTTTCTATTTATTTATTTATTTAATCTTTATTGCACAAAAGAACAACTTATCGTACAAAAGGCGGACTTAATGCCGTAAGCATTCTCTACCAGATTTTTGATTTTGCGATCGGAACGAGATACGTAGGTACCTTATAATCACGGGCTTGAATAATTTAAATGACGCGTTTCCCCTATTGCCAAACAACACACGTTTCCATTTTCTAAAATATTTTGCATAAATGCCTACATGGCATAGACAAATATAATTGCAAGTTTCATTCTAAACGTTTCGACGCCAACCTCCATTTATCACAACTATTTCAACAGTGTTTCTTAAATATTAGATCCACAAAGATCTCTATCGACTAAATCTTGAACTTTGTATTTCCATAAGAGGTATTATAATTAATTATTTTTGTCATATTATTGCAAATACCATAGATCCGTATCTTTTTCATATAGCTAATAACTATTTGTCGAAACAATAATTTACTGTATTATTATGTAAATGCCAAGACTAGTAGGCGACATGAGCAGGTTTTATGGAATTTTCATTAGTTTTTTTTAATGTTTTATTCGACGTGTCAACGAAATGATATCCTTGACTTTGACAAATTGAGAAATTATTAATGGGCAATACCGTCGGATTATACAAGTCATTTTTACAGACAGAAAGCTGTTACTATTTATTGCAAGGAATCTAATTGTTGAATATCAATAGTAGCCCATTCAGCGCCTATCAAAACACACGTGCGTCATGAAGGCGCTTTTCGCTACATATGGACATTCAGCTGGTACGGGCTACGAGCGTAGCACGGCGTTTAATGGGTTAACATAAAGTGGGTTTGCCATCTGAGTTACATACTTCGTATTTAAATGAAAATTTAGCGTAGCTCGCGAAAATAACCTAGCCGAAATAAAGACCAACAATACTAACAACACAAGTACCTCTTACAGAACCACTACTGCAAAATAAAATGATTAAATCATTAATCGAGTGTTTGGACCGCGAGGACCTGTCTAGACACTAGTCGCTACATAAGCACTCCAACTGACTCTTCTAACAAACATCAAAAAGAGTTACTTTGTTTTTTACGCTGCCTTACCTACCACGACGAATTCATGACGTATTCCATTTATGCTCATACAATAAACCGTAGATAATAAGACAATGTGTGGAACACAAAAAACAGCGAACAATAAAAATCGTGTCTAAATATATCGTAAAATTACATGTAAATTGGCATATTTGAAATCAATATTGAGAGTCGTTCTGATCAATTTGGATATTTTATGTGATTGCTCCTTTATATCGTGACTTGAAGCTGTGCCGCAGGTATGGTCGGCGCTACCGTGGGCTTGGTAACAGCCGTTAAGCTTGCTATACAATAGACTTAAGTTATTTGCTTTGGAATCATAACATCTAAATTCCTATTTCGTATTCATTATTCTTTAGGTCAATGTTACAAGTTCGTAAATATATAATGTATTCAACTAGGGATGCCATCTTCAGATGATTTTTCCCTTTGTATAGTAACAATTTACAAACGTTTTACATTAAAATGTATGGATACATGTTTCATACTCGACCTGTAGGTATGTGTTCCCGTGTAGGTCACATACGTAAAGGAATAATTTACTTTAAAAACAAAGTTTTAACCGACTTCAATTTAGTACTCCGCCAAACCATGAGAACATTTCCACATTTATTTTCCAATTTACCACATGAACTGATTTCCGAGAGCAAATGCGTTGATTATTAGGGGAAAAAACCCAATCGCTGTATGTGAGCCGATAATATTTGAGGACTTCCGTCGATTCCACAAGGATCACCTTTGGCACTTCATTAGTTGCTATTTCAATGGAATCTTATCAGAATCTGTGACGTACATTTGTACTTTTAAGTACATAATTGAGGAATTCCATAAGTCATCTGTGGTCTTCATCATCAATTCCACTCCACCAAATTTATGATTACCGGGTGTATATACACAAGTTAAAATATAAAATACCAAAAACACTACACGCGTGCCTAATATAATTGAAGAGTTCCCTCAATTCCTCATGGATCCCATCATCCAATTGAATTTTTGAAAAAAACGGGACCCACCTGGAACTACCTACTTACAAACAAAAAAAGAATTTACGAATCGGCTCATCAATGACGGAGTTCTGAGGTAACAAACATTAAACATAATAAAAAAAATAAAAAAACAACCGAATTGAGAACCTCCTCCTTTTTTTTTGAAGTCGGTTAAAAAGAGGAACATTGACATTCAGCTAAATAATAATGTGGTAGGAAGACAAGTACAGTGCTAGTTGTACAGCTTTATGTATCTATTTATGAAGTCTACGAAGATTGAAAAATCGGCCAAGTGCGTGTCGGGCCACGCGCAGTATAGAGTTCCGTAGTTGCCTGTCTTTCTTAGTTACATCGACACGCGCGCGCCAACTAAATGGTTGCGTCGGCCGAATTTGTACGAAAATTGGCCTTTCCAAGTACACATTAAGTTGGTCGACTATTACTCGGTAACTACTTATGCCTACTTGTCCGTGATCGTTTTTCTTTTAAATTCATTATATGTTCTACTACCACTACTTTTTCATATCCCCAGTAGTATTGATGTAGCCGGCAGGGGGGGGGGACGAGGACGACACATGCCTCAAACAAAAATTAGGGCTTTAAAGCCCAATATCTTGCAAACTAATAACTGATTTGAAGTTTTAGTAAACACATAATATTTTTGAACGAGCTATTCAACGATACCCCACACCATGGGTTTAACGAGAAAAAATTACATCCCCGCTTTAGGTGTAGGGGTAATTTTTTTTTCAAGATTTTATTGTACTGCTTTGTCGGCGTAATTCATTTATATATCCATGCCGAATTACAGTTTTCTAGTAGTAATGGTTACTGAGCTAAGCCGAGGGCGGACGGACGGACAGACGAACATGGTGAAACTATAAGGTTTCCTTGTTGACTACGGAACCCTAAAAATGGGGCCTCAATTATTCCCAAATACCTGAATGTCTACTTAGTATGCACGGAACAGCCTCCGTGGCGTCAAATTGGTATTCCTAAAACATCATATTGTCGATTTGGTACAGATATCAATTTGTGGTTAACGCTATTGGAATGTTAAAGTGACACCCGCCGTTTGGAAGATTAAGCAAATTCGGAACAGTCGTGTGTGCCAGGACTGCAAAGAGGTACAAATTCGGTTAAATTATTATTGAATACCTAAATTGACGATAGACGTGACAACTATAATGTCGTTAGGAGATTTATATCTATTTATAAGCTATATTCGAAAACAATTTAATTTTTATCGAAACATGTCTGTCTGCTTGGAACGGCGCGAACTTGAATTATAATTGGGAATCACCTCAATAAGATCGATCTTCAATTTCTGCACTCAACACTTCGGGAGCTCGAATACCGCGAGCCATCCGGTTGCCTCTAGGATAGTGCAACTACGCGTCATTGCTCTGAATATTCTAATCAAATGGCCTCCACGGAATAAACGTTTAATCAACTTTGGTGCAATCGATATTGTACGCCTTGTTTTTTTAACTGACTTT
Organism: Epinotia bilunana; assembly: GCA_947049275.1. Classification (NCBI taxonomy): domain Eukaryota; kingdom Metazoa; phylum Arthropoda; class Insecta; order Lepidoptera; family Tortricidae; genus Epinotia; species Epinotia bilunana. Next base: position 8,096,908 of record OX346263.1, on the reverse strand, counting down.
CCTAACCTTACGCAAAATTTGGGAGTCCACATAATTTCTAACAACCATATTGTTACATGTAATTTCCATTTAAGCAGACCCGTTATCTTTGCCAGCGGATAATCATTAACCATGTTCAGTATTTGACAAGAAGCAAGTAGCTGTTTTATAATAGACAGTAGATCGAAATGGATCGAACAGTTGAGAATAACGGCGAAGGTTAATAGCTCCGAGTGGCGCCACCGGGCGTCTGATACCGCGAATGCCTTTGAGCTGCCGCGGACTGTACTTAGGACAGGGACACACCGAGCTTAACTCTAAGAATGTAACACTTGTACATTTGGAGAGTAATGTGAGGTGCACGGATAGTGAAAGCCCTAAAAATATATAGATTACTAATCACTATCACATTACATTACAGTTCATGAGAACGTGCTTACCAACGTCTTTTTAGTCTTTAAGATGCCACTACGAACGCATCGGCTGTAATTGCTGTTTTTTTAGGTGCTGCTAGAGAATTGAGTGGACCAATTTTTTAAACGGTATGACGACGAATAGGTAAGTGACTTCTAAAATCGTCTCTATAGGCTACGATAACTCCTCGCCATCCGGCGGGCCGAGTCACTGTCATGATGTAAAATTTAAATAAAATTAAATCAAAATTAAATAATCTATAAGCTAAGTTTTTAGATCTTATTTAATATCTCTGACATTGCATATTAAGAATATTTATTATTAATATTGAGATATTGTAGTGTTAGACGCGTGTCACACCTAACGCCAGCATGCTGAGGAGTGAAACTCCTCTATGGTACCACGCCGCTAATTTCTACGTAATTATGTGGTATTCATCAAACACTAATGTCGCAGACTTTGCTCATAATTAGCATGTAGCGGCATGTACACAAACAGACACGGACAACACGACTGTGTAATTGTCAAACAAGTCAAATTTACATCTCATGTGGCCTGACGTCGGCATTTTACTTGAAGCACACGAGTTAAAGTTTCGTTGTCATGTATGGTTACGTATAATATCATCATCATCTTAACTTAATAAGAGCTTGGCTATTGTAGAGACGCTAGTTCTTCATTAGCCGACATTATATTATATTCCTTTAGTTGGGGATATTAGTGCGGTGTTTTCCTCATTTGCCTTCCAATTGTATTTGCATTTGGTATAATATACACCGCTTATACGGATGGAACATAATAATGTGCAAGGGTTTCGACGTAATATCGAATTACGTTTAGATTTTTTTACGATGACAGTAGGCCCCTGTGTCCCCGGCACTCGCGGGATCTTACCGAGCTCTTTGCTAATCTCGATTGTTTTGCATATCGCGCTGTCGATGCGCGGTAAATTTATGTACAAAATGCATTCCCCGCCGCCTGCGCAGCTTCCGACATCAACGCAAGCGTCTGACGAATACCTGCCTTAAAACAGGCGCCTATCGAATCGCAACTTAAACTCGCTCCGAAAAGAAATGCTCATCAACGCTCAGATACAAAATCATCGTGTTATCATTATTCAATTACTGCACCGGTCTGCGGTAAGTGTGCGAACAGGCCGACTCCATCAATCACACTTTAACTGTATCAAGTTTTTTCCCTGCCTCTTGTTCCATCACTTTTTACTTTGCCGCCGCTGGCACTGTCATAATTTGTCAAGGTTTTTATTTTACTTAATTAATTACCAGACCTAGCGGTTACAGCCAACCGGGCCATTGAGGAAATATTAACATACTCGTCGATTGTAGACTCGCGAGGTTCATTGTGTATCTAAGAACTGAATGTCATTAACAATTTCCTGCACAAGAGTTTCGAGTGTCCGTCTTTTCAAGTCGGTGTGCTATTGAATAAATATTGTTCAACAAGTTGCCAAGTGACATTTTGTTGCGTGCCGCGGCGCATCGGCTGCCTGCGCTGCGCCCACGTCGCTCCACTGTCCAGCTCAACAATTTATTTTCAATGCGTTTTATGCAAAATATAAACAATTAAAATTGTTTTATGAATTCATAGCCGCGTCGATTAAGATTCAATTTTGATAAGGGATGCTACTGTTGTCGACTGTATCATTAGACAAAATGACGACGTCGTGTGCGCCTCTTGAGTTATGAGGGCATTGAGAACATCCACCGGGATTAATTTATCGTAATAATGCGATCTAAATGGATTAGGTACCGAGAATTCGATAGTAAAATCGGAATACGTCGTCGTTTTTTTATAACGATCTCTGTTGCCTCCGTAGTCGCAATTCGGAAATGTTGAAATGGCACTAAAATTTTACAAACGATAAGAACGAATCGAATGAAGATTTAATGCCACAAGTGAGCGGCGCCGCCACCGTCCTCACGACAATGCATTTACGACCACGGGGTTATGATGGCGCACACGCCCACAACACTTTTGTATATACTCCTCGTCTCGACAAAAGAAACTTGTCCGGACGCAAGTTTGGACATGAATAGGGAAACTAAATTTCTCTTCATCATAAAACACCGAAATGACAGTGCGGCATACGTACTAGATAAACAATGTAAGAGATGCGTACGCGCATGTAAATTATACGAAAGCGGGTATTAAACAGGTGCCCATAAACTACTGAAGGCATCAGAGGGCCGTCAAAGTTTAAGCGGGTGAAATGAAGACATAAAGGATAATAGTGGTTCGCTGCAGCGGTGCTAATTCCCTGGTCCATTAACATGGCCATCGTAACTGCGAACATCCGAGGCTGGTTGAAGACAAGTTCCCATTGTGGAGGCTGTTATTTGTGCCACGGACGGTTCGCTAATGCAGGTGCCGGACTCGCCGATTGTCACGTAAATGTCTAAACGCCAATGAAAGTACCGAGACCCTTCGACTATTTCAATAACCTTTATTGTTCGCCTGTCCGTGCCACAAATTGTTTTACTTTGTTGAGATCTCCGCTCACGTTAGAAGAAGGATTCCCACGGATTCTTCACGTAGAATTTTTTGTACGACCAACTGAAAACAGGACCACCCATATAACATAACACCCAACATCTAATAATTAAGAAATCGTGTTATGCAATAAACATTGAAATATAACACCTCTCGCGATATACGTTCGAATCCTTTCAAAATGTTTTATTGTAAGCCCTGAGATATGTTCATTATATTCCAAACGATTTCTTTAAATGCCTTCCGAAGCCGTAAATGTTGTCATTTTGCGAAGCCAATAAAAGAGATTTATTGTAAAAGTTATCGTAACAGGCAACATCTTATTTAGTTAAATCCCTGCTAACCGCCGATATACTCGTAATAACGACACATTACTTGTTTATTATCTAAATAATGACTGGACAATACGTAACATATAAGTCATATGTTATGCTTACATAAATCTATAGAAACTGAACAATGTACTTTCTGATTTTTTATGACCGTATAAAACGTAAGATTACATGAGCAGACGAAAAAATAAAACGCACATGTAACGATTGTGAAATATTTTATTTCGTATCTCCGAAAAAAAGTTCATTAAAGTTGAAACTTGAAACTAAACAATGCTAATGAGTGTTGTCTGTCAAAACGTGACTGTCTGTCTGTGTTCAATGTTTAGATACATCGGGAAGCTTAATATTGGTTTCATAATCATTTGTTTGACGCACGATCATTATTACAGATTGATTTAGATACCGATTGCTCACTTCCGCATTATTTTATTCACGTTCCCTCTTGGTTTTGTTTTGAGATTTTGAATCACGTCGAGTTACAATAACTTTCAATCAAAGTTGCTTTTAACTTATTGAACTATTGATTGTTTGTTGGAACGAATATTTAAATCATCAACGGTCTAATGTGTTAGCGGGATTTACAACGTTATTAATAATGTTGGCAACGCATATCTCCACAGGCAAACCGCCGTAGTGATAGAAGTGATTAAAATAATAAATTATTTTATTAATGCTACCACAATCGTGGTTCATGTTTCTTCATTAAATCCCCCATTTGTTGGCGCGTCAGCCGCCCAGCGCGCCGCTAATATGCTTTTAATGGTAACATGCTTTTTAATAATGTTTGTTATCGATATGAAACGTCCGTCTTCGCTTGTTATCGATAGGGGTAATAAAATCATCACAAATTACTTTATATATTCTTCTTGAACGGTTCTATAACCGTTCTGCTGTTATCTAGTATCACTATTCAGTTCATTTTAACTCTTTTTACATGTACGTACCTATCAAAGATCACACGCATTCAAAACAGTGTAAGTCGCTCTTAATAATAAAATAAATTTGGTATTATTTAATTACAGTTCGCTGGCAATAACCTAAAGCACAACTAATAATCTTTTAAACACCGCTGCTATAACTGTCATAATAGACGCACAAATCATCACCTTTTAAATGGAAAAATAATAGGTTGTTGTAGTTAATAAACATGAAACTGAAAGTGTATTACAAAAAGCTTGTAAATCAGTAAGCGGTAACTGAGAGGTTGGGCGTACCAATTTGCCACCGACTCTTTAACATTGATTCGTTTCGGCTGCGCTTGGGCCTATGATACTATCCTTAATTGAATGTTCCGTGGTGGGTGTAGCGATGAATAATATGCAACCGGGCATATGGGAGCAGTGCACATTCTAGTTTTACACGCTACGTGCGTACTACGTATCTTTTGATATAGAGGTCCGTGCTATAAAACATTCAAATAGACAAATGTGTTGGGATTATTAGATATGCATTATACGGCTGATTGCCTGAGCAGACATATAGCATGTATTTTATTTTATGTTGGTGCATTTAGTTTATCATAAACTTTCAAATGAAGAACCATGCACGATGATACGTAACATGTTTGTAAAAAAAATACACAATTTAGATCAATTTAAGAAGTTTTATATGAAACTGAAAAAGGTGTTTTTACATCAAATATTAAAAATATCATGCATCAGAATGGATTGGCAATTAAACCGCGGATGGAAATACATTTTTTTACAACCTAATAAAACTCAATGCTAATTTGTTTCTGCAATTAAAATTACCAGATAAAGGTATTAAGTACATGTGTATTTGTAATCGGGATCAGTTAAGAGATCTGATAAGATCTTATCGGCATTCTTTCGTTCAGGTTATGCGTAAGATTGCCTACGCATTTTAATCGTAGGCCCAAGAACATAAATATAAGGTTTTATTATCATTGCAAGTGACACTTTTGCTTATCGGAGGCATGTGGATTGGATGTATTTAGCTTCCATAAGCTAGGTTAGCATTGAGATGTTGGAGATGTCATAGTATTCGTTTTCTTTTTAATATTTGCTATTCAATTGGTGTGATACCTATAAGGTTGGAGCTGGCTCAATACTTGAGTGTTTCAAACGTGTTTCATAACAATACAGATGAACAATAAGTGTCAACTTCTAGGCATTAAGATGAAATACTCGATAGTCCCCTATTGTCTCAGCCAAATCCACACCTACGCAAAAAAAAACTAACATTATATAAATTTTTAACTAAGAGTTTCACTATACTCCTATTCTTTATTGTAAATAATAACTGATTTGGTTAATGAACTGCAGCCGCTTAGAATAAGCCTTAAATACACTTTTACATAGCCTAAAGGTGTCAAATGTTTAAAAACTTAAATAATCGAAACATAGCAGCGTGCGCTTGCGCTGTTATTTTCTCTTATTGCCTAAATGCTGACTTTATTATGAATTAAGATTGAAAGTGTCAAGTATTGGGCTTGTGTCAACGATTGGGACGTTTACCTTATAGCCTTTATTGCCATAATTAACTTGTTTTATTTATTCAACAGATTTTCTTTGAACAGTCTTTTCAACTATTTACCTACTAGAATGAAGTTATGAAATAACATACATGAAGCCAAATCAAACCTCAATGGCTGTCATTACATATATAAGAAAGTCCTTCCTGGTTGCTTAAGAACTAGGTCTGCCAATATCTGCCTGATGTATTTCACAGTGACAAGTTGCTGTTAAAATAAAGATTGAATGAAACGGCATTGGGTAACCTTGTATGAGAAAAAATGACTTTTTTTGCAGCGGCCAAGGATGATTCTTTAATAATCGTTTAGAGGACCTCTTACTATGCATAGATATATAAAATTAAACGCGTTAAACAATATCGGAGCCCAGATATATAAGTTTGAAGTTTAGTTTACTTAACTTTACAATATGACCTGTGAAAATATATATTGCTAATATCTCGGCTCCGATGCTTTTTAGTGTATTACATTTCATAACAAAATATGTTTGTTTTGAGTAGATCTATCATAATCTACAACTTTTAAGAGTGGCCGCTCATCTAAAAAATATATTTTTTACACAAACCCCTTTCATTAAACATTCGTCACCAGCTTATATATACGTCCCACTGTTGCGATGAGAAGGAAAAAACAGCAGTCCCCACGCTGGCCCAGTGCTGATTGAATACTTCCCGAAACAAAATAGAAAAAAATATACCTATTAAATCAGGAATTATTCCTGCACTATTTTGCCTAGGTAAATAGGCGTTGCTAAGTTGACGAATCTTCCACGTGTCATTTCATTACGGATTTTCTACAAAGTGCATACTTACTTCGGCAACTTGAAAGTTACTACACTTTCGCTGGTTCCTTATTAAGTACCGTACCGTACAAACAGGACAACCCTGAGTACAGATTCAAATATATCTATATCGAAATAAAATTCTTCGTTGTGTTCCATTGTTTATTATATTTAGTAGAATGATGTATTACTTTTTGCGGAGTCTCCTCTTGCAGATATCTCATTGGCTGGGGCCAGCCACTAGGCAACGTCTCATTTAAATTGTCCCAGCTAATTGGTTACTAGTCCAACTGCGATTGAGATACAAACATTTTTCCGCGCTTCTCGTTTTGCAACACTTAACCATACTTAATGTGAACATGCTCACTGATAATTATTTAAATACACCGAGCAAATGCCGAGTTCTGATTGCTCAAGGGAGAACATTTGGTCGTGTGAGCAAAATTTGCACCATCGTTTGCCGGTTACATTAGTAGTGCATATTCATTACGTGGAACCAGTCATTTGTAGACAGCTGCCCAGTCGATTTTTGTTTAATTTGCAATGCTTACGTTTTAAACTAAAATTGCTATTATGGAAACAAGGGGTGGTCTGGCGCCTGTAAACAGAATAAGGGAAGAACGAAGAGAAAGAAGAACTGTGAATAAGGGGGTTACCCCTTATTCATAATACTTAAAATGCCTCTGCTAAGTAAAATGTGCTTTGCCCCTTTCTTACGAACACAAATGTCAAAGTGACAGACAGATGAGGACAAACGAATTTTAACGCCATTTTAGTTAAAACAGGGTTGTAGTTTATGAATACGGCTGTAAGTTGTATAGTACAAATAGACGTGGAATATTGTCTAATACTTCAATAAGACTCAACGTCGCATATCCGCCATAAGAATACTACTGAATTCAACAAAGCCTATAGGGTCCCGATGAGATCTTTCGGCTTCCACGATAAAGATCGGCCTGAACTTGAGTAGTTACGTAAAGCCTAGGCGATGGCTGCGATACGGATAGCTTAGATCAAAAATCCAGATAAAACGGAAACTTGAGCTGAACGGGTCAGGGCCGTTACCGCTCGTGAAAATATTAATTACGCTAAAGCAAGTGAAATTAATTAATTTAAACACAAATGAGTGGCTCGACTGGTGTTGGGTTTCCGTGTGAGAATGTTAATTAGTGAAACTTGGAAAAAATGTGCTTAAAAATGGCATCAAAGGGTTTGCTTCAGCCACCGATTCGCATACATAATGAGTATAGATTTCAATCGAGTACTACATTTGTAGGCTGTTTTTTTTCTTTTTGTTCGTATTGCTTATAATAATTAGTTGGAAAATACAATTAACATATCATTTCTGCTTCGCACCGGGGAATCGGTTAAAAGTAATGAATTAAAATCGGTTATCTATTTATCGCGCACGCGTTCTGCTGTTTTAGGTTCGGAGGCACAAATATAGAAGCGTTATAATACGTTTCTCCACATTATTTAGCTCAAGATCTCTTTAACTAATAATTACGCCGTAAGATTTTACAATACGAAAACACCACAGTTTATGATGCAAATCCAAGCATAAGTTTTAACACATAATTATGTACCTACTTAATATACCAAAAAAAAAAAAAAACCATTTAATTTCATACCTACCGAAAGATTAATCGAATGTCAGAAATCCATAACCTCTTCCGTGCTCTCAAGTTTTTTAAGTCCTGCAAATTTCCCTAGCATGACGGTTAAATCACATAGTTCGGGACAAGAAAATCGTTCTCAACTACGAAGGTAATAATTACACGGTTGTTAATTAGTATTAACAAACCGTAAGAAGATTTTACGCCAATAAACATAGCAAAGTATGAAACGGCCGTTTTAATGCAAGACGCGGTTGCGATCCCGGCGGCGCGGTGATGAAAGCGGTAGGGGGTACCTACTTTTATTTTTTATGGATAATTTTATGATAGGTGTCGGTATAGGTTGTAGATGAAGAGTAATGAACTACCTATGTTCCTTTCTACAAATACTGTCATATTAAAAGTAGCTTGTCACGAATGTTCACGTGAGCTTCTCTCACTGCGGCCTTTTTTCTGGCTATCGAACATCTCCATACTTCTACCTCAATTTAAAAAAATATTTCTTATTCAAATCACTTTTTCTCGTATGCTTTCTACCACTAATACATTTAACAACTTTTCGCTTTCTTACCTTCTACAACCCTCTACAACCATCAAATACATCCATCTACATTCCATAAAATCGCATTCAAATACCACACGTATACCACTTCCACCGACAATCGTATCACCGAATGCTTTGTTTCATCGATTTTTTTCCCAGAAACCATTAACTTTTTAGGTAATTGTGTGGAACCCATTAGGTTAGGTTCGTTTTATAACAATACTGAAATGTTTACTGTTTCGGAAAAAAAATATTTTCAATTAAGTGAAAATTCGGCGAAACACTCATTCGATGAAACTTTTGTCGGTGAAAGAAGGATAAACGCAGACATACACACAGAAATGAAATTTTGACACCCCTCGTCTGAGTCGGGGGTTAAAAATACAGGCAATGTGGTGAGAGCCCCGTTTACGATATTTGTTGTTTATATTATATCGGATATATGAAGGCTATCTCATTTTACGAGGTGATTACTGATTATTTTACTATACTTACTGCAAGTAGCGAAACATCCGCAACATTTACAAAGTGATTGGTCGTCAAATGTTTATTGCTCTGTAATTATGATGTGCAGTTGCGCTACCGATACCTATGCACATTTACGAGGCAAATAAATATAGTACCTACACTTATTAAATCTGCTGAAGAAGTTTACAAACATGACTGTATTCTTCTGTATTTCAATTTCTGTCCTAGAATTTGTGTTTAGAAGAATTACCCGGAATAGATGTTAGTAGCCTGTACCAAAGGTTATACGTGGTCATACATTTAAAAAAATATACGCGTCAACTTGAGAACCTCCTTCGTTTTTTTCGTCGGTTAAAAATAGAACTTACTGGCGCCCCGTCAAGCTCTTTTATTTGGTACGATTTTGACTCTATGCTCTATAGTGATAAAAATGCACAATTATAAAAGGCTCGTAAATACTTCTCTAACATAGTGCAAATTGGAGGTGGAATAAATAGTAGTCTTGTTTTGTGCTTTAAAAAATTAAATTAAATAAACGTTTATTTCAGGCCGTGGCCCATATAGTTGTTAGTAGGTACAGACTTAAATTAATTAATGTTAGTAGTGGGTACATTCAAATTATTTATGAAGAGAAAGAGAACAGGACCGGCGCATCATTAAACATAAAATAGAATCATACAATTAAAATTTAAATTTGATATTGGAAATAAATTTAACATGAATCATGAAAACTTCCCAAAAGAGATATTTCCGATAATACTTTGATGAAAGTGCCTTGCCTATAGTATATTTATAGGCTGATGACGATTATCGAAAATAAATGTTGTCCAAAGTTGAGCCGGCACGTGCAACTTTCGATTCCCAACTGGCCACTTTTGCTCCACTTCTGCCGCGGTTTCTAACACGAGACGACACTGGCTTTGTCAAATAAATTCTAATTAAACCGACCATCGGCTTCGCTACCAGAATAATAATTGACACGTTGATGAATCGCCTCAGTTACCTTGTTATAAAATCACTAACCCCATCTGTCACTTGATGACAGTTGTGTGAATAGGAAACTATTTTCATTTGGATGTGTGATATATTGAGTGTTACTTTTTTATTGACGCGTTGTCTGAGCACACCAATTTTGATATCGTTATGATTTAGTGGCGCTTAAATTGTATGTAGGTACAGTTAAGTAAAAAAAATAATTCACCTAATTGCCATGTAATTTATTGAAAATGTATGACAATCTCTCTGAAAGTCGTCTGTACTCTGTACAAGTTTGGTGTCTTACTAAATGTGATTGTTGATAGTTCGACGAACATAAAATTGGATTGCCTGGTTTTAATTTTTAGTTAAATTAGCAACGTGACTGCCTTAACCATAAATTAGATGGAGCGCGGACAATATTCGTAATAAATCGTTAGTATAAATCATCTGTACACAGCGACACGTAACGGTACCACCTCGTTATAACTAATATATCGAGTACAATACCTAGTATTTGGTACGGGGGAGTAAATAAAAGAGTACAGATACTTGGAGTATCAGTGACGGTCGACGGTTGACATTATTCTTCTAGTCCGAGCCTTCGACTCGACGAACAGGGCTATGAGTAGATGCAACATGTTGATATTATTTTACTCGTGCCGTGCTACAAATTTATAAATTATCTCACTCATAATATTTATGGTGCATTGATTGCTGATGCCACGCAAAGAGCGTCGTTCTTTAATTGAATTGATTAGAAAATACATTGATATGTAATGCCGTCATCATCATCAGCAGTGGCTGAATAATTCGCACTGCTGGGCCTCCTCTCATGGATGAGAGGGAATGGGCATTGGTCCCGATGAGATGTGTAATTTGTTTAATTAAATTATATTGTAATTTATTATTTACAAATAAAGATTTTTCACGGATGCGACATAGATTTGCATTTCATATTTGTCACTTCTGTCAGTCCATAGCTAAGACGTGACTGTTTTCATGTAAATCAATATTTTATATTTCATTTCATATTATGACGACCGGTTAGCCTAGCGGGTAGGGGTAGTGATGCTGCCTACGAAAAGCTGAAGGTCCTGGGTTTGAATCCAGGCATGGGCAAATATTTGTGTGATGAGCACGAATATTTGTTCCTGAGTCATGGATGTTTTCTATGTATTTAAGTATTTATTTATCTATATAAGTATGTTTATCGTCGTCTAATACCTATAGTACAAGCTTTGCTTAGTTTGGGACTAGGTTGATTTGTGTAAGATTGTCCCCTAATATTTATTATTTATTTATTATAATTTGTTTCTGGGTCTTGGATGTTTTCTATGTATACTTAAAGTATTTATGTCTATTAAAGATATCGTCATGTAGTACCGATAGCACAAGTCTTATTGAGCTTACTCGATTTATGTCAGATTGTCCCCATATTTTTTATTTTTTGATTTATATTACGCATTTGTATTCTCCATAGTTTTACGCCACAACGCGTCGGTCACTCAGGCCAGTCCATTTGTCGTGTGACATCAAAGTCCTTTTCTACTCATCTAATATTAATCTCGGAGTCGTATCACAACTCCGATACACCTACACGCGGATTAAAATAATACACGTATTTAAACTCCATTCATAGATTGAATATCGAGATAATAACTGTTTCTATCGGTCTTTGAGATAAAATTATCTGGTTACAAATTAACGTGACATTTTGAGGAGTCATCGATTTTAGGTCGCACCAAACGGTATCAAGACGCAAAACACGATGAAGTAAATATATATCATATAAAAACCGCAAAATGTATTAAGTCTATATATATATATATATATATACCTATAACTTGAAAATTAACGGACAATAAACTATCTACTTGAATTAAAACCAAACAGTAGACAAACGAAAACACCGTTACATATGAAAATTATGGCCACTGGCAGGATACAGCTGCATGACATTACAAAAAAGCAATAGTTTTCATAATTAAATTAGCGTGTTCTAAAATTAAAAAATGTAAAAGAGAGGCGTCCTGCCGGCCGCGGCTGGGCGCCCGCCGCGACACATACCATAGAGTTTTATACCCATCAAATCGTTCGATAATTGAAATGAGTTCCTTGTAAAAGGCAGAAAAACGATTATCCCCATACCTTTTAAGACGTCCGAGATACACAAATGGATTTTGTATTAGAATTTATGTCACTTAAAGAGATGATATAAAAACGCGCCGACGGGTTTACACGCAATAAAAATATGGGACCGACAAGAATGCCTTCCCGGTTGTCAATCGTGGGGTTTAATAACCGTAAAATGTTTTTCATCTACTCGTTACGTATGCCATTGAACACTTACAGCGATGAACATAAAATACGCCTAATTGATAAAACACAATTAACGGCACCGAAATAATTACGATGAAATCAATTTATTGCTAGGAATAGGAAAATTCATGTTTGGAAGCGATGTCGTCGACCAAAATATCAACCCGAAGCAAATAACTCTCACCCTCTCACATCTTACTGATAATACCTAATATTAAAGGTTTTCTGAGAAATCTATAGTTTTATTTCATAATTAAACATTAGTGAAACCAGCAGTTTATTTTTTTAAATAGCACGCGCGCTTTGGAGATCACTTAAGTATAGGAATAAAATATTGGTTTAATAGTAGTAAAGACGTAAATGATATGCTTGTTTATCTAAACAAATTTGGTAAGTTTACGACCCGTGCCGCAATATTGCATTCGATTACATCTTAATGTTTAAAGCATTGCCTATGTTATGTTTATTAAATACGCATAATCAAACCACAGTCATAAAAAAGGAAATAAATTTTCGAAGATACCCTATAAACCATGATTATTCGATTTCCCAATTGAATAATATTTTTATTACTGAATATTGCACAATTTGATTATCCTACTCTACCTGCGTGCAATTTCTGTGTGCATAAATGACCACCAAAATACGCAATATAAATAAGCAACCTTTAAAAAGCTCTTAAAATCAATTAGCTTTAAAAGCAATAAAGCAAAAGTTAATGATTGGATAATAAACGTTTTAATCGACAGGCCAATCTTGTAGACAGGCTTGGCCGGTGTTATTCTGCAAAAAGTTTAAAAAGAGAGGTAATTAAAAACTTTAACACTGCATACATTTTATGAATAATCGAGGTACGGTAGGCGCCAAAGATATGTCCACACTATTAGACCTTATTCCATTGTTATATGCCGTAAAATGTATACATCTATTTAGCGTCGACTGTACATCGTCGGTCACGTGTAATAAGACATCAACGGTTTATGGTAACTCCGGCCCCCAACTTAATGTAATACCTATTCATTAAAAACACTTGCGCCGACTAAAAAAGAGCTAAATTGTGTGGTGCAAGTATCAAGAGCCGAGACCGATTAAATATTAATTTTAATTCATACAATACACAAATACTCTTTATTGCACACTTAACACAGATAGAGAAGTTACAAAAGAAAACAGAGATACAGGAAGACAGTAGAGGTAAAACAACAGGCGGTGCATACAGTCACATTGTGTATTTAGTCAGTAATATAACGTATTTTCATTAGTGTGATTGATACCTCCCACCGAAATCAATCAGATAATAATAGTTCATTGTATTTAATTTTCTTATCTAGGGAATTTTTCATCGTGGCAAGTAAGCATAAACCGATATAGCAATCGTAGCTTTATTAGTACTTATCTATCAGAAACTGTAGTGGAAGATAAAATATAGGAAAGCGGAACACGAGCTCGGAAGTAAACAGATGAGAATACGACGGCGACTCTAAGGCTAAGAGTGGCCTAGCTAGGTAACCGAAATAGACCTCCGAATCAGTATATTTAGGTGGCAGTGGGGCACATTGCACTCTCTCTCGGTTCTCGAGTAGCGACCACGTACTGGCAGGCGCAGCGATGCTTGACCTCCCCCCCCCCCCACACAAAGTGGACTGATGACCTGGTAAAGGTCGCGGGAGTCCGATAGATGCGGGTGGCGCGGGACCGGTCATTGTGACGTTCTTTGGGGGAGGCCTATGTCTAGCAGTAATAGATGTCTTTTGGCCGATATAATGATGATAATGTCATCATAAACATAACATCAAAGTAAAGACATTACGGTCTCCCAAGAGAAAGCGTCCACTTTACGGGCCGTAACGGCACATCGCCTTTGACTTGCGGCACAGCGTACAACACTAAACCCACAATTACGCATATTGGACGACCAGATCAAAGCAGCGCGCAGTGTACACCGAATTAAAAACAATCTCATTTTGCTATTAGTTTTATGTGTTATTATATGTAAGGTGAGATATGTACATGAAATTAATTAATTTCCAACAAAGTCCTGGTAGGGAAAAATAAAGTGCGTGCAATTTCGAATACACAGGGCATTACTTGGTGTCTGAGAGGAAATAACATAAACTTACATATTGAGCATAGGCTTTGGTTTATAGTTATCGGACAAAAACTTCTCAGCTTTTAAGCATACTCATAATTAAATCTATATCAAGTAATTATTACTTATTATAAAGCTATTAATCCCCACATGGCATAGGGATATTTTCACTTTCAGGTCTCTATCAAAATGTAAAATGACAGACATGAAAGAAAAACGATATCCTACGCATCTCGTCATTAGGACAGGACAACAGTGGAATCGCGCTCTCGACGATACTTTTTCATAACTTTTCCAATGAGTAAATCAACTGTAAATTTCCCACACAAAAATTGACATTTAGATCTACCTAACGCGCACGAGTTACGCAATCGACCAGCAGGATGCGAACACGATAACTTTTTCCGTCCCTACCCAATAATTAAATGTACTTAACTAAAACATTCACCTCCCGATCCTTAAATTTAAAACATTGTACCTAATGCACATCCGTGAATTACAAAAGACCAATAATACAGAAAGGACGTACGTGACAATAAATTAATTAGCATAGCCCTGCGACCCGGATTTGTCCGCGTCAACAGCTTCCTCGGGTCAGGTGGTCCTTTCGGCTTAAGAGGGAAGTATTTCGAGGGTTCAAAAACCGTATTATAAATCCTCATTGTCTTAGAGGCATTGAACTCGAGTTGGAGCAATGGATAAATGGAACACATACATTAGAGTGTAATGCCGTTCAATGCATCGCTTTTATCTTACTCTTCTCTTTATCAGATGCTTTTGTTTAACTTGCAATGTAAGGAAGTTGCTTATGTTTCCTGTCCATATCCGCTTTTTGCAATCTAATTGACTAAACTGTTGGCATGCCAGCTTAGAGACAGTCAAATAGGACTTTTCCTCGTGAAAAATCAACTGCATTTATATCATTAGATAGTAGTGGTAAAATTAAACCTTATAATTTAGTGTTTGGCGGCCATAGAACTGCGAAACCTGTGACAGCGTTGTATCGATCTTAAACTTGTAGGGCTTTAAATACAATACCAATTTACAAAACGTTATTAACCACGTAACTACTAGCTATTACTACTTACGGAACGTATTGTTTCTGCGCGTTTAGCCGGTCGTTGCCTCTTACCCTCGATCCCACCCTCCTCGGTAATGGCTACTTAACAATTCAGATTAAGTATTTGAAAGTTTTCAGATTCAATTAGCGTTTTGTAGCTTTTTCTGGCCAATTAGGTTGGAATTGGCAGTGGGGATGGAATGGCAATGTCTGTATAGTTGGAGTTTTGTGTTAAATTATGACATACAGTATAACTAAGATCCAGTAAACATTTGTTAGTCACTTCCAAAACTATATTTAATAATTGACAAATATTCTTACAAACATTAATCATCTTACACTAAAAAGTAGGTAGTATTTTTATGATTCATAAGTGTGTAAAAAAACATATTTTTTAAATCTAACGAGGTAAACTACACAAAAGGCACACAGTTACCGGCGACCCATTTATCATACTACGTTATGCCTATTACGTTTAGTAACGGAAAAATACAATTAAAAAATATATATACATAGCCATGCATCATGTGGCACACGAAGTTCAAAATTCGAACAATCCTCTCCATTACAAACAGCCGCCTACGCACTAGGGCAGTAAAAGTAGCTTTCAAGCAATGTGCAAGTACCCAGTCACAACAAAAAGCAAGCATAAAAGGTTTTTCTGTGGCCTACTCAAGAGCATTCCGTTCTGTCAACTTGTATTTAATTTAGAATTTTTATAGCCGGTGTATTTAAAAAAACAGCGGTTTTTCAATGTATATCTATTTAATTATCATTAACTAGCTGCCCGGCCCGGCTTCGCACGGATTACCCGTTTTCCCGTAGGAATGAAACATTTTCCCGCGGTAAAAAGTAGCCTGCATTCATCAGGGATAATGTCGGCTTCTAATGGTAAAATAATTTTTCAAACAAACAAACAAAAATTTCCTCTTTATAAAATTAGTGTAGATAGTGTAGATAAAGTGTAACACGAACACTTTTAGTAATACACCTCACGTGCCACAGGGTGTGTGTAGGTGGCATATCCTCTAATTGTTCGCTGCGGCACAACTATCATTATTAATAAATTATTAAATAATTCATATCGCTTCCGATTACGCTTTCCCTTTTGCTGCGGATTAAAATGCGAACACTATATAATCGTTATTGCCTCTTATATCTAAAAGGGATTTAAGTTCAAAGTATTTCGCAAGTAACATACGCCTTTGTGATATGAGTAAGTACTCATCATAGTTGTACTGGTTTAATAATTCATAGACTCCTACATTTGGCTCACCACTGTGAGTGACACATGAATTACATTGTTTGGGTGTCAATGGCATTCGCTTTTTAATAGTTTATCAGATTAAAGTAGCTCCTGCTTGCGCAGGCTACGATTTAGCTTGTATAACTAAATACATAGTGCCAAGTGCCGCCGCGCTACCGGTTAATATTATTTATATTCAAACCTGTTTATTACCTTTTAATATTTCTATATTAATAAGCATATTTGTCAACTTAGCTGTGCGATAAAATAAATAATCTCTTACGCGGTCACTCTTCTAAATGAGAGAGACCCAACACGCATTGCGATGGACAAGCAACTATAGGGTGTATTATTTCATTAGACATCTATTATTCTGTGTATAAATTCCCGAATTTACTGTTTTTTTATTGCCTAGTAGCGAATAAGTGGGAGGCGACAATATGTGATGCAAAGATTAAACAAGTTCATGGTTTATTCATGAATGCGCATATTTTTATTGACACTGTCAGAGTTAAAAAACTTAATTTGAGATCTGTACTGTTGATATAACAGCTAGCCATGTCTATTTTAATTAGATAATACCGTCTTGAAATGTCATTTTTTTATCACTCCGACACTTGGTGTTTTTTACACAATTTGTCTTCGTACTTAGATAAATCATATGATTTATTTATTTTTAATAATAAACGATAATCGATAAACGTCCGCCGATCGAAACGAAACAAGGCCGCATTGATCACCACAAAGGGCACAAAGCTATAAAGAGGTAAGATATTTATGCATCTTTTCATTCTAGTTATATTAACTTTTTCTAATATCGGTACCTTAACATTATCTCACACCAGTTAGTTCTATTTAATGTGTGTGTAATCATGACACGTATCGAGACAGCTACCGAGAAAGATGAATACAATACCTACTCGAGTTCCCAAACCAGTAATGAGGTATATCATAGTATGTTGATCTGACGCGTATTAATACGAATCCGAATATATAAACGCCGTAGAAACTCTCAAGTAGATAGTGCCGGGTTAAAGGTAAAGAGGTTCCGTCATAGTGACACTACGCTTAAGGTTGTCTCCATAAAGGAGAAATATAGTACATGTGTACTTCTACCTACAGGGATTATATTTCAGATCGCACTGCTCACATATTAAGCTTAAATACAAATCATGCCACTTATACGAGTATGACAACCGCAGTAGCCTAGTTGGTAGTGACCCTGCTTACGAAGCCGGAGGTCCTGGGTTTGAATCCCGGTAAGGGCATTTCTTTGCGTGATGAACACGAATATTTGTTCCTGAGTCATGGATGTTTTCTATTTGTAAGATTGTCCCGAAATACTTAAATATTTATTTTATATTATTATTATTTAACGGTAGTCGTTACAGATTGAGACGGCGCCTGTCCCGGGTCAGGGCACGAACATGTCAACCGAAGCCGAAGACAATATCAAATAAGAAATGATAAACTATAATTATACTAGTTTTTTATTCGCCCATGCAGCATATAAAAACTGCATGCTTGCTGTCGCAACGCTATTTTACGTATTTTACCGGAGTCATATATCTCCTGCCTGTCGACTAAATATGGGGGTTTTTGGTCGGTGCGAGTCCGACATAACCTCCGCGCTATCTCCGGGGCGCGGAGGTTATGTCGGACTTCGTCTCTATCCATAGAGGATTTTCCACCGATTAAAAATAATAATTGTGCCGCTCTCTCACATTATTGAGTACTCAAAAAAAAATCTGTTTAATCTGAAAATTAAAGTATTCTAAATATATGTTTTACAGCCGTTTTAACAAATTAAATATCGATTGCATCGAAGCTAAACAATACGTAAACGAGCGGAAAGTATGTCATTATTTGAGTTGGCCGAATTGCATCAAAGTGGTCCATTCAAAAAGCAGCTCTCTACTGCCCAGGGTAGAAGATTGCAATTCCAATGACAGTTTTATAAAAGTCGACCACATGAAATTATCTCAACTATATACGCGGCTTCAAGCTCTGGCGGCGCCAGTCCTTACAGAACCCTAAAAAACAGCCAACGAAGGTGTCTAGACGTCTCTGTTGCGTAATATTGTAACGCGAGCTGTCCTCGCGGCCAAACAATGCGCCCACTCGCCCATTATTGTCTCCTGCGTGTGACCTAGACGCTTATGGTAACGCAAAAACATAATGATTGTTTAATCGGGTAGCTTCAAGATCAATGACCTAGGGAAGAAACTTGTTCAGGGGTGCTACAAGAACTGTGTCCTTGCCAAGAAAAATAGCTTTTTGGGTATACTTCAGATTTTACCGCGACATGATGGACGTGAAACTTGTTTCCCTTAGATAATCATTATTCCTGATTCTCTTGATACCATCCAGTATTAAGTAAGAACGGCTATATTGGCGAGTTGTCAAATTAGTCTACCCAGGACACCATCACTACCGTTTTAATAATGACATTCAACATTTACAAAGATTTCAAAACAGTTAGGAAGCCCCTATTAACCCAAATAAATCTTTGCACCCCATATAGCATCCATCATTTTCTTTGCGGTAGCCATATAGGCACCCCTCCTGTAAAATATCTGTTTAATGGCGACGATCATCAAGTGGCTTGAAAGTAATAATTTATTAATTAACTTAAATAAAACAAAGATTATCCATTTTAGTCAACGCGTACCAACTGTTTCCATTAAGTGCGGCTATAAAGGAACTCAAATCGAAACTGTTAATGATAACAAGTTTCTATATATCGATAGCAAGCTATCATGGAAGCCACACACTGAAGCAATTTGTAGAAAGCTAAATCAGTTTGCATATGCTCTATACAAACTTGTCAGGCAAGCAAGTGTTGAGGCTGCCATGGCAGCTTATCACGGGTTTGTGGAATCGACGTTGCGCTACGGCGTCATATACTGGGCAAACTCTACCAACAGAGAGGCGGTCTTTAAGGCTCAAAAGAGGTGCATAAGAGCAATCTGCGGACTCAAGCAAACAGACAGTTGTGAACCCCACTTTAAGGAATTGAGAATCTTGACGTTGCCCTGCCTGTATATATTCGAAACCGCTGTCTTTGTCAAAACAAACGCTGCACTGTTTAAAACGATCTCTGAGGTCTTCCCCCGAAGTACCAGGATACGGCCAAAATCTATTCACAGAGCGCGCAGGCACGGCGCTAAAGAGTAAAAGTATAATCTGTCTAGCAACCAAAATTTTTAAAAAACTGCCAGTTGATATTAAAGAATTGCCAACACATGCTTTTAAGATGAAATTAAATAAAATACTAATTACCAAATGTTTCTATTCGATTAGGGACTTCTTGACATGTGCCAAATTTTAATTAATATTTACTAGATCACAAACTACATTCAATTGTATAAAGTGTACTTTGACATGTGTTATTTAATTATTTTGAATTGTTCTATGTATTTTTAATCTAGTTTAATATTATACCTTGACATTTTACACTGAATTATTTTGATATAATTGTGAATTGTAATAACAGTTGTTCTATTTATTTCTAACTTAGTTTAAAATTGTACTTCGACATGATATATTTAATAATTTTTTAATTGCTTTAACTGAATTGTCCTATTTATTTATTACTTATAGAATGTATATTATAAGATTGTTTTTGTACGCCAAAAGGCAAAACATAGTGAAACGAACAATTATCCTAAGACCACTGTAACCAGAATGTACCTATGTTAACAAATAAACACTTTTGATTTGATTTGATTTGATTTGACGTAAATATGAATTAAATTTATAGAAACCGGTTGATTTCATAAGTTTCTGTTGTGTGACTATTTGGTAATAACGCGAAATATTTGCACATGATTGACAAACTCTCGCAGCAATGTGTCAAAGCGATGGAACAGGCTTACTAAACGTTTAGCAGATAAAATTAATGTTCTCACACAATAAGCGCGTGAAAATTAATTAGTTACTAACTTTGAAAAGAGCGAAAACCAATTATCTTCCAATCCATCATTCGTCCTGACAGAAGTACCCAGTCTCACAAAAACTCTCATTAGAAAACTGCCTTTGATAAATTAGCATTGTTGCCGAAATACCGTTTAAAGTTTTCATTATTTTCTCGGACAACAATGACCGAAGTCATTGGCCGATTCGCTCTTTACATCTAAAAGCCATAAACTTACGCAGGTATTTTTTTGTAGCCAAAAAAAATATACTTATATATTTTTACATACTGAGCTTGACTAATCAAGACAGGTGGCAGCGAAACCGTCACAATCCTTTGTAATGTAAAATCTATTTATTTGCATACATATTACTTACTTCCATCTTCTCCATATGTCTTATTGGAGTTAGATTTCTAATATCGCGACGGGAAGCATCTGTGTAAACTAAATTGTTTAATGAGTGATTTAATATGAACTCCGGCTTCAGACCACCAAATATTAAATGGAATTATTCATGTAATGAATAATTTGAAATATAGCGTATAATAACGGCTTATATTACAAATCCTTGTCATTGCCATTATTACATACATATAATCACGCCTATTTCCCGGATGGGTAGGCAGAGTTCACGATCATGACAAACCTTTCTTGCTTCATTCACTTTCATTACATTCTGCATACATGTTCGTCGGTTTAGGGTACTCTTGACCTGACCCTTCTTCAGGATTTCTCCGATTTGGTCGGAAAAAGTTCGACGAGGTCTTCCCCTTCCAACTGTACCATCAACTTTTCCCTCATACACTCTCTTTGTTAATCTTCTTTCATCCATCCTCTCTACATATCATCTTAGCATGCCCTTTTCAATTTTCGTTACTACATCTTCAGTCACTCCACATCTCTCTCTTATCAAACTATTTCTTATTCTGTCCCTCAAACTCACCCCACACGTACTTACTTCGCAACGCTCTCATAGGTTTAATTAATTATTAGAATATTAAGTCGCCAAACATATTCCGTTTAAATATAGCTATTTATGTAAAAACCAAGCAACATGAGATACACAAGAACATCCCGAATAACAATAGACATATTTCACATTTATGATTTTATAAAGTATAAGAGAAACATACGAGTAAAATAAGATATGATTATGAACGTTTAGAAACGTTTGAAATTTCACCAGGTTATTAACTTTACGATTTCAGCAATAAACTTACTCCTGAATAAATTAATAAACTATTTATTTTCATACGAAACCATGGCACATTTAATTGCAGAATATCAGTGTCGATTAACTGTATAGCTACGTAAACACTATAATCGTAAGGGTTCATTAACTTTACGATTTAGTAACACTTTAGAAAACTCGGCAGGTATTAACAAACAAGATAGACACTTTGCCTTTTCTAACACGTTCAGCTCTGAACGCTCATGTGCGTTCAGGGTGATATGTTTTTTCTTGCCAGCATGCAACTACTAGCAAGTATGTAATTGCGAGAGGGAAGAATGCTTTATTCCGGCATAAACGCGATCATGCTAGCTACTTTAGCTAGGCTGGATGCGTGGCCCGACAGCGATAGTTTTAATCTCCAACACAAAAATATGATGAGTACGTGAATTATGTATGATAGGCGCCAGTCTTTGTTTCTATAACATTTTTGTTTCTTGTTCTTCATCATTAAATGTCTTTGTCTCAAGTAATCGAACTTTTTATTTTATTTTCCGTTTGTTACAACTATCTAAACTTTTACAGTGATGTGTGCCATAATTGTAGAAATTGACTTGGTCTATTGGTGTCCTGAAAATGTATATTCATAATATACAACATGTGATATTGTTAGAAGCTAATTTAATGCCGGCGATGAGCGTGAACACTGAGGTCGGAGGGCCATATGTATTACCTAAGTGACAGGCGACTAAACGACCAGTGTTTACGATAATGATTACTATGATACGGCTGTCATCTGCCACGTTAGATGAAAAGTAGAAACTGAAGTTAATATAAAATACTATTTGGACACTGGGAAGCTTTATAAATGTTGGAAAAGCTATTAAAAAACGTCGACATTCTTCTAAAAATATCCTGAAAAGAAGTTTCGAAAATCGCTCAAACATTTAATGAGTTGTTGAAAAGTTATTTTCGTTTTCGTTTCAAAACAAGTTAAAAATAATTGAGCAAAGGTAATAGACGTAAGTGTCAACGGAGTGCGTTAGTCACACAATATATTAATTACATTAATTTTATCGCAACCCTTTCTCAATTTGAACGAAGTATTTACATTCGTGCACGTATACCGTTGATAACTAGTTTATTTTATGACACATACTCCAGCTAAGTTAATATTAGTTAGAAAGATGCAGGTACTCACGTGTATACAGTTAGTAGCATCCAGCACTGAAGTCGCGCGCCGGGAAGCCACTTGACGTAGCGACCAGTGAGCGCACAGTCGACACAAGATGCAATATAAAGCATACCACCGCAGTGGTACCACCCAGCACCCACCGCGTACCCTCGATAACTATGGTAACTTAATATTTAACTTGATCTTTATTTTGTTGCTTTGACTAGTTATGTTTCGGATTACTCTGAATTTTATTTGTTAAGGCCAAAATTGTTGCTTGTTAAAGTTTATTCGTTTAGACATCTACTTGTCTAAGCAACGGCTGTCGTCAGCCGCGCTGAAGTTGATGGTCTTTGGGCAGGCGGCAGACACGGAGGTAACTCTTCTCAGAGCACACCCCAGCATCTTTGTATTTATGACGGTTTAAAAAATACCGGGGTTATTTAAAGAAGCCTAATTAAAAGCGCTTGGTCTCGAGTAGGTCGCGTAGTCGATGCCCATATTGTTCCTGTAACAAAAGAAAATCACGATTACTCAAGACAATTTAGTGGGTTACCTTTGTTTTACCAAAAAAAATTGACAAATTATCATTTCCCAAATTTTTTTCGTAGAATTTCATTTGCCAAATAATCGTTTGCAAAATTAACACTTGACAAATAATTCTTACGCAAACCTAATGTTTGGCATATTCATGTTTAAGCATCTCGTTTACCAACTGGTACTTTGACCAAATTTCATTCAGTCAAATATGTTAGTTGGCATAATATGTTTTAACCATAACAAAATAAGGCAAATTATTTGTATCGTCAATATTTAATTTACCATTTCTATTCCGTCGGTTAATCAGCAGAGGAAATCTTCAATGACAAATCATTTGCATCTTTATTTCAATGGTATACCATTACGGTAATGGTATATTATACATAAGATACACAATAAAATAACAACTTTTTTGTTATGTGGGTAGGCAACAGTATAAATGAATTTGTGTAGAGGCCGCAATTTTAACCTAACCGCCAGCGTGTCGACGTCACCCCGCTTCGCGGGGTGCCTAATTCCGCTCTAAGGGACGCAAGCTAACCCTAACCTAACCTACCAAATGGTACCCTTGTTTGTGATTTTACTGCGGGGGGCTTCTCCCCCCGAGCCCCCCCTTTTTGTTATGTGGGTAGGCAACAGTATAAATGAATTTGTGTAGAGGTCGCAATTCTAACCTAACCGCCAGCGTGTCGACGCTTCGCGGGGTGCCTATTTCCGCTCTAGGGGACACAAGCTAACCCTAACCTAACCTACCAAATGATACCCTTGTTTGTGATTTTACTGCGGGGCTTCTCCCCCCGAGCCCCCCCTATGTGGCGCATCTCCCCCCCGTCCCTCCTTTTTTGGCTGCCCTAACCTAATTTAACGCCCTTGCCTAGCAACCTACCTAACCGTGCATTTTTTATTTAAGGGACCGCGCCGTTTTATTAATAGTATTTTGGTAAAATTTCATAACCCAATTAAATGTGAATTTTGTCTATTTATACTTTGCCATAACATTTACTTGACTAAATGTTTATTGTCTAATGTTTTTTTGCCTTATTAAAGCATTTGTTAAAAGACCGAATGCCAATGAAAATATTCGTAATAAAATTGTGCCAAAGTTTGCAGTGGCAAACAAAATAGTTGGTAAACTTTGTTTGGGAAATGTAATTTGACCAAAATAAATTTAGTAAAACAACAGGATCCCCAATTTAATATTTTTATTTTGTTCTGGGAGTTCGCGCGCATAATTCTCAGCGAAACCACCCAAACTCAGGCAAATGGGGCTCTAAACGCAGTCGTAAATAAATCACACCTCTACAGAAACCTGTGTCCCTTTTGTTTATACGCTACTAAGAAAAAAAAAGTTTTTACTCCCCTCGCAGGCTCGACTCAAAAAAACAAAGTCGGCCGAGGATTGTGCAATATCACAACAGAGAAGTCATTAAACAATACCTCTGCCAGGAATTGAGGTGTTTATTATATCGGTCTACGTTCATTCTGCGTCATGCAAAAAACTGCAGTCCAGGTAAACTCGGACGAGGGTTTTTTGCACCGGAGGACTTATTATGCGGGATTTATGTCACTTTTTGCTGCGTCCAAGCTAATTATTGTTATCTGCTTTCTGCTTCACTATGGGCCCTGTAAAGCAATAATAGGCCACTAATTCTGGTAACACCTTCGAAGTCGAAGCGTCAATCGCATCAGTCTGTCTATTGTGCACGGGACAAAGCCACCCGCAACTCCTACTGTGCTTTCACCGTTTTTATTTGCTTTGGATATCTCATTCAACTGGGTGCTGGTCTGCTTCCACATTTACGACTGCGGTGTACGCACTAATTATCCAACCTTTGTTATGCAGCTACCAAAAATTAATTATACATTTTTGTTAGAGGCTCATCATGCCCATACAAGCAGACGCTGTGGCAGACAGGCTGAGATCATTAGTTTAACCACAGTTAACAGACGCCTGATCAATTTGAGTTTATATATCTTGAGTTGTATGTATGCTTTAATCCATGGAATCAATTTGGAAAAGATTTTCAGGCAGTGGCTTACTTTCTCATAAATGCATATTCTATGTTAAGCTACAGTAAATAACTACAGGGAGTCTCTATTCTGGAAAAAATCGTTTTGTCAGATTGTATACAGCTCGATTACTCTGGCCCTATAATTGTTATTCGACGAACGTAAATTAAACCAATATACACCTAATTTCGTTGAGGTATTGGAAAGTCGTCTGACCATCAATCGTCGACCATAATATTACATTTTTATGAGTTATCCTTGGCGAGTAGCTAAAACCCCAGCAATATTCGCTGACTCACACTATCGCCGAAATTATAATGGGGTTGCTAATTAAATCTTAACCTTACATATCGGCTTCGACAAAAGGAAAAATAACAATAAACCATCGAATTTAGAACAGCATTGCAGACGGGGCTCTTATTATTTTAGCCAACAAAGTAGAAACCATTTACAATAAATCATTTTGAATGCTTTCTCGCTCCCATGAGTCGGGCGTCGCAAAGGGTGATTTCTGTTTGAGTGTGCATAAATAAAGGTGAAGGTCCTGAGTGCGGATCTCAGGTACTTTTGGTTTAAAGTTGACTACAATGAAGAAACGCGACTGGAAGCGAACAGGCAGGAAGGAAGTCGCAAGTCTATTTGAATGAATGTACGTAAGCACAAATTGCCAACTGACAAGCTGTCGACCTTCATTAGGGAGAGATCTTGCCGAAGGGTTTACTAATTCGGCGATTTCGAGGGCGGTTATTCGTCACCTAGAATATGCGCCGCGTGTCGCCGTCTTAACATGTGTATGTATGTTAGTCTGTAAGGTAGGTATTTGTAAGTATGGGCCTCGTTGCGTGACGCAAATAAATAAATAAATAATCTAAATACATTTTTTTTTAATAATTGTAATATGTGGAACATGACTAAGTCGGAGTCGCATGCCGAATATTTCGTCGGCATAATATTACAAATTCTACGCTCAACAACTGCTTGGGTACACTACACTTTTTTAATGAAACTACCCTATATGGAAATGGCAAGAAGATGTATACCTACTGAATCACATTCCCTAGATACTATTTGAATACGCCAGTGAAAAAACCACACTTTGGTTTAAACTCACGATTCGAATGCGAAAGCGACTGTTTTTCCTTAGCCCATAAGCCGTTCCGGATCGCACTTTTGGTAAATTGAAATTACCTAAATATGAAAATTATAAGTTCTCTTTTGCATAAATCCGCATATTGGCCGAAAGGTTCTCGAGTGGCGACCAAGTACCGGAAAACGCAGTGGGTAGACTAACCCACTGGATTGATGACCCGGTAAAGGTCGCGGGACTCCATTACATGCGGGTGGTGCAAGACTGACGACTGACCACTTTAGCACCTTTCGTCTGATATGATGATAGGATGAGGTATATCCAAAGCATCACAAAGTTCCCTTGTAAAGTACACTCTCGCCTCGCCGCTTCCACGCCCTTTACGTCCCTGTATTATTCACACTTGCGGTACCTACGAGACCACACGTAGAATGCAACCGTGGCTGTTTACCGAGCGATTAGACGGCGGTCTGGCTTGCATATTCATATGCAATGAAAAACTCTCCACTCATTTATATTTTACTAGCTTTCTGCTCCGCAATTGCCGATGGCTTACAATGGGTGAAAATTTAAGAACTAGTTAAGGTAATGGTTATGCGGTGACACGTATTACTTGATTATTTATGTGCTTTAGCCCATTGAACATATACGACTGATAGTCATGACTTACTGACCAATAATTTTCACTATTGTAATATTCTTATTGATGAAGCACGTCTGGTGAAAGCCCTACCTATTCAGTTTGCGATCATCAATGTGTTTGGAAATTTCGTCTCGCTAATAAACACAAACAACATGATATAAAACCCACTAGATAAGGATTGTTGTATAATATTTTTTATAAAACTCAAATTGGTTCCGAAAAAACCGTTCGGGCAAATGAAAATGTTTACTTACATGATATGTAGGATTCATTATTTAATATGTAATTTTTTAAGTAGGGACATTACGTGCAGGCACAAATAACGTTATAATCCATAAGTGTAGTAACTTAGGCTGATACAAGATAATCCACTTCATACTGCACTAATATTTACCTAATTTACGTAAAAATGCCGACATAGTTCAAAACTGCTTAATGACTGCTTTTATTGCTCCAACATTCAGATATTGAGCAACGCTTAAAGAGGTTTCCATTTAAATATGTGCGTTAAACGGTATCAGTTCAATTGGCCAAACGATTTTGTTATGTGGGTGGTCTGTTCTACTCTTTGCAAACTAGTAAGAGATTTTCGAATGATGTTTGCATGTAGTGTATTATGTATTGAATAGTAGATTGTGTCTCAAGGAAACAAATGGTTGGTATATTTACGGTGAGGGCGGTATGTTGAATCCTGAGTGAAGCGAAAGGTCCTACAATAGAATCCCGAGCGTAGTGTGGAATTCTAAAGTAGAATATTGACCGTAACGAGGGCTACAAGTGTTTACTTCCAAGACGGTCACATTTCTGTGAGGAAAATTTCAATTAAACAGGAAATATCAGGGGAGAAAAGTAAAACATTGATGCCTCAATTGATGGCAACAATGACTCTTTTCTGAATAGCAGGAGTGGAATTGTCTTTTTTAGGATGCAAGTGGGATGATTGAGAAGCTTGCTTTAAAATAATCAGCAGGTTAACGCACTCTTTTTAGATGACGTTTGAACTCAGCTTCCAGTGTTAGAAAAGTCCCACACCAACGCTGTTGAAGCTTCGCAACTAAGAGGATGATCATACGTACACTGACAATTACCCGCGACTTCGTCCGCAACAATTCCGGCATCAATATTAACTTCCATCCCAAATTACATCGGAAGTTGATCTTCAAAATAAAAAGTGGCTTATATGCATTTAAATTCAGGTTTTACACCAGATCTCAATCCGTTTAGCCGTATTTGCTTGATTGAGTAACAAACATGAACGGTTTAGGTACACCCAGAAATGTACGGTGAATTGTCAGGTGACAATAGTCTAGTTGGCGACACAAGGGTCCATGATTGGGTCCATTTTTGACATCAAGTTTGGCAGCTACTTGTAATGGATGCTTTACCTACGTGAAATGTTACGTAATTAATTGCCTTGTGGCCTTCAGGTTTAAGAAACGACCAAGTAGGCATGCCTATTATAACTTTGACGAGCTAACCTCACTTTTACGATATAACCAAATTAGTACAATATAAGCCAGGTAACATGCGACTTTCCGCTTACGAAGAAACAAATATCACGCCAGGCAGTGTGAAAAAGTTAGTGTAAATTTTAGAAAAACAGACCTAGATTTACGCAGTACACCGTTTTGCACTTTTGATTTCATAAAAGCAAAGCAGAGTATTATTAGTAGAAGACGTAT
This sequence comes from Epinotia bilunana, assembly GCA_947049275.1. Taxonomy (NCBI): domain Eukaryota; kingdom Metazoa; phylum Arthropoda; class Insecta; order Lepidoptera; family Tortricidae; genus Epinotia; species Epinotia bilunana. Next base: position 8,067,850 of record OX346263.1, on the reverse strand, counting down.
TATGGTCATTATAGTCACGGTTGTTACGTAATAAACGGCAAGGTAAATCACTTTCTATCAAACGGTGAATGAAAGAGCTGAATGCTTTATCTTTTCATTGTCAAGCTATGACCGCAACTATCATACGCTCGCTAACTGTAAAGTTGGGCCGGGCCACCCTTATTATGGACCCTTAAAGGAATCGAAGCAAAGTTAATTTCAAAAGCTTTACACGCAGCATACGTGCGTAGATTGTTTCAATCTAAAAATGTATACCGGGTGTTTTTATTCATTTGCTTTAACTTCGACACAGTGCTTGGTACATTTATATGTTATCCTGTATATCGGTTTAACGATATTCGAAAAAAAATTTTTTTTTAAGGTTCCATACAAAATAATTTAATATTTACTTGCAGACAATTGTAAAAGGTCTTTTAGAGTTAAGGAAGAGTTAGCGTCAATTTGGTGTCAACTACGTCAGTACCTTAAACGTTGTGCGTGACAGCATTGACAGCTCATTAATAAATTTAGCTCACTGGTAGTGCAATTGCTTATTACGTACAAGTTACGGGGCTTGGTTATGAATTAAGATTTAACACTGGTTTAACTTAAGTTAGTAATTACATTTCGATTTGAAATATTTTGAAAACGGTGCGAGTTAGGACATACGTTTCTTTGAGAAATTATTTACATAAGATGTAAAGAATCTGCCCTAAAAATTAAAGCAAATGAATAAAAACACCCTGTACGTATACCTTCTTATTATACCCATATAGTATCATACTATGTGTCTAGCCTGCCTACCTCTAAAATCAATACAAATTTTAAGCAAATTTAATAAGATATACTTAGGATATTTTGCGGACCTGTTATTTGGCATCTCCATTTAATGGCAAATATTATAATTATGTGAGTACCTACTCCTTGAAATATTTCCAGATAAAATATTTTTTGTCCAGTTCTTGTAAAACGTAAGATTTGAACGCCAGGTTGGAGTGTTTGTTGCAGCGAGTAGCGACTACCGACAAATCTCTCGGCAGTCTCAGCATTAAGACACAATCACAGTACCGATTTGCCAATCGCACAACGTTGTTGCGTGCGGTGTCATTTGATTTTTTAACCGACTTCCAAGTATATGAGGAGGTTATAATGTGATTGTATTTTTATCATCACCAACTGTTATTTTAAAAAGCCTCCGAACACCATCATTTACGATACAATTGTATTTGTAATGCTGATTGGCTGCTCTCTCATGCATTTGTTATCGAAGACCACAATTTTGGTGCAGTGTAAGTGATGTGGAAGACCAGCAGACCACAAATGAGCTTCCGTTGACATAGCAACTAATGAAGTTCCAAAGGCAATAATTATGGGATCGTCGTCGAATCGACGGACTCCTCAAATATAATATTACTAAAATAAGAGCTCTCGAGAGTCTCAAGGAAGCAGTTGATGTGGAACGTGGAATGGAATTTTAATAAAGTTGAAAAAACATAGAAGTGTACCTACTCGTACTCTTTTGTATTACAAGTACGTTTTAAAATGAGGTCAAATCCGCTTCCGGTGAGGCCACATCTTGATTTTAGTACAAACCACTTCAGAGACCTCTTGGCCACGGTAAGTTAGAATAATTCACCTTTTAAGTGTTTTTGCTAATAAAATAAGTATGTATATCATTATTTGTACCTGTTTCGGTAAATCCGGGTATACAACTTCTCAAAATAGATTTTTAATTATTGTTCAATTAATGTTTGCTAGGCCCATACTCAATAGCAGGCGATCATAACTTAAAAATAACAACACTGACTTTTGGCGCTGTGGTCATATTTTTTTTCAATCTGGGGGCACGGCAGTGCCCCCGCCAAGACGAGCCAAGCGAAGCGCCTATATACCTACCTTTTCTCGAAGCGCTTCGTCGTTTTTTTGAACCCTCATAACTTGTATTTTGTTTATATCAGATAAACAACATTCTCGGGATATGATGTCAATAGTAGACTTATTAAATATATAAAGTTTCAATTGCATAGCTCTTATACTTTATTTCGTCACTGACTCACTCACTCACTCACGTTGATCAAAACCTTTAGGATACTTCCTGAAGTCCTAGAAAGCTGAAATTTGGTATGTAAGCTAGTATTAGTACGCAGTCAACAAAAAAAACTAAAATATTGATTTTTTACCCTCCAACCCCTTAAACTAGGGGATGTAATTTTGTATGACGTCCGCAAATATTGATGCTAGGGGTCTGAAAATTGATATTATATAGGGACTCCTTGTTATAAATAAAGAAATACATATTTCAGGATTTTTAGTAAATCACCCCAACCCTTAAAATTAGGGGATGGAAGTTTGTATGGGTTTCCCTTACACTTCTTTAGAAATTACCTTACAAAAAGGAATGAGATCCCACCAAAAATATTACATGTAAAGTGATTGCCAAGACTCCCTAGCTCATATAGCCTTCAGCGTTAAAAAGATGCTGATGGCTGGTAGTGGAATTACGCCGCGTGGAGTAGGAAGCTTGGCGCTACTTATGATCTGATATATTTTTAACGCTGAAAGCTATATGAGCTAGGGAGTCTGGGCAATCACTTTACATGTAATGTTTTTGGTGGGATTAATATTTCCGTAACTTGTTTTAACCTCACCTCACCGTCCACTCACAAATATATCTTGAAGCCGCGATTCGCAGTAGCTAAGCGTAATCGAGGTCTAGTCTCGTTAGGCGTGACGGGTGGGGTGAAACGCATTAGCGCGTTCCGAATAACAGCCCTGCTACGGACTACGACGTAGCGCTTCTCAAAGTAGAGGCAGTGAAAATCTGTTTTTTGCAAAGAGTTAACAAGTGACTCTGTGAGCTGTAGACCGCGCAAGTCCGTCTAACCCGTATTTTTTTCATTTTTGCTTTTTTTGTTTTCGAAAAAAACTGAATCGACAAAAAAAACTATAATTACTAAGATGCTCACAAAATATCACGAGAATCGGTTGAGATATGCGACCTGTAGAGGAGCACAGCCGGACATCAGGACATACGAACGAATTTTGACCCAAACTGAAACTGAAAACTTCGTTCGCTTTGCTCGCTCGTTCAACTAATAATTGTATAAACGGAGTAGTCAAAAATAAGGGTTAATTGCGGAACTAAGAAGTAAAGACCAGAACCTCAACAACTAAAAGCTAGGTTTCAATTCATTATCATCATCATATCAGCCGAAAGACGCCACTGCTGGACATAGGCCTCCCCCAATGAGTGCCACAATGACCGGTCCTGCGCCACCCGCATCCGGGGAACTCCCGCGACCTACCAGGTCATCAGTCCACTTTGTGAGGGGCCTATTAAAAATATTAAAATTATTTTTACGTTACCAAATTACTCACAAAGCATCAAGTTTCAAGAAGTTTATTGCTGTTTTAAAGATTTTGTAAAACAATGAAAAACAAGGAGTTTTTCGTTTTTTTTCTCTACAAACAGAGGTTCAATGTTTTATAATAAGTTTCTGTTTTTACTATCAGGCAAATACCGTATTTCAGTAAGTACGTTAAAAACTCTTTCCGTATTGGACTTCAGCTAAGAATCATTTTTTCGATAACAATACTGCCGATTCGGGTAAGTATTCATCTTAAGTAGGCAATGTATTATACGTATTGTTATCTCTAGAGTAAGTGTAGAATAGTTGCGGGCGACGCATCTCCCTCCTCCCAGCCATTCTTACTAATGCTCTTAAAAGGCTCTGCAGGGCTAAGATAAGACACAAAGAGCATTATGATTTTCGTGAATGGTCGCTTTGAAAGCCTTACGATTCCATTCATACTTGAGATTTGACTTGCTCACGAAGTTCAAGTCAGTTCAGCAATCAATTCCAATTGACAGCTTTGTTTATTAATCTACTAGTACTTGCCCGTGCCTTCGCCCGCGTCAACCGTATCAAATTTCATTCCCGTTTCATGTCTTTTGGTGATAACTTTTGGAATATACAGTAGCTATATACCTATTCTGTGTTTTAATATTGATACTAATGGCTATGTGCGCTGAAGGACTCTCGCCGGCCAGTTTTTTTATTTATTTATTTAGGAAAACTGCATCGTCAAAACAAATCTATATAATTTTATTATTGAATCTGACCTCATATCATGGTCGGTCTTATCACGCGATAAGTGACAAGATAGAGCGTCTGTCTCGTTCTATTGAATCTGTTCTGCTCACAAAATTTACGCGAATCGGTTCAGAAATGCGTTGAGGAGGACATACGAAAGAATTTTGGCTGAAGATGAAACGGAAATAGTTATTTGTTATACAAGGGTGCAAAGTTGTATTTTAACCGCGAGTGTGGAATTGAAACACGAGCTAGCGAATGGATTCTAGGGTTGAACCACGAGCTAGCGAACGGATTCTACGGTTGAACCACGAGCAAAGTGAGTGGTTAGAAAATAGAATCCTGTGCGAAGCGAGCGTTGTAGTTGTAACATACGAGACGCCGTTATAACTGTACCCGTGCGTAACACAAATCTTTTCACCTCACTAAAGCGAGAAAAATTGTGCATAAGAAAATAAAATAAAAAAGAACATTAAAATAAACATTACAAACCAATAAAAAGAAAAATACATTTTAAAAAAACGTATAAAAAATACGGGCTTTCCGAGCTAGTGAAGTGAAAAAACATAAGCCTAGTGACGAAAATCACATTCAGATATCTCAAAGAATTACGAAGCTACCTCCGTTTTAATATTGCTTGTTAGAGAGACAAAACGCTCGTCATATAGTAAATGCCAATCAATTCATATGAAGGTGCGTTTTGCGGAAAAGGGACAGAATATACCCCCCTCCCCCCTTCCCCCCCCCCCCCCTTAAAACTTTGGACACTTGTAGCTTTTTGATTATTTAATGCGGTGCTTTACTTTTTTCTCCATTTGACAATATTTTTAATCCTTTTTCGGGAAAATTCAACATTGTTGGTTATTTTATTTGGTTATTACACCCTTATTATTACGGTGATATAAATTACTTAATTGAAAATACTGTAAAAGCAAAGACGCAAAGAATTTTAGTAACATTATTAGTTGCATGTAGCTGTATGCCAAATAGTATTTACCAATTCCAGAAACAAACTAAGGTCGTGTACATAATGGTTAGCTTTTATAATAGATACCTACACGTACCTTTTTTAATGTATCGATAATTCGATTACGTGTTAATATCCATATTTTCCAATAAGCGACAGGTGTGGACATACATTTAAAATACAACAGCACCGCCATAAGGCTGATGTCCCTAAGATCCCCTAAACCGATAATGGAACTCCTACATAATTCTACCGTTTCCTATTCAGTCCTCGCAAGCTAAAAATATCGAAATACGTATATCATCCCTTTTGACATTTTATTTCAAAACTACGAACAACTTTGGAAGTTGACTGCGCGTTCCACCACAAAGTTATTTATGCCGATGCTGAAATATTGAACTAGTATGACTGCGTACCAAGTTTGGAATCGGCGCTGCGTAAAACCGCAGAGTTATGTTTGTGATGTGCTACGTTCGCTAGTATTTTGATGTTTCCGTACTCTTTCTGTGGGAGTTAGCGAAAACATAGCGAACAAGGAGTTTTACTCTCTCGGACAATTAAGCTAACGTACGGGTCGAAAATAGATGTGCACCGACTCTGACGGGAGTTGAAACTTTTTGAGAATTCTGAACAAATACCGATAAAAATATCTTTAAATTGTATCATTGTTTACGCCTTGGTTTTGGAAATACCTATAATGTCCGTATATTGATAAACGTTTGTCAGTTCTATCTAACAAACTTCTTTTATTTGCCACTCTGACTTTTGGGTTTGTAGGAAACAGACAAAGCCATTTTAGTTAACGGAGGATTGCTTAGTTTTACGAGAAACGGGATACATTTTCAGGGAATGCGCTTTCTTTAGTGTGTGTAATTTTGTACAAATAGACAACTAACTTATTATAAACTCTGACACCATCTATCATATCATGTAGAAATTATTGAGAATTTGAAGTATGATGATTATGTATATGAGCATTATTTAAAATGATTTTATCAAGTTTTATATTTCCTAATCAATAATTTAAGGTATCAAAATAGATCCACAATTAATGGAAGAAATTTAACTTCCGTGATTTACGAAAAAAATAATTACCCTCATTTGACTTACAATGTTTTCCCCAGGTGTTTCAAATCTACACTATCTATCTCTACCATGAATACCAATATCTATACCAAATTTCAATATTTTATGACAAACAGTCTTTATAAAAACTACCTGTATAAATAAGGTAGGATACAGTAACACGGTAGGATATCAAAGAGTGAATCGTAGACAGTCCATAGAGGTAACATAATTATTTTATTTTGGTTGCCTTTTACACTTCTAGACCAATCATTACTCCCGCACCAGCTAATATGATTATTTTTTGGTTGGCCTAAAGTTTAACGGCCAGAAAATGCTTTATGAGATTTTGTTCGACTGTGCAATAAGGTTTAAATAAGTAAATACACCGAAGACCGTATCCTTTTCTTTAGTAGGTACCTTTGTCCGTGAAATGCCTATTACATAAGTAGTAGCAACTCACGAATAAAATAATGAACAATGTAATTCGCTAGTAGGCAATCGTGTTATATGCATTGTTTGCATACGATTGAGGGTGCAGATTTTTACATTACGTATTATATTCGTATTAAGTAGAAGACTTTCGTTTATTACATTTTACATCGCATGCATAATTTTAACTATGTACCTAATGTAAGTACAAAACTTGATGACTTTTTACCACTTCCTAATAAACTTCCTAATAGTATAACGAAATAGGAGTTACTTTGAAGACTTTTTATAAGGATAAGACATTTCTTTTTTTTTTGTAAGTTCTGATGTTAATGTCTGTCTACAGAAAGAAAGTATTTATTCATCATATCAACCGAAAAAAAACCACTACTGGACATAGGCCTCCCCCAAAGAGTGCCACGATGACCGGTCCTGCGCCACCCGCATTCAGCGGACTCCGGCGACCGTACGTGGTCGCAACTCGAGAACTTTTCCGCCCCACTGGCCATCGGTTCTACGTGCAATGTTGCCCCCTGCCACTTAAGTTTAGCGATTCGAGTTAACTTGGTTCTGCTGCGGATAGCCTCATTTCTGATGCGATCAGGCAGAGAAACTCCATAGCCCTCTACATTGCCCTTTGGGTGACTTTGAGACAGACACACAGCACGTCTATCATGGGACGGCCGCGACATACTCTCGATTTTTCTCGCACTATACCTCTTGTTCTAAGTGTTCTAATAAGAAAGAGACGGATAGTGCGATAACAATCGACAGAGCTCGCGCGCCGTCGCGTGATAGCCGTGCTTATCTTCATACTTGTCACGAAATTAAACTCCAAGTAAGAGTCTTACTTCACGAAACTATAGTAATTCGATAGCTAACGAACGGCTCAAAAACCATTACTAACCATTGTTTTCGCAGCGCTCGCTTAAGAACAAGTTATTGAAATCTATCCTAAAGCTATTTCCGTACATCGATTTTTACATATCTTTAGCCAACCGTTGGAAATGTTCACTGGAATAATCTGGTTTTACCTGATTGGATGGTGCAATATGGATTTGTAATTCAATCACCAAATTTCCTTTTACTTAACTGTCAATGCGGGAGGTGCACCCGACACATCTTGTTGTATAATTGTGTATTTATAAGACAAATAAATAAATGTTTGTAGTAGTCAATTATATTATTTTAAAATGTTTTATAATTATGTCGTACAACTACACGTTTTTATCTACATACTTCACGTTATTCGGTCGATATAGGAAACAAAAAGTTAATACATTTTTACTCAACGTATGGCGTTTTAAAGAAATACAGTTCAAAATTATTTTCGTTTTCTAAACTCCAGAGTTCCGGGTAAAATTTACCTATCAAACATAAAAAATATTACGTACCTAGCCAATACTTAGTTTTTTTTTTGAGCTATAATGCTAAACTAAATTTTCGTATATATTTATATTTCTGTATATTTCTGTTCATGATATATTGGTCATGTTATGTTCATATACGAGAAACAACCCTAAAACCAGATAGACCCTGCCTACGCAGGATTTAAATACGGGCGTCTTTCACAGTGTGATTATTTGTACCTACTGCTACATCAAAGATCTCGGTAAAAAACATGACAAGTTACGCATATTATTCGTAATATATGAATAGATTATTCACTCTCTAGGGGTCCCTACCCAAAGGGTAAAACGGGACCCTATTATTTAGACTCCGCTGTCCGTCCGTCTCTCTGTCCGTCTGTCACTAGGCTGAACTTCATGAACCGCGATAGCTAGACAGTTGAAATTTTCACAGATGATGTATTTCTGTTGCCGCTATAACAACAAATACTAAAAAAACTGAATAAAACGTTGTTAATGGGAACGAAACAGAAAAAAACAGAATAAATTGTTGATGGGGCTCCCATACAACAAACGCTTTATATTGCCGTTTTTATAGATACGTAATGGTACGGAACCCTTCGTGCGCGAGTCCGACTTGCACTTGGCCGGTTTGGTTTTATTTCCAATTCCCCTTACATGATCACTCATTAAATAAATTTCATGACGTAGTGAACAAGTAGTAACTACCTAGCCTGCTACAGCGTTTCGTAGCCACTAAGAAAACCATTTCAAGAACGTTACTCCATTACCTCGAAACTTCGCATGCAGAACGACTTGAATATACGCGAATTTGAAAGTTTCCTGTGACAAAGTCCCACCCAGTATTACCTAGAAGAGAAATGTAGTAAGTCATGTATGATTCTCGTAAATTCTTATTGCCTTATTCCATTAGGGGACAGCGGGGTTGAAGCGACTGCGTTGGTAAATATGTCGTTCGGTTCAGTCAATAGCACCATACCCATGAATCTTTACATGCAATTCTTTCGAATGTTATCTGAATTTGTACATATTTCACGTGAATTTGTCTTAAAGAAACTACATGTATTCGATACTGGAATGTGACGAATGTTTGCTGTGCCATATGTATTTTGGATTCAATAAGTCACACTTTTTATTGATCGTCGTTTATCAGAATTGACTTGGTACAATTTTAAAATGCAGTTTATACAACTTCGTTCTAAAGATACTTACACTAAGTATATTATTTAGGTATGTGTGATGTAAAAGAACCTCCTACTCACAAATGCTTTGACCAACTTTTCAATTTTATTTTTTTTATTTAATAAATACATATTACTAATACAACAAAAAATACCGCTATCGGCTTCTTTGGTCGAGCATTTTTGTATTCGTTGTTAAATTTTAAGTTACTCTAATCTACACCTACCACTAATATGACTAATGGCTCTGTGAGCTGTATAACTCAAAAGCGCGTTTTTTTAAGTACTTATTTGGTTTTGATCTGGACATCCGGACATACGATAGAATTTTGACCAAAGCTGAAAAAGAGAACTTTGTTCGGTTTGCTCGCTCGTTCAAAGAGGACAAGTCTGAGTTTGTAAGTTTGTATGTAGGGGGTATAATCTCCAAAATAACTATTCCGATATCAAAAATTTGTTAATACCCGGGCACTTTGAATACATTTTTAATTCCATAAATACTTCTACATGGTATAATAAAAACTGCTTTTTTTTAAACTTTTTCACATTATTTTAACCGAACAAGATACATTCATTAAGAGTATAAATATATAATATAGGAAGTTTAGAACTACCTTGGTAAAAAAAAATTGGCGCGAATAAGTTCAGTTTAGTAAAAAAAAATAGTATGAAAGCTTTTTGACTTTATTTTAAATAAATAATTTAGGTTTTATTGACATTATTTCATATAAATAATTAAAACTACCTATTCGATTTGTGATACCTACATATAATTGAAATTATTTTGACTAAATTAAATAATTTCAGTCTAAAACATAAAAGGAAATAAAACTGATTTAATTTCTCGAAGATTCTCTTTTTTAATCTTTAGGTAAGTGTAAATCACAAAATACCGCCTGACATTAAACCGCAGCACTAGACTACACTTGCGAGAAACGCAGAAAACCGCAAATAAACTGAAACATTGTTTTCATTCCACGGCTACTATTGTATTAAATGTTTTTACTAGTAAAAAAGACGAACACTTTCCGCTGAAACATTACAAATAAATAAGAAGAGGTGTAAAGTAACTTTACAGGTGGTACTGCGAGGAAGTAATAAAGTTCCATTGCAATAATTGGTAGAAGCCGCCTTCAACACGGTAGCGGCACGCACCGTGAACAGATTGAGCGGGTTGAAACTATTAGTAAAATAAGCACTGATTTTAAGGTTATAATTGATTACCTATTTAATATTAAATACGAATTAGGGTACAATATTTAAATGACCTATTTCATATTCATAAAAACTGTTATAATTGCTAAAATAATAAAATGATAATCACTATTTACAATAGTACAATAATAAAAAAATACTATAAAATAATAAAATAAAACAAAAATAACCAACCCAAATTCCGGAGCAAAAAAATCCAAATAGAAAAGTGCACTAAAATGATAAAACACTTCACAAACAGAATCTTTCGGCACACCGATGAAACAGCACATAAATAAAAAAAATGTTCAACGCTAAATGCAAAATGCACTTTAACATACACCAACTAAAAACTTTACCGTTTGCCGCCTCCTGTATAACAGTCAAGTGTAAAAAAATGTTCGTTTATTGAGTAACGGAAAAAAGATTCGCGAATTTAAAATTCGTATTTGGAACTTTCGCGGCGGCCGGCACGCGTGACTCTGGAATTCGAATGTGGAATTTTCGGCTATGATGGGTAAGATGTGCGCATAGCTGTGGCTTAGATGAGACTGTGGCGTGGAACCGCGCGGCCGCTCTGTGTGACCAGCCGACTTTCGCCCCGACCCGTCGCCCGACTACTCCAACGACCAATGACGCATCCAGGAACACATTTTATTCCCAATATTTAGAACCGTGACTAATATTTATCGACAATTTTCCTAGTAAATTTACGGTAATTCTGGATTAATACGGCGTGCTGTGTATCCCCGAGTGGATTAGTCGGGCGACTGGTCGGACGGAACTGCTTTTATGTAAGCGCCCTTAGCTTAGGGGTGAATGGACATTGTTGACACAGACATTTTTGCACCATCGCATTGTTATTGACGAGGTGTGAAATTGTGCGCTTAGTTTAATTAGGTCAAGTATTTTTAAATCAACGTAAAATTTGAATTTCCTTGCGGCTACGCGGTTATGAAACAGTCCTCTGGTGCGTTTTTGCGTTAACATTTGAATGAGACGAGACTTCATACTTGGTTCTTCCTTGTCGTTTCCCCTATCTTTATATTTATCGAATAAAGACAAGTGTATCAATACATATTTGAGCATGAATATCCATTAACTTGTCTATTATTCAGAGAAGTTTGTAATTCTGCCGATTCTTATGACTTACTATTCGTTCTTAACTCGTAGTTTTTTTGCAATAAATTAAATAATTATTATGTCGATAAGTTTACTGAAACCTTGACGTCTAATTATTTTGTACATCATTATTAATCTCATAATTCATTTAGTTGGTATTGTTCTTTATTTCAATGACTCATTTAATTTATGAATACTTGGGCAGTTTAAAATAATAAAACATCTTTTAAAGTCCTCATTATTCATTGAATTCCATTGAATTATTATTTCCTTTTAAGTTACTATACAAAATACCAAATTCTCATGTATTTAACGTATTCATTCATACTCAAATATATAATATACATGTTAATTATATATAATCTACACCACAAAATACACCTAAATTGTCCTGGAAACATGTGTATTAAACATAAATTACTATTCAGAATATAATTTAATAAGGTAAAGTAGGATCCTCAATTACATTTATCGATAGGGAAAAACAGTTCAAGTAAACCTGCCTAACTAATTAGGCCTAAGTACCTAAGTACTTTTTGAAGAAATTATGAGTTTGTAAATATGGATGAAAGGTAATGATCCAAATTACTCAACTGAATCCAGAACATGATTTCACATATAATACCTTCAACGTGAGGATATAAGTTAATAATAGGTATTTACATCACTCTGGGCGGTAAGTGAGATTTACCGCCCACGGGCGCAGCGGCAAATCTCACTTCACACCCAGGAGAAGACGTAAAATTGTGTACGCACCACGGGCGGTAATTCGTAAAGCCCCAGATGGCATATTTATGGCCCTCACCTTCGGTTCGCGCCACAAACGCCTGCAGTTCAGGAATTTACCGCCTTAGGTACGTAATGTACTATTTAGTGAGACGCTGGTAGAGCTGCGAGAAAAGCTGGTATTACGAGTATATCAGAACACATATTATGTGTTTTTTTTCTTGTTTGATACTGAATTTCGGAAAAATGCTGAAGGGCTTTAAGTAAACACAATCTGACACACAGTTTAAAATATGGCTGTAAAAATTAGCACTAGTAGTATTTTTAACATAATAATAGTCCATTTTTAGGGTTCCGTACCTCAAAAGGAAAAAACAGAACCCTTATAGGATCACTTTGTTGTCCGTCCGTCTGTCAAGACCCTTTTTCTCAGGAACGCGTGGAGGTATCAACTGTCCCTTGGAGCTGTGAAAAAGTGAAACTTCTAAGCCAACACAATCAAAAGATACAGCCGTTTATGCCGTACATATCCGCAAATTTTCGAAACTCGCAAGGGAATCAAAACCTACAGGGTACTTCCCGTGAACTCAGAATCTGTGTGTGAAGAAATTTGGTACGAAGCAACGTCTTATAGCACAGATAAAGGAAAAATTGCAAAACCGTAAAAGTTTTAGTTACATCATATAATAAACATATTTTTAATAATTTCAAAGTTATTACTTATATACTTACAGGTATCATATTACAGGGAGCATCCCAGTTCTAACCTCACCTAACCTACATTTCTGGTAGCTGTTCGGTTCTGTAAGGGTCGTGGTTCTAACTTAACCTAACCTTCTTTTCCGCTAGCAGTCGAATTATGTATGACGTGTTCATACACACAGATAACCTCCAATGTATGACCTATACATACTTCCAACCCTTTTTAACCTCCGTAGACGATGAATTTTAAGAAACGCTGTAATTACTTTCCTAGTTTTTAACCGAAGTTACAGATCCCTTACTTTAAAATTGTCTTATTCCCCGTACAAACATTCAACTCCTTTTAGGCAATTTAGGGGATGAATGTGTCCCCCTTCTGGAATCAATTTAAAACAGTCTAAAACAGAAGTTACAAATCCCTTACTTTAAAAATGTTTTGCTCTCCATACAAACTTTGAACCCCCTTTAACCCCCTTAGGGGTGAAAATAACTGAAACGCAGAAATTACTTTTTTGTATTCTAATAAGTAATTTTTCTAGAAAGGTTCAAGTCTCTAGTTCTAAAAATAATGTTTTCCCCATACAAACATTACACCCCTAATTTAACCCCCTTTGGGGAAGAATTTTCTAAAACACTGAAAGGACTTTTTGTGATTTTTAATAAGTAATCTTTCTACAAAGTTTCAAGTCTCTAGTTCAAAAACTAATGTTTCCCCCATACAAACATTGGACCCCTATTTAACACCCTTAGGGGTGGAATTTCCAAAAATCCCGTCTTATCCCTTGCCTACGTCATAAAAGGAAGTCCTGGTGTACAAGTTCCTAGTCCCGTGCGATGATGAATCAGTCAGGAAGTCTTCTTTTATATATATAGATTAGTTCGTGCGTTCGTTGCCTCGCAAGATTTAGAATGAGATGAATTAGGGTTAAACTCGTAGGGTAGTTAGGTGTAAAAGTAGGGATAAAATTGTTTGAGCTATGGGTTTTACTGCGTACTTTAACATGCGAAAAGTTGCCTGGTAGGTTAAATGACTACATGGTTGTCATATCTGAGGAATGAAGCTTCGCAATATTATAGTAAATTACCGTGTATTTGCGTATCAACTTTATCGGCGAGTTGTCGTCGCTAACCCAGTTACTGCTAAACAAGGACCGTGTTTCATCGAACGCTGCGCAAGAGTGGCGTCCTCTTAGCACCGACTATTTTGTAAACGTGTCAGGATACATTTCTCTTTTTTTTTCGAAAAGTTTATACATACATACATATGTAGCATACATACATGTAGAAAATTATCAGAAAAACAACATGTAAAAACTCTCGTACTTTTTTAATATTAACAGACCATATGAAAGAATGGGTGATCGGTGTCAGCAGGGTAATATAGTTTGCTCTACATGAGCAAAATGCCTGGTTTTTCAAAATTATTAGCCACTCTAAAGTTTGCTTCAGAAAAATATTACGTCCCATTTATGGGCAACACTTTTCTTTTTTAGAACTTTACAAGCGTCCAAAGTAAAAAAAATATGTTTAACGTCCCTGTGCTCGACACCGACTCAATACTTGATACCTTCAATTTTAATACAACTACTGGACGGATTTATAGGCATAAAATTCCAGTATTGTAGCTTTGTTCAATACATTATGAAAAAATATATAGTTTAAGCAAAAACGTCTGTTGATGATTGTTAAGATGTTTATACCTATTTGTAATAACGGAGTTTTCATTTTAGCAATTTAAACGAATGAACTCATCGCACTGTTACCTTTTACGCTCAATTCCTGAACGGATTTAGATTAATTTTTCCATACAGATAATTTGACACCCTTGGAGGGATATAGGATAGTTTTTGTGTCGGAAATAATCCCTTAAGATGGTAGAACTTTGTTTGGGTCGGCGATAATTAAGGTTTCACCCACAATAATTTAATAGCAATCATTTTTCTAAGACGGTAACAAGTTCTACGCGGCCGAAGTCGCGGGCAACAGCTAGTTATTAAATAAAGGCGACAAACGTTTGGAAGTTTAGCCCTCCCTTTTAGTATATTTTCAACAGTTTATAATTAAGACTTAAATTGATTGTGCTATTATTATTTGTGTTTTTACCAATTATGTACCTACTGGTGGTTACAATTTAATATCTTATTAACATTATTATACAAGGTGTAAAAACAAGAAAAATATAATGTATGTTTTTACCTTATATCGGGAGCATGGACTTTTGTAAGGCATGCATGGGGCCGAAGCCAACAGCGCAGGCAGAGACCCTTTAAAACAAAAATAATCTAAAGCGAGGAATACACATGACGGATACCATCTCCGAGCGCACAATTGTTTTTTTTTTTTACCGTATTGTAAACTGTACTGGACGCAAGAGGAGCGCACTACGACAGGAAGCGGCAGGAGCAGGACACCGCCGGGAACTGAACCAACTTCACTGGAACTGACGTTAGGTACTATTACTACTAAACATTGTGTTTGCACAGTTATCACTATTATGCATTAATGGAACTTTATGCAAGAAAAATACATTTCTTTACTTCAGCAGGGCAATAGAGTAACTTTTCATTAGGACGTGTCAACTGACGTTGTCACAACTGGCTGTTATTCGCTACGCGTTAACGGAGCGACCACACCGGTGCTTAACGCTGCGTATACGCGTTGACGTGTCGTATACGTCACGTATTCTTCATACATTTTGCTGCGTTAGCGTATTTTGAGCAGCGGTGTGGTCGCACCCTAAAGCGGCTCACTCCGCCGGTCGCCCGTCACGAAACTAGACCTCTACCTACGCTTGGTTACTACGCATCGCGGTGTCAAGATATATTTGTGGGTGAGCGTTGAGGTGAGATTAAAACAAGTTACAGAATAAGGGGCTGTCGTTGATATTCCTGATGCACGTTCAAAAATTACTTGATTACACAACCCTGCCCTACCCCAGAGGGCTGAAGTAAAAGTGCTCGAAGCTCAGATTACCAAATCATATATTAAGTACTTAATTTTTCTAAAACATTCCTGAAATAGCGGTTGTTATATATAATTTTGGTAAGGGACTGACAGGGACCCGCCTAGCTGGCGCATACGCCGTAGTGACTTTCCACTATATAATAGGAAAACCACGGGATCGGCTACGAGCGTAGCGCGTAACGATTCTTGGCAGTGAATATGTTATTCTCCTTAAATTTGAGCTCTATTACTGAAACTTATATCAACACAATGAAAAACCCAGATAACCTTCCCATTCTGTAAGTTAAATTTATTCTCAATATTTATATGAGGAAGGCTAACTCTAAGGTCTGTGCCAAATCAATTCAATTCAATTTATTTATTTGCAACCTTTTACAATTGACACATGCAACTTAAAGCTAGGCAATGCACAGGACCTCGTTAGGGCATTGCAAACGTTACAGTTAATTATTACAATACAATACAACAAATATTTAAAATATAAAATAAGTTAAAATTTATTTGACTAGCAAAAAGTTAAAGTATAAAAAATATAATAAAATAACAATCACTTTCTAAAATATTAAAATAATTCGTAAAAATAATTTGTAAAAATAATTTGTAAAATAATAGTTTAAAAATTAAAAATGTATAAAATGATAAAATTTTAGTCTAAGTAAAATTAATCAATAAATATAAATTAGTATCACATTTCTCATTACAATATATTCTTTAGAAAAACGTTATTTAACTAGGTAACGAATTGTATTAAAAATAGTTTATCCACATTATTTCCTAATACAATTTCATATTCATTCACTAAAAGGTAAGAGAAACGGACATGCATATAATTTTTATGAATTAAGATAGTCACGGACAGAGTAATATGTCTTTCCTATAAAATATTTCTTAAGGGCCCTAGTAAATACTTTAATATTGTGTTCGTTTTGTATTTGCGGCGGTAATTTATTATAGATGCGTATCGACATCGCGTAGGGTCCGTTACTATGCAATTTTAGTTTGGAGGTTGTTTGGACTAAGTTATTTATAAATCGCGATTCGTAGCGGCGAGGCTCATCTCCAACTGTGGAGTAAAATTCAGGGTGATTCACGAATTTGCATGATTCGAAAACATACATAGTGGGCAAAGTTAAAATTGGTAGATTTTGGAAATGGGTTTTGCAACTATCGGTTTGTTTAATATGTGTTATTATTCTGATACATTTCTTTTGCAATATAAATAATTCTTGTACATTTGTGCTATTTCCCCATAATGTTACCCCATAGCTAAGCCAAGCATGTGCATATGCGTAATATGCTACTATAGCTGTTTGGATGTCGGTTGACTTTTTAATTCCCGAATTGACTCATTTTCGCTTTTATTTTCTGTACGTGGCATTTCCAGTTAATATTCGAGTCTATAGATATTCCAAGTAATGAAAATGTAGGGACGCATTCGAGTTTGATATTGTTGTAGGAACAAGCAGATAAATCTAATTCACCGAGACGAGGTCTAAATTGCATTACTTTCGTTTTTGTAAAATTAATCTCTAGGTTATGGTCGTTCATCTAACTTACTACTTTACACATTGTGTCATTGAGTTTTTCCTGAAGACTTACGTTATCCCTACATGAAAACAGTAGTGAACAATCGTCAGCGAACATGATACAGGGTTCTTTGAACATTTTTGGCATATCATTAATATAAATTATAAAGAGGGCACAACCGATCACGGTTCCCTGCGGAATTGAGGACGTTACAGGTTGACACTCTGACCTTATAGTGCGAATTTCGTGCGACAATTCATCGGCATGTGCAATTGGTTTCTGTTTTCGAGATAAGATTGAAACCATTTGTGTATTATATCATATCAGTAATGAATCCAATATACCATATTTAGGCAAAGTACCTGTAGCTAGTATTTATCGTTTTGTTTCTTGTATCATAACTAAGTTTAAAAATAAGTATAAAATGAATTCTCCTATCAATAAAAAGGCATCAAAATGATTCCCGCATATTAGTGGCCCTTTTTACAACCGATCTAACGACCAGACGGACAAGAAGTCATATTAATCGCTACTAGTTGTAAACAGTTGTGTTATCGCGATCCGCGGACATCTTACTCGCAGGCCGCTGCTATACGACTACTGTGCGGAGATAGGGCTACAGTAGGCTAGCTTTCAATACTTCTGCTTGGCTAGCATCAATCATTAAATTCTAAAAACCAGTGGGCGTAGCATGGTTGCCATTTTATCACTTATCGTTGTGGTAAAGACGCCCATCACGCTCTGACAAGTATGCGAGTGCGAGAGTGACGGATGCCTTATCCACAACGATAAGTGATAAAATGGCAACCGTGCTACGCCCGCAGAGCAATATTAGGCAATAGCGGGACCTCTTGAACATTTTTCACATCACGTCTATCCCAGATGCGCAGAATTTTTACTGCGCAGTTACATACTTATAGCGAAAACGAATACTGTTTACCCTATATACGAGATTGTACTTGACTGTCAGCTTATTTTAAGGGGCTCCTTCCTAGCTCCCAATGACCTTCGATCGGGACCAAATATTGGCAATTTTAGGATAAAAAACACGTTTTTGGACGTAACTTGTGTAAAAATGAGTTAAAAGTAAAAATTTCTTGTGAGTTGTTAGAGACGTCAATAAGAAACAGCTATATGTTAATTTCATATATAAAAGCTAATAAACAACATACTAATACCGAAAACGTAGCTTTTTTGGACCATGTTTGAATAAATCATTTAAAAAAAATAGATATTTTATCAAAAATAATCTCGTGTATATGTAGATAAAAGATTAAAGATCCTATAAGCGTTTGTGCCATAAATATATCTATAGTTCTGACGGAGGAATATCAACTCACAACTCGTCAAAACTAGTCAAAAAGCGCGTGGAGCCCCTTAATACGATTTGACTCGAGATAGTAGAAGGTAAGACATTTTAGTCCACCTGAAAGTCGGTAAATATAGCAGCCTTTTTGAACCTCCTCTTCAACGTTTCTGCTAATCGACTTCATTGTTCAATTAGTATATTTTCCCTCGTAGTAAATAAGCAGTAAGATGTCTGATGCTGATGGAACTTTGTTTTTTACTTCTGTAGACAATATGTGTGTGCTAGGTCGTGTTAACCTTTACAGAACGGTTTGAAACTTATGTCTAAAACTTCAATATCATGATTTAAGTTACAATTTCTTGAAAGACTTTCCAGAATCACAAGAGTTAATTTGACAATCTTAAACTGTAAGCCTACTGTATCTACGGATCCACTACACCCGTCAGCTGCAATAAACTGAAATCCGATGCCGCTGCCATTTAACCACGAGATCGCAGATAAGCGACGATCGGCTTATCATTTACAACCTGCGCCAGAATCGGCTGCCTTTTAATTTAGCTGGCACGGATCGATATGTTATGCCGCGTTATGATTTAAGACGTGCGTGTTGCTTCCACGCTAAATTTTAATTTGTGATTGTTAAGACTCGGATACGCTGTGGAATTTATCACATTATACGAGTGTACTACATGACTATATCTTATTTTTCATTTTATGTATGAATTCAATAACAATATACATATCAAAAAATAATAAAGCTAGGTAAATACATCACACTAAAGGAACAGTATTAGATAAGATAAGATAAGATAAGATAAGATAAGATAAGATATGATTTATTTGCATAGAATAAGTTTTTTTACAGTATCCTTAGGTGGTACATAGGCAATAGGTTGCTTATTCTGCTATAATGTATATTAAATACTAGCGTGCAAAATTTGGTTGTTCTATGCTAACATTACATTTTGCGATGGAAAGTCCTTTACACTGTAATACTGTTTTTCAGTGAGTACATGCATTAACTTCTGTTTCAATTTATGAAGTGGCAGCTCCTTTAAACTTTTTGGTAACTTATTAAAAAAATTCATGCACATTACAAAGCAATGATTTGAGTATAATGCTGTCCTATGGGCGCATTCATGAACAAGTCTTCCCGGATCACTTTTATGTTTTGTAGAATTGGTAACAGCTGTTTTAAATAAATACATACACTCGAGAGCAAAAGTTTCGGGTCAATATCTTGAAAACGAATAAAGCTATCGTATTGAAATAAATTGAACCTTATAGACAATTTAATAATCCTTCATTACACGTATAAAAACTTATTGGTTGGCGTGAAGTAATGGCATTAAAAAAGTTATAAACATAATGATCCCTTTTTTTCAAATCAGAACTTCTAATTTTCGCAACTATTTTTGCTTTTGTTTTTGTTCTGTCATAAAATGTATTTATAAGAAGTCTTCTAGGTATCCAATAGTCATTATTAAAGTAGTAATTATGTCACTCACACCTGAGGAATGTACGAGAATCCTCACGATCCTGGAAAATGGAAGCAGTCAGCGAGAAACAGCAAGAATAGTCGGTGTATCGTTGTCTACAGTTCAGCGTATTCGCCAGCGGTTTCTAGAAACTGGTTCAAACCTACGCAGACCAATAACAGGCAGACCCAGGTGTACGACGGCACGGGAAGATCGATATCTAGTCAACTCTATGCTGCGAAATCGGTTTCTTACGGGAACATCACTGACTCATAATTTTTTAGGGCTTGGTAGAAGCAACCCTTCTGCTTGGACTGTAAGACGGCGACTTGCTGAAGGTAATTTGAAACCATTTAGACCCGCAAATGGTCCGAAACTCGAGAGGCACCATCGTATAGCAAGACGAATTTATGGACGCGAACACTCGCATTGGACGATTGAAAATTGGTCAAATGTCGGGTTCTCGGACGAATCAAAATTTATGCTGTATACACACGACGGAAGGGCAAAGGTGTACAGAAGACCAGGAGAAAGATTTATGCAAGCCTGTATTGAAGAAAAGGTGGCATACGGTGGTGGTTCGGTACTCGTGTGGGCTGGAATTTCTGCGGAAAGCCGAACAGAGCTTGTACTGATCGAAAACGGTACTCTTAATGGCGTAAGATACGTGGATGAAATCCTCAACGAGCACGTCGGTCCATTTATGGCAAGACTAGGTGAGAATGCCATCTTTATGCACGATAACGCCCCTCCCCACACTGCTCGTGTAGTGCAAGACTACCTTGATGAGGTGAATATTCGTCCCATGGTGTGGCCAGCTCGTAGCCCCGACCTCAACCCGATCGAGCACGCCTGGGACGAGCTCGGACGACGTTTAAGACAACGAGATCCTCCTTTAATTACGCTTCGTGACTTGAAACATGCATTGGTAGAGGAATGGGAGAACATTCCCCAACAGTGTTTCAGAAACTTGGTGTACAGCATGCCGAATCGCATTGCAGCAGTCCAGACAGCACGTGGGGGTAATACCAAGTACTAAACTGTGTTAAAACTACTTGTAAATATAAAAAGTTCAATATTTTTAGTTTTGGTTTTGGAAGCAAAATGACGCCATTTTTAATTTGTCGTTTTAAACATAATAAAATAAATGGTCAGTAGTAAATGTAATGCATTTTATTTTAGTAACATTAAATTGTCTATAAGGTTCAATTTATTTCAATACGATAGCTTTATTCGTTTTCAAGATATTGAAGTAAATGCTAGTGACCCGAAACTTTTGCTCTCGAGTGTATGTTGCTTGACAAATATGCAAATTTAATAGATGTACATGCAGGACGGAGGCAGTACACCGAGCTTCCTATATAATGGTTTACAAGATTTATAGGAAGGCAAGCCACAAATAGCACGTATACATCTTTTTTGTCCTAAGAATGCTATTTTAGAATGGGAGCTATTGCCCCATAAAATGAGACCATATCTTAATGTCGAACTAACATATCCGTGGTAGGCGGCCATGGTGGCATGCAAGCCTGATGTGCGTCTTAATTTCCGCAATACATAAACAAACCTATTCAATTTGCTACGGATCCTTTCTATATGCACCTGCCAATCCAAAGGCTTGTCTAAAATTAAACCCAAAAAGAGAACATTATTCATCTGCTGTATTTGCTTATTGTCGTATTGTAAGTTAAGATTAAGATGTTTGCCTCTTTTTGAATTAAATTGTACATAGTGTGTTTTACTAATATTGATACATAAATTATGTCTTTCTAACCATTTAATTACAGTTTCTAAGGTGTTATTTATTTTACATTCACGTTCATGGATATTTTCTTGCTTATTCGACGTTACTACAAAAGATATATCGTCAGCAAACATAACAGTTTTATACGGGATTATATCAGGAAGTTCATTTTCATACACTATAAATAATAAAGGGCCAAGTACACTGCCTTGAGGCACGCCAAATTAATTACACTTTAATACAGATCTACAACTTTTTTCTACATTTTTTTCATCAAGTGTTAATATTTCAACTAGTCTCCTGTTTTTCAGATATGTATCAAACCAGTTCAGCGCAAGTCCTCTTATACCATATTTTTCCAATTTTATTAAAAGCAGAGAATGGTCGACAAAGTCAAAAGCTTTTGACATATCGAGAAACAGTGCCGTAGTCTGTTTCTTTTCGTCTATACTTTTTACGATGTGATGAATGAGGTTTAAAACTGGCAAGTGTCGTAGATTTATTCTTTTGGAAACCGTTTTGCTCTAGTTTTATTATGTTATATTTATTGAGGAAGTTTATAAGCCGTTTATACACACATTTCTCGAAGATTTTAGCCAAAATGGGAATTAAAGTTATTGGGCGGTAGTTCGCCATGTCCATATTGTAATTTTTTTTGTATAACGGCTTAACAACGGAAATTTTTAGTAGGTCAGGAAAAGTACCGCTTTGAAACGAAAAATTTACTAGATATGTAATGATGCCACTAAGTTGGGTTTTACAGTGTTTTATGATATTTGTACTTATTTCATCGAATCCTACTGCATGCGTGTTGTTTAGTGACATAATGATATTCGTTATTTCACTTTCAGAATAGGGCATCAAGTATATACTATTGTTATTTATAGAATGGAAAGGGTGAGTATGTGAGTTTTCCTTGTACTGGTTCTTGAATTCGATATTTCGATAAAGTAATTATTAAAATGTGACGCTATTTGAGAAGGTTCACTTATTACCTTATCATTATGATATATTTTCCTAATATAGTCCTTTGTATTAATGTTATCTGCTTGTGTTTTAATGATTTCCCAGGAGGGTTTGCATTTATTTTTACTATTTGATATAAACTTACAATTTTTTTCTTTTTTGCGCTTTATCAATACATTTTTTTAATAATTTTGTGTATCTGTAATATTAACATTTTTTCTGTTCAATCTTTTTGTCTCTGTAGTATTTAAATCTTAATGTTCTTTTTGTCTTACAACTAATTTTTATTCCATGTGATATCCATTTTTGCTGTTTAAAGAGTCCGTAGTAAACTTTTGTATGCTGAAGAGGAAAACAAAGAAAAGGGAGAATAACTGAAACTTATTAAATGCTTTATTGAAGTCCTCTTCCTGATAAACTTCTGTGAATGAAAGGTTTGACAGACACTCCTGATTTTTTTTTACATTGTCTGACGAGTAGTCACGGTTAAATTTATGATAATGCTTATTTTCAAATATTTTTGTATCTACGCTAACACTCAGCATCTGTGCGGTTTCATGGTCTGAAAGTCCCAGGGGCAATATAACAGATGTTGCATTTTTGATATTACTTAGAATATTATCAATACAAGTCTTATCTCTAGTGGGCTTTTTAATATGCAGTTTGAGGTTATAATTACGGGCAGTGACTATTAGCTCTTTGCTGGCCTTATTTAGTACTAACGTATTTATGTTGAAATCACCGCATATAAATGATTGTTTGAATTTTTTACTAAGATTGTGTAGCATGATGTTTAACTTATTAATAAAACTGGCAGCTGGTGAATTTGGAGTTCTGTATAAACAAATTATTGCAATATTATATTTAGGTATTCTTATCCCACAACACTCAAATATTTTTTCAATTGGTAGTTGATTTACACATTCCAGTTCATTGAACAATATTCCCTTTCTTATCATAATACATACCTCTCCTCTTTTTTTGTCTCGACGACAAAAGGATGAAGCCATTTTAAAGTTTTGTAGTTTAAAGTTACATTCATGTCCTCTTTGAATAAATTACTCTGATAGACATAAAATATGAGGACTTTTATCAGTGTCATTCATTTCGTTTATTGCTATCTCTAGAAGATTTTGTTTTGATATAGCACTAGCAATGTTTTGATGCATGATCCTAAGTACAGATTCTACACTCGATTTAGGAACGAAAAAGTTCATTTTTCTTTTGCTCAACTCGAAAGTAATCTAATATTTTCTTCTGGGTGCTTTTTAATCGCTCTGTTTTCATCTTCCAATCTATAAAACTCCCTATGTGGTGTACTATATTCGCTGTACCTCGCTTACTTAGCCTTCCTGTTGACGAAAACATATCAAATGACAAGTCTAGATTTGAGTCAAAAGAATAATGTTTTTGGTGAAAAGATGCATTATTTAACAACATTGAGTTAACATTTTCTATCTTACTATTATATATAGGTTTTCCTAATTCGTAGGTCGGACAGGCTATTATTATATTTGTGTGAACAATGTGATTTAATGAGTTGTTGATGATTTCTACTAATTCTCGGGGATCTTGATCTGACTCGAAGTCCTTTTCGCCGATTAGAATAATGCAGTAGTCGTTAAGTGAATTTTTTTCTAATTTATTATCTATTCCCTGTAGTAATTCACTAATACCACCACCGGGCTTGCTGTAGTGGCAATTTCCGAAGGTTTGTAGAGTGGTGTCCTCATTTATGAGTTTCGACACACTATGTATGTTGTTTGTGCTTACCACTACCAGTTTGTTTTTTTGGTATATTTTATCTTTACTGTGCTTGGAAGTAACTGGTGTGGGCGAGTGCGGTGGCTGACTTATTTTCAGTGTTTAGCTCGCGAGTTGGTCCTTGGTTGGAAATCCTGGTCCTTAGAGTCCTGGTCATTAGATTGTGACTTGATTTGCTGAAAAGCATGTGAAATCGATTTAGGTGATGGTTGGTCAATTTTAGAGCTCTCTAATGATGTTCTGGTAAGTTTACTTAATTGTTTCTTTTTAAGTTTCGGGGTTGACCGCCTCAGAGGGGTTCCTTCACCTAAAAGATTTTTAATGTAACTATTTGCCTCTCCATATCAGTCCGATTTTTAATCAAACGTGAGATTTCCAAATTCAGATTTGCTATCTCTTCGTGTGCACTAGTAAGTTGATTTTTTTGTAAATCAATAATATCCTTTAGGTCAGATATTTGTGAAACTTCGGCGGTATTAGGCATACTTTGCTCACTTATACTTAGAGATTTTTCCATCGACTCGTCCAGAGAGCTACTTGGTGTATGTAGAGATGAGAGACTAATACGTGCTGGATTTTGTTTACGTACTGTTACATTGTCTACACTTTTATTTGGCGAACAGAGTTCTTGAGATGTCTCATTTTCTGTCTCTGAATGCGCTTTGCTTTCCACTTCTGAGTTTGGTGGTGATATGGGTGATGATGAGCCGTCTCGGGTTAGACTCTTTGGATCCACGTCTTGTGTAATATTTGTGGTTCCATTTTCGCATCGAATGCACGACCAAGGCTTTGATTGTTTCTTGATTGAATAAAATTGCTTTAACGTTATTTGTGCACAGGGTAAATGTAGTAAAGATCCACAGCTGGAACATTTTATGTATTCGTTAGTTTTAATTTCTTGGGCGCATTTTTGGCATTTATTAATTTTATTTCCAGTGTGCGCACTCCTTTTTTGTTTGCAGACATTATTCTTTAAAGATGGGATTTCAAAAAGAAAGAAAAAATGCAAGTCGTTAATTATTTATGTATCCAATAACGAAACGTTTTGTAGTTGCGTGAAATGGAACGTACTTTTCTATGTACGGTTGTCAACCCTGCATAAATGTCAGCGCAGCTATTTATTTATTTTTTACTGGCCACACTATTTATTATTTTGTAGGTGGGTAGATAAGTATATGTGGTCGATGACAGATTTTAGATTATACAGTACTGCAGTTTTTGCTGTTGTTTAGTGACATTTTAACGTCCAACACTGGTTTTTTTTTATGTGATACACAGTTTCTAATCTTTTATTTATGTTTATATGGCACTTAAAAGTCACAAGTATCAAACGTCTCAAGAGTACCTACATAACAAAATTTAAAATACACAATAAACACATGTTCTGACATCACCCTAATTGAAAGCGAACGAAGTACTTCGTTTCAGCTCTGCACGGCTAGCATGCGACGGCGCGCGAGCTCTCTCGATTTTTCTCGCACTATCCGTCTCTTTCTTATTAGAACACTTAGAACAAGAGATATAGTGCGATAAACATCGAGAGTATGTCGCGGCCGTCGCATGCTAGACGTGCTGGCAAAAATTATTTCGTATGTCCGGCTATCCGGCTTTTCTCCTCTACAAGTTGCATTTATCAACCGATTGAAAATTTGTGAGCAGGTTCGTAATTGACAAAGAAAACTATATAATCAACGATTATATAGTTTTCTTTGTCAATTCAAGTTATGGATATTTTCAAAATTCTTTTGTTTTAAATATAGGCTCGGAATGTCTACATTTTACAGAGTTTTCATTATTTTCTTTATGTTTTCATTATTCATAAAACTTAAAATGCCTCTGCTAAATAAAATGTGCTTTGTCCCTTTCTTACGAACTCAAATGTCAAAGTGACAGATAAGGACAAACGAATTTTAACGGCATTTTAGTTAAAACAGGCTTGTAGGACGTTTATGAATACGGCCGTTAAACAATAGCGGTGGCGTCTCGTATTCATAGAATACCTCAATAATATTGACATTTACACCTTATTTGGAATACAAAAATGCCAATATTTTTGTACCATTATATCATCTTGTGGTCGGAGTAAACGTCTAAAATTAAATTGCTACCGTCTGTCAACTGTTTGCTCACACCATAACAGACTAAGCTCCTAGTTGATTCATCCACTGAAATTAAAATTAGCATAGCCACATTTATTCGTATCATAGAAGTTAATTACTTTGTTACTAATTTAAAATATGTGTCACGGTGTTTAACCAAATCCAGGAATAATGCTTTAATTATAATGAATCGCTCTAATTACGACTCATGCAGCTTCCCTACTGTAACACATCTTTATTAACAAAATTGGTTTTCCGCTTAACAAAGGATGACAACGAATCTAATAAAATTGTTGCAAATATTTGAACAAATATTCTCCAATAGAACATGCAAATCAGTATGTACTAATAGATTAAAGCATCGGTCTCCGTCTAACCAAAGTAACCAACTATAAGTGCGAGAGGGGGGAGCTCTTCAGATATATCTCGCCGAGTCGCAAGCGCATGTGCAGCTGCGCTCGCGCGCGTTGCTTTATCCCTTCCTCCAAAACCAAAAGGGCGTAACTAATGCATGTTTTCTACAGACATACGTCCCTTTCTGTAATCAGGCTCGTATTTAATGTATTCATGCACCCTTCACGCCCTAATGCCGGTGATAATGGGGGCTCGTGCTGCATCCATCACCCGCCAATGCAAAACAAATCGATTTCTAAGCGCGCACGATTATTGTGCGGAATTTCGAATAAAGGATTGTACGAGATATTGTATTAGATTTTTTTGGGGTTGGGTGAAAATTATTGTATTTTAATAGGACGCGAACTACGAATGTTACATATTCGATTTGCCATGTTTTTTTTTCAAAGCAAAAAATCTTTTTGTTTTTACTCGATGAGCCAACCATAGTGTCGTGATTATTACAAGACAGTGTCGTTATCGAGTATTAAATGGAATCGAACGCTTGGTGGTTTCATCAATACTTAAATAAATAAAAAGCGGCCAAGTGCGTGTCGGGCCACGCGCAGGGTAGGGTTCCGTACTTGCCCGTCTGTCACAGAATGCGGACTTAAAAGGGACTTTTGAGGTTTTTATTATAGCTTACCCTCGTAAATAATCGTAAATATGATTATTTTTATGACACACCAATGTATAGGTATTTCACGTCCCCAGTAGTAGCGATTTAGCCGGCAGGGGGGGGACACATGACTCGAACAAAAATTAGGGCTTTAAATCCCATTATCTCGCAAACGCAAAAAATTCTGGATTTTATTCTACTGTTTTGTCCGCGTGATTGGTTTATATACCCACGCCGAATTGCAGTGTTCTAGTTGTAAGGGTTACTGAGCTAAGCCGAAGACGGACAGACAGACAGACAGACGGACGGACATGACGAAACTATAAGGTTTCCTTGTTGACTACGGAACCCAAATAAAACAGCAGGTCGATCATGTAACTGTCACTTTTCGTATGGATTACCCCTCTGGTCTCATACAAAATTCCCAAAGATGCGACTCCAATCTAAAGAGATGCTAGCGATAAAAAAAGATCTCTAATGGAGTTGAGAGACAGGCGGACAAATAGATTCTATATAAATTATTACTAGAGTATTATAAATGCGAAAGTTTCGATGAGAGATGTTATGATGTTTGGATGTTTAAATGTTTGGATGTTTGTTACTCAATCACGCTTAAACGGCTCAACCGATTTAAATGAAATTTTGCACGAAGATAGTTTTTATCCCGGGTCCACGCAGACGAAGTCGCGGGCGGAAGCTTGTTCTATATAAATTACTAGAGTACGTCTTGTTTTCCTACCATAGGAATATGTAGTATGTATATTATGATTACAATGGATATTCCCAACTGTAAAGAACTAAAGATAGACATTAACTGTGGCTGTAAGCGACAGCTAACAACATTATATTTTTAAATGTGTTTATTCAGTCGCTTTCATTGAAAATTATCAGCAAGAGCAAAATACTTATGGCCGTATTCATAAACGTTCTACAAGCGTGTTTTAACTAAAATAGCGTTAAAATTCGTTTGCCCTTATCTGTCACTTTGACATTTGTGTTTGAAAGACAGGAACAAAGCACATTTTATTTAACAGAGGCATTTTAAGTTTTATGAATAAGGGGGTTACTGTTCTACTGTTAAGTGTATAAAATACATACCAACCAAGCGCTTAGCTGCGAAAAAACCCTAGCGATCATCTAGGGGAATTGTTCTTTCTAACTCCTCTTAATAATCGTCAAGTAAATTGCGAACGCTCTTTTGACGCAAGCCCCAGCGAAACGTCAGCAAAACCACCCTACAATAGTCTAAAAAGCTGCGGTTGAACCGAGGGTGCAGGAAGTGATACTGGTTTTATTTCCTCCCCATAACCTTGCAACAAGAAAGTCACGTGAACGTATAGACTTAATAACTTAACTTAAGACATACGTCGTTGTTCTTTTAAGGCCCCGTGTCATAGTGTATCGATTCACCATTGTCACCACATGCGATCCCCTTTCAAACATATTTTGATTGATGTCGCGCCGTTGTGTGCTTTGAAGTTATCAATTTGTATGAAAACAGTTTTATTGGTAGCGTTTATTTTTTCGGTTGGGATAATATTTGGTGGTATTGAAATGCTGCGTTTATTATTGATTATTTGAGTGCTGCTAATCAAGATTAATTTAATCGTTAATTGTTAGTCAGATTGTGGAGGGGTGCAAGAATACCGTATATTTGTTGTAGTGTTGTGGTATTAAAGATTTTACATTTTGTAAAGGAATTTTCTAGAAAATTAAGCACATGATTTTGATGTTTTGCAATTTTACAAACCATAGCATTATATACAAGAAAATAGTGTGAGAGCTATTGATATGTATAATTTGTGGTTCTGGGTCTGTGGTTGTAGTCACCTATTGATTAATGCCCGAAAACTTAAGTTGTGTATCAGTGTTAGATTTGCACCATCCGGGGCCACTTTTGCACCTAATCCCTAGATTTAGCGTAAACACTAGTTTTACGAAAGCCACTGCCATCTAACCGTCCACCTCGGAGGGAAAATAATACTTCGTTGAGATCATACCAGTTTCCTCACGATGTGTTCCTATGTCGAAAAGCCAACTGTTAAATATCAAATGACATTTTGTGGATGAGGTATTTGGAAAAGACCCAGTGGTAGGAGGAGGCGGGGTTCGAACCCGCGCGATCTGCAGATTGAAAGTCGAGTGCCTTAACTTAACGCTGGGCTGCAGTAGGTATCCTTTAAACACCGAATGTTTCCCTTAGTAACCCACTACGCCGTAAGCGTCACGGATGCGGAAGACGCTATCTACCCACTGAACCTGACGTCCTTCCGGGCCGTTATCACATTTCCACGTTCGACGTCTTAACACGTCCGATTACGTTCATTAAACACTCAAAGGTTCAGAGCCTGGGAAGATTCGTGTTGTTATATGTATTTTCCCTTAGTTACAAATACAAATGCTATACAGGGTGTTTTTTTAACCGTCTTAGAGCCCAGTTAATGTATACATTACAAAACACTTTAAAAACTATTTTTTTTTCAATGTATTTATATTGTTTTTTTGTTTTAATATTAATTTTAATCATACAGCCGACTGACCGCAGTGACCGCTAGCCGCCATCTTTGTAGATAGGTACGAACTCTAAGCGGGGGTTGAACTTCGCACCGCGCGCCATACAGGATTTTTCAAACTTTTATTACTAAAAACTTAATACCTACTTTTTTTTCACGAATGATTAGTACGCTTTGGGTACTTTAAGTGGGCTTCGGCTCTAAGATGGTTAAAAAAACACGTTGTATTAAGGTTCACGTCAGAGTGCCCGTTGGTATATTATTAGATTTTAATTCATGGTAGAATTTTGCAAACACTAACATATGACTGCGCCAAGGTGTGTTCACGTATAGGCGTGAGCGTTTTTAAAGTAGCATGATAGCTCGCATGGCACCTCACTTGACAGCGCCGGCCGTGGACCCCCAAAAACATGTGCAAATAATGATCCTACAATTTAATAAAATAGTAAAATTCACACATGTGCCACCAAACCGGTTCTACGAGTATTTGTAAAGAGTGGCAACGCTTGCCTTGCTTTTGTTAACATTTTAATTAGCAAGCAGAGATTAACTGAGCAAGGGCCAGTGAATAGAGTTGCATCCTGGTGGAGTATATAGGACGTCGCGGTAACTGTATTTAATTCCTATAAAAAATGGTCCTTTGTATTAAAACGTAGGTACGCTATATATGATAATATATTCATACATGTATTACGTAGGTATTATAGTGGGTTAAGAAATAAAGATCACTACACCTCACCTGGCCCCGTATCATGATCGGCCTTATCACGTGATAAGTGACAAGATAGAGCGTCCGTCACTGGCTGACACCGTTCGATAGAACGAGACTGGGGCTCTATCTTGTCACTTATCGCGTGATAAGTCCGACCACCACGGGGCCAGATCCAAGTACTGCAATTAAAAGTCAATACCTACCGCCGGCCCTATCATTTTAGAACGATCTTACCATTTTCATTTCAAAAATAATATCGTGTTACGCTGAATCCTTTCAATGGCATGTTCTGTTTCAAGTTATCGAAACACATCTATATCAACAAAAAAAACGTACAACAAACATGGGTTCACGCAGACGAAGTCGCGGGCGGAAGCTAGTATTAGGTATATTAACAATTCGACACCTTCTTAACCAATTACGACATCAGGATGAAAATTGGGTGCGTAGCATGTGAGGCACTTCTTCGTACAGTGAAAGGTTATAGGTCACATTTTGTTTCCTCTGTAGATACGTAACGATTTCTTAACAAAAAAAAGTGTACCGGTTAAGAGTCAGACACGTAACGGGCACTGTACAAACGCTGTGTGCTTGTCACTCGAAGCATAAAGTTAAATGAAGAGTAAATCGCGTTAGCATAACAAGGTAAAAGTCGTCCCTGTTGATAACTAGTTTCTCATCCTAGACATAAGATGCCGAAGATTATGTTCACTCTCTTTATGACCTTACTGGGAACTAGAAATGGACATATAACTGTAGAATGTTTAAATATTTCATATTCCATTTAACATTATTAACGGTAGGTTGAAATGTTTGAACACATTTTTCATTTTGTACAAAAATATATCAGTTTACAATCTTTGTTTTTTTAATAGCTAACCGCACGGCGCCCTCCGTCTATTACAAAGAATGCAGGCGGAGCGGCGGGATGAAATATACCTATCATATGTCCATCCCAAAGGGGTCCTAGAGCTTTATAATATTAATATGGACGTGTGTCATTTTTATGATTTCGATTTATTATTTCATACAATTTCCCCTGTATGTACAATATAACATTCTCAAATGTCAATCATCTATAAACACTATAATAGAAATATATTTCTAAAGCTATCGTTTTTTTTTTTAGAATATGCATATTGTTTACGTTAACTCCTGTTTTATATTTATAGAAAAAAATACACTTGGTAATAAAGTCAATGATAGTGATTTTTCTGTCATGTCCTTATTCATTTTGTAGTGTTATATATAATTCAAAGCATTTACTTATAATTGAAAACACCTTATCGGAACTTAGCATGACTGTAGTTTGAGTAATAGTATTAATATTTTTATAGAAAAATGTGAAATTATAGAATTTTTTTTTTTACTATACATAAGTATTTCATTAGTAACAATCAGCTTAAAAGGAACTATGTTAGTGTGGAATTTAATCAAATTAACTACATAAAATTACATTACATTAATAAATTTATGTATATTTAAAATAAATTTAATTAAAATACAAAATAATAGCGCGTGACATCACCTTCCGCTGAAGTGCACCTGTATAAGGTGAATATGCGCTTATGTGTGACTAGCCAAATTAATTTTGTTGGATTGTCGAATTTACCTTCTTAATTCCCTTATCTATCACCCATATACTATCGCGGAGCCCGGAGATGCGCTAATGCCTAGAATTGTCGTAGGCACCAGATTTTGAGCCAACGGGGCCACGCCGTTTCGTCGCCTAAATAGTATTATTTATTGTTTTTAGTTTCGTGACGCATTGCATGGTTATTACTGTAATGCCACGTAAATGTATTTATCAATAAATAAATAAATAAATAAATAAATAAATTGCGTTGGCTTAGATGTTTAATTTTTTCAGAGCTCCAAGGGACAGTAGACTTGAGTATTTGGTATACATTTTAGCTTGATAGCTCCACGTGTTCCTGAGAAAAAGCGTCTTGACAGACGGACGGACGGACGGACGGACAACAAAGTGATCCTATGAGGGTTATATTTTTTCCTTTTGTTGTGCGGAACCCTAAAAAGAGGTATACAAAATTCCGTGTTTAAATATGGCCACCAAATCTGACAGCATACGTTTCCATTGACGACGCGAAACTGAGGCGCAATTGACTCAGTTTTACTGTGCCACTTTTGGAGCGCTTATAACCTATCTACCTCTTTTTTATATTACATCATTGTGAGAACACACAACTCATCGCACCTCTCTATATACCTACCCTAATTCGAAGATTCAAGCACGGAACCCACACGACAAAACGTTAGATTCCGGTACAATTTTATTGTCATTCAATTGAATATGAAATTTTATATCACATACTCGTACGTAGGTAGAACGGCCCCATACTCATATACAACTAATTCGAATTACTATTAGATGGATCGATGGATATAAATTTTGTGACAAACGCTATAAAGTGAACGAAATGGCGTATTAGTGAGTGCGTAATAAATTAAACATTTATAACGATATTAAAAATCAGTAAAAACTCAATAAACCTCGAGTAGGCCTGGGATTATTGGGAAACGTTTTGTTATACAATTTACGTATAACTTCAGACAAGCCGAATACAAAACATAATTTTATTCAGTGAAGAAACAGAAGACCCTCCGAAAGTTACATACGAGTATCTACAATATTCGCTAGTTCAGTAAAAAGTAATTTCCCTGCCAAAAATCTATTCTTATCGCATTCAGCATCTATTACTACTGACTCTACTAGTGTTAATAATGTTTTCCTTTCTGATAATGATATCTTATCAGATATCTATAGGGTATTTCCCCGCATTGCTTGGAAACTGATATTTCTGTCTGCTTTAAAAATACAGTTTCATGGAAAACTGATGGAAATTACCTCGCAGATATTGTTTGACAAATAGGTCAAAGTTATTGACAAATCTATTATACGCTTTATGCCAATCGACATTATACATTATTAATTTCAATATAAAGATAAAATATACATCAGTCTGAGTGGCATTTGAACTCTCAGAAATGTGATAGATGATTAGCCAGATCCATAAACTCGTGGTACCTACTGTCTCACTTGCAGTACCTACTAACTATTGTCGTACGCCTCTGTACTTTCCTATAACCACCATGTTTCTTTCTAAGTTTTCAAAATGGACTTGTATTAATTGCCTCGTGTTTTTTGTACCAGCAATCGTGACGAGTGGCGCGGGTACACAATTTACCGCGATAAGTGTGAAGCCTACGCCGTAACAACTGAATTGACTGCCGCTACAAAATACAATGATATCAATAACATGAAATATTATAAACAATATTTATATCATTGACTTAGTTTATAAGATTATTTACCTAATGTTACACCACGTATCCATTGTTTTGTTTATAGATCCCGATAACTCGTTAACACATAACTCACTTTTATCAACTGGTTGTAAGATCTATCAAACCACATAAAATTTCATCATACTCCGAGCGCCTTTATTGTGATAAAAACGAAAACTCACGAACTTTCCTACCAATAAAACAATATAATGTCGTAGTGTTAATAATTTATTCACTTTAAAGCTGCTTGAGACGTGGATCTATAATAAAATACAAAGGCCTTTATTTTTTGAGAAAATTTTAATAGTTGTGTTAAAAAAATTATGTTCAAGTTCAGTAACTATAC
The DNA here is from genome assembly GCA_947049275.1 of Epinotia bilunana. Classification (NCBI taxonomy): domain Eukaryota; kingdom Metazoa; phylum Arthropoda; class Insecta; order Lepidoptera; family Tortricidae; genus Epinotia; species Epinotia bilunana. Next base: position 8,033,278 of record OX346263.1, on the reverse strand, counting down.
TTAGGTACCAGTACCAAGTTCAGTAAACTATTATGATTACCACGATACTCATGGAAAGAGTTCAGCTTTATTTTCATTCGTGGTCCGTGGCATGTAGCAGCATTTTTCCGCGTTGCAGCGGAAATCGCTAGTCGAGGCTGACTCATATGTGGGTCACTGGCGAGAATAGCTTAATTGAGGCCACGATTTTCAGGCAATCTTCAGTTTAGGGATCTACCTTACGCGATACGCTTGTGCATGAAAACGTCAGTAACATAATTTACTTAAAACAAAGTTTTAAACGACTTCACTTCAGTAGGTACTTCGCCTTATTTGAAGAGTTCTCCCGATTTCTCCGGGATCCCATCATCAGATCTGATGACCACGGGACCACCTGGGAAGGGTACCCTGTAGAACAAAAAAGGACCGGGTGCCGGCAGAAGTGAAAATTCAATGTGATTGTAACAGTTTTTCAATCAGGCCACGTGTCCGTCTTAAGAATTTTCAATCTCTCGAATCTTACGGTCACATGACATCTTACGGTCACGTGACCTGTGGCGAGTTTAACAATTTTTACCCATCACAATTTTTCCCGGTCCTCGCGTCTTCGAGTAATCGGGAAACATACATGAAAAATAAAAGATTCCGACTAATTGAGAACCTCTTTTTTGAATTCGGTTAAAAATTACCTACGTTTGCTTAGCACACAAAGATTAGTTAAATAAACTTCTTAGATTCATGTCGGCCCGTGTCGTCCGCAGCGTCAGACTCAATGGGAAGCCGGTGCGGTGGGCGGCGCGCGACGGTAATCTACTGATTACACGAAATTATCATACCCGAGGACCGTAACTCCTCCGTAAATACGTAATTTGCTTAAAACTATTCATATATTTGTTTATATAACATTTATAGCGTGAAATATGAACATACCCGCCGCGGTATGCGGGGAATGTATAGGTATGATGTTTATCTGTTGAATCTAATTAGATGTAGATAATTTTAGTTTACGATTATTCATTTTAATACATGTTACGGTTGAGTGAGGCAAATTGTGTCGGTAACAAAGTGAAATCGGCTGCTAACTGTGATAATTATCATATCGAGCTTTTGTTTTCTTTTTATTTAAATATTTGTGAAGAGTAAAAGTAAATTGTAGAGCTTTTAAACCTGTCGAGTATTGACGAAACAGGCAACGTTCGTGTCAAATACATGCATTTTTATAGGCATAATTTGAAGGCATTTTTTACGTAGTGAAATCATGTATCGATTCGTCTTGTTTCATGGTTTTCTTCTTGTGTAAGAGTATAAGCACTGATAATAAAATGGAATGTGAACTAGTTGTTAGTTGCAAAATGGAGGCACATAACATGACATCGCTTTAATGACGACCACTTCAGCTTAGTTGGTGGCACCCCTGCCTACTTAGCTTTAAGCGGTCCTGGGTCCGAATCGCGGTAAGACCAAATATTTGTGTGATGAGCACGATTATTTGTTGAGTGTTGGATATTTTTTATATTTTATATCGTCGCCTAGTTCCCATAACCAAGCCTTATTGAGCTCACTCTGGGACTAGATATCCCCTAAAATGTATTTTCTAGTTTTAATCCTACAATATTGCCTATACTTGTAATCCTGCAATAAATATTGCCTACACTTGGCAATATTTAAAAAGTCACGTTCGCGCGAAGTAGGTTCGATTTTTTTGCTGTATACTTCGCAAAAAAAATGCAACAAGGTAACCAAGAAATGTATGCGTTCAAAAATACACTGCGAAGTGTAGGGTAAATGGGACACATCGAATGAGCTATCCACATATATTTCCACTGCGTTTTCCGTGATGTGATCGTCGCCGGCTCCACGTAGGACGGAATGCGTGCGCGCAGGCTCGAGTCATCGCTCCGTGGAGTGTTGACTCTCGATTGTTTGACTACGACAGTCACATCATAGTTGCAGAGGCTATACAAGTTATATGTCACTGGACAGGTTTTTAGGGTAACGTCCGACTACATTTATAGCTAAACCTACCTCTATCATGAGTATAATGACTTAAAAAAACAAAACGAGAAATCTTCATGAATTTTATTATCTTTATGAATTCACGATGCTATTGAAAGCTAGAATATATGAATGCACTAACAACGATAAAACGTGCCCTGTGTCGTTATATAATGAAATGCTCTAATATCCCTATATTTAGGCATTCTTACGTAAGACCTATTTATATTAGTATCTTGTAGATGACTCATTATGTGTTATAAATATGCAGTAGTTACTTTCTTGTTGAACACCAAATACAATTGGTATTAGATTCAGACAGCACTTTTTTTAAAACTTTAAAACTTATAAGCACTAATCGCAACTACGGAACCCTCTTCAAGTTTTTGATGTAGCGTATTTAAACTATGATGTGTAGGTACCTAATGCGCCTTAGCTCATTATTATATAATATTATACTTTAAAAAATACACAATGTGTGTAGGTCTTTTCGATTTGAGTCAGGTTCGAGTACAATTAAACGAAACGTGTACAATACGCTGTACAAATCAGTTCAAGGTCATTTTCCCCCCAAAGCTCTTGAAGGTTGAGGTTTTATCAGCAAAATATATGTTCATGAAAAGGATTTCAGTCAGATAGAAGTTTTCGTTGTGGCTTGATTTATTTTAAAAGTTAAAGTTTAAAAACTTTTCTGAAGGTTGTCTGGGATATAAATAAATATAACTAAGTAGAAACCCTAAAAGTGGCATATTTAATATGATTATACGAGTAAATATTAAAGATAGGCTTAGATAACATGGATGGTTGACAACGTTCCAACTTTGTAAATTTTACCTAGAATACCCGGTACTATATACACTGAAACAAGAATCAACATTAACTAAGTACTTCGATGAGGTTAATTCTCTTACGAATTCGGCTTTCGTAGCGGTATCACTTGATTTACCACTCAGTGAGGAAAGGAAGTACTTATTCCATATCGGCTCGATAATAACCTGATAATTGATTAACATGGAAAATAATCTTAGTGTGTCTCAAGCGTTTCCGATTACAAAACGCGGCGCAGGCAGTGATAGTAATCGACGCATTTTTGTGTCCAGCGATACCTTATCTGTAATTGAACTTCCTCATTTTGCAACAAATACAGACACTAATAACAATAACTCCATAACTAATGTCATCTTCAGTACTTACGTTACTACTTACGTTAGGTAGGTATGTAGACCTAAATATAATTTTAGTGTGGGAAAATTACAGTTGTCTTATTCTAACGCTCGTTCAGAAAGTTGAGCAGTTACCCGTTAGGTTTACACACAGATAACCTCCAATAGATAGAGCCTATAAGCGATTTAGTTCGATGCAAAGGTCACCACAGTTGGCGGTAGGTGCGGGTTGCGGGGAGGTCGGTAACGGCGCTGCGATTGGTTGTTTCGAAAATAGCGCGCTTTGTCACATCTTGGTGCCAGAAACGTAGTGATGGGACGCGTTGGTCGTTAACGGTTTTTAGCGGTGCCGCAATCAATTGTTAGTAGAATATTTTACATGGCGTAGGTACCTGTTAACATAGTTTAAATTTTTGAACGGCTGTCACTGATATAGTATTATCATGTTTCGTTCATCGACTGTTTTGATCACCAAATAACATAAAAAAGTATGTTAATCATATTCACATCGAGTAGTCATATAAAATAATTAATTCTAGCCATTTTACAACATTTACTGCATTATCGTGTTTATATTATGTGCCTTCGTCCCGTTCGTATTTTACATACTTACTAGAAAAGGGCGAATGCGATGCTTATTCGACATTAACGCGAATGTTCTAGCTAGGCTTATGTATGATATTTTATGATTGGTATAGCTAGGTAAGGAAGACAAATAAAAACGATGTCATAAAAAAGGACATATATTTGTTCAATGTGATAAAATTATCTGGTTGATGATAATCCTCGTCATCATTCAAGGGGGCATTAACGTGCTCACTAGCACCACTGGTAAATAATTGTGATTATTTAAATTTAACGATAGATATTTAAAAACGGGAGGCCACTACACACTGTATTTTGTAATTAAGCTACACAACTAACCACTTCCGAGATCCATCACACGTCATCGAAGTCCAGCATGAGGTCCATCTCGTGACACTAGTCCTAATTGCTCTCGAAGACGATTCGAAAAACCCAAATGCCATGGCTCCATCACTAACTACCTCCGAGAACATACTACCTATGTATTCATTATTAAATTATATTTCATTCTACTTTAAATGAATGAATACTAAATACATAGCAATAGCTAACTTCGACACTACATATTATTCTACAATACTCTAAATTACCCAAAAAATAAAATAAAACTACATGATATCTACTCTTAAATCAACAAAAAACTTCCACCACGGCTATCATGCGACGGCGCGCGAGCTCTCTCGATTTTTCTCGCACTATCCGTCTCTTTCTTATTAGAACACTTAGAACAATAGGTATAGTGCGAGAAAAATCGAGACTATGTCGCGGCCGTCTCATGATAGACGTGCTGTAGGTACTACAATAATATATTCCGATAATTAGCTCTGGAAGCTATAAAATAGGGCGAGATAGTAATTTACTACGTCTCCCTCTACCTCATAGCTTGTATAAGACGGTTGCAGTCCGCCACGCTGCCTTCTTGGTGCAGTTTAAACCTTATAGTACATCGTATACATTATCTATGATTTCTTACAAAATAATTTTCACAAGGCAATGACAAGGATATAATAGGGATGACGACTAAGATTTTTCCATGATGTCATTCGAACCAGTTTTTGGAGAGGAACAAATGTTTGTATGGGAGTAACTATAATTAAAGAACATTAATACCCAAAAATAATGAGACAAAGATTAACCCCGCTGGCGGTAGCGAAAAACTCTCCATACTAATAGACAGCTAATTGTGACGTCACAATATTGTTAGTACCTACTAACAATATTGTGACCCTGATTACCTGATTACCTGAATTTACCTGATTTTCCATACTACGATACTTTGTACCTACAAAGTATCGTAGTATGGAAAATCAGGTAAATGGTTGTTTCGGTCGCGAAATACTGCGTTTAAGTACATAGTTGTCATACAATTTTGTTTCTATAAAAGCGTAAGGATTCTATTGGTAACTTTAAATTTACTCTTGGACAATTAAAAAAATGCATATTTTTTCTTAACTTTCAAGGTTCATATCTTTTTACGATTTTAATTATATTTTATGTATACTTTATTACCATAATTTGATGGTTTACTATCCATTTAGCATCACTACGTTATCAATTTGACATGAGTCGTCATGCCTATTATTAATAATCTATCTTTGGTTAATTTTCGTATTAAAATAGTCCACGAAAGCACGGATGAGTGACGTATTGTTTCCTTATATGAATCTGAATCGGTAAAATTCGAAAGCATCACTAGCCCATCACTAGAGTGTCACGTGCTTTCGTGAGAAAGGAACAGTATATTGCCATTTCCATTTGATGAAAAGAGACATGGATACTTCACTGCTTCTTAAGGACCAGTGTAAAATGAACTCCGCGTGACAGACTGAAATTGACATTTATATGATAAATTTAACTTACCTGTGAAATGTTATTCAGTGGGTTGTGTAATTAGACGTTCGGGAGTTTTTCCATCATTACTTCACACAGCAAGAACTAACTTTTGTCGCAAAATCAAGTTTAATGTATTGGTTGTTTGACGCACGTATAGATCGCGTACCTGGTCGATACTGATAAAATGGCGCGGGGTTGGGGGGGTATCAGTGCAAAAACATATATGCGTGGTGACCGCACGTCGCCCTATAGGCTCTATCTATTGGAGGTTATCTGTGGGTTTACATGATCAGTCAAAATACCTTTATCTAGCATAAAACCACTAATTCTATCTAGTAAAACGCCGCGCTGCGCCGCCACCGTCGCGTTTTATCTACTGAGCCTCTATTCGACAAGCGTAAAGAGATCAAAACATAGTGATTGATTGCTAATAAATGCAATACAGAAACCGATTGATGTTTATTACGGTATAACTTCATTGATTCCCGGCGAAGCCTTTGTGAAGCGATTTTAAGGGGAAGCGAAAGCCAATTCACACAATAAGCAAAAAGTTTTAGTTACGGTTACTTGATTCAGGATCAGATTAAGTATTCGAAGTAGATATATGAAAACTACATCTTTTATAACTTTATTAGCGACCAACCCGGTTTGGATACTTAAATTATACATTAAAACTAATCTCAGGAGTAAATTACATCTAAACTACTTAAACTGCGTCAAATTGGATCGGAAGTGCTTTTTTAATTTCTAACATTCATACAGCGAACTTGTTTTAAAATTGTGTATTGATTGATAATTATGTGGAATATATATTAACAGTAAGAAGTAGATAAATATCGGTATCGCACATAAATCCGATTGAATTGCATCGGAACAAAGTTAGTGCACAATTTTCTTATCTGATTTAACATTGACGTCGCGCAAAATCGTGTTTACCGCGTCCTTACATTTCCTTACAAATTGTTATCGGAAATAAGCGTCCCAGTGAAGTTGTTTCACTCTTATCTGGAAGAATGTCTAGTCGCCCGTGTTATGTAGGAAGCTACAAAGTATATGGACTTGATCAGTTTATCCAAGGTCTAAAATTTATTTTAGTCGAGATTTTGAACCTGATGAAGTACGCATAAAGGCAATAGTTATCCATTGTACTTATGTATTGTTTAGATTATTCATTCGAAATCAAAATAATGTTTATTCTATAAGTAGGCCTCATAGACTTTTTCAAATTATAAGCCGTCGCTCTATCATTCCATTGCAAGCCGGGTAGTATGAAGTGAATTGGTGGGACGGTGTTCAGAGCCATGGATGGCCGACAGACTCTGGCAAAGCTCGGGCTCTAGTTGTCTGCGTATGCGCATATAGCGACAGGTACAGCGGCCAAAAAGGTTGTTGCTCGTTTAGCGCCACCCAGGGGACACGTGTAGGGCGTTAGTGGCAATCTCCTACGGACGTGAGCAACTTTCATCCCCCAAAAACGTTCGTCCCCAGTTTTGCAGTGATGCCTGGCAATAATGGATACACCTCAAGCTACCTCAAGCTGTGAATGGATCGACGGTCGTGTGGCAGTAGGTATCAGTAACCACAAGAAAAGTCAACGGTCTACATCCATATGAACTTGTGACAATCGATGTCATGGAGTTGAAAATGATGAGACGGAAGAATTCTGGCGTATGATTTATGTAATTAATGTGCCTACAACCAAACAGTTCAAAAGACTGTAATGTAAAATACTCTTTTATTCACAGGCATAGCAATTTTAGTTATGACTAACGTAATTTTCGAATGGTGTCGTGTGGTGGTTGGACAGAAGTTGAATAGAAGTCCGTTGCCACCAAGTGTTAATCGATGAAATCGCTGGGAAGTTATGATTTGTCTCAAGCCCACAGTTTTCGCGTGTTAACTCCCAGATAGTAATTGTATTTTGAAACAAATTGCGCGCATGCACTCATGACATGATGCGCAAGTCACGCAGTGGAGGACGAAAGTCAAGTGGCCAATGCGCTACCGCCAACCGTTCTGCTCTTGGGAAAAAAAGGCGAATCTTAATAAGGAGTTACTGGCATTTAAGACGTTTTTATACCGAGAGATGTGGGCAGCAAACAACTTCCTGATAAACGTTTAAGTAGTTACATAGTATGAATATCGTGTGCACCTGTGCACGTGGTTTTAGATTTACCTGACCATTCATTCGCCGGTAGACTGGGACACAATTCCACTCGTTTTATGGTATCTCCTGACATACCCGTCACATAGGTACCTACTTATCTACGTAGCTTTTGTCAAATGACAATATCCCCCTGAGGTGTAAAATTTTAGTATCCGATGTTAATTATCTAACATCATTGAAAATTAACAACGCTTTGACAGCTCGTGACATCATCAAGTTCTGGAGCGATTTCCAGAACTTGATGACGCTGAGCCATATAACAAGATTTGGCGATATTTCGATTTGTTAAATGCGAAGTAGATTTGCACCCATGTTTTGTGACTAGTGATCAGGTAGAAATCTCATGGATCTCGAGACATATGTTTTGTTTTAAAAAGTTCTAAGTTTTTTTATACTTTACTATAATTTGCCCGCGACATCGTCCGTTTGGATTCAAGTATCAACTGCCATCCCCAATTGTATCCCTTTCGAGGATGATAATGGGGATAAAAAGTATCCTATGCGTTAATCCAGGCTATAATCTATCTCCATGCCAAATTTCATCTCAGTCTGTTCAGCCGTTTTTGGGTGATTGGATAACGAAAATCTAAACTTTCGCATTTATAATAGTACTGTATATACTCATGGTCCGTAACCATTTAGAGACCACTCAAAGGGCACGGGATTTTCATAACACTTTAATCATATTGTAAATCGCTTTATGCTTATCTAGGTTTTGTTACAATTAGATACTAGGAATTGCCTGCAGACCACTTGACATTCCTCTATGGAATTAAAGAGCTTGTAGTATTCACAAGTGTTTATTTCATACTCCGCTGACCTAAATATACATGTTCATTCCACGATAATCCCTTTATTATTATATTACTGATTAAAACTAATGAGCTAAGTAAACAATTAAGATTTATATCTGATTTAACTACGCAAATATGTTGTTATCGATTACAACAACTACGTGTGGAGTATTTTTCTTATACAGTGGAGGCGCGACCGGTGGGCAGGCAGGTCAACGCCACGCTCAGCATCGTCATCATCATCGCCATCATATCTACCAAAAGACGTCCACTGATGGACATAGGCCTCCCCCAAAGAGTGCCAACGTGACCGGTCCTGCGCCACCCGCATCCAGCGGACTCCCGCAACCTTTACCAGGTTATCAGTCCACCTTGTGGGGGGCCTACCCACGCCGCGCCTTCCGGTACGTGGTCGCCACTCGAGAACCTTTCCGCCCCGACGACCATCGGTTCTACGTGCTATGTGCCCCGCCCACTGCCACTTAAGTTTAGCGATTCGGAGGGCTATATCGGTTACCTTGGTTCTGCTGCAGATAGCCTAATTATTTCTGATGCGATCACGCAGATAAACTCTCAACATGGCCCTCTTCCTTGCCCTTTCGCTCCGCTCACTACGCTCAGCATCGTCATTGAGTAAACAGGTAATCAACGAAATTAGGTATAATTTTAAAAAGTATACAATTTCCTTTTAAGTAAAGAAAATGTGTAAAAATAGGAAAAAAACTATTGTGATTTTTTGGGCGGTCTTAACTCCAACGTAGGCAATGCGGCTTTTTGAGCGCAGCATAGAATTTCGGACACGGTCGATCTGTTTCACCCTAGCATGCTACGCTCCATAGCTCTTTCGCAAACCTTCAATCTGGTCTTCTGCGCCTCGGTGATTGACCATGTTTGGGCACCGTAGGTAGAACACACATACACACACAAGCAGAATACGCATATCGACGAGCCTTCGCTCCAGGTTTAACACATTCACTACCAAGAATCGTTATGCGCTACGCTCGTAGCCGATCCCGTGGTTTTTCTCGTATGTAGCGGAAAGCGACTACGGCGTAGGCGCCCGCTAGGCGGGTTCCTGGTAGTGAAAATGTTAAAGGAAGCTCCCCTTCAGAAGCTCTTTTATAGACCTATAGCTTCTCCAGGCGTTCTGGATCCGTCTTTAAACTTCTTTATCCTGCCTTTGGTTGAAGGAAGTCAATTGGCCTAAATATATGTACCCGTCGACATACTTAATGTATTGGCTACCTGCCCGAAGAAGATAGCTAAATAAGAATAAGACTTTATTTATTTAGCACACAAAACACGGGAAAAACAAACGCAATCAAAAAAATACCCTTTTATGATAACCAGAGCTCGGAAAAGGTGAGCTATTCTTATGACATTAATGTCATACGTTGATATTAATATGGATACACCCTGAAAATAAATATTAAAATAAAACGAAACTTTACTTTATTATGATTAAACTGTAATGACAATGCATTACAAAAAGAGTCAGTAAGCTTTTTTATTTATTAGAAAGTTTCTTTGCAATTGCAATAAAGAACTATCAGTTTTTCTATATTCAATGTAGTTATTTCTTCTTGCATTTAATATCGGCTTATAGACATAATTCAATAAAGTAAGGTACCTAATTAAATTACACATTGGGCAAATACTATTAAATAGATATGTCCATGTTCTGCAAACTCTCAAAACAGCTCACCCTTTCCGAGCTCTGATGATGACCTATCATACCTCGCTTGCAAAGATATAGAAAGTAATAAAATAAAGCCAAAAGGTACTTTAATGCCACTTTAACTAAAACAGGCTTGACGGATATCCTACTAATCCTACTAATATTATAAATGCGAAAGTTTAGATGTTTGGATATTTGGATGTTTGGATGTTTGTTACTCAATCACACTTAAACGGCTGAACCGATTTGAATGAAATTTTGCATGATTTTATAGCCTGGATTAAAATATGGGATAGTTTTTATCCCGGGTCCACGCGGACGAAGTCGCGGGCGGAAGCTAGTATTATAAATGCGAAAGTTTAGATGTTTGGATGTTTGTTACTCAATCACGCTTAAACGGCTGAACCGATTTGAATGAAATTTTGCACGAAGATAGTTTATAGCCTGGATTAAAATATAGGATAGTTTTTATCCCGGGTGCACGCGGACGAAGTCGCGGGCGGAAGCTAGTAAGTACATAAATAAGGGCACAGATAGTAAAATCCACCGTCGCTACTCACTGCATAAACTCCGAATGCAATACACAAATATACTTACTACATACTGAATACTTAAACTGAATCGTGCCCCAAATTAAACTATTTCTACTACTGTAGTCTTCAGGCCATCAGAACATAAAAACTTCCTTTCTATGAGCTGAGTAGCCTGCGTACGAATAATAGTAATCTTATAAGTATGCTTAACGATTTTATGAACAGAATCTCTTTTTTTCTGTTTTTTACATACTTCTTTGGAGTCTAGCTCAGTAGAGCTAGTAACCTATGTACGCATGAATGGCCAGTTCATCCGAATAAACAAAACCTTATGGATACTCGTTACAAATCTTCGAGGTATCCAAGTAACACGTGGCAAAATATATTGTAAATAACATGTCGATTTAATGCAAGAGAAAAGATAAAAACGACAATTATATGGTAAAGTTAACGTATGATAAGTAATTGGCGGTTATTTACTCGAAGCTATATAACCTTATATGTAAACAGATTTAGGTACATTATACAATACACACTTATGTGACAATCAGGGTCTTGAAACTACTATAATTACAATACCGCTTTATATGTATGTTTGCTATGGCTCAGTACAGTGCGTGATACGACTGCTTATGTTAAAGCCTGCTGCACACGTTACTCTGTGCCATAGAGCTTCTAATACAATAATTAATAACAATTTAAACCTCGTTGATAAATCGATTTACCTACACGGTGGTCCGTATCTATCACTCCCCTTTACAAAATGACCATTCATAACACCCTAAATAAATAGGAAACGAATAAATTCAAAGCCAAATTGCTCGATTTCCGTCCGTAATCGACAACTCAATTCGTCGCGTAATGGACAATTGTTCACAAATTATATAAATCAATCCCAGCTCCCGTAATCAAAATTGAGCTTTCGATGAGACACCAAGAATACAAGTTAGGTTGTTGCTGAATCGCTAAGGGTGTGAATAGATCATCGGAATAATCTGACAGTTGTTAACCATTATAGCCGAACTAAATACCAAAATAAAGGCTATTTTTTCTTAACGTGACAGATCTATAATACAATTTGAGATCATAATAGCAAATAATTCGGTTAACGCCATCTGTCGAAGCCCTTAATGGCGACCATTTTGCCACGAGTCCGTCGACAATAGCGGCGATTCGTATTAGTGTCGAATATGCACAATAGTTGTCAAACGGACAATAAATCCGTGGCTTGCGGTCAAGCGATCCGACGTAAGTAAAACGAGCAAATTTTACGTTTCGTTTCATTTTAGTTTTGTAGTATTATTATTGTCGGCTTGTGGCCGGGTGATTTCTAGACAAAATTGCTACATTACAATATTTACAATGTAGGTATGATGCCGAAATACAACTAGTTTCATTGTAACATTGATGGACACAGTGGATTTTTTATGTGGAATGTCATAAAAATGTGCATCTTTCTAATATTCAAATTAAAATTATATTTAATGCACAAGTAGGTACTTACACAATTTGAAGAAATCTGCAATTATATATAATTATATACGAACATCATCATCATTATCATATCAGCTGAAAGACATCCACTGCTGCACACAGGCATCCAGCGGACTCCCGCGACCTAAAGGTAAAGGTGGTAAACCAGGTCTTCAGTCCACGTCGTGGGGTGCCTGGCCTACCCACGCTGCACCTTCCGGTACGTGGTTGCCACTCGAGAACCATCACCGGTCGCCTTTCCGCCCCAACTGCCATCGGTTCTACGTACAATGTACTCCGCCCACTGCCACTTAATTTTAGCGATTCGGAAGGCTATATCGGTTACCTTGGTTCTGCTGCGGTAGCCTCATTTCTGATGCGATCACGAAACTCTCAAGAAACTCTTAACATTGCCCTCTTCATTGTCCTTTGAGTGGTGACTTTGAGCTTTCTTATGAGGCTCATAGTATGCGACCACATTTCAGTGACATATGTCATCACACACACTGGTCAAAGACTCTTGTGTTGTGACACTGCGGAATATTGGACAAAAAGATACGCCGTAGCTTCCCGAACGCTGCCCAGCCGAGTCAGATTCGACGATTGACCTCTTACTCGAAGTTGGACTTACCTAACTGGACAATCTGTCCTAGGTATACCTTCATAATCGTTTACAACTTCGAGCGTAAAGTATCCGATTGTAGTGGGCATTTGACATGATCTTTTTTTATCCATGTTCATTCTTAGACCAACTCGCTCGGAAGCTTTACTTACTGAGGTCATCGAGCATCGTACTTAAGTCCTCCATGGTCTCAGCCAAGACTTACACTACAATATCATCAGCAAACCGAAGGTGAGTGATGTACTCGCTGTTGAAGTTGATGCCTAGCCTTCTCCAGTACAGTCTTGAAAATTTCCACCAGTGCAGCGGTGAACAGTTTTGGAGAAAAAGCATCTTCTTGCCTGACTCCTCGCTGCAGTGGAATAGGTTTCGTGTTCCGGTCCTGATGTCGGACGGGCGTTCTCGTACAAACACTTCAGTAGTTCGATATAGCGGTAGTCAACTTGGCAACTTGGTTCTGTAATACAGAACATACGAACATAGGTACCTCTATATCCATATATAGAGGTACCTAAGGGTAGGGGGAAGGTAATGCGAATTATCTCTCAGGTAATACCCAGCATGTATTACCTGAGAGATAATTCGCAATTGGTGGGTGTTTTGTTTTATAGTAGAGTAAGTACTCATTTTTTTTCTATCATTCACAACGCATGCGGATATATAGGTTGCATAGAAGTATATAGTATTTATACAACATCTTCTTATCCAAAATACGAGTATATTCATGCTCGTTTTAAGGCTATAAGGTTCGTTACACTTTTAACAGAAAGGGTTATTGGGCCAAATTTGTAAAAATAGTACATACTTAATTAGTCCATGTTAAGGCCTCCACCCACCGAACGCGTGTCGTGCGCGGCGCATGTGCTGCGCGGACCCGCGCATGTTGTAAAGCATTGAAACTACACTTCAAACACACATCGAACGCGGTCCGAACGCGGGCCCGCGGCGCTAAAGTTACAACTCAGCAGCGCGGCCTGCAAAAACGCAAAGCTCCCGCTACCGTCTTCTAACCTATCCGCGATCCGAGTCGGTTTTGCCACTAAGTCCCTGTTCAACTGCCTACTTGAACGTATACACCACTATATTGGCATTAGGTAGTGGTTGTTCTTTATTAATACAAAATGTAGCAATATCTACTAGTATGTACAGAAATAAATACGATATTAAACTATATTGCTAAAAATCGTTATGATATATAAGTGTATAGACATAGATAGTAGTAACAGAGATACTTATGTTAAATAACATAATTAATATAGACAATTCGGAGTTACGATAGTTATTAGCACAAATAATTATGAATAGTGATCATTATGAGATAAAATTGTATAAGAAAAAAATTCGGAAATCCAATAATCGAAGTTGCAATTTTATATGAACTTTGGCGCACCCAGGTGAGATACATATTAAATGTGTTGGTAGTGAGAGAGTCATGAAGCGCGGGCCCGCGCTGCACACGCGCTGCTAACGCCGCCTACACGCCGCCCGCTTGCGGTGTGAATATACCACTTCAACCGCGCCCGACACGCGCCGCGCACGATACGCGCCGCGCACGACACGCGCCGCGCACGACACGCGTTCGGTGGGTGGAGGCCTTGATTGTTTTGTATACTTGAACATACGTAACCTTATATTAACGAAATGAAATAAAGTAACAATGACATTTGCCCTAAAAACTCTGTATGATCAGAGACCCGACTAAACGTTACGAAATTACATTCGCAAATCGTATTTTTTTCTGACTATTGATTGTGGCAATTGACTCAGCCCACGCTAACAAACAATTACTGATTACTTATTTAGCAACCACTGACCGCTGAGTTCTTTTGACCTTCGTATTGAAATTATTCTGTATTAGCTTTGACCATTAAGCTAATTATAACTCCGTCAATCAAGTTTCCTCCAATGTTAGCTGCTGTGATGAAGATATACAACTTTACATAATATCATCATCAGCCATCATCAGTCATGAATGAGAGGGAACGAGCAGTAGTCTCCACGCTGGCCCAGTGCGGATTGGGGATTTCACAAACATCATTGATTTTCTTCTCAGATGTATGCAGCACGATTTTTTTCCTTCACCGAAAAGCTAACGGTAAATTTCAAATGATTTTCCGTACATAAGTTCCGAAAAACTTATAGGTACGGGCCGCGGGATTCGAAACCACGACCGCCGTTTGACAGCTGCATGGCTGAACCACTAGGCGACCGTATAGCTACGGTATATACAAAATGTTATTTTGTCGGAGCACCCGATATAGGGTACAACAGAATGTTATCTCTCTCGAAAAAGGAACCGAACACGGGACCACCGCTGTATACAGTGCGTCCCAAGCCTATGGGACATCAAGGGAAAGTAACTTAAATATCGTAGATAGGATATTTTGCTGAAAAAAGACATTATGTTATTTCTAAGAGTCAGTATTCAAAGATTCTGGGAATCGAACCGACTTTAAGGTGGAAAAAAAAATAGGTTTTTTTATGATGCCAATCGAAAGAATTGACAAATACTAATATTTCTTCTAAAGTAACATAGTATCTTAAAAGAAAGGAATAACGTCAAATTAAACATTTTAATCAAATTAAAAACACTTGAATCTGCCGAAGTCAATTGAGTATTTTTTGTAAATTAATTAATGAATGCTCAAAACTTGATTCTTCTCGTCTTATGCAAATCGTCAATCTTTTAACAAGTTCGCTGCCTGTTGCTTTTCATATCATATTATTTTAAGAGACGAGATAAAAAATCTCTCCGCGGCGGAGCAACCAAACTTAATTTTCAAACAAAATGGAGCTCCGGCTGATAATATTCGGAGAGCAGCAGTTTCTGAATTAATGTTTTCCTACTTGGATTAGTACAAATGGTTAATTTTACGTTATTCCTTTCTTTTAAGATACTATGTTACTTAAGAAGATTTTTTTTTCTATTCTTTCGTATGGTATCATAAAAAAAAGGAATATATTTTTTTACCTTTAAGTCGGTTCGATTCCCAGACGAAGCAAGTTATTTTTAGAAAATCTTTGTATGCAGTATTACTGACTTAGAAATAACGTTTCAGCAAAATATTCTATCTGCGATATTTAAGGTACTTTCCCTTGATGTCCCATAGGCTTGGGACGCCCTGTATACGTAGGTAATTGAAGATCGCACCAATAATAACAGCTCTTACCGTAAACCCAGCCCAATGATGTGTTCCTGGTGGTGAGTGAGGTTGGTTCCTAGAACTCCCGAAGTTTAGTTAGGCAGACTGCTTAAGGGACATGACATTATATTTATATGACGAGAAGAAGGAAAAAAACAATCATAAAACATGATATCGTTACTCCGAAGACTACATTTGTAGGCGTTATAGTCCTCATCGAATTTACTTGTCTGCAAACTGTACAAAGAGCAGGTGTCAGAGACAGTACTATCAATACAAATGACAAATACCACAAAAAGTGCTAATAACAGTCATAATAATCACTGTACTGTCCTTGACAAACGTGACAGCCCGACATTTTAACACCCGTCTGCTTTATAATTACTCAAATTATCCAACAATGTGAAATAAAAAGTGTCACGTGTATTTCATAAATAATCGTAATTATGGCAATCCTAAGCTTGAGCGAGTATGATTTGGTACTTACATTAGATCACCTTTGTTGCGCGGGCGCAAGAAATACGGCGTATTGTGTCGACAAAAAACTACTGAGTAGACAGCGTGCCGCTCTCGTTATTAGCCGAGCTCGCCTAGGAGCTACGAACGCAGATAATATATAGTTCAGTACACCGTCAACTAAAGACACTAATGATTCGTTTGGACAAAACAAACGGCTGTAGCCAGAATTTTCTTTTGAACTTGACAGGCAGAAGAAATTCTTTCGTACCTTTGTTTGTACCCGTTTTGTAAACGTTCGGCTCGGGAGCACTCCGAGTTGGGGGCTTACCAATGAAGCATCCTGCCAAGGAGAGATAATTATTACCCTAAGGATGAACATCCTCGAGAGATGTGGCAAGATCTGATTTCATATATTTTAGGCCGCGGACTGGACGCCAGCGGGGAGCGGGCAGCAAGGGCGACCAGCGGGCATTCATAGATTAAGCTTACTCAAATGTAAGCACTGCCCCTCGTCGCCTCTGGAAATGTCCCATTCACCGTCCGACATAAACATCGCACTTCATACATTTCTTTAGAAATTCAAATTATAAAATGAGACGACGTATTGTTTGTCTATCACGAAAGAGAGGTAAAATATTTATTGCATTTCTACTGCCCCTTGTGTTTTTAGTAGCTCACTATCTACACTCGTTAGGTAGGCTATCATACTAAAACAATAATGCAAATCATGTGAGGCCTAAGTAATCCGTCACGATTAGAATCCTTGAATCATAAATGTTAAAAAGTAACCTCGATATGATCGAGACATTTCCGTCGCTGATTTAAATTTAAAATTATTCCATTCCAATTACGCTATTGTAACTTCATGTCACCAGAGCACATCTGGGTTTACAAGGTCTGGGGAATGAGGAAATCAAAGCTCAGACAAACAAAAAACTTTTAAACGATCTGTTTCAATATAATTAAGTTCGTCGTTAAATACAAACAAATGTTAATGTTTGTTTATCTCGCAAAAACTACCCACAAAAAGTAATGAGCGAGCTAGATCGGCTGCTGGCAGTAGGTACAGTTATCGATGAGTCTTGAGAAGAAAACGGGCAATCCAGAACATTTAAATATAATGGGAGTTCCATCAACGTTCGCAATTATTTTGTCCACTCGGTAGTACAAATCATCATCATCCTATAGCGTTATTCCCGGTTGTGCCCTAAAGAAGCCCGCGTCCGCTTTGACACCTAATCCCAAGATTTGGCATAGGCACTAGTTTTACGAAAGCGACTGCCATCTGACTTTCCAACCCAGAGGGAAAAGTAGACCTTATTGGGAGTTCTCAATTTAATTATTTAAGTAGTGTACTTATTGTATACTATTTACTTAAATAACACGGGGCGGACTACCCTAATGGTGACAACGAGTGCTGACAACTTTTAGGTGGCATTAATCTGTATACACTTATACTTTACCTACTACACTAAAAAAGCGCAACAAATTAGGTCAAACATAATTTTCAAGGTGTACGACATTGTTTAAAATCTTCGCCCCCTTACCGGCGGGATTTTCCGCACGCGTAGCGGGCGATAATATCTACTTTATGGCCAGATGTGGCATAAAACTACAAACAGGGATTACACACTGCTAATAAAAAATGTTTAAAATTATCGAATAACTTGAATCATCTATTAACTCGATATTCTCAATCATCCTATAGCTGCAATACAATTGCAGAATGAAGTAGGTATCAATACACATATGGTTCATGTACATTTTATAGATGCCTTGCGGAACCCTAAAGTTGGTTTCCATTGCGATACTGGTCCGTAATTAGGCACAATCAGAACAAGGTCGTAACATGATTTGATTGGCGTTGTAAATGTAAGCCTCGCCTCATTTCCGATAAGACATTATTCGCACGGTACGACTACGGTTATTCGACCGGACGAGATAATGGGCAGTGGGCTAAACTAAAAAAAAATAAAAAAAACGTTTATTCACGAATTTTGCTTACGACTAAATACATGTTTTCTTCTGCCAAACCACAGAGCGGTTTGTTGGCTAAGCTTTGTTCAAACTCTTACTGGCTGTAAATTTACTATATTATTTGATATTTATACTTATAAATAGCATTAGTCTATAAAAAATACGGTGATTATTATCATAAGTCAAAATACACTGTTTTTTATTGCCTTTTAGACCTGTTTAACTTCCGTTCCCTGTGTTCTAAATAATAGCATAATGGAAATTGAGTTTTTTATTACCTCTAATTTTCAATAAATTCTATAAAAAATAAAACTCGATCAAACCACATATTTATGAACTTAATTTATAGTTTATAAAATCGATCATCATACAAATATCATATTGATTTCGAACGATTATTGGTACCTGATTTAAGAAAGCTGCAACGAATGAATCATGGGGTTTAAACAATCTCATATGGATTGAAAACTCGACTCATCACCCCGCGGTCTCCTCTCCCATCGCAGACGCTACGGCACCAGTAATAAATCCATCTCCCAAGTATGCTTTCTAAACATAATGTAGGTACAATAACCGTTTAACTCTTTGTTTAACTTAACTACCTTCTTGTAACTGGTCCCACACTTGACGGTAATAAAGACTGATGACCAATAAAGCACCTATTTATATTAGGTACTTTCAGTTGCAATTATATCTTCTTTTGTCCATTGCAAATAATAGAGAGTGCTGTGTAGAAGCCAGTTTGATTTAAAGAAACATAAAACAAGTAAAATCCCTACATACCTACACTTATTGCTACATTATCAACATTATTCGAAAAGAATTGCAGAATCGTCGAGATTGTCGTAAGGTGTTTCCGTTAGTAATGTTTTATAACAAAATAGAACAAGCCTAACTATGAATTAGCCATCGAGGAATATTCTTCTGGCTTCTTCATCAGATCAAGATCGCCTTGCAAGATTTGATTACATTAGGTATTACATTTCATACTGAATAATAATAATAGTAAATACGAAACGTACTAGGACAATATAGTACATTACGTACCTAGGGCGGTAAATTCGTGAATGGCCCAGTACGGCTACCATGAGTCATTGCCACTGTCATTTTTCGTTAACGAGAATCGAGTTTTCTATCTGTGCATCTCTATTGCACTTTGACAGTACGAGCGGGATGCACAGATAGAAAACTCGATACTCGTTAGCGTAAGCCGTCATTGTCAAACTCATGGTAAGCGTACAGATCGCAGGTGTTCGGTCGCAGGCCATGAATATGCGATCTGGGGTTTTACGAATTACCGCCCGTGGTTTTACGTCTTCATCTGGCCACAATGCGAGTTTTACCGTACGCGCAGCGTGCAGTAAAACTCGCATTATGGCCAGGTGTGACGTAAATATAATTAAGTCTCAACTGATTCTTGCAATTAAGCCTAATTGAGGCTTCAGGAAGAATACAGCAATAAATGTATTAGCATAATTTATATTTTGAATAAATACAAATAAAAAAAAACATACATTACTTATTTACAGATGAGGATAACAAAATGTTTGCAAAAAGTGTGTGTAATAGTGTGTATGCGAAATGTTTATTGCTTGTTAAGCGCTGCAACTGGAGGCTCACATTGGTTGCCGTTGACGCGAATTCGCGTCCAAACTATGTATATAGAATATATGCGCCTCGACAACGAATGGGTTAAGACGTGTCAGTATTAAGCTGTTCAAAAGTATCAAGTAGTTATTGTGTTGCTACTTCAGACACCAGCTATTGACATGTTTTATATAATTGGTATCGGTATCAATATAACTCAAACGCACCTCGTATATTTACTACGAAGTAAATCATTGTGACTTTCTTTGGTCGACGTTTACATATTGATAATTAGTACAGGTACATACCAAGAGCTCATACTATGGTCGATCATTTCTCTTGCCAAATACACTTCCATTAAACGTGTACTTCGATTTTTTTCATAAATTCAGATCGACACAATGATGTACAAGATTTGAAATGAATGGGCAATTAAAAAATACCTAATAATTAGAAAAATCTTGACAAACAGTAGGTAATCACTAATTCGGAAAATGCTAAAAAAATAATTTTATGTAAGATGTAGCTTACAAGTTGACTCTATTGTTCCAAGCGTGTACGAAGTTGGAACTCGTATGTTTAAATTATATTACGATACCTACAACATATTATTTATTTTTTCGTAGGCACCGTACTGTGAACTACCACCAATCAAACATTTCATCGCTCCCAAATTCTGAATTAAAACTGATTGATTCGTAACATAAAAATTTAACGCGGTGGCCTCTCAGTATATAAATCAATGAAGACGAAAACCAACCTTTTATTGCTGCAAAACTTGCTTTTATTTAAAAATGAACGTTTTGTCTTGGTACTACAAGCTTTAAGACGGAATCCTGTGTTTCAAGACGGCATTAAAAGTGAGTTAATTTGTTAAATCTGGTTTAACTAGTATTTTGAACTGAGCCATGCTTTGATGAATACCTGTCGGCTTCTTTATAGTTTCGAGTTAAAGACAGTTTTACTGAGACGGTTACGGTGTCTTTATAATTAATTTTATTACCGAGGATTAAAATTTTATCCCTCAAAATGTAGACATATGTAGGTAAGGTGAGGTTCGTTTTAGGTAAGTTAGGGGAATAGTGGGTATCCGTTAAGACACGAGGCCTAGGCCGTTATTCGCAACGCGCTAATGCGGCTCACCCCGCCGGTCACCCGTCACGAAACTAGACCTCTACCTACGCTTAGTTACTACGCATTGCCGTGTCAAAGTATATTTGTGGGTGAGCGTTGAGGTGAGCTTAAAACAAGTTACAGAATAGGGGGGCTGTGCGTAAACGCGGCCTTAAGTTTTCGTCCGTCTCCGGTGTTCCTCTTGAACAAACGCGACAAGACAAAATGTACTAGTGTACGTTTACGATAATGTTTAAATTAATGATACAAAACACCTTTAAAAGATTTATTTTTAGTTGCTTGTTTCTTGGTTATTTTTTAACGTTTCACACGTACGTAACATTGAGGTAAATACAAAATATACCTAATTCTCATCATATCGACTATAGTTGCCGCAACTCAAACACACTTCTTTACCAACACAACATTTCGAATGAATAATCTTGTTGCAAATTATAACATGTATTTATTTGAAGGTACAGTTAGGTATGCACATAATTCACATAGCGAAGTTAACGGCGACAAATCACGAACGCTGATTTCGTCGACACAATAGTCGATAACGAAAATAAATATTTGTATAATAAATAAATAATTATCCGGAACACACAGATTATGGTCATCCTATCTAAAGG
Source organism: Epinotia bilunana (assembly GCA_947049275.1). Lineage (NCBI taxonomy): Eukaryota > Metazoa > Arthropoda > Insecta > Lepidoptera > Tortricidae > Epinotia > Epinotia bilunana. The sequence goes on along the minus strand of OX346263.1, from coordinate 8,011,542 downwards.
CCCGTCATAAATTTCCTTTACTGCGTCAAAGAAACTTCGATATACACGGTTTTATTTTCCTAATAAAATAATCATTAATCTAATAATAATTTGGAGATAATAATTCCAACAACAATGAATGCTAAATAAGTTCCGATAAAACTTTGAATCGATAAGTCGTTAATCTGTTAACCTCTTTGGGCAGCTGTTCGTATCGATCGATTTCCTGCTTATTTTGAACGGTAAAAATTACCGCATTTTTTTTACTTGAAGTCAGTATTCAGACTGTAGTGAGGTATGTATTATTTAAATATCTCATTTTGTGTCGTAACAATCTAAATTTTCTTTAACCCAAAAGTCATTGCACCAGAGATTTTTTGCATAAGTACATTTAAAAACTCCTTAGACATTTGCAATAGGCTTAATTAAAAACTTCCTTGATTTAGGTTTATTTTGACTTGTGGTGTAATATGGACTTTGGAGGGTACTTACTTAATTCTTAGCGCACGCTAGGCTTCTTCGCACAACGCAAACTTACTGTAATAATGGTGAATATTTAAATCCAACACTTAGTTCAATTCCCAAAATAAACACAATTTATTTATGACCACGTTTCACCAAAATAGCCTGTAACATTTCACAGGCAATCTTTTCCATGCCGTACAGTTGCGTAATTCAGTTAGGCAAATGAAGCTGGACGCGCTGATAAATGAAATATCGTACTGTTACAGTTTCGGCATTGTTCCCGCAGGGTGACGTTGCTTTTTCTGCCCATTCATTACTGCTGTTCTATTTTAGTGCTGACATTTTCCTTTGCCAATGATGTTGTTTTATTAAGCAAGTACGGAGATGTCGAAAAAATTATAAATAAAAATGTGTGCGTACCAGTTTGTTTACTTATTTTATGAAGTTTAGTAGGTAGTTACAAACGAAAAAGGATTAGTATTATTTTTGTAACTCTTAAAAATCTAAAAAATTGTCGTCATTTATCTACGTCCTCCAACATCTAAAGCGAGCGACTGACCTAAAGACAGTCCTTACGGCATATTATTCATATGCGTACTCGCGAATATCATATGGCCTAGTCCTTTGGGGAAATAGCAGTGACATTGATAAAATATTTATTTTGCAAAAGAAGTGCATCAGAATTTTGGTTAATATAGACCAAACGGAGTCATGCAAACCTTACTTTATCAAACATAAAATACTAACTGTTACTTCCATGTATATTTTCGAATCTAGTAAATTTGTTAGGAAACACTTAAATTTATATTCACCGCAAGCAACAACTCAAATTAAAAGAAATAATCGCAACCTCAACCAACTAATACGGCCATTTTCGAAATTAAAACTCGTCACCAGTAGCCCCATCATACGACTATTAAAATTTATAATCACCTTCCTAATGATATAAAAAATCTAGAAAATCCAAAACTGTTTAACAACCAATTGAAATTGTTCCTAATAAACAAATGTTTTTATAGTTTAAAGGAATACTTTAATAGTGTCGGCAAGTGAAAAATGTTAACGTGTGTTTTGTGTTAATGATATAATATTTTATTCGCTTTGTATAATTACTTATAATAATTAGTTAGCCCTCTGCTCTGATATTGCTGTGCCCTTGCAGGGTGTCACATGTATACCTACTTATTCCACCCAATCTTTGTAATGTTCCACCCAATCAATAAACGATTATATTCTATTCTATTATATTCTTAAGTATTTACTGGAGCTCTGAATATCTTGTGACTAATGAAAGTCACCTTGTCGTAAGGACATAAAGAAAGTTATAGTATGTACCACTATTACAGGTCAAGTAATAACTTTGTTCTAATTTTCGGTCAAGCAGTAAATTCAATGGAACTTGAACCCGCAACATTTCGTGTGCCGTTCGAATACTTCACTAACTTGAAGATAGGTACCTACTACAGTTTAAGAATACTCAATAAGCTTAACAGAGGGAACCTAGAGTCACGATTCCTTTATTAAGCTCGGCAAACATATATTGTCATGCTAATTTACTAACGTCCTCTGGAAACCACCAAACCACTATAGTCCAAAATTCCCTTAACGCTGGAGACCGTAACAAGTGGGGGTGCATCGTGACGGCAGCATTTTCCAGAGTAATCAGTAAGTGTACCTATATTACCTAGTTGAAACCACGACCACTTTGTCAAAATTAAACAAGTGAGTCACTTCGTATTTCCTTTATTAGTAGTTCACTTTTATACATACCTACTATGGTCTCTTCTGTTAATAAACATGTTTACTCACTTAACTACTTGATATGAAAACTTAATTATGAAAGCGGGTCTTGAACATGGCGCCGTGCCAAGTCTACGGGCGTGGGCGAAAAAATAATTTCCCTCCAAAATGGTAAAGGTCAGACTGATATTAAATCTTTGAATGCTTGCCATAAGAGAACGCTGCATTTTCTGCCCTATTTATTTTAATGTGGTACTATTTTAGTCAGCTAAATCCCTAATAGAACATTGAGCAAAAACAACATAATAATTTCAGAACGAGTGAGCCTGAAAATAGATTATGTATGGTATATGAGACATACATAATATGTAACAAGTAAAAAGAAATACAATAAAATATAATATTCGTTACTCATGTACATTGCCTTCTATAATATTAGCTCATGGCAATGTAGGTAACGTGTACCCGAAGGTACATTACTGATGGGCATCCGTCAACTCACGCCACAGCATTCGATCTTTCACCTTGACGAAGGACATACTATATCTGGCTTTTACGCTTACGCGTAAACAAAATCGATGGGGGTTCCCAATAAACTTACTACAGCAAAACCCATGAATGAAGGAGCTGGCTGCCAGCCAACGCGTGGGCTTGTCTGCGAGCTAAGGTTAAGGGTGACGCGAGTGACGTCAAAGCGGCTATGGCGGGATAATGTTATGCCAAAAACATCTCCTACAAAGAATAAGAATAAGAATAAGAATAATTTATTGAAAAAACCTTATTGCTAACGTTACATTGTGCTTGCACTGTTTCATGTTAGGGGAATTAATTAAATGCGCCTGAACTAGGATTATCCTGTATCTCAGGCAAAGAGATATTATACTAATAGGAAAACAATTTTACAAATTAAAATCATACACAGCAAAGACATAAATAACGAATTATCTTAAAACATAAATAATGTGTGCATATCAATCTAAGAATATTTATTTCATCATATTTCATTTACGTACGGGATTGCAGTGTCAGCGTCGACAATAGCTGCAAACTAGGTCATCGAGTTTATTTAATTTTTAGTGGACTTTTACCTTAGTGCATAATAATATAACAGCATACATTGCAGTTAGTTAATCGATTTACGGTTTACTAACAATTAAACAAACAAAACAGAATAAAAAATGACGAGTTGGTAATACAAGTATTGGTGACAGAGATCTATTATATAACATTTCTAATGTTGTCCGATACTTAGGCCCCTTCATAATCAATAGAATTTATATATCGTCGTTCGGCCATTTTCCTGGCGGGGCATTCAGTGTCTCCTGTTTTATGATCGTTGGGCTTTTTAAACAGTTTGCATGTGGCGCATGTGGGAGGGTCTGCCTTGTTTGGGCACTCCTTGTCCGAGTGCCCTATCTTGCAGCAATGTCCGCATGTGTGTTCTGGTTGCTTACATGTCTTGGCGGCGTGGCCAAACTGCTGGCATTTGAAACATCTAGTGACAATCGTGAAGTCTCTAACAGGGCACGATGACCAATTGATGAAAACTCGGTTCTGGGATATGAGCGCTTTGCGTACAAGGGCTGCGACTTCTATGACGTAGTTACACGTCTCGGCATCTTTTCTTCCCGACTTATGGCTTAATTTAATACTGGCTAAGATTTTGTCCCTAGTTAAATCCGGAAGCTTGTCGGCAAGGTTTTGTTCATATAGGCAACTATAAACTTCTTGTTCTCGCAGAGCTGACGGCACGCCGACTATTACAATCCTGGGCCTGCGCTTGTAGGGCTCATCGACGTTGAGATCCGCGGAAGTATTCTTAAAAGTCTTTTTCAGTTTTTCAATGTCGTCCTTAGAATCAGTGCTGATGATGACACCGCCATTTTTTACTTTACGTAGTGCTCTCACGTGCAATTTCATTTGCTCAGGATTAATCATTTTTTGTACCAAGGTTTTCGTGTCCTCGCTTAATTTTGCTTGATCGTTAGGGTAAATTGCTACTGAGCTCAAGTTGCTAGGGCGGATTTGAGTTTTGCTGTTAGTTTTCACCATATCGGCAAAGGAAAGTGTATCTGTCGTAGGCCTGTTAGAGTTATCGATACTATCCTTTAGGGCTCGGAGACGGTCTGATAGGTCTTGTTTTTCTTCAAGGTCTACTAGAGTGCACTGGTGAACAGTTGCTTTCTGTTTGAGCGATTGGTAAAGAACTGCCACTTTTGCGGAACCGTGAGTTACCTTACGGCAAAGGTTGTGGACCCTTAGTTTTTGTTCAGAATTTAATTTACCTTCCGTCGAGATGCTGCAAATTTCATTAAGGCACTGCTCTATGGTGCTCATCCAGTTCTGAATCTCTGGCGTTGATACCGCGTCAAGGTTTGTCTGGTCTCTCGTGCTCGGCGGTTGGACGTTGTCCTTCGCGGTGTTGGAAGGCACAGGTGTTGATGGAGGGCTACGGTGCATTTTAGAACTTTTAGTAAATGGGCTATTATCACCCATTACACTGTATTAGGTTAATATATCACTATAAAGTCATAATGACTCGCACTGCACACGCAAAACAACGAACGCGTGACACAGATAGTCCAAATCGAGGTCAATACTTTTTGCACACGATTTTAATTTGCAAAAATAATTACAAGACGTCTATTCGCATCGACAGTCTGAGATTTGGACGTGGAGAAAAAAGAAAAAAAGTAAGTAAGAAAAGATATTAAGTACCTATAACAACGTTGTACCTTAAAGCGGCTGTAGGGGGTCCACTGGGGGCGAACGTGGGACATGATTGCTTTACCATGAAGCAAGACTTGTAAATTAGGAAGATGTTTGGGGAATGGACGGTGTCAATTTTTTATCTCAAATTATTTAGAGGGGTATCTTACCTTATATCTTTTATCTTTTCTTGGTATGTGAAAAGTGAAATTTCGTTTTCGATCAGCAAACGAAAAAAACATCGAAGACTAAGTAGCGCCGCAAAATGGCCCCACAGCATGGGTGCCATTGCCATTATGCGGGGTTGCGGGCGGGGTGCCAAAACGATGCCAGGCAGCCGTTTACTTCGAACATGCGCATGCGATTTTAGGCACGTGTTTTAGTATAAATTTGTAAGGAGCTCTTATATATCTTACTTTTATTATCACCCAAAATAGCTCATAGGTAGGGTCCTATACAATCAAGTTCACATCTTAATGCGTAACCAGTAGGTTTATGTGCCAGTATGTACGCTACTAGTACTAACCGTAAGAAAAGCGAGAGAAATGTTTTCAGGCAGATGAACGCCTAGTTCTACTGTAATGGCTAAAATGCAATATGACCCTTCGTCACATCAACTCCCACTCATTTCTGGCCTGAGAGAGTACGAAGATCTTTTATAAGCCGAATAAGATTAATTCAGTCAAATCAATATGCGTCGTAAAATCCACTAATCCGCACTGACTATATCGTGAAGCGTAGTCAAAATCACAACAGTAAAATTTTATTGTACAATAAAATATCAATGAGAAGAAATCGTTTAAGAAACAAAGTCTCAGCCAGTGGTCCAATGGAGTTTCTACTCTATACGCGCTAAAACCCCTTGTTCGTCTTATGCACATGCGCACTGTACATCCGACTGGTCGTATATTAGACATTTTCTTATCTCTACCTTAATTAACTTATTTTGCAGTTTTATTTACAGGATTAAAATCCTCAGTTTTGACAGCTATCTGAAGATTATCAATTACTGTTTTCGGAGAATTCCGGCTTCTGTCTCATAAACTATATCTAACTGGAGACACATTGTTAGTGTCAATTGATGTTAACTTTCTGCATCAAATATCCTAAAGAATGAATAGATTTATTAGTCTTAACATTCCACTCTCTGTACTGTTAAAAATGTAGGTCTGAAGAGTTCCTCAGTAATATCAACAACACGAGATAATGTGGACCTTATTTAAGTGAGATAAGGTCTACTAGTGAGCAATGTAGCGTGATGCTATCACTCCCCACATATGTATGTGACCACCTATCCACTGGGCATCCCTCAACCTCGCCGATTGGTCAATGGCTGAAACGCGAAGGCTGCCCAAGGCCGTGTCCACGCGCTGAACAAGTGAACAATGCTCACACAGACTTAACTGCAATAAAGTATCTCTTACGCTGTTGGTGATAAAAGCTATATTTGCTTGAACAGTGATACTGACAATTTGGCAGGAAAATATAATGTGACTAGGGACGCCCACGCCGCGTGGGAAGCATTATGTGGTTTTCTTTTCAGTCTATGTCGTGAAATGTAAAGATAATGTATTATGAAAATTTAGTGGATGATCGACGTTTTCTGTATGCCTGATATAATTATACAATCTTGTTATGTTTTCCAACCTTGATACTCACATATTGCCAGATTTTTCTAACACAGATATTCTAAGTATGCCAGAAAACAAATTAAGCTAAAAAAGCGTAGGAAGAGCTACAGTTATTTTCCCAAATGGTATAGACCGATCACTTTGGCACTTTTTGGCGGAGGCCTATGTCCAGCAGTGGAAGTCTTTCGGCTGATATGATAATGATAGGATGATAAAATGCTATGTGCGTAAAGGACATTTTAGGATCATTTATCGCATTCCAAGTTTTGCGCTATACATAATATAGCTTCATGACTTTAAGATAGATTAAGTTGGTTATATACTTTCTCAGATTCTAGTAGATGCCTAAACCTCCTAGCAGAAATACATTGTGTACGGGGCCTATAATGGTTATTGGCAATAACTTTTACTCATATCCCAAGTACACAGTTGCGAAACGCATATTTCTTACTTACATGACAGTTATTTTTCTAGTGAAGATTCTGTGGTCAAATATTATTGCAAAAGCGATCTCATTGCAGATGCAGATGGACAAGTGGATATTTTTAGTCTCAGAAAATAAAATAAATTACCCGACTGCTTACTGATACAAAGTTAAAAAGGCGAACAAAATAAACTAATTCCAGCGAATTCAGCGGTAACATCTAGACATGTTCGTTGGGTTGTTTTGCCCACGCACTGCAAAACTGTTACACAACATCAGTAAGTGCACTCGTTTGCAGCTCCGCGCACTGAAAATAAACTGTTACGTAACAGCAGTAAGTCCTCGGAAGCTAGTCACCGTCCATCCCTAATATATCTTAAGCCCGGGATACGTAGCATCTATGCGTGGTCGCAGGTCAGACTTGTACTGGTTACAGTTGGAAGCGTTGTGAATACAAGCCCTGTAGTCTTTCTAGATCATCCCGTGTGCCGCCACGCCGGCGACGCTGCCCGACGCCGACACACTTTCCATTGACGGGATCCCTCTCATCCCACTAGACATCCCATTCCGCCCGCGTCACGCCACCCTACCTTATTTTTGGAACAGAGCTATGGTAATCATGTAAATCAGTTGTATCTAGTGGATTCTATGACGTCGGAAGATGGTTGGGAAACTTTTTTGCGGTCGGCGCCGAAAAGAGGATATTATATACATAGACAAACCTATTTAAATTAAACCAGCCAATGTTTGTTGTGAGAATGTAAGGCAAATTATGATTATTTCTATCTCCACTACACGAAACAATACTATTACTTAATTATGTTTTTGTTAGGTACTTCATTGCCATAAAAGTTTATTTCCCTTTTTTTGTTTTGTATCATACCTATTTGGAGATTCTTCCATTCTGTACGCATGGATGGAGGGTACCTTTTGTTGATAATAGGTTGACATGATGTTTTAAATGATCGTATAGTTGACCACCAAAACCCGTGTGATGATGTGCCGTTCTCGGGAATATTCTCAATTTGTATGGGTAATGTAACCTGCTCCGAAATTTTCCCTAATATCTCAACATACAAATAATGAACTTTCGGGATTATTCCGGGAACCACATCTCTGAACCCGTGGTGACTTTCGAGTTGTAAGTATTATGTTTTTCTCTAGGTTTTTTGTTTTCTCCACGCTAAAAAAATACTAGCATAGCGCAAATAACCCAACTCCTTCACACTTCGCACTGCAGAGAGGTGTTGCTTAGCCGGGCTACTAGTTATAGTTATTGTGTATCAATTTGTCACATTTTAAAACATCAATTTCTTAATAAACCAGTAAAAAATGATTGGGGTTTGGGAGGATTGATCAGCGAGAAAACAAGTATCAACCGATTTTCCTCAAGACCTTATCGCGTGTGGTCCTCAAATAATCGGTCCCTCCTGTGACTTGAGGGTTGGTATCAAACGGGCCGTTTATTCAAATCCCAGCTAAACGCTAAAACGGCTCATTAGTCACGCGGCTGGCTCGCTGATACCACAATTAAGTATGCAAGAAACGAATTGAACTGATTTGGATGTGGCACCTGGACATATAGCGAAATGTAACGCCATAGTTATATACATAATATTATGAAGAGTTGCTCATATTTCACGCTTGGACCTTATGTAATACAATACAATAAAATCCGAGAAAAACAACAAATATATGAAAATATTAAGAGAATTCCTTATTCATAAAAGTTATTATACACTCGAGAATACTTAGAAGAAAAACTTTAAAATAAAATGGAAATTTAAACTCATTTTATACACAAATATAATACATAAAACAAAGTTCCTATAAAAAAATATGTATAAATAAATGTGCAATAAACAAATTTTGATACTTAAATATAATGCTCTTTATAATTTGAACATTGCACAGAATATACAAATTATAAAAAGCAGAACTTTACATAAGTATGTAAGTCGTCTTCTCTTCACTAATTTTGCGGTGCCCAACAGGGTCCACAATTAAGTTTTATTCTCATCACTTAGCAACTAAAACTTAAGTTTACCTAAAACCTTGTAAACCAACATTGTGGAATGCAATAAATGATTGGGTATTGAGTAATACTCATACGTGTGACATGGTGTGACTAAAAAATACATTAGGTATCTAAAAGAAAAACTCGATTCTCTCGGGAATCTGTGTATGTGACTCCTGTCGTTACGCAGGCGTCTATAGCCAACGGTGTCCGCTTATTATCAGGCAAGCCGTAGACTTTGCCGCTTGTTTTTACCAGTCCGATACAGCCCCCCTATTCTGTAACTTGTTTTAAGCTCACCTCAACGCTCACCCACAAATATATATTGACACCACGATGCGTAGTAACTAAGCGTAGGTAGAGTCTAATTTCGTGACGGGTGACCGGCGGCGTGAGCCGCATTAGCGAATAAGAGCCTAGGACATCTGCGCCCCCTAGATAAGCTAGGCGCGTGGGGCTAGACAAGATCCTCCAAAGTCTTGTTCTAGAATCGCATTTTTAGAAGATTCTTTTCGATTACCACCTTCCTGAAGACATGTTAGCCCTTGGGTTCACCTGTGCTGGGCGTTTCATCAACCTTTTAACTTTTTTAGGAATGGCACGACATGCAATGGGATGCCATGGAATGGCATGCTATATTCAAGACGTCGTCTCCGTTACAGTAGCCCAAATACAGATTATTTCACGTCCTTTCTGACTTTGCGCAATCGGACCCTTAAATGAATTAGAAAGGATTCAAATTCAACACGGCATTTCGTTCTAAATGGCACTTTTTCATTCAGCTCTATACCGTTATGCCGTCCATTCGCACATCAGTAATCCGTCGGGCTTTTTGTGTTTTACAAATTCATAAGCTGCCAAATGAATGTAACTAATAAATGACACATCGCTTCATACCATAAGGCTCAAAATCAAATGACAAATAGTCACGACTACGGGCAAATATGATTGCAAACACAGTAACAGGTCCTCTTGTGAGGGATTAGTGACGTCACAGGGCGACAAACATTACGAAATGAGTGGGGCCGGATGGAGAAAAAAAACATTCAATGGGCCGTTTGCAAAATGTTCAAAGGTAACTTTTGAAACGGCCTTTTAAGAGACTTCTTTTATTTCTAAGGGATTTTAAACGGATGCAAGTCAATTGGCGTTTATTTCTGTTTACTACGAAGAGACTTGTTTATTTTGTATGCCGCAGTTAGTGAAATGGCAATAGGGATGTTAACTGATGGTCAAATCAGCAACTTTTAATGGAACGTCAAAAACGATCTGTTAGTTAAATTTTGTAGGGAAATAGGAACAAGTGAGTTCACAATTTTCTATGATCAAACAGTGTATTTTTTTTCATCTTTATGTATCTTCCGTATTTCAAAATCTTTAAAATAGTAAAATATGTTGAAACGTGACGTTTTCCGAGTATTTTTCGTGAAGTGAGTTTTGGTTATTGATAATATGGCCTACAACTCGTAGGTATGCGATTTTCATTTCATTGCGGGGTTGCGAGCTTGCGAAATACAATGCATTCAATCAAACCCTGCAATGTATTAAAACTCACATACGAGCGGTTGTATGCACCACGTTAATGACCTTTAGGGCTGATTTTTCGTTTCCCAGATAAAACTATCTGTCAGATAAATGTTAGCTCTGTCCTTTTCTTTCATATGACTTACGAAAAAGATGGTGATAATTTTAACTGACGGATAACTTTATCTAGAGATTGAAAAATCAGCCCTTAAGGTAAATGTATTTTTACGGTGGACAACTACCTTATTGATTGAGGACCCATGGTATGTGCGCACGGCGCTTACTGAACGTCGATCTTCTGCGGCCGATCTTATATATGAAAAATAACATCCCATAAAAAACCATGTAAAAAAGAGGCCAAGTCTCAAAACTCTTCCGCCGTAAAAAGTTGTGAGATATTTCGTAGAGCCAAGTCTAATATAGATTAATAAGAATGCCTGAGTATATAGATTAATAAGATTTTTTACATGGAATGTTTTTATGGGATCTCACTTCTTTTTGTAATGTGTTATCCGGACATACAAACTATGTATGCAGCCCCATTCTTGCTCTTAATTTTATTGTCCCATTCACTGCAAATGTAACTTTGTAATCTTATATATTTGTATCGGATTACAAAGTAATGTATGCAGTTGGTGTATCTAGAAAACTGGACTGAAACTGCAATTTTTTTTAGTTCTCCCATAATTTATACACTAAACACAAATTGTATTCTAAATTTGAAGCTTCTATGTCTTCTAGAAGTGCCTTAGACTTTTGATGACCGGTGAGTCAGTCAGTGAGTGACAAAATTAAGAAACTGAATAGTTATAATTCTTAAACTACTGGTTCAAATTGAATGAAATTTGAAATATATCGTGTTTATACAATACGTGCTTGGTTACTGAAAATTCAGGCTTCTAAATAGTTTTATCCACAACGAAGTTATAGGGGGGGTCGAAAATGGCCTGAACTGCTTCGAGAAAAGGATGGTACGGCCGTGCCGCTGTTTTGCTTGACTTGGTGGGGGCACTGCCGTGCCTCCGATAAGCAATAAAATATCTAAACACGGCCATCGTATTCCCTCAACGCAACTGCAAGTAGCATCGCGCGCGCAAGAACAAACGGCGCTTGTTTGATTTAACAATTCCTCATTCTGAGAAGGCAGGCTGCAGGTATACTTTTTTTACCTCACCACTTTGGAAGCACCATTAGCATTTTCATTTAACAGAGTACTTTAACGTTTTAAGGCTTTATATGAAAAAATCATATTACCTGTTTAATACCTGTAAACAATTTAAAACGTGGTGGAAGATTCGGTAAGGATTGATACTATTGGGGTCAATTTATGTTTTTAAAGAGCTATTTTTGATTATTTACGTAAAATGCACAAATAACGAAAGATAGGTTCATAATATTTCTGATTCAAGAAGTTTCTGGTACCCACCCCAACAATAATCACCAGTTTCTCAATAATTTTATGTACTTTGCTTAAGTAGTAGATAATCGCCGTCCTATTGGAAATGTTTAGATATTCTCCCGCGTATTGATGACCCCTCCTCTCCCGCTGACCCCGATTCGGGTCAACATTTAGTATAGAATTCCATACTAAAAAAAAATAGCCCGGGAGAGGAGGGACATATCTAATTGGAATCGGTTATGTTTTGTCGCAAACGTCCTGACTAGGGTTGCCAACCGTACTATATTATATAGTATTGTACTATATTTTGACTGTTTGTACTATATACGATTGAAGAAATATAAATGTACTCGTAGGCGAAAATAGTATAATTTGGGGTTCCTTACGAAGTGCTTTAAATTGCACAGGCCTCAATTAAATTTGATTAAATAGCTACATTGCCCAGCGAAGTACTATATTTTTTTACAGTGTACTATATTTTTGTCATTTTTTCTGGAAAATACTAATTATATCTCCTCCAAAAAAAGTTGGCAATCCTAGTCCTGACAGACGGACAGTCCTGATTGGTAGTGGCGTGTGTAGATGCGAGCGTGGGTGACAAATACCAAACGAGCTCCAATTAAAAGCTTCAATCGAATAGACCCCCTCAAATCCGTATAGATTCGCAGCATTACGTCACTTGTTGCGTAGCTGGAATGGAGACCTCGAGTAGAAACTGTCTATAATATATCAAATTACATTAATACACAGAAAGTGAAAACACATAAAACCGATGGTTTACGATGACATCATATGGCGTAAATCAAGATTTTCTTACTGTAATAGGAAATACAATATTATGTTTATTATATATTGTTGCGTGTATTTATTTACTTGAAATTCAGATTAGTATGGTCCCTGCGTGCAGGATACCAAAATACCCCCATTTTAATTATCTATCCAATCAAATGTACAAACGGTTTCCACGATAATAGTTTAGCTAATCGTTTTAGAAATAAGTAGCTCAATATAAAATACGCACAAAATGATAAAAACAAGTGAACAGAAAAGTTTTTTTAACAAAATTACTATGTCACTTCCGGGACTAAGGGGAATCTAAACGATATTTCACATTGTTAAAATTCACCAAGAGGAAACACAACGGCCGTTTTTCCATAGAAACGTAGTTCCCTGTTTTCTCCCTGGATAATGGCAGTAGAGCAATTTTTTTTCCATAAATCTATGGCTACTATTGACATGTTCCTATGCTTTCCTTTTTTTTCATAAATTTATTCTTAAGAAAGACGTTAATCTTCAAAAACCTAAAAAAATGCCAGATTTTCCGCTGTGTTCAAACATCCAGAAACCAATTTTGACTAGATTATTAAAAAAAGGAAAACATAGGAACACGGCCTAAGCCTTTCTTTGATTTTTAATAAAAAGAATAGTTAAATAGGTCAAGTTTTGGAGACGAAATCAGGGGACTCAGAAACGTTGATTTTATGTGCTTTTAATAGGTATTTTCGGCCCAAGCTGCAGTTGTCTCTATCGCGCTCTGCGGGGGGAGGCTTGAGGTTGGCGCGACAGCAATACATTTTACGAATACCTATTTCTCAATTATCTCGACCTTAGTGTTTCCTCTTACGCTACTGAGCGTGCAAAAATATGGTCATGCAGCCCTACATATTTGCATACACTTGAAAAACACAACCCTCTTACTGCCACAATCGACTAATTAAGGTGATTTTACACATAATAGGCAAGCATTTGGCTACAATCTCAACTTGGTGGAGAAGTATGTACTCGTAATTGGCGGTTGAATAAGTTATAATTCACTATGTATACGCCCGAAAAGCTTCAAATCAAAGGAAAACGGTGTCTTGAAGGCTGTTTCACTCCTTCATTTGTGTCATGAGAAAACTAGTATTATTATTATTAATACTCTGGGATATGAAATGGTCACGATTGAATCGAATGCCAGTCGAATATGTATTTACAGTCAAGCAAATGGCATATGTTTTAATGAAAATAAACTAGACTCGAAATAAGTCCCTTAAAAGGGTTCCATCCATAAACGTTTCAGCTTTACTCAGGATAAGTACGCATTTCCATTACCATTGAGATGCCATAGAAGTACGAGCATGATATTCAAACAGAATTATACTTACCGGTCAGCTTCGAATGGTTTTTATTTTATTTACTAAAGGTTTCACATGCTGTGTAACTGAAGGTGATGGTGTTGTTTACTGACGACACCGCCGTGATAGTAAAGGCACATACTCTCAGCTCGAACAGACGTTATCACAGACGTACAGCCAGCTACACGAGTGGTTCTCAGGGAAGGGCAGATTGGGGTATAGGAAAGGGGGGCCGCTTGTGGCGAGCTGTGGCGAACATTCTTACGGCCTGTCTGATTGTAAGCGGTCACCGTGACCTGTGGATGCTTGCAACTCCAAGGTTTCACATGCGCATTGCCGACCCTTCAAGTATTCGCGTTTAGGCGTTCGAAGGACGAAATTTGTTGAACAAAACTTGAGGTTTCTTATTTAAGTTTAACAACTCGGTGTATACAGCATTACAGTTTTTGTTTAATATCCATAGTTCATAAAGTTTTGTAAATTCGCTATCATTTTGCAGGCAAAAGAAATATTTTGAATATCGAATCCCATCTCAAAAAAAGTACGTTGGGCTCACACACGCTTGTTTCAGAATTGGGCCTTGTTTGCTTCTCGACTGCTGTCAAAGACAACAAGCCTGATCAATACTTTAACTTGCTTTCCATGTCATCTAAAGCACGGAAGCACTCCAGTAAGGCGTGCAGGCAACTTCAGCAGTGAATTCAACAAACGGTCTGTTGGTGAACGTCACCAAGTCCAGCGTCATGATATTTTTAGGGCGAAAACAACAACGCTGCTACAATGTGTAGCAAGTAGGGGGCTTGTCCAGTGCCGCTATGCGTTGAGTGCAGAGGGAGAGGGGTAAATCACGTAACGTTTTGAACGCACATTAGGTTACACATTAATTGTAATTTTTCCATATTATAAACGACATTTAGATCTACCTAACGTACATACAGTCGACTACTAAGAGATACATACGGCCAAAGTTACAAAAATATGTGTGTACGACCTTAATGGCAATACAGTCGTGTAAACATATTTTTGTAAATTTGGTCGTATCGATTTCTTTGTAGTCGACGACTGTACAATGAGTTACGTGATCGACCTTGCAGGTCACGGCAATTACAAAGCGGCCTCTACCTCTAAGTGTTCATAACTGATGGTGGATGGGTGATGCGTTTCACGTGCAAACTTGGTAACCTCAGAAAATATTATAATGCGCATCGGGTTTGTAAGACAGTGGACGATACGATGCGTCTATTCTGTCCTGTATTATGTCCGGTAAGGACTAATATTTGTGTGATGAGCATGAATATTTGTTTCTGAGTCTTGGATGTTTTCTATGTATTTAAGTATTTATATCTATTAAATATATCGTCGTCTAGTACCCGTAACACAAGCCTTATTGAGCTTACTATGGGGCTAGTGCGATTTGTCTAAGATTGTCCCCTTATATTTATTTATTATTTATTTATTTATTCTGTAGTTATGAGCGCTTCGAAAACTTAAAGACTTCAAAGCTATACGGCGTGGAACGGAACGAACTTTCCCGCAAGAGGGGGATTATTGAGCGCTAGTACGTCACATTTTCCAGATAAACTATTTTTTTTGACGCGATTTTTTTTTTACCTTTGTATGGAGCGTTGGCCGACTGGAGTGACGAGCTCCATACAAATGTAAAAAAAATTAGTTTATCTGGAAAATGTGACGTACTAGCGCATCCAAGGAAAGTCCATCGTTCCGTTCCACGCAGTATATTATATATATATATATACGTGATTGGATGGGGTACAAAGTGGGTATGCAAATGACACGGGGCTTCTTACGGAATCATTTGGTGTGGCGTGTGGCCTTCCGGGAACTTGCAGGTTATGGCTAAAGGGGCAATACCGATTAAAATGACGCTTTTTGTAAGAAATTTTGCTTTGCGCTAAGATAATTATTTATTTTCAAGTTGCAGCAACTTGAACTACTTTGGGCGTAAAATAAAAGTTGTGCTAGTTGAGATTGTTTCCGACTGCACGCATTTTGAGATGTTAGTTTTTCAAAAGTGACGTATTTACGACCCTTGCCTTCTGTTCGTAAGTACTACTAGGAGCTCTGTGAGTGTGGCCCTGTCCTATTTTTTCGTAAAACTGAATCAATAGGTATAGTTATTAATTGAACCTGCTCACAAAATTTTACGAGAACCGGTTGAGAAATGCGGCCTATACAGGAGAACAGCCGGACAGACGCCGGACATACGAAATTATTTAGACCCAAGCTAAACGGAACTTCTGTCGTGTCGCTCACTCGTTTAATTATTTATTACTAGCTTCTGCCCGTGACTCCGTCCGCGTGGAACTCGCGTTTATATCGTAGGTCCATACAACTTTTCACCTCCCATTTCGCTCCCTTAGGAGCTAATTTCCGGGATAAAAACTATGCTGTGCCCTTTCCCGGGACTCAAACTAACTCCATACCAAATTTCATCTAAATCGAATAAGCGGTTTAAGCGTAAAGAGATAACAGACACACTTTCGCATTTGCAATATTAGTATGGATTACAGCTTTAATTTAACTTGCACTGTTGTAAGTTTGTGAGTATGCGAGTTCTGCTGATGCAACCTATTTTTACCCACTTCCCGGTCTCCAATTGAGCTGTATTTGGTACCTACACTTATCTAAGTACGGTGACAACGCAATATTATGGCACCACCGAGCCGATCGGTTGGTGGAGATGGAAGGTAGCCATAACAACTAAACCACACGAGATAAAACCGTCGTGTTTGGGCTCACTGGAAACGTCTCAACTGTGATAGTGCAGTTGTGAGCAAGAGCTTGCACAACAAATGTTTGACAGAAACGTATTATCTGCTTCAGAAGAGGACAGATGACAAGCGGCATTTTACCGCTCTCACTGCCGCGTGCGCACGCATACAGCGCGCGATTAGCAACATGTCCGTCGATGTTACAAGCCCCAGGAACGCGGGTCACATTGTTTCCGATAATTCAACAATTTAAACATCACCCGCAGAAACTATGCTACAAAAGAATCGGTAATTAAGATGTTAAATGTATGTAGAAACTTGGAAAGGTGCCGCTAGAAATACGAGGAAACAAATGATTTCTAACATGTTTACTTACCATAAAATTATACGAATGGTCGACGTAGAACTAAACGCCTATTGTGACATCTAAAGATTTCGTTTTGTTGCTGATCTTAAAGTTCCGTCTTACAATACACCTCTCCTTTACACTGATTGCTTGTGACAATAATAAGGAATGAGTTATGCATATATTATTTTTTATTCAAACGTAAATCATGTTATAACAACTCTTCAGCAGGACGGACGGAAGACGGAAGGTGGCCATTGGCAGAACCATCGTGTCAGGGGTTTAGGGCTCGTAAGAATCGTCTTGGCGAGCAGTTGTTGACTGTGCCAGAAAGTACAGGTGACAATAAAATATCAATTTCGTCCTCCGAACGCCTAAACGCGAATACTTGAAGGGTCGGCAATGCGCATGTGAAACCTTGGAGTTGCAAGCATCTGGCTACGGTGACCGCTTGCAATGAGGCAGGCCGTAAGAATGTTGCCACCGACGTGGTTAGGGTTGCCAACTTTTTTTGGAGGAGATATAATTAGTATTTTCCAGAAAAAACGTCAAAAATATAGTACACTGTAAAAAAATATAGTACTTCGCCGGGCAATGTAGCTATTTAATAAAATTTAATTGAAGCCTGTGCAATTTAAAGCACTTCGTAAGGAACCCCAAATTATACTATTTTTGCCTACTACATATATATTTCTTCACGTACAAACAGTCAAATATAGTACAATACTATATAATATATATAGTACGGTTGGCAACCCTAGACGTGGTATACATATTTTGTAACTACTAGTTACCTACGTCATTTCAGTATTTGCATAATTGTTTTTCATAATAAATCGAACGAGAGGTTTTGTTTTAAAACCATCGACATGTGGCATAATGGTCTAGCGGTATGATTCTCGCTTTGGGTGTGAGACGTCCCGGGTTCAAATCCCGGTCGTGCCCTGTTTTGCGTTCACTGCTACTTTCATTAGCCAAGTTTACTGCGTAGTTTTATTTTATTTAAATACATAATAAATATTAAGGGACAATCTAACACAAATCAACTAGCTCATAGTAAGCTTAACAAGGCTTGTGTTATGGATGCTGGAAGACGTGTAACCATTCCGTAGTTTCATTAGGTCGGTCGGACACACACATAGTGAAACATTAATACACGATTACATAAGGTACGCTCGATATAGAGTGGAACTAAAAATTCCACAAACCTGCCTGCGTCTACCTCGCCTTAACCGTTCAACAGACCAACTTCGTTTTACATTCCATCAGCTCGCCACTTTTCATCTAAGAAATCATCTTCTAAGAGGTTAAATAGAATAGAATAGAATAGAATAAAAAAATATTCGGATAACACATCATTACACATACATTCACATAATGCACCTTAAGAACTAACAAATGGGGATGTGCTACCGAAAAGGTCGCCACTCAGCTATGCAGTTGACACAGCAGTGCCAACGGCGCTGGTTTTCTGTGGATCCAGTGAGGTGTGCGGGACATACTGCGCGACTCGTATTAAGGGCTCGTATTAAATGGGGAATGGTTGAGGTGATGGACGCCAATGAAGTCACGGACATAAGCTAGTCTTACTTACTTATTCTTATTTAACACTGCAGTATGTTAAAATGTTTATTTATACAGGTGATTTACATGTAAAACACTTAACTTACTGAAAAGTTTTCAGGCTACTTACATGTGGCATGATGGTCTAGCGGTATGATTCTCGCTTTGGGTGTGAGAGGTCCCGGGTTCAAATCCCGGTCGTGCCCTGTTTTGCGTTCACTGCTACTTTCATTGGCCAAGTTTACTGCGTAGTTTTATTTTATTTAAATACATAATAAATATTAAGGGACAATCTAACACAAATCAACTAGCTCATAGTAAGCTCAACAAGGCTTGTGTTATGGATGCTGGAAGACGTGTAACCATTCCGTAGTTTCATTAGGTCGGTCGGACACACAACTAGTGAAACATTAATACACGATGTACGCTCGATATAGAGTGGAACTAAACATTCCACAAACCAGCCTGCGTCTACCTCGCCTTAACCGTTCAACAGACCAACTTCGTTTTACATTCTATCAGCTCGCCACTTTTCATCTACGAAATCATCCTCTAAGAGGTTAAATGGGGAATGGTTGAGGCGATGGACGCGAATGAAGTCACGGACATAAGCTAGTCTTACTTACTTATTACTAGCTTCCGCCCGCGACTTCGTCCGCGTGGACCCGGGATAAAAACTATCCTATATTTTAATCCAGGCTATGCACTATCTTCGTGCAAAATTTCATTCAAATCGGTTCAGCCGTTTAAGCGTGATTGAGTAACAAACATCCAAACATCCAAACATCTAAACTTTCGCATTTATAATATTAGTAGGATTATTTAACACTGCATGTTTATTTATACAGGTGATTTATATGTAAAAACACTTAACTTACCGAAATGTTTGAAGGCTACTTACATGTGGCATGATGGTCTAGCGGTATGATTCTCGCTTTGGGTGTGAGAGGTCCCGGGTTCAAATCCCGGTCGTGCCCTGTTTTGCGTTCACTGTTACTTTAATTAGCCATGTTAACTGCGTAATTTTATTTTATTTAAATACATAATAAATATTAAGGGACAATCTAACACAAATCAACTAGCTCATAGTAAGCTCAACAAGGCTTGTGTTATGGGTGCTAGAAGACGTGTAACCATTCCGTAATTTCATTAGGTCGGTCGGACACACAACTAGTGAAACATTAATACACAATGTACGCTCGATATAGAGTGGAACTAAACATTGCACAAACCAGCCTGCGTCTACCTCGTCTTAACCGTTCAACAGACCAACATCGTTTTACATTCTATCAGCTCGCCACTTTTCATATATATAAGTACGCATTTCCATTACCATTGAGATGCCATAGAAGTACGAGCATGATATTCAAACAGAATTATACTTACCGGTCAGCTTCGAATGGTTTTTATTTTATTTACTAAAGGTTTCACATGCTGTGTAACTGAAGGTGATGGTGTTGTTTACTGACGACACCGCCGTGATAGTAAAGGCACATACTCTCAGCTCGAACAGACGTTATCACAGACGTACAGCCAGCTACACGAGTGGTTCTCAGGGAAGGGCAGATTGGGGTATAGGAAAGGGGGGCCGCTTGTGGCGAGCTGTGGCGAACATTCTTACGGCCTGTCTGATTGTAAGCGGTCACCGTGACCTGTGGATGCTTGCAACTCCAAGGTTTCACATGCGCATTGCCGACCCTTCAAGTATTCGCGTTTAGGCGTTCGAAGGACGAAATTTGTTGAACAAAACTTGAGGTTTCTTATTTAAGTTTAACAACTCGGTGTATACAGCATTACAGTTTTTGTTTAATATCCATAGTTCATAAAGTTTTGTAAATTCGCTATCATTTTGCAGGCAAAAGAAATATTTTGAATATCGAATCCCATCTCAAAAAAAGTACGTTGGGCTCACACACGCTTGTTTCAGAATTGGGCCTTGTTTGCTTCTCGACTGCTGTCAAAGACAACAAGCCTGATCAATACTTTAACTTGCTTTCCATGTCATCTAAAGCACGGAAGCACTCCAGTAAGGCGTGCAGGCAACTTCAGCAGTGAATTCAACAAACGGTCTGTTGGTGAACGTCACCAAGTCCAGCGTCATGATATTTTTAGGGCGAAAACAACAACGCTGCTACAATGTGTAGCAAGTAGGGGGCTTGTCCAGTGCCGCTATGCGTTGAGTGCAGAGGGAGAGGGGTAAATCACGTAACGTTTTGAACGCACATTAGGTTACACATTAATTGTAATTTTTCCATATTATAAACGACATTTAGATCTACCTAACGTACATACAGTCGACTACTAAGAGATACATACGGCCAAAGTTACAAAAATATGTGTGTACGACCTTAATGGCAATACAGTCGTGTAAACATATTTTTGTAAATTTGGTCGTATCGATTTCTTTGTAGTCGACGACTGTACAATGAGTTACGTGATCGACCTTGCAGGTCACGGCAATTACAAAGCGGCCTCTACCTCTAAGTGTTCATAACTGATGGTGGATGGGTGATGCGTTTCACGTGCAAACTTGGTAACCTCAGAAAATATTATAATGCGCATCGGGTTTGTAAGACAGTGGACGATACGATGCGTCTATTCTGTCCTGTATTATGTCCGGTAAGGACTAATATTTGTGTGATGAGCATGAATATTTGTTTCTGAGTCTTGGATGTTTTCTATGTATTTAAGTATTTATATCTATTAAATATATCGTCGTCTAGTACCCGTAACACAAGCCTTATTGAGCTTACTATGGGGCTAGTGCGATTTGTCTAAGATTGTCCCCTTATATTTATTTATTATTTATTTATTTATTCTGTAGTTATGAGCGCTTCGAAAACTTAAAGACTTCAAAGCTATACGGCGTGGAACGGAACGAACTTTCCCGCAAGAGGGGGATTATTGAGCGCTAGTACGTCACATTTTCCAGATAAACTATTTTTTTTGACGCGATTTTTTTTTTACCTTTGTATGGAGCGTTGGCCGACTGGAGTGACGAGCTCCATACAAATGTAAAAAAAAATAGTTTATCTGGAAAATGTGACGTACTAGCGCATCCAAGGAAAGTCCATCGTTCCGTTCCACGCAGTATATTATATATATATATATACGTGATTGGATGGGGTACAAAGTGGGTATGCAAATGACACGGGGCTTCTTACGGAATCATTTGGTGTGGCGTGTGGCCTTCCGGGAACTTGCAGGTTATGGCTAAAGGGGCAATACCGATTAAAATGACGCTTTTTGTAAGAAATTTTGCTTTGCGCTAAGATAATTATTTATTTTCAAGTTGCAGCAACTTGAACTACTTTGGGCGTAAAATAAAAGTTGTGCTAGTTGAGATTGTTTCCGACTGCACGCATTTTGAGATGTTAGTTTTTCAAAAGTGACGTATTTACGACCCTTGCCTTCTGTTCGTAAGTACTACTAGGAGCTCTGTGAGTGTGGCCCTGTCCTATTTTTTCGTAAAACTGAATCAATAGGTATAGTTATTAATTGAACCTGCTCACAAAATTTTACGAGAACCGGTTGAGAAATGCGGCCTATACAGGAGAACAGCCGGACAGACGCCGGACATACGAAATTATTTAGACCCAAGCTAAACGGAACTTCTGTCGTGTCGCTCACTCGTTTAATTATTTATTACTAGCTTCTGCCCGTGACTCCGTCCGCGTGGAACTCGCGTTTATATCGTAGGTCCATACAACTTTTCACCTCCCATTTCGCTCCCTTAGGAGCTAATTTCCGGGATAAAAACTATGCTGTGCCCTTTCCCGGGACTCAAACTAACTCCATACCAAATTTCATCTAAATCGAATAAGCGGTTTAAGCGTAAAGAGATAACAGACACACTTTCGCATTTGCAATATTAGTATGGATTACAGCTTTAATTTAACTTGCACTGTTGTAAGTTTGTGAGTATGCGAGTTCTGCTGATGCAACCTATTTTTACCCACTTCCCGGTCTCCAATTGAGCTGTATTTGGTACCTACACTTATCTAAGTACGGTGACAACGCAATATTATGGCACCACCGAGCCGATCGGTTGGTGGAGATGGAAGGTAGCCATAACAACTAAACCACACGAGATAAAACCGTCGTGTTTGGGCTCACTGGAAACGTCTCAACTGTGATAGTGCAGTTGTGAGCAAGAGCTTGCACAACAAATGTTTGACAGAAACGTATTATCTGCTTCAGAAGAGGACAGATGACAAGCGGCATTTTACCGCTCTCACTGCCGCGTGCGCACGCATACAGCGCGCGATTAGCAACATGTCCGTCGATGTTACAAGCCCCAGGAACGCGGGTCACATTGTTTCCGATAATTCAACAATTTAAACATCACCCGCAGAAACTATGCTACAAAAGAATCGGTAATTAAGATGTTAAATGTATGTAGAAACTTGGAAAGGTGCCGCTAGAAATACGAGGAAACAAATGATTTCTAACATGTTTACTTACCATAAAATTATACGAATGGTCGACGTAGAACTAAACGCCTATTGTGACATCTAAAGATTTCGTTTTGTTGCTGATCTTAAAGTTCCGTCTTACAATACACCTCTCCTTTACACTGATTGCTTGTGACAATAATAAGGAATGAGTTATGCATATATTATTTTTTATTCAAACGTAAATCATGTTATAACAACTCTTCAGCAGGACGGACGGAAGACGGAAGGTGGCCATTGGCAGAACCATCGTGTCAGGGGTTTAGGGCTCGTAAGAATCGTCTTGGCGAGCAGTTGTTGACTGTGCCAGAAAGTACAGGTGACAATAAAATATCAATTTCGTCCTCCGAACGCCTAAACGCGAATACTTGAAGGGTCGGCAATGCGCATGTGAAACCTTGGAGTTGCAAGCATCTGGCTACGGTGACCGCTTGCAATGAGGCAGGCCGTAAGAATGTTGCCACCGACGTGGTTAGGGTTGCCAACTTTTTTTGGAGGAGATATAATTAGTATTTTCCAGAAAAAACGTCAAAAATATAGTACACTGTAAAAAAATATAGTACTTCGCCGGGCAATGTAGCTATTTAATAAAATTTAATTGAAGCCTGTGCAATTTAAAGCACTTCGTAAGGAACCCCAAATTATACTATTTTTGCCTACTACATATATATTTCTTCACGTACAAACAGTCAAATATAGTACAATACTATATAATATATATAGTACGGTTGGCAACCCTAGACGTGGTATACATATTTTGTAACTACTAGTTACCTACGTCATTTCAGTATTTGCATAATTGTTTTTCATAATAAATCGAACGAGAGGTTTTGTTTTAAAACCATCGACATGTGGCATAATGGTCTAGCGGTATGATTCTCGCTTTGGGTGTGAGACGTCCCGGGTTCAAATCCCGGTCGTGCCCTGTTTTGCGTTCACTGCTACTTTCATTAGCCAAGTTTACTGCGTAGTTTTATTTTATTTAAATACATAATAAATATTAAGGGACAATCTAACACAAATCAACTAGCTCATAGTAAGCTTAACAAGGCTTGTGTTATGGATGCTGGAAGACGTGTAACCATTCCGTAGTTTCATTAGGTCGGTCGGACACACACATAGTGAAACATTAATACACGATTACATAAGGTACGCTCGATATAGAGTGGAACTAAAAATTCCACAAACCTGCCTGCGTCTACCTCGCCTTAACCGTTCAACAGACCAACTTCGTTTTACATTCCATCAGCTCGCCACTTTTCATCTAAGAAATCATCTTCTAAGAGGTTAAATAGAATAGAATAGAATAGAATAGAATAAAAAAATATTCGGATAACACATCATTACACATACATTCACATAATGCACCTTAAGAACTAACAAATGGGGATGTGCTACCGAAAAGGTCGCCACTCAGCTATGCAGTTGACACAGCAGTGCCAACGGCGCTGGTTTTCTGTGGATCCAGTGAGGTGTGCGGGACATACTGCGCGACTCGTATTAAGGGCTCGTATTAAATGGGGAATGGTTGAGGTGATGGACGCCAATGAAGTCACGGACATAAGCTAGTCTTACTTACTTATTCTTATTTAACACTGCAGTATGTTAAAATGTTTATTTATACAGGTGATTTACATGTAAAACACTTAACTTACTGAAAAGTTTTCAGGCTACTTACATGTGGCATGATGGTCTAGCGGTATGATTCTCGCTTTGGGTGTGAGAGGTCCCGGGTTCAAATCCCGGTCGTGCCCTGTTTTGCGTTCACTGCTACTTTCATTGGCCAAGTTTACTGCGTAGTTTTATTTTATTTAAATACATAATAAATATTAAGGGACAATCTAACACAAATCAACTAGCTCATAGTAAGCTCAACAAGGCTTGTGTTATGGATGCTGGAAGACGTGTAACCATTCCGTAGTTTCATTAGGTCGGTCGGACACACAACTAGTGAAACATTAATACACGATGTACGCTCGATATAGAGTGGAACTAAACATTCCACAAACCAGCCTGCGTCTACCTCGCCTTAACCGTTCAACAGACCAACTTCGTTTTACATTCTATCAGCTCGCCACTTTTCATCTACGAAATCATCCTCTAAGAGGTTAAATGGGGAATGGTTGAGGCGATGGACGCGAATGAAGTCACGGACATAAGCTAGTCTTACTTACTTATTACTAGCTTCCGCCCGCGACTTCGTCCGCGTGGACCCGGGATAAAAACTATCCTATATTTTAATCCAGGCTATGCACTATCTTCGTGCAAAATTTCATTCAAATCGGTTCAGCCGTTTAAGCGTGATTGAGTAACAAACATCCAAACATCCAAACATCTAAACTTTCGCATTTATAATATTAGTAGGATTATTTAACACTGCATGTTTATTTATACAGGTGATTTATATGTAAAAACACTTAACTTACCGAAATGTTTGAAGGCTACTTACATGTGGCATGATGGTCTAGCGGTATGATTCTCGCTTTGGGTGTGAGAGGTCCCGGGTTCAAATCCCGGTCGTGCCCTGTTTTGCGTTCACTGTTACTTTAATTAGCCATGTTAACTGCGTAATTTTATTTTATTTAAATACATAATAAATATTAAGGGACAATCTAACACAAATCAACTAGCTCATAGTAAGCTCAACAAGGCTTGTGTTATGGGTGCTAGAAGACGTGTAACCATTCCGTAATTTCATTAGGTCGGTCGGACACACAACTAGTGAAACATTAATACACAATGTACGCTCGATATAGAGTGGAACTAAACATTGCACAAACCAGCCTGCGTCTACCTCGTCTTAACCGTTCAACAGACCAACATCGTTTTACATTCTATCAGCTCGCCACTTTTCATCTAAGAAATCATCTTCTAAGAGGTTAAATAGAATAGAATAGAATAAAATAAAAAATATTCGGATAACACATCATTACACATACATTCACATAATGCACCTTAAGAACTAACAAATGGGGATGTGCTACCGAAAAGAACGCCACTCAGCTATGCAGTTGACACAGCAGTGCCAACGGCGCTGGTTTTCTGTGGATCCAGTGAGGTGTGCGGGACATACTGCGCGACTCGTATTAAGGGCTCGTATTAAATGGGGAATGGTTGAGGTGACGGACGCGAATGAAGTCACGGACTTAAGCTAGTCTTACTTACTTATTCTTATTTAACACTGCAGTATGTTCAAATGTTTATTTATACAGGTGATTTTGTGGCATGATGGTCTAGCGGTATGATTCTCGCTTTGGGTGTGAGAGGTCCCGGGTTCAAATCCCGGTCGTGCCCTGTTTTGCGTTCACTGCTACTTTCATTAGCCAAGTTTACTGCGTAGTTTTATTTTATTTAAATACATAATAAATATTAAGGGACAATCTAATACAAATCAACTAGCTCATAGTAAGCTCAACAAGGCTTGTGTTATGGATGCTGGAAGACGTGTAACCATTCCGTAGTTTCATTAGGTCGGTCGGACACACAACTAGTGAAACATTAATACACGATGTACGCTCGATATAGAGTGGAACTAAACATTCCACAAACCAGCCTGCGTCTACCTCGCCTTAACCGTTCAACAGACCAACTTCGTTTTACATTCTATCAGCTCGCCACTTTTCATCTACGAAATCATCCTCTAAGAGGTTAAATGGGGAATGGTTGAGGCGATGGACGCGAATGAAGTCACGGACATAAGCTAGTCTTACTTACTTATTACTAGCTTCCGCCCGCGACTTCGTCCGCGTGGACCCGGGATAAAAACTATCCTATATTTTAATCCAGGCTATGCACTATCTTCGTGCAAAATTTCATTCAAATCGGTTCAGCCGTTTAAGCGTGATTGAGTAACAAACATCCAAACATCCAAACATCTAAACTTTCGCATTTATAATATTAGTAGGATTATTTAACACTGCATGTTTATTTATACAGGTGATTTATATGTAAAAACACTTAACTTACCGAAATGTTTGAAGGCTACTTACATGTGGCATGATGGTCTAGCGGTATGATTCTCGCTTTGGGTGTGAGAGGTCCCGGGTTCAAATCCCGGTCGTGCCCTGTTTTGCGTTCACTGTTACTTTAATTAGCCATGTTAACTGCGTAATTTTATTTTATTTAAATACATAATAAATATTAAGGGACAATCTAACACAAATCAACTAGCTCATAGTAAGCTCAACAAGGCTTGTGTTATGGGTGCTAGAAGACGTGTAACCATTCCGTAATTTCATTAGGTCGGTCGGACACACAACTAGTGAAACATTAATACACAATGTACGCTCGATATAGAGTGGAACTAAACATTGCACAAACCAGCCTGCGTCTACCTCGTCTTAACCGTTCAACAGACCAACATCGTTTTACATTCTATCAGCTCGCCACTTTTCATCTAAGAAATCATCTTCTAAGAGGTTAAATAGAATAGAATAGAATAAAATAAAAAATATTCGGATAACACATCATTACACATACATTCACATAATGCACCTTAAGAACTAACAAATGGGGATGTGCTACCGAAAAGAACGCCACTCAGCTATGCAGTTGACACAGCAGTGCCAACGGCGCTGGTTTTCTGTGGATCCAGTGAGGTGTGCGGGACATACTGCGCGACTCGTATTAAGGGCTCGTATTAAATGGGGAATGGTTGAGGTGACGGACGCGAATGAAGTCACGGACTTAAGCTAGTCTTACTTACTTATTCTTATTTAACACTGCAGTATGTTCAAATGTTTATTTATACAGGTGATTTTGTGGCATGATGGTCTAGCGGTATGATTCTCGCTTTGGGTGTGAGAGGTCCCGGGTTCAAATCCCGGTCGTGCCCTGTTTTGCGTTCACTGCTACTTTCATTAGCCAAGTTTACTGCGTAGTTTTATTTTATTTAAATACATAATAAATATTAAGGGACAATCTAATACAAATCAACTAGCTCATAGTAAGCTCAACAAGGCTTGTGTTATGGATGCTGGAAGACGTGTAACCATTCCGTAGTTTCATTAGGTCGGTCGGACACACAACTAGTGAAACATTAATACACGATGTACGCTCGATATAGAGTGGAACTAAACATTCCACAAACCAGCCTGCGTCTACCTCGCCTTAACCGTTCAACAGACCAACTTCGTTTTACATTCTATCAGCTCGCCACTTTTCATCTACGAAATCATCCTCTAAGAGGTTAAATGGGGAATGGTTGAGGCGATGGACGCGAATGAAGTCACGGACATAAGCTAGTCTTACTTACTTATTACTAGCTTCCGCCCGCGACTTCGTCCGCGTGGACCCGGGATAAAAACTATCCTATATTTTAATCCTGACGATGCACTATCTTCGTGCAAAATTTCATTCAAATCGGTTCAGCCGTTTAAGCGTGATTGAGTAACAAACATCCAAACATCCAAACATCTAAACTTTCGCATTTATAATATTAGTAGGATTATTTAACACTGCATGTTTATTTATACAGGTGATTTATATGTAAAATCACTTAACTTACCGAAATGTTTGAAGGCTACTTACATGTGGCATGATGGTCTAGCGGTATGATTCTCGCTTTGGGTGTGAGAGGTCCCGGGTTCAAATCCCGGTCGTGCCCTGTTTTGCGTTCACTGTTACTTTAATTAGCCATGTTAACTGCGTAATTTTATTTTATTTAAATACATAATAAATATTAAGGGACAATCTAACACAAATCAACTAGCTCATAGTAAGCTCAACAAGGCTTGTGTTATGGATACTGGAAGACGTGTAACCATTCCGTAGTTTCATTAGGTCGGTCGGACACACAACTAGTGAAACATTAATACACGATGTACACTCGATATAGAGTGGAACTAAACATTCCACAAACCAGCCTGCGTCTACCTCGCCTTAACCGTTCAACAGACCAACATCGTTTTACATTCTATCAGCTCGCCACTTTTCATCTAAGAAATCATCTTCTAAGAGGTTAAATAGAATAGAATAGAATAAAATAAAAAAATATTCGGATAACACATCATTACACATACATTCACATAATGCACCTTAAGAACTAACAAATAGGGATGTGCTACCGAAAAGGTCGCCACTCAGCTATGCAGTTGACACAGCAGTGCCAACGGCGCTGGTTTTCTGTGGATCCAGTGAGGTGTGCGGGACATACTGCGCGACTCGTATTAAGGGCTCGTATTAAATGGGGAATGGTTGAGGTGATGGACGCGAATGAAGTCACGGACATAAGCTAGTCTTACTTACTAATTCTTATTTAACACTGCAGTATGTTAAAATGTTTATTTATACAGGTGATTTACATCTAAAACACTTAACTTACTGAATAGTTTTCAGGCTACTAACATGTGGCATGATGGTGTAGCGGTATGATTCTCGCTTTGGGTGTGAGAGGTCCCGGGTTCAAATCCCGGTCGTGCCCTGTTTTGGACCCAGTTAACTGAATTACCTGGTTTTTGACCAGTTGTTGAGTTGGTAGCTGGAAGTGATAGTATTGACATCACTTTGTTTTTTGTGGGGCACTACCCAATCAATCAAAATTAAGCTTTAAAGACTATAAAAAATAAACACAAAAAAATAACAAGACTAGATGACTTATCAGACTTTAAAAAGAGATTGTACAAATTCCTGGTAGAAAAAGCATATTATTCCGTAGGTGAATATTTAAGTGATACTTTAATTTAAGCGAGAAATTATTTGAATTGTTATTTAAATTCGTTTTTTAAGTACATGCATGCAATATCTGGACTACAATATTTGTATGCCGAACGGCAAAACATAGCGATACCCAGAATTAATGTAACACCCTTACAACCTATGTTTACAAATAAAAAAATTTTTTGAAGACTAGGTGAAGGAAGTCGTTGTGAGAATACCTGCATACATCAAGGAAGGGATTCAAAGGGTGTATATAGGTGGAGTTCTCGACCCGAACTGAGCCAGCGTGTGGACTATATGCTCATTCCCTCTCGTCTACATGAGGAGGTCAGCGCCGCTCAGTCCAGTGTATAATAAGCTGATCATGGTCATAATGATGATCAACCAAAACATTCGATCAGGATTGCTCTACCAGCTCTACATTCTCAGTGCAGTTGAGTATTTTGCGGAGTTACTTCTCTTACGGATGTCCTGAAAATATTTAGGTAGATACCTATAAATATTTATTTAATCAAGTGGTTTTTGCAATTGAAACTGTAGCAATCATTAACAGCCATAATTTTTGGGCTACTAACATGTGGCATGATGGTCTAGCGGTATGATTCTCGCTTTGGGTGTGAGAGGTCCCGGGTTCAAATCCCGGTCGTGCCCTGTTTTGATTCCTATAATTTACTTAATTACCTACACTACAATGGTAATGAATTATGTGAATGTCATTGTTCTCGAAATAGTGCCAATACCTACTACGTCATCATATTTAATACAACAGTAACTGGGAGACCGAGCTTTGCTCGAAGTTGTTCGTATTTTTCCGGAGAAAAAGATAGATTTTGTATGCACCCGTAAAGCCGTGCATTATAAATCTCATGGAAATGATTAGAACCGTTTTCGAGAACCCATCTACAAACTACCACAGATGAAATACTAAGTTCCGTTCAGTAACAGATATTGCACGTGCCTAGGGCAGGGGCGTGTCTACGCAGTGACTATATGTGATGTGTCTCGCTTTATCTTTAAGAAGGCTGGCGTGACATCATTTGACACCGCGCTAGGGCTGTCAGCGCAACAAAGTGTTAACAATAACTAGTGTTTCCCTCGGCTTTGCTCGAGTATAAATATTTTAGTTATTGGGTGCTATGCAGAAAAACTAAATAACAGTGTGAGTTATGTATTCTCATTAAGTAAAGTAGGCTTAGTTTTATTATGTCTGATGGAGAAGAACAAAAGTACTGCATTCATTTGCACTTTTTTATTTAACACATTAAACTAAAAAAAATACCTCATGTAAAACTATAATGCACAATAATTAATTTATCTTTCAATACTTACAAATAA
This sequence comes from Epinotia bilunana, assembly GCA_947049275.1. NCBI lineage: Eukaryota > Metazoa > Arthropoda > Insecta > Lepidoptera > Tortricidae > Epinotia > Epinotia bilunana. The sequence continues at coordinate 7,980,450 of OX346263.1, read as the reverse complement.
TTTATGTTTCTTGACGTATTTGTTTGTAGCGTTGCTAAACTATACATAAAGTTCATACTAATAAAAATAAAAAAAAAGATTCCGGAAATACGTCGCCAACACGCGCCTTTCTCGAACATATACTACTCTACGGGCTAAAGCTAAGTGGATGACATTTGACTACGTTGTGTATTAATTAAAGTTAGTTAGTACTCCAGGCAAAATACGGTTTTGAAAAACATTAATTTATAATAGCGTTTTTTTTTCGTTGATTTCATTTTAAAATTTTATTCTAAGATGATTTATTCAAGAATCCGGCAAACTTTCCACCCGGAAGTAATTATGTAGCTTTAAATGAAGCATGCATTGTGTTTTTTTGTACGATTTATATTGAATATTATAGAGCAAATGTAAATGAACCAAAATAAAGACAAACATGTTTATTAATATTTTTTCTGACTTTTTAGAATGTTTATTAATATTTTTTCTGACTTTTTAGAAGCTAGTTAATTTATCTTTTTTTTGATGTCTGAAATTTTGTCGGATTTTGTCGCTGGGTAACTATTTAATTGATCATATATCCGTTACACATCAAAAAGAAGCTATTATAAATTATTTCCAAAATTGATTTTTTTTCCATACAAGTTGTCAGTTCATTGACTGGACTATAGTCTTAGTCAAGTCCGTTCGGTCATCGTCAACTTGCAAAAAAACTTTCGCGCGATTCTGAGCTATACTATAACTGTAACTATAATTCGAAAGTCGAAGTTCGGGTATTTCCATCTCTATCGCACTTACTTCACTCGAGTGACAGGGATGCATGTATAAGAACTTCGAGTCGAGTTTCGATTTTCGTGGTAGCGCCGCTGCATGTATTCAGTATTGCAACTTTCTGCATCTGCATGTATTTCGTTTAAGAGCAATGAGCTGTGATAGAGTTATTTAGGAATAACGCCAGTGGTTGATAGAATAATGGGAACGATGTATACTTTTTAGGGTTCCGTAGTCAACAAGGAACCCTTATAGTTTCGCCATGTCCGTCTGTCTGTCTGTCTGTCAGTCCGTCTTCGGCTTAGCCTTTAAAAAAAAATTGTTGTGTACCCCCCCTACACTTAAAGAGGTGATGTATTTTTACAAGCTTTTATTTACTTCCACCTGTCCCGTTGTCTGTCTGTCTGTCTGTAATCAAATCTTGCAAGTTAAATTTGATCCACTTCCCGGTTTCCGATTGAGTTGAAATTTTGCACGAATATGCAAATCGCGTGACAATGCAATATTATGATGACGTGGAGCTGATCTGATGATGAAGCTGGAAGGTGGCCATAGGAACTCCGTAATAAAACTACATAACCCCATCGAGTTTAGGCTCGTTAGAATCGTCTCAATAAGTAGTTGATGATGGTATACAGAAAAGTACAGTCGGCAATAAAAGCTTGTACCAAAAATGAAATTTTTGACAGAAACTTGTTTCTCGTTAAACCCATGGTGTGGGGTATCGTTGGATAGTTCGTTCAAAAATATAATGGGTTTCCTAAAAGCATTTTTTGCTTTAAAGCCCTAATTTTTGTTCGAGTCATGTGTCGTGTCTCGGTCGATGAAAAGTAGCGGTAACTTTCCTCTTGAAGATATCGCAGCCCATACCATGACTGCCGATGCACTTTGGAAACGTTGTAGGTACAGCTAATTTGTCACCAGGAAAATCCCTCGAGGAAACGCCATACACGCGATCATTCTGTTGATTGTGACTATCTTGGGATGAAAACATTTTTTCGTCGCTAAAAATTATGTCATCACCTGCGTGCCAAGCTAGTAGCTCCATGCATTGTTTCACTCTAGCTTTTTTAGAGCGGCATCGGCAGTCAGTCCATGAATTTTGTTTTTTATAGACTTTGAACCCAAGTGCGTCACGGAGGATGTGGCTTATGGATCGCCTAGATATTTTCATATCTAATCTCTTTTGCTAGTTTGCTAGCTCTCTGAGCCGGATTTCGTCAAATTCGCTCACAAACACTACACTTTATCATCTTTTCGACACGAATCGATGGTTTCCGGCCAGGTTTGCTCCTGATTCTCGACGTTCCTGTTTCTTTGTATCGTTTTATGGTCCGCAATATGAATTTAATATTGATACTCAAGTGTTTCAGCTGCTTTCATATTTTACACGGTCTGAAATTTTGTTGATGTAATTTCACGAGTTTGCGTTTAGCTTCCATTGTTGAAAAATTGATAAAACAAAAGATATGAAACTGTCTGACGTGCATAGACGCTAAATAGTCAGTTTGAACACATAATGACATAACCGTCAGCTAAAAAGTCGGCACATTATCAATGAAAAGTCAAGAGGTAAAACTAGGACACTTAATCTGCCCAACCCTACATAAATACGCTCGAAAAACATAACCCTCCTTATGAAGCAGTCGGGTAAAAATTGACATGTACGGTCAGTTTCGTACATGAAGTATGGCTAAAAGGTTGATATTACCGAGAAGTATAATAAATAAAGTAAAGTATGAAATTGTTTGTGCCACAATTATCTCTAAGTACTAAGACACAACAGTTTTGCTAATCTATTTTAAGTATTTAACTTATATTTAGCAAATGATGACTCACGGTAGCTCGGTAGACAACTGAATTATCAGACAAAAACGTGTCTGGTAACATCCACGACTTGATATGGGCAATAAACCCCGCGGATGTAGACGACGACAATTACACGGAAACACAAAGGGAACAAACACCGCGTCGCGGGTCTGTGTGAGTTGGGGGATAACTTGAATTGGCTAGAGCCAATACGTCGAGCGGTATGAAGATACTGAAACTTCTTGTGGCTTTAATTTGGCGACATACTATAACAATCTGTAACATTTTGCTTTTTGAACCGAGAAAGAGGGATGACGTTTCAAGCGGAGGTTAGGCCAAATCAACTATCATTTTCCCATACAAAAAGTGATATTGAGATCTACCTGATGCGCGTACAATACGTTACGTGATCGACCCTCAGTTGACTTTAACATTTACGTATAAGGAGAATTTCATGATGGCAACGAAATATTGTTGGACCACATCCTAATATTTTCTTTCAACTATGTCGAAATTGTGGAATTTTCGTTTAAAATGATTATGCGTTATTAAAATTAATTAAAGTTCTCGCAGAAATAGCCGGGTCTAAATTAAACAAATGATGATTATAATTTTGTCAACGTGTGTGATATAAATAATTTCTATATTTTTTTCTTTTTTTTAAGACCTAGCAGGAGATAATTAGAAAGATATTTCACTGATTCCCCATTTCAACACTCACCAGCAACACATATGACATTTTCTCGCAATGTGCAAACAGCGTATGAGTTATTATAAAGCGTCTCGGTGAGCAATTTGGGGTTCCATCGGTGCCTGCAATAAGGAACCCTGCCAAAATTGCAGTTCCGTTAGCTGACGAAAGGCCGGCTGCATTGGAGTAATCTTGGGTTAAGCTGGGATTGGGTGCCAGTGAAAGGGTTAAGTTATAACAGTTCAGGTCGTTCATTGGCAGGACTTAGTACCTAATTAAAGGCAGCTGAAGGCTGAAACTACCAAGTGCTTACATTAGCTTAGGGACCGTCTAGATATTATGTCACGCAAAAATCTGACTTTTTGGACGTGTATTGCAGAGATCGCAGGTAAACCCGCGGGATATAAGATCCAGAAAGCGCATTCTAAACATAGGTAAAATAGTTTTTGAAAACGCTTATAAAGTGGTTCCGGTGATTATATACCCATTACATACAAACTTACAAGGCTATAATCACACAGACACTTCCTCTTTATAATACGTATTAGTATAAAACGTATGTTAAACTGCAGTTAATTAAATAAGTAAGCTTATTAAATTACTTGAACCACCGGCCCTATATAAATAGACTTCGACAAAGTTTACAGACCGCATAGGCTCAATGGAAAAACATTTGAAAAACGCTTCACACACGCTACGATTATTTGATGAAATTGAGTCTTACACCTTTAAATTAAAGTTCACTCTAACTTGACAAATAAGAATACCTACTGGAGTAGGTAGCATTGGCATATGCAAGTACCGTGTCAGTATGGCTTTCATCCAAATGGACTGCTCGTTATTGAAACCTCGTATCCTTGTCCACTTTGCAGTTCTAAAATCAACCATATTTCCTGTGGAAAGAAGTTGAATTCGAAATTACACGAACGAATGGCGTGAGTTAAAATGTAAAAATGTATGTGATGTAACATGAGAGGGTAATTTGGCATCTCTTATAATGTGTTAAACAATACGAATGGTCAATTTGAAACAAACTGCCGTGCAATTTTCTATTCCATATTGAAGGCTTGCAATATCTCAGCTGGAATGATATGGCACCAACCCGATGTCTATGGCTTAGTTCAATACCAATAATAATAATTTTCGAGTGGAACAGGAACGTAGTCCATTGTCAATAGTTTATTGACAACTTTGATGTCCATAAAATAAAATTTTATAGATATTTGCGGAAAATCTTACAGCTCAGTAAGGCTTGTGTTGTGGGTAGTAGGCGACGACGTACCTATTTAAAACCATCCAAGACCCAGAAATAAATATTCATTCACAGCGGATTAAGATTCCAACCACCTTAACTTTGGCAATGTCCACAGAAGAGGCAAACTTAAAAAATTTCTGTATGGCCCATAAGGAAGAGAGTTTCAAATGCATCAAGTACTTTCCGAGCTCTTCGTTCAAGTTTTCCGCTAGAATGTACAGGCCGCATCAACAAGCATGTACAATCCTTTTACATTTGGGGTGATCTATTTGTGTCGTTCCGCCATCCAATTCGCGCGAGCCATAAACCTGCGGCGTGCCACGTAACCGATCAACTTTGATTTGAAAACACCGCAACTTGTTATATACACCACCACTTTAGAACCACAACCAACTAACAAGGGAACAAGCGAAAAACACTCTTAGTGACCCCTCAATAAGCACCACGGGTGGTGAAAACGGTAGCTGGTGGCAAGGCGGTGCTTTTGACTCGGAGAAAGGTATCGTGGGAGTTCGATCTTCGATGGGATTTCTATCGTATTGTCATTTCACAAACGCACTGTGACTTAATTAGGTGGCAAATGTCGAGTCTGCGCGTAATTTCTGATGTCAATGACATGGCCAGTTAGTAACTGAAGTTCATTACGTCATACTAAGGATTGCCCCTCAGTGGAAAAATGTCAGTTGGCCCTAACCAACTGACATTTTTCCGTATAAAAATTGACATTTAGATCTAACTGACGCGCGTATGCGTAATGCGTTACGCGATCGGTTACAATATGGTAGGTATCTAGCATTTACAAAGAAAAACCCGACATGTGAGCTCCTTAAATTTATGTGAGATACTTTCCGCCAAACCTGTCATTAGTGCTGCGATATAGCTACAATACAATACAGTAAATGGCCACTGCCAGTAGTCTACCAGTATTAAGTCCACAGCAGTAAGCTCGGCCGAATTTCACCTTCCCATACAAACGTAGTTACGCTCTCATTTTAAAACTACGTTTTGGATTGTGACGATACTTTGCATATACAATGACATGAGGTATATGTATGTCTGTAATTAGTTTAAATGGTTTCAGTTTTTGAAACAAACGAAATAAAACAAAAACAAGTTTTTTATGAAAACTTAAATTAGCTGTATTTTTTTACTATGTATCTGAAGCTACATGAACTAATTACAGACATAGATATACCTCATGTCATTGTACATGCAAAGTTTCGTTACACTCCAACACGTAGTTTTAAAACTCGCTAAACTTGAAAAAAAACCTTAACTCTATAATTTGACCGATATATTTTCGTGTCCTGTACCTAGTCACGAGACATAGTTTTATTTCCATTTATATATTTTCTACCTTAACCATAATCTCTTATTCATTAATTAGGCAGTGGTACAACATCACGCGAGTAAGTTCAGCTTATTATTTGCCAAACTGTCTAAGTATATCCTCAAACATAAAAAGATAGAGAAAATACATAGATCCATTTCTAGATTCCCATCTATCCATTACCAAAGTCCACACGCCACGATAATATTCAGCAATCTTTACACAGTCAAATGAGCCCTAAAAAGCCCATTGAGTTAACAAAAGATCGTAACAAGTAACAATCTGTTAATTGTCTGAGCACTTACGCGCTATTAAGGGCCCCTCCATCACGTTTACGTCTGCGAACAATGGTGGTTGCGCAATGTTCGCTTTACGCGACCACCGGCGCCGCTCCTCAGCTGTTACTGAGTCGGGTACTGTTTGGTCTTTAACCAAAGATTGTTTACCTATGTTATTATTGTCTTATATGGTTTAAGTAGAATGTCAAATTTATATGAACTAATAGCTTCCGTCTGCGAAGTCGTCTGCGTGGAATCGGGATAAAAACTATCCTATATTTCAATCCAGGTTATAATCAATATTCATGCTAAATTTCATCCAAATCGGTTGAACCGTTTAAGCGTGATTGAGTAACAAACATTTATAATATTGAGTAGGATTAGTAGGATATTATATTATATACAATATTATACAAATATATATATTATGTAGTAGGATTAAAGTTGTGTTTGTAATGGCGTTCTGTTGCTGACTCGTATTATGTATTTGATGATCTGGACAGCTCAATGGTCAAATGCAGGTCCCTGGATACAGCACATTTGCAGAAGCAAAGCATTTGTCCTTTTTAAGCAAGTATATATGTGTGAGAGGCACAAGGTAGACAAGTTGTACACACCCAGGTGTGTACAGGGTTGGCCAGCCAAGCCTACGTTGCGGATTTCAATTCATCAATTTGATTTTTCTCCTTTTTTACCCGACTACGGCAGAGCAGAAAAGAAGGGATATGTGTTTAGCAGTCTGTGTTTGTATTTACATGTGTTCCACCGTAGCGTTTAAAATAATGAACCGATTTTGATAAATGTGCTGCCATTAGATTCGAAATGATGCTCCGAGTGGACAGGCTACCTTTTATAACAAAACCATTATTTGTCACACCTCATACATTTAACACGGAAACAATTAGGCGATTCTCCCACTGCACCGCGCCCCGCCACGGTGCGCGGAGCGACAGATTTTACCGTCGTATGCAAGAAACACGCCTAGTACAACACTGCCGACGCGGCAATGCGCGTCAATGCGCGTGTAAAAAATCTGCCGATCCGCGCACCGCGGCGGGACGCGGTGCAGTGGGAGAATCGCCTGGCATATGATGTAAGAAGAATGATTGAGAATCATCTCGGCAAGCTACTCAGAAATAGAAGGATGCCTTTGTAAGTACAACACTGATAAAAATGTGAGCTACTCGTGTAATATAGCTGAATAAATTAGAAAAGTTGAAAAACCCCCGACATTTTCATTTCAAAGTCCAATATCTCAAAAACGGCTAAACAGATTTTCATGAAACATAGCTAAGAACACTCAGGATCACATCAGCTTTCAAATAAAAACCGCTTTCAAATCGGTCCATCCGTTTGGGAGCTACGATACCACAGACAGATGCACATCTGTGCATCTGTCTGTGGTGTCATCTACACAGATACACAGACACAGCCACACAGACACGTTAAGGCTGCACATTCGAAATTTTCGTGAAAATGAGTTGTTTTGTAACCGTTTTTTACGTTCTAACGTAACATTTTTGCTGTAGGAAAAAATATATCATAATCTGCAAGATATGCGACGGGTCATAGTTTTCGTAGAAATCCATTTTAACAAGAAAAATTAGAAAAAAAGAAATCTAAAGTCACCCCTATTTTTTCACTTGTAACCATTTTACTGCTCCATTTTTTATCAGAATAATATGAAATTTTATAACTTTCTTCATACAATAAAGAACAATCATTTTCTTACTTTCTTAATTTTCTTAAAAAATGATCTCGTTTTCTGAAATATTCCGCCAAAGTTCCTACGCCTCCCCGTTTTCGTTCATACGGTCAGCGCGGGACGAGACACGTTGCATGACGGACCTAGATTTGCGCTGCGCCGAAATTTTTAAATATTTGTGGAAATTGTCGACTATATTGCATAGAATGAACAATCCGTTTTGTGATTCGTATAGTAGGTAACTAATAAACATTTGCGTATGGTTTAGTTTTTAGTGACAGATAATTTTGTTGCATAGAGTGGACAATCTATTTCGTGGTTTGTAAAGTAGTAGGTACTATAGACAAGACAGCTGACTGACCATCCGTGCACTTTATGTGCATTGTAATAAGGTTCTTGTATAAATACAGGATGGTCAGTTAACTGTGTTGGCGTTTGTACCTAATTAACATTTTCGTAGGTATAGTTTAGATTGTGTTTTTACAACCTTTATATTAACTTGATTTGTTCGTATGTAAGTATAAAAGTATGTAAGTATGTAAGTAAGTTGTCCGTCAAAATTTGCAATCCATTTTTCAGTCACTTGCCGTTATCAAATTGAGTTGAAATTTTGGTTATTAGTATAGTTTGGATGATAATTCAATATTATGGTACCATCGAGCTAATCTGATGATGGAGACAGAAGGTGGCCATGGGAATTCAGTATTTAACCGACGTAACCCCGTTGAGTTTGGGCTCGTTAGAATCGTGTCAATGAGTATACAGAAAAGTACAGTCGGCAACAAAAGCTTGTACCAAAAATGAAATTTTTAACAGAAACTTATTTAGTTCAAGATGGGAAATAAGCGCAGGAGGAAAATACGAAATATCAAGAAATTTTACAAGAGAAGAGGAAAAAGAATACACAAGTAAATACCTAGTCTATCAAAGTTTCAAATATCTAAACAGTATCAAAATTGGGAAATCGCTAAAACCAGTAATTTTATTAGTAAATATATTTACAATATCTATTGCTTAGGAGCATGAACAATTATAGAAACAATATTGTTTTATCTGCTCGTATTAATGACTGTCAAGTGTTAATAGTGGGCTTTGCAAATATTGTAAGTACCTACCTATGGGTTGCATGCCAACTCCAAGTTAGATACAGAGTTATTATTTGATATGAAACAAATAATGGTTAAAGTACAACTAATCTATAAGTATATATTTACCCGAGGCCGATTTCTGTACAGTCAGCATAATATAGTTAGTAGCAGCCAAGTTAGCCAAATATATCGGAACGTACATTCATCGAAATAGTCTTTGTTACTATAAGTAGGAGTAAGGAATGTGTTACGATATATTTGGCTACTTTGTATGCTACTAACTATCTGATGCTGACTGTACACGCCATCATCATCAAATCAAAGAAGTAGAACGTAATAAGTATACCGAAAATTAGTTTAAAACTAAAACAACCTTACACTTACACAAAAGGTAACGGACAGACAGACACACTTTCGCATTTATAATATTAGTATGGAGTATGGATATGGAAGTATGGATAGTATGGATTATATGTCTTTCCCGCTCACGGGACAATGATGTCCCGGACCTTTGGGAGACGTGCGTGGAGCTCTGAGCCAACACGTAGAGGCCCTTTTGACAATTTAATGAAATGCAAGGAGTACACCAAGCGGATGCTGTCTCTGCCCGTGTCATGGGACGCACACAGAAACAGCACCCGCTGGGGTGTAAGAGTCTATTGCTAGTTGATGGAATCCAAATAAAACGGGTTATTGGGTGAAAATGATGGACTAGTAGCTGGGCTATTGGATGGAACATCGGACGCCTGCCCAATAAAACTGTTTCACATTTTATCTCCGGCAGACGGTGACTCGCTAACTGCTAGATGGGCCCCTATTAATAGCGACATTAAAAAATGGCCTAAGGGCAACAGTAGGTACCTTTATATTTTTTTCGCACTATCCGTCTCTCTCTTATTAGAATATAACGCTTAATAAACGACGGCGGGTTGTGCGACTTGCGCGGGGAGAGGGTCGAGGCTCCGCCCATACGCTCAAGGACTTTAGCGGGTGTACAAGCCTTAAACTTATAACACCCCTCTTTGCGTCGGGGGTTAAAAATGTAATGTTACACGTCACTGGTCTTTTTTAACAGGCTTTTATTTAACTTCACCTGTTCTATACTTAATTTGTTAGTGTGGGACAAATTTTGGAACTGAATTTTGAACCAGACCTCGACCGATTGAGCTGAAATTGGTTATAAGTATAGATTGCATGTCGATTCAATATATATAATGGTATCATCGACCTGATCTGATGATAGAGACAGAAGGTGGCCATGGGAATTCAGCACATAACCGACATACCCCTGTTGAGTTTGGGCTCATTAGAATCGTCTCACTATGGATAACGGTAGAAAAGTACAGTTGGCAATAAAACCAAATTAATTGTTTGATATAAACTTATTCCTATTCCTATATACACGTTCAAAAGTATGCAGATAGTATTTAAACAGGTGGTTTTCAGGCGACTGTCGTATCTGGAGACTGATTTTCAGAGTCATCGCAAGCGGCATGATGGTCTAGCGGTATGATTCTCGCTTTGGGTGTGAGAGGTCCCGGGTTCAAATCCCGGTCGTGCCCTGTTTTGGATCCGTACTTTTAGTGCTCACAATTCATTTACAAAAGGTGTGACAAATATAAGAATTAATTACGATTCATATAATTAGCTATAACTAGTTTGGACTTACTTTGAAACTCGTAATGCACCGAGCAACCAAATATGCGTCACGGAGCCAGTCGCGGGGCCTTGATCTTACGGGCGTAGCACGGTTGCCATTTTATCACTTATCGTTGTGGATAAGGCATCCGTCACTCTCGCACTCGCATACTTGTCAGCCTGATGGGCGTCTTTACCACAACGATAAGTGATAAAAATGGCAACCGTGCTACGCCCGTAGAGTGGATAATTAGAATGATGACCCGGGACCGGTATTCTATACCAGACCGCTATTATATAAAATAAAACAAAATTCAAGGTAGGCACATTTTAAATCTTATTGAATATGTCCCCTTCTGTTAAATATTGCATATGGAATTGGAATTGGTATTCATTCTGATGAGCATCCCCGTGCGGTTACCTACTCTACGTCCACTCTAGGAGCAACGGTCCGCGACTGCGGCCATGATGCATTTTTGGTTGCTCGGTGCAACTGTTATATGACTTATATGATTATAAATTAAGAGTTTCAAAGATCCCTTTTGCTACAAAGTCTGAAGTGATAATGATTACCTGCTTGATTATGTAACGTCATGTTGACAATGACACGACCGGTCACTGGCACTCCTTGGGGGAGTCCTATGTCCAGCAGTGGAAGTCTTTCGGCTGATATGTGTATACTAAAGCCTTATTGTTGCGGGAATAAGGTCTGCCTACATATATTTGAGATTTTGTGGTGTATAGGTATACATATTGGTGCCATTGACTGTACGGTACGTAACTAGGAATAGGAAAAAATACAGTTGGGTAGTTCTAGCGCTCGTTCGAAAAGACACGCATTAATCCCACGGGACTACGGATTAGTTGTGCAATTTTCTTGACAATTGTTTATGAATGAATGAATGATCGAATGAATCATTTATTTCAGACGTAAGTCCATATGGGTTAGTATACATTGTGAACTTAAGCTATTATTAGTACATTCAAATGTCACAATTTAATAAAACATAAAATAAAATAAAACATAAAATTCAAATTAGCGAGTCCCACGCTCCCATATCTATTTAGGGCTGGGATCTCGCATGCAGTCTGATGCATAGCCTGGTAAGTGGACAGTCTGGCCGGTTTGTCAATGCGTTAAGGACGCCATTCGAACTGCCTCTTGCCCTGCGCACCAGCGAGGCAACGCGCTTACGCACGATGGCGTGAAAGCCATCCGTACGCGCCTCCGCAAACATGGCCGATGCGCTGCAGTAACGTGGCAAACCCAATAGCATCCTGAACGCATTGTTGTACTGGACTCGCAGGGCGTTGAGAGTCCGCTGCGAGTAGCTGACCCACAGGCTGCACGTGTAGAAAGATTGACAGAAGGCTTTAAACAATGTAATCTTCACTTCTGTAGTACACCGTGCAAACCTGCGTGCCAGCATGTAACACCGTACCGCCAACGCCCTACGCTCCCTTTCCACGTCAACGTTATCCGACAACTCTTCCGTAGCCCAGTGGCCCAGGTGGTTTATGATTTCGGAAGCTGATTGGTCATAAAGATACAGTTCTTCTTTAAATTGCACGCAGTGGCTCAAACGAAGTTCAAACCAGCCAACGGAGTCGTAACGTAGGTACCATAATAACAGTGACTCTATTATTTGCACAATTGTGTTCCACCTCAAAATTAAATATTAACTGAGTTTTTGAAGATTTCCACAACTGGCATGATGGTCTAGCGGTATGATTCTCGCTTTGGGTGTGAGAGGTCCCGGGTTCAAATCCCGGTCGTGCCCTGTTTTAACATTCAAAATTTTCTTAATTAGCTGTAAATAAAGAATGAAGCGCTCGGTTTTTTCAATGCTCTCTAAAATTAACAAGCTGCCCGAAAGAAATAAAATAAGATTTTTAAGACCGGATAAGTGTTTCCATAGATTACCTACCCCTAAAAAACCTACAACCTCACTCACAGACTTTAGTGAAAGTATTTACGTAGTAGACTTTTTACCATTTACAGAAGGGAGAAGGCTCTAGAAATACTGATGTAACGTCTCCAATTATGTAGATATGCAGCCTCGCAATAGAGGAAACCGTGCAAAGTGGATCATGCATCATTGTAAAGCGAGAAGTAGAGAGGAAAAAGAGAGAAATTAGCTTACAATTAAGTGAAGGAGCGTGATCACTTAAGTGAAGTCGTTTCTATGCTTAGCTTCGAATTTTGAGTGTACACAGGTGTTCAATTGTTCATGTGTCCTTTATATTTACCTTTTTGCTCAATTTATTGGGCGTAGGTATTGGATATTCAGGCAACCTTTCAAGAGGCATGATGGTCTAGCGGTATGATTCTCGCTTTGGGTGTGAGAGGTCCCGGGTTCAAATCCCGGTCGTGCCCTGTTTTGACATCCGCACTTTACTTAAGGTAGTTCGACGACCATACAAAACGTTTTTAGACATTCGCAGGCTAACGGCATGATATTTTAAGAAACTTTAGTAACACATTTGAGAATAATCGGTTTTCCCAAAGTATCACGTCACAAACAAACTCAAATTATTCTAGTTTATACAAGTTTATTCTAGGAAAGGGGGAATTTCGCGCAAATGGAAAGCCAATTTATGAAAGATTTTTACATAAGTTTCTTAAAATATCACGCCGTTTTAGCCTGCAAATGTTAAAAGAGGTTTTGTATGGTCGTCGAACCACCTTAATTAGCTTTAAATAAAGAATGATGCACGCGGTTTTTTAATACTCTTTATAATTAACTAGCTGCCCGAAAGAAGTATAATAAGATTTTTAAGATCGGATAAGTGTTTCCTTAGATTCCCCCCCCCCCCCCCCACACACACAAACTTGTAAATCTAAAACCTCGCTGGAGACATGGAGACTCTTTAGCATGTTTGCGGCATTTTGCAGGAAACCGTGCGAAGTGGATCATAAATTATCGTAAAGCGAGAGGTAGAGAGAGGAGAGAAAGAGAATGGAATGATACTCTCTAAATTAGATTACATCTTATCCTCAACGTGAAGGAGCGTGATCACTTAAGAGACGTCGTTTTATATTCATATTTACATCTACGAATTTTGAGTGTAGACAGGTGTGCAATTGTTCATGTCTCCTTTATATTTACCTTTGTGCTCAATTTATTGGGCGTATTGGATATTCAGGCAACCTTTTAAGTGGCATGATGGTCTAGCGGTATGATTCTCGCTTTGGGTGTGAGAGGTCCCGGGTTCAAATCCCGGTCGTGCCCTGTTTTTGATATATGTACGTCAATTTAATTAGCTCATATCGTACAGGCAATTCTTAGGTGTCACACAACGAGTAGGTATGTATTGACATGTTATGGGCAGTGCGTTTTTAAATTGATTAAATTAAATTGCGATACTTGAAGACGTGTGGGCTCGGTCTCTCACGATATTCGTGTTTTTCCGGCGAAAACGAGTTTTCCCGGAATGAGACCTAGCTGTATTGAAATTGACTCTCCCAGTGTTTCATGCCCAGGACCCATCCTATATTAATCCCATGGTGATCTACCAATTTGACTCTATTATTTGTGTTCCAAGGTTCAAAAGTGGTACACCACTTCCTTAGCGCACTGAATTAATGAAGATTGTACCTAATGGAAAATAAATGGGAGTTTAGTAAAATATTTTTAAGTTTCAAAACTTGTCCCTTCACAGTAGACACATAATCTCGGTAATCTTATTAAATAGACTTGTAAATATCGGATACATTTCGACAAGGCAAATAAAACATTTTTCCTCCGCCTGTCGCCGTTGTCGGCCCGTGATAAGTAAAATGTATAGGTAATTAGGTAGTAATATATCGGGCTTGGATGTTTTTTCTCTCATTAATGCCTCATTATTCTTACTTTGCCCGGATTGTGGACTTGGTCGTTTTATTTATCCCATATTTATTACAACCGTGTAATGTTGTGAGATATTAGGCTCGATTAATGAATTTCTACTTTTGTTAATGCTCTAAAATTGATGTTTTTAGTTAAGGGTTTCTTAAATTCGAATAACTGAATTGAGTTCTATGCGATTATGTTTATAAAATACTTTCATAGCCACTATGTATAAGTATACCTAGTATGTATTTTTGTCCTACGAGTACGAAATCGACAACGGCGACGAAGCATTAAATGTGGAAACCTAACTTCAATATAACGTAATAATTACCTTTATATTCATGCGATGTTAAGATTGTTAAGGTCATGCATGTTCCTTCATTGAACGAGTAGATTGATATAATATATATAGGTGTCGCTTATTCAACATTTCAGAGGCATCGATTACTGTAGGTAGGTCCTTGTTTTCCAGACACTGTAGAAGTGTAAACTGGTCCTTCATATCCGAAAATCGCAATCATCTAATATTTTTTGGATAGAGTACTTGCACCACGCAACGGTGACTTGCTAATATTACCTACCACGCAGCAGTTTTCTTAACGTGCAGTGCAGGGTAAACTATTCAAACGCGTGTTAAGTTAGGATATATCAACTATTTTGTGCACCCGACAATGTTGGCCAAAATTCGTTCGTTTAAAAAATTGCGGAGTTTTATTTTATTTATTTAACTTTGTTTACTCAAAACAAACGGTGAACAATCGGCGGACTTAGTGCCAAATGGATTATCAGTCTATTTCGACGAAGATCGGCCACGTGCTCTTTTTCCTTCTACTTTCCCAACTATGGCCAGCTCCTCGAGGCTTTTACCGCGTCACGTTTATCGGCATACTGTTTGAACAGGTGGATATTCTACTGGTAATCCAATTGTAGCCTTACAGGACGTAAATATAATTTGAATTCAATTCCAAGTGGCATGATGGTCTAGCGGTATGATTCTCGCTTTGGGTGTGAGAGGTCCCGGGTTCAAATCCCGGTCGTGCCCTGTTTTTGTAATCATAAACCAACGGCACACAATTTAAATTATTGACAAAATATTCCGCGGCTTTCGAGGTTCTTTGAAATATGATTATCCAAGTATTACGTTGTACCCAGAAATGTACAATAAGAAACATAATAATGGTGGGTGATAGAAAAGTCAGAAGCATTCAATAACCAGCTGAACACCGCGAGACACAAGCAGTGTTTGTGTCACCTGCCATAACTTACACTCTCAATACATTCCAAAAAGTTTCGTAAAAAGTAAAATTCAAATAGACGTGTACACAGCAAACAAAGTGAAACAGTACGGGGCTAGGAACGATCGAGGTGTCCTCTTAAATTACTGCTTTCTTTTAACGGCATGCTTTCCACGTTGTCTTTTAATTTCGTATCACAGGCAGGAGTTGGGTACCTGGTACGTAGTTGCGCCATTATTTATAGATTTTATAACTCAAACGATTGTCTTCGTTGCACAGTCAAGTGTAAAAATATAATACAATAGCATACAACTTACTCATAAATATGTCCCATAACTCTTGTCAGCGGATTAAGGTTTTGGTACTTATTCATGAGAGGATGTTATCGATACATATTTTTGCACTTGACAGCACATCAACATCTGGCAGGCAAAGAACGGAGAGAAAAACTCTGCGAAGTCTTCATTTTATGACATATCGCACGACAGCAATAATATTATAAGGTAAAGAAGTGAAAATTACAGTATTAAGTAAATACAAATAATCAGTGGTGTGTGCTGTATAATACCAACGGGCCGTTAGTGTAGTAACGAAGAACTACGTACGTGCCTAATGCATAATACCTAGTAGGTATGTAATTACAAATTAGTTTAATATGGTCGCCTCCGATATAATAGTCTCAACTCCACCATTTAGGGGCTTGTAACGTTTATACTCATGATAAGTGTTCTGATGGACCAATTTTGGTGCACAACTCTAAATAGCAGTCACTTTTCTCTGAAACACCTTCTCTGCTTCTCTTCTACGTTACTGTTTCTCCACTACCGACTGCGATGCACCAGTACCGGCACACGCTAACAAAGTATTTTTTACCCCGCTTTTGTATGATGAAGCGATCAAATTTTAATAAATCGCTTCCTGCGCGACTATCGATGCCCGATAACATCCTTGGGAATGAATATGTAACAATCGGATGACTATCGATTGTATCGAAGCGTAGTGAAATTGATAGTTGGATTCAATTGTTTTATAATATAGCTTCTAAGCCACTACAATTGGGCACTATCGTCTGTTGTGTGTCTGTTGTAAATTTCCGGACAGTTTAAAAAACATAGAGCCCTTCCTTCGGTCAGGCAAAAACAAGAAAACTACCTATGAGCTGCTGCTCAAGGCCTGGGCGGACAAATTGCTAAAAAAAATTACATTCCTTACTCCTTGTGTATTAACAATGTGTCTTGTGTATCTGGGGGCACGGCAGTGCCCCCGCCAAGTCGAGCGCGTAGCAAACACTGCCGTACCATCCTTTACTGGAACCATTACGCCGCATTTTCAGGCCCCTATTTGAGAACCTCTGGATAAGACCAGAACGCAGAAATTTTCGTCATGCAGGAAGCTGTAATCACATACTTAAAATCCAAAATTTCAAGTCTGTAGGTCATTTAGATTTAGTTCCGAAGTTAAGCGAAAGCAAAGTTTCGCATTTATGACACTCACTCACTCACTCACCCAATCACTCATGATCATCAAAATAGAACTAGTACTTCCCATAAACTCAGAGAGCTGAAATTTGGTACAGAGTTAGGGTTTAATGGCCACATAAAGGGAAAACTATAAAAACTAGGATAATCGAAGATCTGGAGTACCTGGTGACCCTGATTAGAAAACACAAGAGCCCAATCAAACTATTAGAGATATATCTATACCACCTTTACAAAAAATATTCAACTTTGTGGGCCGCTTCATTTGATGTCAAAAATCGAAGGTCTGAAGTATCTGATGAAGAACCCTCAGCTGGTCTCAGCTGTATTAAAGATTCTACTATTGGTACATAAAAAAATCGATTGTCATTGCAAAAATCCAGCGTAGTGGGACACATCTTCTAATATAAATTTAATCTGGGGGCACGGTAGTGCCCCCGCCAAGTCGAGCAAAACAGCGGCACGGCCGTACCATCCTTTTCTCGAAGCAGTTCAGGCCATTTTCGACCCCCTATAACTTCGTTGTGGATAAAACTAGAAGCCTGCATTTCCATTAACCAAGTACGCATTGTATAAACACGATATATTTCAAATTTCATTCAATTTGAACCAGCGGTTTTAGATTTATGATTAGTCAAAGTTTCTTAATTTTCACTGTCAGTCAGTGAGTGTCAAAATTTTTGTCACCGATCATCAAAAGTCTAAGGCACTTCTAGCAGACATAGAAGCTTCAAATTTAGAATAGAATTAGTGTTTAGTGTATATAAATCAAGGGGACGCTAAAAAAATTGCAATTTAAGTCCAGTTTTCTAGATACACCGACTGCATAAATAACTTTGTAATCCCATATAAACATATTTGATTACAAAGTTATATTTGCAGTAAATGGAACAAATCCAAAAATGGGATAATGACACAATAACCTACAAAAAGAAGTTGTTTTGTTTGTTTTTTGTTTTTAAATGATCTTTATTTCAAAATAAATGCAATTTTACAAAGTAATTAACTGTAACAATGCATCAGTTATTTACAAGTCATAATATATTTGATATTATTTTATCAGGCTTAAAAGACTGAGCAGCAATTCAGAGCAGGAGTTGGACATACACCATGACAGTTTACGGCGATTCAGGACAAAATTGCTGTCGATGACCGATTTAAATGCCTCAATAGCCATAGTGATTTGCTTTAGTTTTAGACTTCTTATTCTTGAATTAGTCCTAAGTATATTATTATTAACTACTTTTGTGTCCCCTACTGTATTGTCTCGCTTTATATTATTTTTAGGCGATGCTTTCTTTAATGCATGCTGTGTTCGCCTGTAATTGGTGGCGCAATTAAATATAAACCTATGTTTTTTGTATTAGTGCTTGTAACTGTTGTTGCCGCTGTTGGCGATCCTTAAAATAAATAAATAAATAAATAAACACCCATGAAAAAAGAAGTGAGATCCCATAAAAAACATTCCGGAAAAAGAGGCCAAGTCTTGGCCTCTTTTTTACATGGAATGCTTTTTATGGGATACATATTTTCAGTCTACCCGTTAAATCACCAGCAATACAAGTGTCTCGAGACGTCGGGGTATATTTATTAGACAACTAGCTTCCGCCCGCGACTTCGTTTGCGTGGACCCGGGATAAAGCTATCCTATATTTTAATCCAGGCTGTAAACTATCTTCGTGCAAAATTTCAATAAAATCGGTTGTTCCGTTTAAGCGTCCTTGAGTAACAAACATCGAAACATCTAAACATCTCATCCAAACTTGCAAACTTCCAACGATCCAAACATTCGCATTTATAATATTAGTAGGATACCAATGGGCACATGATAAATAAAAAAAATACTCAGTAGCTAAACATACCTGTACCTGCAATGCGCCGCATAATAGCCTATTGTTATTATCACGCTTTTTAACACGCTTTTATTAGGTCGGCCTGTATGTAACTAACTATGTAATGGAATCTAAGGTAACTAATTTAACCATCTTCCAAGGATCGTAGCGTCATGAAAATTGGCAGCTGTTGCCTGTATGTAGTTCTGATGACAATACAATAATATGGTACTGTGGAACTGATCTGATGATGGAGCCGGAAGATATGAACTGGAACTTCATGATGCAATATCGTATTAGGG
This sequence comes from Epinotia bilunana, assembly GCA_947049275.1. Taxonomy (NCBI): domain Eukaryota; kingdom Metazoa; phylum Arthropoda; class Insecta; order Lepidoptera; family Tortricidae; genus Epinotia; species Epinotia bilunana. The sequence continues at coordinate 7,961,226 of OX346263.1, read as the reverse complement.
TTTGCAATCCGGATATCCGGATATCCCAAATATCCGGATAACCGCCAAATTTCAGATCCGGATCTGACAGGCTCCTGGATCCGGATTTTTCGGATATTACGGATCCTTAAAATATGAAAACCGAAAATACCGCTACAAAATGAAGTTTGTACCGAGTCCACGTTAAAAACGGAATGATATAATGTAGATCATTCTTAATCTCTGTTTTTATTCGCCACTTCTTCATCTCAGATCAGATTATTTTTGTTTTTAATGTATTAGTCCCAATATTGCGGAATTTGATGTCGAAAGTTGGCGTTGGTTTAAATGCACTAATCCACCGTAGGCACTAAGTAATCATAATTATAAATACTATATTACTATATTTTATTCTCTAGTTAGAAGTATCCTTGAATTTGGTAGCATTGTTTGGTCACCTCAGTACAAAGTCCACATTGACCGTTTGGAGAGGATACAAAACATTTTCTTAAAATCTTTAGCTTACAGAACTGGTACATTCTTTGAGAATTCTGCTTTAGCGGCAAAGCACTTCTGTGTACCTTCTCTCCTTAATCGTAGAAACTACTTAGACATTATGTTTCTGTTTAAACTTCTTAAAGGCAATATCAACAGTCCTGATCTCCTAAAATTTGTGACGTTTGGTTGTCCCCATCTCCCCTTACGACCTAGATCATTATTCCATGTGAGTTTTTCTTGCAAGAACTATGCTAGACATACCTTTTTCAGAAGAGTCCCCAGTTTTTATAACAAACATTTGTACGATATTGATCCTTTTAATAATTCCTTGTCTAGTCTAAAAACGCAGTTGAGAAGTAAACTCTTTTTGTAAATTTAGTTATTTCTAACTGTAGCATTAGGTATATTTTCGATATATAGTATTGTTGTATCTCATCACTCACGGGCATTGGGTATGGGTCTGTTTGTGTGGCAATTACTGCACAAGGTGGCCCATTTTCATTGTCCTTGACTGTATGTATGCTTAGTTGTGTATTCTTGTACTATTTACTACGTTGTTCTTACCTTTCCTTTTTGGTTTTATTAATATAATGTTTTATGAACCTCCAGGTCTGTTTGTATAACCTCTCAGTTATTGTACATTGTGTACAACATATGTAACAAGTTTATTATGACTGTTTGTTTCTAAATAAATTAAAAAAAAGAACTTTTCTAGTTAGTTTGTAGTCGTAAGATAAAAGTTTAAACAAAATAAAGTTGTATACCCCTTATGACCTCGGGAATGCGTATCTATTTCAAATCTTTCAGGTATATAAATACGGTGGTATAACCGTTTTTAGTTTTTTCTTAGTTTGGCCTTACAATTCCTACTTTATACCAAAAATCCTCGTGGATATCCGGATCCGTTCGTATTAAATATCCGAAATATCCGGATCCGAAATATTGGCGGATCTTGCAAACCCTTTCGTATCATAGCTGTGTTTGGATTTGTTAGAAAAGTCTTGTAATGAACTTTGACCACGATTAGGTGTCAAGATCTGATGATGAAGCCGGAAGATAGGCACTGGCATTCCATGATGGAATATCGTATGATAGTCGTGTTTGCACTTGTGAGAAAGGTCACGTAATGGACTTTGAACACGATCAGGTTTCAAGGTTATAACAAACCTATTATATATTGACTAGACTAAAAAGTATAAAATAAATTAATAGTTTAAAAAACACTAGAAAAACACGCTAAAAGCGCCCGTTGATATATTAACTGTAATAATAGGCTCTGTTATGCGGCGCATTGCAGGTACTTTTGTTTAGCTACTGAGCATTTTGCAGCAGCTTTGCTGAGCAGAATGCACGTAAGAACCAAAAATAAATTATGGATCGTTCAAGTTGTCTCTATTTCTGGGCTGAAGTGTAAACTATTAGCATTTAATTATATTTGATTGTAAAAGCGTGGGGCGCTGGAACAGGAAAGACTTTAAACGTTAAACGGTATGCTCTTGTGCGACCTCATGCAGCTTCCGCCGGGAAGTTAGTATTAGTATTTGTTTAAAAGAAAGTCTTTCCTGTTCCAGCGCCCCACGCTTTTACAATCAAATATAATTAAATGCTAATAGTTTACACTTCAGCCCAGAAATAGAGACAACTTGAACGATCCATAATTTATTTTTGGTTCTTACGTGCATTCTGCTCAGCAAAGCTGCTGCAAAATGCTCAGTAGCTAAACAAAAGTACCTGCAATGCGCCGCATAACAGAGCCTATTATTACAGTTAATATATCAATTCTTGTTTAATAATCGATTGCATCGAAGCAGTAATTAACTTGTGACCCAGTGCCACAAATTGGGGGCTCTAGCCTATATCCGGGGGCTCCAATAGATGAACGGGCACATGTTATTTATACCAGGCACATCCCATTCTACGTATTATTTACCGTAGGCACCTACCAATGCAGACAGGAACGAGCGAAGAAAACAATTGAAAGCTAGGTTGTGATGGGATATGGGGAATTGTTCAGATTTGAGATAGGGCAGTATTGAATGCAATTTTCGTTATCTCTGGCTAAGGCACAGACATTGGGGTCAGTCACAGACCCATAGTTATCTTGTCAAGTTCTCACCTTCGTAGATTCAGCAAACATAATCTGCTACATTGGTTTTTATAATGATATGTTGATGGCCAAACGGTATAGGTGCGTTATCTAAAAACAATGAAAGAAAACATTTCGTTGCAACCCAGTAGGTATACTTTTTACGATATGTGCTTAATCAACAAGGCAGACAGTTCAATAACTTAGTTAGACACTATAGACAGTGGTTGAGACGATAGTCTGCCAAAAGTTCTCTAACTCTTACGCTACCTATAGTTTGAGTTTTAGTAATAGGTATATACGGCTTCCCCTCAAGAAACCATTAGGTAGGTACCTACCTAATCTATTCGTATCTTAAATATGTCACAGAAAAAACCGGCCAAGTGTAGGGTTCCGTAGTTGCCTGTCTGTCTTAGTTACATCGACGTGCGGTGCGGTTGCGATGGGGGGACATGACTCGAACTAAAATTAGGGCTTTAAAGCCCAGTACCTCGCAAACGAATTACTGATTTGAAAAACGGTTTTCGAAAACCCATAATATTTTTGAACGAGCTATCCAACGATACCCCACACCATGGGTTTGACGAGAAAAAAAATCACACCCCCGCTTTAGGTGTAGGGGAGGTACCCTAAAAAAAAATCTTTTTCCAAATTGTATTGTACTGTTTTGCCGGCGTGATTGATTCATATATCTATGCCGAATCACAGTTTTCTAGTAGTAATGGTTACTGAGCTAAGCCGAAGACGGACAGACAGACGGACGGACATGGCGAAACTATAAGGGTTCCTTATTGACTACGGAACCCTAAAAACCCGGCCAAGTGTAAATTTTAAGTTGGTCGACTATTACTCGGTAACTAGTAATGTCTACTTAGTCGTGATAGTTTTCCTTTTAAATTAATTATATGTTGTTCTAGGTAGGTACTGCCCTTTTTTCTCATTCCCAGTAGCAGCAATTTAGCCGGTAGTGGGTAAAAGTAAGGTAAGGGTAAAATTTGGGAGCCCAATATCACACAAATGGACCACTGCGTTGAAAAATGGATTTTAATAACCCATATTATTTTTTAACAAGCTATCCAACGATAACCCACACAAACATGTAGGGGAGGCCCTAACCAAAATTTTCTTTTTTACGATTTTTTCTATCATTTTCTCAGCGTAATTGATACCCATCATGAATTACAGCTTTCTAGTAGTAAGGGTCACTGAGCTAAGCTGCAGACGGACAGACGCACATGGCGAAACTATAAGGGTTCCTTGCTGACTACGGAACCCTAAAAAAACGCTCAGCAACTCATTTGCAAACTATTGACAATAGACAATCTACTAACGCGCCTTAACATGGTAGCGTCACCCGGGGCCGTATCGGCTCGATTGAATTATCGATCAGATAATAGGATCGAGAGAGTAATCACCCCATACATTGTTCCTGTATATCTATCTACCTTTATTATAGGAAAGCGGCAAGCAAGCAATGTTACGATTTTGATATTGCGCTCTGTGAAAAGGTTTAAAGGTAATTAAAGGATAATACGAGTATCAGGCATATTTTTTACACAATAGTGACTTGCGCTATATTTTATGAGCAAAATCTGATGCCGTCATCGTCAGAGAAATGTGAACGCAACCATAATAAATATATGAAACCGATACAGTTCTGATGCGTCACGACAATACACGACAGACAAATGTGAATGCGGTTTTATATTATGTGTGCATAAAAGCGAAAAAAGGCGGAATGCTTACATGCTTACATCGAATGCTTAGTTAAATATCAACCCAAATCAGCTGTTCATCACAGGAGCTCTCTTTGAGGAGAACATCACTGGCAAGTGACTTATGAAATGTCCAGCACGTCTATCATGGGAGGGCCGCGACAGACTCGATTTTTATATACCTCTTGTTCTAAGTATTCTAATAAGAGAGAGACGGATAGTGGGAGAAACATCGAGAGAGCTCGCGCGCCGTCGCGTGATAGACGTGCAGGTGCTACAAGTGGATGCTATGTTAAGCGTAATCTTCCGAGTAATTCAACTTCGCTTGAATGCTAGAATACCTGTCTATCAACGAGTACAATATAACTTTGTCTGATGCAAGTTTCCGGCTTTGAATTAACAAAAATAGGCAAATAATTATATAGAAACTTATATGACCACAATGTTCCAAACAGGCTTGTTGCCATAAAAGTGCATTTAATGAGTGAAATCTTCCAAAAGATAACATAATCGGTACTCTTCGATTTCTACTTAAGTCCGCCATAAAAACCGAAGCGACCTACCGATTTCTTTGAACGCGTCGATGCGCTGATAATAATCAACATGGCGCCCGAATGTCACCAACCTGTCACCTAGTTAAACGAGCGCATTAAAACGAAACGCCTCGAGTAATGGACATAAATTAAATAGTCGTCCACGTCATTCAAGCTGCAGGACCTCAAGAAATACGCCCTGACGGAAGCCAGGTAGTTAAGATTCCAAACAAAAATATGAGATAACACCAGTTAAGATGTTAAGTTTTATTAGAAGCTGACAAAGTGCAGTTAATTTACGTCCTTTTTGGGTCGTAAGATAACGTGCAGTATTCGCTTTAACGGAGCCACTGGGAAAAACGCGGGCAACAATAGACACTTGACAAAATACTAATGTGTTAACAGAAATTGGCATCCCTCGATCTAAATTGAGTTGCGGAACTATGCCATTGCAATGTCTTACGACATTAAAGCTAGAAGCTGTATCAAAGTGGTTACAACTGAATTAGAGCACAGAGCGCATGTAATCTATATAAGTACAGTCACCCAGATAACTGAAGCTAAAATCCAATTAAAACATCCATGATAGACCCTATTGTTGAGGTTGTAAGAGCGTGTTTGCGTAGCTTTGATACAATTTTTGCTTCGATCTAAATAAACTCGACTGTACACCCAGGAGGCAAACAATAGAGCAATAAATGCAAGCTACGACTTGAGAAAGTTACCACGTATCGGCGGCGAATAAATCAGGGACAACCTCGAGCGTTAGTGGTGCGGTCGAGTTTATAAATGCAGACAAAAGGTATATCTGAGGAAATTGTTGTGTTCCCATATGTTTGATCACTTTGTCCGAGCACATATTTTTGGACTCGACTGCAATACGGGGAAAGGAGAGATAGTCTTCAATAATTTGCTATAAACTAGCAGCAAAATTGCTTTAGTCGCTTTCCGCAAAACTATGGTCAATTATACTCAGTCTGTTATAAAATACACGATTAAAAGGAACACAAAGTTTGTACTTATCGCCACATCTCCTTGATTTATTTGAGTAATCCAACGACAAAGCAACTTTCAGCGCATTTAACGTATTATTTATCTTAATTTTCTGCTAAGTAGTCGATCTTCACAAAAGCGTTCAAGGAATGATTAACTTTCTTTATCTTTTGTTTTTGTATCGATATTCTTCAAGTGCATTTATTATGAGTACCTACTCATACATATTAGAATATCCGGGCCTGAAGAGTTTTGCGACACACAGTAAGTTTCCTTTCAGTCAACTTGCTAAAAGGTCGCCGTGCCATCGAATATTGAACTACCTAATTAAGACTGTGTATCTAACCCCGTTGCATAATCATTCATGTACCTATACTTGTTGCCACTTTGTGACCATATTACAGCATCTAACTTACAACATCGCCATTTAATAATAAAAAAAATGGTAATCTGGCCAAGAGTTTCAAATAAGTGAAGAAGGTGATCTGAGCCTCGACATGCAGAATTTACACTTTAAGACCGTGAAATGCTGCAATATTGGACCAAATATGCGTCTTATATGAACATGCACAGGACTGCTGTAGTAATAGCATTTAAATTGCATGACCGATCACGCGGAAGAACTTGGTCTGTAAACAACAAAGAATCCAGTTACTTCTATTTATGTCACCCACCCGTCGCACAGACTTTTGTAGTAGCATAGTAGCCCGGATGGTTGCACGAGATGTTTCGAAAACGCAATCATAAGGGCATCTCGGCAGGTGGAGGGCAATCTTTATTGCACAGAACATTAGTTAAGAGCATTTTTATCATACACGCACTGCATCATTAAATGTTTATAACATTGTTACAACAATATGACTCGGTAATAAACAATGAGTAATGGCTATCAAGTATCTTATAATCTTTCGTACCTAAAACTTTCTTGATGATTTCGGAGAATGCATTTTTACCTTGGACTTGGGAATTCCGAAAACTTAATCATCGTTCGGTTATCAATAACGTTGCCTAATGCACCATTTCACCTGCTCTCTTCTCTGGGGATACGACTAACACCTGTTATGTAATAATCAACGATTCGGAACATTATGAAAAGTAAAATAGAAATACTGCAGTGGTGCTTTTGCTAAAAACTATTTTGAAAGCTATTTCAAGCTAATCAAGTAAATAGACATGAAATATTACTTGCTAGATTAGTCTCCAAATAAAGGAACGCGATGGAAACAAACTCCATTCTTCATAGCCAACTTCACTTATTTATCTAATCGTATGGCAAACAGGATGACAAATATTAAGCACGGTATATAAATAGATCTACTTTATTTACTCTAGGACATCAGCGAAAATGCATCAGGCTAGGTTTATAGCACGAATATTGTTGTGTTTAATTGTGGATTTTACGACGTTAAAAACAAGCACCAAGTGGCCACAGACGTACACACAGACACATGCTAAACTTATAACATTCCTAGTATGCGTCAGGTGCAAAAAAACTTACCCTTCAAGTAGACTCCAAGGCAGGGCAAAAACAAGCCACAACAGGCATCAGAGTCATTCATTCCGTTGGCACCAATCTGGCTATCCGATACCATCGGGCACGCGCGGAACACAAGTTACGTGTCCACCAATTTCACCGTAATAAGACTTGTTCTCATGGTGCACTCGACAACGACGCTGATAATGAAATAGAGAGCACCTTCGAATGCCTTATGGAAATTATTTTAAACCAGCATGAAGTATCTATGTTCCGTTTTTAGGCATAGAGAATTTTCGATCAGATATTAAATAGCTCTTCATGACGACCGCTTTAGCCTAGTTGGCAGTGACTCTGCCTACAAAGCAAGAGGTCCTGGGTTCGAATCCCGGTAAGGGCATATATTTGTGTGATGAGCACGAATATTTGTTCCTGAGTCATGGATGTTTTCTATGTATTTAAGTATTTATTTATCTATATACGTATGTTTATCGTCGTCTAGTATCCATAGTACAAGCTTTGCTTAGTTTGGGACTAGGTCGATTTGTGTAAGATTGTCCCCTAATATATATTTAAAAAAAGTGAACATTTACATTTATCGTCCTTTTATAATACGCCCTAAACTTTAAAAACTCGTATTTAAAATTGAAGTTTGAGATGTAGAAAAATAAAACATCGAAATACACATTGTACTATATTTATTTCAGACAGTTTTTTGTTAATTAGTGACAGTACTTAGTTACAAAGAAACACTATTTCATGGGTCAAAACGAATACATAACAAACGGATAAATATAACAGACAAAAGATTTTATATTCATTTAAACAACTTTATCAGTATACCCTGATTTAATATTACAAAAGATCAATCAGAACTTTAGTAGGTACATGAAGCCAAACCAAAAGAATATTAGATTATCATACAAAACTGTATGAATATATAAATATTATGACTGACTAAATAAATACAACTGTTACTATAATAAAATATATAGTATTGCATGTCAACACTTTATCAGACTGAAAGTCGTAAAATCTCATGAATGATATGACCGTCGCGCAGCAGATAATATAAAATACAACTAATATAATTATGCTCTTTTGGACCTGACTTATAAATAAATTGGCAATTTGAAATTGATATAAAATTCATTTCACATCTTGTCTAAGATTGTAGGTGACGCTTTGGGCTTAAAACCACTAAATTTCATAATACCTTATTCACTAATATCCCTAATTTTCTAATGACCATGGGCTCATTAATACCTACAATTTCAAATTGTCTCATCCTTAAAATGAACGAAATTCATTATGACTTTGACCTAAAACGTCATATTCTCTAAATACCTAAAGATTGAAATGCACAATTCCTTCAAATACCGAATGATAGAAATGACAAAATATTAAAATAACTCAAACTGAAAACACTTAAATGGCAAAATGCCTAATTTTTTTTCACGAGTGGTTATTTGAGTGAATGTTTTGATATTGATAGACTTTAGTATAGTGCCTGTTCAACGTGCCCCGCTCTACCCTACATATGAAATGGACTGTACCTAGGTTATACTACGGCGTTAAATAAAAATACAGGAATATATGCTATAAAAAAAATTGCCTTTATTTAATTCTGCGTGTAATAAAAATTTAGGTATTTTGAGGTTTGGCTGTTTTAAGCATATGTTGTTTTGCCATGAAAGTGTTTTGAGTTTAGGCATTATGAGTTATGAGACTAAGCTATTTTGAAATTCGGCCATATTAAGATTCCGGTGTTCTCACAAAAAAAAAAGACATTCTGCAATTTAGGTATTTTGAGACCAAGAAGTTTTGAGATTCTGGGAATTGATAAAGAGGTAAAATGCAATTTTGTAGTTATAAGCCCAAAGCCTGGTGACAACCTTTCCGCTACTTGAAAACAATGTCAAAACCCTTTGAGCGCTGCGGTTTATTTTAGCAGATATTTTGAGACCCAGACGGCTACAAAGAGTATAACTTTTACACTATTCTTTTGTTTTACGGGGTCTATGAGACATGCCTGACATATCCCACCTGCTAGTTCTCTCTGTCTTACCTGACTTATTACTATCACTATTCCTCTGTGTGTCACTATTACGATTACGATTGTATGGATTATAATTAAATCGCGATCTGTATCCGTTCGATTGCCTTTCAGGGTGATGACTTTCTTTGTCTTCACATTGATCTAGAGGCGATATGTATTGCATAGACCGATTATCATAACGATTGTCGGGTCCCGGGTGATGGCGGGATCCCGGTCGATCGTCAGTTCCTGCTCGATCATCAGAACCCGGTCGATTTTCAAATCTAGACTGATCATCATATCCAGACCGATTATTATATCTAGGCCGATTGTCATATCTAGGCCGCTTACCATAACTAGGCCGACTATCATGTCCAGACTCTTTATCATATCCAGGCCGAGAATCAGAACCAGATTCCGATCGTTTATTATGCCTCCACCGGTTCTTAAGTCTGGGTTTGGGCTCAGACTCCTCATCTTGATCGTTGAGAGGCTTGATCATGGTCTCCCTCTTTCCGAACTCTGGTGGAGGCACCTTCTTTCCTAGAAGGTTAGCGATGTAATTGTCACGTTCAATTTTATAACCTCGTGCATCTTCAAACCCTGTAACAATAAACGGACACGTAATATAAGGAGACTTTTCAGCCCTTGAGGAGTTTGGCTTTCTGGATCACGATCAGTGAAGAAAACACTTCTGAATAATAGTAGATTGTACAACAAGCGCAAAAAACGAGCCATTTAACCTGAGACGTGTATATTTATTACCCGAGCCAAGTCGAGGGGTAAAATGGCTTATATGCTAGAGACTCTTTTTTTCACTTCGATTGCGAGAAAATAACAAATAATTGCAAAATAAAATAAAATAATGGCTCGTTCCCGTCACTTTATTCTAACAAGTTTATTCTACGAAGAATTATTGACCGCTCAACTTAGGGTTATAGGCTTATATAGATTAGGCAAATATTTTGTGCGCTAAAGCATAAAAGTGGCCTTTTTTGCAGCTTACATCCAGCACAAAGGCGACCTTTCCAAGCATGATCAGTGAAAAAATATTTACTGCATTATTTTCAAAATGAAGCAAACAAAACAAAATCTATCGGTTCCGCGAGAACTTTAACTGTGAAGGTTTTTTGTTTAACTATCTTACTCAGTTTAACTCATGTTTATTACGAGCGGCTGTTTGTGCGCGTGCGCCTGTAACGTATGCAGGGTTGAACTAGATAGTATCAAAGTGTAAATAACGAAAAACTTACTGGTGATGGCATCCGCGGCCTGAATCCCGAGTCGGTCTCTCATGTACCGACACACCATGTAGCCCGTCCGGTTGAGCCCGTGAGTGCAGTGGACACCGACTATGATATCTGTGGACAACAAACATTACTCGTAAAATCACTTTTGGAAACAGTTAAACTGTCTAGATCGAAATAGTCGCAAATAGTTGTGCCGAAATACGATGCCAAGATTAGGTGGAGATCTTTTGTGCAAATGCATAATAAGTAGACGCATCAGAAGTAACTTTGTTACATTACGAGTACTACGGTATTTGACATTAGTAGTAAGTACCTAAATATAAATTATTTCTACATGTAAGGTCAACCGGGGCAAAGGCGTGTTCGGGAAAATTCATCAAACAACGTGAGCTTCAACAACTCCTGCCCTCTAGTGATATTAATTTAAACTACTTTGACGACATGACATAAGTATAACATAAAGGGCGTTTTAACGGATCGTATTCAAACCATTGGCCATTTTGAAATTCACCGCCTTATCTGACCTGATCATGATTTTTCCTTATGCCAGCGTGATTTTTTAGTAATAAACGCAATCGCCGTGATTTGGCTTATACGGACTAATATTTTTTACAAAAACTGCAATAATTTTAAAAATATTAATCTTGGCAACATGCGTCAGTCATAATTTGCGAAAACTTACTCAAATTAATTATATTCACACCAGATTAACTGAAAATAAAAAAAATGTTTACGACTTCTAGAATTGCTGTGGGAAAATGCGTCTACAAAATTACTGACGCACTTTGCCCAATTTTACCAATTTCTATCTCAGCTCATTCTGTAACGTTACACTAGAAGATACTCGTATTACGAATACGTAAAGAACGAATAATACGGAAAGTATTAAAGGTTTAGGAGTTTTTCGAAACAGACGCATTTTGCACATATTGGGAAAATGCGTCTAAACTTCCCATTTTTTTTAAAAGCTGCCACTGTTCTTTTAAATATGATGTAGCGAAGAAGTTAACTCCAGCACAAAAACATACCACGTCAAAATATTTCATTACATTTAATATTTTTTTAATAAATGGAGGTTGAAAAATCTGCCCAAAATTTTTGCCCCGGTTGACCTTATAGCAAAAAAGTAACTTTCTAAAATACTTAGGTAAACATCAATCTTCAATTATTTTTTCATACAGAACGATTAAAAAATGGACACCGTTTGACCATAGACAATTGTGACATAACAGTCTTCTGTATTTCCGTACAAACTTCACACGCGTTCTAACGATCAGTCAAATATCGTATTTTAGGTACTACGTACTACGAAATTTAATGTTTTCTTCAAAATTTTATTAAAATAAGCATCTATGTAATACCGTTAGAACTATAAAACAATTAAAAAAACATTATGTACACTTATGCGGAGGAACTCCAAGACAACGCCCAAGATCATCCCTATAAATTGTCCCTGCATAAATCTAGCGAAAATGAAGTACATATCGAAAACGTTTTAAAAACATCGAGACAAAGCGAATCACGATCGATCTGGCTTTCAGCGGAAAAATAAACGAAACCCTCATGTTTGTGTCTTCAAAATCGCACCGCAAACATCGAGTTCGTTGACCCGCGCCCCTACGCACCCCTCGGGCGGGGTGGGGAGGAAGTGAGCCCGCGGTTTGACACTTCCTCAGGAAGACTGCAGCTAGGTAACTTTGGCGAAACTTGTGGGTAATTGCTGGCTTGTTGGCGGTTTGGAATTGTGTTTTTTGCGTGCGTTAGGCCATGCTTTGTGGTTTTGATACGTACATACATGTTGGTTACACATACCGTAACCGGTGTCCGGTAATATCAGAATGTATGGTGAGTTTGACAAGTTTCTATGGAATGATAGATTTAACGTTTATCAGCCTGTAATCGAAGTTGGTGCAACCCGCCCTTAATATCGCCTTTCCTGGTCTTAAAGTGAATCATTTGAAAACTGATTTCAATTGGGCAAACTGGCAAAGTTCTGTATGCTGCATTCTGCACGGGTTTTTCTTTTTACTCGTATGAATTTCATTTTTATAAGATGCTGTTACATTTTACATTTTACTATCATTTAGCAGTTAGTAAAGAGATTCAACTTGTTATTAATGACGAGCACTTGCGTTCTGACAAAATAAACAGAAAAATCTTCATTTTTCTGTTTATTTTGTCAGAACGCAAGTGCAAAGTTAGTGATATCCCGAGGATGCGTTGTGTTGAGTTGAGAGCGAGGGAATTTGTTCCTTCAGCTGTCAACACGGCGAATCCTCAAACATATCAACGGTCGCCAACGCCCATGCTACTCCTTTGGAGTTGCATGCGTTTATAGGCTGCGGTGTCCGCTTACCATCAGGCGGGCCGTACGCTTGTATGCCATCGTAGTTGTATTAGAAAAAATATATATTAGGGCCGAGTCACAATATTCGATGATGCATGTAACGAACTGTCAAAAAGAAGTGACTACTTTATTTTAACAAAGTGGTCTTAGAATCTAATAAATAAGTATATAGTTTCTTATTACACCTAAATCCGGTTTGATGTGATTTAAAAACGCATCCGGATCCTTCAACAATAAAATAAGTTAAAACTATACAAATTGACGTCTAAGGCATTGATTTCATGCAGAATTAAAAATCCGTCGCACTTGGATTATGAACATCTTGTGTAATCCGTGTAGCTAAGGATTTATTTCCAGCGTGGACTTTATGTACACAGTTTTAAGGACTAAACTCGTGAGGCAGTCATATCATGTTAAAAATAAAAATTATAGTGTTGGCGCCACATCGCGTGCCACGGGGCGTTTACGCTTCACGTGACCACTATCAGCATATGCCACGGGTTTGTTAACTAATTTATTACACCTTAACAACGCAGTACCGTCTACATCGAAGGATTTTCCAAATTTTATTTACATGATATAGGTATCCTTCGTCGGACGACAGGTCGTATCGTAAGGGAACATTTGGTGACGTTGCCGATTTTCCTTCGTACTTGACAGCATTAACAGCTGGAGCTAAAATTTGACATTCAAAAGTGACATGTCATGGGGACATCCCTAAATCCCTATTACTTTCAAAAGATAGAGACGCGAATATGGGGATATCCCCAAAATGAGAACGGCAGGTAAATTAAACAAGACCTAACGAGGACATCACATTTTGAAAATGTAATGCCAGCCCGTGGTAAACCTAATGGAGGAATCGTATGTGATGAACAAACCCCGGGGTTTTCGGTGCGGGAATGAATGACATTAGCTAAAGAATAGGTATTGACTTAAGAAACAGAATGTACTTACCTACTAAATAATTAATTGAATAAAAATATACTTAAGTAATAAAAAAAAACATACGTTCATATTCTTTATCTTCTCGCACTGACAATGCTTTTCCGTAGAGCGTGAATGTTTTTTTTTATCGACCGTCTCGATATCGATGTTTATATATAATGCAAAAATAAGATTGAATTTTCGCCTTTTAAATCTTTGCTCAATCTCAATGAAAAATTCTTGATGAAAAATAAGTAGATAACCTCATTGGTGAAGCGATAGCCTTAGATAAATGATTATTATTATTTTATTGTTATTATTCTCTCGTAAGGCTTGGTAGAAATGCTAAAGTACCTACTACTTAAGTTAAAGTAAAATTGTATGGTTTGTTTACAATTCGCAGAAAGGTATTTATTCATTAGGCACAATATGATATTTTGTCAGAATAATCTATCTGTTTATCTCTACTCTTTCTCAAGTTATTCCCGCACCGAAAACCCCGGGGTTTGGTGATGAATAAAAAAAACTTTGTGCAGAACTGGTGTCAATTTCACTGCTAAGCCAATGTTACAACCTCAAGCTAGTTGCGGGCTTTAAAAAGCCTCTAAAGAACCAACGCATACGACAAATTGCATCTGTGACAAGAGGAATTAATGGCAATAAGAAAGACGTGCCGTAAATCCCTGCTAGCAACGCACGCGCATATCTCACAGCACACACGTCACCCGTCCTAGCACGAGACAAAAAGCGAACAAAACCTTCAATGTCGACGCAGAATTCCCACGCCAAGAGGTACGTTTGATGCATTACACATGCAAATACAAGAAGAAAAAAAGGTTTTCCCATTTACAACAATCCATCAAGGCTTTCGCCAGCAACTTAATTAACGAGCGGGTCCGTTTTCAATTACAGAAACAAACAACGCGGTGATTACCGAGACCGCCTTAACAGATGTGTGCTTTATACGTCGCCATATACATGGTAATGCTGGTCGTTGTGTCACCGAGGAGACATTTAAATTAAAAGGCGTTTTGCGATGTATTGAGGATTAAAAAAAACAGCAGTTTCGCTTAAGAGTGTAATTCGATTACTGCCATGGTAATCCTACCATGGCTTTACCGCTATATTATTAACGCAAGATAGTCACATTCTTATAAATGCGTCTAAAAGAAGTTCTCACCAAATTATAAAGTTAGATCAGAGAGACTCGGACTCACTTAGATTACGCCTTACAGTGACACCTACATAACAATGTAACATCGATCGATAGCGCCATGTGAGCTTCAAAATCGGCATTTATAATCCATATTCCGACGACCGCTTTAGCCTAGTTGGTAGTGACCCTGCCTACGAAGCAAGAGGTCCCGGGTTCGAATCCTGGTAAGGGCATTTATTTGTGTGATGAGCACGAATATTTGTTCCTGAGTCATGGATGTTTTCTATGTATTTAAGTATTTATTTATCTATATAAGTATGTTTATCGTCGTCTAGTACCCATAGTACAAGCTTTGCTTAGTTTGGGACTCTAGGTAGATTTGTGTAAGATTGTCCCCTAATATTTATTTATTATTATTTATTATTATATTCAAATATATAAATAAAGCAACAATTTGCTGACATAGTGCAACGATAACTGGCGCACTGGTAATCAAAGTTAACATTTCAAATGTCAAAACTATTAAATATTAGTCACTGATTCACATGTAAATCGTACCGGAGATATACAATAAGCAATACAATGTAACTACTTACAAGAAGTTACTTAGCATAGAAAGCGATGTAGCATTTAAAATGAAATAAATTCGATAGTGAATAAACACAACACCGGTAACAGCACGGACAAACAGACAAAAGGTATCAAAATAGGGCGTTACGTAATTATAATAACGATATTTGTGATGCATCTCATTGCGTAATAGAAGGACCCGTCATAGACCTGGCGACGGGCAGACAGGCGCCTATAAACTATGATGACAACGTTTCACAATATGTGTCAAAGAAGCGCGAACGAATACTAAAACGTTTCTGTATACAAAAGCAGTTTGATACTCGGATTTGGCTTAAAAGGTTTCAGTGTGACGTCAATGGTTCTATGATAAACAACAAAAGCGGAATTCGCTTAAACGTGATGTTTACTAGTTAAAGTTCAAGGAACCAATTTACAGAGCTGCTGTTGTTCTAACTAGATACAGCTGTATCAGTTGCATTTTAGATTACAATCAACTGGGTCGCAGAATTCCAATTGCATAGTCCTCAAGTCAAATTCTGTATGACATTTGTGCTCGAACGCAGTTCTACGCGGTTGCATTACTGCGGCTACATTAGGCGCGGCGCATCGCGTCGCAGATCGATTGTCGACAATCGATGCATTGTGGCCGACATCGATACGAGTGTTCGCCTACGCGCGACCCTCTTACATCGTAATCGGCTTATTACGATTTTACCGCACGCATTCGTGCGACCGTGGTGTCTCAACGGTGATGTTCCACCGTGACTGTCTGAATTTGCTTGTAACTTTCAGACGGCGAGCGAAAAGTGTCAAGCCAAACGATTGAGACGCCACACCAAGCCACCGAATGTGGGCTGGGAGAAATAAGGTAAAACGCAATAAGAACAGCGACTTTACAACATGTAGCTTTAGTAAATACTGTAACATGATATCTCCTAACGTGCCAAATGAGCTACTATTTACGAAATATCAATACTATTTGGCACTTCGAAATTTGTTTTTCAAGAAAACATACCTACGTCATCGTTAGCGAATTCAAAAGTCGCTGAAAGCGCTAAAATGCTTTATTTATGATGATTCATTATTAACGTATAATTCAGTAACAGACTTACAGAAGATAGAAAAAACATTACTTTCTGTCATGGGATTTACACTTCTAACAAAACATGATTCAGATACTTCTAGAATTGAAGAAATCGCCCCACAATTTGCTAGTGATTAGTGGATCATGTAAATCAAGTACTCGGGGCCTGTATTGCAAGCCGCCGGCGCCTGCGTGGGCGCGCCGAGATGATCACTTGACTGATTACATATTTAACAAAATATATTGTCGTCAATCGTCTCTTTGGCCGCTGATGTATTTAAGGCCTCTGACATTCTTGAGATTACCGAACTCAACTTTCAATTAAAAGTAATTAAAATACGTGTCAGTATACGGTTTTAAAACACCAATGTTATCCCTAATTCGCAATGTACAGCCGGCTTAACACAAACTGGGACTGTGTTTTTGTATATTTTTCCTGACCATAATCGTTTGGCCTATTCAGGGCTGCCAAGACTTGAACTATGCAATTTTACCTTAGCAATTTTTAGCGCAATCATAAAGTAAATATAGCATAGAGTAACTATCCCATACTGCGGTCGAATATTTCTGAAGAACGTTAAGAGATGTCGCTTGGAGCACCACTGACGGATATTAATATTTTACGTTATACGAAATCTCAAATATTATCATTAATAGATATTCATTTTCACTTATCAACTTAAAAAAAAAAAAAAACAACCAGACACAGGCCTTAATAGATCGTAAATCGATTCAAAATAATTTATAACATCCTTTATTTGTGCGCTATCTAGTGAACGGCTTGACCTTTATTACAGCTTAGCTTGTAAGTGGACAAAGTATACATGCGCAGGATTCTAGCAGGATAAGTGTCCATAGATGGTGCTGTATTAAACCTGATATATTTACTAAACCTAAACGCATTGTTGTTACGAAAATATATAAATAAGTTTCTGTCAAAAATTTAATTTTTGGTACAAGCTTTTATTGCTGACTGTACTTTTCTGTATACCATCATCAACTGCTCATTGAGACGATTCTAACGAGCACCAACTCGATGGGGTTATATGGTTTTATTACGGAGTTCTTATGGCCACCTTCTGTCTCTATCATCAGATCAGCTCGATGGTACCATAATATTGAATGTCATCCAAACTATAGTTATACCCAAAATTTCAGCTCAATCGGTCACCGGGAAGTGGGTCAAATTTAACTTGCAAGATTTGACGGACAACTTACTTACATACATACTTTTATACTTACATACGAAAGAAGTCAAGTTACTATAAAACTTGTAAAAAGACCTATCGGTTTTTGCACTCCGGGAGTGCCGGCAGAAGTGAAAACTTGAATAATTTTAATTTTGCAAAAAAAATCCCTTCCGCCCCCCTCTCTCCCCCTGCGTGCCAATATATCTAATAACAAACTTATTAGTAGTACGCTATAGTTCAACTTAACTCGGCAAAATTGATGAAGTAGACGAAGAAATAAAATACCAATTTGTTTTTGCCATTGCCAAATATTTTTCAAAGCTTTATCTCTTTAAGAATAACGTCCAAATTCGAACTATTCGAATTTGCTCAATAGCAAAGCGGTAAAGGACGCGCGGACAAAATTACAAATTTATTTGCAGAATATGCAATTGCAAAGTGTTTAACGGCTTTATATTCTTACGAATAGCGTTCAGTTTTGAATGAAGTCGAATCGGCTAACAGCAATATATAAAAGTTTGATAAAACAAAATGGAATTTGCATTTACGGAAAATGTGTTACGAACTTATACTGTTAACAATAAAGTACAAATTAGAACTATGTGCCCCTAGTCAAACCCCCGTTTTCCCCCCCGACCCCAACCTCGTCCCGAATCTCTCGCCATCCTCCTACGGTCACGTGGCCTCTTACGCATCTGATGTCACAAATATCTGTCGCGAGTTTAACAATTTTTCCCCATCCCTAAAAGTGCTCAGCGCCGCTAAAGAAGTTTTCACTTCCAAAAGAAAACATACATACGTACATACATACATACATTCACGCCTTTATTCCCAAAAGGGGTAGGCAGAGCACATGAAACTTATGTTCCAGCGCCACTTCTAGCATAAATGTGGGTATAAAAAAGATCGACAAAATGTGATATTGCAGTGATAGGTTGCTAGCCCATCGCCCAGAACACACTTCAACCCTGCTCCCCTAGTCGACTTTTACGACACCCACGGGAAGAAAAACGAAAACGTACGAAGAGTTTTTAAATAAGATGACGTAAAAACTAGTGCCTATGCCAAATCTTGGGATTAGGTGTCAAAGCGGACCCCTGGCTCCTTTAGGGGCACACCCGGGAATATCGCTAGGAGGATTGTGATGCGACTGATGAGTTTAGTAGATAATTATTAGAATAGGTAACCTAGTCTCTAAAACATCAGAATTCTACAGTAAGTAAAAAATATAACATACATTTATTCGGGACCTATACGTAAAACTGTTTTTATTTTACAACTTATTTGAATATTCTTTCTTTACATAGGTATCTAGTACCATAAATAAAGAATAATACCTATAATATGTACCTACTGCCATTCACATTTGAGTATGTAGCAATTTATGATTCAAATTGCCAATAAGTACCTAAAATTATCGAAGTGCTTACGACGCGCGACGTTGTCAGCTCGCGCTGGCAGCGCCGTAGTTCGATCTGGCAACGTCGCCAACTGTATACTAATTTACAATTTATTTTATTATTTTTAACATCTCTGCATAACGTTCCATTTCGACATCTTATATATTACAACAAATGAATTACTGCGTGTTACAAATATTTTACATTAAATTAAAATAAACATAAAGTGACTGCAATCTCTTAAATTATTAATAAATAATGGAGCATAATTATTTATTTCTTATCACTTCGCACTCGTCTTTGAAACTGTATAATAGTAAAGAGAACTGCGTACAACGAAACGACTCAGTGCAGACGAAACACAGATTACAGAGACGAAATGAGAAAATGTTGCTACAAAATTATTCCTTTAAATTGTAGGTAAACAGAATAAACTTTGTCCATTTGTAAAAATGCGAAAAAAATGATTTAGTATGAGTTTATTGTCTCAATTAAAAATACAAATAAAGATAACCTGCGGTATGATATTTTTTTATAAAAGCGTAGTGAAAATATACGTGTAATTACATAGGCAAAGTCAAAACGTCAGAAGTATATGGAAAGATAGAGACTTAACTGGCCACACTGAAACTAGAGACGATAGGTATCAACTCTACCACGAACATATTGTTAATGTTATTCTTTTAAAATTTGACCTCCGCTTATTTGAATGGACCTACGATTTGATTTAGAAACGGATTTGTTTGCCAGTGATTTACATACGACCACTTGGACTTCTACCGGACTGATTTGATATTATTGAATTTACCAAAATGACACATCGGTGCCAATTCATAAACTGTCACACATTGTTTCGTTTTCCAGTTAGTGATAAAAATCGCCTACGGATCTGGATTAACAATTCAGGTAAGCTCTATTTTATTTACAATAAATAAAATTATACAACTAAGCACATACATACTTGGTGACGTCGGACATGCGTCAGTCAACTTGACTTTTTATCAATGTTCCAAAACATCGTTTTGTCTTTCAGTTTTTTATCGCGTTACTTACGTTAAAATAAGTTTATATCTCGCTCCAAACTGATTAGTGTCCTTATTAATCCTTCATTTCATGTTTGCACTGTACCTAATGGTAATGATAAACTAGTTAGGAGTTTGCTTGTTGGCATTTTATTTTGAATCTTTTGAATTTACTTATTCTCAGTGTGATTGCCAATTCGTGAAAATATCTAACCGGAAATGATGGCTGAAGTACTTGGTTTAGCTTGAGATTTCACTACTTTTCAGGCCGGAAGGCTTGGCAGGTTTTTTACAAGAAATGTACTTGATGGAAATTAATAATATCTAAGTATTTAGTTTTATGACGACTGCTTTAGCCTAGTTGGTAATGACCCTGCCTATGAAGCAAGAGGTCCTGGGGTCGAATCCCTGTAAGGGATTTTTTTTGTGTGATGGGCACAAATATTTGTTTCTGAGTCTTGGATGTTTTCTATGTATTTATACCTATTGGAACTATATATATCGTCGTCTAGTACCCATAATAGCTTATTGAGCTTACAATGGGACTAGTTCAACTTGTGTAAGATTGCCCCTTAATATATATTTAATTTTATTTATTTTTAATTTCAGGCAACATCAATCTCACATCTTTGACACTTGATCAGTTAAAGTACTGCTATCTTTTTGAAGTGCATTTTGAATCCTGCTATGAGTCACAATGATAACCAGAGAAGGTTGACCGGGACAGCTATTACTAGACACTATCATTGTGAAGATAAATCAATTGATGTTATTAGCTTTGTGTCTGTAGAGCACCCAATGCAAGGTATGTCTTGATTTTTTATTGTTCAAATAGTATTTTCTTAAAAACATGATGACAATTTTTCTGAAAAGGGACTCCTTAAGGCACACATGGGAAATGTACAAAAAAATTGTTTATCATTGAAAACAGGATGGCATTGGTATCCGTTCATGTCAAACGAGATAGCTTTAAGAAAATATTGCGTTTGGTGTCGGGTTACAAAAGCACCACACCCTTTCTTCCCGTCGGTGTTGTTGGTCCAAGCAACTTATACTTGAAAATATATACAGGCTGTCCCAGCGCTATGCAACTTGAAGGGACAGTACCTTAAATATTGTAGATAAGATATTTTACTGAAAGGAGATATTATTGAATATTTTATAGTAAGTTATACTGCACTCAAAGATTTTCATAAAATTGCTTGCTTCGTCTGGGAGTCAATCCGACCATAGAGGAAATATTTATTTATGATCCGGCTAAATCCAACTCCTTTCTTTCAAGCTAAATTGTACTTAGAAGAAATCATTCTTTATTTTTAGCTTACTTATTGGCATCATAAAAGCATGTGGTGTTTTTATATCACATATAAATAAAATAAATAAAAATAAAAAAGCTTTATTAATTCCATTACAGCGTTTTTTAGTTAGTAAGTAATGAATTATGTATGTAATGTATTGAATTTCTTAGCTAAACACGCAGAACTAAAAAAAAAATGCTTATAAGATGTTAGGATTGTTAGGTTAGGTTAGTTAGGTTTCACATATAGCCGGTTTTTATTAGCATACGGCGGCAAGCATATTTGAAAATATTAGCAGTATAATTTAATAATAATATAAGCACCATGGTTTTAATCTCAGCTATCCGACCAACAACTCCGCTCACTTCAGAAAAAGTATTCTGTATATGACTGTAAAAATATTTAATCATTTGCCAAACGACTTAAAAACCTTAGACTTTCCAGAATTTAAAAATAAGTTATTTACGTGGTGCTTAGCTCGTTTATATTATAATGTTAATGAGCATTTTGACAACGCATCACAATGACATGGATTTATAATGTAATTTAATTTCATATTTTTATTTATTTTGCATGACATTGATATATTTTTTGGACATATTTAGTTATTATAATTTTCTCTTTTCTTTCTAAGCATGACATTGATACTTACCTACTATTATTATTCACTATATTCTTGATTATTATTGACATTTACGCGCAACACACATTTCAAAATTTGAGAATAAAATATGATTAATGACATGCTATAGAATCAAATTATTGTACGCCAACCACTGGCTGATTGTGAAGATCTTACCTTTGTATTATAACTATTTTGGACTCACTTTCATACAATAAATTATTTTGTATTTTGTATAACAATAAATCAGCTTATACGTCCCACTGCTGGGCACAGCCCTCCTCTCAAGGATGAGAGGGAACGGGCAGTAGTGCCCACGCTGGCCCAGTGCGTGTTGGGGACTTCACATACCTTTGAATTTCAAATTTCAAATTACTTAAAAAAATGTGTCTCCTCCACACATGAATGACTTAACAAACGTATACAGACACTACCTAATCGATCTATCGTATGAGTCCTAATTCTATCAACTCAACGGAAGGGGTAAAGGGGACGATTAACAAAATTTAAGTATGCTCGGATAATATTGTTTAGTTTAATATTTATTTTTTAAATTTCAGGATCTGGTACTGATATTACATTCATTGACGTGCGACCTACCGGACAAAGTAAGAAAACCTGACAATGATCCTGAGGAGTGGCCAACTTCAGCACCACAACCCGCATCGCCACAGCCCTCATCACATCATCACGTCCAACTGAGGCTCCTCAAATAAAAAGACATCTGGAAGAAAGCTCCTCTTGCGTGGACGTGGGGGCGGCGGCGTCGAGCAACGCATCCGACAGATTATTTAAACACATTCAAATTGTATTTATTCAGAGCACGTAGATGTTTAAAAAAAATATATTGTTACTAAAAAAATATATTTGTAAATCTCAAAAAAGAAATCTACAAAATCAGCAAAAAATTAGGCTACTTACTGCAAAGTAAATGAAATAATTTACATATAATACGTGTTATTGAACCCTTACCTTTTACCTTACTTTTCTCAAGGAAATCTGCATTACTCACAGGCAGTAAATAGAAGAATGTCTCGGATCGCATGTACGCACGCAAGGGCAAACAAAATGCGATCGGAGGCTTTTTTACTACTGCCTTGCCTGTGGTGTTCGCACCTTTTTTTATAACTGAAGCTTTCAACCTCAATAGTTTTTAAATTTTGTATATTAAGGTACCTTCCTATTGTTCCTTAAGTTTGTTCTATAATCGTCCTCCTACAGTTGTTCCTGGTAATAATAATCTTGAAAAATCCAGGGGAGTCAAAAGCGCGATTCCGATCCTTTACTGAATTGAGTATTCAATGTGCTGTGGTTTTATCGATCGAGGGAGCGAAGCGAACGAAGTTCTACGCTTCAGCTTGGGCCGAAAATCGTTCGTATGTCCGGTGTCTGTCCAGCTGTCCGGCTGTTCTCCTCTACAGGTCGCATTCTTAACCGATTCTCGTGAAATTTTGTGAGCAGGTTCGGTTTAGTATATAGTTTTTTCTGTTACTTTTAGAAATTAAAAAAAGACCGGTTCGCTAGTTTCTACAGCACATAGAGCCACTAGCACAATAAATCGCATGGCAGCAAATAGACGAATCAAGGTACAGCTTTGAGATTGATAGTACAAATGCACATCATCAAACAAGATGAGTTTTGTTGATAGTGGGGATCCACATAACTCCCCCCTCGGGAGCCCTGGCAAGCTTACCCCCAAGAACACACCACATACCTAAGTAGCAAGTAGTGGAACTTTGGCTGCGGTCTTATGTAAGGTTGCTTATATAGGTACTTTATTTATGGTACATGATGGTAGGGTGGAGGTTCTAAGAAAAGGTACGAAAATTGAGCATTTTATTGACTGGTCGCGTGTGCTCTAACAAAACAGAAAAAAATACTATTATTTTACTTTGAGTAAACCTATCTTGCAAAGTGACATCTATTGACCGCGTAAAACAGATTTTTTACAACATCACCTGTTGTAGGTACAGATGCCGTTAGTGTATTTGATAATCCGTAAAAGGCAATATTGATATGAACGACATCTTTTGCTGAGAGCAAATGTACATACCAGTTCACTAACGCCCCCTGGTGCTCACAGCAAATAAGGCGGATTCATTTTAATGTATGGCGTGGATATATCTTCTTATACTTTATTTATGGCGCAATGAAGGGTTAAATGTGAATCTGGTATTATGCCTGTGACCCCGACCACGCTCATTAAACGAGACTTAAATGACAAAAATAAATGTTATATTAATAAATTTTTCTTAACAATTTAAGGTTGCATCGATTCAGCAGCACACCGTAATCAGGGTTGTCTCTAAACAATAAATAAAAATATAGGAGACAATATTACACAAATCGATCTAGTCCCACATTCAGTTCAATAAAGCTTGGCCGGCACCTACCCTAAACTCGTGATAATGTGATAAGCTGATAAGGCCCCGAGATCTTGTAAAGAACACTGGCACCACCAGTTTAGTATCTGGCAACGTAGAGAGAACAAACAGCTATAGATCGTAAAGATTGTACCTGGTGAGACGCACCGACTCATTGTTTTACGAGAAACGACATACCGGACTCCTCACAGTGACATTGTCAAACAAAGCAATACATGTGTGATACCAGCCGAACAGCTTGAGGATAAACTAGCCGTTGAATAACTTGCATTGGACAGTCACCGGTAATAATAACCGTGCCGTTAGTTAGGGTGCTCAAACTGCGAAGCAGGGCTGTTATTCGCTGCCCGCTAATGCGGCTCACCCCGCCGGTCACCCGTCACGAAACTAGACCTCTGCCTACGCTTAGTTACTACGCATCGCGGTGTCAAGATATATTTGTGAGTGAGCCATGTGGTGAGCTTAAAACAAGTTACAGAATAGGGGGGCTTTAACGCCTCTTGCCGAGTGTCACAAATACTTGTTAGCAGTCAAAGCGGTACATTATCGGTGATGACTGCACTGGCTTGACTATACCGCAACCACATGCGATTAGGTTTGAGTAATCGATAAGAGTTATGATTATTGTTTGACGGAAATCTTAAAGGCCAATTGGAGCAGTGTGTAATCAAAAATGTAACTGCTAGCTTCTAACGCGATTTAAACAGAACACAAGCGAAGCCGCGGGATAAAATAACTATTTATGATATTAGTTTATACTAATAATTGCAGGTAACGTCATAGTGGGGCAGAGGGCTCGGACAAATTGTCGTAAATGTGGACACGCTGGACAAAAGCACCAATTTTTTTCAGTCACAGTGTTTGATAGGAACCAACTCCTTAACTCATATAGGTATTTATTTTATGGCGGCCATTTTTAATTAAAGTTAATTATTAAATGACTTGACCGTCACTGGAAGCTTTATAATTGAGAGAGCATATCCGTTTCCGTCAAACTTTTATCAATTTTCATACGAATTTGACTACAATTTCCAGCTCAGTGGCGACATCTGGCGGTAGCGCGCCCTCTTTTAGTTTACTAAAACGATGTCGAGCTACCTTCCATCATTGGCGTTTTCGATTCCGTCGAAGCAACAACTGCGCACGGGCTCTGTTCCTGCGACGGTTACAACTAACTTCAAGTGAATAAAATAAGTGAAATCTACATTTCAAAGTGTACAGGTTGTATAAGTTCCCGATATATCGTGAGAACGTAAGTAACCTGAGTTCTTTTAATGCCTTAAAAATGAGTGAACATTACGTTTAACGGTTTTTGCCGTTCGGTTCACTGCATAATATTTAAATTAAGGTAGAGTTTTCATACGATACGTTAAAAAAGAAAACGGTTAGAATAGAAAATAAAATACAATTTTAGTACAAATATTGTTCCTTATTACAGTAATGAATAGTAATGAAAAGCAGTGCCGCCCAGCCGGAGGCTGTGGCTGGCCCCAGCGGAGTGGCTCGCAAGAAGCGCAAGCCAAGCCGCAGCAGCAGCACCAGCAGCACGAGCAGCAGCAGCAGCTCGTCGAGCCCCACCTGTTCGAGTAAGAACCGTGCTCGATCTCGCTGCCACCGCCAGAAGAAAACTAAGCGCAAACATCATTCTAACCGTATAATGGACAAATTATTTAAAGAAATGGCTGAGCTTCGCCAACAAGTGGGTTCAAATTATGGTGTAGTTCAACCCGAGTATCCGGATAATGTGTCTATAGGCTCTGGGGTTAGTGGCGATTTATACGAACACCTGGCTACCTGTGAACCAGAGCCGCTTACAAATAATGGTCTATCCGAAGTACCCTTTACGTTTGACATAGAAACCAAACTAAAGGAACCATCTGTGCCTAAAACTCCGGATATTTTTCTTAAAATGCTTGACGACGTGCAGCACTTGGGCAGCAAAGCTTGGTCAGAAGTAAGATATGCTGACACCCAAAAAATGTATAATCATACTCCAGGATTCACTGAACTGGAAACAAACGAGGAGGTAAAAAATTATGACTCTTCGCGTCACATGTCTTACGCTGACAAATCTTATGCTGCCCTGACGTTTTGCATTCTAAAACAAAAAGAGACATTGCAAGAGGCAATTCGCTGTCTCCTATCTTGGGCTAAAACAACAAACGTCAATTTCGAAAATTTGAGTGAAAAAGTTGAGGAGGTATTTCACAAGGGTAACTTACCAAAAATTAGTTCAGATTTATTGCAATTAGCTTGCGGTCACCGAGCCGAGACGATCGAAATGCGTCGAGAGACAATTTCGAGCGAAATAAGGGACCCTTTAATAAAGGCTAAAATAAATAGAATTCCTCCTTCAAGAACATATATTTTTGATTCAGAGCCTTTTACTGAGGCCTTAGAAAAAGCAGGCGGGGTTCGCAAAGCATTTTGGCCCCCTAAAACAGAACAGGTAAAACCTAATCAATCGAATAGCGGCCCCTCGCGGGGGCAAAGCATTGGGAGACCCACAGTTCCATCGCGTGGAACTCAATACTACCCACATTGTCATGAACAATTTGTGCCAATACAGAATTATGGTTATTACAACCCACCCTCGCGGGGTGTACACCAGCAGCCTGCCCATGCTCATCATGTATATAAAAACCAGTCGATTTATGGTCAAACTGATTATCCTAACATCGGTAGGGGCTCCTTTCATAATCGAGGCTCGCGGCCTGAACGTGAAAGTACCCAAGGTCGCTCGTATGTTCCCAAAGGTAAAGGAAACCAAAAAAGATATAAAAAATGACTCGAAACAGTTTCGAGCTGGTCGATTAGCACAGTTCCACCATGCATGGATGAATTTAGGGGCACCAAGAATAATTCTCAAATTAATCAAGGGTTACATACCATTTTATCTGAAACCCCCACTCTTGCGCCCAAATCTAACCAAGGCCCGTTTCATACACCCGTATCAGAGAAAATGACATCAATCATACAGAAAATGAAGGCACAACATATTTTACGTGCAGTTCAAACGTCTCCAAGTTTCGTATCCCCCCCGTTTCTTGTACCAAAACCCGACGGGACAGCCCGGCCAATATTCAACCTCAAAGCTTTAAACGAATATGTAATTGCGGAACCCTTCCACCTCACAAATATGCATCGCGTGCCCGATTTCCTTCAACCCAACGACTGGATGTGCAAAGTCGATTTATCCCAGGCGTACTTTCACTTGAATGTAACAAAATCACACCGATGCTTTTTAAGGATTGTTTACAATCAGGAGTTGCTCGAAATGACTTGCCTCCCGCTAGGCCTGAGCACAGCACCGAAAACATTCTCCATACTGACAAATTTTGTAGCACAAGAACTACGCGACCGGTGGAATGTGAGGATTTTAGTCTATCTAGACGATTTTTTTATAGTCAATCAGGATTGTCATATACTCGGCGACCATGTCCATTTCACGGTGCAGACACTACAAAGATTAGGATGGGAAATCAATTTCGAAAAATCGGTACTTTGTCCTCAGATGCGCATAATTTTCTTAGGAATTTTGTGGAATACTTGGGACAATACAAAAGCCCTTCCAAACGAAAAAATCGTGTCCATAAACAACAAAGTAGCTCGTGTGCTCGAACAAGGCAAATAACCTTAAAAGAGTTACAAAGGTTCGTAGGTCTTCTGAACTTTTCCAGCTTTGTAGTCCCACGCGGCCGGCTCAAACACCGACAGTTCATGAACATGTGTGTTCATGAACACATTACCAAACCCGTCGACGAGGCAGTTCGTAATACCACCCAAAGTTATAACCTATAATTGCCCGTCATCTACCTCGTTGCACTATCCACCACCGACACATTTTCTGGCCACAGATGCGTCAGACTTGGCATGGGGAGCACAGGTAGACGACCTAGCCCTCTCGGGCTCTTGGTCACAAGAGGAGCAAGGTCTCCATTGCAACCAAAAAGAGATGCTAGCGATACTATATGCTATTCAGGCACACGTTCACCTATTAAGTCACAGCACGGTCTTAATACAGTGCGACAACAAGACAGCGGTTGCTTACCTAAGAAAAGAAGGGGGTGCAAAATCTCCAGCCCTCGTAGATATAACCTATCAAATTCTGAATTTATTAGACAAACATCGCATTCACTTCAGCATAGAGTATCTCCCAGGCAGGTAGAACAGTCAAGCCGATCACCTGTCACGCCACCGCCGACCTCCGGAGTGGCATCTTCTACCAGCCTGTGTGGAGAGAGTGTTTGCGAAGTGGGGTGTCCCAATGATAGACTTGTTCGCATCAGCGCGAGCTCACGTAGTGAGCAATTATGTTTCACGAGACCTGACAGACCCTCAAGCCCTATATCACGACGCACGATGGAAGATGGTATATTGGCGCGCCGATCTCAAAACCAAAGCACTCGCGGCACCAATAACCCTGAACCGTTTACATCGTCACCTAATCGACACGTCGACGGGTCTACCACCCCCAAAGGTCGAGGACATCACCCTCGAGGTATGGAAATGTGGGGGTGGGGCGAGACGTTAGCCACGTGGAATGATGAGCAGCGAAGTTTACTTCAGAATTCTTGGCGTAAGTCGACCTTAAAAACATATGAAGTGGCTTGGAAGAGCTGGACCTCGTGGTCTAAAGCCAAAAATATTGATTTCAAAAATCCAACTGGTGGGCATTTAGCTAAATTTTTGTCCGATCTCTACCTAGTTAATAAATTTTCTTATAACACGATTCTATTACACAAATCTGTTGTTTCTACCTTGAGTAACGCTGAACGGTCAAGCCAACTTAGCTCACATGTTCTAGTTAAGCATATTTTGAAGTCGATTGCTATTAAAAATCCTAAGTCATCAAAGCCACCAATATGGGATCTTAATAAACTGACGTCCTTTTTGGCTAATTATGTCATTGACTTAAACGACGCTTTTCAAACATCGCGACACACTGCAATCTTATTGTTGCTTTGCTCTGGACGACGCACTGTATGTCGAGTAGAACAAGCTAGCTGGACAAAAACAACATCACCTAATTCAGAAACCATTAATGAGGGTAATTAGTATATTAGTAATGATTTGTCGTAAATCATTTATTTTTTTTGTAATGGGGGTAAGTATATAAAACAATTGCATTATTTGCATGAATTTAGTTGCATTTTAGCTCCGATTGCGATAACGCCTCACAAGTATATTTCATTAATTTTGGTTAAGTGCTGTGATGGATTCTGTTACTAAGAGTAAGTACTATTTTAAATACTATTATATTTTGATCCTTTTAACCTGTAACCTAGAAAAATATATCGTTATGTTACAAATTTAAGAAAAAAAAACTTCAATTTCGAATTCATTGGAGTATAAGTAAAAATCCCCTCTTCTCCCCGACCTGAATATTTTTTAGGAAGTAGCTATAACCTCATTGATAACGAGGGTCTTTATTTTTCTGGCCCGATTTTGCCTGATTTTTATTTATTAATTTTTTTCTAGGTCACACTTTCAACGTGCCGAAAATCGCTTGTTTTGAAGAATGGCTCAAAAACTCCAAGAATGAACGAAATGGTGCTCTCTTCGCGTACATTTCGAAAATACAGGACATAAGCGGAATAATGGAAGATTCAATGAAGGAAATCAAGACCGTGATTTCCCGATTTTCATCGAAACTTTCGGAAAAATGGGAAGGTTCTCATAGAACTCGGGAACGCTTTTTGGCAAGCAATAAGGAATGGCTCCAAGGTGATTTGACATTTACTGTGTCGTACGATCATGCTGAGACATGTTGTAGTTCCAAGGAATCTCAACCGGGCCCTGGAAGACCTACACTAAACATGGAAGATGCGAGTGCCAAAACAAAACGTCGACGTGTTGATGATTTGATCTCGACACGTAGTTCAGAAGAATTATTAGTAGCTGCCGAAATATCGTCTCGACTATCTGGAAAGCGAAACGTTGCTAAATTGATAAAAGAAGTTAGTGAGAGTCCTGACAAGTTGCGTGATCGGAAGAGTAGCGACCAGCAGCAGAAGCAGCAAAGGTGCTTGACGAGTGATGAAGCTTTGGCTTATTATGTGGACTCCAAATCTACGTCTCACTCGTACAAACAAACCAGGAAGTGGAGTATGCGTGCGGGTCATCGGGTATTTCCATCATTTTATTGCCTTCGGAATGCCAAAAAAGCCTGTTTACTGTCAGAAGAACACGTAGAAATAACGGAAACGCGTGCAGAAATTAAACTTCAAGCTATCCTAGACAAAACTGCCCAGTATTTGTTAAATAGGTATAATTATATGTATTTTCAGTAATGAATTGGGTCATTAAGATTATTTTTGTACGTCATTAGGCTTAAGTATTGTAGTGTGGTGTAAATATATTTTTTTCCATACAAATATTTTTTTATTTTTTGGTGTATCCAATTTTTGGAGATTTTACTATGAATAACATTATATTTCATCTAGACAGACCTATTAGAAGCTTAATATTAGAGAAAATAATTTTGTCCAGCTAGCATGTTCCGAGCGAAACACAGTGCGACGTATTCATGACCTGACGCTACTTACAACAGATCCTAGCCATTGCATTATGTTCCGACATAGCATTATTTTTTGGCCCAAATTCGGGTCAAAAACTGATACCAGCAATTATAGACAGTCAGGATGGAAATTATTATCAAATACTAATAAGCGTAATTTAGATCCCTTATTTTGGATACAAAGAACTATATTTTTACTAAATGAAAGACGTAACGCAGCAAAGACGTCTAATTTGTTTGTTACAATCAGAGGCGAGGCACGAGCCGCGTCCCGTACAGTAATAGCCGGTTGGGTGAAAACCCTATTTAATGAGGCTGGCATTGAAGGAGCCCCTGGAAGCACCCGATCTGCGGTGGCTTCAAAAAGTTGCCTAAATACCCATTCCTTAGAAGACATTTTAGCTCGAGGAAATTGGCGGTCAGTTAATACCTTCCAAAAGTTTTATAGGCGTGAGATAATTAGTGATGTTGATTCAAATAATATTACAAGATTATTTAATCCAATATAGCAAATGTAATACTATTATAAGGTGGTGATTACTATAACTAATACGATTATCATATTGTTTTGATTGTTTGTAATAGTCATAATTATGTTATGAAATAATTAAAATGTGGAAATGATAAAAAAAGTAAGTTTTTTTGTTTTGTTTTATGTACTTAATTCTAATAACCTCATTAAAATTGTACAATGTGAAACGATGTGTTCTTATTTATATGTATCACATTGGCGAAATTTCCTTATGATTTCATCTCATGTGGCACCACCAGGCGATAACAAACAGGTCTTAATTATAAAGCTTCCAGTGACGGTCAAGTCATTTAATAGCAGCGTTTTACCTGAAATAAAACGCATATTAAATACTTACCTCACTGGAAGCTTTCATTTTAATTCTGCCTGGTGTAATTGAGCCAATGATAGAAGGTAGCTCGACATCGTTTTAGTAAACTAAAAGAGGGCGCGCTACCGCCAGATGTCGCCACTGAGCTGGAAATTGTAGTCAAATTCGTATGAAAATTGATAAAAGTTTGACGGAAACGGATATGCTATAAAGCTTCCAGTGAGGTAAGTATTTAATATGCGTTTTATTTCAGGTAAAACGCTGCTATTAATATCTCGAGTTCTAAAACACTTAGAATCACAAACTTGGTGTCTAAATATAGGTACATATTTGGCGTAAGGGAATTCAATTAGATAAACATCTTTGTTCTTAGAGTTGGTTTAAGTTATGTTAAAAAACCAATTATTAACGTTATTATATTTTTATTACTTGTTATTATAAGAGGCTATAGCAATACACAATCCAGAGATATACCGATTGTTATTGGTGGGCAAAAAAACGCCATAAAATTACGTTTCTTGTATGAGAGCACTATTTAATTTTTAATTTTATTTTATTTTTATGAATGTACGTTAAAGCAGCAATAGAAAAACGACTTCTGTGAAAAATTTAACAGTCTAGCTATTGCTGACACGCAGACAGCCGGATGGACAGCGGAAGCTTAGGAACAGGGTTCCGTTTGATACTCTAAAAAGATGAGAGAGAACTCGACTCTAAAAAATTTAATTCCTTGTCCCCAAATATATATATTTAGACACTAAGTTTGTGATTCTAACGTTATTTAGAACGAGATATTAATGATATACGTATAATTCAAAATGACGGAGGAGTTGGTTCCTATCAAATCCTTAAAGCTATGGACCTAACAAGTACCTGAAAAAAATTGATGCTTTTGTCCAACGTGTCCACATTATCACCTGAAACTGCCCTAGTAACATGCGTCGGTGCTTTAACGTCTATTCTCAAAGGAAACGAACCGACGTCCATGAGAACGTTCTCAAAAGACAACAGTTTACAGCTTGAATGATAAATATCACTAGACCAAAATTGAATTTACAAATCACGTTAGCAAACATCCACATCAATGTAACTCGTAACTCAAGGACGAAAACATGTAAGAAACTCTCTACATTAAAGGAGAAATTCTGGAAAACTTTAAAGAAACCTAATAACTTGTGCAATAGTAATAACATATATTACAAACAACGCTTAAACTACGCTATCACTTCAGAAATAGACAGGCAAACAAATCTCCGAAACATTTGTCTTCGGGACTGGTTCTAGTACAAAGTCCAAAAGTGCAACTTTGTCTGCACCGCTCGCTCGGTGCGCAGAACTGTGCGAGCGCCGCGATATATTATCTAGTTTCCATGTCAACAAACTGCCCAACTCTGGTTCGACCGCCTCAATTCCGAGTGACGTCAGCACAATAATTTTATAGAAAGGACCGTCATTTCAGTTCCACGTATCTGTTTTCATGGCGACTATAAAATTTTGTCGTTGTTCTAAAACTAGTGAAATAAAAGACTTCCACATAAATAATTCTTATTCAAAAATAATGATATCTTTTTGTATTAAGTTTCCGGTCGTTAAAACAGGCGTGGAAGCATGAACTGAGATCACAGATCTAATAGACACTGCTTAAGAAGCTGTATCGGCTATCGGTGAGGCATCAATAAGTGGCAAGTCATCTGTCCGTAACGGGAGAGTGGTCCATCTATCACCGCAAGACGTCAGTGTTGTGACACACGCCAGATGCGCTGCAGAACACATCAGTCATGACTTACGAATTGCATTTCATTATCGACTACGAATCACTAGAGAGTAACAGAAGTCAGGCAAATATCCCAAATACCTGTAAAAAATTCAACAAGCAATTTTCCGCTTTAGAAAATTATTGTATTTCTTGATTCAATAAGCGTCATTGCGATCACTCGTACATATAGACCACCCCGATGATATAACCGGTAGCATTTGTAGCAGCATTCCCGTGCGATATCGTGTAAATCAGGAGTCGCGCGATTCCCTTGCAGATAAAGCGTGAAATATGAATATCGTCGCTTTGCCACGCGGCGGTGTGTTACAAATGTTTTTACACGGAGCTAACAAATAAGAACGCGATAGGATAGAGTAATGTTTGAGTATGAATTATATGTGATTTTATGAGTTTTCGTGGGTAATTTCCATGTTGTAAAATATGTATTTAATTCCTGTTCACGGTCCCACGTCACGGTGGTCATGGAATCTTAAGTAATAGAGTCAAGGGGAAACAAGTTAATAACCTATTAAACAGTAAACTGCAAATTGTTTAATTACGCTTCCAAAGCCACCGGTCTGCTACACACCACTAGGATCGACCTATTTCCCTAAAGCATCCAGAATCAACCGTAGCAAACCAGTCGCATATTATACGTCTCACTCAATCTACTCAGCGACGCTGATAACCGGCCATTACTAACGAAAATGCCGACAGATTATCGTATGCTCACAATTAATTGAAACTGCCCACGTAATCTAATAAAAGTTACGTTTGGTGATCAAGACAAACAAGGGCGCCCATTCGTAATTAGAACTTAATGAACGTTCCGAATATTGAGCCGGGCACCGTGAGAAGTTCAGCGATAACTACGATTTGTGTCACTGTAATTAAAAGCGTGGCTGCCGATAAACCCGGACGCGAGGGCCCAGCGGGCCGGCTCCCAGTGCCCAGGATTGTACCCCGACCACTCTAACCAGACCCTCCTCTTATTTCCAACCCATCGCTGACGCGGCGAATGAGATGCAACTCTAAAATTTAATAAGTCTTGAATGTCTGGATGCGTTATAAATTCCTCATTAAAAACGAAGCTGAGTTTAATTGAAATCGTGTGTTTTGTCCAGCGCCAGTGATAAGATTCTATTGCTGTACAATGCGTTGAAATGTTTTGATGTGACAGACCGATTGCGGTAAATTGAACCATTGTGGAGAGTGGGTTATTACATGTATCAGATGTACATGTGTCATAGCTGCATCAAGAATTCTATAGATATTCTGAAGAACTATTAGAATGTTTTTGGTAATAATAAGAACAACATGATAATGCTTTTATTTTTCAACAAGTCAATTGAATAACGTTCTGACATGGTACCTCGAAATAAACTTTGAAGGTTAAATTAACAAAATACAATAACAGCAGCAAGGTCCACCGTAACTCGGCAAGACGTTTAAAAGCAACAATCGTATTGCACAACACTTTTATGTCCAATCCAACAAAATTATATGGCTGCATTCAAGCTGGCGCGACATACGGCTGGTAATCCGAGAAGCACAATGGAATAACGATTAGTGTCTATAAAGACTTCGCTGAACGATACTCTTTATGGTGGTCTCGTAAAGCAATACAATTAGGCAATAGGCGTGCATTAACACCTCATCGCAAGTGACTCCCACGCGGAACGCGTCGCAAGCGCAAGTTCCGCCGTGACTAGCACGTGCACGGAGGTAATGGCGAGGGTGCGCGAACATTTCAATAACAATCAATCACTTTAACATCTCACTCTACGAGAATACTTACGAAGCCGAACTGCAGGCAGTACTTAAATGCAAGTCGTGGTAAATGACAGTTTGACTATTAAAGATGTGGTTAAGATATCTACGTAGGTACCTCTAGGTAAGTGATTAATAGCACCAAACGAGCAAAACAATTTGCTCCTACATACTGTAATAAAGGCGTTAAGAGTTATTAAACGTTTTAATCTTACATCAATGAATAACTTTGCTACAATACTAATTCATATCTACTTAATCTAAGTATTATCTTATTAATTATTTAATTAAGTTTGAAAAAACTGTTATTTATTCCGTAAAAAATCATACCTGCCATCGACAAACCAACTTTGGCTCTATTTACTTGGACGGCTACTAGAAAAGAAAAATCGCAAAAGCAATATGTCCGCATTAAGTTCTGTGAGAGCTCAAAAATAATCAAGGGCGTTAACACATTCAGCAAACAGAAATTTGACTCACCACAGTCCTTTCCCAAGAACTCGTCGATAGTATCCATAAATCTGAAAACAAACAAAGCAAAATCAATGTCGGTGTATTGCCACAAGACATGGTAACATATTCCGTTTGAATAGCCAAAAGTGATCAAATTAACGGATTAATATTTATTTGGTATACTTGAAATCACATATGGTGCACATGTTAGTATTATAGAAAATCAATAACATGTGTCACGAAATTTGGTAGCCAAATGTGAAGCGTCCTAACAGTTATTCCGCCATTAAAGTTTTAATTGAATTTAAAAAAAAAAACATAAAATCTACGGCAACCGTCACGTTCGAGATGAAATATTATCATTATATTGATCGCAGGGTGTCGCCATGCTCTTATGGATTTTTTTACACCTCTAACCGCATGATCAGATCAGTGGGCGTCTCGGGGTTACAAGGCGTTTCTGCCGATCGGCTGCATTCCTGCCAATTTGGTGAAATATGTTTGTTTTCATCGAAACAAATATCTCATATTTGCCACGAGGGTCCCGAGGGCGACTTCAAACCCCTGCTCTGACTTTTTTGAGATCTTTCCTCAAATAACTTACTAGGGTGGTCTAATGACTTGAATTGTTGGAAGTGTTTTGTGACGGCATTTTTCTTCTATACAAAAAATAAGTATTTTTAATGTTTCAAGTAGCGACGTTCTACTTGAAAAATTCTAACTAAGCCTTGTTATGTAAAATTGTACCGTCTGCAGGAGGTGTTCATTAAGCTATCATTTCTGATCACAACCAAGTCCCCTCTAGCGACAGCGAAGACGGCAGGTTATATCCAAACAGAATTTACAATTCAGTCCATCATCAACATTACCATCTAAAACGGTGCAAATGAGCTCTTTAAGACCACATCATAAATTATTCATAGTATCTGAGCCTCCTTGTTTAACATTTGATTGCTATCAAAACGTTGCAATAACAATATTATAAATAATCATAAATAACGTCACACTCCATCCAGACTAGGACCCCTATATCTTAGGTCAATTAATAACAATTTGGTAGAGTAAAAAAAACCGGCCAAGTGCGAGTCGGACTCGCGTTGCAAGGGTTCCGTACATCACAAGATTTTAAACATTTTTTTTACTAACGTAGCGTTTTTGACGTTTCATAAAAATAAGCTGATTTGATTTTTGACAAATAGCGTATTAAGTCCGACTCACGCTTGACTGCACATTTCTAATAGGTTTTTCTGTCATCTGTAGGTAAAGAACTAGTTTGTGTATTTTTTTCAAAATTTTAGACTCAGTAGTTTCGGAGATGAAGGGGGGAATGGTCATTTTTTGGCTATTTTCTTAAATAATTTCTAAACTAATTATTTTAAAATTACAAAAAATATATATTTTAGATGCACATAATGAGCTCTTTCATCTGATATGTAACACGATAGTATATGCAAAACTTTATTTTTTAATTTTCTCATTTCCCCCCAAAAGTGGCCCCCATGTTTAAAATTTATTTGTTTGCGTTACATGTTACTCTTTCGGTCACAAACTTACATGTGTGTAACAAATTTCAACGTAATTGGTTCAGTAGTTTCGGAGAAAATAGACTGTGAAGGACGGACAGACAGACGCACGAGTGATCCTACAGGGGTTCCCTTTTTTCCTTTTGAGGTACGGAACCCTAAAAAGTGTTAAAAAGTTGCTAACGCGGTTCGAAACCGCATAGATGACCGGGCGATCAAAATATACATACATACATATACATACATACATATACATACATACACAAAACATACAATAGAAGACAATAAAGTCTATAAACTAAGGATACACTGTGTTAGCATACAGTTTTATGGAATTTGAAACCATGTAGATAATTAAAATTTAACGAAACAAGCCGCGACGTGTGGCGCCGGCGAGCAAATAGTTTAATTATGCATAAAGTCACGATTCACCACAAATTCAAAGAAAACCTCATCAAGGCTTGTTTCTGCGTGTGGAGCTGTGACGTTATCGCTGAACGGGCTTTCCGGTTGCTCAATTGTCAAATCTATGCAAATAACAAACTCGGTTTTCGGAGTTAACATCAGAAATGATTCGAGGAATCTGTTTAATTGCAATGTATACGAAACGCTACATTTGATTAGTAATACTGATAGGGAAGACCAATACCAATGATTATAATTGACTAATGCGTAAAGAGAATCGGGGATTATAGATAATCATAAGGCGCCGTGAAATATTTCGGTTGAAGACGTTAGCTCCGTACTATTTAATGATAATTGAACATTTTATTACGTGGCGCCCCTTCCTGGCGTGACAGCGGCCACTTTCCAAAATAACGCTGCTCGTAAACGAATCGATACTTAATCGATAATCAGCGTTTGAAACTGGTGCCGAGCCGACTCCTTACGAACCGTTTTCAAAATCTTAACTATCTTTATAACTGGGGTTAATTTGGCTGCACCTCCTCAGACTCTACCGAACATTCGACGTACACTTTAAATGTTAATCGTAACTTGCTAATAAGATTTATAGATTTAATTGGTTATGACAGATCAATTTCGATGTTTTATAGGTTTATGGAAGGATAAAACAACTTTCTAAACGTATTTCTGTAAAAGTGCATAATTGTGTTTTGTCACGAAGAGATAGTTGGGAAAACGATAATTTTTAATACGCACAATTAAATTATAATCGTCGGAGCAATGAACACATAACTGCGCGTGCCCTTTCAAGGTAATGTTTAACCCTGAGTGACTTCAAATCAAACTTTCTAAGCGTTTCCTAGTGCACGGATGTCATTATTTAAAATCTGTCAAAATTGTGTATTTTATTA
Source organism: Epinotia bilunana (assembly GCA_947049275.1). Lineage (NCBI taxonomy): Eukaryota > Metazoa > Arthropoda > Insecta > Lepidoptera > Tortricidae > Epinotia > Epinotia bilunana. The sequence continues at coordinate 7,922,498 of OX346263.1, read as the reverse complement.
CACAGCAGGCAGATTGGAGCTGCGTGAATTACATGCTTTCTTGTTTAATATCAGCCGGATCCACCGTTTGTGGGATAATTTATATCTAGCCGCGTTATCTGGTCGGGAGATCGCTCCCGAGTTATAATCCGAGTATTTTTCAAGTGGCACTGCGACTGCGCCGACCCGTACGGCGCTGGAAAATTTATGTAACTACCAGGAGGCTTTGCTGCAATTATTATAGCTCGTACACTCTGTGACGTAACATACGAGCCCACCTACAGGAAATAACTAAATCCTCAAATTAATCGATGAATGCCGAGTTTAATGAATAAATTGAGTACGCTTTAAAACTTGGAGTTCCATAAAGTCACAGATTTACATGACTATAATGTGAGTTTCACGACACGCGATCATAAACCGCACATAAAAAGTTACATTAATGTTGCAAATATAACAAAGTTAAAACTCGACGAATATTTTCTGACTGTTGTCAAACGCGATGAATGTGTTCACATTCAGAATACCATTTGCATATTTGGATGTTACACGGGGCTGTGTCACAGAGTAACTTTCTCGGCACCTAACGCTCCGGACCTCACATATGCGGTGCATACGCATCCATCATGGTAGGAGCGTACATGTCGCTACGTCGGTACCCTATACAAGCGCCCAAAATGCCCGGAACAGAGATAATAGGCGACATTCTGATACAACGCGAGATAAGGACACAGGAGGTTCCCATGAGATCCAGGCCGCCCTAACACACAGTTCTTACAAGATCAGAGGTCAAACGTGGACAAAGTACAAATTAAGGACCAAATACCGTTTCAAACAAAAAAAGACAAGAGGATAAGTCGATTGTATCGAGAGGCTCCTAGTCCTCTAGATCATTAAACAGCTATTAAAACTTCCAGACAGCTGGCGAAGGTCACTGTAAATATGAAAAGCAATGCAGTTTATTATGTATTTACGGCTTATTACAAAGGTGATGAAGTTTTAGTGCTTGGCGTAGTTGAGCGGAGTTTATGCCGGCCGGCGCAGTCGCTGGAGGTTGTGTTTATGACGTGCGAACTGCGCGGCGGACGGTGGCGGAGTGCCGTCGGTGAGCAATTAGCTTTTGATGCATCACCGTCATTGGCACGACGATAATGGTGCGCACGCAACTATTACAATCATGTTTATTAAAAAGTAAAACTGTAGTACAACGACATTGACAATAAACCACCACTGATGGATCATGACTGGCAGGTACGGCAAGAAACTAGATGCGTTAGGTATTTTCTTTCTTCTAAGTAGATACTCAAGTACAGCACGGCGAAGAATTGTTGTTCACCTAAATTAATCAACTCGTGAACAGTAATATTTTTTTAATACAAATCGATACTAGCATACCGTGTTTATCCGGGATCCCTGCCCCTGCCGCCTCGGAAGCGCAAAATAGCCATAGGACGAGTTAAAGGACCAAATTAGGCACAACCATACTACACATAGTATATTTCCACCAATTACAAAGTACCCTACATTGCGACAGGCTAATCTTCAAAAGACGCCAAATCGTTTGTCTCCACATTCAATACTGTTTATGGCTGGACCGTAACTTACGCATAACCCTGTGCCCTCATGTTACTCTTAATCAAGTTATAAAACTCTTCGTTGCCACGGGCTAGATCGACTATTAAACCGCGAGTCGTGACATTCGATGATGTAAAGTTATTACAACAAGCAGTGGCGCCTTCCATGTGAGTTACAAGATTGGAGAGGCGTCCACTGGACTGTTATAGGCTCTTAGGAGTGCTTTATGGACTTCGATGGAGAGTCATTTCACCACTTTGCTTCCAAGGTATCAATAAGCGTTGTATCGATAACATTAATAGGGATAACAATGTGATACTCTTACGAGTTCATTTAGATTTCTAGATAACATTTTCAAGTAGAAGATAATCTAGGGAATAAAATCGAGCAGCATAAAGTAGGACAACTGGACGCGGTTGAAATTGCAATTCTAGAAAATATATTAAAACTAAGAGCTTTTAAAGTTGTTTACTCAGGGGCAATACTCTTTAAATAGCCGTTTCATATCGTAAATCCCCATTACAACTAAACGAATACAAAATTGAAGCAAATAAATGTAGTACACCGAACATCAAATGCCGTAAACTATGCAGTATTAAATTAATAACTTGCTGTTTAAATACATACGAACGAAATAATAATTAATGAGGTGTGTAAACATTAAATAAATTCGGTATGGTGTTTGTTGACACATACCATGGCGTATTTCATTAACACCGAGTTGGTTTATTTTGTTCAAGAGCTTTTCAATAGCGATTTAATGATCACATGGCCTACACAAACAGCGATGGAATAAAACCAACATGCGAGTATTGCGAGTACAACTGCGCTGCAACCAAGGCTAGAGTATGCAGAATGTAATGTTACATGGTATTTTAATGCTTATTTCATAATTCTGATCAGTTCGTATCAATATAGATTTTCCGAATTGGACTTCCACGATCAAGATAATAAGCAATCTTTATTGATTCTCGATCCTTGAAGCGATCGCGGCATACTTATGAATTGCTTTCAAAACAAAGATTTTCAAACTATTGCAAACAAAACTGTTATGTTTCCCAAGTTACAGGGGATATGAAGGTAAAAGAGCGGAATCTCAACGGTCATAAATAACAATGTATCCTTAACTGACGTAGTTCGTCAATATCGTGACAGTTGTCTATGAAAGTCAGACGCAATACCATCATTCAACGGAAAACCGTCATTCCAGTAAGTAAAGTAGATATTGGGAGTGTTCGGTTCCATCGGTGCGATGGCTTTGACGAAAGTTTACGTCGGGAAACTTTAGTCATTGAAACCGTGTGAATGGCCTAATCGAACGTTAGTCTAGAGCCAAACTTAGGGCTCGTGTATGAAAAGAGAAAAATCTGTAAGTTACATTACAAAATGCTGTTCTCTAGGAATAGTGCGTTCAATGCTAAGGCTCCTGCATATTTAATACGAGTGAATTGAAAATAAATGTAAACCCTACTCTTTTTTAGTCGAATCCAAACAGCATACAATTTGAATAGATTTGACAATATTTGACGATTTACTTACTAACTGTATAAACCGTAGGTATGTACACAGTTGTTTGAGTCTAAAGTCCAGGCGGATACAGTAAGCGGATTTATTATTAAGGTGCCAATTTATTCGTACCTAATCAATTTTAGTTAGCCAAGTTTTTCACACTCAGTTATATTCATAGCGACTTGTTGTGTTGCAGACCCGTTAATTGCTCGTTTGTCTTGAAATAGGTAGGTATATTCAATGTCATGAACAAATCTTCAGTATGAAACCAGCTTTAGGCACTAACTATAAAAGTCTGCGGCAAAGAAAAAGTCGGAAACGTAAAGAAAGTGAATAAAATAGAAAATTATCCTATTACGTCGGAAAAAGTATGAGAAGTTTTCTAAGATACGTAAACCTTTTATACTAAAAAGGGTATAAAAAACGAAGTACATAATTCGAGTATTCTACTTTGTCACTCAATATACGGAAAAACTCTGCTTCAAGGCAACGCACAGCTGAATTACGAAGTCTACTGTCTTCAAACTTAGTCGGGTTTAAGGGTATTAAAATAAATCTATTCTCCAATGGGATTAAAGCTAGCTTGGTGTTTTCACGTCTAGGGAACCGGAAACGGAGCGCACATACCGAAACGTATGCTAACCAGCCATGAGGCCATAAGCCGTGAGCGGGTGAATCACGCGCAGCACATCAAACGTATTGCGGCGCCGGTATCAAACCGCAACTACGGTGTACTGAGGCGGCACAGTAATTAGTCTTAAGTCAGTTTGAACAAAATAACTTGAGATACACGTGACGCGACTGATGATTACAATGAGTAAACATTGTGTTCGGGTCTAATTCGGCCAAATTTGACATGCTGCATAATCTAATCTAATTTTTTTGATACGATATCACTCCGTGAGCTCTTAACAGTTTTAGGTTTCGGACGAAATCATTCATTTTGGCCATAGAGAATTTATTTATAACTAGCTTCTGCCTGTGACTCCGTCCGCGTCGTGTGACTCGTCTATATCGTAGCTCCATATAAACTTTCACCCCACATTTCCCTCCCTTAGGGACTGATTTTCGGGATAAAAATTATGCTATGGCCTTCCCCGGGACTCAAGCTATCTCTACCTATATACCAAATTTCGCCCGTAGAAACTTTGCACCCCTATTTAACCCGCTTAGAGCTGGTATTTTCCAAAACCCTGAAATTACTTTTCCTGTATTGTAATAAAAAGTCCATACACAAAGTTTCAAGTCTCACTTAAAATTTTACTCCACCCCCATACAAACTTTCAACCACCTTTTTACCCCCTTGAGGGTGGAATTTTCAAAAATCCCTTCGTAGTGGGTACTCTTACGTTATATAAACTACCTGTTGTGAAAAAATGTCGTTGGATGGGCGTTGATTATAAGTCGATTATAAGTCAGTCAGGACTTTTACGTTTATATATATATATAGATTTTGGCATAGGTAAGAGAAGCAACTGCGAAAGAAGTTCAGCCCTGGCGATTGTTTTAAATTCTCACGGACTGTACAGACGTTGACGCTGACGATTACAGAGAGCACTTATAATTAAGTTCTCTTGGACTATTTGTGAATTTAAGAGACGTTAACATACAAAGCACTCCAGTGGCTAATCTATCTCAAGACTTCTTTCAGTTTATGTTTGATATTTTTGTATCCTAGCCGACTCATCTAATATTTAAGCGTATTACCTGAATACAATTTTGAAATACCAAATACAGGAATAGAAAAACATATATTTTTAAGAATACTGTCCCTGATTCATTAAATCGTACTGCTCATGATCTGTGGACTGCGTCAACTACCCACTAAAAACTGTCTCAATTACAGTCTGAATCACCGGCAGTATTGCTTCGAACACAACTGTTACGTCTCGATTATGCAGGAGTTCCCGGAATACGTCCTTTGTGGTCTATCCTATTATAATGACACTAAAATAGTTCATGAGTAACCTTTATATTGTTTGCGGCGCGACAAATAGCGAAGGAGGCTGTGGCTCTACCTACAATTGTAATATCTAATAAAGTTTTATTATAATTTGAAATGGAATACTCCTTTATGTCAGGCTCTGTGGAGTGGAACGAAATCCATGTTACAGAACGTTAATATGCCTACTAACCATATCTGGGATTATTGAGGTTTAACTTCTGCATATTCTTGAATACTATTGTTCTCTATTTTGATACTATTGACATAATCTGGCAAATTGGATGCTTTTGCTTAGTTAGTGCATTACGTCCTTTTTTTCTATCGTGTAGCAAATAATGAGCAACTCAGAAAAGTTGAAAAACCCCCGATATTTTCATTTCAAAGTTCAATATTTCAAAACCGGTTGAACCGATATTATTGAAACATAGCTAAGAACCATCGCGACCATGTCAGCATTCGGACAAAAAAAAACCGAATTCTACAGGTTCCCAATTCTAAGATTCCCGATTCTACAGATTCTCATGTTTATAGATTCCGAATTCTAAGGCAGGTCCGTGTAAGTACGACGACGAGCGAAGCGAGGAGTGTTAGGTGTACTGCGACCCTACGCCCGCGAGCCGAGCGAGCGAAGCGAGTGCGCTGCGGCAGCGGCCGGCGAAGCGCCAGAACCGATTTTTAGGGTTCCGTAGTCAACAAGGAACCCTTATAGTTTCGCCATGTCCGTCCGTCTGAAGAAAATGTTGAGTGCCATGATATCAAAAGAGGTTGATAATACCATACCTATCTATTTTTCAAGCAGTTACCTACGAGGAATATAAAGTACTTTATCGTAATCATTAGGAAGTTTTCCTAGGTTGTAACTCGGTTACGTGAAAGGAAAAAAATATATCACTTGGATACCAGTATCCTATGACGATCATTTTTTCTTCTTAGTCTTAGTGGAGTTTTGTAACTGGTTACAAAACTCCAGTTATATACGCGGCCGAAGGGACAGATACACAGACACGTCAAACTTATAACACCCCTCTTTTTGCGTCGGGTGTTCATACAGAGTGTACCAAAAATGGGGTGCGATCTGATGGTATCGACAGGTATCGTGTTCTGATAAGAAAAAAGTAAAATAATTTTTTTTTACGCATGTTTTTACATTTGTATGGAGCGTTGGCTGACTGGGGCGACCTGCTCCATACAAATGTAAAAAAAAACGCGTAAAAAAAACTTGCCGCTTATGCCCTTATCAGTTCACACTCCATTTTTGGTACACTCTGTATAATACAATGAAAATGTTGAAAATGACAATGACACCCGTTGGCTGTGTTGGCGTAGTGTGCGGGAACTATGTGTATGCTTGAGAAATACCAGCTTAGTAGTTTCATCTTTAATTTACTATAAGTACTTAATTAAAAGCAAACAATCTTAACTAACATACCATACGAGTACAAAACAGCTATATGGCACCATACTTTTATAATGTTAATTAAGAATGCAAACGTAATTAACGTATTGAGAATATGAAGAATCTAAGCTGTCAACCAAATTAACATAACGTGGACTTCAGACCCGTGGTTCGAGGCCATAATTGTTAAACGTCCCATACATTCAGCTAGACACATATGACCAATTGGCTTCGAGGTGCTGAAATTCATTCGGTAGTCATAATAAGCCACAACAATGAGTATTCATCAGCCAATAAACATGTGGGATGTGCAAATTAATCGGACGTGGCTAATACAGGCGCCGGTGTTACATCGCATGCCCAAAATGACTATGAATATTTAAGGCGAATGTAATCCTACTTTGTCTTGCTCGTTCTCTAAACTTCTTATCTTAGCTCTAAACTATATTAGGATATTTATTGTTATTTTAGTACTAAGCAATTTCAAACACAATATTGTATTGTTAAATGAAAAATAAATGAAATGAAATGAACTGTATGATTCTTATACTTATACTTTATACTTATGTAAAAAATTAAATATTTTTCCGATAAAAATGCAACAGTAAAATGGTCACAAGTGGAAAAAAACAGGAGTAGTCACGTTTTTTTTGCCGACTTCAAATAAAGGAGCCGGGTTCTCAATTCGACTGTAATTTATTTTTCTTTTATGTTTGTTACTTCAGAACTCAGTCCTTTATTAACCGATTTGTAAAATTCTAATTTTAATTTGAAGGATCCCGTTTGATTCCATTTCCATTACATACATATTTTAGGAAAAAATACCCCCTCTAAGGGTGAAAAAATAGGGGATGAAATTTTGTAAGGACTTTTAACTCACTAATGGAAAAATATTTTTTGTATGAAAAGGTAGTCTTCCCAGATGGTTCCATGTTCGTCAGATCAGGATGTGATGATGAGATCCTAGAGAAATCGAGGGGACTCTTCAAATTTTATACATAAGCACACTTGTAGCGATTTGGGATTTTTTCATGGTTATTCTTACATTCCTAATGTAACTGCAACAAATTATGAGCTTAACGATTCAAAAAGCCTGAAATAAGCGAAAAAATCAAGAAAAAAAGAGCGACTAAAAACAAACTATGCATTTATTTTTGGAGTCGGTACACGATTAAGTACTATACAAAACTTCCTTGGCTGACACCGACTCTAAAAAGAAACAATAATCGTACGTTATATTGTCATAATAATTTGATTGCCTCTGAACCAAACAAAAACACCTATATTTTTGTTGGTTTTCAGCGTGTTTCGCGTTTGAAGTCGTTTTTTATGTGAACATTTTTTTTTGGGTGTTTTTACTCTTCATGTTTTGTGTATAATGATATTTCCTTTTCTGAAATTGATTTTCAGAGGACAACACCTTAAGAACATCGCATCCGATGTTTTGTTCTATGGTATGGTATGTCTATATAGCACCATGGTATTACGTTCCACATAATTGTAACTTTTATGGGGAAGAAAATGAGTAATTTTATAATTTAAATGATAATATTAGTCATCTCGTACCGTCATCCCATAAAATTCCGAAGCTTTTGAGGATGCCATATTTTTCAATTCGTTTCCCGGACTAATTAAAACATGGCGCCGATGACACAGCGGTGTTGTATTTCGAATATTCCGCTTAAAGTATTTAATTTGTTGTGAGTAATTTGAGTCAATGTTGTCACCTGAGTATGATTCGCTAAGTAATTAATGCACTTTACTAGTCAAGACGAGATGAATACTGTTAAGTATACAGAAATGACATATCAATGTTACTGTTGCTCATTAGGAATTTACACTACTGGGCGGCTACATTTTAGTGGAAACTGTCAGTGACGACTAATATTTCCTTTTCTAACATGTATTTTGTTCAAAAAATTTAACGTGGCGTGATGACGATAACGTCACACACAACTTCATTGGTATAGTTGAAATTTCTAACAAGTCTTGTGATTGGTATAGTTGTAATGGAATAAGACGATATCATTACGAGTTCATTATACAATGAACATTTTATGTGGCGCTATTTTTTTTGCAAATTTGGTACGCGCGCGTCATGGATAGCAAACAAAGGCATTCATGAGCTCAGTACAATGGCCATTCATGAGCTTAGTTTAGTAAATTTAAACTATAGAAGTTGTGGTATTAGGTATCATCGACCACAAGACGACAGCGCAGTTTCCATCAATAAGGACGAGCAGCTTACACATAGTTATTTATATAAAAAGGATATTACACTGGAAAATATTGACAATTACTTAGTATCCATCTGAATCGCGACCAGTCGATAATTGTATCGATCAACTCGCACGGAGGTATTTTCACACGGTCGATATTTCTGCTGGCCCTGCGACATCCGCTCTCGAATCGTAATTGAGATATTTTACACACACATGTGACACTGAACGGTTTTCAGAGGTTAGAAATTGAGGATAGTAACTGCTGATCCCATGATCAGACATCTTTAGACGCTTTAAACAAAATACTTTGTATAATAGCGTCTACATAAAACGTATTAAAATCCTGTAAACATTTATAATTAACGTTTAATACGAGCATTGATTATTAAAGTTTAAATAATTAAATGTGTCATACGAGAGGCATATAGTGTGTAAGCACATAATAATAATAATGAGTAGTATCAACATAATTGAATATTATAAGTACAGTTTGAACGGAACAAGTTATCGGTCGACGTAAGAAAATAATCAGGTCTAAAACAAGAGCCCGTTCTAATCAAATCATGTATTAGAGACGCGTTTCGTAACCGCTTAATTAAATCATGTGCGGAGCAAGTAGAAATTTCGAAAGCGCCAGTATCCCTGATAAGTCCACGAGTACTAATACGTACTGGTCGAATGTCTCAACGCGCTCAATCATGAGCCTGTGTGGTCCAAACAACTGATTACATGCATTACATACCTCTAACATAATAAAAGAATAGGTCGGGTCGATGATTACTCCGAATAAACGGTGTAACCACTGGTAATAGCCACTTTAGCAGTATTATTAGGGACATTATAGTATATAGATAATTATTTCATTCTCGGTCGTATTACAAGCGGTTACGAAGTATCTACACTTTGGATGTAATGAAGTTGTACCGCTTCCGCTTACAAGAAAAATAGTATGTTAATATTTTCAGTGATGTGATAAAATAAATTATCATAATGAAAAAGAAAACAACTTTCGTAAAGATAGAGACAGTAACAACATAGCATTCAGAGAATGGTTTAAACACGAAAAATCTTTTCACAGAATCTGGGAATATAACATCGTATAAACAGTTTATATTATTCTAATATTCTCTGTACAGACGCGTAGAAAAATAACCGACAATATTGGTGGAAGGCTTAGTGGCAGTAAATTTGGACAATGGCTGGCGGTCACCATATTTATGTGTTTGTTATCACGCTCGGAAGTCTCCTATCTTACATTGATTTACACTGGACTTTTACTCGACAAACAATCACAACGAGAGTTTAGTTTCAACACCTTAGCGCGATAAAGTATTTTAAATGACTTGTGCTCGTAAATCCTGGCTTAGAAATCCTGTAGATCTATGGATCCCGTATTTGTGCCGAGCGTTCGACAAATATTTTGATAATTTCAGATATTGCGATAGTTATAGGTATACTTCTAAACTTTTTATGTGATATTTTCTGCGATCTGCGACTTTTCAGATATGGGAAAATTCTAACTTAAATGAACGATTGATCGTTAACACAATCGAACTAAGAGATGTTTCAGGGGGTTTACCAAAATGCATCGAAAACAATTCTTGCACGCGTAGCTCAACTAGCACCCAATAGGTACTAACGGTTTAGAAGCCGTAAACACATATAATTTTAATAACCTTAACGTTGGGTAAGCCGATTAACATTCTGCATATATTTGGAAATTCTAAGCCAAAAGTTTCTCGTCGTACTGTGTTAGCAAACAATTTAGTCCGTCCTCCACAAAGTCACAACAAGATTTTTTAGAAGCCAACCTCGTGAATTCGCTGAGAGAACCGCCTAAAAATAAGAAATGACTTAACATAATGTCAAATTGTCTCATGGTAACTCTCAATCATGCGCTAATCGAAACATCAACAAAAAATTTTAGAGAAAAAAGTCCAAATGCGGATTTAGCACGACTGTGTACATGGTAGAGCTGGGCGTTTTTTCCCGTAAGCGTTTTCAAAAACAGTTTCTCGTACAGTAACGGAAAAACAGTTTGAGGCTAGAACCACGAACCGTTTTTATAAAAACGATGACAAGGAGCTACGAGTAGAAGGCGACAGTCGCACGCAACGGTTGCAATGCAAAACTTGAAAACGCAACTCGAACCGTTTCGTTTCACTTCGTTTAGCGACCGGCGACGGCGGCAATGCACGGAGAAACTAGTTATTTTTGAAACTATTTTTCAAAACAGTTTTGTGATTTAAAAAAACGGTTACGTTTCGTTTCACGGAAAAGTCGAAACGACCCAGCTCTAGTACATGGTACGGAATCCGAACTATAAATATTAGGTCACGCTTCGAAAATGTAGACATATTATTCTCAAAAGATGAAAAAAGAAATCAGTTTCAATTTTCAACGAAGAGATAACTAGACCATCACCCATGATATCCACAGGACTTGAATCGATTGACATTATAAATACAGATGATACTCGCGTCGCCACCCGAGTACAAGCTTAATCCTGCTAGATCAAAGGACGAACGATGTAACAAGTGCTTACCAGCAAACGTAAATAAATCCGTGTTAGGAATAAATTATTAGGAGTCGAACCATAAAAACGTATTAATCGGACAAACCGTACCACCGGCGTTGGTAACTATTTATTGACGGGGTGATGGGTACACGGGCCTGGTTGTAATGACGACATGATTGTGGACAGACGACATGGAAACAAGTAAAAATATGGCGGTGATAAATGAATCGGCGAAGGCACGCGAGCATCATTACGAGCTGGTGATCTCCGCTCATCGGAAAGGTCAGGGTGAATCTCTGGGCTATGATATTGTAGCTTCCATGCGTAATTTCTTGGTGATTTTAATCCGCGTTTAGAAGATTGAATAATTATATGGTTCATACGAGAATTCTAGTACTCGTTCCAGAGAATTATAGAGAAAATACAAAATATCTAACCTTTTAGTCAAATTCCGTAAAGTACAGGTAAACAGAATGCGAGTCGTTTCTGTATCATTCCTTACCATCGAAATCTTTTACATCGCTTACAAATATATTCAAGTAATTCCCGTGTCATCAAATTAGTCCTCTAAACATAGTGGTATCATTATATAGAGCCAGTATCCCGAGGCGAGTAGCTCGGCCTTACGGGTGGCGCATTTGTCTATCGTTAACAAACAGATCCGAAGTCCTCTCGCCCGATAAGAGGCGACTATCTCAGAAATGCCAATGGTTATTTATGGCGAAGACGCCCGGCCAACGGACCCTCAGACGGACAAAAGACTAGACAAATGACGGTGATAATCTTTTAGTTAACTCACAGTTTTACTCTGTTTTATGGGAACTATACTGGTCTTATGCAGTTTTATCGCTACTCAATTAAGCAGTTATTTATCTCAGTGTTAATCATCGAGTTAATATTACGATATTTTTATGTAGAGCTATCACCGTAAACATCAGTAGATATTAATGCTCATTTAATTAACGTTTCAAAACGAGCCAAAGAACATAATTATTCGGCTCGATTATTTCATATTTAATAGAGTATCGGAAAATTAATAACTCAATAAAATATTTGTTTACAGGGCAGCCGTTGTACGTGACGGCAAACCGGGCAGCGACAAATGCCTTTCAAATTCCGAGAGCACGCGTGGGCGGCAGACGACGTCGAACAGCGGCGCTAGATGTGACCGGCTCCAATTGAAACCGAGTACCACCGTAGTACCACTTTAGTGGTTCTATAGAGCCCGCGGTGCGGCCTCAGGCCAGCGCCCACGCCGCCAGAGATTTATAACATTAACCATATTCGGTCTACGAATGGCGCCAATTCGACGGTTCAAATTAAAATCCGCCGCGAACGCAAAACGATAACATGAGCAGTTGGTGCTCTGATCGATGGCTCGCTCGTGCTGATTTACGCGGCACCGTATAGGGGCGTCAGCGCATCCTCAGTGTCTATTGCCGCGGGCACGGTGTCAGGATCAGGACAATCGATCATAAAATATACTTGAGAAATATTCCATTATAACAGTTTAGCTGAAGACGATAGTTTAGAAGGACGAATTCTGCACCAACATTCATAAATACTCAATTGCAAATTGCAATGTATTACAAGTATCACTAACAGATTTTTGACCCCGAGTAACACAAAAATATTACGCGTTCTAATATCTCAGCACTACATACGACGCCTCGAAGATGTTGGACGTTTCCAATTCTAAAAAATCACATTTGAAATATTTCTCGCGCATTAATCAAAGCTCATTCAAAACCTGAAACATCTGAGAGCCTTCTACTCGGTCGGGTTTGAGCCTCAAACGAAGATACTCGCATGAAAGGGCAATTAATCGCACGTGAACCTGTAAACCAGTGACTTATCACGGTTGTATATTCATCTTTGTATTACTAAGGCAGAGTCTATTTTTGATTGAATGAGGTAGCAGATAAGTTGGTTTGGGATACGTAAAACGCGGGAACTTACTCTGTCACTTTGTTCTCCGGCGGTATGACTCTGCCAGGCATTAAAATTTTCTTGTGTAGAACGCCGGCATCTCGCAGTTCCTATAACAAACGAAAAGGATTATGGACTTATGGCTTTGTGTTTTACATGACAGACGCTCTCCTTTTGAGACACACGCAATTTTGTTTTGGGTCTACAAAAATATAACGCTACTGCAATCAAAAGTTCTGAGCACAATGAAGACGCTTTTGTAGAGTTGGAAGCGGGGCTCTCAAAATGAATATAAGAAATTTAGGACACACAGGGTTTTAATTTTTGATAATTAATTTCAAAAATCGGCCAAGTGCGTGTCGGGCCACGCGCAGTGTAGGGTTCCGTAGTTGCCTATCTTTCTTAGTTACATCGATACGCGCGCGCCAACTAAATGGTTGCGTCGGCCGAAATTGTACGAAAGTTGGCCTTTCTAAGTACATTTTAAGTTGATCGCCTATTACTCGGTAACACATGTCTCGAAATGGTTTTAAAAAACCCATAATAATTTTGAACGAGCTATCCAACGATACCCCACACCATGGGTTTGACGAGAAAAAAATGTACATCCCCGCTTTAGGTGTAGGGGAGGTACCCTAAAAAAATCTTTTTCCAAATTGTATTGTACTGTCTTGTCGGCGTGATTGGTTTATATACCCACGCCGAATTGCAGTTTTCTAGTTGTAAGAGTTACTGAGCTAAGCCGAAGACGGACAGACAGACGGACGGACATGGCGAAACTATAAGGGTTCCTCGTTGACTACGAAACCCTAAAAAATATCAATGAAATAGCCACTTTTACCCACTCGAACTTTATTGATATTTAGGATTATTAAGGTTCTGATTCTGACATAGATAAATAATATGCCTTAATTAACGTATTTAAGGTGGTTCGACGAATGTCAAAAGACGTTTTGTACGGTCATCGAACCACCTTAATTGACACAAACTCTCTTCAAAATTCACTTCAGACTTAAAAACAAGTACCGATTACACACCCGCCACTCGCACCAAGCTTTGATAATAAAAAGTGTGGCCAGTTATATAGAATGTTGGTCGTATCGCACATCCACAAAACAAAAACGTGTTCATGTCGACGGACGGATAACAATGTATCACCCTATAATATGTGGGTTAGCATGTAAAGTTGTAACAAATTAAGCAAGTACTTGAGAAATACCGCGCAATGCGCAGGCGCTAGAAAGCCGAGAGATCAGCGCCTGCCCATCCATCATGGCGGCGCGAATAGAGACAAAGTCGTCTATGATATGTATAATCACAGTGCATATTTACAACCTACTAAGTTACTATAATATACTATACTACGTTACTCGACCTTAGGGAAACTGCGTGGTTACCAATACGTCATCATGCAGTAGAGATATTCACTGCATGAAGACGCTATCAACAATTAGATAGGAACAGGCGCATATGTCGGCGGCCGATCGTAAAATCCGACAGATCACGAAATTCCTAGGCATATCGTGAAACGCCGCCATTTCATGATATGCCTAAAAGTTGGCCAGGCTTATCACGATGTGCCTGATAAACAATACGGCAGATCGATTAGAGCAACGCATTCGTCGATATTCCTACCTCTATACCGGGCACATCGTAAAATAGATTATTTCTTGGCCACTGGTGGCGCTGCGTATGCGATGGCGGCCGTTTTTGTTGGGAGCCAATAATCATGGCTCGTCATAGGCGAACTCTGTCTCTTAGGTCAGTTAGGTTAGGGTTCACTTGTTTCCGTCAGACCAGAAATAGACACCCCGCACAGCGGGGTGGCGTCGACTCGCTGGAGATTATCAGTACGCACTCCTTTTTTTTTTCATTTACCTACTTAAATTTTGGACACCCTACTTACGTATAACGGTGGGTATTAAACGATATGGTGGCGTTTCATGATATGCCTAGGAATTTCATGATCAGCCTAAACGTCACTGGCTTGGCCTAATCATGAAATGCCGGCGTTTCATGACATACCTAGGAAGTTCATGATCTGCCAAAACGTCACTAGGCAAATCGTTAAATGGCGGCGTTTCACGATATGCCTAGGAATTTCGTGAGCTGGCGGATTTTACGATCGGCCGCCGACATATACATGGCTTAGTAGTCAGCGGATTACTAACAATTTATTTTACCACTCTATGTGAAATCAATAAAGTCGTATTATCCCGATGAGCGACGAAAAACTGAAATACAAACCAAAACCGATTCCTAAAGTAGTAACTGAGCTAATTTAAGCTAGAAATACAAAATTCTGACGATCTTCATGATATATTGTTAGTTAATAAACTGGAATTTTTGTACAGAAAAAATAACAAAATATATTTACTCAAAACCAGTTTCAAACGATCGAGTTTTAATAATTGTAACTAAGTCAATTAAAATTGTCACTCGAAAGAGATTACACGTAACAAGTGAAGCATAAATGAGACCGAAGTCGAAGTAATAATCGAATGGTAAACGAGAGTAATCTCTGTCAGCCGATGACAACCCATCCGATTATGGGTGACGCAACGGAATCGAAACAATTCGTATTCATTTTAAGCGCAGGTGCAGCTCTCAATATAAAAATTTTGCTTGATAGATTGATAAAATTAAAGAAGAGAACCCTAATG
This sequence comes from Epinotia bilunana, assembly GCA_947049275.1. NCBI lineage: Eukaryota > Metazoa > Arthropoda > Insecta > Lepidoptera > Tortricidae > Epinotia > Epinotia bilunana. Next base: position 7,906,762 of record OX346263.1, on the reverse strand, counting down.
GCATTCATGTTAAGGACATTTCAAACAAATATTTAATGATGATCACACATGAAATGTGGGGTCAGTCGGGGTGTGTAATGATATTAAACTGTTAAGAATTTCCATAACTTTATAAAACATGATATCACTTGACATAATTTTCTGTTGTTGATTTTGTATGAAATTATTATTTTCGTTTTGATAAACTAGCAAAAGTTGTATTTGTATATGCGTTTTACAATATTTAGCCTCATTGTTAGTTAAAATTATAAGAATAGTTATGGTAATCGTTTATTAATTACTAGCTTCCGCCCGCGACTCCGTCCGCGTGGACCCGGGATAAAAACTATCCTATATTTTAATCCAGGCTATAAACTATCTTCGTGCAAAATTTCATTCAAACCGGTTCAGCCGTTTAAGCGTGATTGAGTAACAAACATCCAAACATCTAACCTTTCGCATTTATAATATTAGTAGGATGCAAAACGTTTTCATGTGTATGTATGTATATAAATACTTTATTGTACACAAGACACCGGTAAAAATACAGACAAAACAGGTTCAATCGGTACAAAGACGAACTTAACCCTGCAATGGATTTCTTCCAGTTAACTATTCTATTTGCGAGTTCCTATAATTGGCTCTGTATTGCTATTTATAAAGTTTAGCGAATATTTCATAGCTGTTGGAATTCCTTGTATAAATAAATAAATAAATAACCTTTGAGCAATTGAGTTGAGATCAGGACCATAAAGATAGACAAACTAACACGTGCACTAACGTATTTGCCTTGACGCTACAGTAAATTAATCTTAATACATATGCTACATGCGAGTACAAATAAAATAAAATAAATACTATACAAGTACTATTATTCCCACTTTTCAGTAAAATAAGTCATAAATATCATAAGTTCTGCTATGCACACGCTAACGCGAAAGAAAGCTGTGAACCAGCGTAAAATAATCATATTTTTTTTGACAGGTATTATACTAACGAAATTCACAAAAACCTTTAAAAATATTTCTTGTCAGTAAGTCTGCCTAAAGTAACCTACTACAGGGTAAATCTAACTTTGAAATAACTATCTGAAGAGCCAACATATCTATGAGGAACAGTAAAAGTAATCAGAGGTGACAGGTGACGACACGACGGCCACGGCGGAGCAGGCACTCGACAGTCTTGACACCGAGCTGTCTTCGGCGATCATATCGGCCAGGTGAAACTAGAGGTGAGTATAGTGAGCGTGTTGATTTTATGCTGCTTTACGGAAGGTGTTAATAATTGACAAAGGCATTCCAATATACTTAGCATAATGCACGTTTCTAATAGTACAATACTACCGAGGCCGGGAAAATAGGGATCCCATAAAAAACATTCCATGTACAAAAGACGCCAAGTCTCGAAACTCTTCCACCGTAAAAATTGCCAAGTTGCAGAATGAAAATGGCCTGAACTGCTACGAGAAAAGGATGGTACGGCCGTGCCGCTGTTTTGCTCGACTTGGCGGGGGCACTGCCGTGCCCCCAGGTTGCCGGCTGGCAATCCTCTTTCACGCTGAGGTATATGTAGTACTTTCCTCAAACATGAAATGAAATGAAATAAACTAAAATCGTCAAGTCATTTTTTATGGCTGAACGCCGCCCCGGTGTTGGGTCACGCATTGATATTGATACAAAAGAGCGTCGCTTTGCAGGCCTAGGCCACCAATTTTGTACGAAATTCCATTACGGATCTCTCGTCTCGCCGCGCCCGAAATGTGATACTTCGAAGGCGATTATAACGAACACAACCGTCAATATTTCATTGCACGTTTGAGAAAAGTTATATTTTTTCGTTAAGACAGTAAAAAGATGATTATTGAACACCTGTTTTCTGCTTCTGTGCTTTAAAAAGGTCTTGGAGGTTCATGAGATTTGCTGTGAAGGTACACGAGAATAAACAAAGCTCTGCCTTGCACTCTTCTCTATATTGCACAATAGGTACAAGAAAAAGAACTTAATTCCATAAGGCATTTTCTACCAGTCAAACATTGGGTTAAACAGAAACATGATAAGATGTTTTATTGTCTGCTCTCTCGATTCTCTCTCAAGACAGACTTAACAGTGCAATATAGGTAGCCGTAGGATCCGTTGTGGACAACGTACGGTAAGTACATGAAATACATAATTCTTGTCTTTACCAACGCAACGGCGAAGTCGGCATGGCCAAAGTTACAAGCGACAACGAAAATTTGGGAGGCATATTCACAACCGTATCTATAATAATCCTATATTTTTTGAACAAATTCAGGAGGTAAACGCTTATAATTATATACAAGAACATCAGCAATCAAGTAGTCGGGTACATAATATGTTGACTTATTTTGCTTAAACACTAAACACCTGCAGAAGTGGTTGCATATATAAACAAAAGACCTGATAATGAATGTTTCAGGTCTAGTCAGTTAGTAAACTCGTCTGCCGCACCATGAAAAACACATTTTACGATAGGATTATAGTGAGAGATGAATGCAAGGCAATCAGCCGTGCCTAAGTATGAACAAAGCATCGTAGTTCGTCGGGAAAATGTGACTTTGAATCGTAAACAGAGCCTACTTTCTGGGACAACAAAGTCCATTCATATACCATCTATCTATGCGTCCCGCTCGTGCAAATTTAGTTGCGTGGGGATAAAAACGAGAGCATTGCTACCAATCCAGTTGGAATCGAATTGAAGTTTGAATTTAGCAATGTGAGGATAGAACCCTTGAGAATTATTTTACTGCTTCCCGGTATTCTGGCACGCACGAGGCGCCCTACGGACCTTTAACTACGAGTCGTAATTCTGGTGTACGCATGTTGTCTCATTGTGAGTTGCATATGGCTGTTACTTTTCATTATTAGTAACGCGCTGCAGGCAATGTTTATGGAGACCTGTCTATAATTTTGGTAGAAATATGCAAAGTATTCCACCTTGCGTTTCATATGGGAAATATTTATCTAATAGCTTTTGCTTTAGTTATGCTATTTACTGTAGTGGATCTTACCCCTGGATTGTAATAACGAGCAGTGTTCGTCAAATCCACAACAGCTCCAAGTTTAGGCAATTTATCAAGAAGCGTTTCGATATCCCATCTGGAAAAAAAGACTTGTTAAGAAACCAATGTAAATAATACAGGATTTTAAGGATTTTTTACGTAATTAATGTGTTAAAGAGCAAATCGCACCCAATTTATATCAGTATTCAATTTACTTCCCACTTAACATGACTCATGACTCAAGGGTCAGGTGTCATGATCCGCTTCTCTGGCGTGCTGATGACTCGAAATTCAATAATTGCAATGCATCCGTATCTTGTACCTACATTCGATGTATAAAACTACTGCAGGATGTATAAAATAAGGGATTTTTATACTGACTGCCATCATTTTAACAGATATATATCCCATATTAGTAAAATAATGCATATACTTACATTTCCTTTATATCCTTATTGTGTTCCTGGACACCCTGAAACAAAGAAGAGAAATTAACATGGCGAACACAAATACACGGCGAGGTAAGAGTCCCGAGTCATTAGCACAACGCTCCGTACCCCGGACAATACGTCTTTGAGAGAGCCGCATGTAGGCGACGGACGCTGATAAGGACGCAGATCAATCACTGGGCAGCCCTACCTGACTGGTGTCAACGAACTTCAGACGGTGACGGCTCTATGAGACCAAAGTTCCAGTTTGGACATCCCTGCTTGGGATAGATAAGACTAGTTGGTCAGATACTAAAACATTTATACCGAAAATATCTTGAAACCACCCGTCAATTCTAAAAGACTGTGCAGCGTTTTTAAATAATTCAACAACCTAAATCATAAAAAAATAAGAATTTGAAATAAGTGGTCCCCAAAACCGACGATCATAAATTCTGAAAACCCAATTCTGTTGCCCCGCGGGCCAGGAATTTTGTGTAAAATTTTCAATTTCGCCTAAAATTATCTTAAATAAAATGTCAGGGCCCATAATAATAGGTTGTTTAGAGTGGCCATTATTTATCGGCGGGTGTTGACATGATGTAAAAAGATTAAGGATAAATTGGGAACGCCAGGAGGTGTGTCTAAATGGGGTTAATTTTCAATTTGGATTCGCCGGTGGCCTTTATAAATTAACAGTGGGTAATTTCAATAAATTGTTGATACTGGGAACGGCGAATAAATATTGGTCATTGCTACTTGATCAAGGCTTTAACATTTATGAGAGCGATTAAATAATAATTAAACGATGACACGAGAAAGTTGCGAAACTCCCGCGCCGACGTCATCTTGTGGCTGTTCTGAGAATTACAACTTAATTGCTGAACAAACTGACGAGCATACAATTGTATCGAAGTACTGTAAATTATCAGAGAAATGAGTCTACAATTTATTGAACCGACCGCAAAAGAGTGAGTTGTAAGCAATGTATCATCTGTGTTTAAATATGGAAATATGACCGCATTTACTCGGTCAATTAAGTGGCTTGTTTTGACTGTTGATGGGGACAGTCTGGAGTGTCCGTAGCAGAAGATGACTAAAGTAATAGTCAAAATACTCAAAATGCTTGGATGTGAACAACGACAAAGTCCCAACGCGTGACGTCAAATACTCGCGACCTTCAGCATCTTAGTGCCGTTTCCAATTAACGAAGAACCGGAACAAATAAAAGGCAGCGCGGACAAAGGAGTTTACTGCAATCGCGGATTTTCACGGCGGCGGCTCGTCACACGAATCACATGATCATGTTTGCGCTTGCTTTTCAAAACGAAAACTCCTTGTTGACGCCTTTTGAGAATACATTGTTGAATTTACGACGATTTCGTAAATTATTTGTCTTGGTCGCAGGTCGCAGTAAAGAAAACCTCAGGCAAAATAAGGGCAGCATTGCGGCAATTTCATATTATAAGAGCTCTATATGTACTTTCTACGTGAGTAAGGTAACTTAAACGAAAAAATATGTAACAGACAATCAAGCTCGCCGATTGTTTATGAGGATAAAAAAATCGTAGACAGCAAACAATATCACAAATTGACGCTTTGTAATATCAGGCTCTCAAAACTTATTGAGAATTAAATATATGGTACTAGCGAAGCAATAAAATCGAAGAGAGGATCCTTGATCATAAATAGAATCCATTACTATATAAATGACAATCGTAATTCTCAATCGCAAGAGTTGAATTTGCACGCGCCGATACACCTACAGGTTTGTATCGTACAGCAAGCAAAACAGTACGACAAAATAAGTTGCCTAAAAACTGCCTAGATTCTCTACAAAACTAATGTTTTATTTACTGCCCATTTTATTTCAGGAAATTGTTACAGTTATAATAGATTATCCAAATAAATGAAGGTTCTCTAAGTAAGATCCTTTCAGTTCCCTCTGGATCACAGCCAACTATTTCTAATTCATCAAGAGATACCACCACAACAATGAAAGAAGCCATAAATAAGTTCACAGAACTTGCGCATAAGTATGGAAAATACTGAAGCAATATTGAACGAAAATAACCGACAATGTAATGAATTAATATCGATTCGCGTAGGTATATTGCGTTACTTAAACTTGCATCAAACATTTTATGTCATGAGCCAAAACTAACTTGATTTTTACATGTGGAACTTAATAATCTTGAGCCGCAGTGCTGTTACAGAAATAAGGCTTCTGCTAACGCTGCGCGATTCGTGTCGAACGAACTACTGTAGTAGGTGAAATACATATTATACAGAAATCATTTCAAATCACGGATCTCACATTTTTAATGCTTGTTCTGATTGACACTGATATTCTAACAGCGTGGACTAAACGCAACTCATTATGTGACTGAATAATTTAATTTTGTTACTGTCATCCATACTCTCAAGCACTAAAACACATGTTAAATACGAAGTTTATATAACTTTGTTGTACGGTATGGGCGAGCCGTGACAGCAATAATTAGGATATATTCGCCCATAAACCTTAATGTGACTGGAAAAATTGTATTTAATAAAATAATCAACAAGGCAGTTGAATAAATCGCCGATTGCCCGCTGACAAACCCATACGACGCGACAACACATTACTTACGGGACTGTGTCGTACACAGCGATAAATGTAACTTTGTCATTTTTACGACACGCCACTTATAATGCATATTTGCAAACATGGAATGAAGAACGGTACCACATGTAGAGATGTCCCTGTAACCCTGTATTGAGTTATAAGGAAAGACATATAAAATTTTGAAAATATTCGCCATGTTTCTAATACCGCGAATCAAAATCAGACACGTGCGAGAGTACAATATACATTCAGTATAAACCGAACTAAAGAGAGAATATAAATCGACGGTCGAAAAAATAAAACGTAAAAGCCTGCAGACCTCCCATCAAATAACAAGTGGCAAGCCCCGGCTTATCGCACCATCGCGTGTCGACAAAACGAACAACACCTCGCGCGCCTCGATCATATTTGACAAATGCGAGGATCAAATAATCGGCAATACTGCCAACCTCACTTCACGCTGCTTAACGATTTTCGACCTAACAGAAATTAACACGAATGCAGAAGAAATGCTATTGACAATTAATGAAAACGTAAAACTTTAGGTATACAAGTTGCTATAATACTTGTCTAGTCATTTTAAATAATACCAGCTAATCTTGTATTTTGTGCGTGATTAAATTATTTAGGATTACTTAATAACAACCAGGAGGAACATTGCAAAATTGAAATGTAACGGTGAGTCAACAGTATGTTCAAGTATTAGATTTCAAATTGAGCGGTGTCGAGGAAACAAATCTAGTCGCGATCAAACAGAATTTACGAGGTTACAAGAAAGAGCTTGTAGACGCTTATCGAGATCCAAACACCAAATAACTTTGGTGACTTTCACCACATGCTCTCCAATAGTAAAACGAATAGAAACAACTGACATTTGAAATGCATCTTTTAGACACAGCTCTAAATAATTCCGGAACATCCCATGAGTCACCTTTGTAAATGTAAATATTCCAAGATTTATAAACACCCATTAACAGGCCTACACCATTTTAATTATTATTCAGATTCATTGTACATTGTTAAGTGACAAAATTTTGAGGCGCCGCGATCTATAAATGATTTATAGAGTAACTGTTCTGACTTCTTAAAAATGCAAGATCATCATCTATTAGATGGTTTTAAAGTCTATCTTATTAGTTGTGTGTAAGGTTGAGTTTACATTGCTCAGTGTACGATATGCAGCCGAGCCGGCGTTGCCTCGTGTCGTCATGTTGTTTTTCGACAATCATCTGATCCGTTACGCCATTTATTCGAATGGTAATGATGGCATAATTGACAGAGGGTAACTATTGTTCGTATTGTGTTCTATTGATATTAGGGTTTTGTCGCCTTGTAATGGCGGAGTCAAATGCATTGTTTTTAAGATCGTTACTGGTTCCGTCTCTTTGATAGGAGTGTGAATGCTGCAGTAGACTGTAAAGGGGAGGAGTTGCTTTTTTGAAGTATGCGACCTTTGAACTTGTCTGTTTATATATTATTTTAATTGTATGATCTCCAGTATTATTAGATCAGTCATCTTATTAATGCAGCATTCAGCATTTGGCAAGCTTACCTAATTAAGAAGTTACGTACATATAAAAAGTTAACTGAATTTAGCAATCAGTTAGACAGCACTCCTTAAAGATGATTTCATTGACGTTAATTCTCAAGACCCGTTACGAACTTAACATTACAATGCTAATGTTGAATGAGGGTTCAGTATGGTGGAGAGCGTAAATGTCAAAATCAATCCAAAGTAAGACATAATATTTAAGGTAATTGTCTAACCACTAAAACTCGCCCGCTGTCTCCATAATTGATATGTGGCCAGTTTTTCATGCATGCGGGCATTGTCAAAACTCCAAGTGAATGTTTTACTAATTCAAACAGGACTTGTTAGTTATCATACGGGCGTCCATATAAAAAAATATTATAATTGGGCGTCAAAACTCAATAAAAATATCGTTTTTTTATCAGAGACATGAAAAGCCAGGATCACGCACCACTGTGGTTTCACAATACGAGGTGTTACACAAACAAGGAAAAACGGCTCGTTAAAATCGGATCTCGTATTCGATTGAGGCGATTAATCGGATGAAAAGCCGCTGTATCGAATGTCAGGAGCATTTATCGGGCCTAATTACGTCCGTGCGCCGAAATTGTGGCCCGACGAGTTGGGTGGCGCGATGGCCGATACCTGCAGCGGTAATAAGGTAATAGGTTTTATACCACAGCCGTAGTCCTAAGCAGAATAGAGCATTATGTTCGTAACATAATGGTAACCGTATCCTTAAATATTAGGGGACAATCTTACACAAATCGACCTAGTCCCAAACTTAAGCAAAGCTTGTACTATGGGTACTAGACGACGATAATAGTACATTACTTACCAAGGGCTGTAAAAGAAAGAAAGCCCGAAATCGCAGGTATTTGTGACCCGAGCCGGAGGCGAGGGTTGTAAATATGCGCTAGAGGGCTTTCTTTGTTACTGCCCGTGGTGAGTACACAATTTTACGTCCTCATCTGGCCACAATGCGAGTTTTACCGTACGCGCAGCGTGCGGTAAAACTCACATTATGGCCAGGTGTGACGTAAACATACTTATATAGATAAATAAATACTAAAATACATAGAAAACATCCATGACTCGGGAAAAAATATTCGTGCTCATCACACAAATAACATAACATAACATAACAATTTATTGATAAAACATAAAGTACATCAGTTTTACTATAGACTAGGAGCTTACTATTAGAGGCAAATAACACGTGCCTGAGCTAGGATACCCTGTTTTTCAGGCAAAAAAGAACTAACAATTGAAAATCAAGTTATTCATAATATAATACAATATCATTCTTATTGGCTAGTATAAAATAGTAAATGCCCTTACCGGAATTCGAACCCGGGACGTCTTGCTTTCTTAGGCAGGGTCACTACCAACTAGGCTAAAGCGGTCGTCGGAATATGGATTATAAATGCCGATTTTGAACTGGGTCCTTCTTCTTCTTCTTCTAATTTTAACGAGTGAGCAGTAGTAGTATTGTATCATATTATTTTAATGTTATTCTTAGGCCATTCTAACCCAGAAATGTAGTTATTTATTTAAATTAATCGTTGTATGTAATTGACAATGTATGATTTATACAAATAAAGACATATACATATACCTCTTCCTAAACAAATTATAATTTCAAATCTATTTAAAAACATTCAAAAAAGTAGGGAAGATTTTAAGCTTTCCAATAAAGGAATGTTTACACTTAAGCTGCGGTTTCTTTTAAATATTTAAGTTTACTTTCCTCTTTCTAAATTCAAGTGTTAAATTAAATTATAAGTGACACTTATATGGGCTTATCGTGTAAGCCACACGCATAAAGTCAACCCCGATCATTTATATGGAATTTGTGAACACAAACACCAAAAAAAAAATTGGCTCAAAGTCGTAACAGTATCTCAAGATACAGCACTTGAATGAACACCATACTTTGTCGTTGGTTAAATATTACGAAGTTTCGTTTTTATTGGCTGGTAGCTTTAATTGATAATAACAGGAAATTCTGTTTATTGAAGACATCACCCAAAATAAAGTTTAACTATTACTATAAATCATGCGAGTACATAATATAGGTGCTTTTGATCCAACCACCTATAGTAAAATAAAATAAATTGAAAGGAAATGCAAAGATGCTAAAGCCGACACGTAATTTACCGGTAAATCACACGAAACACCATAATTTGCGAGTTCAATCAAAGTCCAATAGCCCTTCGCGGAAATTATAAACGCTCGAATCTTTTATGGTTAATAACAGCCAAAATTATTGCACTTGACAACTGGACGTGTTGAGCGGAATGTGAAAACACCACCCTTCAACACTGACATCCTTTGTGGCGGACGCCAGTACACCCAGATAAACTGACCTCTGGAAGAGCCTATATGAATACAAATGGTATTAGTAAATATACACCAGCAATGCATATGATACGATGATAGTTGTTTATTCATTAGTGAAATTTGGCCGGAGAGATCATCAGAGCCAGCATATTTAATAGACCCGCCGCCTCATCCGTTCACCATATCTCCGTGGCGAGGAGTCAAAACAAGACTATCAAGAAAGCTGATTACACGGTGCTCCCACGATCTCGTGCCCTGCCGTCTCGTGAAGTACGAAACTTGGCGCGTACGTGTCAAAAGATGTAATTATGAAGAAATCCAATCAGCGGGCCAGCACAGCCGCGACGTTGATTGAGCGATAAATTCCCCAGAGATAAATCATTCATCGCGACAAATCGAGAAAACAACCATTCGCAAAAAAATGCAACTAGTAGACAAAGACATCCTCGACAACAGAATTCACGTCGGCCACAGGGCAAGTAAGCACAATTATATCCTCCCAATAAGCTTAAACGATAATACATGTATAGATTATAAATAAATATAGCCAATAAATATAATTAATCGGAGAGAGAGAGAGAGAATGATGGCGCCGTGGCGCCAAAGTATTTTAGGTCACAATTTCTGAATCAGAATTTCAACCGCCACAAATATGGCTGACCCTTATATGGTGACACCGTTTTTAAAGATGTTAATTTGTGCACTGTAAATATAACTCAATGGGATTTTTATTTGTTTTCTTCCGTATCAGAAAAATATGCTTTGTACGATGTAAAAAAACGTTCGATTACAGTAAGGAAAACTTGGAAATCATATTTGTCATATTTACAATGATGTTCCTAAATGAAACAAATAAAACATAATAAAATAAATATTCTAAAATGCCACTTTATAGTCTGCTTATTCTGTAAATAGTAATATAATATTGTAAATAAATATGTTACAGACATAGAAGCTATTGAACACAGATGACCCGCTAAAACAATAAAATATGAAAAGATAACCCCTGATAAACTACAGACAATGACATAATGGACAAAAAATACAATACAAAGAGGTTTAATGTCACTTGACAATACGCGAATGTTCATATGAATTGCTCAGACAGATAGATCTGACCACGACTCGTGAATTATGACGTCCATTCTACAAGCAAGGAGCTATGGCTCAAATATATCGCTTTAACTTAAGACGATATCATGCAGCCTGGACTTTTAAGAGACATCTACACTTCTGTTAGAGGAAAATTATGAAAAATACACCTAAAGGAAATTTGCATTTGAATCATCCGTGTATTTATAGCGCACGCGTACCTATGCAACTCACATAATTTCACACTAGGTCGTAGTTAATACTGCCCCGCGGCGGGCCTAGCACTAAACAGTCTGACTAATTAGACGCACTATGCAACAAAGGGACAAACACATTCTGAATACCCTAAAGTCCTTTAAAATCAACCTTATGACTTGTGAAATAAGGAACGCATTGATGATAAAAGTGAAGGTGGTAGATGCATTCAGTGAGACGTGCGATGGCGGCGTACGATAGGCCGCCCACGCGCAGGCGCCGCGAAATTCGTGAGAAGAGGTGCTCCGGCGCCGGTTTCCACACACTAGGATGTAGACAGTGCGGACTGATGTACTTACACTGGAATATTTTTACCTTCAATTGTGGATCATCGCAGAGAACATTAAAAACAACTCTATAGATTAAAAACATCAATACAAAAAGTATATTTAGTATTAGTAACAATATTCGCATTATTCGCACGCACCAATCGTATTGTTTTAAAAGATTGGGACATTTAGAACTGCTTCAAAATCTATCTGTAGGTATATATTTTCAAACTTTTTTACAATATTCTCATGTTACACAATTACCCCATGTTTCTGCAGGACTTGTTTTGTTGGAAAATATTCAGATCGTGACCATCGTGAGGGAAAATTTGGATGTCGCGTCTGAATAACGATTCCTTGGGTTCTTGGAAACGCAGGATCAACAATATTTTATATTGTCATAGCGCCCGCCCGGCGCCCGAGCATACATTGTCATTTACCATGCATGTCGCACGGCAACCGATCCACGTATTAAACATACTTAAATACCCACAAAAGCAGGCCATCAGATACGACCATAAAAAATATGAACTGAAAATACAATACCAGGAATTCGCAATCGAGAAATCTAAAGCCATAAAGATCTAGCAGCACCATTATTCGACTCAGACGCACCATATACGCGTTGCGGTATAATAAACTAATCGCCAAATGGAGAAACGGGACCCAATAATCATAATGTATGTAAACATTTATTGCGAATAGAAAAGGTCAATCCGTAGCCAAATAAACACTAGAGCTTGTATGAGCGGAGGACCTGAGGCTATGACATAAAAATATCAATAGAGTAATTAACTGTACAACTCTCAAGTACAATCGCGAAATACCGTGAAAACTATTCAGAGAGCGTTTATACTACGTAATAAAATAAACAAGTAGCAGTAAGTATCTCGTTGTCTATAAAATTTACGAACTTACATTTCACTAACAGGAATAGCTTCGCGTTTTATCAACGCTGGTATGAAATTAATGAACCTAAACCTACCCATGTAGTTATTGCAGGTTCGTCTAATGAGTTGTGAGACGTAAAGCCTACAAGGTGAGTGGTTAACGCGCAGGTTGGGACAGAATGGCCGGCGGGAGTTGCGGGGCTGTCGACGGCACATCAGCGGCGGGGCGTGCCGGCACACCTCTCTATTACTGCTCAGCCCCCTGTGCAGGTGCCAGACCCGCGCACCGACTCCACACAGACACTTCATTAAACTCGTTTCGCTAGCAAATTGTCTCAGGAAATCCAACCTGAACACCGATCAAGCCTGTGCAATTAATAAGCAACAAACACAAAGGGATGCCTATAAGTACAAACAATTAGTAAAAGCGATGAGAAAAACTTAACTATGAATAAATTATCGGAAACACATTCTGAACACATGTCGAGAGGTATACAACTGATAATAAAGAAATTAAGATCAATCCGAGATAAACTGTGAATTATTGACGATAAATAACTATACAACATGCTTGGTACGCGTGTAAATTGAATTAAAAGATAAAAGCCGTAGTAGAGGCTTTCGCGGGAACGATTAATAAGGCTGTTTGACCCCTGCAGTATCCAGAGCGGTCGATACCCGAGCAAGTCGTAAAGATTGCGTCGACCGAGGTGTTAACTGTACGAGACGTAATAAAAAATATGGACCTTATTGATCCGAAACTATTTGATACATCACTAAAACTATTTAGAACGAACACAACATGCATATTAACATGAAATTTCTAACATGTATCAGAGGCCCGAGAACAAGCAATACTTCATTAACCTTATTTAAATTATTAAGCAATAACAACTTCCTCGCGACATAACTTACGCTGGTATCTATGATAAATGTGGTGGCCGTTCAAACGACTATGATCATTTCCTAATTTACTAAATATGTATGCTTGAATAGAGCAATAAAATGAAAAGGTTGTAAATTATAAAATGGTGGCATAATTAAGTATGCTTTAATTAATTAATTGCGTGACGACGATGTTCAATCACCGCGAAGGTTAAAAATTAGCTGACAAAATCATTATGAATATGTATAAAAGTTCACATTTAGGAATGTTATTTAGACAGAATATAATTCTAAATAATTACGCTAAAGTATGTTTTACGATGTGGTGGCAATAAAAAAAAGTGTATTCAATAAATTATAAAGACAATAAAATATTGATAGAACAAGCTGATTTGAGCAATCTGCAAATCAATATAACCTTGTTTGGGTCGTTAATCAGATTAAAACACAGCATCCGCATCAGAATTACGCGCAGTAAAAAAATATTTGTGAGAAAAAAACTAACCAAGATAAATCTGCAGGAATATAATACCAATATCCCAAAAGAATATGAAAATCTATTTGTGCTTAACGATATCACGCAATAGCTTATAGTGCCGCTAAATAAGGTCGTAAATAAAAAGAAAATTCGGTCGGAACATCTTAATTTGCATCGCCCTTCGGCGGCAGCTAACGATGCACTAACGAAAACAACTAAACGGACCAATCAATTTACGTGTCACCAACATCATTTAAAAAGCATTATTCAAAACATTGGAATTTAAAATTCAATCAGGAAACGAATTGGACTCGAAAACCAAGTTCAAGATTATTCTTTGTCAAATCGAACAGGAAGAAACCGGGTAATGTTTTTACTGTCGGGTATCAAGAACTTTACCGTTTGAAGCTATTAATCGACGGGTTGTTTATTAACATTGGAATGTAATAAAATAATTACCGCGTGTTAGCAGTTAATCATCAGTGATGTCTTATTTAGAGGGAGTTAATGAGGTGCGTAGATCACATTCAGTAATGGTGACACGGGGGGATTTTTCAAACACCTCCAAACCATAACTTGTAGCCACTGCTTATGGTTTTCGTGTTGGCATAATGACGGGCAAATGGAGTGAAATATTAATATTTCCTACTTATAATTCAACTAGTTAAGTCATAGGGCGAAGGTTACTATTTATTTCTTGCCAGTTTACATATGGTTAAGTATGTACACTGGATATAACACATGCCCATATATCTTCAAAGGAGACGGTGTGAGACTGTGTTTGTCATTAATAATATTGTATCTAAATGAACAGCTGCATATATTCTGCTTCGCTTTCTACAATTCGTCAGAATCTGATTTCGGATTCAGCCACAAAAAAAACCATTATAAACTTGAAATTTTCTCGCGACATTGCGACTACTCATGAATAAAGTCTGTCCTCGAACCGGAGCAGTAATTAATACGATGTTATTCATGCTGGTCGCCGGTGATGCAACGGAGAAAGAAAGCTGCAAACTGTTCAGGGCACGGTATCAACGAGTGGAAGAGCCGTCTACGAAATACGGGTACACTACATAAACACGAAAAACCAAATTCCGAAAGTCGGAATCACGAATCTCGAAATACCGGTTTTAATAATTCCGAACGTTTTAAAACTCGTAATGTAACTATTCCGATTCTTCATAAATCCGATTTTTATGAATCCGAAGGTAAAATGTCTAATGGTTACAATTATGATGATCAAAATTCCTAATTTCAAGACACCGAACAATAAGAAGTCAGATTTAATAATAATCCGAAATATCAATTCAAATTCAATAATACTAATTCCGATTACTAAAATACCGATTTGCAAAATTCCGAATATCATTACACCGAGCAATAATAAATCCGACTATACAAAAGTACTGGTACTGGTTAACCATACAACATCCAAAAGAAAATATGGAAAACATAACTTTGCTAATTGTTCGTATATCATATTTCAATATTAGGTAGTAAAAAAGTGTTCGGTTCTGGCGCTTCGCCGGCCGCTGCCGCGGCACGCTCGCTTCGCTCGCTCGGCTCTCGCGCTGTAGGGTCAAGGTTCTACCTAACACTCCTCCTCGCTTCGCTCGTCGTCGTACCCACACCGACCTGCCTTAGAGTCTCTCTGAAACTGCTTTGAACTAACCTGTTCATAATAGGTCATATAGAAAGGCACACCTTTCTATATGACCTTTACGGGAAATAGGAATCGTAATATAACACCAGTGTTCCAAAATCCGCATTTAATAATTCCTAATTAATACAATTCCGATTATTAAAGACGAAGTTCATTTCACCGAATATCAAATTTCCGAATTAGCGATGAAATTTCGGAATATTGATAATTGGAATATTGTTTTTCGGGCCAATAACACTTCACGCAATTTTTCGGAATTATAAAAATCGGTTAATAAAAACGAAATTCGAACATTCGGTAAAATAAAATTCGTGTTTATTAGTAATGGAAATTATAAGTCTTAGGAATTATGAAATTCGGAATTTTGAAAATCGGAATTATCAAATTCGGATTAAAATATTTCGGAGTAGGTAAGTTCGCCATTAGTAAAAAAAAAAATTTTCGTTTCTGTGACCAAGAGCTGACGCGTTTTTGATCAGACCCCGTATCATGGTCGGCCTTATCACACGATAAGTGACACGATAGAGCGTCCGTCCCGTTCTGTCGGTTCCCTCGAAATACACATGCAGGTGTGTTTCTGTAGCACAAAAAGGATCACTGTTTAGTGCTTCTGTTAATCTGTATGGTTTATGCTATACTCTGGATTTCTGACTTCATGTAATGTAGGTATAATCTTCATTTGGCGATCACAACTCACAAGTATCTACATCAAATTTGGATTTTAACAAGACAAATTATGGTTGGTAAGTGATTTAAATTTCTCTTAATATTGCGCTAATGTTTTACTTTACAAATCGAAATCGTTCATCATCATCGAATCGTTTTTCTTAGGGGGGTCGGAAAGTGGTTAAATTCAACTCCTACCCCCCTTTCATTCCCTTAAACGATGATTTATGGGCTACGAATTTATAGTAATAAGCATTGGAGGTATGAATGAGTAATTTTACAAAGGAGTCTTTTTTGTCTTATAAATAAAACAGGAATATTATGATTAAGTATAAATATTTTAAAAACAATATGAGTCGGGTATAACACGAAAAAAGCAATGAAAAAGATGTCCATGCGACGATTTCTGGCGAAACAGTGAACATTGTATGTTAAATGGTGCGCCATTAAAGGCAACGGCGCTTAATAAACACATTACCACGGTATTAGGCGCGCGCGCAGCCGCCGTGATTAAGAGGCGAGAACGTGGGAACAGCTATGGAACAGTCAACAAATCTAATTCCTAATTAACTAATTAATTGCGACTTATGCGCGCGATTTTTCGACGCATTATGATCCGCAACTATGTGCCAGTAGTCTTAAAATTATACCAATAAGTAGATATAATTCTATGAACGAAATGGTCGAGTTAAATCCTAAAATCTCTGAATAGACTGATAAAAAATGCCGTCGAAGCGAGAGACCGAAAGAGCTGAAGAAATATTGTCAAAAAAATCATCTAGCTCGGCGGAGGATACGTCGCGGGAAGGAGGAGGATGACAAGACGATGTATTATTAACCCCCGACGCAAAGAGAGGGGTGTTATAAGTTTAACGTGTCTGTCTGTGTATCTGTGTATCTGTCTGTGGTATCGTAGCTCCCAAACGGATGTACCGATTTTAATGCGGTCTTTTTGTGTCATAGATAATTTTAGAACACTCGGGTTCTCAGCCATGTTTCATAAAAATCTGTTCATCCGTTTTTGAGATATTGGACTTTGTAATGAAAATGACGGGGGTTTTTCAACTTTTCTAAGTTGTAGTTATAATAGTCTAAGATATTCGAACGATTGACGGTACACCACAAGAAAACCAGTTGCCGGACAATTAAACCATCAATTCAAGTACACATTAACAATGAAAACAAACTTCAATGGTGCTTTTCAGGCGCCGGTATATATAAAATATCAAATAGTACGTCCAAAACGCAGTAAAACTAGACACGCTTTGATCGCCGTCGCCGCACAATGGAAACGTGCTTTTATGGAAATATCAATAATAGTAGGAAGCATAGTTTAGTGCGCTATTAGGCCACGGCGCGTTTGCAGACAAATTCAATTGACAGGCACAGGAGCCCCGCTCCGACGCAGCCGCAGGGCGTCTATCGTTTACATCCACCCGCTTAGCTATTTACGCTGCTATTCGAAATAGAATTGAGCGGTGAGATTGCATACTCTTAAAGGGTGTGATCGAGACTTTATGATCCGATTTTATTGTTGTCATCGACGCTGTCACCGTCTTTACAGGCGCGTTTAAATTCAATAGCACTCTAAATTGTTTCACATGTCTGAACGCGTTGCTGCCCAACGATCCATTTCATAATCGAAACTATTTTGATCTCTTCGATTTGAACGTCATTCGGTTATTAGAATTGCATAATGTTTAGGCCGCGTGTAACTATTGTCGCATAGCTGAGACCCGGGCCCAATTGGGCCAATACGTTTACGAGATGCGTCCTAGTGGCGTTATCACAAAATATGATAGATGGTTGGCCGGTGCGCCACGCTCTCCCACGCGCGCCTGTGATTAATTATAATTCGAATTTTATTCAAAGTGAACAGCGGACAAACTACGATACCAATCAATAAACGGTTCCGTACCGACGACGGTACCGACACGATACCACAATTTAATGCTCGCGATAGCGCCTATGAAGACGTCAAAGCCCCAGTGAATTACTTAGCCAGATACTGCGCGGAGACAATAGTAGCGACATTTTCACTGTGATAGGAATCCCTTGTAATATATATATAATACAATGTAAATCAGACGCGGGACTATCTATCACGAACGCACCGTTGCACTCATATGAAGGCTTTTAGACTTTTAGATTAGCTCTCGAGCCCAAAAGTGAAGTTCATAACACACAATTTGAATAATGTAACGGTATGTTAAGCTTGAATCGAAAAGTTGTATTCAAATCTCATAAGTATCCCTAATCCCGGTAATCTATTGTATTTACCGATTTTAATAAAACACCGCATCGTACATAAAACCAAAATTTAACGTTTCTAATGCTATGATGTGCCCATGAGAGGTGCCGTGAGACTAAACTCTTAACATTTTAAATTGTGCAACAGGCTTATTATTCAATAAACACATAAATTTGTATACAGAATTCCCTAAGCCGTGTGTTTTGATCATTAGCCCTCGATATTAGAGCCGGCAAGTACCGGCTCATGCTGCGTGAGAAATAGATGACCATTTGACAATATCGTCGGTACAAATTTATTTCATATTACAGGCCCATATTCCACGTCCATAATACCAGGACTTGATTATCTTCCAGCAGCGTTACGGCTTATGAATGAACAGGTTCTGTTCAGTACTGTAATGATCGGTACGACCGTGGTAACCGCATCTTATAACACAAGTTACCGGGTAATAAAGGAATACTTAGTCGGGGCTCGTTTACACATCCCTCCAACGAGGCGTGAGGCGATGCGTTTATCCGTGATGCACAATGTGGTGATGCGTTACATGAAAAGGCAACAATACCATTAACAGCGGCACACGATTCTTCGGCGTGTGACAGTAATCACGTCCTTATAACCACATAAATCATAGACGGGCTCACAAGCGCCACAAAGATAGAGGCGACACATCCCTCGCGGGATCATAAATAACGAGCCAGTTCTCGCTTTCAAAGAGAGGCCGGGGAGCAATAAGTCGCGGACGGGTCAGAGGTGAAGTGAATAAAAACGGCCGACAATTAAATAGCGTTCTTGAAGGTTAATGAGCACAATAAATATGTTGTCGGCACCGCAGCTGCGGACAAACAAATGCACGCGGCCGTCAGATCACACGTGAGGAGGGTCTCCTGCGCTCATGGGACGAGGGCTGACTGGCAAGTTCATTGTCAAGTCGAGGCGCTTCCTCGGAACGTGACACATTTACCATAGAAAAGAATCGAGGTTAAATAAATATTGAGCCGGCCATAAAATACTAGATTAACACGTTGAATGGTTTATTTGAATAACTACACAATTTGTGTATCCAAATAAATGTCGCAAGGGGCCTTATATGTTTTAAGGGTATTTGTTAAGCCGATAATTTATAGTGAACTTCGTAATATTTGAAGTAACCCAGTTATTAATGACGTGTTTATGAAAGTTAAATTCGTTACGGATCATTACGAAAACAAATTCTTTTAGTGAGGTTTTACTGAGGTTTAAACCAGTTATATCAAGAACCCGATCGAAGTAAACCTTATTAATAATTATTCATAGCATGTATCAAATAGACAATATGATTGGACACAACAGACCATCACTGAAGATTAATCCAACTGAAGTGGTATTCATATATTAGAATCGATGCATGACATTCGTGTTCATTTCCTCAGAAATCAGTGGCAGTACAGCCGACGAACAAATCACCCCGCAACGGTTCACAGCGCTCAAACACTGCTCCAGACGGAATCATACCTGCGTTTGAGGAGGGGACAAGGAAACCGCGGGTGTGAATTCAATCGGCGAGCTCTAACATCCTGGGGCACTGCAGCCAGCCAGCGAGACCTCCGCTCAACAACATGCACCTCTCTTCGATTCTCAACCGGTACAGGCCAAGGGGAGATCGGAATTTCATGTTAAATTGGCGGGTGTAGAGAATCACAGCGGGTAGCAAAAATACTGGCGCCTCGGTCAGTGCGTCTTCGTGACCGACCACTATTATCAGTAACGGCCTCTATTGGTTTTTTTTCTTTGTCGCTATAACCTTTTTATTGGTCAAACGTGACTGTACTTTTTAAAACGCCGCCGACAGCTCAATATGAATCTGAATATATAATCGATTTATTAAGCGACTAGTTTCAATAATTCCATTTGTGGACAGCGAGAATTCTTGGGTTGGAAAATGGTTAGTCTCGGCAGCCAGTTTTAAATTACAATGCGGAAGTCTGCAATGATAATTTGATTATCATCTGCAGTGCGGCGACTCTCTTTAAGTACACGAAAAAATGCATTACCACAGTCATCATTACATCTCTGTTGTGTTTCACAAAGTTAAGCTAAATACATAGTGTGAATTAGGCTCGGCTTGTAGCTGTCGGTTCGCTTCCTAGAGGCGTTTTCACAAACCTTTCTTACGGCATAGGGAGGAATATTGCTTGCATCAACGGAAAAGCGTGTTTGGTGAAGGTACAAAATCAACAGGGCCATATTAACACCAACAGGAAGGTGGACAACTGTGGGTGTTCCTAACCAGTCGTACTCTCGTATACTAACTGCAGCAACTAGATTTGGTAATTGACAAGAAAAACAGAAAAACACGTACCTACTCAGAATGTTGAAAATCGATAGTAACTAATTCAATTGTGTAGTTATTTAACTCTAGCTAGTGCCTTAACTTTAAGCATCACAGCTGATGCAATTGTGTGTAAATGTTGTAAAAAAATTACAAATATTTTTTCCCAAACACCTGCAAAATAAATGTATTGTGCTCCGACCAAGGTCATCAGACTGATATTTTAAATCAACGAACGTATCCGTGGTAGATACCGTAAGTATCCCCTCAGATATACGGCTTCCTAAAGTGATAGCTACGAGTGTTCCGTGGACTAACGGTCCCCGTTCCTCGGCTTCGTTTTTTAACGTTTCCAAACGTGAATTATGTAATCCTTTGGTGTCACTTTAAGTATAAAGTGCGCCAAGTTACGCACGCGTAGTGATTATAATGAAGTGTACTTACTTGATATCTACCACAAGTTTTGAATCTACACCGTTCATGTTTTTATTTAAGATATAGATTGATTTAGGTTAGGATCTGATATTTGGATATACATGTGCCTATAGTCTTGTTTTCCTTTAGTCTTCGCGTGTCATACGTAAAGATTGTAGATACGGTATTTACAAAAAAAAAACACAGTGTAATTCAATGACCACTGCCAGAAGCGACAATACCTATCCCGAATGTAACCCTAAACCTGCACTTAAAAAGGCTCAAGTAAGCCGGTGGCCGCACCGCCGCCCTCTGTTCTAGAGACGAAAGCAAACAATCCGAAGATAGTGGACAAACAAATGTAAATGAACGAAATGTGAACGTCATGTTTGGCATTCCCATAAAGCAACGTTAACACGTCATTAGAGGTAATGATGGCGTGATTACGGAGTGGGAGCGGGGTGAGCGATGGTCAATGATTGCCTGCTTACTGTGTGGTCTGCGGGACCTTTATAAACAAATACGAGCGCGGGCGCACTCACCTGTTTAAGGTTACGGTTCGAGATGTGATGTGACTTAGTTTCATGGGGATGATCGAGTACCTACTCATTATAGCTGTCTTTGAAAGTTTGATTGTCTGTTTGTATTTTGAACCACTATGCTTGCCGATTTAAACTAGAGCAATGAACTGAAGTGGAGGAGTTATTTTGACGATGATGATTATACTAGCCGAAAGACGTCTACTACTGGACATAGGCCTCCCCCGAAGAGTGCCATAATGACCGGTCCTGCAGCGCAGCCGCATCCAGTGGACTGCCGCGAACTTTACCAGGTCATCGGATAATAAATCATACTTACAATAACCTTTTACTCCATACAAAAGTTAAAATAAAGACGCAAAATGAATGACTTAGTTGAAAGTGTTGAAGCACGAAGTTTACTTGCAGTTTACCATAAGATTTAAGTTTATCAAGAAGATTGCTTTTCTTATTTTTCGCGGTGGAATTGTAGCAGGAAGAATACAATGTCGAATATTTATAGTCATCGTGACATCACAATTATTTAGGTTCTATTATATTATCTACAAAACTTCTCTAACCAAGCCAACGATCACAATGAACGAAAAGCAATAAATCAATTATCAGTTTTATCGCCGAGCTCTTAGCCCATTCCAAAGCATTGTCAAATAATTGAAGCCTACTTATCCTTCTAAAACTGTAAATCAGGGGCGGCGAAGTAAACGGGTGGAGAATTAAAGATGTTATCTCCGTATAGGATTTATTGTCGGCTTATCAGACGATCTGCGTAATTGATACGGGCTCAATCTCCAGGAGGATCGGGCTATCTCGATGTTTAGTTCTTTGATTTAGTTAACACGGATCAAATTAGTCGGTGAACTTTAACATCGTGAATGAGTGGATGTAATGGGCGAACCAGCGTTTGGAAGAAAAGGCTGTATTGAATAGTTATATATAATAATATTAATTATAATAAATACTCTTAATTGCACCATGACAAGAGAGAAACATCTTACAAAAAATAATATATATTAATTAATTTATATAATGGACGTTCGGGATGGACTTTGTTATTACTTGCCTGCTATTCATGCATAGGGCCTTTTTTGTTATGCGCATGCGCAGCCGCGCAGGCAGCTAGTCTATTATAAACACAGCCCAAAAATTACGTCTAGAAGATATAAATGGAATTATAACCAAAAATCAGTAATATTTATTAATTTTAAATTAGGTAGTTCTATGAAAGTTTAAAGGAAGAAATCTTTGAATTAAGTTGACGCAGTTTATGAGAATAATCTCATAAACATAAATTACTAACATTCAACCTAAAAGTTTTTGAATACAAAAATCCCCTACTACCAATCTAATAAAATCATGACAGGGCACATAAAATAGCATGAAGTCATAGTTCCCGGTGGTCCACGCGCAGGCGCGACAGAAGCGACAAATGCTGCCAATAATAATTCGCATATCGGCGCGTGCGACTAACAACCGTCGCTGATTGAGCCTGCGCCACCCACGGGTCTCAGTCGCATTGTCCCCGTGGCAAGGCGATATCTTTCCCGTATGCATGTGTAAGCAATGGCATTTATATGCGGATTTTACCCTGCTTGTTAAGGGGCTCCACGCGCTTTGTGGCTAGTTTTGACGAGTTTTTGAGTTGATATTCCTTCGTCAAAACTATAGATATATTTATGGCACAAACACTTATCGGTTCTTCAATTCTTTATCTACATTTGCACGAGAGTTATTTCGAAAAGATTTTTTTTTTTAATTATTTATTCAAACATGGACCAAAAAAAGCTCGATTTCGATATTAGTATGTTGTTTATGCACTTTCATATATGAATTTTACATATAAATGTTCCTTATTGACGTCTCTCAAAACCCAGGAGAGATTTTTATTTTTAACTCATTTTCACAAAAGTTGCCAAAGTTTGTTGCCAAATATCCCGAAAACTGTGATTTTTAAGTAAATATGGGATACTATTTCGGTAAACCACGTTGTTGTTAATACGATAAGCCATAAAAACACGAAAAAACCGACAGTTACAGATCGAAGGTCATTGGGAGACGAAATTGGGCACCGGTTTGTTATTGACGGGAAACTAGAATAAAGTATATCGAAATGATGATAATAATATCACTTCAAAAGTTACGAGCGATTTACACAATTTTATATTGAGGTATCCTTGTTGGAATATTCTGAAAGGATCGTATATTTTACCGTGCATGATTAGTAAAGAATGTACTTTGTAAGCGGGAATAAATCAATTAATTAATCTTTGTCAATAACAAGGGACGTGTCGTGCATGGTTCTGAATCCACTTGTTACATTCAATAAATTTTAATTAACCATAATTGGTAGACGACAGCCAGTTTGAACAATTACGATTATTTTAATTTATGGCCTGATGAGGTTCTAAAAGTTTTCTTGTAAGACTGTGTTTACATTTTGTTATGCACAGCTCGCAAAGATAAATTGTATCGCCAATATAGACGCTTAACAGATGCGATCTCATATCGGCAAATTTTCATAGGCTTTGACGTATTATCACTGATAATTAAAGTCTAATAGCAATATATCACCGCGCAAAACAGCAATTAAACGACATGATTAGCGCGAGCAACCGAGGCAACGGCGCAGTCGGGGGCCGCCGCAGCCGGCCGTAGGTGGCCTCCTCCAGGCGCCATCCACTTATCCAAATCAATTAATTGTCAAGCCTAATCATCATATATTCATTAACCTAAAACCGCTTAACGTCAACCCCGACCAATAACAATCAACCAAAATTAAAATATGATACACAAATGAGTTCATAACTTATCATAATAATGTAGCAGACAGGGCGTAACGATCACGATTATCGTGGCCAGATATCGTCACTGACATCACTGTGGTGACTCCATTACAGAAAAAAAATACGATAATACAGGCAGAAACGAAATGATGACAACACTTCATCAACAATACTTTGGGGTTTGACGCAATCGCGCGCGGACGTCACTTCTACGAACGGAACACTGTTTAGCTTTCCCATTATCGCACCAAAAATGCATAGTTCAAAAACACAGTCCCAAATGTTTATTATAAGATCAAATAGTATGCTAAATGGGAGGCCATTAACACTGCCCGCGCGATCGGCGCCGCAATCGATACGACGCTAATCGACTCGGCCGCAAACCCGATTTTAGCACATTGATACTAATTAACAATTACCATCCGCATCGATAAAGACATTTACCGAGACAAGAACCGTTTATTAACATAACGCACTAATGTAATTGAACGCGAGTCGAGTGAATCGAGCGCAATTACATCGGTTTCAATTAGGTACTTGCTGACGCAGCTTCAAGTAAAAAGTTGTTCCAAATTAAATGCGGACATAATATTTGAGAGTAGATCGCAGACTACCCAATATACAGATGGCTTATCGAACCAACCCCAGACTCACCGTTTGACGCCACGCGGAAGCCAGACAGAGAATAAATTATTGCTCTCCCCCTGCCCAAATACAAAGACGAAGTCTGGGTTTTTTTCAACTCTCTGCGTATAATTGAGGTGTAATGTCGCGCACAATGCCAAACAATTGTGCGATCGTAACGTACCCGTGTATTGCGACCTCCTAACGATAATATACAAAAGGTATAAAACTGAATTAGAAAGTACTTTTGTCCAGCGCGCCTTGAGATAATCGTGATTTACGTCAATCTACACACCGGGTCCTCATGCACATAAATTAAAACCATAATTGAATCCAGCGCTGTGAGGTACCTACGCCAGCCTCTTTGACGGTTCTAGGTAATTGAACAAAGGCGGTTTAGGGAATGATGCGGAACTTTGTGATGTTTCTAAAGAACCCGTTACCAGCAGGCGCGGGCGCCGCGTCTCAACATCTCCGGCGGTACTGACGCATGATCGGTTTCTTTATTAATTACGGGATCCCTTACACCCTAATGAATATTCAACACGCTGCGAGAACTAATTCGACCCGTCCTTAATGCAGCCCATGTTGGACTAGTTTTGGGCGGGATTTTTACGAGCATGTAATACTATATCATTACACTTTGATAAGCGATAAGTGCGATGCTGGGTCTTCCGCCGTTGTCGGTACTATAAAACGGGCCATATCGCCCGACGCTACGCACCCCGTGTTCCCAAGCGCGTCATCGTTTTATGACTTTTTTATTTGGCTTGATGGCCGGAGAAATGCAATACCACTCCCCATTCAGATTTCGGTGATGATATTGAAGCGTGATCTACTTCAAAATATGTACGTAATATGTTTTTACCTATCGCAGCGCGCCAGCGTCGGTCAACCAGGCGCCCCTGCCATCATACCACTGCACCGATACAAAGTTACCTACGTCCGAAAATAAACGAAATTCTAGGTAACCTACGTCACAACATATTGGAAATATTGGAATGCATCGAACACACTAACCCATATACATATTTTACATCTAAGTTATAATGTTGTGCATTAAAAACAAAATCACAGAAAATAATCGTATATGTAACCGATACCTCGTAATAATCATGTCTTTGTTATGGCGTTCTGTCATAATAGTGTAAACAATAAAGTTGCTTTTCGGGCACAGTTCATGGAATTCAATGGACACCACGAGACAGTGCGGAGTAAAGAATATTGAATTTATTCTTTCACACGATAAAAGGTATCGAGGACCACACGATGCGCGCAAGCTGAGAACCGGGGAAGAGTCGATACCGATTGCGTTTTGGGATATCGGCCACATACCGACACCACATTACATCGATTAACGGCGTGAGATAACTAACATTCGTATTAAATTATGTTTTCTATTGCCGATTCACACCTGTTCCAACGCACCACAAACGTCAACATCAAATAATTACTTAAGACCATTCCGGTTGTGAGAACCTCGTCTCAACTAGTACTTAATACAAGCTAAGTAATGGCAGAACCATTTGTTACTAGCTTAACAGTGATACGGATGAAAATAGAAATAAGAAACGACACAATAAGAAATGCCTGTCGTTTATAACTTCATAAGACATCTTCGTGTGCGCGCATAATAAACACATAAGCATTTGTCGAAGTCGTTGCACCAATTGTATGCTGGCTAGTGGTGTGGCGTGGTTTCTGCAGCGTAGGTACTAGTAGGTACTATGGTAAATGACGCTGGTTGGATGGTTGCGCGTCGTAGAAGTGTTTCGTTGATTGATAGAATGGCCCCGTCTGCACGATCGCTTTCGCTCATCGAAAGTCAAAACATACCATAAAAAAATATTGATCATCACACTTTAGTTGAATAAACACATGACCTACCACGCGACATAATCGCACTTCACATCTGGTACTCTTCATTGTTATTCCAAGATGCTCAATATTGCACGCTTAGGTACCTAGTACAAAAACGGGGCAATTAGTAGACAGTGAAAGGACAAAATATTGAATTGCCATCTGCTACCTGGATGAAAGGCAAGCCCCCTGTCGCCATTAATCATAATCATAACAAAAGTAAGAAAAAACTGGAACTAAAGTTCAATGAAACTAATAAGTTCCTAACAGATGCCGACACTATAAAAGGACTCCGGATCGGCTAAGCAATACCATATTTAGAAAAAATAAATCTAATTGAAAATTCCAAAATCATAACCGTGATGCGGTGAGAAACTTAATATAAACTAACAGACATATAGTCACGAGTTATATCAAATTACACCTACCGATTGCCATTAAGTTAATACCCCTTTATAATTCAAAGTTGAACAAAACTATTACAATTTATGACTAGATCCCGTTGAATAAAGAATCGGGAATCAAAGCGCAGTGGAAACCGATTAAAAGACCAAGAAAAAACTCAAAAGATGATGAAAAAAGAATCAACTATTCATAGGGTAGTCGACACTGAAGGCACCCGCTGTTTTATCAAATATGAGATTAGTCCTTTCCAAGCCGGGCTCCTTTTGGTGGAGATAAATATTTTGACACGGTGGAGATCAAATAGAGATGGATGTGTCATAGATTAAGGTTACGAGTACCTCAATAAGGACAATTGCGTTTTATTACTGCTTCACTAATCTGAGAGTTAAATAAAGAATGTAGTTTTATGCTGTGAGCTCTTTAGCTGGGTGATAAAAATATTTAAGTATGCCCAGTGTCGAAATAGTCTTCTCAAAATCTTCACGTCATCATTTCGAAGCATTGCTAAACTGTGTAAGTATATTTATAAAATAATACTTTATTTTTCAGCTGATATTGAATTTATTAAATGCGGTTTGCAATAGATTAAATGTACTCCCATGGATTTCTGATTTTTAGGGTTTCGTACCCAAAAAACGGGACCCTATTACTAAGACTTCGCTGTCCGTCCGTCTGTCTGTCACCAGGCTGTATCTCAAGAACCGCGATAGCTAGCCAGTTGAAAGTTTAACAGATGATGTATTTCTGTTGCCGCTCTAACAACAAATATTAAAAACAAAATAAAATTAATAATTAAGGGGGGCTCCCATACAACAAACGTGTTTTTTTTTTGCCGTTTTTGTAGATAATGGTACGTAACCCTCCGTGCGCGAGTCCGACTCGCCCTTGACCGGTTTGCTAATTCCTTTTCTTCTAGATAAACGTTGAACAACTTCGCCTACCCCTTGCCTTGTATACCGCGGTTTACGAACGAGTTTGATGGTTCTCTTACATGTACAAAACCTAAAAAAACGCACTGTTATACTACAGGGCATAACGTAAACAAAATCAATTTCCAAGTCACCTCTCGAGCTCGATTATCACATCTTCATGATTCCGAGTAGCAAACCAAACACACTTCTGATATCTCAGCGATGCAAGTGCTATGCAGAACAAATTAACACAGATCCACGGGGCTCTGTTTGCCATATAACTGTGGTGTGTTGTGCCCATTAAAGAAAGTCATATGTGTAGTGGATATTATGTGGGATCAAGTCGTTTAAGTTGAGGTTGGTTCAAGTGAATGGGCAAGCGGCGACAGTTATGCAAACAAGTGCTGGACCAATAATGCATTCATTGTCGGCTTAGCCTTTGCAAGAGCACCTGCTGTCGCGGATAGTTTGGTGAGGCTTCGGCTTGTGGGTGGCATAAAGTGCTCATGCTCAAAATAGGTTATCTACAGTCAAGTGCAATAATTTACTTTAAAAACAAAGTTTTAACCGACTTCAATTTAGTACTCCGCCAAGCCACGAGAACATTTCCACATTTATTTTCCGATTTCCGAGAGCAAATGCGTTGATTATTAGGGAAAATAATAGGACTTTAAAATTCTTTATATTGAATAATGTTAAGGAACACACTAGTCGGAAAGACAATTTTTTTCGAGAGTTTCCCTCAATTTCTTTAGGATTTCACCATCAGATCCTGGTTTCCTTACCATGGGACCACCCTTGGGATACTCCCTTTCCAACAAAAAAAGAATAATCAAAATCGGTTCATAAACGACGAAGTTATCCGCGGACATACATAAAAATAAAAATAAAATATATACCGAGAAATAAAATAGAAACCTCCTCCTTTTATGAAGTCGGTTAAAAATA
This sequence comes from Epinotia bilunana, assembly GCA_947049275.1. Classification (NCBI taxonomy): domain Eukaryota; kingdom Metazoa; phylum Arthropoda; class Insecta; order Lepidoptera; family Tortricidae; genus Epinotia; species Epinotia bilunana. The sequence goes on along the minus strand of OX346263.1, from coordinate 7,877,610 downwards.
TATATCGAATGATCCTCTCATAAATATGTACTAGTGCCTTAATTCGCCAACATAAGAGCCATGGGACATATTTTTGGGTAGGTTGTATGCACCCATATTTTTGCACTTGACTGTACCAGATTTTGTCGTTGTAGCGGCAAAGCCAGGGAAAATCTCCGCGAATTGTGGAATAGATAAGTGACGGATCAGTGGAAACGGTTCAACCTAACACTTTCAGTGCTATGTGGCCTCGGCTCGTAGGAGCTTTGATCTATAAACGGGTTTTTGCATATTATCGGCTACGAGCGTAGCGCTACGAATCGTTGGAACTGATTGTGCTTTGGCTTGCTAACTCCATAGCCAAGTTGTGAAGACTAGTCCATTCTCAACGCGTGACGCGTAGTTGATATGAATCTTATAATCAATTTGCAGTGTGAGACTTGTTGAGGCTTGTAACTCGAGACTCGTAGTAAATCATAGAACAATGGTGGTACTAAAGAGTGACAAACCTTTAAAGGCCAAATTAATGTATGCGATTAAAAAAATAGAACAATTAAAACAGCCAGAAACGCAGCTAGACTAGACCCTATGATTAAAGAGTTGTGTATAGCTACCTACACCTAAATACGAAATTACACATAGTTAATTTCGCAACTTAGAGCAGGACTTGTATATAACTTGAATATTATTAAATTACTGAAACTGAAATTTAGCGAAGAAGCATCCCGACAGACAAGACATATGAAAAAATCGCATTTAAATCGGTTTACCTGTTTAGGAGCTACGATTGCGCGGACAGATACAGAGCCAACTTATAACACCCCTGCAATGGGTTAGAAAGTGCCAGAATGCAGGCTTGTCACACCGCTTACCTTGTATATAATTTATAGATCTAAAGATATATAGGTCTAAAGATAAACATCAATGCCTGTCTTTATGAACGTCCACTAAACATATACTATACGTGTTTTTTTAAATTTCCGTTAATTGCAAGGGGGCATAGGTTAGATCAAATAAAGTTAATTTCTCCAAGACAGTAGTATCTTAACTCTTACTGTTATCGAGATATTCAATATTTTAATTTAATCAGATTTGCAGCTTTAACCAAGTGCTGTTAATGCTACATTCAATTATTTTGTAAAAAAACATATATTTTTTAGTAATAATTATGTTTTTTTTGTTTTTGTGCATTCACAGGAACCAAAAAGCATATCGCAGAGTACATTTACTCTGCAATCTGCCGAAGTTAACAGAAATTCCCGGGAAAAACGTGTATTTTTACCTAAAAGTGGTTAAATTTCGTATGTCTTTCTGTGGCACTTTGACATTTTGATTTGTGAGAGGGACAAAACACATTTTAGAGGATTGTGCAGTTTTATTGAACCTCACTAGTTCAATAAAACTGTGCAATCCTGAAGATCTGTCGAAGTGAATCAAGTTATCTGTTTCAGCTTAGGCTGAAATTGCCGGCTGGTCCTTCTCCACAGCGGGCGTAGCATGGTTGCCATTTTATCACTTATTGTTGTGGATAACACGTACGTCACTCTCGTACTCGCATACTTGTCAGAACGCGATTAGTGATAAAATTGCAACCATGCTACCACCCGCAGGTTGTGTTGCTCATCCGATTCTCATGATTTTTTTTAAAGCAGGTTTTATACTTGTGATACTTTGTAGTCATTGCAGTTTTTGGAAATTTAAAATAACCAATTTTCTTTAGACCATATGTTACATGAAACAAATAAAAGAAAAAGTAGCAGTAATGTCATATAAAGAGGTCAAGGAGGCGTCCCTAGACAGTCAGATACAGGGAGCTACACCGACAAGTCTCTCTTAAATTTATGACTTTTATTGAATGTAGACAAACTCGCGAGGTTTACAGCTCACAGAGCCTAAGTAGTGAATTATGGGGCTAATATCAACACAATGGCAATGGCATATAGAACAAAACCAAGAAAAGTTTTGAGTTTCTTTAAAACAAAGATTACAAAACCCATAGCGCCATCTATTACATTTGTTTTCAACTAGTACAGTATCTGTTACATTGTTCTACACAGTAGTGTAAATGTATCAATACAGATGGCGTTGATGCCATCAAAATGAAAACTCAACACCAAACATTAGTAATCTCTCATGGAGATGGGAAATCTGTGATGGTTGGCAAAGAGTAGTGTGGTAAAGTTATACCTCCTGATAACAGTGGTCAACAGTATCACAGGAATCCTGGTGTGAATAACCAACATTGATCACCAAGTTTAGTTAAAGAAAATTTGTACTTTAGTCAGGCCTGCCTCATTTGCCGCTTTGACTAAACTAAGCTCTTGTGTATCTCCGAGGTAACAATTAACCATGGTTGACCCTGTCACTAATCTTTATGAAATTTAGCAAGTTCACAGTAATTAGATGATGTAATTGAGTAAATTAAATTAATAAAATATGATTTTATTATAATGAAACAAGTATTCTGTATATATTATTTAATCTTCACTTATGTCAGACCCGACCATAGAGCATTTAGAGAAAGTATATTTTACTTATAAATTATTATGCTAACCATTTTTGGCAACAATCCCACAGTACAGTGTGGCAGTAGAAATAAGAAATCCTTTCTTAACTAATGTTGGCATCTGGATAGCATTATCAGTTGGATGCATGTGAAATTGTTACGGAAACTGAACACATGATGTTATATATGATGAATATAATTTTTGGTACTCACCTTCCTCAGAGGAACTTTGAAGCAAACAATCCGAGTTCCTTCAATCACTTTGCCATATGCCTTGTACGGTATCCAACTGAAAGAAAACATTTAGTATGATGAACTACTATCGTACATACTTGACTGAAAACACAATAAAATGCATATTTACCCACCGATCGGGGATACTTTTACTCATCTTCAACGATGCTGTGCTAAAACCACTGCGTAATACTGTAATGTTATGGAAAAAAGGTTTTAAGATAGATGTAGAACATTGTAATAGTGGAATTTTGGATTGAAGGGATATACCCAACTCTAAACGTAAATAAATATTAAAACTAACCTATAAACTCAAAATAATTTGCGTTCTGTCTAGTCTATATTCAATTAAATGACGTTGACGTACACATTGTTACTACTCTGTCAGAAACAAACCAAATAAATATACAGGCTGACCAACATGGATCACATGGAATCATAAATCTATCTTTTACGTCTATAGATTTGCGAGATAGCTTTAGGTAACCGTGAATAAAATAATGAAGAATTTTTATTTTAATGAAGGACATTACAAATAATTTGTGCAATTTATCACAAGAACTGACTGAGATATAGCTATAAAACGTAATGATTATTATTCTCTTAGTAGAGGTGTGACGTACTAGGCAAAATGCGTACTAAGTCTTTCAAGTACGCGTCTAAAAAAATACTAGCGCCACGAGTACTTACGAGTTACGCGACTCAATGAGTAAAACGGGCCATTGTAATATGCGTCCGTCTTGGGAGTAAAAGTAATTTAAAGTCACAGCAAGTACAGACACGTGATCGAAACCTGCCTATCTATTTATATACCTATGATTATCGAGTTTATTAATGTTCTTACAATGTTGAAACGTGTTTTTGCATCGCTTGTAATGAAAATTAATAGGTATTTATTTACTATTTGATCTAAATCAATACCTGATTTAATCTAGGAAATTAACAACTAAAAAGTAACAAAAATAAGATTTCCTTTCCCTGTACCCGGTAAAGGCATAGAGACCATTTAGATTTCTACAAGTCCTAACTTAACTCGAAGTTGATATAGGTACATACCATATGCATATTACATCTAGGAAGGAATGCCGCATGTCACGTCTTTCTAATTTACCTATATACTATACAAATTGTAATCCTCACACCAAAAGAAAAAAAAAAACACTTATCAGTCGTTACGCATATTAAACATTGAACGAACCACACGATCGCATTTATCGCAAATTCAAGAGCACTTAATTGCAATATCAAATATCAAACAAAAGCCTACCTTATGTTGTTAGAATTAGGATCTTCACTCGTGCAATAAACTAAACTAACTTCCATTCCCAACGAACTCTCGGAAATCGTCGCCTGAGGGGCTACCGCGAAGTGAAAACGAACTACGTTCGAGTATCTCCCTCTCTGTCACTCGAACTAGCAAGTGCTACAGAGAGGGAGATACACGAACGAAATTAGTTTTCGTTTCGCGGTAGGGCCTCTGTCGCTAAGTTTACGCGAAGTGACCCGAGCCCTTCCGAAATAATCCGAACGCTGGGATCATAAAGGTCGCGGGCTTACGGAGTATATGGACGGACTCGCTCGGCGGTCGCGGCGCGGCGCCATTGGACGTTGGAAGTCGCCGTACTCCTAAATACTCGTACGCTAAAAGGCGGCCGCGCGGGAACGCGTACGTACGAGTACATGATAAGACCTGTTCCAAAAACCTATTCCAGTAAATACGTCTCACTATCTCTTAGATAGTTAGCATGAAAGGTATAGTATGTATTATGTACCACTTATACCAAATACCGCTGCGTCCCTCTCGGTTGTTGTGACAAATTGTAAACTATACAATTCTTTAATGGTGTCTATACAAATGTCATGATTTATCAGCCCCAATTTATCAGAAGCTGACTAAATTGCTGTTGTCTGGAGGCATGTTGCGCTTGATCCAACTGTCAAACGAGTTGTACTGAGAAACCGCATGCACATGTGGTGGGATTGTTACATCTGTACGCCACACCCAATTATGACTTCGACCTGTTGTACTGACAAATTGGGTAAAATCACATATAATCTGCGTACCCCATGAATCGTTAACCCGTTGTTGTGGTCCCCATGTTTTAATCTCAGTCTTCAGTATATTAACCTACGACGAGTGACATCGAATATATTATCTGTGAGAACTATTTAAGTCAACGTTAAAAACTACCAAAAATGGGGTTAGTATGTAAATTAAGTTAAAAGCTAAATATATATATCATAACCCTACTTATTGTTTACACACACGGGCTCTTGACTTGAGTGTTGAAGCTTAATTATTTAAGTGAATTTAGTATCATATGCAATTATGCACGTGATTTACACGCAAGCGCTAACTTCGGAAACCTTTTTCTAAGTCCAACGAATGGCAGCAAACAGTTTCTAATGGTTGCTATAGGAACAAAACAATGAAAAGAAAATCCAGTTTGATCGAATTGTTCGACGATTCTGGTTCCAACAGTTTTGAAAAGAGACTGAGAGGTATTTTCAATAGTACAGTCACAGTGAATAAAAGCAAAATGCATAAGAATACCATTTGGTACAAGTCTCTGCTTGGTGCTGAAAAAACTTGCATGAAACAGGATAAAATTAAAAAGATCCACTACAAGTTTGAAGATGACAGGGAAATGGTAGAAGAATATAATTTAGACACACAGGTTTTGCTCAGAAGAGCGTGGAAGGTGAAAGGCAAGCTTGGTGGGGACGGAAAGTGGGATGTGGAAATAGGTGACCCAATTCCGGATGCTACTCCTAATATTGAAGCTGCTGAAATTGTTGAAAGTAATGATCAGGTGAGCATGATATATTTTTCCATGATATATAACCCAATATGACAGTCTTATCTGGCCTATCTCATTTCATTTCATTTATTTATTCATTTAACAATACGAAACGAAACTATATTTATTTATAGGTTGAACCGTTATAGATTTGAGTTCTAAGTCTAAACATCTATAAATCCTTTAATGCACTTACTGTTGTGTGAGTAAGAACTTGATCTTACCTGTGGAACATCTCATGCACATAAATTTTCAAGTATTTGGAACTGTTATATACCGATATAATTGCCGAGTCCACCTCCATTTCAATTACCGAACCCTCAATCAACAGCTTAATCACGTAAGCATCAAATTTACGTTCTCTCACATTGTTTATTGTTGCCACATATAATCCATTACAATTTGCTCAATGTGTCCAATTTTACCACAAAAATTACATTTACTCCAGCAAAACTTGCACTCTCCCTTATGTCGCCTACCAAATCTGAAACATGACTTATTCTGCCTGTCGAATCTCCTACTGGTGAGTTTATTCACTTCCATGGGTTCATCAACCTCCAACATTTGTTTACTTGTAGGTCCCGGTACAAAAATGATATTGGAATCAAATGTAGCAGTCTCATGCGAAAACGCTATCTCAGCTGCCTGGGTAAAAGTTATTTTCTCACATTGCAATAATTTCTTTTGAATTTCTTTACTTTTAATACCACATACTAATCGATTGCGCAAGGTCCTGTCTAAATCTTTAAAATTGCAATGTATGCTTAATTTTCTTAAATTTGCAGCATAATCTCATACCTTTTCCCCTCTTCTTGATTCCTTGGATGGAATTTAAAAGATTCCACAATTTCATTAGATGTGGGGTGGAAATGATGGTTCAAACTCAGCGCAATTTCGTTATAGGTTATCTCACCTATACTAGGGGGAGATGACAAAGATACTATCAAATCAAATAATTGAGAGCCACATACCACTAATAGATTCGCCTTTTGTTTGTCCTCCTCCTCAATATCATTTGCTTTTAGGCAAAAGTCAACCCTTGTGATGTAATTCTCCCAGCACCCATGTGCCATGTCAAATTCACCAAAATTGACACCCATTTCCGCGTTTCCACTTCACACTTCCATAAATGCTTACTAAATATGGCCGATTACACGCTTTACTAAAGTTTTTTCCTCGTCGTCACTGTTATATACCAATATAATTGCCGAAATTCGGGAGAACACTTGTTCATACGCACCTGACATAACCAGACTGGTTTGTGGTAGAAGTACCCTCATTTTCCAATATACTACAGGAACCTACCTGATAACACTCAAGAGAGTTGAATTTGCAAGGCAGTCCTCTTGTACGAGGGTCGTTCCACAGGTGAAACTTCAACTTTCTTTTACCCGCGAGTGTGGAATTGAAACACGAGCAAGCGAAAGGATTCTATAGTTGAACCACGAGCAAAGCGAGTGGTTCTAAAATAGAATCCTGAGCGTAGCATGTGTTTCAACACACGACAAGTAAAATACATTTGCACCCGTGTGTACACTAAATATTTCACCTCACTGTAGGGACAGCGAGGAAAGTGCAACATGCAAAACAACTTTATTTCATTTTTTTTTTTTAACAGTAATAATAACTTCAAGAAATATGAAGTAGAATTTTGGTTAAGTGCAAATTGGATTTGAGTTTTCCCATACATTTTGAGACCCAGCGCCTGATGAAGGCAAGAAGCAATACTTTAAAAGTTCTTATAATATTTTTATTTTATTCTGTTTTTTAGTATTTGTTGTTATAGTGGCAACAGAAATACATCATCTGTGAAATTTTTGTATTCTGACTTATGAGCGTTTTACGTTTTGTTATCTGTCAAAACCTACTTAAACACGCTCCAAGGTCAAATTACTTTCCCCACTAGTGAATAAAATACGTTTTTGCTCACTGGTTTTAAAGGATAAAAGACGGCTTTCCGAGGCAGTGAGGGGAAAATTCACTTAATTAGTATAGGACTTACTATGCATTACCCCTTCTCACTAGAGGCACAGAATTTTATTATTGTATGAATCACATTATTGTATAACCAACTTTTCAGCCAATTGTATCAAGACGCAACACAAGAGTGAACCTAGAATGGAGAATCAGAAACCTGCCCTTCCCCATTGAGACTTACTCGATCAGTGCCAACAATGAGGAGAAATGTATCATAGTCCGGACTACCAATAAGAAGTACTACAAAAAACTACAAGTACCTGAGTTAATGAGGCTGAATATACCATTGGAACAGGCAAACATACAATTTAGTCATCAATTCAACACACTTATTATTGTGGTAAGTTAAATTCACTGAAGTATAGAAATTCAGTCAATCGAAACAATCTCTGAAGAAAATTTAATTTGCCTTATTCCTGAACAAGCTCCTGAAGCAGCCAAGCACTTTTTGCATTCATATGTTAATAACATTTTGAAGTTGAAATATCTCTGCGCCTGCAATGAAAGGGCTGAATTCCTTGGATATTTTCAATGTTATATACTTTATTCTATTATCTATAGTTGGCTGTGTGTTTTCTATGTGTTTACCAGTATATGTATAGAATCCAGAATTCAAGCTTTGTTTAGGTTGATTTGTGTAAGCTGTCCCCGAATGTTTATTATCTTATATAAAATAGCCTTTATTTCCAGCATAACATTAAAACATTTAAAATACTTGAAATATGATAGAAGCGGTTTTTATTATTATTATTATTTAAAGAATATTTATTTTTAACTGGACACCCATTTATGGGCAAAGGCCTCACTCCACCGCCCATCATTTGTTCTCACTAGGTGTCCGGCCCATCGCCATTTTAGTTTACAGGCTAATTCAGCAGCATCTATTATTAATTATTTTACTTCATCTCTAGCATGTAAATAAAATCTAAATATCTCATTTCAACAGTACAAAAAGCCACAGCAACTCCTAGATATGGACAAAGACTGGTTTGAAGAACTGAAAAGTGTGAAAGCAGTGAAAGATATGCCTAACGATTGCAAGACCCAGTAGGTCCAATTTACTTAATCCTACTAATAAGAAGAAGGTTTTGTTTTATGTCATAATTTTATTTACATCTAGTCTTAATTATTTGAAATAAGTTCAAATTTTCATTAAATGAATAACACAAATTCTGGTTTTATATAATTCACCTGATCTACCTCAGGGTGATTCCCAATAGTATAGTAGTACAGAAATATAGGACCAAAATTACCATACCATACCATGATAAAAATATGAGAAGGTTCCATATAGAAGTGCCAATATTATCAGCTAAGTTTTATATAAAACGGGTCTTGGTATGAAATTAGGACTAATTGTATCAGATAGGAATTTAATGGCGACATTTTTCTATTGCTCAATATTATAGCAGCAGAAGTAAATGTACTTCTCTAAAACACAGATTGACATAAGAGACAGTAACAAGAGATAAAAAAGTGTCAGTTTATTTTTTAACCTTTTGTGTTCGTGTAGTGCTAAACTTTAGCAGCTAAAGGATATACATTTTTTGTATTGGTGTCAATTTTTCATAGTACTGTTCAGTGCTATGTCATACAAAGGGTTAAGTTAAGCTATCATAAAATGTATAGTCCCAAGTCCTTGAAATATCCTATTATAGATTTTCTAATCATCCATAATCAAAGCTTTTGCCTGTTCCTTCAGTTCTTCCTCATCAAGCTCTTTATCTAACAAACCTCTAGCTTTCAAATACTCCCCATATTGTTTTGGGATACCCATGAATGTCTTTATTTTAGCCCGAATCTGTTTCCATGTCTCTTGATAGACATTTTTCTTGTCTCTTTCCATGGCTTTGTAATCATAGCCATATTTATCTAATAAATATGAGAGGTATTCCACTTGACCTTTAGGTAACCTGTAAGTAAAAAATTAGAGAAATAAAATTGAACTGATTATGGAAAATTTCCTGAAGATGATGTTTTGGCTACATGATCGGAAAGTAGTAAAGTAGTAAAGAAGTTAGTGTTAAAGGGAATTCCATACATCCTTGAAATTTCAATGAGATCTGTTACTACAGACTACGCATTACTAAGTAGCCTTAGACTCCAGCCTAGCCTAGCATGATTGTGTTTATGCACGTTGAACATAAAGCATTAGTGACATGTTTGTGTTTTGACCCGTTATTGTGTACAATAAAGTGGTTCCATATAATATATATACATACATACTTTGGCAATCTTTGAAGAGGCCTATGTCCAGCAGTGGATGTCTTTCGGCTGATATGATGATAACAATGATGATACATACATACATAAAAAAAGAAAAAGGAAAACAAAATTCTTTATTCTACAAAAACACGTAAAGTACCTATAATCAAAGGGATGGAGCCTCCCTGTAAGCAAAAAAGATGCTTGTGTTGGGACACCGCTCTTCCTTACATAGGTAACTTGAGGTAAGTACAATAACATTTAGGTATCTACTGCATTGTTATTTACAAGTATAAATATCTTAAGACAATTAACCACACAGGCTATATAAACTATTCAACTAATATTTATTAGTCCCTTACTAGCATGTAAATGTAAGAGTGACTAGGATGAACACTATGTTTGAAATAAATGTGGTGTATTATAACATAAATTAACTGAGCCGAGCTATACTCACATGAACCTTCTTTGTCTCGGTGCTCGAGCTTCTTTTTCTAACTTTTCTGCTACTTCCTTTTTAGGAATAATCTTTGCTTCAATCTCTTCTTCTGATTCTGATGACTCATCCTGGCTGAACATCTTCTTTGCCCGTTTTAACTGTTCTTGTTTGTAATTAGGAATTTGAACTGCTTTATTTGGATCACTCGCAAGTCCCATCTCTTTAAGATTCCGAAGTGTCGACTTCTTCATATCCCATGCTTCCTTAAGAGTATTACTGTAAGTAAATAGGAAAATTTGACTTGATTTCATGTACTACAACACTTAATACAACTCTGAACACTAGTATTACATAAATAAACACGAAAATCTTACCAGTTTACTTCTCCTGTGTTGCGATTTTGTTTGAGATGCATTCTTTTGCGATTCAATTTGTGAAGGTACTTTTTCTTACGATGCTGCTTTTTGATCTTCATGTTGATTGTGATTTAACTAACAAAAATTGATGAAAGCTCCTAGAAATTAAAATAAACAACTGTCTTCACATTCACAATGCAAAACCAAAACCACGTGTATTTGACGCACAGTACAATGCATGATTTACAATTGCACATCACATTTGACGTTTTGAAAAGGCGCTGAGGGGCTACCGCGAAGTGAAAACGAACTTCGTTCGAATATCTCCCTTTCTGTCGCTAAAACTAGCAAGTGCAACAGAGGGGGATACACAAACGAAATTCGTTTTCTTTTCACGGTAGGGCCTCTGCACAGTCGGATCGGCAGATTTAAGCTTAACCTACATGTAAGCGATCGGATCGGTTCTGCTATAACCACGGACTTGGATGTCGAAGTTCGGATATCTCTATCGCACTTACCATACTCGAGTGACAGGGATGCAAGTACTTACACGAACTTCGAGATTCGATTTTAGTGGTAGCGCCGCTGTATTCTCTGATAGTTTTCCAAGCCCCAATTTATCAGAAGCTGGCTAATTGCTATCGTCTGGAGGCATGTTGCGCTGCTGATCCAAGTGTCAAACGAGTTGTACTGAGAAATTGCATGCACATGTGGTCGGATTGTTACATCTGTACGCTACACCCAATTATGACTTCGACATGTTGTACTGACAAATTGGGGTAAAATCACATATTAATCTGTATACCCCATCATTTTATTTTTGTTAATTCTCTTGCTGTACGCCGGCTTTTCCTAACCTAACCTGAGTACGCCGCTTTTGTTTCCTCGTTAATCCGACCGTCTAGAAGATCCTTAAACTACCACTCACTTTTGACTTAAAAAAGTTAGGTTGTTTTATTGAGGTTAGGATTCGTGATTTCGGAATTCGGAGTTAGCCAATATTTCCTGAATAGAATATAAAACATCTTTACGCAAAAATGCCACAAACAGGTGCAACGAGGTACCAGAAGTTTCTTAAGTCAGAGAAATCAAAAACCAAATTAAAAAATAAGCAAGCTAAAAAGAAAGATTTACCGAGAGGCACGAACGTAACGAAGACAAATTTTAAAGTTAAACAGATAGTAATTAAAGAACAATTGAAGAAGCATGGTGAATACGAAGCCCTGTCTGCTCGTAAGCTTAATACCAAAGAGCTCTTGTCGAGACTCAATCATTTTAACACGCAATCGTGTAAGGACGCCTTAGAAGGTATAAGGGAACTGATTAGCGGTCATGTAAATGTTTTGGAAGAAAATCTGGGGCAGTTAATAAACGGAGTGGCGCCGTTGGTGTTAAATATTGAAGCTGTTGTAAGTATATACTTATGTTTTGTTTATTGTAAAGTGCGAATGTTACTCTACCAACAACAAGATAGATAGTATAATGTGCTTCAAGAAATTGATTTATCTTATGATTGTTTTCAGGTTCGCAAAGAAGCGTTGAAAGTCCTGCACTTGATACTTTCCAATGTTACTGCAGAAAAAACTGAACCATTCTTTGATATTCTGTCCACATATCTCAGGAGTGCTATGACACACATAGACAGCAGGATTCAAGATGACTCCTTACTGTTCCTTGACATTCTCCTTATGTGCTGTTCAGAAAATGTAGCTAAAGATTTCCACAGGATCATTCCTAACTTCTTAGACATGATATCCAAATTACGGGTAGATGCAAAGCCAGGGAGAACACTGACTGTTAATTTGAACAGTCAAATAACCAGTGTGAAATGGAGGGTTAAAGTGTTACACAGGCTGCAAGACTTTTTGAGGAAATATGTTGAACACAACAAAATCAATATAGTTGACAAAGAACTTACAGCAAACACAAAGTTCTTCAACAGTTCTAAGCTAAACTACTACCCCTTGTTTAATCCCAGTTACACAGCCATTTGCCATGTGTCATCATTTTCATCCAAGAATGCACAGGATGCATCAATTGATGATGCTGAAAAGTTCATAAAATACATTGACACTTTAATGCCATTACTGTTTGAAGCTTGGGTGGAAGTGTGTTCCAATGCCAACTCCGAGAAAAACTTTGAGACAATAGTGAGTGAAGACACAGCAGGCCTGCTGAAGCGCATTCTTGAAGTAGTTACATTACTTTGGGACTTGGTCCAGTACCTGAATAAGAAGAATCCACATTCGAATATTGTAAACCTGTTTAGACAGAATTACCGCAAGTCTTTGAGCCAACACTTTGTGCAACCTTTCCCATTCGCAACAAACATAAGATCAAGGCAACAAAGAGGAGGGGGAGCAAGAGAAACCAACTTAAACTTGGAAGATGTAATTACAGACCCCAAATTAGTGATTGAAAACTTGCTAATTTGCCAAATGTTTATTGCTCTCAATCCAAATGTCCACATCAAAAATCAAAGCAAAGAAATAAGTTCAGTACTCAATTATATGGAGAAGATATTTAATGAATCTACTGAAATAGAAGTCAGTGATCTTCTTATAAAGATTTTAGACAATGTTTTCTCAAATGATGTCAATAACTGGACTAGAACACTTTCTGTTTTGGATGCACTGCTGAGAAAAGTCATTTGGGCATACTTTAATACAAGTCTGCGAACCCAATTTAGGCAGAAGATTTTTTCATTGCTTTGCAAAATAGCACTGAGTGACAAATTGGCCCATTTTCATGCAAGTGATGCATATGAAATGTGGTTGAAGAACTTGCCTGATATTCTACTCGAGGATTCAGTGACAGTGCAGGTCATAGATATTCTGAACAAGTTTGCTGTTTGTAACAACAAAATCTTCAATTCTGTAGTAAAACCAAAACTTTTCCAAATTATTGAAAATTTACCGAAAATAAAGGTATCTGACAGTGTGAATAACACAAGCTACTACAAAATATTCTCCTTACTTTATTGGATCAAATGCTGGGATGATGCATCTCTGAATCTGTTGGAAAATCAGCTATTAAAAAATGCATATGATATGAACCACGCAAAATATATATTTGACACTTTGAGGCATAGAAGCTCTTCTAATGTATAGGTGTTTTATTTCACAAAAGTGACTTGGCCATGCCATGCCTTACCTGTGTGCGAAAGCTCGGGAGCGCGGGGTCTGTGAGGCGTCTGAATTTTACTGGTGTCTGGGGAACACTCCAGGTTATCAATACAAAAATTGCCATCCACTTGTGAAATTAAACATGTAATATAATTAATCATTTAAATCTAAATGTACAAGGTGTTGAAATAAAATTATGGAATTTACAGTAGTAGTAATTTATTTCAATAAACTCAAACAGGACTCATGTAAAATTGTGACTCAGTCAACTAATAAAACATATGTAATAGTAACAGGTAACAAAATTACAAGGTAACTTCAAAATGAGTACAAATGCAGTTTAGCAAATGATAGCACAGCAAGTTATTATTAACTTAAAAGAGTACATTATGTACACGTGTATATGGGAAGCAGAAAGTAAACATATTTAACACATACTCTTAAATTTCCTAGGAACTTGACCATTTAAAGAAATACTGAATTTTGATAGTACTTACCTACATACAGAAGGACATTTAAAAAAAAATGTGTAGGCAACCAATTAGCGTAAGTAGTTAAAAAGAAATAACTCTGTCAGTTTTGTGACTATAATTAATCATACAAATTATATGTGCAAACTAACATTACTAACCTGTTACTTACACATTTAAGTAACGTGTTTATATATTATATAAATTGGAAATAAATGTTTTTTTTTTCATTCTGACTGTATGAATACTTAAGGTGCGACCACACCACTGCTCAAATTACGCACCGTAAAATGCAGCAAAATGTATGAAGAATACGTGACGCATACGACACGTCAACGCGTATACGCAGCGCTAAGCACCGGTGTGGTCGCTCCCTAAATTGACGTCACAAAACTGACGAGTTTTTTCTTAAATAGTCTAATTGGGTACACCCAAAATGTCCACAAACATTATTCAGGATAGTATTATACACAACAATAGAAATTCCATTCAACAGCTAAACCCTATAAAATAACCCCTATGTCCGTATTATGCGTCGTACTTTGCTAAATATTTACAGTGTTCAGTTGAGTTACGAATTACATAGATTTGAAGTAACTAGACAATACAGTCCCAGTATTCCAGATCGTAAAACCATTATTGCATGCTACACACACCTCATGTTGCAGAGGCTTCCAGAATCATCACAAACATCAATGGCTATTATATCACATAAGTACAACCACAGTGTACATCGACTGAATGTAACAGTCGATACTGATATCAAAGCATCCTCCTCTCACACAGCCTCTCTCACTCTAGTAAGATGCTAAGCCTCCTGAGGACCTTGAGAATATTACTCCACATCGGCAGACTAGTTCTTTCTTTGCAATATGCATTAAATACTAACAGATATAACTACAATAAGCATTATTCCTTTAGTAATTTGTCGAGTCGTTTAATGTTTCACATTTGGCAAATTTTGGCTAAAATTATAATCGCCAGGCTCCGGTATCATCCTTGATTATGGCGAGAATTCGATTAAGAACGATTCATCAGATGAAGTAATTAGAAATACTAGTAACGAATTATTGAGAATTAAGTTCTCATAAATAAAATTTGTAAATAGTGCATTTCATGCTTGATATTCATGAATACTTGCATTGTGTTGAGCATACTTCACTAGATTTTTTTGGTGTCGTTTCAAACATAGTTCATAGTGTGCGTCTGCAAACAAAATTTTAATGCCACACAACATACTTCTATACGCATAGCTAAATATCAAGTTAAACTAACATTCGAGTTAAAAGTGACGCACACGTGTGGATTAAAATATATTATTTTATTTATCGTATTAAAGAATTGTAACGTAAGCATGATGACAAACCATATAATTCACTAACATTGGAAGAACCCAAATCACAGAGCCGACATACTCAAGCATCGTGTTCTACGCATGAAAGTTGCTAAGCAATAAAATTTGCTGAGACATACATTTGAATACAGACAGTTTCCTGTACCTAAAGAGAGCTTGATTGACCAGACAATAGCCTGGCAACAAAGTACAGAATTTACTTGGTGTCGTTCTATTGCGTTTTCCTTTTGTTTGACTTTTTTGTGCGAGGTATGGTAGAAGAGGCTGTCAGCATTGCCTGAAAATAAAAGGAAATAAATTGAAAAATAACAAAGCAGAAGCCGTATAGGGTTATATGAGGGGACATAGAGGACAATTTTTAAAGGCCAAAATAATGTATGCTATACGATTAAATAAATAGAGGACACATTATCTATGGAAATAATGGCT
Source organism: Epinotia bilunana (assembly GCA_947049275.1). Taxonomy (NCBI): domain Eukaryota; kingdom Metazoa; phylum Arthropoda; class Insecta; order Lepidoptera; family Tortricidae; genus Epinotia; species Epinotia bilunana. Next base: position 7,861,735 of record OX346263.1, on the reverse strand, counting down.
GCAACTAGTGCAGTGTAAATGATACAGGAATTGTTATAACTGATAATGATTGTTTAATTCATGTTCAATTCATGAAAACTGATATATGACTAACCAGTTATAGCAATTGGCGTTTTCCTCTAATGTAGCATGGAAAACATGGACACATACAAAATATATTGCAAAGCCTCGAATACAATAAACAAAACATACCTAAACGTTTAAGTAAAAAGGTTTCAAATTAGTTATTGTGCATTTTAATTAAATGCTTACTGGATTCGAGTCCTGTGTAAGTTGATACTGTTAATTATAATCCATTTTAGTATTAGCGTCAAATAAATGTACATCAAATACAACACTGCACGCTAAATAAATACATAAACATAAAACACTGTAAAATGTAAGTTTGTTATAATTTTTATAATAATAAAGTACCAGCCAGTCATATTGGTATTAGGCAGCGCTCTCGTCATGCAAATAACGAAAACCAAACGATAATGAAACATACGTTCTGCTCTCGCCGCTGCAACGAGAAAATAGGACAGGGGAGGCTTCATACATCTGTACTTTTCGATGTAGTAGGAATTTCATCGTGCAACGAAACAAACTTATATTCTGGGTGGCTCTCGATTTTTCGCTCAATCAACTTTTGGAGAGCGTCACTCTTTTCCATAATGTCATGTGATATGACTTCGCTTTCAAAATCTGTAGCATCAACAAAACTAATTTGATCATCAGCAAGTGACTGTGCGTCTTCGGCAGATGTTTTAAATGGTGAGTTTAGGTCAACGTAATTTTGGAAAACATCAGATGCTTGGTCATTTCCTGATGACCTTCTGCTATGAGAGCGCGATCTAGAAGACGTTGATGCAGTATCGGTCTTCGATTTGTCGTCACTCTTATGCCAGAACGCTAATTTGCTTGGCAGCTGTAATAATTTGCCAATTCCTGTCGCATTCCCTTTAGGAATTCTGCCAGGTGATTTAGATTTATGGCGCCTTTTCTTTTCAGCTATTGGATTCACAACTTGCAAATTTTGATTGGAGCAAGTTGCCTTAAGAGCTGTATTTGGTAAAGTATTCAAAACATCATTCAGACTCTCCTGTGAAGTTGTACTGATGGTTTTATTTAACATAACGTCGCCAGTGTTCTTCACATTTTCAGACGGTACTTCTGTTTTGTCTGCTTTAGGCGGCGGTGGTGGAGGTGCTTTACTTTTCCCGTATTTACCTTTAGGGGATTTTGATTTACGTTTACTCCTGGGAGAATTATCTGGAGTTCCGAAAGAGGCTTCATCGTCGCTTTCTGCAGAATCATTTTCATAAGCGGATGTATCTAGACTAGTTATATCTGCTTTAGAAGCAGTTTCACTTTGTTCTTTTCCAGTTTTGACTTCAGGTTCTGTCATTTCATTAATTATCTCCTGATGTATATTAGATTCTTTTTTAGTTTTGACTTCTGTAAATCTATTTTCGCTAACAATTTCGTTTTCTACATTTGTTGTCGGAGGTGACTCTGTAACGTGGTCTGTTTTTGGGAATTCGGCAGTCTCATTATTATTGTCTTTACATGTAGTTGCAGTCAACTTATTGCTTTCGTCTTTTTCTATATTATTTTCTGCGTTTTCAAATACTTCTTGGGATTCCTCGTCAGGCCAGAGCTTTCTATCTGTAGTTTCGTCAATAATATTCTCATTTTGGTCCCTCTTATCTATATTTGATTGATTAACAATTGCACCTAGAGGATCATTTCCTAAGACTTTTACTATTTTAACTTGATCTCCTACATACTGATATATAAATGGAGGATCGGTTTGGGAGAGGAAAAGGTGGGATGGGAGATTGACCAGGGGGGGCATATTCGCATATTCAAAACTATCGTCGTCTGGAAGCTCCTCGAAGATTACTTCATTGTCCTTTAATTTAAATAAAAACTTAAGTCTACATCAAGTATAATAAGAAACGAAGAAATTAACTAGTAAATGCATTAACAGACTTGTATAGAATAAGTTTTTTTAAATAATTAATTTAAGTAAGAATCAGAACCGAACACATGCACACAACAAACAAGAAATGTGTTTATACTACTTAAATATAATTAATATTAAATAATTTTAATTTAAAACGGTCGATATACGATACTGTCTTTAAATTCGTATTATGTGATCTAATCCTTATTTTACGAACACCAATAATAGCAAGACGTTTAACCTCTTCTGTACTCGGCACTTATAAATTCGCACCTAGCGACCACATACGAACAATACAACATTTACTATATTTATTGTGCCTATTTATCGCTAACGTTAGCCAACCACCATGGCATGTCTACCATATTAGCAGTACTCGTTTTTTTTTCAAATGACTTTTCCCACATGCGACTTAACTCGAGAGCAGTCATATTGTATTGAGACATGATCCAATCTCTTTCCGAAGGGTGTACTGTCCATTTCCAGCTAAAATACTTTTGTTCTAATCTAATTATAGGAGCACAGACGCCACCACCAAAGTAAACAAAGACCAACACCATTGTTCAAAAAGTCAAGAATTAAATATTTCTTACAACCATCAGTAATTACACCCAGCACCATTTCTACCCTGCTTCGTTACGTTGAGTCATCCTTGCAAAATAAATTCCTTTATAAATCGGGCGCCATTTTGTTGCAAAGAAAACTCAACACATATAACCAACCGTTTATCTATTTCAATATTTATTACGAATGGATAACAAATATAAGCAATATCTCGCATAGGCGTGTCCAGTTTATATTTAAGCCCGTCTGATTAGCCCTAACACCTCTAAATAATTTCAGTGAAGTTGTGAAAGTATTACTTATAATTTCAGAATTTTCTTAACACTCGAATCTTCGTTAGGTGTGGTTATCACGTGCTGAATTCGTCTGCAATGTTCATGGCGCAAGCCACTTAGTAATTCGTTTATATGATTTATTTCTTTGTTACAAATAATGAATTAGGCATCATTTTAAACTATAACATTAAATGTGATAGAAGACATTTCGCTTACACATTGAAAAACACTGAGCTAGTTGTTACGCGAGTGTCCGGCCTTAGTTGCCTTTAAATCTATATTCTTTTAAAACATACCTAGTCTAATCCGGCCAACAATCAATCTCACTTAAGAGTAACATGTGGCTAGAGCACTTCGATTCGTGGTTCGATGACAACGGCAGCAAGGCGCCGTACGTTAGCGAGAGACCCTAACTCTCAGGTATAGTATAAGTATAGCCCTTTGATTTGAGACTGATCCTGACACTGTTGGTGGGCAGACTAGACGCAGTAGGGCCTGTTTACAACTTGATTAGTGTTTAATGCGAGTTACTTTATGAATTTGCACTAAACACCCGGATTCATACTTCTCTGACGTGACAGAACAATAACGGTCTGGTACTATTAACGGTATTTATTACAAGCTTTTATTTACTTTCACCTGTCCCGTTGTCTGTTCTTAATCAAATCTTGCAAGTTAAATTTGATCCACTTCCCGGTTTCCGATGGAGTTGAAGTTTTGCACGAATATGCAAATCGCGTGACAATGCAATATTATGATGGAGCTGCGAGGTGGCCATAGGAACTCCGTAATAAAACCACATAACCCCATCGAGTTTGGGCTCGTTAGAATCGTCTCAATGAGTAAGTAGTTGACGACGGTACACAGAAAAGTACAGTCGGCAATAAAAGCTTGCACCAAAAATTAATTTTTTGACAGAAACTTGTTTAAGTACGGTTTGATTCGCACTCATCTAATGCGCTGTAACGTGACGGCTGTTGTGTCAGTCGTAGGAGCGCATCGTCTCAGTAAAGTATGAATCGAACTTAATCAAAGTGTATACGGGGCAACACGCGCCACACAAGTTAGCGTCTGTGATGTTAGCTATAAGCGTCGCAGGTGTCAGCGGGGTTCGACGGGTGTGCGGGACTTGAGGCTAACTTCAGAGACGCAAACTTGGCTTTGTAGAATTAGGGTGGTCCTTAAAAACCGAAAATTTTAAATTTCCATGAGGCACCCCTATGTAGTTCTAATACATGTAAAAATACCATATATGTTTATTTTTATTTTTAGATTAGATTTAGGGGACGCGACTGAATTTTTTAACTTTTAAAGGTTAGCATTTCTCCATACTAAGTTTTTTTTTACATTTCCCTACTTTAATGAGCTACATTTGATGATAGGAAATGAATAATCTTGAATACTTACATAAAAAGAAATCATTCAAAAATGAATTTTATTGTGCTAATATGCTAAAAACGGACGCTAGGGATGATATGGCGACTTAAATTTGATTTAAAATAAGCGACGAATATTGAATGAACGAATTTCGTATTTTCCTGATTTTTTATTCCTGGTATCAAATGTAGCTCATTAAACTTAGTATGGAGAAATGCAAGCTTTAAAAAGTTTAAAAATTCGGCCGCGACCCCTAAATCTTATCAAAAAAAAACATACGTTATTTTTTCACGTATTAGAACAATATAAGAGCCTCAATGAGATTTCAACGATTTTTAAGGAGCATTATTGTAGATGGTTCGACAAAGTTACCAGACCTCAGCGGCCGGCGGTCGCTTGATGGCGGTGACGGCGGAGCGCGGCGGCCGCGCGCGCGCCCGCGCCGAGCCGGCGCGCGCCAGCGACAGGGAGTTGTCCGCGCTCGAGTAGCCCGAGCTTATGTCGTCCGACGATTTTATGTGGCTGGAACAATCATTATTTTCACACCTTTCATTCGGAAAAGTAAGTTTTGCTCCACGACGAGATGGATCAAATTGCTACTTTTCTGTTCAAGCTACTTTTTAATTTATTCATTGGCATGTAGAATTTACGTAATGTGCCAATAGAACATAGATCTTAATAAAATAATCTTTTGTAATTTTATCGTAATCGGTTAAAAACGATCATGTTTTAAGTTTTAACTTTAACAACGTTATTTGAAAATTTATATATTCAGATATTTAAAAATTTGTATTAAAAATTAAGAAAATTTCTTAAAACTTGTTAAATATTTTAACAGCATCTCTTTTAATTTCTTCATAATCGGTGTGAAAAGAGTATGTGTCACTCGGTAGCAAAATTATCTTCTTCTTGGGCGTTAACACTTGTATCCCTCACTACGCTCAGGATCCTACGTTAGAATCCCTGGCTACGCCCAGGATTCAATTGTAGGATCCCTCGCTACTTTCAGGATTCAATACACCGCCCTCGCCGTAAATATACTATTTTGCTCCCTTGTGACACAAATAACTATTGGAATAATTAAGAGTAGTCACCTAAAATCAGGTTCGTCGGTCCTGGCAGTCCGCGGGCCCCTGACGTCGACATCCACCTCGGGGAAGTACATTGGGGTGCGGCTGTTGGACTCGGACGCACTGCGGCGAGTGTTGTAGCCGCTGCTGCAATCACAATAATTGGTTCAGTAATCAATTTAGTATGTGGAATTTGTGGTTTTGTTGGTGTTGTGTTGTTTGAGTGTTGTGTTTTGAAAGGACTAAATGAAATTCTGTCGTCATCGGGCTTCAGGTGCTGCATACCATATTCTATCTCGCAGCTCGGCCTGGCATTTTGCTATAATGCGAGTATAGCCGCGGTAATACCTAGTAATCATGATTAAAAATAAGTCGCTAAAGTTCCTAAGCAGTGCGGCGGTGCGGAATGAATTGTAACATTGTAACCATGGTTACACCTTCTGACAAGTCCGAGGGTCATCCTCGATTCGGCGACCTATCGTCGGCCTTGAGCCTTTCGCTCGCACTCCTACAAGCATACTATATTGTCAACCTCCACTAGAGAGAGCCACTGTAAATTTGACGCTATCATTTATAGTAGAGTACAACAGCAGATGGTGTCTCAAGGAAGTAAAATTATATATTTACGGCGAGGGCGGTATATTGAGGGGTTCTAAAGCAGAATCTTGAGCGTAACGAGGGATTCAAGTACGCACAGGACAAAAAAAATATCTCTACCGAGTGGGACATACTGAATTTCATACCTATTAACCGGGAATATCAGGGAAGAAAAACACAACTTTGATAGGTATCTCATATGAGGGCAACAATGACTGTTTTCCGAATAACAGTTATGAGAAATGCTCTGTGGATCCATAGGCAGGACGTATAGTTACTTATTTATATAGTAAGTCATGATCCTACCTCTTAGCGACGCGACAGATCATCCTTGGCTCAGCTAACACATCGTCAGCCTCGTCGGCCGCGCGTTCGTCGCGCACATCGCACTCGCTCAAGTCCGACAGACTGTAGCTCTTGCGAATTTGTTGCACTAAACCACCGCCGCCCTGTGGGATGTTATATTGATGATAGTGGACGCAGGAACAGTACTCGAGAGATAATCCAAACTGTATAATATAAGAGTTCGAATCAATCAGAAAGAAGCTCTTGGATTGTCTTGATACAACTTGGCTTAGTGTTTAATTTTATTAAGAGTGAGTAGGTATTTATTTCTATAGCATTGCTGATAAGAATTAAGCTTAATTATATCGCCAATTCAACCACCAGGTACAAAAATTGTTATCGTTTTCGTTATCAATTTTGAGGATGAAACTGTAGCCAATACTCTAGGTAATTAGAACTTTTTGATGATAGCTGCTAATCAAGTGATAAAACTGAAGATGTCGACCAAAACAATTTTATATAAACAAAAACAAGTTCAAATATCGGCTACAGTTTAAAAAAGGACAAATAAAAATCATACTTACATGATCATGGTCAGTATTGTACAAGGTTTTGGCAAAGCGCATGCAGCCACCGTGATAAAGACTACTAACAAATGAATGAAGCCAAAAATTATTCAGTAATTAAGTTTAATTTAACTAATTCAGTCACACAAATCAAGTCTAGCTAATACACGAGTGCGTTTACAATACATGCGCACTTTTAACTAAATTATGTACTAAACATTAAAATAACGTCATGTGGTTCAATAATAGAATTATCTAAACTTCATTGATATAAGGCGAGGTTTTGGATTCGAACGAACGCAGGTCATTTCATAAATTGAGCGTGTGTGAGTACTGAGTATTGGAACCAAATGTCACAAACCTCGATAAAGGATTATTCAAAAGTTCCACTTTGTGTTTGTAAATGATCTAATCTAAACCAAAACTTGAATAAAGATGGCAACTTCGCGTCTAAAACAAAGTGACACTACTTAAGTGCAATGCGCACATTAGATACGAGATCTTCCAGCCAAAGGCGAGCAGTAATAAAACGGCATTGAATACTTTGGCATTGATATGGTTACAAGACTTACAAGTGGACATTAGAAAGAATTCTTACAGTAGCAAGCTTGAAATGTTACGTTAAAATTTACAATCCACTGGAAAGTTAACATAATCCTAAAGATAGCCTAACAACGTTCTACATCACAGTTGAGTTTCGAGCCGAGTCAGTCGACCAGGATCTCTTTGCTGTCTTTTTCGACAGCGGTTTGACTTCTAGTCCTCCGACCCCTAGATTTACTCCTGGGTCTAGTTTCCTTGATGACATTGCGTTTTCTAACGACTTTGCCTCGACTGCGGGCGGAGGATTGTGGCTCGAAGTCGGGGTCGTTCGTGTCACCGTCATCTCCAGGGTAGTCATCGTTGACCAGTTCCACAATCTCGACGATACCGGGCAAGTTTCGGTCCCCAGCCGGTTGGTAATCGAGGTCTTCGTACATTTCATTCCCGTCAGTAGCGTCACGACCTTGCAGGGCCTCAATTCTTCGCTCTTGCTCTGGACTCGGCAAATTCAAGTTCTGCGTGAAGCAGCAACGGAAAGGATATCGGAATAGAACGGTGGGAGGGGGAAATTAAAAAAAAGCGTGTTAATAATATTAAAACAAAAAGTGAAATTAAATTAAGCGACAAGTGTAAAACAACATCGACGTGAGAGTGAAACTCTAGGCATGCCTGATGACAATATTGCTATTATATTATGATCGCTCGCTTGCTCTGGTGACTAGTGCTAGAGGCAAAGTTGTCGCGTGATTCTTCTGGAAATATGTATAAATTATCTATTTTTTGGCATTGGCAGTGTTGTTACGAAGCCCTAAAGAAACATCCTTAAAGCAGAAAGATTGCATTTACTTTACTTTTTAAGTTATCATGATGTACGGATTAGACTATAGTACCATACAAAAATTTAAGTGCTACAATTTAACGTACGTTCGTCCTGAAACTCTTTCCCATATTTTTTAAGGAGGGCGTGCCATGTGAAGGGTAGAAAAACTCTCAAAGAAAACAGAGGTAAATTAATTGAATAAACAAAAACGGTGATAAATAGCCCTATATTTACTTAACCTTTATCTCAAAATTAACGGCAAATTGTCCGATGGTTATTGTACCATTTTCATAGTAAACTCACATTACTCACAATCCATTATCAACCCGTTCTCATGAAAGCAGTGTTTGTGTTTAGCACCATACTTAGCCAAAGCGAGGTTTAGAGTGCTTGAAATAACCAATTTGCGTGTTGTGATCAAACATGCCTCTTTGTCTAAGTTTATTGACATCTACATGACAACAACCTACTAAAAACATAGCTAGTTAAAATGGCGAACGCAGTTAAAGGGTTAAAGTCCACCGTAACCCTTGTTTAGAACTTCAATGAGAACTGTTTTGTGATAAGAGTACTTTGCACTCAATAGTGAAGAAAAAACCTTGTGAGTCATACCGGATCCTTTGATAAGCCATATGAGGTGAAACAAAAAGGCAACCTTTTAAAAACCACGGTAACTTTGAATCTTGGCTCTTGACATTATTACTAGTGAAGTGCAAAACGAAAGTGAATGTCAAAACTGGTTTTTATTATTTGTGATGCACGTCTGGAGTATGCAGCTTACATAGGTAATATTAAAATAACATTTTGTTTACTTAGCCGAACTCAAACCAATTCAGCTTAACTGCAGGACGAGTTTTGTTCAAAACAGTTCTCATTAAGAATAGTACCTAGTCGGTCCCAAAGTTCTGTCACTGGCATATTATTTTTAAATTTAGAAGATGATTTTAAGAAAATTTTATTGCATTCCATTTTTGAATGTTTGACAATTATTTTATAACAAAAAACAGTCATTCGTTGCAATTTCTCACGATGGAGTGGACATTGAAAGAAAACCGAATAGCTGTTTTAGCATTGCACCGCTGTGGGCACTCGCCAAGTACCATTTTCAAGTTGCTCAAAAATTTAAAAATAACGCTTAGGTTTGTGTACCGTACTATTGATAGGTACAATGAAGTCTCCAGTATTGAGGACAAGAAAAGAATTGGCCGGCCTCGCTCCGTACGAACACCAGCAGTGATCAAAGCGATCAAGGCGCGGATAGCAAGAAATCCTGTCCGAAAACAGAAATTGATGGCTTTGCAGATGGGTGTCAGTAGAAAAACCGTCAAAAAGGTTTTAAACGAAGATCTTAGTCTACGAGCATACAAAAAAAATCGTGGGCACTTACTTAATGCCCGTCTAAAAACAATAAGGCTTAAAAGATCCCGGAAGTTGTTAAAGCGGTACGCGAAAAATCGACACCGTGATATCCTCTTTACAGACGAAAAGATTTTCGATATTGAAGAGAAGTACAATAAACAGCATGATAGAGTGTACGCTAGGAGCTCTGAAGAAGCAGGAAAAAGAGTTCCGCGGGTGCAACATGGGCATCATCCATCATCAGTGATGGTCTGGTTGGGTGTATCTTATTACGGGCCAACTGAGGTTCATTTTTGCGAAAAAGGTGTCAAAATCAGTGCGAAAGTATACCAAGAAACAGTTTTGGATAAGCTTGTCAAAGATCTGCCCAACACGCTATTTTCGGGACATAATTTTGTGTTCCAGGAGGATTCTGCGCCAGCACACAAAGCCAAGACCACTCAAGCCTGGTTTGACCGTCAAAAAATCGACTTTATAAGACACGAAGATTGGCCTTCCTCTAGTCCGGACCTTAATCCTTTGGACTATAAAATTTGGCAGGTCTTAGAGGGGAAGGTCTGTGCTAAACCACATAAAAATTTGGAGAGCCTAAAGTCATCTTTAAGAAAAGCAGTCACTGAGATAGATATGAAAATGGTGCGTGCTGCGATAGACGACTGGCCGCACCGATTAAGGGCCTGTATTTAAAACAAAGGAGGTCATTTTGAATAATTTTGAGTAATTTTAATTCTTTATTAAATGTACTTTAAATCAGTATATAATTTATTAAAAATTCATTGCTACTTTTGTTTTTATCATTATTTTCATTTGTGACAGAACTTTGGGACCGACTACGTATGTCGTAAGTTCAAGCATGCCATTAAAATATTACAAGCTAATAATGATATCAACTCACTTTAATGGCCGTCTGCATTATAACTGTAGTGGCGTAGTTCACGCCTTTGGTGCCCAAGTTGAGCACAGTGTGATAGCCCTGGTCTCTGGCCTTTGCTATGTACTCATCTATTTCCTGAAAAAGAAAATTTTATTAAGTATTCATAGAATAAAAAATCTGGTCGCTGGACACTTGAATGCCCTCTTGCTCAGGAAATTGAAAGATGATTTGTTTTGAATAAAAAGTGGGTCATGTTACTCATGTTTTTTATTATTTCCTCATCTTTTCATACTTAGGTACGGTTGAATACACGTTTTTGTAATGCTCATACATGATTATACGTCCATAATTCAAGGCCTATTACAAATTAAACCGGTCAGGGATGTTACCGATTAATACTACTTAGGCACTAAGAACAAAACTGTTGTGTCATTGTCTATGCTGCAGCAAGACGGCAGAAAAAGAATAGGAGTAGCTTGTCACTTTTTGATTAATGTCATTCAATGAAATACATATATACAACTAATAAACTGCGTTATATGATTTAATTAGATAAGAATACATAAAAAAAAACATTTAATGTTAGAACAATCTTCTGAATCATTTCCTAATATTAGTTACTTGGATTACCTACTAATGCTAAAGTCATTAGTGAAAACAATATTTCCATTACGTAATGACGATAACATTTGCTGAAACGACTAATTTGAAAGCACGACTGTTAATTGATTTTACTCTAATTGACACTACTTAAAGACAGGAAACAATAATAAATTATTTTAATAACATACCTGCTCTCGCCTGCATAGCGCCGGGTGTACAAACTTCCTGTATAGAATTGAGGAGCCCTTGGTAGCAGGAGAGAGGAGCCAAAGCACCAGCACTATCTTCACCTCGTAGTAGAACGGGAACCACGACAGGAACACGTCCGTGAACGTTTCCGTGCACGTGAACAGTGCGAAAACTATCCAGTACATCATCCATTTTACCTGGAACATGATTAGGATTAATAAGGTATATTGTAATGACTGATTGAGCGGCTCCGGTGAACTATCATACATAGGATATCGCTAAGATGAAGAGTAAAGACAGTAAAGTATTTATGTTCTTATATCCCAGCGCTTTCACGGCTCGGAGCGTTCAATTCGGCAAGCGGTTTTTGTGTATAGTAGACCCATGTAATGGTGGGGCACGTTGGGAATCCATATTATAATATATTTTCTGAGACTTCGTCACTACGTCTCTGAATTACCGAGACAGAATAACAGAAAGAAAAGTTGATTGACCCATATATTGTAGTTTTTTTTTCATGTATTGTAGTTGGACCCCTCACATTCTTGTGCTTATTTGTCCGCGCATTTATTAGCGATGCTGCTGGGTTTTTACACGACTGCACAACGAAAAGGAGTGTAATGTTTTTACAGTATTTTGTCAAACAATGCTATGCAAACCGGTACTAAAACGTTAAGTGCCTTCGGGAGTCAGCGTGTCGCAGCGAGGGAACTAGAACGTGACATGTTTCTTTTATTACATCTACCAGCTTTCGAGTTACGAAGGTGACACTTGCACAGAGTAATGGTAGTTTTTGAAGTGGATACTTCTTTGCTCGCGTTCTTGTATAGGGGTACAGTTCAAAAAGTATCACCGTGACTTCCGGAATAACTTTTTGTAGAGAAGCCTAATCTGATTTCAAATAATTGTTTGTTACATGTTTTAATCCTTCTTTATTTGCCATTAGTTGTTAATCACAAAGTGTTATTTAGTTTATGTGGCGGACATGAAAATAATGCTGAAATGATGCTGAAATGATTTTCAATGTATCGCGAGTCAAATGAGCTACGTCAGTTAATGTTGCCATATATACCGATTTATCTGTACTTATACAGATTTTAGTGAATTAATTCAGATATATATTTTACGGGTACACCATAATAGCAGGCTTGGCCGGTTTTTTTGTATTAGGATTCCATAGCCAACAAAGAAGTATCCACTTAAACTTAATTAACGGTTGTATCACCGACACAACCCGCTTCTTTTTTTATCATCATCGTCATTTGCTTATTAGTTATACTTTCTAATACTTTCCATAATTAACATTCAAACATCTGCATAATTGATGACTAATTCCGCCTTTCGTGTGGTTTAAGACCAATCACGGAGCGGACGCCGCCTACGCCGAAACGACCCGCAAAGGACACGGTTTACACTTACGATCCATAGAATTTATGGAAATCATCATTAAAGGCATCTGAAACAGCCTGCCTAAACCGCAAAACGCGTAGTTATCATTGTTAAAGCTAGCCTTGAAATTAAGCGCGTATTGTTTAATGTTCTTTAATATTTAGCGCTAATCTACATTATTACCAGGCTTAGGCAGTGACAAGAGGAACGATTTATTTTGCATTCAAATTTTAAAGTCAAAGCAGAGTTCAGGATGTTGTTAACATACATAATTGATGCTACGCCAGTTAGCATTAACATAACGGATAACAATACTCTTTGGTCTTCACATTAACAATCAAACATAAAGGTATTAATGAATGAATCTTACAGCTATTTGAAAGGTTCCTTTGTTATTGTAAATAAAAAGGGTATAGCGCCGACACGGTGCGATAATTTCCACACGAGGTAAAGGACAGGCGGGAACTGAAGCGTATCAAACAACTTGAGCGTGGACCCGTGACAAGGTTATTAGTTTCAACGTATGCGACTGTTTTTATTGCGCATTTATTGTTATTGTAGGCACAATTGCAATGAAAGCTACAAGAACAAAGTTTCTTAAAGATATATATTTACTTACGTATTCTTTCAAGTTCTTCGTCCGTACAGCTTTATACGAAGCGTAAGCCGGGTAGAGGGTGCCGAATACCAATCTGCAAAACGGATACACCACGAGATAAGATATCATCCTTGGAGCGATGAATCCGACGACGACAGCAAGGATAGCGAGGTTGGCGAACGTCACACTAGGTACGCATTTGCTAAGAGCAAAACCCAGGTTTACGAAGAACCGACGAAGGACTCGGTCTCTCGAGTCGAGAGAGGAGTCATCATCGCTTTCGACGACGTTCGGGTCGTATTTGACAAGTTCACGGCCGTTCTCGAATACGTCGGCGACACGAGCGGTGTCCGCCTCGAACTTGTTGACAATGAGTCTAACGCTGGACAGACCGAGGCTGAGCATCGGTAAGCCGTGGTCGTCACGGTAACGCATACGACCTGCCTCCATGGAGACGGTTGAGCGACATTGGAACTATACACAGCACTAATTGATTCCGTCTGTCCGAGTGCACTCCCTTAATGCATGCTTTTAAAACATGCGCATCCGCTTGTTGTTTTATTGATACTGAGATCTCACGTATCCTGATTGGCGTGATACGGAACAACTGAATCAATAACATTTGCAAACTTGGAATGCTAATAGTCGTTCTACATGGGCGATAGCACGCAATTATACTGCTAGAAAAGCTTCCACTTAGTGGCTTTAGAACTTAAAGTTATATCTTTAAATGCGGAATTGTAATTATTCATTTCACATTCGTTTTTCATTGTTTCATCCATACTATTTCGATTACGTTTTTAGTGGGTATAATTTATTAAGTTTCTGACCAAAATTTGTACAGTAGGTTTAAGTCAGAAACTAGTAGAGTAGGTTTTTGTAGGTTAGCTACCTACAAGCTTTTATTGCCAACTCTAATTGAGAGGGTTTCCATGGCCACCTGGCGTATGCTGCCACCAGATTTATGGCACCATAATATTGCATTGTCAACCAAAGTAAACGTGTATGCTATTACGCATGCATAATTTCAACTCAATCGGTTGACGATAACTGCTTTACAATTAAATTGCAAGATTTGGCCCGAACAAAGACAGCAGCTAATTTGTTGCACGATTAAGTTAAATAAAAGCTTGTAAGAGAACTCATGCTGTTATTAAATTTACTTTTCTAGTTTCAGATACTAAAACAGTGTTAGTTTATTTTCATCGCAGAGTCATAAATCTAAATCATTACTGGCGTCCAGTCTGCCAATTCCACACGTCGACGACTCGGAAAAAAAGTGCACGAGTCCGTGACAATTTAACGAGACGCTATTATTGCTGGACATAACTTCTCCGGTCTCACAATAGTCTAGACTTTAAATGTTCCTACGCATACGTACCTACCTACCAACATGAATTGTATTTTGGCAAAACATCAATACACGTGCATTCGGCAAAACATGATAAATATACCTGCAGATAATTTGTTGTACAATTAAATAATGGCAAGCAATTAATCGTACGTAGAACGTAAATAGTCAAAAGAGACGGAACAAACAATGCAGTGGCTATTCTGCAAATGATTGGCCGTCGGCAAGAGCATTTACAGTTAAGCCAATTGAAGATGGTCTCCCCCGCCACATGTGTCTCCTCACTGACGCTACGCAACCAGCAAAGACCATACGAGTCTTATAAGACCGGTCTAGTTAAAAATAAACAAGACAATTGCATGGCAGATGCGCATACATTGGGAGTATAGGTGGAACAATCACGTATTGTCCTATTGCAAACACTGTTAGATTTGTTTGTATAAGTTCGGAGACTGTTTGATGCAAAGGAGAGAATGCAGTCTAGTTTGCTTTGTAACGAAATGCTATTCAAATATTAACAGACTACTAGTAGACTAGGTTTACGAGACAAGAATATGAGACGACTATAACAAAATATGGACAAAAGTTGAGTTTCTACATGAGAAAGCGAGCTCGTAAATATGCCGCCAGTCCCACGCGAATGATATCATTACTTAATCCTATTTAAAATAAATAACGTTTGCAGGGAAAACTACAACTTAGATAAGTTACTGTCAAAAAATTAATTATTGGTTCAAGCTTTTATTGCCGACTGTACTTTTCTGTATACAGATACCGTCATCAACAACTCATTGAGACGATTCTAACGAGCCCAAACTCGATACCGTCATCAACAACTCATTGAGACGATTCTAACGAGCCCAAACTCGATGGGGTTATGTGGTTTTATTACGGAGTTCCTATGGCCACCTTCCAGCTCCATCATCAGATCAGCTCCACGTCATCATAATATTGCATTGTCACGCGTCTTGCATATTCGTGCAAAATCTCAACTCAATCGGAAACCGGGAAGTGGATCAAATTTACCTTGCAAGATTTGATTACAGACAGACAGACAGACAACGGGACAGGTGAAAGTAAATAAAAGCGTGTAAAATGTTGAAAAACCCCCGACATTTTCATTTTAAAGTCCAATATCTCAAAAACTGCTGAACCGATTTTCATGAAACATGGCTAAGAACACTCGGGATCACATCGGCTTACGAATACAAAAAACCGCATTCAAATCGGTCCATCCGTTTGGTAGCTACGATACCACAGACAGATACACAGACACACAGACACGTTAAACTTATAACACCCCTCTCTTTGCGTCGGGGGTTAAAAATACAGCACTTCAATAATAAAATATCGAAGTAAGCATTATCTGTTTCATTAAATTTCCTTTAATAACAAAAAGAAGCAACTTCTAGGTGCATATAATCATCTTATACAAAAAAAAAGTAACTGAAGCAACATCCGCCAGCCAGAAAGCAGAAAATTTTCGAAACCAAAAAAATGAGCACAAAGACGTTTCATTGCTTTCACAATATGTTCGATACGAAAATAAAAGCGGAAATTGTTCCCATCGTTCTAATTCTGCCTTGCTCAACCTTATTATTTTAAAGGCAGAATTTGGATAAAACAGGTTGCAAAATTAACGAATTTGGACGCATAATGAGGTGGTGATGCAAACTGCCCGTCAAATTATGAGGCGTAAAACCCACCCAAGTATGAACTGTTTACTGTATTGATTTCCTAGCCTTTACAATCAGTGAACCAATAGCGAGAATCGAGAAATAAATTTAGAACCCATCATAAATGAGTTTAATTACACGTTGCTAGATATTTTATTACTCGTGTGTATTTTATTCCAGGAGCTGATAGTTATTACTAAAATGCCGCTTCATGAATATCTTGAGCAATGGTGCTAGAAATGTTTTAAATTTTGTATGGATCTAAGTGGGTGACTCATTCTCAAGAATTGCTTATTAATAATCTACACTCGCGGGCAAAGAATACGGGTCACCCTAAATTAAATAACTGCAATAGGTTTTTTAAAATATTTAATACTTGTTTTATTTACATAATATGCTATTCTTTACAATACCCAACTGTATTAACAATTTCCTGGATCCTATCATAAAAATATCGATATCCAAAAATCCCGAATTTTGCGATATCTCGCTCCGTTAACGTTGTTTTTTTTCATGGGTTTTTACGAGTCCGATTTTAACCTGGTAACTTTATATTTTTTACTGTTATTAGCAGTTTATATATAAAATTAAATAAAGATCATGACAGGATTAACTGTACAACCTCTTACGCACTATTTTAGGAAATATGACGGTATTTTACCGACCCGTATTCTTTGACGGCGAGTGTAGTTACGAAAATATAACTCCCCCACGATGTAGGCCGCATAGCATATAGGTCAAGAACCTCCGGTGGGCAGTGCATCTTAAGCGCATCTCACGCGATCCGGTTTAGCCTTTGCGCATCGCATGTTTACATTTTAGGGTTATCATAATAAGATAGGAAAACCAGATACTGGCCAGCATAAAGAAACGCTCTCTAAAATGCCGACCAAATACGTCAGATTTTCGATATTAAATTTGAGTGAGTGAGGTCTCATTTTTATGGAGAGTAAAAAACCACACATGTTGACCACCGTAGCAGGAAAGTGGTTCTATGGCAAACTACTTTCATTCCTAAGTAATGGCCGCTGATGATAGACTCGCTAGACATAAGCATTAAGCTGGTGATAAAGTAGACGGCGAGGCAGTCGTAATAGTAAGCTGGGAGCTGGTATCCCTTACATCGCTAATGTTACCTCTATGTGCATCGTGGAATAATTTGTCTCGACAAGGGCTTTGTTCGAAAGTGACTCATAAAACTGCTACGTTGCTTGAACTTTAAGACAATAGATCATTGCTAGACGAAGTTAGTGTTTCTTAGTGCAGGGCGGTTGCGTTGTGTTGTTTAGTTGTTTACTTTTGAGTAAGGACAAGATATTTTTTGTGTAAGTCTTTTTGTTATGATTGTTATAAACGGCTGGTTCTTGTTATCTTGAAATATATGAGATTTATGGCGATTCGGGCATTTTCCTCGTGTATTTTATTTTACTCCAATACCAAAAAACAATAATGATTTAGTGAAATGAAATGATGAGTCGGCCCCTGTTGAACTGACTACGTAGGTAATACGTAGATTAATCCAGTATAATTTTGGTTTTGCGAAGTATTGACATTCAATTTTAAGACGCAGGCACATGACATTACAAAAGATCTGTAGCAGTTATTCAGTATAGGTACAAGTTCGTGAGAAAAATGTTGTGAAACCTTTCGGGCAACAACAACAGCTTCTGAAGTCAATTTATACGTAATCGTGGCCCTTGTGTATTTGTATTTACTATGGCCAGAACTTGTACTAAATTTCAGAATCCATATTGGGCGTCAACTTCCTACTGCAATAGAGTACAGCTATCGAAGCACCGAATACGGCGTGTGCGCATCGCATCAGGGTCGATGTAACGTTCAGTAGAGCGTGAATTAACTAATAATTGCGGTCTTTGTGTAATTACGTACAATTTCTGGTAATATAGTGGCAAACGGACGAAGAAATTAATCTGTTTCTCGAACAACGTTTTCATCAAATACAGTCCATTAGGATGCACAGAATAAGACAACTAATAAACTTCTTGCTCTAATTTATAGTGTAAAAATAGAACTGTGAATTGTATTGCATATGTAATATATGTATCACCTAGTTATAAACGAGTCCATTTCTGTATCTCTGCTTATCTGCAAGTTGCTGGAAAGTTGTATTTTATATTCTTGGGCATTCGAGTTCGACCAACTAATAGGTACAAAATGGATTTAAGCAGCACGTTATACTACCAGATTGTATCTTCAAACCAAATCCTAACACGAAGTAGTGAAACAGTAACAGTCGAGGTCGTTTTAATTGTGATTTCACTTATCCGAAAATGGTCGAAACCTTGAGACCTTCGCGGTGATTATTGTATTGCGAAGCTCGAGGCAAAAGACCGAGAACATTTCAAAAATATAGCTTTGAATCGCGGTTCAAATGAAAAGCAGTAAAACCAATTAAAGAACGATGCTTTTTAGGTTGAATAATGGATTTCATAGTTTATTATTTCTATAAAAAATCAAGAATGTTAGAAACAACAGGTAAATATTGTTACGGTATAGTAATTGAAACACGGTCATGATCAGGCGTCGTTCGCCGGCACGATAATTGACTGTGCCATAGTTATTTTAGAGAGGGTAACCTACTTTAAGGTAGGTACATAGGTTATGACTCGTGAACCACTAAAATTACATAGCGAGACACCGAAGCGTTATGAAACTCGACAACAAAGACTGCTTTGTTACCACTTTTATTTCGTTCTGCATGCATTCGATATTATTTTTGTCCTAATTTACAAAGCTAGTAGCTACCTATTAGACTGCGAGGTTTTCTAATTCTAGCGCGTAATGGCTTTTTGATTGCACGTCGATTAATAACTTAACAGTTTCTTAGTAGAGTTAGATGAAAACAATCGTCTTGCAACTGCTCACATTTTATTAAAAATAAATTACAATTTTACAAACATTCAAATATAAATCACAACCACATGGTCCTCGTAATAAATAGTGATTCTTATTTCCAGTTTCGTTCGAGAAGACATTTTTAATTGGGTCAAACTACGTCACAGCAGAACTGGACTCCGGCGAGGTTAACCCTAAAAAGGCAAGACAAGCTGCCTCAAAAAGGTCATAATTATATCGGAGTCAAGGTATACGACCTGGCGGAGGAAACGATCGAGCGCACTCGGAACAGACACAACACCTAACACCTACTTTTCGATAGTGAATCACGGGTACGGTTAGGTGTCAACGCACTTCACTTCAAGCTGCATAGAATATCGACGCGGCGCGAGCGCATGCGGGGAGCGCTTGAGACTAAAACTTCTTCACACACCGGAGGCGAACGGCCGGGCTTACCGAAAATAGCACCCGGCAGTGCACCGGGGTACCCCGGTGACGAATTCCGAACCGCAAAGCTGCTCGACACTAACATCAAACTACGTCTATTTATGAGGGGTGACGATTCTCTTCTCCAGTCTGTGTATTGTTTATGTTTCTTTTCTCTACTTGAGGTATTAAATGAATGGACAACTGATCCCGCTGGGAGCTGCTCCACGTCTGAAGGTTAAAAATGGGACTAAGCAATGAAATGTTGCCAAATTTTACTGTTGGTGGCAGGTCTTGAAATTGAGAATGATTGGAGATTTGCCAACACATTCGAACTGCTTTTGTATTAGCATAATGGAGTAGTAATAGTGTGATACTCTGTGCCATTAGTCCATTATATTACGAAGCTACATATTTTAAAGGTATTTGAGGTACAAGATGCAAGATGTCTAAAGATGTACTAGGCACTTGTATAAAATAATATTTTACATATGAATTACTTAGTCGCAATGACTTACTTTAGCTAAAACGCCGTTAAAATTCATTTGCCTTTATCAGAGCGTTTCTCAAAAAAAATGCCACTATTATTAATTGTACTTCTAGGAATTTTTTGTTAACTATTTCCACTTAGAATCAGGAGCTCTTTCGACCCTGGTAGGACAAAAAACTGTCCCAAAGATATTTTTCCTATTGTGTTACCATTTGCCATACACTTTGTATGGTGGTAACACAATAGGAAAGTTCAAAAATGTATGAACATTTTGGGACACTTTTTTCTACTATTGGGATGGAAAGACATCGTGATTTTGAGTAGAAATAACATAAAAGTTGCAGAAAATCTCCGAAAAAATGTAGTGGCATTTTTTTTGAGAAACGCTCATCAGTCACTTTGACATTTGACTTTGTAAGAAAGGGACAAAACACAGTTTATTCATTGGAGGCATTTAAAGTTTTATGAAAACTGTAGTTGAGTTGAAAAGCAATGCTCCTAAGGATCCAAGAAGAAGATGGTTTAACTTAATCTATATGTATATATAGATTAAGTTAAAATATAATAAATTTATAACAATAAAAGTCACAGTAAGCTCGGTAGCTTAGGGTACGGTTACCCTACAAGTTATTGACCATGAAACGAATCAACTACTAGATCCAAAAATCAATTCAGTTTTATTTAGTAAGGTATTTCCATAAAATATAGGGATTACTTAGTTAACTACATATTATAGTATGTTAAAATCGATCGGCAGTGTGTGAAAGATAAACAGACAAACTAACCGGATACATATATATTGCAATAATATCTGTAGACATTATCTCATCACACCTGTGTAAATAGCAATAAAGCATAACATAAGCATTCTTTTTTATGTTACCATACCAACCATCTTTTTTGGGTCCATCACACAGAAATTGTCATAACAGTTACTGGTATAACATAATAATTTTATTATTTCATTTTAAAGATCGATAGATTATACTAAAAAAAAACAATGATTCATTTTCACTGATATACAGTGATCACTGTGATCAGTAATGGTGTATGTTGTAGACCGAATGAAACAAAAGAACTTGAATGCCATAGCATTGGTGTCTGCCATAATGTCAACATTACTAGTAGACAGTCCGACTGTATATTTAACAGCATGAATCTGAATTAATTGGTGCCCATATTTAAGATGTCTGTGCATTGGCACAGTAAGCATAGTAGGTATATAGAAGTCAAACAGAGATTTAGGTTTGTGTCTCTCCTGTGAACATAGCCAAATCTATGAACATAACACCTAATTTATTATTGTACTCATAATAGCTGCTCTCTTATATAAATCTGTGTACTTCATAGCCTACATGTACAAAACCTGTTAACTATTGACCACACCAAAGGCAACTTTTGTTTTTATCAGTATGTATGACACACATAGCACTGCAGTGGTTCTCATGCAAAGAAATCAATGGCAGACCATCTTGCAAAAGAAAATGTGTACATGAGGCTTGCCTATTGAAATGAAAACTAACGAAGAAAAATTGTGCTTGCTGTTTCCAATTAAGTAATTGTATGGAAATGTCAAAAAAAAAAACATGACTTCAATTAATGTGATACTGTATTGTTCAACGGAAGGTTTTTACTTTTTAACTAAGCAAAGATCTGACAACTACTGTTGTACCCATCTGGATGAAGTTATGTAGAATAGGGATTGCAATAATAATAATAATAAAGTCTTTTATATCCCATCACCTAGTATTACATGTAATATAATATATACATATTAATTTTCTTGAATAGGAACCCTTATTTGGGTATAGCCCTCCTCCACTTTGATCCAATTTTCCGTCCTTGGTTACTTTCATTCATTCCTTTCCTCCTGTAGCTATGTGTTCAGACTAGGGATTAGTGTAATTAATTTCGTGTCAGAGGTCTATATGCTTTTAATCATCTTATCTTATCTTATCTAGATGAGGGCCCTTTCGGATATCAGATTAGATTCCCTTTAATCATAATATAGGTATACCTATATTTCTAATTTTATTTCACATTGCTTATTTATCCTTGTGCTGCTCAGAATATAAAAATTTGGTCTGTGAAATAGTAATCACAATACATATTTAGAAAATAGAGTTCAATTTAATTATTAATAACTAAAATTTGAAGTCAAATGAAGTATAAAACTAAAAATGAAGTATTAAACTAACTTATGAAAGGTTAAATTCCGCTGAAATAGAATGTTCATTCTTTAGGAGATTGGGTGGCCTGAAGGTAAAGCTTATTTTGTGATGTCATAAGTAAATGCAATTTTAAGCTATAATGTATGAATAGGTAGTGGCATAAAACGTGAACAAGTAACAATAGGTATGTTGGTGGCTATAACGAAGTTTGGGTATATCATTAAATATCAGAGATTTTTGGATTCAATCCAGATATTTTACTGCTGCAGTTGTAGTAGCAGATTAGTGCTGAAGAAAAATCATTAAAGTACCTAGTACCTATTCCTTTTTATACCACAAATTCTACTAGGTAGATAGAATAATTGTTTTCTGTATGACAGTCTCTATAGTAGGTATAGTAGTAGTAGGTAGTCTAGGTAGGAGTTTCCAACTCCATGCGTAAATATCACGCCGATTTATTGCAATCTTACTTTACAAAAGACTACGCATTTGTATATTAAGTATTACTGACGAAATAACGAAAATAATGTTAAAATTCAAAATGTCATTTGAGACCCGAAAAGTTGTTAAAATTGGATTCATATTGGTATGGAGCGCGTATATTAAAATTGCATTTAAGGAATGCCCAGAAAATCTTAACAACGAATAATCATTTCATACAGATCAATGCCGACTGAATAATCAAACAAAGGGTAGACAGATGTGTAATAAAAATAAACGCGAGTCATAACGAATAAACACTTGAGAGGCACAGGCAAGGCAAAATATTATATATAAAAAATAATACTCACATCACTAATCGGGATATAATAGACGATATCATATTAACGGCCACATATGAAAAACACACTCAAAAATAAAATTTTACATGACAAACACAACCGCTCAGCAGTACATCCGAGTCGCCATATTGAATTTTGTTGAAGTTTGAAATCTGTTTTGATCACGTGATCAATCAATATTTTTAAGTGACAAGTTCAAGTAGACTACAACCAAATATTTGATTACTTTTTAAAATTGATTAAAGTTCATTTTCAAACATATAATAAATATTTGAAGTGTCGTGGCCAACTCAATTGGTTTTTATGTGGTTGTTTAATGTGTCGGTGACAAATATGTCAAGCTAGCGCCATCTTACCAACGATTGTTTAACTGTTATCATATGCTGTAGCTCCATCTATCAGTGTTTCTCAGAACTACGACGTAAAGAGAAACTACGTCTTCGCCTGCTTGGTGAAACTAAAGTTAGCCGGATATGTTTAAAAGTATATTCTGTAACGCGAAGTGTAGGCCTTCGTAGCACCATTCAATTTGATGGCATTATACTTCAGTTTAGTATGATACGACCAAAGAGAATAGGTAGGCCAGATGAAGGTAAAACGCACGATGAAGCTGAATTTCGAATGAATCGGTTAGTAATGTACGTTCCGGGCAGGCGCTTTTTTTGTTTTCCACGTAGTTTCCCTTCGCTCAACGAAGAGTGTGCCGTGTAGAGCGTTTGAACGCTGTGTTTCTTGACGTTTGTGTAGTTTTAAAGTGAATAATGTGATTGTGTGGTTCGTTATGGCCTATAAATACCGTGAAGATTTAGTTGGCAAAAGATTTCTGTCTGTGAGTGGTGTGACAAAAATTAATGTGAATAAAGTTTCCGAGTGGGGATGGAAAGCTGGTGTTATCAGGGCAGCATCGCTCAAAGATAACAAGAATAAGGAGCTTCAGGTACAGCCCAGTGTCTTATAATTAACAGTATTAATTTTTTTTTTTTCATTGTTATGTTAAGTCATGGCTTGCTCCTATTTTAGATCGTTTATTAATTACCAACCGCATACCAACGGAACGCAATGTCGTGTCTTGTTCCATAACTAAGAAATGCCAAGTTCCTCATTCTTACGTGGAAGGTACTTACTTCCCCTCTCTACCAACATTACAATTGCATTGGATTGGATTGGATAATGTGTTGACGTTCGTCGCTTTATATCAACGAACTAATATAGACCTATACCTAATTTACCTACCTGTTATTATAATATTTAAATTTATGGTTCGGATTTCAATGAAACTGGGAGACACCTTATAATTAACTAGGAGGCAGGTATATATTCAAGTATTTCGTCGAATCGAATGTTTGTCAAGAACGGTTTTTCTCGTTAAAACCGGTTCACATAAACTAGTATTGTAATTAAAGAATGCAATAAAAAATACACGACTGTAATCTTAGCTGCCACCTATACTTTGTAAGGCGAAAATGTATTTCCAAGTATATGTACCTATAGGTAACTTGATAGGTATGTTGGCACATTTTGCCCTACAACGAGGGGGGGAATGGGGGGAAAAGGGGGAGTGAGAAGTAAGCTCGGACCAGTTGGAAAGGGCTCGGTCGGAGCTGGCGGCCTGGGACCTATTTACAAACCCCGGTATAATAAAGATATAGGTGAATTATATGGGATGGCTAGAAATTTCTTAGCAGATGAAATATATACCGAAGTTGGTAACTACTCAGTAGGTAGCAAACTTGAATATCGATCAGTATGTTATACCTATAATCACAAATTAACTCTACCTGGAAATGTTCTGACGAGGCGAAATGAAACTGAAATCTAGTGAAACACAAGATTTTTGCAAGACAGCTAAGTACTTAATACCCATAACAAAATTTAACAAAGAATACGCTATCACTAAGTAATATAAGTAGGTATGCACTCCTCAAAGAAATAAATAAATCAAAGCAAAAACATTTACAGTCTGTAAAAAACGGACATTATTTAAAAAGAAATCCTGCTAACATACTATGTCCAATTCGGATTCGCTGGTTTAAAAAGTAACCCGTTTATCTATGACAATTTAGTTCACCGAATGCACATGGCTGAGGGTCGTCGACCCCGCTCTCACCGCGTTCGATGCACCGGCCCGACACCGGCGACGCACGGTTTCTGAACCGAATCAACGTTCTTAAATCGAATTCTCAATTTAAACTTGATGAAATGAAACTTTCGCGATAATAATTTAGCCGTAGCTAATGTAGCAAACGGAATCACATCGTGTAATAAATCCCTTTAAATATTGGTAGTCAAACGAAAATATCGAGCATGGGAGGAACGCACCTAGCTGCTGTGGTGTAGGTAGGTAATTTAGAGACAAAAGACATTTATTTATTATTTCTTTATTTAAGGTCCACCAAATAGACTTTGTTAACACTAAATACATAAGTTAAAAAAAACTATTTAAATATTGGGCTGAGTGCCCCAACCACTTAAACACAGCATGCGAAACAAAGTACAAACTAATGACGGTACCTAGATACAAAACAATCTAACATTTAAAAGTCGGTTTATTTTAATATTTATTATTGGCTATTTAATAATATTATTATAATAAGGCATGAAATGAGATTTGGTTCGTGGTTTTTGTTGTCTTTATTGTACTTACATAAAATGTGTCTCGTCAATAGCGTCAAGTTTTATGATTATATTAGAATTTTAATAAACATCAGCCTCATGGTTGCTGACTTCTAAAAAGTGATAATTGATAAACCAATAAAATGTAAATCAGAGATTTAACTTTGTTTGTGACAATTTCGTCGAGATATTTATAATTTAATATACGCTGTTATCTCAACCTTGATAAGGTCAATATGAATGGGACACGTTTTAGTTCTTACGAATCGTATCCTTTTTATTAATTTAACTGACTGCAGCGACACAAAAGGTTTTAGTTACTCATTGAAGGTGACGCTGAACAAAGAGAGCATTACATAATTACCTTGCAATGTTGCAACATCAGTTGATTATCGAGACTGGCCGCTAGCTTGTGAGACAAAAGTTATCGAACACTTTGTCTTCTATGTAAGATACAAATAATCTCTAAACCACAACGCACAACAACAACTACTCGAAGAACAACTGCTCGAATTTTCATAATTTCACTCCCAAGCGAAGAATCGTGTCTAAAGTTCTTTTTTGAAGTTTTGTGTAGGTTCGTAACTTTCTAAGTAACTTTCACAGATGATATTGTTTTATTGGAAAAGCGTGTAAAATAGGTTGATAGTTACGATGAAGATTAAGGTGGGTAATACCGGTGACAAATATATGCAATGCTTCTTACTACTCGTGAACGTGATACTGAAATATCTAAACTAAACTAGCAACTCTAACAACTGAATCCACAATGGTTTGCAAATTGTTTCTCGTTCGTATGACAAAAGAAGCCCGTATAATTTAAGAATACTATTTTGTTCACCTTTTCTGTGTCACTGTGTGGTCTTGCGAATCCTTCAAAGTTGATATTCAGGTTCATACTAACGAGATCTCGTTAGTATGAATATAACTTAGCAGTCTGTGTATCATGGGTACTGTTGTTACCAAATCTTAGACTCAGGAAATCCTTTGAACTGTTCGGATGACGCAATATTTTGAATCAGTATTATAATATATTGTCAAGATCGTAGCAAGTGGAAATCCGTGATCGCTGCCTTTGCCTACCCCTTCGGGAAACGGGCGTGTTTATATGTCTGTCTGTACCTATGTATAACTATTGGCTCCGTGAGCTGTAGAAAGCGCGAGCCTGTATTTAAAAAAGAAATAATATATATTTCAAAAAAGTGCCTCGGCATAAATTAAATAATCTATGTTCCTCAACCTGCTCCCAAAATTTCACGAGATTCGGTTGAGAAAGGCGACCTGTAGAGGAAAACAGCTGGGCAGCTGGACAGCAGGAAAGAGGGACTGACCGGACATACGAACGATTTTCGGGCCAAGCTGAAGCATAGAACTTCGTTCGCTTCGCTCGCTCGTTCGATTATTTTTTCCCATATAGAAATTCTGGGTACATATTCATTTACCACGCGTTTCATAAGATAAATGAATGATGATTGATGTTATAAGTATTGCGGTAATTACAATGAATACCTGTTTGTATATATAGTGACTGACTTCGTTATCTAACTTGTGATTACAATGGGAAAATTTTGCTGGGTTTCAACGTTTTGTGACAATGTTGGTCCCTGAGAATGATGTCAGTTTCGATTTGATTGAATTACCCTACGAGACAATGGCACCCCATTATTGCCATGTATCCCTCTGAATGTTGTATTCCAAATATTGGAATGCTTGATCGATACCCGATTGACAACTATTGCCAACGAACAAAGACTTTCACAATCCTAATTGGATCTAGTCTAGTGAAATCCTAAGGCCACTAGGAAATCACAAGGCTAATGGACAACTTAGCTGATTTTAATTCGGTTTCGATGACTTCTTGGGGGTTTAGAGCAAGTCATCTTAATTGTCCGGTTTATATCAAAAAATATTTGTAATATATTTCTGCGATCAATACGTCATATTAGAAAATATAATTTTTACATCAGCAGATGCCTGCATCAGTAGAACAAACGAAATGACATAGCCAGGCATCTTATCTCGATACATTTTATTTTAAAGATCTGCATGGTTACCACAAGACGACGCGCGAGCTGCGTCGCGGCAAGATATTATTCGTATCTTTCTAATTAGAACACTTAGAAAAAAACTGATAGTCTGTCTCGCCGTGACACAGCTCGCACACCGTCTTGTCAGTCACGGCTCAGCATAACCGTGCCGTGCTGGCCCAGAAATATGGCAGTCGCTTCCCCAAAACCAAGCGCCCTTGCCTGGTTCCTGGTATTTGACAGCAAGCGGACCCCCGGCTGCTTCAAGATGTCACCGTAACGCTAAGAGAATTTAGAGAATGAAGAGATAAGCCCGATCAATTCTTAAAAATAAACATAAAACACCTTATTATTTTATTAAAGGTGCAAGCTGTATAAAACATTGAACACGAATACGACAAACGACAACCCGATGCGGCTCCGCGCTCCTGCACCGCTCTTCATTCGTTCCCGTTTATAAATAGAAGCCATATCTTTGTACCCTCGCTCTCCCGCCGTGAGTGAGAAACGCCAGACAAACTGCTACCTATAAGCACTACTAAATCTAATGTGCAATCGCTTCGCCTGGTATAGTTACCAGGCGAAGCTATGCAGGGAATATGCGAATAGATGCGGGAGGAGCCAGTTTTTCAATATTACGTATTGCGATACGGGATTGTATAAACATAATGGAACCTCTAATATGACGCAATCTTTTGGGACACCAGCAATCAGCATAAGTCACAGGCTTAGGTATATGACGCTGGTATGTATACCTACTTTAGGTTTCAAAATATCCGATTAAAATTATAAAAAAAAAATGTAAATAATTATTGTGGATTTATTGTTTGTATGACCTTAAAAATAAAATCGTGTTCACATATTTTCGATCACTTTGTCCGTGGAAATATATTCGACCTCGAGTGTACATCTATTGTACCATTTCTACTTGATATTCTGCACACTGCGGCAAACGTTGGGGCTTCGTTTGACATGATGAGACAATTGACGCAATATTAGATTTCATGAAAATAAGGTATGATGTCATTCGTAAAATTATGCGATCGGACAACATTAAAATGAAGTATATGTAAGAATGTAAATATCAACTTGTACCTACATCAATTTCGAATAACTCTGCACAATCTTCAAACATGCTTGTCACGACCAATGGAATTGATTCTACGAACTTTTAGAACTTAGAATTTCTAGAAAACACTTTTGCGTAGTACAAAAAATCGCCAAATACTACGAGATGTATGTACTTTAGTATTTTTAACAATAGTAGACGATAATTAACAAACGGAGTTCCAAGTATTGTGTTGATAAACTTGTGTGTTATGCTATTTTTGAAATATGTGTAATATTCAGAGAAATTACGATTTACAAATTGTAGAACAAAAGCGTATGGACGTAATTTCTGATATTGGCCTACGAATACACTGAACGTTATATGGTTGCTTTGATAAAGATCCAATGTTCAAGGGTAGAGACGACATTAAAGACATAAGTAGATGAAGATGACAAATACCGACCAAACACTCTTCTAGCTTGAATGAACACGACCCACAACGGAACCGGTTAAAACAAAACACAACTTTATATTAATATTGTATTTATTCAGGTTCAATCACCGGCAAATTGCCTGCAAGAACGTCATGATCGCCGGTCTAGGCTTTAGAAATTAAGACGACAATGCCCCGGGCAATGCCCGACGTATAAAAATCAATGGTGCTTGTAGAGAATGCTGTAAGCCTGTGTCTAGTACAGGCTTTGATCTGCGTTTGATAGTATCACAATTGAAATGGCAGATCACTAAGCTTAATAAGCCAATAGCACTTAATCAATAAACCATTGATGCTTAATTGAGCTAAACCACGTAATAACAGATAACTGCTTGATTGATTGTTGTATTGGCTTGGTATTTGGTAATATCACGCATTCCTGTTTGATACCTACTTTAGAGACATTGACGAATGACAACAATTCTTATCATCTAACTAAAGGAATATCCTCCATCCATTTGGATACATTACCTTTTTTTTACTTTTCTTGCCAAAATACGATATCTTAGCTTTAAAAAAGTCCTGGAGCAAGTTATTTCGGGCAATAGAATACAATACAGTTACTCTTTATTGCACATCTCACACCTGTGCCCTGTGTCGGCTGTGTCTGACAAACAAAGCTGAAGTAGAAAGAATCAATAAGTAATGGGATTTTTTTATTTATAAAATTTACGAATATAAAGGTTGCCTGGAAATAAAATTTATAATTTATTTCCAGGCAACCTTTATATTCGTTACCACGGTTAATACCAGGCCCTCCTTTCGCTAGAATAAATTAAAAAAGGTTAACGATATTGTGGCATTGTTATAGGCTGGCGTTATTTCTGTTGTGGTTGAACCACGGAATGAACAAAGACGTGTGTCGACCTATTTCCACTTTGTGCATGGGACAGGCCTCTTCCATATAACACTATACTCTCGTTGGTCCTTTGCCAGATTCAGCTGTAATTTCGTCATCAGTCTTTTAAGAGATAATATTATTCTGCCTCTGCTAAAGGCGACCTTGGAAAAATACCTGAGTCTTGGCACCATCGCATTAAGGCTATTGGGACTAGGTAATTTGAATAGTACGTACGTACGGCATATTAATAATATTAGTCATATTTGTTCATGGTGACAGTAGATAACCGTAACTATTGTAGTTTACAGAAATTCGGTTAATAGGTCTATCTGACGATATCTATTATGTCATAATATCATCTATTATATGAATAAACAACTTTGACTTTGACTTTTTTACCACGCGCGACACATAGGTAACATATGCAACTACTTAAACAACTTCCGAAATCGCAACCAGGCATAAAATTCATACTTAATATTTCACAAACTCGGTTAGTTTATACTTTTAAGTATACTTATAATTCTTAAATGTAAATCACAAACAAAGACTACACCGAACTAAATAAGGTTTGACAGGTATGTAAAATCTTTGTTCATATAATTAACTTCTGATTCTGATGTATGTATCACCGGAATAGAGTTGCCCTTGGCAAGGTCGTTTAGTACCTATCAACACAACGTCATCGCAGGCAATGTTGACGACTTGACGGCCACAAAAAGTTTTATTTCTGACTTGAGTTGTATGAAACTAGTCAACATGATACGAACTATGTGTGCGTGTAGTTAAACAGCGCTATTCCAAGTAGATAGCTAAATTAATGGGTTCTCTACTTCTACCCATTACCAAACATGTATGCTCAACGCTTCACGCATTTTCATCGATGTTCACACCAGCCCTGACCCGTCAAATAACACTTTCAAAACAATCGAATACTCGAATGGCTTCAATTGTTCAAAACAAAAGCATAATCACAAACTTTCTATAAACGCGATCGAATCGAGTCGGGCACGCCGCTATCGAGTTATCATCGAATCCAGCTGATATCACGCAAGAGTTGTGCAAGCCGAGCGTGCACAAAGATCGAGAGGGGAAAAAGTAGGTCGGCGGGGTGCGGGGGGAGCCCTTAGGCCGCTGGGCTGCTCCTCTTGTAGCCTAGTTTTCCGATAGAAAATAGAAAGTTTTCCGTGATCTTGATGCACACCACGCGCTCTCGAATCTGTGATTGTAAACATTGTGGCAAATTACAATGGAACGCGGCTGTTTGTTTTGATTTGGTCTCTCTGTGATGGCCGTCGTAATTATAACCGTTGTAGATTACTTTCTAAACATTTTTAGTAGAAAGAATATCGTATTATCGGTGAGGTAAAATCATCGTACGAATCTATCCTAAACATCTGCAGGTCAATCACGTAACGCGTTGTACGCACGTCAGTTAGATCACTAATGTCACTTTTTGTATGGGATAATGACAGTTGAGTTGTCCTAACGTGCGTTCGAAACGTTACGTGATTCTTCTGGTATACTATTGTTGGTGTACTTCACAATTTTTCAATGTAGAGGGAGAGGCAAGAACATTTTTACACTATTATTAGTATTATTACTCAAATACTCACTAATCCCTATTTAGCAATAATATCTTCTTTAACATACCTAAGCACGTAACTTGTTATGGTCTAACTAAACCAAATAAACGAAACAATGGTGCTGAAAGATTTTTGCTCAGGGCCGGAATATTCGCAACTGTTCTCAGCAATATTTGTGTTTAATTCCACTATTGAATGTCATTGGAAGAATACTGAATATCTATCGTGTTTTATCAAAGGGCTAAGAGTAGGGCGCAAGAGGAATAAACAGAGCCACTTATCAACGCGCGGGGTCGCGCTACGCCACCACGCGGGGAAAGCACTCTCGAAAAAAAAAAACATTCTGACGTAGTAACACTGGCCAGTTTTGTTATCTATGAAAAAACGCGCTAAAAAAATAGGCCAGATTTAAAATAATTTGTCCCGATTGATATACTGACTGGCCCGTTAGTTGTCAAAATATTTCCTTTGTAATCCAGTGTCGATTCTAGAGCAAAACCAACATTCTGTTCTGAAGTCATGTGCACACATAAGCACATAACAAAATAGTCATGAAACGTTTATAATTTTGCTAAGAGCAAGAGATTCGATTACGTTGCGGATAATAATCTAGGACATTTAAGTAGCGAATTTAAAAAACGCATTTTTAATATAACATTCGGATTGAGTCTAAGTTACTACTTACTTTGATTTCAGAACTTGGATTTCGGGAAATACGGGTATAAAACGCCGGCGACAGGTGTACAAAACGAAAATCACTGTCTCTATGGTATACTTATAGTGTTGCCAAAATGTTCATGACGCACATAATTGGCCTTTTTTATATAATTGACAGTCATTTCTATGGTCACGGCTTTCGAAAAGAAATTCTAGAAATAAATAACATAACGGTTGAGTAGTTAGTGAAGTGAAAACGTTTGTGTAGGCTTTCCACCTCCCATCTGCCCTGCGACCTGTTCTAGAGCCAGCCAGCAAACGGGTTGGACCACTAATTTGTACCAAACACGCCTACGCCGACAGTGGTCATGTTACCGTGTTCGCTAAGTATTGCAGAAAAAAAAATGGAATTACAACACAACACGAGATGAGGTTTTTCACTTCACAAAAGAGGTTTTACATCTAGTCTATTAGTCCTACTTACTTTGCAAAGACGTGATTGTTTGTATCGAATAAGGTTAGGACATTAATCTTCAGATGACGTTTTAGAGGTGTTAATTGTTACCTTTATTTTCATTTTGACTCCCGCTACCCGTTTTACGTCCTTCATCCGCGTTGTATAATCAATCATTTACATATGGGTAATTTCTCATTCATTCTGAAATGATGTAGTTAACCTTTATTGCTCTCTCTCGACTTGCCGATATCCATTGCACCTTGCTTTGCATAACTGTTTATGTAATGTCTCGACCTTTTCTCCGAGTGTTAATTAAAATGGCCATTTTCTCCTGACGTTTTTTCCTTAAATCTGAATGAAAACATATTAATTAAATCAAAATAAAACTTCGCAGAATTAAAACGTGGCATTAATATATCAGAAAGCCAATATTGATTAAATATACATTTTGGTTTTTCGAATATCCTGAAACTATTATCGGATATGCCCTGTTACTTATTTTCACCATTGACTTTTATTTGGGAAAAATTATGTTCATCTATTTCTAAGCGGTCTTTGTTCGGTCTTCGGTCGAGATATTGCTTGGCAAAATTTCCGCAAAATGTATTAACAAAAGCTTCAATTCAGAAGGCTTTATTTAGATTTTATTGCCAGTCATCATCATAACATCAAAGGTTCGTCTGCGGCCTCGGCCGCCCTGCAACCTTCGCGGCCCCCGTGCCATCAGACCCGTTCTACTGTTATATCATTGACTTACTACTTAAATGCAATGCCGTTTTGTCTTCGTAAATAGGTCGTGTTGTACGATCCGTGTACATATTCATTTGTTTTATTACACGACTGCCCAAAAGAGGAGAGTAATTTTTTCAGCGTCCATGTTTGTATGTATGTATTCTGAGTTCCGTAATTCCACTAGAAACGCCGATTTATATTCAGTGTGTGAGATATCGTTACAATCCTTAAGTTATCAAGTGTAGCATTGTATAGGTAAGTGTGTGTTTTTGGGAATGTTTCTTCTCCCTCGTATCCTCACTACTTTATCCTCTTTATCGATTATCATTGCCTGTATCACTCGCCTCAAGTTCAACAATGAGTCGTTTTGTGATTGTGTACTTTGTCTTGAGATTAACGTTTATAGCTGTAATTAATTGCTGGCCGCAGCACTGATACGGAGAACACAAGGGTCACTCGATAAAAGTGGGTCATCATTACACTCACGGCCCAATCGATTTTCTGGGTCTGGGGAATAGCGTCGAGAAATAAGATTTTATGTGACACCAAAATTGTTCTAACAACTTCTAGCGTTATTGCACTGCAGGAGGCCGTACCATGATACGACAGACATTTCTGCAGTAACAGGCAAATTGGCGGTGATACTTAACAATAAGATAAGTTTTAAGGACACAATGGTGAAATAAATAATATCAAATACATTTGGACGAAAGTCAAAAAGAAAAGGCAAAACACACGTAACTATTATAACTATACCAACACTTACGAAGTGGAATGCTGCCCTACTTGCCACGCTCGGACAAAGACATGCAACCACAGTCGTGTCGTGTCATTCGATGTTTCTTTGTTATTGTTACTTAGCAATAAAATGGAATGGTTATATTGTCTGAGCAGCATAGGTTACACATTTGAATATGTTATACAATTGTCGACTTCCTATATGGTCTAGACTTCTGGTGGCTCAGGTTTATAGGACGTTCTTAGATTAGCGTTTTTCTACTAAATCTGTGTAGTGTAAATGGCTTCCCAGATTAATTTTTTACTTGGTTTTGTTAGGTTATATTTATTTTCATTCTGAGCTATTACGTTTACATTTTTTATCAATTCAGCGAGTGTTACCTCACTAATGCAGTGTGCTTTAATTGCTTTCAACGTTAAAACTGCAGTTTCCGAGGTTTTATTATACACTCGTTGCGAGTGCCATTTCCTAATTCAATGCTCCAGGGACGTAGAGTTAATAGTACTCTTACTTTTTATGGATCGGCGTGGAGTAGGTGGATACATATGAAGATTGGAAATAGCTACCCGACTGCAGGCGACCTAAATTCCCGCGATTCACAGCGCGTATGCCTAATCAATTTCCTAAAATATCATTGAACGGTTACCTACCTCGACGATCAATTTGATTGATTATAATGAACTGAAGATAATCTACACAGCAATTACGATTCAATCGACTGGTGTTATGGTAACAGTGTAAACGAATCTGTTACTTGCTGGTTTGATTATAACCTAATAAATAGTCGTATATCTGATCATATCGATTAAATGTAAGACACAGGAAATTACCAACCTAAATAAGAGTTTATTTCTGTCTCTGTTTACTAACTGCTTGCCTGAATGATCGGAATGCTGAGTTCTTGAACTGAATATAGTGTTCGTGACTCAACGGCAGGGCATGAGATGGCATTCTTAGTTTTTTTAACCAAGTTTGTAACTGTTATAATTACTTCATTTGGAATCACATTTGCTATCTTACTAAAATAAACATTTCAGTGTGAGATAAAATGGCGTCTCTTACTTACTACTGACGAGTACAATGGTCTTAGTCCCTGTTAAATATATACTGCATCTCTTTTGACATTTCATTCTCTCGAGAGTTCTTATGAAGACGGAGTCCATCATTTCCGCATTTCTAGTTTAGGATCGTTACAAGAAAAATGAAATATATATCTTCACCCTACGAAATATCTTATCAGGACATGGTCACTTAATACTTGTTATAAGTACAGATAACGGTTGTTACCACGTGTTAAGACTCCTCTACACAATCGGCTATCGTGGCCCATCATACAGAACGCAAATATGCGTTAGACGGAGAATCTATAGCATTCCAACGCATAACTATTATATTATGTCCCTGTCCTGCGCCATGATGGCCCATTGTGTTGCCTTAAGACTATGTTATATATAGATGCATGTAGAAGTACTTAATCCTTGTATCAAAACTTGTTAGCCGTGTCAGTGGGTGACTAGGTAGGGCTAGGCACCCGAGGACACGTCGGATCGGTCACGCACCAGCGTCCCTTCCGACCCAGTCTTGCGGCAGCGGTGCGTGCGCGTTAAAACGTTCACTAAAAAATGTGAGGCGGTAAAAAATCTGACGGAAAGCGATATTTTTTATAATAATGGATGACGCTAGAACTTTTACGCGGTAAAGTGGTAATACTTTACTTTGGCTGATAAAAGTTGATGTACTTGTTCGCAATTTCAATGTATAGTATAGTCTCTTTGCTTCGAGCGAAATTATTCAGTTCAATATATTTCTCAGTCTCAGTCCAGTTGAGTTTTGGATAAACATTAAACTGTACTATCTAATAGAAAAATTGTAGGTAAGTTGAAACTCAATGCAATTTGTTTCACGTTCATGCCATTTGTTTACGTTGATTGATTCCCATTAATCTTCTATCATTCAGACGAAACAAAATTCTTGCCTTTGTTTACAATTGATTTGAAAGTAGGTACGATTCATGTCACAACTGTAGAAGAAATCCAGCGCTAAAGCAGGAAGCGAGGTGCGCACGCGACGCGCGCTAACGGACCGTGGGACGAGAAGTTAACTGTTATTTATACACTGCAGAACGATGCTGTTGCAGCAGGGCCGATAGTATTGATCCGACATCGATTTTCAATTGTGCTGACTGCTGACGATATCTGTAGAAATAGAAATTATACTACTTGCACCGTAATCGTAATCTGCTATAATTAATCAGATAAATATAAATAATCGATTCCTATGTTTTAAAAACATGCCTACAAGATTTATCAAAGTATGATTTTAGCTTATGCCCACGAATTTGTCCATCACTACAAAAATCACCGCCATTAGAGAAGGATTTCCAAGATGAAGAAAACTCAAACGATGTGCCATACCTACGAAACTTAGTAACAATCGGTTAAGCATTTCGAAGCTTGATATGGTAAGTAGTAGTTATGTTATTTTCCATTTGATAACAATTTACCGTCACATTACTATTATACCTTATTCCACTATCAATTTGCCGTGACCACTCGGAACACACGTTAATTGCATTTCGCTTTCACTTCTATCAAAGGCACTCATTCAATATAGTACGGTTGACTCGAATTCGAAATATTTGCACCTGTTATAATCTCGGAGGCGTAGAAAACACCGTTCATTATATAATATTCAACTGGTCGCAATTTAAACCTATTGGATATGTATAGTCACAATGGGGTATGCAAATCATTTTGCCCATTAGGGCTTCGTTGACTTTTTGTACAATTGTAACGATTACGTTTCTCACAATCCCAGAGTATTAGTCACTGGTATTGAGTAAGTAGATGAGGTTGTTTATTGTACCATAGCCAGCCATGACCGGCGGCCTTGCGCGGTGAGCGGTTCAGGCGCTCATTTCAAAGGCTTCGTTGCGGATTTCGCAACGTTGCCTGCACTTGTGTAGGTACTCAGATTTAGATTTGCTTCTAGAAAGATTGAAATCCTTCGTCTTATTTCTCTGCACATGCAACCCTGTTATGCTTGATAATATTTTCTTTGATATCATTGTCATTGCCAACGGCGATAACGAAAACATTTTTCAAGTTCGCATATCTATTGCTTCTTTCCTGAAGCGAATAAACTTTATTTCATAACAGTGTCGTATAACTTGAGTTGTTCTTTCTGGTTTTTAATTCATATTCGATTTTGTTTGGTATCGCCATCTCGGACGTGACCATATTAATGACGATTCTGTCAAGAATCTACAATTAAAAACTGGTTCTAGACCAAGTTCACTTTAATCTGCTGGCTAGCCTAGTAAACAACAACAATCTCTCTGTCCGCCAAATTAACACCATAGTACCTAAACAAACGCGCGTACTTCCCCAAGTAGCTTAATTAGAAAAACAACATTACGGAGGAGAGGACCCGCAATAGTCCCGGTGTCCTGGTCGCACGTGTAGTTGACGACCGCAATTAAGCAATGGCTGACTGCAACCCGCGATAATTAAACCCAGCACTAATTAAATTTGCTCAATTACGCCGCCTGGTCACTAACACTAAATGTGTGGGATTATCAGCGTCCCGTGAAAACAGGATATAAACTCATCATCCTCCTAGCGTTATTCCCAGTTGTGTTGTGCCCTAAAGCCCGGGGTCCGCTTTGACACCTAATCCGAGGTATCAATATTTTTTACCTTGTTGTATGTCTTGTCTGCTCTGGTTCACATCTTTCTTATACGCCAGACCATTATATCTGGCTATAAATTTAGAACCGATAATTCAATGAATACATGTACAAAATGCAAACAAATGAGGGTGTTAACGATATTATACACCTGCAAAACAGCAAATACATATTACCAAAAGGCTATCAAAATGACATAAACCGTTTTATATCTTTAGAGAAATCCCCCCCTTTCGGTTATATTTTTGTTGATTTAATTCTTATCGTTATTATGAGGTTTCAAACAAGAATTAGCTTTTTACACCTGTCTGTTTACTTGAACTTAGTTATTTTGTAATTAATGTGAACTTTAGTCGACAGGACTGCGATTAAACAGGTTCCTTGTCTTAGATTCGTAATAATATTTGTAATAAACTCACTGAAATACCTATATAAATAATATACTGGGATTTATTAAACGATACTTGAATAACTGTTAATAGTAGAGATTTTTTTAAAGTTGCAGGGACTTTGCTGGCCTCCTAAAGAGAGTTAAGAGAGTGATGTCCCTTTCATGCTCTTATATAAATTAGCTCCGTCTAATTGCCTGCAGCGTTCCTTTGTTTCCTTCTTCGCGTCGGTCTCTTGTCAGATTCCTCTACTACAAAGAAGCTTATTGCATAGCGTCTGCTGCACTGCAAAATGCTCTGAGACATTAATATTTGTTTGCGAAGGCGTAATGGAATTTAACCGTCTGTTTAGGAAGACAAACTTTATAATTTGGGAATCGAGTGAATGAGGCACTCAAGGCTTTTATGAGGAGCAACAAAGTATCGCAAAAGCCTGGTGTCAACAGGCGTGGTGATATGCATGTATATTATTTTTAAGATTCCTGGACTTCACTTTATAAGTACATAAGATCACTGCATATATAATAGCTGGCGAGATCGCACGGATCGATCCGCACTAACAATAGATTAACATGACACTGGTATTAATTTTTATGTACTTATATTATCTATCTACTTAATTCATACTCGGCAATGTTTTGTGAGAGCAAAATACTCACAACAGTATTATTTGCCTGTGATAACAGCTGCATATTATCACGCCATGCACTATAAATAACACGATCTTGCAACTGCGACACAACAACAGTTCTAATGTGTTATGTGACGTTGTACCTAATTAACGTTTAACTACCAACGCCCCATAAACACTGGTAGGTAATGCATTTCGTATGTCGTTCGAGTTGAGTAGTGTATGCTACTATTAATCAGCTTTAAAAAAATGGTATACCCGGCACAACTTTGAGCCACTCCGGAATCATCTCAAATTACAAATAGGCATTCCGTACACTTTGACATAATATTTGTTTAGTTGACCGTACTTGGTTTTTCTTTTGGAGTTGAGTCGGTAACAAAACAAAGCAACATTGCACTCGTATGATCGCATTGTTCATCCACATGTTTCGTGACACGCATTTTATATATCACAATAGAACATAGGTCTTATGACAAGTTACTTAAAATTAGGAAACATTGCCCACTAAAACTTTCATATTCGGTGTGAAAAATAGTATGTGTCACTCGGTAGCAAAATTATCTTTCTTCGTCTCGGGCGTTAAGGCACTTGTCCCACCGCCGGCGAGTAAGCGAGTGTTACTACACGTGCTACTCGCTCAAGCGAGTAAGAATTACTATGAGAGTACCTCGCTACTCGCCGGCGGTGGGGGAACAAGGTGCCTCATCACTTCACACCCGCCCTGGCCGTAAACATACCTATTTTGCTCCCTTGTGACACAAATAATCATCTCACACTGATATTATAAATGTGAAAATTCATTGATATTGTCAGAGAGACATAATAAGAAAATCCTGAAGGAAATTGTATTTATACGACATATATTAAAAACTTCAATAGCGTGATGCAGAACATCACCAATTTTCACGTATTTTCTAGCCTTAGTAGGTCATTCTCCAGTTTTTTGTTGGCGTCTAAACTCCGTCAAACCATATGAAACGTATAAAAAAGTTTTATGGAGTTCAGGTGACCCGCAGACCAAATTTGAGACTAACCGATTGGAGAAAGTCGTGTATACGCAACAGCGCCATCTTTTGTTGTCAAGTGGACGCCCTGTGGCGGCGATGACAACCAGTATATTTTTGGGGGAAGAATATAGCAAAAACTACTGAACCGATTTTAATGAAACTTTCTAATATTGTATTTTAGACCTCAGAATAGGACATAGCGTGGCGTTTTTTTAGATATAATTTCTTCAAAGGAGGATGTAAGGTTCGAAAAATTGTATGGGAATTAATTTATTTTTTAAGATAGAGACTTGAAACTTTTTCTTTAATGAAATACAAGAAAACAAACATCGTTTTTGCCAGTTCATACCCTAAGGGGGTCAAAAATGGGTCGAAAATTTGTATGGGAATTAGTTTATTTTTAAGATAGAGACTTGAAACTTTGTAAAAAGGTTCTTTTCAGCGTTTTTGCCGGTTCACACCCTAAGGAGGTCAAAAATGAGTCGAAAATTTGTTTGGAGAATTAATATTTTTTGAGCTAGGGACTTGAAACTTCGTAATATGATTCCATATTAAAACACAAGAAAATAAATTTAAGCGTTATGAAAATTAATCCTCTAAAGGGATTAAAACTTGTTTGAAAGTTTGTACTAAGAAACCCTAAGTAGGTACCATAACTTTATCTACCCGTCACTAGATTTTGTGGAAAAAATCACAGTAGAATGATGTGGCTTCAGTTTTTCGATTAAAAAAAACGACTAAACGCATTTTTATATAACTTCCCTTGAAGCTTTGTAAAACTTTACCTTTTTTTAAAAAAAAAAAATGTCATGACAATTATACAATACTCTTTATGCAGCATCACATATACAAAACACAGTTACAATAAAATAAAGTACCTAAGTTGAAGCCCGTGTAATACTTTAAGTTAGCTACCTACTGGTCAGTAGATGGCGTAAGCTGTGTTATTTTTGTAGCGAACGTAACCGTTTGAATATAAGACGCATTAAAATAAATAGTAAATAAGCGGATTCATATTAAAAATTGTACACTTATAGAACACTAGCTTCCGCCCGCGACTTCGCCTGCGTGGACCCAGGATAAAGCTATCCTATATTTTAATCCAGGCTATAAACTATCTTCGTGTAAAATTTCATTCAAATCGGTTGAGCCGTTAAAGCGTCATTGAGTAACAAACATCTAAATATTCAACCATCCAAACTTTCGCAATTATAATATTAGTAGGATTATAACCGCTCAAACATCAGGCGGTCACCCATCCAACGACTGACCGCTGCCATCTTTGCGTAACCTGTGTTATCGTTTCCGACTCGCAGGCGCCGGCCATGAGCGCATCGAAATTAAATAAATTCATTAAACATAAAATGCCTGTTAGAGTCTGTCAATAGCGAGTGTCCCTGGAAATTTTGCAAATCCTACTAATATTATGAATGCTAAAGTTTGGACCTCATTCACACTTACATATATATAGTGTATAACCTGGCCCCTATTTCACCAACTTGACAATTGTCTCCTGACAATGACAATTCTCCGTACATTGCTGATTCCACGAGTAACCTATAGCAACCACCTTAACTTCTAGAACAAGCAATGTATGGCGAATTGTCAGTGTCAGATGACAATTGTCAAGTTGGTGAAATAGGGGCCTGGATTAACATACAAGTATATAATACTTTTTATTCCGGGAATCATCGTCTAAAGGGGGCGAAAGTTTGTAAGGAGCTACGATATAAAAGAGTTCCACGCGGACGAAGTCGCGGGCAAAAGCTAGTATTTCATAGTTTGAATAAGTACCTCGGAAAAAAAATTAGTTCGTGTATATAGTGTGATAGGTATTGGATAACAGACAATAAGAAAGGCTCTTCTCGCTTTGTTCCGAACCGGTTAAAGAGGTTGGGTGCAATGCAAGCAAGATGTACTAGCATCTACGAGAGCTGAGAAAATCTGTTTCTCTCCATGACAAACGTTTTGGCTATCTTATTCAGTATTCATAGGGGTATAAACCACTCCTGCGGCTCTAGTATAAGTTTTACCGAAACAATACTTTACGATCGCGTTTTACCCTCAATTTGTATGGGATTTGACAGCTAAACGCAAACGCGGTCGTAACGTTTTGTTTCGGTAAAACTTATACTAGAGCCTCTGATAATATGGTATACTTTATTATTCAGGCTTTTTAACCCACAAAAACCTTGTTTTTCCCGAAGAGTGATTCAAATGTTGAAAACAATACAAACTTATTTACATTTCTCAGTTGCAATTGTGTTGGTAATCGTATGTACAATACGATGATCGTCCATGAAAGTCATATAATGAATCCAAAATATCTCTGGCATAAATAAAATATGAAGTACCATAGAAACATAACACATTAGGTATTAAGGTGCCCGTATTCACAGCTTCGCATCTGAGAATGAATGAGAATGTTCATCATATAGGTACTATTAGGTACAATTGTACATAGGCACAGATCTTAAATACGTACATTTTATGTTTACGATAGGTATTACTGGTATGACCATGTTGGGCCGCAAGGCATACAAATTTTAGCTATTAATGGACTGTCATTACGGAGGTGTACAGTTACCATTAATAGTTGTAGTCTGACAGAAATTCATTAACAGTATAATATGGTTTGTTCACTAAAAATTCCAACAATTGGGTTTTGAAATTATTAACTTAAGGCCTCCACCCACCGAACGCGTGTCGTGCGCGGCGCGTGTGCTGCGCGGGCCCGTGCAAGTTGTAAAGCATTGAAACTACACTTCAAACACACATCGAACGCGGTCCGAACGCGGGCCCGCGGCGCTAAAGTTACAACTCGGCAGCGCGGCCGCGTGTCGTGCGCGTCGCGGGCCCGCGCTGCTGAGTGCGATAGAGATAGTGAAATACATATGAAATGTGTTGGTAGCGAGAGAGATATGACGCGCGGGCCCGGCGCGGGCCCGCGTTGCTGCCGCACTGCTTAGTGTGAATAGTGTGATAGAGATAGTGAGATACATATTAAATGTGTTGGTCATGAGAGAGATATGACGCGCGGGCCCACGCTGCTAAGTGTGATAGAGACGATGAGATACATATTAAATGTGTTGATAGCGAGAGAGGCATGACGCGGCGGGCCCGCGCGGGCCCGCGCTGTACACGCGTACCCCCGCGATGCTACACGCAATATACCGCTTCAACCGCGCACGACACGCGCCGCGCACAACACGCGTTCGGTGGGTGGAGGCCTTAAACACGTATATTTTTCTTTTATGCCTGATATTTTCCATGAGCTTTGTCAGTGTTTTCCTCGTTTATTTCTCCCTTGACCCTTGACCTTCTCCGCCTGATTCAAGGCGACGGACGGTACTGTGATGTTTTCTTAGTACGTACTTTATCTGGGTCGTGATTGTTGTTAAAATGTGTCAAATACAATAAATCAAAGCTGATAAATATGTATGTGGGCAATAGCCGGTATGTAGTTGTATAATGGAATGGAACGTAATATAACAATGTAATGTTGGAAACTAGCATATCCATGAAGCATTCTCGTGGTATGGCATTGAATCAATGGAAGGCGGATTTGATTTTTTTCCAGTATGTATATATTCGTCTACCTGGTTCAAGACTTTCAAGACTGATTAATGTAGCTATGGCCCATTTATCTATCTAGTCTTTAGGATCACTAGCCCAGTTATGAAATCATGACACATGCCAATCCGTCCAATTATTCTGACAGAATCTGGCTTGGAATGTGCGTATGACTATAGTCCAAAGCAAATTCGTATATCAATTGTCAGGATTCCATTACTCGATTAGCTGGCTGTATCCTTAAATTGACCTTGATATTGTACTTAGGTACTACCGAAACAATGTCATAATGTTCGCAATTGATATAATAATTGTTTACATATATCAAATGTTTTTCCATGATGAGCAACTATTGTTGTATGACCGAGTAAAGTTCTTGTTTACGTATTTTCTGTCCTGAGGCTCTAGTATAAGTTTTACCGAAACAAAACGTTACGATCGCGGTTGCGTTTTACCCCCAACTTGTATGGGATTTGTCAGCTAAACGCAAACGCGGTCGTAACGTTTGGTTTCGGTAAAATTTATACTAGAGCCTCAGATAATGCGTTATCTGTGTCATTGTCATTGTAGTGTTATCAGGCATTTTTACGTAATCGGTTTTGATTTTTATAACAAGATTAAAACGGTAAACCGCTTGAGGTATTTTAGTGAATGAAATGGCGAATTATTTATTGTAATCGTTTTGTTTGGTCACATATTATTTCATTGGTTATATTGGTTACTAGATAAAAGTACTGCATTCGCTACAGTGTCACAGAATGAATAATAAGGCTAACAGTGTCATGATTACAAAAAATGCATGTGTTGTTCATAAATGTTAGTTTTAGTTGTTACACGTGACGTACCTAAAGACACGATGACGTGAAGGGAAAGCCGTGCTTTTGATTCAGCATCACGTGGGGTTTTCCTACACAACTGGCAAGAAAATTGATTCACCGCTTGCATAGGATTACGTAGCCGTTTTTTTTAAATATAAATAAAGTCTATATTCTCTAAATTCTCTTTGAGTGCGTTGATAACGTTACCGATAGATTTTAACTTAATCATCATCATCATCATCATATCAGCCGAAAGACGTCCACTGCTGGACATAGGCCTCCCCCAAAGAGTGCCACAATGACCGGTCCTGCGCCACCCGCATCCAGCGGACTCCCGCGACCTTTACCAGGTCATCAGTCCACCTTGTGGGGGGCCTACCCACGCTGCGCCTTCCGGTACGTGGTCGCCACTCGAGA
This sequence comes from Epinotia bilunana, assembly GCA_947049275.1. NCBI lineage: Eukaryota > Metazoa > Arthropoda > Insecta > Lepidoptera > Tortricidae > Epinotia > Epinotia bilunana. The sequence goes on along the minus strand of OX346263.1, from coordinate 7,817,204 downwards.
ACCTTTCCGCCCCAATGGCCATCGGTTCTACGTGCAATGTGCCCCGCCCACTGCCACTTAAGTTTAGCGATTCGGAGGGCTATATCGGTTACCTTGATTCTGCTGCGGATAGCCTCATTTCTGATGCGATCGCGCAGAGAAACTCCCAACATAGCCCTCTCCATTGCCCTTTGGGTGACTTTGAGCCTTCTTATGAGGCCCATAGTAAGCGACCACGTTTCCGTGCCATACGTCATCACTGGCAACACACACTGGTCAAAGACTCTCGTCTTGAGACACTGCGGAATATTGGACGCAAAGATGTGCCGTAGCCTCCCGAATGCTGCCCAGCCGAGTTGGATTCGACGATTGACCTCTTTCTCAAAGGTGGACCTACCTGAACAGTCTGTCCTAGGTATATATAATCGTCTACAACTTCGAGCGTAAAGTGTCCGATTGAAATGGGGGTTGGTACTACATGGAGGTTTGACATGATCTTTGTCTTACTTAATAGGAAAATATTATTCAGTGTGTATTGTTGCATAATATAGTCACCCGATAAAAGCCATCAGAATGGGCAATCAAGAGAAAATTAGATTTTACATTGAAGTAGATCGACTGATTACTATTATGGCGTGCCGGTTGCATAACGTCCTGTTTTGTAAGAAAACTGTGTCAAAGTTAAAACAACTCCTAAAACGTTTGTGCTAAATATTGCTTGGAATTATTATCACATATATTTTTCTAGCTTCACTGCCCGCGACTCCGTCTGCGTGGAATTCGTTTATTTTATTATCGTAGATCCATACAAACTTTTACTCCCCATTTCATCCCCGCAGGAGATGATTTCCGGGATAAAAACTATCCTTTGTCCTTCTCCGGGACTCAAATTATTTCTATACTAAATTTAATCTAAATCGGTTTAAGCGTGAAGAGACAGACAGATAGATACACTTTCGCATTTAGTACGGACGAATTTTAAGTACTTACTTGAAATAAAATATGGACTACATTTTTTATTCATCGATAAATAGTAAGTGAACTAAATCCATTTATTTTTATATATTTTTATTCATCTATAAATAGTATTAGTAAGTAAACTAAACCATAATACATCTCAATGAGGACTGTTGAGGAGCTAAATGCATGTTTGTTATGTGGTTTATTAATCTTAAGTTTCCTGTACATTTAACTCTGTTTGTTCTCCTAATAAATAAAATAAAAAATAAATAGGTAAAAAAACCGATTCCTAAAGCGATATACCATCTAAGTGTTAAAAATGCATTTATAAAACGTTTAGTATACATTTCATAAGCACAAACCTGTTATACCGCCTGTCATTGCTAACCGTTGCGTCGCAAATTATAATATAAATACATTGTGTACCTATACTTAAGGCGTAAACGCGGGCAACGACCCCTCGCGTGAGAGGACCTTGTCTGTGCCTGTCACTTTCCTATCATTTGAATAAGACGAAAATACCTATTACAGCACGGCTATCGTGCGTTTGCGCAACGCGCTTTAATCGAATACGTGTGAAAAAAAAACTTTAAGTTTAACTTGCTTGGTTGTTAGTTTTAGGAATGATAATAGGTATGACTATATTCGAACTAGTGACCTGCATTGTCTTTTAAAGATTTTATATCACTGCTACTAAGATACCAAAGTAAATATAACTAGTGTTAATCATTCTACTCTATATACTCTAAATACTTGAGATTTATCACATCCTCCGTATTTAATGACGGAGAGGAAAGCGAAATCATCTGATGGAATGCATCATTGTAGGCACTATGGAATGCATTCCTAATACTCCTATTCAAATATCACATCAGGTGATGACGCTAACCCGAACGTCATACCTGCCAATAGCAGCGCTCTACGCCGAATTACCTAATCATAAAATCCTAACAAATCTGCCAACCTGTCTACCAACCTGTTTATCAAGTGCATTTGACTGGTAAACTTCTTTCTATATATCTGACGAGCACAGTAACGTTTCTGTTTGTAATATATTCCGCGATACACACAAATACGTACACTTATCTGCAAGGTTGGAGTAACGTAACGGCTATTTTTACTTTCAACTTCGCGACTGCAGCCAAACCTGTCCCGTGTTCTTTAGTATGATGCTGTATATAAATATACTAAATGTACTAAAGTACGTCTGATTCTTAGTTACTCTTCGTCTTATCTTGGTATCATAAAATTCATAAAACTGGACACAGTGAAGTTCACCATCGAATCGCAAAAAGTGAAGATTTTAGTTGTGATATTTTCAAATTCCATTTCCGCATCGGTTCAGATTTGTACACAAAATCCCCCTGGCTGACAATTAGAAGATATAGGTCATCCCATTTGCCTAAGGCACGAAAGAGATAAAAGACTCTCATAGAGAAGAGAATCCGTCGGCTCAGCAAGAAACCATTACCATGCAACCCCATTTTAAACCTACGGTTGCAAACGAGGGCTTTCAGAACTAGGTCAAAACGTGCAAAGGGCGAGACGTGCCTGGGGAGGCGCGTAGGACCGAATTTGGGACCCGAATTGAATGCTCGAAGGTCTGCCAAATGGGTATCGATCTGTAGGGACCGTGCCTTTGTTGCTACAGAAAACAAAAGGTAGATTAAATCACAATATTATGTGTGTGTCGGTAATTAATGCTTTCTTTGGAATTGGCTACTTTCCTAAACAAATCTATTTAGTACGTCAGTCAAAAAATATTGGACACGTAATTTTTTATTTGTCAATCAAACAACGTCACATTATGGTACACTTTTTAGCATAATGTGACGTCACGCGGAACTTTAATGGGCTATATCTTCATATTTTTTTGTTAGATTCACAAATAAAAAACAAGCGGTCAATATTTTTTGATAATCTAACCAACGGACTAAATAGAATAAAAAAAAAATTACCCGGGAAAGTACCGATTTATCTGAAATTGCTATCTACCTTTAATGTAAAAACTGCACTATATTATATCTTGATTCATTAGCGGTGATTAAGAAGTTCAGCTTTGATACGAAGTTTGTTTACGACAATATTATTGTGCAGGTGATCGGTGAAGGAAAACATCGTGAGGAAGCCGGTCTAATCCCAATAAGGTCTAGTTTTCCCACTGGGTTGGAAGGTTAGATGGCAGTCGCTTTCGTAAAACTAGCGCCTATGCCAAATCCCGGGATTAGGTGTCAAAGCGGACCCCGGGCTCGTTTAGGGCACTTGCGGGCCGGGAATAACGCTAGGATGATGTTTTAAAGGCCCTATCATATTTGTTATGTTATAATGGAGAAGAGAGATGTTTCCACGCAGTACTGTCATATTGTGAAATAGAATTGCATAGGATCGATTTCATCTAGATGCGCTCGCTCTCTCGCATCGTGGTGAATCACCGAATACAATACTATTGAAGGAGTCCATTATCTTACTTACAAACATATATTTCAATAATCTGCGTAGGAAACTATAGTATAACGACCTTGATGTTAATGTCCTTACCTTACCTGCTTGACAAATACTTCTCTGTAGATAAGTAGTTAGTACAAGATAGTATCATTCTCTACTAGCCTACTATGGGCTACACAGAAACATAATTGTCACTGTTGCATAATTATATTATTTAGTCGTTTTAAATAAACTTTCTGTGAACCTACCTTTCACTATTCCAAATCCGATCGAATGCCGTGCTTCTAGATTCGTATTATTATAGAATATTATTATTTATCGTACTTCGACTTGAAAGGCTTCACTGCTTCTTCACTGTTTCCTGCTAGGCATAGGCCGGTTTTTTTTCTTTGGATTAACACTTTACTTGACTTTCCGTGATATATTACCCCTTGCCATTCAATAATTGTATTGAGAATTTCCTAGAACCTATAGGGTTAGGGTATATGTATAAAGAAGCAGTTAAATATCAACTTGAACTAAACATAGATGAATTTCTGCAAAAATAATCATTTTTGGTACAAGCTTTTATTGCCAACCATCAACTACTCATTGAGACGATTCTAACGAGCCCAAACTCAAGGGTTAAGTCGGTTAATTACTGAATTTCCATGGCCACCTTCTGTTTCCATCATCAGATCAGCTCGATGGTACCGTAATATAGAATTGTCATCCAAACTATACGTATACCCAAGTGTAGGTTAACTGACTCAAAATTCAGTTCCAAGATTTGTCCCACACTAACAAGCAAACGAACAGTACGCTTACCATAAGTTTGACAATGACGGCTTACGCTAACGAGTATCGAGTTTTCTATCTGTGCATCCCGCTCGTACTGTCAAAGTGCAATAGAGATGCACAGATAGAAAAATCGATTCTCGTTAACGAAAAGTGACAATGTCAAACTCATGGTAGCCGTACAGGTCAAATTAGATAAAAGCTTGTAAATATAATGGTTCATATAGCAAATTATAATTGAACCCACAATGTAAATGAACGCCGAATACAAACTCGATTGTGTTTTGTTTTTTTGATCGTCCCGTTTTCAGTAAACTTGGTATCTATTGAAAACGAAGTGCAGTGCAACCAACGGCTCTTTCTTTCTTGTGCGTTGATGTCTATTTACCTTTTGACTTTCTCATGACGGCGTCCTATTGGTCAAATACATTATAGTTCAGTAAAGGCGCCACGTGATTGGTCCATTTCATTTTAGTTGTCTCAACAGTTATGAAATGTTGAGTTGGGAGGTCCATAGTAAAAAGTATGTGATTTAAGTTTGGTGTACGAAGTCTTAATTCGAACATTAAGGTCGACGAGTATAAAAAATATTTTATGATTGAGTGAGTATTCAACAAAATGTAAAAACTGATATTTTTGTTAGTTTTTCGTACCTTAAACATGATTACAGAAACATATTGAAGGGCATGTTATGTTATGACATCATGACTTCAGTACCTAAAACTACGTGTTTTTGCTACATCACTTAACAAATGTTTTTGTATTATTTTTCTTACCGGTATTTATTACGATACCGATACATTGTTTCTCTTAATTGAAAATATAAATACCCGTGTGGAATGCATTTAAAATGCCATTTTCCGACCTGGCCGTGTTGAAATGCGTAACAAAATATCATTTGATTTCCACTCATTTTTTTCAATCTAGGTACATATTTGTAAACTCAATATTCCGGGTACGGCAAAAGACAAATGTAAATATGGATTGAAAATAATGAGTAGCGGCAAAGTGGTCAGCAAACCAGAAAATCTTTCAAAATTCAAAATTCAAGACAAACACCCTACAAACCATGCAATTCATCGCACCAACCAGCAACATATTTCGTATTGCTATAAATTTAAACCACATTGAACAATGCAAAATACAATACATATTTTCATCGGGTTACTAATGTGTTGCATAAAATTGATTGTCATAATTTCATTTTGCATAACAGCCCTTGGCAGAATCATCATTACGCAGAATTACTTTTCGCATAAATTTCATTGCATACAGTCATTTCGCATAACTTCCTTTGGCAGAATAGTACATTGGCATAATGACGATTGTAAAAATAGTCCTATGATCGAATAATCGTGTAACCGAAATTTGTATCGCATAATATTTAGCTGGCATACTGTCATTTGGCACAACGTTCTTTGGCAGAATCGTACAATGGCATAATGTTGTTAAGAATAATAGTCATAATGACCAAATAATTGTATCGCCAAAATTTGTGTGTTTGTGTGTAACTTGTTTTAATATGTTTGTTGATATTAAAATAAGTATTAATTTATAAAAAAAAAACCTCGAAGACGGAAGCGGGAGCTTTGCTCCTGCTTTCGTCTTCTAACCTATCCGCGATCCGAGTCGGTTTTGCCACTAAGTCCCTGTTCCCTACTGCCTATACGTGATTTGTGAATCCAACATGCATAGATTTGCTTATTAATTAATTTTAATTGATATCTGTATATTCTGTATAAAATATGTAAAAATTAAAACAAAAATAATGATAATTCCTTGTTTTTTTTTAAGAGCAGAAAACTTGTTTTAATATGTTTGTTGATATTAAAACAAGTTTTCTACTCTTTTATAAAAAAAAACCTCGAAGACGGAAGCGAGAGCTTTGCTTCGTCTTCTAACCTATCCGCGATCCAAGTCGGTTTTGCCACTAAGTCCCTGTTCCCTACTGCCTACGTGATTTGTGAAATCCGAGGTAATAGGTATTGTACAATTTAGAGTGCAAGTTAGTATTTTTGATAAACAATTCGTAACGTTCTCGCTTGGCTCGCGCGTTTTAGGGTCGTCGCTTCGCTCGTCGTACCTACACCGACCTGCCTTAGAACGCTTTTCGCGCTAGTTGTCGCCTAGAGCAGCACGGTTCATTATTTGCACGGCTTCGGCGAAACGTATATTCTGACACATAAAATTATGCAAAAATAAAGTCGGTGATATTAGTTGTATGCTTCAAGAAATTCGGCAGAATATACGTTCTGCTACGTAAAATTCTGCGAAAGTAAATTCGGACATATTACTATTCTGTAATTCAAAATTCTGCCAAATGAGTGTTATGCGACATGATAGTTATGCTAAGTATATGATTATGCTAAAGTATCATTCGGCTAAAAATGTTTCTGCGATAACTGTTATGCGGAGTGTATTTCGGACAATCGATATTATGCCAGATAAAGGGAACCCATTTTCATCTAGTGCACTTTTTCGCTAACATTAGCTTTTAATCATAATCATACTTTTAGCAAATGAATGATAGGATCGGATCCATAGCATGTAGATTGAACGGTGTAGTGCACACAATATTGGTCAAACATTTTAATCTATCATTAGAGAACATGTACGTAAACTTCACCGTGTACTATGGCGTTTCATCTACCCGTGAATTTCAGACTTTATACTTAGTGCAGATGCGGGCGAAAATGTCTGCGCGTGCGTTGACTGGACTGCGCACGCGTTCTGTTCCTGATGCGCTACATGCACGCAATCGAATACCCATCAACGTCTCAATTGAACAATGCATGTGTAGATATAATTATAATTCGGTTTCTAATGGACATATAATTTATCGCGCTGTCATTACATTAGCTAATCGTGTATGTGTATTGTGATGATGCAGCAGAAGGTCCACTTTATTAATATGGACTTACCTAGATCGTAAAATAAAACCGGCCAAGTTTGAGTCGGACTCGCGCACGAAGGGTTCCGTACCATTATCTATAATAACAGTTAAAAAAAAGTTCGTTGTATGGGAGCCCCCTTAAATATTTATTTTATTTGGGTTTTAGTATTTGTTGTTATAGCGGCAACAGAAATACATAATTTGTGAAAATTTGAACTGTCTAGCTATCGCGGTTCTTGAGATACAGCCTGGCGACAGACAAAACGACAAAAAAAACACGTTTCTTGTATGGGAGCCCCCCTTAAATATTTATTTTATTTTGTTTTTAGTATTTGTTGTTATAGCGGGAACAGAAATACATCAACTGTGAAAATTACAACTGTCTAGCTATCGCGGTTCTTGAGATACAGCCTGGTGAGAGACAGACGGACGGACATTGAAGTCTTAGTAATAGGGTCCCGTTTTTACCCTTTGAGTACGGAACCCTAATAAGCTCAATTTTCGACAGCGAAATATGAAATAATCAATCAAGGCCTTTTTAATAACTTGATACGAAAGTGATCTGTGACGAAAAGCAGTTCTACTTTAAAGTTGGTATATAGTATGTTTGTATACAAAAAGCTCGAGAAAAATATAATAAATAGAAGTAACAAATATTCGTCTCATCACACAAATATACCCTTACCGGATTCGTACCAGAGACCACAAGCTTCTAAGGCAGGGTCACTACACTGCTCATCACTCATCACACTAATAGTCTTACCGGGATTCAAACCGAAGAAAATATTCATGCTCATCACACAAATACTCAAACCGGGATTCGAACCGAAAAAAAATATTCATGCACATCACTCATCACTGATGAGTGATGAGTGATGAGCATGAATAATTTTTTTTCGGTTGATTCGGTTGATTGACGAGTCATCACACAAATAGTCTTACCGGGATTCAAACCGAGGAAAATATTCATGCTCATCACTCATCACACAAATAGTCTTACCGGAATTAAACCGAAGAAAATATTCATGCTCATCACTCATCACACAAATACTCTTACCGGGATTCGAACCAACGAAAATATTCATGCTCATCACTCATCACACAAAAACTCTTACCGGGATTCGAACCGAAGACAATATTCATGCTCATCACTCATCACACAAAAACTCTTACCGGGATTCGAACCGAAGAACGTCCTTCAGGTTTGCAAGGCTGAACCGGTCGTCTAACTCTATTTACGCTTTAAATAAGGTCCCAATATTCTAAATACATTATACAATGGTGTAATCTCGTTCCTGAATGAAACTGCATGCTCTGAATACGTTAATAATTCAAATAGTTCTAATATTCTCATCACGAATTCTGAGGAAAATGAAAACAAAAGCCGTTGAGTGTTAAGCTTGCGTCTGACAAGGGCTTGCCTGGAAATAGCCCAAACTGCCCAAAACTAAACTCATGAGCGATTTTTATTGAAACAAGTTAGTTCCGTAAATTTTAATAACGCCCAACTCCAGTGCCCCGCCCACTCCGTCCCCTTAACCCACAGGACTAAGGCTTTATTAGGGCCGCTTTATGAGCAATAGAGCTTGGAGGCTGCGCGCTTCCAGAGTTGATATTCACAACACTCACCGACACCTTACCAGGTAAACCAGCCTAAGTCAGCCTTCGATTACGCGCAGTAGTTACGAATCTCACCGCCAAGATACACTAGGCGAGTGGTGAGACGAATCGAGATATGTTGTAAATAGCATAGCAGCGTCGCCTTGCGCAGAAACCCGAGTTAGTAATGGAATTTAAATGGGAAGAAAAGTTGGATAAACGTTGTTACTGGAACTTTCTAGTGTAGGTACAGGACAGCTGTTTTGCATAGTCTAGAACTAGAGTGAAGTCTATTTTGTTACCGGGCTACGGTGAAGTTAGACTAGATTTAGGTTCTAAATAAGGTAAATTACTTTGACATTAAACGCCCATGTCATACACTAGTGCAACGTCGTCGAGGACTAAAACGTTTACCTTATGTGCTATTTAATTATGCCTCCTCACCATTCAGGATGATGAATGCAATCACAATTCTAATTTCCATGTGATTATAGACTGTTTCAAATATAATTCTTTGGAACCATCTCAGTTTGGTGGTTGCGGATGACACTAGATTATATTCTATAGAAAGAGAGGAATGCGCAAGAATTTTACGTCTTTGCAAAATAAAGTGAAAAATGCTTAACGTCTTGAACACCGTAAAGTGGACTTTATGACACTAAGATTGAAAAATCTTTCGAGAATCCGTATTTTCAGACGCTTCATATATATTTTACTCGCCTCTCAAGGTCCTAAAGTTTGGTCGTATCGTAACTCTTTGCCGACCCATAAAAAATGTCATAATATATACATTGTTGTAGGTATTTAAATTCCGGGTTAAAAAACCGTCACATGGAAATAAACCTCCATCATGGATGTATAATATGTACATTTGATATGTTGAAATTTATGTCTATAAGTACGTGTATTAGTTACGAATCGAAAAAAGGTAATAGACATAAATTAAATTACTTAACTAGGGCTATTCAAAATATTGAAATGTAATTGCAAGAATATAATTATGAAGCTCAACCACTCCCTCTCCCCATTCTAGACTATGCTGATATTTGTTATCTCGAGGACCTTACTGAGGACCAGGGCTGTTATTCGCTACGCGCTAAAGCGGCTCACCCCGCCGATCACCCGTCACGAAACTAGACCTCTACGTACGCTTAGTTAGTACGCATTGAGGTGTCAAGATATATTTGTGGGTGAGCGTTGAGGTGAGCCTAAACAAGTTACAGAATAGGGGGGCTGCTGAATAACTTGAGCGCCTCCAAAATCTTTTTATTAGATTCATATTTGGCTTGCGAAGGTTCGACCACGTTTCCTCCTTCCGTTCAAGTGGCTTCCAATTAGTCTCCATCGGGATTCTCACATTTTATCTTTGTTTCACAGTATACTTTTTATTCCCTCAACTCCTCCGTATCTCAAAGAGCGTTTTAATCACCTCACTTCTATCAGATCTTTACAAAACCAAAAAAAAAAAAACAAAAAAAAAACAAAAATCTTTATTCGGGTAAATTATGAAATAAAAAAAAACCATCTCGCTCCACCGCCTTCATCCACCAAGTTCTATAACAACTCATTCACCTTTCAGACTGTTCGGTTCGGCTGTGGAATGCATGCGTTGCATGTAAGAAGAGGAAAGAAAGAAATAAAATACATTTATTTAACGTCACAACTTAGGTACAGAATAACAAAACTGAACAAGCAAATGATAAGACTTAAATACGAGGTCGTTAAACGTCCCCACTCAGCATAAAGACACGGCAAGCAGAGGCGCTGATTTTCGGTGGGGACCTAACTTTAAACTATTATAAGTAAGGAAAACAAAATAAATAGACCTAAACAATTAACATAATTAACAAAATAAAAAATAAAACATTTAATGTATGTATAATTATATATTAACATAAGATGTGCAAAATCTCTTCAAATTTTCAAAAATCAGTTGAATCAATATTACGTGTCACTGCCTTAAGTTGCTTTGTTGTCTTGTAATATATTTATATAATTGTATTATAGTTTGTATGTATGTATCTATGTATTTAATTTATACTATACTTATTATACTACAATAATTTATACTACATTTATTTGGTACCCGGGTATGTCCTAAAACTACGACCAAGACCACCGGGAGTTGGGCAGCAGCGTCCCTGGAGTGCGGTGGAAATACCTACTGCGATCGCCAACCCGCATGCCAAGCGTGGCGATTATGGCATATACCCACAAATGAAAGATACAAAAAAAACACGGCCCCGAGGTTCCGGCGACCCCCGGTACCCTGGTTGTGGTAGCGACCAGGGTACCAGCGGGGTCAGGGGTGCGAAGAATCTCCGGCGAAGATCCGGCTACCACCACCGACGACCCCTGGCCCTGGCAACGTATAATACGCGCACACTGCGGACCGACGAAAGGATAGCGGAACTGGAGGAAGGGTTGAGCAAGTTGCGTTGGGATGTCATAGGGTTATCTGAAGTCCGAAGAGAGGGGGAGGATACGATAACCCTCAAATCCGGCAACTTGCTCTATTTCCGGGAGGGAAGATCGAGAGTGTGTCGACTAGGGTGGCGTACCTAATGCTCAGAGTATCCAACAGGTACTCATTGAAGGTCATACAGGTTTACGCGCCGACCTCGACACACTCCGACGAAGAGGTGGAGGCTATGTATGAAGATATATCGAGTGCCATGCATAGTTCCAAAACCTACTTCACCGTTGTCATGGGGGACTAACGCAAAACTGGGCAAGAGAGATGGTGAAGAGCTGAAAGTGGGGCAATTTGGAGTTGGAAGTCGGAACCACCGGGGCCAACTACTGGCTGGTTTCTTGGAGAAGGAGGGACTCTTCGTGATGAATTCCTTCTTCAAGAAACACGAGCACAAAAAGTGGACCTGGATGAGTCCCGATGGTGCAACTAAAAACGAGATTGAGTTCATCATGTCGACGAGGAAGCATATATTCAATGATGTCTCTGTGATCAATACGACGACCGCTTTAGCCTAGTTGGTAGTGACCCTGCCTACGAAGCAAGAGGTCCTGGGTTCGAATCCCGGTAAGGGCATTTATTTGTGGGATGAGCACGAGTATTTGTTCCTGAGTCATGGATGTTTTCTATGTATTTAAGTATTTATTCATCTATATAAGTATGTTTATCGTCGTCTAGTACCCATAGTACAAGCTTTGCTTAGTTTGGGACTAGGTCGATTTGTGTAAGATTGTCCCCTAATATTTATTTATTTATTTATTTAATACGGTCAAAACCGGGAGCGATCACCGTCTGGTAAGAGGCACATTGAATATATGCGTCAAGGAAGAACGCTCTGTATTGATGAAGTCTACGCTCCGTCCAGCAACAATCCAAATTCGAAACCCCGAGAGCTTCCAGCTGGAACTCCAAAACCGTTTTGATTGCCTAGGCGGCGATGTGGACGAACTGAACGACGGGTTTGTGGAAGCTGTCCGTTCCACTGGGTCTAAGTTCTTCAAGGCCCAAGGGACCAACAAAACTAAAAGGCTCTCTAGCTCCACTCAGAAGCTCATGAAGGAAAGGAGTGAAATGATTCTACAGTGTTCAGAAGATGCGACCTTATACCGGCAGCTCAATAAACAGATCTCCAAGTCCCTTACCCGCGATCTGCGCCAATTCAATACAAATTGTATTGAAGAGGCCATCAAGCGTAATAAGGGCTCTAAAGTGTTCTCAAGAGATCTGTCTATAGGGCAGAGCCAGCTCGCGAAGTTAAAAACTGAAGATGGTAGAATCGTTTCTTCTATAACCGAGGTTCTGGGTGAGATAGAGCGCTTTTACGGACAGCTATACACGTCAACACGCGAACCCGAAGTTGGTCGGGCGGAAGACCCTAGAGCTAGACTAACCCGGCACTATACCGACGGCATCCCGGACATCAGCCTGTACGAGATTGTAATGGCTCTTAAACAGCTCAAGAACAACAAGGCACCCGGTGAAGACGGAATAACAGCCGAACTCCTGAAGGCGGGTGGAAAACCAGTCCTTACGGCCCTTCAGAAGTGGTTCGATTCCGTCTTACTGGAAGGGAGAACTCCAAAGGCATGGAACGGAGGGGTGGTGGTGCTGTTCTTCAAAAAGGGTGACAACACCCTCCTGAAGAACTACAGACCCATCTCACTTCTGAGCCATGTCTATAAGCTGTTTTCGAGGGTCATTACAAACCGTCTCGTACGCAGGTTAGATGACTTCCAGCCTCCCGAACAAGCCGGTTTCCGAAGAGGCTTTAGTACCGTAGACCACATCCACACGCTCCGTCAGGTTATACAGAAGACCGAGGAGTATAACCTGCCCCTCTGCCTAGCGTTCGTGGACTACGAGAAAGCCTTCGATTCGATTGAAACCTGTATTACAGTCTTTCCAGCGGTGCCAAGTTGACTATCGCTATATCGAAGTGCTGAAGTGTTTGTACGAGAACGCCAATATGTCAGTTCGACTCCAGGACCAGAACTCGAAACCTATTCCGCTGCAGCGAGGAGTCGGGCAAGGAGATGTTATTTCTCCAAAACTGTTCACCGTTGCACTGGAGGACGTTTTCAAAACTCTGGACTGGAGAAGGCTAGGCATCAACATCAACGGCGAGTACATCACTCACCTTCGGTTTGCTGACGATATAGTAGTCTTGGCTGAGACCATGGAGGACTTAAGTACGATGCTCGATGACCTCAATAAAGCTTCCGAACGAGTTGGTCTGAGAATGAACATGGATAAGACGAAGATCATGTCAAATACCCATGTAGTACCAACTCCCATTACAATCGGACACTTTACACTCGAAGTTGTAGACGATTATGTATACCTAGGACAAACTATCCAGTTAGGTAGGTCCAACTTCGAGAAAGAGGTCAATCGTCGAATCCGACTGGGCTGGGCAGCGTTCGGGAAGCTACGGCACATCTTTTCGTCCAATATTCCGCAGTGTCTCAAGACGAGAGTCTTTGACCAGTGTGTGTTGCCAGTGATGACATATGGCACTGAAACGTGGTCGCTTACTATGGGCCTCATAAGAAGGCTCAAAGTCACCCAAAGGGCTATGGAGAGGGCTATGTTGGGAGTTTCTCTGCGTGATCGCATCAGAAATGAGGCTATCCGCAGCAGAACCAAGGTAACCGATATAGCCCTCCGAATCGCTAAACTTAAGTGGCAGTGGGCGGGGCACATAGCACGTAGTACCGATGGCCGATGGGGCGGAAAGGTTCTCGAGTGGCGACCACGAACCGGAAGGCGCGGCGTGGGTAGGCCCCCCGCAAGGTGGACTGATGACCTGGTAAAGGTTGCTGGAGTCCGCTGGATGCGGGTGGCGCAGGACCGGTCACTTTGGCACTCTTTGGGGGAGGCCTATGTCCAGCAATGGACGTCTTTCGGCTGATATGATGATACTTATTTGGGAATGAAGTCGTGAGTGTATATCATATAAAATACGATAATGTATTATTTATGAAAGTATGTAGTTGAGTGTGTAGTTGTCAAATAATGTGGAATTGTGGATGTATGTGTTAGTAAGCTTTCTTGATTTATTCCTACACTACCTGTTTACAACTTTTATTGAAAATTTCCTGCTACCCAAAGGCTGTCTGGAAGAGATCGCTTTAAAGCGATAAGACCGCCTGTTGTTACCTTTATTTATTTAATGTACTCTTGTGACATGTTTTTCTTATGTTGTGGTGCAATAAATAATAATATTATTATGAATTTCACCACAACTTGTTCTGCGTCGAAGGATGGTCAGAAAGCGCAATATGCTAAGTTAACGTACTCTTGCAATTATAGGGCTCGTGTAGAGAAATGCCTCGAAGCCATCTCCAAGTTAATTGAGCCATAATTGTACTGGTTTGTGTGTGCTAAACGAGTTCACCTTGTTGACGGTCTTTTGGAGGCATTCGTTATACGACTGTCTGCAAGTTCTGCAACCTAGATGAATTCTAATTTTAGTCTTGAGTCGCCCAATGTTTGTTTTGACAAACATATAAAAAAATGCATTTCTTTTGTATCGTGCAATTACAGAACGAAATAAAATGTGTTAATGTGTTCTTAATATCGGGCTGGTTCATTCCGAAAATTATATTGTAGTTAGGTATATATTCTGTTCTGTATTAGTTTTATTTATTATTAAAAAGTTTACTAACAAATGCTATTGACATTCAATGTACCTACTAACAAATTATGGATTGTAATATCTGAAATAAATAATATTCATTCATTCATTCATTAATATTAACAAAATAAAGTCGACTGTATTTAATATGAAGTCGCTGAAATATCATGGGTTTATTTTATGACAACTCTTACCTACGGAAAAATATAGTAACGATGCACAAGTCTAAGCCTACCTAGTTAAATCAATCTTCAACATTCACTTGTCTAATGTCAGTAATGTCCCTTTTCGGGACTCAAACTATGTCCATATTTCGTTTAAGACGGTTCAGCGGATTAAGTGTGTAACGAACAAACAGAGTTTACTTTCGCATTTTTAACTTTAATATGGATATTAGCCCGTCACTGGGCCGTGCCATTGGGTCAAAACACGTATCGGGGTAAGATTATCTTGGCTGTCACATGAGGGGTGAGGCGTTGAGGTGATCAGTGAGTTGAAGGCTTAAGACGCTATCACAAAAGATATTATTGATTTAAAGAAATGCAGCCCATTTTTCGAAATTCGGAACAGTGAGATAGGTAATCATCAGATTATTACAACGAAAGAAACTGAAAGTGTTGCGAAGTTCAATGGAAACAGAAGGAATATGAACACGTTACAGAGCGTGTTTGTTTTGATAAATCATCGTGATATTGCTTTACAAAGTCTTGGTGGGTCGGTCTCATTGAATATGGATCGCTGAAGGTCGGTCAGTGCCAGCAAGGTCGTTCTATTTTGCTTTTGTGCTAACAATTACACTTTATGAATGCTACCAGACTGCTCTGAATTTTATTTCACTATTTATTATTATTATTTATTTATTGAATAAACAGAGTATATAAACAATAATTAACTGGGTCCCACAAAACTGTCGGAACAGTTTGTCTGTGTAATCATATACATCATAGTACAGAGTTAACTAATTTGTAAATAGATTTAGATTACATACATGTTATATACAACTATGCCTTAGGGGTTTATTTTACTTAAGTAATGTACGTTTTAATTTTCTTTTAAAGTCGATTTGGGATATAGCACAGTAATTACAGTATGTACCTAGTTCGTTTGGAAAGTACTTGGATTTGAGTGATTCGATGATGCTACTTTTCAAGGAAACCTTAACTTTCGCTTACCTTAATAATAATAAAGTATATCGATATGTCTAGTCGTCTGTTTCCACGGGCATTCCACTTGACCAGTTTGGTTAAATCAGCCCTATTCAGTACGATGCGTTTCAACGAGTACAACATCCGTCCGCGTCGTCATATCGTCCCACCCATCTATAAAAACCTCATTAACATTCTTGATGATAATGTGAAAATAGTCATAACGTGGAAACACCGTAATGCAATGTTTACACCAACGGTGGAAGGGATAAGGTAGGGTTTTTAGTTTGGGCAGTGGTACCACCTATCGATCTTATCTTATTTACCCGAGGGCCCTAACCCCCTAGGATACACTTCGCCCCAGTGGGATCTTTCGTGCATTTGCCATCTCCCCTATGGCTATAAGCTCGCTACATCATTTCTACAAACTGGATGATGCTCAGCGGGAGCACCTTGAATTCCTATGGTTGCGAATTATTTGCCTGGCAAGTGCTCGGCGATCACACAGCACGTGTTCATAGTCTCATCCTTCTCGCCACACATTCTACAGTATAAACTATCCGATATCCGTCCCATGTCGGCCAAGAGATCCTTGGCCCCGAAATGACCTGTGAACACTCCAGATATAATTCTGAGTTGCTTCCTGATGGATTTCCAGATTTTTTCCTGAGGCAGCCCCAGTCCACTTCTACTTTAAATAGCTTAGCGTGCCTATCCTACCAATAGTACCAATCGATAGGCAGATCGAACGCAACGAAATGTCTACACTCTGTCAAAGCATGAAGAAGTAAGTGAATGTGTACTTACGGCCATTCCGAATAATCAATCCGCGGATAGTTTTCCTCTTGACAGATTACCCGTAGAAAATGTGTCAAAATGTAACTGCCGGTAAGGAAAACTATTCGTGGATTGATTATTGGGAATGGCCGTTAATTGACTTCTAAACTAATATTTAATTAAGTACGTATTATGATTAGTCAAGGTCGGTTATTGTTCTTGAGCTTGTACAGTCGAGGTCAAAGATACGTTTTGCACCTTATTGCCTTGTAATAAGGTGCAAAAGTGTAAACGTATCTTTGACCTCGACTGTACCTATTGTTTTGAAAATGTTTAAAGATTTGGTTTGTGCGCGTTACCTGCATACTACGGTTTTCATTTGGACGTAACGTATGCCGTGCCCTTTCAATGGCCTAATAATAGTAATAAAATAATACATGACACTCGCTCTTTCTCAACACAATAGAGGTGAACAATTGTTGTCAACTATTGGGCATTAAGGTGTCGAGCATTGGGACATTTATTTACCTAATGGTGACTTTGTTATGAACAGTTTGGATTCTAGGGAGGTTAAAGGAATCGTAAGCAGTTCATAACTACAACTTAGAAAAGTTGAAAAACCCCCAAAACATTTTCATTTCAAAGTCCAATATCTCAAAAACGACTGAACATGGCTAAGAACACTCGGGATTACATCAGCTTTCGAATAAAAGAAACCGGATTCAAATCGATCCATTCGTTTGGGAGCTACGATGCCACAGACAGATACACAGACACGTTAAACTTATAACACCCCTCTCTTTCGTCGGGGGTTAAAAACTAAAACACATGCGTACCTACAGTCAAATGCAAAAATACGTATCGATATCCTCTCATAAATAAGTACCAAAACCTTAATCCGCTAAGATAAGAGCGATGGGACATATTTATGAGTAAGTTGTATGCACCCATATTTTTTCACTTGACTGTACACAGTTGACCTCAGTGTTCTAACGACATAAATCCCCATAATACCTATTATACTTCTGAGGTTGTTCCTGCAGTATTGAACAAATTGTTTGACCCAAACCTAGGATTACCACCGGCTTAATTTAAGCAACTTAGAAGAAGCTTAGTCACGAATGTATGTCTTCTTCTTTCTTTCTTTCTTATAGCCCTTCATAATGTATATAAACAATACCACGAATGAAGTTAGTAATCAAACTAGTCTTAGAGCTGGTCCAGTCAGATAAATTTGGGTTCTCATAGGATTTTACTCAACACTACTATTTAGAACCACGATGGCGGTCATTAGTGCATACAATACGTATTACGAAACAAATTTAACCAGCGCGAATAACAGTATTCCCGACCATAAACACGTGTTCCACATATACCACTGTCCCGCGTGAATAACCCCGCACGGCTACGGTTACTGATCGTATGTAACGGGCATGTTAATCATTAACGAAGCCATTTCCCGCACCCCACAGCCTGGGGCGAAAGGGGGAATTCTATGGGAACAGCCAACACTGTTCGACAAACCTAAGGTTGGTTTAGCAACCATTTTGACATATGAACGTAACTTAGACTTAAAATACTTCAATGTAATAAATCAAAACAAATTACCATCTACCTAGCTCGAAATCCAACCGATTTTTTTAAAGAATTCTGTTATGTAGTCGGTTTATTTTAAAAGCCATTATATTTTTAACGATGATGTTAAAATCCGGTTATTGTTGGTTTTGCAGAGCTATCATTATGCCATTATTTTTTTATGTTACTTGAATATTTGAGAGCATGATGGTATGGGCAATTGGGCAGTTTTACAGGAAATGTTTAATGTTATGTCATTGATAGTTAATTGGTTTAGACGTTTTTGTAACTAACGCAATAAACTTAGTGATACGTTGTTTATTTAGCCCAGAGAAACTAAACCTTTCAGTACAGTCCAGCTTTTCTTCTTATATTTCACTATGTCCAAATATTTCACTTTAGGTGTAGGGGAGGTAAACCAAAAACATTTTTTTTCAAGATTTTATTCTTCTGTTTTGTCGGCGTGATTGATTTATATACCCATGCCGAATTACAGTTTTGTAGTAGTAATGGTTACTGAGCTATGCCGAAGACGAACGGACGGATAGACGGACGGACGGACAGTCTGACATGGCTAAACTATAAGAGTTCCTTGTTGACTACGGAACCCTAAAAACTGGCGCAAGGTGGGCAATACCAATAAGATGCACACATCATTGAGGGACCAGACGATAGAAAATCCGTGACAAACAAATGTATGTGCAATTGTGCACGTTTGTCCAGTAGGCACCGCGAGTCGGGCGACTGGGTTCCCGAATCCGGTTCAGGCACGGGCCCGGGCGCTGCGGGAGGTTCAATGGGTCAACGAACGGGCGCAGACCTGTCGCGCGATCGGTTGCAAAACACCGCGCGATGCACAGCGCGCGAACAGTAGGTACGGCTTTTAAAAAAGTCATTGATTTTTTATACATATACGAGTACCTAAAGATGGTCTTGCAGTTTCCGTAATTTAGTGATTGACGTGGTGCGAGACTTTGATATTAGAATTAAACTGGATATTATGAAAGCTGTCGTTTAAACTACGGCCCGATGACCATTTAAATTGTTTTTTTATTTTGGGTCCATATCGGATGGCATAATTTTTCATTGTTCGATCTTCGTGTCGCATAATAACTTTTCGCCTTATAATTGTTGTATATAATATTTTTTCGCCAAAATTGTTGTGCATTATATTTATTGTGTCGAACATCGATTTATCGAACACTACATGTGCATAACTTTACAATTCCTAAAATTCATAATTCCTTAACATATTCTCAATCGGGAAATAAGAATCTACGGCCCGCCATCAAGTCGGCGGAGCTCGTATTTTCCGCTCTGAGGGACGGGTAGATAACAAATTCAGCAAATTGCAATTTGTACATATATAATATCGATACCCTAGTTCACAGTCGTACTAATTACATTGTAAGTAAGTAGAAGGTAGTAAAAAAGTGTTCTTTCTGGCGCTTTGCCGGCCGCTGCCGCGGCACGAACGCTTAGCTCGCTCGGCTCGCGCGTTGTGGGTCGTGGTTCGACCTAATGTACGGTTCTCACCGACCGGGCCGGGCCGGAGCGCGCCTGAGCGCATTTTACAAGTTGCCAAAGGAATTTTAAGCTTTAGTACAGACGTTACATTTCATATTTGAATGTATGTGCAGCCGGTACACCGCCCTGCCTTAGAGTCCCTCTGAAACAACTTTGAACTAACCTTGCACCTTTATATATTCTTTTCGGGAATTAGGAATCGTAATATATCGTATAATACCATGTTCCAAGTTTGAATGCCTAATGGCAATTGCGGAAAATATTCCCTTGATGCATTTTTTTGTATAGGGAGATACTTATTTATTATGCACCTATAAGCCCTAGTAAACTTAGACACTGTTTCTTTATAATTTATTAAGATGTTCAATAAATTATAGAAAATATAAATGTGTTTTTTAATCAATAGTTCATACATTTTTGATTTTTGATTTTTTAGTACTTAAATATTTTAGGCATTGCAATTTTAGTAATACCAGTATTAGGCCAGACATATTTATGCCATATAATAATACTTAGACGTAAGAAGTTTTAGCCAATTAGATTTTCGAGTATTTAGTATTAGGAACAAAAAGAATTAGAACATTCTACAATTATGCAAAAAAAAGATTATGCTTAATGTAAAGTATGCATATTAATAATATGTTAATTTAATTGGTAGACTCTTAAGATACTAGGTTTCCTATAAAAAAACTTTGGCAGGTTTGTCGCGCAAGAAGATTCATATTTGCATTACTGCATTTCCCCAGGTAAGTGCTCCATAAGACATAAAGCGATGAAAATAGGCGTAAAGAGTTATACAGTGTCGGCAGACTGCCTTTTTAGCTTGGACTCCGTCTAGTTAAATTATTATTCGAGAAAGGTCGCGTTTCTAAGTTTCACAATAAAAGCTACACTTTGCAGGGCTTGGACTTTTAGTTTATCCAGTATTTCTGCAAACATTCAATATCGCAACCACATAGCAATGCCCGATAGCGGTGCCCGATAGCAAAATTCTCTTCCACTATACGAACTTCGCAATACGTTTTGCATACCTACATACATTATCTGCGAAATGGTCGCGTGCATCGTAATATTGCGTGAGAGCGCAGGTCAGGATCGCTTCGGAATGTAAAGGTGGTTTTCCACCGGCGAGGCGAGGCGGGGCGTGGATGGGCGAGAATTGAAATTAGTATGGAACTTACCATCTATTTCCACTCCGCTCAGTGCAAATAGGTAGTAAGTAAGTCCCATACTAATTTCATTCTTGCCCATCTACGCCCCGCCTCGCCTCGCCGGTGGAAAACCACCTTGACAGTTTTTTCGTATTGGCCATTTATTATTTCTGCATGGATTGTGCGCAGTTCTTGTCATTGATATAGCCCGACAACCCCGACCAGCTTCTTTTTAACCCTAGCCATGTTGCGGATTTTTAATGGAATTAATTTCTTTTACTGGCTCTTCTCTCTTCTTTTACTCTTTTTATTTAATCGTATGGCATACATTATTTCGGCCTTTAAAGTTTTTCACTCTTTAGTACCACCCAGGGGACACGTGCAGGGTTGTGGCAGGTAGCTCCTGCGGACGCGAGTAACAGTGGTCCCCCTTTGTCGGGTGAGTGGGCAACTCGACTGTTAGAAGTTCTTATTAAGCCGCCCGAAGGCCTCTAACTCTTTAACGACTACTGTCATAAACAGCAGCTGGGATCAACTACTTCGCGTGCCTCACAAAGCACGGAAGCTCTCATTTATATTAACCACTCAAACATCAGGCGGTCACCCATCCAAAGACTGACCGCTACCATCTTTGCTTAACCTGCGTTATCGTTTCCGACTCGCAGGCGCCGCTAGGCTATAAGCGCTTCGAGTACTCTTCGACAACTAACGTTAGAAGTCATCGAACGTCACCGATGTAAAAAAACAGCAAGGAAGACGAAATACTTCGCGATTGGAAAATAAATTACAATAAATATGCCGAAAGCAATCCTTAGCGATGCTTATTTTGAATTGAATATTTACAGCAAAAAAAGGATGCCGGATTGTCTAGTATTTCTATAAAAAGTGTCATGAAATTGTTTGTTGACATGACCGGTACTGACATTTTATAGTGCGGTCGTAGGTATTATTGGTTGAACACTTTTAAAATTAAAATTAAAAATTAAAAAGCCTTTATTTGATCCAACAGTTTCAGTACAAGTGATACAGCATCATGCGTCATGCATTATTTCCTACTTGCTGTACAATTTATATTATCAAGTAACAATATTTCCTTTTTATAAAAAAAGCAAGTATGATATTTCAAAAATTTATAGCTTAGATAATTTCATCTAGTTTAGAGTAACATAATTCAATTAGATTCAATTTAACTTGTATTAATTTAATAATTTAATTCATTTTAATTTAATTTAATTGGGATATACTTGTACGATTATAATTCGTTATTAAATGTCTTGCGTGTAATTAATAAGTATTAATAATATATTACGATTATGCATTCATTCACATGACAAGTATAAAAACAAGACAAAACAAAACAAAATAAGTTAATTAATTGTGATACAATTTGACAAAATGTAATAATAATTTTAAAATGCTATGAATTTGACTATTACCTACTACAGTGACTAGAGAATACTAATTATTTATTTATAAGTATATCCCAATTTAATTAAGGGACCCCCTTTCGGGTAAAGGCCTCCTCCAACTGCAGCCACGTCTCCCTGTCCTGTGCGGCGCTCACCCAGTCGGCGCCGGCGACGGCGGCGCGGATGTCGTCCTCCCAGCGCTTGAGCGGACGGACGGCCGGCGCGCCGCTTGCCGCCGCCCGGCCCGCGCCACACAGTCACTCTCCGACTCCATCTCGAATCGCCGTAGCGCGCGTTATGTCCGGCCCACCTCCATTTCAATCTTCTGACATGTTCTAAAGCGTCTTTTATTTTCGTTTTCTTTCTGATGTTTTCATTTCTTTCTCTGTCTCTAATTTTGATGCCTAGTAAGCTCCGTTCCATCGCTCTCTGACAGATTGAATTTTTTTTAGCGTTACCTGCCTTTATTGACCATGTTTGGCAAGCATAAGTAAGTGTCGGTAAGATACATGTGTCCATAAGTTTTCTCTTAAGTGGGATCGGCATTTTTGATTTAAATATGTGTTTTAGTGACCAATATCGTTTCCAGCTCAATGCGATACGTCTGTCAATTTCTTCTTTGTCGGACTGGTCAAAAGAAACAAGTTTTCCCAAATATATATAATTTTTTACGTACTCAATTTTGTCATTATTAATTTTGATAGTTTTTGTCTTGGCGTTGGTCATAATTTTTGTTTTTTCTAAATTTATTTCTAGTCCTATTGCTTTGCTCCTGCGGTAGAGAGAGTTCATCATGGCCTCCAATTCAATTGCGCTGTTGGCGAATATAACTATGTCATCCGCAAATCTCAAGTGACTTAGCCATCTTTTATTTATTCTTATGCCGTTCTGTTCCCATCCAATGTCATGGAGTATAAGTTCTAGGACAGCGATGAAGATTTTAGGCGACATTGGATCTCCTTGGCGTACTCCTCTTTGTATATTTAAGTACGGGCCTTCTTTTATCTAACTTTACTCTACTTTTGCAATTTTTATATATATCCATTATAATTTCTATGTAAACATCTTCAATATTATGGTGTTTTAGTGCTTTGACAATTGAATTATGAGAAATAGAGTCAAACGCCTTTTGGTAATCGACAAAAGCCATGTATAGCGGCGTGTTGAACTTTATTGAACAGTTTGGTTGGATTTAAATAGTAATTTCTTATCTTTTTAAAATATTGTAATAATAACTACAACTTAGAAAAGTTGAAAAACCCCCGACATTTTCATTTCAAAGTCCAATATCTCAAAAACGGCTAAATAGATTTACATAAAACATAGCTAAGAACACTCAGGATTACATCAGCTTTCGAATAAAAAAAACCGCATTCAAATCGGTCCATCCGTGTGGGAGCTACGATACCACAGACAGATACACAGATACACAGACACACAGACACGTTAAACTTATAACACCCCTCTTTGCGTCGGGGGTTAAAAATTGAAGACGAATATAGAAAAAGGTCCTTTAGTCGAATCCCAGACCGAACGTTTTATAATTGAGTTCGGCGGTCTTGAAAGTGACACATCATAGTCACAGTCTTCGGAGTCACAATCTGAAAAGAAAAATACTTAAATATCGAATACGTACTTGGTATTAGATATGGATGAATGGCATTTATTATAAATTTATAAAGCATATAAGTTTTACGTTCAACAAACAACACATTGCCAATACACACGGTTCTGACTGTATGTAGGTAAGTACATTACTGCCATATATTATGTGGTTTACAGCGACACTACCTCAGGGTCAAATAGCGGCTTGTCGGGCTATAACTTTGTTTGGGTTGCTCTTTGGATCGACGATTTTATAGGCTTTAGTAAATGTTTTGAAATTATGTCTTTTTATGGGAATTAAAAACCCATTCTACGGTGGCCTGTCTCAAGCATGTTGCTAATATCTATGTATTCCTTTCTTCTAAGAATTATGTCAATGATGTCCTACAGGACAAAAATAAACACAATACGGAAGATGAATATTTTAAATTGTACTTTCATTTGAAAGAATCGCATATAGAATAAGACCATGAAAGTATTTATAAATTAAAATAGTATAATTTATAGACAAAAATTCCTGTGACGTCACTGATGTGTGTCACTCGCCATATTTGTTTCCCTAGATGTCATAGAGTTGCCTAAGTTTTGACTTTTGATAGGAGTGACGTCACCGGATGCAGATTGTTGAATTAAAACACATTCCGTTTCACATTACTTTAAATCGTACTTATTTCTTGTAATTAGTATTAACTAAAGTAAAAACGTTTCAGTAGCTATTATTTTATGTATTTTTTAACATTTTGGTCCCAAAATAAAGGTAAATATTATAGCTGCATCTTCCCTATTATTAATTAAATTTTGTATTTGGTCGGCTACATCCGAGACAGGGCCCATAACGGACCAGTTAATATAGCAGCAACTGTCACTGTAATTCCAGACAGAATTAGGCCTGAATCACTCTGGCGCGGCCTGCGGTGGCGGTCAATAGTAGACCGCCACCTAATGATACTATTGACCGCCACCGCTGGCCGCGCCAGTGTGATTCAACCCTTACGCATATGAAGTTTAAGGCTGACTACACACAGAACGGAATGCAGTCACTGAATCCTAATCGGAATCACTGAAGAGCAAATAAAACGGTACACTTTCTGCAGTAATTCTACCAAACAGTATCCCTTGTTTTTGCTTTTGAGTGGTCCAGCCAGACACTAATTTCAGTGCATGATTCCGGTTGTGTTAGGCCGGCCTTAGCCAGTGTTAAGTTCGATAAAACCGGCTCGTAGTGATTGTATTACCATTTTCAGTCTGTGTACTGTGGATCTAGACATCTCGACTCGACTTTCCAGCTGGGGGAGCTAGATTGGCATTGGCAGCCCAACACTGAAGCTACACGTTAATATTGGTTTTTTTTTAAGATTGATGTTGCGCGACTACTAAAGTATAATATTAAAAACATTGATTAAAATCATTTTATTATTGAATTTTGTAATAATTTTGAGGGAATTGGTTGAGACGAAAGTTGATATCAAGTATATTTGTATAATTTGTCAAAAATGAGAGAGGGTGCTGTAATTTAAGAAGTTTAAAGACTAGACAGACTATACTATAGGCTACATTAACTGGTAACCATTGGATGCTTCAGCCACGTCATGATAAGGTTAATTATCACTGTTGCATTTCTCAACATCCTCTTTTATATAGACCAAGGCAAAGCATCTTCTCTTAAACGTACGCAAATGTAATGAAATAACGACGGTGTTACTTTATAGTTTTATAGCCATTAAATATCTTATTTGCATGCTTAACGCTATGTAACGTAGCCATCATAAAATATATTAATTCTATATGACGATTATAGTACTGCGTATGAGTGGCAACTTGGCAAGGCTATTGTCGAGACATGTAGCTAGTTACATAGTTAGGTGTTGATATGTTATGTAAGGCCGCTAAATGGGAATCGAACATAGTATAGCAATTACCTCGCACGGTTCTATTTATAGACTAGTAGATTGTTATCGGTGCTACCTGGTATCCATATTACTACCGGTTTCACACTAGCCTAACTATTCGCTACTTAAAGGGTGAAGATGATGTCTGCAGAAGCTTTTTCATATACACTTGGGAGCAAATAATTCGAGCCACCCTAACAATTTTCACATTATTATGATTTATGTAATAACCGCAAATAGTATGTTTTTTTAATACTGTTTGAAAGATATGTCTTCCGCCTATCAAATGAGGTTTTTCAGTAGTGGGGATGAATGTGTCACGAAATTGTGGGCGTTGACTATACCCGCCTCCAAGCGGCTCATTATAGCGCACATACTGATTGGGCTCATATCATTAGGCATAAAAGCAATAATTTTAATTGTTTCACATCCTTGATTCCAGGGGCTCAAGACCGGTGCGATCTTTCTCGACGTGGCGAAAGCCTTCGATAAGGTCTGGCAATAACGGGCTGGTATACAAGTTATAACAGCTCGGTATACCAGACAGACTCGTACTCACCATACGAGATTTTCTCAGCGATCGAAGCTTTCGATACCGACTGGAGGGAACGTACTCGGACCCACACCCGATCCGGGCCGGAGTCCCGCAAGGCTCCGTGCTCTCTCCCACTCTCTACTCGTTGTTCACGATCGACATTCCCAGGCACCCTAAGGTGCAACTGGGGTTGTTTGCGGATGACACCACGCTCTTTACGACCTATTGTAAGTACGCTACTATCCGGCGATACCTCCAAGAGGCAATCACCGACCTATTGGCGTATCGAAGTCAATCCGGAAAAAAGCACTGCAATAGTCTTCCACCCGTCTGACTGCGTTAGTACAGAAAGGCGGGTGGCTCCGATCCAGATGTTTGACCGACCCATCCCCTGGGTCAATGATGCCAAATATCTTGGAGTGACCCTCGACAGGAAACTGACTTTCCGTAGCCACATCCGTGGAATACGCAACCGCGCGTTGTTCGTACTAAGACGGCTTTGGCCAATGATTAGCAAGTTTAGTAAAATGTCACTTAGAAATAATCTGACACTCTACAAAACTTCTGTTCGTCCAAATTTGCTCACGTGCCTATGTCATCGCTCAAGCCACTTCAGGTTATTCAGAATCGTTTTCTCCGTAGCGCGACTGGTGCCCCGTGGTACCAATCGAACCTCAGCCTGCACCACGACACGGGGATTAGCACTTTCTCACTTCCGTTCTTTAAGCAGGCTGCCAGACGTTATTTCGACAACGCTCCCCCACCATAGGAATCCGTTAGGACGGCTGTCGTTACTCGAGCCCTTAGCCCTTGGTGACTGGTAGAAAATGCCTCAAGGCATTAAGTCCGCCCATTGCAGTTTTGCATTGCAAAATCTGAAATAAATAAATAACCCGAATATCTTAAAGGGACCCGTTAACGCATGCTGGCAACACATCAACTATTCAGAATTCCACGACGGGTGCTGAATTATTCCCTTGCAGGTGCATCGCCTAGTTGCATACGGATCACAGCTGACTCTACTCCGAAAAGAGCCTAAAAGCCATTAAAGCGGGAAGTCTATACTCCCTTTAGATTTCCGTGACAATACGCGTTTACCAAATTATTTGTGATCCGGGGAAGCTCTTATCCCGTTGGCACAGAGTTTATTTATGCTTGATCGGTGTCACGGATGGTTTTGTGAACCTGTAACGAGCGTGGGACTCGCACGCGCCCTGCATTTGTTTACCAACCGACGAATGTCATTCCATTTTTGAAACTGATTAATCATAATGTTCATGGCTACGCCACGGATTATGCAGTTTGTAAAACAAAAATCTGGTATTTGTTTGGGGATTAGGATATAAAATTATAATTAATTAGCATTAGTCACGAAAACCGCAATCATATCATCATCAAATATTTATATAAACGTAAAAGTCCTGACTGACTCACTCACTTAAATCAACGCCCAGCCCAAACCCTTGAACCTAGAAAGCAGATTTTTTCAGGGATATTTGAAAATTCCACCCTCAAGGGGGTAAAAAGGGGGTTGAACGTTTGTATGGAGATGAAGTAAAATTTTAAGTGGGAGACTTGAAACTTTGTGTATGGACTCCTTATTACAATACAAGAAAAGTTATTTTAGGGTTTTGGAAAAACGCACCCCTAAGCGGGTTAAATAGGGGTGCAAAGTTTGTATGGCGGAAACTCTTTTTTTGAGCTACAACTATGAAAATATTCCTTTTCACAACGATATAAACGAGTTCCAAGCGGATGGAGTCGCGGGCAAGAAGCTATTATCAAATATTATGTGAACATCTTAAAGACACGTACCTATACCCTTTAGTATATACTTGTATCTATTTCAAAGACGAAATATTCTGTTTATAGCAGAGTTAGTCTTCCGTCTAATGTTGTCACTTTCGCTCTTTGAATTAGTAAGTAGCGAGTGATACTAGTACATTCCGCTACCTAATTACCAGTAATTAGAAACCTCTCTATTAGGATTTAATGGTTAAAATGTGCACGGTTTATCGAAGAAAATGAAGGTTAGGAACTTTCGGGTATGGAACGGATAACTTTTATTATTTTTTGCCTGCCTGTATGATACGATAAGATATGATATGATATGACATAATATGACCCTCTGAGATTTGGAGGCGTTGACGCTTCAATCTCCTTCTATGATGTCCTTATCGAATCCTATCCGCTAATACGAGAATAGATTATCATTTAGTACTTTGTCGCACTTAACGTAACAATACTGTGACAGTTGGGATGCGTCAAAGTAGTGAAAGTGACAAGGTACTAAAATGATCATCTACTTTTTTTGTTGACTATATATTTTAGGTAGGTCGTATTTCGGTAGCCCGCAGCCCCGCAATGTAATGAAAATCGCATATGAGTTCTTGCATCATGTAAATAGCTCTTTAATGGGTGAATGCCGATATTAAATATGTCGGTTTTAATAAAAACGTACAAACTTGTACATTTATATCTGATATTAGACGACCGCTTTGGCCTAGTTGGTTGGTAGTGACCCTGCCTTCAAAGCCGGAGGACCTGCCGCCCTATTCTGTAACTTGTTTTAAGCTTACCTCAACGCTCACCCATAAATATATCTTGACACGGCAATGCGTAGTAACTAAACGTAGGCAGGGGTCTAGTTTCGTGACGGGTGAGCGGCGAGGTGAGCCGCATTAGCGCGTAGCGAATAAACAGCCCTGGGTTCGAAACCTGGTAAGTGCATTATTTGTGTGATGGGCATGAACATTTGTTTCAGAGTCTTGGATGTTTTCTATGTATTTAAGTATTATATCTTTTAAATATATCGTCACCTAGTACCCATAAATCAAGCCTTATTAAGCTTACTATGGGATTCGTTCGATTTGTGTAAGATTGAACCCTAAATGTATTTATTTATAACGTCTCAAGTATGTCTATCACCAGTCTCCGTTAATGTCGCTATGTTTGGGAATTGCTAGCATATGTAATATAGGTATACTTAGTAAAGATGTAATGTATAGTGTCCGTGTAAGACTGTACACGAAAGTCAAGTAAAGGAAGACCACAAGAAAAAAAAATATGATGACCGCGATTAAGTAGAGTCTGGCCAGGGAAAGATGATATTGGAAAACCGCGGCAAATTAAAAAAAACAGCGTGTTGTGATAAAATAATAGTGATACTTGAACAATTATTATTTTTCTTCATTTCTCAAAATGCAACTGATCAAGCAGAAGGGAAGTAAAGTTATATGAAATAATACTCTTTAACTGCATTCTACTTTATATTTAAGAAGATTATTCAAAACCACTCTACAAAATTTAAATTTTGAGGAGACATGACCATTATGCCATGCCAGATATCAGCTTGACAATAAAAATCGCCTAGTAGTTGTTTATATTTATTAACAAGATCGTTTGCTCGATATACCAAATGAATTGCTAAGTTGCTACTGTGGCTTAATAAGTAGGTAGGTACTTAAGCTTAAGACACACAAGAGTAGGTAGAGTTAAACAGGCATAGATGTAAGTGATCGTAGACTGTGAGAAACACCTAATGTGCATACGCACATTAGGTGTTTCTCATCAAGCATACCAAAGAATGTAAAGAAATATTATGCATTTTAGATAAGTCATTAGTCAGTACCTACTTTATGATTAGATGGGTTTGTTGACTGATAGGATTTATTCAAATCTTGTTTTAGTTGAGTTGAGATTAGATTATTTCAAATTACACCCGGTATTAAGTATTGCAAGACCTAATCCTGTTGTTTGTTGTTGTTGTTATCTCTTTTCAAATTATGCTATGCCACTCGCACGATTGGTATTGCTTGCAAGCGCAAGGTGTTGGGTGGGGTTTTGCGACAACATTGATACGGAGATTCGTGCTGCCATCTAGCGGCTCAGCAGCATTACGTCTTAGCCGAGCGAAGTCTAACTTATCTTGAGTTCAGTATAAATACATGTAGTTCCGCTACTCAACACTAGGTGGCGCTAAGGGTGGTACATAGCGCTTTTTGAAATTATTCTGCTAAACTATAAGAAAAATAAATTAACCACATTTTTTTATTGTTTCAGGTGTTAGTGGAATATGATGAAGTAGACTGGCAGCGACGTGAATGGGTTGCTGTTTATTCACGAAGAACGTTTCGTGTTTTTTTAGTGGAAAGAACTTTAGTGTGGGCTTCTAGAAATAGTAAGGATGAAACAGTCAAATGGCCCGCTTTGGTAAGTAAAACTAAATTATTTAATTAATGATCAATCGGCTTACGTTTTTTGTCAAGAATGCATTATATCTTATCTTCTTGTCTTTCATTACACTATAACCATTACGGACGCTCACAGTTTCACCACAACAGATGGCGCTAGTAGTATCAAAAATAAAAGATTCACACTCTCATAGTGTCACTCTGCTTCACTAGGTGGCGCTAGTAGTATCAAAATGTAAGTTTAATCAACACCATTCTTCCTTCTAAATTGGCTGATGATATGATAGATTTTTTGCAATAAGCCTATAATATTTAATTAGTCGTGCAGACCTTAGACTTATTTGGTTAGGTCCCTAATTCTGCTTTTGAGTTTCGAGGTTGCAGGTAACATCTAGTTAAGTATCAGATGTTACCTGCAACCATTTCGAGTCTCATTTCGAGTAAGATCCACGTATGTTATTTGCACAAGTTCACGTTCCTCGCGTCACAAGCGTCTACTTAAGCTCCGAAATCTCGTTGAAAGCGCATAATTTCCGATCCGAGAAAAGGCGTAACGTAAAGGTAACTGCTTTGCTTCGGAAATAAGTTTTGTATTTCAATGGTACGTGTTTTCAGGCAAGCGCTGATATTCTATCTAGGTATATCAGAATCCTTGCATAAATTTGCTTGCGTTGCAATAATATGAAATTGTAAATTAGTAGTCGGACATAACTAGATAAAATTCATCAGATTTTTACAATATTTTACATACACAATACACATTCCATCTGAGTTCTCAATTTTCATTATTTGCCACTTCAGTAGGTATCTCTTTTTTTCATGTTAAGCGTCTGCACTTTACATTATAGGGGTTTCAAAAATGTATACTTTTTTTTGTTTAGGGGGGAAAATGCGTTACGCATACCACCCGGGCGCAGGGGGTGACCCGAGTGGTTATGTGGGACTCCCGTATGAGCTGATGAGACCCACGGTGTACCCACTAAAACCCTCTTGCCGCCTCGCCGCCATGGCGAGGTTACGGGAACGCTTGCGCCCCGCCGGCGGCAGCCGCCCGCATGCGGCTCTTCGCTTGAGATTTTTTGACGCGCCTGCCACTTCGATCTTCACCTGTTCAGTAGCGGACCCCCCTGAGTCCGCTACGAGGAGATCATGGGCGCGGAAAATCCAGCACCCGGTGGCGGATCAGGTCTGTGGTTCCGCCACCGACCACGTCTCGGCCGCAGAGGATAGGGAAAGCGGCGTACCGCGATACCGGCATTCCTCTTCCTCTGCGGTCCCACCAATGCCGTTTCAGCGGATCGGCCCCGCCAGGTTCGCAGGGGGTAGGGAGAGTGGCGCACCGTTATACCAACACGCCTCTCCCCCCTGCGATCCCGCCTCGGCCACAGAAGTTAGGGAGAACGGCGAACCGCAATACCGGTACTCCTCTTCTTCTGCGGTCCCTCCCCTAAGCCTGTACCTATACCTATATTTTCTGTTTAGCCATGCTGTTGACTGATAGAGAATGCCTTAAGGCATGAAGTCCGCCATTTGTACTTCTTGTCGGTGCAATAGTTTTAATAAAATACACTACAACGTTACCTGACGATAAATCTAATTAAAGCTACAAAACATTCAATGCAAATGACGCTGACTGAAATCACTATGGAAATAAAATGCCTTTGAGGCCAGATACATATTCTATTCGCCGCTCTCAATACATACGTTAGTGCCTTGTGACTCAAGCTCACGTTTTTTGTAAGATAAATGGCGACGAGCTACATACTCAGGCAGGTGTATGGGCAGCCCTGACCTGATGTGATATAGTACCTAAGCATGTGTAGTGAGCCTGTTTTGTCGTGTGGCATGCGTGCCCTTGCGTTGTTTTAGATCGTTTATCAATTTTATCACACCGTTAATAAAGTTGCTGATCGACTTTTGTAAAGGTAAAGCTACTCGAGGTTTGACGAAAATTACATACTAGCATACATACATATATTCACGCCTTCATTCCCAAAAGGGGTAGGCAGACCACATGAAACTGATGTTCCAGTGCCGCTCTTAGCATAAATGTGGGTGCAAAAGATCGACAAAATGTGCTATTGCAGTGAAAGGTTGCTAGCCCATCGCCCACAATACACTTCAACCCTGTTCCCTTAGACTTAAGGCACTCACAGGAAGAAAGGGGGTGGTGCTATTCTAACCCGACACCACACGGGGAATATATACAGGTAATTTACGGAGTGAAGTTATATTACTTATGCAAGTGCCGCAAGCGGCTTTAGAAATAGGTACTTACCTTTAGAATGCAATCGTACTTTGACACTTTTTTGGTCAATTGTTGGTCTTCTTGCAGTATAATCTTCTCTTGTTGCATTTTATGAATGATTTGTAGTTCTAATTTGTAAATGTATTATTTCATGACAAGCTTTTTTGTGTAGTATCAGTGGCTCAAATCAGTGAAGAATA
Organism: Epinotia bilunana; assembly: GCA_947049275.1. NCBI lineage: Eukaryota > Metazoa > Arthropoda > Insecta > Lepidoptera > Tortricidae > Epinotia > Epinotia bilunana. The sequence goes on along the minus strand of OX346263.1, from coordinate 7,784,187 downwards.
TATGACAGATAGGATAAGTGAAAAACACGTTAAGCAACAACAAAACATAAAATCTTCCTCTTCCCAAAAGTTAAGGAGAGTAATTTCGCTTCGAAGTAAAACTCTTACATGTGTATATATATCACTAGCTTCCGCCCGCGACTTCGTCCGCGTGGACCCGGGATAAAAACTATCCTATATTTTAATCCAGGCTATAAACTATCTTCGTGCAAAATTTCATTCAAATCGGTTCAGCCGTTTAAGCGTGATTGAGTAACAAACATCCAAACATCACTTTCGCATTTGTAATATTAGTAGGATTATCCTGTAGTTACCAAAATCATAGATCTGATGCTTCTATTTCCGTAACAATTAGGAACAGAATGGACAATGGCAAGACCTAAATCTCGTATGACCCATATACGGACAAATGGAATAATGAACTCGAATGAAATGTTTGGCAAAAGATAGTTTTTATATTCGAAACGATCTTTTTATATTTACTTAACAAAAGATATGAGTCCCGCGTAAAGGACTTTTAGTACAACATTATGTCCAATGAATGATGTACCCGTGTAACGTGTAACGTCTTTTTCTTAAAAACTTTACTTTTTATTATAATGTCAGCTTGTGTCAGTGTGAAGTAAGGTACGATAGGGAGATACGATAGCCAGTATGTATTCTATGTAGTACACCAATATGTAATTCTACCATCTACCAACTGGTTGCTGGATTTAGGGAACCATGTGATGAGCTGACACGACTTTGGCGTAATGACACAATTTAAATCAACCCAAAGCCATGACGGGTGCGGTAAGTACGATTATATAGATTTTTTGATCCACAAGGAAGCGATCATCTCCATTTATTTACGTGCTAGGGTACTATAGTTTGTGTTTTGCCAGAAGTGAGACGCCTCTTCGTGGAGTGAACGATCTAGGCTTCTAAGACCAACATGGGCTTCAGAGGCCCTAACTTAGGAACAGGATTGTTTTGATTTAAATTATGAAAATCTTACGTTTTACTATCACGATTATTATACGCATTAAAGTGGAATACTACTGTGTTATTATTGTAACACTACTTTTTTATTATTGAAACAAAGATCAACACAGTCAAAAAAACTTCGCGACCCAGCGGGACTTCAACCCACATATAATCTTCTTGCCTTTTTGGTTTCAATAATAAATTATAGTTTGTTTACAATCCGTCCGTACGTAACCGCATGTTGTGTTGCAGACATTCACGCCGCTGGCGGCGGACCTGTCGCTGCAGCCGCAGGCGCAGCCCGTCGAGTTCCTGCACGACCGCCAGCTCAGGTTCCTCGACTACGCTAACCTGCAACCCTTTCAGGTGAGCGTCTTACTTAATACTACTAGTCTCTCTATCTCTTCCTAGCCTTCAATCAGGTAGGGTCAGCTTTCCGTGTTAATATTCTCCATTTCGCGCTGTCCTCGACATCGTCTTTGGATGCCTGACACTCATGTATTTAAGTGTCTTTCCACTCATTAAATCTACTCTTCAACTAATTCACCAAACGTTCATATCTGATAAATATAGTAGAGTATACTACTACTAGAATTAAGCGAAGTTTTATCCTTTAGGAAAGTAAAGAATCTAAGTTATCCATGAAAGAAAAGATTGAAGGTTTGCAAAATGAGTTTCGAGACTTAAAAGATTTCTTTGCAAAGTTCGAGTATAATCTCGTTATCTTATTAAATAGGTACTCAAGTTTATGTTGTGGTTATGCATTTCTATTCTGACGTAAAACATGCATAATATTTGCAAACGTGTTTAAGTTTAACCAAGTTTAACATAGTTGTATGTCTTTAGAGTTTCCTTAGAAGCATAGTTGATAATTACACTCGGGGCATGATTAAACCAAGTTGTTAGCATAGCGGGCAATATCAGCAATTAATGGCTTTAGTACCGTGATATTAAATTTGCAGCCGAGACGAAGGTTACAGTTATCTAAATAGTTCCAGTTTTGTCGTCTTTCAGTATTGTATTATTCTCCATTCATTGTTATGTTCATAAAATTATTATGTAGCTATAGGTAATATTAGATTTGCAATACTCAATAGTTATTTCATTCCATTTATACAAGGTGTAACAAAAATGTGGTATGAACAGATCAAGGGCTTAACAGGGTCAGTTCTGATAAGAAAAACAGAAAAAAAAATTTTTTGACGCGATTTTTTTTTTACATTTCTATGGAGCTCGTCGCCCCAGTCGGCCAACGCTCCATACTAAGGTGAAAAAAAAATCGCGTCAAAAAAATATTTTTTTCTGTTTTTTCTTATCAGAACACGATACCTGTTAAGCCCTTGATCGGTTCATACCACATTTTTGGTATACCCTGTCTAGTTAATCTGTCATTGATTGAGCGTGCTACCTACGATAAACCATTTATAATACTGCCAAACTCGTATTTGAATTTATTTATTTTATGATCCACTAGCTTCCGCCCGCGACTTCGTCCGCGTGGACCCGGGATAAAAACTATCCTATATTTTAATCCAGGCTATAAACTATCGTCGTGCAAAATTTCATTCAAATCGATTCAGCCGTTTAAGCGTGATTGAGTAACAAACATCCAAACATCTAAACATCCAAACATCCAAACATCCAAACATCTAAACTTTCGCATTTATAATATTAGTAGGATGTTATGGCAGAGGCTCAAACGTGATTTGCATGAAGCATCTTGTGTTGATGTTTTTCTTCTCAAACCGGCTGACTCATGCCTAAACCGAAGTCATTTTATTACGTAAGCGTGTGCAGTCAAATATTAACCTGTCGCCAAGCGCTATTGAATTTGCGATATTCGTGTTCACGTTTAACTGTCATGTGGCAGCGTAGTTCTCAGAAGTTCACACGTCAAATTGGAATTCCTATTTCTAAGAAATTGATATATCATTTTGTTGGAGCACAGAAACAAAAACACGCTGGAAGACTTATTATAATTGTATTGTACTTCGTTTACTTGTCGTATGGCGGTTTGTATGTTTCCTTGTCGTATGGCGGTTTGTATGTTTCCTTGCCACAGCCGAAAGGAAGAGATACGATTTTAGCAGTATATGTATGTATTTACTTGTGTTCCACCGTAGCGTGGATACTGAAACGATTTTGATTAATCGATTCGAAATTATCCGGCTCCGGGTGACATAGACCTACCTTTCTACCCATGAAAAAAAAACGGTATTTTTTCAGTTAGTGAAATACCTGTGGAAAATAAATTGCTAATTGTAATTGAACCGTGTAATTATTAGCATCATTTCAATATATCTCACGAGAGTTTAAATTCGTTTAAATAAATTGCTGTCGCCTACTAGTGAAACTAGATTGTACGATAATTCGCTGAGGCGCGTAAATCAATTGACGAAAAATAATCAAGCTGATTGTATTGAGTTATATAAGTGGGAACAAAAAGGAAAACGCATAAGCGACCCAATTTCGAGTAGACGTTACGAGTGTTTATCCAAACTTGCGCGCCCGGGCGGAGGGGGAGATCAAGGACGGTGTCTGCCAAACAAGGGGGGGATTTTCCCGGGAGACGGGAGACCGGGCGGGGGGAGTGGGGCCGTTGGAGAGGGAGCGGTATGTTTTGATGCTCGCCGCCCGCTCTATTGATTTTCCGCCCTCGCCACCCAGCTGCCCCTTTATAATATCTGAGCCAGGTGGTGGCTGGTGTGTTCACGTCGTGTCATGCTATTTTCGGCGAGCTTGGCCGCCTCCTGGCAGCGGCCGATGATTGATGGCAACTAATCTTAATCACTGCTCGTTTGCGATGTCCACTGAGTTTTATTTCGAACATGGCAGCTGTCAGTGTCAGACTTTACCAGTCAGTGCTAACTTAGTTCGGAAGTTTTAAAGTTTTAAAATTTGGTTTGTTCTCTATCGTACTGTTTATTATTGGTTAAATGAAAGCACTACGGATGATGCTAAAGACGTTTATTTAATCATAGATACGCCATGTAACGTACAGAAAAGGAAACTTAACATATTTGAATCAAATCTTTGAATATACCAATTTCACAACATTTAAATTCTTTGTAACCATTTTCATGATTGCTGTAAATAAGTATACATATGTATTTATATTTATACAGATTGTTCCTTGATAGATTCCTCTTGTTGTTATACACATGATTTTTTGAATAGAAATAAATTTGTTATTGCTTTCACCTTGGCTTCTCTTTATTTGTATTTTCCTTTCATGTAAATACAGTTTGCCTTTGGGAAACATTTTTTCTAGAAGTATTAGGTACCTATTATTTATTTAGCCGCTTCTGAAGGGAGTATCAAATGACTTGTTTATACCTACATAGAGGTGCCTACATGCCTATACTATTTTATATATTTCCTTTGATTTTCAACATAAATGAAGCGTATTATCTATTGTTTGTCCAGTATGTTAGTTTTATCGAAACATAAAATAGTATTTTACAGTACATATGGTGCTACTTTCCCGCACTAGTGCGGAAAAGAGCACTTTTCGTGCATATGTCGAAACTTTAAAGAGCCATATGTACAGTAAAACGTTGTAGGTACGATACACGTGCGAATAGGTAATAAGCATCTCGTGTCGATTTAAAACACTCCCTTTGGTCGTGTTTTAATTTATCACCACTCGTTGCGAATTTCCTATTTTTGGCACTTGTATCGTAAATAACTATTATGCAATCGTTATACAATGTATGCTTTTTCAGTCGATTACCACGTTTAGGCCAATGATATAACTAGTGTATACAATACTTTTTCTACGAGTCAACTGATAGTTCATTAACTATTGCAAAACTATTGGCAATTTTTTCGATGTGAAGTTTTTAAATGTCTCATTTTTTTTAAACGAAGAAATAAAAATACTGTCGAAATAAAATTCATAACGAACTAAAATACGTTTAAATTTGAACCCCGTTTAATCTTGAATCATTTTAATTACATAAAAAATTTGATTGTGATCGATTTTAATGATTGATTTTTTTTTATGTAACATGTCAGTTGAAACTGGCACCATGAGTCATGCCGTGTAACCTACTTTAGAAAACTAAGTTAAGCGGGAACTTGATAGGTTAATGACATACTCGCTGTTTTAAGATGATTGAAAATATTATTTGTTTTCCTCGCATTTTTTGGAGAAAAGCACTATATCTGCCTCGGCGGGAATGACAATTCGTGGATTCGTATCTATTGTTGGATTCAGCTTCGCTTCATCCGACAAAATGAACTCATCCACAAATTGCTATTTCCCGGCTTTTGCAATAATGTACTATTGATTCATGTTAGGTCTCAGTAAGTGCCTCTACACTAGACTTGGATGAATTAGTGGAGTGGTTTAGACAGTGCGGGTTCATCATGATTCGAGCCTACAGTTCCATTTTTATTCTATAATTTATACTTTAATTTTTATATATTTATTTATTTATTTATACTTAAGGAGTACCAACAGCTGCAAAAACATGATATAAGTCTTACATAGTAATACAAAGCCAATTAAAGGAACTCACAGATAGAATATTATGATATATGAATACTCATACTCATAGCAGGTGTAATTTATTTATTTATTTAATTATGTAGTAAAGAATATTAGGCTAGCGATGTAATCGAACTACTCTAGAAGGTTAATTTTTACTTATTTTCATACAAGTAATTACTACAATTTGATCATTAGTGACATAGGTAAGTAATTATAATTATCAAAATTCCGATCAAGGGTAAATATTATAAAACTATCGCCACGAGCGGTATTTGAAATTTTTCACTTTGATCGGAATTTAGAATTTATAGGTAATTTAATTATATTTATGTTACTTTAAAAGCACTTTCCATTAAAACCATGAGTTACGGAAGTTTGCGACTTTCTTCTAATACATATGCACGCAACAGAGCCCGCAAATTTTAAATGAGTAAAGTTTGTTTCAGTTAGCTTACCCCACTGCCCGGCCCGGGGGTGGCCGGCCGGCACTGTGCATGTGTGCGTTCGTATAACTGATCTTGTCTGTTTTATTAACTACGCCAATCCGTTGACATCCTTTATGGAGATTAAGATATAAAAACGGGCTAGGAATTGATGAATATTAATAAGCCCGTCTGTGTTTGTGTTTCTAAGATTTGTATCATGGTTCATATTAATAAATAATGCATGTATACGAATTTAGCTCATTTAGAAAATACGTTGACTATTATATAGGCAAATTAACTGTAAGCTCGCCTTTACAGATATTTGCCACGTTCTTCATTTAATCTTTTCGGCGACTGACTTTTAGGTTTCATAACTGTTTAACTCTTCCAAGATTATCCGTTTTCGCCGGTCCACGGTCACAATAGATAGCGCACCACAAAGACCCTATTTATAATCCTGCCTGGACCTCGCCGCGTCTTCTTTGAGACTTTCCTTCCGCCTGATGGATTGAGTAATGCATTGTTTTCTCTTCGGCTTTTGTTATCTGCAATATAACGACCTTTTAATGCAAAGTACAGGGAATTGTAAAAGGGTAACTGTTTTGTAGCAATAGAAAACGGTACTACCGGCTGCATTTGTCAGTCTTTGCTTGGAATCATAATAATAAAGTATGCGCTTTTTTTAACAAGCTCACACCATTAAGATAATAGTGAAACCTACTTACCTACCCTACCCTAATTAGTGAAAGTTTCGTGGAATATTTGCATAGAATTTGAAAATATGTATGTGGTAGGTACAGATGGTATCTTGGTTACATCAAAATCATCATTCGAATACGTATAGAAACAAGAATAATAGGTATTCAAGCGATTTAAAATGCGTTTGGTATCGCAGAAAGTAACTACCACAGGTGATAAAGGCGACTTTAATTGTATTGCTTGTGAAATATTCTTGTAATAAGGCACTTGTGTGTAATGTGTAATCAACCTAGAAATTTCCAGGGGTGCTTTATAAGTTCACATTGTTATTACTAGCACTTGTGTCTTTGAATCTATCGATGTGAGCGCGATATTACAAGTGGAATTTTGTGCGTCATATTAAAGTGCTTGTTTTGACGGAGTAATATTATAATTAGTATGTTTAGTAGGTATACATTTTACGAGTTTAGTTTTACACGTACCTACTGCTATAGCCATATAATTAGGTACTACGAGTAGGTAAACGTCGTTCAAAACATAACGGCATTTGTTCGATGGTTAGGTAATCCGTACTAATCTGGGGGGTGAAAGTTTGTATGGAGCTACGATAAAACGAGTTCCACGCGGCCAGCGTCGCTGGCAGAAGCTAGTTTAAATATATTTTCGTTTCAATCTTAGGACGTCATCGTCATCATAAAAACAACTCTGGTGAATATGATAGTGGAATATAATTACTATATCTGTACACATCTAGATTAGATCACCCACGCAGGCGATACATGACATGACTGTCTGGCTGTATGTGTGTGTGTAATGAATACTTTTATATTAAACCCGAGCTGAATAAAGAGCGGTTGCCTGTGATTAATTAGAGGTCGTTGCGAGGCCAAGTGGCCGAGGATAATTCTCATGCTTCTCAGTGATCTATTAGAACCTTTTTGGCTTTACAGCGCACTCCCAGTTATGCTGATATTAAAATTATTTCAAGTACAAGCAGAATATCAACTTTAAGTTGGATCGCAACTCTGCAAATGTAATCTTTCATACACTGCACACTTAATTGTGTATGATATTTCTTTCGTTTGGTATTAAGGCCAATTCCAGTGTTTTAAGTTATTTATTCGATTCGATATACAGTATGAAAACTAGAATTTAAGTCACTAATAAAGCTTGTGTATTACTAACCAGTACAGAAACGTGTCTGCGCCGTCGGTATAGAAACTTGTTTGCATTTTTAATCGTAAAGATAGAAAAAGGGCTATTATACCTCTCTTAATGATGTTCTTAACGAAAACGTATCTTATTCTTAGCTGGAAAAGATGTCTTTGTGGAGTATAATATGGTATTGTATAGCCGTCACACCATATTTGCACTAGTCTGTTTTGTTGACATAATCGGGCTCCAGACCGTGACAAATGTTGTTTAATCCGTCCGCCGTAGCTACAAAGGCCATACTGAATGTTCTACTTTATAACATTTGTTCAAACAAGTTCTTACTCATGTGACCCTGGTAACATATAGGGGTATAATATTTACATAAACATTCGTTTTTGCGCGTTTTTAACTGTTTTCTTTTATGTAACCGGTTCGCTGGCCATAAATTTGTATTTAAAATTCTCGTTTTATTATTCCAGTTGAATGAAAAGCTTTAAAATGGCTTTCAATTAGACTAGTATTGCAATTTTCAACAGCCAGAAAATTACAGGCTGCACGTTATGTGTTGTTCTAATTTCGTTTATGGACTTCTGGAAAATCCATATTACATATGTATGTAGATACTTAAGTAGTCTAAATAGGTACTACATAATTAGAGGGTAGTAGCAGGTTTTCGTAATAACAGTTGTTATATAATTAACTAATGCTTCTCGAATTTAAACTTTCGTGAGACACGTTGATATAATGCTAATAATGACACGGTTCAACTCACGTGTTAAAATAACTCACGTAACATGTCGCCCGTAGTGAAATTTAATACGTGTGTTAAACCGTGTAATTATTAGCATTATTTCTAAATATACCAAAAATCTGGTGCATAAGACACATGCTTTAAAAAGTTATTAAACTAGCACAAGTGACAGCTCGTCTAGTTGTCATGCAATAATACTACCATCGGACCCTCTTCTTTCTAAATAGTGCAGTGTCATAGAGAATGTTAACGTCATATCACGCGACAAGCGCCATACTGTCCATTTGAGCTAGATCCGTTGCTAAAATTAAATTATTTTCAGTGTTTTTATGTCCAATCGCACGGTAAAAGTAACACCGCCAAACCAACTTAACTTAAATGTATTGTAGCGTTTACTGCTCTCACTAAAGGTCTATTATTACATGGTCCATATGTTGGTCAGCCGGCAGTAGCACTACATACATTGAACAAGGGGGGGCGGGTTCATTGCACCGGATACGTCTGTCGCCTGCGTGCAGAACGCACAGGTGTGCGTGAACACAGAGAGCTGTGTGAGTGTAACATTGACATAAATAAAGTGCATTGCTAATGTGTTTTATGTAGATTGTTGATTTTTGTGACCCATAGGTTCAAAACAACAACGCTTAGTCTTTCGAGTCATCACTTGCGCTATTTGCCAGTTTAATTTGAAGTGAAGGATTGCTATCATTGGTGTGTGCAAGAACCACTGCGTACCCACATAAGTGGGTACTAAAATCAGAATGAAAAACTTAACTGACTGACACATGATTGTGAAGGATTTTAGTTTCTATGTTGTTATGTTACGACTGATCTTTGAAGACTACACACTGTGGTGTAGGTAGTTTAATATGTTCCAGCAAGAATGCTGGAACATATTAAACTACCTACACTACAGAGCGAGTTCTATCAAACATGCCTAATAGGACACGTTAACTAGTAACGTTACATCAGACCATGCCCATAGAGATGTGCCTGCATATACTCAATCATACGAATTTAAACGCTACTCTCAACGGTTTACGGTATAAAATCTATATACGGCTAGTTTTGCGAATTATTGCACTCAATACGTGAAGCGTACTAATGGTTACACTTGTATGTATGTGTATGTGTTTATGTGTGTGGGATAATGTGGGGCATGTTTACATGATATGAGGTCGTAAAGTCGTGTAACGTTTCCAATTGTGTCTCTTGTTCAATTAGGAGCTGTATTGATTGTGATATTGATAAGTTTTACGCTTGCTTGAGAACATACCTTTTTGCATAAAATGGAGAAGGGACCCACTTTATAGTCTGGCAATCGAAACGGGACATTGAAAATAACCAAGTAATTTAAAATTGTAGCTATCTATGGTATGCCTGTATGAGCTAGAGTTAGAATATGTTGATGCTTTCGTTATTAATTATGAAGTTATTAGTTAATGACAAACGTATTAAAATCGCTTAACCCTAGCTCATTCAGGCATACTATAGCTACATTTTAAAGTAGTAGAAATTAAAAAAAATATATACTCTCACCGACTACTGAATGTTATCGGCGTAACTAACACATATTAATAGCAAGTATGTTATATTATTTGCGTTCAAATAAATTTTACTTGTTATTAGTAAACAATATTGTAATTCGAAAAAGACATGTTTCTTTGCTGTTAGTAAATACCATAAGTAAAATTCGTTGCTAACCGGCAGTATACTCTCCTTGTCCTGGGAATAACTAATATTTTAGTTATAATGTACTATTTTTTATTTGAATCTACAAGTTTCCTCTCCGTGCGGCCGCGGCGAACAATAGTAAACTTGTCATTAGCTGTCAAATTTACTATTGACCGCCACCGCAGACTGCGCCAGTGTGTTGCAGGCATTATACATTTTAAATTTTAACCTAAAGAGAAAGATGAACTATTGCTTCGAACCAGATTCACACATAGGTACCATAAAGAAAGGACCTACTCCTCTAGGGCACCTACAGATTAGTCAGTTGGTAAGAGCGAACTGCTCGGGCCGAATAAAACCTCTCACAGACTGGCCGCGGCGAACAACAGTAAACTTGTCATTAGCTGTCAAATTTACTATTGACCTCCACCGTAGGCCGCGCCAGTCTGACTCAGGCCTAAGGCCTCTCACAGACTGGCGCGGCCAGGCCGCGGCGGCCAATACTAAACTTGTCATTAGCTGTCAAATTTACTATTGACCGCCACCGCAGGCCGCGCCAGTGTGTGGCTTAAGGCCTAAAGCGCTTTGAGAGGCTTAAAGGTCTCTGATTCGAATCGGGCTCGAAGCAATAAAATCTTAATTTTTCCCATTCATTTAAAATGTAATGTATCAAGTAGTTACTGTATTATGTACTTTTGTGGTAAAACCATGTAAAATGTTACCAACTTTGATTAAACCTCCGCCGCAGTTACTATTTATGGTACATTTCATATTTATGCTACATACACCAAAGAGTAAAGTAAGTATATAGGGTATATACATACCTACTTTCATCCTTCTTTACATTAGAAATGTCAACTGTCAAGTCAGTACAATACGTGTGACGCAAGAGGATAGTTTTAATGAAAATGAATAAGACTTCTTTATTACATTTTAATAGTGATACTTGTGACTAGGAACGTTTCTATAGGTTCATACCTATTTAGTTCACGACTCGATGAGTCTTCAGTCATTAGTCAATTAGAAAACGTAGTAGAATTACTTAATGGACAAATAAACGTAACCTTGAACTTTAAAATACCACGGCGACTTCGGGACAACCCAGCGGGTCAACATTAAAAACATTGGGGTTCAAAACCCAATAGTACGCCGTGCGTCTTTCTTGCACAGTTAGTTGACATTGACACATTTCACACTCTTCACATTGACTGAAAGCAGTTACGATGAAACCTCTTTGTCCTCAGGAATGGGACGGTCAATTAGCCGGCGCGGACGCCGGTACGGAACCCGAGGTGCTGACCGCGCTCGCGGCGCAAGCGGCGGAGTGGCGAAGCGCGCAAGATGGGCAGCGCATCCTCACTACCACCCCCTCGGTGCTCGGTGGCTGCCGGGCGCAGGTGTACCGCGTGGCCGGCGCCACGCAGTGGTACACCGCCGTCATCGTCGGCGTCAATGAACACACTGGAGTGAGTATGAATGGAACGATCAGTTACTGGCGCAGTCGCTAGGACCGAAGCCGAGGTGCTGACCGCTCTCGCGGCTCAAGCGGCGCACTGGCGAAGCGCGCAGGATGGGCAACGTATCTTTACCACCACGCCCTCGGTGCTCGGCGGCTGCCGCGGGAGCAGGTGTACCGCATGGCCGGCGCCACGGAGTGGTACACCGCCGTCATCGTCGGCGTCAATGAACACACTGGAGTGAGTATGAATGGAACGATCAGTTACTGGCGCAGTCGCTAGGACCGAAGCCGAGGTGCTGACCGCTCTCGCGGCTCAAGCGGCGCACTGGCGAAGCGCGCAGGATGGGCAACGTATCTTTACCACCACGCCCTCGGTGCTCGGCGGCTGCCGCGGGAGCAGGTGTACCGCATGGCCGGCGCCACGGAGTGGTACACCGCCGTCATCGTCGGCGTCAATGAACATACTGGAGTTTGCATTCTTTAGTTCTACTGCCATGAAGACATATCTGAAGAATGGGAGGTATCAGTTGGTGCGGTGCAAATAGATGCAACATAATGTCAGGCGTAAGCTATTCATACCTGCATTCAGGAGTTTAAAATGGTAATATAATAAACTTCGCTGTCTGTAGGAGGACTAATAATTCTAATGAAAATCCCATTTAACTGTAATTCAGGTCCGCAGGTTCGTCTAGTCCCGAATTTAAAAAGATTATATTATGTGCCTAAGTGGCTATTTATCCTAAACGGACAGGGGTTTTAGGGTTTGAACAAATTGCCTATTTAGCCAAATATTGACCTACATAACCGATGTAAATTGATTGAAATGAAACAACATTATGTGCACCTTATTTTACCGTCGCTTTTATTGGTGTTGCTCTTACAAAGTAGCTGCGCCCTAAATAATGTAGAGAGCGCGCTTTAAAAACTCCGAGGCGTTTACAAGTAACTGTAACAACATTCTACAAGATAATTCCGTAGCGGGAAGTTCTAGGTGAAACCAGTTCGGTTTATTGAACGCGAAGGCATCCCGCCGATACAGTAACGATGCTGGATTTATATGGGCTTGTTTAACTATCTGCCTCCGCGGGAGCGCAAAAGGAAACCCGCTTGAGTGCAGCATAAATCCATAAACTCCCAAAATGGCCTGAACTTTCCACCTGCCGTCGATTTTATTAATTGCGTCCTAAAAGGGGTAATGGCAATGGCCTAACGCATTAACAACACGATATGGTTGCGATCAGGAACGAGTTTTTGTGTTGATTGTATTTTAATTAAACGGATGTTTTGTTGACATTTTGTTGCTAGTTTTGTGTATGAAGATAATTTCCATCAGCATATTATTTTAGACGTATCCTTTTTATATATGTTTTATGCAATTTTGATTAATATTTTGTTTTATAATTATGCATAGATACAGCGAAATTACTCAAGGTGCCCTTCTTATTTATTCAAAAGATAATTCCAAGCTTCAACCCCCACATTACATTAATATTAAGTACAACAATTTATCAATAATCGCAGCCTCCCCCGACACGAGCCTCCCCCACCTTTTTCACCCTTTCGCTAACTTCGCACAACAAAGTTTCTTATTTCATGTTATTTAAACAATTTGTTTTTCTTTCATCACTCCTTTTCACTGCCAGAGGGGAAGATTCTTGTTTATATGTGATGAATTTGGAACTTTTATGCCATCAGATACATGTTTGCAAACGGGAATATAACTTTTATACTTTGTAATGTATTAGTATAGGTTGAGTTGGTTTATAGATACGAATGTATGCCCCATGTTTGAGGTTTAATATACGGAGTAAGCCGATTATGCTCATATGTTGGTGCGTTATCTGAAACAAGAGTAGAGTTTGGCGACTATGTTGTTTCAATTACCCGTCAAACTCCTCAGACTCTCTAGTTGCGAAGTACTTCAATCTATCTTGAACTTTCCTAAGTAATTACAGTTAAAAAGTTGAGACGTTAAACAAATTTATACTGCGAATTAGCGAGTGGAAAACTCGGCGAAGTTGGTATTACTGACGCCCGCGTCGTAAAGTTTTGAGTAACCCCCCATTCGGCCCCCTTCCCTGGTTTCTTAAGTAACTTTCTCGGAGTTTCCTCTTTGTTTCACACAACTTGCTGCTTCTACTTCAACTTTTGGCTCAGCGATATTTTTAATGACATCATTATACCATCTTGTACTTAAGAAAACTATGAAATTTTTGCGTCTGTAATGTAATTCATAGATTGATTTTTTAAAACTTTTTGTTTACTAAAGCTTAACAGATTACCACACCTGTCTCGTTGAAGTCTGCACATACTTCAGAATTGTAGTTACAACTGACGTAAATTAACATTGTTGTTTCAAACCCAACGATAGTAATATAAAACAGATGCGCTTGTGCGTTATTTATGGATCGTAGTAAACGGCGTCCGGCGTGGGAAAGTTGAGATGGGAATTTGGGGAATTCTGTATGTTTACAGACCAATTTAGAGCACCTGCTGAACTGTGAATCACGCCCCTAAAATTCAAGTCTTACGATTGTAGAAAAAATGTTGATGTAACTAACTTGCTGTTCTTTTTTGTAGGAATTGACAGTTACTGATGACACGGTGCTGGAAGAGCATAGCGAAGATCCAGCCCTGGTGCAGATGAGACTTCTCGGAGATGGGGGTAAAATACATACTAATTATTAGACACCTACATTTCCGTTCCAAGTTGATAACCATGCTCAAGTTATTACATGTGAAGTTGTTCAGTTGTTATAGGCATTAAAACTGCAGATGTAACTAAATAGACGCGTGTTATAAACATAATAGTAGAGCAGTTTCAGGTGATAATGTGGACACGTTGGACAAAAGCACCAATTTTTTTTCAGATACTTGTTGGGTCCATAGCTTTAACTTTTTGATAGGAACTAACTCCTGCGTCGGCCATCTTTAATTTTATGGCGGCAATTTTGAATTATACATATCTCATTAATATCTCGAGTTCGAAATACCGTAGAATCACAAACTTAGTGTCTAAATATACATATTTGGGGTCAAATGGAACCCTGTTCCTAAGCTTCCGCTGTCCATCCGGCTATCTGCGTATCAGCAATAGCTAGACTGTCCAAATTTTCACAGAAGTTGTTTTTCTATTGATAAAAATACAAACAAATTAAAAATTAAACAGTGCTCTCATACATGAAACGTAATTTTATGGAGTTTTTTTGCCCGCCTATAACAATCGGTATATCTCTAGAACCGTAATATTTAGACACTTGAAATATCCGCAGATTATGTATTACTATATAGCCTCTATAATAACAAGTAGTAGAAATATTTATAACGTTACTGTAATTGGTTTTTTAACATAACTTAAACCAACTCTAAGAAGATATTTTACATGTATATGCAGTGTTATATAAGTATGCGGTTTAGCATATACTTAGCATAAACAATATGTATATTTAGACACCAAGTTTGTGATTCTAAATGACTTAGAACTCGAGATATTAATAATTAACTATAATTCAAAATGGCCGCATGATAAAATAAATATGGCCTACGGAGGAGTTGGTTCCTATCAAAAACTTAAAGCTATGGACCTAACCAGTGCCTGAAAAAAAAATTGTTGCTTTTGTCTACCCATAAGTAGCATTACAAGCTGTATAGAAGCTGTATTTAGGTTATAGTTTATACTAAAAGCTGTTTAATAAGGCTGTACAAAGGCTGTATAATATAAGCATATGTAGCATAGCATATAAGTGCAAAAAGGGCCCAAATTATACAGCTCTTGGTGTTATTGGAGCTGTATAGCAGCTGCATAAGCAAAAGGAAAGCTGTAAAATAGCGGTATTAGAGCTGTTATTCGGTGTAATAAGAAACTATAATACTACAGATAGTGTCTTATACGCCACTAGTCAGAGTTCAAAAATTTGTTTTTTAAGAGAAATTCATAAGAACAAAAAATATTGTTGTGACATTTGCGAACTAATAATATTATTATTTTTATATGGCGAACAGTACATCGTATTAAAAAAATATTTATTTCGTTTCAAGATTTGATTGGACTTGTGTTATTAGCGAACGTGCATTTTAAATGCGCATTTATATTTACTGTGAAGCTGTGTGTGGTTTTCAACAAAATATTCAAAGTAAAAGTAAAAGGGAATATAAATGCATAATAAAGTGTTTATTTTTATAGGTTATCAAATCAAAGTATGTTTTACATAGCGGCTATGAGGGCACAGTCATCATTATTTTAGTTGGCAATTACGATACGACTTTCGTTATTGCCAAATATTGTCAAGTATTTCTTTTATTATCTCTCCAAATAATCTTTATTTAATAGAAAATGGCGACATTACGTTTAACAGCCTTAAGTATATTTGGAGAGAATTATAGGCTTAGTAGCTGTACCACATAATTAATAGAATCTATTATACAGCTTTTGGCTTAATCAGTTGTATATGCGAATATTTATAATATTTAGGCTGTATATGTTCTTGTAAAATACAATATTATACTCAATAGAGCTACGTATAATAAATTATTTGTAATATTCTCTTTCAATCCGTCTCTTGACCGCGCCAGGTCTTTTATTTTTCTCCACATAATTATGTTGATATCCAATAAATATATAATTGCAATCGTGTGACTTATATTGAGACTTGGTTAGTAATACAGACTAAAGCGTCATTAAAGCTGTCATTTATTATTTTAGTTTTAAAACACCTTCTTAAACAGAAGTCATGGAACTACTGTATTTAGAAGAGTGTTCAATTACGCCATAACAGCCTCACAATACAGCCTGTATACAGCTTTTACGATAAAACTCGCTTGAGGTGTCACAAAATGCTTGAAGTTGTATACTAGAGTTTTAATATTCTGTTAATGCACCCTAAGCTTACGCGTGTCCCTTAATACAACCTTTATACAGCTTTTACGATAAAACTCGCTTGATAAAATGCTTAAAGTTGTATAATAGAGTTTTAATATTATGTTAATGCACCCTAAGCTTACGCGGGTCCCTTAATACAGACTTTATACAGATTGAGCTCTATAATACACTATGAACCACTCATGTAAGTGCGCAAACATTTTTTGACACTCTTGTAAGTCTCTAAAAAGACTTTAAGCTTTAAATAGGCTGGTATATCGATGTTAAAAACGCTTGCGTGCTGCTTGGGTAGGGTGTCCACAGTTACGACAATTTGTTCGAGCACTCTGCCCCACTATAAACCTTTATACGAAAGATACGTCCTTTTAAAAGTCTTAAATTTAATTCACATCACGAGCAAACATCGGTGCATACTCGTAGCGATATAGCCCGGTAATTATTGATGACTGTTAACATAACTATTGCAGGTAGTAGGCCATAAATATTATTAATATTATACTCTACCACATAGGTGCTAATAAAATTATGTTTGCCAGCATTCGTTAGAGAAGGCAGTGAAGCTATAATTAGGGGACATTCCAATTACGGGAAAACAATTTCGTTCATGCCATCATAATATTTGATATACTTAACCAATTGCCCGAATTTAAGGGAGTGGTATCGATTGAGTTCTGTTAATGCACAGAGAAGTCCATATGTGGTAGTTAAACGGACACAGACTCGACAAAGGAGTTTCTATGAATCCCTAACATAGATAAACGTTTGACTGCCTTTGCACAATTGGAAAATCGACAATTTGTATTTACCATTTTGAAAATAGACTAAAAAGAATAGTACCAAAAGTGAATTATGTGAAAACGTAATTGTGCCCATATTTCAAATCATACCTTTGTTATAAATGAATCAAGCCGAAACGGAATTTTGTCCAGGTGAAATAGGTTAATATTCTATGACTGACACAATATTGTCAACTGTGTGCGTTGCTGAGTGGTGTTAATCATCTGGATAAAGGTTACTTAATCCACAAATAGAAAAATAACTCAATTAGATTCAGTGCAGTAAATATATAGTAAGTATATATTTTTACCAAGCTGGAGTTAAAACACAACTTAAAACACGAAAGCGATAATTTTATAATTTATAAAAACAGCTTGTGCATGCCACGCCCGACCATCGGTACGGTCCGAATTTAGTGGGATCAGTCAGTTCGTTCAGTTCGATAGCGAGCATTCCGTTGCGTAACATCAGTTCACGCTGCACTGCGCATCTGCGCATCGGGGACTGCGGCACGATAATGTACGCTTTCACTGCCTGTCTTAATGTCTTATCTTGTGTTTTATTAAATCCACCTATACTACCATTACTGGCAATGTAAGCCCTTCTGCTGGAAAATAATAAAGACCATGGCGTGTAAAATTACTCATCAAGCACAAGCTTGACGTGACAAGCTTGTAGTGACAACACTTGCTACAAAAAAGGATTTTCACAGAGCTAAAGATGACACGTTACTGCTGTTTATTAACACCTTTACAAACGTAGACTGCTTACTCGTACTCATACGCGACATACAGTAGATACTTTAAGTGTAACTGAATTAATTTAGTATTAAAGATTAGGTAACGTCTGCTAAGAGTGCTAAGAAAACTTGTTATCTAAATTGAATTTTGTAATCTTGTAACCGAATTTAATTAAAGTTGTAACATAAGCACCATAGCAGTTGTTTGTTATCAATCAGTAAAATCCATTTAGATTGTATTCAATATGCCGTGTTAGTCAGTTGTAGTAATTTGAACTTCCACTGGCACCCATTCGAGAACAATAGCTACGCGTAACGGACGGGATATCTGCTCATCGTATACCTATTCAAATCTAAAGACACGACTATAAATATACTTATTACGTATAGGATTTATACGATACACGGCCAGTTTTATTGCTACCTAGTAAATGATGCAACATAATGACACGCGTAAGCTGAACGTAATTGGATGCAAGAAGCCATATTTGCGACGTAACTTGGAATCTTCGCTACGCGTGCAATGTATAGGTACTATGACGGAGATTAATCATCCATAACAAATGTTACTTAATAGAAACATGTAATAAATATAAAGTAAAGCAAGATGTGACGTGAGCGCTACTAATAAGATTACAAGCTTTAAGAACCTTAACTTGACTCGTAACGAGGTTTTGCAATAAATATTTATCATTTTTCGCGTGTAAGTATGTACTTACTCTAAAGGCCTCCACCCACCGAACGCGTGTCGTGCACGGCGCGTGTGCTGCGCGGGCCCGCGCAAGTTGTAAAGCATTGAAACTACACTTCAAACACACATCGAACGCGGTCCGAACGCGGGCCCGCGGCGCTAAAGTTACAACTCGGCAGCGCGGCAGCTGCGCAGCTGCCGCGCTGCTGAGTGTGATAGAGATACATATTAGTTGTGTTGGTAGTGAGAGAGATATGCCGCGCTGCACACGCGTTGCTAACGCGTCACTGACGCTGCGCAGCTGCCGCGCTGCTGAGTGTGATAGAGATAGTGAGATACATATCAAATGTGTTGGTTTGGTAGTGAGAGTGACATGACGCGGCGGACCCGCGCGGGCCCGCGCTGCACACGGGTTGCTAAACGCCACCCGCTTGCGGTGTAAATATACCGCTTCAACCGCGCCCGACACGCGCCGCGCACGCCACGCGCCGCGCACGACACGCGTTCGGTGGGTGGAGGCCTTAAAGGTCGTAATAAGTCAGCACCCAATACGAATACATATGGAGCTTATTAATACACAATGCATGCAATAAAAAGTTAGCAAAAAAATAGTTAAAAGTGTCTGTATTAACGCTCTTAAAGGGCTTGCTTTGCTTGGTACGAGTATGCCAGAACAATTAGAATAAATAAATATTTAATCGCATAGGTATTTTCATTGGATTTCTTGACCTTCTTCACAAACGTAATTATACTTTTCTGCTATTTTCTATGCCATTGCTCATTCTGACATTTATCTTCTATTACAGTTATCGAATCCATAATGAGGGGCGAGGTGGTGGGCGTCATGCCTCGTCGCTCGCGCTCCAATCTCCAAGTAAGTCTGAATTAAGCACAAACTAGGTTTTGATGAGTTGCCGAGGTTGCGCTAGAGTTTGGCAATTACGTTGAAACTGATCTTTAGCGTCGATAAGTTGCCGACAGTTGGGTGCTTCTCGGCAACTTTTTCCTTAATGACATACTTTGCTTTGTCTAAATTATGTAGCTAGGTGTAAACTGCTGTCGTAAAAACATCATGGTTGGCAGATCGCCCGTTTGAAACTCTTGGGACCGTAACAGCCTTTTGTATATAACCTCTTTGTCTGGGAACTTAAGCTAGTTCTTCATTTTCGGATTAATCCAATTGCGATCTCAGTATATTTGATTAGCTGGCAGTCTAGTAATGAGAAGTCTGCTCACGTCTGTTCGTCGGTTATTTCTGTATAACAAGTCGCGACAGGTCGGCGGCGCCTGACGCATGCGCCAGGTTTATCCTGAGGGGTTTCATTTCAGCCTGGCTGAATCTAAAAGATCTAAGTCTCCTTAAAATTTACCCCGACTTACATTCGTCTGTATGCAGACTACACAGCTCGGTCTAATTTAGAACGCGTGACTAATTTATTGCTAGCTTTAATTCAAGCTTTATCCAAGACGATTTGCGGTAGGCTATTTCAGTTCTAAACGTCTTATACCCGTACTTAGTAGTCACTACCATTTGCACCATTTCTGTAAGCTATGAGAAGATATTTCTCATATCAGTCGTATTGGATTAGACAGCGAACCGATTGTCGAAGCATTGGCGAGCAATTTAAACAACTGTGTGCATTGCACTGCACAGTAGTTGGCAACGTTGCTAAGCAACCGACCGCAAACGTCTCGAGCGAAACCATTATTCGAAGATTCTGAATAATAAGTGCATACATGTTACAATAATCATGAAGATGTGAATCGATCAGGCACTCTAATAAACATTTACAAATTGATAATTTTCTCGGTAAAAGTTGGTGAAAAGTTTCCAGTAGTGTGGTTGAGTTGGCCCTGCGCGGCGAACGTCGAGTTTCTGCGCCACTGAGCTCATTTGAATATTGGACTAGCACTATGAACTTAGTTTAATCCTGCCAACATTGTTTCAAACTAATGTTAATCGTGGGGTGTTTTGAGTTTGGAGCAGGCGTACGACCACTCATGGCCCTCTGCATTCAAACGTTTAGCTAAAACTTTACAACGATTAAACTTTAATTGCGAATATTCTAAGATGAGTCAACAAATACGTTTAACCCGAGATTAAGTCCTTATCCCTGCTTGGTCGCACCTGCTGCTTGGGATTATAAACAGGATTAGTGGAGTACCACCGTGTATACTTGGCATTATTTGAGTTGGCCGAATTGCATCAAAGTAGTCCATTCAAAAAGCAACACTACTGTCCAGGCTAGAAGATTCCAATTCCAATGACAGTTTTGTAAAAAATCGGCCACATGAAATAATCTCTCTAACCATATATTGAAGTATACCAATAAGAAAATCTAGGTTAACGACATTACATTTACGAACCTACCGTTAATCGATTTTTTCCCTAACAAAAAAAAGATGTAGATGTGTGGTAGGTATCTAATGAAAGGGCTTACTAAGCCGATTCTAAAAATATATCACATCATTATATTTCAGTCAATAGTTTTTAATAAAAATAAAAATCATTTTCAAAACATACCAAGTTTGGGCTCCTTTTCCAGATATGATACGGTTGAATAATTATTTGTAAAATATACCTAAAATGATATGTAATCAATTTTGAACATATATACGTTTAGTATTTATTTTTTAATATTACCAAATGTGTTAAAACCACAATTAGTACAACATGTATAAAAAGTTCAAATTTAGACACTGAGGATGATAAATACTAATGCGAGAGGAGTTTTCAATCATATTTATATTATGTATTAATATTAACATATTTATTAATACCATTTGCAGCTTTTTACTGAATTTCGGGGTGTACCGCTATCACTATTATTGATATGATTAAGGCATTAAGGGATTAATAAGGGATAAATGCATGGTGGAGCACTGGAACTTCTGCCATGTTGGAGCTACTAATTGTATTGTTGTTTTAATGCTGCTAATTTAATGATTTTATTTGATGTATTTTAATGCACTCTTTCTTTTTAATTACTTAATGTACTTTATTTTGTATTTTATACCCTATGCAGTTATGGTTCGAAATAAATGATGATTATTATTATTATTATAGCATTTTGTAATAGAAGATAAAAATAAAACTGCGCAGACCAAAACCAGCCGAACGTGATCACCGGAGGCACGCGTGTATTTGGTAACCGGGTGATGGGCCTTCAGTGATTTCTTAATGAAACAACCCATGAATGGAAAACGTGCCTGGCAGCCTTGTTTACTTGCAAAATCCAATCGTATTTTTACATCTTACATTGTTGTGGTTACCGATTTATTTCCCGGATTAGTATTTTCACATTAACCATTAAGTCTGTCATGATCGAATAATAATCTAATCGGATTAATGTCTTTAACTTATTAGACGGGCATTTGAGCATAGTTTTAACTAATGCAAAAGGTGCTGAGTCGCTTTCGGGAGTCGCAGTCGCCAAGTCCGCAAAACACATAAATTGTCTGTCTGTACTTTCATTGTCTACATCGTTTTAGCAAACTTGCAGACTTGAGAGAACCAACATCAATAATGAATGAATAGAGAAAGGGCATAAAATGTAGTACCTATTTATATAATAAAAAGGTAATAGAAACGATTAAAGTAACGGTCGCGCCAAGGTCCCGCCGACCTCCCCGAAGGACGAGATACCGTCGTTACCGACGTATGAAGAAATGAATATATCCTGGAAAATATGCTTCACTTATTTTCAGCTTTTTCAGCTAAATTAAACAGACTCCCTGTACTTTAATAAATGGAACATCAAATAATATGAATATTCACAGTTCTTTGGGCATTTCTGAACTTGTTATGTTTATTCAGATGTAACTTTCAGACGCTCGCCATATTAATGAAAACTTTAAGGCTGGAGAGCTTTTGTTCGAATTCAGTTTGTAAAAGTTTAAAAAAGTCGTTTTCGTGGTCACTACCCTAACAGCCGTGCCCGTGATACTGAAACCGGCAGTAGAAATATATGTGTATTTTGTACCTATGTACTCATAAACAGTACCGGCCGGGTTTCGGAGCATGTATCGTTCCATGCCGGGCGTTGTTTAACGGCCAGTAGAAATAACCACGCGAACGTTTTATTTCACCAGAAACATTACTGCAGCGGGATAAAAATGTGTAGAATTTAAACTTATTTATAGAACACGCATACTACGCCTGTCCGAGCCATGCAATAAATTCGGAAAAAGAACAGGCAACGAGTTTTATACACAAAGCGAAAGAGCGGTAAACCAATCAACAAAGGCTATTTATAAAACGCGTAAACGTACCTCCCCATCAGGAAACTACGACTATTATCAGAACCCTTGATTTTAGAACTGGTCATGTTATTGAATGTTATTGAATGTAATTAAGGGCCACCATAATTACAATAACACTATGGTATTAATGTAAATATTTGCATGCTGTTAGTAACAGCTGGAAAAGGTGAAACAATAATGTATTTACTCTGACATGTAAACTTACCCTTTTTCTGCAAATAAATTTTGTTTGTTTGTTTGTTTGTTTTTCATGTATACGTATGTCTATTGACCCATCACAAACTCCAAACTCTCAGTGACCATCGAAACTGTAGATTCCGTCCTACTCTATAAAATTATGCGCAATATATTGGATATCTCTTCACTATTACATCAAATAAATATTAGTCCCTCCTAGGTTCAGCGCCTTTGTCAGAAAAAGAAATTGTTTTCGATTCCTTACAGTGTGCTAAAAAAGTATTTATACCTATATATACGACGTGCTTGCCCTTGATCGGTTCACACCCCATTTTTGGTACACTCTGTAGATTTGTTTAACTGCTCAATTGTCGCACTAAAATCCGCTTTTCTGTAATGTTCTCTCATTGTCATATCATATTATATATTTTTAGGCTTTCACAATTAATGATATTGTACCTATGCAAATTTACAGATACATCACTAGAATCTATTATAAATTAAATTTAGTACAGACTGTAAAATTATAAAATTAAGGAAAATCCAGGTCTTATTTGTAAGCAATATCTATAAAACCTCGGGTTGAAGTGTGTTGTGGGCGATGGGCTAGCAACCTATTTATGCTAAAAGTGGCGCTGGAATATACGTTTCATGTGCTCTGCCTACCCCTTTTGGGAATAAAGGCGTGAATGAATGTATGTATGTATGTATGTATATATAAAACCCCTTTTTGTAAACAACTGTTTGAATCTTAAATAAATAACGAAATATTATAAATTAAAGAAAGTAGATTCAATTAGACGTAACATTTAATTTAGACGTAAATACGTTACAGAAATCGTCATGAGGAAACCGATTAATCCCAATAAGGTCTAGTTTTCCCTCTAGGTTGGAAGGTCAGATGGCAGTCGCTTTCGTAAAACTAGTGCTCATCATCAAATCTTGGGATTAGGTGTTAAAGCGGAACCCGGGCTCCTTTCGGGGCACAACCGGGAACAACGGTAGGAGGATGATGACGTTACAGAAATAAGTGTAGCTACCTGTGTCTTCATCTACACGAGGTCGGCCTCGAACGAAACCCACGCGCGCTTTCCCATTCCTTTATGCCCCTTTATATACCGGCTTTCAAACGATATATTTACACTAGATGTGAAGTCAGCTCCCACGTCGTAATTGGCTCAAAGTGACGTCACTGTAATTAAATCCAAACAATAGATGTTCAAGACGAATCTCGAGTAAATTGATCCAGATACTTAGCAATATAACGTTGTAGTTTAGTATTTCTCAGAGTGCAAGAATGTTTTGAAATACTTTGAGATAAAATCGATACCATTACATCATGTTTATACATCGTAGGTTAGTTATATACATACATACATACATTCACGCCTTTATCCCTAAAAGGGATAGGCAGAGCACATGAAACTTAGGTTAGTTATAGTAGTATTAGGGTGGTTAATAGTTATTCACCAGAGATGTTCGTTGATGTGTTTTAATACTAAGTATTTGACACACAGCTAGGTGTCAAAAATGGCAATTTTTTTTTATAACTGGAATTTTATAACCTAGGTACTGTAGGTATTTAAAAAAAACTATGTATTTTGTATTCTGTTATGTTAATTTAATACATGGCGGTCCCGTGAGTCTAACCATTGACGAACTAAATATCACCCGGTGAAGCGGTAATGGTGCATAGTCACATGACATTTAGGTAGTAACTGTCAGCGTAGGCGATAAGTTTGTTAGTTAGAGTTATCGTGGTATACTTGACTAATGGCTCTGACGTTTCTCCGATCGGTGCTACTGAGGATTGCTACCTATTTATTTGGCCGTATTTTTGACAAAATTGTTCAGCGTCAGCTAATATCTCAAAATATATCTTCCCAAATCAGGTTTAATGCCGTTTTTTGACTACGATATGTTACGTATGAAGTAAATTGTCTGTGTATATCTACTTCTGACGGTACGAGTACCTACATGTAGAATTTCCTAGAAAACAAGGTCCCATTACCTAGATAGGTACAAGTTTGTTTTAAGGAAGTCTCTAACATCTATAATGACATGTTGGTGCGATCTGAGATCATTAGCGTTATGTATTAAAAACGTACCTACTTATGTGATGTAATAAATTATAGCAATAATATTGTGCAATGTGCACCGTGATACGTGGTGATATTGAGACTATACCTACCTATGTATACGCACGCAAGTACGTATGTAAATAGGTAGGTGTATGCGATAAAGCTGAGCAAGCCAAACACGCGACGTTGCCATTCGGAAAAAAATGTTCGTGACGCACGTGGTGAATTCGTGCGGCACGCAGGGCGCACACAATGAATGAGGCCACGTAAATGTGTGCGTGTCGCCCGTGCGGCGCGCGGCGGCGGCCATTCGGCGTTCGTACCCAGCGCGGAACGTGCGTCGCGTACCGCTCACCCCGCACGACCTCTTCGTCCCTACCTGAACCATGGAGCTAAGCAAAGACGAAGTCTTCACGCTAATAAACGCCTATCGAAGCCAAAGAGTGCTATGGGACACCAATCATAAAGGATACTTCAACAAGAGCATTAAAACTAAATCGTGGCAGATTGTAGCCGATGCGGTTGGCGTTGACTTAGAAAATGCAAAGAGGAAGATGGCCAGTTTGCTCGGGTCTTTTAGACGGGAGAAATCTAGAGGAAAGAAGAAAAATCAAAATGGTGAGTTCAGTTTCATATTCTTGCATTATCTAAGGAATTGAATCCAGAACTTTTTCAAGTTGATGGTTATCACTGTTGTTGATAATAATGATAATATCTTTATTTTCAGATTCGAATAGTCCAATGCAGTACAAATCCGATTGGTTTGCGTTTAAAGCCTTTAATTTCTTACTGGACCCGGCACTTAATTCTATCAAATTGGTCGGCTTTCATACTAGACTACCTTCAGCAGATATATCAAACAATTTTGAAAACGAACCTGTGAGTATTTCAGTAATACTTAATGAAATATTCATTTTTTCTCATAAAGATACTTTACTCTACCTAGGACGTAAAAACTAATTATTTTTATTACTTCACCAGGATATATATCAAAAGACAACAATGGCATCACAAGATGAAGAAAATTCCGAAGAATACGTCATACCAGAGCCAATCGTCTGTGATATCACGCAAGAAAATATCTCAGCCGCCTTCCCCGAACCCCCCACGCCTAAAAGAAAACGATCCATGTCATCGCTCAACGACAGCATAAACATGGAATTTCAGCCAAAGCGAGACTGCAGCTCCAGAGAATCGCACACACAAAATGAAAGCATACGAAAAGATGCAACAGCAAAATTCGCAAAGTATCTAGAAGCTAAGTTAAACGTCTTCAATCCAACGGCAAGTGCGATCCTCATTCACAAAATCAATCAGTTGATCTTTGAAGCTGAGATGAGTTCTATATCTCAGCCGCATGCCTACTCCATGGCTGTGCCATCCCCCACTTCGAATTGGAATCCCAGCCCACCACCTTTGGTTCAGATAGAAGTTTCTAGGTATCATGACAATGAGGACGAGGAAGACATGAAAGAAGGAATTGTTGATGCACTTTAATTTTTTCGATACTTTCATTGGCATGTATGTCACGCCAACCATTAGAACACATCTGGACACTATATTAGTGTTACTAATATTATGTATAAATAGACTGTGATTTTATAAATAAATGTTTCATTAGCATTGTATATTATGTTGTTTTCCTTCTAGATGTCTACATATTCATTTAATTCCTATTTAATTTCCGCAAATGACTGTGCTATAAAATCATCATTCTACGTATATATTGCACTCCATTGTATGACGTGAATGTTCTGATGAATGTATACTAATATATAAAGAGGTAAAGTTTTAGCTTAGTAAGTTTGTACATAGGGGGAATCTTTGGAACTTCTTATCTTATTTCAAAATATATTTTACTAGTAAGTATGTATAATAGGCGTTCGGGATGGACAGTCTATATCTTGTCCCGCGGCTCGGCTTGCGTTTTTTAGGGTTCCGTACCTCAAAAGGAAAAAACGGAACCCTTATAGGATCACTTTGTTGTCCTTCCGTCTGTCAAGACCCTTCTTCTCAGGAACGCATGGAGGTATCAAGCTAAAATTTATAGCAAATACTCAGGTCTACTGTCCTTTTGGAGCTGTGAAAAAATCAAACTTCTAAGCCAACGCAATCAAAAGATACAGCCGTTTATGCCGCAAATTTTCGAAACTCGCAAGGGAATCAAAACCTACAGGGTACTTCCCGTGAACTCAGAATCTTGAAATTTGGTACGAAGCAACTTCTTATAGCACAGATAAAGGAAAAATTGCGAAAACCGTAAATTTTTAGTTACATCATATAATAAAAATATTTTCAATAATTTTCAAGTTATTACCTATATACCTACAGGTTTGTACGGAACCCTCGGTGCGCGAGTCCGACTCGCACTTGGCCGGTTTTTTTAATACGCGGGCGGAATCGCGCGGGCAGCTATTGTCTTAAATACAAGTAATGCGACAATTAAGGCCCGACCAAAATCGGAGGCCAGGAAAGTACGACTTCCGTTGTGTAGATAGACCGCTGCGTTTGAATCGTACGAGTCGGATGCATTGGTGGTATTTTTTTTAGATAGGTAGGTACTACTATTTGAGCCAGGAGTCCTACTAAGTAAGAGTAAAATAGAATAAGAACTTGAGCCGCTGTCATTGGAATATTCAAAACGTTAGCTATGCTACGCTACATATTACGCTATGCACGCGTATAAATGTAATCTGTTCCTCTTCTCCCCACGTTCTCAGTCATAAACGTCATCTGGAGAAGCATTATAAATGCTCCCCAGTTATCGATTGGCAAAGTACACTTAACAAATCATCTCCGCTTTCCCCCCCTCCACGCCACCGACTCTTTTCTCTCGTGAACGGAATGCTAAACTGTAATCCTATCTTATCTCAAGTTGCTCTCTTGACTAGTACGGTACGGTACGTAAACTAGACCTTACCCCGTTTACTTAAACCTCCTATTAGTCTAATCTCTTATTGTTGGGTACCCAGGTGTTCCGTAATCTTTAAGCTGCTATTACTGAGCTTCTTTTTCTATTGACTTTTTGGAATAGAACACTCAAGTTGGAAGTAGGTTTTTATCAAAAACGAGATACCAGTTAAAGTGGATTCTTTAGATTTGCATCCCTTGAAACGTTTCATGAGTAGGTACTAGCTTTCGGACATTTGGAATGACTTCAAATGCTGTGCATTTTTACCCGACTGCCCGAAGGAGAGGAGGGTTATTACATTTTTTTGTTACCTAGTTCTAAAAATGTACAAGTTGGACATGGGTTGTAAACAATGAGCTATGTAATACTTGCTCCAATTTAAATAATGTAAAGAACAGAGGTAAATATATATTCGTCTTACTTTTTGTTGTAAAGGCGGGTATTCACATGTGGTGCAAGGTCGTGAAATGTCATGTTCGTAGATCTGCGACAAGATTGTCGCTGCGACGCCTGGTTGATGTCGCGTGGTGGATTAATTATCTTAAAGCTTTATAGAAGTAATTATACTTACACACCTAGGTATTTTCCATTTATATAGGCTATGTTGCTATAATCGGGATTGTTGCTTATAGATATGGCCCTGTGTATGGCTTAGTAATAGCACCTATGTTTTTTTATTTATATTAATTTGTCTCCCAAAAATATAGTAAAATATGTACTTATTTTTTAACGATGTTTCAATACTTTTATTGAAATTTCATGATCTGTTTCTGCAGAATTCTCATAAAGTACGAAGTGTGTCAGCAACTTGTATGAGAGATGACAGATGACTATTTACAATGAAACCAATGGATGTTTAATATTCCATATTGTTATGCTTCTGTAGAATTCTCATAAAATACGAGCTGCACAGTCTCCAACGAAACATTTACGAGAGTTGGCATGTGACTATTTACCATGAAACAAATGGGTGTTCATCATCGTGCGAGAGTGCATGTGTTTATGCGGCAACCGATAAATTATTCATCCCGTAGGTACTGCGATCGCAGACGTAAGGAAGCGATCTCGTACACTCGCAATAACATTTCACGGAAACAGTCGCGCTGGCCGCGCGCCAGACACTCGCCCACCGCCGGCGACTGTCGTTCATACTCAATGTTTATAAACAACTGCTACAAAATTAAGCTGGTAATCCTATATGTGATGTGATCTAACCTAGAGTCCATGTTGACGGCTTTATTCGCAAAGATACAAGCCGAGATTCGCCCGTCTTAATCCTTTAAGGTGAATGAGGTGACTCAGGCACATAATAGACCGCTACGCCGACGATTAATCGTGTTCAAATTCTGTTCATTATTATGTCAGATAGATACTACTTGAATATTTAGGTTAAGACCTGCCAATAGAAACAGCATTTTAAAGGTGTCTAGAACTAACGTATTTTGAGCACGTAGTATTTCACTGCTCAACGTTAAATAAATAACTTTGTTGGAATTATGTAGAAATACGACTACGTGACGTTGGTTCTGCAAACTGATGGACACTAAATTTGCGATTTATTGTACCAGTAATATCCAACATTGCACAGTTTGTCATTTTAATATCACTAGAAATACTGCATGATCATTTGTAATGCTAAATTGCCGTGCTCAAATTGCATATGTAGCTTTAGATTAGAAATACATGTTTCGAATAGATTATATCTGTGTATTGCTTGTAAGTCGAATGGCATATTGGAAACATAATTAGGTACATAAGAATTCCATAAGACAGGCACTTAGTCAAGGTAGGATTAGAAGGCAGATTTTGCCTTTGTAATAATAAGTAGTTCACAAATGTGCATTCGAATTGCAATATTTTTATGTTAATAATTGTGTGCATTAACATTGACAGACGCATTGAAATGAATCGATTTTGCAATCCGTTCTAATTTCGCAATGCAAACTTGCTACTCTCAAAGTGCCGCTTGAGTCGATTGGAACTTTTCCTTCCCGGGAAATTGTTCGTTTCATGTGTCGCATTCGCAACGCCTCAGTCAATTGAGCGACTAAATAAAGCGTCCACGAAGGAACTTAGAACGCGCTATATTGCCGCTAAATTCTCAGCGAAATGTGCTTCATGTTAAAATTCCTAAATTGTATAGATATTGAGTTTTATGTTTTGCATATTGCATAAACATCAATGTTCTAGATTTTATAGATGGTCTTTTATACGACTAACAACTTGACAAAACAAGCTGAGCGAGCAGTTTATTTCTCAACATTATGTCGTCCACGATGCAAATTGCGTGGGAAACCCTTTCTGCCTGTCATCAGATCAGAATCAATCGGCGACAGCATAATGATTTACACCGACAACATGTTACGTCATTATCATCATTATCATCGCCCGTAAGCGCTTGCCTCGAGCATTGCGCATTGTACGGCTGTTTTCATGTAGAAATTATATACTCCAACATTCCTCAGTGTCTACTTAATTGTCAATCCCGACAAGTGTCACACCTATATAATACATTGTTATTGTAATTAAGTAGGTGTAACCACTAGCCCTTTGAGCAATGAGAACGTTTCCAAGTGGTAATATATCGAGTAGGTACATTCCAGGTAATGTACATTTGAAACCGTCGTGTTGTCAAAAGTTACGTAAGCCATCAAAGGAAATAATTGGCACAAGATCAATTTCCTTTCTCCCTTTAATCGTTTGTTACTTTTATCTCCGTTCCGAAGAAATAGGAGCTGTATTTTTCCGTTAAAGCAACCTTTGAATATTAATGAGTATAGGTATAAGAGCATTAACGTTACATTACAAAAGTCGTTTCTACAAGCAAAGGAAGTTGGTAGAACATAATAGAATTACAAGGTTCGTTAGCGTAGCGGCATAAGGCGTGAATGTTAACGCTAGAGTTGTTGATTCATTTACGGAGGGCGAGCGGGAACGGGAAGTTTGATCGGTAAAGTTTGCAACAACATCGGTAGACTTTCCACCTCTATCGGGTAGTTAATGCGAGTTCCCTTACAGCGGATACAGTATCGATCGCGACAAGTGCGGGATCCGTCTGGCACGCCGCGCCCGGGTATCCGACCACCCCATCCCCCGTTATTACCGCCCACCCTAATACTTTGTTCTTGTTTCGTTTGAAGGTTAATATTCGTTTTGACCCGGATGACAGTTGGACTTTTCCGATGATTCGAGGAAGTTTTTATTTGTACTTCCGGGTTTTGATCCGTTGACTGGGTTTGATGAGGGGTCACCTTTTTATGAAGTGTTTTGATAGTTTGTGTGAGTATGATGAATAGGTTATATCTTGAAAACATATTTTATTAGTTTCCACGGTTTGAACATTCTCTCCCCTCATTTCAAGTTGAAATTTTCAACATGTTTGACGTACTCGTAATATTCCTTATGAAAAGGGAGAATAATCCTCTTATCCTATTTTGTGTATTTATGATTATTATTCTAGGAGCGTCCCAAATTATTTATAGAGAAATTAGCGGAAGTTTTGAATAAATAAAAGTTTCCGGCACGATCTTGTCTGTTGTCTACTTTGTTCTTACTATATTTGCTAAAGGATAACACAAATTGACATTGAGTTCACACGGAGACTGATCAAACGCATTCTCACGCGTTCATGCACCATTGAGTTGTTCCGAGCGCATAAAGAATGCATTGGCACCACTTCAAAAAGTGACCTTGCTTGTGTGCGGAAGGTGTGTGAAATTCCTGTAATTATGCGAGCTCGTGTCTGGCGGGGGAGGGACAGGGGCGCCGCACCGCGGGGGGCGCGGGGCGCTCCCCCGCTCCCGGGCCGACAGTTTGCGCTACTCGCCCCGGCGTCCGCTCGCTTCGACTCCTTACCTTTCACCGAAGCGTTCCCGAATACGTGTGACGCGAAGTGATTCACATTTCTGGTGTTGTGAGCATTGTACGAAGAACTCCAAACGCCGGTCACACCGGTATCTACT
The DNA here is from genome assembly GCA_947049275.1 of Epinotia bilunana. Taxonomy (NCBI): domain Eukaryota; kingdom Metazoa; phylum Arthropoda; class Insecta; order Lepidoptera; family Tortricidae; genus Epinotia; species Epinotia bilunana. The sequence goes on along the minus strand of OX346263.1, from coordinate 7,752,083 downwards.
TGTTTACTTTGTGCTAGTTGTTTACTTTTTTGCTATTAATAGCGCATGCTCCTTCCTTATTTATGATGATTGTCGTAACTTTGTTTTTATCAAACTTTACCAGCCTTTTATTGGTCTTTTACCCAAAAAACTTTTGTCGACGTAATACTTTTCGTTGGCATTTTTTATTTATTGCCTAGGGAAGGCAATAACTAAACAATGTTTACTACTTTGTCCGTATTAATGAAATGTATCTGTAACTTACTGCACTTTGTGTCTCATTGAAATACTTAAGCGTAATCCGTAGTACTGCTGAACAACGGAAAGCTACTTAGCATATACTAGCACGAACTAGACTTCCTAATACAGGCATAAACACATACCTATATGTTTATATGTTACGCTTGCGTGCAACTATGTACTTGCATATAGCATATAAAGTAGCTTGAGATAGCCACACCCCGTTATCAACTCTCTCTGTTGCACTTGGCGGAACGATGTATATAGCTGTTTCGTGTTTATCCCAGATGCAGTTTAGCGCACCGTTAATTCTATAACGTTGTTTATTAGATAGGTACTTACGGACTCGAGAGATTACTTACTTTATAGAAATATTCCATTGTATTCTATTTTCAAATCATATTAAGGTTTCTAGGTGGGTTGTCCGTGTTGTAAGGGCAACCATGCATTTGTCCCCGTTCTGTTAAGCTGAAGATAAATAATAATGGAAAGAGGTCCCTAATGTTATTTTATCTGAAGCTTAATCCCCTCGCTCCTTTTTTAAGGGTTCTCGTTATGAAGGGGTTGGTGAATAATTCACTGAACAAATAAGATTTGATTATGTTCAAACGTGCCTATGCTTAAGGATAGTTAATTGCTACATTGCGACGTAGTTGAAAATTTGAAACGATGGGAGTTAGTTAAGGTTTGAAATTGCTAATCTATTTCATTTAGTTTCTCCAACATGACCCATTTTATTTTTATAAGTTACTAGCTTCCGCCCGCGACTTCGTCCGCATGGACCCGGGATAAAACTATCCTATATTTTAATCCAGGCTATAAACTATCTTAGTGCAAAATTTTATTCAAATCGGTTCAGCCGTTTAAGCGTGATTGAGTAACAAACATCCAAACATCTAAACTTTCGCATTTATAATATTACTAGCTTCCGCCCGCGACTTCGTCCGCGTGGACCCGGGATAAAAACTATCCTATATTTTAATCCAGGCTATAAACTATCTTCGTGCAAAATTTCATTCAAATCGGTTCAGCCGTTTAAGCGTGATTGAACAAACATCCAAACATCTAAACTTTCGCATTTATAATATTAGTAGGATAGTACGATGATTTCATTAATTATAACTGTACTTAGTAATTTCAACTTTACTTAAACAAAACAATAGCAACATTGCTATTGATGATTGCTCTGATTTAAAACACATTCCTCGACCACAGCCTCCCGTTTTTTTCATTAATTGGCTTTGTTTCATAGACATGAAGTTCCTTTGTTCGGTATCGGTCTCCGGATTTACGAGTATAAACCGCCATTTACGATGGTAGTTGATCGAATCTACCACAACTTGAATTACTGTAATTCATTAATAACATTTAGGAATAATGTGACTAAACTTTTCGTGACGTGGCGGTCGTTTCCGAATGAAATGGGATACCTTTTATCATGGCCATTGTAACATTTTTAAAGCTCGCATTTGCTTATGGAAAACGTGAACTGCAGCCAGCACAACAATGAACGTACTCTTTGTTGCAGTTACGAAGGCCAGCGCGCATTCTAAATGCAGGCAATTATGTTTGAACAGTTGCAGGTGCTCGCATTAATCATGCAACTTTCGCAAACTCATATTTCACTCAATTATAAAGTTACTAACAACCTCAGTCAGTCCCGGTAAAGTTAAAATTGAAGCAGACGCTAAAAATGTAATTACATTACAGTTGTCCTTCGAACTCGTAATTTGACCGGGTCCAATCATAACTTGTAATTCGGGTAAACTGTTGATTTTAGTTCAAAGGGTATTCGTCTAAGAGGGCCGGAGAGGCGGTGCATTGGAAATTATCGCGTGCTTTGAAACGCCGTTCTGACTAGATTAAAAAACAATAAGGTCTGATTTTCAGATATGATTATTTATCTGATTCGATCGATACATGATTGCTTCAATTTTCCTCGATAGAAAACAATTCCAAAGTTGGGTCTGTATTTTCCTTTTTTTACACGGCCTACCCAACCGATACATTATTTTACGACACTATCAAGTTAATACTATATTATTTTATCTCATCTAAAATCTCACTTGATGAAATTTAAATAAAACTTCGCTAAGTTAGGTATCTATCGAAATTTATTCGAAAAAGCCATTCCCGAAGAGTGTTACATCTCTTTTTCTCGTGCGCGGAAGGCATAAGCGTGTCTCTGTCTAGGGGGCGTGTTCGACTCTAATCAAGGCATCCCCTTAAACTGCAGACAAACGTAGCGAGGCGGGTGTGCTCGCCGTCCGCGGCCCACGCACTCCCACGCACCGAGACGTGAATAAATCCCACCTGACAACATCGGACTAGCCCCTATACAGCGCTTTGGATTTACTTTACGTACTATTAGGGTTTTATTTGTTGCGTCGAACATTTGATAGAAGAGAGGACGACAGTTTCATATTTATGAGTAGGTCACCTATGAATAAATGTTTTATCTATTAGACTCCTAATAGATAAAACATTTATTAATAGAATTCGTTTTAAAAGCAAAATCGTACAACATTAAACGTAGGTTATGTTTGATAATACGTCTGTAACTTCTCTTTGACAGAATCATCCCAATTGTTGTTTCGCGGCATCTTTTTCCAGTTGTACGACAACATAACCAGACCTTTGATACAAATGTATAAACCTTTTGGAAAACAGCACTGTGAGCAATGAATAATATTACTCTTATTTCTTTCATTTCAAAATAACATGACTTCGCGTCTCCGTCTATCGTGATTGCGTTATGACGGTAATGCGCCGCTGCATTCGCGGCAGAGATGTGCTATTATGCAAATATGTACGTTGTTTTGATTTAATGCGTTCCGATAGACGTAATTACGCTATAATGTCAGTAGGCTATATTCATCCATGTAACTCCATGATACTTATTATTAGTGCAATGTTAATAAATACTGTATAATGAATAACATTAATGTTATAGCTTATAGTTGGCATCTCAATTACCATTTTACGTTTGAATGCTAATAATTATACTCAGGTATAGATAGAGATGTGATACATATTATATAACAGGTCATATTCATATATCTACGCATCAAGTTTAGGTGGAGACAGTTCAAGTACTATCGACAACACAGCTAACTGACCATCGGTGCACCTTAAGTGCATTGTAATAAGGTTCTATATAAACACAGGATGGTCAGTTAACAGTGTGTTGTCGTTTGTACACCATCGGCCTCCTAGCGTTTTTTGCGGTTACATCCTCAAGGGGCCCGGGGTTACACTTTGGCACCAATCCCAAGATTTGACGTAGGCACTAGAAACAGGACAGTGCAGGTACAATAATAATAAATTCAGACTTCATGAATCATAACTTCATAACATGCTCAACACAATATTTGCTTAAGCAAAATTTACGTTAGTTTATATATCATAAACATAAATGATAGATATCATTTTATTATATATATTTTAGTACCGGCGAGGGCGTCGAGTAGCAACTATATTTTTCCATAAAATATTATGTGCCACTGCAATATGTATTGGCTGCATATTTTGTACATTTTGGTTAAGTTATATGACTATCATACTATAATACTATGACAGTTGGTGCAACTTGGAATCGCCTCAAAGTACCTAAGTACGAAAATATTTTGTGTTACAAACACAATGCCACTGAAACTCATAGGTCATGTCGATGTAGATATGTCGGACATAATTTTAAAAAACTCATAAAAGTTATAAAGTAGTAGGTATCAGCCTAAAGTTTTTACTCCTATACCTACATTAGAATAAGTAACAAAAAGTGCCCTGATTGATATAAAGGCAGAATCCTACTAATATTATAAATGCGAAAGTTTAGATGTTTGGATGTTTGTTACTCAATCACGCTTAAACGGCTGAACCGATTTGAATGAAATTTTGCACGAAGATAGTTTATAGCCTGGATTAAAATATAGGATAGTTTTTATCCCGGGTCCACGCGGACGAAGTCGCGTCTCTGTAAGTGGTTTATTTGCAGTGAATATGGAAGTGATTACCTTACCTACCTAATCTAATGTCATTAATGCCTAAATCTCACGTAACATATTGTACGCACGTTTAGATGAAGCAAGAATGATAGAGATCTAAATGTCATATTTTATATGGAAAAATTACAGTGAAACTGATCTAACGCGCGTATATGAAACGATACGTGATTACTGATTACCCCTCAAGATCTCCTTTTCCATCTGGAGTTGAGTATAAATTCTTGAGCCTTTGATCAATCAGAAAGTTTAATCCAGTTGTATGGTTGTTACAACGGATCTTATGAGAAGGTCGCCAAAATGTATGGCCGTTCATAATTTAATTCAGGCGCAACTTCGAATCCTTCCGAAGGTCTTACTCAAAATATTATAAGAAAATCACCCGTTCAGCGAACGGAGAGCTGATCAAGAAAATTGAAACTGTTAGTTTGACCGTCTTTGAAACAATCCCTTGCAAAGACAAAGTAAACTTGTTCTTCTTGAAAGCATACGCAATTAATCTCTTCTTTATCGTATTGTACGACCCAGTTTTGTCGTTCTGTTCGCGCAGATTAATTACCAATTCCTTTTAGTTATAGCTACTGCATAGGACGTTAATAAAAGAAAGCTTGGCCCGATGCCAGCTCGGCGTTTTACTACATACACTTTATAGCTGGAACTGCGAAGCAAATTGTTTATAGTCTATCGGTATGGTTACATTTCCTATTCAGTTATAATCTATTTTATCTCTTTGTAAAAACGTATCAGATACGCGTGTCGTCAATTCCCAATTAGGTATATTATATTTACATATCAATGAGGCAATAGTATTGAATTGAATGGCCAATTAGAATGTTTAATGTTATCGGAACTGATTAAAACCTGTAGGTATAGGTTATGTTAAAAAGGACGATGCCCATTTCTGCCCCACCTGTTATTAAAATAGACAGAGACATCATTAAGTAGGCAGCCTTAATTAATTCGACTTTGATTTTTGGGATAATTGTAGGATTAATTAAAGCTGGGGTTTATTATTCACTGATAAAATGTGATTAATCCATTTCCGATTTACAAATAATGGTGACATATTTAAACATATTGCTCCTAGCGTTGAGTAGCAGGCAACTTTATCTGTCAGATATGCTATGTAGTGCTGTCTCCAAATATTCGCCTGGGCTGTTTTAACACGACCAGAAACAATTAACAAGTAGGCATGCTTAATTATTTTGAGTTAGATTTTTGGGATAACTGTAGGATTCATTAAACCATGCGTTTATTATTCACTGATAAAACGTAATTAATACGTTTCCGGTTTACAATGATGGTGACATACTTAAACATATTGCTCCTAGCGGTGAGTAGCAGGCAACTTTATATGTCAGTTATGCCATGTAATGCTGCCTCCACATATTCGCTTGTGCACGCTTGCAATTCAAGTAAAAAGGAATATTAGATAATAAAATAAAAATAATCTGTCTGGCAACGAAATCGCAAATTATTACTTTGCTAAGATGTTGATATTTATTTACATAGCCAAGATATATAACACCTTCGTAATAGCAGTGAGCAAGAAAGCGTTTAAGTCAGCCGTAAAATATTTGTCCTCCTCTAGCAAGTGGTTAAGTGCGAGAGGGACGGATGCTTTATGTCGGACATAAATGCGATCATGCACAACCAAATTATTCTCAAAGGCATCTAATGCCTACACCAACCGTTGTTATATAGCTCAACAGTGACTTTTCATGGACTAGTCTCAGCTTAGAGACTATATACCAATATAGATCAGTAGGTAGATCACATACGCTTGCCACATGGGAGATGGAAAGGCCCTATGCGACAGCAAATTACGTCTCTGTCCGTCACAATAACCTCGATTTGTATAAGACCAGCTCGTTCGGTCGAGGTATTATTATTTGCGTGTTATGTCCAGAGTATAGTTCAAGGGCCTCAGACACTGTGATTTAAGTAGTCAAGGAAATGCAAACACATAGGTACCTTTTTGCATTCGCGATAGTAATAATAATACCCTCTGAGACAGCAGTACTACCACGTAGTTCAACTGGTAGTACAAATGATAGGTACACCGGGTCACTAATACTACTACTAAAAATTCAAGAAACTGACTCATCGAAATTCACCATGAAGTGTGAACACACTTAGTAGAACTATTTGGCTTTAATAAAAGTCTTAGGTATCTTCAAATGCCCGAAGGACAAACAGAGCAGAAATAGGTAGGTGCGGGGCTCCGTCAAAGCTGTCGAAATACCAGGAAACATTAATAGGTGGTTCTGGTTATGAAAATGGAAAAAAGTCAAGGTTCTCCTATTAAAGTATGGTCTCCTGGTATTTTGACAGTTTCGACGAAGCCCCGCAGAGCTGGGCTCCTATTTTTGGTCTGTTTGCCCTCCGGGCATCTGAAGATACCTAACGGACCTAACCTGCCCCACCTTTGAAGTGGAGATATTGAAGAAATATGGACATTTATTGAACCCTGCTTTTTCAAATAAAAAGAGTATCGCAATGAACGCAACAGACTACAGTTGTACTACCGGTCCTACATTATGGTCACTAGTACTACTGGTAGTATACTAGTGACCCTAAGGTGTATCATTTGTATTACCCGTTGTACCACGTGGTTGTAATTCTGTCTCAGAAGGTAATAATAAAGCTTAAAAAGGCAAATGTATCAGCCTATATAGGTACGTACATGACCCAAAGTATTAACGAGAACCTAATTGTATCGATTTCTATACTAGCTGGATAAACCCGATTATGTCGAAGGTCTCACTTTTAGCTTACCATTGTATTTCTGACGGGCGGCCGGATGCTTCTGCTACAATAACTTCAGTCTAAGGCTCGGATCAGTGTCAATCGAACACACTGAGAGCTTTAATAAATACACATGAGTTTAGAGAAATCATGGGGTGGTTGCCATATCTACACTCTGAACCAACGATACGCTAGGTATACGTAAGACCCAGAAATGGAGAACATCCTGGGCTAGGTGGATTGCACAACTCCTGGCTTTCGATGCTCATAAAAAGGTCTAAGATTTGCTTTCAGTAAGCCTTCGAACTCTATTTCCTGCCATCTTTCTCAACCCTCTGAACGCCACATACATTAGGCATAAAAATGCCACATAGGCCCGATTATACCATGAAAGGACGTTGTCCACTGCCACCATCACCGGGACACAACGAGAAGGAACAACCCATATACACCAGTGCGATGCGAAACGATGATAGCAGAATTTTGCATTCCCATTGGTTGATCTCGTCCCCACAACACTGCTTCGCAACAGTGGCCCCACGTGGTGGATATTCAACAATCTTAGCATATAACTTCCCTACTTTATTCTCCTATGGTTAAATTCACACTTAGGTTAACTAGATCATTCGCACAGTGTGTGAACATTTAGAATAGGGTCTGTATTTCCCTCTCGCTTATTGCACTTACACATTCTTATGACTATACTACCGTTAGTAGTCTAGCCTGCCTATAGGTACTATATAAGACGTGATACCTATAATAAAATAAGAACGAGCGTAAAAAGTTCAAAAAACTGTATCCCGCCTACGGAAACTTTAAACGCTACGGTGGAACACACGGAAAATCAAACTTGGACCGCTAACAACATACTCCTATTAGCTACCCAATGATTATTTACCGCTTTTACAATGAGAACAACCTCACCCGTGCTAAGAAAACAACTATGTATAACGATTTGGTTAGTGGATTGGACAACTTTCCTATGAAACAGCAATTTTTTTCGCACGGGCGAGGTTGGTCCTCTATTAAAAGTTGTAAAGAATCATGCATAGATTCACTTTTATATATTGTATCACGTAAAATAATGTTACTCGTTTATACCTAAATCTGCCGAACCCGTATGATGTTCCCCTAGAACTGTTTTTCGGGCAACCCAAGCCGAAACTTATTAGTAAATACGTAAGAAGTAAGAGGTCGTTTTTGGGTAAAGGCGAGCGTATTAGTCGGCCTGCAGTATCTTAGGCACCTTTGTCGGTTGGCTACAGTGGTTGTCAGTTGGCTAGGTGCGCATCGTATTCAAGACGATGCCAGTGGTACGGTGCACTAAGGTTACCTTTACCTCACTCCACAGTTGCGCTCTCAAACATTCACTTTTAAGGCTCGAATCGAAGAAGAGATCGGCTGCGGGGTTTTCCGGGTTTTACATAAGATTTCCAAAGAAAGTATACGCTTATGTTTAATAATATAAATAACGAAAAGTATAAAATGATTCAGTAAGTTGTGAGGTAAATACCTTAGCAACTTCATAGTTGGGTAGAGGGGAATGTTGGCAACCTTTATTTTTCCAATTTATTGTATGTGTGTTCTTTCTGTAAATGCTCGTTTTTTTCGGAGAGATATATAGGAATGTCACCTTTCTTGTATCAAAGCAATACATCTGGGGAAGCTATATTAACAATATGGTAATGGATCCGGAGACTCTGACATTTCTAGGAATAAAAATTAAATTAATTTGTGAAACTCATATATAGATCACTTTAATATATGCACAGTAAATATTTGAATTATGAATGCCACTTCTTGCTCTGTAGGTGTTTGGTGTTGTGTTCCTGGTGGCGCGTAGAGGCTGCGGAGGTCCAACCGATGCGGTATGATTAGGCGAGAGCGAGGGGCCTGCCAACACTACGAATTCTCAAATCAATATAGGGCCGGCGACACGTCTGTGATTCTTGTGGTGTCATCAGTCAGTTCCATGGGCTATGGTGTCTGTATCGAAGGAGCATGCTCGTTTGTAAAAATAATAACAAAGGGAGAACATGGGTCAAAAATAACTATTTATTTTATTTTACAGCATTGGTACAGTACGATTACTGTTAGTTAAGACCTGACAGATGGATTGCCTTCATTTAATTTTCAACTTTAATTTCATATAGATAAAGCATTTTTCAGAATACTGTTACCCACATCTACCGATTTAGTAATAACTATTTTATTTGTAACAGTAATCGTACTGTACGCTATTAAGCAAGGCAACCCATTTGCGATCTCTCAATCTCGGTATATGATATTTTAAATTCAGCCTAGCTAGCATGATCGTGATAATTAATGTTGGACAACCAGCACCTGTCCCCTACTAACAATTAAGTAAGTACGTGAGGGATTATGTCTGATAAAAACGCGATCATTCAAACGACGCTGATGAATATGTTAGGTTATATTTATAATATCGAATCAAAGACCTAACTTAACCCAACCGTGAGCCCGTGCGAGAGCACCTGCTAGTTGACTGAACTATTTAAGTATTGATACCTTATATGTATTACTAAATAAGTTTAAAAAAACTAGTATAAAATTAAAATCATATCATCGAAGTTAACTATAACATTATTATAGTGTAGTGAGTGGTGGTAGTCACGGTTGTAGCAGCGCACATTATCGAAGATATTAGAAAGCTCGCGGGTTACTGGATCACACTTTCTGGATAACATCTTTCTGAGATTCATAAAAAATAAATATTATACACTAGCTTCCGTCCGCATGGAACTCGTTTATATTGTCGTCTCATACAAACTTTCCCCCCCCCCCCATTTCACTAAACCAATAATCAGATAAGTAATTAAAAATACAGTCCGAATAGAGAAAAAGTTATAAGTGTCCAAAGCTTTAAGAGGGGGTATGGAGAGGGCAAAAATATGCCTATATCTTCTATTTACGCAATGTATTACCACCTAAATGAGGTACGTCTTGATCAGTCGCTTCGCGTCTATTTCATACTGCATTCAGCTGTCTTGTTCGTACAACACCTCACCACCAGTATACATAGACTGATGCCATTCCATATTTTTAGTTTCTCAAATCTCGTCCGGTTGAGAGTTTCTTGGTCCTTGTCATTCTTGTATTACTAATAGATATCCCACCAGGTAACGTCACTAAAATGGTGAAAAATAGAATATGAGTCAAAAAAATCATAGATATTTATACAATTTCTATACCAATAATAAGAAATAGAATGTCTTAAATAATTAAAATATCCCACGCTCTAAATTGCTTTTCCCAGCTTTTTTTTGCTTTATTCAGATGCGAATGAGACATTACGAATGGGATCTTCTAAAAAAGAAGCAATAATGATTTAATTGCAAGTCTTTCAATATGTGCAAGACAAATATTATATACTTATACGAAACAGGGAACATCATGGGGACACTTAATATGTTTTTAGTCAGAGTCATCTTACCATCATACGTCTGCTAATTTAACTTTCGATAGCATAATGATACTGAAAAAGAGCCTGTTTATTTTTTATAGCCTGCGCGGTCCCGCCGGCCTGCGCGGCCCCGCCGGCCTACCTATGGAAAAGAACGCAGCCTAATCCGAAATGTCAGACCAGAACGTCCATACTATACACGTTTGAAAGAATTAATGAAATCGGATGAACGGTTCCGGAGATTCCCCCCACAATACAAACTTACTTTCTTTTCCTCTTTATCATACCGGTATCTAATTTATTAATATACAATTACAAGTCAATAAAGATTATTAAAGGCTAGATGCACTTATACCAAAGACCAGAAGTGAAAGCCATAGGATAAAAACTTTATCCCTGCTCGATTGCTAAAATATGAATTGGAAGAAATCTTTCATATGGATAAGCTCGCCTTTGTACCTAATTCTGGTTTAAATACATACTTCTTCTTCTTAGTCGCTTCACTCTTGACAGAGTGGTCGTGATTTCACTTCATCATTATAATATTAGTAGGATGTCCATCCGCGTGGGAAGTTCATTCTGCATGTTCATCAAATATTGTTTTAAATCGGTTTAGTAGTTCCGGACATTACTCTCAACATACAAACATATGTATTACAAACTTTTACGTGTGATTGAACTGACAGATAACAGAATTCGAGTACATGAGTAAACAGACAGACGGACGGGTGGTTAGACAAGCACCCCTGTGTACGCATGATAGGTTGAAAGATAAACTAAATGAGTAGACAGCGGACAGACGGACGGGTGGTTAGACATGCAGCCCTGTGTACGCATGATAGGTTGAAAGATAAACTAAATGAGTAGACAGCAGACAGACGGACGGGTGGTTAGACAAGCACCCCTGTGTACGCATGATAGGTTGAAAGATAAACTAAATGAGTAGACAGCGGACAGACGGACGGGTGGTTAGACATGCAGCCCTGTGTACGCATGATAGGTTGAAAGATAAACTAAATGAGTAGACAGCAGACAGACGGACGGTTGGTTAGACAAGCACCCCTGTGTACGCATGATAGGTTGAAAGATAAACTAAATGAGTAGACAGCGGACAGACGGACGGGTGGTTAGACATGCAGCCCTGTGTACGCATGATAGGTTGAAAGATAAACTAAATGAGTAGACAGCACACAGACGGACGGTTGGTTAGACATGCAGCCCTGTGTACGCATGATAGGTTGAAAGATAAACTAAATGAGTAGACAGAAGAGAGACGGACACCCGTCCGTCTCTCTTCTGTCTACTCATTCATTCAAGTGGACCTATCTATATGAGACAGAAGGACGTTTAGTAATTTAGACGAATAAGAAGAATTTCAGAGATTTTAATTTTCAAGCGATGTCATTGTGATTTCAAGTTATTTAATGATGTAATTGTAAATAAATGTAGTTCTTAACTCAAGAAGGTAATAGAGATCTAGGACATGTTTGCATGATGCGTAAGTATTTGAATTCTTAATCCTACTAATATATCAAACTAGCTATTGCCCGCGACTTCGTTCGCGTTGGCTTCCTTTTGTTGGACTTTTACTGGAATGAAAAGTATTCTATATGTTAATCCCAGCTAGACTCTTTTTGTATACTAAAATTCATCATAACCCGTTAAGCAGTTTTTGCGTAATTTAGTAACAAACGTCCATACTTTTGCACGAATTTGTAATATTAGTAGTATGTAAAGAAATATAACCGAAAATGTTATACAAGGCAGGGTTCGAACCTGCGTCTTTATGATTTCAGGCCAACGGGTTTTGGTTACGCTACACCACTAAAACCATATTATAGCATATTTTTACCTTGTTTTTACAGCTTCCGTTACTAGTTACTGTATTTTTCTCACACCATGACTCTCAGCTTTCAGCGACTCTGATGAATACAATAGCAGACCTATTAATGTACGATTCCCACCTACCGGGCCAAACCGAGGCGTTGCGGAGTACATTTTGCAAAGTGCCAAAGGAATTTATAAATACAGACTTTATATTTCATATCCGAATAGACTTCTGGCCGACGTGGACGGCTGTGCGGCTGCTGTTGCATCTGACTGGCTCTGTTTCATCCCGTTGGGATGGGGCGGCAGCCGGCTCGGCCCGGCCCGATTGGTGGGAATCGTACATAACATTTCAGAAAAATAGACAGGCTGATCATCTACCAAACCGAATCGAATAGGCAGAAAGAAAAGCGGACGCATAGACCGCACAGACGGACGGACAAGCTGTATTTAAAACAAAGGACACATTTCATTTAACACCTCTTAGCTCAAGCTGCGGAAGTTAACTTTGTCATCGCATTAGGTATTCCCGTACGCATGGAGAGGTAGGGCACAGCGGAACGTCGTCTTGCTCATATTGGCAGCAGCCCAACAGAAGACCGCAGCTACATACTTCGTAGGTATGTGGTAGTAAGATCCCCAGAGCTCACGAGAACGCGTTATGTTGGGAGTGAGTAACCTGCATTTGTCACTAGTGTGAGCACAATTGGTCCTCATATCAATAAAGGGTAGGTGCATGTGACTCTTTTCTAGCGGCAAGAGCTATACACTACCGAGTGTACCTGCGTACGTACCTTCAGGTAGACCGTATACTAGTTTGCGACCGTCTTCGTATAAAAAATTAAGCACACGTTATTAATAATATACTACAACGATACATACCGTCATGGTAATGTTCCACTAAACAACGTTCAGTATCGCGTAATTTGAACACTCACATCCGATGTACACATGTGTGTGATCAAGTCTTCGGCATAATATTATGTAGCTAGAATGACATATGACGGCGTCAGCAGGAAGCTAAAAAAATACAATTGTAATACAAACCAAATACATATGATTGTTCACCTGCGAATAAATCCACACGCCTACACAAACTAACATAACAAGAAAAGCTTCACTGCACAATGGGCCAATGGGTCATCATGGCTCATCATATAGGACGCAACTATGATGTGTAAGGGGGAGAAAGACATTCTTACATCGTATTCCAACGCATAACCGCGTCCTTTTCTGCGGCCACGATAGCGGCGGTTTCGCGCGTAGTAGTAGAAGCAAAACCAAACGATTGAAAAACAACTTAATTTTAACTCCCACTATTTATTAGACGAATACCAGTGCTTACTCTTATATTACGCAGTATTGTAACCATAATGACTAAAACGAATGAAATTCAATAAAAATATATTTTTCAAGATTTTATTCTACTGTTTTGTCGGCGTAATTGATTTATATACCAGCATGCCGAATTACAGTTTTCTAGTATTAAGGGTTACTGAGCTAAGCCGAAGACGGACAGACGGATAGGCGGACAGATGGACAGACGGACAGACGGATAGACGGGCAGACAGACAGACAGACGGACAGACGGACAGACAGACGGACAGACAGACGGACAGACAGACGGACAGACGGACAGACGGACGGACATGGCAAAACTATAAGGGTTCCTTGTTGACTACGGAACCCTGAAAAACCGGCCAAGTGCGTGTCAGGCCACGCACAGTGTAGGGTTCCGTATTTGCCTTACTGTCCTTGCTACATCGACACGCGCGTGCCAACTAAACGGTGCGGTTGCGTCGGCCGAATTTGTGAGAAAGTTGGCCTTTCCATGTACACATTAAGTTAGTCGACTCGGTAGCTAGTTATGTGTACTTAGCCGCGATAATTTTCTTTTTAAATTCATTATACCTATAGTCAGCATCATGTAGTTAGGAGCAGCCAAAGTACCAAAATATATCGTAACATCGCCTTACACCTCAGGTAATAAAGACGTGTTGCGATATATTTGGCAACTCAGGCTGCTACTAACTATACGATGCTGACTCTACTACTACCACGATTTTTTTCACGTTCCCAGTAGTAGCCATTTAACCAGCCAAAATGGTATTCAGAAATCCATGACATTTATGAACAGTTTTTTCATAAATCCAACGATACCCCACACCATGGGTTTGAACTTATTCTAATTTAGTATCAATATGCTTCGTCCTGCTGTGGTGTATAGTATTCCGAACGAGATTGATGGCACTCTGGCTGTCTGACGCTAAGTTAACTGAAATAAGTTTACCTGTTATCTCATAAATAAAGCTACTTAAATAACAAGCTTGCTTAGTGGCAAAAAGCAGTTGTAGGCTGCTTCTTTAACTCGCAGGATACTGGTGCTCCACCTAACTTGAAGGTGTAGCCAGTATACGTCCTTCCTGTCGATCGGACAGTTTGCCCAATAAGCGTCGCAAAAGCCTTCTAAAAATCTTCTGCTGTAAACCAAGGAATAGTTTAGAGTATATAATATTTTCGCTTATTATGGGCCTCATAAGAAAGCTCAAAGTTACCCAATGGGCAATGGAGAGGGCCATGTTGGGAGTTTCTCTGCGTGATCGCATCAGAAATGAGGCTATCCACAGCAGAACCAAGGTAACCGATATAGCCCTCCGAATGGCTAAACTTAAGAGCCAGCGGGCGGGGCACATAGCACGTAGAACCGATAGCCGTTGGGGCGGAAAGGTTCTCGAGTGGCGACCACGTACCGGAAGGCGCAGCGTGGGTAGGTCCCCTGCAAGATGGACTGATGACCTGGTAAAGGTTGTGGGAGTCCGCTAGATGCGGGTGGCGCAGGATGGGTCACTTTGGCACTCTTTGGGGGAGGCCTATGTGCAGCACTGGACGTCTTTCGGCTGATATGATGATGATGATGATATAATATCTTCAGGTATTGTAGAACCCTCTAGGCAGTACTTCTTGGGCTTGGGTTCTTTAGTAAGACACGTATTAAACTGACTTAAATAGCTTGTCGTAAAAGCAATATCGGGGTGACAATTCTGTGTGAGGTAGATGAGGCATCCAATTAAGTTTTGGTAGGGTTATAAGACTTACCAACATCAGCATCACCATCAATTCTCTTCTCCATACATTTTGTAACTAAAATGGAGCAGCGATAGAATGCAATTTGCTTGATTTATTTTAACACTCTAGGAATCGCATTGAATTTGCAATTCCAAATACAATTTTAGTATTCCGAGATCTTTTAGTCAATAATATTTCGACAAATCTTGCTTGCCAACGTCAAATTAGATTTATAGAAGACAATTAATTATGTCATCGACAAAGACACCCAAAATTACGAGTTCTTGACCAAAGAGTTTA
This sequence comes from Epinotia bilunana, assembly GCA_947049275.1. Lineage (NCBI taxonomy): Eukaryota > Metazoa > Arthropoda > Insecta > Lepidoptera > Tortricidae > Epinotia > Epinotia bilunana. Next base: position 7,736,498 of record OX346263.1, on the reverse strand, counting down.
GTATGCACGCAAGGCTCCGAGGGAGTTCCTATGAAACCTATTTTGATAAGCGTTTCGTTTAATTTTTTGTTCCAAGCGGGTAAGTAATACAAGGTATAAGAACTGACCATATCATCATCTATATTAATGGCCCTCTGTCGTTGCAGCATTCTCATATAACAGTCATAATTTTCGCATGCACGCTCTCATCCTTCGTGCTGAACGTTATTGATGCGAAAGGTGTAAAAGAGATGTTACAGGGTACTGAGCTAAGCCGCAGACGGATAGACGGACATACGGACATGGAAAAACTATAAGGGTTCCTTGTTGACTACATTACCCTAATGATATCCGATACTATACTATAACGAGCTCCGGTTTGGGCGGAAAAAGTTCGACGAGATCGTTACCTTCCAACTGTACTGTGATTACAGCTTCAGTCACTCCACCCACACCTCTCTTTTATCACACTATTTCTTAATCTATCCCTCAAACTCACCCCACACATACTTCGCTTCGCTCTCATTTCCACTGCATTCACTTGACTCTGTTGTTTGTTCTGCCACACCCAACTTTCACTACCATACATAAGTGTAGGGAATGACACTCCCTTAAGCACAGCCAGACGTGTTCGTTGTGATATTTTCTGGCTGCTCATAAACGCTTTGAGTGCCCCGTTTACGCTATGACCACCATTCAGTTTCCTTTCATTATATCTCTCATGCTTTCCATCCCTAAGCGAATAAAATCCCCAGATACACGAACTCTTTCACTTGTCCGAATCTTTCGTTACCAGTAATCACAATTTCAGAATCAGTCATAACTTCATCTCTTTCAAATACTTACCTTTACTTTTGTTTTACTTACGTTCACTTACGTCCACTTACTTACCTATCAAAATATTCATACATTGTGGTTACCATCCTCTGTAGCTCCTCGGTCGAAGATGCAAGCAAGTAATACCAGATCGTCGGCATATAGAAGGCACTTAACGAATAACCTACCCATTCTCAGTCCACTGCCATCAGTCATCAAATTCCCTTCAAATCTTGCAAACAACAACTGTCAATTAATAAATTAAACAGCCACGGTAATGCTACACACACATCCCTGTCTAACACCCTTCGATGCTAAACCAATTAGTGTATGACCCGTTCATAATAGAGAGATTTCAGCGCTTAAAAGAGGGCTCCCTATTCCGTACATTGACGGCACCGACCAAAGTTGATTCCTCACCTAAGTCCTAGTTAGTTTACCTCGTTAACTGAAAAAAAAATGGTTTCTACTGTTAAACCAATCAACTATTTAAGAGATAGGTAAAAAAGGTACATATATTTGTTAAAACCTTCCTCTAAATACCTTTTTCTTGTCATGCTCAGAAAACTGTAAATGCGACTAATTTACAACCTCTTATTCTTCTCACTGCAGACTTTTTGTACCCAACTAGTTGATATGGCTATACTTTCTAGTCGATTGTTAATACTGGACTCGTAGAGCAGGAAGGTACCACTTGCTGTAAATACATCAGAAAAGATGAGAGACAATCAAGTTTGAAGAACTGTAGGAACCATTATAATGGTTCTCATAATAACAAAAAAATATGATAGCCTACACCACTCCCACGATTATGAGGAATCCTACGACACCTCATAATACTTATGCAAAAATCTATGATGCCGTTTGGACCTGTAGCCCGTGAAATTAGAATTTTCTTGTCCACATACTCTCTAAAAACCTTCAAGTCAACTCTTACAAGAAGGTTGTGACTATTGGACCCTGGGTATTTCAATACAAAGTATAGAGTACCTACCGTTGTAAATCTAGCTCTGTGTCAGGTCAGCACAGTGCAGGGAATACAAGTCCAGCCGGGGGCACGGCAGTGCCCCCGACAAGTCGAGCATTGTATTTACTTTAGTCCTTGTGATATCGTTATATGTGCGTTATAAGCGGACAAAACAAAAGTGCACATACATACATACATACATACATACATACATACATACATACTAACGTACTTACATACATACATGTTTACTTACGGTTTAATTTCAAGGTAGTACCTAGTTATAATATGTTGAATCTGCAGTTCTTCTTTCCATTAGGTATTTCTAGAAGTTCATTAATACTCAACTCTTAGGTTAGCAAACAATCTGGTGTTTTTACGTGCCCTATTTTTACTACAAATAATGTAAGTTTAATTTCATATCTTAAATGCTTATTTTCTAACAGTACATGCACATGTTTAAATGGGCAATTGCTTTCGCTATTGAGAAACAATTATCAACTTTTCTTGAAATACAAGGATATACGTGAAGTCCCCAATCCGCACTAGGCCAGCGTGGGAGGAGACCTGTGTTGTGCCCAGCAGTGGGGCGAATATAGGCCGATGATGATGGTGCTGATTGGGAAACAATAGTTTTAGGCATTCCATATGTCAGATTTGATATGCATGCATATAAACATACATTTACGAGAATAAAGTTAGGTACATATTTTTCAATGAAAACAACTCTATCATCACCTAAAATCACCACATTCAGAGTTTTCACACGCAAATAAGAAGAGAATTTTCTTAATCATTCGTATCTAGAAACTATCATCCAGTAAGCTATTTCCTGAAATCCGCGTGGAACTCGGCGAGTCTTTTAAACTCACCAGATATTATTTTCGTTAGCCCTCTGTAAGACGACGAAAGTTTGGTAACTAATAAAACAATAGTAACCTTGCTTGGTTGATGCCATATTAACGGTGAACTACCTACTAGGTGACGGTTTTAAAGAGGCGCCGAAGGCACAACAGAACGTCATGTCGCTTATATTTGGGGCAGCCTAGGGCAAACTAGGAAAGTACCTCCAACTTACAAAAAACCTCAGCAACAGACCGGTAATGACACCGCTGCCTAATACTCTTCACACTGCGCCTAAATATCGCATTGTGTTCGTGGTCCCGTGGTCGTGGGTAAGATCGCCCCTGAACCCCCCGAGCCCAATAAGCATAATAAGCTAGCTATAATGGTATTTAAAAACATAACTACTATCAACCTAGTATCTATCTTTGTATGTCTCGTAGTAGGTACCGATTTAAAAAAATCTTTCAGCGGTATAATGGACTTTTCAGGTGGATAACGGCTTTATTTTATCCCGCGGGTCTGCCTGTTTTTTTCTGAACGATTTAGATGACTTATATATTTCTGCTGTGTATAGAATACATTTCATGCATGGACACAGGCTGGGCTATCCCGCAAGCTTGCCCGCGTTTTTGTGCAATACGCTTACGAAGCTGTGCAGGCAGCTTGTAATATTATATAGAGGAAAAGTCTGAGATTGCACGTTTACCTATAAGTACGGGGTTATTCCTCTCTTGCGCTGCGTTACCTCTTTAATACAGTAAGTGCGAGGCTGCACGGGCGTATATATGTACATATTGGCTCCTTTTGTCTCCTCAATTATTTAAGTTAAAGTTTTATTTTTACCTGGAAAAAACGTAATTTTATATTGACAACTTGTCTGTCTTGTCATTTAATTTTTTTACCCGTTTTTTATTGTCTTTTACCAGTCAGTACATAGACAATGGTTAGCGATGCGAATTAATGCTAAAGAATGACCAATGTTTCCGAGCGTTATGTGATTATCTCAAAAGCGCCACCTATCATGGAGTAGAAACTGTTTGTTCACGTATTGTCACGGATTGACATCAACTTAGCAACTGAAATTGTCAACCTATCGCCCTCTATTGTTGAATAGCAGGAGAACAGCATAAAATAACTTGTATAATAATTAACGCAAACATTTACATTTAGGCAAGTATATTTTGCAGATACAGTGAATCAACATTATCTTTTACCTGCCATCGAGAATTATTGTGCTGAATTCAGATGAATATTGCTATGTAGTGTTCGTTTTTTTAATAAACATATATTTTTATACAAAAAAACGGTTTAGTAATGTACTTAGTACCAAATATGAACCTATTTATAAGTTCATTCAAATAAGACATCTTTCAGGTACCTAGTTAACAAATCATATTCGTTTAAAAATAAGAATCACTACTCATATGCATAACATTAAATCTGAATCGTGGAGGAATATACTCGACCAAGCCAAGGTCCATTCAGGGCTACTAAACAGAGCAGAGCCTCAGATGATGATGATGATGATTCAATCACCTTTCTTTTATCGAAAATACTTCTATAAAACTATTCCAAGAAACTAATTGTTTAATGTCAATAGACACGCCTTTGAAAAAAAATGAGCAAAGTCTGTTTAGCATATGCGCCCTCCTATGTCATAACAAGGCGTATTTTTTCAATTAAAAAATATAGGAAACCTCCAGCTTTAAATCAAAAATAAGAAAGATATACCAAATCTACGTCCAAAGGACTTTTAAATAATATATACGTTAACTTTGTAATGCGCAATTTTTGGTGGGGCACGCGTCCATACTAATTTGGTCATCGTCCTTTAAGTAACAATAGCCCGGGTCAAGGCTCGTATAACTTGACGGGTCCGTCTATTGAAATGGTAATCGCGGCAACAGCTGATATAAGAATCATTTGAATTGTAAATGTCAGGTCAATATGATTATGTGTCTCATAACTCACAACATCGCTTTCCGCATAGTATCATGTATTTCAGTCTCTTTGGATACATTAATTCGATGTGGATCTTAATAATGCTGAGTCGTTGTAGCTGCAAACATATTATTTAGCATTTTAGTAGAAAGGTACCTAATTTATAAGTATAAAACTATTATATTAAATCTGATCACACTAAAACCCATAAGTCACGATGTATTACCATAATTTTACGACAATTTTACTGCCATCATTAACTTTTTGCTTGCGTAAAAGATGTCCGGTCGTTGGCGTAGGTATTTTATTCGTCGAGTAGCCATATATCGTTTCACTAAATCTAGTTAGAGCAGTAAAGTCTGGGAGTCTAGTAACACCGGTCCTAAGTACCTATCGAGCAGCGCTATCCAGTATAGTAAAAACGTCTTAAGTAATCGTAAAATCTGTATGGATGTTGTTTCTTTTGGCTTAGTCGGTGGGAGGGAGGCGCGAGGGCTTTATACCGGTTCTCGTTGCACTGTTGGCCTCAGGCACTCCTCCGGTTTAACGAGATTAAAAGATACGTGTACCGGGAACATACACGAGCATAACGTAAACTCTGCCATAACTGCCTCCTTTTAATTGGTGTGAAAGGTTTGCAAAATTATCGCTGCATGTGGGGATGGATAGGCTTTACTCGATATTGGGTCATGTTGGGTATGTATGTAGGTCGGTGCTGTGACAATCCAATTATGCGAGATAACGAGGTGTCATATCGGAATAGCTGTGTGAAATGCAGCTACACGTGGAGGGAAAATGGGGTAAACGTGTTACGGCACTAATGACTTAGACTTAAATTATACCAACTCTTTCCTTGTCTTAACTGTTCCTATAATAGTGTGTTACGGTGAAGAGGCAAAGTGCCACAGACTCACCGTTAACTGATCGGCCCTACTAGGAACCAATGTCATATTAATAAACATGAAATAAATAGTTTTGTCTATGACCCAAATACCTGACATGATCATAAAGGTTATCATTTTAATGCGAGCGAATACCACGAATACCTACGGGTGTAAGACAATTTTACTCCCGAATGACAGCAGTGTAAGTGTGTAAGCTATCTCATTGAATTGCTGTGAAAAATCAGCTACCTAACGAACGAATGATAATGATTAACAATTGTATCACTCGGTGTCCGATGCTTCGCGCGTGGGCAATGAACACGAACAAAGGATGATTATTGTTTAATCTACAACAAAGGTCAGCGCAGTTGCGTAACGGTTGCAGATAATGCATGATTCAACTTTTTGTAGGGCTCATAATAACGGTAAATGTAAAACAAGCAACGTAACCGATGAATTAAACATGTGTTACCGGACACAACGAGAATATGGGTTGTGCTCAAGCGTGTTTTTGATTTGAATAATTGTACCCGTTTTTCACTCGGTTGATGTTTGAACTTACTACATCCTTATACATTTCTTACAGCCAGTACCTTATTATTATTTTCTTTACGTAAATAATACGTATGACATGCCTTACAATAGAGGTTTACCTCTGATAAAGTGATGTCTTGAACGAACTCAAGTGCCTACTACCAATAGACCGTTAACCTCCTGTATCACAAACCGGCCAATTAATCAAGATCCCGGCCTCATCGCAGAAACATCCTTATTGCCTTAGACGAATAGAGTAAGGAGGGGTCATTTTATTATGGGTCTTTGATATTGGCAAAGTAAATCCTGTAGGGCGCAGCGGCGGCCAGCAAGCAACCCTGCCTCAAGCGCAAATAAATCGCTCTGTAAGCATTCCCTGTTCGTTCACCTGCCATACAAACTTATTCTATACCTATATTTTAATGAATTGCGGTTTTTTAAAGTAACAGCTGTTGTCACGGCTGTCAACAGGCGACAAGGAATTAAATGTCTTCTGAGTGAAATATGCGTAATCCGTAAGCGACGCAAGATGCTTGCGTCATAAGCTTCAGTTATCGCCGGCGCTTTGTTTTAAATGTGCCAGGAACGAAAATATCCTGTCCGTCGGCTGTCAGACCATTATGATGTTGAAAACTAACTATTATAATATTTTTGGGTTTTCGAAAATCTTAGTTTTAAACACGACGTGAGCCTGTTACTTCAACTGAGACTGAGACACGTAATTATTCTTGGCATCATGAAAAAAAAACACGGCGTCTGTATTTCTTGTGATTTTATATAGGGAATATTATATCCCGGTAAAAGGAAAGCACCGTTGCCGGGCGCGCAGCTCAAAGGCTTCCCGGGTTAGGTATACACACCTTCGTATACCTCATTCCCTTCCACTTCCAGGAAAATAATTCTGACATAGCCGTTTGAGAAGACCTCGCCACGTAACGCTCACGATATTTTTGAAGAGGAAATATTTTTAATTATGTTTTGTGTTCGCTACTTGCCAGAGTTGCCAGTAATAAAATGGCGCTCTTGATAACATTTGTATTAAAGACCATTTTTGTACATGAGTCCTTTTAAGGGTTTTTATTTACAAGTACATATACCTACTAATGATGCATCAAAAGACAATGAAAATTGTCAGCTAAATAAAATTTGTACATTTCGAGAATATCAATTACTATTAGTGCCCTCCCTTGCTTATTTTCTTTATGATCACAATAAATCAAGATATCTGGATATATTTTGACACTGATTTCAACACGATTTCACTGATGTGTATCTTCACTCTAAAAGATGGCTTTAATATACAATTCACGTATAATTACGTGCTGTGCAAAGCACGGTCCGGGAAGCTAATACTCGTATACTCCAGTACATTTAGTACGAACACCAACGTTATTCTCTATACCCTAACGTCACCATGAGATCTAGGTATACCGTCAGTTATTCTGACTACAATACAGGTTTATTGTGTATATCAAAGCTCTGGTACAAAGGACACGTTAACGTAAAGTGCACCCGGCATGTATACCGTACCCTGTGCTACGTGTGGTCTCCATTGTGTACTGTTTGTGTGGAGTTGGAGTTTATGTGGCTGCAGGGCTTGACTGACGGCCTGTACCTATGCCTACAGCTACTTACTACAGTTCAGTGTGTAAATGTACATACAACTAGTAGAAGCTACTTTATATGCACGTAGGAAGATTACATCATAGAGATAGGTTAGGTTAGTTTAAGTTAATAGTGGCAAAGACTATTTAGCGCCTTATGATACAGAAAAGCCTAATTAGGTGCCGGTTGCCTACGGACATGTTTGTTACCTCTAGTCCCTGTAGACTTTGTAAGAAAATTTTAGAGACAATTGGGAACGATTTACACGGATTAAACTAAGTACATTTATTCCTAACATTGCATAAATTACGGTCCATCCCAACCCTATTCTGGTCTAGTGATCAGAACAGCCATTCAATAGTAAATTGGCTTGTTCGGTACCCATTAATTGGTTACGGGGTTACAAACTTACCATCGATCGTGTCGGGTCAATTTGTATGCGTCATAATTTCAGCAATATAGTATAAATAGCTTTTAGCATTTGTGAATGATAATTCAGTTTCATTTTGTAACAAACGCTAAGTTATGAAGCGATTCTAAAAATTTTCCGAGGATTAGTTTCAAATCTAATTCACATTCGGTACTGACGAAACTTCTGAAACGGATCGCCTTTGTTCTTATAAATATAAATAAATAAAAATATAAATTTTGGTATATTTATATTTCTAGCTAGTTTTAAGGTCTGCCGGCAAACATCAAGTTGAAAACTTTTGTAATTATAATTTTCTAAATCAATCATTTGAAAAAACCTAGTACAAATAATTTACGAAGGAACACAGTGTATTAGAGCGATAAAACGTCTTTAGGCACGGAAAAATAATTAGTTCCTGGTTTCAGTTATTGGTAATATGGGAGTGTGAAATCAAACGGTTTGTCGCCAGTCAGAAAATAGCATGATTCGTATGAAATACTATTTATAATTGTAATCGATACGGCACACGTTTAAGTGGAAGTTATAAAGTGGACGGGTTAAACGACCTCTCCCCTGCAAGCGACAGAAGGGGAGCACGGCGTAAAATGGATCAGTTGTCTTTATGCCAAACAGTGCGATCAATTGTACTGCATTTTGTTACGAGTATAACTGCTGTACAGTTAGTATAGCATACTTTTTTACTTTGACTTAATTTCCTAAGTCTGGATGGGGCAGGGGACGTCCACAATGCGTCGCCAATGCGATCGGTCTTGAGCTTCACGCTTTATTTCGCTCCAGCACGGCTCTCTCGAATTTTTCTCGCACTATCCGTCTCTCTCTTATTAGAACACTTAGAACAAGAGGTATAATAAGGAAAATGTATTATTAAATGGAATACGTTTTACGCCACTACGCCACGTCCAGGTTCTTTACATAATTTTGATGGAGTAGGTACTAATCATAGAAAGATTTCTTAAAATATGTCCAATCTTTAACCTTGAAAACACGAGTCAGTGTGTACAAATCACATTTCTAAAATATTGAATGGTTCAAGCGTAGGTAACCTGCATTTTGAGTTGTATTACCCAATCCTATTCAGTAACTTCAAATGTGTATAGACTGCCGCAACTGCAGCCTCTTTGGCTAGCGAACGCGCAGTTTGTTTACCGCGGCTAAGGTCTAAGGTAAAGCACGATAGGTGACCGCCCACAATAGCGTCGCGTTGCGTAGGTCACGCGCTTTCCTCGCGCGTTTACATTCACTACTGCTACTACTTACTATTAGATTAAAAATTATTGCCTATGCGGACTGCGTTTATTAAGCGCGCTGTCGACTCGCGTTTGTGTCAATTTACTTGTGATTTGACAGAAACGCGCGTCGGCGGCGCGCATATAAAACAAAGTCTGCATATGTGTATCTGGAATTGACTCATAAATTCATATTAGCTATGAACCAGACAGCGATAACTACCTTGACAACAAAGGAGGTTCTTAATGAATAGTCAAGTGAAAAAATATCGGTGCCTACAACTGACTCAAAAAAAAAACCCATATCACTCTTATGTCGGCATTAAGGTTTCGGTACATGTTAGTGAGAGGATTAAATCGATACTTATTTTTGCACTTGACTGTAGTGACTGTACACTATTGTATTTTACTATTTTGGATTAAGCATCGAAGTTCCAAATGAATGCTTATTTTACAATATATTTTAATAAGACATGTCCATCAGTGTGGAGAATCGGTGCTCGCATTTAAAGCCCCAAGCTTAACCTATGCAGACAACTTTTGCAGTGCTAAAATAACAAGTAAAATCTAGTGCGTGACTAACTATTCAATTCACATAATCCCGTCTATTGTTCTGTTTCGAATGATTGACGCAGATTTATCGGTTAATTAATAAAACAAAAAAACAATACATTAAATGAGTATCAACAAATGTAATGAGTCATAGCTTTCGCCATCTCGTGCAAAACGACCAAAGTTTTAATTAACGTTTTAAACTTTCTATTCATAAAGAAGTTCCAGCGGCGCGTGTTGTTTGTTTCAGTTTCGCAACTGAACTGACTTAATTGACGTAATTTAGAGTAGATATTCAAAATACTCTCATGCCCATAGTTAAATAACGAACGACATAAAAGTCAGCAATTGCGTATTTTGGCATCATTTAATTACCCCGACCGCTTTCCCCTATAACTGTGTTAATTGACGTTAAATGTTGTTTTAGGCTTCGATATTAAACTTGCTTACAGAAATAAGTACAAACCGTGCAAATTTTAGAGCTAACAGTAACCTCGGCAAACACGTTCGAAATAAGCGTTGTTTGTCAATTTCCCGATGACGCAGCGAGCTGTCAAAGCACGGTGTTCGTTGTGCACATAAACAATTCAGTCGCGACCGGCGCCTGCCGGCGGCTATCTCCCCACTTTCCCCATTCAAGGGGGCCCCCCCTGCCCCCGACTGCCTCATTTTTCACGAGTTCCCGCGTGTCGCGTGTCGGCTGCCTCCTAGCGATATCGCAATCCACAACTGAGAGTCACGCCTTTTCCGAGTAAAATGTTGTTATGATAACATACGTTCAGCTGATGTTTAACGGCGAAGATTCATTAAGTTAATTAATTATTCCTACCTCGTTTTAATTTAACGTTACCTGTCATAACAAAGAGCTCAAGGAAGCGTGATTTTATATTCAACGTCGAGCGTGATATTCTTTTGTTTCAATATTGTATCTCTTTGAACATTTTGTCAAGTCGTATCTCTATCTGCACCGAATTTGACGGCCTTTGTTTAAAAACCTAAATGTTATATTTCAACACTTTACTTATTAAAACGTTCTTTTGTAACGTATTTCTTATCACCCGACCATTCGTTTTTATTAGTCGCACCGTCGCCCTCTGATTCTACGATTTATTGAGTTCCTAAATTAGGTATATACTCTTGCCCAATTTACATTTCTTAATGCGTTTCGGAGACAGTGCTTGATATATTGTTTTAGAGAGAATGATAATAAATTTATGGGAGTATACCTATTAACAGTTTTCGTGTGTCGTTATCGAATATCAATCAGCATTAGTGCATGGCGAGTGGCCTGTTCCGTCCGCCGAATCACATCTCGGCGAGGTGCGCTGAGTCGGCAGGGCGGCTCCTGCCGACTCGGCCGTGACTCGGCGTGAGTCGGCATGAAACGGCATGGCTCCATGACTCAACAGAACTCATACTCGGGATCGCCGTCAGCTGAAATAAGTGGATTGCTTCTTCATGGCTCAATGAGTCCATTTTAAAAGCGCTGTGATGTTATTACCTACTTCAAACGCCATTTTAAAGGCTTACGTTCGATAATTTCTTCGACCTTTCTTCAAGATCACTGGTTTTGTAGGAATGTTTCGGATCTTTGTAAGACTGTTTTGTTTGATCCCCGACTGTTTTAGCTAAGTTTCAGTTATCTGGGTCCCGGGTTCGAATCCCGGTAAGGGCATTTATTTGTGTGATGAGCATGAATATTTGTTCCTGAGTCATGGATGTTTTCTATGTATTTAAGTATTTATTTATCTTCAGTTTTATACATAGTTTTATTAAATTTGTATCTGTTTAACTTTAGCAATTAAGAATGAAGCTTTGTTACTTGAATTAGACATATTTAGAATTTACCTATGATATTAGCATAACTGAGGTGAGTCACGGTGACGGTGACCATACGAGCCCCTACTCCCTAGCGAATGAGCACTAAAATGTATCACTTGAGCTTAGGAATTGCCATTGTTGTTTTATTAATAACTATAGCTTCCGCCCGCGACTTCGTCTGCCTGGACCCGGAATAAAAATAACCTTTATTTGAATCCAGGCTATAGACTATCTTCGTGCAAAATTTCATTAAAATCGGTTGAGCCGTTTAAGCGTGATTGAGTAACAAATATCCAAACATCAAACTTTCGCATTTATAATATTAGTAGGATTAAAAAAAGTGTCACATTGTCGAATTAAAATATGCTTTTGTAATATGTATAATGTCTAATGTCCAATTTATTACGATAGGTATTTAAGGATATGTTGATTAGGTAGGGCTTGTCCATCTGCGGTTATTTTCATTGAGTGTACCTACAGCTCGAAACACGTAAAAAGAGCTCTGCGCGCCATATTAAATGTATGGCCTCCAGAGCTCTTTTTACGTATGTCGACCTACATTGCGTAAGAGTGAAGCAGTATATACATCAGTCATATACGAAAACTCGCCGATATTAGCGCTGAATAACACCAAAGTATACGAGGCATGGAGATAGTTTAAAACCTGGATTAAAACATGGGTTACATTTTATCTATTCATCCTTCCAAAGGGGTACAATTGGGGATGTCAGTTGATACGGGAAGTCACGCGGACGAAGTCGCGGGCAAATGCTAGTATACTATCTATACATATGGATATTGACATAATGTTTTGTGTTTCCAGAGGGTAGAGCGCGAGAGTGCTAAGAGCCCGGCCACGACGGGCGGCAGGAAGAAGACGGCAGTGCGCAGCAACGGGCAGCTCGCGTCGGCGGAGCCACCTCCGCAGCCATCAGGTAACATCATCGTCGTCATTTTACGTAAACTCCCGTGAGTTTCGGACATCATCGGCCTGTATACGTATTCCTGAGCCTGTGCCTCATGGATGAGAGGATATGGTCAGCGACCCACGATATCTTTAAGTTCGAATATCGCTCGTCATGTTTTAAACCGATACGCGTTTAACTCGACGTCTCAACTGAAGACGTGAGACGTTTCATTATATTTCCATACTAGCTTCTGCCCGCGACTCCGTCCGCGTGGAACTCGTTTATATCGTAGCTCCATAAAACTTTCACCCCCCGCTTCATCCCCTTGGAGGATGATTTCCGGGATAAAAACTATCCTATGTCCTTCCCCAGGATTCAAACTATCTCTATACCAAGTTTCATCTAAATCGGTTCAGCGGTTTAAGCGTGAAGATGTAACAGACAGACAGACAGACAGACACACTTTCGCATTTATAATATTAGTATGGATACCATTATCGAACTCTAATTTACAGTCAGCTACAGGGAAATGTAGTTTCCCTTGCTTGATAAGTTTTGCGGCGGGGGTGACTTTTATGTGTAGCTCATTGTTCCTGCTAAGCAGAAACGTACGTGTGGCAATTATCAACAAATGTTTTATTTAGAGAGGGCACTCATAAACCTGAATATTTGACTACCTGATAGCTGTTAGTGATCGCTAACGGTTGAGAACAGAAATACTCGTAGCCGATAAAACCATAACCATTGTAGATTGATAAATCAGCATAAGCAAAGGTATCAGCAACCGTTTCGTAGTATTCACAAAGAGTATGTGATAGTCATAACCGTCCGTATATAGCCGTATTCACCAAATTCGACACATTTTACTAACAATTTTAGCGAGCGTTTTGGCTAATTTTCTCATTCAAAACTGTGCAGATAGTTCTAATAAATGGTTCCGCTAGTTTGCTTTGTAGATACGAACCTCGTACGTTTTAAGGTAACGGGTAGTTAGGCTCCCCCGGGCCCCATCCAACTCTGCTCTTAATAGGATGGGATTCAGGGCATTCAGCTGCGCTGGCTTCATCCTACCTGTCTGCGTTGCTAGATTGAACACGGTATTCACAAGGTTTTTGGTTATACGACCTGTTATATTCTTTTGTTGTTCTCCTTTTGAAGAGGTATACTTGAAATGATAAAATACGCACCTTTCAAAAACTGACTTGAGTATTTTGACTTACGATCGACGACGTTCACCAATTAAAGAAAAGGGTTGAGATTATGTTGTTCCTATAGTTTGAAGGGCTACATTTGCACTTCTTGGTTAAAAAGTTAAAATACACTACCATAGAAGTAAATGACGACAACATGGCTTCAATTCAATAAATACTAATAAGCTGCGCAATCGCTTTACGATCTAATTCCCCGCAGCATGCACAAAACGTCGTCCTACAGCGAGGCAATTAACGTTGTTCTCGAAGTCTTGACAGAATTAAAGGCATCCTTACAAGTTCCTCGAGCGAGATACAAGGGAATTAAAGCCAGCAAAAAACTCTCAAAGCATCTAGGTTCTCTAGCGACATATTTTATAATGGCATCATACTTTTCCAGTGTGAAATGTTGTAGGTCTATTTGTTATGTGCGGCTATGTGCCGTGGCAAGCCAGGAATTGGCGCGGTGCCATCTCGGCGATAGTGAACGGGTTACTTAAACATACGACCCTTATTTTACAAGAACTGGTTTATCTTTACAACCGGATTTGATGTAGGTTTATCACATTGACACGGACAGATGCGTCATAGCCTATCAAGAGTTAAAGTCACTGTAAATTACAAGCGCATAATTTGATTTTGCGCTTTACTCCGATGCCTGCGCGCTGCGTGTTAGTTTGCGTGAAATAGTGTACCTTTAGTTTATGGAGCAAGTCCGCAAGTCTAGGTCAAGTCAAGACATTCGTTTTTCTACATAAGTTTAGTTGAGCTAACGGTACTCTCTATAAGGACTGTTTATTAAGATTCTGGTATATGCATCTAAATTACCCACGTCTTTACTTGCGGTTTTGGTTTAAGTAAATCGTTTAACTCACTGTGTAATAAAACTAATAAATAATAATACGGTTTACTCGGTGGCGACTAACATAACATTTGGTCTTGATAGCTGGTACGTAGGCCATTCAACCGGGAAAACGGCACACATTCAGCAGACATACGATGTATAACGAAGTTTCAGTAGTGAATTGTCGATTCAAATACCAGAAACGTGCGCAATAACATAGGAAATAGCGTTCTCTTTGTGTCAAACCACGTAGATAACTAGAAAGTTGTCCTTTGACTGCAATAATGTTGGCGACACAAGCTGCCTGAAGGTATTCGTTTCGCGAAGCTGTGTGTGACAAACTCCTGCGCTACGGGCTGACGGCCAAAAAGATATTTACATTTATTTTCCTTACATGATTTGACAGAGTTAAGAAGTTAACTCTAATATTATGAATCTTTTTAACGCCGCCGGTCCACTTAATAGTAGTATTCATACTTCTAAGCGATGAAAAGTGGAAAACTAAACTTTACAAATTAAAATTTGGTATGCAGTACGTCGGGTAACGACCGTAAGCTTATATTATACGAGTATAAAAATTATACTGTTAGTTTGCTGTCAGTTCGAAAACTCAAACATGTGTCATGATTTTAGTGCATTTGCCAAATTTTGTTGCCGTTGATTAGTTCCAAAATAATTCAAATATTAATATAGTCTGTCGCCGTGGGGGGGTTTCTGTATTTACATAATAAAGAGCCGGAATTTCCCATCTCACTGCGAAATGTTTGCATAATTTCCTGAAACGACTCTGTGCGGTTTCATGCTCAGAATACAACGTTCCCCATTCCCAGTTAGAATGTTTTTATTTTATTAAGTAGGTCTATTTCTGAATATTACGAGTATTATCAAGTGAGCTGTGAAGCTCGAACGATGGTTAATATATTCGGGGACTAACAAACTTTGTATTGGCTGCAAAGTTGCGAACAAAGCGTGGAATCGCAACAAATATAGCTTGGATCGGTCCAACTTTGTTCACATTGTTGTGTATCGTCGAAAGTTTGCTCACTTTTGTGAACATTTCGCGACCTACCCTGGCGCGGGACGGGACCAACTTTTGAATGTGAAACTAGCCAAGTTCCCAAGGTTGGCACTGCGACCGACCACTTGGTGAACAATACCGTTTTATATAATTGGAAATGTTTCCAGTTCTATTTTGTGTTTATATAGTTACCTACTTATTACAATACTAGCTTCCGCCCGCGACTTCGTCTGGACCCGGGATAAAAACTATCCTTTATTTTAGTCCAGAGTTCATCCAAATAGGTTGAGCCGTTTAAGCGTGATAGAGTCATCCATACAAACATCCAAACTTTCGCATTTATAATATTAGTAGAATCCTACTACAACAACATATAAGATACCAGTAGATAATCATCTACTGAGGGGCTACCGCGAAACGAAAACGAACTTCGTTTGTGTATCTCCGTTTCTGTCGCACTTGCCTGTTCGAGTGACAGAGAGGGAGGTACACGAACAAAGTTCTTTTTCGTTTCGCGGTAGCCCCTCTGGTATCTTATATGTTGTTTTAGTATAAGTACCTAGGTATTTACATTTTTGGGTCAGTGTTCATTTTAATTCAAAAGGACGTCGCTTAGTAAATTGTGCTTTTGTTAAAGCTACGAGTAAGAGTGTTCATATATCTCACATGGAAAAACATGAAAAAAGATCAGATTATTTTTTCTCTTACAAAAAAATAAATAGACAAAAAGCTGTCATCAATACTGTATAAAAAGGGGCAAGTTGAGTGTTGTGTTGTTCCTAAAAAATAACAACTTTGTTTTTTACATAAAACGAGGTATCGATTATTGAGTATAATAGTTATTTTGACCTCAAACAGTGAAGTTCGCCACGTGACCCAACTTGTTCAGCTGGCTTCCTAGAAATGTTGTTAGTTATTCAAACTATTAGTTCAAACTGGTGACCTTGTGGGTAGAATAGTTTAGCTGATCGCTAACGGAATCATGCAAAACGTTAATTTATTTTACTAACATTGACAAGACTTTTTGTCATTACGTTTAATAGCGAGTTAGGCAGACGTGTAGGATTAGAAAAAAAAATATAAATTTATTCATAATATCTTTTCTATTCTATATTCAGATCATAGACCCATATGATGTGTGGGTAACAATGGATACTTATGGTAGGTTATAGTAGTTTATGCAACTGATACATAATCAGAGGACGCGAGTTTCATAATAGGATCACACGAGTGTTTTAAGGCCAAATTATGTACAGTTGCATACACTACTATTTTGTCATTACGTTTAATAACGGTTTAGACAGGGACAGCGGTTTTTTTTAATAACTAATAAAAAATCATGAATTTATTCGTAATATCTTTTCTATTCTATATTCATATCATAGACCCATATGGTGTGTTGGCAAAAATGATTACTTATGATGATAGATAAGTATAGACAAAACATTAGATAAGTAATACCATTTTTCATTAACGTCCATTAAATTTATTCTGTCATATTAACTAGTCATTTGCGTTAGTAATATGGCGCAATTTTGAATTTTATTATGACACTATTTTAATAGACGAACTTCTAATGAGACTCCCTATTTAATGTGGGTCACATTTCGCACATGTGTCAAAGTTAAACAAAAGACCTGGCACGGGCACGTGCACGTGTCGGGTCCTTTGTGTCGCCATTCGGGTTCCAATACTTGCCGAGTTCTGTGCAATTTCATTCCGATTTTAATTGGTTTAGGCGGACTGACTGGACTATTTGTGAGCTAGACTCAACGGATTGTCAGTTGTCGGTCGATGCATTTTGTTAATTGGAATAGCTATAGGATAAACCTTGACTTGAAACTTGGCAGCTCTAATAGTTATTGTTTTCTGTTGCTTCGCGGTTTATGAATGTTCAATAGCAACGTGCGTGCCATTATTTACCTACTTCCTAACAACTTTTTATGGAAAATGTAGAATAGAATAATGAAAGATAATACAAATACTTTTAATGCTTAATTTGCACATTTCTCATTTGCTACTATTTCGTGGGAATAACTTTCTTGATATTTTAAAAAAGTTTTTAATAAAATAACAAATTGACTAATTTCATGTCATGAGTAAAAAAAATTTACCGTTATCATATAATACTAGCAGCAAACGCGGCTACGCCCGTGTATTACGAGTACAAATAATGTACGCCAAGCTAGATTACAGAAATCCATAAACTTATATAAGTTAAACTTATATGTCACCGCCATCATTATCACAGAACATATCTAAATATAAAAAAGTAATTAAATAAGATGTCATTTTAATAATGAATACCTAATATCTTATTCTTATTAACATACTCGTATCGTATCAACTGCAATAAGGAAATGTATACGCATCACAGTTTATAAATATATATAAACTTCACGGAATTTATAATGATACTGCATTCTTTACTTAATAACCTGCTCAACAAGCAATAACTCCTCACACAACACCACGAGCTCGCATGAATTTAACTACAGTTTATTTATTCTACCACTTTTACGAGTCGGTACCTACTTGAGGCTCTAAAACGTACTTTATTTCAGTTTGCTCGTAAATATGCTGCCAAATATCTCCGTTATGCAAGATTGATGTATTCGCTATCTTGATATACTGTAACGAAGTAATCTGCATGCTGGCGGTGCGAGCGTCACAAATTTTGCGTGCATGCCGCTGCGGCGCAGTTTGCATAACTTTGCATGTTCGTTAAACGCACCGATGCAACACTCGCATGCGGCATGCGCACCCCCTATAGCAATCAGGTGCGATGGCGTGGCGTGCTTCCTGGCATAATCAATAAGAGATTTCATGCTTCGTTTGCTATTATTAGTCATTCCATTAACTTCAATCTAATTAAGGATACAACATGAAGAGCAATAAGGTCTGAATTCTTGCCGGAAACTTCTCTAAGTGATAACTTTAATAATTAAGCGTACCTACTTTATTATCTTCCTCACGATTCCAACTAAAAATCCTTTATCAGCCTAGTTAGTATGTAATTATTCTAGTATTTATGTTCAAATTTGACCTTTCATAAAACATTAAGAAACCATTATTATGACCGCGCCACGTGTTAAGGAAATGGAGTGCCCATTAAGACACATTATGCCCCTTTATCATAATTCATACTTTACCTCCCCCACTGCCCTTGTAAAGTTGGAATAAAAATAACAGTATTAAATTTGCATGTTGGTGGAGGCACGCGAGGGGGTGACACGGCGGGCCCGTTGCGGGGTGGTCCTTTATACGTGAAATGCATTGCCGTGTCTCCGGAAAGCGCTTTGATCGATCCTCAAACAGAAGTGACAGATTTAATAACCTCCCACGGGTGTGATTGTTTAGGCAGGAAATAAATCAAAATGTAATTAATTTTGGCACAATTTCGAAAGGTCTTGGATGTATGCAATCTAAATACGTGGTAACCTACGCCAGATATGTGGGTGTAAATCGTGTGACATGAGCAGACATCGTGAATTTTGTCCTTTGCACCTGCGTAGTAGCGTAGTGTTGTTAACGAAATTGGAATAAACAAATTCAATCGTAATGCTTAATTAGCGTTAGTAACATTAATATTAACCTTAATTGACAATTTTGATTGATATTGTCTGTACCAACTCCGTTAACACAACAATGCTGCACCGAAAATGCTACTAAATGTATGATCTCTGGCTGGACATAAAATCCCAAACAAACGATGCTAGGTAGAGTTGTAAGAAAAATATAGTCTGAGTAAACATGAATGGTAAGGTAGCTATTCCTATGTTTATCAAATAGTGATCATCTCAACTCCAAACAGTCCAACCACGTTAATGTCGGTTGTTACCTGCAATCGTCGTTAAACATTTTCCATCACGATAAAAGGTGGCAAGGCGTATGAGTCAGCCATCTTTGTTTATGTAGTACAAAGGCTGTGGAACGGAACGGAGCATCCGCCATCGCGTGAAGGTCACTGACACGAGAATCACACAACTAACTTAATTAGAAAACTTGTTATTACCATTGTTTTGTGTCGTTTGATTGATGGCGTGGTGGCGTAACGACAGTGGTTTACACCCGTATTGTGCTTCTGTAATGCATCGTAAAACATGTAACGGGTTTAATTACAAACTGCGATACCTACCTAGCTCTTGTTATTGTTAGGTATTTTTCATTGCAATGTTACTAGGTATTTTTCATTTATAGGCAATGAATATTACATTTTTTTTGTTCATAAATAGGTATGTATTAAAAAATCTGTTGTCAAATTTTGAGAGTTGGCTCCAGACTTGGTCATATATTAATGTCCAATTTTGACAACTCTGCGAACACAAATACTAGAATCGTATAGAGATTTTATTGTTGGCCCCACCATAGCGTAGGTGCACAAGCAAATAAATCCCCCTATATATATATACAAGTCCTTTACTTGCCTATATACTTATATTAATATCTGTTTTTCGTGCTCGATCCATTTTTGTTGTATATCACCAATGGAACCAATTCGTTTCAATGCTCAAAGCGTGATACGGAAGCGCTACAGTGTAAAAATGCGGGATCCATCAATAGTCTAATGCCCTTTCACGTCGAATCGACCGTTATGGAAGATTTATAGGGGCTGCCGCGGAGAAATTTTATGACCTGTTTAATTTATAATTCTTCGTTCTACTCGATTTCCAAAATCAAAAAGATTAACATTATTGAAGGGTATAATCGTTGTGAATGTCACGCACCTCGCCTGCCATGTTAGTAATGTCATTCATTACAGCCCGTCGGGTCGGCGGCCTATCCCCCTCTGCCCTACCCACTGTTATTGCTTATTACTTCCTCCTCATTCTCAGAAATTACATAGCAAATACCTTTTCATTCGTATTCCAGTTGACTACAAAGGGATTAATAAATGTAACTTAAATTACACTTGATCATGTAGGATTAATAAGCCGCTATCAATTCAAGCTTCTAACTAGAACAAATAACCTGTCATTGGAAAAACCTGTTGGTAAAAATGCTGTTCAAGTTCTAAAAAGTAAAAAATAATCAAAATAATAATTATATTCTGACTCTGACTGCACGCTAGCTGTTTGTTTACGGGCAGTGCACGACGGTTAGTGCACATTAGCCGCGTAAGATTACGAACAATAGTCCGGGGAAATCGACGCCGCGAAACGTGAGCGCGGCACCTTCATAATGTAATAAATCGCGTCCGCGGCGCGTCACGTCGTTCGTTACGTAAAGAACAATGGCCGGCTGGGAACGCGGCCGTGGACGCCCGCGGAATACGCGCCGCGAATCTATTCTATTTACTTATTCATAGCGCTCCTCACCGTCTCCATTTTATACAATATCGTTGTGGAATTGCAAATGGCCGGCAGTACCGTTTCCGTCCTCGGTTCGCTGCATAAACAACAATTTGCATATTTTCGACTGGTCGTGTTTAACGTGTGAAAGAGCGGTGCGATAACTCGCCATCTTTAAATTGATGCGATCGTTTTCGTTATTGAGACCCGAGTTAATTATAATAATTCGTAATAAAATGTTTCCTAAGTGGCCTATTAGCATAATCATATCATATGACTAATTAAAAATGTATTTGCTCTACCATGCGCGTTGCTGTAGCATCTTGTTGCTCTTGTTAGTGGGTACGTTGACGTGTTGAAGCACACTTGACTCGACATTACGTTGTAAAAGTACTTTCACCCCGATGTACCGTTATGCTGCGTCTTGCATCCCTTTCTCTCCGATAGCTCGATTTCTCGATAACCTGCCGCGCCTGAGGCTATCTAGCCTTTATAGGCTTTTCAGCTTTTATGTTGGTGTATAATTAATCAGCACTGACAGCTTAATTTACAGGTTTATTGTTTAACAATGACCAATTCGGTGAATAAATGAAAGACTGATAGATATTCATCAAAATAAATGCGTAAAAGTTTTAATTGTTATTCTCAATCAATTTTAATTTAACGCGTAGTATCTTAATTATTACTTTCTAATAGTTCGTTAGTATAAGTGCTAGCAGCTGATGGTGCTAAAATAATGTATACTTCCTAAAGTAACATTAAACATTAGTCTCCTAAAATACATCTAACGTAGCAGTGTGAAATAGTATCAGATGTTTCAGAGCACGCATTACCAACACAATAAATCAAATCCATGCTTCTGACACCAATTACGTAGCAAAGCAGTACTTGACATTTTGTGTTAGCAAGTCACAATCCCCGGATCACGACCGTCGTGACCAGTCAACATTTTCTCCCGCGAATGCATTCTTCACACAATTATCGCCCCAATGCCAATGGTCAGCGATGTTACTCTCCGTTATGACTTTTATATGCCCTTTACACATTCCCATTTCTGAGACCGGTCCATAAATACGGGCTGGGGTCGCTATCGAGCGATCGCACGGGTCTGCCTGCAATCGTTGTGCGTGGACAGATTCATGGTCCCCTTAAAGGGAATTTCTCGGTCGAATCCTAATCGTTTTCTTGGAGGATTTATCACAACCCTTTCAAGGGGCCTGTTCTAACTGCGGAGATGTGTTCAGCCACGTAGAGTCTTACGGTTTTGATTGGTAGGGTAGCTGTATTTATTGGGTGAGGTTATAATGTATAAATATCACCATTCATTATTCTTAATACACATAACAGTAACATTGTCGTATATATATAGCGCTAAAATTACCGAGAACAAACACGAAGATCTTTTAATGTCTTTTAGGTAATAAGGTTTATATACTTGTTTTGGAGGTGCCTATATACAATTTACAAAATCAGACATTTATCCTACAAAAAAATTGGATGTTTGTTGTTCAATCACGCTCAGCTCAACCGATTTGGATGAAATTTAGCACGAATATAGTTTATAGCCTGGATTAAAATATAGGATAGTTTTTTATCCCGGGTCCATGCAGACGATGTCGCGGACGGAAGCTATAGGTATTCGGATAAATCAAACCAACTTATGCTATTGATGTTTAAATTATTATTACGCAAATTGTTCCTATATTAGGTTAAATATTTGAGTTATTATATATTAATTAGGGTTAACTTTAAAAAAGCACTACAGAGGTATAGGTCTAAGTATAGGAACAGTCAAAACATAATATGATAAGCAGATTTCCTCAAAACGTCTCCGGGATTTGTAAACCACACGTAGCAAACCAGTCTTACTCGTACTTCGCTTCCCTCCTCGGTCATCTCGGTCTTCTCAGATAATCCCTAGCGAGGTTAAACCAAGATGGCGGCGGTTACGTCATGATGCGCGAGCGCTGGTTGACTTGACACTCACGGCCTTTTGTGCACCGCCGTAACGAACGACCGACCAAATTGAGCAGACGGCTGTCCTTAATTTGTGTGACTGGTTGTAGAGTTCTCTCGTCTTTTACGGGATTAGCATACTTACGAGTATATACAAGTATGCTAATCCCGTATCCCGCGTAGGCAAATTTCTCGAACTGGGTATGGGAACTAGTTATTCAAGTTAACTGTATTTATATGTACCTAATTATATTCCTCAAATTCGCTGTTGAAATTCACGTCAGTATTGCAAATACCTAAGCATATCGAAACGAATCATGCTTATAATGCTTAGGCAACCCAATAATAATAATTTTTGGTTAGGTCTTGCTCGATTCAACCATTTAGCACTATTGACGAAGTATTTGTCACGGCAAATGTAACAATAATACCAACTGGCAGTCATCATTCGACATTTAATCAGGTGTCTTTAAATTTTGCATAACAGTCCACAACATAACTTGTTAACATTCACGTCGATCATGAAATCGTCAAGAATGTGAAGTTTTAGTACTTAACGCAAGAAAGTGAAATATTTGTGTTATGTGATGAGTGTGATATTTATTTCTGGTTATTGGAAGTGTTCTATGTATTTTAGTAGGTATTTATATGTATTCAATATATCTCCATCTAGTACCAACACAACATTTATACTAGGCTTTCTTTGGGGCTAGTCCGATTTGAGTTGGATTGAAAAAAGAATAAAAGAAGAAATTCGTTTGCGTCCCTTGTAATATTTAATGACCTGCACCAAATGATTCTGTTTATTAGCCCAACGGTTGACTTACGTATAGCTGGTGGAGAGAATGCCTTGTGGCATTGAGTCCGCCATTTATACGTTATCGTGTATTGTGCAATAAAGCCATTAAACTTAAATAAATAAATATATAATATGCATTTGAGAATGCAAATTATGTACATAGTTTTAACATTTAATATAATCAAACAGATTACAAAGCAGGACGAGAATAACCGCTAAGTAATGAAGGTGTAAGAATAGAATTATAGACGCGATTATGAATGGCAATCTTGCAAGACGATAAACAATAACCGATTACGGCCGGCTATCACGCGATGCTTTATCGTTAGACGGGATTATGGGCTCAGAACATAAAGAGACGATAACCTTATTGCTGTGAGGCATAATTATTAACTAATTCTGACACTGTTGAATTATTTGCTAAATGATGGACTTCGAGCTATTAGCACTTAATTGTAAATAGCTATATTGACTATTGTTAATGTCGGAGTTGCGTTTTAAATGTTAGATCGTGACATAAGAAGTTAACATAGGTCCCTAATTTTGTTCACAAAATCCATTTTAGTACTTACTTATTGCTGCATTACTCTACAGTTCTACACTATACTATCTATGCCATAAAGTATATGACATTTTAATCTGACAATCAATCGGTTACCCGTAAATTAATAATAACAGTTTGGTACAAGTCCCTACCTAAGTATTTATTTCTATTTATTGTACCTAAACAGTGTGTGGTTTTAACAAAAGCGACGTGACACAGGAATAGGAAGCGGAGGGCGAAGTGGGTCACTGAATAGATGAAACATTTGGTGATGTACACCTACAAAATGGCTGTCGTGCATGCGAGGCAGCAATGGCTGCCGGCCTTGGGCCGAGCTCGCAATCAATTTATTATTCAATCTCATGTCGCGAATTGGTCCGAGGTCCACCGGCCATTGACCTTTCGGTTCCACTCCAGTCGTTAACGCACTGCCTGTTCGCTGGCAGATTACACAATGTCGTCATGTTATAAATTTTGAGAAATTTTCCAATGAAAACGTTTATTCTATAAACGGCAAATGGGTTCTTTTGTGTGTGCAATTTGTGCAAATTGATGAAAACTTTCGGAAAATAACGCACAAAAGATCGCGGTAGGCAATTGAAAATGGAACACTTGCGCGGCAGCAGTTCGAATCCGCCGGTCGCGGGCCCGGCCCGTCTACATAAATCCAACATAGTCCGTTATGTCCTCTCAGAAGAACAATGGCTGGTTCGCGCTACTCGCCTAATGAGAAATTGTTTGTTTTTCAACTTCACACAATGGTAACCGCTGCTTTTATTATTACCTTCTAGCATACCCGATTTAAAACGCAATAATAATTTTCGACTTCATCTTCAACTCTTCATTGTTTCTCTAACGGGCCGGTTAGCTGTTACGAGTATATACAGACTTCCTGATTTATCATGCGAATTTGCAGGAGCTAACTGGTTTACCAACAAATTGCAGCGGCGAGTTGCTACGCGCACTGCAATAAACTTACGCAAGCAGAGGTCTCAGGGGCATTTCAATTCTCCATCAAATTTGTTATTCGTTGACTGAATAAGGCAGTTATGCAAATAGCTCACGTGATCACTACCAAAATTGTGAAAAATACGATTTTAAAATAACTCATTAAAAAACTATCGACCCATCATAAACTTTACCATTTAATGTTACAACATCAAAAAGTTAAATAAAGAGTCGTATAAAAACCGGTTTAAATAATTGAGCCGGCAACGGACGGGCGGACGGGCCGACCTTGATTGAAGGCTCATTAGGCGCCCGCGAGACACGGCGATAGCGAACCGGTCGCAGTCGCAGTCGCAGTTGTGAGTCTGCATGATATATGCTTTTACGAAGCGTTTTTTCCCGCGACCGGTTCCCGCCGCTCCGCTTGGCTGGTTTTTGTAGCGCTACCTGGATGCCGTGTAAAAAGTATAGTGTCTGCTTTTTTCGTTGTAAGAATAATATTAAGCATTCCTTTTGTGGCACATGCGGACGTGGGTTGTGCCTAGGAACGTGACGAGCTAGCTCTGTGGCTTCATTATATTAATGGACTCAGCCGGATGAATACAAAGACGGGGCCTTTAAACTCTGGCGTGTAGAACGTGTTCACCGCCATACGTGGCGTGAAATTGGATTCGTGGATATGAAATGAACCATCCCGGTAAACATACATGCGCAGTATGTTTTTGTTAAATTCTCTAAAAAGGTCGATTTTATGGCAATTACGCGTTCAATGCAATAGACATGTTAAGAGGAACTGCATATTTTATCGTTGTATTGTACCTATAGATAAATCATCCGTCATGTTCTGATATGTTGCAACACTTAACAACAACGGGTGCGCCAAAGTTCATATAAAGTTGCAACTTCGATTATTAAAATTCCAAATATTTATCTCATACAATTTTATATCATATTGATCACTATTCATAAATATTTGTGGTTAATAACTATCGTAACCCCGAATTGTCCATATTCATAATGTCATTCAACATAAGTTTCTCTGTTATTGCTATCTGCTACTTTTATATCATAATGATTTATAGCAACATAGTTTAATATCATATTTATTTCTATACATACTAGTAGTTATTGCTAAATTTTGTATTAATAAATAACAAATGAACAACATCGTGAATGCGAATAAGTATTATGGACATTTTAAACTGTGATGTGCGGGTTTAGCCACACACACATATCCCTCAGCCTGAGGGGCTATCGAGGGTTTCCTAGTTAACTCAGGCGGTCAAGGAGGCCTAGCAGGAGCAGGGGTGAATAATAACAGCGGTCGGATTAATGGTTAACACTGGGTCTTGATGCCCTTTTATTAAATACAAATAATCCCTACACGGTCCTACACGGTCACTATCGTTCGCGGTACGGGGCACGGTTTGCCGAACTGGTACGATTCGGGTTGGTAAAGACGGGAACGGCGGGATCGTGGTACAACGGCAGTGCACTCGGGGTCTCCAAGCGGCCAGGAGTATCACGGGACGGGTTCGTTCTCCCGGCAGTGCACTCGGGGTCTCCAAGCGGCCAGAGGCGGGAAGGTAGGGAGGGCGAGGGGAGAGAGTTGGGCACACGGCAAGCCGCTAGCCAAACTCCTTCGGTCTGACGGGCGCGCGGCGCTTATATACTGGCCGGCGGGTGGCGGTGCGGTGGGGCGCGGTGCCGTGCGCTGCTCTGCCCCGCTCGTCTGTCCCCCGCGTCGGCGCCGCTCTGTCGCGGCGGCGGCTGTGGCGTTTTCCATGACGTCACACTTCCTCCCCCGTTTTGGAGATTTTTACCTGGGGAAAAATCACCGTTAGTCCTGTGGTAACTGGATATGTTCCCTTCCGGTAGTTACAATAATAAAAATGGGACAGTATTCCTAATCACAAAAATATAAATATAAATTAAGAAACAAAAACAATATTTCCGTCCTTATGACCTAGACGGTGCGGTTCAATTCCGCGTGGCCATTGTCTAACGTGAGTCGGTCGCGTGGTGTTTCATTTATTGTTTACGTTCATCTTGGTTTGATCGGTTAATCTATTATGCTCCTTATCTGCGCGCACGCACGGCGTGTTCCCGCTTGTGCCGCCGTCTGCGCACTCGACTCGTCTTATAATATTTCAACGGCCGCTCGCTGTTGTTATGCGCGTGTCAGTCGGGTTTTGCGCTTATCTATTTCTCGGGTTTTAATTTTGGATCGGATGCGCTTATTTGGTGCGTGTTTATTTTTTACTTTTTTCTTTTTCGGTTGATTATAATAATAACCATTCTGTTTCCAACGTAATTCGTCTATTTGCGAGAGCGGGTATGCGTCTTCCTCTGACGCCTCGGTTATTTTTGTGTGATTGATGCTAATCCGGTACTGACCTTTGTCTTTCCTGGCGAGAACGACTGGCGAGCTATATGTGCCATTTGACTTCTCAATCACCCTTTGCTCCGGCAAGTCTTTCTCACGGACGTTTATTATTTCTCGTTGTTTCGGGTTGCTGGGATAACGTCTCTGTTTTATCGACTTACTATGCTGTAATTTAATTTTGTGCTCGATCCACGTATTCCGTTTTGGGCTTTGCTCGCAAAGCTGAAATTGCCGTTTCAGCATTGCTTGGGGTATCTTATTATTCCTGGCACACTTCTCGGGTGATAACGCCTGTTCGGCCGGTGGTTGTTTGCTGTGGACGTCTCTCGGATTGTCTGGAGTCCTCTCGATGACTTTCTCCTTCCCTATCTCCTCGGGTAACGGTAGTACGTCCTGTTCATGGACATTTTGATTGGTTGTAAGTGTGTCGGTGTCCCCTGCCCATGTTATGGCCATTCCGGCCCTTCTGAGTACATCCATGCCGATTATTGTTTCCGCCGCGGTTGGAAGAACCCTCACCCAGTGTTTTATTGTGGCTCCTTTGATCTGTATGTTAACTAACACAGTTGTGTCAACGGTTGTCCGGGTGCCGTCGGCTAACACGAGGCCTCTCTGTACTCGCTTTTCCAATGCCCCTTGGGCTTTGCATATCTCATACGCCTCTTTATTTATATACGTGTTGGTCGATCCTGTGTCTATTAAGCAGACCCACTCTTTCCCGGATATCGTGGCGTTTACGTACAGCCGGTTGTCTTCCCGACCGTGATCTCCGGCGGCCCCTAGCGATTCCCTTTTTCCCCTGCTCCCGCTCATGCAACAGTTTCTACTCAGTACTCCTAGCTTCCCGCACCCGCTGCAAAAAATCTGTCGCTGTGACCTGCATTCTTTCGCGTTGTGTCCGGGTTTGCCGCACGACCAACAACAGGTGTCTTTATCGTACCTTGGATGTATTTTCCTTGCAATCCCGTTGTCGGCTTTAGTCTCCCGTGTGTCGTTTACTCGGGGCTGAAAGCTACTCCTTTCTGCAGCTGTGTGCCTTGAGCCTGATTGTGGTTGTCCCCAATGTCCTGGCGGACTCCTCTGCTGCTGTGTAGCATGTGTGTATGCGTTCGAGGTCTGCGGGACATAGTACGGCCGGTCTCGGGCTATATTGTTTTCTGACGGGGCGGTAATCCCCTCGTACTCGGCGGCTAATCTTAACAACCCGTTTAGATCCTCATAGTCGTTTTTCTTGATGTATAACTTATATTCTTTCTGCATATTTTCGTGTATTCGGTGTATCTTTTCTTTGTCGCTGAGGCTCCCGTACCTCCTCATAAGCGTTTGTAGATCTGTGACGTAGTCTGTGAAGCTCTCTCGAAACTTTTGTTTCCTAGCCACTATTTTCACTATCAGGTCCTCTTCATAGTTATTCGGAAAATAATAAAGTTTGAAGAGCTGCAGAAACTCACCCCACGACTTCCAGGATTCGGCATTGTTCCTGTACCACAACAAGGCTTTCCCTTGCAGGATACGGGGTAGTGCGGGCAGAACGTCTTCCTCGTCTACGCCGCTGGCTGCGATCAGTTCCTCCAACCTTTCGACGAACTCTACGGGGTTATCCGTCGTCCTGTAGGATAGGTTCCACTCTCGGATTGCCTTATTGAGCCTGTCCGTCTTAACTCTATCCTGGTCGTCTTCCATGGCTCTGGATGTGGGTTTCTCTGGTGTCTTGAATACCTCGGCGGTTTTGACGGACTCTACGAGCCGTTTACGGATCTGGTCCACCGTTAGGCCCTCTGTACTTATGCCTCTGCTCTCTGCTTCCTTCGTGAGGTCTGGCTTGTGCAGCTGGTATATCCAGGCCGTCTGCATCTGTCGGCAGAGACCTATCGGTTTCTGGTGCGACGCGGGATTGTTTAACGGGCGGGCGGGAAGCGTCGCGTAATCTACACGTCGGTAACGGTAATTCGGAGTTTAAATCGTAAAAGTAAAAAAAGATTAGATTTTCCCTGTCTCCTGTCTCCTAATGAACTACGAGACTCCTGTATGAGTTATTACGTTGGGCGCCAAATGTGATGTGCGGGTTTAGCCACACACACATATCCCTCAGCCTGAGGGGCTATCGAGGGTTTCCTAGTTAACTCAGGCGGTCAAGGAGGCCTAGCAGGAGCAGGGGTGAATAATAACAGCGGTCGGATTAATGGTTAACACTGGGTCTTGATGCCCTTTTATTAAATACAAATAATCCCTACACGGTCCTACACGGTCACTATCGTTCGCGGTACGGGGCACGGTTTGCCGAACTGGTACGATTCGGGTTGGTAAAGACGGGAACGGCGGGATCGTGGTACAACGGCAGTGCACTCGGGGTCTCCAAGCGGCCAGGAGTATCACGGGACGGGTTCGTTCTCCCGGCAGTGCACTCGGGGTCTCCAAGCGGCCAGAGGCGGGAAGGTAGGGAGGGCGAGGGGAGAGAGTTGGGCACACGGCAAGCCGCTAGCCAAACTCCTTCGGTCTGACGGGCGCGCGGCGCTTATATACTGGCCGGCGGGTGGCGGTGCGGTGGGGCGCGGTGCCGTGCGCTGCTCTGCCCCGCTCGTCTGTCCCCCGCGTCGGCGCCGCTCTGTCGCGGCGGCGGCTGTGGCGTTTTCCATGACGTCACAAAACATAATATTAAGGGTCAAAGTCTAACGCAACCACTATATTTCTTCCTTTTTTATGGTTCCGTAGTCAACAAGGAACCCTTATAGTTTCGCCATGTCCGTCTGTCCGTCCGTCCGTCTTCGGCTTAGCTCAGTAGCCATTACTACTAGGAAAATGTAATTCGGCATGGGTATATAAATCAATCACGCCGACAAAACAGGAATAAAATTTTGAATAATATTATGGGTTTCTAAACGATGCTGTAAAGCCCTGTCAGTCATGTGTCCCCCCCCCCCCCCCGCTATTAGAAAGGCCAACTTTCGTACAAATTCGGCAACCGATTCTACCCCAACCCTTATAGTTTCGCCATGTCCGTCCGTCTGTCCGCCTTCGGCTTAGCTCAGTAACCCTTATTACTAGAAAACTGTAACTGCATACCTACCCACAATCAATTTAATCACCATAACGTTCCGATATTCACGCGACCATTCAATATAACTATTAATTAAATAAAAATAATTACAATCCTCATAACTGGACATAATATTAATGTAAAAAAAATAGGTTAAGTTTGGGACATGTAAAATTGATATTTTATGAAGAAAAGATTGAATTGAATTGAATTGAGTGATATGAGTTCCAAGACCAAATAACTTTAATCATAAAAACAATATTAAAAACACCATTACGTAAACCAATATAATATCGGTGATGATGATGACATTATGAGTCGAACTTTTCGGAAAATTAATTATTATTAATAACGATGGTATAGTGATACAAATCGTTTACATGAACGTTTAATTGATACAAAAAATATGAAGTGATGATTATGATCACAAAGCGGTATTACTAGAAAAAATCGACACATCAAGTTTATATGAGCCAATAAGAAAATTAAAACGACATTACCTAAGTAAAATAACACCTAAGGCCTATGTATGTAACATTTACAAACATAACTTAAGTATGTACAAATTAGTTAACTCTGTACTTATAAAGTGATCACACAGACAAACTGTTCCGACAGTTTTGTGGGACCCTGTTAATTATTAAGTTTCTATATTCTGTTTATTAAATAAAATAATTAAAATAATATGGGCCCAACAACAACTGATGAAATTCACAACAGCAAACTACATCAACGCGACCATCTTACGCCCTCTGAATTTTAGTTATTCTTTTGTTAATATATATATATCCATAAACATCCCTTACACTTACGTGGAAAGGTGTATTGAGTTAAAAGTATTTGATCTGGATAACCTGGCAGAGGTACTACAGAGAGACTTACAATATCATATCGCTTATAGTAATCCAAAAGTAAAATGGCTGCGAATGCGAAATACCTTAACAGAAACAATAAATGAAGAAAGAAAGAAACGTTAATGACATGTTAATGATTTATTAATGGCACGTTTCATCCTCACTCTTTAGTCGGATCGGTGCGTATGCGCCGAGGATATTCGTGCGACCTTTATTTGACATTGAGCGGCAGAGGCCGGGCTCGCCTCGCCCCGACCAGTTTTTGTTGCACTTTTTTTACTACAATTTATGTACCAGACTTAATGCTCTAGCATTTTGTATACACCACCTGCCGCGGTCGTTCCCCGCTTAGAAAACTCCCCTCGCAACAAGAAATCGACCAAGTTATTCTTATTATTATAATTACGGGCCACAAAGCATTTCGGGCAAAAGAAACTTTTTGTTGTCATAGAAAAAATTGCCTGTTCTTTGGGAATGGCATTCTTCGGCTTAAACACGGCCCCTATGTGTACCTGCATTTTTTCTTGAGTTCTGAAAAAAATGTAAACAATTCATTCTCCCGACAGGATCAGAGGGTCGCCCATGAGATTGATGTTTTGTTTTGTTGTCCGGTCCTCACTGCCATAGGGTATGAGGCAATGGGCGATAATGCTCCCGACAGCGTTTTAAGTGTTATGCTTTCTTCTCATTGCCTTTGTTTTCTGGCTGAAAGAGATTGACCTTTTAAGTAATTCATTAGACCGCGTTTACTAAGGTTGGTTTGAGAAGAAGTTATTTATTACAAACAATTTTTCCCGTTCTAATGACACAACTTATTTAGTATCATTTGTCAATCATGACCTAAGAGGTCGCGGTTACATAACGCTGTAGGTAAATTATAGTATATCTCAGGCTTAACCCCTTCGAAAATAAGACAAGGATAATTCAACACGTTTTCATAACTGCTCATGTTTTGTGTTAAATGGTTTTGTCACTGGCGAACAGTCAGTTTCCTATTCTAAGTGTCCGGCCGCGCGATATCACAAATGTCAAAATACCGATTTACCGCCCTAGATGCTTTATTTATGGCGATAAACTTTTTTAGGGACAAGCAATGTGCCCGAAACCCAGCATGTATTTATTGGCTACATAATCAGTAAGTTCACTACATTTAGCTAACAGGATTTCCACTACTCAATTCAGCAAATATTTGTATTTGACACATTTCGCATGTTTCGTGAAAGCTTACGGCAAAGGTCACTTTTTGACGCGCTCGCTGAATTGCTTCACACGACAAAATGTTTACGTTTCCGACTTTTCGAGAACATTGTTGACATTAAAGTAGCATCGCTGAAGCAAAATCATTCACTGCGCCCGAAAAACGAGTAAGTAAATACTAAAAGCAGCTTTTCTTCATTCTGATTGACTTGCTTTGCTAAACCTAAACTCATCTTATATGGTGAGACATTATCTAATTGAACATAATATCATCATCTCTAAGAGCTACACTCTTCTCAGTACATTGACAGCTATTGTCCTTCATTATTAATGTTATTATGTATTTGCCGTCGCTTCAACTTGAAACGACGCCACATTAACCATTGAGCACACTCACAATTCAACAGAAAACCTTAAACAAAATGTAAATTATAATTACAACGACGTTAAAAATACGTACTACAAGAAGTTTAACAGCTTCTTGTAGTACGTTAAATATGCTGCCACGTCGTTTAAACAAAAATAGTTGAAATATGATAATAAAACAAAGGCATGTGAATAAAATAATGTTTGTTCACATCATGGGGTATTGAAGCAGACGAGCGTAGGAAGTGCTCCGACCGAACCTGTGTAGGACGTGTCGAGTGTCGTGGTCAGCGGTGTCATCGCTAATGGACTCGAAATCTTGCAGTCTACACGTGTCAAGATGATTTTACAACTTGGAAATAGAATACAAAGCTCACCTTTGGTTCCAGTTAGATAGGCACGGTTTGTTGGCCTCCATCACATGCAGGAACGATTATTGGTCGCCATGTTTTTTGTCAACTTCTTGATATGGTCTAATTTTGATGAGGGGTTCGTTTTATAATTTACTTGTAGTCTGTAAGTACAAGTGTAGAAATAAAGTAGTTTAAACAAATCTTTATTCTGTTATTAAGCTGCCGTTTTTATACCCATTATAACTTTATATTATAACTCCTATTCTGAAATTGAGAGAGGCATTGGAAATACTAACCCAAGTTGACGTTCTATTATATATAAAGTTGTTGAACAAATCAGACGAAAATATTTTCCTCACAATCAGAGCCGTTCAAAGGAAAGTTTCTCAATCACGTGATATATAACAGGCGGTTGTCAAAGAAGTTGTAAGCGGAGATAAATCTCAGTTTAGTTAGATATTGCTCGCAGCCCCCGAAGTGCGCAAACTTCGTGAAGGAATGCCCAAGTTTTAATGCCCTTTTCTCCGCCGACTCTTATATCGGCCGAGACGGAACTTCCCCCGCTAACTGTGTTGGGGAAAAAACTTTCACATACTTTGGTGCAGTCAGATTATCCTAAACTCAAATAAGTTTATTAGTCCTTTGCAGAGGTTCATCGTCTATCTATAACGTCTAGGTCCTACTGCGCTAAGCACTGCTCTGGCCTTGAGTGAACTATGCATGCTGCTACAAGTAGACCTAGAAATTTAGTTTCATCATATCATAGACTGTTGGAGCGTCTATTAGTGTCACTGTATTGAAATTTAGTTTTATCATATCATAGACTGTTGGAGCGTCTATTAGTGTCACTGTATTGAAATTTAGTTTTATCATATCATAGACTGTTGGAGCGTCTATTAGTGTCACTGTATTGAAATTTAGTTTTATCATATCATAGACTGTTGGAGCGTCTATTAGTGTCACTGTATTGAAATTTAGTTTCATCATATCATAGACTGTTGGAGTGTCTATTAGTGTCACTGTATTGAAATTTAGTTTCATCATATCATAGACTGTTGGAGCGTCTATTAGTATCACTGTATTGAAATACCGGTTGTTATTTTACTCTATTTTGATGAATTCATTATTTAAATCAAGAACGACGTGCCACTTAAACCGTGATGTTTTAACTCGTCGCTGACCTTTGCTTTATCAAAGTTGATACCTAACGCTCGGCCGGCTGGCAAAACGCCTTATTTATTTATAAATTGACAAATAAAGATTTTGGTACAAGTAAATTGGCATCTTTGTTTTTCTTTAAGAGTCCGCAGTAAGCTCGATTCTCCATACAGACGTAGTTACGCTCTCATTTTAAAACTACATGTTGGATTGTAACGAAACTTTATATATAATGTCATGAGGTATATCTATGTCTGTAATTAGTTTATGTAGCTTCAGATACCATAGTAAAACGAAAACAGCGAATTTAAGGTTTTCATACAAATCTTGTTTTTGCTGTAAGTATTTCGTTTGTTTTAAAAACTGGAACCATATAAACTAATTAAAGACATAGATATACCTTTCATCACAATCCAACACGTAGTTTTAAAATGAGAGCGTAACTACGTTTGTATGGGAAGGTGAAATTCGGCCGAGCTTACTGCGGACTCTTAAGGCAAGGACGGACAGGTTATTACGGTGATTTCGGTCAATCTAAGTACAAACGACAACACTGTTAAGTGACCATCCTGTGTTTATATAGAACCTTATTACAATGCACTTAAGGTGCACCGATGGTCAGTTAGCTGTGTTGTCGATAGTACCTAACATGGCGTTGTTTTTAGAATCAATTTGGATCGGTTACGTCAACCTTTACTGAATTTGATATACCTACGCAAATTTATTGGCATGCGTTATTTTGCTAACATCTAAAGATAGATGCTATTTGTTACGCATACGAGCGTTATTATCCGGCAAGTTTTATTGAGCTATGTCATCGTTTGCACGAACAAAGCCGTATATTGCCAGTCATTTGACTCTATGAATAGGCCCTACATGGCCCACATGGCAATTAGATGGCGACATTAAAGGCCTCCACCCACCGAACGCGTGTCGTGCGCGGCGCGTGTGCTGCGCGGGCCCGCGCAAGTTGTAAAGCATTGAAACTTACACTTCAAACGCACATCGAACGCGGTCCGAACGCGGGCCCGCGGCGCTAAAGTTACAACTCGGCAGCGCGGCCGCGTGTCGTGCGCGTCGCGTGTGAAGCGCGGGCCCGCGCGTGCCCGCGCTGCTTAGTGTGATAGAGATAGTGAGATCCATATTAAATGTGTTGGTAGTGAGAGAGATATGACGCGCTGGTGAGTGTGATAGTGATAGGGAGATACATATTAAATGTGTTGGTATTGAGAGAGATATGACACGCGGGCCCGCGCTGCACACGCGTTGCTACACGCCGCCCGCTTGCGGTGTGAATATACCGCTTCAATCGCACCCCACACGCGCCGCGCACGACACGCGTTCGGTGGGTAACGATCCCTTTAAGACGATCATGTCAATATTAACTTCGTATATCATCTTTAAGCGGCATTGTTTTAGTGTACGAGTATCATAAATATAATGTATTGCACAATTTGAACAAACATGAACTGCATTCTAAATACTAGTGCCATCGTATATTAAGTGTGAAGTCAACCTAATCCCAATAACCTCAATAAAACACTTAACAATTCAACCTTTAAAAAAGTATTTAGTCACCACAATTGAACTGTGCATACAGCTTACGTCAACTCAATGTCCCTCCTGTTATGACAATGATAACATAACATTACACAATACAATTTGTACACATCACCAGCATAGCAGCAATCTAAGTTTTGTAACCAAGCAATAACCGAACTTAAAATGCACATTTATATCTAATGTTATAAGCTACAGCAAGTATAAAATTCCAACAATTAATCATGGATTACCCCTAGGTCAGGTGATAGGTACCTACGACAATCTATATAACATCATATTGAACTTTCGCTCATTTGAATATAAACGGCGTCGTAAATTGTCTGTCAACGTTTAATAAGACCACTCCCAGGTCACTCCACCCAGCCGGGCAGTGCGCTAATTAATTGCCTGTTAAACTTCAGTTCCTTATTATTCGCTGAACTATACTAATCGTTCAAGTTGGCCGGGCGGGTTTCAACCGGATTTGTCTCTGCCTTTCGTAACCCTGTCAAGCCGGCAGTAAACAGGTTAAGCAAATCAACCTTATTCTTTAACTTTCCCACTAATATGGAAGTAGTTAATGTTTATGGAGACTATAGTACGAGCAATTTGATTAATTGGCACATTCCATTCATTTTGGACCATTTGACCTACTAATACTGCTTATCATGACTTAGCATGTGCTTAGCATTAACAATCAGAGGACCGTGATGAACAAGCATACGGCCTGCCTGATGATGATGGTAATCACATCAGACACCGTAGCCGGCCGACGCCGCAAGACTCCAGAAGAATCACAAGCGCGTTGCTGAACGTTGACAGCTAGAAACAAACTCTCGAAAGTTTTAGTGTTACAAATGTTACAATGAATCAATTCGTGACCAGTAAATAACACAACGTTGTAAGAATTTAAAAGGTATTTTACCCGTGAGCTTGCTAGTTAGATGTTTCTTTACCGCATGGCGCCGTAGAAAGCGAACGACTCGCATGGTTTCTTTGTTATTATGCCATCAATCTCTGGGCGGAATCGTAGCAACAATGGGCCATCTATCATATTCAATTGTGGCCGCTGGGGTCCGCTGACAGCTCGGTACGCGTCTCCTTGCTGCTAATAAGGATGGATTTATTTAGGTACCAGTCATTACGATGACCCCTTAATGGAACGGACATGTTCTAGCTGGGATGATTGCTGTTGCATAACCAATACAGGAACGAGATACTGACCAATCAAGCTGTGGAGATTTATGCTCTTATCCGTGTTTGTAAAAAGGGACAAAAACATTATTTAGATAACAGAGATTTGTTATGATTTGTAATAATCGTACAAATTTTTATACTTTTTAGAGAATAGTGGCCTCAATGCGGTAGATGCTTACGCCATATTAGGTAATTGATGTTACCCTAATTATGCGATCAAAGAGCTGCTTCTACAAGAAACTGCAGTAACATACAGATAACAACAACATAAAAATAATTTTTCAGAGAAATAATATGTAAATTCTTTTTATCAAACTTCGGAAAGGAAGATTAAATGTATATTTACGTCGATGACGAGCGCGTATCCGGCAAAAGGCACTCGAAATTACTTTTATCGGATCATATAATGACGACTAATCAAACACTGACCAGATAGCACACGGTATTAAACACAATGCGAAACATTCCGCATAGCGATGCGCGACTTCGAATGATTCGACTAATCGAATAATTAGCGATTACTAATATCAATAATCGATTATGGCATTAGTAATATACTAATGTCGATAATCGAATGACGACTACTAATTAGTGACTACTAATGGTAAGCGATATAGATAAGCTCGTCCTCGTTGGGATTTATTTTAGTCTAGTCGACTCCATTCAGTACCTCAATTTTCCGCATACGTTTCCGTCACACGTGTGAATTATTTGATGTTACCATGGAATCTACATAGAGACAGCACGTATTTGAACAAATGCTCGGTTTATGTAAGCGGTAGACAGACTTATACTCGTATATAAAAATATGGCTTGTTGCTCACGTTTGTTTAACAGGAGAGGATTAAAGACGGTTAAATCTTTATATTAAACACTGCCATCGGTAAGAAGTTGTCAAACGGGTGAAAGCGACAAGGTTTCAAGGTGATCAGCTACTTATGAGTTCGACTGTACAAGTCTTGACAATAATAAATCTCTCCGAGGAAAGTAAATGCTGAAAGATGACAATGACATACTGCAAGATACAGATACTACTGTTTCTACCAATTAAATAAACGTTTAATGGCCGCTCCACATGATGGGCCATCCTGACCCATCATACAGGACGCGGCTATGCGGTAGAACGAGACATAAATATGTCTTACTCCCTTTAACGCCTTTAACGCATAGTTGCGTCCTGTATAATGGGTTAGGATGGCCCATCGTGTGGAGCGGCCGTAAAACTTCCAACGACAAACCGTAATAAATAAGGTTACACAAATAGCGAGTCACATTACTTATCGGGTATTATCGTTTCTGTAGTATACATAAATTAAGTCAATAAATTTGATATTGTTACACCATTCAGCGCATACGATGTTTATTATTGTAACCTAACACTAGCCGATAACCTTCGACCTGCGATAGCCTATCTATACACCTCTTCTAAACTCGTTATTAATAGATTGCCACTACACTACTACACTTAACCAAGACTACATTTTAGGCGATCTAATTACTTAAAGGAGTATCTTTGTTCTTATGGAGCTATATGATTTACAAAATTCCACAAATCATCATTCATATCCGGCTCGAAGGACCAATTTTCTGTTGCGAATAATCTTTCCACCTTCTACGGTATTCAGGAACAGAAAACAACTCGCTATTGACTCATTAAATTATTTTTTCTCAAACATGCTCGGATGAAGTTTCTTGTTTATGGCTCCCTACATTTCTTCTTGGCCTTACGCCAAGAAGTAATGTATGAAAACCCTAAGTAAAACCATTATTGTCCGCTACTCTAACTTTTTAAATTTGCTTACTAATATTAAACTGACAAAGGAAAAATTACATACTGCCAACCACCACTAGACTGTAAGCATACTTACGACATAAAAAAAAACAAAATCTATGGTAGGTACTATACTTATGTGCGGTTAAACTTGGTGCTCGAATGGCTTCTTCAAATGGCATGTTTAAAAAATAAAAATGGCGGCAAATTACACAATTGTTTTCTGATCTTTCGTTCCGATTGTAATTATTTTTATATTTCCTCACATCGTTTGAGAAAAGCACTACAATCCTCGGCCGGAACAGGGATTGCTGGACTCGTTGTATCCGGCCTCGTCTACGACTCGGCCGTCTACCCCAATCTCGTCCAGCAATCTCTTACTTCACGGCATCTGCAGTAATGTACTATTTCTCAAACATGCTCGGAAATGTATGCGTTAATATCATGAAATCAAGACATGACAGTTTCTTGTTTAAGGCTCCCTACATTTCTTCTTGGCCTAACGCCAAGAAGTAATGTATGAAAACTCTAAGTAAACCATTATTGTCCGTTACTCAACTTTTTAAATTTGCTTACTAATATTAAACTGACAAAGGAAAAATTACATTCTGCCAACCACAACATAAAAAAATATATATGGTACTATACTTATGTGCGGTTAAACATGGTGCTCGAACGGCTTGTTCAAATGGCATGTTTAAAAAATAAAAAAGGCGGCAAATTACCTATTATTTAATTGATTAACTTGTATTTATTTTAATTTTAATATTTCCTCACATCGTTTGAGAAAAGCACTATACAGCAAGAAACAATTCCTTACTTCACGGCCTCTGCAGTAATGTACTAATTATTTTAAAGTTTTTAAAACTTACTAACTATCAAACTCAACCATTTTTCTTCTTCTGTTTTTCCAGAGACAATAAAAAACTAAAACATTCTTCTAAGCTGCGTAGATACTATAGGCAGCTAGGACATTAAAAACTTTTGCAAATATAACTGTATATTTTGTTCTGGTCTGAACATCTTAATTTTGAACTACGAGTACAACGAATTTAATATTTTTTAACTGCTAATGAATTGCATTTGGTTTTGTCCAATGTATAATGAATAATTAGAATTTCTCAGGCTTCGTTGTATTTATATGAATTAATCCTTCACGAGTCTGACTTATATTTTGAAAACTCGGCCAGTGTTGTTGTTATTATCGCGCGAAAAATGTGCCGAGAATTTTCACATTCATCCAACCTTGACACAAAATCTGCGTTTGTCTTGTTTAAAAATATGTTTATAGTAATTTTCGTGTCTATTGTTTACAGGTAAAAGGAGATTTTTTATGGACTCTTTGAATGTTATCGCAAAACAAACCAGGTAACCTTTAGTGGTATTTTGAGCATTTCAAGGCCAAGTAATTCTGTTTTAACAGTTTCTCTCTTAAACCATTTAATTTTACATTTTTATCCTAATCTTATATCATTTAGTAGTCATTGTCCCCTAATATTTATTTATTGATTATTATTATCAAAATTATCATAGGTCATAACCTAAACATTAAGCAACATTAATCTTTTATAATCTAATAAATAAAGAAACAAAAA
The DNA here is from genome assembly GCA_947049275.1 of Epinotia bilunana. NCBI lineage: Eukaryota > Metazoa > Arthropoda > Insecta > Lepidoptera > Tortricidae > Epinotia > Epinotia bilunana. The sequence goes on along the minus strand of OX346263.1, from coordinate 7,695,940 downwards.
CTTTCCCCAGTTGTGGTTTGAATTGATACTTAAAGTCGTTACCTGATGGCTGAAAGTGAGAGGTAAAAATAAACTCTAATTTTTTTACGAGTTGTATAATTTCACCGTAAAAAGTAGGTAGTAGGTTAGATACTTATTATTATATTTAGACTAATACTGTACCCTAGGCATCTCTTTGATACTTTTATCTTATTAGTATTTATGTTCCTTTGGCTGACCAAAAACGTAATGTTTTGTAATTTATTTGGCCATAACCGGGAAGGCTATCAATTACTTATGATTCTTATGAAAATATACTATTATATACTCAGACAGAATAAATATTTTTTTGTTTTTTGGCTAATAAGTAATAAATAAATAAATCATTAATGATGGAATCATGCCATATCATGGTGTTCATTTATTCATGTACCTAAATGAGCATTGTCATATGCTACAATGTAACGTTTACATAGGCTACTGCCTATGTAAAGCCCGTTTGGAACGAAGTCGTTGTTGAACGTCTGTGTTGTGTTACGATCGCTCTAGAATTCGTTGAACTTCGATGAATAATGTTTCAGCACACAATACGGAATCCTCTGAGCCATTTGAATAGTTATATTATTCAGTGGAGCGTACTCTGCGTACTTTACTCACGTTTACGGAGTTTATCAAGTGGATGTTCATTATTGTTACAGGATCAATTCTCATGACACTATGTTCATTTTATTAAAACTATCAATACAATTTGGATGCAAAGAGAATCGATTATCGATCTCAGCTATAATTCCACTCTTAAGGAGCCTAGAATCTTCGATCGAATCACTTATCGGGCACCATAAATAAAGATGACCCCTAGTTATACGTATGTTTTGCTTGATTAAGCAATTTGAAAAAAAAACCTACAGGAAAGAGCCATTTCGTAATTGGAAGATATAATATTCGATAAAAACACACTCGCCAATATAGAGTTTTAATATGAACAAACGTTACGAACGTAACGTTGGCCAAATAAACAATTAAGTTATTTTCTTCCATGATCAAAGTAAGCTTAGATACGTAACAAACAGATCAGAAAACGCGAAAAATAGGTAAATCGTTCTAAGCGTCACGTAATGTATCACTGTCTTATTTGCTAGATATAATTAGGTACTAAGTTAAGTACATTCAATATATGATAATACACATTGCTAAATAAATTGTTGTCTTCTACATTTTAAACTATTTCTTGTGCTTAATGATGTTGTATGGTTTGAAACAGAAATATACACGACATACCTACGTACCTACTCGCTGAAGTGGCTCGCGGGCGAAATGCCAAAATGTGCTGGTTCAGCTGAGTCGTATTGCTCCTCCCAGATTATTTTAAATCCCTTTCATGAATTTCATAAAATGTGAATAAAGCGACTTCTCATCTCTCAATCGTACTTCATTAATTTTATCTTCATTTTCATTACTCGTGGAATCTTTACAGCCTTCAACTGCTCAAGTTATGATATTTAATACCTAGCACCGATAAGAGCAAAATCCTCGTTTATCAGTGTGGCGATAACAAGTAACTGATACGTTGTGAATTAGGTCATTGAAAGATAAATTGTACTTACTTCTTCCTGCCGTTTGTACTCGTACTGTAATCACGCAGTAATGAAACTAAACTACATAGATAAGGTTTATTCCGCCGTTGTTTACTGAATCTAATTAATAAGACTCAGTTTTATATGTCAAAGCCATTGTTATTAAGATTAAGCAGTAAGCACGGCCGAATTTCACCTTCCCATACAAACGTAGTTACGCTCTCATTTTAAAACTACGTGTTGTATTGTGATGAAACTTTGCATATACAATAACATGAGGTATTATCTATGTCTGTAATTAGTTTATATGGTTCCAGTTTATAAAACAAACAAAATACAGCAAAAACAAGTTTTGTATGAAAAACTTAAAATCGCTGTATTTTTTTACTATGATATCTGAAGCTACATAAACTAATTACAGACATAGATATACCTCATGTTAATGTATATGCAAAGTTTCGTTACAATCTAACGCGTAGTTTTAAAATGAGAGCGTAACTACGTTTGTATGGAGAATCGAGTTTACTGCGGACTGTTAATTTATTATATACAGACACTGATCAAAATAATGGATTCTTTCATAGAACGGTGGCCGCGTGAAGTATTCTGTCTAGATATCCAGTATTCGAAGGTTGCAATATGACATTAGAGCAAATGCATGTAAATAACTATATAACTTTATAATTGATATGCACATAGAAGCGGACGGACATCTCCGATCACGGCTCGATCTTGGTCAAGGCAAGGCCGACGACCGTGGCGGCACGCCAAACGTACCAGCGTAATGAATGCCATTTGTCATTGTTTTTTAGGGTTCCGTACTCAAAGGGTAAAAACGGGACTCTATTACTAAGACTTCGCTGTCTGTCCGTCCCTCCGTCCGTCTGTCTGTCACCAGGCCCCTATTTCACCAACTTGACAATTGTCACCTGATACTGACAATTCGCCATACATTGCTTGTCTAGAAGTTAAGGTGGTCGCTAGGTTCCTTATGGATCCAGCAATGTACGGAGAATTGTCGTTGTCAGGTGACAATTGTCAAGTTGGTGAAATAGGGGCCAAGCTGTATCTCAAGAACCGCGATAGCTAGACAGTTGAAATTTTCACAGATGATGTATATTTCTGTTGCCGCTATAACAACAAATACTAAAAACAAAATAAAATAAATCTTTAAGGGGGGCTCCCATACAACAAACGTGTTTTTTTCGCCGTTTTATAGATAATGGTACGGAACCCTCCGTGCGCGAGTCCGACTCGCACTTGGCCGGTTTTTTTTATTGAAAACGATGGTCATGCTCATAATAACCGTTCTCAAAGCGTACCTCTGGTCTCATTGTATAGGTACGGTGATATTTGGATTATAACCATTCAGAAATAATCGAAATTTTTAAGCTGCTCGACGTAAAACAAATCTTTAACGACCTCAAAGAATAATAGAGTTTAGAAATCATTTTTGTGTTTATCTACAGGCCTATAAACGGTGCCCCTTACTGTTCATTACAAAATGCTTAGGATATTAGTTTCATAAACGATAAAACTTCATGTTAACTAAGGAAAGTAATGCGGCGTCGCGAATCAGTTGGCTTCACTCCAAAACAGAGATATGGCGAATTACGAACTCAAGGGCACTCGCTCTTTGCGACCGTCGAGTTTATATTGGTTGATTGGGGCATTTCGTCCGATCCGGGTTACATAAAGCCCAGGTGACGTCAGCTGCCATGCTCTTGCCCCGAATAAGGTTGTTATCATTCATTTGTTTAAATAAATGTCGGCGCTAAGGTCGAACCACTCAAAAATAGGAAGTAATAAATTTGGCCGTGAATCGCCTTTTACAGTCTTAACTGATGAAACCAGGCGAAGGTGGCAGAGCCCATATATTAAATGTTGTTAGCTTGAAACTGGACAATCCTTTTATTTTAATCTAAATGTTGGGCTAACGGTGCGTCGGCTACGTAAGCACGTTTTTGATTGATGACCAAGATTCATATAATATGTCTGGTGAGTAATAAAGAATATTTGTATTGTATTGTATTCATATACATTTTTCAAATCGGTTCTTTCTGGCGGTAAGGTTGGAGTTGGACAATTGCCAGCACTGAGCTTGATAATTGTAGTCCGAGTGCTTGTATGAGCTAAACATTGATTGATGGCTTCTCTACCAGGAATTTGACCATGATGACCTATAAACATTACAGCTGGTCATCTGGTGATTCTGATTAAGATATTATTTTGCTGCATTCCAATGCATTACACAAACCTGTTGACGAATAAATTACTTAGTTTAATTTTATATGTATAAAAGTAAATTAATAGTACTATATTTTGCAAGGAATTGGCTAAACGTATCTCCATTCATAACCTTATCTTACCAAGTAAAAAATATTGTTTTCCTTTTTCTTTGCTATGAGATCATAACAAGGCAAAATGTTTGCTCCATCCCCAGTTTTATCACAGCCAGATATATTTTCTTTGAATTTTGAAGCATCGTTTGTACAAGAAAGCAAATGTTATCATATCATACTAACAATTACTTGCAACGATACTTACTATACAGCTGCCTCTTAATTGATAATTACAATAATATTATCGTCGTTAATGATGATACGTAACCCAGTAATGGAAACGTGCACGATTACGCATCGCTTTCTTCATCAGAACACAATCGATCTTTATTGTCATCCATTAGCTTTCAGTTGTATTTATTTCAACACATGTCTACCCACAGATTAACAGATGGCAGCCATAGGTGTAGTGTGACATATTTCAAACAACTTGTCTTGAGCGGATCCTTGGCTTGTAGCCAAACTTTTTGACCGCCTTGTCGAACTCGACGAATGGCGATAGCCGGCCATATCGATTAATATTTTATGTTTATACCGTGTCGTGTATTTAAAATAAATCGGACTCGAATCCGGCCTAGGTACCATTTGCGTTCACGCATTTATTGAGAACCTTATTATGAAGTATTCAAATTATTTATGGGATGCAATGCAATATATAGAGGGCGAGCAATTATATTACAAACAAGACAGTTTGAAACATCTTACAGAAACTTGCATAATTCATATTGTATTGAACAGACTTGTCCACAGTCTTGATCTATACGATGCTTTAATTATTTGTACGATTTGAAATATTTAACTGATCTCATACATACGGCCCGAATTCACTACCTATTACCTAGTTAATAGCGACGGAACTTCCGGCGGGCCAATTAAACTTCGATCGTGTTAAACACTCTACCCCAATGAACGAGTGCACCTACCACTCCCCTATTCAGGCTTTTAATGAGTTTCCAGCTTAATTTACAGTTATTGTTTTACCCCCGTGGATGCGCAGTCAGCCTGCAAACGATGTTGCATGTTAGCTAAGCCTGTCCTAAATTCTGACTAATATTTGACAGATAAATGAACCTAGGGGAAGGGTGTTCTATGCGCAGTTTAGAGTAGTGATGACTGGCTGTTGGCAGTCATTATATCGGTTACACATGCAACATTTTCTAAAGGGGTTTCTTTTTTTCTGTTATTTATTACTTACAAAGAAGTACGGAATCTTAATTAGAATATGCTCCAAAGAAACATGGGGCTAAAACGTTAAAATGTATCATCTCTCCTCGAATTTTAATGTTAGTTATTCAGTAAATGAAAACCGTATTGACTTTGGTCTTTCGTCGAGTTTAGGACTTTGTCAAACTCAATTCCCATTAGTCACGAACTAACAAACTAAGTTCTTGCGATGTTCAATCCTAACTAAGTTATCAGTTTCAACGGTTTAAATTAATTGTAATTAAACTAGTTGTTTATAATACAATAAGTTTGAGTTATGTTACTGTCGAATATTTGTAGTCACAAGAAAAGTATTTTTAATTTCCCATTCAATTTTGGTCAAGGCTTCCAGTGCGTTCAAATTCAAATAGTTATGAAAGCGTATTCATAAAGTTTTTTGTGGCAGTAATAGATTTCTATTTTTACGACTTTACTTTCCTGGGACTTTGATAAGGTTAAGCAATAGCGGGTCAAACTTTGAAAAGGTATTAATTACTTAAGCGTGATGACATTGCAGAAGCACGTGTAACGGTACCTATTATGTAATTGTGTCAACAGAGCTTTTTACGTTTCTTGCTGCTATTTCTGTTCTCTCGCAAAGTCCTTTGTGCCTTTACAAAATTGTCCGCGGTAAGAGCAATTATGAATCGCGTTATTAAAGTTAGCTTACAGTGATAAACTTGTAGATTATCTCCTTCTATCCATTATTATACCTAGTTGTGAACGGGCAAAGTTCCATCTGGTTAAAGTTAAGGGGAAACGGCTAACTTTGCGCAAGTAGCCGGCCCGACAAACTCCGCGCCGTGCTCGACTTCCTGAACCTTTCTGCTTTCGAACTACGTCTTTATTTGCTTTCAATAGTTTTTCTGCTTTGCTTCGCACAGTGCACTGCGCTGAGTAGACTATTCCACTTCAGCGTTTCTGCTACACTCGACGCGACACACTCAATCGTAAACAATATCAATCATCAATTGCTTGGGTCAATATTTGTAGTTATCTCGCAGCGCATAAATAATTGGTGGGAAATCCCATCATCTGGAAATAATATAATTAAGTTTCCAATTCACCGGGCTCCATGCTTTTTTCAATTTACTCCTGACAATGGGCTGATCGAGAACGTATATTAATTCTGCCAACCGGCATTTTTTTTCTCTGTTTAGATTAGAGTAAATATTGAAGAAAGTTAACCCGTGAAGGATTCCAAAATAATCTAATAAGATCGCAGCGTGGTGGAACTTTGTCAATTTCACCCCCTGCTGCGAGTTTGAACCGGTTTCGACGGGCGGAAAGGGAGGGACTCCTCTTTGGTGTTGGTGAATACCGCTTAAAGTTTCCAACATAATTGCTGTCTGGCTGCGAATAAACTTTGTATTACATTACCCGAGTTAATTTATAGTATCTTCTTATTCATTGCTCTTAGTTTTGTTTCAAACGACCATTGCTACTGCAACTGGTGCAAATTTTGTGTGCATAAAGTAAGTTCCTCTTCAAAGTTTTCTAGTTAGCTTTAAACTTTTACGCGTCCTATTCCCAACATTTTGATTACCTATTTATTTCTTGTTGCTGACATTAAGATAGCTATTCTAAGTATATCTATATCTACCTGTAGGACGAATTAAAGACATTTAATTTATTTATATCGTAAGTAAACGTTATACATACTTAAGTAGCTGTTAACTGTTATTTCTAGATATTTATCTGTTTATTTGTGCATTATTGAAGATCTAACTAAACCGCTCATTAAGGAAAAAATAAATTACCCGGTTTAAAGCAATCATGTTTAATCTAATCAGCACAGATTACTCGTATTCTTAGCATGTTTGTGCTTCAGTCGACCTTGTTATCGTCTCGGAAATTGTGAATTCCATCTGATCATCTCATAAAACCGTTATATTTAATACAGTCGCTTTTCTAGAATGTTATGGTACAGGCCACCGTAATGAGCATAAAATGCCTTTATTAAAGCTGGCAGCTTTGAAAGCGTCCAATTGTGTCCCGTTGTTGCACAGCTGTTAAAACTATTGGCGTGCTAATTGACTCTGAACCTAAGCATTAAATGGGTTAAGCGGGTCGTTGTTTATCAAGTGCGTAGCATAGTCGCAACAACGTCGTCTATTATAATCATTAATTCTTTATGTAGAAGGCAGGATGGAGCATGTAGACGTGACGTCAGGGCTCAGTGTGCTCGTATGTATGCAAATAAATTTGATGGACTGCGGGCGAAGGTTATCTTTGTTGTTACACCCGCTTGTCGAGCAGACGGCGCGCGCATTCCACGGCGAGTGAAATCCATTATTAGAGGTGTGATAACGATAAACCAACGAGGTCAGACGAGCGCGCAAAAAATAGAAACCCTGCTTTACTGCGCGTGACTAAAGACTCGATGCAGGCAAGATGGCGTGCACAACCGTCCCTCTCTACCCACTGTATGTCGCTATGTTCGTACTCTTTCAAGATTTGGTTGCCGTTAATTTTTTTGCTAACGTTTTTCAACTAGTTTTTTTACCAAGTTTCACGAATTACATTACATGACGGTAGCAAGAGTAATAAGAGATAATGGCTTTGATTTAGCTACACTTACATATGTAAGGGGTTTTGTAGCCTTAATTTAAATGTGAATACGCGGACCCGTTTGAATTTGAAACTGTCGAGATTTACGTTGAACAGTCGCCCTTTTGCGCTGTCCTGAACTCATTAACCACATTTGCATGCAAGGCTAAACAGCGGAATGCCGGGAGCGGGAGTGGTCGAGATAAAAACTCTTTGCATAATGTATGCGGACCGAGGAGCTGTTTGTGTTGGCGGGAGCGGGAGGCCTGTAACGGAACTCGCCCTTCGTGCCATCAGATTGCCGGCATTGCGTGCTAGCCCGAACTAAAGAGCCCGCAGTAAGCTCGGCCGAATTTCACCTTCCCGTAATAACGTAGTTACGCTCTCATTTTAAAACTACGTGTTGGATTGTGACGAAACTTTGCATAAACATTGACATGAGGTATATCTATGTCGGTAATTAGTTTATATGGTTCCAGTTTATAAAACAAACGAAATACAGCAAAAACAAGTTTTGTATGAAAAACTTAAATTCGCTGTAATTTTTCACTATGGTATCTGAAGCTACATAAACGAATTAAAGACATAGATATATCTCATGGCATTATATATGCAAAGTTTCGTTACAATCCAACAAGTAGTTTTAAAATGAGAGCGTAACTACGTTTGTATGGAGAATCGAGCTTGCTGCAAAACCAATCTCCATACCTTATCTTATACTAAATTGTTAGGTATCAAATTATCAATGTTGTAATTTGTTGCAATATACACTACGGATATTATCGATATTGTAATATGATGATGCTTATGAATATGTTACTATATAACATTCACAATCAATTGTGAATAGAATAGGTACTAAAAATAAAACGGAACAATGGAAAACCACTTTTTTCCCAACAATCAAACCGCTATAGAAGATATAAAATAGCAAGGTCGAAGATATAAGGTTAACAGAAATAATTACGGAATTTCAAGCAAGAAGAATAAAAGCAGTCGATAAGGAAGGATCTATATCGGTAAAAATGAACGATTGTTATCGTGATTCGTGAAGAGATGAGAGCAGGTAGACGTATTAACAAAAGGACACAAAAAATTAGGTGGAGTAGAAAAAGTGTGCCGAGCTGACAACGTCGCGCGACGCGACGTAATAACAGCGAAACAGCTGTGCTGTGCTGTAACACTAATGTGAGTCATTGCGCGATGGGTCGCCGAGGAAGCGGCTGCAGTCGTAAATACAACCATACACAAATCAACTAACCTAACATTCGGCCATTGCTGAATCATCGACACGAATCTGCTGCTGTAATAATTACATGTTGCGCTAAAATATAATCTACAACTGTTTTTCAACTATTCATATCTAAATTTTAAACCAGGTCGTCGTTTTTCAAGAATTACACCTACAATAATTAAGTACTACCTTTATTTATACATGAAGCTGTATGGAAACTACCAATCAATAGTGACTAGATTATGTTTAGAATGGAGTTATGAAGAGATGGAAAGATTTATTAGAAATTAAAATACACACACACACACACACAACGATAGTTTTAATTAGTTTTAAATAATTACCTATTAATAACTTTAGTCCTACTTACGCATATTGTCATAAATGATATAGGTATATTTATTATTGTCAACTGCACTCACAGACTCCAAGATACAGGCTGAGCCTAGTTTGGAGCCCACTAGATATGTTTATAATGATAAGCTTAACCTTTTGGCCAATAAACAATTATTATTATTTTTCTTCTTTCTTTCATATTAAATTATTCTATGAGGAACATTTATCTTAGTATCGCTGCGTTATGTTATGTGGCACTTCATCATTTTTATTTGCATCACTGTTGGACTCACTCTCACCCCACATATTCCGGGATTTGAGAGCCTTAACTGACGGAATGCAATTTACTGCAGTAAAATGTAACAAAGGATGCGTTCGTGTATTCTCGACATTTTCTTTGCCTCTATTGCTCATTTTATTAATGTAGCAGGAAGCAAGAACGACCGTCATCTCATACTTTATGGAGGAAGTCTACAATAGAGAAACTTGGAATTCTGGATCTCATGTAGGAGGTCGGTTTAGATGATAACTTACGCTGCAGACATTACGCGAAATATTCTTACGTAGGCGATAGAAATATAAATGGTGTTTTCATTGCTCCGAATGTTTCGTGTCCTTTTGCAGAGCTCATAAACTGTTTATTTTTATATAGGTACTGTTACTGATGCGTTAATTTTCTTAGTCTTTCATCCAAGTTTTAGTAATCATAATCAAGGAGCTTTTTAGTTTTCATCCGTTATCGACTTTAAATTTTTATTCTTGTAATGTATCTTTGGGCTCCTGTCCAATTATTTCGCATGTCGCAAAACGTAACGTTATTCCGTTCAAGGCCAAAGGGTTCGCGGTCCAATCAATACCGGTTGGGGGAGTGGAATGCTGCAACAAAAAAGCACGTGGTGTAGTGTACACGAATTGTTCCGCTCCGGTTAGCGCCGCGTGTTGCCAGGCGGACGCGTGGCGTGCAGTGAGCCACTCCAAGATGGCCGCCGATCCTGCCATTCGCTTTCCCACGTCTACAGTACGCACACAGCTCCGCGTGCCTTCATTCTCGTTTCCACCAAAGCCATCAATTCAATCTACTCGTAACGTATATAAGAGAACATTTTTATGGTCTATAAAATAATTGGACGCTTCTATTGCTCTTGGTGATTCGGCATGCGATTACATTGAGTATCGTTTTTTGTGTCGATTGCGACAATTTGATGACGAAAACGTGCGCGGCTGTTTCGGATTCGATACCACTCGTCTTGGATACCATTACGAAATTCTTAGTACCTATAATGTCGGGTTCTATGTACCATATTTATTTTTGTAAGTGCGTGGCCGTTAACACACACGGAGCAGGCAGCCATTAACCGACACGTGTGACTGCGCCCTGGCAGATGTGGATAGCGCGTTAGCGCGGCTGTGACCAATCCCAATCAATGACCGGATAACACATGTTTTAATGAATCATTAACCATTTCGGCTATCATGAAGACGAAATCAATAAAATCTATGCAAATTGACACGATTTCAATCTTTAAGGATGCGAATTAAGTTTCGTAAATTTTAAAGCCGTTCATTATAGACGCAGAATTTACGGTTTCTATGAATAATTGATGTATTTACGGCAAGTTGTGTTATTCCTACTTGTATCGTTATCTATGCCACATTTAATTTACATTTTTATTGTCTGAGCTATTGTTCCGCCAGCTCCTAGCATTGTTCCTCGGTTCGCCGCATGATGCCATGCGCATCATTCCCAGAACATCATAATTTGCTTTTTACATTACCCATTTAGCGAGGTGTAAAATTTGCCACGGTACGCGGCGGATTCCACACCTAATTAAATAATGGACACAATAAATTATGTCCATTACTATAACATGTTGAGTTTTATTAGATATTAAACTGCTTCGTGAAATGAGGCCATTGCCTCCGCCGCAGCAATCAATGTTAGAGGACAATAGTGAGCGGAAATTACAAAAAAGGTCTACAATTGACATAACGACGCGATATAATGGTTAAGAACAAACACTCTTTACCGCAGCTGGCCTATTGTGTTTCATTACGTGGAGGTTATACGAGCCGATCAAAAACTAATATGGTGTTTGGAATAATTCATCGCTAGGACGATGATTAGATGTACTGTTTTCTGCTCATTCCATGAGAGTAGCATTAACATAATCACGCAACCAACGATTTATCAAGCCAGATATTTAAACACCAGTCATCGTCGATGCTAAACTAACTAAAAGTAATGGAAGCATTTCGTCCGTAATAAATAGCGCGCGTATCACGCGAGAATTTAATTGAGAAGAATTAGTTAAATCTGTTGGGAGGATGTGTGTCACGGCTAAAGTGTTGCGTGTCTGGTGTTCAAGTGCTCGCTCATACATATTCAGAAGGCAGTGGTCTGCGCCGATCACTCGCCAATGGCCGCAAACCCCGTTGAATACTAAATGGCCACCTTCGCAAGATCTGCATTGAAATTATGTACAGATTTGGTCACCCGTATCGAATCGCAAATCGTTCAGCAGGAAACCACAGAGACAATATATTCTGTGATGTTTTTTTTCCATTGCGGGAGGATGACAGGATTATATCAATACAATACAATACAACGTTTCGTTATCTAAGTTCCAGTGGTATTATTGTTAATATCGGTTTATTTAGTTTGACCTAGTTGCCGTAGATAAGCGCCCCTTATCAATTTGATACGAGTATGATGTCTAAGTTGTGCAATTTTGTTATCAACTTGTGGTGCCCATACCGCGTAGTGTTGACTTTTCAAGTTCATCAACGTCTTTTGTTCTCCCGGCGCGCTGTGCAAACACTCATTGTTACGATTTTTGTTTAGCATCAAACGTTTGCATTGATAGTGACGCAAATTATCTTTTGTATCACGCTTAAGACTAGGGTTACTCTTGTTTACCTTATACGATGTTTATTTATACATATTGGAGGCAAACCGCCTGTATTGTGTAACCACACGTTACATAACATAGTTTCCTTTTAAATTAGCATTGAATATCGTAAAGACATATGCAAATAAATACATGTGCGATTACGTGAAGTCGCAATTATTATACATAGTTAATCATTGCAGAACATGAATTATAAACTGGTTATATGCATATTTGGTTCAATTAAAAATCCGTTTTATATTATTCTAAGTACTTAAGATCATTTAAAAACAAAGACTTGAATCGTGGAATTAATTCTTTATCAAGCCTTGTTAGGCGAATCATTCCTCTTCTGGTCAAGGTGCCCTTTCGTACTGCGCGTCACATCATGACATACTCAGCACCCTATTCAATGTAAATTTCTTGTCGGACCTTGCTCAATTCCAAATCTGAATATAGTTTACATACGCATTTATATCACTAGTTCTAAGTATAAGTAGTTACTGCTTCTGAGGAACGGTCTACCTATATAGTATAGCGCTGAGCTAGAGGAAACTCTTAAAACAATAATGTCATTAAAAATTAAAATCACATTCTACCTCTCTCTAGAGAATGTTGGAATGCAGTGCACTAACTTTGGTTCTTGAAATAACAAAAGAAAGAGGAACACGTGGAGCGCGCTGTCGGCCATTTTGCAAATATAAATAGCAAGATGGCGTCGGGCCGTTCGTTGGCGAAAGTACTCGGTAATTATAAGCGGCGGGAAGGCGGCGCAGCGCGCATGAACGTGAGGTGAGGATCTATCGCCGGCCGCTGCACGCAATGCTTAGCTTGATTTATATCGTTGCCTTGTTTCCACTTGAACGATTGTTCTCGGCTTTAAGTGCTGCTCTGTTATTGTTTCCGACGGCCATGGGAACTTGGAGAACATTGAATTCAATTCTATTGACCTTTGTTACGATTGCGACCGCCTCTAAATTAAATTCTTGTTCACGAACTTGGTTTAGGTTTGGTACTTACTGAAGTATGCAGTTAGTGTATCAATAATAGTAGTTACCATGGCAAAAGGCAAATTAATATGATATGAAAATTCGACGCTCTTCCCTCAAAACTACTTGTACCTATCTAAGGTGTTAAGCTTGCAAAGCTTGCTTAAGCTAACAAAGAATAACTAACTGAATCAATATTCTGTGAATGTTTCAGACAAATTTCAAAACTTTCGTCATGTACAATTTGTTAGGTTATTTTTTTGACGCGGAGCTAAGAATATCAAATATTTCAAATAGAGAATTTTGGCGGTATGGTACATAATAATTAAGTACTTAGATCAAAAAAATTAAAGGCCCATATGACATTGTTCGCACTGCTTAGTTGCATTGTTCGCACTGCGTAGTTAGCAAGGTTGTCTGGAAGAGATCGCTCTTCAGCGATAAGACCGCCTGTTGTCTACCTCTACCTACATGTTATTGTATTGTTTTTCTTTTTAACTGCTTTGTTTGTGTGAGGTGTGCAATAAAGGGTATTTGTATTGTATTGTATTGTATTGTTCGGTAAAATCGTGACTAAACGCCATCAGATCAGATCTTTAATTTAGTATCTACATACTAGTTCTTATTGATTCATTTTAAACCGACGACGTTTTGATTGAATTCTCGAGTGATCTGATCGTAATTCGTATTTCAATTGGCTTATTAATTATTGTCAAACCTTAGATACATAGGTATTACTACTGATAATAGGTAGGATAAAATACCCGCGTATAGGTAGTAGTTAACGGATTTTCCTCTTTCGATCGTCATGCATGGAAGCCAGCTCATATTTTATGCACCTCAATGACGTCAATAGCGGAGATTTATCCTGTCGCCAACGGAGTATCTAATTGAATAAATTCCAATGAGATGTCCTCTACCTTGATCCGAATCCATTTTATTTTTCAGATTTACAATATCACTTATAATTTAAAATATATGTACCTACTAGCTTCTGCCCGCGACTCCTTCCGCGTGGAACTCGTTTATATCGCAGCTCCATACAAACTTTCACCCCCTTAGGGGATGATTTCCGGGATAACCCCTATGCCCTTCCCTGGGACTCAAACTATCTCTATACCGAAATTCATCTAAATCGGTTCAGCGGTTTAAGCTTGAAGAGCAGACAGACAGACAGACAGACAGACAGACAGAGACAGACAGACACGCTTTCGCATTTATAATATTTTATCCGCAATATCCGCTTAGTATCCGCAACAAACATCGTCCAATAAAATATATTTACAACCAGTGACCAACATGCTTCGTCAGACAGCTTGACCGACTGACAATACAAAAAGTAAACAAACCAACCATGGAACGGTTGCTGGTCAAAATACAAAATATGACACTTCTATCTATACCAGTACTTAAAGCCCATGCCTGTAAGTAGGTTTGTATAATGTGAACAGATATCACATTAAATATATTCAATATTCTCTGACATCAGCGCTTTTCATAATTCTAATGTATGTAAAATAAATTGATGACTTTTTTATTCTCTATTTAGGAACATAACAAAACTAAATGTCGTGGATACATAATAGTAAATACCTACCTAAATCTATCATGATATCACTAAATGTCTCGAAGCGAAACAAATGCCTGACAAAAATATTTGAGACGTGAACAGAAATACATTATACAGGGTGGCCCATTTAGATCGGTCAGTATGGGAAAGTCTGAAACTATAAGAAATACGAAGATCTGTTCTTAAGAACCATGTCATCGATTTTAATTACAAGAAAAACTGCATTCATACTCGTACATTTAAAAATAAGGTTTCCTTGTTGACTACGGAACCCTAAAAACCTGTACTCAGCTTGGGAATCGAACCCGGACGTTTTGAAAAATAAAACTAAAACTATTTCTATTTATATATCGATTGTGTAGGTCTTAAGCAGTAAATTTTACTATTAAACATGATTTCTTAAATGAATAAAATGCATTGTTTCATATTCTTTAATTTATTTTCGTACTTAAGTTATGCCAGCAGGTACAAGAACGAGTTTATTTTTAACAGGACGGAGCACCGGCGCACAATAGTCACATAGCTAGAGACTTCTTAAACCAGAACTTTGCCCAAAAATGGTTTGGTACGAATGGCCCTATGAAATGGCCTGCAAGGTCGCCCGATTTAACGCCATTAGAAATACTATTTCATGTGGGGTTACGTTAAGGATGAAGTGTACAAAACAAGCTACCTAAACGTGTTAAATATTGTATTGAAAAAGGCGGTGGTCATTTCGAACACTTACTAAAATAGATTGAAGAATAAGAAACAAAACAATGCATTTTATTCATTTAAGACATCATGTTTCATTGTAAAAGTTACTGCTTAAGACCTACTAGAAATAGATTTAGTTTGATTTTTCAAAACGTCCGGGTTCGATTCCCAAGCTGAGTACAGGTTTTTTTAAAATGTATCAATGCAGTTTTTCTTGTTATTAAAATCGGTGACATGGTTCCTAAGAACAGATTCGTATGTGTAATAAGACATACAAATCTGTTTCAGACTTTCCCATACTGACCGTGACCGATCTAAATGGGCCAACCTGTATATACCTGTCTGGCAGTACCTTTAAGCATGTGTACGATACACGTGATATGTTTTTTTAGCACATAAGTAAGCATTATTCCTTAATAAAAAACTTGTCATGTATACCTACCTTACGTTTTTTATTGTGAATCGTAAGGATTGTCTTGTGACATTGAAGCTTGAATGTTATCACCACAATGCTGTTTATGTTCTATCCGTCTCTTCGAAGCCGACCATTCTCTCTCTATCATCATCATCATTATTGGCCTTATACATCTATGAAAAGATGATTTAAACAGCGTCCATATTAGAAGAGCGGCACTTACGTAAGTACGTACGCCTCTCTATCACTAAATATCAATATTAAATACTTCAAATGACAGACAAAGACGTAATCTTCAAAGCTCTGTTATTGAACTGAATATAATTTTCATCATACTTGTTTCGATTTTTAATATCCTTAACTTGAATACAGGCGAAAACTACTTCGAGCCCTGCCTGCCTACTAATATGCAATTTTATATTCAATACCAAAATTAGATTCCAGTGTCCTTAACTTTCAGGAACTAGAAGGATTATTTTGCTTTTCAGTAGGTATGTGTATTATTGTGTATGACCCGTACATGCTTGCTTCAATGCGCACATGCTTGCTGCGATTTGAAGTGTACGGTACATTACACCCTCAGAATGTTAAACGTTGCATGGAATGGAAAGTCGCATTGCGTTGAATAGTTGACGCTTTAACTGGGGTTAATAAATAGCAAGTGAAGCGTTGGTAAGTGGAGCGAGCCCGAGTCTCGTCTATCGATGAGTCAGTGGCGGCCACAAATAAACTAATGATCATTTACTTCCAAGAAATGCGACCCGCGGCCGTCCGCGCCGGTTAATCAATATTTAATGCCCCATTTCCGCTTTTAGACTCTTTCCATATGACTTCTATTTGGCAAGCACTTTTAATTTATTCCTAATTATCCTAATCCACGAATAGGTTGCGTTAATATAAAAGAGATTCCTATTAGCATTGGCTAGTAACCCAAAAAATTGTCTTGGTCATGAAAATTACGTCCGTTTTGCAACAGTGACGGTTTTGTACTGTTATGCTACGGATTTGTATGGCCTGGTATTATCCTACAATAAAAACGGTTTGAACTGAGTGGGTGGCTTCGTGATCTAAATGGATTCATCACTATTCACAGAGCAGAATGACCTCGTTGATGTAGTTTTTATTCCGTCCGCGTTATCGCTGTGCGTGTTTTTACTCACAATCGATTAAAGTATCGAATTGTTTTTTATATTTAGTAGCAAAGGTTGGTTATAAACCTAATTAGGTTAGATTTCCTTCTGCCGTCAGCCGTGAAGCCGAAGGTTCGCAAGACGCGGAAGATGGATGAAAGATTTTTGTTCAACCTCATCATTTCGCTAATAGGCCACGAGGTCACTTTTACTAGTCTTGACTTATTAACGCGGGAAAATAGAACTAAGGCGAAGACACACAACAGTAAAAATATCGATTGATGATACAAGCATGACTACAGATGTTGGCACATGGCCGCATGTTTTTGGTAGTTGCTAGGCCGATTCGCGATATATAAACACCGTTCAATTGATAACCGGGATGTTGATAACGGTTAATGCGGTCGGCAGCCATTCAGATGTGAATTAAATTACTATCAAAAGGTCTATGTGTAATTGATACCAGAGGAAGGAAGTTTTTATCCGTTGTTCCTGTCTGCTATTTCTGCCACAAATAAACACGCCATCAACCAGTTATTAATAAGAATAGCGGAAGTTTCCAAATACCGGAGCGCATTTTTGAAAAAGTGCCAAGCGTAATGCCCTCCACTCACAGCTAGGGTTGCCAACCGTACTATATTGTATAGTATTGAAATGGAATGCAACCGTACTATATTATATAGTATTGTACTATATTTTGACTGTTTGTAATATATGCGGTTGAAGAAATATATATATATATGTAGTACCCAGAAATACAATATTTTGGGGTTCCTTACGAAGTGCCTCAAATTGTTCAGGCTTCAATTAAATTTTACTAAATAGCTACATTGCCCAGCGAAGTACTATAAGTGTACTATATTGTTGACGTTTTTTTCAGGAAAATACTAATTATATCCCCCTCCAAAAAAAGTTGGCAACCCTAACTCCAAGCCACGCAAGGTTCATGTAAAACGGACTCAAATTAATTATAATAACATGTCATGTTTTACTAAGACTAATTAACAATAAAACCATAAAATAAGGAAATCAATTGTTTAGTTTTGCATAATTACATATTTCTAAATGTTGTTAAAATCTGAATGCATTGTATCAAAACGCACCACTACTAGCGCCCTCTGGTTTGATGAATGCGTAAGTGTTTTTATGAATAAAGTTAGTCTGTTGCGAATCTAACGTGTTTCAATATATTATTATATATTATTATTATTGGTATATTATTGGTGTTATTATGAGGAAATTACTCGCGAGTACAAACATCAAAATATTAGTAGAATCCGGGAAATTAATGTGTTGTGGTGAGATTTAAATATATACGTTCGGAATGATGTTTATGTGTCCCAAATGTCTGGTTAAATCTCTTAATCGTTTCCGCGAAATAACCGAAGTCATTCGCTGCTAAAATGCAGTTGGCACCGCCCGTCAACCTCGAAATAGACTTCCAATAATAGAAGACCCATAAAATGTTAACGCAACTCGAAAAATGTCTAATCCAGTCGTAAAACATGCATGTGACGTCTAAATTTAATGTTTCTTTGAAGTGTTTGTATAATTAACACGGTGCTGCATTGTTGATTGGCGTCGGTAGTCGGTAGCCACATATTTCAACACCGCTCGCATCGCAACCAACTGCCCCCTATTCTGTAACTTGTTTTAAGCTCACCTCAACGCATATACACAAATATATCTTGACACCGCGATGCGTAGTAACTAAGCGTAGGTAGAGGTCTAGTTTCGGGCCGGGTGACCGGCGGGGTGAGCCACATTAGCGCGTAGCGAATAACAGCTCTGTTCTGACCTCATTCCCGAGACTAGCGTAAACTCTCATATCGGGTTTATGAAAACAAAACTATTTTTATCCAGTATCAAGCGCAGACCGCTTCTTGCTTATTATTTATTTGTTTTACAACATGTTTGCCAAGTGCGGCCGCTCACATTACCGGGCTTAATTTATCATAACAGCCGAGTGCTGAGAGAGTTTGCGCGGTTGTTGGTGATGCGATCCAATAAGCAATGATTCTTTACGAAATCGCTTGCTTTTCTGAACCTATGACTCAATATTTGCTACTTTATTTTAAGGTTGCCTATCTGTTCTACAGAAGTTAAAGTTGTAAGTATGTTTATTCCTTTTCACATCGAAAATAGACGTTTATACTAAGCTGTATTAACATTAAGGATCAAATTGGATCGTGTAACAAGAGTAGTTCTATTTAAAGCGCTGTTTCGAGAACAATGCTCTTGACGCTACAAGCAACATACACCAGATTAAATTAATACTCGTAATCCGAGTAACGACTGCAGACCAATTGGAAGCGCGTATCGTATTTAATTGTACACGTAATTTCAATAGGCTCGTCCGGTCAAGAATGGAGATAAAGTGAACCAGTCGCCAGTAATGGACTTAGTTTGTGGAACCAAACCCGTTCCTACACGACTTATCTCACAATTAGAAAGCCGAGAAAGACTTTGATAAGGTTGACGGCGTGATCGATGAAGATAAATTACTGTATGCGTGCAATGTTTCGCTTTTGACACCCTTTTCCGAACGTTCGTCATGCATTATCGATATAGATAAAACTCCATTTTGCTATGGAATCAGTGATGGATTATGGTTATCTATTTTAGGAATGGATGTTATCAGCGATATTATATTCAATTACGAGATTGTATCTCGGTAGACGATAAACGGTGACAACTGGCAACCAATCCCTTTCAACGTTTTATCTGTTGTGATTACCTTTATGCATACTTTTCAAGTTTAATATATTATTTACTTACTGTTGTCGCCAAAGTCATAAATGGAATGGCGACATTTATTGAGGTGGTGAAATTATTCGCTTTCTTATCGTGTCGTTCTGAATTAAGTTCGACGGAGCCTGGTGGTTGTTATGTTACATGGCTTGTATCACTCGTTGCTCCGTCTAGTAATACCGATCGAAACATCGTCTGCCCCTGTCCCTCTCCCGCTCCAGTTACCAAAGGATGGAAAGAAAGGGAGGAATGATGGTTTCGAATATCGATGTCCAAAGTGCCCTGGCCGCAGCTCCCATTTCTCACGTTGGACTCGTCCGGACTGGTCAGGCAGCATGCCGATCAAGAAAGGCTCACGCGGTCCCTTAAAAGGAGAAACGGCTGTTTTTTGCTCTCTCAGCGGACGCGGGCATACTGGTTATCGGCCATTAGACCGCTTTAGCTAAATGATTTTAAAGCGAGAAAAATATCCACTTTTGGTCGTTAAAATGTGCTCCAGATGTACACGTTCGGTTTTCTTTATTTTTCTTTATTTCTTTATGGTACATAAGAAGTTAAAAAACTACATAGAAATACAAAGCGGAAATATGTACTAGTATACATTCCGGTAATGTTTACACTGGTTCCTACGCTAGGCGTAGCGGCTGTCTCGTAGTTAACCAAAATAAAAACTTTAAACTAAAACCTTTAAATAGTTTGCATATTAAATAAAAACTAAATAGTTTGCATATTACAGCGACTTATGAGTCTCGCACATTACATGAGAAATACATAACATTATGTACCTACGATAGCGTTACAGTGTTATGTAACAGAGCCAGCCGTGTTTGATCATCATAATGCTGCAGTTTGTTGACTAGTCCCTTAATATTCCTCACGTTGAAATGGTTACATGTTACATAGTGTATAACTACAATAATGTTGTTTTTATGTCTCTCCCCTTACTCTTGGCAGTCTAGTAACTGTTTCAACTATATAACTTCGAACTCAGAATTTGGACATCCCAGGCCGTTGGTGATAATGATGGCTAATACTTAACTTGATAAATTGGCGTTTATCGTTCGTTTATAATCTGAATTTAAAATCCAATTAATGTCTGGTCTGTGATATCCTTAAAATATGCGGAGTAAAAATCGTGATCCACTCAAACTAATAATTTTATGAAGTTTAAGCTGTTTTCATAATCGCGGGAAAGAAATTGATTACTTACAACAATTTATAATAAAAGGAAAATCTGGCTTACTATAAAAATGTACTGTACCTACCGTCAAACAATCAATATTATAAACGCGAAAGTTTGGACGTTTGGATGTTTGTTGACTCAATCACGCTTAAACGGCTCGGCCGATTTGGATGAAATTTCGCCCGAAGATAGTTTATAGCTTAGATTAAAAATATTAAAATATAGTATAGTTGTTATCCCGGGTCCACGCAGACGAAGTCGCGGGCGGAAGCTAGTACTCAATAAATTCAATGTAATTTCTCTTTGATACTTTTCCAAAGCAATATATATTTCGAAGCTCCAATAAACACCAGCTAATTACAGCTCAGATTTCATTAACGTTTGCTAGTATTGATTCGATCCGCCCACTCCCTGCTGTAATCGGGCAATCATTCACAATTTGTCTCGGCAATGATAACGCAGATACCTGGTAGTTATGATGAATTAATTTAATCCGTCTCCGGCCACCTGCCCGGCCTGGATTAACTGGATGGCTGTAAGACCAGGTGCAAGTCTCGTCCGACTAACTGGTTTAGACAGACATATTGCTCTATCTTTTAGTTTAAACCATCACACTCATTGGAAGACTTATCATTAGTGTGCTCGTATAGATGCTGTTTTTATGTTACTAAATGGATCCAAATGGTATCAGTGTAACTTGCGGCTACTATGATGGATGTGAAGTAAAATGTAGTAATATATACATTTCAAATTAAAGGAAAACTTGGATTTTTTTATGCACTGAGCCGGATTTGAACCGGCGACTACAGGCATACATGGCCCTAGCCCTAGGCCCCAGCTGAGCTATCAGAACATACTGTCTCAGACACTAAGTCTTAATTTGAAATTTATACATTTCGTCAGCACCGTTACTGCTATAAAAAAAAATTTGTAGTAAATATGTTATGATATCACAGTCGAACAGTGTTGTGGGGCTCTGTACTCGCGATAAGAATGAAGTAAATAAATAACGTAAGTACAAATAGCAAGAGTTGATAAACATAAACAATTTCTAATATCAAAATAACAAATATCAACTCCCTGGGCGGTGTAGGCATAAAACATCATGCGCGTAGGCAGATCTGTTAACAAACTAGCCTATAAATACTTATTTCACTACAATTGACAGTCAATTACGCTTAATGGCCGCTCGCCGGCCGCATACCACTTACTACATACTTATATGTTTCCACTTGAATTGCATAACTTATAAACAGGTTGGCATAAATGCCACAGCCATGCGCGCAATATACACAGCTGTTCACATAGCCAGGATTGTGAGCTGGTTCTCAATGAATTAATTACCTACGTGTGTTCAAGTGAATTTCACGTGGCTTACATTTTCAAATAATCGCGTTGCTACCCCGAAATTTGATAATGACTTCTAATGATATAGCATTAAGTTTCCATTCTTTAAAATGACAGGAGATTTGGAAGATCTATGGCGCGGCACATAAGTGATGAACGGGATTTATTCTAAAAATAAAAGGCTCTACACCTGAGCCGGGTAGACAGGTAAAAGATGATCGTTCTGACTCAACCAATAACACAGAGTGCTGGTTATAAAACCTTGACTATACACGCTATAAAATATCATATTGTTATGGTTTTCTTGCATATAAATGATGTGGACATACAGGTAAATCTTAGATTTTTACTATTTGTTACTACAAATTGTAAATGTTAACAGCAGCACAACTATTTCAATCAAGCACGACCTAAATCACAGAGCTTGAGCCAATTCAGACACTTAGTCATCGTCATAAATTGACTGCGCGTGTAACAAACGATATCATTAAAGTTTATCGAGAATGTCCTTAGTCAGTTAGTGCAAAATTATGGCAAGGTTATCCAATTAACTTTTAAAAGATTGAAACTATAAGTGCCCTATTTAATCGCTACATATCTGTTAAAACTTGAAGAAGTGAAAATAATAGTAGAAAACGAATATAAATACAATTTCTAAGTAATAAAGAAGGTAAAAAAGCCACATAGCTATTAAAGGGGGTGAGTGACCCGCCAGCTGCCCTCGGCGATTCATGCGGGCGGACCAACAACCACATATGACTGTCCTCGCCACCTGCTCGCGCCTGAGCGCGGCCACATCCGATCCGATCACCCGCTACCTGCACATGCGTAAACTCAGTCTGAGTTGTCGACATTGATATGATATTAACGCTGAAGTAACTCTTTATTTATACAATCTAGCATCTTGAAGTATTGTGGCAACCGCGTGGTGCAGGAATTCAGTGGTGTATCTCATGCTGTGGGACGTCCTAATGGTCTCGAAATGATCCTGCGCCGAGTGGGATCAGCGAGAGGAAACAATTTGCGAGCCAAACGGCACGATGCTATACAGTCAGCGTCATATAGTTATTAGCAGCCAAGGTAGCCAAATATTTTGGTACACGTCTTTATTACTCTAACAATAAGGGTGTGTTACGAAATATTTGGCTACTCTGGCTGCTACTAACTATATGGCGCTGACTGTACCTGCCTACGCCTATGATATATATCGAATGCTATAGCCGCAGCTTGATAAATGAACAATGAATATCATCCTGTTGAACACACAAATAAGATGTAATTTAACCACCTTGGTTAAAAATAATTTACTTTAAAAACAAAGTTTTAACCGACTTCAATTTAGTACTCCGCCAAGCTACGAGAACATTTCCACATTTATTTTCCAATTTACCACATGAACTGATTTCCGAGAGCAAATGCGTTGATTATTAGCGAAAAAAACCCAATCGCTGTATGTGGCCCGATAATATTTGAGGACTTCCGTCGATTCCATAAGGATCACATTTGGCACTTCATTAGTTGCTATTTCAACGGAATCTTATCAGAATCTGTGACGTACATTTGTACTTTTAAGTACATCATTGAGGAATTCCATAAGTCATCTGTGGTCTTCATCATCAATGCCACTCCACCAAATTTATGATGTCCGGGTGTAAATACACGAGCTAAAATAGAAAATACCAAAATCACTACACACTTGCCTAATATAATTGAAGAGTTCCCTCAATTCCTCATGGATCCTTTCATCCAATTGAATTTTTGAAAAAAATGGGACCCACCTGGAACAAAACTACTTATAAACAAAAAAAATATTTACGAATCGGCTCATCAATGACGGAGTTCTGCAGGCGTAGCACGGTTGCCATTTTATCACTTATCGTTGTGGATAAGGCATCCATCACTCTCGCACTCGCATACTTTTCAGAGCGTTATCGGCGTCTTTACCACAACGATAAGTGATAAAATGGCAACCATGCTACGCCTACTGAGGTAACAAACATTAAAAATAATAATAAAAATAATAACAAGACAACAACAACCGCGAGGTGTGCAGTCTCGGGAGTTATTTCCTAAACAACGTAGTAGTAGACGTAAACTACACGCCCTCTCCTTGGCAAACGAGAACTGGCGCAGATTTAAAGTAATGAGCGTCGAGGAGGTGTGGAGGAGCAAGGAGCTACACGGGCGGTTCTAAAAGGCCCTCACAGGGCCCGATGTAGATCTGCTCGCGTCGGTGAACTGGCTACGTTTCGGGGATCTCTTCGGGGAAACCGAAGGTTTTGTCTGTGCAATTGCGGACGAAGTTATCATGACGAACAATTACCGGAGGCATATCCTGAAGGACGGTACGGTCGACATTTGTCGGGCATGCCGCCGTCCCGGGGAGTCACTCAGGCATATTATCTCCGGTTGTGGTCATCTTGCTAACGGCGAGTACTTGCACAGACACATCCTTGTAGCCAGGATTATTCACCAGCAACTTGCTCTGCTATACGGTCTTGTGGTCTCCGAAGTGCCTTACTATAAGTACACACCTGCGCCAGTTCTCGGAAAATGGTCGTGCCACGCTCTATTGGGATCGATCTGTCATCACGGACAGAACTATTCTTGCCAATAGGCCTGATATTGTGCTGACAGATCGATCGATACGCCAGGCAGTGCTCGTCGACATCACCATCCCCCATGATGAGAACCTCGTGAAGGCCGACAAGGACAAAGCCAGCAAGTACCTAGACCTGGCTCACGAGGTACCCGCCATGTGGGATGTTGATTCGACGATCATCGTCCCGATAGTCGTTTCGGCGAACGGTTTAATAGCGAAGAGTCTCGACCATCACCTCAAGAGACTCTCGTTAGATGGCTGGATCAAGGGTCAGATACAGAAGACGGTACTCCTGGATACTGCGCGGATAGTCAGGAGGTTCCTGTCTCTGGCGCCCTGACCACCGGCAGCTTAGGCCCTGCCTCGCTGCCGGCGGTACCCTAAGGTTAGGTTTTTATAGTGATTTTACGAGTATGTTTTGTACCTATGTATAGTTTTATATTTTACTTTTTATATAGTTATTGTAAAAACCTAGCCTAAGACGAAAAATGAATAAAGAAAATAATAATTAAAAAAAATACAACCGAATTGAGAACCTCCTCCTTTTTTTGAAGTCGGTTATAAACAACAGAATACCTTACCATACAGCATATATTGATCTATTCACCATTTCTAACTTCCGAATCGATTATAATCCTAGTCATCAATCAAACTGCATGCGGGTGTTTACAGTTGTAATTGCAAACAGAAAATACCTACGTAGCATCGATCGTGGCCAGTTGTGATCGTGGCTAAATATCAACGTAATTTTATAAATCATGTCAGCTAAGTAGGACCTGTTTGTCTTGCACCTTTAGCTCGCCGCGACTGGTTCCACCGGTCATAACAGCCTATTATTGGCAGCTAAAATATTGAGTAAATTATATTTAACCTTTACATGATGAGGCTCCTTTTTCGACAGTTTTACTACGGGTTTTTCAAGTTTTGCCGAGACGCCTGCGTTAAAAGATTTTTTCTTTTTGTTGCAGCTTCTTCGCCGGAACGCGACACCATCGAAATTAGTAAGAAAGGTATTTATCTTCAACATATATTTCTCCACCTCCACCAACGAATATACAATATAATAAATACGAGTATATTATCGGAGTCCTAACATAATAGTAGTTTATGCAACATCCTTAATGATAGGCCTTAAAATATGAGTGTGGTTTTAAGAAACGAGTGTCAGCGAGTTTCATAATAGGATCACACGAGTGTTTAAGGCCTAATTATGTACAGTTGCATACACTACTTTATCTACACACATATCATAAATAAGTACTCTAATATGGGTTCACAATCCCACTTTCATAAATGCAAAAAACCAACAAAAAAAATACAACAGTAATGGCGTCCATTCGATCCTCCGTCAAGACGAATTGTTTTTTTTTAATCATAGACAAACGAATGAAGTCCCTATACTTATGTCACTCGAGATTTAATGTCGTGCGGTTTATATTAAAAAACATGCTGAATTGCCGTTTCGTATCGATAATTGTTTTATGGATACAAGAATAGAGACCCACTTGAGTTTTGACAGCGCTGTTCCAAATTTAAACTCATAACTTTACAAAAATCTATAACTGTTGTAACATTAAAGTGCAGATCTACTACCACAGACAAGAAAGTTCTCATAGTAAAATCGGTTGTAATAATGCTGCATTTCCTTATGGTTTCTGAACGCCTTTTAGAGCACTAATGCTAGATGCGTAGATAAAGTAAATTGTATTCGTCGTCCTAAAAAATAACGCAGTAAAGGCAAACAAATAGTATGTGCAGTACGCTTACCATGAGTTTGACAATGACGGCTAATGCTAACGAGTATCGAGTTTTCTATCTGTGCATCCCGCTCGTACTGTCAAAGTGCAATAGAGATTGCACAGATAGAAAACTCGATTCTCCTTAACGAAAAATGACAATGTCAAACTCATGGTAGCCGTACAGATGGTGGTTAATGGTGCCTACGTTCCAACGTTGATTTTAAAACCAAATAACCAGCGCATTGTTGTCAATGTAATGTTTTGCTTATGTTTTGTAATGGAGTCGTATAAAGCCACAGGCAGACGTGGGGTGAATATTAAACTGATCCAAAATTAAACGATATGATACAGAGAGAGCGAATATAATGGAAAAATAAACAATAATCGTCTGTAGCCCTAATAGACAGCAAACAACAATTTAATCATATAATTTGTTTCGTTAAGAAGTGTACTGATACAAAATGATTAAAGTAATCTATAAGAAGCAACCTACCCCGGAAACTATTATTATACTACGTGCTTGCCCGTTAATTGTAAGGGGGCATAGGTTAGATCAAATAAAGTTAATTTCTCCAAGACAGTAGTATCTTAACTCTTCCTGTTATCAAGATATTCAATATTTAATTGGATCAGATTTGCAGCTTTAACAACTGTTAATGCTACATTCAATTATTTTGTAAAAAAAATTGTTTCTGTGAATGTACTATGCAATATGCCGAAATTAACGGAAATTTCCGGGAACACCGTGTAGAGATGAATCCCACCAAAAACATAAATGTAAAAAAGGAGAGCCAAGTTCAATACAAAAATTATGCTTGGCTGTGGGCTTCGCTGCAAAGAGAATGGAGATCTAAATGAGTGCCAAGTTCTATGCAAAATCCAAATATGTATTTATAGGAACAAAATAACATTATGAACAAGTATTAAACTCTATTTCTTTGCTTTATTGGATACCTATAACAATTGCTGTTATTTAAAAATGTGAGATCTTAAAGTAAGTTAGATTATATGTTGTCAGTGCTAAAATTTACGACTTTTTGACCTTTATATCTTTATAACCGTTTCAGCTAGCTTCATGAAATTTGGGCTTCTAGATGTCCTTATGGACACGCGTATTAAACACACGTAGTTTTTTTCTGTTTACGTTAAAGAGGTTTTGAGTTATAGAAGGGTCAAAAGTGGCACCAAGTGGTCCGTGTAATATTACACTCGGCGCTGGCTAGCCAGTTCCTTTGCTTGTACTTGGCTTGACACGCTGCCGCGTGTCTAGATCTGACAACATTAATTATAAACTGTCTGATTAATTGAAAATAAATGTAAGGCGTAAAGATCTGGAGTTTTAGTAATAATGATGTTAGTGTCTCTACTTGTGGTGTGAACACGGAAAACCAGGAAATTACTCTTGAAATAAGGTTCGTTTGTCTCATCGTAAATGTCATAATCGTTTTCCTTAACCGTCGGATTTGTGCGGGCCTTTATGGCTTAGCGTTAAAAATTATATGTGTGGAAAGTCGAGATCACCATCCATAATTTTACATATGAAACCATATCTTTGTTTGTTCAACCCTAATCTGCATATGTATGGACCACTTATACTTCACACGGGCGAGTAAAAAATACAGAGGTCAGAGCGGACGACAAATACATTTGTTATTATCATTCAACCAATCTAAAATTCAATTCGGCATCCGAGTAACGGGGTCACGTCGATTTCGATAGATAGTTCTACATAATTCTGTATGCGTGCGTCTGTGCGAGTTATGCTAAAACATTTATGTAAACTTACTGTGCAACGGTGCGGGACTAATTGTTATTTATTTTATTCGTATCTGACTGAAATGGTGTTTGTGCGCATATTGAGTTTCAACTGGATGTTTGGTTTGTGGGATCGTGTTTGGAAGTACTTGGAAGGTTGGAACAACACGCTCCTTCCCCGTTAGCCCGCCACACACGAGGTGCCACCCTCGCCGCCTGCTTTGTTTTCTTTGCCGCGTGTACCGCACCTTTCCTTTCCAAACCGCGTTATCCAATTAAACACAGGGTGAAACTGGACGGAAATCTAAATACAAAACTTCGTTTAACTATTTAGCCGTATATACTTTGACAATTTATTTTTACTAAACGGGACTTAATGATGTTAAATACTTCCGATGTTTAGTAAAAATAATGTGTGAGAATCGTGAAAGTTTAAATCAATAAATACACTTTAACAAGTTTCACTACCAGCAGAGCTCGTTTTGCTTTTGATAGGTATGTATCAATTTAATTTTGTTTGTGTGGATGTTTGCGAGGGTTTTTAAAAATAGCCAATATCTATTGTTCTGCAGCTTCTTCACTTTGTTATTTGATCAGGTAGCCGCTATGAGTGGATCTTATAACAAGAATTCTGAACATTTTAATTTTTATTGGTCAGCGTTATAAATAAAACCAAAAGGAAAAGATTAGATATAAAATGATTATGCTCCGGTGTGTGTCATGCCCGAATCTCATAAAATGTAAGTGTAATTAAATGAATATTCATGAGTCGGAACGCCCCGAAACCATTTGTTGGTTGGCGGCCGAGAGGAAACCGGTCTCGCGTTTTTTTTGTTCGTGAGTTGTTTAAAAAACTCGATCGTGCCTTGAACCGATTACTGACGGTTAGACGCCATGTTCGAACCTCCTACGCACATAAATAAGCCTACAACGCGGGTTTGAGGCTCACATAAGTTTACTGTGCGATGTTTTGCGTGCGATAGATATGGTTACTAGATAATCGTAATATAGCCTTGCAAACTAGACCAGGCAAATTATAGTAATTAGATGATATTGAGATCGCTAATGACGCTATACAACAGTTACAAGTTTACAAGGCATTGAACGAGAGTTAAATAGGGTTATTATTGACTTCGTTTCCGCGTACCGACGAATAATTTATTTTAAAGTTTCAATAGTTTGTAAAAGAAAACGTACCAACTGCGTTAGAAATGTGTGGCGACGATATTCTTTTATTTTCAGTGCATTGGCATTAGCACTGAGTTCAGAAAAACGTAAACGGATTGACAGGTAACACAAAGGAGTTCGTGAACAATACCATCTCGTCACGACGAGAGGTCAAAAGAACAAGTCGGACCAGTATTTCGTGTCTTGCCTCATGTGCGAGCAAGAAAGTCGTCGGTGAAAGTACCGTGTCTAATTCTCCATCCGATCAATTTTGGATCAGTTTCATAACACAACATGCAACGAAACCGGTTGACTGCAGATTTAAAAGATAGTATTTTTAACGTTTGGGTTCTATAATAGAGTGGTTTTTATGACAAAGATGTTCTAATTTATGTGAGATTTGTAAGGGAAACCTGTACGTTATTATGTTCTTGCTGGCTGTGTATTGTTGTGTTAAATAGTATTTGCTTCATTGGCCTTTTAAATCTTTTCTCACGGCTACCTGCTGCAGTTAAATTTTAATGATATGCTCTGATTTTGCGTCCCCTTGCATGTCTCACGAGGCACGAACAAGAATTGAAAAATTGAGAAGAATGTGTAGCAGTAGCACGAAGTGATCAAGACAGGAGTACCAACAGTAGACCGTTATAATTGGCGTGCCCCTGCGCAGCCGATAGCTGCACTGGGCAATGCCTTTGCAGCGGGTGCATTAATGAGCCCGCATGTCGAGGTTCAACGCCCTATTGCCGGATCCGATGGCTATTTGCCAGTAATGCTAGTGGACTGGGTTGCTCGTTAATTTCTGCAAAGGGTGTTGGAGTAAAGATCTGTTGCTTTTTAATCAACATTATCGTTTAATACGAGAAGGTTGCTGATGTAATTGTTGTATTGTTGATAATGTTATGTTGCAAATGATATCTACTCCATGCGTCTGGTTGTAATTAGTATTTTAGCCACGTATTGATAATTGATATACATTCAGCCAATTGAATTAAACTGAATATGAAAAACATATTAGTATATTAACCTAGTCTAGCAAACTGCCAAGGAAAACCGCAAAACATTGTGGATGCGGGTGTAGTGAACTTTGTCCTTTATTAAAAATTGTGGGTTATAATAATCTAAGGAAGTACTCCAAATTAAGAGATTGGCCTAGTCGCTCTTATTGAGTAATCTCTCGTCGTTATAAGAACATTTTGATTATCAAGATGAAATCGATCTACTCCGATAAGTAGCTACCTGGGTCAATCAACTTTTTCTTGTTATTATTCTCTCTTAGAAAAAATACTATAAATAGGAATCCTCTCATGCTAAGAGGATGCCCCACCATGGAATGGGTTTACCAATATAACAAAAACATGTGTTTAGTCAATTTAAACCCCATAAAAACATAGTTATAAAGATTGACCTATGAACCGTTACCATGGCAACGAGCAACAAAACATTGTTGATTAGCCCACCTAGTGTTTTCAATGTTTGCTAATCTTCTTTTATCATATAGTCATTGGCTAGAGCGTAACATAACAACAACACCCCAAAAACAGTCAAACGCCGCGGGCATGCCTGTCCGCACAGATGCTGAATTAACTCCTGCTTGGACTGAGGTTTATTTTATCTGCGTTTCAAATCATCTTCAATCTTTGTTCCAAAAACAATATCCTGTTCGTTCGCATAATGTGAAAGTTTTTTAAGTACATCATTGATCGCGTATTGTTGCACATGTTGCACATATTGGAGGCAGTGTTTACAGCAGCTAATGCCTGGTTTCGCGACCGGTTCCGATCGCACCGTGTAATCTGCACGACTTTCTATCAGAAGCTTACGAGTATGCTCGACCACCTCGGCCGTTAATTACACACGCGCGTTATTGTATGAAATTGCATCGCCTTATGGTTTCAATGCACCTTGGAATTTCAACATAATTAATGGTTGCAAAATGCGGTTGAGCGTGGTGGTTTAGTTGTATTCAAGGGAATTTAATTTTGTCATCGAAAGGTTAGTTATGGTATATCTATTCTCTACCCGACTACTTTGTGTAGGTATATCTTTGTTTCGCCATTAACAAGTTTTTTGCTGTAACTGTCATTAATATTCCAATCTTAGCTATGTTTACTCTCGCAGTATTCGCTCTCTCAACTATGCCTTGATCACACCTACCGAGCAAACGGGCGAGACAGTATTCGGCCTAGTAGATAGAAAGGGAGCCGAGCTATACTGTCTCGCCGCTTTTACGCCGAGTGAGGACTGTCTCGCCCGTTTGCTCGGTATGTGTGATCAAGGCATAACGTTGGTCTCTCCGCTTCATCCTGGCATTCAGTTCAGACCATTTTCTTACGTGGGTCTGGTGCTGTGCTGATTTAATAGGCCAGTCAACTTTCAATTAGGTATCTCAAACGAGCAATTTATCGGCTTCATCACGCTCAATTGTCCATCAATCGATATAATTTCTAGGTTATCAGACGAAATCGGTTAACAAGCGCTTCACACGAAGTGCATTCAGGGTCGCATGGCGCACCTGCCGCGACCGGTTGGGCAAGTCTGTCTAGTGCCCTGGCTTGTGGAGTTATGAAACTTTATTTGTCACTATGATTTTATTTTACCACTTGCGCAATAATTGCCAAGATGGACGCTTCGACAGGACTCCTCCCATCTTAATAGGACGTCGCTTGGTGTTTATATCGGTGAAATTATAGTTTTATAGGTTTGATGGATGAGAATAAAAATTATGATTTATGGTATGTGGAGTAATTGATCATTAGTTGCCTCCAAGTAAAGCACCTTGCTGCATTTAACTGTAAAAGTGATTTAAAAAAAATCTAGAAAACCATTATATTTTAGCATAGACATTGAAGCACTCTATACCACTATACTATTTGTCAATTGGAACTATCACTACATACATATTACATTCTTGCAGTCACGATTGAATGATTTTTCAAGATTTAGCAAATTCCTTTCAGAAATAACCGAAATCGCGTTGTCATTGGACCGGACTAACAAAACAAAGTCACGTCCTGCCCTGCTGCGCACTGCACTGTCAGATTGGATCTGCAAAATTTATTGAACTTGAAAGCTTGCTCTTGCGTGATGCTAAAACCGAGGCATCTGATTATTGTGTTAGTTGTAAAGGGGCCGTATTAGGCGTCGATATAGTGCTTCCAAGATGGCCGTGATCGGCGCTGCGCTCGCGCCGCTGCCGTCACGATCCTTTGCCCCAGAGTGTAGGCGGCTACTTTCTCCTAACGGGACTTTCCGCGCCGCCCGCACCGCTCACCATTCGTCTCGTCTGCGTTCGTCTATTACGACATCTATTTTGTATTTAACAATCTGCGAGATCACGATGATGGTAATAAGATTATAACACGTTTCGAAATAGTTTCTAGGTTGATGGTACTTTGCTTTTGTTTGTCCATTTTTTGTTGCTCATCATTATTTTGATGGTAAAGGCGTGCCGAATTCGAGCGTTGTTTTCATCGCTGTCGTAGTGATTAAGAGAACCAGTTTCAGCAATTATGGGAAGCCGGTGGCACATTATTATCGACGGTTATAAAAATAAAATCTTTTCGCAAAATTCCCACACGGCGCAAAACACGTGAGAGAACGTATTCTTCGTAAGTGCTATCCCGTATTATTCTGACAACATTGAACGTATGGGAATGTTAAAGAAGAGTCATGCCTCGTAACATTCGGAACGATCTCGTCTCGCCCCGGGGGACTCGCGAGTCAAAGGCCACGAGTCACGATCTCGGCTCGACTCTACCGGCATCTACTGCACCTTTATCTCGATTACTTTGATGATAAATGATAATGCTCGCGGACTCGGCTCTAAGCATACGAGTACTTGTGCTATTCATTTATAGTTCACCTTTCCTTCCTTTATGAGTAGATTTTGTAGTCAATTAATTTTGCCCCGGATAAGTGGACTTGGAAAGTCATACCTATAAAGTTGCAATCGCCACTGCGTTATGTTATCATGCACTAAGAAACAACTTTAAACTTGTTTATATTAACAGTTCGTCTTTTCAGCCGTAATGCCTCTCACACCCAATTTTCTATTCGCGACGTCACAACGTTGTTAGTTTAAGCGTTTTCTGACTCAAAGCGTGGAGCGTGTGAGTGCCATTTTTCAGTGTTCCAGCGGCACTCGAGCCAACGAAAGTGTCTGGCGCGCTTCCAGGGCGGTGATCTTCCGCGGACTGCATCGATTTGCAATCCACTTCCAACTCCCTGAGCCAACTTCTTAATTACACGTCTCGCCAGCCGTAGTTCTTGTCCGCTTGACGTCATCCAGGCCGTGAATGATGAACACTGTTTTTCGCACCGAGTGTATAACTGCATGTCGCGACTCTACCGTGTCTAATCCGATTATGATTTTAGAAGCAGGTCCATTAAGCGACGATCATAAATCAGTCTCTGTTCCTGTACGCCTAAATTGTTCTCTGCGGACGTCACAACTGTATTGATTTCCTTTCTAATAAAGAGGCATTGTTCGTTTGAAAGCTCGCTCACAAAGCGTGAAGACAACAAAAAACTAGTGCACAAAAAGCTCAGCCGTATCGGTGCGGTTGCGCGGCCGATTACATTATTACAGTGCGCTACACACGGCAGATGTTTGGGGCAGTTTTTCCAATGTATTATTATACACCCTCCGCCCTCGCAAGCCACTCTGTCACCCCGCTCCAGTCACTGACCCCTTTCCGCCGATTCACAGCGCGACTTGTTTGTTACCTGTTACGTTAGTCATTTCTGCTGCCATATTTGCTTGCAATTTAGTATTTCGCATTTAGCGCTTCCTTTATTACTTGGTCGAGCACTTTCAGAGGCATTATTCCGTAATTGGTTTTTTACATATGAGAATTTGATACGGGTTAGCGGTGATTTATTGTGTAAACAAATACTGAAGCTATAAATATGGCGCTGCGTGAGTGAACACGTGTACCATCCTGTGGATGGGATCTTTGGGGAGGTAGGTAGGGTGCGAGTTCGGGCACCAGACAGGTTCCAAGGTTAAATATATAAAACAGCTGTTCATTATTATTACCTACTTTAAACACAGTGAGTTCGTTCTTTTATTTACAGTATTATAATTGGATTAGACTATCAAATACGTGCGCTGCGCACTTACATAAACGTTTAGTAATATTCTCGACGCTCAAATTGCCAAGTTCAATGCTCCAAAACCGCTGAGAAGAACAATCAAGAGCCGACTCAATAAACGCAAAATAACAACTCGCCCGCAGCAAAAATGTCGAAATATTTACGAGATCCGAGACTTTTTGTTTCTTGGCTATATTTAGCCGAGCAATGTGCAAAGTTTTGCAAACCAATTGGAACTTTACGAGTCGTTTTTACACTCCATTCTAAGTTTGTCTCGGCTTCGGTGGTTGTACTCTTGCTCCTTTTAGCGGCGGCGTGCCTACATCGTGGAACGTGTTTGCCGAAGCCACGCAGGCACTAGTTAAACTTGTATTATGATGGTGTCGGTTTCCTCTATTTTTTGCTCGTTTAACAATCACAGTGCCCGATCGAGTTTCTTTACTTACTATTTGCCTCGGTAATTCTGAACCCATTCAAATTCTGACATTAGATCGACTGTATCAACTCGTACAAACATCAACATGTCCTTAGTTTGGATATGATTCAGGACCTTGCGTCGCGTTCTTCCTTCATCAAAGACCTTCTTAGTAAATACATATAAATGTTTTTGGATAGGTAGCTATTTTGTTGAAGCCAATTTCATCAAACTGATCTTATTAGTTAAATCCCAAGAAGTCGTTCGCCGGATTCCTCCGCAGGGTATTTTTTATTAACAATCAGAAGGACATTCCGAGAACCTGCTCAAAACGAGCGATCGGAGTCGTTCGACTCAAAGGGCCGGCGCAGGTAGACGGAAGATCATGTTTTTGCCCTTTCATCCCATTCGATACTGTATAATTTATTCCTTTCTTCATTCCACGTAAATGCCTCTGTTATCTGCCGGGCGAGTCGTTTTATTTGGTCCTCGCTCCCACGAATATCGTGATGAACCCTTAAACCAGTTGGCGATGGCGGACAGATCCTGGCCCCAGTCTCGGGCGGTATCTTTTTCTTCTGCCGCAGCACGGATTCACCAATTATTTACCCTAGCTTGACTTTTCATGCATATTCTCTTTTATTGCCAACACAAAATTAATTTATCAAAACAAAGAAAAAATATGTAAGTATTAAAAAAAATACCGACTTTTAGGAATTTATAAATTTTAAATTTTTTCGGATTTAGTCTCGTCGTTATTACTAGAATTATATCTACACGCACTAATCTGTTACGCAGAAAAAAAAGCTATTATAAATTATTTCCATTTCGCGCACCGTAAAATGACTAGACTACTTGGCGTTACATCGCAAGTATAAAAAACTTGAAATTTAAACAAGGAGCGTGACCGGACTAACCTTCGTGTAAAAAATGACGAATACATAATTTTATATTCACATATTTTGTAACTCGTTGTAAATAAACCATTGTTTATATACATTTAACTTCATGCAACAGCCAAGTTTGGTAAATATTGATTCGAGTGATGACATTGGGAAGGATGTAGCCTAGAAGACTAGTAAACAAAACAAAGTGTTACAATTTAAGGCTTGTATACCCGCTAAAGTCCTTGAGCGTATGGGCGGAGCCTCGACCCTCTCCCCGCGCAAGTCGCACAACCCGCCGTCGTTTATTAAGCGTTACATAGATTAAGTTACAGACGCGTCATCGCGCATCGTTACCAATGCAAGGGTGGACGTGGGTGGGTGACATTCGTCATGCTTAATTGAAACGTGATATTTGTCATACATAAATTACATAATTGATTAAGTTCAAAAATTATGTCTCTACTATTATAATACTATTTACTTACGATTAGTGTAGTTCCGTCAGCACGGCTAGCACGAGACGGCCGCGACATAAACTCGATTTTTCTCGCACTATCGGTCTCTCTCTTATTAGAACATTAGGAAAGAGATGTATAGTGTGAGAAAAATCGAGAGTATGTCGCGGCCGTCTCGTGCTAGCCGTGCTAGTGAAAACGAAATTCGTTCGAATAACTCTGTCGCTCGAACTAGCAAGCGCGACAGAGAGGGAGATACACGAACGAAGTTCGGTTTCGGTTCGCGGTAGGCCCTCAGTACGCCTAGCACTAGACGGCCGCGATATACTTTCGATTTTTCTCGCACTATACCTCTGTTACTAAATATTCTAATAAGAGAGAGACGGATAGTGCGAAAAAATATAAAGGTAATAATAATAATCCATACCTACTGTGGCCCTTAGGCCATTTTTTAATGTCGCTATTAATAGGGGCCCATCTAGCAGTTAGCGAGTTACCGTCTGCCAGAGATAAAATGTGAAACAGTTTTAATGGGCAGGCGTCCGATGTTTCATCCAATAGCCCAGCTACTAGTCCATCATTTTCACCCAATAACCCGTTTTATTTAGATTCCATCAACTAGCAATAGACTCTTACACCCCAGCGGGTGCTGTTTCTGTGTGCGTCCCATGACACGGGCAGAGACAGCATCCGCTTGGTGTACTCCTTGCATTTCATTAAATTGTCAAAAG
This sequence comes from Epinotia bilunana, assembly GCA_947049275.1. Classification (NCBI taxonomy): domain Eukaryota; kingdom Metazoa; phylum Arthropoda; class Insecta; order Lepidoptera; family Tortricidae; genus Epinotia; species Epinotia bilunana. The sequence continues at coordinate 7,658,905 of OX346263.1, read as the reverse complement.
GGCCTCTACGTGTTGGCTCAGAGCTCCACGCACGGACATCATTGTGCCGTGAGCGGGAAAGACATATAATCCATACTATCCATACTTTTATATCCATACTCCATACTAATATTATAAATGCGAAATTGTGTCTGTCTGTCCGTTACCTTTTGTGTAAGTGTAAGGTTGTTAAGTTTTAAACTAATTTTCGGTATATTTATTACGTTCTACTTCCTTGATTTGATAATGATGGCGTGTACAGTCAGCATCAGATAGTTAGTAGCATCCAAAGTAGCCAAATATATCGTAACACATTCCTTACTCCTACTTATAGTAACAAAGACTATTTCGATGAATGTACGTTCCGATATATTTGGCTAACTTGGCTGCTACTAACTATATTATACTGACTAACTATATTGTACGTTAACCATACTTTGTTTCATATCAAATAATAACTCTGTATCGAACTTGGAGTTGGCATGCAACCCATAGGTAGGTAGTACTTACAATATTTGCCAATCCCACTATTTTTATTAGAACTTATTCTATTAACACTTGACAGTCATTAATACGAGCAGATAAAACAATATTGTTAGTAGGCAATAGATATTGTAAATATATTTACTAATAAAATGTCTGGTTTTAGCGATTTCCCAATTTTGATACTGTTTAGATATTTGATACTTTGATAGAATAGGTATTTACTTGTGTATTCTTTTTCCTCTTCTCTTGTAAAATTTCTTGATATTACGTATTTTCCTCCTGCGCTTATTTAACCCCAAAGACCCAAAATAATTATTGAAAAATTTGTGAGACCTAAGCTAAGACCTACTAACTCTAGTATCGTAAGTTTGCATGTTACTAACAATCTATGGGCAAACTGGCCTGAAATAAAGAATTTATTATTATTATTATATTATTATGTATGTCTTTCCCGCTCACGGGACAATGACGTCCCGGACCTTTGGGAGGCGTGCGTGGAGCTAGGTACCTACAAAGTACCACCTGAGCCAACACGTAGAGGCCCTTTTGACAATTTAATAAAATGCAAGGAGTACACCGAGCGGATGTATATATATTATTATTATTATTACCCGTGTGGTGTCGGGTTAGAATAGCACCACCCCCTTTTCTTCCCGTGGGACTAAGGGAACGGGGTTGAAGTGTGTTGTGGGCGATGGGCTAGCAACCTGTCACTGCTATATCACATTTTGTCGATCTTTTATACCCACATTTATGCTAACAGTGGCACTGGACACAGGTTTCAAGTTCTCTGCCTACCCCTTTTAGGGATAAAGGCGTGTATGTATGTATGTATTATTGTTATTATTATTATTTCCCATCTTGAACTAAAAACAAAATCTAAACTATACCTACGTAAATGTTAATTAGGTACAAATGCCAACACAGTTAACTGACGATCCTGTATTTATACAAGAACCTTATTACAATGCACATAAAGTGCACGGATGGTCAGTCAGCTGTCTTGTCTATAGTACCTACTACTTTACAAACCACGAAATAGATTGTCCACTCTATGCAACAAAATTATCTGTCACTAAAAACTAAACTATACGCAAATATTTATTAGTTACCTACTATACGAATCACAAAACGGATTGTCCACTCTATGCAACAAATATAGTCCACAATTTCGACAAATATTTAAAAATTTCGGCGCAGCCCAAATTGACACAGGTCCGTCATGCAACGTGTCTCGTCCCGCACTGACCGTATGGACGAAAACGGGGAGGCGTAGGAACTTTGGCGGAATATTTCAGAAAACGAGATATTTTTTTAAGAAAATTAAGAAAGTAAGAAAATGATGCTCTTGTTCATTATTGTATGAAGAAAGTTATAAAATTTCATATTATTCTGATAAAAAATGGAGCAGTAAAATGGTTACAAGTGAAAAAATAGGGGTGACTTTAGATTTCTTTTTCTCTAATTTTTATTGTTAAAATGGATTTCTACGAAAACTATGACCCGTCGCATATCTTGCAGATTATGATATATTTTTTCCGACAGCAAAAATGTTACGTTATAATGTATAAAACGGTTACAAAACAACTCATTTTCACGAAAATTTCGAATGTGGAGCCTTAATGAACAGTTGTGTAAACCGAAAGCTAATCCATTATTGAGCGGATTCGGGTAACGACGCGGGGTGAAATATGGCCGCTGCTATTCTAGATACAGCACGGAACGGCGCGACGCGGCGGGCAAATCTCTTTTGGCACTGTTTATAAAATGTGGAATTGAATCGAGTGCTAGTATTAGTAAACATGGCGATGGCGGCTCGGCGGGAGCGTGCGTGGCTCCTAAAATACTTCAAACAGGAATTGAACATACGCCAACTGTGTGCGTAGACTGCGGCTCGTGGGCCCTCGTAAACTTTTCACTATACGACATCTCATTTTATTCTCGCTCATCCGTCTTTTATGTTCGTTTAATTTATAACTCGCCGCCGCTCGAAATTGTGTCACTAGTAAATATATATAGCATTTTGCGTTGCCGAGCTGCTTATGGGGTTTCATTTTATTTCCTAAAGAAATTTAGATAAAGAATCGAACCGTAAATTCCCGCCGCAAATTGGCATGTATTCTGTTATGCATAGCGTAAGAATACATGAGTAAGATTCAGAACAAATATATATGCAATTCATAACAAGCTGTAAAAAAAACATTTAATTAATTTAATTATGCGCATACTGATCGTATGAGTGGCTTAACGACCTACTATCGAACAAGCAAATCGAGGTCCAGCATACTTTAACTTACATTACATGCATAGGTAATAATAAACGGCAAACCAGTTCTCAAGGTGCACACAGTCGCCGCGTCCCACCCGCTATTTATGAACTTCTTCGGAGTTTTTATCGACGTTGCATTGTGCGAGTAATGTACATGAATGCATTGTCAGTATTTAACCTTGTTCATATGACTCGGTAATTGCCGGCAATTATAACAATGTTTTACTGCATAAAATTCACGATCGCTTACACGATTACCTCGTGCGTATTCGTCATCGTCAACAAATGTTCGCTTAACATTGTTCAGTTGGCAAACATTTAAATAGCTTTGTTTTTCTCCGTTGTTATCACTCTCTGCTTATGGGGATATGTATGTAGCCTCACATTCGTAACACTTGCGTCAACTAGTAACGTCTGCTTTTTAATATCAAATTAATATTGGTATTTTCCTCGTGTCTGGTCTGGTGTACCTATTTATTAAACAAAACAGATAGTTGCTATGCGGGCACGAGAATTTAAAGATGTAGTTCTTCTGTCACACTTGACTCATGCTAAAGGTTTCCCTATTCGCTGTTCACCTTCAAATGCCCTTCAAACGTGATTATTTAAATGTAAAAACAATGTAGATAGGCTCATTTTCTTCGCATGTACATATTTGTAATCAATAGTAAATAATTACGTTTAAAACGTGTCCGTTAACAGTAACGTAAAACTTTAGCTTTAGGTATTATTGAGGCCGCTATCTTTTGAAATTATATCGTTTTTCCAGCTATAAGTAATTTTTTAAATAGTGTTCTTACGGTTAAGTACCTATGAAGTTTTTTACACAGTAAAATTATGAATGTGTTGTTAATAAGTGCTGTATTTGCTCATAAGTTTTCAAGATATATTAGGTGTTTGCTTTTCTGTTTTGTTTGGTACCTAGGTTGTTTACCAAATCTTAACATATTTGCCTCGAAGATTGTGCTTCCGCATTTATTATCTTTTGCCCTCATAGTTAACGTTAATTGTGCTACGTAACTACGAATCCTAGACTAATATTATAAATGCGAAAATTCAGATGTTTGGATGTTTGTTACTCAATCACGTTTAAACGGTTCAACCGATTAGGATGAAATTTCGCACGAAGATAGTTTATAGCCTAGATTAAAATATAGGATATTTTTTATCCCGGGCCCACGCAGACGAAGTCGCGGGCGGAAGCTAGTATGTTATATTTCATCGACAAAATGCTTGCAAGTTAAAACACACAGTTTAATCTACCTTTTTCTGTTATTGAAATCCGCATTATACTCCAATAACATGTGTGTAAACACATCGGCTTTGTTTGTCTTCGCTCGGCATACCGACCGGCGCGGTTCTTAGACTAGCAAGGTTTCATAAACATAAATACGTTTTAAATTAACGAAAGGCAAAATGCATTTGTTTCTGTTCGGTGTCGTGTAACGTGTAACCGGTTCTCGTCACGCTCCGGCTTCGAGGAAACCAACAGTTGTTTCCATCGGCATTCTTAGTCGCGCGGGCGAGTGTCACAGCCCCGATACGGCAGCCGAACGATTCATCTCCACTGCATTGTCTGCCGGTATTGTGCGATTAGCGCCCCGCCCGCCGTCTGCGGACCCCAGTGAAAACGTCCGCTAATTGGCACCCGTACCGGCGATCGTTCCCGAGAACTGACAACCTCGACCGTCACTTTCCTTTATTGCTCTACCATCACAAAACACGGCCACGACGGATACCACATTCAAGGTTTTTAACGGCGCATCTGTGCCGTATCACGGCGTTAATTTATTTATTTCTACAGCGAACGTTTTAGCCGAAAGAATCGCGTTTACGTAATCGAGAAACGTATTCGTCCCCGTTATACAAAGAAAGAGTAAATGGCATGCCGGCGACGTTAATCAACGTTGTCGGTAACCGTAACCGTCTCCGGAGGATTAGCCGGCGAGATATTCTATTCTCCGGTCGTAATTAATAGCTTTTGGCAAGTGAGCGATAGCGGGCGGATACAAATGGCTTTCGTGACGTGACGCAGCGCTTGCGTAATTGGATAATTAATATACTCAAAACAATGTCGGAAACGCTGTACCTATACGTAATCATATGGGTAATGTGCAAGCGCATAGACGACCCACGCTCTGTGAAGCGGGCCAACGGCCTTTAGACGCGTCTGGCGATAGGCGGGCATTCGGTGATCCGAGATACGATCCGGTACGTTGCCGAACAACAATAGTTACGTATAGCATAATAGCGGCCTGGGTTGCGGGCGTGGGCTCGACGTGAATTCAAAGCCACAGCAAACCGTCGATACCATTACAAATAGCGTTTTGTACTCGGCTTTCGACACATAACGAGTCAGTGTAGTACGTGCCTATCGGATGTAGCTTATAGCCGAGTCAAGAAACTCGCCGTTTAAATTACACGTGAGTTATGAACGCCTACAGACACCGAGGCAATGACTTCTCGGCTTTTGATTCATTAGCATCTACTCAAATGTTCGAGATGTTTTGTTCTTCGTAATGGAAGCTAGGACGCCGTGCGTGTGAAATACCGACATGTTATTCACTTACTTATTAACGTCAGGTATAATACCATTGAATAGATAAAATAAATAGTGTTGGCATTTTACACTAGGAAAACCCCAGATCTACTTTAGTCAACAACACAATGAACGATTTCCAGAACTAACGCAAATAAACAAAGACATTAACATCAATAACTTACGCGAAAAAAGCCAAGATTGTAATTCAATTTGAACGTGTTTCAACGATCAAACGGTATAACAGCAATTTAATCGTGGGCGACTCGTTACAAATTACGATCCGTCTCAAGCAGTACTACCGGTTAGACGAGTAACTTTTATGGTGAATTAAACTACAGTCGTAGTTTAATCATCGGCTCGGACATCGGCTGCCGAACGAGCTGATCGTCGGCAAGATAAGATTTCTCACGCCACCAAATATAGACGGCAAGATATAGACAAGCTGCTTGCTTTGCCTCGAATCTCGATCTCGTTTCCTGTTAGTCTCACTCATTTCGAATTCATTTAACTTTTCATTATAAAATGATCGTATAACGCTAGCGAGTTTCCCTGATTTTTCATGTTCCTTCGTATTTTCCTATATAAGTATATTTATTATTAATATGTATAACGGGATGATGTTTATATATTTATTTATCACTCAGTTGCTCATTGCGGTTTTCGCTGCATTGACGTCAACAGGCCGCAAAATGAATCGATTCTGAGATTTCTGAGTAGGTAATTGTTACAATTATGCCCACAAAACCTGCGGGAAATTACATATTTCTTTCGAAATGTATACAATACTGCGCAGCAACACTATTGTTACATGATTAATAATTATAGATCTCTAATATGACCGTCAATAAAGATATCTGTAAAAAATCTCAATTTCTTTTTCGAAGTAGGTACCTAATATCAGAAGCTACTCATCCGAGCTTTAAATTAGATTCACCAGCGTACCTCTGTGACGGACATAGGGTAGGTATATTTTATCCCATGGCTCCACATGGGTTCTTCGTAAAGTCATAAATAAGTTCGCTACCATGGTACAGTCAAGGGGACCAATACGTATAGGTACACCACAGTCTCAAAAATAAGGCAGACCTTATTTCTGCAACAAAAAAGGTTGTAGTACTTATACATATTTTTGAAATTTTGAGTGAATACATATTGGGTCCATATTGGCTGCCATAACTATTTTCTTTTATACTAACGTATTGTAGTCATAATCATAATCATCGCTAGTACTAATTTATCTCTTTCTAACTTTTTTGTTCCTAAATTTCTGTAACAATCATCGGAAGTCATAATGATCAGTTGTCCTAAACATTTTCTTTATAATTTCATTACTAAGAAATGCTTGAAGTCATAATTTTGTTAATCATAACAGTGTCCTTTATAACGGACTTACATCATAATTATGTTAGTACTAATATCATAACTAAGAACAAACTTCAACTCCTAATTTTGTTTTTCCTATTAAATTAAAATTTCGCTAAAAAAATAAAATAAAAAATCGGTACTGGCGCTTCGTCGGCCGCTGCCGCGGCACGCTCGCTTCGCTCGTTCGGCTCGCGCGCGTAGGGTCGCGGTACACCTAATACTCCTCCTCGCTTCGCTCGTCGTCGTACCTACACGGACCTGCCTTAGGCTACGTGGCTATACTTGTGGCCTCGCCTCGCGCCTTGCGACAAAAACACGTTTATTTACTTCGATAACGCCAAGCGCGCAGTGCGGCCGGTTGCGAAAATTCTATAATGTTCGTTTTAGTAAGCTACTCGCTAGGTGACTCGCTAGGCTCTAAGCAAGCCGCTTGTCTGTGCGGACGTAGCCTTTGAGTAAAAAAAGTGATCTCGGCGGTATCGATGATTTGGGTAATATGATTAGATTATTCAGTATTAGACAATAAAATCTAAGTAAAAACGTTATCCGTATATTAGGATAAGTAGGTAACATTTATGATGATGAAGGTTATGACAAACAATTTTAGGATTAAAAAATGTATGACTAGGGTCATTATGATTTTCAAACTGTTTTATTCAAGTACAAATATATAATATAAAACTTAATATTAACACTTAAATCTACTTAACTACTAGTAGGTATATGCACTCTCAGGGTGCCCATAAGGCTGGCCACATTTCCTCATTGAATTGCAATTCTAATCCGTTGGCCGAGGAAGAAGCCAGCTCAGCCCGTACCGATCCGTGGTCAGCCGTATTTTCGCCATTTTTTTTTATTTCTTTATAAATACTTGGCATCCAAACTCCACGGTCCGAATTATGAATTTAAATAAAATGAACAAGAGTGATATGAGGAAAAAAATATGAAAAATAAAATTAGGATTTGATAAATTTATGATTATTGTCATTATAACTTCGAATGGTTATGACTTACGATCCTTAGGAATAAGAATTATTAGGACTTACGATTAGTATGGCGTAAATGTTTATGATACCATTTTCGGACTTCCAATAATAGGTCTTAAAAATTAGGTGTATCAAAGCGCCCCCATACATATTGGTGCCCTTGACTGTACTTATAGAATAGAATAGAATAGCCATTTATTGATTATAAAACATTATTACACAAAAATATAGTATTTAACAGAGGTTTTAATATGTTAAAACTTTAATTAAGTAGGTATTGAATTTTACAATTATGTTTATTTTTATTATTAATAATATTTTAAATTAACTATAAATGGCCTCTCATTCGGTATACTGTACTTACAACTCATTAATTGATTTCCGCAACTTAAAACAACGCAACGTATATTTTAAGATTTTAACATATAATTTAGGTAAGCAAGAATTTTCTCCCGATTGTTTCACAATATTTGCCAACAACGCAAACGATTCTGTAAAAGCTCGGAAAGAATAACGGTGATTGGCAGTCTTGTTGTTTGTTTCGGTAGGTTTACGTTAAGAATTGCACGAAGATAATATCCCAGAAAGCATATAAGTCACGGACAAGGCTCGTAAAGCAAGAAAAAGAAGCTAATATCCTATAGCTACCTATTTATTGCATATTCCACGAGGGCTAATGTTTAATAACCGTGGCATGAGATGAGAGCACTCCGTCCGAGCACAACATACGTAATTGTAAAGCGCCCCAAGAACAATGGCGGCTCCGGGCTGACTAACGGTATTGCTATCAGTACGTGGTAGTCGCTGTCAGCGCGTGAAAGTGATGATATATCAGCATACGGTCCAGCCAGAGCCAGGCAGTGCTTTATATAATCCTGCTAGTTCTTATATTAAACTGTATAAGTATTATAATATGAACGCGTGTGCTCGAATAAATTACATCGTTAAATCTAAATAAATATCTGATTCATTGCGAGGTCTATGGAATAAGGAAGATACTTGAAATATTTGAGATAATCTGGGCTGTTTAGTTTCCCCTTTTCGGGAGCGGTGGAACTACAAAAGGTAGACATAATTGTTTTAGTTTCTAGAAAATATACTCAACTCAACTTATCATTGTCGATAATATATAGTACGTATCTAACTATGATGTGCAATTGAAGATAACCCTGCATTGTTTCCTGTTCAACTGCAAAGTCTTAACAAATTCGAATTTCTCGACGCAAATGGGATTAGTATTAGTAGGTACGTAAAGTTCTGCAGCTAAGTTAGAAACAGAAACGTTCATACGTACTTACTTACTTGTAGAGCCGTATCTACTTAGTCTTGAAATAAGAGGCCATAAAAGTAGAGTCTGGAAAGGGTACACTTTGTGTATCTACTTAGCAACAATGTGTATTGTAGCTGTGTTATTGTCGCTTTACTGCCTTATGTTATAACTCAGTCTGATCTACGACAACAGCAAGATGCTGTTACAATGTTTGGTACGCTGGTAAACCATTCATTGGATGATTAACCGTGACAACAATATAGTATCGTAACAAATTAAGCGATACCACCATACAGGCACAAGGCATCTGCAGAAAAACATTGCTGGCCAGTGACCAGTCTGGCCGTTGACTCCTAACTCCTATGTAAATATTTTTCTGCAACATGTGACATTCTTGGGCAGGTCCGAGAAAAAACTACGAGAGTAACCTTTTCTTAGAATGCGTCCCCACATGTTTGTTAAAACTCTTGTTAAATCTTGAAATATGGGTTTGTAAAGCTTTCAAAGAGGATAAGAATTATTAACGCTGCGGGAGCATACTAATGTATAGACCTTTATCGTGCCTGGGATCTGTGTCAAGGCAATTTCCTTATAAATTTAAAGATATAATTGTACCGAATTAAACTGTACTGTTTAAGTCGATTACGCGAAGGGTGTGAGTATTGTGAAATAATAATGTAAGGTACTTAGCTGTAGTAATTACGCCAGCACCGGTTATACAATTGTACGCACTTACCTTGCAATGATATACAAACGTAGATAATCAAAATTTGTTTAATGTATAAGGTAGGAAGCGTTAATTTAAACTTGAATACTTAATAGAACGAGACATAAGTGGAGTGTGACACTAATGGCGGTTGAGAAAGTAAAAGAACGTCGAGGTGTCTATTGAATAACAAGGTGTTTAGAGTCACTGTTGCGCAACTGAGTGTCGCGTGGATTCGAGTATGGTCGGCAGTACTAGCTAGTATACTGGCCAATCGTGAAAAGCAGTAAATCCAGTACCACTCTCATGCAATCTTAATACTTTCTTATCGTGATTAGCAGTGTAGCACGTCGCAGTCACGCGCTGATACTTGACGTGAATAAAAACTCGCCACCGAACCGGGGCCGGCCCCGCTCCTTCCTTACCTCCACCAAAACAAGCCTACGAAACCCACTTACCATGAGGCATCTCTCGCAAATGGTCACGCCCAAATAGACAATGACAATGGACAAATAAATACAACGGGCCCATTCGAACGTGAAAACGAAACTATCGCGGCAATAAATCGCGCTACCGTAAATATGAAGGAATGCTATCTTACCGGTGGCCCACATCGCGTTGAATAAACGTGTCGATTTCCACTCGATAACGCTGGCCTTGCAGTTTAACCGGACGGACATTTAAATTGCATGCATAGCGATCGAATTTAAGCCGTGCAATTTACAACGTAACCGGTTCTGGGTAATGAATTTAATATTCAACGCTCGTTATGGGCGAGATCTATCTACTTATGCGAGCGGCTAATGACTCATGTGCCGTATTCGACATGATATATTATGCCCCATTTTTATTCGCTTCTCCTGCAGAATCAAATATTGACTGGTGATGTCAACATTCGCATACCAATTCCAATATTCTTATCACGAAACTCGCATCATCGCTGACAACCTTTATGAAGATAGCGTGGGTCGGACCGGCTGTAGAGAAAATAGAAATCTAATATGGAAGTAGGTGGATACGCGTCGTGAGTAGATAATGAGCAGATAAAGATAATGGAACGTCCAAACACGATGTCGACACGAAAACGTGAGCCCGATCCGCGTTCGCGCTCGGCGCGACACGTCCGTTATTGTTTGTATAGGTACTTTAATCAGAAGATTAACGAACTCTTTCATAAATCAATCTGAAAAAATGATTATTAATATTAGCGACGACAGATCATGGCAGTTATATTTATTAACCGAGCCGTTGCCTATAATTGCTGAACAGGTTGCTCAAACAAAGGGGCCGGCGATCCGCTCTTTTATAAGAATAATAATTTGGCTCTCCCTTAGAAATGTCTGCCTTATATCTAACATCGATGTTTTCTTTTATACGTGAATAAAAGCCAGGAGGGTGAGGAGACGTCGAGGGTTCTTTGTGGTCCCTCGGGCAGAGGGAAAAGGGTTGACGTGCCTCCACATAGGCTAGATATACTTGATACACGTGGATACTCATACCTATTTACTTAATTATTATGTAAACCATGAGTCACTGTAATTCAATCAAAGTGCTTAGTAAGAGTATTTTATTTCATTTTCGCTCCGTGTTAATTTACGTCTAACGTGTCAGCGTAAATTTAATCTTGTTTGTCAAAGGTTTAATAAGTCGTCATTCAAAGAAAACTTCTGGCAAGTCTTCAGAATTTTAAATTAAATTTCATTGCGTTAACACTCGCAAACTTATTTTAGTAGAGTCTGCGTTTTATAGCTTCGCCATGAAAGGCAAACAAATTATTCTCACTATGAATGAAATCAGCTGCTCGAGGGGTGCTTCTGTGTGGGAATAATAAAGTGAGGGATGTTTGGCTGAGTGGGCTATACTCGTCGCCATGGCAACGGCCCGGGACCGGAAGCCCCCTTCTGCCTAATGGCCGCCAAATATGCGTAAACAACGAATAAACACATGAGCATATTATAAGTATACTTACATACCAAAGTAGAGATTATGAATTATGATAAATGAAAATGATACATTTATTCCGATACTGCGCGACCGTTATCAATTTAAATTTCATAGAAATTAGATAGTAAGCTCCTATCTGTCTATCCTCGAGTGTTTATGATAAAAGTTATAAATAAGAAATAAGGAAACGGTTAATACAGAAGCTGATGACACCCATGAGACTCAACTGTCGGATAGGAGGCCTCTTGACGCCGTAAATAAGGATAACTAATCAAAGTTCTGCCCCTGTTCACCTCGATTCATGGGTGACAACGTAAACACGCTGCGAGCGGTTAGTGGGCGACATTCCCCCCCTGCCACCCTTCGTGTCGCCGCCTAAATTGTGACATTTTTCCCCTCTACGCCCTACGCAGTTCAATAATCTTTCAACGATGCGAAATTCGCAAATTAAACGCTCTTGGTTTAAAACTTCTTTGATTCCATTTTCTTGTTTTTATTCCAAATTTCAATTAAATAGTCTGCACTTCTTTCACTAATGATTGCGGCTGGTCGGCTAAAGATTTCACCTCATATAAGCCGGTTTCAACGGATCTTTTATTAGAACCTAGAACTGTTAGGTCGTCTGGAGGTTACGTCACATCGCCGGTTTATCTCAAGAAAGCTAATTACAAAGAACTTATCTAATTGAGTAACAAGAACAATATAGAGATGCCCGTCCGTCTTTGCCAAGTGTACCTACCATCTGTATAAGTAGTTATCCAGGTTCATTACTTCTGCACTGCTGGCACGGGGCCTAGGCGAACTCCAGCGTATTTTAAAACAGGTTGCGGCTACATGTTAGTTTCCTAGAGAACCGATAACGTAGCCAGTGTCGAGACATTATTTGGCTTGTATCCAAATCACCGAATAGTTCACTCGAGTGCAGTTTCTCAAAGGAAAACCCTTGATAACCTGCAGCAGTTAGCCTTTAACGGGTGGAGGGCTTAATGCCTGTTTTGAATAAGCCGGGGGGCGGCGCCCCCTCTCCTATATATTACGGTGGAGGATTTCGGCAGTCCGCTACAGTGATATACGGCCGTGTCCCGTCGACACCCAGCCATTACGTTTTGTTTGATATTGATATATTATTGGGTCGTGATGAAAGGATATAAAAGGACGGTTAGATGGAACATACATGATAGCAAGTATTGATGTAATTGCGTTTTGGAAATCCCTCTTTAAAGAACCATATTTGTGGAGATTGCGGAATTATCTTGCGAACTCATTTGACCCACGTTCTTCAGGAAGTCTTTGTGGGACTGAAAAGAACACAGCAACAATAGAAGCATTGTGCTATTTGATTAGTGAATTAAGCCGCATGAGGGCGTCGTGGCGACCGATCACGATTCGGTCTCACGCTAGCCGGCGTTCCCAGCGCTCCGAACAAATCGTTTGGACATCATAATAACTAAACTCAGAAACAACTCCTTTCTGCAATGTACAGACGACGCGTTTAGTCTCTCAAGTTCTGTTCAATTGCCATGAATCTGCAGTCGACAACTCGCAAATTGTTGCTAGTAAAAGCAAACCAGAAAGACAAGTTTGACTGGAAAGACTGGACGAAAATGGTGTGGTCAGACTGTGTATATGTGTGAATGGTATTTGTGAGTATAATGAGACATCACACTTTTCGTAATTTAGCTTTAAAATATTCGAATACAGAAACTAATCGGTCGATTCCATCGTCTTGAAACGGAAACAAAAGAACAATAAAGTAGCGGTATAATGTTGATTCATTCAAATCGAGAGAAAACAGCCAATGCACACACAAAAGCTGTCAATTCCCACGCGCTAATGTATGTCTGTCACACCGCTCGACGCAAACATAAAGACTGTCTGCCTGAACGCAAGTGCCAACGTTCATGCCATTCTTATTAATGCGGCATAAAAAGTATGTATTACTGTAACAATGGGTCGTTCGATGGCAGGAAGCACGGCTGCATCATTCGCAGCTGTTAAACATGTTGAATACACTAACGACTTTCTACAAAACGGGGTTTTACAAACAGAGCGCTGGCTGTCTTCCTTCAAAGGCGTTTAAACTCATTTCATCAGTTATCAGGAACAATTTGTTTATGGTTATGTACATAAACAGCCAAGCCTCGTATCTGTAGCATGGACAGACAGTGCAGCGCAGCGCGCAGACTGAGCTGTCGGCGTAATACGTAGTTCATGGTTACGCATTCACTTGATGTTATGTGCACGTCGGGCGTGTTGGCGCAGCGCAGGCTGCGGTTGAAGAGCAGACGAGCTCGGTATTTCATTTCGCGTTATTACAAGTCGGCGCTCGGGCGGTACTTTCATCTGTCATCCGAGTGCCTCGCCCTAGGGTAGGCCTTCACCGCAAAGTATCAGCGCGAAATGAACGCACAACGAGCCATGGAAGCAACCTCTGTAATTGAAGCTCCGCAAATTGAATAGACATGATACGAATCCAATTTAAATTTTCACCGAGATACTTTGTTAAGATTGTAAGATTATCAAAGCAACGGATAATGCAGGAGATAAAACAAAAGATTGTTCACTCGTTGTTGTGAAATGTCTTTATTGACGTTGAGATTTGAGATGCTCGATGCGAGAGAAAAGGCTTTTGATTACAATTACACGGCACAATAGGCGTGCGTGAGATTGCTCCGCGTGTATTGTGCCATTAAATTTATTGTTACACCGCTTCGTGCTCTATTTACTCGGACGGTAACAATACTCGTAGAAACTACCTAATAACGATCGTTTTGTATTAATTGCATCTTGCGTGCTGCTGCTGATACTGTTTGCAATACTTTACATGTCTATCGGAAATCATGTCTAAATCATTACGCGAGGATCAAGTTCAGCGGAAGTGAAATAAACGATAAAAAAAACTGGTGCTCGTCTTTAATTACGGTTATTATCTGAGCCCAAAGTGGTCGGGCACATTACGTATCATAAGGCGGAATTAATATTCACGATGCGGCGCTCACACGGCCGCAGCCGGCGGCGACTGCTCGAACGGCTCCACAAAATGGCTGCCAAAGGCGTACGTTTCGGCGGAGCTGGGAGTCGTGACCGCGAGGAATCCATGCGCTCGTTCCGAACCCTCATCAATTATGCATGAATGCGGCCGAACGCCGATGTTTACTCTCCGCGAGACAATTTATTGCATCTTGCGGTTTTTGACATTCGATCGCGAACTCGGTGCCACGGTGACGAAACCGTGATTTACGTTTTGGATAACCACTCATCACAATAATATAAATAATCCAGCATCTTCACCTTCAAGCTCGTTGTAATGTATCGCAAACGGCGAGCCAAACGCGTTTCCGTTCGTAAATATGCCTAGTGATTCATAGGCAATTATTGCATCACTACATCGAATTAATTTAATACCAGTAGTACTATCGCTGCTGTGCACAGCTGTGTAAGCTATCGATAACTATGATTAGATTGATAAGTAAGTCATTGTTCCGAGAGCCGGTCTAGATACGCGTTAAACGTAGTTTTAAAGCGAAGGTATTTGATTGTTACTTCGGGCCGTAAGTTATGGATTCTCCCACGCGTATGACTCACGTCCGGAAATCGCGAGAGCGTTCTTTGCAGAGTAAATATATCACCGGTTGAGCCGTAATCTAAGTCGGTAATCATCGGAGACAATGCGTCGTTCACGGCACGGCAGATAACGCACGCTCGCCTTATCTCCACGTATAACACTGTTTATTGTAAATATCGTAATCGCTGGAAGGTTTCCTGCCCAATTAACGTGTTTTATGATCGTATTTACTTAATAACTATTTAATGGTTTAATAATAGCTAGCAGGCAGTGTACCTCTCGGATTAGGATCTATGTCAGATTAAAAGCTATAGAGGTAAATAAATAAAACGTAGCATGCTCGTTGTTTTTATCTTTGCAATAAGCTTGCAATTAATTATGGGTTTCTCTATTTTTGTACATTCTACTAGTAGAACATTTATTTTGTTTAATGTATGGCATGGCATGCAGGTGGAAGCATTATCATTTAGAATTCTCCCTTTGATGGCTTCGTCGCCGAGGGCGATCAGGTCTTCATGTCGATGTGGTGCATTGGTTATGGGGCCATGCCTCAGATCATATTATGTTCTGAGGGCCATCCTCGATACGTATCTATTGTAAACCATGCATGCTATCAATGTCCAGTGCTCACCAGGAACGTACGACATATTTCATAAAACCGTACGTTATCAAATATTTGCGCAGCTCCAAACAAATACTACGGCTGTTATCACTGCAGGCTTGGTTATCGACCGCTATGTTTGTGTTGCTTATCTATTAAATTCCCCTCTCTATCTTCCTTATCTAAACAATCTAACGAAGCACATTGTATGATAATGATAGGCGAGCATTTTTGATATTACCTACATGTACAATAATATCTTAAAGAAATCGTATCCAGTTTAATCATGTCAGTGAAAACACTTCGGGGAAAATGTTGCGTAAGTATTTAGTTTAGGTTTGAATATTGAAACTTACGGCAAATCAACTTAACGGATGTGTGTTCTAACCGGGTCACTGGTTCTGTCCATATTTATGACTGATTCGGACCACTGAACATTACCTCAATATCTAGTTATATGTATTTCTGTGCTAATATTATAAAGAGGAAATCTCCGGAACCACATGACCGATTTAAAAAAATCCTTTCACCTAAATATAAAATGGAATTTCTGGATAGACAGGCTAGTTTTATCACGCGGTTTTGCCTGCGTTCTATGCAAAACGCGGGTGAAGCCGCGCGGGCAGCTAGTATAAATACAAAATTGAACATCGATAGCAGCAAGTGTTCCTATAGCACTTCCTATAACAGAAACCTTTTTTTAAGCTTTTAAAATGATGATGCTATAGTTGAATCGCAACTTCGCAAGTGCCTGGGTTTTTTTCACCTTGTTCGTGCAAATTACATACACGTAGTATTCAGCAATTCGCGTATAGCCGCTAAGTTTATTAGCAAGAAGGCCGCTGATGAACCCGTCGCGACCTCATTGCGTTTCAGAAAAAAAGGTGTTAACAGGTTTGCCATAATTTCACGCCCAACCCGCATCGCGAAACTGATTGATACTTAGATAATAATAAAATATACTTGTTTGTACACTTCAGTGATGAAATGTTGTTTAATAAAAAGTTTGACCATAATTACGTTTTTATAGATCGTTTCCTCGTATTCGTCGGAATAAATTCTTGTAAAAAAACAGATGAATTTCTGTCGGCGATTGCGCGACTTGGCTAATATTGGTCACATTAAAAACTTTACAACTGTAATGTTAATCGAACGTTATGTAAATGGTAGTATATTCTCGTATAGATAGATGGGCTTATTTATTCGCTATTAATATAAAGGAAACGCCATCAATATCATCGTGTTATTTATACCTAATCTGAAATGCAGAACGAATAGTTGTCACATCGCACAATAGGCGCGCTGGCAGTCCGCCAAATCGTTAGCTTTGTTAGTCAACGATCGCAATTTGTTTACTTTTCTTGTTATTTTTGCTGTTAACATAACCTAAAAGTTTTGCTGTCGCTGTTCTAGATAGATTTATATTTAATGCTATTGTTTCAAAGTTGTGCGCCGTCAGCGAAGTATAAAATAACGAGTAACTTTCCCATAGGCAGGCTAAGCTTAGAAGAGCTGACTTCGAGTACGATTGTTATTATTGACGTCGGAATCTGTAGTCTGCATAATTAAATAAGTTCCTGGGTTCTTATTACCTACTCTAATTCTTAGAAGTTTCTAGACCTTTAGAAGTTGGAACCATTGCCACTGACAAACCAAAAACATAATTATGATAAATAATGAATATGACTAATACTAAAACATATAGTTTGTGCTAGTGGCATATTACAGAAAAGTTTATAGTTGGTACATTAGGCTACCTATGCAATGCAGGTTCCTAAAATAATAGGTCAGGTTATCAGTAGGTATAGTACCTAAGTATAAACTTTTTCATGTACCTAAATTTTTCATAAACCACCATCAATGTTGCATTCTAATTTAGAACTACGTGAAAAACGATTAATTATTTCCTGTATTCATACTGAAGCCGCAACGGCCAGGTGTTCAACGGTGCATTCCGTTGCATTTTTTAGGTACTGCTTTATCACTACACGGCACACAACAAGCGAGTCATTATGTTAAACGCACTTAGCGATTATCATCGACATGTGCGTGCCCTTCCTGCTATCGCGGCTCGGCTCGGCTCGGTCGGTTGTGCTGACTGCATTGCATCCTCTGTCAGGTGCGCTCTTCACGCGGGGGCTCCTCTCGCTCTCTTCCTGCCTCCTTCACACCCGCGGCGCCCTTCACTTGTTGCTACGTTGCTGTCGGCGCGAGACTGGCGCACTCCATTCCCCGCGCACCCCACCCCTCCAACCGCCACTTCCCCGCCCGCGTTTCAGTTCTTTGTGCTACGTCGAGGCTTTCGTACGTCTCAGCTAACACGACGCTCACGTCCGTTCCTCATTATCGTGATTCATAGTAATATAACATAGCCGACTGGAGTGCTGTGTGTGTGTGTGTGTGTGTGCAGTTGTACGCAACGACTCCTGACTGCTTTCAAGGACGCCACAGAAGGATTACCGCTGAAGGATCTTCGTGATTTGCTTGGAGATTGTGATAGTGACTTGTATTATTACGTGTCGAAATCGGAAGTGAATTTTGATAAGAAAAGTTCGTCTGAAGATTTTATTCTTAAACTTTTAACGGAAGTTTTACTACAAAACTTGACAAACGTGAGTACAGTGCTTGTTTCGTCAACGGGTAGGTAATTACCTGCATTGATACAAAACGTAAAATGTTCAATAAACGGTCGATTGTAATTAAGTCATTTTAACTACTATGTATTAAACCTGGATAATGTTCGTAATCTTTCTTATGAAGTATACTTTCAACCATCACTATCCTACGTATGGGATCGTAAACGTAGCCGATTACGTTATCAGACTAAACGGCTTTTAACTTTTCTTTGAGTAAATATTGTTCATTATCGATCTCACCCAACTTTATATCTTTGTGTTATTACTCCCTGACCCCCGACGTATTCTGATTTTATTGTTATTAGGTCTAGGAACTGGATCGTTCTTATTGTATCATTCGTTGGTCTTATTTATTGTCTCACAATGCCACGTACGCGAAATGATGTGATGCAATTAAATGACATGACGTTTAATAAACCACTGACTCGTTACCGCGTCGGGTATTGAGTATTCAAAGTTGCCTATTCGGTTGATTTACCCTATTTGAATACTATTGTAATTATGCCTAATAAACAGTTGATCGTAACTTTTGTAGCATTTTTGGTGCAGCATAGTGTTGTTAACGGAATTGGTATAAAGAATTTCAATCCTAATGCTTAATTAGCGTTAATAACGTTAATATTAACCTTAATTAACAATTTTGATTGATATTGTCCATACCAATTCCGTTAACAACACTACGCTGCACCAAAAATACTACAAAAGTTACGATCACTGCTAATAAGAATAAGGTCGACCAATTAAGCAATCATTAATTATGCCTATCGTACGGAACAACCTTTTTAAATGTTATAAAAGGCAATTAGGTATTTCTTAACAAAGCGGACGTAGATAGAAGCGGGATGATAAAATAATAATAAATACTTGAATAAAAATGTAACCAATTTCCTCATAATTTTCCTTATTAGATTGCGAAACATAACCACGCAAAACCTTAGCGCTGTTTATTGATGCCACATTACGTTAATGTTAGAACAGGAAAACCGGATGCTACCTACTCGATTGTATACCTAGTTTGCGTTATGAGTTACATTCCGAAGCAGGGACGACAAATGAATGTTTAAAATTCTGATTCGACACAGTTCAGATGCATGTAGGTAGGTGGGTGCTATTGGAGGGCGCGGGCGTCGTGGGGTGGGTCCCGCTCGGGGGATCGAATTCCAGTCACGAGCGACCGGGACACGTCGTGAGATGCGAGGGAGATTGCCTCCGCCTCCGGCCTCTGCTCCATGCGCTTTCAATAGCACATTGCGCAATTTACTGCACGCGCCCGCGTCCCGCGTCGTGCCACAACAACGCCGCTACGCCATATCTTCAAGGTGGCATTTGCAGTCACGACAGCCGATGCGCCGTATAAGGCCACGGCTGGTTCATGTAATTGCCGGTCACTACACCGACTAACGAGCGAAAAACTGGGTTGACACTTCAAAAGCGAACGTCGCGATTTGTGCGCTTCATTAGTTAGAAAGTGACCATAAAAACTGCGGTTTTTTGGCATACTTAGTACCTGCCTATCAACCAAGACCTATGGTTTACGTTACGTAAACTCACGTACCTAGTTAATTGCTTCATGCCTGCAGAGAAAGCTTTGCCGCTTAAATGTCCTTTTAACGGTTATTGGCCGGGTGGAAGTGTTCATTACACGGCAGGCGAGTAAAGTCGGCGCGACACGCTCTAGTGGCTGGAATAAAACGGTTCCAGTAGACAAACGAGCCGGGTATCGTGTCATTCCGCATTTGTAGCTAGATGTGATTGGCCTCATCTTTGTCTTATAACCTCAAGAATAAACATCTTCATAAACGGGGTACCTACGTGAGCAACGCACGCAAACCGCATGCGACTTGAATTCCCCTTTATTAGTTTATCTCGTAAAATATTCAAATGATCTGAATCATTCTGAATTGATCGTTTCAAGTCACGCGCTCGAGCCCACTTCCTCTGTAGATCGTTGTGCGACTACAAAATAGCTTTGATGATTTCGACCTCTTGACCCCGTCATCTCGGTAATGGAGGAACTGAGCTCGTTCTTGTTCGAGCCACTGCGAGGCGGTTACGTGGTCGCGGTTAACTATTCTCGGAAGACCCAGTTAGCTAATAGCGACGAACGGTATTGCACTCAAATGGCTAAGTAATTGACAACATGTTTGTGGTTGTATTTAAAATGGCTATATTAATGACTTGGTTTTTTAATATCGTTTCATAAACTTGTAGTTGTCGATGTTGCGTGTATCGGTGTAATGTAATTCTGCTATGGTTATGGCAGCCCTTCATGAATAATTCAGTTGGCGACGCAGCAGGATTAATGCCGGCGACCGCGGTCGGGATCGCTCGCCGACTTTTTGCCGTGTAATGAAATGCTCTCACCGGAGTCGCCGGTTCCGCCTCGGCGTTTGTCTTGTCAATCAGCCAACGCCGCACTTCCACGTAGAGTTATTTGTTGCCCCATTGTCCCCTCTGATCAATGTAGCATTGTCTCGCCACTTTTGTTTACGACTCATCAAATAGACACTTGCTTACATTTACAATGATATTGTTTTCTCCTCGTGTAAGCACTTTTTACGTTGTTTGGTACTAGTCTGATATCGATTAATTGGCCTTCCCCGTTTCAATTGCATTTACTTTTATAGTCCGCCCGCCTTATTCATTGTTTTTCATATACCTACATACCTATCTAACTAATCGCTTCCATAACTTGACTACTTATCGCTATGTCAGCTAATTAATATCGATACCGATAGGATTATTGTTGTTCAAATAAGGTACCTATTTATACAGTTATGTAGTTATGTAACTAAGAGGTATGCTCTTATCTTGTGTTCCGCTTTGTTTATTGAGGTGGTGTGAGCAAGCACTTGGCTACGGTCATTAAAATACTGTTGTGATGTCGCTAAGTGCCGCACATACAGGGACACAGTCCTCGTAATGTCATGTTTATTATTAATAATAGCCTCCATAACAGGACATGAACGGCACGCATTGTGCAGCGGGACTAGTGGGGCAGATTTCGCGGTACCGGTTTCTCTCGTGAGTAATTGCAGCGGATGCATAAAAAGTTGGCGTCGCAACCGTATCGCATCGCATTATCGTGCGATTATGCGCTCGCCATGCTAGGATGAACACGGCCGCGACAAACGCCCGCACAATCACCGGTTTCTCGTGTTCGTGTTTATTATGAATAATTATTTACGCGATTATGTAAATGTTGATCCTCGTTAACAGCTCCCTCATTAGAATTCCATTGTTGCGCGCTCGACGCGCGGGCTCGCTCTTTTGTGTCGTGTCGAATTCTGTATTATGTTAGGTAGGTCCTTTGTAATGTATTCAATTAAGATCTGCTTAAAATAATTTGTTTTCATTAAAGAACATACGTGTAACAGGTGTTTGTGGACTACGTATATTGTTATCGCTTCGATATGTGATAGCCGCATGAAGTCTTCATGCGGCTAGGGAACGTCATTGTAAACTCTCTCTGTTACTCGCTTGTTAATAATCTATTTAAACTAACCATGTGTTAGTAATGTAATATTTATTGGTTCGTTCCGACGTTTCCTTGGCACGGACGTGTCATCTCGCCGTTCGCGCTTTTACGGCATAGCTCGCGTTCCGCGGTGCACGCCAAATACCCGCTCGACTGTTGACCATCGGCGATACCTGGCCAGGCGCCAGCGCTCGTGAGGATGGCATGCCATGACCCGCGCCGCCCACTGGCTTATCTTCATTTTATCCCCTTGTTCCGGTCCGCGAGCTCGTAATAAACTTGGCGTAACGAAACGTGACTCCGGCCAAGCAATAACTAATTCCCGGCACGTTACAGCCAAGGCCGGTGCACGCTTTTCACCGTCGTGAAAGTGTGTGATGCAATTGCTAATAAGCAACCGCGTCTACCAAGGCCCCGGCTATTCAGTTCAGCCCTTGTCTGTTAAAGCCGAGGTTACACTTTGATCGACAGATCGACACAGATAGAACGAGTGGGAAGTGAATAGGTCTTGTTGATCGTGAGTATCGTGATAGTAACGAGTGGGAAGTAAGTACCTCTAATACTCGTACTTTATTTTGAATAGGCACCTATTAAAGCAATGTTAACAAGAAAAATAGCAATCCATGTATCGTTTTATCGCGATCACCTTATGAATTGTTTTGAATGATTTATTGGGCCGCGTCGTCCGAACCGCACGAGATACGATAGGTACATATTTCTCGCGAGTTGTGGGCGTAATGTGAATGGGCCATGTTGGCGAAAGCCCAAACGTGTCGCTCGAATGACATCAGCGATAGCGGGCGACACTAACAGATGATACGGGATATCATAATGCTGACAACTCCAATCCTGCCGTCTGACACATGCGACCTACAAAACGAACGGTTCTCGAATGACATTATGCGGGCATACTTTCAATGTGACATATAATGTAATTATAATATAATGTAATTCTGTTTAATTTTCTCTTTGTTTAATGAAACGTAATCTAACCGAACGTTTGCTTTGTTACAGGTGCCACCGAGAGTGTAAGTGCGAGTGGTGATGTGGTTCACGTGAGTGAAGAGAAGGAGAAGTGCGTGAAACCCGAGCTCGTAGCTCAGGAGGCTACCGTGTGCGTGAGTGAAGTGAGTGCAGTGAGTGGAGGCGCGGCGGATGGTGTGGCTAGCGCCGTGGCCTCCGAGGAGGACGACTGTGTGATAGTCAGTGCGCGCGATGCGGACGACAGGTCCGACTCGGGCGTGAGCGGGGTCCGCTCGGGCGGCTCCGCCAGTTCTGTGGAGGACCGGGAGTGGCGCGCTATGGCGCACGGATACGGCGGAGGGCACCCACCGCCGCCGCTGCTGCACCTGCCGCCCCCGCCGCCCTCGATGTACGCGAGCGAGATACTGTGGAAGCAGCGGTACCAGCCGCCGCTCCACCCCCCGCTGCACCATGCCATCGCGGAGGACTATCTCGCTGCGGCCACCTACGATAGAGAGAGACATGAAAGACTTTTACGGTGAGTTCATCTCTTGTTTGTTTTAGTAGTTTAACTTGGATTTCAAGTATAGTAGCGAGACCGTGTTGTCTGCTGAGCTATCCCAATTAATTTTATTGAACCGAGTGTTGTCCCGCCACTATACTTGGTTTAAGAAAGTCTAGACATAAAGTAGGCTCGGGCAGTTGGGCTGTTTGTACTCTGGATTCTATAAAAAACAGTTACTGTCTTTGGTATTTATTTCTTCGTATAAGTAAAATTAGCATAACTTTATGTAAATTCGCGACTAAACACGATGAGTGAGTGATGAAACACGATGCTTGACTGCGATGTATTGCTTGCATCGAATAAGGAAGGTTTCTTGATAATGATAAGAAATCAGTATACGAACGTTTTGACCATATTCTGCAGTAAACCAGACACGATAATTAGCTTGTAAACTAAGGCGAGTAATTGGATGATCTGCTGTTGCATAGGAACGCGTTGCACGGCAATGATTAACGATCACATGCCTATTGCAGTCAGATCTGTTAAATTGTAGCAATTTATCAATTAACCGGTTTGTAACAGTTAATGTCATCTTTATGATGTTGTCTAAGTAATATATTTATGGTAACTTGTGAAGTAGCAAAAAAATAGTGAAATTAAGACGTAGGTACTTGACTCTAAATTGGTATCGAAGTTTCAAGAACTGTGAACTTGTTGTGTATATATAAATAAATATAAACGTCACTTCGTAGCCTCGGAAATCACTGTATATGTACATAGATTCAGACTAATTTAAGGTATAAATAATGACTTTAACAGGTCTTTGAAAATATCGTATTTAATTGTATAATAATAGTCTTTGTTATGCATAAAGGTCAGCTATGGAGAGTTGTGGTAGGTCACGGTCTTTTAATTATTTCTGTCTTTCACGATGCAGGTTGACGACATTGAATGGCCTTATGCGTTAATAATACGACGTTTGTTTATGAAGTTCCTAAATATACGTACAGGTTATATTTTCGGTGATCTCGGCCTTGTTTATATTGCTAGCGTCGTCAAGTTGTCATTTGATTGCAATAACCGACAGCGTCATAAAGTAAGAATAACTAGGATTTTAAAGTAGTTAAGATTTCTTGTACTTATCGCGGCGAATGTTGATGCCTATGACAACTGTCATCTCAGTAAAAA
Source organism: Epinotia bilunana (assembly GCA_947049275.1). NCBI lineage: Eukaryota > Metazoa > Arthropoda > Insecta > Lepidoptera > Tortricidae > Epinotia > Epinotia bilunana. The sequence goes on along the minus strand of OX346263.1, from coordinate 7,634,422 downwards.
ATTACGTTTTAAGGTTATACAATGTACGGAGATGACAGCTGTCATAGAGATCAAAATTTGCCCCGATAAAGTTGTAATATAATATATTGTCCAGCACTGTTTGATTAAGTCTCTTTCTTGTCATCCTAACAATGATAGCCTCAATCTGATGATTGAAAAGCAACAAAGCCCACTTATTTACTGTTTCCAAAGGAACCTTTGCTATCAAATAGATTACATCGCAATGCTTTTGTTCTCTCCGACAGTTGCATTAAGCCACTTACGGCTTACTTCACTGTTCAGTTGCCTTTCTTCCGCGCCCCAGTTTCCAGCGGCAGCGTTCGTATCGGGGCTCGCATCACTTTCCCCATTGTGTTCTCTGCATCAGCGGCGGGATCATCGGTGGTGTTGCTATGCACGCCACGCCCGTAACCTTGTGATTGATGGTTGGCCTGTCTGTTGATAGACGAAAAGAAAATGGTAAATAATCATTGGTGCGAGGGAACTTAGGCCCACGAGTGCGTTTGCGCAAACTTTGTTATATCTAATTAGTTCCGTTCATACGCACGCCTAATTAGTAATAATACTTAACCTTTGCATAAACGTATCTTTAGTTTGTCAGTCAGGCAAAGAAATAAAACAACATTTGGAAATAATGATGATATCGAAGGAACCCCCAGCTAGTCAGTGCATTCGCAGAAATTAATATTTATTCCTTGTCATATGTTTGCTTGTACAGTTGAGTTCTCTAATATCTACACACACAACCTTTCAAAAATATCTATACAGAGACTTTATTGTTACTGGCATAAGACACGTGTAGATATTTCTGAAAGGTTGTCTGTATAGATATTGGAGAACTCGACTGTAGATACAGTACACTGCAGGATTAACTTGTGTCATAGTGGTTAGCACCACTTGATACGGCTGCTGTCTCACTCACGCTGTGCAAATTACAAAAAGGAGGGTATATCTTCTCGTCACGACTCGTATCGCGGCGTCAATTTTATTATGCTAGCGGTGATCTGTGAGTTCCTAAATATATATACGGTCCAAAGGTTCAAAAATATTCGAGCAACCTTATTAACAATAAATTCGTGTTCACATATTTTTTTATATTTTGGAACACATGCTTTCATGTAAGTATAATATAAATGACAGTCACGGTAAACAAACTAATTAACAGATAAATATTTGTTTGGTATCGTCGTATTGATATTTGACCCGATACACCGACTTGTCGATCAAAGATATGACAAAGACCTTTCACGTTTACGATTATTTAAAAAAATATGTTTTTGTACATTTATTGTTAACTTTGTTAGCACACATATCACAAGGTTGTAATTGTTATCAATCTTGGCAATTTTTTACATTTCGCTAAATATTTCCATTGTTATGTTAGACACGTTCATGTAACCTTCGCGTCACGGATGTGTATTTGCGGTCTTTGCAAATAAATTAAGCGTATTTTGAATTAAAATAACTAATTTGTGTATCAACACTACAGGTAGGCACTGTCAAGGTCAAACACCTTTAACCTCGGCTTTTTGTATGTATAATGAAATGCGAAACAAACAGGGGCATATTAACAATCTTAGGAATGATAGCGTCAATTGTAAATGGTAGCGTAAGTAATCTAGGAAAAACCTCTGTTTTCAACGTGCATGCGGCTACGTAGGTAAGTTATGATACTTATGATATGACTATTTCATAGAAAACTAAACGTCAGTTTAAATTGCAAACTCAGGTAAATCCATAACCGCAGCCAATACATAGTTCTATCCCGTCTTTTGTTGTAGGGGAGCCCAAGATGCTAAATGTGGATTTACTCGAGCGTCTTAGCGACCTATTGGATTTTGAAGATTATAGGTGGTAGATAAAGGTTATAATGTAATAATAACATTCATCCGAGCGCCTCGTATTTTGATAGTGTATACGATTCACGTGTCTCTCTGATAACGAAGGTAAGTTAATCTGATGGTTTGGATGGCGAGGTGGCCATGCGGAAGGAAAGAAATAGTATGAACGAGGGGAAAAAAACACTCGAGCGCGTCAGATGTTCACAGGGGGCGAAAGGCGCTCCCATTCACTAATCTGACAATTTAGACGAGGACTTTTTTGATGACGAATAGACGCGCGATCATATTTAGAGACTTTATAAATGGTGGAGGTACTCAACAACAAGGCATCCCCCCGTGTGATAATCTGCGGCGCTCGAGTAAATCCCAAAATCCCTTGTTGGGTTCTCCTACTATTGTTGCTAATTATGAAAAGGAAATATAATTATTTCAATCCCAAGTTAACATGAATATTTTTGAAATGGACGTATACCATTGGCAGAGAACAGCAAAACTACCAAGATTAACTTCAGATCGTCTGCTCATCTGCTTACTGTAAACATGACCTTAACAAAAAAGCAAAAAAAGGAATGTTGAATTTTCTCGAAAGAAGATTAGAATTAAATGTACATTAGAAATGTATGCTGTAAATAAAAATCAGCGATTGCCCTATACTGTAGAATATCATAATCAATTTTGGCTGTTTTCAAATCTATGCTAACCAACATGATATTTTAACACGTAGTGGTTGGTTTCAAGCGCATTTCCGTAACTTAACTGGGACACTATAATTCATTGCGACTAGTCACCATGTAACTAATAACTACCAATAAATACGTAACCGTTTGGTTACCGTTAATTGAGTATGCGCACATTCGGGTTTATTACGTAACTAAGTATATGTAATAAAAGATAAAAATTGCTGAAATGTTACGGTCTTATGGTAAATGAATTAATTAAAAGCCCTTTTGACTGCATGCTCAGTGAGCACTGAACGGATTCGCGGAAATGCGTTCATTTTAAATGTCCGGCTCATATTTGTCTGAATGGAATCGTTCCAATTAAAAGTTCCTACTTTTTACAGCATTCCGCTCAGCACATAGCCCCGGGCTCTTTGCCAAATACTGCATGTTCCATCGCAATACGATTTCAAATTGCCAGTTTTTATTGTATTTACTATTGGTGCTCATCCACGATGTCGCCATACGAAATTAAACATTGATCGAGTTTGTACATAGGTACATATATGCTTTTTGCGGACGTACATGTTATAACAGCGTATCTACCTGGGTTCCGTGAGTAAAATTCTGTGACGTATCAAACTTATTTCTTTAGAACATACATATGTATATTGTATGTAATGTAGGTAACGTTTAGCAATGAGTTTCGTACTGAACAATTAATTAGCACATTTTATCATTTAAGTATGTACGTATTAAAATAATAATAATGAAAACTATAAAATATACCACATTGTGATTCATGGAAAAAATAAACTCATATTTTTTAATGATATTTTTTATTATAGGTAGCTTTAATAACTTTGCAACGACATATAGTGATTGATGAAAACGGTGAATAACTTAAATCTTAAATCTATTTTAATTTCTTGGTTATTAACTGTGCCATCGGAATCGGAACCATGATACCTCTGATCATATCCATTAGGTCAAATTTATTCTTCAGAGATTTATTCGTCTTATTAATCAGTTATTATAATAAAATAGGTCATAGTAGCTCGTATGCTATGTTACGTTGAGTTATACCGAACAATGCTCGTTTTGGTCAAAACTAAAGCAACCAAAATAGTCCATAAGACAATCGTTGTTAATTAAGTTCTTAATACAAATTAAGGCGCTCTTACACGGGCGATTTTTCGGGCAATTATTACCCAGCGACACGTTGCCGAATTTAATGGCGCAATAATTGAGCAATATGGGGCAATTTATAGAAATTGCGGCAATATTTCGGAAATGATTTCTCGAATTGCTCCATTCATTTCCGTGTTGCTCCATATCGCCGACTACAATTGCCGTATATCCAGACGATTGGAAAATTCAAGCCAATTTTTATTTCTGTCCCGTACGCACATATATGCATGTCCCATTCTGTTTCTAGTAGGGCGAGCGCAGTCCGGGCGTAGGGGGAGGGGAAACGGCGCGATCGAAGGGAGTTTCATGGGTGTAGATATTGGGTCCCTCATATTCGTCGTGTTTTGTAATTAGTGGCCCCAATTTATTTAAAAGTAATTCAAAATCACTTCAGGACATCCTTGTGAAATTTGTGAATAAGACGTCGTCTAATTCTTTACACATCATAATTGGTTTTCTTCTTGCCAGATATGAAAGCATCCATACTCGTCTATTTCTCTTTTTCTTTTTCTTTTTCAAAGCCAATATTATAAATGCACTGCAAGCTGCCGCAGCTAGAATTACCTCTTCCATAGTTCAGTCAGAGAGATTTTGGGGCGAGTGCGGTGCGGTCCGGGCGTAGGGGGAGGGGAAACGGCACGATCGCAGTCAGAGTTGTTGCTCCACTGAATTTCTCGTGTATGAACGTATTGTCTAGTTTCCCGAGTTGCTGCATTTGGGGCAATTCGAATGGGGCCAGAATGCCGCCATACTGGAGCAATGATTGCTCCATTTTGAGCAATATTCGAATTGCTTGAAATGGCCGTGACGTCAAAATTGCCCCGAATATCCGGCAATTCGGCATTTTTTATCGCCCGTGTAAGAGCACCTTTATGCAATTCATTTCTTTCTATCTAATTAATATGTGGATGAATTTCACTACTCACTAGACTAACCCCTCGTCGAACTCCCCGACATTAAAACCAACCCGATTTTGTTTTTGTCACCGTGGCTCCACCGGCATTCATTGTAGGTATTACACGGGCGAATCTTAACGTAACCAAATTGAAAACTTATGGAGGTTTTTAAACAAATAATGGATTCGATTTTGATGATGAACGTGGGAAAACATGTTTACGCGTTATTTAAACACTGTGTGTGTTTAAATTAGGTATTCAAACAAAATATTTTTATTTTACACGGAATTAACACTCAAATCGATGTCATTCCGCTGATAAATACCACTCAAACCCATTGCGTAGACTGTTCCAATTAATTAATTAATTTTATTATAATACATATAATGTTTACCCTAAAGCTCTAAAAGATCTTAAATAAATACCGATGAAAGAAGTTTTACCTCCCTATAAAATCGGTAATATATCTTATGCAAACTTTACCAGTTAAGTCGATAACTAGTTTGCTATTTCGATACAAGTGCCATCATTATCAGATTATCACATTCCATTGTAAGCAAAATTTCAAGAACAACAAATTTAAAGAGCCTACTACCTGAGTAGGCTCTTTAAATTTGTTGTTCTTGAAATTTTATGCTATGCTTATACCTACCTGGTATAAGCATAGCATTCTGATTATCAGTCCATTGTGAATATCTGAGTTGAAGAGGTTTTAAATTCAACATACATCCAAACCCTAGTTATAAATTAACGAATGATATCGTACTTTGTGAAATTAACAAAGTGAAGTAAACATCATATCAGCTGAAAGGCGTCCACTGATGGACATAGGCTTCCCCCAAAGAGTGCCAAAGTGACCGGCCCTGCGCCACTCACTTGTGGTCATAATAAGTAGGTACTCATCATGAATCAATTTTTAAATTTCCGAAGACAGAAAAAATAGTTCTTAAATTTTATTAAAGAGGGGTTTATTATTCAAGAATTTTAGGTTTTTCATCCATTCTCTATGTTTACTTAAATTATTTCTGTTTATTTTTAAGTGGCTTGCAGACATTTTAAAATAACATTATAAGAATTAAAAAAACTGAGTAGTTAAGAAGTTTTCTTGCCTAGGTTAACAAGTACTCCCTAAAATGTAAAAGCCTAACATGATGAAGACGAGGATGATTCACGCAACACTTAGTATACATTTTTCATGCGAGTGATTAAGGTAATTGGGCGTTAATTCCAATTAGTTGCTTTAAAAATAATATTTTGCTATTCGGTTACGTAATGTGTAGGTCAATACTAAGTGTCGGTGAGCAACGAGGTGGTCTCAGTAGCGTATATATACATGCAATCAGTCTCTCTCATTTTCTCTCGTCGCCGGTTTTGGCTACTGCGACTCGGCAACTCTGGGAACTTAGCTGGTCAGCCCGCTTACGCGCCCTTATGTGACTGCAGTACCCAATTTCGGCCTGCAATACATGACTGTAGGTGGTCGAGTTTTTAGAGCAGCTATACTCAACCTTTTTTCTACGAGGTCCGCAAAGACGATTTATAGGGTAAGGAGCCTTGGGCCAAAAGGTTACATTTATGGTTATGGTTTTTATACTAAAATCGCATGGTGGATGGCGGGCCAATCGCAAAAGCTGCAGGTTGAGTGTAGCTGCTTTAGAGTAGTTGTCAACGTCCCTTCTTCGTAATCGTAAAGTATGCTAATCAGTCAGTATACCAAATGTGCCGAAATGAAGGTTTTTTTCTACGAGGTCCGCAAAGACGATTTATAGGGTAAGGAGCCTTGGGCCAAAAGGTTACATTTATGGTTATGGTTTTTATACTAAAATCGCATGGTGGATGGCGGGCCAATCGCAAAAGCTGCAGGTTGAGTGTAGCTGCTTTAGAGTAGTTGTCAACGTCCCTTCTTCGTAATCGTAAAGTATGCTAATCAGTCAGTATACCAAATGTGCCGAAATGAAGGTAGTGTACCTTCATTTCGATTACAAGGAAAATGAAATACCTCACGTTTGATCGTGCTTACTTCTAACCTGGAAGCTGGTCTTACACCAAATTTCACAAATAGTTATCAATGTATCATTCAAACTAAATACTATTGAATAAAAAGCAATAGTCATAATAATAAATTAGCCTATGATCGTCCCACTGCTGGGCACAGACCTGTCATGGATAAGAGGGAGGAAAAGCAATAGTATTTAGTTTTTTTTTTTAATGACTGTGAGGAAAGGGATAACCATGACGAATTCAGGCATCTGTCATGCTATAAATGCTGTTGATCGTACGGTACTTTCTTGGCCGAGTAAAGTTTACCCACATATGAGATTGTTTTAGAAGACCCTGCGATAAAAGTAGTTCCTTTTGTAAAGATACTAGTTCACTGTTTTCCTGATATAAGCTAGAATACAAATTTTCACCAAAAAATCATTTCCATTTTCGCATTTTCCATCCTTCCTACCTAGACCAGTTCTAGAAAACTCTGAAATAGTAGTTTTGTATCATTGCATAAGCTTCTAGGTATTGTATTTAATGAATGTGCATCATCATTATAATTCAATCATATAAATCATCAATAAACCGTTAACAGCAGCAAAATAATTCAATTATTTGTTGATGAGTAACATGATCAGATAGGTAATAACAAAATGCCATTTTTGTGAAAAATTACCGACTTGTTGTCTGTCTCTTAGGTAAAAATAATAGATTCAAAATCATGAAATACCTAATCAACATTTGTTATTGGGGTTTTTATCTTTTTCAGTCTGTACTGTAATAAATAATAATAATTAACCAAAAGAGACAGTGAAGTGACTACAATAAGGAATAAGTATTACAATGAACACCTGCGCAACGAGGAAAAGCTCTGTGCAGTGCAGCCTATATTTATTTTTCATGTGCCATTTGATGGCACAAATGTGAAGTCGTTTTTGGGTCATACACATTCTAAGTAGCACGCTGTGTTTACATTCCGTGCCAAAAAACGTAGTACTCTTATGATATATATTTTATGACGGTATTATTACCGTCATAAAATATATATGTTGGTGAACATCATCGTAAACATGTTTATCTATTTTACTTAAAGTAGGCTTACTTATTATCCATAATATCCATACTGTTATTGAGTATTGTGTTTAGGTCAGGTAACTGTTACTATTTGAGTACTCGAAAGAAGCTTTACGATATTAGGAACACCCAAAAAGACGTTTCAACCACGTTTTATTATTGTTGAACCTTCTGTGGGGTTTAGATTTTACTATCGTATGCAAAAATCTCAATTTATATAAAAAACACGCCTAGCTACACACTGTGTAAAAAAATCTGCCGCTCCGCGCACCACGGCGGGACGCGGTGCAGTGGGAGAATCGCCTCATAACTACGATTCCGCTCCGCTTCTTAGCTTCTGACCGTGCTGTTTTATTTTATCATGGGCCTTCAATAGTTCTAAATTGGTACATTATTGTGCTTTTGTTTGAAGCAGGGACAGTTATCGGTATAGAAATATCTTCGACATTTCTCGACGTTTCTTTGATATTTAAAATTTGTGTTTATGAATGACGCTGAAATATCAGGTCAGTCGGCTAAAGTACTCAATACACAGTGATAATCTGAAATTGTATACCGGTTAGTTTGTATGAAAAGAGTCCGGTCCTTGCTTTGAAGTGTTAGAACATGTAGATTATCCATATCCCATAACATTACAATAAAAGATGACGAAAGAACTAGTAAAATCTAATATCAGTAGTTCTTGGTTGCTAACTTTCCAGGGTTAGGTAGTCTCCATTACAGATCCAGTCAAAATAACTCCTACGCTACGCATGATCTTGGATAGTTGACGTCATTCACGTGAGCTTGTTTTATTTATCACCTCGCTGTATTCACGGCACGGGGAATTTGAAAGTCACTGACCAATGAGTAAACAGTTCGTGTGAAATGGCTTTAACCTATTTAGATGCTCCGTAGGTATTTAAAAAAAGTATTAAACCGTCCAAACATTCGTCTATGGTCCGAGCTCCATACGTCAGACGTCAAATGATTGTCAAGAAAAATAACAGTGCAATAGATTCATTTCTGTGTTTAAATTAATGGGAAAGTATTTGGATTGCATAACGTTTACATAAACGTATTTACGTGATGTAAATAAAAATAATAATGTGCCATTAACAAAAGTGAAAATTGAGTGCATCGTTAGATAAGCTTACGTGATCGCGGCCGCATACATCGTTAATTCCCAAATGAATAACGGAAATGCAATTTTTACCGAGTTAGTAACATGCAATCATTACACCGGTATAATCATTATGCTAATTAAATGGCGCAAGGCTTTTGCGGTGTAATGGTTTGTGAGTCCCCCTACAAGTTCGACTTGTGAAGCATCCGAGTTTTTCTAAAAACTGTCTATTTATTTTATTCAATGTTTGTCTAAGAGCTATTTGCATCTCATATTTTTTATGGCATGTTAACCACCGCTCAATTCACCAGGCCCCTATTTCACCATCTTGACAATTCTCACTTGACAATGACAATTCCTCATACATTGCTGGATCAATAAGCTGGCCAGCAACCACCTTAACCTGTCGACGCAGCCATGTAAGTACAATTGTCATTGTCAGGCGATAATTGTCGATTTCGTGAAATAGGGGCCTGATGGCAGATGACAATTTGAAGCGCTCACGAATTGACACATGCATTCTTAACATTGTAAAGATGCTGCCAACTGAGGGCTGAGATGGAATGTCTCTATGTCAGGAACGCTTAAACAATCTAGTTAATGCTGGTCGCCTCAACAGTTGCTTGTTTATTTAAATCGATTTGACCTTGACCTAGTTACGGGTGCAGACGCTCGCGCCAAATTACTCGAGTCATTGTCATCGCTTATTGGACACAATCATCACCAATCCATGCATTATTTGTTTATATAATAAAGCACGTTCCGTATTTTGTGATAAGGTCGGTTAGAGGGCAAACCTGTGTTGCAAATACGTTTAACACTCAAATTGGTACAAAATAAACTTGGAAGTCGTTAGAAGGTCAGGAATGCTGTTTAGCATTTTATATTTATTCATAACAATCGGCGCCTCGTGCAAGTTTAACTACCATGTTGTGTAAACTATGACTTCATCGTTGCCGTGCCGTGTTTGACATGCCATTTATGTAGGTACTTATGCCGCAGTATCTTACTCGTGTATTTTCTGGTACCTATATATGTAGTTTAACGTATCGTAAATAACTTATCTTCTTTTGTTTACAGAGAACGAAGGGATCAGGAACGAGACATGCTGGAAAAACAGCAGAAAGAAAAGGAGAGAGAACGGATGGAACGGGATAGAGAAAGGGAGAAACAAGAGAGAGAAGAGAAAGAAAGGAGAGATCAAGAGAATGCCGCTTCGAAACTCGTGTCGAGGCATTTCGAGGAATCTTTGAGGCTAGCGAATCAGAAGGTTTTTATCATTCCTTATCGGCGTCTTATCGGTCGCTACTATTATGCATTCCGCTTGTAGTATTCGTTTACGTTCTCGGTTTTCAATGCGCACGTAATTTGAGATGACGCAATCTCAGACGAGTCGCGCAACGTGATATAGTGTCGTAAAGGTTTTTGTTGTCAACAGCGGGAGCGCAACAGTTCGTGGTCGCTGCTGAACAGCCTGGGCAACCGCGGCGCGGGCGCCGAGCACGAGCGCCTGCGCGCGCCGCCGCCCGACCGCGCCTACTACTCGCCGCCCGCACACCCGCCCGCGCCGCGCCAGCCCGCGCCCGCGGACTACCATCCCCACGCGCGCCTCGCGCTCTCCTCCAAGCCGGAGAAACCCCCGCACCCCTCCCTCCCCTCCCTCCCCAAGGGCGAACCTAACTTCGCTTCCTACAACTATCCCCCCTACCGGTACGATAAACTCAAAGACCAGCACCTGCCGGCGCCGCCGCCGCTCGTGACGGAAAAGAACTCTGTGATAGTGAAACACGACGCCAAACAGATCCACCTCGAACAGAAGCACCAATACCCGAGCAAGCCGCGGAACGAGCCGTCCCCGCACTACCTGCCGTCGCGGCCCTACCGGACGGGGCTGTCGCCGCACGCGCCCTCGCACCCGCACCCCGCGCTGCAGACCTCCCCGCACGCGGCCCTGCCCGCGCAGGATAAGAACAACCGACGGCCATTGTACCAACCGCCGCCGCAGCGCTCTCCCGCCGCCTACTACCAGCAGGCGCCCGCCAAGCCAAAAGTATCCAGCCCCGCACCGCCGCACATATACGGGAAACCGAGCAGCAACGCACCCAGCCCGGCTCACTTCGGGGTCGCCGTAGAACCGGCTCTTCAATTAAGTAAGGCGGATCCCCCGCCGATACCCTACCCCCCTCCGTCGGCATACTCGCCGGCGCTGAGGACGCGGCCCCCGCCAGTCGCGCACGCCCGACCGCCGCGCGCGCACAGTGACGCGTCGTCCTCGTCCCCGTGCCAAACGCAACCCCTCGATCTCGGCGTCGCTCGAGTGGACGACTCCGACAGGTTATCGCCGAGAAGACGGTGCCCTTTCGAATCCGTGGATTCCGAAAACAAACGGCGGCGGCTAGAAGAATTACCAGCGCCCGAGCCGTTAATAGCGAGCGCCGCCGCTAGCGTGGGGCGGACGCCGCACGGCTCCGAACCCGCACCGCAGGCACCCGGCCCGCCGTGTGACGTCCGCGTACCTTCCGCCGACGGGAGCGTCGAAACGCCAGAAAAGGCAGCTGGCGCCTCGCCAGCACCCTCAGTCACCCCTTCCGCGAGCCCCGCGCCCGCGACTCCCGTCCCCCCACAGGCGTCGTCGCCGCCCGCGGCCCCGGCGCCTGCGCCCACGCCACCTGCGCCGCCGGCCACGCCGCCGGTCACACCGGTAGCGGACGTCGACACGCCCGCCAAAACAGCATCACCTAATCCCAGAGACGGCTCGGCGCCAGTGCGGCATCTAGGCAAGAAAGCTTGGCTCCAGCGACACGAGACCGCGCCGATCGGCGAGGGCGACTGTTCCGGTGGAGGGGGCACGTGTATCACGCTCCCGATGGCTATCAACAGAGTATCCGAACAGGACGATTCTAGCTCAAATATCATCGTTCCCGTTGCCGCGAAGTCGATACAGAGGCAGCCGGGAGCGCGGAAGACCTCTAAACCTAGGAAACCTAAAGAGATGAATGGACGCGTTGAAGACGCCGAGCGGGACAGCTCGAGTTCGGAGCGCGAGTCGACGTCACAACCAAAGAGAAAACCGCCGAAGGCTAAGCGAAAAAAGGGCGGAGTGCCGCGAAAAGCCGGCGATGAACCCAAAAAGAAGAAGGCTTCAGAGAGCGGGAGCGAAAGTGATAAAGAGAGCGACGATAAAGATTCCGATTCCGGTGGAAGCGGAAGCGGCAGCGGCAGCACTTCCAGCAAAAGAGGAGGCGGCGGCCGAGCTCGAGGCAGGCGAACGCGAGGCGGCGGCGGAGGCCGAGGCGGCGGCCGGAGGAAAGAGGAGCCGCCGCAGCGGACGCCGTCCACCGCGCGAGGCAAGGCCGTGCCAGAGACGTTTCTCCAGAACGGCTCCTGCTGCGAGGTAGCTCCGCGCCTCGCCAAGTGCCGCGAGTGCCGCTGGTCCCCCGCGCAGCGCGATAAGGATATGCCAAACATATTCTGTCGCTTCTACCATTTTCGAAGACTGAAGTATGCCAAGAACAAGCATCTAGCCATTGCCGGGTTCTCGGACCCCTACAAAGATGCGGAAGAGGTAAATATTTTTATTCAGCAAATTATTACCATGCCAATTTTTTATGTTATTGTAATATATATTCGTAAAAGAATCAACGATTTGGTTTTGTAGCCTGTGTGCCATTTTCTGACCGTGTTCTATTTTTTCGTAGGAGGACAAGAAACTTTGGCTCTCCTCTTCGGCTGGAGCAGCAGAATTAGACATAGAGATGAGTTGCTTCCTGCTGAGGGAAATTGGAGACCAGTTCTGTGAACTGCTACAACAGGAAAAGGAGGCCGAATTACACCACCAAAATGATGGTAAGTCTTTTTATTTTACATTACAGAAACCTAACTTGTTAAAAACTGCGAGTTTCATTGCTCAGTATCTCGCTATTTGTAACAACACCTACTGATAACTTTTTGTGTCAATGTGACACCTACGTGAACCCGGTTGTCCCTATTTAGATAAATGGATTATATTGTCCAAAAATAGGTGTGGAATCTAGTCGAGCATTAGCAAGATGTAGGTCAACTAGGCAGGTCTGCTTCAATTACCGGCTTACAGAGTCCATTAATCTATTAAAAGTCGGTATTAGCCACCTATTCATGATTAGATTACACGGAACCAAAGGTTAACTAGTCCGAGACAACGGTCTTCGGGAATTTACGTTACAAACATAATGGTAAATGTTATCACACATTTACTAAAGCTGTATTCATGATTAGATTACTCGGAACCAAAGGTTACTAGTCCGAGACAACGGTCTTCGGGAATTTACGTTCCAAACATATTGGTAAATGTTATCATACATTTACTAAAGCTATATATGATACTAGAATATTCTTTGTTCTATCCGGCAGCTTTAAAAAATTAATAACTAAATTCCCATTATGATATTTATGATATCGCACCTATATAGAATCTGTTATTTTATCAGATTGGATTAGCCTTTCTTACTTCTACAGGGTGTTTTTTTTAGAGGTTTGGTTTTTAAATTGGCAACACTGTTTGTAGTCATTGTCAATTTGACAATTAGCGGTATATTTGAAGTCAGTACGTTTACGAGGTATGTTTTGCCATTTGCACAATGAATAGACTTACTTCAGAACAACGCTTACAAATTGTCCAAATTTATTTTGAAAATCATGGCTCAGTTCGCCAAACTCACCGTGCGCTACGTCCATTTTACGGTCGACATAATCGTCCATCCGAGCAAGTTATTCGGAAAACCATGGATCGTTTTCGTACCACGCACACTCTAGTTGATATTACGCATCCACAAAGACGCCATACAGTGCGCACAGAAGAAGTTATTGCTGCTGTGGAGCGTAGTGTTGAAGAGGACCCAAATGAGTCGCTTCGCCATTGTGCACAGCAATTGGAGTTGTGCCCATCCACTTTGTGGAAGAATTAACGATCATGACTGCTTTTGTTACAGACAAAACTATAGCGTGGAAGAGAGTAGTGCAGGGTGTCCGGGAAATTTGCGACGTGTGCGAGACGACGCTGTTCAACTTCCACTGGACCTGTGGCAAATGCGGCTTCGTCGTCTGCCTCGACTGCTACAAGGTAAATAAAGTTACACAAAAAAAGTTACGGAAGACGCAACAAAGGACGGGCGACCAGGTAAAGGTCGAGGGTGTCCGCTGGACGCGGGTGGCGTAGGACTAGGATCGGTAATTGTGGCATTCTTTGGGGGAGACCTATAGGTAGATATATCTAGCAGTGGACGTATTCAGCTGATATGATGATGATGAAATAGACTGTGACAGTGCCCATCTAGGACTTATTCAGGTTACAAATAGACTCGTTGGGTCTATTTGTAACCTGGGTCTATTTGTTCTGGTCAGGAAAAAAATACAAAAAGACGGCCAAAGACTTGTTACAGTCGGCTGAACACTGCCAAATAAAGAGACAACGCGAAAAAAGGTGGATATTCTGATATCCCCCTTTTTTATTTTCCTGGGGTACACATAAGTAAACGATTCAAATGATATTGGCTTGTCAGGTCTACCATTTAATCCAACATAATTTTCTAACGGCACCTTTCTTTTTACAGTCACGGACGTCTGGTGAATCGGCCAACACCACCAGTGAAACGAAAGACTCTTCCAATGCCAACTCCAACGTCGAAAGAGATAACTTTGGGTACGTTAGAACATTGTTTTTCAATCTTTCTCATGACGCGGCCCCATTTGTACAGAAAAAAATATTTCGCGACCCCCCAGCCTACGCTGTTCAAAATACTTACAGCACTTAACTTTAAAAATATGAGTTGCCGCAACCTGGGGGTCGCGACCCACAGTTTGAAAAACACTGCGTTAGAATAGAACAATACATTTATTTTACTTCTTGTTTTTCCGTTTCTTTGTTGATGTTCAGTCCCTGAAATTATAATGTTTTGTTCTGTCTATCGAATACTTTTGTTAGTTACACACATTACACAATAGGAAACAGTAAAACGTGTTATTATGATATAATTATTATTATTATGACTTGTGAGTTCTAAATATTATGATTGTAATTGTTACCTTACGTTTATTCCTCCAAGACAATGGATCAAAGATCATCCTAACAATATTCGTATCTTTCGCGACGTAAGATCAAACGATCTTTATCTCAAGGTGATTTATTATTTTGGTATAACTAAATAACACGATTATACAGGTTTTTTTAGTTTTATCGACGTGGTGTTAAATGTTCGGGGTATTTTTAATACCTTATCTCGAGAACAACAATCACGATAGATTGTTCCACAAGTACCGTAAAGGAAAGATTCTTTACGATATTTTCATATTGCTGTTATTATGAATACTTTGACAATGCTGTAGAGCAGTTTAGAATTGGGCTCTTTTAATATATTTTCCGGAGTCCGCTGGATGTGGGCGGCCCAGGACGGGTCACTTTGGCACTCTTTGGGAGAGGCCTATGTCCAGCAGTGGACGTCTTTCGGCTGATATGATGATGATGATGATGATGATGATGATGATGATGATGAATATATTTGCAAAGGTACTCGTTAAGGCTGTGCATTGGAAATTATCGCATGCTTTGAAACGCCGTTCTGACTAGATTAAGCAACAATAAGGTCTGATTTTCAGATATATGATTCTTGACAATATTATTGTTTATCTGATTTTATCGATACATGATTGCTTAAAATTTCCTCGATAGAAAAAAAAACCAAAGTGGGGTCTGTATTTTCCTTTTTTTACTCGGCCTACTCAAACGATACATTATTTAACGACACAATCAAGTTAATACTATAGTATTTTATCTCATCTAAAATCTCACTTTATGAAATTTAAATAAAACGTCTCTAAGTTAGGTATTTATCGAAATTTGTCCAAAAAAGCCATTCCCGAAGAATGTTACATCTCTTTTCCTCGTGCGCGGAAGGCATCAGCGTGTCTCTGTCTAGGGGGTGCGGTCGACTCAAATCAAGGCATCTCCTTAATAGGCGATTTTACTTATTTTTCTTAACATTGCGCGCAAAAGCAAATAATTTACCTTTGTAAGAAACACATCCTTTATTCTAAACGCTCATTATGAGTTTGCATTTAACATAACTGAACTATGGGCGCGTGCGTGGTAAACATGCTGGTGCATACCCACCATGTTTAACTTATTACTAAAGTTTTCTGTTACTATAATTAATGGAACTCCGGGTTTGTTCATGTCACAGACCAAAATCCTAAAGATCCCGCTAATCCTATTTTTTACTTATAAACAAGGCTGCCAAACTTGCGGAGCGCGGGGGACGTCTAGTGCGCTGTGATTGGTGCATTCAAGGCCGCGCGTAACACGTGCCTGCCTGTAGTAATGGGACACATGCGATACTTTATCGAATTTTAAAAATTAGTACCAGTAATAATAATTAGAATGATTATAATATACAATAATTAAAAATATATTCAGCAGTCGTGTTACCACGCGTTAAAATACAATAGTATATTGCGAAACAAAAAGTAAAGCAAACATAAATGTTTGTTTTTATTTATAAGTACGTTTTAGGACATTAATTTTTTTACTCATACATTATTTTTATCTGACATAATTATGTTAAAATAGAAGCAAATACCCACTCGATTCTGAAATACCTAGTTTCTAATTTTGCGTTTATTAAACAATACGTTGTGTAAAGTAGGGCGTGCAAAATAACAGATTTATTTCTGGTTTTAAATTTGCGATTTACCTACACTTATCTAACAGAGACAGAGAATGCGAGGCGGCGCGGAATGATCAAAATGTTCTTATTTAGACTTTAAACTAACCTCTGTTGTTGACATAAACGGTGCCACATTCGTTACTGACGGAACAGGCTGTGGATCTCCAGATATCCCTTTTTGTAAGATAAACTTACGTCTGTTGTTGGTATAGACAGTGCTGCGTTCGTTACCAATAGAATAATAGTGTGTAATAATACCTAGAAGAATTTATATTTTCAATTGACATTTGCGCTAACCCAATTTTAGACTTGGGGTAGATTTTACTTTCAAAACATTGATTTCAAGCTCGCTCTCAAGCAAGCTCGCTCGAGAGATTTCAGCACATTAATAAATTAACGATAAGTTTAATAATATCATACCTGTTAGATCAAACAAACAAAATGTGGTTGAATAATCAAAAAAACTCGTTAACAATACTCACAGTTGGTTAGCGAAGCGTAGCACGGCATTTGGAAATAATAGTCGCCTATTATTAGACGTCGACAATTCAAAATATTCTGATTTAAAGTGCCGAGAACATATGACACTGCTTGGGGAAGGAAACCAATCAGGTGGTCGTTTTGTAGCGTCAATCCACATTTCCTTTATGTTTGGACATTTAGGAAACGTTTAACAAAGGATATATCTTTTAGCTAACATGCTTTGAATACTTTATAATACAACACCAGCTCGAGAAGATCATTTACCACATTAAGTATATAAATAACTGTGCATTGTGCACAAATATTTTGCATATAATATTTAATATTTTACTATTTTTAAATTACTTACGATCTACGTCTTCCGTTAATTATCTTATCGATAGTAAACGAATACATACTATGGACATCACTACCTACTTTGCCAACTAATGCTACACAAGGAAAAGGCTGGGCAGCGGGATAGAAAGAGACTTCTGTTAATGTTAAAAGACATCAACGATTCCCCAGCACGGTCTACACAGAACTATATTTAAAAACTCGCTTATTTATTATGTAATTTTCTTAAAATCGGCTTACCTGTGAAATGATATACCGTCTTTTTGCACACCGGAAGTTTTAGTGTTTTTTCCACACAATTTTACGCAACAATAATTGCATTTTGTAACGATATTACTTGCGCAAACGCCGTCCCCAGACTAAAGTTAGTAACGGGGGCGTCTCAAACTTGGAGTGAATTCACCGTATGTGTGGCAGCGGGGGTCGCCCGACTAAGCGACGTCTATAGGTTTACTGGGTTGTGGTTCATGTATCACACAAGATATTTCTTTTTTTTCTGTGGTTATACCGTTGGTTTCCAAAAAAAACCAATTTTAGGTAAATGTTAAAATTCACCAGTTTTTTAAAGTTTCATGAATAAGGGTAAGTGAATGAGTTGGCTAACGTAGTATTCCCTCCACAGTTGGCTGCTCTGCACATCAGGCGGTGCGCATCCGGTGCGGCGGCTGCTGCTAACGCAGATAGCGGCCGGCGGCGCGCTGGCCGCCGCGGCCGCGCGCGCGCACGCGGCCCGCGCGGCCTGGGCGCTGCCCGCCTGCGCCTGCGGCCCGGCCGCCGAGCCGCGGCCCGACGTGCGCGCGCGCGCCCGCCAGCTGCTGCTCAAGGCCATGCAGAAGGTGAGACCAACCCCAGGAACACAATACATGTACGGCCGCCGCGGCCCGCGCGGCCTGGGCGCTGCCCGCCGCGTGAGATTATCTTGTATTTACTATTAGGTTGTGGTGCACTAACTCTGAATATGTATAAGAAAATTTAGTAACACAGTTAATTGCATAGTACCTACATGAATTGAAAGCACGGCTATCACGGGACGGCGCGTGAGCTCTCTCGATTTTTCTCACACTATCCCTCTCTCTCTTATTAGAACATTTCGAACAAGAGGTATAGTGCGAGAAAAATCGAGGGTATGTCGCGGCCGTCGCACGATAGACGTGCTGGAACGTTAGTCATTTAATTTCTCGTAATATGACACAGTCACATAATTCGCACCGTATAATTTATTGTTAAGCAACAGTATATTTCCTGATGAGTATAAAAGGATAACCATGCCCTTTCCTTGTGTGAATGTTAAAAGTAAATACACATTAAAATATTAAATGCAACCTTGTTTATTTATTGCAGAACGTGAAAAAGGAGGACGTGAAAGAGGAAAACGGCCCGACGAACGGCACGTCACCGGTTAAGTCCGAGAACGGCAAAACGAGCCCGGTCGTGAGCTGGCTCTCCGACGTTCCGCTCAAAGCTGAGAAGGAGGAGAAATCCGACTCGAGCTCGTCAGACTCCAGCGAAGAATGCGGCAACTTCTCGACGTTGCGGGAGTTGTTGATCCGATCCGCGCCAGACGCCGCCGAACCGCCTAAAAAGAAACAGAAAAAGACTAAAACCGACGCGGTCGAGGACGTGATCTCGAGCGCTGTCGACGAGAAGAAGGATGAAGACGAGGAGACGAAACCCTTCGCGTTGTCGACGTTGGTGAAGCGGTACGACCGCAGCGGGCTGGCGGTGCGGATCATGACGCTGACGGAGTCCAAGGTGCTGTACCCGGACGTGCCGCACGCCTGGCTGTGCGACGGCCGGCTGCTGCACCTCACCGACCCGGAGCATCCCGGCAACTACAAGCCTTTCCAGGTAAATATCACTTATTTGATCTAGGGCCCTGACGGGTCTAAATAGTCTACGTAAAAGTGAACTAAGTCTACCAAAATCGCATATAATTATAGGACAAAAATCTATAATTCAATAGCCAGTCAAATTGTTGATTTAAAATACGAACCTTCATTAAATAGAGATAAAAAAATTGCTTGTTCAGAACGCCCTTTACAAGGTTTCTGAATTTCACGAGTTGAATGTAAATACACATAAGCAGCTGATGAATACGAAGTCAAGATCCATGCTCTAACCGTCTGTAAATGTGGTTTTGCTTGCTAAGTGATTTAACTCCCGTGCTCTCAATGGTATTCCATCCACTCTGATTGGTTTCTTATGTTATTTTCCTTTTGTTTTAGGACCAGTGGAAACGTGGGCAGCCCGTGCTAGTGTCGGACCTGTCCAGTCTGCTGGACAAAGACCTGTGGAGCCCGGAGAGCTTCTCGCGCGACTTCGGCGATACTCGGGTCGACCTGGTCAACTGCGCCTCTGGCCTCGTGGTCCCCAACCAGCCGGCTCGCAAGTTCTGGGACGGCTTCGAGCTCGCCGGGAAGCGTCTGCGCGACGAGCGCGGCGCCCCCATGGTGCTCAAACTAAAAGACTGGCCCCCGGGCGAGGACTTCGCCGAGATGCTCCCCACGCGCTTCGAGGACCTCATGCGCGTGCTGCCGCTCGGCGAGTACACCTCGCGCACCGGCAAGCTCAACCTCGCCGCGCGCCTGCCCGAGTGCTTCGTGCGGCCCGACCTCGGGCCCAAGATGTACACCGCGTACGGCGGCGCCGGCGGCACCACCAACCTGCACCTCGACGTGAGCGACGCCGTCAACGTGATGGTGCACGCCAGCGCGCCGCTGGACGCGGCCGAGCGCGCG
This sequence comes from Epinotia bilunana, assembly GCA_947049275.1. Lineage (NCBI taxonomy): Eukaryota > Metazoa > Arthropoda > Insecta > Lepidoptera > Tortricidae > Epinotia > Epinotia bilunana. Next base: position 7,614,416 of record OX346263.1, on the reverse strand, counting down.
CGCGAGGCTGCGCGCGCGGCCGACGAGGCGGGCGTGGACGTGCTGTCGCGGCGGCGCGCGCGCCTCAAGCCGCCGGCCGCGCTGTGGCACATCTACGCGGCGCGCGACGCCGACAAGATCCGCGACCTGCTCGTGCGCGCCGAGCTGGAGCGCGGCGCGCGGCCGCGCGCGCAGCACGACCCGGTGCACGACCAGACGTGGTACCTGGACGCGGCGCTGCGCGAGCGGCTGTACCGCGAGTACGGCGTCGAGGGCTACGCGGTGCTGCAGTGCCCCGGCGACGCGGTGTTCGTGCCCGCGGGCGCGCCGCACCAGGTCCGCAACCTGCTGGACTGCATCAAGGTCGCCGAGGACTTCGTGTCGCCCGAGAACGTGTCGCGCTGCTTCGAGCTGGCGCAGCAGTTCCGCCGGCTGTCCCGGCAGCACTCCAACAAGGAGGACAAGCTGCAGATCAAGAACATCGTGTACCACGCCGTGAAGGACTCCCTGTGCTGCCTGGAGGAAGCGCTCGCCGAGCCGGCCGAGTAGCGTGCCCTCCCGACTCGCATTTGATCTCAACCTCGAACGTAACGTTAGCTAAGTTCCGCATTTAAACGTAAGATTGGGAGCGAGTGTGACCCGCGTTTCGTATGTAAGATGCCATTGTTAAGCGTCGCGTGGAATGTGTACCAGTTGTGTGTGTAAATGTACTCGAAATGTGATTTAGTCCGACTGTCGCGATCGGAGAATGTGCAATGTAAATTAGTCTGAATACGGTGATATTGTCGAGATGTGGATATGTTTTATGTTCCTTAATCGAAATACAAAATAAACTCTTCAGGTTATTTACGGCTTATTTGTAGTTCTAGTGATATGTATGTATTGTGTAAATTTTTAATTCGAATTCCATCGAGTACATATTAAGAAATGTATACTTTTAAGTTATTGTATTGAAGTTAACGTATTCGCTCGAAGCATTGTACATTAAACACAGCGTGTAGATAAGTTTCTCCTATATTAGATTTCTCAACTTGGTTAGTATGTTACAAATAATAGTTAAACAAGATATGTGACAATTTCTTTTGTCCTTATTGCTGTATTAGGCGAAAGCAAGTTTTTTTTGTACTGTGTATATTATGTACGGTTATAAGTTGGAATAAAAAAAGATGTTTATATTAGTTGTTCTTTCACTTTTCATTTACCCCAAAGTATCATTCCGAAAAGAATAAAAATAATCCAATGAAATGTATTATTGCAATGGAGAGTGATACTTACACACATGACTCCTTGGAACTCTAAAAACATGTGGGGGTGACAGGGTATTTAGTCCACGTCCCCTCCTTGCCCGTGGTCCACCTAATCTGTTCACCTGGGTGGACCACGGGAAGTTTTTTCTACCCGTGGTCCACCTAGGTGGACTAAGGTGAACCACGATCATTTTTTTTTACCCGTGGTACACCTATGTAAACGTTGCTAAAAGACCCCTTCTTTCCCACCGTCCACCTCCCGAGACCTCCTCGGTGAACTGTTGAAAATTATTTTTTCCTACCGTTCACCTTTAATTATATAGTGTAATTTATATTGGTGACCGTCCACCTCTGAAATTTAATACTGGCTGTTTTATTATATCTATGGATTTTTTATGTTTGCGTGAAGAATTTGTCTGACAGGAAATACGCACCGAAAATGTGTTATTTCGCTTTCTCATATTAAAAGTTCGGTTCTGGCGCTTCGCCGGCCGCTGCTGCGGCACGCTCGCTTCGCTCACTCGGCTCGCGCGCTGTAGGGTCGCAGTACACCTAACACTCCTCCTCGCTTCGCTCGTCGTCGTACCTACACTGGCCTGCACATTTTTCGATCTGAAGAGTTCTGATAGTATGTAGGTACGCTGTATTGATAACAAGGTGTACGGTGGAAATTAAAAAAAATCCATTGTACACACAAAAAGTACTACTGTATACTATATACTACTGGAAAAGTTTACCGAGGTGAACCACCACCAATAAGTTTTTACCATAGTCCTTCTAGGTGGACTACGGGTAGAAAAAACTTCCCGTGGTCCACCCAGGTGAACAGATTAGGTGGACCACGGGCAAGGAGCTTCCACGTCACCATGCTGACATACCTCATATTCATATATAACCGCCATTATTTCAAGTAACGTTCATATTCGCTCTCTTTTAGCAATGATGTTGGCATGTGAGTATCATTTCTGTGCTTGATGAATGGCGTTGAAAGGGCTAATAATGTCAAGAGTTGCGAATTCAGTTTGTTTTGAATCTTGGAAGTCGATTTTCACTAATATTAATATCCCGCGGATTTTGATTAGCTATATCTGCTGCAGACTGGATAACGTGACAATGTCACATTGAAGTATTCTTATTACGAAAAAGGTCAGTATTTAGCGATCAGCGCTATCTAGTAATGATATTACTAACTAAAGAACAAAAATTCAAAGCTCGTGGTACCGCTACTCAACGATAGGTGGCGCTCAAATAAATAACAAAGAGTGATTAAATTCTAGCATACTATTATTTTATTCTGTGATTCTAGCAGAGTAAAAACTAATTTAACTAGTCAGTAGTAAGCCCTTTTCATCAAATGGAAAAAGGTACATGTTGCATCAAGTTGTGAGTGTGACTGTATCATCCGTGCACTACCTAATTTAATTTTACAGTGAAATGAACATAATGGGTCACTAAAGCGTCGACAACGCGCTTGTCCATAGGCTACGGTATCTACTTAAAAGCAAGCTTATGTAGTTTATCAGACTCGTAGTATGTACCTACAGAATGTAGATTGCTTTCTTACTTGGACCCATTTAATTTTACTTATGTCAACAATTCAATATTATTTTAATATCAAATTTTTATTTGCAAATTATTGGTTACTATGGCACTTTTGATTCGTTATTTCGTAGGTAATTTAAGGTGCGACCCCACCGCTGCTCAAAATACGCTAACGCACCGTAAAACGCAGCAAAATGTATGAAGAATACGTGACGCATACGACACGTCAACGCGGATACGCAGCGTAAAGCACCGGTGTGGTCGCTCCCTTAAACGCTTACTGACTGGCAAACGCCCTCTAAGCTGCTATTTCTGTTTTATAATAACAATAATTTATATTGCTTCAAATGTATTTGTTTGCTCGCAAATGTGATGAAAAACATGGTGTGGTGTGCGACACGGATGGCAAGATTTCATTACCAACTCGGGCCATCGAAGCCCTCCGCCATGTCACATGTTATAATAATTTAGAGATAGTGAATCGCGATTTGACCTAGGGCCGCTGTAATGATCTCACACAAAAGCCCTGTGGCTCGTCCGCCTCCAGACGGAATTAGTGTCAATTGAACAGCAAAAAGTAGACTGCGGGTGCGACAAAAATCACCGGCATGTTATTTCAGAATGCCTGTGACCCTGTGTGTAGGATTCCAGTGGACTGGTGCAATTAAGAGGGCTGCAAAATGTAGTCTTTCCCATGCAGCATGCGGTCACGATCCTCAGTAATGAGGAATCGATTAAGAAAAAGAAGTGGCCCTGTGCTGTACATCCATGACATGACATCTATGACTGCCCAACGCTGATGATTCCCGTATGAAGAGTCCCGAACGCAGCCCGATGTGTGAAAGAGACAGGTATATAAAACCATTAGCTTGTTTGAAATATTGCTTTGATTTTTTTACTTTGAAATGAGAATGACGTATCGTTACTAATACGACCCACACTACAAGAGGTAACCAGCTTTCATAGAAGGCTAGATATGCCTGATTTCCATTATTATGAAAGCTAGTTTGGATGGCATGACCAAACTTTTATCCTCCAAGTTCATTAAACTAAAAAAGAAGATAATACCTACACGCCAGCAACAATAGCCTCGGCTCACACTACAACAATCGGATTACCTTCAATGCTATAATATATTATATTCAAACAATGGAGGATTCTGCTGTCGAGTTCCATTGCACTGATTATGATCTATCATTTAGAGCACAATGTAAACACTGGACTACTCTTTTCTGAGAACCCGGTATAAAAAATTAGCAAGTTTATCAGGCGGTGAGATCGCGCACTGAACAAAAAATGGACATGAATGGTTAAAGATGCGCAAACCTAAACTCAAATGTTATTTCTGTTGTATAGGTGACTTAATCATACCTATTGTTTTATTGAGATTGTTCTTGAAATGGAAGTTCCAGTACCATGTTTCAATCACAATTATTGATGGCTTCACTTTATTTTATACAAAGTTAAGTGGCAATCAAGCTCAGGGCCCGCCGGATGGTAAGGGGTCACAGTAGCCTGTGGACGCTTGCAGCTCCAGGAGTGTAAATGCACGTTGCCGACCCTTAAAGAATTTATACACTCCTTCCTTGAAGAACTGCATACTGTGGTCCCTCGGGAAAACCTCGGCATCCCAGGAAGCTCATTCCACAACGGATCGTTAGAGGAAAGAACATTCTCTAAAACCGTGCCGTACTCACTTAGTGGATAAATAATACTTCGTTGAAGCAACTAAAACAAAGATCAAAGCACTATGAAAAATAAGCTTTAAACTAGTGAAAATGTAATTGATTAAGTCGGGCGTGACTTTGCGGAATTTATAACAAGTTACTTCGCGGAATAAGTTAGCGAAAGAAACTCAAAATCGAACCATGTATCTACCCCTGATTTTATACCGGACCAATACTATCTCAACCACTACACCGCCCTAACGCTAAAATACCAATATATCGCTGGTTTCGTTGAAAAATCATGAAACAACACATCATTTTCACAAGTTTATGCCAACATCTAGTAATTACTTGTTATATGTAGAACAAGGAAATTTTTTTTCACGAAAAATTACCGCGGCATTTTCCCTGAAAAAAGTATAACGTTTTACATTATTTCTGCGCTTTTACTTGTGTAAGTACTTACTCTTACTCTATAGGTACTAAATATCGATACCCTAGTTCACAATCGTACTAATTACGGGGAAAATTGTGGTGCAATTAGTTACGGTAGTGCTCAAAAAATAAAGTTACAATTTCAGTGACAAAAAAAATGTTATTAGTACGACTGTGAACTAGGGTATCGATATAATAATAAATCTTTAATACGTACAAAATCAGCATAGCTATAACATACGCAGATGCGTCTTAGGTCATACTCGGTGAGATTGAGACCCCTCCCCGCAGGTGGTTATAAAAGGCCGAGCCACCGCCGTCGACCAGTTTGGGAGTAGTACTCAACCAGTGTGCACCAACATGAAGGCAGTCACATTTGCTATTTTTGGTAAGCTTATTACCTACTAGTATTAATAGATAAGCTTTTTGGTGATAAATTATGTTGTTTCGAATACCCAGTTTTTTTGGGTTGGGTAACATGTGGTAGTTTTTGTCCTACAAAATATTTAATTCAGAAAGTAATACATATTCCTGTTGGGAATTAAGTATTACACAAATAAATATGAGTTTGTAGCAAATGATAAAGGCGTTCACCGGCGATAGTCAAATATGTGCGAGCATAAACCAATGCGATTCTTATCCTATACTATGCGTCAGTTTCGCGTTCCGAAATTGCGCCCAGAGCACGGCAATTATGCGACGGCGCGCGAGCTCTCTCGATTTTTCTCGCACTATCTGTCTCTTTCTTATTACAACACTTAGAACAAGAGATATAGTGCGAGAAAAATCGAGAGTAGGTATGTCGCGGCCGTCGCATGATAGACGTGCTGATGTTTTTGAGATGCTCCTAACGGTTTGAGAACTCACCGTAAAGGTTATTGACCTCAAATTTTATTTTACTTACACCGATAAACAACTACTTCGCCACTATTATTTTTTAATAGCTGTAATGATATCTGCCTAGGTTTATTGCGAAACTTAGCAATATGGCTTAGCAATATTACACACTAGCTCCGGGTCTATTGTATTTTCCCTGTTATTGTGACGGTGTGCCGGTTATCCCAGAATGCATACCTATCATTCTATCTCGGATTACCGGCCGCCTAACTAAACGCTTCTTGAATTCCTTTCATTTTATATTTTACGTACCTATCTTTATCTTGTCCGACCTTTCAGTAGCCCTGTCCCCAAGTTCAAATACTGTGGGCTATTTCAATGCCAGTTGAACAGTAGAACTGTTTCGTTTCTGTCTGATGGCGTCTCTTTATCCCTTTTTAGCCTTGATGAGGATACTTATTACACCAGCGCAGGTTGGATCCAAGCGGTTGGTCATAGCGTCTTCCTGCGTTTACCATATTACCTCATTAGCGTTTAGAATTGAGCTCTGGGCCGTCTATTGCTTGATTGCTTCCTGTTACGCAGGGAAACAGACATAGTTGTAAACAGTTATCTTGTTTACAAAAGTAGATACCTAAACAGGCAGATATCATAAAGCAGTCTTGCCTTTTTTGTAATATTACAATTATAAGCTTATAGTCATGTCGTGCCCGATGTATCTGGACGAAGGATTTCATTTAACTCACATCACATCAACGAAGACTTAACTACAGCTACTTATATTTAGGTTGCATTGCATCGTAGGTGTAGGTACTGCTTAGAACTGCGTATCAGCTCTTGCGTGTACAACCTTATATCCTGGATTTCAGGCTCATTTAAACACATAATGAAAATACGTATCATGTGTTGAGGGACATACAATGATGATAAAGGTCAAACGTACAGTCAATGTTAACTACTCTTACCGTAACTAACTTTATTTCACCATTTCGGCGGTGCCGGTTAATGTACGGCCCGATAATCCGCGTCTATCTATCTTTCTCTCTCTCTTGAGATAAAAAGAAACGGAGATTAGTGGACGCCGATTAGTGGGCCGTACATTAACCGGCACCATTTCGGCGTGCATGACTCATGCGCGTTTAAGTCCTACATAGTAGGAGATCTTAGGGTAACCACCTATATTTAGGTTGCATTGCATCGTAGGTGTAGGTACTGCTTAGAACTGCGTATCAGCCCTTGCGTGTACAACCTTATATCCTGGATTTCAGGCTCATTTAAACACATAATGAAAATACGTATCATGTGTTGAGGGACATACAATGATGATAAAGGTCAAACGTACAGTCAATGTTAACTACTCTTACCGTAACTAACTTTATTTCACCATTTCGGCGGTGCCGGTTAATGTACGGCCCGATAATCCGCGTCTATCTATCTTTCTCTCTCTCTTGAGATAAAAAGAAACGGAGATTAGTGGACGCCGATTAGTGGGCCGTACATTAACCGGCACCATTTCGGCGTGCATGACTCATGCGCGTTTAAGTCCTACATAGTAGGAGATCTTAGGGTAACCACCTATATTTAGGTTGCATTGCATCGTAGGTGTAGGTACTGCTTAGAACTGCGTATCAGCCCTTGCGTGTACAACCTTATATCCTGGATTTCAGGCTCATTTAAACACATAATGAAAATGCGTATCATGTGTTGAGGGACATACAATGATGATAAAGGTCAAACGTACAGTCAATGTTAACTACTCTTACCGTAACTAACTTTATTTCACCATTTCGGCGGTGCCGGTTAATGTACGGCCCGATAATCCGCGTCTATCTATCTTTCTCTCTCTCTTGAGATAAAAAGAAACGGAGATTAGTGGACGCCGATTAGTGGGCCGTACATTAACCGGCACCATTTCGGCGTGCATGACTCATGCGCGTTTAAGTCCTACATAGTAGGAGATCTTAGGGTAACCACCTATATTTAGGTTGCATTGCATCGTAGGTGTAGGTACTGCTTAGAACTGCGTATCAGCCCTTGCGTGTACAACCTTATATCCTGGATTTCAGGCTCATTTAAACACATAATGAAAATGTGTATCATGCAATGATGATAAAGGTCAAACGTACAGTCAATGTTAACAACTCTTACCGTAACTAACTTTATTTCACCATTTCGGCGGTGCCGGTTAATGTACGGCCTGATAATCCGCGTCCATCTATCTTTCTCTCTCTCTTGAGATAAAAAGAAACGGAGATTAGTGCACTCATGCGCGTTTAAGTCCTTTTCTAGGTTACTGTGCTACGTCGTAGCGATTTGCTTCAAGAGGGAAGAATACCTCGTGTACTCGTCCATATAAAAAGAGAAAATGTTTTTCCACTCCTAAATATTTACCAATCTCAATGATTTTTTTAAGACTAGGTTTTCCTTTTTTCAAAATTTGTAATAAATTGACACGTGACTCGAACAAAAAATAGGGTTTTCAAGCTAGTATCTCGCAAATGAATTAATGATTTGAAAAATGGTTTTAGGAAACCCATAATATTTTTGAACAAGCTATCCAACGATACCATGGGTTTTACGAGAAAAAAAATTAGGGGAGGTACCCTAAAAAAAATGTTTTCCCAAGAATTTATGGTACCTACTGTTTTGTCGGCGTGATTGATGCCTATAATTGATGATTGATACCCATGCCGAATCACGGTTTTCTAGTAGTAGTTCTGTGTGCGCTGAGAGGGTTAAGGTATGTCCAGTCGTTTGGATGCTAGGCATTTGATTATGCAGATTAGGTTCGTTTTTTTATTCGGTACTATAATCCTGCGCTCACCATATGACCCACTACTTAAAGATGTCGTTAGACTTGTCATAAGCTGTTTATCATCAAAAACACATTTTTTCAGTCAGTGTGTTGATGTTGTTGGTAGGTATCTAACAATGTACGTAACTACCAGGAACGACAATGGACCATCAGCACTTGAATCTGTATATGGCTATAATGCTAATTCTGTACCGTAACTGATGACGTATTTATCCAAATTCCAGCGATCCTCGTGGTGGCAGTCACTTGCCGTCCAGACAAGCCAGACCTGAAACAGTTGAAGGCGGAGGCTACGCGCAAAAAGGCGTGCACGCACGACTGCGCGAGCGTCGCGCTGGACCCCGTGTGCGCCGGCAAGCAGGGCGAGAAGCCCAAGTCCTTCGCCAACGAGTGCGTCATGAACAACTTCAACTGCGAGAACAAGGACAGTAAGTACAAGGGACTTATCTAGTCGGCAGCGCCTCAACCCTCAACCTACTGCATAGGCGATGTCGTGTTGCCACGGCATGCACAGAATGCATGTTAACAGCTGGCAGCACAGTGGCGAGAAACCTCTTTGACTTATACATATAGCTCATATACATATAACTTGGAACAAATAATTTAAAACATAAATGCCCATTTCAATTTCGTAGGTACTTCGCCAAGATGCCGATTCCCTTATTTACTGTCCACTTTACCACATGAAGAGCTTTCCTAAAGAATATGCGTTGGCTACAGGGGCCGATGTAATATTTGACGAGTTCGGTCGATTCCTTCTAATAATAATACTCTAATAATAATCGTATATATTTCTCTATGTATGCCTAATGCGTAGTTAAGGCATCTTACGTCAACTTACCAAACAATTAATCACCGAACATGCATCCCAAAGGAAACATGAGCTTTTTTTAGCGAAAAGGCAATCGTAATTGCAATTCTTCATTGCTCACCAAGAAGTTACAAAATTAAATTAGACATAAACAATAGAGAACAGGCGATCTTATTCTTTCAGACATCCTTTGGGTAGCGGAGGATACGCGTTTGTTTGTTTACAAAACAAGAGTGTATAGGTTATTTATTACTGAACCAGTGAGCTTCATCATAGGCTCTATGGTCGCTTACCATCAGGAGAGTTAAAGTACTTTGATACTTCATTAGTTGCTACGTTAACGGAATCGAAACGGAAGAGTTCCAAAAGTCATTTGTGGTTTCAATCATCTGTTCCACTTAACTAAATTTGTGGTTTCCAGTATATAGATGAATCATATAGGGTCTACCGAAATCACTATGAATAAGCGACACGCGTGCCTAATATATTATATGAGGAGTGCCCTGCCTTTAGAAAATAAATAATTATAACATTAAAAAAATGATTTAATGGAATACGAGGGCTGCTACTTATGTATCAGGAATCCAGGATTCCAACTTTCTTAAACACAATTTTTGACCTCCATGGTAAAATTTGAACTTTCCTTTAATACTGGCCGCTATAAATTTTTTTCTTGAGTACGCTAGTCTTTTGTTTTTAGCGGGTTTAAAATGTTATCTCGTTGCAAGAATGGAACTTACTCGTGAAAATATTCGTGCTATGATTTATTACGATTTTCGGCGTGGCTTAAAGCAACAACAATGCATAGATCAATTAACTTTGACTTTTGGTGATGAAGCTCCATCAAAAACTACTGTGTATCACTGGTTTAGTGAGTTCAATCGTGGACGTAGTATGCTTACGGACGAAGTTAAGGAAGGTCGCCCGAAATCGGCCGTTGTACCACAAAATATTGAAGCAGTGCGGAAACTTATAATGCATGACCGTCATGTTACGTATCGCGAGATAGAGGCAATTCTGGGGATATCTATGACGAGCATTAATAAGATATTACAAGAACATTTAGCTGTAAAAAAAAATTGTTCGCTTTGGATACCGCACTAAGGATCAAAAAGAGGCTCGCGTCGAATGGTGCAAAAAAATGTTGAAAAAATATAACCGTGGTGTCTCAAAAGCTGTTTATAATATCTACACAGGTGAAGAATCTTGGATATATGCGAAACTAAACAGCAATCAACAGTGTGGGTGTTTCAAACTGAGCCGAACCCTACGAAAGTTACTCATGCAAAAAGCACCTTGAAGCATTGGTCGCCTGCTTTTTTGGTATGAATGGCCATGTGGCTACAGTGCCACTAGAAAATCGTAAAACGGTTAATTCGGAGTGGTACACGACCATTTGTTTGCCAGAAGTGTTTGAAGAAATACGTAAAGACAACCAGCGACGCAGAATCATTCTTCACCATAACAACGCCAGCATACATCACGCGAAACAACTCGATTTTTGGAAGGTCAAAATATAGAATTAACGGGTCACCCACCGTACAGCCTTGATTTGGCACCCAATGATTTTTATTTATTTCCAAATGTAAAGAATAAATTACGTGGTCAACGATTTTCGACCCGTGAAGATGCGGTCGACGCGTTCAAACAACACGTTTTGGAGATACCTCAATCAGAGTGGCAAAAGTGCTTTAAAAATTGGTTTACACGTATGCAAAAGTGCATCGAAAATCACGGAGAATATTTTGAAAAACAATAAAACTATATTTAGTAATGTACGTTTGATTATTTTTTCTATTCCGGATACATAAGTAGCAGCCCTCGTATGATGATGCGGGTTTGTAAATCCTATCATCATATCTGGATTTTGGTAACAGCGAGATCAATCTGGAAACATATTTTATAACAAATAAAAAATAATGATAGACTCCGGTGCATAAATGACGGAGTTCTGAGATAAAATACATAAGAAAATTGAGACGCTGTTTCTTTGTAGTCAGTTAAAAACATAACGGTTAGCTTATTTTTTATATTACATGCATACTTATTGCTGATCTAGTCACGAATTTAGTACAGACAGAAAGACGATCGTTTTAAGATCTTCACGCTCGTAGACATCTGCTGTCCCTGGCAGAAATCCTTATTTTATGCGTTTGACCCCGAGTGTGCGCTGAATTTTCAATATAGGTACGACGTTGGCATCTATTTGATGTGTCATGTCATGTGAGCATGTACAATGCTCACATGACATGACAAACCTGTTACCGGCAAATATAATTATCACTGCAGTCAATTTGTTTTATTTTTATATAAGACTGTCCAGTAATTTTCCCTATAGTCTCACCTGATGGTAAGCGACGACAGAGCCTACGATGAAGCTCACTAGTTCAGTAATAGCCTATCACACACTCTTGTTTTGAAGGCACCTAGACCGTAGTATATTGTATTTTATTTACACTCTGTAGTATCTATGTTTTTTATCAATAAAGTTTATTCAACTTGGATCATAGTAGGCAATATGTTCATAATATATCTGGACAATCTGGTAGCTTCCGATCGATTCATAATCTATTTTCTTAGTAAGTTTTCCTTCGTTTATTGCTGATTGGTGGTAGATAACGGTAGGTTAGGTTAGTACCAAACAAACAAACGCGTATCCTCCGGCTACCCAAAGGATGTATGGAAGAATAAGATCGCCTGTTCTGTACTATTGTTTATGTTTAATTTAATTTTGTACTATCGACAACACATCTAACTGGCCATCGGTGCACCTTAAGTGCATTGTAATAAGGTTCTATATAAACACAGGATGGTCAGTTAACAGTGTTGTCGTTTGTACCATCTTGAGCAATGAAGAATTGCACTTACGATTGCCTTTTCGCTAAAAAAGCTCATGTTTCCTTTGGGATTGCGGTGATCAATTACTTCTATGTGCTGGAATATTATACCTCCACTAATTCGAGCATTAAAAAGTAAAACTTAATTTTAAATAAAATTACGACAGTACTTCCTAAACACGCAAAAGCAAAGTACCTAAACTCTGCTCCTACTACTCTTATTTTAGTTGCCACACATTTGAAATTTTGCTATGAAAATATACTCCATTTATATACTTTACATAAACTCGCCTTTTATAAAAGATACCGTCTTAGTTTGCACCTACCCACAACTAATATTACTAATAATTGCTACAATCGAACACCTACATCTACTTATATACTTTACACTTTAACACAAAACACTTATTTATTTTACTTACACACGTTAATATTTAATTATAAACCTATTGACAATAATAATAATACACTGATGATCGATAAAATTGATTCGCGCTGCACTGGTCGTTGGATCAATTAGATTTAGTTTTAAAGGTTCTGGCGGAAGATCAGCGCTGCGGACTCCGCAGCAGTAACGCTGAGTCACCTATTCTACACCACAACAGACAACCCTCGACTAAGTATTTTACTTTTCTGAATGCCTTAGGTTATAAAATTGTTTGATATGTTTTTTCTAAATGTTTGTACCACTATATTTGTTTGTTGTGGCTGAATAAAGTTATTATCTATCTATCTATCTAATAAAGACAATTAATAGTATACACAAGATGATAACTGACATTAACTAAATTAAATTAAAACTAAGTTAAATCTAAAAAAAGGCCCTCGAGGCCATTGTACCGAGGATGCTGGCGGCATTTCCTCGCTGAATTGCAATGCTGATGCGTTGCGCGAGAAAGCCGCCAGCTCTTCGGTCACCAGTTACGTCAACCAGACGTTTCGCGATTTCCGCAAATAACTTTTGCGCACTGGGACCCCACGGACCTAGGGTCTCGACGCCTAATGGTACAAAGTTGTACTCTCTGCCGAGGCCTCTATCTATCTAATTGTTTGGTAAGTTGACGTAGGATGCCTTAACTACGCATTAGGCATACATATAGAATTATATCATTATTCATTAACTAGATGATAGGTAGGTATCTGTATTTTTAACACTTTTTCAGGCCATATTCCGATACACATCCACATACTGTAGTCATACAAAAATCTTGTTTTGTTTCTGTTCATAAGACAATGACTACATTTTGTTGAAAGAATGCTCACTGTATTATGAATATTAGGTAACACTTGTCATTCACAATCCAAGTCATTTATTACAATGGTGCATATGATACCAATTTTGAAAGCAATATGTAACAAACCCGAGTGAAAGCGCCATGCTTTGATTGAAACATTTGACACCGGTCTGGGCTGTTATTCGCTACGCGCTAAAGCGGCTCACCCCGCCGGTCACCCGTCACGAAACTAGACCTCTACCTACGCTTAGTTACTTCGCATTGCGGTGTCAAATATATTTGTGGGTGAGCGTTGAGGTGAGCTTAAAACAAGTTAGAGAATAGGGGGGCTGAGCTGAGCGGCCGAGTGTGACATGACATGACGCAAGCTTTGTTAGCAACCTTGTCATTGTGCGGCGCGAACCCGACCGGATCGTGACTCACCTTTGTTTTTTGTAAACACGTACTTTCCGTGGAAGCAAAGTGGATTGAGCGAGCATAGCCGGTCAGGTTATTGCGGCTATGGCGACCTACTTTTTGCATTTGCATTTTATATCAAAGCGATACATTGTTCGATAGGAAACCAATCGATGCTCTATATTTTCATTTCTGAGTGTACCTATCGCTTTCCAGTCCCAAATTGTCCGTAGGTTTTTCTTTTACCCCAAATTTTCAAAGCATTTGGGAATACATCAAATATAACTCATTAAAGTTTGGTTAGAATTGTTCCGAAACATTTTTGAAAAGTTAACGGCTACATATTGACATTTATTCGTTGTCTAGTGGTGTCCTGACCCTGTAGCATGAACGGCCTTATCACACGAAAAGTGACAAGATAGAGCGTCCGTCACTGGCTGACACCGTTCAATAAAACGAGACGGACGCTCTATCTTGTCACTTTATCGCGTGATAAGGCCGACCTTGATACGGGGTCAGGAGGAGGATTCCTTATAACGATTTATCGTCACAGGCCCTTATCTATATAAAAGTATGTACCTATAACTAATGGTTTTCTCTCCTTCCAGCGCTGCACAAGATCAGCAAAGGTGAATGCCCCGGCTCGCAAGGCATCCGTCTCTCCTGAGCGACGAGAACAACGCCAGCTTTGTACTCCTTTATAAAACTACAGGCAATAACTATGTATAACTATTTTTAATAGCATCGATGTTGCGTGTTAATATTTTTTTATCATTTTAATCAGACTGTGATGTAAATTAATGATGCAGCTCTTTGCAAAATAGGTTTTTGTGCATTTGTTTTCGAATTTTAATTCTAGTTTTGGAGGCAATAAACGCTTTATTGTATTTCTTCTGTGTGTGTTGTCTGGTCTCTATCAGAAGTTTGAGAAAGGAAATAGTCGTCTCGTAAGTATGACAAAGGTAAACTATTAACGCTACCCGTTCTTCGTGATAGACGACCATAAATGGCAGTCCTTGCAATGTGTACTCTCAACTCAATTAATAAGTTCTGGACAATAATGAAAAACATAACCATCCTTCGGCAGTCGGGTATAGGTCCTCTTCACAATATAATTATGGAATCTTCACAGAAGTCTCGTCTATGGAGTACGAATATGTCTTCTGAACGGAAAAAAATAAGATGAATAACAAACAGGAGTGCGATTTTTGAATCTCACTGGTGATATCAAAGTCACCGGTGACTAAAATTATCACCGATGACTTTTATATCACCATTTTCCAAAAGCCGTATTTTTGAAAGTCACACGCTGTTTACCAACATTCAGAAATTTTACAATGTCAGTCAGAGACAATCTTCCCGTTACGTTCCTTTTTACGCAGATGTGTGTTTGTCCTTGATACCGGTTTTTATTTTCTCATACTATAACAAGATAGATTCATCAAATTGGTCAAACGTAAATCGTAGCGTATCTGTCAGTGTCATGTAAACGAAAATTAAAATTTTGTAAAATTCACTAGAAAAGGACGAACTAAGAGAGTATAACACGGATTTTATAATGTATAAAAACATACTTTGGCACTTTTGGCAGATGTCACATACGTCAACTGTCAAAAACAATCGCATGGTGATTTCAATTACGAGCATTGAGTTATATTACTAGAGTAGACATCACCTAGCATAAGTTTGCGCATGTCAACATACTCTCATGAGAGTATGTTGGTTTAGTCTGTGGCGGGCAGTGATGGCGGTCGTTTCGAGTGCAATTTTTACTCAAAACTTTAAAAAATGCCTTCTTTTGCATTGCGCTATTGCACCAACAAGAAACCCAACAATAGTAAAAGTACGGGGATCACTTTTCATCGGCAAATTCACAGATTTTTGAAATAACATGATTTTTTCTGTAATTTTTAAAATACGCGCCGATGGCGGCCATTATTTCAAAGATTAAAAATGTAGAAGTGTCAATTTCCCAAGACTATTTTGCCTGATTAGTAGAACATTAAACTTACTAGATTTACTGATTTAAAGCTTTATAGAATGAATGAATGAATGAATGTTTGCGCCAAAATAGCAGCAACCATTTGTTTTATTTTTTTATTTAATCGCTTTTATGAATAATTTTAGGGGCAACGTTCTGGACGTTCTCCTTATTTAAATATATCTTAAGTTCTACTTATTTAAATCCTAAGTAAATACTCTTATACAAATAATTTACGCGATGCGAGTATGGTCTCCGAATATGAACCCATTAGCAATTTAGGAGAATATAATTATTATATCAATTTCCAATTTGAAAATGGTCGTAATTTAGTTTGTTTGTCTTGCTACGATTGCTATCAAAATCGATATCTGAGGATCCGCATGGACCTTAAATTAGGACTTTGTCATCAAATCTGACACAAATTGCTGAGACAAATTGCATCAAGATAGTGCATCCTGGGTAACTATAAAGATATCCAGTATAAAAAAATACAATTAAAATGTCGGTGATTAAATAAATAATTAGTTTTTTTATAAGTGTATTAAATCCCGCTATAGCCATAACTGAATCCTAACTCAGAAAATTGTCGCATCTACTACGTTTACATACTCTTTGATTTTCCAAGATGGCGGCCTCAAGAAAAATGTCCTGGGTTATACGTAGAAATAGTAAGACAATGATTACGAGTGGGTAACTGGGTAGGGGCACTAGTAAATCGATATCATAGGTATAACAAATGTAAGTCACCGATGAGTTTCAAAAATACGAATTTCGGAAATCACTCACATCGGTGAAAATTAGTCACTTGGTGAGATTCAAAAATTGATGCCCAGTACTGGCCATTAATGGTTGCCTGCTGCACAAGAGCCGACAAGGAGCTAACCAACATGGCTATCACAAGACGGCGCGCGAGCTCTCGATTTTTCTCGCACTATCGCTCACTCTCCTATTAGAAAACTTACAAAGAGAGGTATAGTGCGAGAAAAATCGAGAGAGCTCGCGCGCCGTCTCATGATAGCCGTGCTGGGATCAGCAAAGCGTTTGTTCGTGTGTTTTCATATTTGACACGTAACTGTCAAGCATGCGAGGTGTCAAATATGTGAAACTCATCTTTGCATATGGTGATGGATATTTAACCCCAACACCCTTGTGAAATAAGCCAGTTCTTTATCTGCATTAAAAATACCTGGTTATGTTCAGCTCAACTTGAGGAACGGAAAAACGAACATGGTCACTCATGTTCCTGATATTGACTACTACATAAAATGCCGTTTAAATTCGATGGTTTTTCCTTTTATCTGTTAGTTAATTTGGCGTTTGTAAGGAAGGGACAAGTTAACAGAGGCTTGTTATGTTTTGTGAGTTCGTCCAGCATATAATAGTTGATGGCTGGGTCAGCAGGGGTCTGTAGCAACATCATTAAATGATGATAGCACCTTTTTAATACGAGAATACTTTTTATATGAAATTTCCATTTCGGGAGATAACATTTTCCACTAACTAAATCTTAACAAATTACTTCGGTTTTGATGTCGATCGCTTCAGCATAATAATATCTAACGTTTATAGGTTTCGCGTTTGTAAAAATTTTAAAGTTTGTAAAAATCCATTTCGTGACAAAAAGGAAATGTGCTTTTTTTATTATTATCTGTGTTGTGTTTGTCACGAATAAATGTTTTGATTTGATTGATTGATAAAAAAAATAAAAAAAAAATAAAATAAAATTGAGGTACGTATAAATTGTAATTAATTGCAAATTTTGAAAAACAGGAAACCAAAACTAGTTTTTCATTGTGTCAATAATGTACTAAAAAATCATCGAGATTGGAAAATATTTAGAAGTGGAAAAATTATTTTTTCTTTTTGTACGGACGAGTACGTAGTATTTCAAATGTATAGTTCCCTCTTAAAATTAAAACGAGCTTGTCATAAAATATACTCTTTATATATTTAAGATATATTTACTTGATACATTTATCAATACAAAAATTCATCTAGGTAGGACTGGCATATTCCAGTCGCTCTACTAACCTACAGGTTAATTCGTACTTTGTACAATAAATAATCGTATGCTGTAGGTACTGCTTAATACTACGAAAACAAAAAGCTTAAAATACACCAATGTCAATCTTAAACAGTAAGATTTTTTTGATACATTCCAATACCAATTTTGAATTTAGGAACTTTTCAACAAGTAGGTATGTATAGTACTTAGTGCTAAGTAAAGTTTACATTCTTTGGTAGCTTTCGTACAATGTATAATGATATTGATTAATATTTAAACTAACTTACGTTGCATTTTATTTATTTATTACTAAGAGACATTATTAAGCAGTCACTTGGACTGAGCGTGTATTTATTATTTCTAAATATAGCGTCGGCAAGGGCTTCTATGTTTTGTCTCTTTCATAGGCTATTTGGCATAGGATATTTTTTGTTCTATATAACATTTTAGTAAAGTGACATTATACTTAACACTAACTTATGGTGATATGGCCGTCTCTTCAGTCAACATTCACCGAGGCTCGTGATGGCATAATCTGTAAAAAAAACATAAGTAATTTAATTTTATTAATGTTGTTAATGTTTAACAATCTTTGTCGTAAGCCAACTCGAGAATATTTTAAGTCTAAAGGTAAGTACATTGCATAGTTAATACGAAAAAAAAACAACGTCTTCTCTCATCTTGCCTGCGGTTGACGTAGGTACCTAATTTGTAAATAAATTGAGAAAGTTGCTTTGTCAACTTAAGTTTAGCGACTTATCGAGTTCATATATAAATGTTCATTCGCGTAGCTATACGCCCTTCCATCTGTTATTCCTAATTTGACAAATGAACCCACAAACCGACAGTTCCTATATTATAGAACACAAAATAGTTCAATGGAATGCACTTAGATCAAATTATAAACGAATCGAGTTGCATAATTTTAGATAATGAACTCAAATGCTGTTGTTTTTTTGCACGCCTCGGCGAGGAGGGTATGGTCATTGATCGCATCCTTTATGATGCCAGCCCCGCTATTCTGTAACTGGTTTTAAGTTCACCTCAACGCTCACTTCGTAGTATACGAGTAACTAGACGCATGAGCGCGTAAAGAATAACAGCCCAGGAGTCGCTCTGCGGATAGGATTTTTCGTTTACAAAGGGTTTTCACATGTAATCGGCAACGAGCGTAGCGCTACGAAATCACCTCGTTGTCGGTCACTTGCATATAAAGACTCACAGTAGCATTTGCATTTTTTTTCTTTCTTATTTATCTGCAATTAGTTAGTATCATAAGCAAATTGGTTGAAGGGTTCATATGAGGAAGCTATCCTAACAATACAAAAAAATATGTCTTTTCATGGAGCATCCCCTAAAGATTAATGTATCCGTGACATGAGTAATGAAGAGCATTTTTTTTATGCGATCGCAGTTCGTGTTTCCTAAGCCGTCTCTCTCTCCCCCTCTGCTTCTGTGGTTAGAAACTCCTGGTATAGAAGTTATAAGAGTTACTCACAGGTGCTCTCACGGCACGAGACAGCCTCCAGCTCGCAGAGCGTGGCGAACGTGCGCGCTGTACCAGCCGCGTCGAACGCGCAGACCGGCCCGCGCTGCGGCGACGCGCAGCGCCCCGCGCAGAGCGGCGGCGGCACGCCTTCGCGCACGCGCGCGCGCATCTCCACCGGCAGTCGCACGTCCACGTCGAGGAGCTCGTTGTAGCTGTCCGCCTCGAGGCGTGGGAGCCGCGCAAACGGGAGGCTGGCGGTTTGAGCCTCGTACCACGCTGGAAAGACAGGCCATTGAAACACAAATCTGTTAGGGCGCGCTCTACTGTCCATACAAACGTAATTCCGGCATGCTGTAATAACACTAAACTTTCTATATATAAATATAACACCATATCTAACTAAAATTATTTTATGTTGCTAGAAATTATAATACACAGGTGCTCAAGGGAAGTCGACTGTGTCTCCGAGCGTGCTGAGAACTCTAATGAAGTAGGAAATTTATGTCATACACATTGCGTATGCGACAGTACGATTTTAGCACTAATATTATCTAAATAAAACCCGGCCAAGTGCGTGTCGGGCCACGCGCAATGTAGGGGTTCCGTAGTTGCCTGTCTGTATTGGTTACATCAACATGCGTGCGTCAACTAAACGGTGCGGTTGCGTCGGCTGAAATTGTAATAAATTTGGTACATTTTTAAGTTGGTCGACTATTACTCCTTAACTATAGTTATGCCTTGACTCTAACAAAAATTAGGACTCTAAACACAAATATCACGCAAACGGATCACTGAATTGAATAAAACCGGCCAAGAGCGTGTCGGGCCACGATCAGTGTAGGGTTCCGTAGCCCGTTCCGTGAACCGAATGAATGAGCAAGAGAGTTCAAATTCCCAAATCAAATCGACCATGTATTATAGACAGACACAATACAAGCAATACTTAGCGATTAGACAACGAATGACCAAAGACAACTAGGACAATTCGAGCACGACAAATTTTCGACCTAATGTATGGGCGCACCTGCTCCGACCCCATTAAATCAGGAAAAACCTTAACAGCGCCATGTACAATGTGAGCGTTCCGCGTACAGCGACATCTATCGGCAAATTAAGTAAACTATTGCGCGCGAGCTTAAAATATGGAAGATGATTTTTATGGGATAATTCATTATTGCGTGAACCGATTTTCACCATTTTTTTACTTTATTTGAAAGCACTTCAATTCATTGTGATTTTATAGAAATTACAGGTACAATAAACATCTGATTATACGGTTAAATTACAAACTTAGTTCAGAAATTATTTTGTATTTCTTTTCAAAAACTATTCAACCTATCAATTTCAAAATATTTTTCCTAGAAAGTTTTTATAAAGTTCTACTTTTGAGATTTTTTTCATATTTTTAAACCTTATGGTTCAAAGGTTAGAGGGGGGGGGACACATGTTTTTTTACTTCTGGAGCGATTATCTCTGAAAATATTTATATATTTTTCGTGTCCTAGTCGACTACGGAACCCTAAAAATGGTTTCAGAAACCTATACAATTTTTGAACAAGCTAAATCCAACGAAACCGACACCATGTTTTTAACGAGAAAGGAAAATTAACTACATCTCCACTATACGTGTAGGAGAGGTACCCTAAAAACATTTTTTTAATTATATTCTATACTACCATACTACAACAAAAACATACTGAAACAAGTTTACTTCGCATATTTTCATTCCCTGATGTCCTACGGTACCCTCCTATGGGGTAACTCCACGGATGCGCAGAGTTCTTGTCATGCAAAAATGTGCAGTTCGGGTACTTGTAGGAGTCAAGCACCGGCACCCCTGTCGGGAGCTATTCTCGACGCAACGCACTACTCACAACATTTGTTCGAGCTTCTCTTATTTGTAAGAAAAAACATCACCCAGTTTTCGCGGGTGAATGTAACGTAAAGGTAAAGAGCTTCGTTCAACTGGGCGCCTAATGACAGTTCCTCGTCGCATGGCGCTTTCAAAGAAAAATCCCCGGGTTATTGGGCCTACTTATTTCGAGGACCTACCCGCCGATATAAGAAACGAACCTTGTGCCGAAACATTTGGGCGTAGACTGAGAAATCTTTTGTTGGATAACCCTCTGTACTCTGTTCACGAGTTCATGGAAATAATGTTTTAAGTAATGATTTGATTTATTGATACCTAATTCTGATACTATTTCTTGTGTAACATTTATATTGTATTTCTACTGTGAAATCGTAATACGTAAATTGACATTGTTTATTTTTGTTTAAAATCAATTACCCACAAGTGGTTAAAAATTACAATCCGTAATCGGAGATAATACCTATTTCCACTTTCTCTATTGACATTTTGAATATTATTTAATTTTTATTTCTTATTATTGACGATCGTGATAAGGATTCTTATAATTTTGACATTGTATGCGAATCTATATTGTAATGTTTATCTCGAAATAAATAAATCTAATCTAATCTAATCTAATCCATTTTGTCGGCGTGATTGATTTATATAGCTATGCCGAATTACAGCTTGCTACGTAGTAAGGGTCAATGAGCTAAGCCGCAGAAGGACAGACAGCCAGACGGACATGGCGAAACTACAAGGAGGAACCCTTGTTGTTGAAGTAAAAGGGAGTTTAAATTAAATGCCTGAACATCATTTTCGAGTAAACATGCTGATAGCAGCAGCATTGCGGTGTTGATGTAAGACTTTGTACCGAGCAAAGTTTTTACATATCACTTACAGACTAGTCCAACACATGATATGTAACAACAAAAAGACATTAAGATTAAAACAAAAAATAATACATCAATAAAACTTAGTAAGTACTACAGGTTTAATCAACACGTAATTGCCTGCTTGCGGCTTTTGTAAGATCAAGGTTTCCACCGAGTTTTCGGCAGTGGAAACTGCCGGCTATTTTCCCCCGTATTTAAATAATGCCTTTATATCCGAATGTATACCATCTCTCCTCCCCGCGCTCCTTATGCGTCCATTTCATATTTATCTTTGTTGCCCTGCGTGCTTTATATCAGGGGTTCTCAAACTTTTGTTAGCATGGACCACTTTCAGAATTTCAAAAATACCACTGACCCCTTTCGAAAAAAATATCTCATGTTTCATGTCCTGATATCTACGTTAAGAGTGAACGAAGTATAGCCGTGGACCCGTGCTAGGGAGCAATCATGTCACGGACCCCTAAGGGGTCTATGGACCACTATGGAAACTTTAAGAAACCCTGCTTTATATAGATTAAAAATATAGGCAAGTGAAATGCTTGGAAGCTGCGCGCCGCCCGTCGCTGATACATTATCTCCAGATAATTAATGAGGACATAATAAACGTAGCTAAATTGTTTCTCGTTTTATTCCATTATTGTTTTGACGAGGCTCAAGATTATGGCGACTCTTACGTGACCCTTAATCTACTGGGTATTCTTCGTTGTCTAAACTTTTCCTATGATCTCATACTTTTATAAACACTGATTGTTGTGTCAACATTGAAAATAACACTTAATTTGGTTTATGCAAATAAATTAAATGCGTAAATGATTATTTCATTTCAAGTTCGTAGTAAGTGCAGGACTGTGCATTAGGATGGTGATATCTAATTACTTACTACTTATTTACAGACATATCATTAAGTATCTAGTAGTACGTTGTGTCTGTGTTTTTATTAATTGACTGTCTGCATGCGTGGGGTGGGTTACAACGTCACATTTTGGTCAGGAGAGTATATTATCGAACGAGATAGCGTGTCTGTCCCACTGCTCTCCTCTACAGCACGGCTATCACCAGACGGCGCGCAAATTCTCGATCAATCTCGCACTACGACGGACAGATAGAGCGAGAAAAATTGAGAGAGATCGCGCGCCGCCTTGTAATAGCCGTGCTGCACGTCTATCATGGACATAGGTACATAAAACATCTTAAGTTAGTTTTGAAACAGGCTATGGCCCGTGACGATCTCAAGTCTCAAGGTGCGATCTACTATGAGGGCTTTAAAATAATAGCCCGATACGTTCGGTTAAATGAAAGTGAGTTATATATATAGGGTTCTTTGAGAAAGGATGTATATATTTATAACTCCTCTGCACGTCTATCATGAGACGTCCGCGACATACTCTCGATTTTTCTCGCACTATACCTCTTGTTCTAAGTGTTCTAATAAGAGAAAGACGGATAGTGCGAGAAAAATCGGGAGAGCTCGCGCGCCGTCGCGTGATAGCCGTGCTGGTCGCATTTCTCAACCGATTCTCGTGAAATTGTGTGAGCAGGTTAATAGGGAATATTCATGCATTTTTTAAAATTGGTTAAACTATTCTATTAGTAATTATATAACCGGAAAAAAATATAACACTCACAATATTATTGAATGAGCTAAAAAATAATAATTAAAACTACTATCATTTTCGGACGATTAAAACGCCGCCATTTTGGCGCGCTCATTTTGTGACGTCACCGTGCACTTAGAATAAATAAACAACGAAGTGTTTGATTCACAGTTTTAGTAAAAGTGAGTTATTAAAGCTTGTAAGATCAACTTATTGTAACGGAAGAGCACACAAAAGCTTATTATAAATATTGTATTGCCCCTATTTGTGAAAATAACACTAAAACTGCACCTGACATGATATATTTTCATATGCCCAAAGATGCAAAATATAAGGAAAAAGGGGTGTAAGGCGATGAGGAGATATAATGTATCGTGTTTGAGTAGTTTATATTGTTATGAACATCATTTCGAAGTGATTATTAAATATGTTTGTACCTAAAATCTTTTAGGACTCCCGAACAATATTAACAAATACCTAACCTAAAAATGTATATACTTATTCATAAAACTATTCTGATTCCCATTTTTTTAGTTATTTTTTTAGTAATATTATGATTTTTGTTGATCAACAGCTGACTACGAGTGTTGATCACGAAACGTTTTAGCTAAGTTTCTATGTTTGCACTGTTGATCGAAGTTGAAAGAATTTAATCCTTTCTACTGAGTGTCCTACACAAATTTGTTTTATTTATTGCATAAAGTCAGGCTCGCGAGTTCTATAGCCTACAGAGCCATGTTCTTGTTTATTTGTGTTAGGGGTTTCAGACGTAGCCCAGGCGTAAGGAGAGCTCCAGGTGTTCAGCAGGAGACCCTGAAGTCTTCAGTGTTCAGAGAGCACAGGAAAACAGTGGAGAACAGGCCATTATGGAATTTATTATTATTGACGACCGGTTAGTGACGCTGCCTACGAAGCTGATGCGAATCCCGGTAAGGGAAAGTATTTGTGTGATGAGCATGAATATTTGTTTCTGTTTTCAAACTTTCGAGCAGGGTTTAATCCCTTTAAAAGATGAATTTTCAAAAACGCTGAAATGTGTTTTTCTTATGTTTTAGTATGGAACCATTTTACGAAGCTTCAAGTCCCTAGCTCGAAAAAATATATACTTTCCATACAAAATATATAATTTCTTACTAGAAAGCCTAAAGAAATTAAATTTGTCAATTTTTAAAAAATGTTGATGAGTTTTTCTTAGATAGAAGTTTTCTAAATATGTGAAATATGTAATAAAATATTAGTTTAAGTAAATCTAATGCTCATAAAAATTAGAATTAGTTTTAGGTTTTAGTTCTTCTAAGGCTCAACATTTGTACACCTTTTAGGTAGGTCACAGCGTAGTGTATTTTTTATTCTATTGTCACCTATTATGTCACCTGTGTATCACAAATAAATATTTACTTTGCTTTACAAATTTTCAACCCAATTTTGACCCCCTTAGGGCATGAATTTTCAAAAACGCTGTAATTACCTTTCTTGTGTTTTATTAAAGAATCTTTTTACGAAGTTTCATATCTACTTAAATAATAAATGAATTCCCATACAATTTTCAAACCTTATATCACCCTCTGAAGAAATTATAGCTAATAAAAATAGGCCGCGCTATGTCCTATTCTGAGGTCTAAACACCAAAATTATACTGGTTGTCATCGCCGCCACGCTTGACAACAAAAGATGGCGCTGTTGTTTATGCACGACTTTATCCAATCGGTTAGTCTCTGGTCTGAGCCATGGTGATAGTCCTTCAATGATTAACTTCTTTGCAACATATTACAAGAACTCAACTACAGCTCATGAAAAATAAAACTTGCCCCGAGCCACCTCTATGTAAAAAAAGGAATTTTAAAGGTTTTTCCCCAAAAACTTTATACAAAAATCGGCCAAGTGCGTGTCGGGCCACACGCAGTGTAGAGTTCCGTAGTTGCCTGTCAGTTTTAGTTTCATCGACACGCACGCGCCAACTAAATGGTGCGGTTGCGTCAGCCGAGTTTGTTCGAAAGTTGGTCTTTCTAAGTACATTTTAAGTTGGTCGACTATTACTCGGTAACTAGTTGTGCGTACTTAGCCGTGATAGTTTTCCTTTTAAATTCATTATATGTACTACCCCACTTTACGTTTACGTGTAACAAAATAATTTTTTTTCAAGATTTTTTTCTACTGTTTTGTCGGCGTGATTTATATACCCATGCCGAATTACAGTTTTCAGGGTTCCGTAGTCGACTAGGAACCCTTATAGTTTCGCTTTGTCTGTCCGTCCGTCCGCGGATAATCTCAGTAACCGTTAGCACTAGAAAGCTGTGGTTCTAATACGAGTATGTATATCAATCACGCCGACAAAGTGGTAAAATAAAGTGTTTTTTTTTTTATTAGGGTACCTCCCCTATACGTAACGTGGGGAGTGTTTTTTTTTAATTTCAACCCTAACGTTTGTTTTATTGTTGGATAGGTATTTAAAAATGAATAGGGGTTTGCTAAAATCATTTTTGATAATGTTAATATTTTCGGAGATAATCGCTCCAGAAGTAAAAAAAAATGTGTCCCCCCCTCTAACTTTTGAACCATAAGTTTTAAAAATATGAAAAAAATCTCAAAAGTAGGACTATAAAAACTTTCTAGGAACATTATTTTGAACTTGATAGGTTGAATAGTTTTTGAAAAAAATTACAAAATAACTATTGAACTAAGTTTGTAATTTAACCGTATAAGCAGGCACAATGAAATGACGTGCTTTCAAATAAAGTAAAAAAACGGTGAAAATCGGTTCACACGATAAAGAATTATCCCATAAAAATCATCTTCCATACTTTAAGCCCGCGCGCAATAGTTTACTTAATTTGCCGATAGGTGTCGCTGTACCCGGAACGCTCACATTGTACATGGCGCTGTTAAGATTTTTCCTGATTTAGGGGTCGGAGCAGGTGCGCCCATACATTAGTTCGAAAATTTGTCGTACTCAAATTGTCTCAGTTGTCTTTGGTCGTTCGTTGTCTAATAACAAAATTGTTCGCTAAGTAT
The DNA here is from genome assembly GCA_947049275.1 of Epinotia bilunana. Lineage (NCBI taxonomy): Eukaryota > Metazoa > Arthropoda > Insecta > Lepidoptera > Tortricidae > Epinotia > Epinotia bilunana. The sequence continues at coordinate 7,587,782 of OX346263.1, read as the reverse complement.
TTCTTGTATTGTGTCTGTCTATATTTGTTTTAACGCTTAAGTGGGGGACACTTACTGTGACGGACGAAAAACTACGGAACCCTACACTGAGTGTGGCCCGACACGCTCTTGGCCGGTTTTTTAGTAGTAATGGTTACTGAGCCAAGCCGGAGACGGACGGACGGACGGCGAGACGGATATGGCGAAACTATAAGGGTTCCTTGTTGACTACGGAACCCTAAAAAGGCACACTTAGGAACATAATTCGAGGCAATTTGCAGCAATGGTGATGATGCCACTCGGAAAACGAGAAATGACAAGCAGATCCGACCAAGATTAGGACAAACATTACAATTCTCATGAAGTGATTACAGGTTAGGCTGATGTCACACTGCGCCGCATCTCCGGACGGAGGTGCGGAGCTGCATACAAATTTCGCCGGACGGAGGTGCGGTGTAGTGTGTCGTACCACACGGAAATGTATATACAAACTGAGGCGCTTGAATACAACAAGCTTGCGGCACAGTGTGACATCCACCTTACGTATGAATCCTGTGATGTTATTATTATGTAACAATTAAATTGCGCATCTAAACTATATTTACACTACACCAGCTCTGTACTGAAGCAACTACAGTTCTACTAGACAATAGTGTTTCTCATACTGTAACTTCCGTGGTCTAATTACTGCAAACCTTAAAATGTAGCAGGAATTGTCACCAATTCTTGTCAAACAAAACCTTTAAAACTAGTTGCCCTGGTAGCTGTACATACATCGCGTCTTTTAAAAAAATAAAAACTTTGACAAAAAATCGACAATTTTTTTTTATATAATTAACGAACCTGCTCATTAAATTTCATGAGTATCGTTAGAGAAATGCGCAGTGCAAAATAAAGTGCAGAGAACGGCCGGCATACGACAATTTTTTTTTGGCCTAGCTGAAACGGAAAGCTTCGTTCGCTTTGCTTGCTCGTTCAATAATGCAGCGATGCCAGACCATACGAACTGCTCTAAGAGGTGCCCAAGTCTATTTACTGACCATGGGCCATGTGCTTGATGTATAAGGGCCCGGGTACACTTAGCGTATTTCGAGCGCCGTCGTCTAGTAAACGCCCGCGTAGCGCCGACGCAACGTTCACGATGCGGCGCCGCGACGCCCGTGGCGTATTTCGAACATCAGCGTCTCGTTTAGTTACTCGTAACGACCGCGCAGCGTCGTCAAACGAAATTGACGCTGCGTCGACGCTGCGCGGGCGTTAACGAGACGCACACGCTCGAAAGACGGTAAGTGTGCCCGGGCCCTAAATTTTTTTTTACTTGCTTGAAATTTGATTGGCGTAGGTACCTAATGTAGCAAAACGATCAACAATTCATTCTATCCTAGATTTACACTGCAAATGATATCGGTATCGTTAGAACTGCGTAGTTTCTCGTGTCCTATCGTGTGACGATGGCGCAGCGGCCTGGTTTCCACACAGATCTGGATACGACACTTCCGATGAGTCGGCCCAGGATATAGTAGTACCTATCGCAGTTCCCACGTATTGTGTAGGATGCACAACTACGGTTTATATTATTTGGCTGTTCCTATTAGCTGATCTACGAATCAGTATTTTTTATTGGTGGTTGTATGTCTATTGTAAATGATGGGTAGAAAGAAAGAAAGAAAGAAACATTTATTCACAAACACACAGGACACACATGGTTATTAAATAATAAAATACACAAGAAAAGCACATAAAACATGAAACAAGTGTGTCTCTGCGGCAGTGAACCGGACACTGGCTCAGCATTATGCTGAGGTGTCAGACGCCTGCAGCGCTGATTTTCAGCCAGCACCGTTGGTGACTCACGGAAACGTCATACAATTTAATATATATATAAACTTCTATACTTATATACTATTGGGATAGGCGAGAGAGAAATAAATATAATTTTAAAAACCAGGTGAGAGCTGTGTACGTACTACCTACATGCAGCATCAATATAATAAAAATAACATTAGACATAAAAATTCATTCTTACTTATTAAACTAAAACAATAATAAATAAAATAAAAATTTCAAAATTACTAATCGCTCTCTGTTAATAAATTCGGCGAGTTAAAATCTAATCTGGTTACTTTCCTAGTCGCAGTATAGCCATTTAATAAGTCATAATTACCGTCTAATAAAGTTTAAATTTAAATGATTACTACGTCTTGTGTACAAAAGATTAAGCCGTACCTATCGTACAGGCAAGTATTAAATAAGTACTCACTTTCACATATGTAGGTGCATACCTACCTAACAAATATTATGTTTCATTATCCTATGCCGTTCTTCAACGCTACACATATTAATAGTCTAAGAGCTAGCGTCCAAATCGGTCATGTGACTTCAGCTGTATTGAAACTCCGTTAGCTACTTCCCTGAACAACCTTTTCCGATAATCTTCGTGCTGGCAGGCCGCGGGTGCGGGTGTAGTGGGGTGAGGGAAAAAAAGAAAAAAATGAGGGCTCAGCGACTTTTTTTTTCAGTGTCTCTGTATTCCCTGTGCGCCCAAAAAAAAATTAAATCGATCGGGTGGGTGGGAAGGGGTTGCCAGCGTTAATTAAAATCCCAAAATAATAATAATTTTCATGTGGGCTCAGCTGTATTGGCTTTTTTTCTGACGCGAGATTAATTAATATGTAAGCCCCAAAAAAATAGCCATGCAAAAATATCGGTGGAAAGGTATCGAAAAAAATTGTTGAAATCGTTGAATTTCGTTCGAAAATGTGCTTAGGGGAAGGCAAAAGCGGACGTAGAGGGGATATCAGCCGGCGAATGCGTCAGCGCGCTCATGGCGCGTCGATTGCGTTCGGCTAACAGAGAGTAGCCGCTGTCCTTCTCGCACCCGTTGACCGGGAAAACCCGAACGTTTCCGAACGAGCAGCTGCTTCAGCGATGCGTCTACGCATTTTCATTCGTAGTAGAAATTGAACTTATTTTTATTCGTGCGAAAAAATATTCCCAAGGGGGCTTCAAATTGCCCAGTTTTCAGTAAAATTATACCAAATAGTAACATTTCCCAGCCAAGTACTATATTTTTTTACAGTGCACTATATTTTTGTCGTTTTTTTCTGGAAAATACTATATCTCCTCCAAAAAAAGGTGGCAACCCTAGGCGGGCGGTAGTGTTGTGTTTTCGGTGTAGCGTATACTTGTAACGCGTTAGATTAGTTAGTGTATTAGATCTTTTTTTATTGAGTAAGTGCATCGCCAAAAAACTACTTCGCAGTTTTACGCATCTTTAGTTTAAGTTTACATTGTATTATTTTTTTGTTCGCAAATAAAAACATGTCTATTATTGCAAAGGGATCACTTCATAAGGCACCACATTATACGATTTTATGGTAAGATAAGACTTGTTTTAGTCCAGTTAAATTAATTGTACCTATCATGAACGGTTGACACAATGCACGCAAATACGAGTATATTATTTATTGTTTTGCGCCATGCAACTAAACCTATATTTATCAACATATACCTGACATCTACACTTACTATTATAAATACTTAATATTATAAATGCGAAAGTGTGTATGTCTGTCTGTTACCTCTGCACGCTTAAACCGTTGAACCAATTTAGATGAAGTTTGGGATACTTAGTGATAGTTTGAGTCCCGGGGAAGGACATACGATAGTTTTCATCCCGGCATTCATTCCCTAGGTGGTGAAATGGGGGTGGAAAAGGACACCTTTCGGCCTGATCTCCTCCTTCATAAAGACATATTTCACGTAAATTGACCAACAATCGTTCAATACGATTCCAAGGACAGTTATTCCAGTAGTTATATAGAATGATGTACCGTAAAATGGGGTGAGTAGGGTGAAAACTGACATTCAAACCTCGATAACCTTTTATTTTTACTTATATTAACTGAACGGTGTATATAATAAGTGTTCCGGACGTTTGTATTTTAGTTTTTTATTTTATTTTGGGTAGTTCCATTTCATAACTTTGACGATAAATAGGAAAACCCACCTCACCCCGTAGTCCCTCGTAATTGGGGTGAGATGGGTTTTCATACAATGGTGATTTTGGAAGATTGTTGGATCGATTTTTTTTTATTATGAGTATTACTATAGCTCCATTTTAAATTGGAATACATTATTTTTTAGGCAGTAGCCTTAAAAACCATCTCACACACAACCATCGTATTAGAAAGAAAGAAAGAAAGAAAATCATTTATTTAACCTCACAACTTATATTAGATTGTATCATAAGTTGTACAAAGTTGCAATGTCCGTCGTCTTGAAGTCTGTCAGTGGATCGGTTACTCACTTGTAATAATAGTGATGTGGGCGGGTCCCGGGCGATAACCCGGGATCAAGTCGCCACTCGGTCTACGCAGCTGCCCTGCCTACCCTCCGTTTATCTAGATTTGCAAAAGCACAGGCCATCTTTGTTTACGAGATGATATCATGTCTAAACAAAGAGTCGAGGATGTTCGCTAGGATATTTCCATTGACTTTAATGTTCGTATCGGTTGATTGATGGAAATTGGTTCGTTTAAGCGCATGCTGAGACGGTCGCCAATTGATCTATCATCTATGGACATGCAATTAGTTAATTTTACTAATTAAAATAAGGGACTACTAAGTGAAAACTCATTAAACTATTCACCTTTCTTCCTTATGAATAAAACGATTCCCTAGATAACGAGTATAATGACTCTCTAGCATGTAGACTAAATCGTATTTAAAATAATATAGTATTTTGATTTCAATTTGGAAAAATAAAAGTTCAAAAAAAGTTCAAATAACAATTACGATAATTTGTTCGATATAACGCGAGTCACCAACACACTCAATATGTTATAATAAAACACATATTAATCTAACAATAAGGATAACATCGTAACAAAACAATACTCGTATTTTTTTTTGCTATCTTGATTTTAAATCTAATTAAGAAATCATCATAAACTTACCTGCAACTAAAATCGCGCAAAACAGGAGCTTCCCGCTTAACATCTCCACCTGTTTGTGTCCAAAAAATTAACTGCTCGCCACAAGCCGCACTCGCGTCAAATCCAAGCCGAGTTCGCGTGTGCGTGCGGTGCGGAGTCAACTCGGGGTTTATTTAATATATTTGTTTTGTTTTGTGGTCGGCCGGTGTTATTGGTTGTGCATTTTTCGCTTTACTGGTGCATCGGTATCGGACGGGAGGCTGGAGGGGGAAGCGATAACCTCCGCGCCGGAGGACGGGGCATGGAGGCGCGATAACACCGCCGACTTTCAAACGAGAGCGAGCATTCTTTCGAGCACGATAAAAGGAAGATTTTTGTGATTTGGTTCATTGCTACGGATTCAGATTAGGAATTTAGGACAGGGAGGAACCCAAGTTCAGTGGTTTTTTCTGTGAAAAAATTATCACTCGAAATTAAGTAGGTGCTCGAACTTAGAGGAGGTGGGTCATTGTCAGATTTAGGTCCGCGTCTCTTCTGTGGACATTGCTAAAGTTAAGGGCTATAAAGCCTAATTTTTGGTTGAACTCTGAATCCACATAACATATTTTGACAATTTCAGATCGATTAACTCCCAAAATATTTAAACAAAAACTTAATTATAAACCTTTAAGCTATCATTATAATTGACATAGGGAGAGACAGACAAACGGACATCTCCAAGAAGCTATCGTCTTAATGAAAAGGGTTTTTGAGTAGGTACTCTGTCTAAATATTTTGCCCGGTGAGTGCTGATAAGTGAACATGTATGATTATCATTGTTTACCCAAACTACTTCACAATAGGATGTAGCATTCTAATTAACAGGACTATACAATTTAAGGTCCAACAGCAGTGGGCTATTTTCGTGTTATCTGTACAACCGTTTCGTCGTGACCTGTTGCCCTGAGATTATTATTGTCCTGGCAGAAGGCATGGCTGGAGTACCAAGTATTGATAGGCACCTACTTGTTATAACTCCTCCGATCCGTGCCAAAGATCTGAACCTATTGTATTACATCTCAAAGATATAATTTGATTGGAAAATTCTGACATCCGCATACGAGGGGATAAGGACCCTTAATGCGGACTTGTACCTGTGGTGCGGGCAGTCGCGAGACCAGAGGGACCTGCTAGCCCCACAAGAAATATAGATGCGGCGAACAGAGGAGCTGCCGGAGGCGATGGAAGTATGGGAGCAGCGGCTGGGATGGCTGAGTGCCGGCTACCGCACCATAGACACGGTTCACCCTGTCCTACATGACTGGGGCTGAAAGGCATTTTGGGGTGCTCACCTTCCGGCTGACGCAGGTGCGATTGGGACAAGGTTGTTTCGGCAGCATCCTGCACAAAATCGCACAAAGAGAACCGACCTCGGAATGCCACCAGTGCGAAAGCAGCGTAGACTCGGCCCTGCAGTACACTTTGGCTGGGTGCCCGGTTTGGCGAGCAGGAAGACAGGAGGTGGTCGCCCGAATGGGGAAAGATTTGTCGCTGCCAGCCGTAGTGCGGGCTATGGTGTCCAGCAAAGCAGACTGGTAGGCGATGCTGGGCTTTAGCGAGCACGTTATGGCTGAGAAGGAGGCGGCAGAGCGCGAGCGGGAAGTCCGAGCTGAGGCTGACCCAGTGCGCCGCCGAAGAATGGGACGCAGGCGTGCCGCGCACAACTGGCGCTTGTCGCCTTAACGAAGACCTCCCAGCCTCCCTATTCTGTAACTTGTTTTAAGCTCACCTCATCGCTCACCCACAAATATATCTTGACACCGCGATCCATAGGAATGAGGTCCTGGAGTTGAGGGGACATGTCGGGTGCTCAAATACAAAAAAACATTTATTAAAAACCGGACAAGTGTGAGTGGGACCCGCCCAACGAAGTTTCCGTACAAACTTACAAATGTATAGTTTTCCGATTTTCCCTATAAGTACTTGTACTATAAGACGATACTTGCCAAATTTCATAGTTCTACGTCAACGGAAAGTACCCTATAAATTTTGATTCCCTTGAGTGCCGAAATATACATACCTACGTTTTTACGCCATCAACGCCCGCATCTTTTTTACGTTCGCTTAGAAGTTTGATTCTTTCACAGCTTCAAGGGAGTGTAGAGCAGTATTGTGGTTTTAACTTCAACTCGATACTTTCATGCGTTTCCGAGATAAAGGGCCTTGGGCCTTGACAGACGGACAGACGGCCAACAAAGTGATACTATAAAGGGTTCCGTTTTTCTGCCTTTTGAGGTACGGAGCGATAAAAAGAAAAGTATCGCCTGTCGGAACAAATGAGAAACCGGTTTGTAAAACTTTTTTCTTTTAACGACTCCGTTACTAAATGACGTAGTATCAGTTGACGTAGGTAAATCGAATACATTAGACTTAGAGCTACAAAAGATTCAAGCAATTCGAGAACATAGAGATAAATTCAAAGATCATGTTCCATAGTATAAAACAGAACGTAAAACTTAAAATACCTCTTAAATATTAAATATGCTTTGTCCCTTTCTTACGAGCACAAATGACAAAGTGAGAGATAAGCACAAACTAATTTGAACAGCCTTTTAGCAAAAAATGGTTTGCTGAACGTATATGAATACGGCCATTAGTCTCTATTCGTCAACGGGTTTTTGTAGTCAACCCACTTACCACAATCTGGGTCTTTATAAAGCGCTAGCAGTAGAAACGAGACGACGACGCAATGATTCACCACAGATTACTCTAGTACCTAATTTTAAAACGTGAATACGTTATTTCCCAAGATAATACTTAGATTAAATGATTCACGTATTGACAAACGACATTGCCACGTTCCTAAAAGGGGGTTTTCATTGTCAAGCAATTTCTTATAATTAAGGATCTTTTAGCAAAATAATAAATTCTGTAGCTATTTAATACAGTACAGTGTAACACAAAGCATTGTTAGCACGAATTAATCGCATGTCTTTGCAGATAATGGAGATACACTCTGGGAATTGAACCGAACTTTTTTAAGATAAGATGGCATCATGTTATGGTTTTAGTGTAACGTTTAAGTTGTTGTGCACGTTTATGTCACACAATGATGTGATGTATCTGTGGATTATGTCTGTTTTATTCGACCTAGTCGGACTCATAAGTAGCCTTGAACACCTTGCAGTGGCGGCACGTGAAAATTTTCGATTGGCCACCCGGAACAAAAAAGTTATGAAAGAGTTTAGATTATATAACTGAGGCTCGCTAAAAATGAAGGTGTGTTTTACGGAAAAGGGACAGAATATACCCCGTCTTAAAACTTTGAATACTTGTAACTTTGGAATTATGGCACTGGTCCCACCGCCGGCTAGTAAGCTAGAAAAGTTGGGCGAGTAACGGTTCATTGCGTGCTGACCAGGCACAGTGTGATCAATCAACCTTTACAGATCCGCAATGTAATGCTACTCGCCCAACTTTTCTAGCTTACTAGCCGGCGATGCGACCAGTGCCTATACCCTGCTTTACTTTTTTCTCCGTTTGACAATATTTTTAATCCTTTTTCGGCAAAATTCAACATTATTGGTTATTTAATTAGGTGTCTACACCCCTATTCCGCTGGAATAAGCTTACATTTCCTTAGGGTCCATGTCTGTACTAGTTAGACTTAAGAACATCCTGTAAATACCATGGTTGCAGCGAATAAATGAATGAATGAATGAATGAACAGGTTGGGATAACTGCATCCGATTTTTTGCCCATTTCGGCCGTCGCCCGTAGTGACATTTAATAAGTGAGTTGAACCGTGTAATTATGAGCAGTGTCATGAGACTCATTTGTAAGATGCGTGGGTTTCAGCCCTTTAAGGAAAACGCAATGGAAGTACCCGCGGGTATTCACAGGTCAAGTGCGCTGGCAGACAACTGGAATTTTAGGGTTGTGCCACACTGTCGTATTGGCACATCCCTAAAATTCCAGTTTTATTTTTGTGTAAATCCAATTCCTGCACCTATCAATATTTTTGAAGATCAAAATTCATCTTTCAGGTCAAGTAGGCAATAATAGTTTACCTACCTTCATAATAGATTTGGAAAAAAGTAAACAGGATAATTTAGAGCTATATTCAGTCTAATTGTGTTTTCTCTTTTGTACGATATTATAGGTATCCGTCGACGACGACATCCAGACAAATTGATTCTTAAACAGATATTTTATTATTTTCAGGCATGATATACCTACCACGTCGTCGGTGGCAAATACTGCCCGCCTGATGGCCATCAGCAGTCATCGTAGTCTGTGGACGCTTGCAACTCCTCCACGGCTATCATAAGACCGCGCTCGAGCTCCTGATTTCTCTCGCACTATCCGTCTCTCTCTTATTAGAACACAGAACAAGAGGTATACTGCGAGAAAAATCGAGAGTATGTCGCGGCCGTCTCATGATAGACGTGCAGAGGAGTTATAAATATATACATCCTTTCTCAAAGAACCCTATATATATAACTTACTTTCATTTAACCGAACGTATCGGGCTATTATTTTAAAGCCCTCATAGTAGATTGCACCTTGAGACTCTTGAGATCGTCATGGGCCATAGCCTGTTTCAAAACTAACTTAAGATGTTTATGTATGTTCTTGTATCTGGGAAAAAATTATAACTTGCTAATTTAAAAAATCCTAGCCACAGTTTGCCTCAAACATAAAATATGATACTGGTGAATTCCCTTCAAAATTCGATAAAATAACTCACAACCCTACAAAACGAGTTAGCAGGCGCAAGTCAGGGGGCATTCGTAAAACTTACGGAACGCATCACTGGCGAACGATTATAAATCTGGTCTTTGATGTTGTTACTAGTATCGAGGTCTAGTGACACTAGTGACGAGATCACACACGAGTACAAAATGTTTTGTGAATAAATAAGCGGCATTCGAGCGACTTGCCTGCGTCTCTGTTATAAACATAATCGCTATCCGCGACGGTCAGAACCCGACGACACTCGCGCTGAGCGGACGATCTCACGAGAACACAAATGAATACTAATTTAATAAAAATGAAGCCGTTGTGCATCCTCTTCGTTATCGGTGAGTTACTTATTTGTTAATCATTTAAATTTGCTAATGACCGTCATCCGCATGAATGTTCGAACTTAATTATCAAAACAACTTTAGTGACGGTTCGGGACTGCAGCCTGTTTTCCGATTTGTTTACATTACTATAGCGCGATGACCGTTGTTAAATATTTAAAATATTTACCTACACTCAAAAGCTATTGAAGTAAGTACTCAAATACAAGTAGGTAGTTAAATATGAAATAATAAAATAGACGTGTTCATACAATTATGGGTAACAAGGAACCTCTAGAAACAGCTTTCGAGATCACGCTCAGTAATTTGAATTTTAAGGTAGGTAGTAGGACTTTAGTTTTGTAAATTTCTTGTAACATTGTTTTGATACGTAATACAAAAAACCAAAAATATTATCGTTTTTAGTTTTTAGTGTACACGTAGTGACACTTTGCGTATTTTTTGTACAGACAAACGCATTGCGCAAAATTGCAGCATGCTTAGATTTCACGATCATCATTATGAGTTTACTAAAAACCTCAGACCAAGAAAAAAGGACAGACGGAGCGTTACGAACAGTCTAGTGAAGCCAAACCACAACCAAGCTACATCAAGTTTAGCACACGCTTACGCACACATACAAACAAAATTGCACAAAACTCTTCAGCACGTGTCACAATGCTGTCAAGATCATTTATTTCGAGTTTTGTGCGATTTAATTTGTTTAGCGTGTGCTAAACTTATGCGGCTTGGTTGAAAACCGGTTGGCTTCACTAGACTGTTCGTAACGCTCCGTCTGTCTTTTTTTCTTGGTCTGAGACTAAAAACATTTACAACAAATAAACGGGCTTTGTGATATGTAGTCTTAATGTCATCGATAATGAATACAGATATAAGAAAAACCTGATTAATTTATTTTGTTGAATCTTAATTTATTGGATAACATCTTCACTGTGACGAACAAAGTAAATATAAGTAAACAACCTACGCCGTGATCAAGTTTCAAATGCCAACGTGATCATTCTTAAGCGAGCTAATTTAAATGATGCATAGCACAAGTTTTGTTTAGTTTGGGACTATGTCAATTAGTGTAAGATTTTTGTAAAAAAAAGAAAGAAAAGAAAGAAGAATACAGTCGTTGTCAATCGATTCTGGTTTATTATTATTATTATTATTTGTACGTTTTTTCCATATCTCAGGACAGCGCAGAGGCCCTTTAAAACAAATATAATAAAAAGCGAGGGATACACATGGCGGATACCATCTCCGGGCGCACAACATGATACACCCGGTGATGGTCCCCGCCAGGTGCAAAGACTATTGCAGTGCAACACTGCGCTGCGATGGAAACTAAGGTCATGGGTTATTGGGTTGAATGGTGGGGGGTCTGGAAAATGGGTTATGGGAGGAGACTAGCGGGCACCTACCGTGACAATTAGTCTCAGAATTTTGAAAAGGCAAGTGGTGACTCGCCAACTCGCTAAGTGGGCCCCACAAACAGTCGCACGCACAGTGCGACAATGGAGCAACACGTCTGAGAGGCTGTGAGGTTGTCGAGAGGTGTCTGCGGTGCGCCTTATCCCGGTAATCCGTTCAAGGGCCGCCGGCGTTATGACATTTTACACTTCCAACTTGGAGCATAGGTTCCGCTCTTGCGACTCCACTCTGGCCGGCCGGTTAAGGCAAGCACAGAGGCGAAGGCCAGATCACTCGGGCTCTCTGGAGGTTAGGGGTCCGCGGTCCCCCGCCCCCGCGGCCATATTATTATTATAATGATCGGAGAAACTATTAGGGTCCTATAGCTGATTTGAATCTGCACCTACCGCCTAATGAGCATTTACTTGCAGACCCCCTGACCAATAAAATAATAATTTGTGGAACTGGTTAATAGCAAATCTATGAATATGAAGCTGAGGTGAACATATTATGATTCACCTCGAACCGACTTGGTATTCCCAGAGTCATTAAGAAAGGTTGAAGAAATAAAGTAGACTTTTTCAAACACTGTTTGTGCAAAGATTTTTTACCTACTTGTGAGTTAACTATGTTCAGGTCTGCCAGACCAGTAAGATTATCAGATAAGCTTACTTACCTACTTGTCTTGAATTCATGATTTTAGACAACTTTAGAAAATATATTCAAAAATATTGATATAATTTGTCGACCGAAGTTTTTTTATGTAGCATAAACGTGTTATTACTACAAGGGAAACGAGATCCAGGAATGAAGGACAACATTACACAATTAAAAGAAAGAAAGAAAGTATGTTCGGGAGATCTTCTTGAGCACGTATTAGTATAATTTTAACATGACTCATCAGTTTAAATGCAAATATCTTCATGTTTAAATTCATTATTTTCATTATCAACTATTGAGTCCCGGTAGTCAGTCTGATTGTCTTTTATCCAATACAAATTAGAAAGGGAAACCTGTAATTGGCCGTACTAACTGTGTTACTTAGCATAAGTTATACACTATATGTACCGCTGTTGGTTTTCTAAATAAATAAATAAATGTTTACCTACTTTATTACTTTCTTTAGAAAGTGAGCACAACCTTTACATAATGGCTGAAAGTCGTTTCCCCTTGATTTAAAATACGGTTAATCGGTATTTATAAGTAAAACAACGCAGAAGCAAATTACACATCTGCCGCGTTCACTGCAGGACTAATCCGAGTTCAATTGTCTTCCAGCCGTCTCCAGTACCATGGCGATGCAGTTCAGACCCAAGCGCCAGTCTTCCCAGGTCGAAGATTCAAATGACCTGGAAGACCGATATGGCTGGCAGGGCAGACCCAATCCTGGTCGCCAGTGGAACCAGTTCCCGGGTCAGAACCAGTTCCCAGGACAAAATCAGTCCCCGGTGCAGAATCAGTTCCCGGGCCAAGGACAATTCCCCGGCCAAGGGCAGTTCCCCGATCAAGGGCAGTTCCCCGGTCAGGGACAGTTTCCTGGTCAAGGACAGTTTCCTGGTCAAGGACAATTCCCAAACCAGCAGCAACAGTCATCAACTTCAGCCCCAACTAATGGGTAAACGTGCATTAAAACATTTTTGAAAGTAGTCTAATAAAAACTCATCCGTTCTCATGGCTTGAGTCCTGACACATACCGCGGGGATGATATCTACTTCATATTATAAAGAGGAAAGATTTGATTGTTTGTTTCTTTGTATTGAATAGGCTCCGAAACGACTGGACCGATTTGAAAAATTGTTTTACTATTAGAAGCCGACATTATCCCTGATGAACATAGGCTAATTTTTAACGCGGGAAAATGCTTCATTCCTACGGGAAAATGGGTAATCCGTGCGAAGCCGGGCCGGGCAGCTAGTAAAAAATATAAAGATTTTTATGTGGACAGCTAGAACGACGTTAAAAGTGCTCATCTTACTCACTTTCCTTTTTCAGTGGCTCCACCAACGCAAGCCTACAACAGTGCCTCAGCCAGTGCCCCGTGACCGCCGAGTACAACCCGGTGTGTGGCACCGACATGGTTCAGTACAACAACCCGGGGCGCCTGTCGTGCGCCCAGACGTGTGGCGTCAGTAAGTATACAAATACAACACAATACAGTGGCTCCATCAACGCAAGGCTACAGCAGTGCCTCAGCCAGTGCCCCGTGACCGCTGAGTACAACCCGTGGGTGGCACCGTCATGGTGCAGTACAAGAACCCGGGGCGCCTGTCGTGCGCCCAGACGTGTGGCGTCAGTAAGTATACAAATACAACACAATACAGTGGCTCCATCAACGCAAGGCTACAGCAGTGCCTCAGCCAGTGCCCCGTGACCGCTGAGTACAACCCGGTGTGTGGCACCGACATGGTTCAGTACAACAACCCGGGGCGCCTGTCGTGCGCCCAGACGTGTGGCGTCAGTAAGTATACAAATACAACACAATACAGTGGCTCCATCAACGCAAGGCTACAGCAGTGCCTCAGCCAGTGCCCCGTGACCGCTGAGTACAACCCGTGGGTGGCACCGTCATGGTGCAGTACAAGAACCCGGGGCGCCTGTCGTGCGCCCAGACGTGTGGCGTCAGTAAGTATACAAATACAACACAATACAGTGGCTCCATCAACGCAAGGCTACAGCAGTGCCTCAGCCAGTGCCCTGTGACCGCTGAGTACAACCCGTGGGTGGCACCGTCATGGTGCAGTACAAGAACCCGGGGCGCCTGTCGTGCGCCCAGACGTGTGGCGTCAGTAAGTATACAAATACAACACAATACAGTGGCTCCATCAACGCAAGGCTACAGCAGTGCCCCAGCCAGTGCCCCGTGACCGCCGAGTACAACCCGTGGGTGGCACCGACATGGTCCAGTACAAGAACCCGGGGCGCCTGTCGTGCGCCCAGACGTGTGGCGTCAGTAAGTATACAAATACAACACAATACAGTGGCTCCATCAACGCAAGGCTACAGCAGTGCCCCAGCCAGTGCCCCGTGACCGCCGAGTACAACCCGTGGGTGGCACCGACATGGTCCAGTACAAGAACCCGGGGCGCCTGTCGTGCGCCCAGACGTGTGGCGTCAGTAAGTATACAAATACAACACAATACAGTGGCTCCATCAACGCAAGGCTACAGCAGTGCCTCAGCCAGTGCCCCGTGACCGCCGAGTACAACCCGTGGGTGGCACCGACATGGTCCAGTACAAGAACCCGGGGCGCCTGTCGTGCGCCCAGACGTGTGGCGTCAGTAAGTATACAAATACAACACAATACAGTGGCTCCATCAACGCAAGGCTACAGCAGTGCCTCAGCCAGTGCCCCGTGACCGCCGAGTACAACCCGTGGGTGGCACCGACATGGTCCAGTACAAGAACCCGGGGCGCCTGTCGTGCGCCCAGACGTGTGGCGTCAGTAAGTATACAAATACAACACAATACAGTGGCTCCATCAACGCAAGGCTACAGCAGTGCCTCAGCCAGTGCCCCGTGACCGCCGAGTACAACCCGTGGGTGGCACCGACATGGTCCAGTACAAGACCTCTTGCTTCATAGGCAGGGTCACTACCAACTAGGCTAAAGCGGTCGTCAACTTCAACTAATTTATCGTTAAGCATCCTTTAGCCGAGCTCCTTGTGTACCTATTTAATTTACTACTTATTAGCAAGTTATGCTCCTAACACAATAGCAAATTAAATGACTAGCTGTTTAAGTGGTTTTGCTCGTAACGTAACGTAATAGCTCCTATTTGAGGAAAACTATGAGAAACGACGCTTGTTTAGGTGACCTCAGACTACTGTGGTATATTCGTATGACAATAATATAATCTTTGCAACAACAAGTTTACTTACAACAAGTTTGTATAGTTATTTAATTTCAATTATCATGAGTTGGTCAGAGAACTACTAATCAAATAATTATACACCCTTAACATGTTTCCCGTAATAACGAATAACATTAAAGTTGAACCGTATCTAGATTATAATAATTATTAGAATGTTAGTAGAGATGTAGATATGTAATTTTGGATAATTAAGGCGCGTTCACATTTGTGAACGCGGCTTTAGTATAATTCTTAATCTTAAAAACATTCAGCTATGATGTATATGATTGATGATGAATAAAAAAGAGTGTTTATTATCTTGCACTAAGGAACACGAGCAGCTTACATTGAACATTGCAACATATTGAAGGTTCAAGCCTGCCGTAGCTGACGAAATATATATTGGTTATGTTAGTATAGTTTATCTCATCCCGAAGACTAACATATATCGGCGAATGATATTTTATAATCGGATATTTAGTTCCGTAGATTATCCCTTAACTTACAAACATACGAACTCATAAACTTTAGCTCCTTACAATATTAATAGTGGTACATATTATAGAACACACCTATTGGTTATTATGCTTTCCTTCAATGATGTAAAATAAAAAGAGGTAGATACGTTGTCTATATGAAATTCCGTGTTTAAAAACGGGCAGGCTTACGCACACATGAAAGAGCTACGAATATTGCAGATACACACTAATAATGGGTATCAAATGAGATCAGGACAGTATATGCGTATTTCCGGGAGCGAAAAAGAGACAAGTAAATATGTGTTGTAACGTACGATGCAGAGAAACCATACTTGTCTCTGTTTCTCCCACAGAAATCACCATAGCATACCGAGACGGACTGACATTGGCTGAGAATGTACAAAGAGTATTATTAAATCAGACGAGACACTTTGCCTCTAATCATATTCTCGTTTCGTACATTTATGTCTCGATTTAAGATCCTCGGCTCTTCATACTAATATACGTCAGTCGAAATATACGTTTTTTGCTGGCATAAACGGCCGTCAAGGGACTGTAAACCTGAGTATATGGTTTTAATTTTAACTCGATACCTCCATGCGTGATCCTATACGGGTTCCGTTTTACCCTTTTGATACAAAACAGCGTGTAGAACGTTTTTCATACGAAGTATCTAAAAACTTTTTTTAAATTTTTGTTATATTTCTTTTATAGTTTGGCAACATAGTCTAATTTCCGACCTAGCGGCGGATGCCATTACTCCCATTATCTATACAAAACCAAGTATCATGCTATTCTAGATTGCCGTTTTAAAATGACAACCAAATTACGTTTGTATGAAGAGCCAAAAATAAACTTATCTGGCTTCTCTCTCTCTAAACTATATATATTTAAATAGAAATATATATATTTTGATAATAATTTCTAAACCATATACTTTATCAAAAATCACGAATCTTATGCCTACGATCTTATCGATACCCCTCTGTTTCTATATTATTCTTTGATCGGCAAAGATATTTGTACGGGTTGTACACCTGAGATGATTTGATTGTTGATTGTTGATTGTAGACTTGATAGAAACACTGATGTCGTTGAATGATTTTATTGATAACCAAGGTAAATGTATAGGTACTAGCTAGGAGCACGTATAAACGTAGACTGATTCATAAGTGGCGTAATCGCCGATACAGCTATTAATATAACGTCATTATATTTAATGCTGACACGTGAAATGTGCGATGCTTGGATCGTACATATTCCCGGCCACGAGATGAGATTGATAGATGCCGATTAGTTTTACACAATCCAAAAAACCAAAAAAATACAAGGAATACTCAGTAGTTTCAGTGATATGGAACAACTTAACATTGAAATTAATAAACTTATTGGATGGAGGTAAATCCTCTGAACATTGTTGAAGTAGTTATATTGTTGAGGGCAGTTGCAGCGGCGCGGTGATTTTGTCTCTCCTGTTGTTGTCCGTCGTTGCCCTGCTGGTCTGCTGATGGAATTGAGCTGCGCGATGTGATTGATATCTCAGTGGGCCTACGTCCGCGGGCCGCGGGAGCCACTAGCGGAGGGGTGAGTCGCACCATGAGTTTTCGTCGCCGGATGCAGCGACGGACGTACAGCGCTGCCATCATGGCTACTACGGCCATGATCGCGTAGATCGCCGTGTAGTGATGAACGTCGTGATAGTTGATTCCATCTGATAATGAGCCCTCGTTTTTCATGTGATCGATCTGGTCCTTGATACTCTTCAGAGATATGTTGTTCTCTGCTGGGTCTCTCGATTCTCTTTGAAGGATTGGTATCGTGAGGTTGATAACATTATTTATAGATGGTACGCTGAACCTAACGACGTCTGCTTGAGTCTTGATCTCGCTGGAAGGTTTCTTTTGAGGAAAGATAGTAAAAGCATCTCCGTTTAGTACGCAGTCTGTTTGTAAGGTTATGATCCCGGCCTTATTGATATACTCTGCCGTTACGTCCTGTTCGCATATGATTCTTGCTGTACATACGTCACAACAAAAGTAAAGGTATGTATTCGTAGCGCTTAGTTCCGTCCATATGTTCCGGCATGTGTCAGAGTGCACTGAACACTTATTTGTAACTTGATCCGCTATACACAGGTGAGTGACCGACTTCAATTGATAAATTGGACCTTGTAGCGTGCAAATAAGTGTCTTAGAGTCGTAGTGAGTACATTTTTGAACTGTTTCATCCAGCATGGGTATAAAAGATTCTTTTTTGATATTTATAGCCACTTGATTTGCTATGGGTCGTATTTTGATCATATTTTTTCCGTTTTGCACTGGGATTGATATCAATCTGAAGAGTTCGTAGCCATCGCGAAATACTAAGGGTATTCGGATCTCAAAGAGTAGGTACTGACGGGTCATTCTGGTTCGCACCTTCATTAAATGATATAACTTGTGTATATCGTTGTTGATATTTTCGCATGGAAGGGTTAAGTCATTTGGCAGTTGCCCGGATATGATATTCAGCTCATCTTTCAGTTGTTGTGGTGTCAATAGATGCACGTTGAATTTATCGTAAATGACGTTAGTGATAGTGTCCAATAAAGTATCTTGAATTCCTTTTAGGTTGACTAGTATACTGTTTGCGATAATCGAGGACACAGTAAATTCATTTATCTGTGTTGTTTCTTGAATTTGGCTACCCTGTTTGTTTATGCTTTTTTCGATGTTGTTTATGTGTTGATTGAAGGTTTTATGTTGATGTTGTACTGAGTGCTCGACTCTTTTGAGTAGGTTGTACTCGGCCTCTATGACTGAAGTTTGATTTCTCCATAATTGAGCCAAGTGTTTCTCATTGATTCTTGTCAATTCAATGTCCTTTTGATATTGTTCTGCGAAATTTTCGTCCAGTACACCGAATAGGCTGTGAGCAATGTTACCGATGCCATTGATAAGGCCTCTTCTTTTTCTAAGTTGTTCGGAGCGTTGACCGAGTAATATGCTGTCGTAGTATTTTAATTCCGAGAAGGCGTGACGTAGCTGTGTCAATACTATATTACATTGTTGCTGGTTTCCTATAGCGTGACATATAGTTTCCAAATGATTGATGTATTTTGAAAACAGTTCCGATCCTTCCCAGTAGGGATTGATGTCGTAGTAAACCACGAGTTTCCATTCATCCCGGGCGAGTTTCATGTTTGTTATTTTGTCGAAGTAAATGCCTTGTCCGTCTTTGAAACTTGATATGTTGTGAGCGCATTGCGCAGGTGATATAAATAACATAAATAGCATGAAGGCCATAGTCATGAAATTAAAGGTTTTGCTCTTTGAAGGTGTTCTCTGACTTGTGACCTTGTGGCATGTGACCTTCGAATCCTTCTTCTGTTCTCCTGCTTGATTTTTGGAGGGTTCGTCGTTTTCTGTTACAGGTAGGACGGATAGTTTGATAATGGGTCTTTTGATGACTCCGTTTTTTGTCTTAACTGATGCGACGCGTACGAAACCGTCCTTTCCCGGGTGAACATCTGATACCCTGCCAAGGGCCCACTTGCCGGCAGGCAAGTTTGCGTCATGAATAATCACAACGTCGTCGACCTTGATGTTTGATTTAGGTTGCGTCCATTTGCAACGTGATTGCAGTTGAGCTAAGTACTCGGCTTGCCATCTTTTCCAGATAGCCTGGAATATTTTCTGTGTTAAGCGCCAGCGTGTTCTTTCGTCCCTTTCTGTATCAACAATTTGTAATGTTGGACCGCTTCCCAAAAAATGTGATGGAGTAAGGTAGTCCACGTCGTCAGGGTCCTCGGTCAGCGCGCACAGTGGACGTGCGTTTAAACAACCCTCTATCTGTGCCAATAGCGTTGAGAATTCTTCGAATGTGAGATGTTGATCGCCTACTACTCTGCGGAGATGATATTTGAGACTTTTCACGGCGGCTTCCCACAACCCACCGGCGCTGGGCCAAGAAGGTGCGTTAAAGTGCCAGCTGATATCCATGTCGCTGATGGCGTTAAAAAATGGTTCATCTAACGTGGCCTTGATCTCTCCGTACTCTCTTTTGATGGCTTTATTGGCACAGGTGAAGTTTGTACCATTGTCGCTGAAGATGTGACGGGGAGCTCCACGTCTGGCAGCCATTCTTCGAAGAGCTGCAAGGAATGCTTCTGAGCTTAGATCTGAAACTAGCTCCAAGTGGACTGCCTTTGTTGCCATGCAGACAAAAACAGCTACGTAGCCCTTTGTAGTCTTGACGCCGCGACCCTTGTTAGCTTTTACAGTGACGTAGCCGGTATAGTCGACTCCCGTATTGTAGAACGCTCTTGATAGATTTGACCTTGCTTCAGGTAAGTCGCCCATTATTTGATTTAGCTTTAGAGGTTTCTGCTTAAGGCACGTTATGCAACGTCGTAGGCGTTTTTTGACAGCTCTGTTTCCTCCCACAATCCAGTATGATTCTCGTAGCCTGGAGTGAGTGAGTTTCACACTCCCGTGTAGAACAGCTTCGTGGGCCTGGTCGATGAGCAGAACGGTGAGGCGACTGTTGTGAGGGACAATGAGTGGATGCTTCATTTCCCAGCTGATATGCGCGTTATGAAGTCGGCCGCGAACTCGTAACATTCCATTTTGATCTAGGAAAGGTGTTAACCTCAATATGCTACTTTTCGAGTCCACTGATTGGTTTGATTTCAAATCTCTGATTTCATTTGAGAATTCTCTTTCTTGTATGTACTTAATGATTTTATTTTTGGCTCTACTTAACTCGTCGGCTGTTAAGTAATTTGAGCGTAGTTGGCCACGCGAGGCGAGGCGTAGTATCCACGCGAGTATTCGCGTGCAGCGTGTCATGTTGCTATGCTTGCACATTATTTCATTGATAACGTCGTTTGTCTGATTAGACGTTACCAGGTGACATTGTTTTGATGATTTTATTTCTTGATCTGTAGTGAAAGTTGGTTTCTCTTGATTTGTTCTGTACGATGGGAGCCATTTGGGTCCATTCCACCACAGTGGATGTTTCAATAAATGTTGAGCCGTGATTCCGCGACTCGCGCAATCTGCTGGGTTTTCTTCTGATTTGATGTAATTCCAGCAGTTTGGTGCTATGATTTTGGTGGTCTTGGCAACTCGATTGGCTACGAAGGGTTTCCATTTGCTAGGTTCCCCGTTTAGCCAACCTAAAACTGCGGTAGAGTCGGACCAGCAGATAACTTTTATGTTGTTATCTGATAACGATTGCGTCACCTTCTTCATCAATGTAGATAAAAGTTGAGCTGCGCAGAGTTCAAGCCTCGGCAAACTGACATCCTTCTTCGTTGGCACGAGTCTTGTTCTAGCTGCTACCAATACCGGCGGTGGCAAAGATGTAATGTCATTGACCCCTAGGGGGCAGACTCGACAATAAATAACGCATGCATACGCTTTCGTGGATGCGTCACAGTACCCATGAAGTTCAATATTTAGATTTTTACCGGTATTTAACCATCGTGGTACCTTGATATCTTTGATATGTTGTAAATCTTGATAGATTGTGTCCCATTCTTTTGTGCCTCCGAATGACTTGTAAAACGGCTTTCCAATAAGTATTAATTTCAATGTTAATTTGTTCCATATCACTGAAACTACTGAGTATTCCTTGTATTTTTTTGGTTTTTTCTGGCACTTGATCGTTCCATCCGATGTCATTTGATACGACGTTTTGAAACAGTAGTTTTAGCTTTGTTGTAAGAGGTGACAGCCACCCAAGTGGGTCGAATACCTTCGCTATATTCGACAGCAGCTCCCTTTTTGTCATTGTCTTACTTATTGATGGTGGTTCAGTCTTGAGTTGGAAAGTAAAATGATCATCCCCTGGGTGCCAGCGTAGTCCCAATGTTTTCGTAGTTTCCTGATCTTTGAACTCGAAAGGTTGATGTAATTTTTGAGACTTGTTGACTTCTTGTAGTAGCTCTGGCCTATTTGATGCCCACTTACGAAGGTTGAAGCCCCCTGATTTCAGTAAGTTGATAAGATCTGCCTGCAATTTCTTAGCTGTTTCAATGTCGTGACTGCCGTGTAAGAGGTCGTCCATGTAAAAACTCTCTTTTATGACGCTGGCAGCTTCGGGATAGTTGTTGCATTCATCACTTGCTAGCTTCTTTAGCGTCATCATCGCCAGAAACGGAGCGGCCCGGGTACCATAACTTATTGTAGTCAGTGCATATTCACGTAGCGGTTGATGGGGGTCATCTCTCCAAATGATTTTTTGATATACTTGGTCTTGATTGTTCACCAAGATTTGCCTAAACATTTTTTCGATATCTGATATCATTCCAACTTTATACTGTCGCCACTTGATAATAAGTGACATCAGGTCCTTTTGTAAATTCGGTCCGGTGTACATGGTGTCGTTAAGACTGATCCCATTTGAGGTCTTGGCAGCAGCATTGAAGACTACTCTAAGAGAAGTTGTTGTTGAGTCTGGTCGCTTGATACAGTGATGAGCTAAAAAGCATTCTCGTGTTGAATTGCATTGACTATCTGATTCGTCTGAGCATTCACGCATGTGACCCAAATCGATGTACTCTTGTATGAAGTTTTTGTAAGCCCTTGCGATGCTTTCGTTCTTTTTAAACTTGTTTTCGAGTTGTTTGAATTGAGCAATGGCTATATTTTTTGAGTATCCCAAAGAGTCTTCCATCTCAGGCTTGAACGGTAGGCGTACGACATATCTTCCATCCTTCTGGCGAAATGTAGTTTCATGATAAAAGTCCAAGCAGTATTGATCTTCTGAGGACAAGCTCGAAGAGTCATTGATATCTTCTATGTTCCAGAAGCGCGTAAGATCTTCCATGTTGTTGAGGACAATGTTGCATTGATATGAAGGCACGTTTCCACAAAGTATCCACCCAAGGTGCGTCTTTTGTGCAAGTGGCAGGGCTTCGCTTACATTGATAATACCATCTTGAATGATTTTGGCGTAGACGTCGGCTCCTAATAGTAGATCGATCGGGCGCTTAACGTGGAATTCGGGGTCTGCAAGTCGAACGCCTTCCAGGTAAGACCATTCAGGCTTAGAGAACGTCTTGTTCGGCAGGTGATTTATCAGTGTGTTCATGACATACAGGTTGGCATCAAACTGATAATCGGAATGTAGTGATGTAGCGGTGACGTTGATTACACCTTTGCAAGTTATTCCTTTGGCGCCAATGCCGTAAACAATATCGTTGCATCGTTGCCGCGGAAGTTGTAACAGTTGCGCGGCGCTTTGAGAAATCAAGCTCATTTGTGATCCCTGGTCGATAATTGATCTCATGATATGATAACTTCCATCTGCTGCTTTTATCTTGATAAGTGCAGTTGCTAGTAAAACATCCATGATATTATTCGATTCTTGCGTAACATTTGCTATATTTTTCCGCTTGCTAAATAGAGCGGAAGTGTCTTGTTGCATTGTGTAGGCATCATGCACTAATGTGTTGTGTTTCTCCTGACACGTGCGGCATCGACTTGTAGAAAAACATTCTTTATCGTAGTGATTGTAGAGGCAATTTATGCATAAATTTAATTTTGCAATAATGTTTCGTTTGCTTTCGGGTGCTGCCCTTTGAAATGTTTCGCAATGAAATATTCCGTGGCTTCTATTACACACGGGGCATTGTTTTCTTTGTAAATGACTTGATTTAAAACCGTTTGATTTGGTTGGTGATATGCCCGATTCTTTTGTGCCTCCGAATGACTTGTAAAACGGCTTTCTTGATGTTTCAGGTTGATGATGTTGCTTCGGTGTGTCCACCTTTCGGCGGCTCGCCTCAAATGACGTGAACTTCATTTCCAGGAAATCAAGAAATTCTTTAAGGGTTGGCAAGTCTCGAGGGTTCTTTAGGGATTCAACATATTCTGTATGACTCTCGGCATCCATTTTTTGTGATAAAATATGGACAATGAGTGGGTCCCATGACTTGATGTCCACGCCGAGGTTCCTGATGGCATTCAAACACTCGTTGGTGGTATCATTTAGACGCTTGATTTGTGGGTATGATTGTAGTTGCATTGATGGTAGCGAGAAGAGGTTATTGAGGTGGGCTGTGAAAATGAGTTTTGTGTTATTGTACCTGTGGTTCAAAATTTCCCAACAGGTTTCATAGTTTTCGGAGCTGATGTTGAGATGTTGAATTAGCTTTTCAGCTTCACCTCTGACCTTGTTCTTCAAAAATTGCATCTTCTGTGCTTTTGACATCGAATGGTTATAATGGATGGCTTCATTAAATAAATCTTTAAAGGAAGTCCATTGTTGATAGTTTCCACTAAACGGCGGTATATCCATGACCGGGGTTGATTTTTCCCGATGAGTCATAGACCATATTCTGGTATTGATTGACCTTTTGGTATCCTGGAATTTCTTCTCATATTTGTAGAAAGTTTGATTATAAACTTCATCGTCTTCAAGGAGTTCACTGTCGATGTCCCAGTGAAGAGCGTCGATAGTTGTCCAACGAGATTGAACCGACTTGAGTAAATCTTCCAACTCCCATTTCTCATTAATGACTGAGAGATCGATGTAATGTATGGTGCGTGCAAAGGCCTTGAAGTTACTTTGTTGTTTTCTCATTTTGTCTGATAATTTGTTAGTATCCACGCTGGATTTATTCATGTTATTGAAGATCGGTGGAATTGCGAACCCGGGATTAATAGGAACCCGCCGGTCGATTTTCTCATGATTGTCTTGAGATTCGGCTTTAGGGTCACTTTTGTTTTCTTGATGGGTCAAATGGCTCGGTCTACTAACCTCTATTTTCCTATGAGTTGAAGTTTCAGGTTGCTCCTCTTGATTTTTCGGGTCTTCGGTCGATTCCGTTGCCCAGTTGGGCATTACATCTGATGATGAAGGACCCCGCTTTGCTATCTCCAAATGAGTCTCCAAAACGGACCGAGCCGATTCGTAAAAGACTTTGGTTTTTTCATAGCTTTCTTCGGCAAAATAAGTGTAATCCTTATTTTTGTATGCCACTAACTTTTCATGATTGATTTGATATTCATGCCAGAATCCGTCGAGGCCTCTTAGCTTATTATTGATATTCGACACGGTTCGACGACTTTGCCCATCTTTTTTGTAATTCTCATACAGCCTGTTCATGTTTGACATAAGCTGATTTTGTTCATTGATAATCGTCTCTATTTCCTCGTTCAAACTCATCTTGAGTTTTGATTGAATTATCTTAATTAATATAATTGATGAAATTGATTGATATACCTGTGATATTGATTGATACCGCTGATATTGATGTTTGATTTTGATTACCCTTGGTCTTTTGATTTAAAATTGATAATAATTGTCGCTGCAGCTGATGCCAATGAGGAGCTCCGAGTGCCAGGAAGTCTCCTCTAAATTGATTTTGTAGACGTCTCTTGATATCTTGTTGTGGAACTGATGATGTCCTCTTCTGATAAGAATGTGATTGGATTGGGTGTGACTTACTGCGCTTTTTCAATCCGCACGGTGAGACCCGCTTGTGGGAGGCCGTTTGGACGAAAATTCCTGTTACTCTGTCACTTATAATCCGGTTCGAAGGACCATAAGATGTACGGGTTGTACACCTGAGATGATTTGATTGTTGATTGTTGATTGTAGACTTGATAGAAACACTGATGTCGTTGAATGATTTTATTGATAACCAAGGTAAATGTATAGGTACTAGCTAGGAGCACGTATAAACGTAGACTGATTCATAAGTGGCGTAATCGCCGATACAGCTATTAATATAACGTCATTATATTTAATGCTGACACGTGAAATGTGCGATGCTTGGATCGTACAATATTGCTTCTCTATCGCACTCACACTTCGGGTATATTTTTGTTGCACTCAACGTGTTCTGGAAATTTCTTTTATGCACGTAATTATTGAATACGTAAAATGTATTAATATTATATCACGCTCCGTCAGGTTATACAGAAGACCGAGGAGTATAACCTGCCCCTCTGCCCTCTGTTCGTGGACTACGAGAAAGCCTTCGATTCTATTGAAACCTGGGCTGTACTACAGTCTCTCCAGCGGTGCCAAGTTGACTATCGCTATATTGAAGTGCTGAAGTGTTTGTACGAGAACGCCACTATGTCAGTTCGACTCCAGGACCAGAACTCGAAACCTATTCCGCTGCAGCGAGGAGTCAGGCAAGGAGATGTTATTTCTCCAAAACTGTTCACCGCTGCACTGGAGGACGTTTTCAAAACTCTGGACTGGAGAAGGCTAGGCATCAACATCAACGGCGAGTACATCACTCACCTTCGGTTTGCTGACGATATATTAGTCTTGGCTGAGACCATGGAAGACTTAAATACGATGCTCGATGACCTCAATAAAGCTTCCGAACGAGTTGGTCTAAGAATGAACATGGATAAGACGAAGATCATGTCAAATACCCATGTATAGTACCAACTCCCATTACAATCGGACACTTTACACTCGAAGTTGTAGATGATTATGTATACCTAGGACAAACTATCCAGTTAGGTAGGTCCAACTTCGAAAAAGAGTTCAATCGTCGAATCCGGCTGGGCAGCGTTCGGGAAGCTACGGCACATCTTTTCGTCCAATATTCCGCAGTGTCTCAAGACGAGAGTCTTTGACCAGTGTGTGTTGCCAGTGATGACATATGGCACTGAAACGTGGTCGCTTACTATGGGCCTCATAAGAAGGCTCAAAGTCACCCAAAGGGCTATGAAGAGTGCTATGTTGGGGGTGTCTGCGTGATCGCATCAGAAATGAGGCTATCCGCAGAAGAACCAAGGTAACCGATATAGCCCTCCGAATCGCTAAACTTAAGTGGCAGTGGGCGGGGCACATAGCACGTAGAACCGATGGCCGTTGGGGCGGAAAGGTTCTCGAGTGGCGACCACGAACCGGAAGGCGCGGCGTGGGTAGGCCCCCCGCAAGGTGGACTGATGACCTGGTAAAGGTTGCTGGAGTCCGCTGGATGCGGGTGGCGCAGGACCGGTCACTTTGGCACTCTTTGGGGGAGGCCTATGTCCAGCAGTGGACGTCTTTCGGCTGATATGATGATGATGATTAATATTATATATAAAAGTAGATTAGTTAAGAATGATACATTATTCCCTGGCTTTTCTTGGCTTTTTAAATATAATTAGTGCAAAATCGCATCACACACGACGGCATGGTTTTACTTTCGTGCTGCAAATCTGACAGCTCAGACACGTTCACACGTTGCCATTGACGGCGCGAAACTGAGGCGAGGTCCAACAATTGACTGAGTTTTAGTGTGCCACTTTTGGAGCGCTTGTAACATATCTACCTCTTTTTATATTACATCATTGCTTTCCTTAATATTAATATGTCTATATGTCGCAGGGATGTCCCAGGATGGCCATGTGGCCATAACAGATTTGAACAAATCTCTAAGGGATATAACCAAATCACGCAGGATGTTAAAATGGCGAATCCATTCTGTCATTTGCCTAGAAAAAATCTGTCATTTGATCAAATCCCTGATGAATCTGTTTAGTGAAATGACGAAATCAGTCAAGTATGGACGAGCACTTTGGGCACCCCTTATCACTAGCATCGTCGCGCGTAAAAATGCGTCCATACTAACCGTAGTGTACCAACGTATCGTATCTTAACGCCGTATCATTAAGTGTGGACGCTCACCCGTATCCCCTTTGATGATCGGGGAAAAACCGCCTCGAGAGCGATCACGGCGTATCGCGTATCAAATCATAAGTTCGTATCGTGATACAGTATGAAAACACGTCCATACTTACCGATCTTGATACACGTATCCGATCGCGAGTGTGCGGGGTATATACTTAATACACGCGTGTCAACATCGATCCCGAGCGATCAGATACGGCGCGACGCATGATAGGGCTGTTTTTCCGTCCACACTAGCGATCTTGATTCGCGTCGGTGCAACGCGACGGAGATACGATACGACAAAATGATACTAATGTGGACCCAGCTTTATGTAACTATCTGGTTAACTTTTTGTAAAAATGTGAAAATTCATTGCATCGAGCTAGATTTGAACCAGCGACCTTGTGGCATGTCGCGGGCCAGCAGCTCTTAACCAACTGAGCTATCGATGACGATGCTTCATTCAACGAAGCCTACAACCGTTTCGTCTTCTCAAGACAGGCGTGTAGCGACGTTTACCTCGTAGACTCAGACGGCTAGCTAACGCTACCTATACTACAACGTTATGCTAAATATGAATTTCTTAAATGTATTGTTATTTATTTATTGTATTTTTTTCCAGGTGTTGCCCTGCTGAGGTCCTCGCCATGCCCGGCGACTACAACTGCTGCACCGAACTAAATACGACACGTTTACTTTTAGACGGATTAAATTAAGATACTTATTAAATGCATTTTTACTTTTATGAAACAGAGCGCAGCGAGTTAATGTTGATGTATTTTTATTACTAGACGAATTTTAAGAGATAAATGATTGGCTCAAATGGAAAGTCGTGAAAAATGTATTACCATTTTTAAATTGGACTAAGTATTAATAACAAAAGTGAATTGAGTGAAAATATAATCTTGCCTAATTTTAAGTTAATGTTGATTTAATATGAAAATGTATTATTTTGTACAAAATGTATGAAGGTAAGTTAGGTATCACGTAATTTCTGTATAAGTCATATTTTTGGAGTGTAGTTAATGTGGCCGATTTTTTATAAAACTGTTACTGGAATCAATATATTTTACTTGAACGAAATAGTTAATTGCTTTTTGAATGGACTAATTTAATGCAATCGGCCAACTCAAATATTCTCAACTATACCTACCTAACGTAATTCCAAATGGATGTATTTCTTTCGACACTTATGAAATTTGAAAATTTTACTATTAGTAGGTAGGTACATTATTATAATTTAGCATTACCTATTCAGGTTGGTAAATTTTCCATGTTGAGGTTTTTCAAATTGAAATTTTTCAAGTTTAACCAATAATTTCGAGTTGTCAATTTTCTATTTACTTGCTAACCTGCAAATTTTTCACTTGTAACTTATTACTAAATTGATTGTTTATCTGCATTTAGTCACTTAAAATTAACTAAAATTTTAGTTAAAAACTAACAACTTAATACGTATAAATCGAGCATAAGTGTTGAATGACAGTAAATCAGATAAAACTATAGCTCCTAACTTTTCGCTGATTTTACTAGTACTGCTCTATATATGTAATAGAGTGCCAGACAAAAAGAAAAATGGCCATCACAATGCTCGTAGCAAGTTCAAAATACATAGCTAATAGCAGTATGGGTCAGTGCTATGTATATCTAATGAAGTATTGTTTATTTCTTTTGTTTCTCTTCTTCTTGATGTCTTCCATCTTGTCACTTGGCAATGAAAGTTTAACTTACATTGTGGAGTTTAAGTAAGTCGAACTAAATATTTTTCCTGCAGATAGCCAGATAATAAATAGGTATAAGAAACGATTTAACATCAAATCGAATTAGAAGAAGGACACCGGTATATTTAAAAGGTATAAATAAATAAATAAATAAGTAGGTGCATACAAACATCCAAGACTGAAAAAAATATATAATTCATGCTCACACAAATATTTGCTCTTACCGGGATTTGAACCCAGGACCGTCAACTTCGTATGCTTCGTATGTATGTGTTCGTCTCTCCATCCATTAGGCTAAAATACTGGTAGTTCTGTGAGCTGTAGAACTCGCGACCCTGTCTTTTTTTAATATTATCTTTTGAATATCGAAAAAAAATCATGAGAATTCACCTGTAGAGGATGGGTCAGCGGGACAGACACCGGACACCGGACAAACGATTTTCGGTCCAAGCCAAAGCATAGAACTTCGTTCGCTTCGCTCGCTTAATTTTGACTGTCATAGAAACTTTACTTCTGTTGTACATTTTGGAATAGCTAATTAATCTCAAGTCAAACCCGATGTAAAATTCTCGAATACAGTTACGAAAATCAAATTTTTAATGAATTATCATTTGCATTCGTTCTTCCAAACGGAATGCTTCGTAATTCAGTTCCTAATAGCCCGAAATCATTAGATCTTCTGACAAATCAGGACCTGGCAACACTGGTTATGGCCGAAATTCGACTCACTATAATGACGGCCCGTAACATGGTCAACATTAAGAGTCCGCAGTAAGCTCGGCCAATTTCAAAAACAAGTTTGGTATGAAAAACTGTAATTCGCTCTATTTTTTGACTATGGTATCTGAAGCTACATAAACTAATTACAGACATAGATATACCTCATGTCATTGTATATGCAAAGTTTCGTTACAATCCAAAACGTAGTTTCAAAATGAGAGCGTAACTACGTTTGTATGGAGAATCAGCTTACTGGATGATGTTACCAGGCCAGTCGAATTTTGGCACTCGAAGTGCATTGATTCATAAGAAGAAGATGGAGTCGGCCGGGCATATATATAACCAAATTAACAAACGTCGTCTTATCACGGTTAAATTATAAGACTTGCGATCATGAGCCGTCAAATACTAAAGTCGAAAATGAGGTCTAACATTCCAATCCAAACGTACTCCAGGTAAACGACCACCATTTTGTTAAAAGTCGTCGCGAATTGCGAATTAACAAAAGGAAGATGGAAATACAATGTTAGCAGAGGCTCTAGTATAAGTTTTACCGAAACAAAACTTTACGATCGCGTTTGCGTTTTACCCTCAATTTGTATGGGATTTGACAGCTAAACGCGAACGCGGTCGTAACGTTTTGTTTCTGTAAAACTTATACTAGAGCCTCAGACCAACTGGTTTTGCGCGGGATTTCTGCAGCACGGAAAATAAACGAGTACTTATATTATAACATACTGGTCACCGCCGATAGTTGATCAGCCAAAACCTATGAGACGGGAATTACCACGGAATAAAGGGATTCTTTATTCCGTGGGTATTACCGCTGAGTAATGCCAAAGGCAGCGGAGGTGCAGGTCCGTTAACCCTGGCCGACTATGCTCGTAAAGCCATTAATAATGGTATTTCTGAAAAGCCATCACAGACATCACTACTGATTGGGCTTTGGCTTCCTAGTTAGCCTCGCCCACTGTTTTCATAGTCAAAGGAAACTACAGCGGTATTTTATCATTATTATTTGAAACACGTCACTTCCGGAAGTTGCAGGTCTCCTTTGGTTCCGGAATCCGGAATTACTCACGACTCCACCGTAACTGCAACACATTTTGTTTGGGATTGGATGTAAGTTATGACTAAATATGTTGTGTATCTTTGGCTAAATTCTCAGTGATCAGGTTAAAATAATTAACAAAAAAATTATCCTCACTCGGTTATTTTAAGCGGAGTGTCGCGCTTATAGCTATGCATCGCATCGAGGGAATGTATAACTATTTTAAATATTATACATATTATGCCTATTTTACATATTTTATGGATACTTACTATATATTAGACGACCGCTGGTTTAGTGTCGCTGCCTACGAAGCTGAAGGTAATGGGTTCGAATCCCGGTAAGGGCAAGTAACTATTTGTGTTATGAGCATGAATATTTGTTTCTGAGTATTGGACTTTTTCTATGTATTGAAGTATTTATATTTATATTTTAGCCTTACTGAGCTTACTATGGGACTAGGTCGATTTGTGTAAGATTGTCCCCTAATATTTATTTATTATTTATGTATTTATTAATTTATATCTATTATATTATTGCGCTTACTATAGTTATAGCTAGTTTGATCTGTGTAAAATTGTCCCCTAATGGTTATTTATCATTACTCACATTATCAAATTCAAAGATTTTTTAATTAGGTCTTTCATCCGGGAACTAAACAGAATCTTAATAACAATATTTTTATCTAAGTAATTGGGATTTGGATGGATACCGGATCGATTCGACTACTACCCTTACCTAAGTAGGTATGCACATATTTTTAGAATGTTCGTGTAACCTGGGTCATTTTCATTTCAATGACTTTCAAATTTTCAATTCAAAAACATCGGTAAAAAAATCAGTGCTGTTCTGATTTTTGTAACAAAAACCTAAATGAATTCACTTGAGCATTATTAAGTGCTATATGTTCAATATAATTGCCATTATGCCATGTAAGGCATAACTTGTCAGTTCCTGATTATGACATTCGTTACAGTTACCCATGTAGGAACTTGCGTTTCAACGTGGTCTTGAACCGACAGTGTTCGAGGAAAGGTAATCGACCTTACGATATTACTCATTTTGCACAATATTTGTTAATATTTGCTTACTTACACGAAAGTTATGCAATAAGTAAATAGGGTATAAGTAAGGATTAATGAAGATCCAACAGAAGTGTGCATGCGATAGTGTGTTTTCTTCAATTTGACATCTAGTTTAGTATAGTGATAGTTGCTTGATAGGTAGTAGTCAGATCTACTTAATTCGTTTTCCCTGTTCCCTAAAGTTTAGGTGAATAATATATCATTTTGAGCAATACTATAATACTGTTATGTGGTCAGGGGTAATGCTATAATATTATATATATCTCTGCTCTACTGCATTTAACGACTCGCCCATTATTACATTTTTGTAGACATAGGCTTAATTTTAGTCCTCGGCTCCGTCCGGGCTTTTTGTAATAGGTACTCGAGTGGAGTTGTGGACAGTTGTGGACACTTTGGATATAAACTGTGGGTAATTTGGTAAGACATTTGTCTTAGCTTAACGTTAGCCGAGTCTAACTTATCAGAGCGAATGTGCGCAACACTAATATCATGTATGAGAAATGTGGAACCAAATTGACCGTCTCCAGAGAGACTATCATTGAGGGGAGAGCTGGCGTAAGTTGCTATTAGTTAAAAGGAAACTTAACCCCGAGATGAACGTGAGGTAAGGTAGGTACATTTAGGGTGCTTTAAACGGCTTTAGTGTAAACGTTCGATAATTGGTATGATACGATTGATATGAATCACATGCGAGAGCAACACGCATTGGTGGGGACTGTATATACACATGACTTAAGATTCGCTTCTTAAACGTGTGAGACTGCGGACCGAGTGTGCACACAGACTACCCTTAAGAATACTGATTAAATAAACATTTAGTTATCATAGTTTATATTCGTAACTACCACAATGGCTCAATGGATCGCGATTCTAGGTAAGTGTTGTTTTTTACTATGTTTAATTACTTGATGGTTATTTTATTGTTATGTATGACCCATTAACACAAACGTATATAATTAGATAGTATTTTATCTCAACGCCGGTGATTTTCCGGCGTTAGTCATCTGCACCATTTGATTGTCATCAGTTTGTTAATGCATTTAACCCTGAAAATGATTGGGTCAGTGAGTCAAAAATCGGATATAGGTATATTGTCTGTGATTAGAGAATACTTGCTAGTTGGAATGCCCATTATAATTTGATATTACGGACTGATAACAGGATCCTAATCGGAGGTCTTGGTATGTCAGTCAACTTTAGGCTTAAGAGTGATATGGAGCCTGATAGAACGCTATTAGCATTACTAGAGCTCAATTTATTTCAAAATTTTGTATATATCCATACTTCCATACTTATATTATAAATGCGAAGGTGCGTCTGTCTGTTACCTCTTCACGCTTAAACCGCTGAATCGATATAGATGAAACCTGATATAGAGGTAGTTGGAGTCCCGGGGAAGGACATACTTAGGATAGTTTTTATCCCGGGAATCATCACAAAGGGGATGAAAAGGGAGATGCAAATTTGTATGGAGCGCTATAGACGTATGCACTAGTTTTACGTAAGCGACATCCTTCTGACCTAACCCAGAGGGAAAACTAGACTTTATTGGGATTATATCGATGATTTCCTTCACCGAAAAGCTACTGTTATATATCTTTTTTTTATCTAGTGGTACAGTCAGCATCAAAAGTAACTACGCAATCGAAGACGTCAAAAGTTCTTAATCCCTTTTAATAAAGACTTTTGACGTTTTCGTTTGCGCAGCTACTTTTGATGCTGACTGTACAACCCACGACTCCCAGATTGAGAGTCGCTTGCCTTACCGCTAGGCTACAGTGGCTACATTTTGTATACAAATATGACATCAGAATCTTTGTGAAACGACGAAGCAAATTTAACTCCTAGTTAGTGAAAATGTACTATGACTTAAATTCATATCTGCTATTTATTGTGTTTCTTATTAAGTTATTAGTAACGAACACTACACTTCTTATGAGAGTAGGTACAATTTCTGTGGGCCTAATATAAACATTTAAAAGGAATAAAAAATCAGTAATAAACATGAAATTGTTTTATACATCCATACATTTATGAATCCAGCCGCCTCACCGGGATCGAATACAGCTGAACGAGCCTTAGTTGACTGAACGTAATGGATCTCAATCAAAATTACATTCGTAGCGTGATTTCGTTCTGACACGGTATAGTAAAGTACGTTAGTGAGCATCGAAATCCAAGGGTCAATATTAGTTTATGTTTCTGATTTTTGAATATTTTTACTGGCTTGGTTTTGAACTTTGGGGAGAGGTTAACTGGCGTAAGGGCCGGTTTACATATTGATTAGTGATAAGTGCGAGTCCATCCATACACTTGCTGCAAGTGCGAGTAGCTTTTTAATGATCACGCACTAATCACCCTTTATATTTATTATTAACCTAGGTACTTCTGCCTGCGACTTCGTATGCCTAATAAATTAATACCTATATAATTCTATAATGATGTATTACATTACTATGATTTATACTAGGTATAATTTCCTTGAAACCATTCAGTAGTTTGAATCCAATCATATATATTCGCGTTTTAAATAAGTAAATAGGTACCTATAAGGGGAATTAGTAGACAGCGGGATTGATAAAATGGTTATAGTTATCTAACTAAGTGGGTGGATGTCTCGTCTTGCAGACCTTGGTTAAGGTAGGTTTCTTACCCTAATTAGAGCGGCTCGATTAATGGGTAGCACTAGGAAGTGAGCGCCGAATGCACAACAGGTGAAAGTCACGCAACAATAATGCAGCGAATGCAATATTATTGAAAAACCTTGATTATACCGAAAAATAAGAATGTCCCACTAGTTCCCGGATGTTAAGGACACCGGAGTCAACGCGATTATATCCAAGTGCATACTACCTTGTTTACATTGTTAACTACAATTGTATTATACCTAGAGCATAATTCTATATGATGTCACTTCATAATATAGATTTGAACGGGATTCATTTAGTGATTCTAGTGAATTACCCTTGGTTCATTTATTCAGGTGTGCGTTGGCACACCATAGTGGTAGGACATGTCCTCATCGCCCATACGAAGAATATACGTATGTCTACCGAATCCATATACCTTACTTCCACCATATACCATTTGACTAATATCCAGGTACTTAGTCAAATCAGCAACTTTTTATGTAACTACAAAGAGTCACATTAGTACCTATGAAGTAGATATGTAGAGAAATACAGAGTAACGATTGAATTTCCTTTGGTTAATATGTTTTTTTGAAGTGAATACTTCTTTTGCGGCGCTGTGCACTTTTGTGACGAGGAAAAATTGTTAAACACGCCACAGTTCACTTAACCGTAAGATGACATGTGACCGTAAGATTCGAGAGATTTGAAATTCGTAAGATGTACACGTGACCTGATCGAAAAACTGTTACAATGTCATTGAGTTTTCACTTCTGCCGGCACTCCCGGAGTGGAATTATTCGTGGGTGATTACTGTATTAACCACATTATGGTATCCTATCGCAATCACTGAATCATTCTGACGACCGGTTAGCCTAGTGGGTAGTGACGCTGTCTGCGAAGCTGAAGGGGTTCGAATCCCGGTAAGGGCAAATATTTGTGTGATGAGCATGATTATTTGTTTCTGAGTCTTGGATGTTTTCTATGTATTTAAGTATTTATATCTATTCAATTTATCGTCGTCTAGTTACCCGTAACACAAGCCTTATTGAGCTTACTATGGGGCTAGCTCGATTTGTGTAAGATTGTCCCCTAATATTTATTATTTTATTTAAATCACTAAACTGAATCGTTTGTCCAAATGTTCATTTTGGCAAAAAGCCAGTTTTCTCGAAGACTCCAAAGTTTTAGATTTTTAAAATACTTATCGCGTAGAACTTAATTCATTAGGTTATGCTAGGTTTGTTTTATAATAATTCTGAAAATTTCGTGGTTAAAGAGGAAAACGGTTTTTTGCCGCACTGAATATTCGAACAAACGATACAGTTGGAAATAAAATTTAGTGATTGCGTCAGGTAACATTTTTAGCTAATTAATATTTTAAAATAGCATAAGTATTTTTACAGTGGTACTGGTGTGTTTGAGCGGTTCGTCGTTCAGCCGAAGTTGGGTCGGGTTCGATGATACTGATGATTTTGAGTCGTGGCAAGCCGATCCCGATGACTACGGATCAAATCAGCAACAGGAATCGGGATATTACAGCGGAGAACATTCGTGGGGAAGTGATGAAGATTTCGACGATTCTGGATACGAAAATGGATATGAACATGATAAACCTATTTCGAGTAATAACGGCTATTACAAGGACCACGGCAGTCAAGGTTACCACGGTCATCACCAATGTGATCACCACCATCATCATGGATATCATGATAATGGGGGATATCATGGACATCATACTCAAGAGGGATCCTCTGGTCAACCCGATCAATATTGGGGATCTCACGGACACCATGGTCAAACCGGATATACTGGTCAACCAGGTGAAGATGGGGTATCTCACGAACATCATCAAAGTCAAACTGGATCGTCTGATCAGCATGGTCAAAATGTGGGACATTACGGGCATAATACTCAAAGCGCAAATTCTGGTCAACCTGGTAACTCCCAAAGTACCGGATCTTCAAGGGGTTTACCTCAAAATAATATAAACCGACCACAAAGTCCCAGGAACGACGCTGACCGAATAATATTTCCCGACTTAACCAACCAAGTTCCTACAACCAGGTATGTACGTTTTGAATCATACCTCGTATCTAATAAGTGTTCAATTCAAATCATCTTCTAAACTTCTTGCGTCTATTTTTTGTTTCATCTACGTTTTTGCGGCAATTATAAATATACCAGATGGCTTTTCGTACAAAAAACCTTCAATCGGTCAATATGCTCCTTATTGGTATTCGGAGAAGGATTCTCATTCGGATTCAGTGTAAGGATTCTTAAACATCAGTTAGTAGTCACACTGTTAGTTTCCACGCATTCCCATCCCTGGGGTTTTCCTGTTTCTATAATTGACTTGGAAATCACATTAAATTATATTTGTAACATGATGCTATCGTCTAGTTTTGTACGTATTACCTAATGTTAAGACTTCCCGCCAGCATAAACAAACAGCTGTCAAGTCGCTTATTCGCCCGCGATTCAACGACAGATGTCTCACTCGCTCTAGGCAAATTAGGAAAATGATCTTAGATTTTCACGTTTTGCGATTACAATTATGCTAGCCCTGCTAATAATATATTACTTTTCAAAGCGATAATTCATAAAACTCGGATCTTTGAAGTCTACTTGCAATTGAATTTTTAAGAGAATTGCATGACAATGAGATCAATTACGTAATACAAAAAATGATTTTACAAAAAAATATATATAAAAAAATTATAGAAATGCGACCAGCCCCCCTATTCTGTAACTTGTTTTAAGCTCACCTCAACGCTCACCCACAGATATATCTTGATACCGCGATGCGGAGTACCTAACTAAGCGTAGGTAGAGGTCTACTTTCGGGTGACCGGCGGGGCGAGCCGCATTAGCGCGTAGGAGAACAGCGGGACAGACACCCGACACTGGACAAAAGATTTTCGGCCCAAGCTGAGGCATAGAAGCTTGTTCGCTTCGCCGCTCGGTTCGAAAATATCATTTAAGTACTGAAGAGTAGCTGTAGAGCTGGTATCTAATTTTTTTTTCATAATTCTATTCCATACAATGCAAGATCACGAGCTCCAGCTTAAAGATGGAAAGTCGCACGCCTGAACCACTCGGCTAGTCAGATACCATACCACCTAATTGTTTCTACATCATTGTTTCCAGGCCTCCATCCACGACCAGGCCCGCTACGAGCACCCCTCAGACCTCTCAGGCCACCACGACGGACCGGACGCTGCTAGAACTAGTCATCTGCATACGAGCATGCCCGGTGACGTCGGAATATAACCCCGTCTGCGGGACCAACAATGTCACCTACAACAACCCGGGGGCCTTGCAGTGCGCTAGGAACTGTGGACTCAGTGAGTATCTTGGACAGAGATTGGCAAAAAACCTAACCTAACCTAAAACCAAAGTTGTTTTTATTGGGTTTCCTTTCAGATCTTAATTGCTGAATATGCCGTAACCAAATAAATTGTTTTATGTAGTACAAACAATAATGCTTACTGTGACCGAAAACACGACATCGTCTTCGGTGTCCAGCTCCGATTCTTTGCCATATAAAAAAAAACAAGTTTTATAGAATTAGTAATTACCTTTATTAGAAAGGACACCGAAAACAAAGTGAGTCTTTCGATCTCGTTTTTTAGGCTAATCCATGGTCAATTTAAAAACAAATGTAGAACGTGAGTATAGTGAGTATTTAGGTAGAGTAAAATTTAATTTGTCGGGGTTTTGGAAGATCCTAGTCAAGATATAGACCGTATAATGAAACGTCATTGGCCGTAACACCGACGGGATAATGGTTAAAAGATGTTCAAGTTATTATTTTTGGAAAATATCTTCGCAAAACAACAGCACAAAACAAAATTTTATCAGTATTGATTAGTACTTACTAGAGGTAAGATTATAGGTATCCATACTAATATTATAAATGCGAAAGTGTGTCTGTCTGTCTGTCTGTCTATCTGTCTGTCTGTTACCTCTTCACGCTTAAACCGCTGAACCGATTGAGATGAAATTTGGTATGGAGATAGTTTGAATCCCGGGAAAGGACATAGGATAGTTTTTATCCCGGAAATCATCCCCTGCACGTCTAGCATGCGACGGCCGCGACATACTCTCTCAGCATACGATTTATATCCTAATTGTATAGTGCATACGAAATGTATTTGAGTGAGATTACATATTTTGCTAAGCGGGTACTTTTGTAATTAACATACAAATTATTACAAGGTTTATTAGATATTTAAAATTAAAATAGTTGGCATACTCAGTTATCTATGGCAATTATTTTAACCTTAACCTAAAGCTAACCTAACCGCCAGCGTGTCGACGTCACCTTGTGCCGGTGCCTATTTCCTAAGTGTTACGGTTTTTTTTATTGCGGGGGGCCTCGCCCCCCGAGCCCCCGTTTTCTGGCTGCCCTTAGGTTAACCCCTGTAATCAGTTGTTGTTTGTTTTTGTAATGTTGTAAGCAAACAAACTAAATTCGCTATTTGTCGCTGCCATTTAAAATTCATACAAAATGCATCATTTGCCAAATAATATTCTCTGAACAGTTATTCTGTGAAATAATAAAAATTGGAATGATCTGGTCATGAAATAAAATTACACCAAACAATATTTTTTCAAATATTTGCCAGTTATGCTATGTGAAGTGTGCGAAATGAAAATTCGAACAAATGCTTTGTTTGGAAAACAATCTTAGCCCAAACAAAGTGTTTGCTTAATAAACTTTTGTCTTAATAACACTTGACAAAGCAAAATGATGCCAGATGATATTTTGACCAAATGAACAAAATGCGAAACAAAAATGTGCTATTTGTTCGTTTGGGAAATGAAACTACTGCCATAAGTTTTGTGGGAAGTGAAATTTGGCGAAAAATATTTTGCCGAAACGGCAGGATACCGCGTTTGACATCAAGTAAATGTTTTTTTCTTTACAGACGTAGCAGTAGCCCGCCAGGCACCATGCCCACGACTTAACCCGCGGCCCCCCATCACATCCAGGCCAATCACCAATCCTACCGACCGACCGATAGCCAGGCCGCCGCAGGGCACTACTGTGAGGACCACCACGTCCACCGTGAATCCCACACGTGTCACCAACATCAACGTCAATCTAGTCAACAGACCTGGTACTACCATACCTATCGAGATTTTGCAGAACGTCTTTGGTAACGCCTCACCGACTACCAGTAATACAGATGAACCCGAATTCGACATAGACAAGCGTAGGAAACCCTAGATTAGACATGTAAATTATATTTTAATTTAATAAATGAGTTTAATCTAATTCGTCTTTCTATCATTAGTAAGGTTTCAATTAAATTATCTAATTTGAGTCATTAATATCATAATGTTTTAAATGACATCGATCAGCGCTAATTATGCAAGTGTTGGTATAAAACCACAAAAGGGATATGGATGGGTTAGTAAAGCCATAGAATCCACACGAGCAACGTGTAGATTAATATAGGATACCTACATTGTGTTTAATTAATCAAGATGCAGTCCTTAAGTTTTAATCAAGTGCCATGTGTTTTAACGGGAATAATTTTTGTGTTTATTTCATACGTAAATGCAAAATCACGTAAGTATTATTTTTACTATCATGTGAGCATCTGCTAGGTACACACATAGATAATGTACCTAAGTATGTCAAACGTCAAACACAATATGTCTTTCATTCCTGAAGCAAAAAGTATAATAAGAAGTATCTAACGTTATTATATATATTTACCTTAAATAACATTCCAAATGCACATGTTACTAATGTAAACATAATTTCTCTTCATTTTAGCTGACTTCATCAAAGTATGCAAAGATAACTCTAACGATTGTTTAAGAGAGTCCCTTCAGGCGACGTTGCCTGGTTTCTTAATGGGTACGCCTGAACTAGGCATAGACAAGATGGATCCGTTCGTAGTGGACAATTTGAATCTGACATTGCCGGGGGGCCTTACGATCAGTTTCAACCAAGGCATTGCCACGGGATTTAGAAAATGTGTCATTGATAAAGCGAGGTACGTTGATAAAATTATATATTACTGATTTTATAGTTTGAAGGAGCTTTGTGTTACATTATATCAATAATAGCGTTTGAGTAGAATAGAAGCAGCACAAAAGTGGCGCGATGCATTTAGGTACCTTCGATAATCCATACTGTTATTATGCTATTATTATAAATGCGAAAGCCTCATTGAACTTCTAAGTGAATTCTTATGAAATAGAAATATGTAGAAAGCTTACACCCCAGGAATGGACGATGGGCTAGTTATTTTGTGAAATGACTGATTAAAATGATGGCAGAGCCCGCACAGCTACGTAAAGTACACAAATCGTGTACTTCAAAATTATCGACTTAGTTGTAATTTTTTTAAATTAAAATGTGTATTATATATTTCTAGAATGATAAAGGACATCCTAGACATTCAGCTGCACTGCAACTTGACGATTAAAGGAAAGTATCGTTCCACCGGCAGACTCCTCATGTTCCCTATCGATGGATACGGTGATTCCATGATTAAATGCAGTAAGTACTGACAAAATTTGATCAATAGTAAACTTTCATTTTATTTCATCACATGAAAAAAGTGAATAGGGCTGTCAGCTGACGCTGAGCTGATTTGCGGTATTTTCTCTGCATCACGGGACATACGTAAGAGTACAATGTGAAAATTGTGGACTTGTTATACTATTACCGTTTCGTAGTGCCACTGGATTTACTTGGGAGTCACGTGATCGTGTATTCCCGTATGCATACCTACTCAAAATAAAACATACGATGGTGGATTTCCATAATATCTTAATTCACTCAAAATATTTATTGCACACTGGGGGGGAAGCGGACGCTGGACGGCCTGGTGGAGGGCGCGGTAGGTGTGGATAGGGCAAGGCTCATGGCCGTATCAAGGCCAGAGTCTGGGGCGTGGCTACACGCTCTCCCTTCTCCGCATTTGGGTACGCTTCTTGATAATGACTCGTTGCGGGTGGCCGTGGCTCTTCGCCTGGGCTGTGATGTTTGTGAACCACACATATGCATCTGCGGCGCTATGGTGGAGAGCAGCGGTCATCATGCACTGAGTTGTTGTCGCTGCGCAGGAAGGTTCCCACGTCACCACGCCCTTAATGATATTGTTAGGAGGGCCCTTGTGTCGGCGAATGTGCCGTGTATGCTGGAACCTCCTGGCCTTAGCCGATCTGACGGCAAAAGGCCTGACGGTTTGACCTTGGTGCCCTGGCAGAGAGGCAAGTGTCTGCTCTGGGACGCGACGTGTGTCAGCACTTTTGCTGCTTCTCACATTGGTCGCACCTCGCGGGCGCCTGTAGCAGCGGCTGAGCTGGCGGCAATGCGGAAGAGGGACAAGTACTCGGGCCTGTGCAATTATTTATTTGTTCCGCTTGCGGTGGAGACGACTGGGTTTAGGGAAGTGGGGCGTCGTTTGCAGGAGAGAGGCCTGGATCCCCGCTCTGGGTCATTTCTGGTGCAAAGGTTAGCCATAGCTGTGCAGCGCGGCAATGCGGCTAGCGTGATGGGAACCTTTGCAGCTGGAGTGGCGCGGGGCGGGTTATTCGATACTTAGTTTTTAGTTTAGATTAGTAGGCTTAGGTTTCTAATTTTAATGTGTTGTTTTGTTGCGATGTATTGTGTGACATGTATATTACCTAAAATTACATTATTTGCACAATTAATACATATTACAAGTAATAAAACTCGGCAATGTGAAGACGACAAGAGTAAACGCTTATTTATGATGGTATTTAAAATACTATGTTATTTTTTTTCAGGAAACATAAGACTGGAGGCACTGATCAAATTAGGATCTAAAACAAAGAATTCCGAAAAATATTTAGAAGTAAAAAATTTGAAGGTGGACCACAAGTTTCAAGGCAGAGTATCCTACCAAATGACGAATCTCTTCAAGGCTAGCCCTGAGATAAGTAAGTAGACTTCATATCTTGCATAAAATTATTAAAATTCCGATTACATTAATTGCACAAGAATCTGTTAAAAAAATGTTATAAGCTTTTATTGCCGACTGTACTCTTCTACACAGTTATCAACATTGAAAGGATTCTAAATTCTTATACACGAGGCCACCTTCTGCCTCCATCCTAAAACCAGCTTGGTACCATATATTATTAGTGTTGTCATCTGACAGACGAAGCAGTTTTGCTAAAATAAAGTTCTACAGCAACAATCTGCTAATTCATTTTTGTTAGAAACCAAAATGTGGGGAAAGAAAACTAATCCAAGTTCTTTTTGCCTACAGGTAAATTAGTCCTAGAGTTCATGAATAGGAATTGGAAACTCGTAGCGGAGGAGTTTGGCAAACCGATCGTCGACTTCGGCATTAACTCCATCATGACTAGCGTGAACCAGCTGTTCAGGACTGTGCCACTCGAAGACATCGTGTCGGGCCCTGTCGACCTGTGATGCGACCAGAGAGGCATCCCAGGAGCTAACATAGCTGCCCCTAGTTTATTTATTCTAAGTTGTGGAGATCACCTCCAATGACAAATGAGCGCTGGGGTGTGCGGACTACAAGAGGTCCAATTGACTCGAATGATATCATGTTGGTATGTGATAGGTATTTCGGTGTTGGCTTCTGCATGTGTAGAGCTGAGTCAGAGCCAATGCGCGCAACACATCGGATACCAAGAAGATACCAGCGTCGTTAGACCTCCCGTTCACGTAATAAATATTACTCCTCTTGGTATCTCATGAGGGTAATATATCTAGATGCTCTTATAATTCCTAAACAGTATACATAACAACACACTCCTGCGAAGTAAATACAATATTTTGTCTGAATAAATGCCTACTTACTTAATTTTTCTTTCTTTTTTATTTCATTACTAGCTTCTGCCCGCGACTCCGTCCGCGTGGAACTCGTTTATATCGCAGCTCCATACAAACCTTCACCCCCCCCCATTTCACCCCCTTAGGATAGTTTTTATCCC
Source organism: Epinotia bilunana (assembly GCA_947049275.1). Taxonomy (NCBI): domain Eukaryota; kingdom Metazoa; phylum Arthropoda; class Insecta; order Lepidoptera; family Tortricidae; genus Epinotia; species Epinotia bilunana. The sequence continues at coordinate 7,544,298 of OX346263.1, read as the reverse complement.
GGAAATCATCCCCTATGTCCTTCCCCGGGACTCAAACTATCTCTATACCAAAATTCACCTAAGACGGTTCAGCGGTTTACATGAATCTGGGGGCACGGCAGTGCCCCCGCCAAGTCGAGCAAAACAGCGAGCGGCACGGCCGTACCATCCTTTTCTCGAAGCAGTTCAGGCCATTTTCGACCCCCTATAGCTTCGTTGTGGATAAAACTAGAAGCCTGAATTTTCAGTAACCAAGCACGCATTGTATAACCACAATATATTTCAAATTTCATCTGATTTGAACCAGTGGTTTAAAAATTATAACTAGTCAAAGTTTCTTAATTTTGTCACTCACTGACTCACCGATCATCAAAAGTCTAAGGCACTTCTAGCAGATATAGAAGCGTCAAATTTAGAATACAATTAGTGTTTAGTGTATAAATAAATCAAGACAAAAAAATTGCAATTTCACTCCAGTTTTCTAGATACACCAACTGCGTAAATAACTTTGTAATCACATATAAACATAAAGGATTACAAAGTTATATTTGCAGTGAATGGGACATAAAATTAAAAATTAAGAATGGGTTATTGATAACACAATAACCTTCAAAAAGAAGTGAGATCCCATAAAAAACATTCCATGTAAAAAAGAGGCCAAGTTTCGAAACTCTTCCACCGTAAAAAGTTGTGAGATATTTCATAGTACCAAGTCTCAGGCATTCTTATTTTTCTTTATTTGCTAGCTAAATGAAATTTTGTCACTTGGCAAGATATATCTCATGACATTGTACATGCAAAATTTCGTTACAATCCAACACGTAGTTTTAAAATGAGAGCGTAACTACGTTTGCATAGAGAATCGAGCTTACTGCGGACTCTTAATGGGTATACTGGGTATGCTATGTCTAAGTGAGTCCCACATACATAACCCACTATTTCTGCATAAAGCATTTTCACATCGAAAAAAAAAGGTTAGGTTATAATTTTCTTGACACGAAACGACTTTTCCGATTGTTTATTCGCCCCCGTTCACGAATATTTACCTACTCCATATTGTAAATCTGCGATAAGACCGCCTGTTGTTACCATTATTTATTAAGCAATTTTTTTGTAAGATGTTTCCCTTTTGTTGTGGTGCAATAAACAGTATTTATTATTATTATCTCATCGAAATCGTTAGAGCCGTTTTGCAGACCCCATTTACAAACAAACAAATAAATTTAACAATGACATAGTATAGGCAGTTACAAAATTAAAAGAGTAGTTTTTAGTTTAAGCAACATTTATTTGTATTTTTACTCACAATTTTTAATAACGTAGGTAATAAGATACCTGAAAGTCAAGTGCCCAACAATTTGAAATTTTGTTCTAAGAAAAACCATTTTAGTTGTAAAATAAGTAGGTAGAGTTGGTTCAATTTACCTTGGATAAACAGGATCCCGGGCGCGTTGCCGACCCTTCATTAGTTGGAGGACTCGTTGTGCCTAAGCGGATAGATCTATATTAATGAGTACTTAATATAGTAACGTATTACCCAAATTCGTTATTTATTCCTATAGCACTTGAACCCTATAGATTGCTAAAGCTATTGCTTTATTGCTTTATGATTTATTAATCATCTTGTAGCTTACCCATACACTAATCTATTTTTATCAATTATTCTTAATCTGTTAATTTAATTATATCAATTCAGAGGGGTCGAAAATGGCCTGAGGGACGATTTTTGCCTTTCGAGCGCTCGAAAATTAAATAAAAGTAAATGCTATTGTAGTGTCATAATCACAGGCAGTTACTTTCTACCGATAGAATTGAATACGAGTGGTCAATACCGCACGTTTTTAAGTTTTCTATCGTCATTTAAAAATAGCATTTCATAAAATTTTACACTTTTCAAGTGAAAGATTCGAGCGCTCGAAAGTCAAAAATCGGTCCCCAGAACTGCTTCGAGAAAAGGATGACGTGCCGCTGTTTTGCTCGACTTGGTTGGGGCACCGCCCCAGAGAGAGACACACGCACAATACCCACATGAGTGACAAAGATGAAAGCATAGACAATACCACAAGTGGTAACTAGATACAATGTCGAATTTCCTGTCCGTTATCTCGTATAGGCTTTAATCACTTCGAAATTATGCCCCGGGTGACATACGGTACCTTTTGTATGAAAAAAAATTGTTCATTTTTAGATATTTTTCCCTAGTCTGGATACCTACTTACAGTTTTTTTTACTTTTTAGTTGGTCATACACTACACATTATTTTGTTTTTGCCACCGGCTGTCAAAAACTCAATTGAACTTACCTTATTTTTTTATTTTTTTATTCGTATGACAATATACAGAGTCGCTTTTTACCATTAAACTGATAAAATGGAAAACTATAGAAATAACACATTTATTTATGTATAAATACATAAATAGATTGTATAATCACAAAAATTATAATTCTGGTGTAATTGCGTGTAAATATTGGATGCATACATGCAACATAGGACATGAATAAGTAGGACAGCAGGTAAATGTGGTATATTAAATCTGATTTGCTACTGCATGAGAATAATATTAACTAGTATGCGTGATAGGATACCTAGTGCATGTGTGTGATGAATTATGTACAGTCGATGTAAAAGAGATGTTTACTTTTTCGCCTTACTATACCTAATGGAAATTACAAAACAGTGAACATCTCTTTGAGGTCGACTGTACATTCAAATAGATTGAGTTTAAATCCCAACAACGATACCTATCCATACACAGGTATGATTTTAAACACAATCCATACTAATATTATAAATGCGAAAGTGTGTCTGTCTGTTTGTCTGTTACCTCTTCAAGAGGTTCCAGACAACCAAAATCCCATATAAAACATTCCATGTAAAAAAGAGGCCAAGTCTCGAAACTCTTCCACCGTTAAAAGTTGTGAGATATTTCGTAGTACCAAGTCTCAGGCATTCTTATTTTTCTTTATTTGCTAGCTAAATAAAATTCTGCAACTTGGCAATCGCACAACTTTACTGCATTTATGGATTTTTGCATACCTAAAACTATGTAGTAACTATTGTGTGATTGCCAAGTCACAAAATTTCATTTAGCTAGCAAATAAAGAAAAATAAGAATGCCTGACACTTGGTACTAAGAAATATCTCACAACTTTTTACGGTGGAAGAGTTTCGAGACTTGGCCTCTTTTTTACATAGAATGTTTTTTATGAGATCTCACTTCTTTTTGTAGGTTATTGTGTTATCAATAACCTATTCTTAATTTTTAATTTTTTGTCCCCTTCACTGCAAATATAACTTTGTAATCCTTTATGTTTATATGTGATTACAAAGTTATTTACGCAGTTGGTGTATCTAGAAAACTGGAGTGAAATTGCAATTTTTTTGTCTTGATTTATTTATACACTAAACACTAATTGTATTCTAAATTTGACGCTTCTATATCTGCTAGAAGTGCCTTAGACTTTTGATGATCGGTGAGTCAGTGAGTGACAAAATTAAGAAACTTTGACTAGTTATAATTTTTAAACCACTGGTTCAAATCAGATGAAATTTGAAATATATTGCGGTTATACAATGCGTGCTTGGTTACTGAAAATTCGGCTTCTAGTTTTATCCACAACGAAGCTATAGGGGGTCAAAAATGGCCTGAACTGCTTCGAGAAAAGGATGGTACGGCCGTGCCGCTCGCTGTTTTGCTCGACTTGGCAGGGGCACTGCCGTGCCCCCAGATTCATGTAAACCGCTGATCCGTCTTAGGTGAATTTTGTTATAGAAATAGTTTGAGTCCCGGGGAAGGACATAGGATAGTTTTTATCCCGGAAATCATCCCCTAAGGGGGTGAAATGGGGGGGGGGGGTGAAGGTTTGTATGGAGCTGCGATATAAACGAGTTCCACGCGGACGGAGTCGCGGGCAGAAATAAAAGACAAAGAAAAATTAAGAGCATCTAGATATATTACCCTCATGAGATACCAAGAGGAGTAATATTTATTACGTGAACGGGAGGTCTAACGACGCTGGTATCTTCTTGGTATCCGATGTGTTGCGCGCATTGGCTCTGACTCAGCTCTACACATGCAGAAGCCAACACCGAAATACCTATCACATACCAACATGATATCATTCGAGTCAATTTGACCTCTTGTAGTCCGCACACCCCAGCGATCATTTGTCATTGGAGGTGATCTACACAATAAGTGACAAGATAGAGCGTCCGTCACGTAGAACGCCGTTCAATAGAACGAGACGGACGCTCTATCTTGTCACTTATCGCGTGATAAGGCCGACCATGATACGGGGTCTGCACGGCTATCATGTGACGGCGCGCGAGCTCTCTCGATTTCTCTCGCACTATTCGTCTCTTTCTTATTAGAACACTTAGAACAAGAGACATAGTGCGAGAAAAATCGAGAGTAAATATGTCGCAATAGATGTGCTGGCAAGCGTTATCCGTACCTATCCAATGGTCCTATTTGCAGATGATAGCACAGTCTTGATCGAAATGAAGGACAGTAATACATATGAGACTGAAATTAATAAAGCACTAGCCTCCGTAGCATATTGGCTAAAAATAAACAAATTAAAAATTAATATCGAAAAAACAAAATAATGCAGTTTCATCAGTGAAAGTCGAACACCATAAGTCTTAACATTAATTATAATAATAAAAGCGTTGAAGATATAAGCGTAACCAAATTTTTAGGTTTAAACATAGATATACATACAAACTGGAAACCACACACCGAGTCATTAAGTAAGCGCGTAAACAGTTTCGTATTTGTTCTCAATAAAATCTCGAAAATATCAGACCTTAAAACAGCTTTACTTGCATACCATGGTTACATCGATTCGATCTTAAGATACGGAATTATATTTTGGGGTAATTCCACCAATAAGTTGCAGGTGTTTAGGTCACAGAAAAAATGCATTCGAGCCATATGTGGCCTCAAACGAACAGAAAGCTGCAAACCTCATTTTAAAGAACTCAAGGTCCTCACACTAACCTGCCTATATATTTAGTCCGGTCAATGAACTGACAACTTGTATGGAAAAAATGTCAATTTTGGAAATAATTTATAATAGCTTCTTTTTGATGTGTAACGGATATATTATCAATTAAATAGTTACCCAGCGACAAAATACGACAAAATTTCAGACATCAATAAAATGATAAATTAACTAGCTTCTAAAAAGTCAGAAAAAATATTAATAAACATGTTTGTCTTTATTTTGGTTCATTTACATTTGCTCTATAATATTCAATATAAATCGTACAAAAAAACACAATGCATGCTTCATTTAAAGCTACATAATTAAGTACTTCCGGGTGGAAAGTTTGCCGGATTCTTGAATAAATCATCTTAGAATACAATTTTAAAATGAAATCAACAAAAAAAACGCTATTATAAATTAATGTTTTTCAAAACCGTATTTTGCCTGGAGTAATTTACGAGATCGCAGTCTTTGTCAAATCAAACTCCTCACTGTTTCCCTTAAGGCAAAACATGAATTCGAGAAGCGTCCGTTACAAACATGCTATACAAACCGTGAGTGGCAAAACAGCTTTGCTGAGAAGGAGTATACTAGGCATGGCTTCCAAAATATATAATTTCCTACCAGAAAGCCTAAAGAAATTAAATTTGTCAATTTTTAAAAACAAATTAAAATTAAAACTTTTAGAGAGAGCATATTACAATGTTGATGAGTTTTTTTTAGATAGAACTTTTCTAAATATGTGAAATATGTAATAAAAATATTAGTTTAAGTAAATCTCATCAAAAAAAAACAAAATTAGAATTAGTTTTAGGTTTTAGTTCTTGTAAGGCTTAACATTTGTACACCTTTTAGGTAGGTCACAGCGTACTGTATATTTTTTATTCTATTGTCACCTATTATGTCACCTGTGTATCACAAATAAATATTTACTTACTTACTTACTATCGACAACGATGACGACTGAAACATATTTCAACAGACGAAGGAACCCACTTAAAGTTAAGGTCGTTTGTTCATTAATATTATTGCTATAAGTATAAAGAGAGCCTTTCAAATAAATAGTTTCTTTATCAAATGGGCGCTCGCCCCCATTAGACAACGAAACAGCTTGATGTTGATAGATTTGTGTTTAGTTATTGCTCATCATATTACCATTTGATTCTCACGTGTGTCACACAACAAACAATTTTTTAAACATGTCTGCCATAGAAAAACAAATGAGAAGCAGAAAGCAATCAGTGAATCCCCAGTTTAAGGATATTGTGCATGCTTTTGGCCCGGTGATCAAGTTCGGGACAATATTTGGAATTTTTCGTTTCCGCATTACAAACAATGAACTGCAGGTGATTAATGGGCTCATGGTTCTCCTGTCCACCATTATAATGATATGTAACATCACCATATTCCTCTTCTATATTTACCAAATGTGGCTTGAATCTGTTAATCCTTATTCAGTTTCTATTGTTATAACATTGATACATCTAGTCTCAGTTTTTGTAAGTTACTTATTGACTGTAATATTTAATAATTTCCTATACAGCGAAGCCAATGTCAGCATTATATGTTTATTAACAGATCTCGATATAAAACTTGGGTTAACTTTAAACGGTGACGGGTACAAAAAAATTCGTAAAGAAATAATTTTGTCACTGGCCTTTGTTTTCTTATACAACATGTTACTGACCCTGTGGTATTCTTTTTTATTTTACAGCTCAAATATTTCAATAATTGGTCTTATGTGGGTGACTTTGCTATATTTAATTCAAGAGTTCGATGTTTTATATTTCAGTATAATGATCAAATTTCTCAACAGCAGGCTGGCGGTCATCAATAAATTGTTGGAAAATATTTCTCACTTCAAAGACCGCAGTCTTCTTGTAAAAAATCCCGCATACAATTTTCCTGTAAATATAAACATGCAATCGGACAACTTCAATCATGTCACTTTCTCTAGTCTGCGAGAGTTATCTTTGGCTTACGACAATATTGGGAAAGCATGCAAGCTGATCAACCATGTATTCAATGTGGAGCTGTTCACGTGTCTCATAACAACGATCGGGACGATTATCATTACGATGTGGACGATATTAAGCTCACTGCAAATACAAAATGTAGGCTACGGGTTAGTAGTAATAGTTATCTGGTCTATTTCACACCTGTGCTTCGTATTAATCATGTTATTGGCATGTGAGAGTTTGTTGTCGACTCGTAAGGATACTAAACGCAGTGTGAACGAGTTGGTGATGGACTATGAGTTGCCCGCGCGCACACGTGTGCGCGCCAAGGCGTTCATGCGGCTGATCGACGCCTGGCCGCTGCGGGTCTACGTCTACGACATGTTCCCCGTCGATATTACTCTAATCTTAAAGCTCATAAGCGTCATAACGACTTATTTAATCATCTTAATTCAGATGTCTCACTTAATGTAATGTAACCTGTAGCAGAGTGGTTTGGTGTTCAAAATATTAATAGGAAAACTGTAACCAATTTTTTTAGCTTTTCGCTATACAAATGGATAGATTATTAATCCGCGTTGTGATCACAACTAAACAAGATAAAAAAACACGGTAACTGTTCAAAGAAAGAAGCAAGACACAAAGAGACATTTTTGTATTACATAGGTATCTGTTGTATACAAAGATTACAAACTACTCAACTTGGTTAAAAATATTTGGTCTGACTGGTCCTTATAAAAGGTATTTAGATTGCAATTCTTCTGGTAAATTATAACTGTTATATCTAGCTTTTAGAATAAAGAATATTGTATACCTATGGATTAGATTATAATTTGACAAATGAATGTTTTAATCTTCTCATTGCTATAAAGGGCTCAAAACATGTAATTACATATTATACTCGATACATTCAGCTTCAATCGTTTTATTAAATGAATTTAGTCTGCTAGTTAAAGTTTTACGTGCAATGCTTTTCACAAGCTATAGCTTTAAAATGTTGAAAGACGGAAGTCCTGGGATAACGTTAACCATTTGACATGTTTGTCTAATATGCTACCAAGGACAACATTCTTATATGACATGTTTGTCTAATATGCTACCAAGGACAACATTCTTATATGACATGTTTGTCTAATATGGTACCGGGGACAACGTTCCTATATGACATGTTTGTCTAATGTGCTACTGGGGACAACATTCCTATATGACACATTTGTCTAATATGCTACTGCCGGGACAACATTCCTGTAAAGAAAAACTCGAGAGTAGGTATTTGTATTGATATATCACTCAGTAAGTCCGCGAAATAAGCTTCATAATTTCGTCACATTTTACAAAGATGAACACCACAGCATATAGCTCAAATCATATAGGTAAAGAAAGTACGTCTACTAACCTGCTGAAAACCTATGTTAGATAGTTACTAGCTTCTGCCCGCGACTCCGTCCGCGTGGAACTCGTTTATATCGTAGCTCCATACAAACTTTCACCCCCCACTTCATCCCCTTGGGAGCTAATTTCCGGGATAAAAACTATCCTATGTCCTTTCCCAGGACTCAAACTATCTCTATACCAAATTTCATCCAAATCGGTTCAGCGGTTTAAGCGTGAAGAGGTAACAGACAGACAGACAGACAGACAGACAGACACACTTTCGCATTTATAATATTAGTAGTTAGGTAATCCCTTAATCAAGTTTTTTTATAAACAAATAACTACTTATTCCTAAGTGGCCTTAGACATTATTGCATATTTCGTGCTCACTAAAAATACTACATTATAGATAACGAAATAACGCAGATAAAATTAATAAATGTCGCATTATGGTAGTACTATTATGTATATTGGTGGTAACGGTCAATCGAACGTTTGTAATTTGTCATTTCTGTTTAGTTAGCAATTACCTGATTAAGTAATGACATGAAGTGGTAATGTGGTTAAATGTATTCGAAGCATTAGCAGATATTGGTCACTATTCACTTCGTATAAAATGACGAGAGAAAATAATAAAAGAAGAAATGATCCGCAACTTGTGATTAGAAGAATTATTGGATCACTCCGACCGATTCTTATGGTTGAAAATGTGCTCGGAAAATTTAGATTCCAGTTTACAAATAATACACTTCAACAAACCAACGCAATCATGATCTTGTTTGGTATATACCTAGTTGATCATTATGTTTAATATTTTGTTTTTTACTAATGGGTACTACTTCAGAATGTCATTAAATGGTTCTGAATTGAATCAGACCGTAGATAACTTGCCTGACTTAATTATTTTATTTCAGTACAGTGCTTCGGTAATAGTCACTACAGTTGTGCAAAATAAAACAAATGTGGATATCTTTGAATGTTTTCCTATAGGTAAAATTGATTCAACACTAGTTACTACTCTGAACAATAACTTTTATGTAACGACTAGAACCCTAAATATTTTAGTGCTCGCTGCTAGTTTCATTGCAAACAGCGCTTTTAGTTTATATGATTACTTCCATAATTCAAAGCTTATTGACAATGGAAAAGAACAAATGGACAGACCGAACCTAAAACCAATTCCCAAAATACAACAAAAAGAGATATACGCACCGACTTCATCACGCGAGCTTTCAATTATATATAATACCATCGGTGAGCTCTGCAGCATGATCAACAAGGTTTTTAAATTCCAAATCCGTTTCAGCTTAATATCAGGTTTCCTTTACATCATTATATCAATTTGGTCTGTAACATATGGCATACGTACTCAAATAATCCCGGATGTGTTGATGACCGAGTCTGTGTGGTGTATTTGCGAAATGACAAGCATAGCTTTGATGGCTTTTGTGTGCGAAGATTTGTTGTTGAGTCGAGGGCGTACGAAGGAGCTAGTGAACGAGCTGGTGATGGACTACGAGTTGCCGCACTATGCGCGCGCGCAGGCTAAGGTGTTCATGCGGCTGATAAACGCCTGGCCGCTCCGGATCTACGACTACGACATGGTCTCCATCGATATTACTCTCATATTAAAGTTCATTAGCCTCTCCACTACGTACTTGATTGTTATCCTACAAATATCGCACTTTGTTTAACACACTAAGATTAAGAATTCCAATTGTGGTTTGTATATATCACCGTAAAATTGTGAAATTCGTCAGTTTATAATATAATTCGTTAATCTAATTTAAACTTTCGTGAGACATGTTGAAACAATAAGTACTAATAATTACACGGTTCAACGCACGTATTAAATGTCACTACGGGAGACATGTTTCGAACTCTTCGGGAGTCAAGCGACACCGCCGCGAAAACACATCCTGAAGAAGAACTCCCGAAGAGTTTATTAGTATTATTCTAACTCGTTATAGTATTTTATGCGACTGTTGTATAAGAAGGGTCTTAAAACGAATCGTGAAGATAAACTGTGCACCGATGTATGTTATTTTATTTTTAATATAGGTACTTATTATATAAGTAATACTTATACGGTCCAGATGAGTCAGAGACGCATAACGCATTACTGTCTGTACCTTTATCCAAGTGGCAGAGGTGATATAAGATCATGATACTCTTCTATAGAGTTGTGTGCCTGAGGCTCTAGTATAAGTTTTACCGAAACAAAACGTTACGATCGCGTTTGCGTTTTACCCACAATTTGTATGGGATTTGACAGCTAAACGCAAACGGGGTCGTAACATTTTGTTTAGGTAAAACTTATACTAGAGCCTCTGATGTGGTAGGGACTTCAAAACATACGTAAAGGTAAGGGACAATGACTATGCCAACTCCAAAGCATTTCATTGATACATGACAAGGCCGAAGTTGCTTGTCAGTGGGAATCTAAATATTCCTAATATGTTTTGCACACGGTTTCCACAGGAGATGGCTAGTCCGAAGGAATATACCTTAAATACTTTCATGGGCATTGCCAGTTCTTTTATTGTTATTATTCTGTCTTCGCTACCTACCGTACAGTATTATATTGCCTCCCACAAGGTCTACTAGTTAGTCGGGCGTCCTCAATATAATTAAGTACCTAGATTAATTCAGTTCAAAGTTATACTAATAATTATACGGTTAAACTCACGCATTAAATGTCACTATGGGCGACCTGTTTCACCATATAATCATTAGTATAACCCTAATCATGAATCATTTCATGATGACTCACGAAAATTTAACTTCAAATGAGTTAAAGTCAATATTTTAGTGATTAAATACTTAAGTATTCATAATTATTACAAAAGATACCCAATCCAGTGACATACATTCGCTAAGGTCGAAACCGGTTAGGATGCCATCATCGTCATCAAATATACACAACTACTATAACGAAATGAAGGAGTGCTAGGACTAGGTGTCTCACTTTAACTGACGATTTAAAATAGATACCTACCGTAAAACTTCTTAACGATAGTCCAATAGCCCAACTATGGTCAAAAGTCAACTCATTCGTTTCTATCCAATTATGTATCACTAAGTAAGTTTATTTGATATTGCATCCTGTCATAGTCTACCTTAGAGTTTACCCATAGTAATAGTAATTCCTAAACAAGTGATATTAGATTCTTTAACGTACATACAGTCGTACATCCTAGATAGTATGGTATAACTAAAAATATATAACGAATCACTTAGTCATAAAATTTAACAAAAGCGTTTACGTAACGGGGCTCCACGCACTTTTTGACGAGTTTTGAGTTGATATTCATCCGTCAAAACTATAGATATATTTATGGCACAAACGCTTATAGGTTCTTCAATACTTTTTAAATTGAATTGACTTTACTTAATAATTTGAAAAAAAAAAATCTTTTTAATGATTTATTAAAAAACATGGTTCAGAAAAGCTATATTTCGATATTAGTATGTTGTTTATGCACTTTTTTATATGAAATTTACATATAACTGTTACTTATTCACGTTTCTAACAATGCACAAGAGATTTATATTTTTAACTCATTTTCACAAAAATTACGTCTAAAGTTTTCAGGTTTTTGGCCTAAAATTGACAAAGTTTGGTGCCATATATCTCGAAAACTGTGAGTTCTGTAGTACCTAAATAGGGGATTCTATTTGGGTAAACCTCGTTGTTTTTAATACGATAAGCCATAAAAAAACGAAACAACGGACAATTACAGAGGTCATTGGCAGCTAGGAGCCCCTTAATAGTACATTACTTACCAAGGGCTGTAAAAGAATGACGTCTATCACATATTTACAACCCTCGCCTGCGGCTCGGGTCACAAATATCTGCGATTTCGGGCTTTCTTTTTTACTGCCCGTGTCTCACCTGGCCACAATGCGAGTTTTACCGCGCGCGTACGGTAAAACTCGCATTGTGGCCAGGTGAAGACGTAAAATTGTGTACTCACCACGGGCAGTAAGAAACAAACGCCCTCTATCGCATATTTACAACCCTCGCCTGCGGCTCGGGTCACAAATACCTGCAATTTCGGGCTATCTTTCTTTTACAGCCCTTGGTAAGTAATGTACTATTACGGTGGGTATCTAATCCACCAGAGATGCGCTGTGTTTTGATATATTCAACACCTCCATGCTTGACAGCTAGGTATTACTTGTATTGACCTAGCCTCTATAATAGTACATTACTTACCTAGGGCGGTGAATTCGTGAATGTCCCAGATCGCAGGTGTTTGTGGCCCGAACCGAAGGTGAGGGCCATAAATATGGGATCTGGGGCTTTACGAATTACCGCCCGTGGTGAGTACACAATTTTACGTCTTCACCTGGCCACAATGCGAGTTTTACCGTACGCGCAGCGTGCAGTAAAACTCGCATTATGACTACGTGTGACGTAAATTTATATCCGTCGCATCCTAAGACTTGATTTTTGTTCCTTAATGGCGTATTTAGTATTTGTGGCTAGCTTAAATCGATAGTCGTTATAAATGATTAAAATGATTGATGATGGCTAAGAAACTAAATCACACCTGTTTGTACACCTGTTTGTAAAATTTATTAATTGACATACCTATCCATATTGAAATGTAATTGTAAGCTCGGATTTCATTCTTTTTTTTGTGTATTTAATATGATAGTTCTTTATGACATTTGTATGTACCTAAAATTCATATATGATATAAATTGTGACTGAATAAACGAAAATGAAATTAAATGAAATCGATTACGTTCGAAACATTTCACTTTATAAAATAAGGTAATATGTGGCGTTTTTGCGTAGTTCCAAAGTTTTTTGATTATTTTATTTTTAATTTACGTTGTACCTACGCATGTGTGCGACAATTGACAGTTATTATGTGACACAAGTCAACTCTTACTATTTATGTGACTGGAGCCTTAATCAAAGAAAGAAATAAAACGAACAATCAACCTTTATCAACATTTTAATCGAACACTAAAATACCAGTGGTCCAAATCGTGGTGCGTAATAGTACATTGTGATACAAGTGAAGTATGTTGAAGCTCACGCGTTTCATACGACGTTTTTCAACACATTTTGCGAGGAAAAAATCCTTTTCATAAGATGAAAATTTGACAGGCCTGCCAAGTTATTTTCCTTACTTATTGATGTCAACAGGTTTTTACTCACATGTTGAATACATCGTCAAGAATTTCTAGTGGCGTCCATTCTTTTTATCACGTTTCTAGTCACCACGAATCAACATTTTTGTTAATAACCAAACACGCATTAACAATGTTTACAAATATCTGTGAAATAACCTATAATGGCGCGCATCAATTTTTTTTGTGAAGTTTGCGCAGTGCGCGCGCATTAGATGAAATCTCTAAACAGCCAATACAAAATAAAATAAATAATTTCGTTTTAAAATGTTATCTTTATTAATTCATGTAAAATGTTATCAAAAGTGAATAGTTTTACTAAATTAACCGTTTCTATATCATATCCAAAAAGAAATAGTCAATTAACTAACAAAAAGGATTTAATTTGGTTAGTCGAGTAAGAATCCATTTGCCGAGAATTAAAAAAAAAGCTGTACATTCTGTACAACCCGGTTAGTTTAAGAATGCATTGTGTGCATGCATACATCTTGCTGCAAGGTGGCAACGTGACTTAATCGGGATATAACCATAAGACACAAGTATCGTAATGTTATTAAACCCGCGTGTTTAATATCCAGGATTATGAGCCTAAAAGCGACACAATAAGAGGTACGTTACGAGCAATTGTGTTGAAAAATCTATTTACGTCACACCTGGCCATAATGCTGCGCGTACGGTAAAACTAGCATTGTGGCCAGATGAAGACGTAAAATTGTGTACTCACCGCCCTAGGTACGTAATGTACTATTACGTCACACCAGATGAAGACGTAAAATTGTGTCCTTACCACGGGCAGTAAAAAAGAAAGCCCTCTATCGCATATTTACAACCCTCGCCTGCTGCTCGGGTCACAAATACCTGCCATTTCGGGCTTTCTTTCTTTTACAGGCCTTGGCAAGTAATGAACTATTAGCGTGCAAAGACAAATGTTTCCGATTCAAACGAAGTGTGATATTTGCGTAATGATAATTAAGTATGTAGTGTAGACGCTATGAACTTGGGCATGGGCGTGATATCGACAGTGAACAAGTCGTAGACGTAGACTCGCAGCGGCCAGGCGTCGATCAGCCGCATGAACGCTTTGGCCTGCGCGCGCGTCGACGCGGACATATTGTAGTCCATCACCAACTCATTCACTAGCTCCCTCGTCTCCTTGTGGGTCGACAACAAACTTTGGCATACACGAGACAATGCCATCACGTAAGACAACTTGGTAACGCACCATAGAACCGACGATATTACCTCATTGATGATCATTTCATTCTTGACCGCATAAATAAATATTGACAGAGAAATAAGTATATAACTGAAAGTCGATATTAATGCCATGAAGATTTGAAAGTTGAAGAGGCTGTTAATCAGGCAGCAGGTCGTAGACTAGCGATAGTTCGTGCAGCTTCGTTGAGGTGATGTATTGCGCCTCAAATTGCCATTTTGTCTTGACTAGAATGCATCTAATTGTACTGACCAACATCAAGTTTTCTTCATCTCTGACAAGTCCACGGAGGTAGCAATTGAGCATAGCTGATTTTAAGCATGTATATCATGACACAAACAATCGCTAATTCAACATCTTGCATTTAGTTACATGCTATTGGTAACAAAAATAAACAAGATTGTCACTCCCAAGTGTTGCAGCGTACCATACGAGGAATAACGTATTTGCGAGAAGTATTCCAAAAATGACGCAGAAATTATAATTTCTCGCCGCCTTATACAAGTTTTTATTTACATCGAGGTGCAATTTTGAATCCATATCCGCAAAACATGCGATGTTGTACACGTTGACAGAAATTCTCACCAACAAATGGATCGATAGTGCCACAATGTAAACAATTACAGCCACTAGGGTGCAAAAGTATTGCACAGTCATGAGGAATGCAGCTAGTGTGTTCGTTCCTGCCGGTAGGGCATATTGGAAAATATATGAAACATATATACTTACCTACGTAAATCATCACCAAGCACAGTCAAGCACAAGGCATTAAATTTTCCAGTCAGTCGGTGGCAACCTCTTATTATTGATTCGGAATCTGAATATACCAAATATCTGCTCGAGCACAAATTAGCCTTAGCGAGTAAAGCAAACCATGTGTTTCAGGCGTGGTTTCATGGTCATCTTTGCTCTTTTCGTTTTTCCGGCATTTGGATTCAATACCTACTGTGTTCAATAATCATAGTCCGTATTATCGTATTTTCAATTCAAGTATTTTTTCTGACAGCTCGGCGTTGATCAATGGTCTCGAAATATTTAATGATATAGTTTTTTAAGTGGCATCGCTATCAATTACTTAACTCATATCAAATATACTTCTCCTTCAATCAATAATGGAAACTCCAACAAGCTAAGGTACACGAAGTACTGAAGAACGTACATTGTAATTAATTAAAGTGACAAGACTAATAATTTCTTCTGTGTACCTACCTATTAAACCATGTAGATAATTTAATTAACACAATGTTTAGTTAGCATATAGATTTTTACACGAAATGAGAAATTTGTATGATGACAATCAAATAAGTGGTAGATACGCTTATGAACTTGAGCATGAGCGTAATGTCGACAGTGAACATGTCGTAGACGTAGACCCGCAGCGGCCAGGCGTCGATCAGCCGCATGAACGCCTTAGCCTGCGCGCGTGCCGCACGAGGCAACGAGTACTGCATAACCAGCTCATTCACTAGCTCCCTCGTCACGTTGCGCGTCGACAGCAACATCTCGCACACAAACGCCATCGCAGCCACCGTCAACATCTCGCTACAACACCACAGTATAATAGATATCAAATTACCAGCTAATACTTGAGTACGATAGTAATACAGCGACGTCCACAGAGTAAGCACAATGTACACGAACGCTGATATCAGAGTCATGAAGATTTGATAGTTGTAGACGTTGTTGATCAGGTGACAAGCTCCACCGATGATGTCGTAAGCCAAGGATAAGTCCCGCAGGGTAGTAACAGGAACGATGCCATGGAAATCAACCTTCTTTTTGGCCTTTGAGTTTTTCTGCCCGACCGTATAAACTGAAATCTTGTCTTTGTTATCTTCGTGACGAATCATCTTTAGTAGATAATTATTTATGACTTTCAGCCTGCAGTTTAGCATGCTTATCATTAAGAAGAAAATTAATATCTCCAGGTCTTGCACGTAATTTAGTATATAATTAACAATACCAGCGATATAACTACCGGGGCCGTCTTTTTGTAGAAAAAAATCACATGAGCTGGAAATTACGTGAATGAATATCACAATACCGAGTGCACAAACTGAATATCTTCTTGATTTTCTATAAAATTCTTCGCTTGAGTTAAGGCGAAGAGTTGCGTCGATATTCGCGAGCGAAGTCATGATTCGAATGTTCGCCTGACTCAACAAACATGACGTCATTACAGCAGACGTGACGTATTGAATGAGGATCACCATCGATGGAAAGTCTTCCAAGGTATCTATTAATGGTACTTCATAGGATAGGGCTCCTGATATGTCGTAGAAATAGGCAAAACAAGCAGTAATTGAGACTGTAATAAGGAATCCGAATAGTTTCATCAAGTTGTCTGTGACCATTAGAGTTGCTTTCGAAACTCTGAATCGATATATTCCGAATATACGTTCCAGAAAGAAAGTAGGTCCGAAGCAATGAATGACTTCTTCTGTACTGAGCTTCATCTTTGTTGCTTTGTTTTTTTTTGTATCACCATCTTTGTCAGAGATCATTTTAGCCGAAGAGTAAGCCGGAGGTGGCGTTTAGGAAACGCTCGGCACTAACACTCATTTACGAATGATGTAAGGCGCTTTAGGCGATATAGATTTAATATATTTTATAGCTAGGTAACGAAGATCGATACCTTTTAAAAGAAAACATGAAAGGCAATAACAGTTAATGTAGTTGATAAAGCATGCATTATTGATGAAGTTGGGCTCTTTGCTCGCACCGTCTGAAATGGAATTGAAAATTATTGCCTAGGAAGAAGGTCCGTTTCTGACACTTAACAAATGTTTAAATCGGAATGCAATTGAATCTCTATAAAAAGTCTACCTACCCGATTATTGCTCTTGAGTAGGTATAGTTTGAATATGAACTGAGATATTAGGTGCAAATGGGAGTCCTTATGAACTTACCACTGGCAGAACTTTTAATAGCGAAACTATTTATTAAGAATAAAATCCAAAAATGTTGACGGCCAAAGGCTATACCAAATTGCCCATGGCATGTTTCATCCTTCGCTTGTCCTTATCCTGTTTACTTGGGGTCGACACAGCATGTTTTTTTCTTCCATACCTCTTTATACTCATTACACACATCCTTCCTATTCATATCGTTTCTCACGCAGTCCATCTACCTTTTTCTTGATCTACCTCTTCTCTTACAACCCTCCACATTCATACTTAATGCCCTGGTAGTAACATGACTATCATCCCTCTGCGTAGGCGATTTGCTCTCAGTTTTTCAGTTATGGGTGCTACTTTCAGGCTTCCTCTTGTATACTCATTCCTTATAAGATCCATTCTCGTCACGACACACATCCATCTCAACACTCTCATGAAAGATACATGCAATCTCGTTTCATCCGTCATCTTTGCGGCCCAACAATACATGACGACAGGTCTTATGATGGTCTTGTAAATTTTGCCCTTCAGTCGAAGGGGCATTCGGTCGTCGCAGTTTGTTTCCGTAACCTGTCGCCATTTCATCCATCCTGCGCTGATTCGGTTTCGAACGTCACGGTCAATATCGCCATTACATTGTATAAGTGACCCAGGGTATCGGAAATCGGAGCAGACCGGCAGCGTCTCGCCATCGAGTTCTATGGGCGTAAAATTGTAGAGGCCGCCGAAGTTGCAAAACATGTGCATGTGTTCAGTTTTTGATTTGCTGATTTTCAAGCCCACATTCTCCAATATTTGCCACCACTGCTCTAGTCTGCTCTCAACCCCGAGTCCATGTTCACCGACAAGGACATTATCATCAGCGAAGAGCATACACGTCAGGGCGCCTCCTCTTGGATATCCGACGACAGAGCGCCCATTATAAGCAGGAGATAAAGGCTTAAAGCCGCGCCCTGGTGTAAGCCCGAATCACTGAATCTGTCGGTGATGCCAGCCGCCGCGCCGACCGGACGCGTGTACAACACCTGTCATACATAGACCGAATCGGCCTTATTACATACTTCCCTGACACACTTTTCTCTTTCAAGGCCCACCACTCTCGAGTTCAATAAACACCATATGTAAGTTTTTTTGCGCATGTCTATATTTCTCGCATGGTTGACGAAGTGCAAATATGGCGTCCGATGTACCGGGGCCCGGCATAAATCCGAATTGGTTTTGCGTTATTTCACTCTCACTCTCATTCGTCTCTCTATCACTTTCTCCCACACTTTCATAATACATACAAGTACCTACCTCCGTCGCCGCAGCCACCGCCTCCTAGCGGAAGTACTCCAGGCAAAATACGGTTTTGAAAAACATTAATTTATAATAGCGTTTTTTTTGTTGATTTCATTTTAAAATGTTATTCTAAGATGATTTATTAAAGAATCCGACAAACTTTCCACCCGGAAGTAATTATGTAGATTTCAATGAATCATGCATTGTCTTTTTTTGTACGATTTATCTTGAATATTATAGAGAAGATGTAAATGAACCAAAGTAAAGCCAAAAATATTTATTAATATTTTTTTCTGACTTTTCAGAAGCTAGTTGGTTTATCATGTTATTGATGTCTGAAATTCTGTCGGATTTTGTCGCTGGGTAACTATTTAATTGATAATATATCCGTTACACATAAAAAATAAGCTATTATAAATTATTTCCAAAATTGACATTTTTTCCATACAAGCTGTCAGTTCATTGACTGGACTAAAGAGGCAGCTCGCACGGCAGCGCACGAGCGCTCACCAGTTGTCAACGCGCAGGCGCTACTTAACAAAGTAATTCTGTATGCACCGGATTTCGATTTGTTTGCCGACAGGTGGAGTAAACTTCTCCCTATTTTAACAGATTCTGTGAGATTCATTTTAAAATATCATTTGTTACTATAACTTGTTTCTTATTTTGTATTATGTATGTTACATAAGTAGTTTAAGTTTACCAGCGCCTTGGCATATGCCGTAATGCTGTTAAATTGAATATCTAAATAAATAAATAATGTGACATGGGCTTTATTCCTCTATAAGTAGTTGTTACATTCTAGTACGTCCCCCTTGTTTTTAAAAATGGGCACAAGTATACTATCGCACCATTCGTCGGGGATACTCTCTTCCTGCAACAACTTATTGAAGAACAAGGTCAGCCACCTAAATCCATCCTCACTCAACAACTTCCACACCTCTCCTCGTATTCCATCTGGCCCGACAGCTTTCCCATTCTTCATGCTTTTCACAGCCTTTCTTGCTTCATCTATATTAATTTCTCTCACAACACCCATACTCACCGGTTGTTTTAGTAGCACCCTGCTCCAAGAATTCTCTTCGTTCATAAGTTTTTTAAAGTAGCTTTTCCACCGCTATTTTATACATTCGTCTTCCGTCAACAGTGTCATCATCTTTCACACATTTTACGTGGCATATATCTCTAGCCTTTCTTTCCCTTGTTTTTGTTAAGCGATACAGTTGTTTTTTTGTTGTGCATGGTTATGGAGAAAATGCATAAAACGAACACTCTTCGAAATCAGACGCTAGTCCTCGAAGGCTCACCCCGAAATTTGGATACGGAACACACTGGACACGAACTCTATCTCTAATTAATTCGATTTCGAGGCCCAGATACTTCTGGGCTTCTACAACCGTATTACCTACTATTTTAGACATTTTACTATTATTTTATTACTAGCGCCCTCATACGGAGGCTGCGAACACTACTCGCCGCGGCTCTTGGGCCCGGCCCGCGTAGTTCGGTATACCACCTGCAGAGGGCGACACTACACATCATCAAGTCAAGTATTGAAGCATGGCTGAAACTTTAACCATATAAAAATGAACAAAGTTCACAAGATCTTGTGTTCCAGATGTAAGTAAGTGTTTAGGAAAACAATCAGTGAGAAAGCGGCAGTTTAAAAAAATGGCTATGTTCTAACGGAAACCAGATTTCTAATTTGCCCTTTTTTGTATGAATGAGATAACCCATTCAGGCATTCACTATGCACAGTATGTGATTCTTCAAGAAAGGGGTGTATACGTTTTCAGACTTCCTGATTTGAGCACTTCCACATTTTTGTGGCAACCCTGGAGTTGCAGGCGTCCATAGGCTACGGTGACAGATTACCATCAGGTGGGTCGTATGCTTGTTTGCCACCGACATGACCCCTATTTGACGAATACGTGAAATATCAGGCCCAGCATCCCTTTCATCCACGGGTAGCTTTACCTACATTTTGCAGATACGTACCTACAGTGGGAATAATTCCGGTATGACTCGGGCGGTGCGGGCGGTCAGCTATTGAGAAGAACAACATTGTGGTCGGCACCATTATTGATATTCAGTTTTTTCGTGAATAGCTGGGCTGCACACTGCACACGTCATTATACGCAGGATTCGATCAAATACCGATAGAATACATTATATAAGTCCAAACAAAACTGACGTATAAAGTTTAATCTGAGATGAAGTCCTTGGGTATTCCAGTTGTGGTCGCTGCAGGTTTTTGTGTCAGAATATATAACTGACTAACTCATGTCTAGTTGAGAGAAAAACCAGTCACAAAAACGAAAGCTAAGAAACAAAACGGGCAAACTTTAACGCTGAGTCGATACGTCATCAGCCCATGATATATCTTTTCGTACATCGTTTACTCCTTGCGAAGATTCAATGGAATTGGATTTGTTTTCGAGTTGAACTGTCAGGGGTCCCAGCTGAGAGCGTGCGCCCGCTGTATCGACCGCACGGAGCGCTGCAGGGCTGTGCCGAATATCGATATAAAAAGGGGCCAATGGCTTTTACATGTTCAATATCGCAAACTCTTGTGAGTTTTGATACATCGAAGAAGATAACTTAACAACCTTACCTATAAAGTTTACACTATTCATTATTTATATTTTTCATTCAGCCGCGAACTATCCAATATAATTTCAGACATTAAGGGTTTGATGTCTGGTAGTAGATATGGTCAGATGGAAAATTTTTGCACATCTTGATAACTAAACATTTATTACTCTAAGCGCTCAATTGAGCGGTTCGATATTTCGCATGCCTAGATTGCCTAGTAATGTGATTTCGATAAATTTATACGTCTTTTCACAATTTTGCACTTTCAAACCCCGGCCTTCGATACGTCGATTTCTCTGCAAAGCGGGAGAAACCCGCTACTTATGCGCTACGGCGGCATAGGGCGTATAAAGAGACTACCGATGAAGCCGGTAAAGTATATATGCGAGTTATTATTATTACCATGTAAATGCTTTCGTTAGAGCGCCCCGTGTATTAATACATAATATAAAACCATGAACTTACATATAATTATGAAATATACCTAGATCCCATTGTTGTACAAAGAATAAAACTCAAGGAACCACACATACGTCGCTGATATTGAGTGGCGAAACGAAGCAATTATTACACAAATGGGTACTCACTCCTGTAATCATCGCCTACTAGGATTGTCGATTATGTGTGTCGTGCCCAACCCCCATTATCGACACTCATCTAACACCCCTAGCGCTGTGCACTCGGCATCGGTGCGGCAGTGGACGCGCAAGCGACGCGCGGGCGGCCGCGCAGCCGGCCCTCCTACTCACCATGGGCCAGACTGCCGGCGCCGAAGCCAACCTCGAGGACGACGATGATGAACCCCGCATTCGTGTCAACCCTACGGAAAGTTCACTGGTCAGTTCTAAACTTAGTTTTTTTTAATTCGAACCGTGCGCGGTGGCCCTATTTTTTTAGGCCAGATGCTCTTTTCTGTAGCTGGGCAGCCTTTAATGATTGGAACTCCTACGTCTGTGTGATTGTGTCATCTAGCGGTGTATTTGGAATAAGAAAAGTATCAGGCGCTTAAGTAATATCATCGTCCGTGTCGTATCCTCGCTTACTTTCGCAACTAATATTGTTGTTATCAAGCAAGTTTAAGGTGGCTTGAGCGTAATGAGCAGAAGCTAAATCAGGCCAAAATATTGGAGGACGTGTAAGTATGTTTCCGATATAAGGGCAGAATTCGCTTCTTAATACACTCCTGTCGGTAGACATCTCCGTTGATTGTTAGTCCAGTCATTATCCGGTTTCGCCAAACATTAATTTATAATAACCTGTGTTTTTTTTTCTCCGTCATAAATATATATTTTAAGATACTCTATTTACGAATCCTACAAACCTTCGACCCGGAAGTAGGTATAAAAAATACTGTCAAATAAACACCGATTTTTTTAATTAAAAATAGTAATAGTTGTTTATAATCGTCAACACAACAATATTATTGTCTTTAACCTGTAAAAAACTGAAACCCAACATTTTTTTTACACGTAAAACCAATAAATTAACAAAATGCATGGCTTGGATGACAAGTGCCATAAGTTGATAGAAACAATTTGTAATAAGTAGTAGGTACTTTGATTTGATTCTCATAAAAATATTTGATGAACCTATTTTCCTAAAAATCGTATAAATTTTTGTTTAGAATACATTTACTCCAATAAACTATCGGTAAATATATTTATAGAACCAAATTTTGTCTAAATTTAATTTAACAATATAGATTATTAAAGTATCTAGTCTACGAATCCTACAGAAAAAAGGTTTATGTAAAGAATAATACACATTTGAATAGTCCTGTTCAATTCTACAATTGAACTTGAACTCATTCCGCGTGTGCGATCACATTCTGCGATCGCGCTTCCTGTGTCCCAAGACACGAAGTAGATAGAAACCTAAATTACCTACACAGATTATTTGTAATATTTATATTGTCTTCGACGATGTATACTAGAAGGAAAATGCGACTATTCACGGTGTAATAATGGCATAAGCGGGAAACGCGCTAAAAATTAATAAACATATTTTAGTAAAATCATGCCAAGAATTTAGTACATTTCCATGTTTGAAACTCTGACGACAAATTTAACATGTGATTTCCTACTTAAAGTAGTTTAGTGTCAGTTTAGCAGAGTAAGTAGTTTGTAGTACGAGATCCATCTGCAAATCATTGTAGTAACGGAAGTTGGTAGGTACTTTATTATTGGTATGGGTAAGAAAGAAAACGCTGCTAAAACACTAAACTATACAGGGTGGAAAAATCTATGGAATGGAAAACCTTAACATCAGTGGCGTGCACTACATCCTACTAATAATATAAATGCGAAAGTTTAGATGTTTGGATGTTTGTTACTCAATCACGCTTAAACGGCTGAGCCGATTTGAATGAAATTTTGCACGAAGATAGTTTATAGCCTGAATTAATATATAGGATAGTTTTTATCCCGAGTCCACGCAGACGAAGTCGCGGGCGGAAGCTAGTAAACCATAAGCTAAGTAAGTGCCATTACGGCCTACTTGCAGAATAAAATTCATTTATTTACCTATTTTTTTTCAATTCAGAAAGACACAGCAACCCTACTCAAATCTGTGATATTGTTTTTTTATTTACAATCACAATGAATAAATTCCATAATTAAAAATTTGCTTTCTGTCAGGCCACTAGACAGTCTATCTGGGGGTACGGTAGTGCCCCCACAAAGTAGAGCAAAAGAAAGAGAGGGTGGGTAAGTACCGGGTAAATGCACCCGGTTAATACCCGTAACCCGTATATACCTAAAATTGGCGGGCTATTTCGATTGGACTTATTCAAAAAGTTACATTTTGGTGCTGATTTTTTTTCATGAAATCTTAAAACCCTTATTAACAACTTTTGTAAAATATTCATTATGACTCATGGTTTACGAGATAATAAATATTTTTTTATTAAAAATAACACGTATTCTGACCAGGGAACAAAGAGCCTGTAAAAGAGCGGCAAATTTAATAAATTTAATGTTTATGTTTTTAAGTATTTATATCTATGAAATATATCGTCGTCTAGTAGTCCCATAACATTAGCCTTTATGAGCTTACTATAGGACTAGGTAGTTTGATTTGTGTAAAATTGTCCCCTACATAAGAAGGTGATAGACTGACTATTACGAGTATATGTAGTAAGTCCAATAAAGGCAAAGAAAACAGCAAAGGTATTGTTTACATATAAAAGCAAGTAACCAAGTAAGAAAATCTCAATGAGAGACCAACATTTACACATTCCTGTATGACTATGACTTAAGTTTCATTATATTTTGCAAAAACGCTTCTCAGGACGTTTAAATACTTTTATACCCACCTTTTTGGGATGAAACGAGTACTAGTTTCACTTATTTCAATCATTATGTGCTTTTCAAATGTACCACACCAACCAATATGCTTGTTGCGACTTGCGACTTGCGTTACAAAATGGTTTTCCTTGAAATGGCATCACGATTAACGCACAATCTTTCTAATCTCCTGTTCCATAGAACAGGTAGACGTGTTCTTTTCGTAGACCCTTCTTGTCGCCAGACTGCGGTATGAAGATGTAAAAGACGACCAAATAGCATATAAATTAAGGTATCTGCATATACCTTCGGTTGCAGGATTCAACATGTTTCCAGTCTTTTCTCACATAGATAATTGAAGACACTATTCATACTGAGAAACAAAGAACCCGATAATTGTGAACTGTCCCGAAGGACCCGTGGTACGGCTACGGTCTAGTAACGTCTGAACGAGCTCATCATATAAGGATCGCCACAACGCATGTGTTGTGGATCGCGGAGCAAGAAACAATAACTCCATGTTAGATATCCATATGGCCGCTCCACACGATGGGCCATCCTGAACCATCATACAGGACGCAACTATCCGTTTAAGGGAGTAAGACATATTTATGTCTCGTTCTACCGCTTAGCAGCGTCCTGTATGATGGGTCAGGATGGCCCATCGTGTGGAGCGGCCAATATTGCCGGTGTACGATCCCCTGCTTTACTCGAGCTATGTGATGTCACCCTTATTTGCCTCGCAACAGTTCCGTACGAGTCTTTGACTCTTGCTCGTATTACCTACTATTGTTACTAAGCCCTTAGTCGGGCCATTGTTGCCGTATTGTCATAAATAAATGTATTGTGTTGTGGATAAAAATTAAGTTATCAAATACATGAGAACTCGCCTGAAACATGAATGATCTTGTCTTGATGTTTTTTTTTTATTATGGCAATCGGCACGAACATATTCCGCCAGCATCACGACAATAAGGGAGGGTATACTTTGGGTATACTTAACCAAATAAAAATAAATAGATTTCGAGAAAGACAATCATGACTTACTTGACTTGTACTTGACCTCTAGCCGTCACTTTTCTTTTTCTGTCATTTTCATATCAACGACTATCTGGAGGTTAGTATTGCCAGTGTGAAAAATGTAAAGACGTGCAATATTATCCTACTAATCCTACTATAATATTATAAATGCGAAAGTTTAGATGTTTGAATGTTTGGATGTTTGTTACTCAATCACGCTTAAACGGCTGGACCGATTTGAATGAAATTTTTCACGAAGATAGTTTATAGCCTGGATTAAAATATAGGACAGTTTTTATCCCGGGTTGACGCGGACGAAAGCTAGTAGACAATAAAACCGGACTTGATTTTATTAAAGGCTTAGAGCAAAGGCAATTCAGCGATAACTCAAAAACCTTTTGCACCTAAGTAGGTATCTCGTTCTTTAATTGGCTTTTAAGACTCGTATCATATTTTTGCAGCTGTTAATTGGTACTCCTTAAGTATAAATAAATAAATAAAACGATTTTCTTAGTCGTGGTCATACCACTGGAACGTTTTTTCTCGGATGATGTGTCTCCATCTTTTCATCATATCTGTAACCGAGTGCAGAGCGTCGTGAAGGGTTGTGTCTGTGCGAATTTGGTCTGTACAGCTCGGGGTCTTCGTGGCCTTCTCCTTGGGCTTCTTCCCCTTGGTAGCTTGCCTTCGATTTTCCCAGCAATCCTACTATAATATTATAAATGCGAAAGTTTGGATGTTTGGATGTTTGTTACTCAATCACGCTTAAGCGGCTTAACCGATTTGGATGAAATTTTGCACGAAGATAGTTTTTATCCCGGGTCCACGCAGACGAAGTCGCGGGCGGAAGCTAGTCACTAATATATCGAGAGTTATCACTGTCCTTCCGGCGATGTGACCAAAATACTCGAGCACCCTACGCAAACAAATAGAGGACAACTAAGTTTGGATTTTTAGATTTAGTTAAGGATCAATGCATTGGTGCGATGTATATTTGCAACATTTTTCTTTAACACCAACCCCATTTTAATTCATTCTGTCTGCTGTCTTGTGGGTACGTGAGTATGGAGATGACGAGAGTTCGGACTATAGTGCATTCGCGTTAAGAAAATAAAATAGTGACTCATCAGTGCAACTGCCGGGTAAGGGTGTATTCACAGTGGAGTGAAAATTCAAGAATTTTTAAAAATAAATTTAATTAAGTTTAATGGAAACAAATTGTCTTAAAATTACGTAAATATTATAAGTGGAGATATTTCTGACTTTCCAATCTTTCCATATTTTGTCTAGCGATATCGCGCCGTTTGTCATTCCGATCCTCCTGCGGATTTCAGTTTAACTAGAACCAGCATGTTGTATTCGTTGTTTATGAAGGGGGTTAAGTATGCTCATGTTGGACGGATCGATACTTTCGGCCATCGAGGCGCTCGGACTTTCCCTCAAAATGTCTAACCCATAGCTAACGTTCACAAAATAGCAGGTAATGAGAAAAAAAGAGGGCATGATTCGCCGATTCGGGCCAAGTTCTGTGAAACAGCGGGTTTGTAGCGAACCTTCTGCACGTGAGTAAGCACCTTAGTTATACTACTTACTTAGATACTCCGTTTGCCTTACCGGCGAGCGCTGATACGGGTGGTCGAGCGCGCCCTGCCTTGCGCGATATATCGGCCCAATCCGCAGCGGTTGGTTATGGAGGGATGAAGGGGAGAAAAACAAGAAATGGGAAAGCACCTTTCTTTCTATATTTTGTGGTAATTACCTAAGTCGTGATTGTGACAAAGATGAACGAGGGCATCAATGCTTGCAGGTTGGCCGTTATGACTGATTCTTAAATTCTTATAGGTACCCAGGGTCATCGTTAACTTGGGTCCTAAGGAACATTAGGGTAATTACCTAATAGAGCGTCAGCTAGTAACTTTGTATAGGACATGAACTGGCAGGGTCTAGGAGGCTACACCACGACTAATGTGTATTAGTCGCTGGGCCATGAGCACTTGCCGGTGGAGAACAGTATGAAAGAAAGCGGAAGGGGTGATTCACCCCGGGCCTCCAAATGCTCACAAAAATATCTAAGACTGAGGGTCTATGACGGGCGTAGACCACCACGGGCTGTTGGGCCATACTTAATATTTGTCATTCTAGCCCGGCTGATTTGTGGATGAAGGTAAGTACTATGTCTTAGTAGGTACATAGGTACTTAATTACCTAAAATTACCAGTCCATAAAGTCATGGGAACAAGCCAGGAAGTCGCACGCCGAACTAGGTAGGCTAAGTCAGGTAATTTTTCGCAATATATCTATTCTGTGGAAGTAGCCACTCCCTTTACTACGGGTACTTATAGTACCCAACCTCAATAAACCGTCGCTTCACCCGTGCTAAAAGCCAAAATACCGTTGATTCACCCCGGCTTTTGGCGGTCGAAATCAGGCGGTCACCCATTATTGTATAATATTTTTTAGACGCGTCTTTCAATATCAGAGACATATGCTCTTCCTTTTTTTTATTTGTAATAGGCTATGAAAACTTTACGCTACCAACAAACTGGGCACTATAGTGCCCACGGTTAATTTGATTGTAATGCATGTGCTACACGGTTGCCAACACGCCCCTCCGACCGAGCGACCTTGGTCCGCACCGACCGTGTAGACAGTAGTTTGCAACAAAATTTCACACTACAGCGGTCGGTGCCGACCAAGGTCGCTCGGTCGGACGGGAGTGTTGGCAACCGCAGACACTTATAGTATAAGGCAAGAGGCACACCAGCTCGATTTTTTTAATACAGTTAATTTTAATATAATCTTAATGATTAATTGTCGTCACAAAACTAATACTCAGTTAATTTTAATTTAACAAATCACGCTAATTGGGTACACGAAATATTATTAAAAAAAAACATTTATTTCCGTAGGTATTTTGTTAGTAACAGTCAGCTTAAGGAACTATGTTAGTGTGGAATTGAATAAGATTAATACATGAAATTACATTAGTTCCATTAGTTACATTACGTTACAAATGTCCATGTACCTTCCTAGAGTTAATATGCAATAAAAATCTATCATAGCATAGCTCCATGTGTGTGCCTCCGTCCTAAGTTATGTCACTTACATTCACCGTGGGTACTATGATTAATACATTAAATTACATTAGTTCCATTAGTTACATTACGTTACAAATGCCCATGTACCTTCCTAAAGTGAAAATGCAATAAAAATCTATCATAGCATAGCTCCATGAGTGTGCCTCCGTCCTAAGTTAGGTCACTTACATTCACCGTGGGTACTATAATGACCAAATCTCAAAAAATATCCACACCGTATTTAAAAAAAGAGTAATCCATCAAATATGAATAAGAATTTGGTGAAATAAATATAAAAAAACCTTACCCACACCTGAAACATTAGTTTAATGCATTAACAGCACTTCAAATATTAATATTTATAAGTAGAAACATCACTTTCCCATGCCGGCCCCGAAGGGAGGTTGAAGAAAAACCAATTCAATTTAAGGAAATGAAATATAATTACTTACATTTGCGCAGGAATATAGCTTTTAAATCACACACATAATATTTTAGCATCCGTTTAAAACGAAATTTTCCTAAAAAGAGACCTTTATCCTTAAAAACACAATAAAAACTTGTGGAGTACCTACTCACGCACTGATCACGTGCCTTGTACGACGAACTTTGTTTGAAGTTTGCTTGAATACTATAAAACGTACGCAAGCGCCACCATAAGGAAAAAGGGAAACTTTTTCTATAAAAGGATAGAAAATAGAAACGTTTATTTGCCGTTTTATTTCCTATGTATGAGTATATCAGATATAAATTTGTGAGCTATTCATTCTGTCGTGGGCACTATAGTACCCAAGGTGAAGCGATGTCCAAATAGTGTTGGGTACTGTAATCTGTAATACCTGGGGTGAAGCGATGGCATGAAGCGGCGGGCAAAGCAATTGGATATGTACACATAACCTATCATAAATGAGTTTTATTTAGATATTTCCTGTACTGTAGGAAACTTGATGTAGTAGTAGCGCTTCGGCGAAAAAACCTCATTAACGAATAACATATTCAAACAAACAATATTTTTGGCGCTGAGCTGAACGTGTCAATGGCGTAATGGCGTGAATAGCGCAAGCGAACAGTCTGACAGTCGTGTGTCGAACGGCGCAAGAAGTAGCCGATACCATTCGCGTTGTCATTTCGCTGCGAACAAAACGCTGCAGACAGTGAGATCTGTCATAATTTCTACTTTGCGGAATACATAGTGTTTTAAGTATTTTCCAATTAGAACGAAATATATAGACAAATAACTTTTTAATTTGTTTTTAATCCGTAATTGTCAGTAGATTATAACTATGGGGTCGTTATAATTACCGTGGGGTTGTCAAAATTAAAATTATTTCGTTTGAAATCCACTTGAACTTGGTCGAGATTTGATGTAGTTAAATAGCGTTCAGTGCCAACAGTGTGGTGTGTAAGATTCTATTTTTTGTTCCGATCGTGAGCAGACTGTAAAATAATACGAGAATGTCTAAGGTGTCTCTACAGAATATACCGTCAAATCCACGAATCAGCAGGTTGAGAACGTATTCTAGGGTAAGCAATTTATTTCCTCTATCATAAGCAAAATTTTCAAGAGCCCATTATTGCTGTTAAGGCTAAAAATAGATAATTTGAGGTTACTTCTTTGTTAGCTATGTTTGTTTTGATCTGGACTTATGCAGCCCTACAGCCTTAATTTACTTCAAATAATAATAAAATCTGGGCATGTTTTGAGCAGCTGGCTTAAATTATAAATTTAAGAGAGGGCTCCTCGACTTTGCTATTAAATATGTTTGCATTGTTGTGATGATGGCTCATATAAACAAAAGACAATTCTTCATAAGTAATGGTCTTAAATTTAAATGAAACATTGCTGCTAATGTGTAATATATGCGCAGCTATGCAATTACTTTGCTTGTTGCCTTGGTTTTTGTTTATGCTTTGGCATTAGCCCCAGTTATGCGTAGATAATCCTTGGTATTACTCTAATTTCCTATAAAACAAATGAACAATGCTTGATAGTAAACATGAACAGTATCTCTAAGTCAGATAGATACCACTATATTATATTGTAACCAATAAATTCTAATAATTAGTGAGCCAACAATATTGGTTTAATTAGGTAAGAACAATAACTTTGGCTGACTTTTGTGACGGTTAGTTATGAAGGATGCCATATATCTGTTTCATTGTGACCACATCTGTCACACTCTTTAATTTAAATAGCAGTTTATATGTTCTACTAGAATAGCTGCAACAGCGGAATGAAGAAAATGCTTATAAACTAGATTTCATTTTAAACTACTGATTAGTATTCATTGCAACAAGCATGGCATTGTAAATCTATGATCCAACTCAATAAACCTTGGCCATATATAGTCACAGTGAATAACATAGATTTGTGATGCATAGTTGAATACAGGGATCGGAAACCGGTATTTTTTGTATGGGAACAAAAACATTATTTTGTTGTTCTTTGTTAATTATTTCATTTCTAATTGGGCAATCTAATAATACGCAGTTGTTACCTCAAAACACAACTGAGTCCTACATATGAAGTATAAAATAGTTAGAGATATGTGGTTATATCGAGGTTTTTGCAAAAAACCGGTTCCGATCCCTGGTTGAATATAGCATCTGCCATATGTGTAATTAAAATTCAATTAACAATTTAATCAATCCACAATTTGCATTATGTAATGGGTCATTTCTAGTCTAAAGTTGTATATGGCATTTATATTGGCATAACAATTAAATCAACTTTATTGACAACCAACCAATTTGATCCAGGATTCTGGTTTGGGAGCGGCTTGACTTTGTTTAGAGTAGGTTTTAATTATGTGTCATTTTAGGTACATTATGGAAGGGCAGTTTTTTTATTTACATTTGTTTTTGGGAAAGCCTAAGCACCTTAGCCTTCCGTCTGTCTCTGTGACTGCAACTAATCCATACCTTTGTTACATACCCCCATAGACACTTCTTGTCCAACAGGGTGGTAAAAACTTGGAATGAACTGCCAGACGATGTTGTCTCAGCTCTCAAAGTTAACCAATTCAACACTTTTCTACAAAAAAGAAAATTTTAGCTTCAGCTGCCTGCCTAATAAATAAACAACATATTAAGGCCTGGTTCAATCAGTTGCAGTATTCATAGTATTCTGTGTAGGTAATCAGATGATTATACAATATATTAACACTAACAAAAAAAGTTAAAGACAGGGAAACCTGGAAAGCTTTTGGCTTTCAGCGCTATAGGCGGTCTGTATGCGGAAGAAGACACTGAATATAAAACATATAGTGAAATAAGAAAAAATAAACAATAGAAAAAATCTTTATCTATTATTAAATAGCGTATAAAATATGTTTAAATAGTGTATAAAATATGTTTAAACATTCTGTAATAAGGAAATAAAAGCTCGTGTTATTTTCTCCTATCTAACAAGTAAATATCTCATTAACACCCATTGAGGAATAGGCAAATGGTTTCTGTGTTCAGTATATTTCTTAGAAACTCATCACTTGCCCTATTAGTTAATGTCTTTCTTTACTCCCTAGAAACAACATCTTTTATAATGTAATAATGGGTGACATCTCCTAGTGATCCACAACATATTACATTCTCACCAACATACAAACTGTCTATGGACTGTATGTAATGTACCTGTAAAATGGTGGCAGGGTGTCTTAAATAACCCCTGTTATTTTTGAAACTTGGTGAAAAAAATTGATGTGTTAATTTTCAAAAAACCGGCCAAGTGCGAGTCGGACTCGCGCACGAAGGGTTCCGTACCATTATATATAAAAACAGCAAAAAAAAAAACGTTTGTTGTATGGGAGCCTCCCTTAAATATTTATTTTATTTTGTTATTAGTATTTGTTGTTATAGCAGCAACAGAAATACATAATTTGTGAAAATTTCAACTGTCTAGCTATCACGGTTCTTGAGATACAGCCTGAAAAAAAAAGTTTGTTGTATGGGAGGCCCCTTAAATATTTATTTTATTTTGTTTTCAATATTTGTTGTTATAGCGGCAACAGAAATACATAATTTGTGAAAATGTCAACTGTCTAGCTATTGCGGTTCTTGAGATACAGCCTAAAAAAAAGTTTGTTGTATGGGAGGCCCCCTTAAATATTTATTTTATTTTGTTTTCAGTATTTGTTGTTATAGCGGCAACAGAAATACATAATTTGTGAAAATTTCAACTGTCTAGCTATCGAGGATCTTGAGATACAGCCTGGCGACAGACAGACAGACAGAGAGTGAAGTCTTAATAATAGGGTCTCATTTTTACCCTTTGGGTACGGAACCCTAAAAACGAACTAACAAACAAAGCCAAGCCAGTACCATCAGGCGGGCGGTACGCTTTTTTGCCGCCGCCGTGTTATAAAAGAAAAATGGTAATTAAACTGTTTAAGTTTAATTACCATTTCCAACCTGCATGAAGTAGTTAGTAGTTGTAGTAGTTGTGGGTGCTGATGAATGTGCCCATCGGTTCATTCTGGTTTGCACCCGAATGTTTAATGAATGATCATTCTCGTAAATGCTATCGGTTTCATAGGATACATCCCATTTGTTAATTGCTAGTACCGGAACTCATTACCTTAATGCTTTTCAATTTGTTCCTCTGCACTAATATAGGTGCTCAAATATCATTAGGTTCATTGTTTCCCTTTGTTCTTAATAATAATAGTAAAGGTTTTTTTTTTGGCTTTTTCGTTTAAGATTAACCCTTTACTTAGCAAATAAAAAGTATACTTTAAATTGCAATCAAAGGGTTGTACAAAAGTATGAAAATGGTGAACTTGTGGCAATTTTATCTCCATAGAGCAATTGGAGAATAATAATTGACCTGAACCTACTTCATTGAGGTAATTCAGAAACCCTATGGAGCCTCCTGTTATTTAGATTTTTAAATTGGCCATAAGTATACCATGTCAATGTCGATTTAATAGAGTTGGTAGTTTGCTGCCCGGTTTTTATTACTTATTAAAATAACCCATGTGACAATCTCTCTTGTCTGGTCCATTTGCAGGTACTGGTCTACAGTATGTGCACTTTGGCTTGTGCTATTCGGTAATTGGCACACACAACATACTTGCGTGAAATAAATATTTTTTTTTTGGACAATCTTCCACAAATCTAACCTTCACGCAGACGAAGCCACGGGCGGAAGCTACTTACATACAAATACAAATATTCATGCTCATCACACAAATATTTTTTTTGGCGGGATTTGAATGCTGGTTTTAGATGCATATTAACTTTGGAATCGTCATGGTATTCTGCTGTTCCTCCTCAGGGATTAGGGACACTCCCTTTGGGCCTTTGGCTCTATCCTTCGCGGCAATCTCATACATCCTCAGACAAACCAAGAATATCAGTTCTAGATGCGTGCCGTCGGCCCCCCTATCAACTGTGAACCAGCAAGTAGAGAGAAGAGTGCTTGCCAAATGGGAAGGATCTTGGTTCAAATGGATGGCAGTATGGTCTCTTCATCACCATTCCGAGGTGGTCCGTGGTCATTAGAACCTTAGAATCTGCCCAATTATTTTCGTTAAATATTGGTAGTCTAGATCTAGATCAGAGTCAAATAGATATTGTTATCGGATTAGCAATACAATTTTAATATACTCATTGTTTATTAAATGACCGAATGAATTTGCCACACTTTACCAACGCGCTTCAATTTCTCCACGTCTAGTTGACCTCGCCGCCGCATTGTTCGCGAGAGCGCGCAGTTCATCAATTTTATTCGCGCAGATCTAAGCGCGGCGTCGAAACTCACTATCATTGAGTGGGAAGCGTAGGGGACAATCAACTGGACATTCCATTAGGTTGCTAGATGTTGCTGCGCATGATGATGCATGCGCGTAAAACATGACTTATAAATTTGCGGCCCAATTTTTTGATAGTTCTTCTGTCGCTCATTTGATATACTGTAGCGACTCATTGAAGCAATTTGTGACAGACTTAATATGGTTGTTACAAGTTTAGGAATAAGTATTTATTAATTAAATTGGGTAGGTATTAGGTGCTCTAGATTCAACACGCGTAAGCTTCGGGTTGTGAAAAAACAGAATTTATCTGATTGATGATTCTATTATGTGTAGATCGGTACTCCTATCTGTCCATCAGTGACGGCGAGAAGCATGGCGTGCACAATTCCCAATTATTTTGAGGCGAACATTATTTATATAGTGTTCGGATATCAGAAGCCCAAGTGTATACCTATACGAGTGAGTGCTACTAAAACATAAGGTCACAGTTGGGCACTAACAACACTATATTCTGCAAAAATGATTTGGGCTGCCAGAGCTCTACAAAAATACACTACAAACACGTATAAAGAGCACAGATCTCCTCCTCTCCTTAATCTAGACAGAATAGATTGACGTTAGTCTAAATAAATGTGTAATATTTTTTTAAGTATTAAGAAAACACATTAAGAGTCTAAATTCGACGAAGGCCGTATAAATAAAACACCACACGATATCGCCACGATGGGAGCACTTAATTGTTCCATTGATCGTAAATAAAACAAATGGTTCGAACTTTTCCATCACGATATGAATAACAAGTGACATTGGCAATGACCATACAGCCTTTCAACTTTGACAAGGTTGTTGCGGAACCTTTGGAGGACGTGTTCGTTCAGAGTACTGTATGTTGTATCACGCGTTTCTGAAACTTACAGAAAACTATAGCCTATTGTCACTCAATAAATACCACTGAAAGCGAACTCGCAAGCCGTCTGAATTATTAAACTAAAATCGATGGTAGCGTGCCACCTGTGCCATTGACCAAGAGGGAAGGTTATTAAAATCATTTCCGTGGTACAATATAAAAACTTCAGTCAAGAATATCTTCACAAGCGTGATGTTCTAGTTGGGACTTGCGTTATAAATCAGCATGGTTATTATCTGAAAAGAAACAACAGTATTAATTAGGTAAACAGCTGATAGAGATGAAATGGATTATAATCTGTTATAACAGTGTTGTACTGTTTGCCTATTTAAGTACAACAGCCTATTGAGATAATCTGCTCTTGGAAAATATTGATGTGGAAATGTGCTGGGTAAAGAAGTTCTCCATTGCCATAGATCTGTCCGATTCCGCGTCAAAACTTTGATGTTATGGCGGAAGGGTATTATGGGAAGTTTACGGAGGCAGGAATAACTTTCCTGGCAACGAGCACCTGGAACCGTGTGGCAACTATGAAAAGTATGACAATGTAGGCAAAACTTTGTTACGACAATGAGTATCTGTAGATACTACTGTATGATTATAGATTCCTTTTTCCGCACTTCCGTGCAGTGTCCAACTTTTAAGGCTAGGTGCCTTAAAAGTTGGACACTGCACGGGATATGAATACCAGCTGGAAGACTAATCCGTCTAACTTGCAACACAGAATAAATAATAGTACTATGTACAGAAGGTTCTCTATTAACAAATCCCCTGTTTATAGTCCGGTGGCCGACTGCAAAAAACCCTACCTGATAAAAAAAATTAAAATACCTACTCTATTATAATCCGTTTGTTTCATTCAATTATTCGATGAGGTAAAATGTAGCTGTCACGTGGTACCACAAATCCGGTCGAACACAGGAACCTGTCCAACCCAGGATTTGGCCGACCACTTTTTTTTTACTGTTCTCAAAGGCCTCTATCCTACCTTACAAGTTTCATTCTATTTTTTGATGACGTTTGCTTTGATGAATTTTTGTACCACTTTTTTGCCATTTGCGCAAATGTTTGCCAAGTTAAGCCGCGGCCGACCAAGAGCGGTTGAAGCTACTAAAAGTCAGCTACGCCTACAGAGTCGGTATTTTCAATTTTATTATCAGGTAGGGTTTTTTGCAGTTGGCCACCGAAGCCTAAACGTGGCCATCCCTTTCTATGGCATGGATCGCGCTGCCATAGAACAACGCGACCGGCGCGACCAAATCACGGACTGAGCCGCCCTGCTCGCAACCAAAATTGCAAAATCTGGCCCCCTTTTTCATAAAACTTAAAATGCCCCTGCTAAATAAAATGTGCTTTGTCCCTTTCTTACGAACACAAATTATTAAAACGGACGAAGGAAGGACGTTTATGAATACGGGCGTTGGTCTCCACGAAGTCACATCTGCTTTTATATGATAGACCAAATGTTGGGATGTTATATTATAATACCTATAAAGCTATTGTGAAAGTCACCGGAGCAGCACCCATGTTTACCCTCTTCATATTATCTAAACAAACAGCGACTCTTTAGTGATTTACCTATATATATACAAGGTAAGGAACTGCTGTATACCTGTTTTTAGTATTTATAAACACGCTTGTTAGGCATCCATTTAGATAGGTCACGTTTCAAAACATGATACTGACACGTGGCGAGATGGCTTAATAGATCATGCATAATGTTACTTTAATGATATTGACATTGACTGAGTTTGAATAAAATATTTCTATCAACAAACATCAAATGATGTAATCTTCTTTGCCACAGAATTATTATAATCAATCCTCTTGTGACTTTTGATGCAAATAAATCTCATACACTCACCACAAGATTCCTTCTCCTTAGCTTGGTTCCCCATTGCTGGATTTGGTGTAAGCTTTCTCGATACTTGGACTTGACACTTTCCCCTGAAATCTCTTGCTGTAATTTCTTGTAACGTCGTCGGTCCTCTTTACAACGTCTGTTTCTTGGTGCTGTCGGGAGTATCCAATGGTGATTGTAAAGGCTCGGTCGTGACTACCAGCGGCGCAGCTGTCATACCTGGGAGCGAGAGGCCATGCTCCGGCCTCTCTCTCTGACGTATGGCACACCGCTGTGC
Organism: Epinotia bilunana; assembly: GCA_947049275.1. Taxonomy (NCBI): domain Eukaryota; kingdom Metazoa; phylum Arthropoda; class Insecta; order Lepidoptera; family Tortricidae; genus Epinotia; species Epinotia bilunana. The sequence continues at coordinate 7,506,682 of OX346263.1, read as the reverse complement.
TCGAGATCGCGGCTGAGCCGTAAGGTTCTAGTTTCGATGATCTTAGACGCTCTATAATAAAAATATGGAATTGTAATCTTCATTCTACTTACACGGCGTTGTTATTATTTAATCCCTGTGCGTTACACCAGTGCTACACTCACCTGATAGGGCTCAGGTGTTATCTGCCCGACACTATAAATGTGAAGTAAACTCTAAACAAGTTAGCCGCGCGTGTCGGCCTGGACTTGACACGATGACATAATGGGGATGAAACTGAAACCTTTGTAAAAGCTCTTATTTTATTTGCTTCATTTGTACGTGCGTACTTCTTAAACCGCGAGTACGTGTCATTTACACGGGTACAGTACATAGGTAAACCTTTTGTTTGAAAGCATATTATTTCCGAATTTTTTAACCCTGACAGAACATGGCTTTATACCGCTGAAGGAAGTTATGATCTTGCAGGATATAATATCTACTAACGTAACCTTCGTTTAGCGATAGTGGCTTTCGGACAAATTACCTTTCACTACACGTTTAGCTAGAGGGTTGATCTCAATTTCCCTGGGATCCCATCATCAGATCCTGACTTGGTGACAGTGGGACAACCTCAGGAGTATACTCTTTCGAATAAAAACAGAATTTTCAAAATCCGTCCACAATTGTCAGAAAAATCGATGATCATACATAAAAAAAATACATACAGCAGAACCTCCTCCTGTTTTGAAGTGGTATAAAATGGCGACCATGCTACGCCCTGTATGGAGAGAACGTACATGTATCAGCGCTGTTATTCGCTACGCGCTAATGCGGCTCACCCCGCCGGTCACCCGTTACGAAACTAGACCTCTACCTACGCTTAGTTACTACGCATTGCGGTGTCAATATATATTTGTGGGTGAGCGTTGAGGTGAGCTTAAAACAAGTTACAGAATAGGGGACAGCTAGTAGTTATGATCACGTTTCTGTCGCACGTAAACATCTTTCTTCATGCAAGGAAGTGGGATAGGACAGGAGCGAAAACTGAAGCAACATTGGATCAAGTCCTGTATTTACGTTATTCATGAAATGGATCATGCATGAACCTGCATTAGGCTGATCTGGGGGCACGGCAGTGCCACCGCGATGTTGGGCAAAACAGCGGCACGGACGTACCATCTTTTTCTCGAAGCAGTTCTGGCCATTTTCGACCCCCCTATAACTTCGTTGTGGATAAAACTAGAAGTCTGCATTTTCAGTAACCAAGCAGGCATTGTATAAATACGGTATATTTCAAATTTTATTCAATTTGAACCAGTAGTTTAAGAATTATAACTAGTCAAAGTTTCTTAATTTTGTCACTCACTCGCTGACTGACTGACCGATCAATGATAAATATAAATTAGCCATATGTTTCTGACACAACTGTGTATCAAGAGCAATTAATGCACTGCCAACAAAATGTTACGCAGTTTGGCAGTTTACTATTATATGTAAACATAAATGTGTCTTTCATGAATAAATGATTAATAAATAATAATAATAACTCTAAGGCATTTCTAGCAGACATAGTAGCTTCAAATTTAGAATACAAAGCAAGCGAGCGAAGCGGACGTAGTCCTCCGTTCCAGCTTGGGCAAAAATTCTTTCGTATGTCTGCATGGTTAGTGTTTAGTGTATAAATCACGGAAAAACTAAAATTTTGCAATTTCGGTCCAGTTTTCTAGATACGCCAACTGCATAAATAACTACGTCGTCGTCGTCGTCGTCTATTATCCATAGTACAAGCTTTGCTTAGTTTGGGACTAGGTCGATTTGTGTAAGATTGTCCGCAGATATTTATTTATTTATTTAACTTTGTAATCCCATATAAAAATATAATATGATTACATTTGCAGTTAGTGGGCCAAAAAATTAAAAAGCAAGAATTGGTCTGCGTTCATAATTTGTATGTAATATAACACTATAATCCACAAATAGAAACGAGATCCCATAAAAAAACATTTTATGTAAAAAAGGACAAATCTCTGAACTCTTCCACCGTAAAAAAAAAGTCTTTATTTGCTAAATAAAATTTTGCAACTTGGCAATCACACTACTTTACCGCATTTATGAATTTTTGCATACCTTAAACTATGTAGTAGTGTGACTATCAAGTCACAAAATTTTATTTAGCTAGCAAATAAAGATTAATAAGAATGCCTGATACTTTTTACCTGAGGCTCTACGAAATATCTCACAACTTTTTACGGTGGAAGAGTTTCCAGACTTGGCCTCTTTTTTACATGGAATTATTTTTTTAAGGTTATATTTACGGTAATAAAAGCAAATGCAGTATATAATTTTCAATTACATTTTCTTGTAATTAGTTCAATGATAAGTTGTTACGATCTGTGTTGATTTTCGATTACGATAAGCAATATCAAATTAGACTAATAATATATCTTTATCACTACCGATTGAATTTCCAATCGAAGTGTTTGTGCCGTCCAGTGTTCTTGTAATTACTTAATTAATTACAGATAATGGTGAGCATTTTACAATTTAACTTAATTTATGTATTAAGTAAGTATATACGATGTCCGGTCTGATCCAAATAACTTTACAATAGTATATATGAGTCGATCAACTTGCTGCGCGATATGCTAATTAGTATGAAATACAGTAAACACGTTACATTTAGGTTATTCCTCTTATGTAGGATACATTTATCAGATTGCTATAATCATATTATGTAGTTATAATTAAATTAATTGTACTTTTGCAAATCTTCATAAATTATCAAATGAATATACCTTTTAGTTCGTGTTCCTGAGCCAGAATAGCTAACTTTGCATTATAATTTGAACAACTTATAATGGCCATTTGAGATATGTAGATGTATGCGATGTGTGTTGTGTGTCAACCGAATGTATATGTAATGACATCATTATCAACTGGACACATTATTCGGTTGATTAACCAGCCACGTTATGAATAGGAGTGAATAGGTTATATATATCATTGTTAACTTCGTTAGTGTTCTAAACCCAAGAACCATCACAAAAGTCAGTTATAGTTAGCTGTCACTCGGCCCACTATAGACGCATTAGCGGAGTAGATTTATCCAGCGATAAATGTTAGGGATTCCATATAGCAATCTGCAGTTAAAAACATCATACAATTTCACGGTAGACTGGATTTCTATGGTATATCGAAATTGTATTATCACGCCACATAGCTACTCAATTCCATGAATTACGTCCTTAATATCCACTATTTCGAATGCCAAATTGTCTTGGTTTTATGATTATTAATGCGTGTTAAACCGCAAAATCTCAGTTCAGGACGGCCACATAAAATGGTAACTCGGTTTTAAAGCTATATACGCCCCTTTTTTCACAACTCTTTGATCATTATATCAGACATGTCAGCCTGAAATCTAATATCTCGCGAAATCTTGCGACAGCGGCGCTAATCAATTAGACGCAATCGGCGTCACGTGCCGGCGCCACAATGGGGCACGTTGCCCGTCGCCCGGCGGCGTACGTACGCTGTGCTGAAAGGGAATGGTTTTGTCGTAGGCGTACGCGTCACATGTTAATTCAGGCTGCACGATCAGGAAAATGACTGACTGAGAAAGGGTTGACAAAATAGTTTCGATTTTCTTGGGAAATTCATGTCGCTCTGGACTCGAATGCGTGCTCAGCACGTGCCGGCGCCACTATGGTGCACGTTGCCCGTCGCCCGGCGGCGTACGTATTGTATGTACCGTACGGTGTGCTGAAAGGGAAAGGTTTTGACGTAGGCGTACGCGTCACATGTGGACAGGCTTGCAATCAAGGGCACGACCAGGAAAATGGCTGACTGAGAAATGGTTGACGAAACACGCAGTTTCGAGTTTTTTGGGAGATTCATTACGCACGGCACTCCTAGGTATTCTTCATCAGTATCTTTATCTATATATGTTGTTTCACTGCTGGGCGCTGGCCTTCTCTCACGTTTTAGAGGAAATGGGCCGTAGCTCCAGGCTGTGTACTCGTAGTGCTTAAGTGCAAGCATTTTACAACATTTGCCATGTTAAAAACTAGTTAAGTTTTTTTTGTTACGGATAAACAGCAATTGTGCTCTTTACGGAATACTTACTTACGTGAACTCCCGCCGTGTAATTAGTTTATGCGTAACTAGTCTTGCTCTTGGGTACACCACTATTGAATATAACTTATTTGGGTATATTGAATGGTCGTTACGTTCGATATTAAATGCTTGATACGTAATACTAGTATCTCAGAATGTTACGTTTCTCACCAAATATGAAATGAAGCAAATATGTTTATGGTTGGGAACATAATGTTTTTATGTTGTTATATTTTACTATATCCTCTTTCACCGTAACTGTATAAACTATATCCTCCCAATTAGATAATCTTAATTACAATAGACCCGATTCTGTTACAGAAACGTATGTACTCGTATTGTTTCCTTGTGTGCGGCCCATCCGAATCTAACGCCTTTGACTGACTTTAACTCGTCAAAGTAACGTTCTGTAAGTAATTACATATCATAAATGTAGTGCAGTGCAGACACTGTTTAATATTCCAATGCTAATACGGTATCAAGAATCGGTGTTAAAAGTTCATTAAACTTCGTTTCTTTGTTTTCCACATTAGTACATATTGGAATCGATTTTGTGCTTCTATTTGACTTTAATTCAGGTTAACTGGCCCATTGTCAATAATGATTCTTAACTAAACCTCACAGAACTGACTCTGCAATGACCTAAATAAATTTTAAACCATTTTATAACGACGATTTAACTACGAGGAAACTGTATAAGAAGCATTAGTTAACCTTAGGTATGTCAATGAGTAACGTGCGAAAATTAAAAGATTCTTGCACAATGCGGAATGTTGCAATTCTCGTCGTCTCGAGAATTGTTTAGTGGCGAGACTGCAGTCCGCAGGTTACGTTAACCACAAGCACTTTGGAGGTCAGTTACTGATATGCATTTTAGATTTTCCGCCTTATATGGAACGCGGGAAGGGTTTTGATTATAAATTGAAATAATTGTTGGTAATTATCGATCACGAAGTGGATTGACCATAAATGGGACTTCATACAAAGTTTATTTGTCTTCTTTTCCACTTATTCGCATGAACGCATGATATCATACGATATAAAGCGGACGTATGAATACACATAACAGTTATTTACAAGGAGTTGGTAATATTCGATCATAGAGGATATACCATAAAAGGAACTTACCTATATTATATAAAGTATTTTGATTAAATCTCCGGGTTATTGAATGCGATATTCAAATGTAAAACTACATTTGAGTATTACAATTTAGCAATATTAGGAACAGAGTTATTGTTTTCATGGTTAAATATAAATATTGACGACGTTTCCTGATGATTTATACGCACATATCTAATGGTTCACGCATACATTATTCACGCTTCGGTGTTTTACTGGCGTATTTCATTATGATTTGCATATAACGTTCTACACAAAGTCGTATTTATATTATATCTATAGGGTTCTATAAATAATAGTAAGGGCAACTAGTGGAAGATAAATATAATAGTTATTATTATTACAAGCTATCAAGCAGGAAGCTTTGCATGGACGATAGATCTTGAACGTTCCATTTGCGAAGTTAATTGACGTCTTGTACAAAGCGGCGATAAATTGTTGGAAATATCGACTTCTATTATGCTAAGACAGTGCAAAACGTCTATGTTCCCGACAGGCTAGCAACTTCTGGAACTGCGAACATATAGGTTATCGATTAACAACGATAACACTGGCCTGGTCTGGCCCACTCTTACATCCGTTGTTCTATCCTTACATAATTGAAAGGTTTTATTGTTGTATCGTTTTGATGCTTTTTTTCCCGGCGTCAGTGTTATATTGTCAGTGTTACACTCGTACCCTGTTGTTCATTTGAACTGTTAGAATACGATTATTTCTCTGCTTTACATCCATGAGAGGAGGCATGTGCCCAGCAGTGGGACGTATATAGGCAAATTTATTATTATTATTATACTATATATTTATAGGATAATGTACAAGCACCATTGGTCATGGCCAAACGAAGCCATTATTATTAGATACCTACCACAAAAAAACCGTAGCACGTGAAGGCTGTTACGACATTGACAATGACCATGACTAGGTGTGTGTGAACACGATTCGGTAGCGGAAATTTTCTTATGATAAAAACCATAGTACACACTATGAAGGCTAATCACATAACAATCAGAGTTTTTATATATGTACAGTACAGTCAAAATATTGTGGCGATGTTATAATTATTGCTACGTCCAGTGAATTACAAACAATTTCCGTTTGATGAATGATTTCTGACTCTGTTGTATTGTTATCTGTGCTACGTAAGTACTTTATACGCCTACTTTACTTGCATGTCAGATTAATCCGTATCTAAATTAGATTAATACCTATAATACACTACATAAACAAACTAGCCAACTCGTGCAATGTTATTTTTCGTAAACAAAACTGCTGGCTGCTCGTAAATACGCAATTCATAGGAAATGAATGTCTCATTTCCAAAAATAGGTCAATCCCATGTGGGTCGCTAATCCAATTTAGGTGAATTGAAAAGAGGATGGCAAAGGAAAATTGGTTCCGGTGCACATTCGGCAGTTTGCACGTTTGCCTGTAGACTTTTCTCTGGTCTGGAATGCTTGTCTATATGCCAAATACTGATAAGCGACGAAACCCCCGACATTTTCATTTAAAAGTCCAATATCTCAAAAACGGCTGAACAGATTTTCATGAAACATGGCTAAGAACACTTGGGATAAAATTATCTATGACTATCTATGGTTCATCCGTTTGGGAGCTACGATACCACAGACAGATACACAGATACACAGACAGACACTGTTCTGTTCCTTTTTGCAAAACGCAACTTCATATGAAACGATGACGCTGGAAGATTGTGACGTCACTAGAAGACGGCAATGTGCCGTGCCCATCATGTTTGGCGCCGCTGTCGACGCGGCCCCGCGGCAGCATCCCGTAACGTGACATCACACACTGTTTGCGTTTTCTCTCTCTAACAAGCAATATTAAAACGGTTGTAGCTTCGTAATTCTTTGAGATATCTGAATGGGATTTTCGACACTAGGCATATTGTTTTGCCTTCTTTCTTTCGGATTATTAATAATTTTCGAGTCTACACCCCTATTAATAAACTCTCATTCCGAGAGGGTTAATTACATAAATTAGTTTAGTTAGTTTTAAGTTAGTATAATGTTGTTTACTAACTTAATGTAATAAGCCTTTGTTACTAACAAATGTGGACCTTTGCTGTCTTAAATAAAGAAATGATAATAATAATAATAATAATAAACTTATAACACCCCTCTCTTTGCGTCGGGGGTTAAAAATAGCGTATCGTTTCGGATTAATTTACGGCAACATTCGACAAACTTTACGATGGGATAATAAAAGCAAGTCAAATACGTATAATTACAATTTTAGCGACGCAATTCTCTTGGCTATGAACCATTGGTTTTGATGGTTGTATTAACCCATTCGCCGCCATATAAAAAAATGCTAGGTACCCTCACGCCACGCAAATCGTAAGTCTATTGTTTTTGGACTTCCTATGACGTTGATGGGTGGTCACTGTTGAGTGACGAGCTTGAGTTCAAATCACTGGCGGTGAAAGGGTTAAAATGAAGCCCACTCCATTGTTATTGACCCGTTGAGATCGAATTTCTCAATTAGTAGTGAAAGGATTGTATGTAGCAGTGGCGGAGCGCCCTTACAATCCGATTCCAAACGGATTGCCTATTAATAAGTTATATGTTCTCTAAACTCTTTCATAACTTTTTTGTTCCCGGTTGCCCATCGAAAATTTCACGCGCCGCCTCTGATATCCCCTCAGCTGTGGGAAGCGCTTATAGCCTAGCGGCGCCTGCGAGTCGGATGTTTCCGACAAAACATCTGATGTTTTATTCTTTAAATCGACAAATAGCTGAAACAGACGATTTACCCATTTTGCGTCCAAAAATCCAGATCGCGTCCGCCTGTGGACCAGTTAGCGTCCACCAATTTAAAAGAGGGAAATATGAGATATAAGTAGCATATTTGTAAAGGAAAGCATGTGATTATAATCAAATCATTTATTTATTAAGTAAATTTTTTTTTTAATTTTTTATTAGCCTATATTGTGTCCCACTGCTGGGCAAAAGCCTCCCCTTTTTTCCGCCACTCGTCTCGGTCCTGTGCTAGTGTTCGCCAATCTGTACAAAACGTATCGAGGTCGTCCCGCCATCTTCTTTTCGGTCTGCCTCTACCTCGGAAGCCATCTTCGTAAACGCAAACGCCGGTTTAGCAAAGATGGCAGCGGTCAGTCTTTGGATGGGTGACCGACCGCCTGATGTTTGAGTGGTTAATATAAATGAGCACTTCCGTGCTTTGGGAGGCACGCTAAGCAGTTGATCCCGGCTGCTGTCTATGACAGTAGTAGTTAAACTGAGTTAGAGGCCTTCGGGCGGCTTAAGAACTTCTAACAGTCGAGTTGCCCACTCACTTGACAAAGGGGGGACAACTGTCACTCGCGTCCGCAGGAGCTACCTACCACAACCCTGCACGTGTCCCCTGGACTAGAGTGGCAAACTTTAAAGGCCAAAATAATGTATATTAAATAAATACCATACGATTAAATAAAGCTGTGGGAAATAAAATGACAGCTACCCCATGTCTGTGGTAGCCCGCGGGGCCTGCTTAAGGGGCTCCCATACGCCAATGACCTTCGATCTGAATCCCTTAGTTTTCTAATGTTTTTTTAGCTTATTATATTAATAACAACGGCTTTAAGCAATATAGTATCCCATATTTACTTTTAAGTTCAATGTTTTCGAGATATTTGGCATCAAAGTTGAACAATTTTAGGCCAAAAAACTGGTTTTCTGGCCATAACTTTTGTGTTAATTGGTTTAAAATGAAAACCTTAGACCAGTTTTTAGAGACGTCACAGACGAACCCAAATATGTAGATTTCGTATATATGTTAGATCTTTCACGTCAATATAGATACGAAATGAGTGTTTTTTAGACAATGTTTAAAAAAATCATACAAAATGTTCATTTGTTACAAAATCCGGAAGACGAAAATGGACATAAAAGATTGAAGAACCGATAGCCGTTTGAGTTATAATTCTATCAGTAGTGCAAAAGTAGGAGATACGATTCAAAACTTCTAAAAAATCGATGAAAACCTCGGGTAGCCCCTTAACATACAGGGTTTCGATAGAAAAATGGTGCAGGTGGAAAAATACGTTTTATTCCGTTTTTTACGGAGTTAAAGTCTATAAATATTGGAATATCTGTTCCCTATTCAATTATCTAACTGTTACTATGTATTGCCATAACAACACATGCATGAAATAACTGTACAGCTGGGGTCATTATGGGGGTACTAAAATTCATCTCACATTTTTCGATTTTAAATAAAAATTTAAAAAAATCTGGCTTAGCTATCGTTTTTAATACGTATTTAATTGTATTATACACATAAAATGACAGGCTTATGAGTAAAATGTACAATAAAGGGTAATTACGCCTTTTCGCATCCAAACGACGGATCACTCTTTAAAAACAGCGGAAAATAACCATACCATCACACTAACAAAAACGAAAGCTATTTCTATGAATGCCTGGATGCATGACAGGTATACACACACATAAAAAAAGCTCGTTGTGCGCTCACCCTTACTGCGTAGAAAATAAACTAGTTTCGCGTGTGCAACCCACGTGCAACCAAAGAGTGCCGATGATGAGTAATGCTAGGAAAAAAATAGTTAACAGCAGCGGTGCGTTTCACTATAGGTTCTTAATTGATTTATATGAAATTTGGGATTCATTGTTGTTTCTAGACCTTAACCATGAGTCATACAATAAGGATAATGATGTTTGTGCTTGTATTTTATTACATGACCGTCACATGCATATTCTAATGGCAAATTTGCGTCCACATTATCACGATTATGGAAAAGTTACAGATGCCGAAAATCATACTGGACGCAAACTGTACCTATAGTAGATACCATAGAACAGATTAGGTAATTATGTTTAATTGATGTATTTGAAATTTAGGATTAATAGTAATTCCTAGACTTTAATTATTAACCATATATTAAGGATAATGATGTGTGTGGTTGAACTTTATTACAGCTAAAATGAAGTGGACGCGGACTGGTCCAGCTATCTCTAAATTGGTTTTTCATTTTTATACGATTAAATATGATGTTTTTTTATACGCTTAATATTAAATTTACATTATTTACATGCATATTTTAATGACCAATTTGCGTCCCCATTATAACGATTATAGAAAAAGATACAGATGTCGAAAATCACACGTGGACGCAAATTGCCTATATGAGAGACCATAGAACAAATTGCGTCCATATTCAAATTGCGAAAACATTTTTTTGTTTATTAAATAAATGATTTTATTATAATTACATGCTTTCCTTTACAATTATGCTACTTATTTCTCCTATTTCCCTTTTCTAAAGTGGTGGACGCTAACTGGTCCACAGGCGGACGCAAAATGGGTAAATCGTCTGTTTCAGCTATTTGTCGATTTAAAGAATAAAACATGAGATGTTTTGTCCAAAAGTGTGCAGTAAACTTAAAAAGACTATATAAGAACCACATGACATCCATTTTTTGTTCAAATGTATTACACAAACTATTTTATTTTCTCTCTCAAACTTACCAACTCCACTAAGTGGACGCGAACATGCGAAATGACCCTACCCAACTTTACCGAAATGACGTGGTTTATTTTGTGAGATATTTTACCACTTTATAAAGGATTTTAGCTACTTTCATTATATTGAATAAAACATATATTAACAAATATATCTTTTCTAATGTTTTACATTAAAAAAGAACAAGTAATCGTGCATGAAAGTTCTGGTCAAGTTCTTTCTATGAATTGGCATGTTGTTTTTTTCACAGGTTTAAGCACACTCAAACTCAATAAATACAAACGTTTACTTATATTTCAATAGATTTCCACTAGTTCTTTTCTAATAATCGGGCTTCAATTGTAAATTATAAACAAAAAATACATCCTATATGCCCGTCACACTACCAGTTTTTGACTGACGAAATAACGACTATTTTCCCCCGTTACGCATTCAAATGTTCGATAGTTAGCTTGCTTCGTTCACAACACGATTTAGTAGGTTAAAACGAGACAAATATACACGGACACAGCGGGTCCGGCGGGTCATGCCACAGACAAAGCGCCATTACGACTCAAGCCCAAGGGGCGTCTCCATCTCCACAGCTGAGGGGATATGTAGGTAATGAATTTATGGCAACATTCAGCAAACTTACGATGGGACGATAAAAACAAGTCAAATATTAAATACGATTTCAGCGACGCAATGCTGGTACATTTATGAATCGTTGATTTTGATGGGTGTATTAAAATCAGGCCCACTCCATTGTTATTGCCCTGATGAGATCATTTGTGTACTTTAGGGATTATCCTAAACCTCTGTTATCAGAAGAGAAAATGATTGATGCTCCTCGCTCATTTTTCTACGGGGATTCTGTCGTAAATAGACATTATGTAAATCTGTTGTTTGAATGTGTGGCGGGACATCCTAATATACGTAATAATGATATATCACCTATATCTTGGTTTCCTTTTAATAGCCATTTGCAAACAGCAGCTACTTACCATATTATACAAACGTGTATCTAATTTCATTGTATATCAATACACTCATGAATAATTTTGGTTAGGTAAACGGAATGTACATAACTTCCCGAAAGTAAAAGTAGTGTATTGTATTGTATTGTATTGTATTGTATTGTATTGTATTGTAAAAGATCCGCCCACTTCGCGTGGGCGTAAATGGAATCGACCTGCAACCTGCAATGGGGTAGTTGCGTCATGTTAAAATTGATGACACAGAGTTGCTAATATACATATATATATATACATAATTATTATCATAAAAAGATATGGAGCTTGAAAGTTTAGAAAAATATGCGATATTTTTTATTGTCCAGGAATAAATTTGAAGCTACTAATAGATTTCTTACGCTTTTATAGAAACAAATTTGTACGACGACTCCATAGTCGTCGTACAAATTTGTAGGTCCATACCTAAACGCCGTTAAACAGCAATTTACTTGATTTTCCATACGATTACTTAGTACAAATTGCAAAGGGTGACGTCATAATTTTACGTCAGTTACTATGAAGTGTTTCGGCTGCCGCCAGCGAGTTCCGTCTTTAACTATTTTTTTTGGGTATTTATGTTCTTTAATTGTAGTTGCTCTCGGACAATATTTGTTCCCCTCCAAAAACTGATTCGAATGGCATCGTAAATAAATCTTAGGTCACAAGCCTATTACCGGTAACAGATCCAATATGCTAAGCAAATTTTCGCTTGTTACAGACTGAGAGTGAAACATCATGCGAGGAAGCGGCGCGGCTGACGGCAGAGGGGGCCGAGGACGAGGATGAGGCGTACGACTACGGGGCCCTGCCGGCGCCGCCCGACGGGGGCTACGGCTGGGTCGTGGTCTTCGCGTCTTTCATGTGCAACCTGATCGTTGACGGAATCGCGTACACCTTCGGGATATTCCTGCCAGAGCTCGTCACGTACTTCGGGGAGGGAAAGGGCACGGTGGCGTGGGTCGGAAGTTTGCTCTCTGGAGTTTATTTGGCTGCCGGTAAGTGGGCTATTGGCATTGTTTGCGCTTCGTGTCCATCAATTGGCACTTTTAAAATAGTTATTCATTTTTGCGAGATGTGTATTATTTCTGTTTCGCTTAAAACAAGTCGATTTAGACGAGACATAATTATATGCAAGTGAGTTGATTCCCTTCAATTTCGATTAGAAACCGTAATTCATTAATATTTAAATAATGATTCGCAAAGCATAAAGACACCGATTGTAATCATTACAAGTGTTTACCAACGTGACTAAGTTCATAATGATTAACTATAAATCTTGAAGGTAATCGCAGTTACGAAGATGGTAATTATCCTCAACGGCGTTGTATACTGTGTTCTATCGTTAATCTTACAGATAAGAATTATCAGATATAAAAAAAAATTATCGAGTGCAAAAATAATGTATGATAATAAGATTGGATTACGTAATTCTACCCCAAAAAATTGGCTGAGTCGCTGTGAAACTCGATAATGGATCATATTTTTCGTCAATAAAATTTACTTATTTCTTAGCTGAAGGTTTTGCAAGTCTAATTTGTAGCATTTCCCAGTCCACGGAGGCATGAACGTTGAACGAATCGTTTTCGGATTTTAATTCCATCAGGAAATCTGCTATTTCCCGTCAATTGGGTCATGTATGGACGCTGCAACATCCACATGTCAAATGTTTCATTCATTGGCGAGATACTTGTTCAGAAAGAAGGCTTTATCGTATTATATTTGTTTTATAATCGAGCTGAATCCGTACCTTACTTACGTACAGCGTGGCTTGTTTTGAATTTCTCCGGCGAAGGCAACTATTTGTGTGATGAGCATGAAAATTTGTTTCTGAGTCATAGAAGTTTTCTATGTATTTATATCTATTAATTCTAATATATATATCGTCGTCTAGTACCCTTACTGAGTTTGCTATGGGACTAGGTCGATTTGTGTAATACGTCCTCTAATATTTATTTATTTATTATTGAAGCGACTTCCGTTTATCACCATATTTAAAAATTTCCTTTCTTTGTGGTGTCAATTACGATCAAGCAAATTACCTTCGCACTAACAGTTATTTCATTTTAACGTCCGCTACGTTACATTTAAATGTGAAATGTAATGACCCTGTAATTACCCAATTACTACATAGACGTTTGAAATTCCTTTACCGGTTAGTAAACTGCGCTACGCCACACTGTGGCCCGCTACAACCATTGGAAATCTTACTCTCATTCACCGCCACGCTACACTCGTAGCGCTACGCCGTAGTCGTAGCACCTTAAACTCCGTATGTAGCGAAACTCGCCCGTAGCGTTCTGACGCATGTGGGGTTAAAAAGGGTAGACGCTTCGTGTAAAAGGTAGTATTAATCTAGGCGTCCGAGTAGATATAATTTTGGAGAATCTAAACGTTTTCTGACTTCACTGTCATTGAATTAAACTTAAATATGTGTCAGCAAACTCTGGATTATTCTGTACTTAATATGATAAAGAGGTAATGTCTGAGATCGTAGTTTTGTACGTTTCTAAATTTGTATGTAATGGGTTATCTCCGGAACTACACATCCGATTTCAAAAATTCTTTCACCTGCCTATAAAATTTTCATTACGAATGGACATAAGCTATCTTTTATCCCGCGGGTTTGCCTGCGTTCTTTGCAATATGCGGTCGAAGCCGCGCGGGCTGTTATATAAGACAGTTAAGTTATATAATACAGGTACAAACGATGCAAGACAATATTGATGTCATCTTTACACGTGGATATAAAATAATATCCGTGATATCCTTAGATATAATTCAATGAATGCGTACCAGAGTTGTGATTTATTTGAAATACTTTTCGAAATGTATTTTATATTTGTCAATTATAAAATACTTTTTTACTCCTAAGTTTCGAAAGTATTACTTTTACCACTCAAATTTTCAAGTGAATGGGTCAGCGATTCGGCAAGTGGCCACTAGAGGCGCTGCAACTTTGAAAGTCATGTGCAAAATGACAGTTAAAACAAAATTAACGTTATTAGGATCTGTGAAACATGACGTTACATTTTGCTTTTTAACGAGATTGACTTCGATTTTGTTTCGATTACTTTTTGAAAGTATTTTTTCAATTTTTATATTTACTCGACTTGTTCGTATGTAAGTATAAAAGTATGTATGTAAGTTGTCAGTCAAATCTTGCAAGTTAAATTTGACCCACTTCCCGGTGACCGATTGAGCTGAAATTTTGGGTATAACTATAGTTTGGATGACAATTCAATATTATGGTACCATCGAGCTGATCTGATGATAGAGACAGACGGTGGCCATAGGAACTCCGTAATAAAACCACATAACCCCATCGAGTTTGTGCTCGTTAGAATCGTCTCAATGAGCAGTTGATGATGGTATACAGAAAAGTACAGTCGGCAATAAAAGCTTGTACAAAAAACAATTTTTTTGACAGAAACTTATATTTGAATAAAGTATTATGCAAATACCTATTTTGCATTTAGTGTTTAAATACAAAAAGCCAAAGTATTTTGCATTTGAAATATTAAATTAGAAAAGTATTTGCATTTTGTATTTAAATATAATATATTTGTACATCTCTGATGCGCACGAATAGTTACAAGTACTATAAAACGACGACGGTAATAATAATAAGGTTTAATGTGTACTGTAAATATAAATATTTTATTAAAGCTGCATCTAGGTAGTGTGTACATGTATTATCTCACTTTCTATTTATGTTTATTTCTCTTTCCCTGTCCCAATACTGTAGGTAGTTTATTTATTACATTTGTATGACGTTTCCGTGAGTCACCGACGGTGCTGGCTGAAAATCAGCGCTGCAGGCGTCTGACACCTCAGCATAATGCTGAGCCAGTGTCCGGTTCACTGCCGCAGAGACACACTTGTTTCATGTTTTATCTGTTTTTTGTTTATTTTATTGTTTAATACACGTGTCCTGTGTGTTTGTGAATAAATGTATCTTTCTTTCTTTCTTTCTTTCTTTCTAATCGGTATTATGACAGCACATACATTATCATTACACGTCGAAGTCAAATATGTGTTCCAATCTTGACCATAGGTTTTGCTGAAATATTACAACGTATATGAAGGTCACGAGAAACGTATTTAATTATAAGTTAGTATTACTACTGAAGTCGTTACCTAGCACGTTTAGTGTAAGTATCTTAATCTGATTGTCAAAGATAAGAAAGTATCTCTTCAGATATGTAATTACCTGCTTAGCAACTGTTTACGAACAAAATAAAATTGTATTTTTTATATAGCTTGGGTTGGTTAGGGAGATTTTAGATTAGATATACTTTTTTTAATGAGGCTATCCGCAGCAGAACCAAGGTAACCGATAAGCCCTCCGAATCGCTAAACTAAAGTTGCAGTGGGCGGGGCACATAGCCGGTAGAAAGATGGCCGTTAGGGCGGAAAGGTTCTCGAGTGGCGACCACGTACTGGAAGGCGCGGCGTGGGTAGGCCCCCAACAAGGTGGACTGATGACCTGGTAAAGGGCGCGGGAGTCCGCTGGATGCGGGTGGCGCAGGACCGGTCACTTTGGTACTCTTTGGGGGAGGCCTATGTCCAGCAGTGGACGTCTTTCGGCTGATATGATGATGATAATGATGATACTTTTATTAATGATAATGGAAGATCATATCAAGTGTATGCTAAACAATTGCATTGTAAAGAACGCAAATATCTTTACCACTAATTAGACATAATTGCAAAATGATCATACCACAGTTAAACTTGTAAACTCATTGAAGTGAAGTATTCTGTTCTTAGGAGAATAATAAATGTCTTTAAACTGACCAAACCAAAGAAAATTCACCGTAAGTGTTGTATTACTTGTATAAAAAGTAACCAACACGAACTTGATAATTGTTACCAGACAACAACGACAATCGTTGTACATATCTGGCTTGATAAGTAAAGATAGTAGGTACTCAGTGCAGCGAATATCTTACCTTGCCTATAGGTGAACTTGACAACGCAACGTCATTTCCAGATGACAATTCTCACGATGATGAAATAGGGCTCTTCAAAAAACCATCGTTAATAAATAATAAATAAATAAATATTACGGGACAATCTTACACAAATCGACCTAGTCCCAAACTAAGCAAAGCTTGGACTATGGGTACTAGACGACGATAAACATACTTAAATAGATAAATAAATACTTAAATACATAGAAAACATCCATGACTCAGGAACAAATATTCGTGCTCATCACACAAATAAATGCCCTTACCAGGATTCGAACCCGGGACCTCTTGCTTCGTAGGCAGGGTCACTACCAACTAGGCTAAAGCGGTCGTCATCATTAGACTGGTGGTATCTGTGAACGCAATAAATTATTATTTTGGCCTAATAATAATAATGTAGTGGCATCCGATTAAACGTGAAGTGTTAATACAGAAGCAATATCGTTATCAGATTGTAGCTCGACATAGTAACCTGTTGCACGATTTTGTGGTTATCTTCGAGGGTAGTTATATTTAGGTGATTTTGCTTTCCCAGCCTCGCTTCGATAAAACAACTGAACAGCGACTATTGAGTTCGGCGAGATAGCACGCTTCAAGTTAATGGAAACACTTCGAATAAAGTTATTCACGTTGGACGTTGCACAAACTTTCCGTTAATTAACAAGATGATAGTTAGGTATACCAAAATATACTAATGTTATAGTAGCTATATCTAACATGCTAATAAAGATCATAACTCGTTTATGTTTTAGGGCAAGGTTTGTAGCATATAATAATCAAGATGATAGCAAATTAAAACGGGTCAATTCGAATACCGCGCTAACGTTCTTAAACTATGATTTATGTAGTATTAAGAACGTATTCATATGCAAATATTCATGCTCGTCGAGAAGAGGTATAAGGTATATAAATATATGAAATATAACCTAGCACCATACCCAGATTATGCACAATAAACAAAGCATCATGAATATCATGATGCGCCTAATTAAGTTTTCTTAGTAGCGACAAGTTTGCTAAACTAAACAATATAAAACTTGCCAAGTGCGTGTCGGGCCACGCGCAGTGTAGGGTTCCGTAGTGGCCTGTCTGTCTTGGTTACATCCACGTGCGGTGCGGTTGCGTCGGCCGAAACGAAAATTGGCCATTCCAAGTACATTGGTCGACTATTACTCGCTAACTATTTGTGCCTACATGTCCGTGATAGTTTTCCTTTTAAATTATATGTACACGATTTTTTTCACATCCTCAGTAGTAGCCATTTAGCCGGCAGGGGGGAAGATTAAATAAGAAGAGGAAGGGAAGGGAAGGGAAGAAAAAAAAAACCCATAATATTTTTTACAAGCTATCCAACGATTCCCCACACCATGGGTTTAACGAGAAAAAAAATAACATTTTAGGTGTATGGGAGGTACCCTAAAAACATTGTTATTTCAAGATTTTATTCTTCTGTTATGTCGGCGTGATTGATTTATATATCCATGCCGAATTACAGTTTTTTTAGTTGTAAGGGTTACAGAGCTAAGCCGAGGTCGGACGGACGGACATGACGAAACTATAAGTCATAATTCATTTATTTAAATATTCAAAATATTACATTACCTTGTTGACTACGGAACCCTAAAAAGCCAGATTTCTTCAGTAAACCACCAAGTTTGCCTTCGCATAGCATAATATTGCATAATCGTGTTATATTACCATTTGAGGTGACACTGAACCGCGTGTAAATGGTTATAGTGACCCGTTTTGGAATTCGATGACGTGTGATGTTAATTAGGGCAATCGACGATGTGTCGTTTTAATTTACATCGTCCATCATTGATGACCCATATCGGGCGTGACATAAATTCTCTAAATTTTGTGTGCATACGATCGCAAACCTCTATAACGGATATTCAGGGCTCCTCTTGTAAGTACCAGTACAATCAGTTCGGATTCACTAGGGGTCGTCGCTCTATCACTGATGCCGGTGTGGTACTAATTAAACAGATTTTTGATGCCTCGGAAGAGGCTCAAGATGCTATTGGAGTGTTCTGTGATTTATCAAAGGCATTTGATTGCGTTGATCACGAGAATTAATTCAGAAAGTTGAGACATTATGGGATTAAAGACGGTGCTCTTGATCTTGTTTCATCGTATCTCTCGGAGAGAACACAACGAGTATTTATCAATGGGAATGGGACCCAATCAGCAGGGACAACTGTTGCTCTTGGTGTTCCGCAAGGCTCGATCTGGGTCCATTTCTGTTTCTGATTTACATCAATGATCTACCAAATGTGTTGCATTGCAAGATAAACATGATATAGTGTTATTCGTAGACGACACGTCGCTTATCTTCAAGGTAGACAGGAAAGAGAAAAAGCTTCGATGGTATTAATAATTCGCTCAACACTGTTGTGAAATGGTTTACAGCAAGTTATTTACTGCTATATTTCAAGAAAACAAAGTGTATCAGATTCACTTTACCTAATGTCAAGCAGGTAAATAATACCAAGATATTAAAGAGCGATGAACTGAATTTGAAAGAAAAGAAAAGAAAGAAAGAAAAAATTTATTCGTGGCAAAAAAAAAAAAGAGACTGTGGAGTGGACACGTACGCACATACACATTTGCCACGAAATGGTCACAACTCAGCGTAATGCTGGCAACGCCAGCGCTGGTCTTCCGTTGTGGCCATTTGGTGAGGTGAGGACGGAACAATGACGCCACGATCACACACAAGGACAAATGGCAAATTACAAAAACATTACAAATAACGAAGATTTGAAGATAGAACAGTGTTTTTAGGTGTCACCTTGTACTCAAAACTACAATGGCATGCGCATATCGCCGCCCTAGCCGGAAAACTTAGTTCGGCAGCCTATGCAGTAAGACGCATAAGACAGTTAACAAACGTTGAGACGGCCAGGCTGGTGTACTACAGTTACTTCCACAGTGTTATGTCCTACGGAACCCTGTTGTGGGGGAAAGCGGCTAATATCCAGACCATATTCGTGCTACAGAAACGAGCTGTACGCTCCATATACGAACTAAAAGCTCGAGATTCTCTCAGGGACAAATTTAAGGAGGCAAACATTCTTACTGTAGCATGCCAATACATTCTTGAGAATGAATGTATGGAAAAACCTTCCCGAGTTCAAACTCAACAGTGATATCCAGGACTACAACACCAGAACTAAAAACAAGATCGCAGTGAAGGCTAGTCGTCTCCGCAAGGTTAGCACGTCGTTCGTGGGGAACTGCATACGTTTTTACAATAAAATACCCACCGAAATTGTTAATTTACCGTTCAGTAAATTTAAGTCTCATGTTAAAAGTTATTTGCTAAGCAGGGCGTATTATACTGTCAACGATTTCTTAAACGACAAGAATGCCTTTAAGCCAGTAGTAGGCTAATTCTATTAGGGATATACCTAAATACATGTAATGATTATAAGTACACTACCTGAAATAACTGTTCCGTTTTATGTAAGAAGAGAGCACGTAATGCTCTTTCTCGCCGAACAAGTCTCTTAATCTTTGTCATTACTCGTATCGTATCAATATCCGGTGGCTTGAATATGTCATGCTCGCTTAAGAGCCCGCAGTAAGTTCAATTCTCCATACAAACGTAGTTACGCTCTCAGTTTAAAACTACGTGTTGGATTGTATATTTTGTTGGTTTGCTATATTTTGTATTGTTTTTGCTATATTTTGTTGGTTTTATACACTGGAACCATATACACTAATTACAGACATAGATATACCTCATGTTAATGTATATGCAAAGTTTCGCCACAATCCAACACGTAGTTTTAAAATGAGACCGTAACTACGTTTGTATGGGAAGGTGAAATTTGGCCGAGCTTACTGCGGACTCTTAAAGTGCTATGCTTACGGTGGCATCGTTGATCGGGTCGCCACCTTCCCTAACATATGGTTGAGGGAGGCGATGGCTGAGATATGCGCCATACTCGTGATCGGGTGCTGTTTATGGAGTCCGGACTGTTCATGCTTGCAAGGGCATAGTACCTAACTACTTAAATACTAGTGTTATTATTATTATTATCGTATTGACGAGAGACATCATTCTGATCTTGACACGTTTTATTGTGTGTGTAATGTTCCTTTTGTTTTGTTTTGTTTTGACGCTTAGATATCGTATACATCATAATCATAACTTTATTTGTCGAAAAGCAGGTGATGATAAACACAGGTGTTACAGGCATTGCCTTACTTAAAGTACTCCACGTTTTGCCATACAAGACATACAAATATTTATATTTCACCGTCTTAAATTAAGCAGTCAGAAGTAGAAACAGAGATTGTAGATATCAACACACAAATACAATATTTATAGGTACTTAATTCATAATTTACATTTTCTAAAATTACAATGAGGAGTATAATGTCAAAGTATTTTTATATAATGTCAAAGTTGATGAATACAAATAACTGTTCACAATACATTAAATTAGTTTATTGTCATTCAAATATTCATGGATGTATTGATTGATGTATTCATCTCTACGAACATTAGAATAATTATTAATTGTATTTGGACGCTCAGAGACCTTATACATCTCTGGAATACTGAATTAATATCTTTTTTTATTTATATATTTGCTGATATAGACCTTATATCGAATGTAATGGTCATATTTTGCAATTTTGTTTTGTTTTCATTAACTTAGTGACATTTAGTTAACCGTTTATATCGGTTCTTAATCTGCAAATTTTAAATTATTATTGTGTAAGATTATTATTATTTTATTGTAAATTACCGTTTCACACGTAAAAGTGCCCTTGTGGCCTATTTGCAGAATAAATAATAGATTTTGATTTTGTTTTTTTTTTTTTATTACCAAGGTCCTATGACAATTAAAAGACATTTTTATTCGTTTGTTTGTGGGTTCGATAAGATTTGCAATTCACGTTGTATAGGGGCGAAAAGTTTTTACAAAACACCTTAGATTCAACATTTTCTATCACAAATTATGGTGATCGTTATAAATGTACCTGCCTACACTGAGAGAATATTCCGGTTCCCTCTAGCTGGATCTACATTGAACAGGAACAAGGTAAAGCTGCTCTGTTAGTTTGTCTCGTGCATCGTATTTTAATTTACTATCTTATAAACAAGGTGGTCAGTGGCAGAATTCCGATTTCAAATTCAAATAATTTTCGAACGTGAAGTCCAAGGGAGATGCCGATTGGTTTTTTAGTATTGCGAGAGTTGCGGATTGATAAGTCAAAATGGATCGCTGGCCAGCTACGCAGCGTGCATATGCAATAGAGGCGTACCTAACCAACGGTTTTTAAGGAGTAAGTTTTGTGTTCACTTCAATATACGGCGTATTTGTGATGGACCATCAATTAAATTGATTGAGAGCTGGGTAGCACGATTTTCAGCTACAGGTTCCGCAGTAAATAAGCGTGGACCGGGCCCGCGACCTACGGTTACAACTGAATAAAATGTGGACCGCGTCAAGCAATCTGTCCTCGAAAATCTGCGACTGTCCACCCGCAAACGCTCTACGGTCCCAGGTTATTTCTGAAAGATACTGAGAAATGATTGACGGTTTTTTTAGACAGCATGTTGAAGCTGGTTCTTTCTTCAATCGAAACACATGGTTTCAACAAGATGGTGCAACTGCCCACACAGCCCGCTCATCAATGAATGCAGTTAGGGCATTATTCCCAGGGAAATTGATCTCCAGATTTGGCGACATAGCCTGGCCTGCAAGATCACCCGATCTCAGCCCTTGTGTTTTTTTTTGTAGGGCTATCTCAAAAATGTCGTATACAAAAATTGGTTAATTTGCATGCCAACATCGTGGAGTTAAAAAACATTATTCGATCGCAAATAACCTTGATTTCTAGTGCGCTCTGTAGCCGAGTTTTTGAAAATATGCGGATTAGGTTGGAGGAGTGCGTACACAACGGAGGTCATCATTTGGAAAATGAGATTTTCAAAAAATAAATTCCGCAGTCATGATCTTTTTACGGGAATAAATAGCGTTGCTTAATATTCTTTAGTTTTTTTTAAATACATTTTTGAAATCGGAAATCTGCCCCTGACCACCTTTTATTAAAACTTCGTTATACTCAATAATAAAGTCTAGAACTAAACGTACATCTCAGCGCATTCAGCCTTCGTTATAGTAGTTATGTATGTTGATTGAATAACAAACTTTGTCGTTCCGCGGTCATGGCGACGCAATGATTTGTCATTGATAAGGTGCGTTGCTATTCACCTTGTTACTTGAAGCATGTTTTATACGATGTAGAAATTCTTCTGCAAAATTGGAAACAAAAAAGAGATGAAAATTCCCAAATAAAATACAGAAAACATCGTTTATTAAATTTGTTTATAATATTTTTATTTATTTAAATCGGGAAAAAAACCCTGGTTCTATTTGTTCTAGCTAATATATTTGTTATTTATGGCATTGGAATCGCCTTATAACTAATACAAATAGGACAGAGACAGGAAAATACGCACGAGAAAACAGAATGGTTTGTCTAACAAAGGCGAAACGCTCATCAGCCTAATCCTACCGAATTGACTAAAACAAAACTAAGGCAAGTGTCCTCTTAGCTTACTTGTACACCCTGGTACCAGTCCACATACAACGTGTATTCTTTGTTCTCATTATATTTAGACAACGGCACTAATTTTAAAGGAGCACACTTTTTTTTCCAGGCCCCATAGTGTCGGCTCTGTGCAACAAGTATGGGTGTCGCGCGGTGTGCGTGGCGGGCGCGCTGGTCGCTGCCGTTGCTTTCGTGCTGTCCACCTTCAGCAAGAGCGTTCCAGTCATGATGATCACCTATGGGCTGCTTGGAGGTAAACTAGATCTTACTACTACTATGTTGTACTACGACTATTATTTTGATATATTTACTTCTGTCCTGTGTGGTGTCTGGCTGGTTAGAATAGCGGATGGCGCTATTCTACTGATTTTCCCCATGGGCGTCGTAAACGTCGACTACGAGATCGGGCTGTGGTGTGTTGGTGATTGGCTACCCCTGCCTACGCCTTCTCGGAACATGGGCGTGAATGTATCGTGTCTATCAGACGTGAAAACTCGACCGAATATAAAGAGCGGAGCGTACTTTATTATCGATTTGCACTTATGCTCTGTCTATTAGTCACTATTTAGGAACATGCGGTAGTCGTAAAATGTATATTTTAACTCCCAAGTGGCTTAAAGATGTGACACCGAAGTAAGGAGTGGCGCGCTGCAGTCGTGTTTCTGACCTTCAAAAATAGATTATCGGGTTAATTTAAATAGTCGACCGGAACCCAATTCATCTAGGTTTACCAAGATATTGTACGGACTTGAGCTAGTGTTTTGAATGTGAGTCACTTAAGAGCTCTTGCTCGCTAATTGCCTAGCTAGTTCCAAAACATTCAATTGGCAATTCTGATAACAATTGGCCGGTATCCAGTATAGGAGAGCTGTTCTGTAGTCACCTGACTAATTTTACTTATCGCCCCTCGTAACTGTTTATATACAAGCGAGCTGCCAACTCAACCCGGCAGGGTAAACGCTTGGATTTCGTAAACAAGTAGAAATTTGCGCCGGCACGTTTATCGACCGGCTCAATTCAAAGCTTTTGAAGAATTTTACGTTTGGTAAATAGGGATTGCGGTTACGGTTAGGTACTACGTGGGGATCAAACGGCGTATAGCCTATACGGTTCGATTTGATGGTGTATTATTTTTTATGAGACGCGCCTTTGTTTGGCGTGCTCTCATTTAATATTGAAATTACGAATCGGAGCGTCTCGCCTTCGTGAGGAAATCTTTTGGTTCTCTCGGTATTCTTTAGTTGAACCGTTTTATTATAGTGCCAAGCATTGTATGTTTAACGAGAGTGAGCGTGCTCTATGTAAATGTATGCCTGCGAGCAGCCTTGGCACAATTATGGCATGCCATAGCGTTAGTGCGTTGACGTGACGTCCTTCGATGCTCCAATATGAATGTTCCACTTCTGCTCAAGTACCCACGGCGGTGGCCGTTCCGCGTGATGAACGAAAGATGACGCATCCAATGCTGCCTGTCGAATAGTGTCCAAAAGTAAGATAAACGTAGGATTTGCTCTCACGACTGAATTGTGTATAGCCAGTCCCGAAATTCCCGAGAAATTTGACCGTGACTGGCCTATTACAAATCCAGTCCTGGGAACAAACCCTGATACTTTGTCTGTCTTAGTCTCGCGATGAGCTCTTAGCACTACCCCCCGTTTTTAAAGAATCTGATGTAACCTCTAAAAAGCGTGAATCGCGAAGACAGTTACACGATAAATCAGAGCTACGAGAGGTTAGTAGTTTTGAAGCTTTTCTAAGGGCGAGCCCAAATTACTGTATGTTTTTTTCTGATGCCAAGTCTCGCACTTAACTGATTATATATCGGTGAAAATCAACCCCAAGGGAAATTCTAGCGAATCGATTATATGTAGAGTACAGCTACAACTGTCGCAATTCCCAGAACGGGTGGCGACCATTTGTAGAACTTCATTGCAATTGTGACCCGCGGCAGCAATTAACCGCAGCTATTTATAGCTTCATTACTTAGTGTACTTTAAATTAATATACCATCTAAAGCGTGGTATTTCGCCGGTTAGCGTTGGGTAACGACAGACCGCTAAAACTACTGCGAAAACAGAATTATGCTCAAACGAGAGGAATCGATCGCTGTAGTTGGTTCAAACGGTCCCAAGAAGTTTAGGTATGCTATATACTATGAGCGTGTTGAAGTCACATAGCGTAATTGCTTCAATTTTCACATTAACATGTAGGTACTACGTACTTTTAAATATAGGCATGTATTTTCCTGAAGGTTTAATGATCGCAAAGTTATTTTGTTCGTTATTGTTGCCCGTATTTCATTCACATTACCTTATGCGTACAGTGACGTGCAATTTGAATTGAAATTAGTTTCCCCCATCTCTTTTGTTCTCGAATATTCTGTGAAGCGGTGGTAACAAGGCGTGTGTGAATTTGAACAGTTGCCAGCAGTCCTGACATTCAAACAATGTTAGTGTTGTGTCCTGGCCATTTTAATACTTAAAATCGCCGGTTAACTTGTCCGGGGCGTTCCTTTCTACGAATGCAATGCTGCACAAAGAGTCGTGCAATAATAATGATCAGCACGTCTAGCACACGACGGCCGCGACATACTCTCGATTTTTATCGCACTATACCTCTTCTTCTAAGTGTTCTAATAAGAGAGAGACGGATAGTGCGAGAAAAATCGAGAGAGCTCGCGCGCCGTCGCGTGCTAGCCGTGCTGGTTTTCCCGGATAAGGTCCGACGCACGATAATCGCAATATATCCTCGTTTTTTACTAAACAAATATCTTGCTTATGAAAATTCAAAGCATAAGTTGTTTATGACGTTTTTGTTGTACCTCTAATGAACGAGAGATAAAGTATCCGACACCCACTGGCAAAAAAATTCTATATACCTGTAAAACATTTGTCATGTTTTACTCGTAGATGCGATCGTGATCAGGCCGCTGTGTTCCATTTCTATTGACGTAAATATATTAAAAATGTACAGAGCTCCTGTATCATTCCTACGTGTTTTGCTTTAAACGGTAGGGTAGCTATAGCAAATTTTCCGTGTAAGCCCATGTGAAGGTCGCGCAGGCGGGATGTTGGCTCCTCGCCAGCAATCACAGACGACAAGGCGTCGCACTGGGTCATGGTACACTCGGCCCGTGTAGCATATTATAATTATCCTCAAATCACGCAGACACAGGAAAACGATCGATTGTATCGGTGCCAACCAACACCTGCATCACGCAAACTTAAAACGCTCGGAGTGTAACGAGCTGTCAAACGACGAAACTATTCGAAATGCGAATAAAAACACACGGTTTCAGTTTCACATTGTTTTATGCTTCTGCCTGCGATATACAGCATCATTCTATGTCATGTGCGACGAGTTGACCTAATTCCTATTCCTAAGCGTGCGTATCACGAGCATTTTGTCTATGACGACGAGTAATTCGCGACCGTGTGAGATGCTGACACTGTCTCTTCCTATTGAAAAGTAGAATATCTATATAATCCTTATGCAATTGTCGTGAGACTCGTTAGAGCCCCGTCAAGGTCACTCAAACAGAATCCCTTGAGTTATTCGAAATCTCGAATCATTAGCGCTGTTTAGCATCAGTCGTCGAATCCCAGTTGGCAGCCAAGCGTGAGATCATCGTATTTCAATGTCGGTTCCATACGTAAACGCTTCGCCGCACGGTTATGAGCTCGAAACGCTGGACTATTTTTGTTTCATCGCTTTGTAAATCATTGAAATATTGTTACATTTTACAGTATCTTTTATACATCGCTCGAGAGCAAACTGCCCTGTTATCAACATGTCAACATGTATTAAAACGCTTTGCGAACCATTTATCTGTGCGCTTCAATACTCCACATGCATTTTTATATTGCTCCGTAAAAAACATCTCGCCGGGTGGAAATGAACGTTGTTTCAGTATTTTCTTTTCGTTCGAGAACAAAGGAATCCTTCGGGTTCACAGTTGAGTGACATGTTAATGATTATGCGAGAATCGTCTCAAAAAAGGGTATGCACGTTAGTCGAAATTTGTTAATACCTACATTAGTCATCCCTTGCCGCCTGTTAGTGACCTTTGGAGCTACAAGTGTCAAAGGAAATAATATTATACGAGGGATGAAAAATATGATAGGTACACATTGCCTTGTGCTTTATTGAAATCACAAATTATAAATTTCATTGAATTTCCTAATAGCTACTGACGGTTTTTTGAATGGTTGGTAAATATTTTAGTGAAATATTTACAAACCGAAAACAATACACTCCCTTATTCTTTGTTTACTTTCTCTGACGAACAATTAAACTTTCATCCACTCAAATCATTTATCTTGGCTGGCTAACAGGACAAGGAACAAAAGACCTTAGCCGCGCTCAACTTCCTTTGAACTTATCGAAAGCTATAAATCATCATACTCAACGCCATCTCAATTACAATTAACACCTATTATATTGTATTGCTAATTACTGATAAATATGTGGTATGTAGTGGTTTACCTATATGTATATGACGCACGCTTCAGACCGTCGACCCCGCTTCGCAACCCATCTCCTTTGTCCGGTTTCAATACCGATTTGTGGGCCGACCGACGCTGAATCACCCGCTATCATATTCCACTATGCCATATTGCTACATAGGTATAATACATAAGGTAATTTCACTGTGATTAATACATTAATAACGAAAGTATTTGGAGTAATGACTGGGCCAATGAAGTCATTTGCGCTATTAATGTAGTAATGTGTATCATAAGTTCATAAGGTAACCACAAGTTGGAATCCTAACAATAATAATTATTAACCTGACCTAAAATATGTAATACACGACAACGGCGGAGCTATGTTGGCTTCAAGAACTTCACGAATAAGGTATCCGATTCTCTTAAAATGGGCAACTCAATTAAACATTCTTACATTTTTTTTATACACTCGCGGACAAAGAATACGGGTTGGTAAAATACCGTCATATATTTCCTAAAATAGTGCGTAAGAGGTTGTACAGTTAATCCTGTCATGATCTTTATTTAATTTTACATATAAACTGCTAATAACAGTAAAAAATATTACGTTACCAGGTTTAAATCGGACTCGTAAAACCCATGAAAATAAAACAACGTTAACGGAGCGAGATATCGCAAAAATCGTGATTTTTGGATATTGATATTTTTATCATTGGATCCAGGAAATTGCTAATACAGTTGGGTATTGTAAAGAATAGCATATTATGTAAATAAAACAAGTATTACATATTTTAAAAAACCTATTGCAGTTATTTAATGTAGGGTGACCCGAAATATTTGACCGCGAGTGTAGTTAGGATATGTGCATGTGTACGTAGGCGCAAGGTAGGCGCGCTTATGGACACAGTCAAGTAGATACATATCCTCCTAGCGTTATTCCTGGTTGTGCCCTAAAGCAGCCTAGGGTACGCTTTGACACCTAATCCCAAGAATCTGCATAGGCACTAGTTTTTACGAAAACGACTACCATTTGACCTTCCAACCCAGAGCGAAAACTAGACCTTATTGGGATTAGACTGGTTTCGTCAAGATTGTTCTCCTTAATCGAAAAGCTAACGGTCAATATTCCATACATAAGTTCCGAAAAACTCATTGGTACGAGCCAGGATTCGAACCCACGACATGCCTGAACCACTAGGCTACCCTCTCTTCTTCAAATTATAATTGTATACCTACTTTGATGTACAGTTCAAGCGACACTCCCTGTCTAAATCATAGAGGTTGCTCGTTAACACATCAAAGCACCTACTAATACGTAATGCCGGTAAATTGGCCAAAGTCCTCTTATTTTGGGCACGTCGCCAAATTGCCGGGACACGGCATTATTGACAACCACGTTTTTGATCTTGATTCCTGATGTTTGTGGGTTAGTTGTTGATATTAATTGAATCACTATCTGAACCCAGTAATATACTTACGTATATTATTTTATATTAGGTACGTTGCCTATTCTCTGAACCATTATCATTATTGACTTTTTAAATACAAATTCTGACGGTGACTAAGACGCCACACGTGTGGTTTCGTAGGCCAATACGGGAGCGGGAATATATTGGATTAACGTGTTTTTTTGTAAAAAAAACCTACTAATTTTCTATTAGAAACACGTGCTCCTAAAAAGCGGCTATGGAAATGTCCTGTCATGTGTCTTCGTTTTACAACACCATCAAACTAAACGCTCTCATCAATTCCTTTACAGGCATAGGCTTTGGCATGATCTACCTCCCATCAGTGGTGGCCGTGGGCTACTACTTCGAGGCTCGGCGTTCGCTGGCCACTGGCATCGCCGTCTGCGGCTCCGGCGTGGGAACATTCAGCTTCGCGCCGCTAGCGTCCATCTTGCTCAACGAGTTCGGCTCGTGGCAGAACGCCAATCTGCTCCTAGCTGGACTGATCCTGAACTGCGCGGTGTTTGGAGCGCTCATGAGGCCGCTCGTGTATCCTAAGGTGAGCTAGCTTCCATCTTGCTCAACGAGTTCGACTCGTGGCAGAACGTGACTGATCCCACACGCACAGCGCACTGTGTTGGGGCGTTCATGAGGCCGCTCGTGTATCCTAAGGTGAGCTGGCCGTTTTAAGCACGTATGTATAAATCGAGAGACCGAGCATCAATTCCTCTTTAGGTTACAAAATAATTGGCAGAATTGTCACTCGGGCCCCAGTAGAGAGAAAGTAAATCAGACTAGTCATTCAGTCCTTGCTCTAGTGTTTTATGAGTTACCAGGACAATATTAATACGCTATGATTGTTAATCTGTCACTGTAACTGCTGACAATGTAATATGTCAGTAATAAAACTACAATGTATGTAGTATATATGGATATCCAGACCAGTCGTTGATCACGAACCTGTTGCAATAAATAAATAAATAATATAAATAAATATAAGGGGACAATCTTACACAAATCGACCTAGTCCCATAGTAAGCTCAGTAAGGCTTGTGTTATGGGTACTAGACGACGATATATATAATAGATATGAATACTTAAATACATAGAAAAACATCCATGACTCAGAAACAAATATTTATGCTCATCACACAAATATTTGCCCTTACCGGGTGAAACGGAATTCGATAGCTGAGATAGGAAAATGTAGTAAAACCAAGTCTTGTTTACGAAAGCAATGTATGACAACTAAACCAACAAAAAAACAAAAGCATTCTCAAAATATAAAAGACGGCAAAATAATAGACAAAAGTATGTACAAAAAAGGTTGCATCCGCAACATCCCACCCCCTTGTGTGCGAAAGCACACAAAGCTAGCCGGGCCAGCCAAGGAGCCCTACGCGTCTAGCCTGATCAATTTTTTAGAGGGCCGACGAAGAAGGCCTCCTTGTGTTGCTACGTCCACCACCCTGACTACGCCATCTCGGCCAGGAAATGTTGCAATGATGCGGCCTCGTGGCCAAGTCCCTCTTGGAAGATTTTCATCCACGATGAGCACTAGGTCGCCGATGTTCAAGTTGCGTTCCCTGTTTTCGCCTGTCTGTCGTGGTTGCATTGTGGGTAGGATCTCTTTCACCCAACGGTTCCAAAAGTGGTCGGCCAATCTCAAGGCCTTCCTCCAATCCGCTCGTCGAAGAAGGTCTCGGTCGTCCAGGGTTGCGGGTAGGACCTGGTTCGAGGATGTTCCAATCAGAAAGTGGAAGGGTGTCAGAGTCTCCTGATCATCCTGACTCACAGAAACGTGACTTAGGGGCCGGGAATTGACAACGGCCTCGGCTTCCAGCAGGAGGGTCACAAGCACTTCTGGGTTAGGTGCCCTTTCGCGTAGGGTGGCGTTCAATGCCACTTTTACGGTGCGAACTAGCCGTTCCCAGCATCCACCAAAGAAAGGAGCAGCGGGAGGAATAAAGCTCCATTTGATTCCTTGGCTGGCAGCAAAATCGTTGATCTCTGACTTATAAAACTCCCGTAATATTCGGTCAGCGCCGACAAAACAAGTTCCGTTGTCGGAGAATATGGTTTCGGGAGCACCTCTCCTTGCAATAAATCGACGCAAACTCATTATCGCTGAATCAGCCGACAAGGAATGTACCAGTTCCAAATGGACGGCTCTGGATGTCAGGCAAGTAAATAGGGCTACGTATCGTTTCTGCTGTTTGCGACCGATCGTGGAGTTAATTGGGCCAAAATAATCAAGTCCGGTGAAATTAAATGCCCGGCGATGGTGAGCAAGCCGCTGCGGAGGAAGGTTTCCAGTCATTGGATTCATCGGTTTTGACTTCCTGATTCGACAAAACAAACATTTGCTAGTGACGCATCGTACGGTGCTGCGCAAGGGAAGAAGCCAGTATTTCTGTCTCAGCTCATTGACGACCATCTCATTATTAGCATGTCCAGCCTTGCGATGATAAAAGAGAACCAAAAGGCGCACGACTGGGTGATGACCATCTAACAGTATGGGCGATTTGACTTCGGTACCGACATCTTCTACAGCCACAATTCTGCCGACCAAATGTAGCAAATTGTCCGCTCCCATCTTGGGTGATAGCTTTGCTAAGCGACTGCTCTTAGACAACAACTCTCCTCTTTCAATACGCTGAATTTCTTCTCCAAATGTCTCGGACTGTACTTTCTGCAGGACGTGCCGTTCTGCGGCTTGCATAAATTCCGCTGTCAGGGGTAATAGAGTGGTGGACGTAGGCGCGTTTGTACGTTGACGAACCCTAAAATCGGTGTTAGGATCAATGTGTCTAACTCGGTCCAAAAGTGAGCGAAATTTAGAAGCAGCCTGTAAAACGCGAGCAGTGGCGCGCAGTAAGCGCAACCAGTCACTAAAACGACTGAAATCCGCGGTGACCAAATGCCCAACCACAAGTCTAGGAGTTTGCTTAAACTCTTCATGAACTGGAGGCTGGCCAGCTGGTTCCAGAGGCCAATCTTCCGGGGAAGCCAGAAGAAATGAGGGGCCGGTGAACCATCGGTGATTAGGATTGAGATGGAGAGGTTTGATTCGCGTGGCATCGTCCGCGACGTTCAAGTCAGTTGGGACCCATCTCCAGTCTTGAACGCATGAATTTTCGGTTATTTCGCCGACCCGATGAGCCACAAATGGCTTGAACGTTCGTGCGTCGCTTCTTAGCCAGCTAAGGACAGTTCTCGAATCTGTCCAAAAAAACGTTCGAATAGGCTTTTTCTTATGAAATTCCTTGATGGTCATAGCAAGGCGTGAAGCTATTAAAGCACCCTGCAATTCCAGGCGTGGAATTGAAGTGGGCTTCAATGGCGATACTCTTGCTTTACTGGCTATGAGAGCAAGCTTGACTATACCGCCTGCATACAAAAAACGCCAATAAGCGACAGTCGCATAGGCAAGCTCGCTCGCGTCCGCAAAAATGTGTAGCTCTCTGTGCAGAGGCTCGCCGTTCAACTTAGCGTACCAACGTGGAATTCTAATATTAGATATATCTGACAGTTCTTTAAACCATTCGTTCCACCTTAAAACCTGTGGAGGTGGGAAAGCTGTGTCCCAGTCAATGTTGGATCTCCATGCCTCCTGAAGCAGTATACGGCCTTTGACCACTATAGGGCCAAGCAAACCTAATGGGTCGTACACTTTCATGAGGTGGGACAAAACCTTACGTTTAGTAAAAACACCATGTAACTTGAGCCCTTCTAAACCAGTCCTAAAACCAATGGTATCTGACATAGGATCCCATGAGACGCCTAAGGCTCTGATGTTACTTGATTCACTACAAAGAGACACTTCAGTAGGCTGTGCGGCGCGCAATTCAGTTGGAACAAGGCGTAATGCTTCCTGACTGTTAGAAATCCAACCACACATTTCAAAACAGGCGTTACGGTGGATAGTCACCACATCGGATGCTAGTTGCGCAGCTTCAGTTACCTTATCGAGACTGTCTAAAAAATCATCCATGTAGGAGCTGTGGATGCTTGCATTGGCTGCTTTAGGATACAAATCCTGATGTGTCATTGCATTTTTATTTTTGACATACAGCGCAGTAAATGGACTGGACGACGCCCCGAAAATAACAGCTGTCATTCGAAACTCTTTTATGGGCGTTGTGTTTTTTGACCTAACGTCGCGCCATAAAAAGCGCAATGCGTCCCTGTCTTGATCACGGATTCGTATTTGGGGAAACATCTCCTTAATATCAGCTGTCACTGCGACAGCGCCCTCTCTGAAACGCCAAAGAATGCCTAATAAGTTTTCTAAGAGATCTGGTCCTTGAAGAAGCAACGAATTTAAGGAAACTCCTTGATTCATTGCGGCTGCATCATGGACGACACGGAGTTTACGCTTTTGTGGGTGATACACCCCAAAATGTGGCAAATACCACCTTATTTTTGTGTTGGTGTCACTTTGAGTTGTATCATAAGTAGTTTTTGAGTTTATTATATCTGTGTGTGGGGTTGACATGTAGTCATGACATTTTGGTCGCACTTTATTCGGACTGACTGTACCATGTTGGATGTAACCTGACGAAGTGTTATTATTGTCTGAACAATCCCCTAAATTATGTTTACTTTTGACATTATTGGTACCGTCACTAGTGCTGACAGAATGACCATTGTAGGTGACAGGATCACACTCCTCAGCATAACCTTTGGCAATCATATTGTCAATAAACCTTTGGTACACTTCAGCGAAATCGGACTCTCGTAACATACGTCTCTCTAAACTTAAGAAGCGAGATAGGGCTTGCGGATAACTGTCAGGAATGCACTGAATATTATCCCGCCATGGAAGTCCTACCTCATACCTACCAGTTGGCAAACGTGTGGTAGTATTATTTAAGATCTCAACAGCTCGAGCATCCAGTTTACTATGAAGGTTATCATGCTTAGAAATACCCAGTGAGTCCAATTTGTACTGCTCCTTTATAAGTAGTTCTAAACGTTCATGTTCAGTAAGCTCAATGCGGTTTAGGTGACAGTGGTTGACAAACTCAACCGGTTTAGTTTTACTAGAAGCCACTCCATACAATGTCCAACCAAGCCAGGTGTGACAAGCTACCGGCTCATTACGACTACCAGCACGCACATCACGAGATATTGACAGATGCCAGTGCTCGGCACCGATCAGCACGGTTGGCGTAGCGTCAGTGTATGTCAAATAATTGGTTAAGTCGCTCAAATAATCGTAAGACTGTACGGTGTGTTTGGACAACGTTTGCGTGCTCAAGCTGAGTGAGGGCATCGCCCTGGCACGGTTGACTAAAAACCTGTCAGATTCATGTTTACCCTGTATGTAAAAATCAACATAAGAAATCTTCGTAGTTTTGTGTAAGCCACCTACAGCGTTGAGAGTAATAACTTCCTCAGGCCCTGACACCCCGATACGGGCAGCCACTTTAGAATCAATTAACGACGCTGTACTGCCGTCGTCTAGGAGTGCGAAGGTTTCGTAACTACCAGCTGGACCAGACACAATAACTGGTACCACTTTTAATAATGTGCTGTGTGGGTGTGTTTTGGTTGACGTTGCAACATGTTGACGCAAAATACCTGTGTTAGAAACCATGACGTTTTCTTTTGACAGCTCTTGTGTAGTCGTGGAGCAGCACGACGCGTGTTTGGTACCACTTTCAGACGCAGCTGCATACCCACTATTATTGAACGCAGTACACTCAGTTTTGTTCGGCGGAGCCGTACACCCCGTTTTGTTTAAATTGCGCAGTTCTTTTTCCCACTCTGTATGGTTGAGCGCAGCTGTACACACTGTATTATGGAACGCCTGTGTATGGGGTGTTTGCGATGGTGTAAACGTATTCTGCCTACCGTGTAAAAGTGGATGGTGACGGAAAGTACAGCCGTCGACACCACAAGAGTTCACTTTACATAACTTCCACTGATGTGATTTACTCTTTAGGCATTTGTAGCATATTTTGTGTTCACGCAACCAATACCACCTGTTTTCGACTGATAACCTTGTGAACTCGGAACAGTTTTTTATATCATGGCACTTTTTACAATAAACGCATTCAGTTTTGTAACCTATTTTAGTTTTGTCATGTGTCACAGCGTGAATATTTTCACGTTTGAATTGTTTATTGACAGGCCACATGCCGTGTTGTTGTGTAGCAATAAGACCTATTTCAGGCGATAATGCGAATTTAATATAACGCTCGTGTTCACGTGTTAGAAAATCAGATAAAAGTTCTAACTTTGAAGTGAGAGGGTTTGACATTTCTGACGCATAATCAGACCACCTCATCTTCATTAGTGGGTTAAATTTGCCCAAAATACTATGAAATAATTCAGGTGACTGTAAGTACTCTTGTAGGCCGAGTAATTTCATAGTAGAAAGGCTGTTTCGTACCTTGTTGGCAAAAATACCAATTTCTTTAAGGTCTGCGCCGAGCCGCGGCAGCGCTTTTAACACTTGTACCTCGCCAAAGACGATCATTTCTGGGCACGCAAATGTTCGCTCGAGTGCGTGCATGATCTCGTCGGGGGCTGCTACGGTGTGGAGCAGCGACGCGACCGCCTCGCGCGCGGGTCCGCGGAGCGCGTTCTGTAAACGCGCAACGTTCTCTGCGGGGAATAAGAAGACTCAGTACTACTAAATTGACGTTTAAATTGTAGCCATTGCGAACCATTCCCGAAGAATGTAGAGAGTTCTATATTAGCTCTACGACCTGAAGCTAAAGCTTTTGCTGCAGCTGCAGTGTCAGCAATCGCTTTGAGTATAATTCCATCGTTTCCTGTATTGCGATGCAATTCGACAGTTGGCTCATTCGTTGGGCGGCTACCCTGGTTTAAATCACGAACCCAAGATGCCGTTCGGGAGTGAACGTCACTGGCCGACCGTGCGGAACGTTCCTCGGCTTCTTGAGCGGCCAGAGCAGCTTCCATCTCTAATTGTTCCACTTTTTTTACCTGCTCAAGTAGTTTTCTTTGTCGAACAATTTCTTGTTCACGGATCAACAAATCTTGCTCTCGCTCCATACTTCTGCGGGCCAACTCGGCCTCCGCGGAAAGCCTCCGTGCTTTTATGGTGGCTGACGACCGCGAAGACCCTGATACGTGCGACCAGCAACTAGGAGAAACGTGAAAATGTTCGGCCGCAGCAGCGGAGCCGCCGCTGCCGGTGCTAGTCACTGGACACGGGTGAACGAAATCGAGAGCTGCGGGTGTTTCTGTGGCATCAGTCTTTGCGAGATCCAGACTTTTGGATCGACCGACCCCACCCACAGCGGGTTCACCTGGTTCCGAGCGCGTCACTTTACTACTTTTAGCCGGCGTTGCCAGCTGCTTGGTTTTACTTCGCGTATTCATTATAAGACGGGAGAAGGACCAAATGAAACGGAGTTCGATAGCTGAGATAGGAAAATGTAGTAAAACCAAGTCTTGTTTACGAAAGCAATGTATGACAACTAAACCAACAAAAAAACAAAAGCATTCTCAAAATATAAAAGACGGCAAAATAATAGACAAAAGTATGTACAAAAAAGGTTGCATCCGCAACACCGGGATTCGAACCCAGGACCTTCAGCTTCGTAGGCAGCGTCACTACCCACTAGGCTAACCGGTCGTCAAAAATGATCATTGATCATCGCTAACTCTCATATTATTAAGAGCTATCATAAAATGTTGTGTGTATGTACGTGTATTGGTATACATAAACATGACAAATTCAAAACAAACAGAAAAGAAGTACAAAGGCGAGCTTATCCCTTTAAGGGGATGCCTTGATTCGAGTCGAACACGCCCCCTAGACAAAGACACGCTTATGCCTTCCACGCACGAGAAAAAGAGATGGAACACTCTTCGGGAATGGCTTGTTTGGACAAATTTCGATAAATACCTAACTTACAGAAGTTTTATTTTTTCATAAAGTGCGAGTTTAGATGAGATAAAATACTATAGTATTAACTTGATTGTGTCGTAAAATAATGTATCGTTTGAGTAGGCTGAGTAAAAAAAGGAAAATACAGACCCAACTTTGGATTTTTTTTCTATCGAGGAAATTTTAAGCAATCATGTATCGGTAAAATCAGAAAAACAATCATATAGTCAAGAATCATATATCTGAAAATCAGACCTTATTGTTTCTTAATCTAGTCGGAACGGCGTTTAATTTTATCTGTCTCATTACAGTCTTCAGGAGAGAAGCCACTCCTACAACGCATGGCTGAAGAGAAACGTCTCCAAATGGAGAGAGGCTCTATCGGCGGTTCTTACTTCGTGGTGCAACTGCCTGATGGTACTATGGAGAAAAGACTGAAGGTAATGTCTACCACCTTTTCACTAACCGGGCGCTTTGGTCAGCATTCGGGTAAGGGTTTGCTTTGACATCAGACTGACAACTTGTACATAGTTTATTTAACATACGTCAATAGGAAGAGGGGTTCCTCAAGTCGTCTCAATTATGTAAGCTTAGGCCCGATTTTACCAAATCTAAATAAGAACTTATCTGAAATTAAACGTCAATGTTCTAATGGTTAGTCTTGAAACTTTTTTGCTGTCTGTGCAATAGGTTTAAAATAATTGTTTTCTCAACTCTAACCCCCTTATTGCGGAAACTTGACACGCCTCTGTTATTTAAAATGTGTTTAATCTCTTACAAACTCTATCATAGTGACAGATATACGAATTTTAACGTAATAAAGGCATAAGATGATCTAGATTTTAATTAGCAACGTCAACTGAGTATAACACATCTATATGCACTAAATGCCGCGAAGTGGTGCATTATATACAATGCGCGACGCAGTTGCAACGAATGGCTACAAATTCAAATATTAAGAGCTACATTTGTTAATGTTGAGTTAGATCCATCGGGGTTTATAGGGGGGGGGGGGGGGGGTTGTTTTGTCACATTTGTCTCTTCAGTCATCAAAATTAAAACAGCGATACGCATGCAGGTCTTAAGCTACCCACAGTCGTCGGTGTCAACATTCCATGCATATCCATTCTAATTTTGGGCCATCCATAATTTTGTACAGCATTGAGGTTACCTTTACACCATTGGGTCCATTATGTGTGGTTATATCATTACCGGTGTTGAAAAGCATGGCCGGTTTAGGATGTTTCAAACCCCTCCGTACGGGTCCTCGCCTAGGATTGGCTTCATACAGCCGTCCTAGCATCCTCCATTATATGTACACCTCATACATGCACGTTGACCGAATACATGGTGCAGAAATCGTTTCAGATCATTGTGTTTTTATCGATCTAAACGCACGTATCCAGGCAAAGCAAATATCGAGAATAAGGGTGTAGAGACCAAATAAAAGAACCAATAATATTTTCAAATAGAGAAAAATTTAAAGCAGGGGATTAAATAATCGCAAAGTTATAAGTGTCGAAAGTTTTAAGAGGGGGTATATTCTGTCCCCTTTTCCGCAAAACGCACCTTCACGAAACGATTGTCATGTACTATGACGCTCGGGGATCGTGATGTCACGATTGTAAGACCTTTAAAACACATAAATGCAATAAATAAATAAATGAAATCCCAGAGTTTTCTCTCTCTAACAAGCAATATTAAAACGGCTGTAGTGTCGTAATTTTTCGAGATATCAGAATGGAATTTGCGTCACTAGGCATATTTGGGAGTAATAATACATTTTGAGTGTACCCCAGTTTGAGACGAAAATATCGAAATACTTTATGGTTTCATCCATAACTTTGATTGTACAGTACAAAGAGATGTAGTTATAAGTTACAAAATAAGCTCCTTTTTAAAATACATGGAGTGGCACATACATCCTGCTCCTTTTTAAAATACATGGAGTGGCACATACAACCGGCTCCTTTTTAAAATACATGGAGTGGCACATACAACCGGCTCCTTTTTAAAATACATGGAGTGGCACATACAACCGGCTCCTTTTTAAAATACATGGAGTGGCACATACAACCGGCTCCTTTTTAAAATACATGGAGTGGCACATACAACCGGCTCCTTTTTAAAATACATGGAGTGGCACATACAACCGGCTCCTTTTTAAAATACATGGAGTGGCACATACAACCGGCTCCTTTTTAAAATACATGGAGTGGCACATACAACCGGCTCCTTTTTAAAATACATAGAGTGGCACATACAACCGGCTCCTTTTTAAAATACATGGAGTGGCACATACAACCGGCTCCTTTTTAAAATACATGGAGTGGCACATACAACCGGCTCCTTTTTAAAATACATGGAGTGGCACATACAACCGGCTCCTTTTTAAAATACATGGAGTGGCACATACAACCGGCTCCTTTTTAAAATACATGGAGTGGCACATACAACCGGCTCCTTTTTAAAATACATGGAGTGGCACATACAACCGGCTCCTTTTTAAAATACATGGAGTGGCACATACAACCGGCTCCTTTTTAAAATACATGGAGTGGCACATACAACCGGCTCCTTTTTAAAATACATAGAGTGGCACATACAACCGGCTCCTTTTTAAAATACATGGAGTGGCACATACAACCGGCTCCTTTTTAAAATACATGGAGTGGCACATACAACCGGCTCCTTTTTAAAATACATGGAGTGGCACATACAACCGGCTCCTTTTTAAAATACATAGAGTGGCACATACAACCTGCTCCTCTTTAAAATACATGACCTACACACAACTCTAATGTCAAGAGGATAAGGACTGTCTAGATCATTTTGAACCTGTTATTTTGCGTAGCTACTTCTGCTGCTGACCGAACATTAGTATGTTTGGAACAAACTTTTATAGCCGGCTTTAGTCGCTGTGTTGTGTTATTACAAAGATCATAAAGTCTTCCGACACCTGTATCTCATCAGCTCAGTCATATTAAAATATTCAGCACAATCGAATACCCGGAAATAGATAAAATTTAGCTTGTTTCATTACTTATACTAGTGATGACCAAACAGGCTAGGTGAAATAAAAAAAAATAAAAAACTCTTAAAATGAATACATACTCTTTGTAGCTTAAAACATACAAGGCAGGTTGCACCGACTATGGCGCCGGCAGCTGTCATTCCATACACAACTGTCGAACTTTCCAGATTTTAACGAACACCGCTTACGATTACAGACGGTTTAATGCAACCCACCCATAGTTAAAGTCTTAATTATACCGACGTGCGCATCACTAAACATACTATGATCTGAACGAA
This sequence comes from Epinotia bilunana, assembly GCA_947049275.1. Taxonomy (NCBI): domain Eukaryota; kingdom Metazoa; phylum Arthropoda; class Insecta; order Lepidoptera; family Tortricidae; genus Epinotia; species Epinotia bilunana. The sequence continues at coordinate 7,466,364 of OX346263.1, read as the reverse complement.
TCTGCCCTCCATCGCGCCATTACCATCCATCGGGCAGCTATACTTACCTGGAGTATTCCCAAACCGTGCACATGTTAAGAGGTTGTATGTCAGCAGGCCACGGACAAGTCAGGGCAATCTTTGCAGGCTCCGCTCAACGTGGACCCTGGCGTGCACTCCTCGCTGAACCTCGAGGCGCTGGCGAGGGTGCCCACTGTGCCCAATATGCCTGGAGTGCCCACTGTGCCCACGCTGCCCACTATCACTGAAGCGAGGGTAACTGATGACAGTGGAGATAAGAAGAAGGTACGTGGAAAATTGTTTCTGGTGTTTTTATATGGGTCATACAGATAAACGAAATAAATGTATTTTATTCTGCAAGTAGGCCGTAATGGCACTTTTCCAAGTCAACATTCTACCAGCGTTTTTGAAAAAGAAGACCACTGTTAAGAAGAAACGCCGAAACAAACTCAACAGTCAGTCATTTTTTGCCAAAAAAAAGCTTATTACAATGATAGTTCTGAACCTACCTAAAATAAGTCAAACTAAATATGAATACAAAAAAAAACATCATAATGCGTTGTTCTACAAGAACACATGTCCGAATAAGCTATATGAATAATTAAACTATTTTGGGCTCTGGTATGGGCCATGCATTTCTGTCAGTTAGATAGTCCTCAACCCTGTAATAAGCCTTCCACATCAATGTATTTTTCAAGTCATTTTTAAGAGCTAGAAAGGGTAGAGCCAAAATTTCATTAGGTAATTTATTATAAAAATGGATGCATTGACCCAAAAAGACTTGTCTACTTTACGAACGATATCTAGGTTACATGACTATGATTATATATGGCCAAATCCGCTTAAATAAATCTGTATCATCAAATGATGACTTTTATAAACAAATGCTGTACCACCAAATATTTGATATAAATAACTATTGACCACATGCAAGACGGAATTGGAACCTTGGTATTGTGTTGTCTTCACTTTAGCAGCAAGTCTGCTGTAGCCACTAGGTTAAGAAGATGATAAAATGCATCAGACTTATCAGCGGCACGATCAATGATTTACAACACTGATAACCAGTTTCTTTTATAAAATCTGGTCGGAAGAGATTGATTACATATCAAGAAACCAGCAATTTACCTACTTGTTAAAGTTACGAATAATATTATATAACAGACCTGAAGCTTTTGTGTTATTTATTAGGTATACAAATCTGTCGTTTTTGGCTTCCGCCATAGTGAAAGTATGCGACGACCGAGGGTATTCGAGGTATAATATAATGTGTGACCGCCATGCGTCAATGGAAATGTGCAGCATGATTCTAAATCTTCATTAATTCATGGCTCTGTGTTTTGAATCTTCTCTCTCAGGCAGCGGTTCCTTTGAAACGGAGGGGTGAGGCGTGCATAGAATTTGTTTACGATTGACTAGATCCATTAGGATTGGGCTATTTTGGTCCGTGGATGTGTGCTCTCTGTCTCAGTGGAATCGTTGCTTAATTTATAAATAAAACGAATCATACCTATGTTTGTTTAAAAATTTGCCGTTGTCTCTTCACAGGCAGTCCTTGGGACCTTAGTTAACCAACATAGGCTTAACAGACGTCTATAACATTTTCGCGTGTAATATTTCGTAAAAACACTATTCCACCCTTTCATCGCGCATTAAAAATTGATCATATTTGTTCGAGTTCATCGACATTATGTGAAACGTTTGTTTATTATGCACGTAAAGACGGAGTCATAGAATGCGTGTGAAATTTGTGAGCTAGAATATTTGCAATTGATCATGAGATCTTTTTTCGCTCGATCTTCTCTTCTACGCCTTGTCTGCGGGCTTATCAAGGCATTAGTCTTTTTCTAATACCATTCGATACAACATCGCCTGGCAGCATTCTGGTGAGAGATCTAGGCATCAAAATTCACCAATCGTGTTGATTTTTAATCATCATTCATTTAATTGCTGAACTTTGCCAGCTGCTGCAAAGATTTCTCCCCAACCAGTTATAATTTAGTGACATAATGCATTCTCAAAATCTCCTTGAGTACTGTTCATTGAAGAAATGTTACTCATCGTTATTGCCAGCAATGTTGCACAAAAAGTAGTGAAGCGTCATCATAAATTAACAGAACGGCTCGCCGACTGGAAGCGAAGCTCGTTCATGCATCTCCCTCTCTGCATTTGCCAAATAATAATAAAAAAAAAACGAGTATCACTGTAACCATATGAATACAATCAAATCAATATTAAATAAAATATGTACTATATAAGGAGATACACGAAGGAACTCCGTTTTCGTTTCGCGGCGCTCTGATCTGAAAGCAGCAAATGATCATACAAAGTCTACAAACAGCAGGGTGAAAACGGCGTCACGAACGGCGGCAACCAGATGTCGCGCATCGTGTCGTCGCCGGCCTTCAGCGCGCAGGCGCCCGGCCTGCCCAAGAACGGCTCCGTGCCCTTCTTCGACCGCCAGCGCAAGCAGAGCACCGGAGACAGGTCAGGGGACCTATCCGACCGAACGACTATACGCTACCTATAGCGTATAGTCGTTCGGTTTGAGTTGTGTCCAATAATCCATTGTCTCATTGTGCGGGTTTGATACCTCATTATGGTCCGTCATAAAAGATAAGCACACTTCATAGATAAAAACTGCATGCATTAACATTTTACTGGAATTCCAACTCTAGGGACTTTGCTAAAAGTTTAAATTGCTTTAATAGAATTATACATCCCTGGCGTTTACCTGAGCACTGAGAATCGAACAAGTACAAAGGCACCTGGGCCGCCATTTTCCTATTAGTGCACTCGTAACCTATTACTTAGGGACATAGAGTCGATTTTCAATTGAACTTTGTAGGTGGCTGTAACGACTTTTTACAATATGGTAATTTTGGTGTTTTGCGGTTTCAGTCAACAAAGGCATTGTTCCTTTAAGTAGATTGAATACAACTCAAACCGAACGACTATACACGCGTTCATGTAGGTGGTGGACTTGGATGGGGAGCGGTGGAGGTACGGTGTAGTTTTGTAGCGGTAGTGTGTGACATTTTAGTACCGGGTGCGTGTCGTTGTTTTAGTAGTCAGCGCAAGCCGAGCAGTCCGAGCACTGACTATACTATACAGGGTGTGGCCTGGAATAGGAGTAAAAAATTAAACGGTAGATTATTGAGCTTGTGAGCAATTATTTCCAGGTGGTTTTAATTGGTGGTTTGGTGGTTTTTTTTTTTCTTTTCCTTAAAGTAAATTTACCTGTAGATTTTACTCTTCTGGGGTGACACAAGTAGTTTATTTTATTTTATAAATACTAAAAAATAACTAAAATATCTTTTAAACCAAAAATGCAAAAACTACTCTGACTTGATGTTACCTCAAAATCTGCATTGACTGTTGTGCTATGATAATCATCATAATCATAATCATCATTTATTGCATCCATGGTACATGTACATAAAAAGGTCTTACATATAGTTTTAGGACTCACATGGACCCTGATAGGACACAGCAATATTAGGTTGTCTTAAATGTATTTGAATAAATAATAAATAAATAAATGTCAGCGCGGGTTACCAGTACAAAATTGAAAAATGAAGCACGTCGATAATTGTATTATGTCAATAGATATTATAATTATTAGTTCGTTTACATTGTATCGTCAAAAAAATCTTTCAGGCTATAGTAACACTTATTAACTAAGAGGTCCTTTAACCGTCGATTAAACTGCTTTTCAGTCACTTCTTGTTTTATATCGTCACTTATTTTATTAAATATATTTACTGCTGATCTCGTGGTGCCAGGATACATTACTTGGAGGTCATAACTTTAGATCAACATTTCTTTCACAAAAAAATATTTAAAAAATTAGACACAAGGGATTACTGCAGATGCTCTAAGGAAGCGTCCTTTTAAATATTTGCTCCTGTTACAGGCCGCACATTGAATATCAGACGATAGGTAGCAAAGACTTGTTGATATAGGTGGTGGCCTGTGATGAGAAGCGGTGGTGGCCTGTGATGAGAAGCGGTGGTGGACTGTTATGGGAAGCGGTGGGGATATAGTGTAGATTTGTAGCAGTAGTTTGTATAGTGACTGCTTCACTTCGTTTGCACTTTAAAATGCCGGACGCGTGCCGTCTTTGGCGGCCAGAGTCCACAGGTCAGGGGATAGGTAGCGTCGACTTGTTGGACTGTGATGGGGGCCGGTACAGTGTAGTTTTTAACCCCCGACGTAAAGAGAGGGGTGTTATAAGTTTAACGTGTCTGTGTGTCTGTCTGTGGTATCGTAGCTCCCAAACGGATGGACCGATTGGAATGCGGTTTTTTTGTGTCATAGATAATTTTATCACGAGTGTTGTTAGCCATGTTTCATTTTTTATTTTTTATTTATTTAATCAATAACTTAAATCTATCATTACAGGCTTATTACCTAATACGATAGACAAGTGAAGTGAGTGATAACTAATACTAACACATTTTAATAAAATAAATTACAAATATAATTACTGACTATAGCATCATAGTGGGGACAACACAGTACAAACATAGTGGCCTTTGCAAAGTCGTTGAGCGAGCATGTAAATATGTCCAACGTAATTGCGAGTTTATTCAAGTTACGAATAGCCCGTGTGTCTTGGTGCGTCCTTCAGCAGCTTCGTGCGCAGCGCCAGGCGTTAGGCGCCGCCTCCCGGGGGTTGCATAACTCACCCCGTACTACTGTCACTACATATGTAGCGAGGGCCTGTTCCCGCCTCACTTCTAACTTGTTGCGCCCCACCATTCATGCCATCATGAAAAGCTGTTCAGCCGTTTTTGAGATACTGGACTTTGAAATGATAACGTCGGGGGGTTTTCAACTTTTCTAAGTTGCAGTTATGTAGCAGTAATGTGTGTCGTGTCTTCACCTCATCGGTATTCTAAAGTGGCGGGTACATGCGTCGATGAGCATCAGTGCAAGCAGAACATCGACTTTGTGGTTGAACTATAGGTAGCATATATGTATGCATGTGGATATAAGTGCTGCAGTCGGGATACGATATGGGTGGAGGTAGCATAATTTTGTCTTGGCTTGGCTTTTAATAGTACAATACGTATAAAAAAAAAAATATACCTTGGCGGTGAATTCATGAATGCCAACTTATGTTCGGACCACAAACACCTGTGATAGCTATACGAATTACCGCCCGTGGTGCGTGCACAATTTTACGTCTTCTCCTGGGTGTGAAGTGAGATTTACCGCAGCGCCCGAGGGCGGTAAATCTCACTTACCCACACGAATGGCAATATGCATCAATGCGAGAGATGCGAGAAATAGATGATATTGATCAAGAGCTAGTAATGTATGTGTTGTTTTCAAGTGAATGGTACCACTTTGCAGCTTGTCGATAAAACGCTACTGCTATATGTATTAACTAGGATGCATTACAAAGAAGTGGCACCTTTTGCTTCATCACTTACTATAAAGTGTCCAACGTTCACATCCAAGTTTTGTTTCAGATTCAAACCGTCCTTAGCAGCTATTAAAGCCACGTCCAAAACTTCCATGAATAGTCAATACAGAATCGATGTAAGTAACCCAGAACTATCAAAATTTTACTTGTTTTTTTTAATTGAGTGAGGTTTTTGACCCTCTGAAACTTAAGTGACTCCATTGTCACAAGACACACATTAATGTAATATAATTAATTCAACATTCAATTTAGTCCACATCATTTTTTATATACCCAACTGCGGAACATATCGCTCTACACTTTTTTACATACCACGTCGGTGGCAAATAAGTATACGGCCCGCCAGAAATGGGCGCTAGCAACTCCAGGGGAAGTTCGCGTTGACAAATCACACTGATTTGTTTGCAAATATGTATTTCTTCCAGGGTGACTCAGAAAGCATGATGTACAACTCCAAGCTGTCAGTAGCGGGCCCCCGGGAGCCTCCCCGCATGGTGCGCCCCATGTCTCGCAAGGACATCTTCTACTCGGGCTCCGTGCTCAACCTGCCCCAGTACCAGAGCCAGAAGAGCCTGCAGGCCTACAGGAACTCCGTGCTCAGTCTGCCCCAGAGCCGACAGGCGGGCGACGTCGAGACTCAGGAACGTAAGTGACTCCTGTTTCTCGCAAGGACATCTACTCGGGCTCCGTGCTCAACCTGCCCCAGTACCAGAGCCAGAAGAGCCTGCAGGCCTACAGGAACTCCGTGCTCAGTCTGCCACAGAGCTGACAGGCGGGCGACGTCGAGACTCAGGAACGTAAGTGACTCCTGTTTCTCGCAAGGACATCTACTCGGGCTCCGTGCTCAACCTGCCCCAGTACCAGAGCCAGAAGAGCCTGCAGGCCTACAGGAACTCCGTGCTCAGTCTGCCCCAGAGCCGGCAGGCGGGCGACGTCGAGACTCAGGAACGTAAGTGACTCCTGTTTCTCGCAAGGACATCTACTCGGGCTCCGTGCTCAACCTGCCCCAGTACCAGAGCCAGAAGAGCCTGCAGGCCTACAGGAACTCCGTGCTCAGTCTGCCCCAGAGCCGGCAGGCGGGCGACGTCGAGACTCAGGAACGTAAGTGACTCCTGTTTCTCGCAAGGACATCTACTCGGGCTCCGTGCTCAACCTGCCCCAGTACCAGAGCCAGAAGAGCCTGCAGGCGGGCGACGTCGACACTCAGGAACGTAAGTCTGAAAAGAGTCAACGGATCCATAAAACTGATAGGTTAATTTATCTTGCCTTTACGAACACTTACTGGCAGTTTTTGCCTAACTATTTCCATATAATAAAAAATGGTTCGTCTACCTTAAACTCGAGACACGCCTTTGACTATAATAGACTAATCACTGAAACTCAGCGTTTCATACCGTGGCAAACGGCAAAATGCGAACACTGTAAAGGCGGTGCATTGGAAATTATGGCGTGCTTTGAAATGCCGTTCAGACTAGATTAAGAAACTCACTAAATAGTTTTAAATAAAACTTCATTAAGTTAGGTATTTATCGAAATTTGTCCAAAAAAGCCATTCCCGAAGAGTGGCTTTTGGAGACGAGTGGTCATTTCTTAAATTTCGTACAGGGAGTTTGAGTAATTCAAATGAACATTTGATCTAATTCATGATTCGCTCAGAATTTTCTCATACTTGTGAAAAACTTTTCGCAATTTGTACATCTGTATTCAAGCGGCTCACGGTTGTCCTTACGTTTCAGAATACGACCTATGTCCGTGTCTGTCGCTGCCGCAGTCCTTCAAGTCCGCGCTCGGCTCCATGCTGGACGTGAGCCTGCTGAAGGACCCGGCCTTCATGCTCATCGGCGTGTCGAACGTGTTCGGCATGGCGGGGCTATACGTGCCCTTCGTGTACATAGTGGACGCGGCGAAGATTAACGTGAGTGATCGTCATCATCTACTATACGTCCCACTACTGGGCCACAGTATAATAAAGAGTAGTATCGTACAGTATGGCCACTCCCCGCCTCCCGTTGAAAGTGCCGCTCACCCGCTCTCGGCTACCTCACAGTTGCCGGCTGGCAAGGACGCGACGACGCGGTGCGCAGAGCGGAGGCCACGGAAAATATTTAAATATCAAACACATATTTACTAGTTCCAATAGTTTTCCGTAATAGCGAAGTCTTTTATTTTCCATGTCGGGTTTTAATTGCCAATTTTCGTCAAACATGTCTTCACTTATTCCAGGGCGTGGAATCGTCTCAAGCCTCCTTCCTGCTGTCCATCATCGGCATCACGAACACGATCGGCCGTATCGCGTGCGGCTGGGTGGCCGACTTCCCCTGGATGGACTCTCTGTTGCTCAATAACGTCTGCCTCATTATTGCCACGGTAAATGCTACTTTATTTGTGTGACACTAGGTTCGAATTTCTATTGTTTTTGCCCATCAGTGGGGATAATATTAATATCGTATAGGTAATAGGGTTATCCAACAGGAAAATGGGTATATGATGAGGCCGTTCAATGAGTATCTACTAACTGAAAAGTCGTTAAAATTTGTAGATTCATACATAGATTCACGCTTTTATTCCCAAAAGGGGTAGGCAGAGCACATGAAACTTATGTTCAGTTAGCATCAGAAGTAGCTAAGCAAAATAACACGCTCAAAATTACCTACACAGATCCTTATTCCCTTGACATTAGAGTTCGTGTGTAGATCATTTTGAGCACTAAAACTGCTTAGCAACTTCTGCTGCTGACTGTTCCAGTGCTACTTGTGGGTAAAAAAGATGGACAAAATGTGATATCGCAGTGATACCTATCACCTATGCTAGCCCATCGCCCACAACATACTTCAACCCTGCTCCCTTAGTCGAATGTGATTATCATTTATGTACATACAAAATGGTGGTTGTGCAACTATTTTAAGAGGAATGCCTACCTGCGATTTTTCCATACAAACGCTCTCGACTGTTTCCTCTCTGGTTTTTGAACATAGAGCAATGAATTTTTCAAATAAGATCAATATCATCAATATCTATGCCGCTATGTTTTGCTTTTTTGGATATTTTTATTTTAAAGAAACTTACAGCGCCTTGAAAATCGCAAAAACGGCTTAATTGAATTGACTGCCAAAAAAGGCGCAGTACACAAATATGACAATAAATATCAAAAAATCAAAACATAGCGGCGTAGATTACTTCTTCTTCTTGCAGTTCCCAAAATGTTATAGTGATTGGTTGCGTTTTGGAGGAGGAAACAGTCGAGAGCGAAACCTCGATTTTTGAGTTTTTTGCGTGGGATTGTTAGTCCGAGCTGCAGTTGTCCTTATCGCACGAATTGGAGCTCCCGCCCACAGCAGCGCGACAGAAACATTGCGTCAAAATTCGAGATTTGAAAAGTTGCTCAGCTAGGCATTGCTCTTAACTAGCTTTTTGTAATTCGCTAATAAATATTATAATCATGTTTTATCATTTCAGATATCTGTGGCGGCGACTCCATTCTGCGTGTCTTATGGTTCTTATGTTGCGGTCGCAATATTCTTTGGGATAGCTATTTGTAAGTGTAAACAACTTTTTAAAAAGAAAATATATTGTTTAATTAAACGTTTGTGGTGTTCTAATCCAAAATTTGTAATTTACTGACTGACTACCCGAGAACAATTACACTTGTTTACAGTGTTTTTCATTCACTTTTTGTTTCAAACCGTATTTTAGGTAAGTGATAAACTACTTCTAAGACGGTTTAAAGCCACAGTCAATGAACAAGTCAAATCAAAACATTTTTCAAAAAACGCGGCCGAATTTCACCTTCCCATAGTTTCGTTACAATCCAACATGTAGTTTTAAAATGAGAGCGTAACTACGTTTGTATGGAGAATCGAGCTTACTGCGAGCTCTTAAAGAAACCTATTAATGATTTTGAAATTATACCTATTCAACGATACCCCACATGACATAGTAGTTCGTAGACTTACCGCCTTAATCATAAAACTTAAAATGCCTCTGCTAAATAAAATGTGCTTTGTCCCTTTCTTACGAACACCAATGTCAAAATACGAAATCGTACGGCTGTACAAAGATAATCTAAAGAATATGGAATTGAAATAATCTACTTTTTTACATTGCTCCTCCGACATGGTCCCTGAAAAGGGCAGTGCGCAAAAAATAATTTTGCTCACACTTCGTTGGTCAATTTCACTTAAGTCAGTTTCACTCTCTGGTAGCCGTCTGTTTTGAATTAGGATTACTGTCTTGTCTTCAGTGATATCCGAGCGATTAAAAGAAATCGGTGGACATCATTCATTAATATCGATCCACATGTTTGATCTCTAGAGTGCCACAAATGAACAAACATACATACATACATAGACTGGTAAACACAAACCTCATTTGCGTCGCGCATTCGGGTAAAAAGGAATTACTACCATGGCACAGAATATATAATAGTACTTACATACAGAAGGTCCTCTGTCTTGACAAAAGCGATGCTTGACAACTAGAAATTTCACAGAAGAAATTTCAGAGGCTCTAGTATAAGTTTTACCGAAACAAAACGTTACGACCGCGTTTGCGTTTAGCTGTCAAATCCCATACAAATTTAGGTTAAAACGCAAACGCAATCGTAAAGTTTTGTTTCGGTAAAACCTATACTAGAGCCTCAGATAACAGATATCACGCGCTAAACGTCAAGAGAACGTATTAACGGTATAAGGAGCCCACTTTGTCATGTCATTCGATAAACGCGACCACGATAGAGGATTAAATAGATGGAGTCCTAGCGAATGCCCAAAAGGGATAGAGGTAAATTAACCTGACTAAATTGAGAAGAATCAGAAGACTAATACATCCTCGACATCGCCTGTCTATATACTTTAGCCGTATTATGTCCGTGACGTCAGTTTCAGTACAAAATTTTGACAGGTGGTGACAAACAATAAATAAATAACTATTAGAGGACAATCTTACACGAATCAAACTAGGCATAGTAAGCTCAATAAGGCTTGTGTTATGGGTACTAGAAGACGATATCCTATCCTACTAATATTATAAATGCGAAAGTTTAGATGTTTGGATGTTTGTTACTCAATCACGCTTAAACGGCTGAACCGATTTGAATGAAATTTTGCACGAAGATAGTTTATAGTCTGGATTAAAATATAGGATAGTTTTTATCCCGGGTCCACGCGGACGAAGTCGCGGGCGGAAGCTAGTATTTAATACATAGAAATGGTGCATGGTGCCTCATGTTCAAATTGATATCGTAGTGATGCTGAATGGATAGTAAACCATCAAATTATCGTAATAAAGTATAAATTATAAAATATACTTAAAATCGTACAAAGATATGAACGTTGAAAGTTTAGAAAAAATATGCATTTTTTTATTGTCCAAGAGTAAATTTAAAGTTACCAATATAAATCCTTACACTTAAATGCAGTATTTCGCGACCGAGACAACAATTTACCTGATTTTCCATACAACGATACATACGTACATTGTACTAACAAATGTCGGTTATGACGTCATACCTGTCTATCAGTATGAAGCGTTTTGCGCTGCCGCCAGCGAGGTCAATCTTTGTCTCAGATTTTTGGGTATTAATGTTCTTTAATTGTAGTTGATCCCTCACAGACATTTGTTCCTGTCCAAAAACTGGTTCGAATGAGATCATAAAAATGTTTTAGTCATCATCCCTATTCTACAACAACGCCTTTGTTCCCCAGCCGGCTACATCTCGCTGACATCCATCATCTTGGTAGACCTGCTGGGTCTGGACAAGCTCACGAACGCGTTCGGTTTGCTCATCCTCTTCCGCGGAGCGGCCGCCATAGTGGGCTCGCCTCTCGCGGGCGCCGTGTACGATGCCACGAAGAGCTACGACGCCTCCTTCTACATGGCAGCTGCGTTTTTCCTTGCGGCTACGCTCTTTTCCTTCGCTGCTCCGCTGTTCAGGAGGTAAGAAAGTCGTTCTAATCGATGTCAATCATACTACTTGACCTGTCGGGTATCGACAAGCTCATGAACGCGTCCCTCTACATGGCAGCTGCGTTCTTCCTTGCGGCTACGCTCTTTTCCTTCGCTGCTCCGCTGTTCAGGAGGTAAGAAAGTCGTTCTAATCGATGTCAATCATACTACTTGACCTGTCGGGTATCAACAAGCTCATGAACGCCTCCTTCTACATGGCAGCTGCGTTCTTCCTTGCGGCTACGCTCTTTTCCTTCGCTGCTCCGCTGTTCAGGAGGTAAGAAAGTCGTTCTAATCGACGTCAATCATACTACTTGACCTGTCTGGTATCGACAAGCTCATGAGCGCCTCCCTCTACATGGCAGCTGCGTTCTTCCTTGCGGCTACGCTCTTTTCCTTCGCTGCTCCGCTGTTCAGGAGGTAAGAAAGTCGTTCTAATCGATGTCAATCATACTACTTGACCTGTCGGGTATCAACAAGCTCATGAACGCGTCCTACTACATGGCAGCTGCGTTCTTCCTTTCTGGTACGCTCACTGGCTTCACTGCCCCGCTGTTCTGGAGGTTAGAAAGTCCTAATCGACGTCAATTATCTTAGTAGACCTGTTCGGTCTCGACAAGCTCATGAATGTGCCGCCATTACGATGCCCTAACGTTCGCCTCTAACGGGTATCATGTACAATACGACACGTTTTTCTACACGCACTTTCTTCTCCGCCGCTATATTGGCTTCTTTTGATGGCCACCATGATTGCCGCTTTTGGTAACGTATCTGTTTTTGACCTACTGCTCCAAACTTATCAAATAGTGAATCAGTCAACTATCTCATCCCTTTGCATTTCGCAAGAGCCCTTCCAAAAAAGCGCTCGCGGCCTTGCAGAATCTTCTATCTATATATATAAACATAAAAGTCCTGACTGACTAGTCTTACTTAAATCAACGTTCAGCCGAAACTGTTGAACCTTAAAAAGCTGTTTTTTTTCACAATAGATAGTTTATATAACTTTACTACCCACTAAGAACGGATTTTAGAAAATTCCACCCTCTAGGGGGTAAAAAGGGGGGTGCAAAGTTTGTACGGGTGAAATTTGGTATAGAGATAGTTTGAGTCCCGGGGAACGCCATATAATAGTTTTTATCCCGGAAATCAGTCCTTAAGGGGGTGAAATGGAGGGTGAAAGATTGTATGGAGCTACGATATAAACGAGTACCACGCGAACGGAGTCGCGGGCACAAGTAGTATCTAGTATATGTATATTTAGATATGAATATTTGAAGTCGACCGGGCCGCTTTACGTTCTTGCTAACCCCAGGAAAGCCGAGTCGGCGCAGCAGCCGCCGGACGTGCTCACGCCCATTGACGAGGACCTGGAGGAGGCGGACGAGGACCCCGACGACACGCCCATCACCATGGGTGCGCTGGCGCCGGCGCGCGCGCCCGCGCCCGCGCCCGCGCCCGCGCCCGCGCCCGCGCCCGCGCCCGCGCCCGCCATCACGCGCACCGCCGCCTCGCCCACCGAGCCCGCTCCCGCGCCCAGGGAACTCTCGCAGCGGGAGAGTGTACTCTAACTCTAAACGAGGGGTGGTAACGTGCCGATTGCTATGTACGGTATTTTTAATAAAGTGTCGCCGCGCGAAAATGTGCTCTAAGGCAGCGGCGGTAGAGTTTGAGTCGCTGTGTTTTTTATATAACATGTCAATGGCTCGATCATCCCGCTTTTGAATACTTGCAGCGGAAGAGTGTACTCTAAACGAGGGGTGGTAAGGTGCGAATTGCAGTGTACGGTATTTTTTGTTCGCCCACCGAGCCCCTGCCAACCGAGTTCTCGCAGCGAGAGAGTGTACTCTACAAAAGGAGTGATAAGGTGCGAATTGCTGCGTACGGTATTTTTGTTAAATGAACTGTCGCAACAAGAAAATGTGCTATAAGGCTGCGGCGCTAGAGTTCGAATCGCTGTGATTTTTATATACCATTTCAATGGCTCGATTTCCCGCGCCTGAATACTCTAAGCGGGAAAGTGTGCTCTCAACATGGACTGATAACGTTCCAATTGCCGTGTTAAATAACTTAAGAACCCTTTAAGTCGTGATCGAGAGCGATGGCAGCAAGAAATGTGCTCTCAATCGATGCTAATAAGGTGCAGATTACTGTGTACATTCTTAATTTGTCCGACTATTGGATGAGACTGAAGGCGAAAGAGCTGTAAACTCCCGGTCCGTAAGAAACGAAATCGTTACCGTTTTGTGCAAAGCCATATTCACGCTGTTCCACACATGCTGTCTTGCGGGGTGAAAACGAACTTTAGTAAATTACACATAAGGTATGGAATTCTGTGATCGATTTGTTGACGTCGTACGATCGTTCAACGAACTACATACCAAAAAGCATGGATTGGGTCTAAGGCAAATTTGAATAGTAGGAGGTTTGGTTAGGTTAGGACCGTCTCTTGTCAGGAAGTTGAGATATCATGTCAATAAGGTCTTGTTAAGAACATAACGGATTATCTCAATGGAATACGGTTAATTTCGGATTCCTGTGTAAGAGATGTTATACAATACACTTGTTTTTTTCACGCGATCTGTGGCAATATTCAGAATCGTACGAGTTTCTCTGACGTCACAGGGTTTAGTTAAGCGGTGTAAATGAAATTGCTAGGTGAAATGTTTTCTACAACAAAGTTACTAAGTTCCGTAAAAAGGCTGTAATGAAACTTGTACAAATAATTTGAATTGGAGTTTGTAACTTTGTCGTAAGGCACATTCGTGCTTGGCGGTTTTGTTAAATAATTACCTTCCATATTAAATGAAGGAGATAAAGAATATACTTTAAGGAATACTGGCATATGTACAAACAAAAGTATACCATGTAATGTTGAGAATAGATTATGTTTTTAAATACATGACTCATCCAATTGAAAATATTGTCTATTATGATTTGGATTTCTAAATGAAACAATATCTTAATAAACTAATACGAACCGAACTTGGATGAAATATGCCGATCACACAAAAGCTGTAGTTCAGTTATTTTTTGTATAAGATATCTTTGCTTTATCTTCGTAAAATATATTTTAGTAAAATACACGATCTCAATACTCGAAGATACTACCGAAGATGTCTTATCTTATAATGAACGATTACTCATGATTACGTTTACAGAAAACAGAAACAGTTGAAAGTATTTAGATGTCGTTTTCCTTTTATATACCATAGTATTTAAACGACAATGACTCGGGTCTATGCACACTGCTATTTTTGTCTCGAATCACGTGTGTATTGAGATAAACGCGCGTCTAAGGGGCGTTTAAAAACGCGGTGTGTATATACTGCGTAATGTAATATAAGAAAAAGACCAGACCGAAGTTTAAAATACGCTTAAGCCTTTGGTCTGGTGATCCTTAAACCATATTATTTAGAAATCTTGCCGTATGTATTAACGTTGATATTCAAAGCTCTAATAATAAGAATGGCATGATGCTGGAATTGAATGCAAGCAATAATTTTTTTTTAGTATTCGTTGCACTTTTGACTAGGGAACTTAATTCTGACGTGCCATATATAAAGTACGTTGTGGTGCTGGCAGCTACACCGATGGATGCTTAACACTCGATACTCAGAGGGCAAAGGTGTAAATTGGATCAAAATCTGTGAGGAAAATATAATTAATAAAACAATATTTTCGGAAAATTTGCGATGGCGGCCGATATGAAAAGTCCAAAATGTCATTAGCAATAATATTTGTACTTATTACGCTGTAAGTACTTAGTTTGAAAACGATATAAAATACAAAAAAAGTAGTGTCATCTTTGACTTTTCCGCAAAGCATATCACAATTATTTAGTCAGTTCAGTAAAAGTGACAATAAATGGATACTTTGTCTTAAAATACGCCTAATGCTGTAGGATTCCGTGTTAGAATTATATTTTACTATAAAAGTGGAATACAGAAAAATAATCCAGTATTTTGAAATGCATGTCATTTTGTAAATAGTATCTTTAAAATACGCACTGTTGTAAATACACGAGTAGTTAGGATGTTTGAAACAATCATGGCACTGACTACGTATACAATCTTGAACACTTCCTCGCTATCCTCTTTTTCTATCCTTTAAAGTCTTTAAACTTAGCTTGCAACTTGGATACTCCACCTTATTGTAGTTGTCATAAGGTTGAAAATGTCAGCCTTACAGTAACAATGACAAATGAACTGCTGTACGATAGAGTTAACTCTAGAAGTTTTAATACGTTGACGAGTTAATAATTCGGTATATTTGTAATGCGTGTTTACTGTAAGATACATTTTTTAACTTGCTATAGCAATGAGAATTTTCGAGCTTGGCTTTTCCTTAATTTCTTGTGAAGTTTAGATACTGTTTTCTGGCATGGGTGTCCTATGTTGAGATTATTGTCTCGATGGCGTTAGGTAGGTATTATATAAAGTGTACACCGACGCGATATGTCATCCTATTGGTATCCTCATTTTGAAGTAGAGAGTAGACCTGCATCGTTCCTTGTGCCATTGACGAACAAGTATATGTACATAAGCAGGTAGGTAAGGTAGGACGACTAGAGTGAGCATCGCAACGCAGTCAATTTCCGACTCCCGAACCGCAGGGTGTATTCCCGCTTGTTCTATTTTCAGTTCCATTAACAGAACTAAGTACTTGGATTATATTTCTCATAAGTTCCATTACTTACAAAGGTAGAATTCGATAGGCAACTAGTGCGACTTATTTTTCCTGGTTGTTAAAATGTTAAAATAGCGTTCAGTGATATGCTGATATGGAACTGAATTAATTGTACATACATACATACATACATTCACGCCTTTATTCCCAAAAGGGGTAGGCAGAGCACATGAAACTTATGTTCCAGCGCCACTTTTAGCATAACTGTGGGTATAAAAGATCGACAAAATGTGATATTGCAGTGATAGGTTGCTAGCCCATCGCCTACAACCCACTTTAACCCTGCTCCCTTAGTCGACTTTACGACAGCCACGGGAAGGAAGGGGGTGGTGACATTCTAACCCGACACCACACGGGAATTAATTGTGGTAAATAGAATTCCTGGAAAACGAACACGTATTTTAAGTCGCAGTGAAATAGTATCCCGGGAAAGTTATATGAAAGCGACTCATAACTATCTGACTAGGCATATAGCTATATTTCGTGTAATACTATTTTAGTGCGACATTATATAATTATATTAATGGAACTGATAATAGACCATGTGGGCGTCGCAAGGACTTGCCACTTGTGTAGCGGACACAGAGTACCTATAAATCAATATATTTTTGTGTATAGATATTTTTCTGTCAATAAACTGCATAATTTAGATGTAAGTTGTACGTATAGGACCGCGTAAGGATGTAGGAAATGGTATTATGTGATAAATATAATACGAATACCGATTTTTTTTTGTAACACTTATAATGTTTTATGATAATGATAATATGCCTATTGAATCATGTAATTAAAATTAGGTTTTCGTTTGTAAGGTTTAAAACTGGTATTGTGTAAAAAATCTTATTAAGGATCCAGAAAGTTAGTAATGTTACTGTTGTTATAGCTTTATGTAAAAAAAAAACCAAAAGTGTTATTATGTTTTTAAGATTGAGAAAAATAAAAGAGTTATGTGACCCATACGTACTATCGACAACACAGCTAACTGACCATCGCTGCACCTTAAGTGCATTGCAATAAGGTTCTATATAAACATAGGACGGTCAGTTAACAGTGTTGTCGTTTGCACACCGGGGTTACATAATTAGTAATAATGTAATGAAGTCCGAAACGCATCAAATGTTCGAGGATCTATCGTTGGTATTTAGTTAAATTTCAATTTATTTCCTTTGTATTTTATTATCTAGTAAAATTTTATTTGATGGTGATAATGTTATGTATTTAATTCAGTATTGGCTCATAAGTATTGTTTTAGATTTTTTGTATTAAGAAAGCTGTTTACGCATTATCTGTCTTTACGTTTGTATAGACGCTACAAAAACCATTATATCTCAAATTAGGCATGTCGTTATTGAATATAGGTATTATCTTAATTATTTTATAATGCTACGCTGTCATGAAATATTAAATTGTCATGTGTTTTATAAAGCTTACAGCGGTGCCTAGTTATCAGCGTAATAAGTGTAAAGGTACTATTCAACCGGCGAGCCAGTTTTTTTTAAATTTCATAGTACAACAAAACAAAATTAAATGATAATTTTATAGCCGCTTGAAGTTTCCCGCCCCGTCGCGCCGGTGGCAAACCACTATAATTACAAGAAAAATCGCTCAATTTCAATTAGTGATACATTGTTCTGTATGGTTGAGATTATTTCGTGTGGCCGACTTTTCAAAAAACTGTCATTGGAATTGGAACCTTCGACCGTGGCCGGTAGGGTTGCTTTTTGAATGGACATCTTTGATGCAATTCGGCCAACTCAAATAAATTCAAGTACACGCTACGTGGTGCTTTGAGCATTCCAAGTCGCTTAGGTACTTTGTACAGCACATACAATTGTGAGCACTTTTGACAACGAAATCCATAATTTTATTGCTCATGCTTTTAGATGTGATCTAGAAATATAAAGGTCTTAAGCGACGTACTGGATATACTAGAGGGAAAGATTATAATGATAAGTTATAATAGCGTCAAAAAAATATCGTGCCGCTAAGATTCCAGTTGGCGTTCCTAGATTGCGTTGATCTTTGAAAATGAAACCTCTAAAGCTCTTCACAAGTGGGCTGTTTCGTTCTCATTTTAAAACGCCGTGCCAGAATAACATCCTGTTTTACATTGAGAACCAAACGACGTTTGTATGGAGAGTCGAGTTTCCTGGGGACTCCTAATAGTACATTACTCGCCTAGGGCGGTAAAACAAAGATTGTTTCAGGTCGCAGGCATTTGACGCCCGAACCGAAGGCAAGGGCGATAAATAAGCGATATGAGACTTTATTTACTACCGTCCGTGTTGAGTAAACAGTTTTAAGTTTCCCCCTGTAGCAGGATGATAGCCACTTTATGGCCCGCACGGCTATCACGGCTGTCACGTTCTAATTAGAACGCTTAGAAAGAGACAGGTATCCTATGTCGCCGCCACACTTCTCGCGGAATCTCCTGTAATAGCCGTGCAGGTGTGACGTAAAATATATTTCATTGTTCAACGTCATCTAATCATATTGTCCTTTTCTCGGTACCATTTTTAACATTTAAATAAATATTATAACGTTTCTCTCTGATATGACTAATGGCCGCGTGATAAGAACATTTATCACAACAACAAGTCACAGCAAGCAATCGCTTCGAATGTACAAAACATGCTATTTGTTGACTATGTCCACCGAAACTTTTGTATATAACAGACACATTAAATAATAATGATGACTGAATGGTTTTGTTATTGTACCTACCCATAAAAACGAACACGGTTCGTGATTTTCCTTCACGTTTTTTGGTTTCTTTTTATTCATATAAATACATTATTCATCTACTCTCAGTTTAACGGTGGGAAAAAATACCCATTATTTATAAAGTGTTTATTAGTACATTACTGTCGAAGCAAGGGAAGTAGGCAATTGCTGGCTGAGTATTAATTTTAAACGGGCGACCTTGGGAGTCAGTTAATTTTTTTAATTTTTTTAAACGGGCGACCTTGGGAGTCCGTTTAATTTTTTAATACGAAGCCATCAATTGCCCTTCCGGCTCAGACAAATATAGTGCTTTTCTAAAAATATAGGTACTTTCTGAAGATGATAAGGCATGCTTTTCTACTCGCCACTTCATGAAATTGTCGTACGCCTTTACGTCTTTTGGCTTTGCAGGGAACAAATTATCAATAACTGAGCTTGCAGCTTCTTTTAAATCTGGAATCATTTTCACGTAAATTTTCTATATTCTCCGAAAAAACAACTAGCCACTGTATGTAAAAACAGAATATTTTTTTTTGCCTTTAATTTTTTTTATAATAAGTTGGAAGTGTATTTTTCTTCCAAAAACGCCATAGGTAAGTTATTTGAGACAACTAAAAAGTAGCGATAAGTCACAGCTTCTGATCTTCCGTTTTGGATGTTTAGGACCTATGTCTTTTATTTATATGGCCATTTTAACTTTTTTTAAAGTTTGTAAGTACCACGAACCACGACAAATAATGGATTGTATATGCAACATTGTCAAAATCGAGCCAGCAAGGTTTTTAATTTTTGACTAACCATAAACTATGTACCTATACGTCCTGATTTTTTACCATTAAAAAGAACTTTGCCGATCATTTTTGAGAAAATAACCAATAATGTTGAATTTTATCGAAAAAGGATTTAAAATGTGGTCAATTATAGAGAAAAAAGTAAAGCAGGGGATTAAATAATCACAAAGCTATAAGTATCGAAAGTTTTAAGGGGGGGGGTATATTTTGTCCCTTTTCCGCAAAACGCACCTTCATATGAAACGATTGTCATTCATTATGACGCTCGGGGAACGTGACGTCACAATCCCCGAGCGTTTTCTCTCTAAAAAGCAATATTGAAATGGTTGTAGCTTCGTAATTTTTCCAGATATCTGAATGGTATTTTCGTCACTAGACATATTTGTTGCCTTCTTTCTTATGGTGTAGGGTCACCTGTCCAACATTGAAACTTTGCTGCACAGTGAAACTCCTCAATATTTCCACAACCCGCTGTCAATAGATAGCCCTATAGCACATTAGGACGACCTGAGGAAGCCCTCGTACACGCCCTGTTTGTGGACGCGACACGTGGAAGGAAAAGTCACAACAAACAACTTTCTAATTTTGACACCAAAAACTAAAAAAATAGAATAATATTTGGTGATTTGTTGACAAAATGATAGAATTTGATTCCGTATTTCATTGCCTTCTGTACACCCCAAAGCGTCTATGGAGCGGTATGTCAATAAAAATGCTTCACTTTTTGTGCCATTTTTCATTGATAATCCAAAAACCCTAGTTTGTTCACAATGACACAGCATGACAATGAAACAGTGTGTGTGCAACAATGACACAGCGATGTACAACATTTTTTTGAATTAATTAATAGAAAATGACCCATTAATAATAAACTATGTAAAACTCGATTAAATGCAAACAAATTCCGATACTAATAACAGTAATAACATTTTTTCAATGTAGATTACTCCTGTTTCTTTGTAGAAATTCAGGTGTATCATTGAATACATGTATATTGACGCACTGAACAAAGCTATTTTGACAAGCTTTTATTTACTTTCACCTGTCCCGTTGTCTGTCTGTAATCAAAATCTTGCAAGTTAAATTTGTCCCACTTCCCGGTGACCGATTGAGCTGAAATTTTGGGTATAAGTATAGTTTGGATGACAATTCAATATTATGGTACTATCGAGCTGATCTGATGATGGAGACAGAAGGTGGCCATGGGAATTCAACACTTAACCGACGTAACCCCGTTGAGTTTGGGCTCATTAGAATCGTCTCAATGAGTAGTTGATGATAGTATACAGAAAAGTACAGTCGGCAATAAAAGCTTGTACTAAAAATGAATTTTTTGACAGAAAATTGTTTCTTATCAAATTTTATACAGTAACTGTTAAAGTAATGTAATCTTTTTAATACGACGTGATTACTCGTACTAATTAAATCATCTATCTTGGTGCAAAATATCAGACTTGTAACTTTAATAATGTTGGAGAGGATGCTTGGAAATTTTGGTGTTTCATTAATGGACAATTTACCCTAATAATAAATCTTTGAACCGAATACTTACTTCAGTATCCTGTTGCAATTAAACTGTACCTTAGGGTTCACCATAGCACTAACATAGGGAAAAGCTCGTTGGCAAGAGCTAGATTACGAATATTACGAATCGAAGACGTTAATTTGACTACAGCATCGGCACGGCCACGGCTACCACATGACGGCCCGCGACCTGTGTCGCGGCGATATAGATTCTCCGTCTCTTTTTAGGCGTTTCATTAGAAATAAACGGATAATCTATCTCGCTGCGACACAGCTCGCGGGCCGCCCTGCTCCATTTCGACTTTCAATCTTTTTCAAATTTGATAAAAACTCTTGTACGAATTGTAACCCGTAATCCCAACTGGGTATAGTTTCCCTCTAGATTTCAAGGACTTTCGGTGAGATGGCAGTCGCTTTCGTAAAACTAGTGCCTACGCCACATCTTGGGATTATGTGCCAAGGCGGACCCCGGGCTCTTAGGATTCAACCGGGAAAAACGCCAGAATGATGATGTAGTGTTTAAGTAGTTTTTATGTCGAACTAATTTTGTAGGTACCTACAAATATTTCATGCCATAATATAACACTTCCTTATGCGTTTTTAATGACATTTGATGACAGAAATAGCTATGACGATGATTGTTACATGATGATCCGCTGCTCAAACTAGTGTCACAACCAATTTACCTAGTAAAAAAAGTACCTACAAACAATAGTAGATTGTTAACCAAGGGCTGAAAGGCACCCATTCCTGACGAGATATTTTGGCGCTCGAACGAAGTGAGAGCCAGAAATGGGTGACTTTCACCCGAGTTAAGCACACTACTTTTCATATCGAATACGAGGAAAGTAAAAAGAAAACAGACGGAAAATTAAACAATACTTTTATTCATAGTATACAATTCAAAAACGGCAGCCGCCATTATCGTGACGTCATCAGAGCAGAAAGAATTGTCCCATCTCACCTGTCCTAAAGAAAAAGGCAAATATCTGTCTCGCTCGACTCACGAGAAAAAAAGGGTGGTCGGCGTTTTCGGTCACGTAAAATACAAATACAAATACAAATTTTGATAGACAAATGTAGCCTATTGAAGTATTTTGATACTATTTATTTGCATTTATTTTTAGAATTACTTGAAGAGTGGCTGTATGCGTTTCTGCCTTAGCTCACATGCACAACTTTAAGTTTAAAAAAAAAGGTTTGTGGGTGTAATCCATTTGTCACCACCTTATAGAACCCTAGTGAATATTTTAGCTAAAATAAAAGTAATTCATTTACAACATAAATTTATTTTATATTTAATAAAATAAATTCCATGAACTAGTAAGAATAAAATTATCTCCCTTTGTCAGTGGCTGGGTAAGGAAAGGATTGATATTTATTACAATTAGTTCCCGTATAGTGCTTATAAGGCGAGGACTAATTGCAATACACTACTTTTTTGCACTAGAGCAGAAACGTAGCACTTTCTGGGCACATTTTAGAACAACAACGACCCACTTTCAGAGCGTCAGATATGAAAACGAATATAACGACTCAACTTCATATTCAATGGCATACAAGTTTCAATTCGATTTGTATCAGACGATAACGAATGCTCCCATTAGCTATCATGTTTTCCGAGTCTTTAATTTGAAATTGTAAGTAGGTAATGAAAAGTATAAATAGCACAGAGCAAAGCGATTAGGTGAAATAAAAACAGCGGGCCGGGAACGGCGCAGTTTGTTTACTAACTACATTCAGGTCAAGTTAAAGTAAATGTTGATAGATTTGTAGGTCTGAAAAACAAATTGTTGGCAATGTATTTACGTTCGTAAACATTATAGCACTTAGTCATTTTGTTACATAAGGCATTTGAATTAAGTTTCTTGTACGAGTTCGAGAAGAGAGATTCGTCTGGATGATGTTAGAGATGTTACACTACGTTATAGTGAATCGAAGTTTTAAATACTTATACCTACTTACCTTTTATTTATTATATTACGACGTGACGACGAATAGTGACCAAATACGATAGCTGCTAGCTAGAGGTCCTGCGTTCGAATCCCGCCGTAACTTGTGTGTAGAACACGACTCATACTTATTTGTAGGTACCTATCCACACTTACCACTTAAGTGGCAGTGCAATGGGCGGTGCACAGCACGTAGAACCGATGGCCGTTGGGGCGGAAAGGTTCTCGAGTGGCGACCACGTACCGGAAGGGGCGGCGTGGGTAGGCCCCCCACAAGGTGGACTGATGACCTGGTAAAGGTTGCTGGAGTCCGCTGGATGGAGGCCTATGTCCAGCAGTGGACATCTTTCGACTGACATAATGATGATGATGATGACCTATCCACTATGATGGTTTTAGACGGTTTTGCTACTTTTGAACAGTCTTTGGGTTCGATTGGATCTTGTCAGAGCAGGAAGTATCTACGGACCCGAAGATTGTTTTAAATGCGCACGGATTAATCAACATGACCTACAATTGTAAGTCATAACACCTACTTATATTTATTTTGGTGTCTAGTAGATACCTACCCGTAGTAAATGTACAAGGGTAATAGTACCCTACCTATATTTAATTGGTAGAACCGTTGTGTCATTTTCGTTGTTTTTTCGTAAATAACTAGTTTTTCGTACAAATTAATTTCCTTATTATCTTCTAAATCTAGATTTATCGTTGACGGTATCTTCGACGGGAGCTCCGTTAGTGCAGGAGGAGTCGGAGCATACACCCCTTACACTGAAGCAGGCAATTCCTGCTTTATAGTATCCGCAAAACCAAGTGGCGAGTCAGGCAATAAAAGTCAATACTATTGTTGCACGCCCCGCTCCATAAGGCAGTGCAGGTGCGAAAGAGATAGCATGATCCAATGATTTATGACCTGACTCGCCATGCGCTTGGTTTTGCGGGTACTATAGATGCCCCACCACCCAGTCGTGCATCGGCAAAATGTGGTCTTGGGAATGGAGTCAGTGGGATTCATGCCATCGTCTCTGGAGGATTGCCTGCTCCAGAGTTTGCGGTGTATGCTCCGACTCCTGCACTAACGGAGCCCCCGACGAAGACAATGTCAAAACTGATTATGGTGATCATTAAATAATTCAGATTTAGAAGGCAATTAGGAATTTCATTTTTACTCCACGCCATACTTAGAACATAAGTTTAATTTTGTTTATGTCCACCTTCTTCCCTCCATTTCTCATTCATTATACTTATCCCAGCGAAATAGTGTATAGAGAGAATTTTATGTAGATTACTTATCTATAAAACATTTTGTGGTAGGGGCCACCGTTTACGAGTTATTTACGAAAAAGGGGCCTTTACATCCCCCCCCCCCACCCGTTAGCTCCACCCCCACCCACCAGTACTCTGTATGTTGTTATTTAAGAAAGAAAATAAAGAAGAAAGAAAAGACATTTATTCATGAGTCATGACATAAAAGCAAATACATGTAGGATCATCCTACAAGGATGATATATTTATTATTTTTTATTATTTATTTATTATTTCAGTAAAGCACTGTACAATGACTTAAAACTAAATACAACGTCCCACAAAACTGTTTGCACAGTTTGACTGTGGGATCCAAGAGTCTATATAATTTGAGGTGGTCTTAATGATAATGAGTCTATATAAAGTGGTAAAGCCCTAATCAGTCTATATAATTAGTAAATTCTTAAGAAGTAAGAACAGCTTAAAATGATGTTGTATAAAGTGGATAGGTAACTAGACATAAGATATTAGGTATTTAGGTATTTAAATACTATCGAGATAGTGTTTCAACAGGGCTCTTTTAAATTTATTTTTGTTTTTCTCTTGTCTAATAGCCGCAGGTAAAGCGTTAAGCAAATATGGTAAACGTTTGTCGATGCGCCTGTCCCCATAGTAATTGTTTACTCTGAGAACGGCATACTTACCTGCAGCTACGGATCTGGTGCCATATGTTTGGCTCATTTGAGATAAGTTACTTTCATGATTGCCGTGCTGATTGACTAAAATTAAGTATTTATGTCTAAGTGTTGCCGGAAGAATTTTACATACTTTGAATAACTGATAATAATCATTTTTATATTTATTTTTAGTTTTATTGTTTACTAATAGTTTGAGAAATCTATATATATGCATAAATCATAAAAATTAAAAACAAAAATAAAACATATCTGCTAACGCCCCGCTCCATAAGGCAGTGCAGGTGCGAAAGAGATAGCATGATCCAACGATTTATGACCTAAATCGCCACGCACTTGGTTTTGCGGGTACAATAGATGCCCCACCACCCAGTCGTGCATATATAAAGTGGTAATATATGCATAAATTATAAAAATTAAAAACAAAAATAAAACATATCTGCTAGTGTCACGTAAAGGTCCCGCCTCAGCATAATGCCGACTCAAGAGCCGTGAAAATGTGTCACGGTGTGTGCAGATCAGGTGTTTGCTATTTACCGACTTCTATACAAAAATTCACTTATAAATGATTTCCCCTATTTGACAGTATTTGGTCTTCGTTGGGTGTGCTATAAGTAGTATTAGTCAGCAATAAAAAGAAAATATTCGATCACCAACTCTACCTACACATTTCAATGAAAAAGCCACAAAGAATTGTGACTTAACATATCTCATTATGTAGGTAATCACAAAATAACATTGATCAGTAAAATATTATTAATAATATTATTAGCTAGATAGGTTAGATTAACCTACCTAGCTATTTTATTAACATCAACGCAATGATATAGGTATGCAGTAAAAGGAAATAACAACGTCGGTAAATAAACTGAAAATCCTTCCATGAACAATTAGTACATATTATAAATAAAGCATTGACATACCAACGGCCATATTTCAGAATATCATATCAGACCTATCAGTAACACAAGTCATTAAACAACGCAATGCGGGCCAATGTCTCGCTCCCCGCCGATTACAGCCGCAGCCGATCTAATAATATATCGATGCGTGCGCAGATAAAATACTCCTAAGTTAGTCCACTTCTATTCCACAAGCGATGCGAAAGTGCAAATTGAATTAAAATTCCTTACTATCAGCGATAAAAGAAAAGCGAATACATACATTCACGCCTTAATTCCCAAAAGGCGTAGGCAGAGCTAATAAAACTTATGTTCCAGTGCCACTTTTAACATAAATGTGGGTATAAAGACCCACAAGATGTGATATCGCAGTGATAGGTTGCCAGCCCATACCCCCAACACACATCAACCCTGTTCCTTTATACTACGACTCTTACTACACCCACTTGAAGAAAGGGGGTTGGTGCTATTCTAACCCGACACCACATGAGCGATTTACATGATATTTTAGTCACTTCCCTAAAAAAATGTGCTTACACCAATTCTTGGGACGAGATAGCAGGTGAACCCTGGCCTCTTTTGGGATGCAGTATGAAATTTCCCGCTTTTCCACTCGCGAAAGCCGCCCTAGACCCGTTTACGAAACTGGAATAAGAGCAAAATCTGAGATGAACGGGATTAAGGACAAAATCTGAGATGAAACTTCAGACATTTAATCGCTCACTTGACTTCGAATTTTAAAAAAGGTAAGCGAAATTGCTTTGGAAATTCTTTTATCAAGGCGGCCCATACTTCGCATGGCAACCACACGTGCCACCATCAGGGGTGTGCGAAATTGGCAACTGTGGTTGCCACAAGCATGTGAGTAGGGATGGACTAATCGGACGAACAGTATTCTTTTTTGATCAAATTGACTTAGATTTATTAGTCGTTCCCTATCTGAGGGTGCTGCAACCGATGGCATATAAAAAAGTCGCACGTGATTTTTTTGCCAGAAAGTGTACGAAATGTTTCTAGTTGGTTAGTGACCATTCTTGTTCTTATTACGTCTACACCAACGTCATTTTATTGACCTCCGCAAATTAGTGGCTGTCTCGCGAAACAGGTTCACTTATTACGTCAGAAGTTCAACACTTTCAATTGTTCTGTCGACCTTTACAACTGGCGTGCCCATTCAGTATCATTGTGATACGTATAAAAGGCGTTAACAAATGTATCATCACTCATTATGAAGCTATTCATACAACTGTTGGTTGTACTGATTTGCGTCAATCCTGAAACTTTTGCGCTTTAGGCACTGGTCCCACCGCCGGCTAGTAAGCTAGAAAAGTTGGGCGAGTAGCATTACATTGCGGATCTGTAAAGGTCGATTGAAAACACTGTGCCTGGTCAGCACGCAATGAACCGTTACTCGCCCAACTTTTCTAGCTTACTAGCCGGTGGTGGGACCAGTGCCTTAGCCTGAATTAAATTATAGTGACTACTGTTGCGAGTATATTTTTATTTTATTTAAAGTGATGACTATATCCAGACGTATCTACCCACCTACGTACGTACGTACACGTACGTACTGTATACTTTTGATCTAAGTAGCGTTACGACTGTTCTGGTTTCATTCCTTCTCAAAAGAAAGTAAATTGACTTGTAAAGTTGAATAGCGGATTGTCTGTTAAAAAAATCTATGGTTGTCGCAACCAAAGACTGTTTTGCGATAACATTTCGTATATATTTTTTAATGTAATATGTACCTGTAAATATATACAGTGTCCCGGAATGGATATTGCGCTTAGGTACCAGCAGTTATGCATTTTGATATGAGACTGAGAGGGTCAATTGTCAGACGCGTTAAGGCGATGCCTTCATTTGAGTCGAACATACCCCCTAGACAGAGACACGCTGATGCCTTCCGCGCACGAGGACAAGAGATGTAATTCGGGAATGGCTTTTTTTGGACAAATTTCGATAATAACTTCCTAACTTAGACGTGTTATTTAAATTTCATAAAGTGAGATTTTAGATGAGATAAAATACTATAGTATTAACTTGATTGTGTCGTAAAATTATGTATCGTTTGAGTAGGCTGAGTAAAAAAAGGAAAATACAGACCCAACTTTGGATTTTTTTTCTATAGAGAAAATTTTAAGCAATCATGTATCGATAAAATCAGATAAACAATCATATAGTCAAGAATCATATATCTGAAAATCAGACCTAATTGTTTCTTAATCTAGTCAGAACGGCGTTTCAAAGCACTCGATAATTTCCAATGCACAGCCTTAACATTAAGTATGTTTTAGCTCTTGAGAGTCGCATATGCACGATGATTATTAATTCGTGATCAGGAGTCAATTTTTCTAATTCTGTAATTGATACGTTGATACCAAACACGATTAACTCGAAGTTACTTAAAACAATCGTTTTTTTTCTGTATAAAACTGAATAAGGAATCACTATAATTCAAAATCATTGTCACACTAACGGCAGTTTGCGAAAATTTTACGTATGTGTGTTTGACGTAACTTAAACTAACTACACTTAACTTCAAGAAATGTAGGGTGACCAGACATATATAAGGGATATTAGTGTTAATGTTATCATTAAATTTAATTAACTGAACAGTGATTTAATTGCATGAGACCTCATCCATTGAAATCCGTTTTGGCTGTTTATCAATATTTTTCGACACCTGATCATGGATTAAAAATCATCGTGTATAGGACATTTAAGTATGTTCATTTTCAACGAGTTAGTTGCATTTTTTTGTCTCCTTGTTGTCGAGAATCATGTGAGTACTATTTCTCCGTTCCGTTGCTAGTAATAGTTCCATGTTTATAAGTTCTTGTGGTAACGTTTTTTTTAAGCTACGAGCGAACATGATTTCGTTTCGAATGTATTTACTAAAAACAAGTTTCTACACAATAATACAATATTTTTAATGGATTTATTTAGGGTCGAAGTGTGGGCGTTGTGTTATAAACAAGACGACATAAACAGGAAAATCAGATATTACTTCCTTCCTTAAGGGGCTCCCATACGCCAATGACCTTCGATATGAATCCCTTAGTTTTCTAATGTTTTTTGTAGCTTATTATGTTAACAACAACGGCTTTAAGCAATATAGTATCCCATATTTACTTTAAAGTTCATTGTTTTCGAGATATTTGGCATAAAAGTTGAACAACTTTAGTTCAAAAAACTGGTTTTCTGGCCATAACTTTTGTGCTAATTGGTTTAAAATGAAAACCCTAGACCAGTTTTTAGAGACGTTGACGTCACAGACGAACCCAAATATGTAGATTTCGTATATTTTAGATCTTTCACGTCAATAGAGATACGACATAACTGTTTTTTTAGACAATGTTTAAAAAAACATTTAAAATTAAATATTCATTTGTTTCAAAATACGGTAGACAAAAATGGAGATAAAAGATTGAAGAACCGATAGCCGTTTGATTTATAATTCTATCTGTAGTGCAAAAGTAGGAGATACGATTCAAAACTTGTCAAAAATCGATGAAAACCTTGGGTAGCCCCTTAAATTGCTATATATTATGTTTATGTATGTATATAAAAAGGTACATTAAATAAATTTAAAGTTTCGAAGTGCTACGAGTGCTGCGCGGCTGGCGTAGCAATTAAGGACATTAAAACTCTTCGTCAACACAAAACAAGCGTCATTAAAAACTCTTACAAAGAGATACATTTATGAAAAGGGTCAATCCATCCAATATGATAATAAATATAATGTATTGATTTCAACTTTTACGATTCTCACACATTATTTTACCTAAACCCGCGAGCAGCGACAAGATTTTGTGACACATCCAAAACATCACAAACCGCAAAGGTAAATTACTTAATAAGTTTTTTTTAATTAATAACTTCAGGTTTAGTAAATATAATGATCCTACTATATTATATATATATTATATTTTTTACTAAATGTCAATCTAATGCATAATTATTTATTTAATCTATTAAATTACAGAAAGTTTTACCTAGGTTATATTATATTATAATTGCGAAAGTTTGGATGTTTAGATGTTTGTTACTCAATCATGCTTAGCACATTCACTACCAAGAATCGCTACGCGCTACGCTAGCCGATCCCGTAGTTTTTCTCGTATGTAGCGGAAAGCGACTACGGCGTAGGCGCCCGCTAGGCGGGTTCCTGGTAGTGAAAGTGTTAAAACGGCTTAACCGATTTGGATGAAATTTTGCACAAAGATAGTTTATATCCTGGATTAAAATATAGGATATTTTTATACCAGTTCCACGCAGACGAAATCGTGGGCGGAAGCTAGCAATACATATTGGAATAAAAAGTCAATGTCTTCTTTATTCGCTATACTTACTAATCTCCGTCAACACATTAAACTAAGGGTGACCAAATGTATTAGGTAGTAATAATAATCTATAATTGTCCCGATAGTCCTTTCAGTGTACGGTGTTATAGCGAAGAGTCGACCAACGGTCAAGCGACAGATACCTACAGAACACAGAAGGTCCCTCCTAGCTCCTGGACACTACGCGAATAGTCAGAAGGTTCCTCTCTGTCGTTCTGATCATCGTCAGCTTTGGCCTCGCCTCACTGTATTATATGTACCTATAGTTTTATATTTTACTTTTTATATCATTATTACAAACTTATTCTGACATGAATGACGAATAAAGAAAATAATCAAAAGTAATCTACCGAACTGTTTTGATATGTGATGAGATATTTGCTGAATGAGATATATTCTAAACTGTTAAGTGTCACATTTCAATCCGTGTAGGTATAGCAGTAGAATGACCAGGATTTTGCGCTCAATTGAAACAATATTGAAAGATTTAAAATTAAGCTGCCAGGAAGCTTTTATTTGATTACTTATCTCCCATACACAATCTACCCATCTGTTAATCTTGCATTAAACACGTTTCAGGATAGATCGTGATCGATAGTCGGCACAAACTTATTTGTATGCTCCGCTTCGACTCGTGCGCAGATTGGATGGTCTGTGCAAGGTTATTGACCGCTGGCTGGCGCAATAGGCGCCGCCGTTACATCAGCCGACCTTTCCCCACGGAACAATAGCTCGCTGCAGCACAGCTAGTTCAGGCATTTCCTGAAGTCTTTTTCATTATTTAATGAGTTAGATAAAATAATGCTGCTCGTGACTACAAAACCTAGGTTAATAACGTGACCTTATTTAAAACTAATAAAGGTAACGTAAATAAGTGGAAAATAGTGTTGTAGAGCTTGTGGAGAATATAATTTGTAATTGAGAATATTATTTTATACTATTTTAAATTGGAACCGACTTGCATTTCTTTTGTTTCGTATAATTTTTAAACAAAACATGGTGGGTGGCTAGAAGATAACATAATAACATCGATTGGTTACTTATACCCCATAATAAAGATTTTTTCCTGTGACAGTCTCACCCGTGTCTCCTTCGTGGCCACCCTACTACACACGTAGTGTCCAATTCGGATCGTATCGCGCGACATCAAAACAATCTCAACGCTTATGAATCAGCACTTGTTTATGTTTACGGTGCACTGCCCTCTGCTCTGCGTGCCTGCCTTTAAGTTTCGAAATTATGTCAATAAACAGTTGATTAACAAAACGGGGGTGCTTTTGTTCACCTATTTTTTTTTAGTCCTATTATTAGAACTCCGAAAATGTTCTTCATAAAATTTTACACCATAATAATTCTTATTCATAACGATCGTAACTCATAACCATCCGAATTCATAATGAAAATAATCATAAATTTCTCATGTCCCATATTAGTTTCATTTTTTTTTCATCATTACACTCACTTGTCCGTTTTACCATTGCACTAGTCATACGTTTTCTAATTGGTACCGACTTCATCATAAATGCTACTTATCCGTATTATATAAGTTCATATTTCTAAAAATACGCAAAACGAACATAATAGAATTTTCGCGACCGGCCTTACTGCGCGCTTGACGCCTAGCTAGTCGCTTAGCGTTATCGAAGTAAATAAACGTGCTTGTTTTTGTCGCGAGGCGCGAGGCGAGGCCACTAGGCTCTAGAAGCAAGCCGCCTGTCTGTGCGGACGTAACCTAAGGCAGGTCCATGTAGGTACGACGACGAGCGAAGCGAGGAGGAGTGTTAGGTGTACTGCGTCCCTACACGCGCGAGCCGAGCGAGCGAAGCGAACGTGCCGCGGTAGCGGCTGGCGAAGCGCCAGACCGATTTTTAGGGTTCCGTAGTCAACAAGGAACCCTTATAGTTTCGCTATGCCTGTCCGTTTGTCCGTCTTCGGCTTAGCTTAGTAAGTCGCAACTATAATTCGGCATGGGTATATAAATCAATCACGCCGACAAAACAGTAGATAAAAAGCCCCTACACTGCGCGTGGCCCGACAAGCACATGGCCGATATTTATAAATTTTTACTTAGCGAAAACGTTTATTCATCAGGAATAAAAATTATTATGAGTTGGTATGTTCTTAGTTATGATACCTATTATTACTAACAAAATTATGATGTATGTCCGTATGAAGGAAACTGTTATGACAAAAAAAATTATGGCTTCAAGCCTGTTCTTAGTAATGAAATTAGGAAGAAAAAAAATATGAAAACTGACCATTATGACTTCCGATGATAGTTATAGAAATTAAGAAACAAAAAAGTTAACGAAAAAAAACGACTGATCATTATGAATACAAAACGTTAGTATAATAAAAAATTGGTCAACGAATTTTATTGAAATGAAATGAAATGAAATGAATTTATTGCCAGCCAAAATAACACCACATCATAATTTCGTTCTTAATTAGAAAACACAATATATAAAAAGAAACTTAATAAATACCAGCTTAAACTAAAAATAACGTGTACGTAAGGAAGACTGGTGGTGCTGCTATAGTGGCCGCAAGTGGACACCACTCAGCATATGCTCTGACATTAAACAATGCCACAGCGCTGGTCTTCCGTGGAGCCCAGGGCTGTAAGGTAGTTCTGAACAGCAAAAAGTGGAAAACGTGGTACTAAAACCTACATTTAGGGATTAAAATGATGAATCAACGTTTACATATCCAGTATATACCTACATTAATTTTATTTAAGAATATAATATTGAATTACTTATAAGAAGAGTTAGGAGTAGGTTTGTACGTGGCAAGTTGCATGCATATTAAGTACTACACGTATTTAGGAAACTGACTATATAACAGAATATTGGATAATAATTATATGGGATAAATGATGAGGATTTTCGAGACTAACGAAACATCTGTCATATAATAGTTGAACCAACAAACACGATGAGTAGGTATGTTTATTTTCTTTTTAATAGTTACGAAAATAAGAGATTCTATAGCTAGCCTAAAACTATCTCGGTAGCAAAATTTAATAAGTAGTAGAAGTAATAAACCAAAAGAATGATAAAAAAGGCTTGAATCGTTAATTTTGGTCAGTCTGAATTATCACTGACCTATTTTGTGGACCTAAATAAGTACCTAATTTTTCAAGAGTATTTTCGTTGATGTCTTTTAGTAGTGCTCAAAGTAGTGTTCTGATTCTATATTAATTAGGGCATGGCAGATTTGAAACATGGTCTATCATGGATAACATCAATAAGTATGTAGTGTGCTTTAATTTGTTTTTATGATGTTATGACATGTTAGTGTGTCTACACTGTATGTGCGGGTGTAGTATGATTATTGATGGTCAGGCTCGCTCGGCATACAATAACATCTACTTATTGTCTAGGCTAAAATTTTCAGCACAACTTTTGTGATGATTTCCCTTGTGTTTTTCCCCGAAGAGAGAATGCATGGTTGACTAAATTTCGTCACACATGGGTAAAGTCCCACACTTATAAACTATTTATCTTGCCATGACGTCTTTAGTTTCGTCTTATGGCAAATCTTTTTCCTCGTATTCTGCACAATCATTAACTCGTTGCTTATATTCATTCTATCTTATTACGAATAAAATGTAATTGGCCTCGTAACTATTTCTTTTTACTGCATTGGTTTTTTTCTAAACAAAAAACCGGTATGCAGGTACCTACAGTGCAATTTTGCAACGAACTTACATCAACCCGAGGCCTTACCTTACCACTATCATTACCTTTCCGTTTATTTAGAATGAGGTATTAAATTACTAGATTTCTAAGAAAAAATATCAATTGTTATTTAAAGAATTATTGTGGATAGACATGTTAATATCTTAACGTGACATAATCAGACAACAAACGAGTCTAGGCCACCGAGTTCAGTGTATGCAAACAACATTTGGCTCATCGGTTGGGTTAAAAATAACAAGAGCATAAGTCGAAGTGATCCATCGTGGATGCATTCCAAAAGCAACCAGGTAATCCGATTCATACTCGTACACAACCTGGGAATATGCACACAACAACAAACAAGTTAACTGAGATTTAATTAAGATAAACGTCTCCATTGACGATTCAAGGTCACTTGCTCGAAATTACTACAAACGCACGCAGCAATGAAAGTTTCAGACACATACCACGTTCCATTGACGCACCTCTCATAGTCACGCACGTGAATGATGTAATATCTCGCAGACTTACACCAGACGAATTCTTGTAAGCGTTTCTGCATTATCAGATTATCAGCAAGAAATGCGATGCAAAAATGTTACGCTGCAGTGAGAACCTTCCATTGAAAACTACATTGTTGCCAAGGCAGGGGAAGTTGAAAAACAACAAGAATCGGTAGGTATACCGAATATATTGATCGTCAAGAGAAAAGAGTATGTATTAGTTTATTTTATCGTTTTCTTGGCTGGTGCTGACATGAGTTATGTTATGACTTATGCATCAGTAAGAAGGTAGTGTATTTACCTATTACTGCAGCAAGTTTATTTATTGCAGCACGTATTCATTAAATGAATTTTACACCTATGAAATGAAAGTAGGTATCTATTTTGCTTTTATAAACTTGAACAATAATTTATTATTAGTATGATTTATTATTAATATAATTTCTTGTACTCTTACGCACCCGCAAACCTCGCCAAATGATCAGGCTGAACAGTATTCAGACATCGTTTATATTAAACCAAATTGAAATAGAAAAACTGCTCAGCTGCATTAATACGATCGAATTATCAGAAATGGGCTGATCTCAATACTGCTTTGTGTTTTTAATCTTCATTATCACAAATGAGGCAATTAGTAACCGATATCCCGTCATCATTAGAGCATGCAACATTTCAGCGGATTCCGCCTGTAACAGCTGAACACAATGCTTCAGTTCTAAAGAGGCCTAAGACCCCTAGATATACATATGCACATAGGACTTTTAGTTTCGCACTGCAGATCGGATGGAACGTTTTTCATAGTCGTGAGTAAATCGGTCAAGGCCCGGCAGAGGTCACTAGCACGTGCTAAGTCTAACTATAACGACTTGTTGGCATCACTTGTGTGTGACTCTACAATATCCGCTTTATGTATATGCAATTGCTATCTGACTGCATAATTCGATTTTTACTTCGTAATCGTTCGTTACATTTTGTACCTAAACCACCAACCTCTGGTCATGAAAACACCATCTGAAAGCGTAACAAAGTACAATAAATCTTTACCCATTTTCGACGGTAATGAAAATGAATCCTACTATAATATTATAAATGCGAAAGTTTAGATGTTTAGATGTTTGGATGTTTGTTACTCAATCACGCTTAAACGGCTGAACCGATTTAAATGAAATTTTGCCTGGATTAAATTATAGGATAGTTTTTATCCCGAGTCCAATCAATCAATCATAATTTATTCATCAGAATATATGGTAAGTACATAAGGTGTTATAACTTATAAATATATACATTGTCAATTTTTTACAATTTCCATGCAAACAAATTCAAATGTCAATCCTTCTTATATTAGCTCTATTACATTTTACAGTCTTAGCAGTCATTATCATTATATTCAATTAAATATAGAGATACAAAATAGTTTAAATCTATGGCGTCAAATCTATGGCGTCACATAATCCAATTAAATAATGTCAAATGGAAACAATTAATGATATATTTACAATAGTCATTCAAATTACAAAGTGCGAAACAATTTAATTACTTTAGCTGTCTCCACGCAGACGAAGTCGCGGGCGGAAGCTAGTATCAGATATTTTGTGATTGCGGCACACATATATTTTCCGTATTAGAATTTAAATGTCTGTCTGTCATTTAGATAACTAGTTCATCTGCCAATATGAATGAGCATTTAGTTCAAGCATTAATTTGTTTCAATAAAAAACTTGCGCTGCAACTTGCCAGTGTCAACCGAATCGGGACGCTAGAAGTAAAAGCTGGTTTGAATAAACCGTCTGCTCATTTAGCGAATTAATATTTCATTCAAGCTTGTCTAATTTAACGGACATTGTATGTACTTTACGAGTAATGATTCGTGTGTAGAACTCCTTAAAACCAGTTTAAGGTGCCGATATACATAGGATATTAGGACTTTAAAAAGCTAAGCTATATGCTCATCCGGTCCTCTGGTGACCGTAGGGCTGGCTCGTTCCTCACACACCATATTGGCATTGCCATTCAGCGAGCTAACGCAGCCAGTCTTTTTCTGTTTTCCGATTTTTTTTTCATGGTTATCCTTGTTAATAATATAGCTAAAAATATCATCATCAAAGATGTCCACTGCTGGACATAGGCATCCCCCAAAGAGTGTCAAAGTGACCGGTCCTGCGCCACCCGCATACAGTGGACTCCCGCGACCTTTACCAAGTCATCAGTCCACCTTGTGGGGGGCCTACCCCCGCCGCGAATTCCGGTACGTGGTCGCCACTCGAGAACCTTTCCCCCATCGGGCCATCGGTACTACGTGCTATGTGCCCCGCCCACTGCCATTTAAGTTTAGCGGTTCGGAGGGCTATATCGGTTTCCTTGGTTCTGCTGTGGATAGCCTCAGTTCTGATGCGATCACGCAGACAAACTCCCAACAGCCCTCTCTATAGCCCTTGGGTGACTTTGAGACTTCTTATGAGACCCATAGTTAAGCGACCACGTTTCAGTGCCATACGTCATCACTGGCAACACACACTGGTCAAAGACTCGTCTTGAGACTGCGAAATATTGGACGAAAAGATGTGCCGTAGCTTCCCGAACGCTGTCCAGCCGAGTCGGATTAATATATATATATATATATATAGTATAAAAAAATTAAGTGCTGATAGACTTGAGCATTCACATGTAACAGAACATCGCGCATTCGCCGTTTTAAAATCTTCGAACTGAACAACGAACAGAGCCAAGCATCGCTACGAACATTATCATTCTAGAGAACGCTTTAGTAAATGCTGTGCGGTAGAGCGGGAGGGAGGTGTAGGCGGAGAGGAACTGCGGTGGAACAATAAAAAAATTGCTCGGCTTGGCAAAAAGCTCGAAGCAAATGCTCGCTAAATCGCTCCTGTTTATTTTGTGAGCTTATACCTGTAATGTAACATACATTACAACAATAAGTGCATAAACGCTTTAAGTTCTATATAATATAAAGGTAAATGTTAAGTTAACAATTGTGGTTGACGTCAATTTGAATAAGTAGGCATAAACCATGATATATGGTTCACGTGTGTAAGATACAAAGGCAACATAAAAAGGCATATCAAGTGAACGGAACATGGCCACCACATAAACTGAAAATCATTATCATGGCACTGACTCACAATATTAAAATATGTGTTTTCCCTCCGAATAGCTTTTCTTCTAAAGTTTTTTTTTAACATGTAACATATCCTGTCAGAAAAAAGCTTTAGGTGATTAAAGTAAACGTTCTAGTCCCCAAGTTGCACTTAGTGTATGTCATATGGACACTTCATGTCAACGCAATATCGGTTAAATTCGAACTAAGACGATTTGCCGAGAACTAGAACGTTTAACTTATATATTTAATGAACCTACTTTAATTTTATACATGAATCATCTTATTGTTTTCTTCTTTGTAAGTTTTTTTCTTTGTTATCCCATTTTATAAAATCTTCCGCCATTAGGTAGGTATGTAGAATGGTCCATCAGAATGGATATAGGCTATCTATATTTTATCCCTTGTCTCGCCTGCCCGAGTTCTTTGACTTCTTTGAAATAAGCGGGCGGCGCTCTTGAGGTAAAAGTGCATGAAATGCCATGAAACCCACACACTGTCGTATTGTATGAGCTAGAATTGTTGTCTGATGGCCCACATTTTTATAATTTTAATTAAAAGTGCAATCATTTCAAGAATATGTAGTTATTCGTTTCCTATTTCCGTGTCCAATAGTATTAGTATCCGCAGATGTCGGAAGTAAGCGATAGTCCCATGTATGGTTCATACTCAGTGATCGGAATAGGCAGAGTATATTTACCTACACTTGGTAGAACATAGATAAAAAGTGGAGACTTCCTTACGACTAAATTTTTTTGCGGGATAAAGCCCCGGGAATTTACCGAATAATTAATATTGTTCTGAATAGTACAAAAAACAATACAAACTGCTTCAATACAATAAATAGGCATAAAATAAAACAACCAATATATAAACGAATTCTTCTATATTTATTTTTAATAAACTCTCTTTATGTACAAAATTATTATTATTTTACTAAATC
Organism: Epinotia bilunana; assembly: GCA_947049275.1. Classification (NCBI taxonomy): domain Eukaryota; kingdom Metazoa; phylum Arthropoda; class Insecta; order Lepidoptera; family Tortricidae; genus Epinotia; species Epinotia bilunana. The sequence goes on along the minus strand of OX346263.1, from coordinate 7,427,878 downwards.
TAAATATAAATAACATTGCAACTTAATCTACAAATACAAAATTATTATATTGATTTAAACTAACACCATTTTCACACATACCTATTATTAAATGAAAACGGGACTTAATCGCGTAACACTTATATTTATATTTGGCCCAAGGTTTCGGATGTCACATTACGTATTACGTCCGTAGTCAGAGGCATACTGGTAGGGAGTTGTGTCAACATTTTCTAACTATACGAGTTTTTGGAATTACCCGCACTTGATTTTCATTAGTTACTTTTATGCTAGGGTAAGTGCTACGCGATTAAATCCAGTTTTCATTTAATTTACAAAATTATTCGTCACTATCAGAATCAAATTCATAATCATAACCTTTATTCATTTCAATACTATCATTATTCTCCTGGAGATGATTGAAATATATTACTATAATTTTTTCCATATTTTCAATTTTCAGTCTATTTCTTTTCACGCTTAAAATCCACTTGTATGTAGAAAATGACCGTTCAACGTGTACAGATGTGAGTGGTGCAAAATTATAAATCGAATCATCATCTGCATCGATCCCTTGAACAATTCTCTCACTTTTTTCTCTAACAACGTCATAGTCAGGATTGCGTTCTATAACTTTCTCTAATTTATTTTCTATTATTTCGTTCGACGACCAGTTCAAAACACATCTAACGTTGTCAATAATATCAAAATATTCTGCTAGCGATAATTTAGACTCTTGTAATTTTGTAAGTGCTACTTGAATTATTCGATAGTTTTCGTGAATAAAATTTAGTTGGGATTGAATATTTTCTTTTCTAAACGCGGCTTTTGCTTTTCTTATAGATATTGCTTCATTGCTATTAAGATTACCTACAACATCCGATATTTGTTGAAAATGTTCCGCATAGTACGACGTTGCCTTTAGCCATGTACCCCATCTAGTAATTACTGGTTGAGGAGGTAGCGGTAAATTAGGGTACATATCCTTAAGTAGTCTTACTCTATTAGGTGATTTTAAAAATATCTTTTTTACATTGGCTACTAAATCATCAACGTTTTCGTATTGAGAACGTATTTGTTCTGCCACTCTGTTAAGGGCATGTGCTAAGCACGTTACGTGCAACATATTTGGAAAATCGATTTTTAACAAACGTCCGGCTTTTAACATGTATGCCACGCTGTCAGAGCATAACATAAGCACATTGTTAGATTTTTCTTCAAATGATTCTCCCCACATTTCGTTTAATGATCCGTTCACAAAATTTGCTATAGTTTCCCCGTTTACCTTTTGTAGCACTTTACATGCAATTAAATACGGTCGTCGCTACATTTTTTATTAAAGGCATCACTAATAAATGAACCACATATCTTCCTAAAAAATCTGTTGTTTCGTCAAGAGATATCCAGACCTTATTGTTTCCTATTGTGTCGTATATATGTTTCAATCGATCTTTATAAAATTCATCTAGATACTTTTTCCGTAATATTGATTCAGATGGCACTTTCTTTTCTACGCACACACAACAACCACTGTAGCAAACATATTTGCCAAAAAAAGATTGGAACGCAGAATTATTAACTTGCGACCAAGGGATGTTACACAAAATTAAAAAATTTACTAAGTCGAAGTAGTATTCTTTCTCAGTATTTTGTCGCCTGCCTTGATGTATGGCTCCATTGATGTGCCGATCAACGTTGCCTTTCTTCGTGGCTTTGAAAGAGGTCTCGCATTTGGTGCAAAATATGATACCACTTGCTTCGTCATATACAAGTTCCGGATTATTAACAATCCAACAAGTGACTAGTTCGGGTCTCACTTTGTTCGCCATGTCGACAACAAAACTTATATAATATATTCCGAAGCGTACCTGAAATAAATTATACGAAGTGTTAGCAATGAGCTTTAAATATTTCAGAATGAAGGGTAAGGTTTCTCTTAACCTATCGACGCGAAATCGGCTTTAGCCGACCAAAAATAGCTCGTTAGTATGAAGACGCGTACGCATGTTCATACTAACGAGCGATTTTTGGTCGGCAGTATGTACAAAACACATTTGTAGAAATATTAAAAATATTTGAGACGCGCATTATCGAAGAGCTGAACTTTGTGTAGCAAAGCTGCAAATTCCCATCAGAATCAACACGTGCAAACTTGCAAATAATACAAAACCCCATTTTAAGGTACAAACTTCAAACTCCGAGTACAGTTTACAACCGTTTTCTCAAATTTAGTTGTAGTCTGGCAAGTATATAGTGTTTTTCGCATATATTTATGATTTAAATCTTTACAAGCTTACACGTGTCTATTTATGTACAGTACGGTAAGTATAATGTAGGTAGGTTTAATACATTACACGGCCAAATTATGAGCATAGGTAAGTAACTTAAGTCAATAGTCATAGTTCGTGACCATATATGAAAAAGGTAAAATTTTTAAATAATAAATAATATTATAATATTTTATATATCTTACCTTGAAACTTGGTAGTTTTGCAGTATCCGTGGTGTTTTCAGTGTCCAGTAATCGCCAAATCCAATCAAAGCAAAATCGGTGTCCGAGTTCAGGCCGTGTGTAATCAAGTATAGCAGGCGAAATTCCAGTAAACAAGCAAATGTCAAATATCGAAAAAACAGTATCTACACTTCCGTACGTACTCGACAAGGGATAGTAAGAAACTGATGTCAACTTTCTATTTAAGTAATGCATAAAAAGGGTAGCAGGTAACAGCGATAAGTGATAACGACATCTGCTTTGTCTTTTAGACGATAACAATGGAAAGTACAATTAACATAGTTGATAGTAATACTGTTATTTCTATCTCTTTCACTTAAACACAGCTGGTATTGGTGTAAAAGAGACGGACAAGTTTGAAATAATATAAATACAATAATGTTATATTATCACCTGTAAACTAGTACAAACTTGTAGTGTTATGGTTACTATTTAATTTAACGTACATTGGGGATACATTGTGAGATTTTATTTATTTTACTGATTTTTTAATCCGGGAAGTCCCGGAAATTTTTTTTATCGCAAGGAAGTCTCCACTTCATGACTTTGTTCTACCAAGTGTAGGTAAATATACTCTGCCTATTCCGATCACTGTTCATACTTCACACATATCAGATAACCCACTACACAATAAAGCCACTGTTTAAGGCAGTGGCCGCACGCGGAACTAGCTAACAATCGCGCGAAATAAGGTCATGGATGGTCGCATAAAAAATGGTACTCGTACTACTAATATAAACTAGTCTAGTCAGCACGTCTATCATGGGACGGCCGCGCTAGTGATGTGCCGGGGAATATTCCCGGGAACGGGAATATTCCCGTTTGGGAATTTCCCGGGAATATTCCCTTGTTCCCGGAAATATTCCCCAAACAGGGGAATATTGAAATACAAATTAGGAAAATTAAAGTTGTAATAAAAGTAAATAAAATGAATAGTGCCCCGACAAATAAAGTGCCATTCGCCAAAAACTGCATTATTGTACTAATTCTGACTTTTTATCTCAATTACCATTTAATATGTAAATATTTTCATATTTTGTATTCGTATGATATTTTATTGTGGTTTTTTATTAACTTTGTATCGTTTTTGTTACTTTCAGAAGTACTTTTGTAAAATTTGTTTTTTTTTCTGATGGGGGAATATTCCCAATAACTGGGAATATTCCCATTGTTCCCGGGAATATTCCCATTGTTGAACATTGGGCATTTACTTTTGCGGGTAAATTACACTGGTTAATGTCTTGGTAAAAAAATCAAGGGCCTAAGTTATCATGGAATCCCTAATAGCAAGATATATAAATATACACAATTTCAATATTCCCGTATGTTCCCTTGTATGGAAATATTCCTGGGAACGGCACATCACTAGCCGCGACATACTCTCGATTTTTCTCGCACTATATCTCTTGTTCTAAGTGTTCTAAATAAGAGAGAGACGGATAGTGTGAGAAAAATCGAGAGAGCTCGCGCGCCGTCGCTTGATAGCCGTGCTGTAGCCAATTAATGTTTGAGTCATGTTTATAACCCATTCGATTATTAAGTTATTATCATTAAACATGCTTTTAATTTAATCTCTCTTCATGCAATACCATGCCTCAGAGGAACTCTTTTCAGTGTAGTTTTTGTTTCTGATAATTTTGATTCAAGTTTTAGATTTAGGTTTTTATTATTTGAACAAGTCACCAACCAAATTGTAATTCTGAGACCCAGTAAAATCATTGTAATTGGAATCGTATTGTGTAGGAAATAGAGTCGATTTTCGTTCGCTTTAAAAAGTGTCCGAAACAAAACAAATGTAACTGTTCCATTTGAATATAATATAAATTCCTTCTACAAAATAAGTCCTATGAGTAGGCCCATGGGCATTAGGAGGATATTGTTCGTATCCAGTGTGACCGGAACTAATTTCTATAAGGTAAGAGTGCCAACATTGGCATTAGCAGTAGACACAGTGTTTTCAGAAAAGTGAGTTCATAGATTCTCATAGGCGTTAAGTTATTTAACACTTTCGCTACCAGGAACCCGCCTAACGGGCGCCTACGCCGTAGTCGCTTTCCGCTACATACGAGGAAAACCACAGGATCGGCTACGAACGTAACGCGTACCGATTCTTGGTCGCGAAGTGTTAATTAATGTACCTATACTAGGCAGTAGGAATCCCTAATAAAACAATATAAAACTAAAATAATAAATGTTTATATTTTACTTTGGATAAAAAGGAAAGGGTTAATTGAAATTTCTGTACAGTTAAGTAGTTCATGGGTTTCACTAGCATCAGCCGGTTATAATTTCTCTTAGTGATTATCTCGAATTGGCAATAATTAGGGTTAATTACGGTTACTTTAAAGGCACGCTAGTAAATTGTCGGTGCAGATCTAAGATGATGGAAAGTTAATCGGAACCCTTGAGAGATTGGGCCAGCAGTTAATTGAAGATTAACTGCCTATTTACTAGAAATTAGGACAAGTGACTTAATCCCCGCGGTTAATACGGCAACCTTTTGACATCAACAATGTACCTACAGTCGGAGTCAAAGATAATTTTTCATTTTTCGCCGAATTACAATGAAATAAGGTGCAAAAGTGTAACTATACTTATTTTCGACGTCGACTGTAATCGTATAATAATTGATACTCTGTTATCTTGGTGATCCCCTTAATAACGACTTTTCGACGAAAATATGGAACTGGCGATCTTGACTCTCGTAGAAGCTTATCCGGAGAATCGTTGAAGCAACATTTCTCAAGACATGTTGTCTTCATTATTTTAGGCGGACTTGCACCAAAAATTGATTACTCGGCTAAGACACTAAGTTGACTTCAAATTACAGTTTTCGAATGAATCTGACGTTTACGAACCCAGTATTAAATTGTTGGTGCAATTAGCCTTTAGTTGTCTACATACTGTTTAGTTTTCTTTAAGCACAAGGGACTCATAATCCGAAAGTTTCACTTAAGTAATTAATTTGATTACCCAACGAACTGTATGGAAAAGTTTTCTTTGATTTGTGGATGTTCTAGTACTCTAACCTTAGTTGGTCTTAAAAAGTATTTTAATCCATGATAGAATTGGGACGGATTGGCATCCTACTATATAATATTATAAATGCGAAAGTTTAGATGTTTGGATGTTAGTTACTCAATCACGCTTAAACGGTTGAACCAATTTGGATAAAACTTTGCATGAAGATTGTTTATAGCCTAGATTAAAATATAGGATAGTTTTTATCCCGGGTCCACGCAGACGACGTCGCGGGCGGAAGCTAGTTAAAAAATATTTGTCAAATCTGTCGATTTTCTCGCTAACTGTATATTTTATCAAAAATTCGTGAATGTCTATTATCATCACTTAAATAGTTAGTATACTTTTATGTGCCAGTATTACGTGCCAGTATTACATTTTGTTTTAAACTTTATTTTCAACCTTAGGCTCAAAACTTTTCAATTCGCATTTATCGTCAATCACGAGTTCACGACACATGCGTCAGAGCCCGGGCGCTTTTCGGTACATATGAAGTTTAAGCGCTGCACGCTGTTATTCGGAACGCACTAATGCGCCTCTCTTCACCTATCCGTGACGCCTAACAAAACTAGGCATCTGATTACGCTTAGTCACTACGAATCGCGGCGGCAAGACATGTATCCGGGTGAACGGTAAGGTGAGGTTAAAACAAGTTACAAGTCCAAACACGTAAAAAGAGCTCTGCGCGTCATATTAAATGTATAGCCGCCAGCATGCCTAGCACGCGACGGCCGCGACATACTCTCGATTTTTATCGCTCTATACCTCTTCTTCTAAGTGTTCTAATAAGAGATAGACGGATAGTGCGAGAAAAATCGAGAGAGCTCGCGCGCCGTCGCGTGCTAGCCGTGCAGAGCTCTTTTTACGTGTGTCGAGTATCAGCATAGCGGGGCTGCTACGGACTACGGCGTAGCACTACGAGCGCAGCGTTGTTTTTTTTCCTCCCTAGCTTTTCAAGTTGGGCCAGCGGGGCCCTCAACTGATTGCCAAAACAGCGTGGTGGTGTATAAGTTAGCCAAGAAGGTTAATCGAATGTCAAAATAGGCACGTAGTTATTCTGTAGTATATTAAAATAGCGCATATTTCAGTGCCATCGATTATAAGATTATGCTATCGCGGGTAACCAATTTGTATGGTGATATAATTCGATTAAAATGATGCCAATTACTTTTTCCAAAAAAAGGTAGGTACAGTCTCGATTACTTTATAAACAAAAACCACATAATGCCCAACAAACTACTTATATAGTTAAGTCTTTTCTCGTTGATAGGGTGTAATTAATACAAAATCATAAAATGCACGTCCCCACACACTTTAGGTAAGTGCCTTACTAGGTACTTACCTAAAGTACTTAAATAAGTTTTTCCTCTTATTAAAGAGTCCCTGGGCGATCGAGCACTGCTACGCTAAATGCGGTAAAAACTAATTTTCCCAGATGTGAGCCACGGCTAGATCGATTTTTCGCCCCATCAAACCCCTACACTCCAAATTACATTGAAATCTTTAGAGCCGTTTTCAAAAACGCGATTTCAAATATATATACAAACATTGCTCGTTTAATAGTATAGGATATACTGCGTGGAACGGAACGATGGACTTTCCCGCAAAAGGGGGATTATTGAGCGCTAGTACGTCACATTTTCCAGATAAACTATTTTTTTTGACGCGATTGTTTTTTTCATTTGTATGGAGCTCGTCGCTCCAGTCGGCCAACGCTCCATACAAAGGTAAAACGTTAAACGTTCCGTTCCACGCAGTATAAGTACAAAATTGAAGCCTTTATCGAATTATCGGTCCATAGATAGGGGGCAAGGGCGAAACGAACCAAGTCTGTTATTACCGACTAATTTTTGCGACCGATTTGTGGATTTAATAACCGAGTTTTAGCTCGATTAAACCTTGGCAATTATTCATTAGGCACCACTCTTAGATAAATCAACAAACATAACAAGTTTAGTAAAGTCACGTTAATATCTTGAATTTTTCTTTCCTTGCCAGGTAGATAACTGAACCCGTGACCTCAATTAGGAGTTGTTAAGCTACACACATTTGACGTCTATAGGCGTCCTGCTTGCCCGAACGTGGTAAGTAACTATAGACTATTAATTTATAAAAATATTACAAATAAATATACCGAAATAAATAACCTTTGACTGCATGGATGTTTTAATATGTTAATTTATGCTATCATATTACACCATATAAATAATGTATAGCTATATTATACGTCAAGTAGTTTCTCGAAAAGTCACACATACACGTGTGGCACATACATTAGTAGAAATACAAGATTAAGCTTACTACGTGTGTTGCATACATAGATATACTAAAGTTTTTGTTTATTTAATGTTTATGGCACGAAAGTATAATATCTTCGCGCATTGAAAACCCTCATTTTTATATTTAGTTACCAAATATTTAGTAGTAAGTATCACACTTCACACTGTTGATATTATAAATGTGAAAATTCGTTGATATTGTCAGAGGGACATAATAAGGAGAATCTGAAGGAAATTGTATTTATACAACATAAATTAAAAACTTCAATAGCGCGATGCAGAACATCACCAATTTCCATGCATATTCTAGCCTTAGTAGGTCATTCTCCAGTTTTTTGTGGGCAACTATTTCATAATTTAACTTATTTATTTTTACAATTTACATTTTCAGTAGAAATTTCTCCCTATTTTATTCATTATAATATTCTCAAAACTTGCGCTTCATTATGTCAGTGTAGAATTTTTTACTAATTAAAGATGGTCCTTTCTATGTATATTTTCTTCATTAGCATTTACTCCATGAAGGCATACATTCCACTAGATTTTATTTGTAATGTTGGGGGGGGAGTGTTTCTCTCTTTCCTGTCAGTCAAGTGACAGTTGGTGACTTTTTCTATCCAGTCGACTTACCCTTGACTATGTTCTGTCTCTGGCCGGTGAGTGGTACCTCAAGGAGTCCCAATCATTTTGATAGGAAAATGTGGGAAAATGTAGTAAAACCAAGTCGACTAGTTGTGTTTACGAAAGCAATATATTGACAACTGAAGAAACAAAATACAGAATTCTAGGGTGGCCTTTAACCTCTCGAGTCCCGTACGCAAAAATTGCGTCCGAGTTTTATCATCCCTCGGGAGGTTACGATGCCCGGATTAACGGGACATTCTGGCCTGCAGATGGCAGACCTGTTCTAATTTGTGAGAATATTCAAAGCGGCGTTGGCGTCACGGAGCACGGAGACGTGGGATCGTCAGTTATCACGTTCAGTTTTTTCCTTGTACCTTTTATACTCGATATCGATTAATAACTTAAGTATTATCTATATTGTATGATGGTATTTGTGGCCTTTAAACTGATCATTTACCACATTTACCGTACCCATTTTTTTGTCACTTTTGTTATATTACGCGTGACCGAGCTACGACCTCCACTTCGCTAGTCCATTTGTAGTGCTAGATTGCGTTTTAGAAAAGTGTTTGTGTGTGGACTGCCCGAATTACCATGGGAGACTGCGCCTGCTGCCACGAGCTGCTAACGAGGTTCCAGACTCTCGAGGAAAAAATTGGGGAGAAGTTTTCGGGGACTGAGAGATGTCGGCCCCCATGCACTGGCCCGCCCATCTGAGGATCCCTCCACCGAGGACGGGGTATGCCCCTCCAACTGTTGGGCAAATCGAAAGTTTGTGGGCAAGGCGGGCAACGACTGTGACGACTGGACCCTCTGCGAATCCCCTCCGTCCCTCAGCATAATGGACCCCACACCGGGTCTCTCCGGCCCATGCGCGACTCCGCGACCACTTCAACCTCAAACTCCCCTGCGCTCGCAGACCGGCAGCGGCGGCAGCAACAGCCGCGAACCAGGGCCAGGCTCGAGGGCAGCCGGTGACCTCGTCCTCCTTCCAGAACCCACTGCCGAGTCCCCCGGGCCGAGAAACTAGCGAGGCCTCGTTCGCGCCATCCCGCTGTCGCGGGCCAGCAGCAGCGGCACCAGCCGCCGCTCAGAGGCCGGCGGCATCGGCAGCGGCTCCTGCAGTATCTCTTCGCCAGCACCCCCCTGCTAGGGCCCCATCACAAGTTACTGTTTGGTTTCTATAGCATTCTGTGTTACTACTGTGTACCTTTCCTTGTATTGATTTATTTTTCTTTATTAAAATTAAACGTGTATATAGATTTTTGTGTTTATCCCACCCCCTGGACCAGGCGGCTAGTCCGTTACTGCTTTGATTTGGTTTGGGCGAAGGTTACCAAATTCGGAATAGGTTTAATTCTGACTCATCCAGATTCTTATTTAGTCAGGTTCCGAAAGTGTCCAACGTGCCTCCGACTCCCACCAGCGATCATCGCCATTGGCTCGTCACTCATCGCCACACTCGCCATCGGTGCGCCACCCGGCGACCCATCGCCATCCATTCGCCACACGGCGACAGATCGCCAACCTGGCGACCCATCTCCATCCGTTCGCCAGCCGGCGACCCACCACCACCGGTTTGCCACTCGGCGACCCATCGCCAGCCCGGCGACCCATCCCACCAATCATTTAAAAGTAATGTGGAATCATGGCTACTCACAAAAACCTTTTATACTTTTAAGGAAATTATGGAATTGCCACTGACTATGTAATAATTTGTTTGATTTACCTATTCTATGTTATTCAGAATAACTGACCTTACTATCTTGTGTATATTTCGAACGAATACTCTGTAATGTGGAATTTGTATGTGTATTGTACAAATTGTATTTGACGTGTATCTTATCTTATCTATCGCCATCGGTTCGCCTGGCGACCCATCGCCACCTGGTTCGCCGCTCGGCTACCCATCACCATCGGCTCGCCACTCGGCGACCCACTGCCATCGGGATCGCCACTTCGGCAGACTTCGTAATGGTTCCATACTAAAACACAAGATAAACAATTTCATCGTTTTTGAAAATACATCTTCTAAAGGGATTAAAACTTGCTTGAGTTTTTATCTAGAAATCCAGAGTAAAGACCTCCGTAATAGATGGCGCTACCGGTTTTATCCGATACTATTAAACGAGCAATATTTGAATATAATGAACCTATATTTAGGTGTATATTTGTAATTTTTATTCCGGGAATCATCATCTAAGGGGGCGAAAGTTTGTAAGGAGCTACGATATTAAACGAGTTCCATGCGGACGAAGTCGCGGGCAGAAGCTAGTTCTTGATAAATAAGAAAATAGTAGCAAAACCTTCATTAGCAAAAAAAAATATTAAAATTCGTGTAAAATTACTGTAGGTGTGGGAAGATGTTTTTCATATATTTGTCAGCTCGCATGCTTGATAGTTTAGATAGATAGGTTAGATAGGTCAAGATATGAAATCACAGCTTCAATCAATCAAGCAACCAATTATTTATTGCGAGAACATACCCAGTTGCATAAGGTGACAAAATAAATAAAGTGTTGCTTATGTTCTACCAGAAAAGGTAGGTCTTCAAGTAATTAACAGGTTATCAACTCTAGTTATCCAATACAATCTACTCACTTTGCGTCTGTAAAATGTATCCTTTGATTCTACCGGTCATGAACGAGGTATCCTTGACATCCTTGCTTATGAGTAGTTCGGTTATAGGATATTGAAGGATATCCTTGGTCCCATAAGGTTATTCTGCCAGCCAGGAAACACCAACACAAACTTATGAATACCAATAAAACGCCTTGACATTGTTTCGATAGTAGCTTTTCCGTAAACACCGTTTGAAGCAAAGTGCGAAAATCTCTCGCTATGGCAGTCCTATCACGCGTACTATGTACGGTTTTCCTTATGAGCTAAACGTCCCGATAATTAACACCCATTTCAATAATAGGCACCCTGTTTTTCACCTCTTATGCAATTAATTAAGGTTGAAGGTGTTACAACTAATGGGATAGTGTCCAGAACTGGGGCATTGACTACCTAGGTAACCTATCGCAATCACTAAAATTGATTGACCGAATACCGAATGTCCGAAAACTTTTCGTATTTTTATGAGTTCCCCGAATATACAATTCATTACTTTTTCCATTTACCATTTTGATGTTATCCAAATGTTTCAGTTGCCCGAAAAACTTACCGCTACCTGTTCAAGGAGCTTGCCAAGTTGTGCGGTACCCAACTGCGACGCACCACGGCGTACCATCCAGCTGCTAATGGCATGATTGAACGGCTACATCGAACCTTGAAGGCAGCTATCATGGCACACGACGAGATACGATGGACGGATGTTCTACCCATCGTAATCCTGGGCTTACGCACAGCGTGGAAGGCAGATCTGCGGTGCTCAGCAGCAGAAATGTTTTATAATGAGCCACTGAGGATTCCTGGTGAGTTTTTGCAACTAGTATCTTTGGATAAGACCGAACCACTCAATTTTGTTTCGCAGTTGAGGAAACAATTTGCCAATATTAGGCCTGTTCCTGCTTCGAGGCATGGTTCAAAGTCAGTATTTGTCCACAAAGACCTGATTACCTCAAGCCATGTATTTTTAAGGAAGGATCACCTGCGAGGAGCGTTAGGAGCTCCTTAGACAGGCCCACTTAAGGTTCTGAAGCGAACCGATAAAACTGTTACTCTTGACTTGATACGAGGACTAGTAACAGTTTCTATTGACAGGGTCAAACCTGCATATGTATTCACAGACAACAGCTCATCACATCCTCAGCTCCAAGTCAACGTCTGCCCACCTCCGGCTGTCAAAACAACACGTTCGGGCAGAAGAGTAAACTTTCCTGATTTCTATGTCGCAGGGCCATAATTCTCCCAGGGGGTGGTGTGGTGACCATCGCACCACACTGGAAAATCACCAGCAGCCCTTCCTGCATACATATGCAGCCCTGGCGCTGCGATACGGCGAGCAATGGATGACGTCACGCGCTCGTTAGCGCGCCGCTTTACCGCTACAGTCATTTGAGCTTTGGCTTGTTACAACTTGTTTCGCAGCCAATTTTTGACTTATCTATCATTAATTTATTACTTTCCGCATTTCATACGTTTAGCCAAATGTTATTTTTGAGAAATTCAAAGTAGTTTTACAGAGACTAAGGCAGCGGTGTAGGTAAGACGACGAGCGAAGCGAGGAAGGGTGTTAGGTGAACTGCGACCCTACAGCGAACACATTTTTACTACCTAATACTTACATAATTATATAAGTACCTACATACTATATAAGTAAGGGTCAGGTCGGAAGAAATAACTTGATAAGCAAATGTTGTAATTATTTAGTATCGTTTTATATAAAGAATAAACATTTAGTTTAATTTCAAAGTTTTTGCTAATGTTTTTAGGGTTCCGTAGTCAACAAGGAACCCTTATAGTTTCGCCATGTCCGTTTGGTGGCCACCCGTCCGTCCGTCTTCGGCTTAGCTCAGTAACCATTACTACTAGAAAACTGTAATTCGGCATGGGTATATAAATCAATCACGCCGACAAAACAGATGAATAAAATCAAAAAAATAATAATTGGGGTACCTCCCCTACACCTAAAGTGGGGATTTAATTTTTTTTTCTCAAGAAACCCAGTGTGGGCTATCGTTGGATAGCTTGTTTAAAAATATTATGGGTTCCTTAAAACGATTTTTCAAATTAGTGATTCGTTTGCGACATATTGGGCTTTAAAGCCATATGTTCGAGTCATGTGTCCTCCCCCCCTGCCGGCTAAATGGCTGCTACTAGGAATGTGAAAAAAATCGTGGTAGTAGTACATAATTATAATGAATTTAAAAGGACAACTACCAACTTGGAAGACACACTGTGTACCTGCACTAAGTTAAACAAGGTTAGGTCTACTAAGTACCTAGGTATAATTATTGATGAAAGATTCTGCTGGCACCCACATATTGATTATTTAAATAATAGGATTCGAAAATTAATTTGAATATTCAAAATTCTTAGACACATAGCTTCAACAACTTTACTAAACCAAATATACATATCCCTAGCACAATCAGTCATGACGTACTCATTACCGTTTGGGCTGAAGCATCTAAAATGAAATTCTTGGAAGTGGAGAGGGGACAGAGGTGCTTAATCAAAACGATGTTGCTTAAACCTTATAGTTACTCTACCTCTGATCTTTATAGCCAGTGTAAGTTGCTTAGTATGCGCAAACTGTATATTACATCTACAATTCTTAAACTACATAAAATACTACCCTACAAAACACCAACTGAAACACGAAGAAGGTCAGCAAAAGTCGCTCCTGTACCCCCTAACAAAGCCGTCTTAGGCACATAGAGATAATAATATAGCACCTATGAAGCTGTTTAGTAACTGTCGAAACTGTCTAGTAACTGTAGTACCTATTGTACATTTACACACACACACACACACACACACACACACACACACACACACACACACACACACACACACATAGATAATTTTCTTGTCTCCTGTAAGGAAATGTATAAAATAAACGTAGATTAAGTTACTATAATATACTTTAAACTACTGTTTTAAATCAATAAAATATTTTGTATTTGTATTTTTTATTTGTATTTTTTTGTAACCACCACGGCTAAGTAGGCATAACTAGTAACCGAGTAATAGTCGACCAACTTAAAATGTACTTAGTAAGGCCAACCTTTGCACAAATTCGGCCGACGCAACCATTTAGTTGGCGCGCGCGTGTTGATGTAACGTGATGAAAGACAGGCAACTGCGGAACCCTACACTGCGCGTGGCCCGACACGCACTTGGCCGATTTTGTAAAAATATTGAAAATTGCATAGGTAACAACCATTTTTATAAACAAACATATGAATTTGTAACATATGTGTGCTGAATCCTACTAATATTATAAATGCGAAAGTTTAAATGTTTGGATGTTTGGATGTTTGTTACTCAATCACGCTTAAACGGCTGAACCTATTTGAATTAAATTTTGCACGAAGATAGTTTATAGCCTGGATTCAAATATAGGATAGTTTTTATCCCGACTCCGCGCAGACGAAGTCGCGGGCGGAAGCTAGTAAACAATAATATAATATGTCAAATATAATAAAGCCGATTTGATAGAACACGAACAGATTATCAACCGAATCGTTACGTCGGTATAATGATATTGCGGGTATACCAATAATTGGGAATCATTGATTTGTCAAACAATTACAAAAGCTAAACCATAAAATGACCAGCCGTAAACGTCGCGAACTAAAGTGTCGGACAAACGAAAAAAAAGGCAAACGAAGTTTGTCGAAATGTCGAATAGGAAATGCCGAAATGAAAATAGGACAAAAAAGTGATTCAGATACCTACGTACCTAACCGACTACCTGTCTGACCTTAAATATGTACTCTTAGTTTAGGTGCAGTCAACATATCTTTGACGTTGATTTATTGTCATCAGCATATCAGCCGAAAGACGTGCACTGCTGGACATAGGCCTCCCAAAGGCAGTGCCAAAGTGATCTGAGCCACCCGCATCCAGCGGACTCCCGCGACCTTTACCAGATGGGGTAATCACGTAACGTTCCGAACATAACGTACGTTAGGACAACTAACTGTCATTTTTCCATACTGAAACATTTTTACATTCAGAACTTCCTGACGCGCGTACTATGCGTTACGTAATCGACCTGCTGGTCACCTGTCCATCTTGTGGGCGGTCTACCCACGCTGCGTCTTCCAGTACGTGGTCGCCAGTCGAGAAACTTTCCGCCCCAACGGTCATCGGTTCGTCGACGTTGACTGTACTCATGGTAAATAATTTCATTAGTCTATACAAACGGTATATAAATAGGTACAGCAAATGTAAATAAGTAATTACGAGTAAGTACTAACTGTAAGAGGCTAATAATGGTTATTTATTTATTATCAAGTTCATAATTATACGGATGTTTGCGATGCATAGACGACTTTAACCTCCAATTAGATCAACATGACGTACTGAATATTGCACTCTACCTCCCTGTCTCTCTTATAGTTTGGCTCGCTCTCTCGCGTGACGTGTCAGAACGAGTGCGAGAAAATATAGAAAGACTCGCTGCCCGCGCGGCTTGGCCCGTGTATTGCAAAGAACGCAGGCAAACCCATGGGTTAAAAAATAGCTTATAAGTCTTATAACCGTCCAGAAAGTTGATTCTTATTCACGCGGGTGAAATAAAATAGAAATCAAACGGTTGCCATGATTACCCATTACATACAAACTTACAATCTCATGAACTTCTTCTCAATTGGTATAGATGAATGAAATATAGATGCAGGGTAAAGTCCAAGTAAGAATTATTCAGAACTAGCTTCTGCCCGTGAATCCATCCGCGTTGTACAAAACAAACTTTAATCCCCCATTTCACCCCCTCAGGGGATGATTTCCGGGGTAAATTTTTTTTTGTCCTTCCCCGGGGTTCAAACTATCTCCATACCAAATTTCAACTCAAATCGGTTCAGCGATTTAAGCGTGAATAGATAACAGACAGACATACACACTTTCGCATTAATAATATTATAGATATAGCTTGCATTCAACCTCTCTGTCTCTCTTCTAGTTTTGTCACATAGAATGTCTCTTTACGTTCCACGCATCTCGAGTGCGCGAAATATATAGAAAGCGATGAATGAAATGGAGGCGCTAAATAAAGTGCTTGATACAGTCTCATATTTCGCCTATTAGATGATTGTTGACATTCTGTGTCCTACGTGATTCTGATTCTGTCGGGTGTCCTCGTTTGGCGGACAGCGCAGGGGCGATTGTAAGGACCGGGCGAGCTTGGGTTGGGCCGGACTGTGTGAAACATCCTTAAAAAAGTTAAATCCTACTTTTTCATTGCACAACGACAACGACCTAAGTTGAGGAAAATGAATCGTCAATAAACAGACTATGGATACCCGCCGCTTAGGTAACTTGTGTGACGTTCCTATTTCTATAAGGCAATATGAATATTTGAATAAGCAAGCAAACAACTGAAGGAGTAGGTGGCGCTAATCCTAAGTGTATGCATCGCTTTGCATTAATCATGGTTTTACGTTAAGGCTCCACATTCGAAATTTTCGTGAAAATGAGTTGTTTTGTAACCGTTTTATACATTATAACGTAACATTTTTGCTGTCGGAAAAAATATATCATAATCTGCAAGATATGCGACGGGTCATAGTTTTCGTAGAAATCCATTTTAACGATAAAAATTAGAGAAAAAGAAATCTAAAGTCACCCCTATTTTTTCACTTGTAACCATTTTACTGCTCCATTTTTTATCAGAATAATATGAAATTTTATAACTTTCTTCATACAATAATGAACGAGAGCATCATTTTCTTACTTTCTTAATTTTCTTAAAAATTTATCTCGTTTTCTGAAATATTCCGCCAAAGTTCCTACGCCTCCCCGTTTTCGTCCATACGGTCAGTGCGGGACGAGACACGTTGCATGACGGACCTGTGTCAATTTGCGCTGCGCCGAAATTTTTAAATATTTGTCGAAATTGTGGACCATATTTGTTGCATAGAGTGGACAATCCGTTTTGTGATTCGTATAGTAGGTAACTAATAAATATTTGCGTATAGTTTAGTTTTTAGTGACAGATAATTTTGTTGCATAGAGTGGACAATCTATTTCGTGGTTTGTAAAGTAGTAGGTACTATAGACAAGACAGCTGACTGACCATCCGTGCACTTTATGTGCATTGTAATAAGGTTCTTGTATAAATACAGGATGGTCAGTTAACTGTGTTGGCATTTGTACCTAATTAACATTTACGTAGGTATAGTTTAGATTTTGTTTTTAGTTCAAGATGGGAAATAATAATAATAACAATAATACATACATACATACACGCCTTTAGCCCTAAAAGGGGTAGGCATAGCACATGAAACCTGTGTCCAGTGCCACTGTTAGCATAAATGTGGGTATAAAAGATCGACAAAATGTGATATAGCAGTGACAGGTTGCTAGCCCATCGCCCACAACACACTTCAACCCCGTTCCCTTAGTCGACTCTTACAACCCCCACGGGAAGAAAGGGGGTGGTGCTATTCTAACCCGACACCACACGGGTAATAATAATAATAATATTAATATAATAATAATAATAAATTCTTTATTTCAGGCCAGTTTGCCCATAGATTGTTAGTAACATACAAACTTACGATACTAGAGTTAGTAGGTCTTAGCTTAGGTCTCACAAATTTTTCAATAATTATTTTGGGTCTTTGGGGTTAAATAAGCGCAGGAGGAAAATACGTAATATCAAGAAATTATACAAGAGAAGAGGAAAAAGAATACACAAGTAAATACCTATTCTATCAAAGTATCAAATATCTAAAAAGTATCAAAATTGGGAAATCGCTAAAACCAGACCTTTTATTAGTAAATATATTTACAATATCTATTGCCTACTAACAATATTGTTTTATCTGCTCGTATTAATGACTGTCAAGTGTTAATAGAATAAGTTGTAATAAAAATAGTGGGCTTGGCAAATATTGTAAGTACCTACCTATGGGTTGCATGCCAACTCCAAGTTCGATACAGAGTTATTATTTGATATGAAATAAAGTATGGTTAACGTACAACTAATCTAATAAGTATATATTTACCCGAGGCCGATTTCTGTACAGTCAGCATAATATAGTTAGTAGCAGCCAAGTTAGCCAAATATATCTGAACGTACATTCATCGAAATAGTCTTTGTTACTATAAGTAGGAGTAAGGAATGTGTTACGATATATTTGGCTACTTTGGATGCTACTAACTATCTGATGCTGACTGTACACGCCATCATCATCAAATCAAGGAAGTAGAACGTAATAAATATACCGAAAATTAGTTTAAAACTTAACAACCTTACACTTACACAAAAGGTAACGGACAGACAGACACACTTTCGCATTTATAATATTAGTATGGAGTATGGATATGGAAGTATGGATAGTATGGATTATATGTCTTTCCCGCTCACGGGACAATGATGTCCGTGCGTGGAGCTCTGAGCCAACACGTAGAGGCCCTTTTGACAATTTAATGAAATGCAAGGAGTACACCAAGCGGATGTTGTCTCTGCCCGTGTCATGGGACGCACACAGAAACAGCACCCGCTGGGGTGTAAGAGTCTATTGCTAGTAGATGGAATCTAAATAAAACGGGTTATTGGGTGAAAATGATGGACTAGTAGCTGGGCTATTGGATGAAACATCGGACGCCTGCCCATTAAAACTGTTTCACATTTTATCTCTGGCAGACGGTAACTCGCTAACTGCTAGATGGGCCCCTATTAATAGCGACATTAAAAAATGGCCTAAGGGCAACAGTAGGTATGGATTATTATTATTACCTTTATATTTTTTTCGCACTATCCGTCTCTCTCTTATTAGAATATTTAGTAACAGAGGTATAGTGCGAGAAAAATCGAAAGTATATCGCGGCCGTCTAGTGCTAGGCGTGCTGAGGGCCTACCGCGAAACGAAACCGAACTTCGTTCGTATATCTCCCTCTCTGTCGCGCTTGCTAGTTCGAGCGACAGAGTTATTCGAACGAATTTCGTTTTCACTAGCACGCCTAGCACGAGACGGCCGCGACATACTCTCGATTTTTCTCACACTATACCTCTCTTTCCTAATGTTCTAATAAGAGAGAGACCGATAGTGCGAGAAAAATCGAGTGTATGTCGCGGCCGTCTCGTGCTAGCCGTGCTGACGGAACTACACTAATCGTAAGTAAATAGTATTATAATAGTAGAGACATAATTTTTGAACTTAATCAATTATGTAATTTATGTATGACAAATATCACGTTTCAATTAAGCATGACGAATGTCACCCACCCACGTCCACCCTTGCATTGGTAACGATGCGCGATGACGCGTCTGTAACTTAATCTATGTAACGCTTAATAAACGACGGCGGGTTGTGCGACTTGCGCGGGGAGAGGGTCGAGGCTCCGCCCATACGCTCAAGGACTTTAGCGGGTATACAAGCCTTAAGGCGGTGCATTGGAAATTATCGCGTGCTTTGAAATGGCTTTCTGACTAGATTAAGAAACACTAAGGTCTGATTTTCAGATATATGATTCTTGACTATGATTGTTTCTGATTTGATCGATACATGATTGCTTAAAATTTCCTCGATAGAAAAAAAATCCAAAGTTGGGTCTGTATTTTCCTTTTTTTACTCAGGCTACTCAAACGATACATTATTTTACGACTGAATCAAGTTAATAATTATGGTATTTTATCTCATATAAAATCTCACTTGATGAAATTTAAATAAAACTTCACTAAGTTAGGTATTTAATTTATCGAAATTTGTCCAAATAAGCCATTCCCGAAGAGTGTTACATCTGCTTTTCTCGTGCGCGGAAGGCATAAGCGTGTCTTTGTCTAGGGGGCGTGTTCGACTCAAATCAAGGCATCCCCTTAAAAGACAGTGATGGTAAATTTCAATGAGGCTGGGAGATATCGCAAGTCTCAGTACACGATTTTGTGAAAAACACGGTTTACATATGTATTACTCAAAATAAATAATGTTAAGATTACATACTTGGTTATCTTTAATGAATTTAACTTTTCCACATGTGTTTTATTCCCTTTTTTGTTGTTTCCTATACCTAAGCAATATATTTTGTCAGGTTCAAGTTCCTAAACCTAAAACCATATTTTCCCCCCTAAGTATACCACTATTTTCACAAACTTGGCTCATTTACTTCATTATACCTAATGGCGTAAGAAAGTAACGAACTATGATAAAATTCCGAATGAGACTAATAAAGACTTTCGTGACTAATCTCGCTAACAGTGTACGGTCGTATCTAGATAGTTCACTCATTCCGTACCTAGCCATTATCTATTAGGACATCGCAGTGTCCTGCTATTTTAAACAATACCCAAACTAGATTACTGGTGGCAGACAAAACAATTAATCACGCGCACTGCATGTCCCAAAGAATGGGTTAGTAGTTAGCGGTTTATTTTAGTCACAATTGTGTATTATCCTATCCTATACTATTAAACAAGCAATTAGTTATACCTATATATATTTGTTATCACGTTCTCGAAAAAGGCTCCAACGATTTCGCTGAAATTTTCAGTTTGGGGGTTTACGTATTTTTACCCGAGCGGAGCTCGGTCGCCCAGGGACTTTTTACTTAAAGTAGGTAATATTCATACAGTATATTTAAGTTTTTAAGGAGTTTAGTTGATATTTTTACATTAAAAAGTGACGAGCCATAGGGCCCTACACATTACTCTAAATTGAAGACCTAGGGCATCGTAATAATATTCTGGCTGGCTAAACTGACCTGATAAGTACTTATCTGTGATTCAGTGTTAAAATTGCTTGGATTATCCACTCTACGGTTATATATTTGAGTGTTGGAAGTAAGAGCTTGGCCACAGGCCCTTTTAAGCACTTTGCTGGCACTTTTAAGCCTGGAGCCGTCAAGGAGAGTTTTTTTACGTTTCTACTTTACTAGTTAAACCCAATTTTAACTACACGTCTCATAGATGTAGCGAGACTGCTCTTAATTTAATTGGAACTAATGTGACCTCAAGCGGTAAATTAAAATTAGGAACAATCTTGACGTTCACGTCAAATTGACAGCGACGAGCATGCTTTCCGCTCCAGTTAGAGCATGCAAGTGTCATGCGGCACGCGGATTACTGATAAATAGTATTCACCATGCTTACTGACAACTGCCACAAGCTAGTATAAGTTGGCCTACAATAACGCTAAGTTTGTATGAATCTGAGGGCCAATTAATGCTAAAGAACGGTGAGGTGAGTGGACAGGTCGTGATTCAGATAGCATGCGATACGGATGGCGAAATGTGTGTAATAAGGAATTACTACGAGGGTCTGTTGCCTTTAATTTCATGTAAAGTCAGCCGGAAAAATATGTTCACTAGTAGGTGCTCAGTAATATCTTAACACTCCACTCTTATGGAAACGAAGTCTTGGATGAATGTTCGGAAATCCCGGGGCGTAAGCATCTCGACGATCCTATAAAAGTTGACTGACTTTTTTTGCATACTCAGAATGACCAATTTTCTTCCCTATCCTACTTAATTCAATTTTATACTAATGTCCTAAACTTGATAGGAAAAAGCTTTTGTACTTTATATGTAAAATGAGTGAAAAATGAGGACACAGCGCATCTGATTCACAATCCTACATATCATGTTAGTTCCTGGATATTTATGTCTTTCAATTAGTTAACTATTTATGGAGCTAATATTAGTTTATGAATGAATAGCTGGCTCGGTGCCCACTTTTTGAATGACATCCGCAATGGGATTTGAAGTCACAAGGTGGTTTGGTTACCCCAATCGCATACGTTATGGCCTCGAAGCCAAAGGGTACAAAGTTGTACTCTCTGCCGAGGCCTATATATTTAATACGTTTCAGATTTTTGGCATTTTCCACCGATGCACCCGCTTTAGAAGTAGTTGGAGGTGGGGCGGTGCCAGTGTGTCCAAACAGGTATCGTCCCACACAAGCATCAGTCCCAAACTCCACGGAACCAAAGACACATCATCAGGTCTTTTGCCATCATCTCTGACAATGCCAGGCAGCTCAAAAAGAGCAGGCACATTGATAGTGGCAAGACACCGGCCGATATATATCATTAAGTGTGTCTTGAAGAGCGGCCTGCACTTCTTTGACAACAATGTCCGTGGTGACTCAATCGGTCCACGTCCGTGCCACAAGCGGCATATATGTGTGGAGTGTATGCATACCGTGACTCCAAGCCGCAGACCAGTCGCCAGACGGAGGGAGGTAGGATCCAGGAAGGTACTCGTATTTGGAGAGGGATGGGCATGTAGCCAGTGACAAGCCTCTCTGCCTCCGACCGCCAAAAGCGATCTGGACCTGAACTGCGGTTCACAATCGATTATTATGTTAAATCGCAATACTCGTATACCTACTTGCTAATACATTAATATCACAATGTGATATTATTTGAACGTGTGTAGGTATATCCGTAGAACTAGATTTAAGTAGGTATAATTAATGGAAAGTTTTACATACGGGAGCCCACGCAGAAATAGTGGTAATTCCCAGTTTACTATTAATACCTCAAAGGAGGAAAATCTATAGAATTACTCTACTCACGTGTTATTTTTAACGTGTTTTTTAACAGTATTATAGATACTATTCCCATTTTCTACAACCTCTACTCAGAAGTGTCTTTTTTGCACGTGCGTGTGCATTTTTGCAAATTGCATGTGCTCTGCCGAAAGGAAGGGATATGATTTTTTAAGCAGTTTAATATGCACTTGCATATGTAATTCAAAACAGACGGCTACCAGACGCCATATTGTTAAAAATAAAATACTTACTTAAAGTCCTGCAAAACTGTTGTCGCACTTTTCTGTACTGCATGCACTGCACTGCACAACATTTCCGTAGTCGGCTTACAGTTTTGCCTGTTCATCATTAGCGTTATATTTCATTAAGAGTAAAACCAGAGTCATGCCGCCACCCACGGCTGAATTACTTCCTGTTGGATTTCCTGTTCGGTTCGTTAAAAATTCGGATAGGCGCGGTTTGCGGTAACATTAATTAGTTATAAAACCTTGAATGCGCAGATTGCGCAGGTCTACATTATTTGACTCATACAAGTCATACATTGGGCCTGGTATGTTGTTCCAGCTCCTGGGCTGTTATTCGCTAAGCGTTAAAGCGGCTCACCCCGCCGGTCTCCCGTCACGAAACTATAGACCTCTACATACGCTTGGTTAATACGCATCGCGGTGTCAAGATATATTTGTGGGTGAGCGTTGAGGTGAGCATAAAACAAGTTACAGAATAGGGGGGCTGAAGACATTCGACCAACGCTTCGCTTATATATGTTAATTGCCCACCTACAACCAATGATTCATTCTAAATCTGAAACTACATCAGGCACGTCATATTAGACAGTTATCTAATCTAGGTATACTGTACTCGAATCATTTTTTTTTCAACGAACGATCTTAGTCCTCAACTATAACGATAAACCAACAAAGTTCAGTAAAACTGTAGTTGAAATATCTGCAGACAGTGAACTATTTCTACCCGAAGGTTGTCTGGAAGAGATCGCTCTCTAGCGATAAAATCGCCCATTGTTTTACCTCTGTCTTCTATCTCTTCTTCTTGTATCGCTGTGTTTTTTCTTGTATCTGCTTTATCTGTTTAAGTTTGTGCACTATAAAGTGTTTGTATTGTATCGTATTGTATTTCTGTGATCCATAATAGGCTGAATAATTGGTTTTAGGCTCATTCCGTCGAAATTTCAGTTTACCCTGTTACCAATACTCCTACAACTCAAAATGACTTAGTGTCAAAATACCTAAATTCCAGAATGCCTAAATTTTTTCTTCATTACACCATATACCCAATATGACTGAATTTTAAAATGTCTAATTCTCATAAGACTCAAAATTCACAACACCTTTATCGCAGTATTACCGTATATTCAAAACAACCAAGTTTCAGAATACCTAAATTTCTATTGATGATTAAAATCATGTAGAATTTGCTTTATTATCTTCTTAAGTACTGGCCACTTACATTGAAGCGTTTTTCTTAATAGATATCAAACAAACTAGGCTTTCCGAGCTAGTGAGTGAAAAAGTTATTTTTTTTTATCCACTCAGATCAGAATCACGATTCACGAGTTCATTCCTTTTTTTTAAATAAATAAATGTACCAAATATATTTGACCCATTTGGTTACATTTTCAATACACCCTATGGCCGTAACAAAACGGACAAGTTTCCCAAAAATATAGGACATTTTAGGGGCACTTTTTCACATATCAGGTTCAAAAAAGAGCTCATGAGTCTTGGTACAAAAATTTAGGCGTTTTGAACCTGTGGCATTTTGACATTCTGGAGTTTTCAGTTTAGGTTATTTAGAAATTTTGTCGTTTCTATCATTCGGTATTTTAAGGAAATGTACATTTCAAAATTTAGACATTTCGGACATGAGACGTTTTAGGTCAATGTTATTATGACATTTGTGTATCTTAGGAATGAGGCAGTTTAATTTTTAGGAAATTATGAGCCCTGGGTAATTTGAAATTTAGCGAAATTAGTGAATAAGGTGTTATGAAAATTAGGTGCGATAAGCCCAACCCAATAATTGTAAACATTTATCATTGTTCAATTGCGCTCAAAGTATGCAAGAAAAAATCAAGGCAATGCAGTAACATCATGTTGTAGAGCTAGTCTGATAGTGGAGGTGGCCTTAGGATCACTAGAAATGCACTGAAGCTCGAAGCGCAGGTAATTATATAATTAAATCTACACGCCGCCGTTCCTGAATTGCCTTTCGCGTAAAGTAATCCGTATCAAAGCTCCGTGCTTCCGGCGCGGGCTATACTTTGAGTAAACAATGCGCTGAAATCGTAACAAAATATTTTTTATCGGATAGTAGCTCACCGTAGCGTGCCTTACGATAAACATGGCCGCGGCCCGCGCGGACGCTCAGTACACTCGCAACCGGGGCCGCAAGCACGCGTCGCCACTTCTAACAAATAAACCGATAAAATTACAACTTATTAACAAAACTGTGAATAAGTGTCCAACGGATTTTTGAAGTCGGAACGAAAGTTTCGTTTTCGCGGGATTGTTTCGTGTGGATGCCGACAACGCGGATTCGAATTTTGAATTCGTCAAGTTCCATTCAAGATATTGGCGCGTTTTGTGTCGCACTTTCGTTTAGTTAGTGCATTACAGGTGAGTGACATCTCGAAAGCTAGCCATAGTTGTATTATTAGAATTTTAAACTAGCGCGCTCACGAGATGCTCAGACGCAACTATTTTTGGTCGACACCCGTAACCTAACTGAATTCTCGTGTTACATACATTCCTACTCTGTGCTCGGAACTTAACTTTATTATCATCTAACAACACTGTAAAATAGATAGGTATTTCAACGGCTTCTTTCGTAAATTAAAGTTAAGTGACCTTTATGTCATGAATCACGAATAACGCTTCATACAGTTTGTAAACCATGAACGTACATTTACCTTGTGTAGCATGAATTATAAGTATAAGTACCTATTGTAACGATATGTCCCACATTTGCCGGTGACATAGATTACTGAACAGTTTATCCACATACGACTCGCAATTAGTTTAAGTTTTATGGTTTATTTATCTCCTAAGAGATAAATATAAATAAGACTTAACAAAAAATATTTATTTACTTATTATATATAGTCAGTTATCAAAGCCGATAAGAGTTTTTATCTCCCGAAGCTGTTTGCGGGTTCCAATTTGTAACCAGTCTCAGTCGAAAACTGATTTAAAATATATAATTAAGTACTATTACGCTTGTGGATCTTTAGCGCTGAATGACACTTTATAATACAACTGCGGTTATTGATGGAGAAACTTGAGATATATTCAGGTTCCTTCAGTGCTTCGTAATGTATTTAATCGTATGGCATACATAATTTGGCCTTTTAACGTTTGTTACTCTTTAGTAGCACCCGGGGGGGACACGTGCGGGTTGTGGTAGGTAAATCCTGCGGACGCGAGTAACAGTTGTCCCCCCTTTGTCTAGTGAAGTGGGCAAGTGAACTCCGTCATAAAATTGGTCCAAGGGAACAATTATTTTCTAATGGTTCGTGACTTTTGGGAGGAGGTTTGAGTGGTTTCTGTAATTAAATCCTACTTCCTACTAATGTTATAAATGCGAAAGTTTAGATGTTTGGATGTTTGTTACTCAATCACGCGTAAATGGCTCGACCGATTTGAATGAAATTTTGCACGAAGATAGTTTCTAGCCTGGATTAAAATATGTTTTATCCCGGGTCACGCAGATGAAGTCGCGGGCGGAAGCTAGTACTGGATATTCTTGAAACAGAAAACTTTTTAAAGATTACGATACGTAGGTAGCTTTAACCGAAGTAAGGTATGTTGGGGTAAGAACGGATCGGGTCAAGAACGGTTAATTCAATTTTCTACTAAACTAGAAGACATTTTCGATTGCTGGCAACCCACCTGCCTACGCCATCTTGTTGCGCCCCACACCTCAGTCAGCCGCGTGGCTTTAAACCGACAGGTTATGTGTGGCAGCGAGAAAAATCGAGACAGTATTATTTGACGAGTGATCAGGAAATCCGAACTTTCTCGTGGGTACGTATCTCAACAACCACGTAAGTTTGACCGATTGTTGTGTGTTATTTGTGCATATTATTGTTATAATACTTGTTTTATGTAAGCTAGAACTACGAATAACAGCTAGATTAGGCTGTACGATTTTATCCGATCTTCTTCTTGCGGGTTAAGATCGTACTAAATTCAACCGGTGTTGACCCTTTTGTAAGTGTATGGAAAAAAGCAGCGGTTCTCAAAGGTAATTTAATGCCGCAGGCCAGTTTTTTTTAATAAGCGTTTAATTAAAGGATATCGATTGAATTTATGCGTATCAAAATAACATGTGTGTGTGTTCCTTTTGTTTTATTTTATATTTGCATATTAGGCAATGTATGCCAAGAAAGGCTTATTAAGGAAATATTTCTAATAAAAGTTTGAGTAACGTGGATTTACTTTTATTTTGCCATGAGAAAGTTCGGACGTGGTAACTCTTTTAAAAATATTTCTCGCTTGTTTTTCAAGTATTCAAAAACATTCTGAGCTTATAGTTTTGACAGTAAAAGAACGGATATTTATTTTTATGAACCATACGCGTAACTGCACAGAGTTCCTTTTTGAACATAGTCCGTTGTTACCCCGAGTACGTCCGATGTTTCACGTTGAAAAATATATACAATTAGTAACTTTAGACATATATTAATTAAAAACGGTTACATATATGAGGGAATTAAAAATATGTAATGAAAATATATTTCATACTTATTTATAACAAACGATAACAATTCAAGGAATCGTTAGATAAGTTAGTCAAAAAAAATAAACCCCGAAGGCTTACCAAAGTGTCGAAAATTAGTCCGATGTTACCCCAACATACCTTAACTTAATTCAATTCGAAATTTTAAAAGTGAATCGTTTTGGGGACGTATTTTGGAAATTTGAAAAATGTACCGAAGAGATTTGGATGGATCTACACTTTCCAATATAAGTAATAATAATAAATCAGCCATAAGTTCCGAAAAACTCATTGGCACGAGCCGGGATTCGAACCCACGACCGCCGCTAGACAGCCGCTGAACCACTAGGCTACCGTAGCTTTAACTAAGAAACCTAGCCGCAAGCAATTCTATAGGAATATTTTCAGGTCGACAGTTGATGAAACGACCTCGACGCAGTTTACTTTCCCCGCGAATGTCAAAAGGTCATTGACCCCGACGAATTCAAGTTCGCAACGTAAGTTGTCTGCGGCTTAGATAATAAAATAAACAACAACAACTTATGAACACGTTCTCGAAACCATCGCTAACAGTACGGCTACCATGAGTTTGACATTGTCATTTTTCGTTACTGAGAATCGGGTTTTCTATCTGTGCATCTCTATTGGACTTTGACAGTACGAGCGGGATGTACAGATAGAAAACTCGATACTCGTTAGCGTAAGCCGTCATTGTCAAACTCATGGTAAGCGTACAGATATATAGTTCAATCTTTGCGCATGCGCGGGACTGGGTTTGTGCGTGCGCATTAGCAAGCGGGAGGAGAGTGAACATAAAAAACAGTTTAGTTCATTCATTCAGTCCCCAAGTTATTCCTGTTTAAAATGTTCATGATAGACTATTCCCGCGTTAAATGACAGCTAATGTCAACCGGTCCGTTTCAGGCGTTTTTAAAACCGTCGACGATGATGAAGCGAAGATCCAACAATATCGTTAACCTACATACTTAAACGTTAGTAATAACACGAAGGAAAATTATTGTTTTAGTAAATGTAAGTATTACTAAGAATGTAATATAGTAACAGAATTCCCACGCTGGCGCTGACCACAACTATAAAACCTCTAAGTACTTATGTTGGGAAACCACAGTTTTGTTTTATATTATAGTTAAGTATACTAGCTTTGCCCGCGACTCCGTCCACGTGGAACTATTTTATATCGTAGCAATACAAACTTTCACCCCCTAATTCACTCCATTAGGGTAGTATTAGTATTAGGTTTCCGGGATAAAACTATCCTCACTCCAACTCAAATTATCTCTAGTATACCAAATTTCATCCAAATCGGTTCAGCGGTTAAAGCGTGAAGAGGTAACAGACACTTTCGCATTTGTAATGACACTTTAAACTCTCGCGCTTTAGCTTCCGCCCGCGACTTCGTCTGCGTGGACCCGGGATAAAAACTGGCCTATATTTTAATGTAAATTGTTGGCACATAACGTGGCTTTACTTGTTTTAGAAATAAACCCCAGATATTAAATATATTATCAATTTACTGCTTATAAGAGTACATGACAGTACGAAAGCTTTAGGAAGTATAAAAAATAACATGGCGTGACGGCGATCTAAGTAGAACGCCTGATGAAATAAACTAGCAATGTTGCGCCTACGCGCAGCTTCAGGCGTTTAACAGATGGAGGTCTTATGGGCCGAAACATCCTCCCGCCTCGTTGAAGATCCATCTTTCAACCCTGCAACTCTTCGTCGGTTGGTAAGGGGCACAGGCGAACGAAGGGCCGACGCACACAGCCTCTCGCAGTGTTCACGTCTGCTACTCGGGACACCCCGTCGGCTCCAGGAAATAATCTCGCAACTCGGCCAAGGCGCCAGCATAGCGGTGGGACATTGTCTTCTTGCAGCAGAACTAAGTCGCCAACATTTAGCTGAGCGGTGTTGCTTCTCCACTTAGATCGCTGCTGCAGTTCAGCTATATATTCTTTCTGCCAGCGCTGCCAGAAATGCTGGCGGATTTTCTCAACTCGCGCATATCTTTTTAGCGTGCTCTCTTTATGGCTCTGCAGGTCAGGTGTAGGCAGCGCAGTCAATGCTCTCCCAATCAGAAAGTGCCCTGGGGAGAGGGAAAGGAAATCGTTTGGTGATGACGACAAAGGGTACAAGGGACGACTGTTAAGAATCGCCTCAACTTGTGTAAATAACGTTGTCAATTCTTCAAAAGTTAGATTACTATTGCCTATAACACGTTTCAAATGAAATTTGGCTGCTTTAATACCAGCCTCAAAGATCCCGCCGAAGTGAGGAGCGTAAGCCGGGCTAAAACAAAACCGAATGCGCTCTTGGTTCGCAAAATCAGATATCGGTCCAGCATTTTGTTTTAAAAAACTACCCAACTCTTTAGAGGCTGCAACAAAATTGCGTCCATTGTCGCAGAATATCTCCGCCGGCTTGCCTCTGCGGGATACAAAACGTCTCAACGTCATTATAAATGCGTCCTTCGTCAAATCACTTACACACTCTAAGTGTACGCATTTATACCTCATGCATACAAATAAACACATGTAGCATTTTATTAATTTGCTTCCTCGACCCTTTCTATTTAAAATATAAAACGGCCCGCCAAAATCAAGGCCTACGGAGACAAAGGGGAAGCCTGGCATTATTCTTTGAGGGGGTAAGTTACCCATTTTTGGACACAGTGTCGTACCCCGATGCCGTCTGCAGGATACACATCGATTTACAGTGCGCCTGGCTAGCAATCGGCCATTGATTGGCCATACAGTTTCTCTAACTGCAGCTAGTAATAGCTGGGGGCCAGCATGTAATTTACGCACGTGCTCACGTTCAAATATAAGTCTACTCAAGTGATGTTTAGCATGTAACAAGATAGGATGCCTTTTCTCGAATGGATAATTAGACGCCTCAATGCGGCCGCCAACTCTAATTAATTTGCTGTCATCTAAAAAGGGCGAAAGCGGTAACAGTTTGCACCTTGTGCTTAAAGCTTTACCCTTTAATAACAACTCATACTCATCGGGAAACAATTGCTCTTGAGCGAGTACACAAAGTGCATTGAATGACTCAGCCAGTTCATCACAAGTAAGTATGCCAATTCTTTTATTAGCAGTGTTTTTTAAGTTAAATATAAATCTTTTGACAAATGCAATTATTCTTTCTAATTTTGTGAGATTAGAATATTTTACAGGAAAGTTCAAGAAATCCTCCGACGGACTCCACCCCAGTCCAAGCGTACTGGACGACTCACTTAGTGTTAGGTGTTCATGCGTGTTTACGTCTGAATTTTCGAATAAAGTAGTTAAATTACTTTTATATTTGCGTAAATTGAAACATCGCGACTTTAATTCATTGGCTACAGTTTTTTGTATATAGCGCAATTCTTGTTCACTATTTGATCCGGTAATAAGATCGTCTATGTAAAAATCCCTTTTTATTATATTTTTTATAAGCTCGTCATCCTGCTCCTCCGCAATTTGAACCAGACAGCGTGTGCTGAGGTAGCTCGCGCTGGCCGTACCGTAAGTTAATGTATTTAATTGATATGTTTGTATGGGCCGGGACTCGTCCTCTCTCCAAAGGATCAATTGTAAATTTCTGTCCCTTTCATTAACCAGCACTTGGCGATACATCTTTTCTACATCACCCGCTAAAAGGTATTTGTATTGCCTAGCCCTGATTAAAATGGAGAAGAGCGAATCCTGCACGTTCGGACCTACCATTAGTATATCGTTCAATGAGAGACCAGAGGAGGAAGGAGCCGATCCGTCGTATACCACGCGGAGTGAAGTTGATTCACTGGCTTGTTTTAGCACGGCGTGATGACATAAAAAATAACTGGGCTTAGGCATACTTTGACCAGATTCGGACATATGTCCTAAGCTAATATACTCATTCATAAATTTCACGTACTCACTTTTGAGAGCTGGATTACGTTTAAATCTTTTTTCTAAATTCAGCAACCGTTTTTTTGCCAAATGATAAGAATCTCCGAGTTTTTCTGGGGCATTCTTTAAAGGAAGCTCCACACAATACCTCCCTGAATCGATCTGAAATGTGTGAGCTAAGAAATGTTTCTCACAAGACCTTTCGTTTTCGGTCATAAAAATGGTTTTGTTATTTTTATTAGGGACGTCTTCCAGCTCCCAAAATTTCGGTAATAATTGCTGTAAATCATTTTCATTTGAATCGATTACACTAGCATGGTTACAGTTTATTGATCCACGCAGGTAGGTTTCATTTATGGGACCAGAAATCAACCAACCAAGCACGGAGTTCCGTAATCTGGGATTGTTAGGACCGAGAGACATTTGCTCACTACCTATTATATCCCAAAACAAATCAGCTCCAATCACCATATCGATGGGGGCCGATTCACTGAAATGTGGGTCCGCTAGTTGAATATTGGAAGGCAGGTTTAAGCCTTCGACACAAATTGTCGTTTTAGGAATGTTGCTTGTCAACTCTTCCAGAATCAAGCACGATAACGTGACCTTGAACGAACTATTTAATGAGTTTATTTGCACATCACATCTTTCTACTACGTTTTTTGTAGTAGTGTTACCAATTCCTATGACCTTTAGAAGGTCAATAGGTTTTGCTTGAAGAGATATTTTATTTTGCATTTTTTTTGTAATAAACGACGCCTCACTGCCGCTATCCAAAAGGGCCCGAACCGTGTGAGTCTCTTTACTTACAGGGTTGCCTACTTCTATGAGCACCGTGGATAGAAGCACTGAGCCCGGTAAATTATTTTTATTTGTATTTGTCATTGCTGACTGGCTGAGCACTGCCGCGCTGTTTACATCGCATGGCACAGGCTCGTGGAGCAGGCTGTTATGCATTTTATTGCACTCCCGACAAGGACCTCCACGGCAATCGTTTGAGCGATGGCCTTGCCTTAAACAATTAGCACATAATTTGTATAAAGTTACATCGGCTAATCTGTCTTTTATAGATTTAGCTATGAACTTTGGACACTCATGAACCTTATGATTTCCGTCGCATATTATGCAGACGTGCACCAGCGGCTTGTTTTGACCTTTAAAGGAAACCGACTTGGTTTGCTGCGTGGTGCTTGGAAATGATTTTATAAATGCAGGCCGTTCCTGCTTATGAATCTGCTGCGGTGTGAAGTGAGAGGCTCGCGGTGTCGGAGGAGCAGGTCGTGGCGGCTGGGACGAGTGTTTGGAGCTATCATAATCATATTTACTTCGATTTAAGGCCTCTAGGACGTCCGCGCGATCTATTAAGAATTTTTTAAATTGTTCAAATGTCGGAACGTCGTCGAGAGTGTTACGGTACTCCTCCCATTTAGTAAGTGTGCGGTTATCTAATTTGGGGCACAACATAAAAATGAGCAATAAATCCCATTGGTCCGTAGGCTGACCTAAACTGGCTAAAGCCCGTAAGTTTTTGGTTACGTGGTCAACCAAGTAGCGAAGCGATTTTTCTGACTCACGAGAGTGCACGTTAATATTTAGCAAAGAACTCAAATGATAATTGAGCAGCATTCTTTTATTATTATATCGCTCCCCGATCATCCGCCAAGCATTCTCGTAGTTAGCTGCGGAAACTTCTAAATTCGAAATTATTCGAGCGGCATCGCCCTCTAAGTAGGAAACGAGATATTGGAACTTGTGAACCGGTTTAATACTATTATTGTTATGAATCAAGCTCTCAAACGTATCCCGGAACTCAAGCCAGCGAAAATATGCTCCGTCAAATTTCGCAATTTCGATTAATGGCAGCTTAAAACCTTGATCCGGATGACGATCGTGACAGCATTGACTGCTCTCAGCGAACGAAAGACGTCGCTGTTCTAACTCATTTTTGCTATAGCTTTCTATTAAATTCTTAGCGGCCGCAATATTCATAATGAACTTGTTTTCAATGCTCTCACGTTCATCAATTTCTTCGGATAAACTATCCGGCGATAACACCTCAATCTGATCTTGCAACTGGTCAAATCTCGCTGATAATGACTCCAATTTGCCAAGCTTGAGGCTTAATTCCGCCAATTGGATATGCGTGAGTTCCTCGCAGTCATTTAAAGTATTAAAATAGTTATAGAACTTAGTAATTTGTCCCTTAATGGAACTACGCATTGTGATTAACTTAAGTTTATCAGCGTCCTTCGACATATTTTAGCGCAATTTTAAATTAACGATAAAGGTAAACATTCAATCAATAACAAGATACGCTCACGTTCCCCACGACGACCTTGATCTTGAGCGCGCACAGCTGTTTGCCTTATCTAATCCCGCTGCGTCACGGGAGCGCGCCGCGCGAAACTCCTGTAATAATCGGCAAATATATGTGAGTAAAAAACGTAAGCGCACAGTGTTGTACAGGGCTTCTAACTTGCTAAGTAGTTACCTTTACTCAGTTAACGATTAAATATTTATACTACCTAATTATATAGTGCTCAGTACGTTTTTTTTTAGTTGTAATTAAGTTTAAACCTAGATGACTTCTAACAAAAGAAAATGGAATCAGTTAGGTGCATTTAATCATGGGCCACCGTTGAATATAATATGAATTAAAACCAAAGTTATTTTAGTTAAATTGCAGTTGATATTTTCTATAAGTAGGTAGATGTTAACTCTGCGTTAACAAAGGAATGTTGCAATTAAGTTTAAGTTAATCAAATATATCGTAATTACGTCTTTGATTTACGTTTTCACACAAGTTTAGGCGATATTTTGACCATTTATATAGAAAATAGTTTGCTATTTTGACTATTTAAACAGAATTTAATTCTAACTGTTGAGGATGGATGGTGAGGAAGGGCACTTATCTTGCAATTATCCTGCGCTGCACGGTGTGATGGTTTATACACTCCACTGCCCGTACCAGTCCAGGCACGAAGACTTGTTAATGCCACAGCTACTTTTCATCCACTCTTTGATTCTTCAAAACTGCATACGCGCCATCCATTAAGTGTCGTATGAAGGTTCGGTTTTGTATTTTTCGCTTTTGAGTTGATTAATTTTTATTCTTGCACGTTCCCCTCATGGCTACCAATTTATGTGTTGGCACATAACGTGGCTTTACTTGTTTTAGAAATAAACCCCAGATATTAAATATATTATCAATTTACTGCTTATAAGAGTACATGACAGTACGAAAGCTTTAGGAAGTATAAAAAATAACATGGCGTGACGGCGATCTAAGTAGAACGCCTGATGAAATAAACTAGCAATGTTGCGCCTACGCGCAGCTTCAGGCGTTTAACAGATGGAGGTCTTATGGGCCGAAACAAAGACTATAAACCATCTTCGTGCAAAATTTCATCCTAATCGGTTGAGCCATTTAAGTGTGATTGAGTAAGAAACATCCAAACATCTAAACCTCCAAATTTTCGCATTTATAATATTAGTAGGATTTACTGGATTTATAATATTATTTTACTCATGTCTAACGCGATATTAATTTACCTTAAATGAATATCGCGTTAGGCCCTTGCAAAATAATATTATAAATAATGTTAGTATGGATTATTGCAATCTACATGAACGGAATAAGAAATGCACACGTCAAAAATTCACGTGAAATTAATGTCAATCACTTTGATATGCTGACAGATTACCATTGTTTTTTTACCGTCCTACCTTAAAATTACTTCCATGAAGTTTAAAGAAATGACAAGTAAAGGGCGATATAAAGACGTTTAATACTCGTTATGTCGCGGATTGTTTACAATCACAAGTCAAGCAAGCTCGAACTCAAAGTAAATTACTGACCCGTAACTGTCATTCAGTTCCCAGCTCGGAATTCGGTGAAATGACATATTAATTACCATTTAATTAATAAACTAGCGAACCGCCCCAGCTTCGCACGGGTACTATATTATACATATAAATCTTCCTCTTGAATCACTCTATCCATAAAAAAAAACCGCATCAAAATCCGTTGCGTAGTTTTAAACATCTAAGCATACATAGGGACAGACAGCGGGAAGCGACTTTGTTTTATATTATGTAGTGTAGTGATATATACAATTAATTTACCGCAATGAAAATTCTATGTACTTATAATGTGTTGGAAGTTGCGTTGCTGAGGCATTCCGTAACGCGAAGGCAAGATATGAGAGTGTTCCTCAGGAGATAACTGCGACTGCGATCCAAATACTTATTCATCATTGAAAAATATAAGGTTACACAATTTCAAACATTTTTTATACTGCAGAATCTATCCTCGGCAAAGTACCCTGCACCTATATATAGAAAAACACTAGACAAAGTAGACACGGATAGCGGTTGTAGCCCCGACACGCTTTGGAGGTGAGACAAGTTAGAAAAAGTGGCATAGCTATATTAGCAATTAAAAATGACAGTGTTATTGAGCGACATCTAGTTACAGGTCCAAGTGAATGTCATTGGGTCACTAGTGCATGGCTTATCCAATAAATACCGCTTACATTTGCAATACGCAGTACTTATATTATATATTATACGATAACAGGGCGCGTGCGCTCCGTTATTGTCATACCCCTGCACCCGCGTGCTGCGCAGGCGACGACTGGGTTAAGCGGTCGACCTATTAGATCATTCTGTAGTTTAAGGAACAATCATTATGTATTGGAAAAAAATGCTTATAAAATAATTTCAAAGCATAACACTTAAATAGCCGTAATAACTGTATGCTACCAACAAGACGTTACCCGGCTCGAAGGACTACGATCGACATACATGTTTTAAATGCCAATTAGAATCGGTTCAGTAGTTTTTGTGCAGCAGTACGTGTTACCGGTTGAGCCCACATTATGATAAAAAGCCGCAGAATGATATACCTATAGCAAAATTTCGCTTTAGTGTCACTTTTCAAGTGGCCTTGATAAGGTTCATAATAAATGACTGGAACAGAATTGCGTCAGGTTCATTCTTGAGAATCAATCAAACGACATATTAATACTGTATATACAAGATGATAACTAACATTAACTAAATTAAATTAAAACTACGATAAATCTTAAAAAGTCCCTCGAGGCATTGTACCGAGGATGCATTTCCTCAGTGAATTGCGAATCGATGCTGATGAGATAAAGAAGAATTACGAGTAGATTGAATCGCACATTATATCGAAAATAACTGTTAAACTATTAAAAGTTGGTATGAATGATAGAATCCACTATCGGTGATTTAGTACCTACCCACAATACGCTATTTGACAATAGTCAAATCAGCTTCTTTTGATGAAACGTCAAAAACACTCCGTTAGTATGGAATTTGTAGGGATTACAGGCTTGTGACGTCACAATCAAACAACGTACTTATTGTTAGTTTTTATGAATTTAAAAATCTTAAAATTGACAACTTAAATGAAAGATTGACAGTTTCCCAGTATTTTCGTCATTTTTATCTGTTGCTAATGAAAAGACAAATTATTTTCATTGTTGTCAAATACCCTATTCCACAAATACCCTACAGCACGGCTATCATGCGACGACGGCGTGCGAGCTCTCTCGATTTTTCTCGCACTATCCGTCTCTTTCTTATTAGAACACTTAGAACAAGAGATATAGTGCGAGAAAAATCGAGAGTATGTCGCGGCCGTCGCATGATAGACGTGCAGATTGAGTAAAACAGAAGTCGTCTTTCCTGTGAACATAGTTGAGGAGCCGCCGTTTATGCGGATTAAGAGTCAACCAAAAATTTGGCTTTAGCCCTCAACTGGCAGAAGAGACGCGATAATAAATCTATGTATGACCCATTTGCAAAAGGAATTTTAAAAAGTAAGCAAGTATAAAGAAAATTACGTCAATATTCTGAATATTCTGATAACAATTGATTTAGTCAATATGAAATTTGCTGAAATGTTGCATTGAAGGGGTGCATTTTTGTGCGTATTAAACAAAAAATCGGTCAATAATTTTAAAATATCTGCCCTATATTTTTTTGGTATAATAAACAGTTTCGTTTCAAGGACCATTAACAAATGTTAGCGCCGCTTCATTGATGTTCGGGGTATTTTTTGTTCAATTCGTGAAGGGTTTTATTTATAAGGTTGTTCCTGGAAGGTCTCAACACCCTTAAAAAGGTGAGAACTGTGGGATACGCTGGAATTTTGACGTAACTTTAATGATGGCGCTATTGTGATAGCTAGTCGTTGTGCATTGGGCTAACCTCAGGGAATTTTACATGGTCTTTAAGCCGTTTCAAAAATATTATGGACGGTGCACCCCTAGAAAGTGTAGTTTAAAATCACACTGATTGGAGTGTTTTAGGACACAGTTTAGTATTTTATACACCTGGTCGTATAAACATTCAACAAATCTATTTAAATAGTTAAATGCCGTTAAATTTTGTTTGTCTTTAGTTTTACTGTCACTTTGACCAAACCAATTTAAGTATACAGAGGAATTTTAAGTTTTATCAATAATGGGGTAAGGGTCTAGTTTGTGAACCGGCAACTATTTAAGTAAATAAAAAAAAGCATTGTAAAAATATTTCGTCACATGAGCACATGACTAAGTATATAAGAAATATGGCAGTTCCGCCGTGTTTCTGGTGCCTCGTAAGCAAACTTTAAAAACAAATAACCATTCTTGCATGACTAGGTAAATCAATACAATTTAAATCCTGTGAAGATCAAACATACTAACTTGGTATGTTTGATGGCAAGTGATGATGGCAATTGGCCGTATGCTAAATAAATGAGCATATTTATATTTTATACGTTTAGGGAAAATCTTGCCAAAAACTGGTTCGGGTACATTTGAACTTTTTGAATGTATACGTAATATTAAACATGTTCCGATAATTTTATTGATATATCAAACACGTGCAATGATGATCAAAAACGTGTTATTTTATTTTTTAAACGTAATCCTTCCATAATCGAATAATTTATTAACCTACCTGTTTGTTTGAGATCTAAATGAGCTTGGATATATTGTATAATTTGGTTTTAAATGTATCGACCACTTTAGCTCAGTTAGCTAGGGACTATAAAAGCCAGCGTTTCAAATTCCGGTAAGGGTATTTATTTGTGTGGTGAGCATGAATACTAACTCCTGAGCTTGACAGGTTTTCTATGGAGTTGGATGTATGGATATTTAAATATGTAATTATCCTTAAATCCGACCGACTAAAACCAATTGCATGAGTGCAAGGCGAAATGGCGAGAGATTGTAAGGCGCACAACTACCAGGAATGCGACTATTGACGACCACGCCACGACCGATCTGTCAAGAGCGTAACGATGAGAAATAAGTAGGAATATTGATTTCTAATAGGTACACATTAGGTTAGGTATATTATATAATTTTAAAACAATTACAATATAAACTAGGTACCAAATTTCAATAAATAAAACTACAATATATTATACCTAACTAAAATAAAGGGTCTCCCCGCGGCATGGTGCCGAAGTTGCTGGCAGCATTTCTCCACTGTATCGCAATACTAATGCATTGAGCGAGGAAGCCGCCAGCTCTTCGGTCCCCGGTGGTGTCGGCTAATTTTTTGGACAGTTCTTTGAAAATATTGAGGGCGCTGGGACCCCACAGACCAAGGGCGCCGAATGGAACAAAGCAGTATGCGGCGCCAAAATGCTATATTTGTACATTTTTGCCTTTTGTATTAATAGTATTTTGTTGTTTATTGAATAAAATATATATTTTAAATAATTCATAACATAACTCATTGTCATAATCATAACTATTGTCTCGCAGGTACATACATTTCGGCTTTAGACTGCTCGATCCCCTATTGTCCAAACACCTGTTCAATGTTTTCTATCTCAATAACACTGTGAGTACTAAACGCCATATTTCGCTGGAAATTTCCACTGCTCTCGAATGACAATAAAAGTAGCTAGTAGCTTAGCAAACCGTCGTAATTTCATACAGAACATTAAGAGGCTTTCTCTTTATAATAATTTTAATGGTCGGATGCATTTTAACGACATTGAGATTAAATTAATTTTATTCAGTTAAATCGAATGGACGTTAATTATAAATTGAATTTGTATCTGTAGATATGACAGATAGATAAGAAGGTATGTACTATAGTTCCATGATCTTCGACCTACCTTTATCAAGAAGATACATTCCATGACAATTATTTTACAAGCAATATTATGATACCAGCAGATCTGGTGATAGAGCCAAAATTTTCTCTAACTTTATCAGACATTGATGTTACCTTACCCATCAAGCTCATTAAAACCGTCTTAATGGGAAGAAGTTTAAGACGTATCCATATCCATACTTCCATACTAATATTATAAATGCGAAATTGTGTCTGTCTGTCTGTCTATCTGTTACCTCTTCACGCTTAAACCGCTGAACCGATTTGGATGAAATTTGGTATAGAGATACTTTGAGTCCTGGGGAAGGACATAGGATAGTTTTTATCGCGGAAATCATCCCTCAAGGGGATGAAGAGGGGGGTGAAAGTTTGAATGGAGCTACGATATAAACTAGTATAATATAAACGTACCTTCAGTCTGAAGTAAAAGTTTATATCTAAGTTTTAAAAGTATAACTACATAACATTTACGTCATGGTGGTATTCTTATGTTATGCCAATAATATCGACAACGTTAGATTTTTTTATTTACTTTACAACACACATTATTAATTAAATTCATGACAATTGAAAAGAATGTATCTAATTCCATAACTATATTGTGACCGTCAATACAATAAAACACGAAAACATTAAAATTTTCACAGTTTCTTGGTTTAGCCAGTTTAATTCATATGAAAGTGCGGTAGACGCGTATAATCAGTTTTCTTTGTATACAAACAAGACATGTCGTATAAATCGCCCTCTTCGAGGCTCAGCACGTGAGATCGCTTACGCAGAACTTGTACAAGTCATGGAAAGTCGTTGCGACAACATTCCTCGCAAAACGATCTGATTTATTTATATTTTGTATCAAGGTTGTCGCGGCTGGCTGTACCGCTTCCTTGTTTTGGAGGATTTTTGCCGACGCCAAACCTTTTCTAAATTGTCTATGACTGTTAACAAAATTTTTAAAGAATTAAGTATACCAACGGATAATTTCAAATACTTTATCATACGAGTAGTACAAACGACAACACTGTTAACTGACCATCCTGTGTTTATATAGAACCTTATTACAATGCACTTAAGGTGCACCGATGGTCAGTTAGCTGTGTTGTCGATAGTACCTTTACCAACACTGGTCGAGTAGATGCTGGGTTACTCTGTTGATGGAAATCTAAAACTTTGGCTATGATATAATGTGTTACCGTTCACTTTTTTTTAAATTACCTACATAAGCAATTTACATGGTTTATCTGAATAAACATTTTTGACCTAGAGATTTCGAACTTCACTTTTTACTATGACATTATTTAAATTAGGTTCCTCATTTAGGAAAATGACGTACAAAGACATGTTGGTATAGACATACAAACTCATAAACATTACCTTTAAATAATGTTTAGGTACTTAGACAGAATGCTAGTAATTTAAATACAAGTTTTGTTTACCGATTTTATTAAATAGTACGATGAATAAATAAAATTAACAGAACCATTCATAATTTAACACTTATTAGTAGTCTACAATAATTAAAAACCTGTCATTCCAGCAGTTCATCTATACACATTGTCCAATTCCGACAAAATGATTCCGGTTTGATATTGCGCATCGCTATACGTTACTAGCTGACGTGGTTATAGGAAAATGTAACATATTGAATTTTCCCGTGGGAATGAGATATTTTCCCGCTGGAAAAAGTAGCCTATGTAACTCTCCAGCCTCTAAACTA
Organism: Epinotia bilunana; assembly: GCA_947049275.1. Classification (NCBI taxonomy): domain Eukaryota; kingdom Metazoa; phylum Arthropoda; class Insecta; order Lepidoptera; family Tortricidae; genus Epinotia; species Epinotia bilunana. The sequence goes on along the minus strand of OX346263.1, from coordinate 7,386,861 downwards.
TCTCCGTACAAAAAATCACATTAATACGACGCTCCGTTGAGACGTGAAAGAAGGACAAACACACACACACACACACACACACACACTTTCGCATTTATAATATTAGTAAGGATAAATTACTTTCCGAGCGAAATGCGTATTGTCTTGCTCATTGTATGAAATTTTTATTCCATTTGAATGCTAATAAATCCGCGAAATTTTAATAAATACGGTACCATAACAATAATAGTTTGACACGCATGACAGTCCGTCTACTAGCATATGTCAAGTTTAACGAAGTTACCACTGTGGAAAAAAAATCGTTCCGTTTCTAGACTTTTTTGCAAAGCCGTATAACTAAAACTAGTAGAATATTTAAAATTTCGATCAGTGGAAAATTGAAAAATTATGTGCCACGAGGGGGAGCATATAATTTTTCATTTTTCCACTTTAATCGAAATTGGGATTTTCGTTACCTACGTTTACTGTTACTACAATATTTCTTTTTTATATTCTAGATAAACAAAGAAACGTCGATAAATTTGTCCGTTAAAATTCTAAAGCTATATGGAACGATATTTCTAATGCCATATCATCTTTTCTTTATTGCAATACTGGTGGTAGTAAATACGTCTCGTTATATATAAATCATATACAAATCGGTTCGTCTGCTTTTATTAGAATATTATAGCCGGACAATTTATCTATTGCAGAAATAATTATAAGTACTATAGAATATCACTGGGCAGATTCCTTGTATTTTCAAACAAGGTGAACATGAAAGCATTCTATTTGTTTATCAGATAGGTGTGGGACGATCACGCAGCTGATCTGTTTACTTTACTTACCAGAAATTTCTTCATAATCGTAGATATTTTCAGTTTCTTGGATTTCTCTAAACTTACTCTGTAACTGGTTTATGTTAACAGACAAAGGTATACGTTCTAACATTGCTTTTTACTCTTTTTTGCCTTCTTTACATAATTGAACAAGTATATGTAGAGTGCTAAAAAAGGTAAGAGTCAACATACTATGAGGACGCTTCAAACGAACACGTGCGCAAGATTAATTTGAGTGTAAAAATAATATACAAAGTCGTAAAACCACCGTAGCGTTACCAACGCGCAAAATTGGCCTGTTGCTATCTTTGTGGGAGCCTCGTTTGATACAGAATTTTTAATTTACAACGGAATTGACGTGGCGTGAGTTCGCCATTTGTTTTATTTTATTAAAAAGAGAAAAATATACGCCTTTTTCTTACTTCCTTTGGTTTAAATTAACGTAAAAAACAACCAGTTATGTATGTGTGCAAAACAAAGTCTATTGCAAAGAACTTGGAATGGATACCATGTAAAAACTATAGCACTTATTTAAACACATGTTCATCAAAGCCATGTTGAATTACGAGTACACACATATGTAATTGATAATGCTTTCGTGATACTAATAAACCCTTTAATAATAGTTTCAGTAGTAGGTAATACTTTATCGTTTAAAAATAGTTATAATTGAGACAAAAGTTTGTTAGGGCGAGGACGATTGGATGTTTGTTACTCTTTCAGGCAGAACTACCAAACGGACTGATGAAAATTTCAAGTAGTGTACAGTTAGCGTCATATAGTTAGTAGCAGCCAGAGTAGCTAAATATTACGTAACATACCCTTATTGTTACCGTAATAAAGACCAAATATTTGGCTACCTTGGCTGCTATGCTACTAACTAACTGACGCTGACAGTACATGGTGTTATCCATTATATCCATAATCCATTCGGTATTTAGTAGTTGGGTACATTTTGCGGATATTCGACGCACTTTAAAAGATCCGTGTTTGACAGAGGAACCATAACACATTCATTACCAAGAATCGCTGCGCGAGCGTACTCGTAGCCGATCCCGTGGTTTTCCTCGTATGTAGCGGAAAGCGACTACGGCGTAGGCGCCCGCTAGGCGGGTTCCTGGTACCTAGGTAGTGAAAGTGATAAGGGGCAAATATTACTCATGCATGACCTGACCCGTCTTCTCGTCTGTCGTCTCTTCATTGCTTTCATAAATATTTTCTATTGATTCTAATTCTAATGCTTATCCTAAATCCATTGATTGGCTTAAATTATAGGGCTCTTAAAATTTGTCAGGACTCCTTAAAAACGAATTGCGTAACAATTTGGAACACAACAACTAATAGAATCCTTTGCAAAACCAGCTCAACCAGTATTAACATAAATATTAACATTCGACATGAGCTATAAACATAACCGTGCCTCCACAAAGTCCAGTCGCCACTAAGCTTCCTTGCTGCTAAGTACTTATATACCAAACATCTTGCAAGTTATTGTTACATATATCGTTCATCATTTTTGCAGCATCTGAAGGAACTGGTAAGAAAACTCCTTAACCTACAGTGAAGTTCCTTAATACATATTGAGGATTGCCCACACTAACGCACTAAATACGCTGACGCCGTTCGCAGTGTCGCGTATGTTGATTAACTGTTGTGTAGTTTGTTTATGAACAACGTGTACTGCGGCGCGACACGCGTGCTGTCAGCCAAATATCAATACAACCAATAATGTGAAAATGTCATATTTACCTATATTTGTTTGTTACGATTAAATAATTTTCATTTTTATATTTTTCAATATAAACAATGCTAATCCTAAGTATTTTTATGCTTGTGAGATCACAAGGCCCACGCCGCCGTACCGCACAACAAATTCATAATTCTAACGCATACGATGCGTGTATAAATTCTCGTGATTTCGAACCATTACGGAAAAGTACAAACTTAACTTTTTTGCTGTACCTATCTTGCATGTTCGTTGGTATTAATTTTAATGCAACTTATCCCTCTCTTCTCAACTTAACTCTCCCCAATAACTAGCTTAATACGTATCTTCTAATTAACTGTGTTATATAGTGACATGCTTTCATCATAAGGGTAATAAGGTTGTTCGATACCTTATTATTGTTTTGCAGTGGCGATAGCGGTTGCTCCGGGGTTAACTCGCTATCACATACTGTAAGCAACCCCACGCAAATAGCTAAGAAGGCCATTTCGTCACATCGCTCTGATTACTTAATGTGCATAAACAATTCCACCACATAATATTATGTTACTATTCACAGCCGACACTTACCAGCAATTCGGATAACTTTCGGCAAGGTTATTAATTGTTAAAAGACTAGCATTATATTCTTCAAGTGACCCCAATATCTAAAGTCGCCGCATTCGACGGACTTTGTTGTTGCGTGAGATATACAAACATTTGTTGAATCGCTATATATGTACTCGTCAATATTATACGTGTTTCAATTATGGCTACCCTAAAGGGCTTAAAACCCATAGACAGATGTTCTACCACCTGTCGCGTCCCTTTAAAATATTTGGGGGCGCGAGGGTGATTAAGGTTAATTAATGTTTTACTATCGCTATCAGCTGTACAACAAACCTGAACAAACCTCATTGTGAGCTTTTTGCTAAAACAATAGCGGCTAGCTGCGAGTGGGTATTAAGATAACGGGTATTTGAAACGAAAATGCTGTAAGCCTAAAATTCAACAGTTACCTACCTAAGTATTTTTTATGAATCTATGGTCCTAGGTATATGTTTGAGACCAGTTAAGTTTAATAACTCAACATGCTCAACAGAACAACAACTCTAACAGAACAACTCTAACATGTTCAAACTAACGAAAGTTGAACCATTAAATTCAATGAATTCAGCACCGGATATGGTGTCTAAAAAGAGTAAAAACTATCTAAAAGGTTATCTTAATAAAGTTTCCTTTTTGGTGTATACATCATAGGATTTCTTATCAAATAGTTCGCCTCACCGTTGGCTTAAATATTAATGTGTTTCATCATCCATCATTATCATGAGTATCATGGCCATTGTTTATTCCTTGTCACATTCACATAACGCCAGCCGTCATGGTGGTCAAATGACGTAGAAACTCTATTGTTAAATATGTGTCCAATCCAATGTATGCAAATTAGGTACAAATATTTATGTAAGTTTTATTTATATTGCACTAGAACTTGAGATTGATGTTAGAATAGGTGCCTTACGAGAAATATTTCAACTTAGGGTTTCGTTATTGTTAGTTTAATTATAAAAGCAAGGGTTGTTAACATGCATATTGGGAAAACTTGCGCCATCCTACCTGATTTCATTATATATGTCCTCTTTATACCAATAAAGCACTGCCCGTGTTCCATTGGCACCGTAAAATGAGGTGACTTTGAAACGCAGCGGTCACTTTTTAAATTATAAGTACGTTCGTTTTGAATGGCAAGTTCAAGAATTGAAAGTCTCAAGACTCGCAAGTAAGTAATCTGGGCTGTTATTCGCTAAGCGTTAAAGCGGCTCACCCCGCCGGTCGCCCGTCACGAAACTAGACCTCTACCTACGCTTGGTTACTACCCATTGCAGTGTCAAGATATATTTGTGGGTGAGCGTTGAGGTGAGCTTAAAACAAGTTACAGAATAGGGGGGCTGTTATCAGTGCAGCGCTTCAACGGGTCGCGCGGTCGTTGGCCCACATAGCACTTGTTAAATAGACCTTCTTATCAGTACCGAAAATGGATTTTTCCATTGTATCCATCCAGTAGGTTCCAGAATAAATATCTGCTAGGTACATAAGATACGAGTTGATCAGAAATCCCAGGCGAGATTTGCATATACGTATAGATATGTATAACTTGCACAATTTATATATGTATAAGTTTAAGGTCACGGTATAAGTTTGCCTATCTCGTTCTACCTACCTTCCTCTCAATTGCTCAAAGGTTAGCTGGAAGAGATCCATTATAGGGATAAGTTCGCCTTTGTACTTTGATCTATTGTGTGACATGTATATTCTTTAATATTGTTTTGTGTACAATAAAGTCCTTACATACATACATACATGTATGTGACTATGTATGTATGTAAATACTTTATTGTCCCAAGACATTGGTAAAAATACAGACAAAATAGGATAAGTAGGTACAAAGGCGGGCTTATCCCTGTAAGTGATATCTTCCAGTTAACCTTTGAGCAATTGAGACGGTCAGGAACTAAAAACAAACTGACACGTGTAAAGAGACGTATTTACCTCTATGCTACAGTAAATTAATCTTAATACATATACTACAAGCTAGTACAAATAAAATAAACTCATATATATTTATGATAGATCTTACTAGGTACCTTGGCTGGCAGATGAGCTTAGAAAAGAGCGGCATCTTAAAAAAAACAGTGTGCTGCAACACCGTGTATAACGTGATAAAATTATAATGATACTTGAATAATTATTATATACTGTTATTTATTATAGTTTTTAAAAAAATTGTGTAATTTTATATATGTGTTTTATTTTCGTTAAAATTTGTTTGTCACAAATAAATGATTTTCTTTTCATATCATTACATTTTCTTTTCAATTCACACAATGCAACTGATCAAGCAGAAGGATGTAATGGCTCCTATACATGATGGCCCATCCTATGGCCCAGCGCTATGGCTATGCGATGGTTGAACGCCACTACACGATGGCGACATTCAGTTGTGATCAAGAAGTTGTGAAGCAATTTACCTAATATTTACATATTGCGCTTTCTCCCCGATATAATTCCAAAAATTTTATTGTTTCGTGTTGAGGCCACGTACATTTCATTTCATTTATTTATTCATATCGAAAAAGCAAAGCAAAGCTTTAGAACACTGCCGTCCACTATTTGTAAAACATAGAATACTGACTGTGATATCGCTTTACATATATTTACTATGTTTACAAAAATAAGTCCAGTTTTGTATGTAACAGTAACAATAGACCACGTAGATTATGCAGAGACAATTTTGATATTCAGCTACCAAAATCTAATAATTATGTACATTTTAAAAGAAGTATTGTATATAATGGTATAAAAGTTTATAATATATTAAATGACGACATAAAACAATGCAATAATATTAGTGAATTCTCTAGAAAATTAAAATCCTACTTGATTACTCGAACATTTTATAACTTGGCAGAATATTTTGATAAATTGTACAAATAGATTCCAGATTCAGATATATAAGACAGTTACTTTCTTAGCATGTCAAGTATCAAGATTAGGACATCATACTAATTTAAGACATTTGACACTGATATTACAGTTGCGATCCAAAAGTTTTAAATAAATCTCGGCTCATCTTTCACCAGACTCTATACGATGCAATAAATGATATGCAAATAAATGAATTATGAATTATTATGATGATTCCTTTATACTGTCATCTGTGGTAGGTACTCGTAGTATATTTGTTTCTTCAGATTCTTAAAAAAAGTTGGGTTTATACTGAAGCGCTTCTTAAGGCCTCCATACACCGGTCGCGGTTGCGGGTCGGGCGTACTGTGTGATAGAGACGCCACTGGCCTGCGCGCGGTGTGAATATACCGCTTCGACCGCGCCCGACCCGCGCCGCGCCCGGCCCGCGCCGAGCACGACCCGCGTTCGATGTGTGGAGGCCTTAGATCCAAAACACGTTATTTGGTGATGATTATGAAACAAGTTACAGAGAAAGCAGCAAAGAATGTTTCGTCTATTTTGCTAAACAACGGATGTGGACAAAACAGCGTAATCGTGGGGTATCTCCAACAATCAGGTTGGAATTCGAAATGTTTTGGAACGTAATTCTTATTCATCTAACAAGTTCGCATGTGGGATTAATAATGGACAATAGGTATTTACATTTAAACCGAATAAGTTAGCATTAATATTATAAATAGAAAGATGATGAATAGAAAAAAGTCTGCTATGGATGGATTGTACGCGTTGGGGCGCCAAGAAAATTCAACCAACGTAATCCACGCTACGTTCTACTAAAAGTGCTGCAGTGCAGTGGCAGTGCCTATGGATCATACGCGTTGTGGCGCCAGGAAAATTCGACCAACGTAATCCACGCTGCGTTCTACTAAAAGTGCTGCAGTGCAGTGCCAGTGCCTATGGATCATACGCGTTGTGGCGCCAGGAAAATTCAACCAACGTAATCCACGCTGCGTTCTACTAAAAGTGCTGCAGTGCAGTGCCAGTGCCTATGGATCATACGCGTTTTGGCGCCAGGAAAATTCGACCAACGTAATCCACGCTGCGTTCTACTAAAAGTGCTGCAGTGCAGTGCCAGTGCCTATGGATCATACGCGTTGGGGCGCCAGGAAAATTCGACCAACGTAATCCACGCTGCGTTCTACTCTGGTCTCAGATTTGGCATACCTAGTTGTTACGGATATTGGGGTCAAATAAGTATATTGGGGGTGAGTCGAAACTGCTTGTAAAGTGCAGTTAATAAACTACGATAGAACAAATATTGTAATTTATTGCGATGTTTTTTTTATCATGTTTTATTGCGGTTGCTTGCGGTGGTTCTATTTGCCGTTGGGTGTTTTATGTCAGCGTATTTACGTTAAGTATATATGGGTGTTGAATATTTAAAAAAACGAACCCCGTGGACATTATTCTTCAGAGCGTTGCTCGCCTCGCATACATACCCGCGGTCTGCGCAACGTGCAACGCGGCGGAAAGCGATGCTAAAACGTCTCGTGTGTTCTGCGCCTATTGTTGGAGTTCAAATCAGCAATTTATATTATACGTTATTCTTTACAAACAAACACGTTCTCCGGATAAATACATGTAAAGACATTTAATTATGGTGGCAAATGCGTCAGACCAGCAGTCGAATAGCCGTAACTTAACAAACACATTGTACCTACTATGACTAATTAGTAATTAATATTTACGCAGCTGTATATTAATGGCCCTATCATGTGATCGAGTCGTATTGAGAGTTATGATACTTATGATTCTTTCACGGTACAACGCTTATATATAGTCGGTTTTATCAATTTTCATTTTATTGCGTTGCATTAAGGTAAAAAATTGGATAACATAAACTGGGGTTAAGTTAGTGCAACCCACCCTTAGAATACCAACGCAGTACTACCGTTTGAAAATTGGATTTAATCATGTAAAGAACAAGATAGGATATTAAAATTTGACACTGCCATGGGTCATAATACCACATAACCATTAAAAAAATATGTATAAACCGTTTTATGGTACGTATCAGATGCTGCGATGCGATTTTTTTGACATCCGCTGATGCGGATGCGGATATTTGGGGCATACATCCGCGGATGCGGATGCGGATGCGCATAATGGGGTTAAACACTAAAAAACGTAAATAAACAACGTCCATTTTATAACCGCATTGTGGTTTGGCAGAAGAAAATGTTAATAGAATTAAGTTTACTTCGTGAATAAATAAATTATAAAAATTATTAAATTATTATTATTATTAATATCACGCAATCATCAAACACGTTGAGACTAAATTACAGTAGTAGCGAACAAATAAAAAACGCGTTTGCTCTTGGTCACAAAACTAATAAAAATTATTTTTTTTACTAATGGCGAAAAATATATAAAACGCGTACGGTAAGCGTCGCGTGGGCTCCTTTCTTGTAGTGAATTGCACTACATCCGCATCCGCAAAAACTCCGCATCGATTTTGGCGGATGCGGATGCTGATGTTAAAAAATTGTGCGGAACATCCACGGTTGCGGATGCGGATGCGAATGTCTGCAACATCCCTGGTAGTCGACTGTAAGTACCTACACGCAGAACCAATGCGATGAGGTGATATCAGGGCCAGTATAGCGTGACCAAGAAATTACAGCACAAACGAATAATATAAGGTATACTTGTATACTGATAATATTTAGAGGTTAAGTCGGTGAGAGTGTGGCTTTGTGAGGGTGCAGTTTTGTAAGTTCGGACTACTCACTCGTCTGATTTCACAAAAACTTTCTATTATATAGGTAGACTTTTCCGACCTATATATATATGTAGGCGCAAGTGGCATTATTGTAACTAAACGGGAACAAAATTGCGTTTACTCGTAATTTTATTCAACTCGATATTTCGGGCGTGATGTAAATAAAAAAAATAAAAAAAAAAGTATAAAGTGACAACTTATCTTGAGTATTTTTACCTATGCCTATTTTAAATACTGCACGAAACTTGGCTGTTACTACTGTCAAAGCAATGACGCGAAGTTTCAGTGTCCGAGAGGCAACCGGATGGCTCGCGGTATTTGAGCTCCCGAAGCGTCGAGGAACCGCCCTGGCTCAGTCCGCCAACTTGGGCTGAGGCGGAAATTGGAGGGGGAGTGAAAAATATATATTTGAGTCAGGCAACCTGGCCCATATTTACAAATACCGACTAACATACATAACAACATACAAAACTGATAACATAACACAAAAACACGTTAAGACGACGACGCTCCAGGTGTTAGATTTGGACCAACATTTCATTATATAATCAACGTACACACTTTCAGGCAACAGCTGCTTCAATGCCGATTGAAATTTATCGGCAGCCGTGCCACGCCACAAAAAAGAAATTTTTATATTACCGTATTTTTTATTTTCGCTCCAGACCAAGTTGGCTCAGTTCGGGTTGCACAGGGCGGTTCCACAACGCTTCGGGAGCTCAAATACCGCGAGCCATCCGGTTGCCTCTCGGACACTGAAACTACGCGTCATTGCTATGCTATGAATATACTGCTGCTGGGCGAGTTGCACCAACTTATGATTATAGACTGCTCAACGTTAAACATGGCGCCCGACAGCTGTCTTTCCATAGAAACCTGTCAAACTTCCATACATTATGATTTTAACGAACACTGCTTGCCATTACAGACGGTTTGGTGCAACCCGCCCAAAACGACTTTATAGTCTCAGTCGCACTTGCTAGTTCGAGCGATAGAGGGGGAGATACACGAACGCAGTTCGTTTTCGTTTCGCGGTAGCCCCTCAGAGGCTCTAGTATAAGTTTTACCGAAACAAAACTTTACGATCGCGTTTGCGTTTTACGCTCAATTTGTATGGGATTTGACAGCTAAACGCAAACGCGGTCGTAAAGTTTTGTTTTGGTAAAACTTATACTAGAGCCTCTGGCTACAGACAGTGCTGAACGCCAAAGTTTAGCATCAAGAAACTCGCGGTGTCAATTGATTATTGCTCTGAGGATTAACTGTGCACTCTGTACAGTCAACTATTAAAATTATAGTAAACATTAGCATTATTCAATTATTCATTGACCTAGACTCCTCTGGTCTCACGCTAATACGTAGAAGATGCTTGAATCACCATGGCATAGGTATTCGCATGATCGCAATTGCGAGGTTATCCTCACCCGGCTTTCATGAATGGTAATCAAGCAGGAAAACTGCTTAAGCCAGCTTATATCGCGATGATCTAAGACCATAATGTACTGCACAGCTAGCACGATGGGTTATATCGTCACGTAAATTATAACGATAAAACCCATCGTGCTTTATGGATTAAATGAATTTATGAAAATAGCTGATTCCAAGGACGTGATGTACCTACTCAAAAATAAAATAGCATGTTTGTATCAACTACTACGGACTACACTAGCTACTACTAGAGATTCTGGAATTGACGCACACGTAGTGGACTAGTAAATTATGTGGCACCAGCAATATATGAATGAATGAATGATGAGTTCGTTTTACGTAGTTCTTTCGTCACGCGTCAAAAACGTAATACGAATACATCACACAGTCATCAGCTACAAAAGTGGTTATGATATCATATCTTCTTGCTTACTACTTAACAGTTTTTTTATTTGACTCATTAAGTTTTTATTATTATAATCGATGATCATGGTATTCTTGGTAGAAATTCTTGTAGATTTGACATATGCAAATTTATATTGTACTTTGTATCGAATAATAAATGAATCTAAATCTATTTGTTTCAGATCCACGATGGTGGTAAGAGTGGCGACAGACGAGCGTCCCTTCGAGACGCCGTCCTCAGACGAGAGCGGGCTGGGGCGCGACTCACCCAGCGAGGAGTCGGAGCCGGAGGCGGCGCTGGTGAGACCACAACTTTATATTCCTCCTCATTTTAAGAGTCCGCAGTAAGCTCGGCCGAATTTCACCTTTCCATACAAACGTAGTTACGCTCTCATTTTAACTACGTGTTGGATTGTAACGAAACTTTGCACATACAACGACATGAGGTATATCTATGTCTATAATTAGTTAACATGGTTCCAGTTTATAAAACAAACGAAATACAGCAAAAACAAGTTTTGTATGAAAAACTTAAATTCGCTGTATTTTATTTACTATGGTATCTGAAGCTACATAAACTAATTACAGACATAGATGTACCTCATGTCATTGTATATGCAAAGTTTCGTTACAATCCAACACGTAGTTTTAAAATGAGAGCGTAACTACGTTTGTATGGAGAATTGAGCTTACTGCGGACTCTTAAGACTGGAGGCGCCAACTTGATAGTATTAAGTATAAGGTCTAAGTCGCATTAAGCATACTCGTAAGCAAGCCGGAGCTTTATCATTTGGCAATCCAGAGGTACCTACTGTTTATCAAAAGCCGGCAATAAGTAGCGCAGGCAGCTACCGAGAGTAGGTATCGTAGGTAGTTATGCTAGCCGTGTAGGGCGAAGCGCTTAAAACCTGTCCCGGAAATCCAATGTGTGCTGCGGGCGCTATATTTTAAATGTTCTACAATTTTAATTATTTAATCAGAAGTTCAAAAAAGGTTTCAGTGTTTCGGATGATATCTTTCATAGTAGGCAGGTACCTTTTTTACACGACTGCCCAACGAAAAGCAAATGAAAAGTAATAATGACATGTCTTTGACAAACGTCAAGGGATCAATATGGTCTAAAAGTTACAAATTTATTTAAAATTATGCATGGGGTTCACGACATTTCTTGAACCCCAGGTCAGTGCCCATGTTAACCACAATATTCACTTTAACAGCGGCGATTCACATAGCCTTGGTTCTATTAGGATTTGAAACAGTGAATCTAAAGCACCTGGCCAGCGTATCACAGGCAGATCGGCCGTCGACATGTGCAGCATCATGCAATTGTTATAAAAAATAGTTCCAATGAACTAAGGGGGGCAAAGTGGTACCATCATAGTTTGGAAACCTCGGGCAAAATTCTAGTAGCAGCAGATCTTAATGATGAGCGTACATACCAAAAAAGAGGGACGAATGAGGATTTTGAGACACGTGGCACAGACTGTTATCAACGGGTGTCTATTTGGAGTTATAACCATTGCATTTGCTGAACTGATCCTGTCTGTAATTTTGCTGTTGCTGTAGAATACCTCCACGATGGCTTTGCGAAGAGCGTGGCGAAGACGGAAAGAAATCTTATACAAAACGGCAGATGTTGTTCTTGAAACTTGCGTTTGGGCGGTTCTGATAATAGGGACGTACTCTTTGCTATAGAACTGGTCCAACAGGCCCATTATGACTTCGCGAAGGACTTGGCAACAACGGCTACAAATTTGGTACAAAACAGCGGATATTGTTGTTGAGACCTGTGGTTGGGCGCTTGTGATAACTGGGCTGTACATCTTAGTTGGAGTATACCTATCATTCTAAGTAACTAATATACATTTCACTTCCCCTTTAGTATACGCTATAGTCAACCATTTTACCGATCCAATGTTAAATAAAGTGATATTGTGAGAAAATGGCTTTCATTCAAGTGGGGAGTTCCATTGATAGATGTTACGAGAGCTGTTAGGTAAGCAATTAGCTGATTAATAGATTGGTCGCTTTACGTTGTAATGTGGGGTGGCGACAGGGTCACCTTGATAAGCCTCAAGACCGAGCAATAACACGCTTCTTGGTTTGTGAAAGGTCACTGGAAAACTGCTGAAGCAGCAGCTTTGGAAAGCTAACTTATGTCTTGTCTGTCTAGTAATTATTTAGTAGTAGTCGCTAGCTTTAATATCTTCCATAAGAAGTTAGGAAATAATATCTGACACGTCCTATCAGCCCTGGAGATAGGCTCGTGTTAAAACTGTAGAATAAAATCTTAATAGTACATTACGTAGCTAGGGCGGTGAATTACTGAATGGCCCAGATCGCAGTTGTTTGTGGCTCGAACCGAAGGTGAGGGCCATAAATATGCGATCTGGGGCTTTACGAATTACCGCCCGTGGTAAGTACACAATTTTACGTCTTCATCTGGCCACAATGCGAATTTTACCGTACGCGCAGCGTGCAGTAAAACTCGCATTATGGCCAGATATTGCGGCTTTAACAACAAATCGAGTCATGTCCCCCCTTCCGGCTAAATGTCTACTACTGGGGATGTCAAAAAATCGTAGCAGTAGTACAGTCGAGTTCTCCAATATCTATACGGACAACCTTTCAAAAATATCTACACATGTGTCTTATGTCAGTAACAATAGTCTCTGTATAGATATTATTGAAAGGTTATCTGTGCAGATATTGGAGAACTCGACTGTACATATAATGAATTTAAAAGGAAAACTATCACGGCTATGTACCTAGGCAAAACTAGTTAGTTACCTAAGATAGACAGGCAACTACGGAACCCTACACTGCGCGTGACCCGACACGCACTTGGCCGATATCTTTTGTTTATTTTTAAACACCAGATGAACATATTATTTGGCGTACCGTACGCTTGTTTGCCACGGACGTGGTACTTACGATAAAACGTAGTAGTTATAAAAAAATTCGCCGTAAAACGTGACGATACAACCTATCGTACTAGATGGGCAGCTAGCACGATAGGTTTTATCGTCACGGTGCTACTAGGGCCTCTAGGAAGATCTTTGGATAAGCAGCAATCATACTAATCGTAATTATTGTTTGAAATTAGCATAAAGTAAAAAGTTTGGCATGTTATGATATGTTAGGTTTTGGTTTGTACATTTTCACTTATTTGTTTTATCGTGGGGCTATATTCCGACTCGCATGCGGCTCGCTTTTACGCGTCTCGCCCTTGGCCGCTGCCATGGCGGGCGGCTGGGGCGTGGCGGGGGCGTGGCCTGCGTGCCGCAGGGCGCGCTATCGGGTTATCGCCGTACCGTAGGTGCGGTGCCGGTCGCTCGCCCGGCGGCGAGTTTTTAGTGTTGTTTTGTTATTTTTAAGGTAGTATTTGTAGTTGTATATGTATAGTTTTTTGTTTTAAGTTTATCCTATTTATGGTTTGCCGTTTCTTGTATAAGTATATTGTTTTTATTTTTTGTGTGTATTTTATACCACCTATGTTATCGGCCATTAGTTGAGGGCCCCTTCGGGGCCCAACTTAGGAAGTAATGCAAGGAAAAAAAACCCTAGATGTCATAGTTGCCTCAGTTTTGACATTTAACAGGAGTGATGTCACCAGACACTGATTGTTGGATTAAAACACGTTCCGTTTCACATTACTTTAAATCGTAATTATTGTTTGAAATTAGCATACAAACTAAAGTAAAAACGTTTCAGTTTTATGTTTTTTCAACATATTAGTCACAATTAATGGTAAAGGGGCAAAAAGGGGTTTCTTCCAGAAGAATATTCAATCAGCTGGCAACATCTCAGCTACTTCTACTTACTTACTCTTTGGCTCTTTGGTTCCTTCTCAATGTCAATGTCATTATGCTACTAATTCTGCTTGTAAATTTTGCTACTGAAAATGGTTAATGTCCTCATAATATCAGACAAAAGCGCCGAAAGCAACTCTCCAGGCCGCGTGGAAGAATCTTGTGTGAAGTATCGTTTCGTTCTTTAATTTTTGTTAACATATATAAATGTTGTTGGACAATTCATGGGTCGTATTTGGGTCGTTTACATGTCAAAAATGTTTATTGACTTATACTGTCAGAAACAGCGAACGACAAAAACATGGAAGCCTAATTAGCGCCGCTAAATCGCCCCACAGAACAGGGCGCCCTTGTAGGCGGGGTGTCGAAACGGGTTAGGCTCGTAAAACACACTTTTCCAAAATGTCCACTTTCTTGTAAATGTGCATTTTTTTAGAATGATCATTTTCCCGGAAAGTATACACTGTCACTAAAAGTGCACTTCCCGATATGTATACTTTGTCAATAGGTGCACTTTCCCAAAATGTGCAGAAGGTATATTTTCCCGGAAAGTACAATACAATACAATACTCTCTAAATACTCTTTATTGCACACCTGACACAAACAAAGCAGTTAAAAAGAGATACAATACAATAACATGTAGGTAGAGGTAGACAACAGGCGGTCTTATCGCTGAAGAGCGATCTCTTCCAGACAACCTTTGGGTATCGTAGAAAGAGATAAAACTAGATTATGTAGTAGGTGGTGCAGAGATTATAAGCCAAAAATCAAAATAATTATATTAATACACGTACATAAATAGCTCTATATATAAACATACATACACAATCATACATATATACAAATAACACAAATAAAAATATATAATACATAAACAGTCAGCCAATAACAATAATAGTAAGACAATCAGGGTTAGGGGAAAGACAAATAATGTTCTTTAAGAAGAGATTTGAAGTTGCCGATAGCTTTAGCTTGTCTTATATGAAGAGGGAAAGAGTTCCACAGTCGAATAGCCTTAAAAGTGAACGAACTACTGTAAAATTTGGAAGATGACAAAGGCACAGTTAATAGCAAATTTTTAGAAGATCTAACAGAATTAAAATAACTAAAACGCTCTTTGAGATAGCGGTGAGTTGCAGGGTTAAAAAGGACACTAAACAGAAGCGAAATAATGTGAGAGTTACGACGATAACGGATAGGGAGCCACTTGAGTTTGGAACGGAAACTAGAAACGTGGTCATATTTGAGTAACCCAAATATGAACCGAATGCAGACATTTTGGAGACGCTCAAGCTTATTAAGCTGCTCCTCAGAAAGGTCGAGATAGGATACATCAGCGCACCCAGCAGCGTACACTTTAGGGGTAGTACTTAGGCTTAGTACTATAAACAGGGACACGTTTATTGTACTAAGCCTAAGTACTAAGGGTTTCTATGAAATAGTGCAAATGCAGAGACGGACAGACGGATGGACAGAAATAATAATGACTAAATAATAAATGTGTACCTTTTGAGAAAGTGCCCTAAATGGGAAAGTGTACATTTTTGGGAAAGCGTGCGTTTTGGAAAAGTGCAACTGTTTGAAAAAGTGCACATTTCGGGAAAGTTTCCAAATTGTGAAAGTGTACATTTTGGGAGTGTATATTTTGAGGAAAGTCCACCTTTGCAGAAAGTGCACATTTCGGGAAAGTGTGTTTTACGAGCCCAACCCGTCAAAACGATGCCAGGCAGTCGTTTACTTCTGACATGGCAGCGTTAGGGAAAGGTTGCGTAAAAATCTGAAAAATATGCCTAGCTATGCTGTGAAATTTTGTGTGAGCCGTTCCGACAAGCACAGTAGAAAGATGGAATCACTTTTCACAAGTTACTAAAGCCACATATTATTTTAATTTTGTTGTTAGGATCACATTTTGTATAGGGATGGTATCATGCCAACAGACATCATTACCTACTTTTTTTATAAGTTAGCAAGGAATTGATGATTTTGTATTTATAAATTACCTGGGTGACCAAGGGTCTGCTCGGGTGAAAATAGAGAAATGTATCATCGGGACCTATTAGCCAGATCGATTTTTCGCCCCATTATATTCCAAATCCCCGACTTATAATATTCCAAATTGTATCGGAATCATTAGAACCGTTTTCGTGAAACGTCATTACAAATAAATATACAATGTACCTGGGCGACCGAGCTTTGCTCGGGTGAATATAGAGAAAATACGGAGAAAACAAATTTTCCCTGAAATGAGACCTAACTAGATCGATCGAAATCTTTAAAGACGTTTTCGAGAACGTGAATACAAATATATATATATAAAACTATTGTACTATCGACCACACAGCTAACTGACCATCCGTGCACTTTATGTGCATTGTAATAAGGTTCTATATAAATACAGGATGCTCAGTTAACTGTGTTGGCGTTTGTAGGTAGGTATTAAACTCGCGAGTCTGTTTCCCTTTGGTAACAAAATTGAGTTGTAGGCCAGATCTATTCAGTATGCCTTATTTATATGTCTCATAATGTCTGTAACTTGTTTTTGTGAGCCTCCTAATAAATAAATACATAAATATGATAAGTGAATACAAGAGAGCATTACGCGGTAGCAAAATTATTTCTAACTCGGGCGTGGCGCTCTGAAGTCTGAACCGCTCACTACGCTCAGGACTACATAGTATAAGTATACACAGATACCTAAAGTACAAGTTTCCGTTGACAGGTGGTCCCGCCTGATGGCGGTTGGGGCTGGGTCGTCGTGTTCGCTTCGTTCATGTGCAACGTGGTGGTGGACGGCATCATTATGAACGGCAGCGCTATCACCACGCCGATAAAAGACGAGTTTAACGTAAGTATTTTAGTTTAAACGAACCACAGCAAAAAAATATATTTAAGGTTGAGATTATTTAATGCGCCCGACTTTTTATAAAACTGCCATTGGAATTGGAATCTAGAAGATTCCAATTCCAATGGCAGTTAGACGGAAGAGTTGCTTTTTGAATGGACTTATTTGATGCAATTCGACCAACTCAAATAATCTCAATTATACTTACGTACAGAACTAGTAAAGGTCGCGGGAGTTCGCTGGATGCGGGGGGCGCAGGGCCGGGTACTTTGGCACTCTTTGGGGGAGGCCTATGTCCAGCAGTGGACGTCTTTCGGCTGATGATGATGATGATGAGATAAGATCCTCTGCCTAACAATTCCGATGTTTGCCGGATAGGAAATTTTAATCATGGCATCCCGCTTGCACGCGCTCACCGCATATCGCATTCTCTATCGTTCAGAGCTCGAAGGGTGTATCAACAACTCATGTGTGCGAGAGCCGAGTTTAGCCAAGCGGCAAGAGAAACAGGCCTGACTGAGCGCAGAGGGTCTATAAGAGACATGCGACTCAATACAAATGGTCTTCATACCTCAAGCAAATGAAGCAGCTACAGAAATAAACAAAACAATAACATGTAGTTATAGGTAGACAACAGAGGCTCTAGTATAAGTTTTACCGAAACAAAACGTTACGACCGCGTTCGCGTTTAGCTGTCAAATCTCATACAAATTGAGGGTAAAACGCAAACGCGATCGTAACGTTTTGTTTCGGTAAAACTTATACTAGAGCCTCAGCTTACTTACTTACCAGCATTACGCAGCACAAACTGCATGAACTGTAAATTGATATCAGATCCTAATTCAAGAAAAGATAATGGTAGTCTCATTATAAATACTACGCCTAGCGACTGCAATACGGACACATATTGAAAGTAAAATACATTTGAGATGTGGCCGTAGGTATTGCAGTCACCGGGCGACTAGTGCACGTGAATTAAATTAATGCGCTTGGTAACTTGGTCACAATCAGTGCATTTAGATATGCAAATAAAACTTTTCTTTGATAACTGCAGAAATAACTTTAAGTACCTACGTATCTACCTATTTTAGCCATAGAGGTCCCATGCAGGTACATGAGTTATGAAGCGATGCGATATTATAATCAAATTGGCCAATTAAAATAATCTAAGTTGAAGCTGTAAAAGTCATCTGACTTAATGACCGGTTTTGAACAGATTGTCATATAAGTTAGGTCAATGTTGAGGTCATGACAATGATAAACACTGTAAATTTATTCATTATAGACTACTGATCTGGTCGTTTATAAAGCGATAAGCAAGCACGTGTCCAATGACGAAAAAGTTGATAGTTAGTGATATAAAAAGTATTTAGCGATTGTACGGGTGAATATCCACCGGCGAAGATGTGTTTTCGTATTTCAGTGAAGCGTTCTAACTAAACTGTAACTAACTGATGGTATGAGTAGATTCGAAAATCGAACATTACTCGACCATGTGTCAGCGCAGCTATTTTCGTCTCCAACCACACCCTCGCGTCGCTTGCGTCAGAGTCGGGCCTCCATATTAATTCTTGGAGAATTGGTAACAAATTTACGACGTGTACCAAGCGATCTTATCCCGACCTCCTTGATCATTTTGCTTGTTATTCTCGCCATCGAAAACTGAACAAAGATCAAGTTGAAGGGCAATATAAATTGCGTCATCGGACTTTTAAGAATCAGTAACGTTTTTGCCACTTTTTGCCTCTAATGTGTGGCCATTACTTTGCAGCGTAACGAATAGTGCCTCTCGTTCATTGCTTACTCGTCGTGTTTTTAAAACGCATGTCGTTACTTAGTTTTTGTTCGTCTGAATTCTTAAGCTTGTATTGTTCTTTTGCGTCGCTTAAAACTACTTTATAATAAATTCGACTCCAGTATGTTAAATTAAGTTTTTAATTACTTATAAGTAAACAGTTGTACCACAGCGTCAGTTTAACAATAAATCTCGCTTTAACTTGTCATGGCTGTAGTCTTAATAATTAAGTCTAGACAATTGCGTGGATCTAGACCGAACGGCACAATGCTCGATCATTAACATAACTCTAAGGCCAAGGCCCCGGCGCCGGCGCAACCCATTCATTCACTCCATCGTTCCCGTAACCGATCATGTAATTCCTAAGCACTATTTGGACCAATGTCAAGATGTTAATGTTAAATGTTATCTATTAACATTAACTTACACTCTTAAACGAATTATTATTATGTAATAAAAATAATAAGTATTAAAACCCGATGAGGCAATTCAAAATCTTAAAATAATAAGATTAAGCCTTTATCGCTGGTAATGTAACATATTTATTTTTTCTCTGAAATAAACAGTTCAATTTTTTTTTATGTAGTACTATTTCTCTCGAAGTTTCTATTTAAAAAAACACGTCATAGGACCTTCTCGTCAGTTTTGTTTTAACAAGTGCTGCTTCGCAATTATATCAGAATGTTGTAATATTTCATAGGCATGATGTGAAAAAATGTGACTACATCTTTAATCTCAACTTTACAAAAGATACCTAAGTCTACACAGTTTGGTTTAAATGTACATATCGTCGGGGATAGTGCAATACCGCGTAACTAGCACTAGTAAATACTGCGTATCTACACAACACCCATAGTGCGAAACCGCGTATCTAGCACTGGTAAATACCGCGTATCTAACAAAAATAACCAAACTAAAATTTTCCCGCCAACTAACGTAAAATCCTGATTAGAATTATACCAAGCTTCTCCTGTAAAGTTGGGTATATTATAACCTTTGTAAATTTAATTCTCTTTTTTCTGAATATAGCCATACGATAATAATAATAACAGTTTGGTTTAAATAATGATTAAGCATGGTGCTTACGCATTTATTATAATGAAGTTGTTATATATATCTAAAATGTAAGGCCAGTTGTATTTAGGGATCGTCAATTCTCATTGTCTCACATGCGTTTTCCTTCGATCAAAAGGCATCATGCGTCGACAACGCGTTTGTCAAGTTATTATTACACACCATTGCCTCCCAACACCTTGGGAATGTAGGTGCGTTCAGGGCTGTTATTCGCTAAACTCTGATTTTTTATTCCGTGGAATTCTGACGTTTAATGGTCTTGCCAGGCAAAAAAAAACTCCTTTGACTTGTGGTGAGAAACGGTAAGAAAAAATATCAAGGGACGTAAATTACAGTCCTTGTATTATAATTTTCAATTATAACGTTTTTTTATTTACCAAAACATAAACCTAATAATTATTGATTGCGTAATTTACGTAAAATATTATAAAATAAATTTTGCGAGGTAAAAGAAATTTAAGGCTGGTATCATTTTTATAATTATCATATATTGCAAACCGGTATCGGTTCAAAATTATATTTTTACAATTATTTTTATGGAATGGCTAAGTTCCAGTGGAATAATTCTGCCATAACCGAGTCTTACGTTAAATGAAACGTTATCTGTCATTTGAAAATATCCCGTGACAGATTGTTACCGTACATTACATGTTAAAATAATTACCGTTACACTATGGAAAAAAAATCTGCAATCCACCCCTTAGTGTCATTTGTATGAAACACCTTTTAGTTCACCACATCTCTTTGTACGTCTATCATGAGACGCACTATCCGTCTCTTTCTTATTAGAACACTTAGAACAAGAGATATAGTGCGAGAAAAATCGAGAGTATGTCGCGGCCGTCGCATGATAGCAGATCGCTGCCCAAGGGCCGGTTGCATCGAATACGCGACTATCGCGCGACACTAGTGACAGATCACCTGTATTGATGCTGTATCGCTTTAGTAGCGCTACAAAAAATCGCCGTGTGTCTTCTCTTCTTAAATATGGCGCCGACGCTTAAATGCGATGATCACACAGTCTGCCTAAAAGTCCAGAAGTCATATTATCCTTATTTGATTATTCAGAGTTAGTACGTCAAAGAAGCCAGAGGCAGACAATTAATTGCGCAAGTTACGCCGCTTCGCATCGACTTGACATTGGAATTGTACCGCGACTGCTTTCGTTAGGGTCACCTCACAAAAAAGATATTTTTACGTTTGAATAAAAAAATATGGTATATCTTTCCCTGTACGTCTATCATGCGACGGCCGCGACATACTCTCGATTTTTCTCACACTATTTCTCTTGTTCTAAGTGTTCTAATAAGAAAGAGACAGATAGTGCGAGAAAAATCGAGAGAGCTCGCGCGCGGTCGCATGATAGCCATGCTGGTTAGGTTTGTTAACTATCCGATTATCTACAAGATGCAAACATTTTCTACGTAGTTGAAAGTAATGTATGTAGGTACCTTAACTATTTAGGCAGCTTCATTAGTTCGGAATATCAACGAGCGAAACTATCCAATTACATGCACGTCTATCATGGGGCGGCCGCGATCTAATACGAGAGACGGATAGAGCGAGAAAAATCGAGAGAGCTCGCGCGCCGTCGCGTGATAGCCGTGCAGTTGTGACACTTGTGACGTTCGCGTTTGTGGATTAGCTTTGGTTTTTCTGTCGTCTACCACATTTACCTAATGATTCGGAGTCACCTTGATTTAGAGCAGCCGTCAAAATTGGCTCACGACATCTGTAGGTATACTTACTGTCTAAAGTCTCACTAACACATTAGATAGGTAGGTGCATCAGGGTTAAATTACAATTTGTATCTAGTGAGTTAGTGACTTACATCATACATACATACATTCACGCCTTTATTCCCAAAAGGGGTATCATGAAACAGAGAACATGAAACGTACGAGTATATACCAGCGCCACTTTTAGCATAAATGTGGGTATAAAAGATCGACAAAATGTGATATTGCAGTGATAGGTTGCTAGCCCATCGCCCACAACACACTTCAACCCTGGTCCCTTAGTCGACTTTTACGACACCCACGGGAAGAAAGGGGGTGGTGAAATTCTAACCCGACACCACACGGGGTCCCGACACCACACGGGGTCCCGACACCACGCCACTTTATATCGTAACCGCAAAATCTTCAGCAACTTCACAAACAGCTTAACTCATGTCGCGTGACACGCGTGTCTCTTCTTCATGCCAAGAAATAAGCTGTTTGGTCTAAAAAAGTTTGGTTAGCAGTTAGCAACCCTAGCATACTACGTAGCACATTCGTTGAGAGCAATGGCCGTCCATGCAAACTCAGACGCGAGACGTATCGACATACCGATTGGGAAACAGCGAGACAGTGTTACTAAAATAACTCGCTGATTTAACCCGTTCACAGTCTCCGTACAGTATGTCTAACGATGGAAGACAGTCGAGAAGCATACAGCCACGACTGTACTTCTTTCTCACTTGCTCTTGCACGTTCTTTTGGCGAAAGATACGATCACATGCGAACCCGAAGACTGTTCTAAGAGCGCATAGATTTTACTGCAATCGAGGCGTATCAAACAAATTAATATAGGTGTACCCACGCGTAACGGGCGAGATTATCTTGCTAATATAAAGTTTTTATGCCCAAATGCTACAGATACGATTCTATAAGGTGTATGTCGCGTGGAATATGTGTATTATATATACTCGTATATATAGTCGTACATATATGTACCATTGGACTTATCCATGGGGTATTTAACAGTATCGTCGAATCCGACTCGGCTGGGCAGCGTTCGGGAAGCTACGGCACATCTTTTCGTCCAATATTCCATTTATTGTCTCTTTGACCAGTGTGTGTTGCCAGTGATGACATATGGCACTGAGACGTGGTCGCTTACTATGGGCCTCATAAGAAGGCTCAAATTCACCCAAAGGGCTATGGAGAGGGCTATGTTGGGAGTTTCTCTGCGTGATCGCATCAGAAATGAGGCTATCCGCAGCAGAACCAAGGTAACCGATATAGCCCTCCGAATCGCTGAACTTAAGTGGCAGTGGGCGGGGCACATAGCGCGTAGAACCGATGGCCGTTGGGGCGGAAAGGTTCTCGAGTGGCGACCACGAACCGGAAGGCGCGGCGTGGGTAGGCCCCCCGCAAGGTGAACCGATGACCTGGTAAAGGTTGCTGGAGTCCGCTGGATGCGGGTGGCGCAGGACCGGTCACTTTGGCACTCTTTGGGGGAGGCCTATGTCCAGCAGTGGACGTCTTTCGGCTGATATGATGATGATGATGATGATGATTTAACAGGAACTCTGATCCCGTATCATACCATTCACGGCCTTATCACGCGATAACTGACAAGATAGAGCGTCCGTCACTGGCTGACACCGTTCAATAGAACGAGACGGACGCTCTATCTTCCAGGCCAGCAGGGCAGGGCAGGGTAGGCTGTATTTAAGGCCGTCCATGCTACGGGGTCTGGTCACAATTACAATTTTTGACGGAAAAAATTATATATCACATTAAATCTTTCTTTCATTAGGTGGAAATATGGGTGCAGATTACCTACAGAAAATATATAGGTACAAATTGCTGGAGACAATTAAAATGGACCCTCCCCGCTTAGGCTGCGTTTCCACCAGAGCTGTGCGAGGATGCGTTGCGAGGTTTCTTCATACATTTGAACTTCGCAAGGCCGAGATTAAAGGGACGAGTGATTTCTACATAAACAAGCAATAAGAACACAAAGCCTTTTTATACCATACACAATATATATACCTACATAGTTGCTGGTATAAGCGTATCTTAAAGTATTTAATCGTTACAAGATATCAGTTGCATATTCATTGCCCTCTGCAGTTTATGGGTTGGCTATAGATTTTATCTTCATTTAGCGGCGTATTTTTTCCGAGAAATACTTTAATCCTTTATCACGCTCAGGAATTAATCAACTACATAATTAACATAAATCCGATTTGTACGAGAAGGACTGACATTCGGTTCTCATTTTTCTACAGCTGCCTGATAAAGGTTTAACTCCACTACCAACCCAACACACGTGGGAAATCTACAATTGTTATTGCGAAAGTGAGTTTATTTATTGATAAAATTAGGATAAACAAGTCAGCATCTGCATCACGCACTCTTAATAGTATTATGTGTGGTAAGAGTGTTGTAATATGTCTGGCGGCGGCCCAAGATCTAACTGTGCTGGCGTCTATTTATTTTAAGATCTCACAATGGTGTCGTTTTAGAGAACCCACAACTGCAAGGCACATTCCTTGGCGGTTTAAACAATAAGTATACTAAAAAGAATTGATTCGCGCAGGAACACAAGTTAAAAACAAACTAGCTAGTTAGACCTTTACACACCACATCACTCCGTGTCCCCATAATGACGAAATAAAAATAAAAATCCGAAAATTTAAAGATTATTTAAACCTTTCGTCTACTTAATAAGTTACATAATTCTTCAAGTTCGGAATGGATTGTATGTTTTGAATTAAAATCAAAAATATAAAAAAATGGGGTTGCATATTATCAAACAAAATTAGTGACCAAGGTAACAACGCCGTTATTCGATGCGTAATATTTGACAGAAAGGAATATATCCTCACATTGACTGAAATGTAGAGACATGAATGTGTCTCCTACTGTCAAAAAGTCGATGTCAAACGGAACGGATCGATGAACTTTCCCGCAAGAGGAAGATAGTTTAGCGTTAGTGCTCACAATTTTCCAAATTAACTATGTTAATATTTCTAACCGTTACCAAGTTAGCGTTCATCAAACTTTTGTGCAAAAAGCTGCATATTACAACTCTAACGGAAAATATGGCCAATGCACTCACTTTTAAGGGATGACAGGAATTGCTGTCAACGGAAAGTCGAATTTTGCTTGAACCATGAATAAGTAACAGTGAAATTGACAAATTATCGAGAATCAAGTCTGTCATGGTAAACATTAAATGTTACAAAGATGAGCCTACTTGGCGCTATCATTAAAATGTATTAAGAATTTTTGTTTGTTTGAATTTTTTGTATAATTCTATTCGATTCTACTGCCCTTAAGTGACAATAATATTTTCTTTAAGGTTCATGGAAAACATCCAACCTGTGTATGTGTAGTGTATATCTTTGCGCCTTATTCAATTGTAATAAGGCGAACACTGTTTACATATCTTTGATGTCGATTGTATGGTTGATTTGATTGGCGATGGATTGTGAAGCTTGCCGTGGTTTAGTTTTTTTAGACGTGACGGGTGGGGTGGGGCGCATCAGCGCGTAGCGAATAAAAGCCCAGCCCCCCTATTCTGTAACTTGTTTTAAGCTCACCTCAGTGCTCACCCACAATACATCTTGACACCGCGAAGCGTAGTAACTAAGCGTAGGAAGAGGTATAGTCTCGTGACGGGTTACCGGGGGGGTGAGCTGCATTAGTGCGTAGTGAATAACAGCCCTGATGTGACCACTTTGTCAAGGGCGTGTCCATATATTGCGTCATCGTTTTTTGTCGATTTGACGGAAGAAATACTGGCCCTGATATTTGTTACAATCACGTCAATAATTCTACGTGACATGATTGAAAACAAACCAATCTATAGCCTTGCTGAAAGTGACGTACTTACTTAATGCCGAGACAAGGACAATCATGCAAAGTTCGGTTAATAACAGATCAATGATAAATCTATTTGCGCCAATTAAATATGCCCATTTTAATAAATAACAGACTGGTCATCAACGACGAAGAATTGAGTTGTGGTAAAAATATGCCTAAAACTAGCCTATAGATAGTTCAACTTGGACTGAAATTATGAATACCGGTATTCATTAGCCTAGCTTTTTCATTCCATTACAATGTATTAAATAACTAGCTTTCGCCCGCGTCTTCGTCTGCGTAGACCCGGGATAAAAACTAATCTAAATTTTAATCCAGGCTATAAACTATATCTTCGTGCTAATTTCATCCAAATCGGTTGAGCCGTTTGAGCGTGATTGAGTAACAAACATCCAAACTTTCGCATTTATACTACTAATTAATATGACTAGTAGGATAGTATTAGGATATTAGAAGGATTAAATTCACAGTAAGTTTAATGTATAAATTACACGGGAAGACATAATGTAAGAAGTTCCCGCCCACCATATAGACAAATCATTTTGACAAATTGAGGGGATCCCTCGCGACTGAAACTTAAAGGAATCTTTTGTAAACGTCTGGTCAAAGTGCCCTTGAACCGAAGAGTTTCATTCGTTGTTAATGTGAGTGCATAGATCACATTCAAACTATTGTCAATAAAAATGTTAATTTCGTTTTGTTTTGCCTGATTGGATTTTTACCGAACGTTGGTCACGTTTACATGAAATTTTTCAGTCCAAATACCGAATCAAACTTTTACTTTTGGGCTATTTAAACTTTGATTCATGATTATATGTTGTGTAAATATGTTGTATATAGGAGTACCGTAATGTTATTTCCTTTTTAGTTGTTATTTGCACTGCCCACAATCTTTTTCCGCTTTGCCTTAAGGTTTGACCGGTAGAGAATGCCATATAGCATTAAGTCCGCCATTTGTACGATAAGTTTTTCTTTTGTGCAATAAAGTTTAAATAAATAAATAAATAAATTAGTGCGAGTTCATACATCTGCTGCAAGTGCGAGTAGCATTTGTATGCACTCGCGCTAATCACTAAACAATGTGTAAACAGGCCCTTTATTTAAGTAGGCACACGCTTTGTCACTTCTCTCGTAATTCGTTTGATCACTTAGAAGTAGGTATTTTAATTTTACATATCGAGTACTATTACTTATTCTGTGATATCAGATATTTTTGTCCAATTCTCATTCATCTTTGCATTGCTAATAACAGATTCAGTAAATGTATTCGTAAAGTTTCCGTCCATGTTAGCTATGATCACCACGAGAATTTCAGCTTTAAAAGAAAAACGCCCTAACTTAGTACGGATTTCGTACTTTTTACCGCTTTTTTCTTTGGGCATTATGGTAGACATGAATGAATGCATCGCGCATGCGTAGGAAACGCGAAACATTCAATTCAAATACAACAGGCATTTGTTTTAATGATTCGTAGAGATATCTATTCTCAGATAATTATGCGGTGACAGGCGCGAATAGATAATGTACCACATTACTGTCTTAATTACCAGTTAATTCTAGGACATTCTAAGTCTAATGAGCTGTTTTAGATTGGTAAAGCAAGACGGGAATTGAATTGAAATTGCATACCATCGGGGATGAAACCATCGATTTTATGTAAGTATTTCAAAGTCAAAATACTGCGTGAAACAGAAATTGAAAATCAAAAATAATTATCGGATAAAGACCGGTATGTTTGTTGACTAATAATATTATAGTTGGCTTATTTTGGTATAGGCGAAAACACAATTGCTTAACATATATGCTCGATAGAAAAAAAAACGATTCTACCCCAGCCAGCTCAAATAGTTATTGACAATTCAAACTCAATTGATATTTATTGACATAGCACTTATTGGACTCTTGTCTCTTTGGACTTCTTGTCCAAAAAGCCATTTCAAAATAATGTTGCATCTCATTATCTTATGTGCATTAGACATATAACTTGTTTCTTACACGGGAGTGGGTTTTACTCGAGGAATAGCTTTTTTTTGTATTCATTATAACCAAAAATATTATAGAACAAGCTGCCCGGGTATTACAAAGAACCTAGGCGAAGCCGCGGAATACAACACATACATAAGAACATAACCTATGTCTATACCCCGAAGGTCCATTCTATCATAATATTAAGTATAAGAGGGATTTTGATAAATTGGATGAGTAGTTCGTTTCAGTGATTACCCCCTATATACAAACTAACGTTTCACAGAATTACCTCTTTATTATTAGTATAGACTATAATCATCCTCCTAGCGTTATTCTCGGTTGTGCCCTAAAGGAGCCCGGGGTCCGCTTTGACACCTAATCCCAAGATTTGGCATAGGCACTAGTTTTACGAAAGCGACTGCCATCTGACCTTCCAACCCAGTGGGAAAACTAGACCTTATTGGGATTAGACCGGTTTCCTCACGACGTTTTCCTTCACCGAAAAACTAACGGTAAATATTCCGTACATATGTTCCTGAAAACTCATTGGTACGAGCCGGGATTCGAACCCACGACCGCCGCTTGACAGCCGCATGCCTGAACCATTATAAATATTATTTACTAAAATTATGTAAATGAACTGAGCCCAGCCTGGCTCCGCCGTAAATCAGTAGACGCATGCATTCTTGACCCTGCACGGTTTGCAATGCAAATTATGAGAGCCGACTCGACTGACTCGACCGGCGTGCTTAGCTAGTTCGATAATTCACTGCAAAGAGCCAAAAAAGTATAGTCGGTTAACGTTCTACGTCGAAAGTATTGGCCACCCCTTTTATCCTTTATAACTTGCTAGCTGTCCGTAAATATACGCAATGTCCATCCCTAAGGAAGATTCTATACGCAGGTGAAATAATTTTTGAAATCGGGCACGTGGTTCCGGAATTACCCCCTAAATAAAACCTTACAAAGCTAGAATTATACAGACTTTTCCTATTTAATATAAAAAAAATGTTGTAAATTTATTATGCTATGTGTATAGTAAAAACAAAAGTGTAAACCGTTCCGTCTGCTATTAATATTTTCCATGCCAAAAAAATATCTTCATAACATTGGTGAAGCGATTTGCTCTGACCTAATATAGTCAGCGAATTGTGAACAAAATACAATCGATTATTCATTGAGGCTATGGTTATACAGTTGTTAGCTATTATTGTGTACCCTAATGTACCTGTAATAAATGAAAACTCCAGCAATTCCGTGGTACCAATGCAAAACTGACAGAAAAATAGTGTATGCAATTAAGCTATGGTCTCAAGACCATATGATGTATGAGAAATGTAACAAAGTCGACTGGATGTATAGGTTAGTCGCCAGCAGAGGTACATAACACTAGGAGGGGTTCATAGGTCCCACACCACAATAATTTGCTCCTTAAACCTACTTATTGTGTGCCTGTTATGAGAAGGTAGTCTATAAGGTAGATAACAATATTAGTCTATAAAGACGGTTGTCGCTGGTTCTATATACACCTTCTACTTTCTGCAAGGGTCCATTCAAGAAACGTATTGAAAAAGAATCTGTTTTGAACTCGGCGCGTACGCTCGCTCCCATGATAATAAGAATAAGAATAAGAAAAGTTAATTCACTTAAACAAACCTTGTTTTACAGCATTTTCTTCTGCCAAACTGCAGGACAGTTTGTTGACAGAGGGACTCTCTTATAAAAATAGATGAATAGGCTTAGCTATTAGCTAGTTACTTTACATAATTTTGTTTCTCTTGCTCACGTGATAACTTTACTTAGACTACATAATCTAATGTATGAGGAGTGCGGGCGACCAATATAAAATTAATCACAATTGTATATGCTTTTGTAATAGACATTCAGTAGCGCAGCAAGAAATCAATGATGCTCACATCGAATTCATCTATTAAATTACTGGTTAAACTACCAATTAAGCATCGTAATACACCCCACTGGGCAGTCGCTTAGGCGTGGGTCTCCAGTGACCGCGTACAGCGGCAAGTTGTATGGTAGTGCATACCTACATTTCTATATTGAGTGGCTGTACGCGACCTACGGAGAGCACTGCCTTATAATATATCTACCGTTATTTCTTGGAGTCTAAACGATCAATTTATGAGCATCAAGGAGCTTATAATTTATAGGATTTCTCCCGCGGTTTAGATCGATCGATAAATGCCAGATAGGGAATAGATAGCCTAGACTTAGGCTCGATACAAGTCACGTATAAGGTCGCAAGCAGTGTCGGTATAGTGGCATCGGTCTATTTTTTTATTCTTTGATTTTAGTACGCCATAGAAATTTTATATTATTATATAATTTCTCTATGATTTCTGCTTCATGAGTAAGTAAACATTCAAAACTAAACAAATTGAGTGTCCCCGTGTGGTGTGGGGTTAGAATTTCACCATCCCCTTTCTTCCCGTTGGTGTCTTAAAAGTCGACGAAGGGAGCAGGGT
This sequence comes from Epinotia bilunana, assembly GCA_947049275.1. Lineage (NCBI taxonomy): Eukaryota > Metazoa > Arthropoda > Insecta > Lepidoptera > Tortricidae > Epinotia > Epinotia bilunana. The sequence goes on along the minus strand of OX346263.1, from coordinate 7,356,677 downwards.
TGAAGTGTGTCGTGGGCGATGGGCTAGCAACCTATCGCATTTGTCGATCTTTTATACCCCCATTTACGCTAAAAGTATCATATTTTATGCTGCCCACGATTATGAGATTTATGAAGAATCTAACGACACCTTATATGCCAAAATCCATCAGGATGTTTGGAATGTAGCCCGTGAAATAGAATTTGCTTACATACATACTTACATACATACATACGCTCGACATATGTATGTAACTAACATAAAGGATCTGGGAAGTCGTCGGGTAAAAATACATGATTCATACTTTTCGTACAAGTGGATTGGCTATAGCAGTGACGCGCTCGAAAGCTTTCCATGTAGGTGGTTACGGTCGGAATGCACTGCGGAATGGGTTCCCGTTAGCACAAACCTAGCCTACACAAGTGCAGACCACACACGGGGCAAGTTAGTCTACCTGTACAGTCGCGGTCAAAAATGTTCAAAAAACGCCTGGTAAAACCGCCTTTAAGTCTTCGCGCTTCCTGGCATCGATCAAATTGGACTTGTGATGGAGTTAGAACCGTTTTGATAATGATAGAACGGGGAAATGTGTTCATATGAAATAGGTAGTCGTTTGTTTTATGTCCGAAATTTCAATCCTCGCCTCGTCTCGCCAATGCAAAAGCAACTTAACAAAGCTCTCGATACCGAAACCTGAACAATACTACATTACTACAGAGGCCGGGATGCAAGGGGTTGCCGGCCGAGCGTAGCGAGGCCTGATAGTTATGAGGCTGGCAACCCTTTTCACGCCGAGGTATGTCTGAGTGCATGTTTGAGAACAGCACTATTGCTGTTCTCAAACATGCAATCAAATAAATAAATAAAACTCCAAGAAATCAAACTTTAATTTTCATGGCTGAACGCCGTGATGCTGTGCCGCAAATTGTGGAATGGAAATTAAAAAAAACTTTGTATGAAATGCCATTACGGATCTCTCGTCTAGCTGCGCCCGAAACGTGACACTTCGAAGCCCATTATGAAAAACACAACATCAATATTTCATTACATGTTTGAGAAAACATTTTAGAACGAGGAACCTTATAACAAGTGAAATCAAATGATTTTTCAAAAACCACACACTACACAGCATGTATGCCTCTGGAGTTCATGGTCACAATCATCTTGGAAACGAAGAAAATCGAAGAGGCAGACATTCAGGACTCTGCATTATCATGGGACGGAGTTGTAAAAATGTTAAAAAAAAAGCTCTACTAATTCATTTGCACGCGGTTCTCATTGCGCCCATTCGATTCACTATGACTCCGTGGATTCGAAAAAAAATGTGGCAGACACTTTGCTCACTGATTTTAAGTGCTCGAACTTGTCAATGACATACTCCGGTAGTGCGTTTCGGAGCGTTTAAAAAAAACATGAATGAAGGCGGGATGTGGTCTTGTCTGTAGCATTTTGATCAATTCAATTTATACCTGCTTGGTTTGGCGCGAGCATCGGGTTAAAAAAAATCGAATGGTCTGCCTTTGGAATATCAGAGGCCTGAACATCTGCCTCATCGATTTTCTTGGTTTTCATAAGGAATTCAAACATCAGTCCAAGAGGCAGACGTGTGCGCATAATACCTATAGCACACCTTTTTTTTTACTGTTTTGGAGCACTGTCAATAGACAACGCAGAGGCAACATGTTAGCAGACTATTTTTCCGTGGTTCTTCTCATCGTTTTTGATCGAACAATTCAAATTTGCCAAGTGTGCACTTCATATACAGTATTTTTAATCATAAAATTAAATTAAAAAATTGAATACTACAAAAGTTAGAGCCCTGAATGTCTGCCTTTTCGATTCTTTGTGTTTCCAGGATGACTGTGATCATCAGCCTCAGAAGCAGACGTGTGCGCATAATATAGCACACCTTTTTTTTAACATTTTTGAAACGCTGTAAATTTACAACGCAGCGCCACCATGGTGGCAGACAAGGTCCTTGATGTTTCTTAGGGCATAAATATCACTATAAATAACGTTTGCCTTGTGTCCTGATCATATCGAAATCTTGCTCGCCAGCTCCCTAAATATTAGTGTAGTCCGTGAAATAGAATGTTCATGTCCACCACATATACACATACGCTCGAAAAACATAACGCTCCTTCCGAGGCAGTCGGGTAAAAAGTCTGTAATTAAAATTACCTACTTTAACCTTTGCGCCCTGCGTTATCATGTCACTTAATTTTTTAATTAAGATTGAGACCAAGGAAAAGTTACATTTCCTATTAATTATATTCTCTTTCTCTGTCTATATGATTATGTAGTTTTAATCATACATTGACACTTCCTTCACAGTTAAATAAAATAGTGTGATACCTAATTAAATCTTGGGGAATTCTATGGTCGATTTATGTAGTAAGTATATTTGTATTGTCGTACAGGCCTATAATATAATTATAGTATATCAATATAATATAATTATAATATATTATAGATCAATTTGTGACAAGATCGATTATAGTAAGATTAACCTTTGGTATTTATTTTGAGTACCTATTGCATGATATTACATTACTCCCAAACTGGGTAGGAGGGCAACTGGGCAAGAGGTGTCCGTATGTCGAGATGATTCTAAAATTGTGTAAAAAGTCAAACACTATATTATAAGTGAGCTAGACTGTACTGCACGTCTAGGCACAACACGCTATGATACTATATTGTTGTAAGTAGTGTCTTTACCATTATAAGTTACGGTACCAGACTTAACTTTGTAAACAATAATTCGAAATTCCCTCGTATTACTTTGATGTAAGATCTGTCTTTGCTGATAATACCGACGCTACCATCATTGTTTATGCTTCTTGACTAGGCCTTCCACTATATGGCTTTGTCTGAAAATGTAAGGATGTATCTTTTTTATGGCCGGGAAATTCGTTATGGATACCTCCACGCCACGGGGTTAGCGCGGAGTTTATGTCGGACTAAAAACTCCCCAAAAGTCCCCCTCGACTCGACGTATTTCGGCCGGCCCAACAACAATTTGGATCCGACGCCTATAAAATAAATCTGCGTAATGTATTTCTAGACGGACGTTGCTAGAAACCGTTAATATACTGATAAAACATTGAGTAGGTTGGTAGGTTTTAGGTATCTAAAAATAGTAGGTACCTACCTGTTACCTTAGTAAAACTCCTTTAGCCAGTGTATACATGTCCTGAGAGGATTTTTATTTAAGTTTTAATTATTTCCTGAGTAGTTATCTAAAGTAGCAATCGCAATAATGGAAAATAACTCGTAATAACATATTGTAATAAACAGGCGCATTTAATTCTGACTTCTCAACACACAACCTCTTAACTGGCTTGAATTAATTTTTGTAAAAACAACCTTGAGAAGTGCGAAATAACGTTAACTTTTCCAAATGATATCTACATTAAGTGTGCGATTATGAGAAAGTTACTTAAGAGTATGACGTGTGACCATGGTCAGCAGGGTGCGATGTCGGAAGCAGTCGACCGGACTTCCCCCTTGGACGAGCCTTCATTGGACAGGAAATGGAGATTCCAAATCACATAATCTTAATTGATATACATTTTCTGAGACACATGTCCCACTTTAAATTAACAAAAAACTATGAGGTCCACGGCCGGTTTCGGGCAAGCCCACAGTGACTGCTGTCAACGTCAACGTTTTCTATGCGGATTGAGAACTTCCTCGTATTGAAAAGCTACGAGGATGAAAATATTGGAAGCTTCATCTCGAATATCTCCACATTTTGTAACCCCTAGTTAGGAAATCTGATCTCACAAATGTTAACTTACTTTGATGATATATCGATGGGAACCTGTAATTAGCTTTTTGTATGTTATCTATATAATCATTGTGATTTTCTGTAGCTGTTGGTTCTCCAATTATAAATAAATTAACGGATCCGTCATATCGATTACAAATTATGACATTATTACACGTATTCCTGCCTTATTCAAGTCGTTCTCCCCGTCCCTTTTGCACCTCGCTCATCTTTCTCGTATAGTTACTTCCTACTTATATCTATTTTCCGATTAATCCTATTCCCTTAAGTGCTCTCCTACACTTGCGTTTCATTACTTACTTGTATCAATTTTAATAATAGAATTGGTTTCTTGTTTCAGGCTAGTGATGGTCAGGTGGCGCCAATAACTTCCCTGATGGCCGGGTTCTACCTGCTGGCGGGACCCTTCGTTTCGGCCTTAGCAAACAAGTAAGCTAATTTTCACTCAAGTACGGTCGCCGTCTAAAATACTTATGTGTATGTACATCGTTGCATCTTATTCCATTGTAATAAGGCACACTTTTACTCCCTACTCTTCCCCAACCGATACTGCGTCAGTAAGAATGGGGACTGAAATGCCCATATTGCCAACTAATGTGCGTAACTTAATTGTATATTATGCAACACAAGAAAAACATGTGCTGGAAGACGTTTCAACAAAGCGCTTTGTTCCAGATATGGCTTCAGAGTGGTGACGATCGTGGGCAGTGTGATTAGCAGCGTCGCTTTCGCTCTCTCGTACTTTGCGACTAGCGTCGAGTACCTGTACTTGGTCTACGGCATTATCGGAGGTGTGTTAAATTAGCGAAGGAGTTACACGCTAACAATTTTACAAAAAACGCAAATTTAATCTTAAATCGCTCGCTTTTAGTACAAATGTCTAAAACTAAGCTCCTGTTGCCAGGTATCGGCTTCTGCATGATATACATGCCAGCGGTCTTGATCGTTGGGTTCTACTTCGAGCGCTGGCGGGCGCTGGCCACCGGCATAGCGCTGTGTGGCTCTGGCGTCGGAACCTTCGCGCTCGCGCCGCTATCTCGCTACCTCGTACGTGTCTACGGATGGAGGGTCACTATTCTTATCCATGGAGGTAAATAAAGGAGATTGAGTACGCGGCGCCACTATATTATAAACGCTCAATTGAAGAAGACAGTATGTATTTTTGTCGTTTTGTTCTAGGATTCGTTCTCCTCTGCATACTCTTCGGATCACTGTTCAGACCCATCAAACCGGTCCGAGTGGCGCTCGGCGATCAATCCGGCGAGGATGACGTTGCTCGTCGACACGAAGAGGCCGTAGAAAAGCTCAACTCCATGCTCAAACTACACAGCAAGCTAGACTCTGGGATCTCGATGCCGGCTGAAATGAGGTTTAGCAACAAAGTTAGTCCTCACACGTGGGTCGGAGTCGCGAACAACACTCGGTACCCAACCGCCGAGGAAGTTTTCCGAGGAAGCAACTCCCATCTAAGCCGACGGTCATCGGCAACCGCTGGAACGATTAAGAATACTCTTGGAAATAGAACTATGTTCATCACGGGCCCTGTCGCTGAAAAAGATGAAGACGATTCCAACAGCAACATCGACAACACTGAACCGCTTATCAGCGCCCCTATCAAAGTTATACATAGAGAGACCAGGCCTCGCCACTCTCACGCCGATTTAATCAATAGGCCTTTGTACAGAGACGACATTTTCTTCAGCGGCAGTTTGATCAGACTCCCCCAATATACGTCTCGAAATTCGCTCGGCTACCACATGGCTGTTACTCACGTGCCGACAAAGGAAGACACTCAAGAAGAAACTTCGGGAAAATGCCGACTATGCCCAGAAGCCGTGAAGCGGACGCTCGCCACCATGTTGGACGTCAGCTTATTTCGATCACCGACCTTCGTAATTCTGGCTGTGTCTGGTTTCTTCACGATGCTGGGATTCTTCGTACCTTTTGTTTTCGTGACACAGAGGGCGCAGGATAAAGGCGGTATGGACTCGACAACTAGCATCATGTTGGTGTCTGCGATCGGTGTGGCGAACATCGTGGGTCGTATGGCATGCGGGCTGGTGTCGTCGATGCCTAAAGTGTCTCCGCTGTGGCTGAACAACATCGCGCTAACGGCTGGTGGGATCGCAACTATGTTCAGCGGTTACTGCTTCCATCCGGTTTTCCAGTTCGCATATTGCGCGCTGTTCGGTCTTTCCGTCGGTAAGATATCCTTCAAATATCTCTTTAAATTTCTTATTCATTATGACAAAATATGAGCATTGACTAATGTACGTTATTTGCAGCTTGTTTCGCGTCGCTCCGGTCGATCTTGGTGGTGGAATACATCGGGTTAGAGCAGCTCACCAACTGCTTTGGGCTCTTCCTGCTGTTCCAAGGCTTGGGCGCGTTGTTGGGTTCTCCAATCGCGAGTGAGTCTAGATATATTATAATCTATTAATGTATTGAATTCATTTTTTTAATAGTCTAGTGGGCAGTGACGCTGCCTACGAAGCTGAAGGTCGTGGGTTCGAATCCCGATAAGGGCTAATATTTGTGTGATGAGCATGGATATTTATTTCTTGAGTCCTGGGTGTTTTCTATATATTTAAGTATTTTATATCTATTCAATATATCGTTGTCTAATAGATAGGTACCCATCACAAAGCGCCACTTACATGGTGCAACAACTCGCATGCGAGTTTTATTCCATTGAATTAATCGTATTTCGGTCCGCAGCCGCGCAATGTAATGAAAATCGCATACGAGTATATGTCGAGTCCTTGCACCGTGTAATGGCCCTAACACAAGCCTTATTGAGCTTACTATAGGGGTAGTTCCATTTGTGTAAGATTTTCCCATAATATTTATTTATTTAGATTAAATTGAATTATTTATTCTATATTTCATGATAACATGACAAAATTATAAGAATTTCTATCACGATGTCCAAAAACAAAGGAAATAATAATAATAATATTAGGACAATGTCAACAAAGATTAACAAATAAAAAACTAATTGTATCAACCATTATTAGGTATAGTCATTCAATTTACAATAACATATACCTACTCGTAATTATTAAAGTTATCGTTTAACCGTTTCGGTGGAACCAATTTTTGAAACAATACATCCACTGATGGAATCTAATACATCCGAAATATGAAAAGCAGCCTTAAATATGTGGGTATACCTATTGGAGGATTTCGCTTCAACTTCCTACGATGAATACCTGTCGTGAAACTGATTCCCGTTCGTTTTGTTACAGGCGCTATAAAGGACATGACGGACGATTATGTCGTCCCGTTCTACGTGGCGGGTACGTTCCTGGTCTTCTCTGCTGTGCTCTGCTACCCCATCGACTACCTCAGCCGGCGGGAGCAGGAGCGGGCGAAGCTCGCCACACCGCCCCCCAAAGTCTGATCCCTGCTGGACCACTGGGGACCCACAATACGCCGATTTCGGTTCAATAAAGACATGGTGCCAAAACTCCGGTCCAGTAGTGTACGCCAGCTTGAGACCCAGAAGAATCTCAAACGACGTGCTAGAACTATGAACGTACAAATTAAGCTGTTAATTATGACGTAAATCAATATCGGACGATACCTCGAATACGAAATTCTTTAGTTTTTACATTCCCAGTAGAATTGGACAAAACTGCACGAGCAAAAGTGAAAGTGACTTGTGATGGCTCAGTTAAGTCAGATCTTGCATTTAAATATAGAATTAGAATTAGAAAGTACAAAAATGGAAATATTTATATTAGTGCGCAGTTTTGGCAGTGTCCAGTTAGTGAATATGATTTGAAGCCAAAACGTACTTTATGGTTAAGAATAGATTTGTACTTACAGGAAACACTAGAAGTCTCGAAAATACTCGTCTGACGTCTTCCATGTGGTACCTCACTATAGTAACCTATAGGTAGTTTATATTTTTTAGAACTATCACAATTTTGGTAAAAACATCTAACTGCTTTAAAAATGTGTGTCAGAAATCATACCTACCTAAGGAATATACAAAGAAGCCAGGTATTTATAACAAAATATTGAGAGTAATTTATTGAAACATTTTGGATAGGTAACCTTTTTCTATTTACAATGATGTACCTACAGATCGCATGAGCCCTAGTGTTAAAACTTAATTTAGTAGGTTTGTAGTACATATTTTAAGACTATTATGCCTAACTTTGTTGTAATAATAATTGCATATCAATATGCAAAGAGTGATTTTATAATATTCAAATGTTTGCTAGTTAATGTTCGTGCCTTATTGAATGAGTGGTACCTACCTACTTATTATAGACATACTATATATTAGATATATTATATTATATACACTCTCCCACGAGTATGTGGGAAGGAAAGTTCCAAATGCCATTTGTATACTATTGTATACTTGCAAGGCCTTTTTTACTTTTTATCTATGTTTGACATAAAATTTATACATAACTTAGAATAAGAATTACTGCTAATGGCTGTGGTATATTAGCGTATTCTAAAGCTTGTTAATAAGAAATCATAGTCATCGGGTATTCTTTCCTTTTCTATATCAACTCGCGTACTCGCATCAAAATCGTCACATAAATAATTTGGTGATATTGATAGAGTACTTTATTGTTAAAAATATTTTCATTATCATATAGGAGCATATTAACCCATTCAGGGCCAAGAATCACTACGCACTACGCTCGTAGCCGATCCCGTGGTTTTCCTCATATGTAGCAGAAAGCGACTCCGTAGTCGCAGGGCCAATGAGGACACATATGCGTCAGACCGCCGTCGGTCTGACGCATATGTGTCGTCATTGGCCCTGAATGTGTTAACGGAAATTGGCTGAGTATTTTGATTTAAAAAAACCCAAGCAGCACCCAGATAGGGGATAACTACTGGTCTTAATCTTAATAAATTCACTGCCAAGAATAGCTACGCGCTCGCGCTCGTAGCCGATCCCGAGGTTTTCCTCGTATGTAGCGGAAAGCGAATACGGCGTAGGCGCCCGCTATTAGGCGGGTTCCTGGCAGTGAAGGTCTACTAACCCATTCAGGGCCCATGACGACACATAGCCGTAGTCGCTTTCCGCTACATACGAGGAGAACCACGGGATCGGCTACGAGCGTAACGCGTAGCGATTCCGGGCAATGAATGTTGTAAGTAATTCACCGCCACGCTACGCTCATAGCGCTACGCCATAGTCCGTAGCAGTTTAAACTCCATATGTAGCGAAAAGCACCCGTAGCGCTCTAACGCATATGTCGCGCCATACTACGGCGCTGAATACTACAATAAATACATATTTGTAATTTATGCAACCATATGTACAACTAGGGTAAAACGGGACCCTATTACTAAGACTTCGCTGTCTGTCCGTCTGTCTGTCACCAGGCTGTATCTCAAGAACCGCCATAACTAGACTTGAAATTTTCACAAATTATGTATTTCTGTTTCCGCTATAACAAGAAATACTAAAAACAAAATAAATTAAATATTTAAGGGGGGCTCCCATACAACAAACGCGATTTATTTGCCGTTTTATAGGTAGTGGTACGGAACCCTTCGTGCGCGAGTCCGACTCGCACTTGGCCGGTTATAGTATATCATACGAAATCACTGCCAAATCATAAACTGATTCCTTCATTTCTTTTATAAATTAGGTTACGAAATATGTTAACGTACTTTTATATGATGCTGGTCATTGTAAAACTATTGTGACTTACTAAAATATTTACACAAATGCAAGTGGAAGTCGTTTTTATAATTTTTGATATGGATTCGATTTCCGAGTGGTTTTATGTATTGCGTTTTAATTTATTTTATAAGTTGTTTTGTTTATGACTATGATTTTTTGTGTGTTTAGTGTGGATACCACAGCGCCATATTAAACGTGAAGTCCAGTTGCTTGCAGGAACCCTTTATATAGGAAACTCGCCATGCTTCTAGATGTGCTGTAAACGCCATGGTCACTTTGGCACTCTTTGGGGGAGGCCTATGTCCAGCAGTGGACGTCTTTCGGCTGATATGGTGATGATAATGCTGTAAACTGTCTAGTGCGAAACGCAAACTTCGTTCGTTCGTGTATCTCTGTCTCTATCGCACTTGTATTCGAGAGAGAAAGGGAGATACACGAACGAACGAAGTTGGCGGTCCACGGTAGCTACACTACTCGTGTTCACCATACAATTATGTGTCAGTAAATTTTGAATCATGCTCCTTATAAAATAGGGTTGAATTTCTTAAGTTCTAAAATTTTATAAAATGCAAATGGAACTTTATCCATACTAATATTATAAATGCGAAAGTGTGTCTGTCTGTCTGTCTGTCTGCCTGTTACCTCTTCACGCTTAAACCGCTGAACCGATTGAGATGAAATGTGGTATGGAGATAGTTTGAATCCCGGGGAAGGACATAGGATAGTTTTTATCCCGGAAATCACCCCCTGAGGGGGTGAAGTGGGGGATGAAAGTTTGTATCGACCTACGATATAAACGAGTTCCACGCGGACGGAGTCGCGGGCAGAAGCTAGTGTATTATAACAGGTTCTATTGAAATGCAATGCATAGTTTGTTGCACGGTAGGCGACATGAGGCTATATCGATACCTTAGTTCACAGTCGTACTAATTACATTTTTTTGTCACTGAAATTGTAACTTTATGATTTGAGCCGCCCTTGCACATATTATGTGCAAGAGATTCCTCTTTGGCGGTGGCAATAAGGCGCTATTTCCGTAATGCCACTTAAAATCGTTCTTAGGCAAGATTATTGCTTGGCACTGTGGCCACAACAACTTACCGGTAATTACACTAACAAGTAAGTAAGTAAGAAGTAAGTCGACGTGCAACAGTGCAGAGGCGACGGTAGTCGGCCGGAGTCGGTGACCGACGGCTGCAATCGCCTATATATCTAGGCATGCCACCGCAGTAGGCGGACACTCGGACAGGCTAATGTGAAGACGACAGCCGTTGACCGAAATAGTTCGATACAAGTTCGGCGGCCACATTAGCCAAACGAAGCAGTGTAATCGCCGCTTAAAAAGGTTTAAAGGAAATTTATGTAAATAGGGATGCCATGAAACAGTAGCATTAGATGAATAAGGGTGTGTAATACAGGGATTAAACGATTTAGATTCCTAGATTAGGTTTTGTTGAAGGCAATGCAAGCAATGGTAGGTATGTAGCCTAGTTTAAAATAGAAGTGTTTTAACCAGGGTTTACCCTTTACAACAATTTGTATTGAATAAATCTATTTGTTGAACTATTTTTGTGTTTCAATTTCACAAACGAGTAAACAAGTCCTCCATAATTATTCGTGCGCCAAGAACATGGTACGCGAAAATAGTACGTATGTGTTATTATTTATGTGTTATTTTTTTTATATAACTGTAATAAATAGTATGTGAGTAGGTAATGTCGTTGGTGGTTTAGCAAAACGCATTTCCCCAACGTTAAAAAAAAGGTAAGATAAAATCATAACCGCTAACTTCCGACCAATACTAACTAGTGGCTCCCGCAGCTGTAGAACTCGCGAGCTTCGGTTGAGAAATGCGACCAGCACGGCTATCACAAGACGGCGCGCGTGCTCTCTCGATTTCTCTTGCACTATCCATCTCTCGAGAACCTTTCCGCCCCAACGGCCATCGGTTCTACGTGCTATGTGCCCCGCCCACTGCCACTTAAGTTTAGCGATTCGGAGGGCTATATCGGTTACCTTGGTTCTGCTGCGGATAGCCTCATTTCTGATGCGATCACGCAGAGACACCCCCAACATAGCCCTCTCCATAGCCCTTTGTGTGACTTTGAGCCTTCTTATGAGTCCCATAGTAAGCGACCACGTTTCAGTGCCATATGTCATCACTGGCAACACACACTGGTCAAAGACTCTCGTCTTGAGACACTGCGGAATATTGGACGAAAAGATGTGCCGTAGCTTCCCGAACGCTGCCCAGCCGAGTCGGATTCGACGATTGACCTCTTTCTCGAAGTTGGACCTACCTAACTGGATAGTTTGTCCTAGGTACCTATACATAATCGTCTACAACTTCGAGTGTAAAGTGTCCGATTGTAATGGGAGTTGGAACTACATGGGTATTTGACATGATCTTCGTCTTATCCATGTTCATTCTTAGACCAACTCGTTCGGAAGCTTTATTGAGGTCATCGAGCATCGTACTTAAGTCTTCCATGGTCTCAGCCAAGACTACTACATCGTCAGCAAACCGAAGGTGAGTGATGTACTCGCCGTTGATGTTGATGCCTAGCCTTCTCCAGTCCAGAGTTTTGAAAACGTCCTCCAGTGTCGTCGTCGTCGTCGTGGAGTGGCGACCACGAACCGGAAGGCGCGGCGTGGGTAGGCCCCCCGCAAGGTGGACTGATGACCTGGTAAAGGTTGCTGTAGTCCGCTGGATGCGGGTGGCGCAGGACTGGTCACTTTGGCACTCTTTGGGGGAGGCCTATGTCCAGCAGTGGACGTCTTTCGGCTGATATGATGATGATGTTGATGATCCATCTCTCTTTTATTAGAAAACTTAGAAAGAGAGGTATAGTGCGAGAAAAATCGAGAGCTCGCGCGCAGTCTTGTGACAGCCGTGCAGGTCGCATACACATACAGCGGGCGATATACACTAGCCGCCGGCCGGACAGACAAACGATTTTCGGCCCAAGCTGAATCATACATCTTCGTTCGCTTCGCTCGCTCGTTCGATGAAAGGGGCGCCCCAGCTGAGTAGACTATAGAGTGAATGGGAGGGGAGTATCTCAACTACGTATAGGTTATACCTAATATAGGGTCATTACGCTGGTTACGCGACCACCTGAAGAAGGTTTTTCTATTAAAGATAACCCTATTGAGACAATTAGTTGTACATGCATTTTTGTTGTTGTTTTAGAATAGAAATCTACTAAAAAACCGAGGAAATATCCTTTCAGTTCACCAACTCAGCTAAGTGGTCGCCAACCGGCACATAAAATTAGGTGGTCGCTAACCGGCGAAATGACCCTATAACCTAACCAACAGAATGAGCTGAACGAGTGGGGCTCAGTGGACATCAGATGACAGTGGGCATGGCGGGCGCCGAAGTCCAAGCCGGAGGCCGACTATAGATTGTATTGGCAACTTATAGTAGGTACGGACGCGCGCAACGTGCCATTAAACGTTATCATCCGGTCCAACAGAGTGGGTATGAGTTGGGCGCCGAGAGGCGCGCGCAGCGTCCGCGGTGCATCCACCCGACCGGAGACGGACTAGAGTTAAAAAATGTCGATAGCGTGATGTAGAACATTCCAAATTTAATATTTTTTTATTTTCGTCGACTAACCTTTAAATTAGAACCTCGCAAACCATTAACGCAATTGAATACTTCGCAATTGATATTCATGCAAAAGTTTATGCTCTATGGACAATCGAAATAATTATTATTCAATACGGGTGTAGACTCGAAAATTATAATTAAGTACCTACTCCAAATGAAAGAAGGCAACAAATATGCCTAGTGAAGATCATTCAAATCAAGAATCCCATTCAAATATCTCAAAGAATAACGAAGCTACTTACAACCGTTTTAATATTGCTAGTTAGAGAGAAAGCGCAAACAGTGTGTGACGTCACATTACACGAGGCTGCCGGGGGGCCGCGTCGACGACGATGCAGCGCGGCACGTTGCCGTCTATAGTGACGTCACAATCTACAAGCGTCATCGTTTCATATGAAGTTGCGTTTTGCAAAAAAGGGACAGAACATACCCCGTCTTAAAACTTTGGACACATAACTTCGTGATTATTTAACCTTTTGCGTTGATTTTTTCTCCATTTGACTACATTTTGAATACTTTTTGAGAAAATATGACATTATTGATTGTTTTATTTAGTGTCTACACCCCTATTGTACACAGAACTGAAATGAATTTTGACCAATCACGGGGCTCGATTTACAGAAAGACATCAACGCGTTAAAAAAAAGCGGTTGGCTGCACTTCGTTTCAGCAGAGCGATTTTCAATAGAAGTTTGTTTTAATAAATTATTATTTCCGTTGACTCGTAGAAAAAGTATTGTATACAATAGTTATATAATTCGCTTTTTAAGTCTCGTACCTTAATTAGGCCACTCAGCAAGCTTCGTGGCCTAAACGTGGTACTCGACTGAGAAAGGCATAAAATACTATTAACAGCCGTCATCCCGGTACAATAAACTTCAATGATGACATAGATTGTACTGGGATGACTGCAATCAAATATTGGATGCATTTTCACTATACCCAGCAATGCAACTGACAAGGGTGTATTTTACCCTACCTAATACCTAGTAAGAGCAACAAACTATGCAATAAACTAATACCTAGTAAGAGTTACTGATGAGAGGGACGCAACCACCATTTTAGAATGAGACAAGTCCATAAGTGGCCGGTTGGTCGTATCTTGAAAAACTGAATTGCGATATACTGAAACTGAAATATTTTCTACTAGCTTCTGCCCGCGACTTCGTCCAAGTGCAACTATAGTTTATGTCGTAGTTCCATACAAACGTTAACCCCGTATTTTACTTCATATTTATGGCATAGCATGATTTCCGGATTAAAAACTGTCCTATGTTTGGCGAAGGCGCCAGCGCTCAAACTATCTCTATACCAAATTTCATCTAAATCGGTTCAGCGGTTTAAGCGTGAAGACGTAACAGACAGACACACTTTCGCATTTATTTATAATATTAGTATGGATTTGTCCTACATTACTTTCGTGTTACTTTATTAGCTTTATCAAAAAATCTGAAAATTATACTAAAGCACGGCGCTAAGCGGTTTCCGAAAGTAAAGTATTTTCCCGTATATATGAACACAAGCTGATGCCCGCGGCTTCGCCCGCGTGGTTATAGGAAAATGTAACATATTGAATTTTCCCGTGGGAATTAGATGTTTTTCCGCTGGAAAAAGTAGCCTATGTCACTCTCCAGCTTCTAAACTATCTCCATACAAAAAATCACATCAATACGACGCTCCGTTGCGACGTGAAAGAAGGACAAACATACACACTTTCGCATTTATAATATTAGTAAGGATGTCCTAACCATACAATTCGTTCAACACGCGTCAAAGCCATCGGCCGCACCTTATCTCATGATACGAAATGCTTAAGTATAACAAGGAAATTGAATTAATAACTACTGTTACTTTATCTTTCAACATATTTCCAAACCGTGACGTGGTTACAAGTAGAAATGCACTGTGTCAAAAACATATCAACAATAAGAGATGTTTTTATTCGATACTTGTTAGTCTGCGGCTTAGCTCAGTGACCCTGACTATTAGAAAGGTTTAATTTGTCCAAATCAATCACACCGACAAATGGCAGGATAAAATCTTGAAGATTTAGTTTAGGGTACCTCCCTCTACACGGATGGTGTGGGTTATCGTTGGAAGTGCTTGTTTCAAAATATTCATCATCATCATCATCATCATATCAGCCGAAAGACGTCCACTGCTGGACATAGGCCTCCCCCAAAGAGTGCCACAATGACCGGTCCTGCGCCACCCGCATCCAGCGGACTCCCGCGACCTTTACCAGGTCATCAGTCCACCTTGTAGGGGGCCTACCCACGCTGCGCCTTCGATCACGCCGCCACTACGGTACGTGGTCGCCACTCGAGAACCTTTCCGCCCCAACGGCCATCGGTTCTACGTGCAAAATATTATACTAAGTAAAAAAAAAAATATCTTAACTTAGTAAGCCGTTTGCGTGATATTCGGCTTTAAAGCCCTACACTGCACGTGGCCGTACCCGCACTTGGCTGGTTTATTTTTCACAAGTCTTGGGCGTATTATAGTTCTGTTTTTCTTAACTAAACTGTAGGGCTAGGTCTCCTTTCTCATGTCTGAATAAAACCACGTTATGTTGCAATGGGATGTTATATTTGCATTTTATGTAAAGTTAACCTACGAGTTGGAGTTGGGTCCGCGACGACGGCCGAACGTCTGCACAACGTTCACGAATCTGAGGAAGAGTACATTTATGTTTAGTACAAAATATTGTAGTCACAACCCTAATAGAGGCTCGTTAAAATTGTTTCTAATGATCTTTAGGAAGATTCCAGTTATATTGGGATGTGCATTTGTACAACTGCACGGCTAGCACGCGACGGCGCGCGAGCTCGCTCGATTTTTCTCGCACTATCCGTCTCTCTCTTATTGGAACACTTAGAAGAAGAGGTATAGTGCGATAAAAATCGAGAGTATGTCGCGGCCGTCGTGTGCTAGACGTGCTGGATGATTATTTTGATGTAATGTTTTAGCCCACAGCGGCATATGCTATTAGCTACCTGCGAAAAGTAGCAACCCCACGAACCCACGGCACGGCATTTTATGGCAATTGGAAAAACAATATGATACATATTGAACTAGTATAAAGTACCTTAACCATATAAAGGGAATTCAGAGTTAAAAACGCATAGATTAATATATATTGTCGCATAAAACTAATAACACAGTGGCAAATACCATTTTTCATTTAAATCAGGAGACATTTAATGAATTCTTAATATTAGGTTGTGGAATGTTTTAGCCTAATTAGACCCGACCCCATTTCATATAAAACAATACATAAATTTGAAGTGTGTGTCTATGTATTCCTAAATAAAAACATATGTGCATCACAAGTAGAATGGCCCATTGTAAAAGACTTCAATGATATGGAACATGCATTAGGCCAGTCTAAATTGTACCAACACTTATTTTGTCCAGATTACAATACACACTGACATGTTTGTTTAGAGAAATTGCTCTAAACCAGGTATTCAAATATTTCTGATTGATCTGCTGGTGAATTTTCGAAATAAATGTTCATGAAATGTTATGCAGGCAATAAAAAAAACTGTCATGGCCCATCAACCTAGTTCAACTGATTGACGACTTACCTCCTGTTGTACTGGATCCTGCGCTTGGCACGGCCAGTCTTCTTCTTCTTCTTTTGCTGTTTCTCCACCTTGGGGGTCTGACCCTTCACCTTACCTGTAAATACAAATACAATATATTACGTTCAAATAAAATTATTTTACCATTTTATATTGTACAATGTATTCAGTATTCATTTTATTCACTATAAAGTAAAATGGGTTATATAGTAGGAATAATAACAGTACACTACATCTTGAACAGACACCTCCATAATTTAGGTATCACACACAGCCCTAGTGTGTGGCATGGAGGCAGAAGAAACGGCTAAACACAATCTACTGGACTACAAACAGGTAGAAGTATACAGGAAGAAACACCTAGGGTCTCTTAGTTTAGTCTCTAGCAATAGCAAGGCACTCGCTAACGTTTAAGTGGAGCCGGGGTGGTTAGAGTAGCACTCCTTTTTTTTCATGCAAAATAGGCACCTTGCGGGAAACGCCCTGTACAACTAAATTACAACATGGGTCATGATATTTTTTATTTTAAATATCATCTTGCCCTTAGCACTATCCTAGTTGTCCTATAGGAGGCCAGGGTCAGCTTGCAGCCTAATCCTGTACCTTGAATTATTGCATTAGGTATTGATATAGGCTATAGAATAGATAAGTGCGGAAGCAACTGCCATCTCACTTTCCAGCTCTAAGATGAAACTACACCTTGATTGGATTACTTTCATCAAGTGAGTGGGCAAGTCTGTCAATGTTCTTTTGGCCAAGCTTTTGGCTGACTGTGACTTTTGGCTGGCTGTGACTTTTGGCTGGCTGTGACTTTTGGCTGGCTGCAACTTTTGGCTGGCTGTGACTTTTGGCTTGAGGTGTACAATGTTCAGTCACCTGCATTAGTAACTGACACTAACTGTTCTACTAATAGTCATTTCAGATATTTTTGGGCACCTCTTTCTATCAGCTACTTTTGCAGAATGCAGGTGATCTACTTTGCCAGCATCTTTAACAACCATTAGGCAATACAGGTTTTTCTATAATCATTCTGAATATTAATTTTTATCTACTAAGTATCCTAATTTGTACGTGATTATTTGATGATAAATTTAAATTGAAATTCTTACCGGCACGAGCCAAGGATCCGTGCACTTTACCACCGAGCAGTGGCATAGTGAAGTCCAGCTCAGCGGAGGAGAGCTCCGACACGAGGAAGGAGTCCTCCAGGGGGGCACCGCAGAGCGAGAGGGTGACATCCTCACCTTCCACTCCCTCAAGGGCGCGGAGGCGCTCCTGAAATTAAAGTTATAAATTGTAAATTAAATCAATGGTTATACATCAATCTAGATGTATGAGTTATAAGATGAATTTAAGAATCAATAAATTGTTGTGGTATTGGTATGTAAATTGTAGCAAGTGAACCTAGGTAGCACTAAACAAACTGCAAGATTTCAATCAAAATCCTTATAAGATGGTTAGCTGATTATATCAATGCTTTGGAGAGCTATATTCGTGAAAATGACGTACATGGAATGTTACTAACATAACCTATAAATGCTTGGATGTAATCTCGACATCATTATGATATATTCAGACAGAAGAAGTACAAATAGGCATAATGAGAGGAATTAAACATTAGAAAATACAGCGGGTATAGTAATAAAAAGGCAAATGTATTTTTCAGTCACATGAAATTCATCATGCCGCGATCAACTGGTCACATCCAAATATTAAGGGTTACGTACCTTGATCTGACCAATGGATTCTAGTCCATCTACGTCTAGAACGTGCGTAGTTTGCCCTCTGATGTGGAGCTGCATTTTGAGGCCTATGAAATAGAAAACGCAATCAGCAACAGCATGGTCTCAACACAATAATGCACTGTAACGATGTTTTAGCACATATCACTGAAAATTTTACATCTACGTACGAGTCACTGCTTATTTTGTATTTCAAGATGCTTTTACTCACCCAAAACTAAATAATTTAACAATTTGAATAATGAAATCCAAGAATTACTAACCTTATCAGTCAATTCTGACAAGCGAAAGAAACAAAGATGGCGCTGCACGGAAACGGATACGATGCTGTGTTGCAATAAACCGGAAAAAAAATGGAAAATGGTAAGGTGGGTTTACACGACTCCATTTACTTCGGCACAAGAACGTATACTACGTAAAATATAGCTCATATTTCATCATCTCAGTACCATTTTACGTTTTAAGGTTATAAATTGTACTGAGATGACAGCTGTCGCAAGGCTCAAGCTATATTTTACGTAGTATAGTGGTTATAAATATTCTCTTTGCTTCGGCAGTGTATTTTAAACGTCTGCTTGATGATCGCCAGCCAGCCAGCCCCTCCGACCGAGTGACCTTGGTCCGGCCGATCGTGTAGACAGTGTTTACAGCAATATTACATGTACGTAAACGGGCGGTCCGGACAGACCTTAAAAAAGGGGCCTAATCAAAGCACTGCCTAGGTCCCTGCCTGCAGTGCCACTGCCAATCGTATTGTGTGTATGCATGCCGTGCAGCACGTCTAGCACACGACGGCCGAGCAGAGCATTAAGGTGGTTCGATTTCCATACAAAACGTTATTTGACATTAACAGGCTAACGGCGTAAGAAAAATGGTTTTCCCAAAGGATGACGTCACAAACGAATATCTCAAATTATTCTAGTTTATACAAGTTTATTCAAGAAAAAGGGGAATTTCACACAAATGGAAAGCCAATTTATGAAAGTTAGTTACATAAGTTTCTAAAAGTTTTGTATGGAAATCAAACCACCTTAAAAATATCGGCTCTGCATGCATACACACAATACGATTTGGCAGTGGCAGTGGCACTGCAGGCAGGGATCAAGGCAGTGCTTTGGGTAGGCCCCTTAATTTATACCGATATTTACTATGGTATAGTGGGTATATTGTATAATATCAAATTAAAACACACACTCCTAATTTTAAATTACGATACTAAATTATATTTTACGATAAAGCAATGCTAAATTTAGACGGAAAAATACATGACGTTTAGTTTATTATATTGGCGGTTCTGCATTTACACATTGAAGCTTTTGATTGGTCGCCTGGGAAAGCGGCTGACTAGCCGTGTGATCTGTCCAATTTTGCCGAAATTTTCAGGAAAATAATAAAATGATCAAATAAAATAAGTGATTATCATCAATATAAAGTGCCCAAGTGAATGCATCGAACATGCTGTCGCGATTGTTAGGTGAATTCCTATTATTTCTAGTGCATTTGGTGGTAAACGTACTTGTTGCTGTTCAAAATGTTTATCACCAATTTTGGGCTACTAACGATGGATTACCAAGGTGTGAGCTGACGAAGAGGGACATCAGTGTGGTCATGGAACATGCGCCAAGATTGAAAAAGAATTTAAACCATTTGGTGGTGCTGGCTCACTCGGAGTATCATTCTCTCAGCGATCTGGCATGCGTTGTGATCTGGAGTCTCGTGGCTGGGATCCCATACGTCAGCTTGTATGACGTCACAGGTAAACATAGTACTGAACTGCCCAATCTTAACCTGCTTAATCCACTGTTATGATACTTATGATGCAATTGCCGTTGCTTTAGCCTTCAGTTTAGATTGTTATTGATAACAAAAACACTTGATCAAATCTACCATTGTTATAAAATGATGTTCAAAACTCGTTTTTTAGCCGATATTGAGTCCCACCAAAAATACATCCGTTTTACTTAGAAAAAAGATCACCTTCCACACTAACACTGCATTATATTTGTCAAATTAATTCAACTTATATTTTAATGGAGGAGAATCTTTTCTTTACCTCCTAAACCTGCGATTATGTGTTGATGTTGTGTATTTTAATCTGTTTTCCATTGCAGGAAATCTAAAGCAAGATGAGGAAAAACTGTTTCTTGAGATTGAACAGCATAAGAAAGGTGTTCCAGGTTATATAAAGTGGGCAAATAAACCAGATTTGAATGGTTACACAAATGGCATGAGTGCCCATACTGTGATTATCAATATATTCAATTCTCATGATGGGCGACCTAAAATTGCACAATGTATCAGTAAAATTGCTACTGAGAGTAGTCATAGCACAGAGAGCTGTACAGAACTTACGGTAGAAGAATTAAATTATAGGCTTAGCTCCATATATCCTTGCATTCCAGATCCAGATTTAGTCGTTTATACAGGGCCAGTGTGCCGTACCGAAGGTCTACTTCCATGGCAGATTAGACTCACAGAGTTTATACAGTTATCCTTAGACCATAGAGTAAATGTAAGCAGTTATGTAGGTGCTCTGTATAAGTATAATAAATGTGATCAAAGATTTGGTAAATGAAAGCTAGTGATTACTAGCTCTAGGCCTAAGTGTTATGGTTAGGTATTTATTTACTATTTAATATCCTGTAAAGTAATTGGTATGATAAATCACAAATTACGGTAAAAATATGTTAACATAAACAGCAATGTGAAACAAGAATTATTGACCTTATTGTCATTTGTCATCTAAGTAAATATGTCACTTATTATTCATTTAAAAACATATCAGAGTACAATACCTATATGTTGAAATGTGATTTCTTTTATACAGCTATTGTACTGTTTATCAACATGAGAAAGAATAATAATTATTGCCTCATTTGCATTTAACAACTTCTAAAGTTTTACCCAGTGAAATAAAAAGTTAAACTCACTTCTGTAGGTATATGTACTTATTTTGAAGAATAGGTAACTTGTAAAAGCTAATGAATTACCAAGTTGTAAATACAGGAATTAGCTTCAGTTTTATATGACTTAGTCCTAAATCTTGTATGAACTGTGATATAAATAAGTTCAGCAACCAATATTATGTTACTACATAGCACATTTTACTAACAAAAATATCCAAATATAAAAGCTTAATAAATTTGTCATGTGTTTCTTTGATCATTTCTTTATTAGGGTTTTATTCTTAGTCAACAAGGAACCATTATACAGAAACCGTAAAGCGAAGGCACGGCGCAGGATGATGCTGTGTTGTGTGAAGAGTTGTTTGCAGCAAAATTTCATACGTAAACGGTCGTTCCGGACCAAGGTCGCTCGGTCGGAGGGCTAAGGCTAAGGTCTACAATCGTTTAAAGCGGCATCATGTCTGCGCTGCGTGCTGCGCCGTCGCCGTCTCTGCATAATTCACGCCTAAACTACGTGTAAACGATTTGCTAAATAAATGTCTTATAGTTTTACCTCCTTCAGTGGTAGACAGATCAACATCCAATGGCAATTATTATTATTATTATTTATTTAATACTTTCATTTTATTAATACTACAAATTAAAACATAGCCCCACAAAACTTTAGAGGAGAGGGCTGTGCTAGGAGTTTCTCTGCGCGATCGCATCAGAAATGCGGCTATCCGCAGCAGAACCAAGGTAACCGATATGGGCTTGTCCATAAATTACGTCATCGTTTTTTGACCCCCCTCCCTCATCCTGTTATTCCTTAAAATGGGCCATCCCCACCTAATAAAATGATTATCGTCATACAATGACCAGACCCCCCCCCCATTTTTAAATGACGTAATATATGGGCAGGCCCTGTAGCCCTCCGAATCGCTAAACTTGCCAGCGGGCAGGGCACATTGCACGTAGAACCGATGGCCGTTGGGACGGAAAGGTTCTCGATTGGCGACCACGTACCGGAAGGCGCAGCGTGGGTAGGCCCCCCACAAGGTGGGCTGATGACCTGGTAAAGGTGGCGGGAGTGTTGGATGCGGGTGGCGCAGGACCAGTCAGTGTGGCACTTTGGGGAGGCCAATGTCCAGCACTGGACGACTTTCGACTGATATGATGATGGTGAGATCATCATATTGCACGTTTATACATACGGGTGCTACCTAGTACCTAGCTCGTTCAAAAATACTAAGTTCCTAAATAATATTTTTCGTTAACTGATTAGTTGCGTCTTGCATTTTTGAACTTTTGGCCGTGGCGGCGAACAATTGACGGGCGTGCCTTACGCCATAGAATATGATGGCACGCCTATCGTGTCATCAGCCATGTGTAAAAAAATATGTACTTTTTTTATTTAGACTTGATTGAGTTCAGTTGACATCAAATCAAGGAAGTGAACTGATTAAAAAGTTGTTTTTAATGTTTAGTAGCGTTTAAACTACTTACGTGTTTTACTTTAAATAGATAGTAAGAAACTAAAAAATCAGATGTTACAAACATTTTCTACTAAGTATAATTTTTATATATTTGTAGTGTAGTGGGCTAGCGGAATGGGTACATGTAAAAAAATTACAGTGACGCGATTGAAAACTATGCATTTAATATTTTCAAGATTTCTCCTTGAATTATTAATTCGAGTCATATAGATAACAAATCATTTGTCTTGAATTACAAAAAGTTAAATGTTTATTCTAATATTATTTTTTATTTTATAATAAAATATTTAAAGAATATACTAAGTTTCTACATAGTATTTTTCGTTAAAAGGATATTTTTGCGTATTCTTTAAAGTGCTAGTCAAGTGTTTCTGCCCACTAAATGGTTACCACTTACCACGACTTGTTGAGATACGATTTGTTGAGATACTTCTCAACTAGTTTCTTAAAATCACCCTTGGCAATCACATCAGGCCTTGTTATGAAATGAATCTTAACTTTTTGTATTTTACTCAACTATAACTGGGAACAGAATCGGCGAATCCCTATTACCTATAAGTAGCAGGAATTCAACGATATTGAACCCTGATTGAATTTCCTTTAATTAGGAAATGTTAAGTTGAGTAAAGGTTTCAGATGCAAGTGAGCCACTTAATTTACATCTGTTTCAAAAATTTACCATACTAATATCTTGCAAAGTTGCAGTCAAAGGTTGCCGTGAGTCAAATAATCATGAGTAATGATTTATGCATGCCATACACTATTCTCGTACCAACTGTCAGTGGGAACCTACTATAAACCGAAGTTCCGATACATGAATCTACTATCATGGGTCCATGTTCCATCTGTATCTAACGTATAACTTGAGCGACAGAGAAAGAGACATAGGAACTCCGATTCTCCCGGTAGCGCCGCGATTGTATAAATAAAAACAAGGTTTCGGTAAGTTGTAGATTTATTGGAATAAGGGTAATGCAACAAGGTTAGTGCACTTTAAATATTATACACAAATACTAGTATTTACACCTGAAGCAAGCACTAATCGCCACCTGCAAGAGAAAACAATAAAAATAATATATCACAGTCTTCTTGTAATGTGGTATGTCAGAAACACAATAATTATTTTTAGGTTGTCACATCAAGGGACCAATTTCGATTCATAAATTCTAGTAAGTGTTCCAAAAATATAAAAACTTAACAATTTTATTGTGATTCTGACATGTGAACAGTACTTTATTCCCTATGCTGTTATTCACTGTTCTGCTAAAAAGTTCATGGAAATTAGACCAAATGAATGATTAATTATAATTTAAAATGTAAAAAAGGAATTTTCAATTCACAGTAGGCACTATAAAATCGGATAGTTAAAACTAACATTAAAACTACGTCTTCGTTATCTTTATCGCTAATTAGTGGCACTTATCGGGCATACACCGCGTGCTAAAGCTACTAAATAGAAAAAAGTACAACCTGTCGTGACGCATTCACCGGCGGTGTCGGGAGCGGCTGCGAGAGCGCCGTCGGTCGTCCCTATACCGCTCATACCTATCGTACTTGTCGTGCGACCGGTCGCGCTTTGAGCTGCTCCGGTCGTAGGACCTCTTCTCCCGCCGCCTGTCTTCCGACCGGTCGCGCGACCGGTAGCTCGTCGACCGCGACCGCTTCGACCGCTTCCGAGGTCTGTCGTCGTCGGAATCGTCCCTATATTTGTCCTTGTGTCCGTAATCCTTCCGTTTGTACTTGTCGTAGTCGTCTCTCCGTTTGGACCTCGATTTCTCTGTGTCGTAGTCGTCGTATTTAGTTCTGGAGTGGCGATCTCTGTCGTTTCTATCTGATTTGTGAGACTTTTCCTTCTTTTGTTTCTTTGATTTGTGTCGGGAGTCTTTGGAGGAGGATCTTTTGCGTTTCTTGGATTTGGGTTCCACTTTGTGCTCGGGTTCGCTAGGTGAGGAGGATTCGCTGGAGCTGGAAGAGTCCTCCGAGTCACTGGAGGGAGAGGAAGAGCGCTCCTTGTGGTTCCCCTTATTGTTGGCTTTAGCTGGCGGGCTAGGAGTCCGCTCCCGTTTGCTCGACTTCTTTGGTTTCTCTTCTAGAATAGTGTCCAACTTCCTAATTCCATCAACCTTGTCTACGGATTTGTGGTTGTTTCTCTTGTCTTTAGAAATACGATGTTCCGGGGGCTTCTCGGGTGTATCACTCTCCACGGGCGGTGGAGTTGCTGACGAACCTGGGGAAAGGATGATGTATTAATGTTTTGACTGCAAATGGTGACTTGACATTCTAGTCAAAAATTGATAAAGTATTTAGTTATTAACTTAAATGTACGAATGTATTAACGTAAATGCCAATAAAAAGATGCTTAATGTAATGGCTCATAAAGTATCGTTTTATTTTCAACGTTTCGACCAAGATTCTGTACTGCTGCTTATAGTCAACATTATTGAATACGTAGTTTTATCGGGCGTTGGTTAATTTCGTAGGTCGTTTGAGAACCGATTATACAACGACATGTTTGAGGTTCCTGCCTGATGTTTGGCGGGGACTCGTAAGAAGTCCGCTCGAACTCGGCTCGCTTGCTCAAGAGCATGATGTTACGTGTACGTGGTTCCGGCATGGCAGTCGGCGAAGACCCACGCGAGGTCCACTCGAAGTCTGCTCGCTTGCGCTAGAATGTATGAACCAAATGCTGTGTATTACGTGTGTGTGGTTCCGGCGTGGTGGGAGGCGAAGAATCGCGAGACGTCCGCTCGGACTCTGATCGCTTGTGCTAGAGTATGACTGCATGCACCAAATGCTGTGTATTACGTGTGTGTGGTTCCGGCGTGGCGGGAGGCGAAGACTCGCGCAGCTCGGCGCGCCGCACCTCCGCCTCAATCTCGCGAGACGTCCGCTCGAACTCCGATCGCTTATGCTAGAGTATGGTTTCGGCGTGGCGGGAGGCGAAGACTCGCGCAGCTCGGCGCGATGCACCTCCGCCTCAATCTCGCGAGACGTCCGCTCGAACTCCGATCGCTTATGCTAGAGTATGACTGTATGCACCAAATGATGTAAATTACGTGTGTGGACTCCGATCGCTTGTGCTAGAGTATGACTGCATGCACCAAATGCTGTGTATTACGTGTGTGTGGTTCCGGCGTGGCGGGAGGCGAAGACTCGCGCAGCTCGGCGCGCCGCACCTCCGCCTCGATCTCGCAAGACGTCCGCTCGAACTCCGATCGCTTGTGCTAGAGTATGACTGTATGCACCAAATGATGTAAATTACGTGTGTGTGGTTCCGGCGTGGCGGGAGGCGAAGACTCGCGCAGCTCGGCGCGCCGCACCTCCGCCTCGATCTCGCGAGACGTCCGCTCGAACTCCGATCGCTTGCGCTTGATTATATCCTGCGAGAAAGTGAATACATTAATTATTACAATTAGGGGCAGGCGTAACATTGCCGAGAACATATTGCGCCGACGTCCTGCTATTCAATTAGACCACAGAATTGGGAAGTACGTAGTAGTAATCTGGTAATAGGCAAAATTAATTATTTTTCTTCTGTATATCGAGTTGTCGTAATTAAAATTGAGCGCTTATCAGCGCTCGCATATTTAAATTGGTTTTCCATGCTTACGTATAAAGAGCCGGGGTAAGGAGAGCACTTTTTTTAATGACCTTTGTCTGACCTGATGAAAAGTTGAGACGAGGCCTAAGATGGATTAATATATAGCCACTTCTAGCCATAGCAGGCTTAGGCACTGGTCCCACCGCCGGCTAGTAAGCTAGAAAGGGGCGAGTAACGGTTCATTGCGTGCTGACCAGACACAGTGTGATCAATCGACCTTTACAGATCCGCAATGTAATGCTACTCGCCCAACTTTTCTAGCTTACTAGCCAGCGGTGGGACCAGTGCCTTAAACATTGGGAAAATGTGATATTATAGTGATATATCGCCCACGACACACTAACAGTATTCCCATAGTCGACACTTACAACAGCCACAGAAGGAAGCCACATTAATTATTTAATTCTATCCCACTTTTAATGATACAGTGCTATTGTTCTCGGGTAGTAGTTGGGCGGATGTATATGCTCAAAAAGGTTTCTATAAAGTTACTAATTGGCTAAAGCGCAACTTACTTACCCTCGATGTTGAAAAAACTAAATACATGGCTTTTTCTATGAGAAGATCTGTGCAACCATCACACAATGACACAATCCGTGCTCACCATTGCTTTCTTGCTAATCAATAAGTATGTAATACATGTCCTGCTCTATCAAAGGTTGACACCATAAAATATCTTGGCATAATGATTGATTCGAACCTGAATTTCCGAAGCCACATAGACGTTCTTGCTGCTAGAGTACGTAAACTTATTTTTGTCTTTAAAAAGCTAAGAAGTGTTGCTAACAAAGAACTGATACATCGGATATATTCGGCTTTGTGTCAATCTATACTGAATGTTCAAGTGAACGTGCTCAAAGAGCCATTCTGAAAGTGGCTACCTTCCGTCCGTTTTATTTTCCGACCACGGAATTGTACCAATCATGTAAAGTACTAACAGTTCGGCAACTATTCATCAGGAGCGTAATTCTAAAACAGCGCAAGTTGGCTTGCTATAACCCTATATAATGTTTAAGCAATAAACAAAAAATTCAATTCAATGCTCCGTGTACGATCAAAATAGCAGAGTATGTTAAACTAAAATGACAGCATGGTTGCCAACCCTGACCTACAACGAGACAGAAAATTTGCTTAGTATAGTGAAATCGTTCTGCAATCGCAAGCATTCTTTTTGTTAAATATAGTTTTGTTTTCTTGAGGCGAGGTAACAAATGTTTAGATAGGCAATATATATGTAAAACAAAGGTCTTTTATGCCTAAAACACAGATTACAATTGTAACCTAGTTTAGGCAATAAACTTGTATATTAGCCCCCTAAGACCATTTCTTTTAGACGCCTTGGCGTATTAATATAGTATACCAATAACCCTGCTAGATGTAAGTTTTGTTGTTAATAACTTAATTATATTATATCCACTTATTGTACTATTATGCCCTAAATAAATATTTATTTTTTGCATATCTCAGGACCATGGGGTCCCGGACTTTTGTAAGGCATGCGTGGGGCCGAAGCCAACAGCGCAGAGGCCCTTTACAACAAATATAATATAAAACGAGGGATACACATGGCGGATACCATCTCCGAGCGCACCACATGATACACCCGGTGATGCTCCCCGCCAGGTGCAAAGACTATTGCATTGCAACACTGTGCTGCGATGGAAACTAAGGTCATGGGTTATAGGGTTGAATGGTGGGTGGTCTGGAAAATGGGTTGTGGGAGGAGACTAGCGGACACCTGCCGTGACAATTAGTCTCAAAATTGTGAAAAGGCAGGCGGTGACTCGCCAACTCGCTAAGTGGGCCCCACAAACAGTCGCACGCACAGTGCGACAATGGAGCAACACGTCTGAGAGGCTGTGAGGTTGTCGAGAGTCGAGTCTACGGTGCGCCAGATCCCGCGGTAATCCGTTCAAGGGCCGCCGGCGTTATGACATTTTACACTTCCAACCTGGAGCACAGGTTCCGCTCTTGCGACTCCACTCTGGCCGGCCGGTTAAGGCAAGCACAGAGGCGAGGGCCAGATCACTCGGGCCCTCTGGAGGTTAAGGCAGCCGAGTTGTATCAAACTGATCCGTCCAAAAACCGACTCTACCACGCAGGCTAGAAGATTCAAAGTCCAATGACAAATTCATAAAAACCCGACCTATTATAGAAGGTCTACTATACCTGCAACTGCTGGTCCGTGAGTTCGTTTCGTTGCTCGTCGCCGCTCTCGTCACTGCTGCTCTCGTACGCGCCCAGCCCTGCACACAACATACCGGTAACATGGCGAAGATATCACACACCATCATAAAAGGCAAGCTGAACGCCTTCCACATTCATTTACTTTGACTATCACAGTCATAGCCCTGTTTACACGTTGATTAGTGATTAGTGCGAGTCCATACAAAAGCTACTCGCACTTGCAACAGATGTAGGAACTCTCACTAACCAAAGTGTAAACAATCCCGTATCACAGTTGCGTTTTGCGAGCGGGTAAGATCCTTAGAGAAAGATAACGACTGCGGCGCAGTACCACAGTGAGCTTGCTCGCAAAGCGCCAAAAGCGTGGATAAGGGAAAGGATACCTTTTGAATGTCAATAACAAAGTCATTGGCCGTACGCTTACTATACGACTATACCAATCGGTGTTGCTTTTAAGCTGCCTAATAGTTTTTAGATTTTTGTTGGGGATGGATGTTTTTTTTATTCATCATGGAGTTTAATTGCATCGTAAATAGCAGCGCGGTGTCTGTCAACTTAGATAACTCAGATTAGTTTCCCTTTATAAGGTCGCAATGACATCAATCTTCCTAAGGGACGCAGAATACCTATAAACACTAGACTTAGACTTATTAATTGTTACTTTAAAGCGATTCATAACATCCAAGGCCTAACCTTTATTTATAAACGTCCATCAAGCCTAAAATGCCGTTAAAATCGTTTGTCCTTGTATAACGGTGTCCCCTTATTTCACCGAATGCATGGTTTCGCCGAGTTTTCGTTTCATCGAAATTCTGTTTCTCAGAAACCGTTATCTTTTTAGGTACAGCTAAAAGGTAATTCTGTAGAACCCATTAGGTTAGGTTATGTTTGTTCTATAACATTCCTGAAAAGCTTACTGAATGTGAAAAACATGGTTTTCGATGAAATGAAAATTCTGCGAAACATACATTCAATGGGGCAATTGTCGGTGAAACAAGGTACAATCCCTCGTAACATTTATGTGTGTGATAACGGAACCAAAATATTTTAATGAACAGAGGTTTGTTACGTTTTATGAAAGAGGTATTTAAAAACAAACAGCGCAAAATTCAATTTAAAATTAACTTATCACGACGACATAAATCCGCATCGATTAACGGCAGGTTTAAGGAGAATGCTTCTGAATAAGTTTCAACGTCATTTTAAACGTGCAAATTACAATTTTGCAAAAATATTGAATCTATTTATTTTGATTAATCACATTCATATTAAAATATTAAGATTCATTGAATGATTATACGACGAGATTGGATTGTTTCGGTTGAAAATTGACAAAGACATACCTAAACAAAAGTTTTACGCCCCAGCTTGATCCTATTATATAATTCATATAAGAAAAAATGCAGTATTCGACCCTTAACTCTACTTACTGCGTTTTTCCTTCGGAAGGCGGTATAATATATTCTCGTAAATAGTAAATATACCACATTCACGCATACATAATCAATCAATATCGAAAATAATTTATTAATTTCTTACCAATATTCCATAAAAACAATGTATTCAGACATTGTCGAATTAAACTGTATTGCCAAAGACAATACTAAATTTAAAATTTTGATGGAGAATTTCTGAAAAGAAAAGGTCACCTAACGCTGTGATGGCTTTGTAAACATAATAACTTTTTCTTAAAAGCAAATAATTTAATAACAATTGCTTGCAAAGTTCACAAAACCATCACCAACGTTTCACGTAACAATCTCGCAAACTTAGATGAACTAAATAGGTAAATATTTATTAAGGATGTAGAATAATAAACTTTAAGCACTAGGCATAAGGTATATATTAGTTTGCGAGAATGTCCGTCAAAAAGGCCACAAGAAAGGAACTCACCGAGTCCACTAGCGATAGCAGCCAGCGCCTTGGACTTGCTAGCTTTGATGGCGTTGAGACGCGTAGCTTTTACCATATAAATAAAACCATTATTAATCACACACACCACATATATTCATTTGTCAACAGGCAATCTGAAATAAGACTTTATTAGCCATAAAAATAGGGCACAGTTTAGCACATCACAGTTTCTTCATCACAGAGTAAGTGTATCACTAGAGTCAGTGCGCGTATGTCTCTCGTTGTATATGATATAGTCTTGCGTCGGCCGGTAAGCCTATATGGTGGATAGAGGAAATACCTTGTACGGCGTTATACCGGGCCAATTCTTCCTGGCTCACCGTACGAATCTCATGGTCCGTCACCTCCAGGAGGATTTCTGTGAGAGATCGCCGCACTGTCAGCATCTGGCGATTACGAAACGAAAGTTTATGGTTAACAGAGGCTCTAGTATAAGTTTTACCGAAACAAAACGTTACGACCGCGTTTGCGTTTAGCTGTCAAATCCCATACAAATTGAGGGAAACTTATACTAGAGCCTCAGTTGGTTCGCTAAACGAATCTGTCTAATGTCTATGTATTAGTGGGGAGCTGTCAACCATTCCTGAATGGGGCTTCTAAACGGGCAACAATTTTACGGCAATGTGTGGCCGGCAAGTATGTACATCTTGCTCTAGCGTACAGTCAGCGTGAGACAGCAATAGCTGCCGGCCAGATATTGCAGGAAAATGTGGCCCGTTTAGAAGCCCCATAATCAGAGCCCGGATTTTTCACGGCAAAACATAACACTATCGTAACCTAGCCAGTGGTAGATCATTATTTTATCGATATCGATAATTGTGTAGTAGAAGAAAAAACGTCACTAAATCAAATAAATATTTATTAAAAATATTACTTGAAGTTTGTATGAAATTATATATTAGAAACAGATGCAATTTCTTCTTCGTAATCCACGTCAGAACACACCAGCACATCGCATTTTATTTGTGTAATAGTGATTGGCTGTATAAATGGGTCAATGAGGAGCAGACACCAGAAACACTTTTTAGTTTTCTCAAATACCTTATGGAGTTTTCGGAAGAAAAATACACTTCTAGTTTTTTTTATCAAAAATTATAAAAAGGTTGTTTTGCACACTGTAAAATGTCAATAATGTAAAAATATATCTAATAATACTCCATATCGATAAAATAATGTTTCTATCACTGACTAGATTACGATAGTGTTTTGTTTTGCCGTGAAAAATCCCGGCTCTGCCCATAATGCAAGTCGCAGCATTGAACTTGACTTATTTATCTTTGGTGAGTTTTAGTGTTAATAATCTTTTCAAATTGATAAGTCAGCGGCATTGAGAAGGCAGGCTATGGCTACGTTACTGTGTTTGTATCGTATACTTACCACCTCCTGCATAATCTCCTCCTTGGAGCGCTGCACGGGCTGCGGCTCGGGCTCGGGCTCGGGCGCGGGCGCGGGCTCGCTGAGCGAGGGCGGCGGCGGCGCTGAGGGCTCTTCCTTCTCTTCTGACTCGCCTTCTGAATCTGTGTCCTGCGTAGCAACCAACACCATTACACTTTCGTACCTATATATGGGTGAGAAATGGACAAAGTTCCGTTGTGACACAAAAAGAACATTGAATTGAGTGAGTTAAGCTGGCCAAGAATTTGGTCCTTACCCATATAAAACTACTACACTGGTCTCTGCCCGCGAATTCGGCCGGGCGGAAATCGTTTATACGCAAAAATAAAAATGCGCGCGTGATAGGACCGACTTCGAGCATCTAGCTACCCGCCAAATTAAAATGAATCATCTGACGAAGCATTCAAACGCAAACTTGGAATCTTTTTATTGGAAAATAGTTTTTATTGTGTGACTTTATGAAAATGAAATATGTTTCACATTTGCATTTTATTATAATTTAATGTAGTGTGATTGTTATGTAAAAGTTGGACGAACTCCTTTGGGATGCCTTATTTTAGTTTCAATTGACCTCTGTATTGACATTTATAATTTGTAAATTTTCCACGTTATTTTAATTCAAGTTTTTATTTTTATTTGACGATCATAATATCAAGTGTAAATTGACCTAGGGTAATTTATATTGTATTATAATATTATGAAATAAACAAATCTAACCAATGCTATTGCTATATATAGATGAATTTATTTTAAGTAAAAACAAAAAATATTATATATTACAATCTATGTGACCATTGTAACAAATTGACTTGTAAAATGTTATACTTTTACCAATAAAATGTATGGATCCATACTAATATTATAAATGCGAAAGTGTGTCTGTCTGTCTGTCTGTCTGTTACCTCTTCACGCTTAAACCGCTGAACCGATTTGGATGTAATTTGCTATAGTTTGAGTCCTGGGGAAGGACATAGGATAGTTTTTATCCCGGAAATCATCCCCCAAGGGGATGAAGCGGGGGGTGAAAGTTTGTATGGAGTTACGATATGAACGAGTTCCACGCGGACGGAGTCGCGGGCAGAGGCTAGTATGAATATGAATATAATCAAAAGATTAATAAAAGGATGGTGGAGGTGTCGTACGAATTTGCTCTTGGGCGGCGGCAGCGGCTGCCCACTCGCTTCCGCTTCCGCCTTCATCCGCTCGAGCTGCTCTTCCTCCAGAAGCTTCTTCTGTTTTTCCGCCTCTTCTCGCGCTTGGTTCTCTTGCTCGCGCTCGATGGCGCGTTGCTTCTCTCGCTCCATTTTTTCTAAACCTGTACATAATAATGCATCGTTATTAAAGTCGACGTGTCCCTTGAGGATCGCTAAAGCTTTTAACACATTCACAGCCAACTATTTCGTAGCATATGCGAAAAACCGTATGTAGAGGAAAGCGCCTATGAGCTGAGTGCCCACCTAGCGGGGTCGTGGCACTGAAAGTGTTTAGTTTTGGATCAGTAACAAGTAGCTGGTTCTAATTTAGAGTGGAATTATGGCGGATTCTTAACATAATCATGTTATAATATAACTAGCTTCCGCCCGCGACTTCGTCTGCGTGGACCCGGGATAGAAACTATCCTATAATTTAATCCAGGCTACAAACTATCCTGGTGCAAAATGTCACCCAAATCGGTTGAGCCGTTTAAGCGTGATTGAGTAACAAACATCCAAAATTGCGCCTTTATGGGTGAGGACCAAATTCTTGGCCAGTAGTTAGCCTAGTTAATTGGTAGTAGTTAAAAAGTTCCGAATACAATTCTATGGTAAAATTTCGTGTCACAACGGAACTTTTTAACTACTACCAATTAACCACGCTAACTACTGGCCAAGAATTTGGTCCTCACCCTTATAATATTAGTAGGATATTTTAGAGTTAGATACATTTCTCATTAAAAGGGAATAAGTCTCAATCTGTTTTTTTGCAGTGGTTAATCCTTGGGATGCTGAGCTCAAAAAATTGTTACTTAAATCAAGAACTGAAGTTTTGGATCTAACTTTCAAACCGTCTAAAATGAGCTTATTTCATTATAATTAACGTCGCGTCGCCTGTTTGTAAGGGATAGGCAAGGATAACCACAACAACCGATCATTAGCGAACTGCAGTGTGCATTGCACGAATTACGGTGCTTAAAATTTCTTAGGTGACCTTCTTCTGACGTTAGTTGTCATGGTTACAAATGTATGGTTTTGTTACCATTTAGAACCCCTTTTAGGGTTCCGACCAAAATGTCAAAAACGGAACCCTCATAGTTTCGCCATGTCCGTCTGCGGCTTAGCTCAGTAACCATTACTACTAGAAAACTGTAATTCGGCATGGGTATATAAATCAATCACGCCGATAAAACTGTATAATAAAATCTTGTCAATTTTTTCTTTAGGGTACCTCCCCTACACCTATAGGGATGGGAGGGACCTAGGGATGTAATTTTATTTCTTCGGTAAACCCAGTGTGGGGTATCGTTTCGATAGCTTGTTCAAAAATGTTATGGGTTTCTTAAAACCATTTTTCAACTCAGTGATTCGTTTGCGAGATTTTGGGCTTTAAATCCCTAAAGCTAAGCTTTCGTTCGACTCTACACTGCGCGTGGACCCACACGCACTTGGCCGATTTTTTATATGGACATTTCTTGTTAAGCATGCTAGACGTCCTGGTGTTCAGGGATGGGAGGTCCTGGTGGACGTCGAGTCTCTGTCGGATCACCGGTATATTTGGTTTGGAGTCTCGGCGCTCCCCGTGCCCGCTCTTCCAAGACGTGACGACCCGGTTGATAACGGGCCGCGCTGGGCGGTCAAAAAACTTGTTGAAACTATGATATTTTTCAACTCTTTCATGGTGTTTCCTTGCTATACCGAATAACAACAAGAATTTCGATAAAAGTGGAAAATTTAAAAATTATTCGCCATTTTAATTTGGAATTTCGTTAGCGGACATTTCTGCTTAATAAATATTTAATGTTAAAAACAAGAACTTGTTGAAGGGGCCACCTTCTCTAATCCAGGCGGGGAGCTGTCTTCGTTTGGCCGCATCAATGGTAGGTGTGGGCATCACCGCTGGCACCATCACAGGCTCCATCACTGGCGTTGCCACTGGAGGCGCCTTTTCCCTGCACAGACAAGTACAAATACAAAATAAGTTTAAAGAGTAAAGGTAAATATAAACTGTGGAAAAACATGTGCAATATTCTCATTTACGCCTTTAAGAGTCCGCAGTAAGCTCGATTCTCCATACAAACGTAGTTACGCTCTCATTTTAAAACTACGTGTTGGATTGTAACGAAACTTTGCATATACAATGACATGAGGTATATCTATGTCTGTAATTAGTTTATGTAGCTTCAGATACCATAGTAAAAAAAATACAGCGAATTTAAGTTTTTCATACAAAACTTGTTTTTGCTGTATTTGGTTTATTTTATAAACTGGAACCATATAAACTAATTACAGACATAGATATACCTCATGTCATTGTATATGCAAAGTTTCGTTACAATCCAACAGTAGTTTTAAAATGAGAGCGTAACTACGTTTGTATGGGAAGGTGAAATTCGGCCGAGCTTACTGCGGACTCTTAAGTGGGCTGAATGGAGTTAACTGGAACTGGACACCAACAATGCTTAATTTCATCGCGAGCCGCCTTTCCTCAACATCGAAAGAAATTGGGGTACTCCTGAGTAGATGCAAAGGATCTTCCTTATAATCCATTGAACTTTGCTAGCAGTGTCCTGCCCCCCTATTCTGTAACTTGTTTTAAGCTCACCTCAACGCTCATTCACAAATATATCCTGACACCGCGATGCGTAGTAACCAAGCGTAGGTAGAGGTCTAGTTTTGTGACGGCTGACCGGCGGGGCGAGCCGCTTTAGCGCGTAGCGAATAACAGCCCTGGAGAGACTAGCGTGCTGCTTGGGACGCTGCTGTTGCTGGCTGCCTCAATTGCATGTTTATTTTGTTTTGTCTTCTATTGTATGTTTTATTTAGATTTTGTAATATTGGTTACATACAAAGTTATGTATAGTTAATAAGACTGCTAGTCTCCTTCATTATTTTTATTTTTTTGATGCTGGAGACTTTACATCTCCATTAGTTTATTTCATTTTGACGCTGGAGACTTTACATCTCCATTAGTTTATTTCATTTTGACGCTGGAGACTTTACATCTCCATTAGTTTATTACATTTTGACGCTGGAGACTCCTGACGTCTCTTTATTATAGGATACTTATCCTATAATAAAGAGATTGTAATATAACCTGGAGACTATACATCTCTCGGCAAATGTGCAGGTCTATGTTTTCATTGTTTCCATGTATTTATGTCACTTAATGATAAAATTGTGTTTTTAAGCTCTGACGTGCGAAAGAGCTCTTGAGGCCTACTTACAGAAAAAATATTTGAATTTTGAATATTTTTTTAGTATAATTGGGTCGTTTCCCGTCACTATGCAAATCCCATTGTTATCGCGAGCGTTTCAAGTGGTTTCGGCTATTGACGACCAAGGAAATTTCTACTGGTGAGCATTTTCCGATACTCACCTGCATGTCTATCATGAGACGACCGCGACATGCTCTCGATTTTTCTCGCACTATGCCTCTTGTTCGAAATGTTCTAATAAGAGAGAGATGGATAGTGCGAGAAAATTCGAGAGAGCTCGCGCGCCGTCCAGTGCTTTCCTTGCAGACCAAAGGAATTTCTGCTATAGCATTATGTAACGCGAGACCATCATCTGATACACACCTAGCAGGGCGGTGCGACCGATGACTGCGTGAGGACTTGGCGTCTCTATTGCGGGACTTGGAGCCCCGGTCGCGCGAGGTGCTCCTGTTGTTGGATTCGGTCGGCTGCGCGGCCGTCCAGTAGCCGTGCTGGAATGTCGGGGCACCCACGCCCGCTGTTGTGTATCTGTGGTACAGCATGACAACAACGATGACAAACATTATACAACAGCAACATTGTATCTGATAGGCAATTTTTTTTTTTTATATTAGAACACACACTTAAAAATAATTTATTTCCAATAATTTTCTTCAAAAACAAAGTAACATGTAGTACTCCGCCACGCCACATGGACATTTTCACATTTCCTTTCCACTATACCACATGAACATTGATTATTACAGAAAAAAAGGAAATCGCTGTATGTGGGCCGATAATATTTGAGGAGTTCCGTCGAGTCATAAAGAAAGGTGATTCTGAGACCTTTGGCACTTCATTAGTTCCTATTTCAACGGAATTGAATCAGAATATGTGCTGTTCTGTTTTAAGTACATGATTGGGGAGTTGCAGGAGACATCTGTGCTCTTCATTATCAGTTCCACTTCACCATATTTGTGATTTCCGGGTGTAAATACAAGAGTTATAATACTTCTAATAGGAAATACCGAAATTACTACATGCATCCCATGCTCAATTCCTCATGCATAGTGGATGGGGACCAATCTGGAAGCATATAGTTACAAACAAAAAAAACATTGGAGGAATCGGCTCATAAAAAAAAAACCGAATTGAGAACTTCCTTTTTTTGAAGTCGGTTAGAAATAGCCCAAAACACTCCATTATTGGATTAAAATGAATACATTTTGTCTAATGAAATATGTAATAAGGTTTTGTAAGGAAGGAATTGAAATTGAAGTATGTGTTGCTTAATGAATTACTAGCATTTGGCCGCGACTTGGTCCGCGTAAATTCCCGTATCAACTTTCAACCCTTTGCTTTCTAGGTTAAATCCCTTAATTTAATTTAATAAACTACTAGCGTCTCCGACTCCGTCTGTGTGGAATTCGTTTATATCGTAGCTCCATACAAACTGCTAATCCCCCCCATTACCCCCGATTTCCCGGATAAAAACTATCGTATGTCCTTCCCAGGGACTCAAACTATCTTGAAACCAAATTTCATCTCCATGAGTGCAGCAGTTTAAGTGTGAAGAGGTAACAGACAGACAGACACACTTTCGCATTAATAATATTACTATGGATATCTATGCCCAACTTTATATAATTTCCATTTCTGTTTATGCGTGATTGAGTAACAAAAATCCAAACTTTTTATTTATTAGTAGGAACCAAATATTTACCCAGGCATAGCATTAGCACCATCTGTCGGCACAGTGTATCCGTCCATCATGGCCGGCATTGGCATGGAGGGATCTGGCATCTTGCCATCTCCGGAGCCTGACCATCCCCATCCTTAAAAAAAAAGCATTACTATTAGCACAATATTAATAATTTTAAAGAATTTTTCACATAATATATCAAAAATTCTTTAAAATAACAAAAATAAGTTGAAGTACTGAAGTGTTGAATTTCCAAGAGTTTATGAGCTTTATTTATTGTTTATTTAAGAAAAACTTATTTTTACTATTGTTAGAAACTTTATCCCATTTTATAATATTTACCTTTCTGCATCTATTGAATAGAATTGGTTTCATAACAGTTTCTTTGAAAAGCATTTTCTTATGATTGCTTGAGAATTCCATACCAAAACTGACATATTCCAAACTTGTATTTGATAATTGGCCAATATAAAGAGGTGTAAATTTTGACTAAGTAGAACTGTTTGCTTACAAATTCCAAGTTCCAATCAAACTGAAAAATCCCGAAACAGATCGATATTGAGCCAGCCTAAGGTGTAAGTTCAGAACCACAACTCAAACCCACAATTAGCTCAGTTGGTTTAGAGCAGCTATACTCAACCTGCGGCCCGTTTGCGAGTGGCCCGCCATGCACTATGCAATCCTAGTATAAAAACCCCATAAAATGTACCTTGTGGCCCATGACTCCTTGGCTAAAATGTCTTTGCAACCCTTGTAGGAAAAAGGTTGAGTATGTCTGATAGAGCATTGCATGAAACCCAAAGTTCTTGTGTTCAAATTCCACTGGGGATGAATAATTAAAATATTCTATACTTAAACTGTCTTTAAGAGTATCAATTCAGCATCTTCATAGGCACTCAGCTTGAAATGTTATTCAGCATTTTGTCCTCTTGAGGCTTATAAATGCTTGAATTATAAACAGTAGTAACTAACCACTGCAATGCAGTATTCATAGCACACTAGTAATTGAATTTATTTTATTAAACATCCCTAACTCACACTGGACTGCATTGGAACTAAAGCCTATTCGGTATCATAGATACAGCCTTCTTTAGTGCCTATAGCAGCGTGTGTGATAATGAATGATGGCTTTATTGATAGCCTACCAAATCGAAACTTACCTTTAATAGGCTGTGTAACGTACCTATTTTATTAATGGCTATTATGGGACATAGAGAACATCAGATTAGAATGCGAGCCAAAATTATTCAGACCTTATCTAGCTGGAGGTAACCTTCGAATAAATCTGAAACTAGTGATGAAAGTCTTACCCCATTGATTCCAATTGTTGCCCCAAGAATTGGAGCTGGCGTTCCAGTCACCTGGGCCTGAGGCTTCACTATTTGTGTCCGGGTTTTCCACCTCCATGGGTGCTTCGCCCTCCTCGATGTCGGGTTTCGATGGTACGCCGACTATGGCCGCAGCCTCTTTCATTGCTATCCATTGTTGGGCTAAAGCT
The DNA here is from genome assembly GCA_947049275.1 of Epinotia bilunana. NCBI lineage: Eukaryota > Metazoa > Arthropoda > Insecta > Lepidoptera > Tortricidae > Epinotia > Epinotia bilunana. Next base: position 7,317,230 of record OX346263.1, on the reverse strand, counting down.
GCCCAGTCCACTGAATTCGAATCAATATTTTGATACGCAGTGGGATTTAAGGCCCACTGCGTGGGATATGAAGGGTTCACGGCATCTTTGCCGGAATACATTATGGCTAATTTATTTATTTACACTATAGATTCAATTGTTATTCTTAAGGCATCGAATTAACACATTATAAATAGCATTGGCACTTCATAACACTATAAAATAAGGGAAATAATACGATTCATGAGAAAATATCCACATATCACAGCAAAAATCGCACATTTCATTAGAATCAACTTTTTTAATAAATGTCGATTGTACAAATGTTGCCACGTGCTTGGGAAAGTTATGATTATGTAGTTTGGCAGCACTTTTGATTTTATTTTTATCATGTTGGTTATCCTGATGTTTATCGGAAATAAATTCTCAAACAGATAAAGGACAACGTGATTTTAAGGTTGGTTAAACTGTTAAATAGGATATTTTTATCCAAGTTATTTTAAATTTTGCCAATATACAGAAAACGATAGCATTAGTTATTCTACTCCTTACAAGGTGTCGCTAACTTTCTAAACGTTTATAGTCGGTCAAATATAGATGGCGTTGATGTAAGGTATTATGCGCTATTTATTTTGTAAACAATATTTAATTTTATTATTTTAGTGCAATAGCGTTCATGCGCAATGCCTGTTTGTGAACATGCGACTTTAATCTACTGTGTTAATATAATCACTAATCAGGATCAGATAAAAGTGTACTCTACACGATATTTATACATAGGTAAACCAGCTGCACCAGGATGATCGTTGCCCCAGCCACCCACATGAGCATCGCGTCCGTGCCGAGCCTCACCGGGACGCCAGCTACCGTACGAGGGGCATGCCAAAAGAAATGAAACACTGAAAAGTTACAGAGTTTATTCTTTACTAGCTTCCGCCCGCGACTTCGTCCGCGTGGACCCGTGATAAAAACTATCCTATATTTTAATCCAGGCTATAAAGTATCTTCATGCAAAATTTCATTCAAATCGGTTCAGCCGTTTAAGCGTGATTGAGTAACAAACATCCAAATATCCAAACATCTAAACTTTCGCATTTATAATATTAGTAGGATTACAGTTATCTATTTTTTCGAAGTATTCACCGTGAACACGTACCTATACACTTTTCCATCCGTCTAAACCACGTGGAAAGTACTGATGACCACTCTTTTTTAGACACCTCAGAATTTTCATAATTATACGCAGCCTGGGCATCTTCTTTGTTCTCAAATTGCTTTCCTTTTAATTTTTCTTTAATGGGTGCTAAATCAGGGGAAGGCGGGTGGGGCAGAATAGTAACGTTTTTTGAACTGAAATTGTCAAGTGTTCTAGCAGAAGTGTGCGGGGCAGAGCGTTGTCGTGGTGCCAGAGCAGGTGCTGGGTTCCTGACTTCGGCCGCTTGTCACACCAAGCTGACAATACTCTTGGGGCACAAACTGTCACATACCATTCTGAATTAACTATTCTTTGATCTTCTAGCACTAACGTAGCAATATGTCCCGTCTTGCAGACTGTGTACTTCGTGCTCGGCGACATTTTGTTTGAGTCGGCTCATCTTCAAAGCACCATACTGTGGACTGTCGCTTTGTTTCAGGATCGTAGTTATATATAGCCATGTTTCGTAATACATATGCATCCCTGTCACTTGAGTAAGGGAGTGCGATAGATCTCTATCGCACTCCCTTACTCAAGTGACAGGCCCGAACTTCGACTTTCGATGTTCGTGGTAGCGCCGCTGTCGGTACTTATATCATAAACGTTTTTTTTCTCGCCAGTGTTGAATTTATTTATCACTAGCTTCCGCCCGCGACTTCGTCCGCGTGAACCCGGGATTAAAACTATCCTATATTTTAATCCAGGCTATAAACTATTTTCGTGCAAAATTTCATTCAAATCGGTTCAGCCGTTTAAGCGTGATTGAGTAACAAACATCCAAACATCTAAACTTTCGCATTTATAATATTAGTAGGATAATTTTGCACCAATCCACGCGACGGTCTTTCTGCAAATCTTGAACAACGCTTATTAAGGAACAGTTGATCATGAATGATAGTTTGCAATGCTACTGGTCCAATGCCCAGTTCACGCTCGAGCTCTACATATGTAATTCATCGGTTGCGCCGAATATTTTTTTCCACAGTTTGCACATTTTCTTGAGTGACTGCGGTTGGCGGCGGTCCTGTCTTCGCCTCATCTTCAAAGCTCTCGCGTCCTCTTTTAAATTCAGCAAACCAATTAAAAACAGTTGCATGTAAACACGCAGACTCACCAAAAGTCGTGACTAAAAGTTCAAAACCCTCTTGAGGTTTTAAACCTTTTTTAAAGTCATAATAAATCATAACACGAAAATCACGTCGAGTGAGCTCCTATTGTTGCGGCAAATTCCCCCCAAATTCAATCAGAAAAAAAAAATTGGTACTAAGATTTTCCGTGTTCCATTTTTGAATTTATAAGCAAATAACCAGCCTTTACAATGGTGTATAACTTTCCAGTATCAATCTTATGACCATGGAGTATCTAACTTCTTTTGGCATGACCCTCGTATCCAAACAAATCATAAGTATAGAAATGTATATGGAGGGTAACTCAGTTGGGAACGCTTTACTACGACACTTTTTGTGTACTTACCTACCATCAACTTTTTAATATTTGGCTTTTAACCCATCCATGTTGCAGCTAAGGCCTGCATCACACTGGCGCGGCCTGCGATGGCGGACAATAGTAAATTTGACAGCTAATGACAAGTTTACTATGGTCCGCCACGGCCAGGCCGCACCAGTGTGATGTGGGCTCAACGGAGATAATAATTATTTTTGTTTGTGGTACCAGGTATAGTTATATACAATATAATATATATATATGTATATATATGTGTTATATATATATATATGATTTTCGCAGCTACTCGATTTCTGACAATACGAAAAAAAAACAGTAACTAGGGGAAGGTGAGGTAATACGATCCCTGGAGGTTAAATGATCCCCCGCCGTAAATCTGATACAACTAGTGCCATCTATCCAAATGCGCATGAAACATGTGTCCCGCAACCCTGCCAGTTGCCTCTCCAAGTGTCATGGCGGTGCGAGCGCCTGGCGTGATTTTATTAAAAAATAATCAATAAGTGTGGCTCTGATCTAAGGTAAGTCTGTATTTGAACTTTCATTACTTTCTACATGTTCGTGTTTATTGAAATGTTGTTTTATTTGCGGGTATTAATAGCAGTTAGCTAATATTTAAGCAATGATCGATCTCCGCTCGCGGTATTTAAAGGTTATGTTTTGATCGATAAATTGGAATTTGGTGATTGGGGCGAAATGATCCCTTTCTGTGTGTTTAAAATGATCCCTGGAATCATTTTACCCCATTAGTATTTGTTGTTTCTACAGATCATGCCGAGAATTTATATACGCAAAACTAATCGCCAAAATTGGTCTGAAGAACAAATGCAAAAGGCATTAGATGATGTCAGAGATGGTATGCCTTGCGAAACCGCAAGTAGAGAGTTTAAGGTTATGGCATTAAAAAGAAGAGCCAACGGTAAGAACAAAATAGCTATAGGCTCCGCTAAAAAGTTAGGTAGCAAATGGACAGTGTTTAACCTAGAACAAAGTTTATTGCAATGCTAAATGTTTAGTTTTGTTGGTTGAGTAGTAGATAATTATAAAAAAAGATCTCTAATGAAACTAGAAAAGTTTTGTGTAACTTGCTTATATACTTAAATTGATATGAAAAATACATATGATTAAAATAAACAGCTGAGTGTTTTATTTCACTGATATTTATTAACTTATGGTATAAAATGATCCCTGGGATTATTTTACCCCTACCCCAGGGATCATTTTTTACATAGACGTGTATAAAATGATCCTTTACTAAACTTTAACAAAAACCTCTTGTACAAAAAAACTACATACAAATAATAAAAAAAAGTATGCAGTTACAAAGTTAAGTAAATTCACTACCTCTAACAATAGAAATCTTGTGATTTTGCTTTCAACTTTAGCCACAGTTAAGTTTTTCCCTTAAGGGGATCATTATACCTCACCTTCCCCTACTTAGTAACTTACAATTTCTTTTACTGTTTTTAATAACTTTTACTGATGCGTCTAATAATATATCAGATGCCACCTACGACTAATGGTCCGACTTGACTCGTTTTCGAATTATTTTTCACCTGAATTTAATAAATTAAATACTTCGATCTAGATTTTCAGAAAAGGCTCTCCTAGACCAATATCCCATAAGTCATAAGTCATTTATTAATAATATTCAAAATATTAATTTTAATTTTCTTAAGAAAGATGAGATACTATCCGCACATTTTATGTTCGCGGGTAGTTTCTTGAATACTTTTGGCCCCACATGAGAGATGATTTTAGTTGACTTGGTCAGTCGAGTGGTGTGTGTGAGGAGTTGGTTCATGGACCCCTGCCTTGTGCGAGTTATCTTTTTATGGGGAAAAGTGTCGATATTCTCTACGACGTATTTGGCAACGTCATATATGTACTGCGAGGGCAGGGTGAGTATATTGTTGTCTCTAAAGAGATTTTGAGCTGGAGTGCGTGGAGCGTACGCTTTTGTAGTATGAATACACGTTGCCACTCTGCAGCCGTACCCCATAATTCGAGACCATAGTTCATAACTGAGTGAAATACTGAGTAGTAACAAGATCTTAGTTGTTTTTGGGGTAAAACGTGTGCTAATCTGCTTAGAGCGAAGCATGCGCCAGACAGCCGACCACATAGGCTGTCTATGTGTGCATCCCATCTGTCCAGAGTAATGTGATGCCAAGGAATTTGGTATGTCTTAATATATACCCCATATATACTAGGTACTTTATATGTCCCATATATGTACAATATATGTCCCAATATATACTAGGTACTTTATAAAATAATGGAGGTGTATTTTTGGCTACTGAGAGGACCGCCAATGTCTACACAGCAGGCATTTAATTATGAAAGATAGGTAAATACTTATTCTAATCCTTCTTAAAGGTCCATTTTATGTACCTACCTACGGAAGAAAAGACCATTGAAATAGGGTGAGTAGTTTCGTAATGAAGTACTTAAGTACGTAGGTAGGTACATTTTTTATGTAAGGAGTAGTCCTTACATAAAAAATGTGGAAACTTTATAAATACGTACTGACTAGGTAATTGAGAGTCATCTAAGGCGTCAATTCAAAATAATTTATGTCCTACTTTTAAAAAAAAACATCACACTTGCTCGTAAAGGGCTTCATGACGCACAGGCATGCAGAAGCTACAATAGCCTTTATTACGCCCATGGGCGTAATCATTTTTTTCTTAAATTGTATCAGTCACTCATGTGTCAGTTAAAAAGCAAGAAGGCTTTAACTAAAATACGATGATGGATACGTATTTTTAAATAAATCTAGATTATATTTAATTTAAGAATCGTATGTAGAATAGACCACGAGAGTATAAAAAAATTAAAATAAGGTCTACCAGGGCTAATGCGACAATGGGGTAAATGCGTCTTTTGAAGATATCTTTCGAAATGCAACATTTTAGAACTATTACAGCCCCCGATGTCCAAGTATGGTTATTAAACTTTCAAATTAGACGATTGTAATAGTTCTAAAATGTCCAGTTTCCGAGATATCATTAAGAGACGCATTTACCCCATCGACGCATTTGCCCCGGTTGACCTTACTATAATTTATAGTCAAAAATCACTCGCCATATCTGTTTGTCCGTGGTTCGACCCTAGATGTCAAAGAGTTGCCAAAGTTTTGACTTTTGACAGGAATGACGTCACCAGACGCTGATTGTTGGACTAAAACAAGTTCCGTTTCACAATACTAGAAATCGTAATCATTGTTTGAAATTAGTGTAAACTAAAGTAAAAACGTTTCAGTGGCTATTATTTTATGTTTTTTCAACATTTTGGTCACAAAATAATGGTAAATATTATAGCTGCATCTTCCCTATTGCATCCGTTGTTATGGTGTTATGGATAAACCAATCCAGTACTACACTCCAGTATACAACATCATAGGGATTATGTAATATAAAAAAGAGGTAGATAGGTTATAAGCGCTCCGAAAATTGGGTGCAATTGACTCAGTTTCGTGTCGTCAGTAGGGTTGCCTACTATTTTTGGGGGAGATATAGTATTCTCCATAAAAACTAACAAAAATATAGTACACTGTAAAAAAATATAGTACTTGGCTGGGCATTGTTCTTCTATTGTACTTCGTAAGGTCCCTCAAAATATAGTATATTTTCGCGTACTATTTCTTCAACAGTATATAGTACAAAGTCAAAATATAGTACAATACTATATAATATAGTACGGTTGGCAACCCTACTACTACCTAAACCGTTTGGTGTATTCGCGGAAGGACGGGTTAGTTGAGTTGTCTGCAGGAACGCCTAATTTTTGTTCATTTGACCCATTTAGTACTTATGCTACCTTCATGCCAGTAGTCATGCCGCGATCACTGTCACAACGTACCTACTTTCCGTCAGGTAGATCTATATGTCACTTTTTCTATGGGAAAACGACAGTTGAGTTGTTTTTTTTTGCTTACATTACTTCCTAAGCTGGGTCCCGAAGGGGCCTCAAGTAATTGCCGAACAGTTGAGTTGTCCTAACGCGGTCGAAAAGATACCTGATCACCCCTCTGACCTACCATTTTTTTTACGAATAGCTGGAGAGCTATTATATATTAACTAGCTTTGGGAGCAAAGAACCTGCAAAACAAGACTCCTGACACTTGAGACGATATATGCGCCGACGCGCGCTCCAACCAAAAACATACATTTTGAGCCGCGTCAACGGCATACATATTAATTAACGAAGAGTTTTATTATGCTCCTATATTATGTATATTGTTTCAGTCTGTATTTCCTCTTAGTTCTGAATGTCTTCTTACAATGACCACATTAATTTTTCATTGTTTTGTTTACTAATATTACGGGTAGTTAAAAGTGACGATCGGTTTTAATGGAGTTAATTGGTGTTTGGTATCGCAGTGTGACTAAGAAACAAGTATTTATAACAAATACTTTTTTGAAGTGAAATATTTAGGTACCTATATATGGACTTTATTTTGAGTCGTGTATTTTTTTTGTATTATTCTCTTACCTACTAGTCGCAATACGATACCCATTGACAACTTAAACGGGTCGCCACCACTTTTATTACACCGAGGTTCGTAAAAAATACATAAATACTCCAAGACTAGACTTTAGTGCAGACTTTTGGAATGCAAGAAAACAGGCTCTACTGTGCAAATCATTTGTATAGTCGAAACTCGAAACCTTGAATAGGTAATTCGAAAGTTCCGCACAGATATTATTTACGGTATCAATATTAAACGTAAATATCAGATCTAGTTCAATTTTGTAACATGCAATCTACTTACAACACAATAAATTACCCGCCGGTTGCGCATCTGCTACTTTGATTAATTAAAGGATGAATGAAAATGAAACTAAAGTAATTAAGATTCTTAATTTAATTTATTATTTGAATTCTCATTCAATAGCAAACAGCTCGCATTCACTCTCGTATCACATACACAACACATACCGCTTACACAAGCACTCATACAACACAGGCTACAGACAACGCACAAATTAAATTTAGGCAGTGGCGTTTCGTCACTCGTCAGTCGACGCACTTGTCACACCATTTTTCTAGTACCTACTTCAATCACTTACGTAACGCAAGTCTTTGTATTTACACTGGTTTTAACTTAGAGCCAGCAACGGCTCTTCCGGATCGTGCTTTGGGCTCATGTGTTTCGCGTTCGCTTTCTTCCACTGCTCCTTTTTGTTGAACTTTTGCTTTGTTGCTGCTAGCTTCGCTTTAGCTTTCGTAATTTTTGGCGGTTTAGGTTCGTCTAGACGCTCTAATGTCTCTATAATGTTTTTAGGCACGGAGACGACCCGTCTAGTTTCTTCGCTGATTTCGTCCATTGTTGCATTTTTGTTGGCGTATACGACGACATAATGTGAATACGCTGAGTTGGAAGGCGAGTTGATGTCGGCAAAGTCTCTAAAGTTTGCAAATTGTTCTTGATTAAAATTAGGCCTAGGGTTGGCTATGTAGCCAGATCCGAGTGACGGACGGCCGTGGCCATTATTGTAGAACGAGCTGAAGCTGTCGTGGAAATCGTCGCTGTCCTCATCGTTTTGAGCGAAGAACGTGCCTCCTCTAATGATTCCAAAGTTCCCTGAACCGAGAACGCTAGAACTAGCATCAACTTGAGGGGCAGCAGCAGCGCTATTCTGTTTTCCAAAGCCATCAAGACTCCTGTAGTTTCCGAACAATGGATAGTTTAGTAGCGATCTGTATGACTGCGGTTTCTGACTGTAAGCTGCCTCTTGGTTGCCGTAGCCTAATCTGTAGCTACTCTGCTGACGGGGTTCAAAGAGGTTCGCGAAGGAAGGGAAGAACGTCTGTGAGCCGCCGACCAGCTCTATCGAGTGGTCAGTCTGGACGTCCGTCGAAGCTGCTAATTCTGGCTCGTGCTGTCGGTTCTGCCACAGCTGGTGCGGGGCCGCCACCGTCTCGGGGACGATCTCGGACGATTCTGCGCTGAGATCCGTTGCGTCATCTGAAACAAGAAGAGGAAAGAATTAAAACTTTAGTAACGTTCTCAAATGTCAGTCAATATTTAGGAAGACTGAGACCTTGATAAGGTAAGACAATACGATGTTTGACGCATGTAGGTTTGATGTGTTGTAACGGAGATTGCGGCTGTTAATACATAATGCATGTGTGCATTGTTTTCATTACACTTGTAAATTAAGTTCTTTGGAGTGTGGGTGTGGGGGTGACGTCAAATCAACCGTGATTTGATACACGCTTTAATAAAACACATGTTTTCTGACGCTCATTGTCTTTCAAATTAATTACTTAAGTTAGCTACCGGAATTGAAATGTGTTTTCTGAATTTAAATGTTTGTAACCCTGATGTCCAAAATGTGAATAATTATGTCTGTATTAGACTGTAATGTAGTCTACTCGTTATAGCAATGAAATACTCATAAGTATAGTAAGTAAGTACAAAATCTATACTAATACGAGTTGCTGTTAAAGTCATAAACAACTCAAATATCAGTACCCATCCGAGTCAGATTAATTTACTAAGGAAAAATGATTCAGTATATTCCTATAAAAAAATGAGTCTTGCTAAACAATGCTGTAACATCATGTAAATCTTTATTTGGCTGTTAGTCAATAAATTGAGAAACGCGGTTCGAGACTGTTTCCCGAGTGAATTTCTCAACTTTAGCTTTCAATCAAATCCTTATATGAATAGAATAGCCATAAGAAACCAATAAGCTTTTAGTGGCGTAGAATGGATCCAAACAATACCTAAAGATACTTAGTTTACTTAGTTGCGTTAGCAGGCTATCTATTACAATCGTCTGCATTTGTAATTTAATAGTGCTTATATTTTACTAACGCTTGAAACAGTCTCATTGAACGACTCCCTCGACGAACGAAGTTCTCTGTTTGGGCTAATTTCGTATTTCCGGATGTCCAGCTATTCGAAACAGGTCGCATTTTTTTACCGATTCTCGTGAAATTTTGTTAGCAGGTGATAGTAAGTTGTTAGGCAATAGTTAGAATTTCTTTGTCAATTCAGTTTTTATTACTACAATTTTTTTAAAGACAGGCTCGTGAGTTCTACAGCTCACAGAGCCACTAGTTCTAAATTCAACATTAGAATGTCAATGAACGGCAATGTTGTAAATACAACATTAGAAAAGGTATAATATCAACAAACTTTGACACACACTCTTATCGAAATGAATGATCGTCACTCGGTATCATTCATAATTAAAGTTATTACGTCTACCATTACGTGCGCCACCATAGCATATTGTCACACTGCGTGCAGATTGACTGCATGAATTACTACGTCTGAGCCTTTTGGACCGGAGAAAATTAACCCATTCGGTTATGTCATACCTACTGGCCAGTGAAGTGACCATTGTGGTTGCGGTAGCGTTTTTTTTGTAATTTTGAATCCAGAACGAAGTGTCATTCGAACGCAATATCGGAGTTGTTACTGAGACTCATTACGAAAACGTTGAATATATTCATTTGATTTTCAATATTTATGACAGGGCTTCATAAATATATAACGATAATTACTGACCTTTATACCTTCGGCCTAGTTTGAAATAAATCTGCATTTTTGTTAGGAAAACAACATGGCGTTTCGAAACTATGCCAAAGGTTAGGAGAAAGCTCGGGTTAGGGTATAACGAGGCTAGATCGAAATAGGTACGCCTTATGTGAGACGTGGCAGGATCATACTGCCGTAATAATTTCGGTCACGTCTGTTCACGTAATACGAAATGAAATGTGCGTTTGTATCAGATTAAAAGACGTACTAGGTAATACGCAAGTTGCGTAGGAATTAGGATTACTCATGCTGCGCTTTATGCGTTTCTATTTTGTTTTCTTTACTCTGTGCGTTATGCAGAATTTATTTTAGATAACTTTGGTTGTGATTTATAATTTATATTACATTAGAGTGAAATAAACCTTTCAATCGAAGAAGGCTAATAATGACGTCATTTCCCACTTTTCCGTAGCGTTACGTTCATCGTCTGACGGGTTGACAGTTTCCACACAAATTGCTTAACCATTCGTATACTCTGATGCCATAAGTGGTTCAAACATCCACTATGCATGTACATATATGTCGAGATTCAGTAGAATATTTGTCCAGACACTGGAATGATAGGAAATAAGTGTTTAGATCGATCTTGCACTACGATCACAATAATTGTGGCCACCCTTAGAAACGTGTAGTAAAAATACTTGAAAGTGTATTAACATGTCTTTAGATTATCGGATAATAATAAAATGACGCATGCTTGTGACGAAAAGAAGCGTGTGTGCATTAAAAAATAATTTCCGTAATGTATTTACGAGTAATTACATACATTTATTCGTTCTTCATAGCTACCTAACTGAACACTTCCTTTTATTAATATACGATGTTTTCCTGTCGGCCTAAGGCAAAACAAATAAGTAGCAAAAATGATTATCTTGCAGTTTCCGCTACCTCCAAGCGATATGGCAAGATATAACTGCGTTGTACTTCTAAGTTATCTATTTTATTACTACAGGTACTTATTTTATTTCCCTTTCCAGCAATTTTTAGCTTGCCGTTTTTAATCGCATAATTTAACGTTCGTGATTTGTGATTTCATTACGTAATAACATAAGTTACATAGCAAACACTTAAGACTGATTTTCAGTTCATCACGATTACGACATTTCATAGAAGTGACTTTGACATTCCATACTATCTCAATAGGGCTTTAATCTCGATGCAATCGGAAATGAGGTCTCGAAAGGAATTAGGTTTTTTAACTAGTTGAGCCTTTATTGGTTTTTAATATTTCGCTGTAAATAGATTAAATACAGAATCCTCACTCTGAACACGGCGTACCCTCTACCTACTATATAACGAGTAGTGACGATACTATGGTCGTTTAGATTAAACTAGCTTTGATCATCCATTTACATTTTAACGCATCTTGCAATGTTTGACATACTTGAAATCTAGAGCACGGCATCGATTAGTGAAACAAATACGCATTCTTTTCTAATATGGTAACACCGATTTGGCATGGTTCCGCAACGGACGCAATTATTGTTTGTCTTTTCTTTTACTGTTCAAAATTAGGTTGATATTAAACGAGGCTCTTCAAACAAATAATTATATGTTTAAAAGCGTATTTGAATGTTTAGTGTACGTAACAGGTAGTACAGATAATATATACAAGTATATATGGAGTAGAGTTAGGTATTTAGAGTTGCATGACAAGCGTGACTTGTATTCTAACCAATGGTCTCATACAGGGCTAGGATGTTATTCTTTACGCGCTCATGCGCCTCACTCACCCCACCCGTCACGCCTAACAAAACTAGACCTCTACCTACGCTCAGTTCATATAAGTGGGGGATAATTGAGGTGAGCTTAAAACATGTCACAGAATAGCGAGGCTCGTCTTAACCATGTAAGCGCCACGGCCGTTTATCATTAGGCACCCTTTTATATAATTCATAGTGTCCTCTCCTGTCCCCTCACAGCGTAGGGCCCTAAACCGGGCTAGGGGCTGATGTGTATGTTAGTCTGTAAGGTATTTGTAAATATGGGCCTTGTTGCCTGACTCAAATAAATAATTAAATAAACACCTCGGCCCTGAACACTTTTTATGTTAAACCTGTTTAAGAATGGAAATATTTACAGAACAAACATAAGCGAAAAGTGTTTTTCTAAACTAGTCAGTTCCCTTTCTCATCTTAGCGTCTAACACTGTAGCATTTCCAGCTATTTGCTTCAGAGCCCAGATTTTTTTCTAAATCACCATCATCATCAGCCTGCAGTCTACATCTTACTGCAGGGCATATATGCTTCACATTTGAATATCTTCGAAGATGTACACAAGTTTTCTCACAATGTTTTCCTTCATCGAAAAGCTATGGTAAGTAATATTATTTACCATAGCTTTAGCATATCCTTTGGTAGCCTAGTGGCTCAAGCATGTGGTTGTGAAACGGCGGACGGTGGCTTCGAATCCATGGTCATAAGGAACTCATTATGTATTCGAAAAACTTTTCGAAACTGATGTATAAAATTTAATTTAAGGCCGGGAAGAAAGGGGTTGCCGGCCGAGTACATATAGACGGCGGAGCGTAGCGAGGTCGGATAGGTATGAGGCTGGCGACCCCTTTCCACGCCGAGGTATGTATAGTGCTTTTCTCAAACATGCAATGAAATAAATAAAAAAAACTCCACGAAGTCGAACTTTAATTTTCATGGCTGAACGCCGTGATCCTGTGCCACAAATTGGGGAATGGAAATTAAAAAATACCATCTTGCATAATGCCATTACGGGGTCTCTCGTCTCGCTGCGCCCGAAACGTGACACTTCGAAGCCCATTATGAAGAACATAACGTCAATATTTTATTGCATGTTTGAGAAAATTAACTTAATTTATTGCCACACTGGCATTGATCAATCTAGATTTTTGATTGTAACTCAAATGACGTCCGCATTTCCTACATTTCCGCATAACGTCCTTTGCCGCAAACGACAGTCATTTGTTAGAAGCCTGCACGTCACAACTCGACATCTGCGTAAAGGTTTGTGCATTCACAATTAATTTATAACCAGATTAAGTAGAAATTGGCTTCATTTATAAACATGCGACTTTGAGGCCTTAATAAGCTGGCCGGTTAGATTCAATGTCGTCTCTAAACGAAACGTCTACCCGGAACGCATTGTTGAAGCGATGTTACAAATTACCATTTGTGTGTAAATATAGACAGTTTAATCAGAATGCGGCACTTGTTGTGATCGAAATATTTAAGGGACATCAATGTACAATGCCATTTTGGGTTAAACGGTCAGATGGTAGTCGCTTCCGCAAATCTAGTGTCTGAGGCAATTATTTAGGTTAGCTAGCAAAGGGGTTCTGAAGAAATGGCTTTAGATGACGGAATGATAAAAAGGAATGCAGTAAACTATTATGCTGTGCTTACGAATGCAATATTAAAATTTACTGTATACCTTACTGTTACTGTTACATCCATGTAACGTAAGATCAGTAGATATACAGTTAATCAAGGTACTACCAAACCTTATTAAGTACTTATACTTGCACAAAGCAAGTCCAACAGGTTATTTCATTTTATTTACATTGAGATAACATAATATTCTGTTATGTAATTTAAACTTGCTTTGCCTGCAGCAGGCCAGGAAGCATATGTACAAGTCGTATGGCATTATCTGACATCATGATCGTAGATCTTAAAAGAACACATTACAAATATATATTTTTAGGTCAACTAAAATCTGCCTGTAAGTATAGGTCCCACTGCTTGGCACCGGCCTTAAGAAATAACGGACCATGAATATAAGATATTGTGAAAATTAATCTTTTCATTTCAGCAGAGCTCGGTTGGTCGGTCAGATATTTTAAACAGGATTTTAACTTTGTAAATCAGAGTACACATACTTAGCTATTTATATACTCAACAGCTTACAAAAAGACTAGTTCTAAAATTGCTAAAAGCTACCATAGAAATTGTCAATTGTGACAATAATGCTATACTTATCCAAAAAATAGGTAAGTATATTTACTATAATAAAGAATAAAATCATTGATCCAAAAAAGTAGATTGTTTCAAATCATTGACGTATACATTAAGCATTTGTAAACAATGTAAAATATCTTATCACTGTCATAACAATTAGATAACTTACTCGGTTGCGTCCATTGACATCAAGCTAATGAGTCATTAGTAATGACTTACATAACATCTTACTGATCGCGAAAAGTGCACGCACTCGTAGGAAAAAGATTCATTATTGTTATGAAATTATCCATTAAGATTAAGCTTCCTCGCCAAAGTAATGCGAGTTTCACAAAATGAAATGAAAGTTCTGAATTCTGATGTTACACGAGTTGCGAAAAGATTTTAAAACAAGTAATGTACATCATAAACAGTAATGGTAAATGCATTAGAGAGGGTACTTACTGGATTATGTTGTGATTGTTAATATGACATAACATTTTTGGAGTTTTTTGTTTATTGGTATTGAAATCGCGATCTTGTTACTTCGTTACATTCCCTGGCGTCATTACGTCAGAACTCTAATGCGTGAATAAAGTTTTATGATTATTTTATGAAGATGATCTAAATCATTAGAAGGGCCCAGAATAGAAAATGCCTGAGGTGAACATTTTAGTGCACTTTAAATAGAATATACTATATACACGGTGTTCCCGGGAATTTCCGTTAACTTCGGCATATTGCAGAGTACATTCACAGAAACAAATAAGCATAATTATTATATAAATATTTGAATGCTATTCACAGTGGTTAAAGCTGCAAATCTGATCAAATTAAAATATTGAACATCTTGATAACAGTAAAAGTTAAGATACTACTGCCTTGGAGAATAGTTGTTTGTTATACAAGGGTGCAAGGTTGTATTTTACCCGCGAGTGTATCAACACACGAGAAGTAAAATACATTTGCCCCGTGTGTAACACAAAACTTTTCTCCTCACTGTAGCGAGGAAAGTGCCACATGCAAAACAACTTTATTTAATTTAAATAATATATTTTAATTTTTTTTTAAGTAATAATAACGTTAAGTAATATCAAGTGCGAGTCGGATTTTAGTTTTCCCATACATTTTGAGACCCAGCACCTGATGATTTGATGAAGGCAACAAGCAATTATTTAAAAGTTCTTAAATATTTATTTTATTCGGTTTTTAGTATTTGTTGTTATAGCGGCAACTCAATCAAATCAAATCAAATCAATTATTTATTCTGCAAATAGGCCACAAGGGCACTTTTACATGTCAAACCGTAATTTACAATAAAATAATAATAATAATCTTACACAATAATAATTTAAAATTATATATAAAAGGTTAACAAACTAAATGTCACTAAGTTAATGTGAACAAAACAAAATTGCAAAATATGACCATTACATTCGATATAAGATCTGTATCAGCATTAACAAGAAGTTAATCATATTAATTCAGTATTCCAGAGATGTATAAGGTCTGAGCTTCCAAATACAATTAATAATTATTCTAATATTCTAAGAGATGTATACGGTCTCTAAGCGTCAAAACAAAAAAGGAACAATGATGTAATATTGTCAGAGATGTACAGGGTCAATAACAATAAATCGTGTCAAGATCAGAATGATGTCTCTCGTCAATACGATAATAATAATAATAACACTAGTATGTAATTACATACACTAGTAACTAATTAGTTAACTATGTACTTATGCCCTTGCAAGCATGAACAGTCCGGACTCCACAAACAGCACCCGATCACGAGTATGACGCATATCTCAGCCATCGCCTCCCTCAACCATATTTTAGGGAAGGTGGCGACCCGATCAACGACGCCACCGTAAGCAAAGCTCTTTAAGCGAGCATGACATATTCAAGCCACCGGACATTGATAATAACAAAGATTAAGCGACTTGTTCGGCGAGAAACAACATTACGTTCTTACATAAAACGGAACAGTTATTTCAGGTAGGTACTTATAATGATTACGTGTATTTAGGTATATTCCTAATAGAATTAGACTACTACTGGCTTAAAGGCATTGTTGTCGTTTAAGAAATCGTTGACAGTATTATACGCCTTGCTCAGCAAATTACTTTTAACGAGACTTAAATTTACTGAACGGTAAATTAACAATTTCGGTGGGTATTTTATTGTAAAAACGTATGCAGTTCCCCACGAACGACGTGCTAACCTTGCGGAGACGACTAGCCTTCACTGCGATCTTGTTTTTACTTCTGGTGTTGTAGTCGTGGATATCACTGTTGAGTTTGAACTCATGAAGATTTACCCGCACATACATGATATTCTCAAGAATGGATTGGCATGCTTACAGTAAGAATGTTTGCCTCCTTAAATTTGTCCCTGAGAGAATCTCGAGCTTTTAGTTTAGTACAGCTCGTTTCTGTAGCACGAATATGGTCTGGATATCAGCCGCTTTCCCCCACAACAGGATTCCGTAGGACATAACACTGTGGAAGTAACTGTAGTACACCAGCCTGGCCGTCTCAATGTTTGTTAACTGTCTTATGCGTCTTACTGCATAGGCTGCCGAACTAAGTTTTCCGGCTAGGGCGACGATATGCGCATGCCATTGTAGTTTTGGGTCCAAGGTGATACCTAAAAACACTGTTTTATCTTCAAATTCCAGTTCATCGCCCTTTAATTGGATCTTGGTATTGTTTACCTGCTTGACATTAGGTAAAGTGAATCTGATACACTTTTGTTTTCTTGGAATTTAGCAGTAAATTATTTGCTGTAAACCATTTCACAACAGTGTTGACAGCATCATTAAAACCATCGAAGCCTTTCTCTTTCCTGTCTACCTTGAAGATAAGCGACGTGTCGTCAGCGAATAACACTATATCATGTTTATTTTGCAACACATTTGGTAGGTCATTTATGTAAATCAGAAATAGAAACGGACCCAGAATCGAGCCTTGAGGAACACCAAGAGCAACAGTTGTCCCTGCTGATTGGGTCCCATTGATGACTACTCGTTGTGTTCTCTCCGAGAGATACTATGAAACGAGATCAAGAGCACCGTTTTTAATCCCATAATGTCTCAACTTTCTGATTAAATTCTCGTGATCAACGCAATCAAATGCCTTTGATAAATCACAGAACACTCCAATAGCATCTTGAGCCTCTTCCCAGGCATCAAACATATGTTTAATTAGTACCACACCGGCATACTGATGCCACTGGGTAGAGCGAACCTTAGTGAATCCGAACTGATTGGTATTGACCAGTTTATTGCAACTAAAGTGGGACATAAGCTGATGAAGAATAAGCTTCTCTGACAATACATCATCTGTGATTTTTTTGTATTATGAGTGTTTTACTTTTTGTTATACTGTCAATAGCTACTTGAACACGCTCCAAGGTCAAATTACTTTCCCCACTAGTGGATAAAATGCGTTTTTGCTCACTGATTTTCAAGGATAAAAGACGGCTTACCGAGGCAGTGAGGGGAAAATTAACTTTATTTGCTTATGCCAATATGAATATGAATTTGAATTTGAAATTTTTATGTTGTGTCGTATATTTACCGCCTAGTTATAATAGTGAGCAGTACATGAGCGTCTTATCATGTATTGAAAATGCAGTATGCGCTTATCCAGACTTATATTTTATGTTATTTGGTGACTTTAATCTTAATTCGTGTTGTACTTATTTAAAAACTGACTTTGACATCTTTTGTAATTTTTGTAAGCTAACTCAGTATAATAGTATTGTAAACGATCATGGTGGCATGTTGGACCTCGTGCTGAGTGACCTGGATGGAAAAAACCTTTCTGTGTCCAGTGGCACTAATGAAATGTTGGTTCCAATGGATGCGTACCACCCGCCGCTTACGGTGTTGGCACTGTTACCGCGTGGACCGCCTCCGGGGCTCTCGGCGGCGCTGCGCCCGCGCGCTGCTTCGTACCCCGACTGGGACTGGCGTAAAGCCGACTATGAATCACTCTATTTGGCCCTCACTGCCATTGATTGGGACGATCTCCTGGCGACCAAGGATGTTGACTGTGCTACTGAAATACTATACGCTAAACTTTATTCGTGCTTCAACCAGTATGTTCCCCTTAGAAAGCGCTCTAGTATTAATTCCAAGTACGTGTACCCAAAATGGTACTCAGGTGATATTATTAGAAACATTAAACTCAAATACTTCCACTTGAAGAAATTCAAGCGTGATGGGAGCGATTTGAATAGGCATATGTTCAAATACTACAGAGCGCATGTAAAAAACCTGATTGATAAAGCGTATAGTCAGTACATAAATAATGTTCAAAATTGTATTGCTAACTGCCCGGCAAAGTTCTGGGAATACGTCAAGGACAAAAAGAGAGACCGACAGCACTGTGATGTATTTTTCCATCTTGATGGGGAGACAGTAAGTGGGCAGTGCGCAGCTGATGCCTTCGCTAGGTACTTCAGCTCGGTGTTCCAACAGGTCAAACCGCGTCTAGACCCTGAAGCCGCGGCACGCGCGGCGTACTCCTTGGGTGACTCTAGGTCGGTGTCCATCCCCTTTGTCTGTGAGATTGACTTTAAGAAGGCAATTAAGAACCTTAAGCCTCGTTCGGCTGAGGGTCCGGATGGCATCCCTGTATTTTTGGCTAAAGATTGTGCCTCTGTCTTAATGACTCCTTTGTTACACGTTTTTAACCTCTCAATTAATCAGTCCATTTATCCAAATTGTTGGAAAGCATCGAGAGTGACGCCGGTTCCTAAGGGCGGGCCTGATACTGATATCACCTCTTTTAGGCCGATAGCAGTTCTCCCCGTGTTTGGAAAAGTATTTGAGATGATCGTTAACCGCTGCATCAGTCTGCAGGTAGCTGACCGTTTGCACCCAAGTCAGCACGGCTTCCGAAAATCCCGTTCGACCACTACAAACCTCGTTGCCCTCGCTGACTACGTTTGTAAGGAGATGGATGCGGGCCGCCAGGTCGATGCTGCATATTTCGACTTCAGGAAAGCATTTGACCTGGTTGACAATGACATCTTGCTGGAAAAACTAGCATTAGCAGGCTTCACGCCAAAGCTTCTAAATTTTTTCGCTAGTTACATGTCTGACCGCCAGCAGTATGTCAGGGTGGGTGGTTATGAGTCAAACAGTTACTTCACACTATCAGGAGTAAGTCAGGGCAGTACTTTAGGGCCTACGCTGTTTCTCCTGATGATTAACGACTTGCCTGATGTGACTCGCGCCGCCGAGAGTTTGCTTTTTGCGGATGACCTGAAGCTGTTCCGAGGTATCGGTAGTACGGCTGATAGTGCAGCGTTACAGGCTGACATTGACGCGGCAGCCGAGTGGAGTATTTTAAATCGACTGCCTTTTAATGTCAATAAATGTAAGTTGATCACATTTTCACGTAAGCGCTCTCCACTCCAAACTGAGTACTGAGTACCATTTAGCTGACGACACTCTGGAAAGAGTTAGTGAAATTCGTGACCTAGGTTTAATATTAGATGATAAGTTTGACTTCCATAAGCACGTAACTGGCATTTGTAAGCAGGCTAGCAGGACCTTGGGGTTTGTGATGAGGATTGCAAAACAATTTCATTTCGGAGTGGCTAAGATTCTCTTTAGCGCATTTGTAAGGAGCAAGTTAGAATACGGTGCTGTTGTTTGGGATCCGTACGAGAGCAAATACTCTCTCATGATTGAGAAAGTACAACGCAAATTTGCTCGCTGGCTGTACAAAAAAGCCTACGGTTACTACCCGTACCTCTATCCCTCCATCTTTGTCTCGGGCATGGTCGGGCTGGACACGCTGGCGCTGCGAAGAAAGCTATTGCTGCTAGTCCACTATCTGTCAATTGTCCATCACCGAGTTGATAGTGCAGAGGTGTTGGCTCGGATCGGATTGGTGGTTCCGACGCGGATACCCGCGGACGCGGGCGGGGCGGTGGCGCCCCGCCGCCGGCCGGGCCTGCTGCAGCGGCCGTCCGCTCGCACGCGATACGCGAGCCACGCGCCTACCGCCCGTGCCATGACGTGGCTGCATCGAATGCTCACTCAGCACGAAGACGCTGACATGTTCGCTGATCGGTTGACATACTTGTGCAATATTGCCAGGATATTTTTGAATTGGCATTTAATGAATGGAATGACATTATAATTACGATTGACATTACAATTACGTTTTTTTTTTTTTTTGTTATTTTAGCATGTAAGCGATTTGGTGTTTACACTGTAAGCTTTCAATGTATTATTGTAAATAAATAAATAAATAAATAAATAAATGCCCTCTTGCAAGTAACGGAAATTGACAAAAACACGTAGTATAAGTTTTAGGCGTTTTCGGAATAACACAATATTATTATATTGTTTTATTTCGTAGTAGATATACTTTTACTATCTAGCTTGCGTAAATGCAGACCAATTTAATTAAAAATAGATGTTCACGCCGTAAATTAAATAGTACACACAAGTATTTTAGTCTTCAAAAAATTATATAAAAAATGTAATTGTTGTGTAATGTAATTGTGTAAAATTTCAGTAAATCTGTATTTCTTCAGTTAAGAAATTTTAATCATTTGATTGCCGATATAAACAATAAAAGTAGGTCAAACCTTTCAGTAAACAGATGTTTTTTTTACCCAACCTCCATTATTGTACACATATTTGGTAAATTAGATAATTTACTTTAAAAACAAAGTTTTAACCGACTTCAATTTAGTACTCCGCCAAGCCACGAGAACATTTCTTTTCCAATTTACCTCATGAACTGATTTCCGAGAGCAAATGCGTTGATTATTATAAAAAAAAACCCAATCGCTGTATGTGACCCGATAATATTTGAGGACTTCCGTCAATTCCACAAGGATCACCCTTGGCACTTCATTAGTTGCTATTTCAACGGAATATTATCAGAATCTGTGATATACTTTTGTACTTTTAAGTACATAATTGAGGAATTCCATAAGTCATCTGTGGTCTTCATCATCAATTCCACTGCACCAATTTATGATTTCCGGATGTAAATACACGAGTTATAATAGAAAATACCAAAATCACTACACGCGTGCCTAATATAATTGAGGAGTTCCCTCAATTCCTCATGGATCCCATCATCCAATTGAATTTAAAAAAAAATGGGACCCACCTGGAAGCATATACTTACAAACAAAAAAAAAATTATATGAATCGGCTCATCAATGACGGAGTTCTGAGGTAACAAACATTGGAAAAAAATAAAAAAAAAAAATACAACCGAATTGAGAACCTCCTCCTTTTTTTTGAAGTCGGTTAAAAATCATTCAACGCAAGCAGTCAGCAAATTGATATCGAACGTTCGATTCAGTAACCACTCGTTATTGTTAACTGTCGATATATTGATCGATAATTTAGTAACAATAACCGTAAACGGTCGTGATTGCAGTTATTACGGTCGGAACAATGCTGATGCTCGAATTGGTTATCAAGCAGTCATCTTTGGAATTAGAGAGGGCCTTTCAAGGTTCGACCACAGGAGAACGATTGGAAACAGAAAGAGAGTCTAGTTATCTATTAATTCAGACCCTAACATCGAAGCTCACTGGTCCAACCTATTCACTCTAGTTTTGACCGCACCTAGATCGTAATTGTCATGGTACAAAAAACATGTATGAAATATTAACTTATTTACTACGTTGACAGCTACTGCCTGTATCTATCGGGTCATTGTCCGTTCCACGTTGCGTCCTTTTCACCGCACTGTTTTGCAATCTGTGCACTGCGGGTGCATTCGTGGCATACCGTTCAATTACATCGCCGACGCAGCTGAACGTGACTATGAAATAATACGATATCAGAACCTCAATTCCGATCTCTGTCGCATTCCAATAGCATTTCAAACTGTTTCGCGCTCTTTCTGACACGATGACTAAGGAAGCGGGCGCGCGAAACAGATTGAAAATTATGCGATTGGGATCGGAAGTGACGGACAATTAGTAAAATCAAAAGAGGATTCAAAAATCCAGCTGCTTTAAAACACGTGTTTTACGCATATTTTGGTGCACTTCGTAGTTAATTACGATCAAAGAATTTGTTTTTTCGTAGCACACCTACTTTATAATATTTGACGTCACCTACATACAAATGACAATCGGGTCTAAAATACGAATCCAACTATAGATACCTTAATTCTTGAAATCAGTTCAGGCGATGCAATGATACAAGGTCATAAAGAATCATACTTAGATACTACGATACGATCATCTCCATGCCCTAAACCAAATAATAGAGAAGTGCCAAGAGCACAACACAGCGGTCTACCTAGCATTTGTTGATTACTCAAAAGCATTCGACAGCCTTTCTCACACTTCTACTTTCACAGCTTTACAAAGTCAAGATATAGACCCCGGTAAAAATTCAGCTCATCACTACCATCTACAGAAATAGCACAGCCGCAGTAAAACTACAGTCTTCTGGTGCATCTTTCGATATTCAAAAAGGAGTCAAGCAGGGAGATCCGTTGTCGCCGAAGCCCTTTACTAGCCCACTAGAACACGTTTTCCGGAAACTTATGTCGAGTTGGAGGGATGGGGCCTAGTTAGTTGTAAGAGAAAGAAGATTGACCAATCTTCGATTTGCCGATGACATCGTCCTGTTCTCTTCAACTGCCCCCGAGCTACAAACTATGCTACAAGATCTAAGCAATGCAAGCCTCGAGGTTTGACTGGCGATGAATATGTCAAAGACCAAGCTCATGACAAATGGCAACGACCATAGGCTTGAGATTAACGGAGAATCTATAGCAAATGTCCATGAGTACCTTTATTTGGGCCAACTAGTTTCCTTCCAGGCGCTACAAGAGAAGGAAGTCGAAAGACGGACTAATAACTCCTGGAGGAGCTATTGGTCCATGAAACATCTAATGAAGGGTGATGAAAGGGTAACTCAGAAGTCCAAACTTGGGGTTAGCTAGCGAGTTATGGAGCGCAGCATAATAGGTGTAAAATTGATGGATCATATTCGGAATACCACGCTGCGCTCCAAGATCCAAGTAGTAGACGTAGCTCGGAAAGCGGGTAGGTTGAAGTGGGACTGGGCTGGTCATGTCAGCCGCATGCCGAGTGAGCTTTGGGCCAAGATTGCAACTGACTGGCAGCCCGACAGCTCAAAACGGAGACGCGGCTCACCTCGTCGGCGATGGCGGGACGAGCTACACTTCGTTTTAAAGAATTGGCCAGAGACTGCTCAGGAACGTGAAGCGAGACACAGCAGGCTCTTAGTAAAATAATAAAACTTAGATATGCACCAAAGACATTATGTTATCCCTCAGTTGGGTAAAAATAGACTTCCAAATTATATCATTACGATTTTTGACCTCGCGAATCAGATGAACCAGTATGAAACTGACCTCCTATTACGTCAGAGCCGTCAGAAATCTCGGCTTCAAGATCATATAAGTTACGTGCATATTAAAAGTGCACATTAATACGAGAAAAATATTTACTGTCTTACTCAGACCAAGAAAAAAAGACAGACGAAGCGTTCCGAACAGTCAAGTGAAGCCAAACCGCATACAAACAAAACCAAGCTACATCAAGTTTAGCACACGCTCACGCACACATATACAAACAAAGTTGCACAAAACTCTTCAGCACGTGTCGCAATGCTGTCAAGATCATTTATTTCGAGTTTTGTGCGATCTAATTTGTTTAGCGTGTGCTAAACTTATGGGGCTTGGTTGAAAACCGGTTGGCTTCACTAGACTGTTCGTAACGCTCCGTCTGTCTTCTTTCTTGGTCTGAGCTGTCTTAAAACATAATTACACACATACACATACAACACGCAATAGTTGCATTTTCCAGATGGATTCCCCTTTCCGGAGTATACCTACTCAAGTATTTATAGAAAAAAATGCTCATAATTTATTTGCTTTTGACCAATATAGAACATACTGAAGAATTATAAGGTAAACGTCCCAGTGGCCGACACTGTCCTAATAGATGACACTTTCAATCTTTCTTTCAGTCACAACAATCATCATCCTCCTAGCGTTATTCCCGGTTGTGCCCTAAAACAATAGAGCCGAACAATAGGTGTCAATTATTAGGCATAAAGGTGTCGAACATTTGATCGTTTCCTTATATTCAGACGTCTTAAGGATTTCCTTTTTCAGTCGACGTATATTTATTGAAAATACACATGCAGGCTATAAAAATAAACCAACAAATCAACTTTCCTAATCTATTAGCTTCGTAACGTAAAACGTATTCAATTATTCGGCCGTTGAAATCAACTTTTATTTGCCTATAAAATGTTTATCGGTGATAATATTTTACTCGTGGTTTGTGTATAGCCCTTCAGAATCTTCAGATGTTGAAACTAATATAAGCATTGGAACATCTTAAAGTGTGTTGTGCTCGTTTTTTCACATTGCCACTTTACTTACTTTATTTAATACCATTTTAATACTTATTAGCTGCCTGCGTATTGCAATTTGAAAGAACGTAGATGAAGCCGCGGGATGCAATACAGCGTATGTCCATCTCACACGTCGATTCCATACTACGTAGGTAGGTACCTACTGGTGAAAGTGTTTTTGAAATCGAATGAATTCCCGAGAATATCTGCAACATTAAAGCTCAAAAAGTCACAAAACGTTACTTGTTTGTAATATTAGCATTGGAGTTTTCTTAAAAAAATACAAGATAAATAGGTACCTAGTTTATTTCATGAGAAATCCATTTCAATTAGCCCCGAATCCCACTTCAATACCCTTATTAGGCCAAACATATGACGTTGCTTCGAAGTGTTTATGTAAAGGCGTTGCCATAGTCGCCTGACAGCACGCGTGCCGCACCGCATGCTTGACTGTTGGATGTCAAATATATGAAAACACATCTTCGCACATCTCTGGTGGCTATTAAGGCGTACACCCACTGAATGCATCAGCTCGTACTTCCTTATTGCATAACCTCAAAACCATAAGCAAACGATCTCATTTGTCAAGTGATTGCTCTCAGTGAGGCAAGCGATCATCCGCTGTCATAAGACGTGTGAGTTCTCGCGTTGTGATTACGAGCTTTACAATGAGATTAGTGTCGGATTGGATATAAGTTTATATTACAATCCGGTTACATTTCAATTGAAGAGGTCTTAAAAATTGATTGGGATTTAGGTACACAGCTTGACAAGGTGACTACTACATATTAAAACGGAAATAAGTTCCTTCTAGGGAAATGGTACCTTAATGCGCCAGGCGCTTTGCCCGCGCGGCTTCGCTGGAGTTTTGCAAATTTTTGAAGTAGTACAAATAGTTTCGGAGATTACCTACCCCTTTACATACAAACTTATTAGTCTTATTAAGCTACAATCAAGGCCATAACTCGATAGATATCCTATCCTATCCCATCCTATACTATTAAACGAGCAATATTTGTATATGAATATATGTACTTGTAATCCCGTTCCCCTAAACGGCTCTAATGATTTCGATGAAATTTGTAATATTGACTTTATGGGGGCGCAAAGTCGATTTACGTCGTCGGGAAAACCGATTTTTTCGCCCTTACATGCTATTTTATCAGGCACACATGCAGTACTGCTCCCTTTTCCTGACGATCAGATACGAGTACCTACGCGTATACGGAATTAACTATACGGGAGAGGTTTTAGACGATATGTACCTAGTTTACAATACAATACAGATTTACAGGGAGACAGAGGTAAAACAACGGGTGGTCTTCGTCGTAATTTTTACCCAATAATTAAAATGCCAGGAATACTCGTACCTATACTTTGGAAAAATATTCGATTTAGGAAACATTTATTATGATTTGTGGAGAGACCGCAAGCAGAAAGAAAAGCTGCCCAAGGTTCCTCATATACATAAATGGTAATATGGATTACCTACTCTTGTTTTAATGTTTCGCCGAATTTTCATTTCATCGAAAAAATTTGTTTCAGAAACAGTAAATTTTTCATGATTGTTATAAAACAAACTTAACCTAATGTTAAGTAGAAGTTAAAAGTTCCTGATAACACATAATCAATGGTACGAAAATTCGGCGAAACAATGCATTAGGTGAAACGTTTCTCGGTAAAATAAAGGACTCCCGTATATAATTTTACACGATTATTGACTTATTTATCTACCTGTTAGTACCTACTTTTGGTAGCTTGGGTTCCTGGGTACCTATGCAACATTTACGTGACACCATAACATTCGCATGGTCTAACCACGCTTCCTCCGACAGCGATTGACTCCCCTAGTACAAAAACGTGTGCCACCGTTCTTCCGTGAGACGCTGACAATAAAATACGTTTAATTGGAGAAATACGGAGTACACGGATACATGCGTATATGTAAATTGTCGTGTGCTGACTTCCGCAACACACCATAGATTTATTGTAGATAGTGAACATATACGGTATTTTACTTTAAAATGGCGGTTTTACTTTATGATTGTCAGGTATAACACGTAACAAGACAAGATAGCTTGCGCTTTGACTATATTCAAATTATTGTTTTTCACGAGTCTAATGCGAAACGTCAGAAATAAAGGTACATCAATATCGCGTTAGACCCGCGAAAAACGATTTTAAATACGATTGACAGTTATTAAAAAAATCTTACTCATACATTTGTAAAATAAGGTTACTGTACCAGTGCACAATACTGTCCCATTAATTTAGCACCTTAATAGGGTATCAATTATTGTAATTAGGGTGTCCAACATTGGGATGTTTGTATAAAATGAAAAGCCTCTTCAAAAAAACCTGAATGAGCAATTACTTGTATTTATCTCAATTAAGTTATTACCATATTATCAATAACAAAAACAGCAATGTATATAGTTTCAAAAGATTAAACAGTAATAATTTCATAGAGGAAGATTGCAATTAGATGTAACCGGCAGAATTATTGACTTCGTGTGTAATATAATATACACGTACCTAGACTCACTGACTCATGCATTATGTATGAAATTAAAAACATTTTATTCTTACTCACATTAGAACAACATCACGATCGACTGGGCATGAGATTGTAGAACATTTTACGGAAATCGTTTGCGACTTGATTCATTTCAAGGATACATTATATTACACTAGCTTGTTAAAGTGACACTCTCTTTGTTGTTACACGGATTTAGGATTATTAATGGTTCCTTGAGTCCCGAGTCTTGACGTAGCTTTTTTGTACAAACAATGACACGGCGAAGTCTGTCGTGACTCGTGACGTGAGTCTGATATTTCCTAGCTGAAGCACGTGTTTTCTTTTTTAAATGCCTAACATGCTTACAGCCCAGACGATGGCAATGGCATACCGTGACCGATGGACGCCTGGAACTCAGGGGAACTCGCATATACGCGCTGCCGATCCTTTAAAAATCTGTACACCGCAAACTTTTCCAGCGCAAATCAAGACACCTCGTGACAGTACCTGAGCCTTTTTAATGTGTTGGGGTTGACGATGATTTCCTCTACTTCCATACATCAATACAGATATTATGAATGCGAAAGTAACTGTCTGTCTGTTACCTTTTCACGATTTAACCACTGAACCGATTGAGATGTAATTTGGTATGGAGATAGTTTTAATCCCGAAGAAGGATATATGATACTTTTTATCCCGGAAGTCATCCCCTAAGGCGGTGAAATGGGGGCGCAGATGTTTCTATGGAGCACGATATAAAAACGAGTTCCACGCGGACGAAGTCGCTGGCAAAAGTTATGGATATCGTAGAAATATAGATACTGTATTTTTTCTGATATCGTCAAGACCCGATGTATTCGAACACGTACAGTATATTAAGTAACCCAACATATAATAATCCGAGTTTTACTGTGCTCTAATTGAATACTAGGAAGCAGCTAATATGTCTATGCCTAATTAAAAAAAAATACTCTGGTAATAATTAATATACTACCGACATGATAAACTGGTTGCCCAATGCCTAAATGTCACGTTAACACGCTTTATGTAACGACCGACAATCAACTATCAATTAATTTTGACACCATTTATCAAACGTTTTTCACTTGTTTCGTATGGATTCCATAGTTATCTAATTGAGGTGAGGTTAAGGGCATGTCAGAGGTCATTTTCGAAAACGTTACATAAGGCTTTATAATCTAAACATCTTTGTAATATTTAATGCTAATCATCATCATCGTCAATATCGAGAATTAGCTAATACTGGTATTACAGATTTAGATTTATTTATTTCACAATATACAATTACAGACAGAATTATTAATATATTTATAGACGAAAATGATTTTAGATTGAGTGTTCCTTTTTAAATAAAGGCAGTCATCGACAGTATGGCTCATAGACAGTGAGAATCGATTGACATTCGTTTTTCGAAAAAGGTTTTAGAGTTACATTGTACGTAAATTACTTCACGTGAGCTAAGTGCGCCACTTAAATTATCAAAGTTTAAGTGCACAAGGTTGGTAACCTGATCTGAATCGATTGTTTGAGAAATAGGAACCGCATTCGGTTGACCGGTTCACAATGCGGTTCACTCCGAGGCCCGGCGGGCACCTTTCGGTTTCATCGCTGGCTCACTCTCGCTTTCACGCTTTCCGCTACGGAAGTTCAAGGTGAAGCCGTGATTTGGTAATAATTGCGACGTAATAATACTAATAATAGGGACAACGCTGCCCTATTATTCACGACGTCATCTGTTGTTGATATCTTGTAGTTTATTGGTTATGTGGAAGAAGTGAATTACAAGATACTATGTTTAAAATTTGATTTATTTATCACGATTGATAAGGGCGTCTCTGGAAAAAAGAAAAACGGTGCAATTTAGGTACACTTTGTTGGAGTGAATAGACATTCGTTACTATCATCAGTTTTGGTAGGTAAGGTAAACGTCATAGACGTCATAATGTTGGACACTAACTCAATACTTAGGTACATGACTTCTTAATTTTTTATATTTATGTAACAATAAAGGTGATCATTGAGTCAATTATAGAAATAAGGTGGCAGGTATTGGGACTTTTACCTACCTCATTCACTACCTTATGAAATCTGATGCAAAATAAGTCAATTTATCGCAGAAATAATTAGGAAGTGACAGCTGAGATCAAAGGCCAGTGGGTATTTGACCCCAGTCAAGCTTTCGTCAGTTAAACAATAAAAATTAACGACTTTGTCGCTCTTGGACATAATGCAGCCTGCTGCATAATCTTGTGCCAACTTGATTTGGTATTACCCAAAAAAATACGTTCCTGTTTCAGTATTTTATACAATATAGTCATTGTCTAAGAACCATATAGACAGGACAAGACGTTTGATCTAAAAAAAAACGCGTTCCAAACTGTTAATCCATTTGGGCGCTACGATGCCACCAACACATACAGATACACATACTAAACCTTTAAACCCATAAACCCTCGTTTGCATCGGGCTTAATAAATAAAATGCTAAAGTTAACTGTCCTTATAAACAAATGGAATTCAAATAGGTGGATGGTTGACATTTTAATACTGACGGAGAATCAGGTGAGCACCCGAGCCGCACTGATTCCACTGACCATTGATGGAGGTCGGTATATAATAAAATATGGTAATAATGAACTATTGGACTTAGAGTCGAGCTAGCTTAGCAATGCTCCATAAGTAACCTAACAATTCCACGCGGGCGGTTCAGGTCACGATGCATGATTTATTCGCAAATAACATACAAACGGTGTTATATCATAATATAACGAATTGAAAGCTGACCTCATATGGCTTCTTATAGGCCTTACCATTCTTATCTTTTGTATGAAGCGCTGATACAGTCATCAATAAAGGTTAACCTATAAGAAAGTCACGCACGTAAGATAATTTTTATAACAATTGACATAACAACTGTTAATGTGTACGTCCGGCTAAATGTCAATGTGTCTATTACGCAAATAGGGGGTTAATGCACGAAAGCGTTAAGTATTTAACCTTTTGTTATTAAAATGGTGTTAGGGCACGAGGATTTTACGCAACTCGTTAAGGTTTTTACACATTTATTTGTAGGAAGTATATAAAAATAAAGTTACGATTTATGTACGTAGCTACACGAATTACAGACAGATTTACTGTTATTCAGCACAAATGGAAAATTGACGAAAAATTACAATTGAACATGAAATTATCGGTCGAGTGAATAATGTCAATTTAAAAATCCTCGACATCGAAAATTGTCCGGCCTCAATAATGCTGAAATGTAGTTACGTCCTTAGTAAAATTGACGTACTTGAAATACGTCCAAATGGTATTACGTACAAGAATATGACAAATCGGAAATACTCACGCCATGTATGAATTTTGTACAAAATAGTCGATTTTCATATTAAATTTTGATAATAATTAATACTTAATTTAAATTAGACAACACTCACTTTGCACGTATTTTAATGTTTCATACTGGACAAAATTCCATTTGAACTAGATTATTTTGAACAAGAAAAAAAATTATTATAAAAAAGTACACTTAGACACAATTAAATTTTCACCAAATTCACTTTTGATGGTTATTACTGTTGATCCAATTCAAATGAGATTTTCCATTTGTGCCGAAATAAATTACACTTTATTAATAAAAAGAGTAATTCGACTTACTTAAAAGTAATTAAAGATAAGAGTAACCTCCTAAGACCCGAGCTATAAAAATTACAAATAACTCGTAGTATTTAAATATATAGTTATACATGTATAACGAATGGATTAATTAATTTATTATGTGTACTCTATCCTTCAATATCATATCGCTGCAATGCTTAAAACATATAATGTAAAGGTCCCAATGCTTGACATCCTAGTTCCTATAATTGACACCCTGTTTGTACCATCTATTGCTTCGAATTTAGAGTGATAAATTGATATGTATAAAATGGTATCCTATCGCAATCACTACATTTCTCTCCCAACTGTATCGTTTGTCCAAATTTAAATTTCGGTAAAAAGCAATTTTTCTCGAAGACCCAACTCGAATGACTTTTTAAATATTTATGGTGTAGAACCCATTAGGTAAGTTTAGGTTTGTTTTATAATTATCCTAAAAATGTCATGGCTTCAGATAAAAACCGGCCAAGTGCGTGTCGGGCCTCGCGCAATGTAGGGTTCCGTAGTTGCCAGTCTGATTTCATCATCGACACGCGCCAAGTAAATGGTGCGGTTGACTCGGCCAAATTTATACGAAAATTGGGTTTTTCAAGTACATTTTAAGTTGGTCGACTATTACTCGGTACCTTACTAGTCATGTCTACTCAGCCGTGATAGTTATATGTATTACTGCCACGATTTTTGTCACATTCCATTCATAGCAGCCATTTAGCCGGCAGGGGGTGGAGACACATTTTTACTCTCTCTAACAAAAATTTGGGCTTTAAAGCCCAATATTACACAAATGGACCACTAAGATGAAAAGTGGTTTTTAAAACTCATAATATTTTTAAAAAAAAGCTATCCATCGCTACCCCACACCTTGAAAAAAAAATTACATGTGGGAACGAATTTACGTGTAAGATAATTGATTTATTTATAATATGCCCATACCGATTTACAGCTTTCTAGTAGGAAAGGTCACTGAGCTAAACCGCAGACGGACAGATGGACATGGCGAAACTATAAGGGTTCCGTGTTTGCCATTTTTCGCAAATTGCGAAAATTCGGACAAACAATACGGTTGGGAAACAATATAATTTATGATTCAGATAAGTACCCGTATAAAAGCTAAACTACACTAACTAATTCAAACGAAGTCACCGACTATGACAACTGACAATCAAGTAACACCCTAATTAAGCAATTCTTTAGCGTTAATTAAGTGCAATCATCTCGTTGTTAGCGGCTCGTTATAGCTACCCATTAATGACACTTTGATTTATATCTATAGCTATTGCGTACTGTGCTCTACCGTAATTAGCTTCAGACCCCGTAGCAGACTAAGTTTTATGTCGGACATAAAGCATGTGTCCCTCTCGCACTCGCATATTTGCCAGAAAGGGACGAATGCTTTATTTCCGACATAAAACTTAGTGTGCCTGGGGTAATTTATTGCATATGTTATAGACAATCGCGTTATTAGTAACTATACATTTTATGGTAATATCAGGAAATGAAGCCAACGATTGCATCTTTAACCATGCTCTTAACGATAGCTGTATATTTCAACTCATTATTTGTCAATTTATAACCTTTGAGAGGAAGAAAGCGAATAAATTGAAATAAACAGTTTTTTTTTTTTTTTTAAGGTTTTTAATTGTGGGTTTATATCATAATAATGGGCTTTACAAGTTCAAATAGGCAAAACAGTAATCCAGACTGTTCAAAGTGCATATACCGTATCCCTTATTACACCAGAAAAATCGTGCTTTAATCGCACAGGTCGTCATGCGATTTCAAGGAAAACCATTTTGAAATGCAAAAAACATTACTATTGTTATGTTTGAAAAAGCTCAATGATCGAAATAAGTAAAACTAGAACAACATGTCCCTTTGATATACTAACTAGTTAAATTAAGAAACGTAGAACTTGTCCGTTAAAATTGTAATGTTATGGTGATGATATGAAATGAGGTATTACAGAGATCATTAAAAAAAACAAATGCTTCAAAGTTACATACAGCAACCTTTTATGCGTCAGTGGTTAAAAATATTATATTCAACCGGATGTATTCAACGTGCATGTAATCAGTATAATTGAGCCGTTTTACTTGTCACATTGTAATAAAGTTCTCTAAGAGCACGGGTCAATTATGGCACTCAGAATGTCATGATAACGTCTTCGGTCTCCACTTTGCAAATATAAATCTGATTTAAATTTTAACCAAGCATTTCAATAACGTCGTGCATCAGAACAATTAAACCAAGACAATACACATATGATTTCAATACGTCAAAACGCATTACAGAATTCGGCCGCTAGTATTGTCGTCTTCGAATGCTTGATGTCATAATTTTTAATCAGCAGTAGACAAAGCATATTATAATTGTAACACCTTTGAACCTACGTTTACAAACAAATATGTTGTCTTTGATGTTTGTTTTTTCGAGATTTTGCCTGTTATTATGTATAACGTTATATATTATAATGTATAGGGTGGCATTATTATGCCACCCATGCCACTATTTTTTTTACATTTACATTTGGAAAAAAAAACATATAAATATATTTATTTATATGTTTTTTTTCCCAAATGTAAATGTAAAAAAAATAGTTCCGCTTTATAATGACATGATAATTTGGTACCTAATTGTCTAAAGAATCCTCTCCCCATTAACGTAAATCGAACGTCTAAATCAAATTGGTTCCAAGTCCGACCTTTTAAATAGCAAGGCCTATTAATATTAATGATTATATTTAATTAATCTATAAAGCCATCAGTTTTCATTACCCAAAACGCGTAGGTGAAACAGTAACTGTATTTAAAATTTTATTAAAGCCATTATAGAGTAAAGTACGACTGCATGGCTGGCCAGCCAAATAGGTCCGTAACCAGCAAATCAGATTATTGTAATCCACAAATTTTGATCAATGATCATTGTAAAGATGGCTTACCTCACGAAAAAAGTGTGGGAAGATGTAATTTTTGCCAAGAATGTTATCTACCACTCGTAGACTCCAATATTTGTGTGTTAAGGTAAAAAAAAACATATTGTCCGAGTGACTGTACCGGACATAATAAAGGAAGTAAACTAATGTCAAAACATTAGTACATTCAAAAAAAGATAAAAAGACGTTCTCCTTAAACATGTGATTCAAATCTATTCAAGCCTTGTGAAGTTGTGATTGGGAAAATTTACCGTCACTTAGAAGCAGAATCAATTATTCCATACTGTTACCTTATGCTGTTTCACGATTCGCTAGCTTTTCAATACCCACTTAATAAGTTTGAATAAACACGTTTGCCCTCCTGAATGTCATATACTAAAAAATATTTGAGTTGGCCGAATTGCATCAAAAGTAATCCGTTGAAAACGCGACCCTACCGTTCAAGCTAGTGGATTCAAATTCCAATGACAGTTTTATAAAATGTCGGCTGGGATAAATTATTTCAACCATACCTTATGCAGTCAGCACTCAGTTCAGTTAATCTGTCGACCTCAACCGTCATTTGAATATCATCAAGTCAAGGCGACCGCACCTCTGAACTGTTTCCCGCGATCTATTATAAACACACGGTCATTACGGATTTATAGTTGAGGTGTCAGTCGTACTATGGTTTAGGTTAGGTTTAGGTTCAGGTGCTCTGGATATTGAAGTAAACGGATTTCACAGTGGAATCCTTGTTCATGAGCTATCGGCGCCAATCCGATGCGCATAGGCATGAATGAATCTAGTCTAATCCCAATAAGGTCTAGTTTTCCCTCTAGGTTGGAAGGTCAGAATGGTCAGATGGCATGCAGTCGCTTTCGTAAAACTAGTGTATATGCCAAATCTTGGGATTAGGTGTCAAAGCGGAATGCAAGCTCCTTTAGAGCACAACCGGGAATAACGCTAGGAATCCCTCCTAACGTTATTTCCGGTTGTGTCTTAAATGATGATCTGATGATGATGATCATCAATTAATATCGCCAAGGATCATCACTACGTTTACCATTAAGAAATTTGTCTTTTGTGATTCCATTCATCAGTCTATGTCAGTGGTTCTTAAACTTTTGTTAGGCATTAACCACTTTCGGAATTTCAAAAATATCGCTGACCACTGTCGAAGAAAATGTCTATACCTACGTACTGACTGTACGTCATATAGTTAGTAGCAGCCAAGGTAGCCAAATATGTCGGTACACGTCTTTATTACTGTGTCTTTAAGGTGCTACAAAATATTTGGCTACTCTGGCTGCTACTAAATATATGACGCTGACTGTACCTGCTTACGTTAAGAGTGAACGAAGTGGCCGTTGACCCCTAGCAATCATGGCACGGACCCCTGAGGGGTCCATGGACCACACTTCAAGAAACCCTGGTCTATGATCAACATTATTGTGCTAGTGCGATTGTGCTGAGAACTAAGTAAGATATTCCGAGCCGAGCTCGGAGCATAAATTTTTCAGTTTTACCTAATTTAAACTTTCTAATTTCGTTAGCAGTGTTACTGCTTAATACAAAATTAACTAAGTAAGATATAATTGATTTGACACCTTAATTCCAATAATTGACAAACTTTTTGTCATCATTAATTATTGCTATCTCTTAAGATTGAAGATGGACACTATTCGGGTAGCGTTCGGGCACTGGGACATGTACGTTTTTTGGGAACGTGCTCTTTATTCATGTTCAACCGCGCCTATTTCCTGGTCTAGGTATAGACCGGGGTATTTCGGGTACTAAGGTTAGCTATAGTAGAGCTGGGTCGTTTCGACTTTTCCGTGAAACCAAACGTAACCGTTTTTTATTATCACAAAACTGTTTTGAGAAACAGTTTCAAAAATAACTAGTTTTTCCGTGCGTTGCCGGTCGCCAAACGAAGTGAAACGAAACTGTTCGAGTTGCGTTTTCACGTTTTGCATTGCAACCGTTGCGTGCGACTGTCGCATTCTACTCGTAGCTCCTTATCATCGTTTTTATAAAAACGGTTCGTGGTTCTAGCCACAAACTGTTTTTCCGTTACTGTACGAGAAACTGTTTTTGAAAACGCTTATGGGAAAAAACGCCCAGCTCTAAGCTATATTAAGCGCGGCAATGCCGCTAGTGTTCCACGTAACTCCAGTTGTAAAGGTGCCCATGTATCTCGCGGGTTATCGGATAACAATAGTGTTTATGTTTTGACTGGTTTAGTTTTAGGTTTAAGATCTATGTTATAATTTTTAGTAGTAGTGAGTAAACTATTATTTTGGATTTAGTACAATTGTCATGAATAGTGTGATATGAACATGTGGCTAAACCGATTAAAGTACTAGTAGTGCCTAACCTAACCTAACTACGTAGACATACAAACTCATAATAAACTCAGTCGGCTAAATGATAGAACCATGTGTCTCGTTAATTTTGGAGAGTTAACCATTGTTAACGATGCTTAAGAAACGAGTAAGCTACCAAGGTTTGCAGTTTTTCGAAACAGTAGGTCGTAGTTTTCGACACGCTTCATGCTTTGATGGATTGACACGCGAGGTACTGATAAGTGGTTCCGATGCTGAAGATTGTGCCTAGATATATTTACGAAAGTTTGGCTTGCGAAGGTGGTGAAGGCTAGGAAACTGTTCATGCCTAGTTAAGATTAACATTTTATAATACATATAGGAAGTAGCTTCATATTTGTTTGGAATGTGTCGTGGTGTTTGCGCTTTTTCTAAGGTTACTCGTAGCGTTATGCCTAGGGTTAGGATTCTGGTGGCAGTTTAGCACAAGTAATGCAGAGGAGTCGCCAATTTATCGTTCATTCATTTGAATAACTGAACGATAAATTTATATAACAGTACCGGGCAATAATATATCACCTTTGAGTTTTATTGTATGAACGTGTATAGAGTACCTAAACTATTTAGGTTTGTTGATACATCGCATATTTTACTAGTTATATATTTTTATAAATTTTTGACGACAACTGCAATGCAATACTGTAAATTACAATGATGATCCCTTCCTTTACCCGACAAAATATTTGCTCGGAACTCTGGGTTTTAACTCCCTGGAAGTGAGGCGTAATTATGCAGTCATGACCGGGGCGTGCAGAATATTACGTGGGGATTCAGACTGCCCTCAGCTGGTCTCGCAGCTGTTGCACCTCCGCGTCCCTTCCCTGTCTCAGTCAAAGTTTAATTTTAGACCTCGTCATTGCGACTTACTTGCAGCACCTAAAACGCGCACTGTTGCATACAGGCAATCACCACGGGTTCGCGCTTTGCACTACATCAACGCACTTGTCAAGTCGGCTCCTGACTGCGATGTTTTTGCAAGTAGTTGGAGGCTAATTTGTGAGAAATGCAAAAACCTTTGTGAGGCAATGGATGACCGTCCGTCCTCAGTTAGTTAATAAGATTGTTTCTATGTGTACATTCTGTCTTTAATTTCGCAGTGCATTAGTACCTCCTGTAATGCTGTGTAATTTCCTTTGAACCAATAAATAAATAAATGATTTTATAATATAACATTCAAATAAATTTCACTTGTTTGCTAAAATTTTTATGTATTCAAGAGGTTGAACAACTTGCAACTGGAATTAAAGTTTCAAAATCTTGCATATTATCTTCTTCTGATGTTAAACGGTTGTCAAGATTATGCAGAGCATATACTTTGGAAATTTGTTCCATATTAGCCGGCGTTATACGGTTACTCAACTTGTGAAAAATCCATACTTGTATGAAACCAATAAATTTAATTATACATTATTGGTTTTTCAATCATTTATTAATTCATTCGTTCAATCAAAAAATATATAACAACGATACCATTGCTCTTTGTTCACCCCAATGCCACCTAACATCCCAACTCTTTAAGCCTTTTAAAACGTATAATTTTGAAATCAGATGAGCAGTTCCGGAGCTTACCAACACACTTACTTATACATACCAACTTCCAAAGCTACACTATCACACACTCACAAACATTGCTTCTTTATAATATTAGTACCAAATGGTAAAATTACTGATCATAAATAAAACTCCAGTGCTCTTAATCTTCGGTTGTTACCGAGTCTCCTGTTGGAGAGACCGCGTTTGTTTTTCAGTACGAAGTTTAATTTTATTATTACTCCTGTGATTCTTCATAGAAGGTAATGTTATAAATTAAAACCACAAGCAATTTATCAAGTGCACCAATATAGATAATCTGTTATTAATTTAGTACGACAAAGAACCTTACACAACAGAATGACAATGACTAGTAATGCAAATGATTCATCATCCCGAGGACAGCGCGGAAAGAGGTGTCATAACATTAATAAATCACCGATAAAATCAAGTCAAAGTTTAGGTTAACAAATTTTATGTGAAAAAATGGTGTTGTAATAATTATAAAATGTGAACAATGATTTCGATAACGATAATATGTTAACAATGGGGCTTTTACAAGAATTAAGTGCATTTGTCGTAACTCGAGCGGAGTGCCAAGGTTTGGTTTCGTGTTCAACGGTTTCGAAGTGTCTTGTTGCCGAACCTTTGCTTGTTTTAATGTTTGATGAGGCTTTATGCCACCTTGCGCACTTTTAAGTATTTTGAAGTAAGTATTCATCGTGTTTGTGTTCATTTCGACATCGTCTTTTGGTCAATGACTATGATGCATTTCTTGATTATGGCATTAATGATCATGATAGGTGGTTATAAATTAAAAGTGTCGATGTCACCGGTGAACTTATAAAACTTGCTGTTGAGTTTGATCCTTTATGTTAAAAGGAAGTTGTGGTTTCGGATGCATGTAGGTACCTAATTGTAATTTGTAAATTTAAATTGCGTTAAGATTGTATTCAATAATAATAAAAAACTAGACACATAGCTTAATATAAAGTGTGTGACTTCCATAAGAACTTATATTTTAAGGGCTGAAAGTATAAGCCATAATGAACGTAAATTGGTATCTCTTGTTGAAAAGAAAGATGTATCGGTAACAAAGCTAACAACTGCCAGAGATATTTAGCTTTGCGTCTCTAAAACGTCATATAAATGTTAGCAGTTCATTGCTGCTAGAGAAAAAAAATATGTTGTAACTCCATTAGAAAAGGTTATTGTTATATTTTTTCGATAATACGGTTCACAGCACTTAAAGCTATCATTACTTAAAATTTCAGTTCTAATGGTATATTTCAAGTTTAGCAGCGAAAGTTGTATAGTGTGTATATGGGTTCATAGTGTGTTTAACAGATGTTCAATTACCAGACTTTTAATATCAACTTCTGACCCCTAGACAGGTTAAATTATACCTCCATTCAAATGTCTTTGAATGTCTTAAACTAAAGAGTCACGTTGGAGAAAATGTATGATAGCACGAATAAGGGTCAGGCGCAGAATGTCGCGACTCGAACTCACGCGCATCTATCATTTGTACCGTTTCTCAATGTCAACATTAGCAGGACAGTAGCTTCAGTTTGAGTTCGGAGGACCGTGGTAACTTTGGACTGGACTTGGAATTTATCTAGGTATTCTGTTCTACTATTAATACTGTGGGGCTCCTATAGAAAGTACAAATTAGGA
The DNA here is from genome assembly GCA_947049275.1 of Epinotia bilunana. Lineage (NCBI taxonomy): Eukaryota > Metazoa > Arthropoda > Insecta > Lepidoptera > Tortricidae > Epinotia > Epinotia bilunana. Next base: position 7,278,023 of record OX346263.1, on the reverse strand, counting down.
CCGAATATTTAGTGCCATAAATATTGTTCAAAATGTCGCAGATGGTAATAAGACATGTGACAATGAACTGCAAAAAATGGTTTTAAATAAAACAAAGAAGTCGATGTAAGTAGGAAGTAGGATTATAACCTGCATTCTTAGTCGCTTGTAGATACGGAGTAAAATGATTGAGTTTGTCTCTTGTGAGTCTCTTAAGCTAGTAGTAAGGTTGACGATTATTAAACAGACTAATATTTTATTAGATTCAAAATTGTGTTGATTATAAGGCTATCGTAATTATCAACGGCCATGATAAAAATCGGTTTTAATGAGGGAATCGAACTCATGACCTTAGTTTCCATAGCCCAGTGAGCCAACAGGCCAAGGAACCAGCCAGTGCAACTCATGGTTTAATTAATTACTTAAACTACGTAACATTTATAGATAAGATCGAGCGAAATTATATATAACATGCACAAAAAGATTTGTGCTCCAATTACGCCAAAACGGCCGAACAGATTTAGTTGAAAATTGGTACACAGGTAGATTTCATTATAAACCTAGTTACAAAATAGGATAGTTTTATACCGCAAATTGTCCTGGAAATCCTGGGAACTGGGGATTGACATTGCTTTCATTCACGTGGTCTCATTACTCGTAAATCCGCTAGAGAATTTATATATAGAGAGCTTATATATGATGATTATTATGAGTGGTGTAATTAAGTGTAGGTATCCTCAGCTCAGTAAATACTAGGCTATGCGCGAGCATCCGCTAATATGCCACTATAATGACGTGGAAAAATGTAGCTAATCTACGACTCTTTGCATTTTAATGAAGGTCATGTAAAAATAAAAGATTGAACGAGTAATATAACTAATTAATTAATTAAATTTAATCATATACCGCAGGCGTGGGCTGATGTTAGTACATGATCACAGACAAAGTAGACGCTACAAAACCGTAACTTGTTTTAAGCTCACCTCAACGCTCACCCACAAATATATCTTGACACCGCGACGAGTAGTAACTAAGCGTCGGTAGAGGTCTAGTTTCGTGACGGGTGACCGGCGGGGTGAGCCGTATTACCGCTTAGCGAATAACAGCCCTGATATTTATCTAAGTTATTGATTAAATGTTACCTAAAAGAGTTAGAAAAACTCAACTACGTGGAAGCTGAGGACAAAGTGTAAATTTATGTGTTTATAGTTATGAACGAGATAATCATCAGATAGATTTCTAAAATAAAAGACTTCTGAATTATTTAAAAATCCAAAATAAATTACTTATACAACTACCTACTTAAAACATTTGGCTTAGTACAGAACCCCTTACAATTCAACACGTAAATGATACAGTCCTACGGCAATACGTCATATTCAGAACCGTGTATTTTATCAAAAATTCGGAGTACAGCTTGGCAAAAAGCCTAGAAACGGAAGAATTTTTTTTCGACCCTGGTAACTGTGTTAAACTTGTCATATTACATCACGTGTGTACGTCAAATCATGAGGACGTATTCCATCTGTGTCACTATTGTTGTTATTTTACCGTATTTATTACATTTCGCGGATTTATTAGCATTCAAATGTAACAAAAATTCCATACACTGAGCAAGACAATAAGGGGTTTCGCTCGGTAAGTAATGTTTAAATCTATGTAAATACAAGCGATGTCTTGCGGAATATCAAGCCGTAATTATTGGAATTTGACAATGTTTATAGAAATTATTAGATAAACTGTTGAAATAGCAGGTTTTTAATTAAAGTAGACTACTAATAAGTGTTAAATTATTAATGGCTATATTAATTTATTTATTCCTAAAGCTACAATTACAGTAAATTAATATTTTTGGCCTTGTTTATGGTGCATTTTAGTGTAATTGTAACCAAAGTGGAGTATTTGGAGGAAGAAGAAACTGTATATAAATTGGTAAACAAAACTGGTATTTAAATTACTAGCACTCTGTCTACATAAATATTATATCGAGGTAATGTTGTAGCTGGAGTAAATGTGTAACTATATCTATACCAATATATATTTTCTAACTTAGGAACCAAATAAAAATAATGTGCTAGTAAAAAGCAGAGTATCAAAATCTCTAGGTCGTACTATTCGTGTTGCCATATTAGCGATAGTGGCGCCTCTATTATTTACTAGACTTTTTTGCCAGACTATTAGGTACATTAATAATTTTTCTTCATCATTTAAAGAGTATCATAAATATTAAAGTTTAACGAAATACTCGTAGAACGTATCCAGCGGATTTTGCTTGGCGCTAATTACAAGGAATTCCATTAAACGGCATGCGAGTGGATCTCGGTCATCTAGGTTATTAGTTAAGGTACAAAAAGGTCGTATACTTATATTATGCTCCTAAATAGTATGATAGTTTAGCATCAATATTTGATGTTACCTCTTAAGAAATTGTTGAATTAATATTTCCTATTGATGCATATTATATTGTACTCGTGTATGTTAGTCTGTAAGGTACTTATTTGTAACTGTGGGCCTTAGTTGCCTGAAATAATGAATATTATTATTATCACTACATAGTATAAAACAAAGTCGCGTCCCGCTGTCTGTCCCTATGTATGCTTAGATCTTTAAAACTACGCAACGGATTTTGATGCAGTTTTTTTAATAGATAGAGTGATTCAAGAGGAAGGTTTATATGTATAATATAGTACCCGTGCGGGGCGGGTATATGGACCAAATCAAGGAGATACTTGGAGATTGCTTCACCGACAAGTGCGCTCTTAAGTTTATAAAAAATAAATCGGACAAGTGCGAGTCGGACTCGCCTACCGAGGGTTCCGAACTTAAATACGAATGTATAGTTTTCAGATTCTTCCCCATAATATAATTGTAGTTACGATATTAATTGCCAAATTTCATAGTTCTAGGTCAACGGAAAGTTCCTTTGAGTCAAATACATATTTTTGCGGCATAAACGGCCGTATTTTCTTTTTACGTTAACTTATAAGTTTGATTTTCTCTAAAGTTCAAGGGGCTGAACATGAGCATATAGTTTAAATTTCAACACGATACCAGCACGCGTTCCTGAGATAAAGGGTCTTGACAGACAGACAGACAAACAACAAAGTGATCCTGTAAAGGTTCCGTTTGTTCCTTTTGAGGTACAGAACCCTAAAAAACAGCCAAACCCAGGCTAAACAGACAGGCTAAACTCATAACACTATCTAATCGCCCAGGCATTACCATTATTGTACATTATACACATTAACGGCGCATCGCTGCAGGCGAATCGGTATATAATTCTGATCATTCTGACATCCGACGCGAAACTTTAATTTCACGCAACGCGTCATGCGTCTAATTTCGAAAAGAGGGCTTCAGGAACCTCCGATATTAATGCATCAGTGCAAGTTATTTCATTGCAGAAAACCCTCATAACGTCTCATCAATTTCGGAACTAACTGACGGTAAATCAGCGCGCTCTTGTATGGAACATTGCTTAAATTATACATAAAAACTCGTTACTAATCTATTGACAGCATCATCGCACAGCCTAAACCGCTAACGATATAAGCATGAAATTTGGAACATATATTCTTCACAGTACGTGGACGTCCACTAAGAAAGGATTTTTCGAAATTCAACCCTTAAGGGGGTGAAATAGGGGTCGAACCGTTGTATGGAAATCGTTCATTTGGAAAGTTATAAACTTGAATCTTTGTATGAAGGTATCTTACTAAAAAGCAAAGCAAATGATTAAGCGATGTTAAAAACATTCATCCCTTAAGGGGGTTAAAAAAGAGTTGAAAGTTTGTATGGGAATCATGTCGTTTTTAGAGATACGTTTAAAACTTTGGCCACAAGCTCCTAATGTACAGTCAAAAGCATTGATAAGGGATATTTTCCTAATTCATCCCTTGAAGGGGTTAAGATAGGGGTTGAAAGTTCACATACCTAAGTAATGTGTGATTTTTAATATTAAACTGTGGCTAGAAACATGAAAGCAGGACAGCAGGTTTCTTTTATAATATGCAGATCTATTTGCCCCCTAAAGGGGTAAAATAAGGGGGTAAAGGGGCTTAATCAAAATAATTTATTCTCTAACACCGTTAAATGGGGACGGTGAATGGAGATGGAAAGTTCTCCGTCTTTAAGCATTAGATACGTTTGCTTTCAAAACTATACAGGTATCCCGAACTAACGTGAGTAAAACTACTGGACGGATTTAAGCAAAAATGTCCAGTCATGTAGCTTTCTTTAATAGGTACCTACATTATGAAAAAATATACAATTTAAGCAGAAACATCTGTTGATGATTCTTAAGATATTATATTTGTAAAAACGGAGTTTTCAATTGAAATTTTGGAATTTAAACTAATGAACTCATCGCTCTGTTACCTTTTACGCTTAATCCGTGAACGGATTTAGATGAAATTTTTCGTACAGATGAGTTGAGACGCTTGGAAGGATATAGGATAGTTTTTATATCAGAAATCATCCCTTAAGATGGTAGAACTTTGTTTGGGTCGGCGATAATTGAGGTTCCGCCCACAATTATTTAATAGCAATCAAGTTCTACGCGGACGAAGTCGCGGGCAACAGCTAGTTATTCATACAAACCTATACTCATGTTTAGTGAATTAAGAGAACCGACGCCTTAGATTCCATGTTTATGTCCAGTGTCTTGTCGATTTATCGTCCCATTGTGCAGGACCAGTCCTTGAACTATCCGGATAATGTAATGCCAATAAAGAACATCTAGCGCCCTACTTTCGAGAAACAAAATACTTACTGGGAACATCCGCTTGAATAACATGTAACATGCATCAGTTGACCATAAGAACTATAGCAACATTACAAGAACTACACAATCGAATCGGCTACAATTCTTAAAGCTGAATATGTTTTGGTAAAAATTAATGCAGTCGGTTTAGAGTTTGGAGCATAATAAATTGATAAATGAAAGAAAAAGGCACTCCTTCTTGAGACTAACCTAAATATTACATTATAGATTTGCATACGTGTCAAAAAAATTAGAATTTTTATCATAATCGTCAAAAACAGAGAAAAATTAAGATATATTATAATATTAAGACAATGCCAACAAATGTAAGAACACAGTAACAAGGAAATAGAAAAACAAACCAAAAACAAAAGAACACAAATATATCAACCTCTAGGAATCGTTATTCTTTACAATATTTAGTGCATCAGAAAATACGTGACACAATACATTTAATTTCAAATCATAATCATACAAATTTAAATAGGTAATAATAATAATTTAACATGTCAATTCAAGACTCATATACTCTTTAACTGAGTATAGGTAATGGATTTTCCATAAAAGTTGTTTAAGGCGGCGTCTAAATGCTTCGTCAGATGCTTCCTGTCTAAGATCAGCGGGCAGTCGCTCGTATTGTAGGCCCAATGACACGCGGGTTCTTGCCTGTAAGGGCCATGCGACGGGGAACGTTCTCAAACGCCCAGTGCGGCGGAGTGTTTTGCGAATCGCATTTACGGTATCGAAAGAAGAAAGATTGTTCCTTACGAACATTATAATTTCGAATACATAGAGTGAGTAGTGCGTCATAATACCGTGCATTGGGAAGTAGCCTCTACACGAAGTCCTCGACTTTGCCCCAATCATCGCACGTACGGCACGTATATGTTCACAATTGTAAAAAACTGACAGTGTTAGAAGCCAAATACTGGCAAATAGGGGCCGCATAAATTGGCCCATGAATTGCAACCAATAATGCATTTAGAATTACTTAAGCCACATAATTAATCTCCAAAGACATAGAAAATTCCAGAGTATCTTTATATAGTGTTCCTTGACGTATTCGACGCCAACAGTGATTTTTAAAACATTCTCTGATGAGCACGTAATATCTACATGGCTCGGAAATATGCATTGTGGTGGTTTAAACGTTCGGACGCACTGTATACAATACTAGCTGACCGCGCGGTTTCGCCCACGTATTGCAAGAAACGCAGGATAAAATATCATCATCATCTGATCTATCAGCCGAAAGAAGTCCACTGCTGGACATCGGCCTCCCCCAAAGAGTGCCAAAGTGACCGGTCCTGCGCCACCCGCAATCCGCATCCAGCGGACTCCCGCGAACTTTACCGGGTGGAGACCTTGTGGGGGGGACTACCCACGCCGCGCCTTCTGGTACGTGGTCGCCACTCGAGAACCTTTCCGCCCCAACGGCCATAGGTTCTACGTACTATGTGCCCCGCCCACTGCCACTTAAGTTAGCGATTCGGACGGCTATATCGGTTAAATATAGCCTATGTCAATCTGGGAAGTCCATTCTACACGCAGGTGAAAAAAAAACTAAATCGTAAGTAGAAGCGGTTCCGAAGATTAGCCAAAACATATAAAGTTAAATTTTACAAACCTACAATCTCACGGACTTTTCCTCTTTATAAAATAGTGTAGAAGACAGATATCCTCTATCATTACATATTTCAATCGCTAAAATTTCCCCCTAATCGTGACTCCCAATCGTTCAGCACTTTTACTGCGACAATAACATAAACAGCAATAACGTAGCGTTGCGGAACCGCGGTCGCTGTCACGCGAATTTTTACGCAGGCCTTGGACTTATTGTCAAAAAGTTTCTAATTATGATTGGAAAACCATTCACAGCATTAATTACTGGAAATGTGCCATTGTTTGGAAGCATGTTGGAATTGAAATTCACTGGGATCAGTTGTGCAATGCAGTTGTGTAGGTATAGCTACAATAATGACCGTGGTAAATTATGTGGTCGAAATTACACACACTAAACATTTTCGATAAATATCATAACACTTATTCAACATTGGCATTTAACAGCGTCCCAAAGCATCCACTAATAATTCGCGTAGAATCCTTGAGGCCTTTGCCACTTGGTAAATAATCGTGTCGTGCCGTCCCTACCTCTATGTAAATGGCCAGAAACAATGCACAGTGACTCCAGGCCTGGGAATTGTGGACAAAATGATTTCAAATTCTTATCTTTTTGATGTATATTGTTCGGCTAAATAGAACGCATTTTATTGTGAGAATGTAGTAAGCTTTGCCATTGTTAAGCATTCGTTTATTAATACTTACTGTGATTTATTAAGCGGCGATATATTATTAATATGTACGAATACTATGGGGAAGCTATAAACAGATCGTTTATAACGACCTGATCAAATTTTAATAGACCGGTTTTACGGCCGATTTTGACTTAAAAACTGCCAAGTGCGAGTCGTAATGCCATGCAAAGGTTCGGTGCCAACTACCTACTTATTTAAACAAACGAACGAAAATTTGACCCCTTCAGTTTTGAACTTTATTAAATTTTATTATTTGTTGTTATAGAGTTTATTAGGCATTACTGGGCCAATTAGGCATACAACATCTTTGAAGTGTCTACCAATGTCAAGTGAGATAGACATGCAGAAATACAGCGGTGCCTTTAGGGTCATATTTTGCTTTTGGAACCCATGAAAGTTACCCTCGTCAAAGTTCAATGTCATCAAATCCAAATTCTATTTCTAGTTTACAACTCAGGCAGTTTCATTAGAATTGCTTGTTTTGTATCTCAACTATACATATCCTTTAGAAATAAAATAAAAGAAATGCAAGCGTATGCAAGCGTTGCGAAGTATTATGCTGAGGTTAACAACCTCTACGTACGTCATGCTCGCGGGATTGCCAGAAGTTTTAATGTAATAAAAGTAAACATTATCAGATGAACCACTCACGGACTCATCATATGCGTGTCCTTGACCGCAAGAGAGACAATGCTAGCGTGTGGATGCGGCGTTGTGTGAACGTACTTAATGACTAGATATTTAGGACGTCATGCGCTATATGGTGCTGCATTGGCAATGATTGGACACATCAATTGTTGATGATTGATAAATACATGCAATTTATGCAATTTTATTTACATGTGTTTACGTAAATATACCATTCATTTCATCCATTCTAAGGTTGCTCTTATAACTATGTAATTTTACAAGAAAATACTCGGTAAAAGATAATATTTTGTTTTAAGTATACAATGAATATTAGCTTTCACCACGAGAGTAATCCATCTTACTAATATTTTGTCCATGACGATACTAACCGAGATCTAATTGCATAAATATTTAGAAACAATCGCCTCCGTATGATGTAGGTTAAGAACCATGAAATTATACCATCATTTATACATCATGACACTGCGAATGAAGTATCTCGTTCATCTTCTGATTAAGTATGTCAAGTAGAAGTACTCGACGTTAAAATCAATTTAAGATGTACCAGTCTTTGTACTATGGGCCTTATAGCAACATCATTTTGTCATTATGAATATGATAGACTATTCGCTAACAGTTATTTTGTATGCGTGAATAATTTGCTGGCTTATTTCTTTACCGCAATGTACCGGTATTGAAGTAACAGCGGCATTGATTGTGGCCCAAGAAGGAAGTCGTTGCGGAAGAATTACTTCTAAACTTATGTAGGTAAGTGTAAATACACAAGCCTTGATATCATATAATTTCTTTGTTGGACTTGTTCTTTATTGTCTAAACAAATATTGCTTCCTTAAATAATTTGTCAATAAGTAAAATGATAAATACAAAAGGATTTGCGCTAATCTTACACAAATCGACCTAGTCCCAATCCCAAACTAAGCAAGCTTGTACAGTCAGCATCAGAAGTAACTGCGCAAACGAAGACGTCAAAAGTCTTTATTAAAAGGGAATAAGAGCTTTTGACGTCTTCGATTGCGCAGCTACTTTTGATGCTGACTGTACTATGGATGCTAGACATACTTATATATAAAGAACTAAATGTTCAAATACATAGAAAATATCTGTGACTCACGAACAAATATTCGTGCTCATCCCACAAAATAAATGCACTTACCGGGTTTCGAACCCTTGTTTCGTAGGCAGGGTCACTACCAACTAGGCTATAGCGGTTGTCAAAAAATTATCATAGTTTGTTAATTTTAGGAATGTTTATTTTGTTATCATAAAATCTAAATACTAGTTTCCACGTGTCAATTAATTCAGCTATATATTTTAAACTAGCTTGTTTTAAAGCAATGATAATAACGAATTTTATAACTCCAATTAATTGCTTTCGGGGGTATTATGTAGAATGTCAACGATATTTTGAACACTTTTAGAGATATCTTAATATCGATAGATCCGTTTTCGTGTTGATGTAACCGTATAATGCTTTTCTTGTCAACATGATATAACAGTTTCTCCGTCACATTCTGTGTATGTATATGACGTCGGCGTTCATCATCTGCATCTAAATCGACTTAAAAGTGAACTGCTAACAGCTAGTTGCATCAAAACTGCCTCAAGACAACAGCAGTTCCAGTTTTCTTAACCGGAAATTTTAAATTTGTAACTATATAATTACTATTTGGTCACATTACGGAGCTTACTCCAACAGGTTATTGGAGCATGGGGCAAACGCGTCGCACTATTTGATCAATATTATGTAAGTTGAAGATAAGTTGCAAAAGACTGTGGTTTTTTTTTAACTACTATTTTGAAATTTACTGACACATATCTATCTGTATGGTGTTGTTTGTTATTGGGTTAGATAGTGGTGTAAAATATAAATATCTGTCATGTTCAATAGAAATAAATAATGGCCAAATAGCGTGACAGCTTCTTTCTCTAGATATATACTTCAACTTTCTACACTTCAAATAGTAGGATTGAGTTATACAGGGTTTTATAATGTATTTAACTCTGATGCTGATTATAATATTACAAACAGAATTGCATGTTTGAATTGTTCGCACGTTTTGATCGTTCGTAATAGTCTTTTAGCAGAATGGATCGCAATATTTTTTTACATAAATAAGAAAATGTGTATTTATAACGACCTGATCATTTTCAGTAAGTACCTGAGTAGGTATAAGTAAGACCATTTGATTGATTGGTTCAACATACGTAGCTCTTAAGGGTAGAAACAAACTCATTCCAAGTTAGCGTTTCTAAACAAAACGAAGAAGTTTGTATAATTCACGATATCTAATAAACCTTGTTTAAATCACTAGATCGCAAAGCGTCATTCTAGGCAATGGCCTCACTATGGGTTACCAAACACTGATTATAGTTTTTTAACCAAATTCGCAACAACCTAATTATTCCTTACCTTGGACCACAGCGGCACAGATAGATCAACTCGAACTTAGCGGTTAGGCAAATAGTTACTGGCAATACATGCAATATTACTTGACCAAACAATGAGTCAGTCGTCGAATTTCGGTTCGTTGACTCCTAACGTGGCCTGGTGAACTTTTATTTACATGATAAATATTTTTTATTTTTTGTCCACCGTTATAACGGACGTGAGAGCACTGGGTCAAGCTTCCAAATTATTGAAAGATTATTCGATTGTCAAGTCATTCTCAATGAAATGTACAATAAGAGTCGTCAAGAACTCGTAAATCTGTATTAAGAACATTAATGACGACCCTAACTGTTCAGTTTAGAGAAATACGCTTGAAAAACTTCATTCATCATATTATTTATCTTTACTTACTCGTACACGTACTATTGTACCACGTTATAAGATAAGGAAAAACATATGTGGAGTGTGGGTTGAAGTGTGTTGTGGGATCACATTATGTCGATCTTTTATACCCACATTTATGCTAAAAGTGGCGCTGGAACATACGTTTCATGTGCTCTGCCTACCCCTTTTGGGAATAAAAGCGTGAATGTATGTATGTATTTATGTATGTATGTATATGTGGAGTTCGCAGTTTTTAATACGAATCTCGAAGGAAAAAGGAATACAGAGTCCACAAAAAGATATAACATTTTACCAAAATATTATTTCAGTCTCAATCTCAGCTTTTAGCAAAAATAACACTTGTAGTTATTTTTTTTTGTTAAAAACAGCTCTTTACAAGAATGATTTGAACATAGATAGTAAGTAATCAGTGCCCATGCACTAGACATCGCAAGGTACCTAGATCAATTATTTAAATATTTATGTGCAAGATATATTTTCGCCGGCAATATATTACGTCCTTTTTTATAGGGAAGGCAGTTTTAAGCAATATCTCGAAAAACTGATCTTGTTCAAAATTCTTTTCGGTGAAAGAATTTAATAAGCACTAAGCATAATTTTTTTTTAAATACCTAGTTCGTTCGAAAATAGGAGACAATTTTTGTGACTTTCGGGGCGATTATATCTTAGTAAAAAAAAGGCCTATAGATTGATGTGCCACACGTGTACATACAACGTTTCTTTTTGACTTGCAGTTACATGTATGGAGTGCACCCCTAAAAACATTATTTCTGTCATTTCATTACAGAACTATGTAGCGGCTAACAAAATACACCTATCCCCCAAATTTTATTCAAATACAGTTTTCGAGTAAAATGCCTGTGACATACGGACAGACGGACATAACGAAACTATACGGGTTCCGTTTTTGCCATTTTGGCTACGGAACCCTCAAAAATAGATCCTGGAGTCCTCAGAATATAACCCTTCATCCCCCGATGATTGGGTGCCTGGTTCGCAGGTTTTCGCCGACGAAAATAAAAGGTAGGTACCTACATACAGGTAGTACATGAAAAGAAGCAGCTTCGCACATCGCCAGTGCATATCCACCCTTAGCGCTCAAACGTTTAATGAGGAATACGAAGATGCAAACGTGAACCAACGCTTATTTGGTAAAGACGCGTACACTTTCTCTAATTGCTGTAGGTATCTAATAGCGGGCAGTTGACATAACATGCAGGGCGTAGCATTATGCGTAAACGGGAACGAGTTGCCTATGCGTAGTGTAGTATATGTATCTATACGTTGGCTGGTAGAATGTGATTCCGCTTCCTGATAAAAGTTGTTCACGTTCATGTTTGCCAGTACTAGTGTAGGTGAGTTCGTAAGCGGGATTTATTTATGTAATATTGCACAAAACAAAATAATGTTCAAATGGCGGACTTAATGCCAAATGGTATTGTCAACCAGTCAACAATATGGCCAAACAGAGGAGTCTAAAATTGGTGCAGAGTAAATGTACGACGTTTAGAGCGTATAGCTCGGACGTTTATATTGAAATAAAATGACTATACTATATTATTTATATAATATATGTACACTGCCACCTAACACCCTAGCAGTACCTAGGACGTACCATCAGTACCTACTGATTAATCTTATTATGTTTCAGTAAACAAAACATTATGTTTTAAACGACTCTTTTATTACAAAATCGGTAGTGTCAGGAACTTGGAGTAAGCAAGAACTAGGATTAAACAAAATAAGTAAGATGTTGGGTAGGTATCCTTGCCTACAAATACAACCTACTTCAGTCAAGTGCGTAGTGGTTTGTTAAGTTAAGAGTCCGCAGTAAACTCGATTCTCCATACAAACGTAGTTACGCTCTCATTTTAAAACTACAACTTGGATTGTAACGAAACTATGCATATACAATGACATGAGCTATATCTATGTCTGTAATTAGTTTATGTAGCTTCAGAAACCATAGTAAAAAAAATAAAGCGAATTTAAGTTTTTCATACAAAACTTGTTTTAGCTGTATTTCGTTTGTTTTATAAACTGGAACTATATAAACTAATTACAGACATAGATATACCTTAAGTCAATGTATATGCAAAGTTTCGTCACAATGCGGACTCTTAAGACGATAAATGTGACCATGTTTATTTTTTAAGTAACGCTAGAGGAACGTATACTAAACTTAATCCGGTCTTCGACGATAAAACGAAACTGTCACTAAATTACATACCTTTTCGAAAATTAGGTAATTGCAATTATAAAATTGACTAAGAAGGTCGCAACATTGAACTAGGTTCATTCACGGCGCTAGTAAAATTCGACTTTTATCCAAATTATTCGAAGGCCAACGACTTATCTATGAGATAACATCATTGACACCAAGACGTTGACTCGGCCTTTCCGGTTCTGCGGCGCTACCACGAACTTCGAAAGTCGAAGTTCGGGTATTTCCATCTCTATCGCACTCCCTAACTAGAGTGACAGGGATGCATGTATTACGAACTCCGACTTTCGTGGTAGGCCGCTGATGACATACTCGTATATGCAGCTATAAAACTTTGTGGTCGACACACGGATAAATACGTTGCGGTTACAAATTATAATTTTGAAACAAATATAGCAAAAAAATGTGTCAGCCAATGTACAAGATTAAAAATCGAATATAGAATGCTTATGACGCTGAAAAATGTTGCGATAGACTAACAATTTGTTTCTTTGAATATTTTTAGGTATGCTGAAATGTTAAATCTCACAGTGCAGTAGACGTGTTCAAGTTGTGGGAAATTTTGTGTTAAACTCCCATAGCAAATGAAGATTGTCATGTTTCATTTTGTCATAAGAATGTTAAGTAGGTTAACGATACAAGTGTAGTAAGAAGTTTGTCCATACGCGTAAAATTGGTTCAAGTTTGTATGCTACATCATTACGCATTCGTCGTCGTATCTGCACGCGTTCCACTCATCACGGTTTACTTTGTGACATAAACGTATCAATGATTAAAGGTGCGACCACATCGCTGCTCAAAATACGCTAACGCACCGTAAAACGCAGCAAAATGTATGAAGAATACGTGACGCATACACGTCAACGCGTAGACGCAGCGTTAAGCACCGGTGTGGTCGCTCCCTAAGTTTGGCAACAAACCCATCATGCTATCATGATCGCATTTACATCAGTATTAAAGTATTCGTCCTTTAGGTACATATTTAGTACATACCTACTTGCAAGTTTAGGACCATTGAGTTATATAGCTAGAGCAGACATCACCGCATGCGCATCACCATTTGCGCATGTCACATACTCTCATGAGAGTATCTTGGTTTAGTCTATGGCGGGCAGTGATGGCGGTCGTTTCGAATGTAGTTGTACTTTAAACTTGAAAAATGCCTTCTTTTGCATTGCGCTATTGCACCAACAACAAACACAACAATAGTAAAAGTTGGGAATCACTTTTCATCGGTAAATTCACGGATTTTTTAGTTATTATGATTTTTTATGTAATTTATAAAATACGCGCTATAATGGCGGCCATTATTTCAAAGATTAAAAATGTAAGTGACAATTTCCTAAGACTATTTTGCCTTATTAGTGGAACATTAAACTTAATAGACTGACTATATGAAGCTTTAAAGATCTTAATTTTTGCGCCAAAATAGCAGCAACCATTAGCTTTTTATTTATTTAATCATTTTTATGAATAATTGACAACGTTTCGTTGCTTTTTAGATCTTAAGTCCTACTAATTTAAATCCTAGGTCAATTATCTTATAAATAATATGCGACGCGAGTATGGTCTCGGAATAAGCACCCATTAGAAATTTTGGAGAATAATAAACATTAGCCGCCAAGCCGCCGTCTATTTTAATTCCGATTGCTTTCAAAATCTATATCTGAGGATCCCCTGGGTCCTTAAAATGATCTGACTGAAAATGGTCGTAATTTAGTTTTTCTTTGTTTGGCTTCGATTGCTATCAAAATCGATAGGATCCACATGGACCTTAAATTGGACTTTGTCATCAAATCTGACACAAATTGCATCAACACAGTGTATCCTCGGGAATGTCGGTGACTAAATCAATAAATTGTTTTTTTTTTATATATGAGTATTAAATCAATTTGAATCCGAACTCAGAAAAATGTCACATCTACTGCACATTTAAATACTCTTTGATTTTCCAATATGGCGGACTGGATTGCCAGTCTATACCTAGTAATAGTAAGTCAAAGTTTAGGACGAAAGTTTTAAGTCCGACATAAAGTCGATTAAGCCAGCTAGGCCGGTTGCGACTATTTGGTAAAAGGTGGTCTTATCAAACCCAGTTATTCAGCGATTACAATACTACAAACTAAAGTAGTTTGATGAATAAAGCTAAGAAAGGGTTCTTAACAACGTCGTCATTTTGTTGTATTTAAGTTACCTTAGAACTCTTCTGAGGTTATCTAGACGAGACATACCGTAAAATGGGGTGAGTAGGGTGAAAACTGACATTCAAACCTCGATAACATTTTATTTTTACTTATACAAACTGAATGGTGTATATAATAAGTGTTCCCGGCGTTTGTATTTTCGTTTTTATTTTATTTTGGGTAGTTCCATTTCATAACTTTGACGATAAACAGGAAAACCCACCTCACCCCGTAGTCCCTCGTAATTGGGGTGAGATGGGTTTTCATACAAAGGTGATTTTGGAAGATTGTTGGATCGTTTTTTTTTTTATTATGAGTATTAGTATAGCTCCATTTTAAATTGGAATACATTATTTTTGTAGCAGTAGCATTAAAAAACCATCTCACCCCCCTTTCATACCTTCTCTGCCCATTCATAACCCAACTATCCCCGCGAACCCTACTCACCCCATTTTACGGTACTCGTATCGTCATTGAAGGCTATGCTGCCACTTTCCATATGGAAACTGCTTACCTGTGAAAAATAAATAATTTCTCGTTAATAATTGCTGCTGATGCAATTTATTTTGTTTGGAAATCAAAACAGTTTAGCATTGCTCGATCTACGAAATAATCTAACCACTATTATTTTAATTTTGTGCCCTAACAGTGCACTGAATGAATCACGTGTCATTATTATTATTACATTATTAAAAAATCATATAAACGAATATGCTCTAATCGATAATACAAAAAAAAACACGATAACGAATAAATTCATTTTTTGTCGATGTTTTGTAACCACAAGTTTCATGTGCTTTTAGGAATAAAGGCGTGAATCTATGAATAAATACACTAGTACAAATTAATATAACTCAGAAAAAACACACAACTAACCATTAAAGAGAATAGTGCCCCTGAAAACAGGAGCACCGATGGTGAAAAAGCAAACATAAGGTTTTGGTTATTTACAATTAATAAACCAGGATAAATATTGGAAGAACACAGAATTTATACAGTTACAAAACTGTAGGAAAGAACACAAAAAGTATACATTCCACCATTACCAAATAAAACATCCAGGGTGCTAACATCTGAAATCGTCACTACAAAAGAAAAAAAAACAATAATAAAAACAAAACTGTGCCAGCCAGCCTGCCAGCGCGCGAGCACCGCAGCGCGTCATCTGTAGTCCCATCTCTGTTAATGAGTTAGCGCTGATAAGTAGTAGTTTAAAGCGTTGTGGCCGACATGTCAATTAATGTTTGCATTGATACGATTTGTCTAGTTATGCAAGGCATTCGTCATCACTGATTTCAATCCCGTCCGGAAGTACGTACCTACACTTTGACAAACAATCACAATGCATTACTCAAACTGTTACGTCTATGAGTGAATCTTAAGAATTTTCTCACGAACATTGCGTAATAGGTTTTACTTTGGATATTATTGTAATTTGTTTAGTTACGCGTTTAGTGCAAACTAATATCTGTTGTGACATTTGTAAGTTTGTGTAGAATTTATGAAATACTTGCGTAGTTTAAATTTGGACACGATTTTAACGTTTTTAACGGAAGCATGGTGTAAGTAAATTAAGTTGCAAAATTCACTGTAGTTTTCGTGACGTGCAAGATCTTGCGTGGAATTTGCAAAAAAGTTACTTACCCTACTATACTGATTGAAAGGATAAATATTAAAAAAAAAAACTTATTACTTACCCATATTTTCTATCTGACATCTATTGAGGCACGTATACTTATAGCAAATTTTCAGCGACTAGCTTGTTACTGGAAGTCATGTCTCCCTAGGCTACGGTGTATGCTTACCATCAGGAGGCCGTAGGCTTGTTTGCTACAGTCGCCATCACATACATCTGAGCGGTGAAGGTGCAATGTTCTGGAGCGATTATCTCCGAAAATATTAACATTATCAAAAAATGATTATAGCAAACCCCTATTCATTTTTAAATACCTATCCAACAATATATCACACGTTAGGGTTGAAATGAAAAAAAAACACTCCCCACGTTACGTATAGGGGAGGTACCATAATAAAAAAAATCACTTTTTATTTTACCACTTTGTCGGCGTGATTGATATACATATTAGTACCAAATTTCAGCTTTCTAGTGCTAACGGTTACTGCGATTATCCGCGGACGGACGGACAGACAAAGTGAAACTATAAGGGTTCCGTAGTCGACTAGGAAGTCGACTACGGAACCCTAAAAACCGGTTATTAGGTATCTACTGCGAATACTTTCTACCGCTCGCTTTTGATTTCGAGCGCTCGAAAGTCAAAAATCGGTCCCCAGGTCGTCCCGCCATCTCCGTCTCGGCCTGTCATTTCTATAAATTATTATAGAAGAAAAAAGTAAGTCGTATGAAAATCGTTCTACTTGTTAATTTTTTTTTTCTGGCAACAATAATTCGTTTTTGACCTAGATATGGCGGATACTATTTTGTATTTTAATGTTATTCTAGCATGTCGTTTTACAATGAGAACAAAACTACGTTTGTATGGAGAGTTGAGCGTCCAGGCGACCCTCAAAGTGAATGTAGAGTTGACTTTTCATAATCTAATGAGGGAGTCATGATCGCTTATTAAACAGGACCACTGAATAAATGTACTTTAAGTGCAACAAGGATAACTTCCGACGTTCAGTAATTTCGTTACTTAATTAAATTGATGTGTCACGATGCTACTGCAACGAACAACGCGAGGCGAAACGATTTTTTGCAGTCTACTGTGGTTCAACTCCATTGAGTTCATTAAGTAGTCAACTGCGTTCAATTATAGTAACTATACGTACCATATAAAGGACAGACCAAACCGAAACTCTGACGGCGCGGACCTATGTCGGTTCTGTGACGATTCTTACGCGTCACGATTCTAGTATGGGCATTTGGCTGTGTAAATGTGGCGTTAGCGTATTTTTAGCTTCGGTGTGGTTTATTGTGTATACAATTTTACGATAGTTAACGAATTACGAAATAAATAGTATAGAACTGCTTAAAACATTATTACTTTCATATCATTACATCGCAGGTGAATGGCAAAATCCAAATAAATTTTTCACCATCAAACTTGAAATTATTTTGCATTCAGCATCTATAAAATTAGAAATCAACTTATCTCGCTGGTTTTAAGTAGAACATTGCGGGTGGTCAGATATTTATCATGTTTTCCTAATACATCAATAAATATTGCTCCGATCCATATCGAATCTTTTTGTTAATCTTCAACGTGTAACGATTTGCAGAAATATGGAAAATAATAGATTCTTGGATCTTCAATCCTACCAAAGAAGTACTTAAGATTTGTTTCTTTGCTTAACTCATTATTATTTTATAGCCGCCTTACTGAGAAGCGGAAACTTGATAAACGATTTAATTAAATAGACAAGATCCAACGCAAACAGTAATGAAACTAATTAAGTAACAAGCGATGGTTGGAATAAATAAATTAGTATAATCATACAGACTCGTACAACATTAGCTTAAAATTATAATTGTATGCATCTGTTTGTCCTTGGGTTTAGTGGTTGGAAGCATTTGATGGATTTATACGTAGAGGGCTTCTTATAGGTACTTCATGTTAGCTGTAGACCGAATCGATGTTGCCACTTTATGAAATAGTCAAGTTGTACTAGAACATTTTCTACCTTCAGATTTAATCAATAATGTTTTTTTCTACTTGGATATTATTTTGGAATACCGTCGTCTATCACTACGTCACCATTTGAGCGTTTCTCAAAAAAAATGCCACTACATTTTTTCGGAGATTTTCCGCAACTTTTTTGTTATTTCTACTCAAAATCACAATGTCTTTCCATCCCAATAGGAGAAAAAAAGTGTCCCAAAATGTCCATACATTTTTGAACTTTCCTATTGTGTTACCACCATACAAAGTATAAGGTAAATGGTAACACAATAGGAAAAATATCTCTGGGACAGTTTTTTGTCCTACCAAGGTCGAAAGAGCTCCTGATTCTGAGTGGAAATAGTTAATATAAAATTCCTAGAAGTACAATTAATAATAGTGGCATTTTTTTGAGAAACCCTCATTTACAAACTACAACAATACTTACCTCAAGGTCACCGCCAGTTTTAAAACTAATTGAAGATAAGTAACTTGTCAGGCCTATAGATTATACGTAACATAACATACATATATTAATTAACCCTGTGAACGCCAAGAACGCCTAAATGTGTCGTGGGTTGTCGCAGCCGCAGCAGTGAATATCTTACTTCCTAGACGATAAATTGTATACGTCGTCATACTATAGTAATTTTCTGTAACAACTCTATCTGAAAATACCTTACGATAATCGAAAGTGAAAGTAATGTTTTACGAGTTAATAGCTGAATTGCCGGACTTTATATTACAGCGCACTTTTATGGATAACTCTTTGTTAATTATACTCTTATTAGTTTAGTTACCTTATTGTGGTGGTTGCATGATCTTCCGTATCTATGATCGGTTGAAATAATCATGAACTGTAATAATACTAATCTTTACAATAAGATATAGCTAGCTGATTTGGTACTTTATTGCATTAGCTTAATAGTGCTTGGGATTTTTAACTTCTCTATACCTAGTAGAGCTATGCATTCAAAATGAGCACCCACTTTTTACCTCATCTCTGGAGTTCATGCCGTTTTACGTAGCAAAACGTATAACAAAAATATAGGCGCGTGCGCCTAACCAACACGGCTAGCACGCGACGGCGCGCGAGCTCTCTCGATTTTTCTCGCACTACCCGTCTCTCTCTTATTAGAACACTTAGAAGAAGAGGTGTAGTGCGATAAAAATCGAGAGTATGTCGCGGCCGTCGTGTGCTAAACGTGCAGGTACGCGGTGTCAAGTTCCGGTTCTATCGGTCCTTCATAGAGTAATTTTTTGAAGTTTGACATTTCTTAAACATGAAGTTTGTGCATAAAAGTTCCACAATAGGTATATTCAAAATAAAGACTAACCCCCTTATTCGTAAAATATAAATGCCTCTTATAAATGAAATGTCTTTTGTCACTTTCTTCTTCTTCGTCGTTTCACTCTTGACAGAGTGATCGTGGTCATCTTTTCAGGTGTTGGTAGCAAGCTTCACAACACGCCGCTCCTCTCTGACAGTTGCTTTCCTTATGCTTGCGTGTAGTGATACACCTACTGCAGCTTTAATCTGGTCTGCCCATCTCTTTGATGACCTGCCTCATCGTCTGAACCACAAGTCGTTCGATAGCTACGTCTCTTACAAAAGTGTAACCCCGCTTAAAAAAAAAAAAAGTGGTGTGCGCGCATAATGTCCATTAAAAGATGATTGTTTTCCCATTAAAGGTCTAAAGAAGCTATTATAACTATATTTGCACATAAAAAAATCACGATGTTATTATTAATTTAACAATATGCATTATGATCACAGATGTTAGTTTTAATTAGGCACGAAACTTCGATTCCAAATGCAGCCAAGATCAAGATAAATAATAAAATCGTGATCGAACTCCAATGAAAACTTCAATAGTAATAAATGGCAAACATTGATTCATCTGATATTGCCGTAATTGGCAAATATGCAATTAAGTAAACAATTGTATGAGTATATGCATGTTGTTTAGTTAATGAAAGGACAGTCGAGTAATGAATTACGAATAAATAATAATAGATGGTTCAAATAGCGAAGTGGCTCAGCCTTTACAAATAGGTATTATTTAATAAACACTACTCAATTGTACCAGACATATTCCAATAAACAGCTGTTTCGCCCAATTCCTAGGAAAACTGGAATATTTCTACTTCTTACGTTATCTTTATCTGCTTGTTAGAGTAATTATTTTAATTATGTTATATCACCAGCTGATAGAACTTTAAAGGCATGTGTAAGTTTTTTGTCAAATAAGTAGATGGCTACTTATTATCTACTGGGCACTGGAGATTAGCATAACAAATAGTTGCATAAAAAGGGTCAGATAAACATTAACCCGCATCATGAAAACGACTTTTAATGACAATCGTAACAGCAGCAGTAGTTACACATTTGTAGCTAACAAGTGCATAAATAGTCAACGCAAGCAAACATAACTACAACTTAGAAAAGTTGAAAAACCCCCGACATTTTCATTTCAGAGTCCAATATCTCAAAAACGGCTAAACGGATTTTCATGAAACATAGCTAAGAACACTCAGGATCACATCAGCTTTCGAAAAAAAAAACCGCTTTCAAATCGGTCTATCCGTTTGGGAGCTACGATACCACAGACAGGTACACAGATACACAGACACACAGACACGTTAAACTTATAATACCCCTCTTTGCGTCGGGGGTTAAAAATAAACGTTGGGGTTCTGTACTTCTGGGTTGTGCTAAAAATTAAACCTTTATTTTTCTTTTATAATATATTTACTACTAAAGGTCATATAATAAATGTGCTGATACAGCGGATGAGTTCGTGAAGGATGTGTTTTCATCCCCATAATATTTCATTATTTCAAGAGATTATATATGTTTTATCAGTGCTGCCCCCTCTAGTTATTTCTTCAGCAAGTTCATCTACCTTTTCTTTGGCTAAAATATACATCAAGTTGGCCATCCTATTCCTCTTCTTCCCTTCATTATTGAAACGGTTTGAAACGTAAAAGCGATCGAGTTCCGGAAGAAATACTGTAGACAAAGACGCATGCGACGGCTTTGCATGCGAGAAGTAGGAAGAAAGATCGCAGTTACGAGACTGTGTGAAAAAGCAATTACAAATAAGTTACATAATTCAATAAGAGATCGCAGAGCCGGTCTAGATAGGAACAATAAGATATTGATAACAGACGAATCCTGCATTGTGGATCACAAATAAAATCAAAAGATAACACTGATTTTACACAAAACTATAAGCAAGAGCGACAAAGTTGTTGACGTAACTTGAAAGAAATCAAGCTGTAATCTAGTTCTTTTTAACGCATTAAATTAATATTGTTAAGATACCTACTTAATTTGATTTTTTTTATTTGAATTGTTGTTAGCAATTATGCAAATACATATAATTTTTAAAATTTTCTAGTTTTTATTTATTTCTGGCACATTCATTATATTTGAAACCTTGCATTACGTCACGTATTTCTTGTTTTAGTAATCTGTTAAGACAAATTCAGGCTGGATTAGGGGAATAATGGCATTGAAACAAGTCATAATGAACCGATTCGTTTTCCATAAATGAATTAACTACTTCTATTTAGCGAAATCGTCAAATGCTTTGGATGTGATTTTGTGATACTTCCTGAATTTTCAATGTTCATCGTATCGCTCGTTAGGTCAAAGGTTAGGTTTGTTTTTTACTAAGACTTCGAATTAAATTTATTTCAGGGCAAATGATATTTGCTTACGCCATTAAGTCCGCCTTTTGTACGATAAGTTATTCTTTTGTGCAATAAAGATTAAATAAATAAATCCTTACTAATATTATAAATGCGAAAGTGCATGTGTGTGTGTTTGTTTGTCCTTCTTTCACGTCGCAACGGAGCGTCGTATCAATGTGATTTTTTGTATGGAGATAGTTTAGAGGCTGGAGAGTGACATAGGCTACTTTTTCCAGCGGGAAAACATCTAATTCCCACGGGAAAATTTCAATATGTTACATTTTCCTATAACCACGCGGGCGAAGCCGCGGGCATCAGCTAGTAAATAAATATTTATTGGCAATAGTAACTAGTAATGGAAAATTAACGAAATTATGAAAACGATTAGTACCTAACATTTCTGACAACTCTCACGTACATAATATATCCAATTCCGCCGCATGCACCGCAAGCAGCTATTACGATTCGCCCGCGATTCCCCGGAATGGCTACTTAAGTTCGATCACGGCGTGCTCTCGGCAGGCTATGCGAAGTTACGTAATGTGCGACATCGAACATATCCAAGTTTCACTTTCGCGTGAGTTAACAGTTTCACCCGTGGCCAAATCACATCGAGCTACACTCTGAATCAGCGTACCGATTCGAATTCGGGACCGGTATTTTTTTCCTTAAACGTTTTTTGCTTACTTGGGAAAGCTGATAAATCGCGCTGATAAACCACGTATTGTAATAGTATTGTAGCGTAGCGAAAGTCAGACAGTCTGTAGAAAATCCAATCCTCTTAGATCCATTGTAATTCTGTGATTAAAGATTAAAACTCAACAGAAATCCCGCCATAGCAATCAACACAACACCCACATTCTACATTACTGGTTCCAATAGTATTGTTATATAGGAGGGAAGATTAGTTAATGCAGACAGTGTCTTAACATTTAATTCAAGTCATGTAACCCTCGATACAGTCTCGTTTAAAATCAAAAGACATTTCAACTTGTGAAGTGCATCGGGTGAATTTTAAGACGGCATTGCAAACAACACAAATAACTCTTCAATAGGTTACAATATATATCTAAAACAAATTAAAAAATGTAGTCTTGACCTATTATCAATCGACCCAAATGCCAAACAGGCCAAACAATGATTCACCAGATGTAGAGGTGTGAGGAACGGTGAAAGCAATACATCGGGTGATTGACATCGAGTCTGTAAATGCCATTGGATCAAGGTTAGACGGTGTGATCTGTTATTGTAATTAACGTGAGCTGTGAAGCATTCGAGTTTTGTTACGTTAATAAAGGGTATAACAGATAACTGTCATAATATAAAGCTAATAATACAACCCATCTAATTATAACAAGTAACGGATGTATGTTGTAGAAATGAGTTTGAATACAGAGTGGAGTAACAATTTCTCTGGTGTCATATTTCAAATACCTAACGGCAATTAACGTTTATAGTCCTTAATTTGTTAGTTTTGTAAAAGTCTACTCTGGTAGCAAGTAACTTGCGCAATCGCGAGTAGTCAGTTGCAATCTAAATAAATATAAGCTACGTTTATTTCCCCTAAATAATGCGCAATTAGAGCAGTTTATAAAAAATAAATGAAATGTCGTTTATATGGTATAAGCACAGGTGTTACAGTCTTGTTCTTTAATATGTTACGGTATGTGTTTGTTTGTGTAAACGGTTAATCATTATTATAATTTAATCTTATGGCGATCTGTAGAATTGGCGAATATATATGTGGTATTTTTATAGGAGCG
The DNA here is from genome assembly GCA_947049275.1 of Epinotia bilunana. Classification (NCBI taxonomy): domain Eukaryota; kingdom Metazoa; phylum Arthropoda; class Insecta; order Lepidoptera; family Tortricidae; genus Epinotia; species Epinotia bilunana. The sequence continues at coordinate 7,254,033 of OX346263.1, read as the reverse complement.
CCTATTTCACCGAAAGTGCTGTCGCTCATATAGCACCACCCAGGGGACACGTGCAAGGTTATGGTAGGTAAAGCCTGCGGACGCGAGCAATAGATCGTCCCTCAGTTAAACATTAATATTCAGTTATTACTTGAAAAAATATTGAACATAAAATTTACGCTGATGTTAACTCGGTAGTGTCTTGTAAGTTACTACGTTCGGTAGAGACACACATGTAGGCTTAACAACGATTTGATTCAGATTGCGGGTCCGAACGTGTCAACATTAAAAATTGTGTTGACTAGTTGAACTTAGCATTAAGTACGTATAATATTTTTAAGGATAGTCAAAATTCTTGCTAACACATAAATGTGTTTTCCGAATTTCGTTTAAGAAGGTCGTTTAAAACGCACGTTATATGGATTGCTAGATAAACACCGGACAGAGGAAACTACCAAAGGAAATGATTAAAACAGGCAATTTTACGTAACAAATTACAGGCTCCTTCCGTCGAACACTGAGAACAGTAAGTATTAGGAATGCAAAATTATTAAGTCTACAATTCAGGTTCTCAATTTGGTTGTAATTTTAGTCAAGTGCCGGCTAGAACTGCGTTGTGACATTTGTAGTCTATTTATTAGGTTGGTGTGCTCTTATTACAAACAAGTCCCTATCCATCCACCAAGATTGGCATTTTCTTGTTATGAAGTTACTGAAATGATCGTGGAAATTGTTAAGGCTAATTAAAATGTTTTAAAAGAGGCAGATTATTAAATAAAACCTAAAATATCTGTTGTTGTGTGATAGCTTATAACCATTAGCGTTAAGGTTTATAATTAGCACAAATAATTATCTAAATAGGAAACAAGACGACTGCACGACGGCAGTATATTTTCATAATTAATCATCTTAGAATAAACCACTCAGTTGAAGCTATAAATTGACACATTCTTGTTAAATTTAGCGAATCCCTCGTAACTATTGATGATAATGTCTGGTTAGCACCCGTTTCATAACCGGGTCAATTGCAATTTGTCACAAGCGTCTGCGAATATCATTTGCGGGGCACCGTTTTCATGCTCTAAAATGACTATAGTTAATAATGGTAATTAGTCTATGAAGCCACAATGTTGTGGCTTCCAAGTCCGGTGAAGAGGTATTTAAAATCAATATAATAAAATATCTTTCGAAATTCTATAGCATGTTTCACTAGGTACAGACAAAGTTAAGTTCAATGAATGAATACTCACTACTATATATAAAACTTTCTTGACTTCATAGTAATAATCACAAATTTTCTTGCATTATTACATTCGCTGAAGTTAACTGCAGGTTTTTTATGCTTATTAAATATTTTTCTGCACTTAGTGTAGGGTTTAATTGCGCGTTACCTCCTTAGAAATGCACGAGTTTATAAGAAAAACAAGTGGCGAAGAAAAGACCTTAATTGATTCAACAAAAACATAATGAATATTGACATTGGCATGAATCAGTACGTCAATATATTTTATATTAAGCGGCATTTAAATTACAAGTTAGTGCTGATCATCGTTGCCAAAAATATAATCGTCTTCCATTTGTCGGTTAAACTTTGGGTATTTCTGACCTTTCTTAAGAGCTTTCAAAACATCAAAAACGTGTTAGTCAATACAAACCAAAACCTTAATTACGTTGTATTCGATGCTCACCACCTTTATACACAGACAGAGAACACATTATTATAAATATTGACGTAAGTACTTATTCAATTACAATGAAACCACGGACACGATGGCTTAAACGAGAATAAAATGAAAATAAAACGTAAAACCTTATTTTTGTTATGCAGGTTAACGACCCTGGCGTCCTTTGGCGCCTTAAAAACAAAATTCAATTTATTGGGTCACATAAAAATTCCTTGAATTTTACGCAAATGCATTCACGGTAGCGCGTGGGAGATACGAGTACGATATCGATAACACTCTCAAGCACGGTCGTAAGATGATGAATAAAGACAAAGCGACCTTGACTAGTTGCAGAAAGGTTCACATTTAGAGAAAATTCAATAGTATTATAAGAGCTTGCGAAAGTTATCAGTAATTATTAACATTTTATTTAGTATGTTAGCGGATAAAGCCGTGAATTTATTTACCGGTAAATATAAGGTTTGCGAATATACGCTCAAGCCTTTAGTGTTGCTAATAAATCAGGTGTTCGTAAGAAATTTTTTAACCCGAACAGACACTTGCAGACAGGCGTTGCTTTATTTAAGAATTCTATAGTTGATGCTTTGAATGAGATAATAAGTATAATTTACACGTGTGGAGCTGGAGAAAGCCTGTTTTGAAATCCTATCACGTAGTTTACATAATGTTTCGGGACCTTTATGCTTTGCTCAGTATTTAAAATTAGTACATTCGCCTTTGTTACTTTTAGAATCGTATTTTTCGTAATTTAGGCAAGAGTTGGTTAGTCTTAATTTAGTACCATATTTTTGTTTCACTACATCAGAAGTCGCAGCTACTTATTCTTGTACCTAGTTGTTATTTTAATATTACAGGTTCAAATCCTGGCAGGGTCGCAATATGGGGTTCAGCGGTAAAAGTAACGACGAAAACTGATGCTGATGCTAATACATTAATAATATTTGATATAATGCTCCTTAAACACAAGATAAAATCATCATCATCATCATCATCATATCAGCCACTGCTGGACATAGGCCTCCCCCAAAGAGTGCCAAAGTGACCGGTCCTGCACCACCCGCATCCAGCGGACTCCAGCAACCTTTACCAGGTCATCAGTCCACCTCATCCAAGTCCAAGATAAAATACCAACGTATAGATTAAATAGTGCGTATATAGAAGTGATACCACAAGTTCAAGCCATCAGCGGACAACAACATCATCAAGAAATCTTCATGCATCGCTGTTATTATATTTAGGTACACAGTGTGTTAATGGCAATGGAGCGGGCCATGTTGGGAGTTTCTCTGCGTGATCGCATCAGAAGTGAGGCTATCCGCAACAGAACCAAGGTAACCGCTAAGCCCTCCGAATCGCTAAACATAAGTGGCAGTGGGCGGGGCACATACCACGTAGAACCGATGGCCGTTGGGGCGGAAAGATTCTCGAGTGGTGACCACGTACCGGAAGGCGCGGCGTGGGTAGGCCCCCCACAAGGTGGACTGATGACCTGGTAAAGGTTACGGGAGTCCGCTGGATGCGGGTGGTGCAGGACCGGTCACTTTGGCACTCTTTGGGGGAGGCCTATGTCCACCAGTGGACGTCTTTCGGCTGATATGATGATGAGTGTGTTATTGAGTTGTTACTACAATGTTTAATATTTTGGGACTTTTGGAGATTTTCTTTTAGATTTCGGCATTTAATGTCCATCCATTCAAAAAAATCGCAATGATTGATTATGCAAATACTTGGACCGAATGCAGTTTCATTACTAGAATGAAGTATCGAGCTCTCTATGTACCCACTGTTATTATGAACGTTTTGCAATAGCTGCGAAACTAGTTCAGTTCGGGTGTACCGCTAATTTGCCTAGCTAGACTAACAAAGAGCCTTCGAAACTGCTAAATCAATAAAATCGATTCTTACGAATACCAAGATGTAAGTAACTCATTGAAGTATTTCGAAGCGCTCATAGCCTAGCGGCGCCTGCGAGTCGGAAACGATAACGCAGGTTAAGCAGAGATGGCAGCGGTCAGTCTTTGGATGGGTGACCACCTGATGTTTGGTGGTTAATATAAATGAGCGCTTCCGTGCTTTGGAAGGCACGCTAAGCGGTTGATCCCGGCTGCTGCTCGTTAAGCCAAGTTAGAGGCCTTCGGGCGGCTTAAGAACTTCTAACAGTCGAGTTGCCCACTCACTTGACAAAGGGGGGACAACTGTTACTCGCGTCCGCAGGAGCTATCTACCACGCCCCTGCCCGTGTCCCCTGGGTTTAAAGGCCAAATATAATCTATGCCATACGATTAAATAAATAAATTGAAGTATTGAAAAGTATCACGCATTATACAAAATCTATTCTTCGTTATAATCTTGATCAGTCATCATAATATTTATATATATATACTTACCATATCGATCAGACCCCGTATCATGGTCGCCCTTATCACGCGATAAGTGACAAGATAGAGCGTCCGTCTCGTTCTATTGAACGGTGTCAGCCAGTGACGGATGCTCTATCTTGTCACTTATCGTGTGGTAGAGAAGGCCGTCCATGCTACGGGGTCAGGTACTAGGTAGATACAGTACACAACGCAAATGTGACAGTACCAAAGCAGGTATCATCGTCTCCAGTCTACAGTCCTACCTACCCTACCTGCCCTACTTCGGCATAAAAAGTATTATATGTCCGTTCCAGGGATTCAAACTATCTCCACACTAAAGTTCATCTTAATCAATTCAGCGACTTAAACGGGTGCGTAACATATGATATAATTATCATTATATAATGATCATTTGATGTAATAACATTTAATATTACATAAATTAAGTCTAATGCATATTTTCTATAATGAACATAATATGATATGTTTAATGTTAATTTCTTCTAATGTGCAGTTACTATAATATTTTTGGTAGACTAAGGCAGGGTGGTGTAGGTACGACGACGAGCGAAGCGAGGAGGAGTTCTAGGTAGAACCGTGACCCTACAGCGCGCGAGCCGAGCAAGCGAAGCGAGCGTGCCGCGGTATTGGCCGGCGAAGCGCTAGAACAGAACACTTTTAATACCTATATAAGTACAATTTGCAAAGCGTAGTGTTTGCTATACTTTCTTTACTTTATTGGTGTTACCAAGCTCTTGTAATAAAAACAATAAAAAAACAAACTATGTACTTGATAGTTATGTAACATGATAATTATAACATACCATCAGGCAAGATAGTGGCCAAATGCGTACCTATACGTAATAAAAAATTTAAAATATTATGGTTATAATAAATAAGAGTTAAACCAGACGATAATTATACAAAATAAACATATATTTTGAAATTATACCAAAATTTTATTATATACAACGTATATCACTTTGAAATTTTATCAATGTTATTACATTGAATGAAATTATATCATTTATTTTTATACCCATCATTACACACCCGATTTAAGCTTTAAAAAGGTAACAGACACAGTTAGTATGGATTCTTGAAGGCAAAATAATGTTCACGTTTTTCTATGAGCACGGTGCCTTGACTAACGTAATTATCATGATTTTCTTAAACCAAATCCAATTTCAAGCAATCTCTATTCGAAGAGCAACCATTTCCCAACTAATGATGACAGTTGATAGAACAGACTCACCGAAGGCCGCACGGTACGAATTGAATTGTTCTTACCATTGACAATTTAGGACAATTGAATGTCGGCGACATAATTGCCCATTTTCGATTACACCGAGCATTGGAATAATGAGGATTCCGTACTTAAATCATAGTTATTATGAGCGTTGTTTCAAGTCCCTGCGGTCACGATTTTTCGTTGGCACAATATTGCTGTAAATTGTCAGCTGATGGATGGGGTGATGAAACAAAGTAAACGCTTTGTCCGATTGTGATGTTATGGCTCACGACTATATCAGGGTGGTTGCAGAATCCTGCGCGAAGCTGTCAGTTACAGTTAAATGATTCAACTACACGATACGCGTCACACTGCAGGCCGATGCTAATGTCTGCGCTTGAGAAGTGTCAACCAATATTATTAAGGCAAATACATAAACAACAATGGTTAAAAATCGGGTTCGTTGTCTGATACTGCATAATGTAAGTTTGAACTTTGTGCTTAAAACCTTTTTCTTTGGTAGAGATATTTTGGGTTAGCTATTCATTGATGCTTCATCAAGAAAAGTGGTTGTATTAAATAATTAGTTATACGCCAGAAAACAATCAGATTCGTTGCGGTTAAATTAATATTGGATCAATTGATTTGCTTAAATTACTACCGACTATTTTTTTTTCATTTGAATATTTCGGCACATTCATATTGTCAATAAAGGTATATATACACAGGTAGTTACCTTAAACAGCTTTACGAAACAACGTTACACGCAGCATTTTGAATTTAAATTATGACCATTACTTACTTCATCCATTCTGGGCATCCTTTGAATAACTGCCACTTTTATTCCACACGAATTATAATCAGCAGAGTTTCATTGTGTTGTGCATAGTGTTTATGTAGGTATTGCATTGTGATCGTGTTGCAAGCATAGCTCGGTACCCTTCAGACGCCAACATGGATACCTCCTTGATGACATTTGAAGATTTCCCAACGGCGGGGTTAGTGTTTGGATTGTTGACAGAGAACTATAGTGCCTACGCGCTTAGAATTTTAATTAATGAATATAATAAGTGTGTGGTTTAAGGCTTCATTCTTAGTATCGTATAGTAGTACTGAAGAAAATAAACATTCGAATAAGTAGGTGCTTTAATTGGGAAGATAAGTGTAAAGCATATAGGTAGATAGATTACAGCAAAAACAAGTGGAATAATGTCTGAATTATCAGCATCACAGATATTTAGGCGTTCATTTATATTTTCTGTCCCGAATTCCCGATTGGGACAAAGCCAATAACTACGTCGAGGGCGGTGTTTAATGTGTTCTTAACTTTCGGAATAAGGAAATACAACTTTTGTTTTAATAATAAAATGAATTAAAATGCCGCATAATTTAGGATTCATATTGACAAAACCAAACGAAGTGCGAACATTTCGTGGTTTTTCGAGTGCTGCAAAGTTAGCACATGTCTTTCGAATCTGCAAACTTCGATACGGTACTGGTAGTGATCCTAACAACGCATTGAAACATCATAGCTTGCGAGTTTTGCGATATTTCTGGTCAAATAGGACCTAGAAACAAACAGACGAGTACATTTTGCCGCAAAGTTGTACTAATATTGTTAGTTTTTTTTCTTATTTTTTATTGCTCTAGTGAATTATTTTCTTTCTTTCCTTAAGTTTACTATGTCCAAAAGTTCTTTACATTGTAGCTTAGAGACCCACTTGGAACTTCCATTCAAGTCGTTTAAAGACATCCTCCTTTCCGAGACAAAAATCCTCGTGTTTTCAAGTCACCATAATGCAGTAAGCCGCAAAGTTTCACAAACAAGGAACACAAAGGCGGCGCCTGCGCAGATGAAGAGCTGCGTGGCGAAACCGTGTCGCAACTGAGGCCTGATTATCCATTTTGGCGGGAGATTACATTTTGAAATGTCTTGAATCCCTTTTCACCATAGGTTATGAGGCTGTGAAGTTGTTATTGAAATATTTTAGTTTTGGTAGTAAATTGCTGTTTTATATTCTAGAATTTATTTTCTTTTGTTTATGATGCTTGAAGGGCTGTGTTTTTTTTCTTAAAGTCAACAGCTTAATGTTTGTAGTATCATCACATTTTTGAACGAGCGAGCTAAGCGAACAAAGTTTTCTACATTACAGCTTGGGCAAAAATTATTTCGTATGTTCGGCTGGCCGGCTATTCTCTTCTAAATGTTGCATTTCTCAACCGATTCTCGTGAAATTTTGTGAGCAGGTTCAACAATAAGGTACCTATACATATTTAGTTGTCAATTTAGTTTTACGAAATTAAAATCAAAATTAATCATTTACATGATTCTGTGTGTTCTTCAGTTCACAGAGCCTTTATTAATTCATAATTCATATTTTCCTGTTGTCATTTGAATTTTCCCCGTAATAGCATCCGTAGAGTGTGAAATAAATCATGTGTGACGTTTGTTTTGCCCTGTTGTAGTTTTTATGGATGGTTCATATGTAACACCAATTAATTACTATCCTTTTTAAGCTGGCTTAGGTTACAAATCCCGATTTTTTACGAAGATTAATTAACCGAACGATCTTGTAAAAGTAAGTACCTAAACTAAACAGGTCGATAATTGAACTACATTAAATTACTCATAAAATCAAAGTTCACTAAAAGGCGAGAGTAGGTACGAAATGATATTGATCATGATTAATTGACTTTTAATGATCTATGGTTATCGACCGACGTGATTCATTTGATGTATTTCAATCATCGCACTATTAGGATGTCATCGGTTCACATTTCATAAAAATGAACACTTAATTAAATTATCGATAATTTAAATGGCTGACGAGTGACGACTTGTCAAATGCTAAACAGCTGTGAGATAAGCTCATGATATATTTATAGGCAGCTATCAGTTCATTTTGCCGATCTTTTATACCCACATTTGAGTGGCGCTAAAAGTGGCGCTGGAATGTACGTTTCATGTGCTCTGCCTACCACTTTTGGGAATAAAGGCGTGAATGTATGTATGTATCAGTTTAAAAAAAAAATTTTTTTTAGGTAGATTATGTTGTTACATAATCTTAATCACAAAGTGAAGGGATATCATTTTCTGCGTACGTAAGAAGAATTAGCTCATTATTTATGTAGAATGTTAATATTTCTGAATACTAAGGAAATATATGGCTATCAGTCGTAATCAAGCGATTACTTTTCAAAATATTGATTAGGTATTCTTGCAAAACAAACATGACATAACACATTGTAAATCAGTACATGATGAACGATAATTATAACGAAATCGGTAATCAAAGTAATATGGCAATATTTGGCACGATTTTAAAATTGACGATAATGCATGAAGTAACTAAACATAATTAAAAACATTAGTAACAAACCGACTTACTCGTACGTAGAAATGACGACAAATGGTTTTGATAAAAGGAGGTTGCTTATAATCGTGATGGACGTGTTGTATCTTAAATTGAATGAATATCAAAACACCTGTTTGATTTTTATCTGTCTTACTGTGTAATTAGACAATGTGTCTACATTGAGGTCGTCGGATAAGTGTCGGGGTCGAATTTTCATTGATTATTTTATTGCTCAGTCCAGTATGAAACTATAACAGTAATTGCAATGAATGACAAATAAATGAAACCCCGGCCAATTCAAAAGCAAGTGGGCGAAGTTGTTCATGACAAAGCTATAAACAAAGCCCTGACGTTGTATTTTCTTCGAAAACCGCATTCTTGGCCAAAGTGTAAGTTAACGTGCAATCGTAAAGTCAAAGTACATTGTCAATATTAACTTTGCCCAGGGTATTGAACTGTGAAAGGACTCAGGGCAACGCACAGGTAAAAAAGCTGTGTCACTTGAGGAAGATGTCGATTTAAAAATACTACAGAAAATTCAGAATTCTTAATTGCAGCTAATCGTGGCTTGACGGGGCCTGTATTAACTGTTAGGGACTGGTTAATTAATTTGTTTGGGGTGGTACGTTAAAACTGCGTTTGTTTAATGACAAGGACAACAAAATTGCTCATCAGGGTGACTAAACATAAGGTAGCGGTTTTTGAAATACACTCATGCATATTTTGCGGAGGCATTGTTTGTAGGACATTATTTTACACCCTAATCCAGTTCTGATATCTCATAATTATATTAAAAACTGAGTACATACATAATAAGCTATACAATTGAACTACTAGTAAATATGTTACGGAAATAATGTGTATAATGGAAACAGTTTTCTTGTTCATGTGTTAGTCGTGACACAAGTACCGCATGCGTTCAGAGATAATTTAGTATGGAACGGTTTTTGGTTCTAACATTAACAAAAGCATTTTAAATTTGTCTGTCTGTGAGCATTAAAGAGCCTTGCTGGGCTTCCATTGTTACTCGACAGTACTGGAGGTTGAAGCAATTAGGCAATATTAGGACTGACGCAAAAATCCTTGGCCAAAGAAAATCAGTTAAGCGCAATTTGATGGGCATTAAGTTTCATTGTTGGAAATATGCGATCAATTTATTTCGTAAACATATTACCAACTTCGACAAAACACATAGATTGTTTTACATCGGATTAAGCTAAGACAAATAAGACAATGCAGTGACAACAATGGACTTGAAAGGAACGGATTATTACGGACAATGAGAATCTAAAAAGTTATTTCCGGAGAATTAGGAAACTAGAATGTTATACTCGTTTAGAATGTTGAAGTAGCATTAGGAATTGTAAAAAAATTCTCAGTTATACATATATCGAAACTAGCTGTTAATTTCAAGGACTTACTTTTTCACAGAAGCTAATCGCAATATGTGACTACTTATATTCTCATAAAAGAAGTCTTAGGTTTAAACGATGGTTTCAACAATATTTTTTACTGAACCCTTATTAGTTTTTTGACGTATCATTCCAACAACTGTTCCTAAAAAGTTTCATCTCATCTCCGGTAAGGCCTTTTATAATTTCTTGCTTATCTATAATGTCCTTCGATTGTAGTTCAAAGTGTTCAAATGGATCAATTGTTGATGTTGTATATTTATTTCTAATTAAGTATAAGTAAATTATCATAGCTCTTTCACATTGCAACAGGTATAATTGCCGCTGCCTACGTCTTGTTCAAGCAAACTTATGCTCTACTAACTGATGCCCGCGGCTTCGCCGCGTGGTTATAAGCTGTCTCCATACAAAAAATCACATCAATACGACGCTCCGTTGCGACGTGAAAGAAGGACAAACATACACACTTTCGCATTTATAATATTAGTAAGGATTTGTAGACAACTTTATTTGCCTAAAATGTATAACACCTATTTACGCCAAAAAGGCTTATTTAAAGTATTAATACATTTCACGGTGTTATCAAATATCAAATTTGTTTGGCGCTGTTAGGTATCTGGGTCACGTCGATCGTTGCCTCTAATATGCAATGTTATGCCTATGAAGTGAATAATTGCTGTGGCCTCTTCATTTGTTACTTGGTTATTGAGTGTTTCAATTCTCCATGGTCTCTAGAGACAGTATTAGTATCTCAGTGAAATAGCGTAACCGAATCGTGATATTTCTGGTCATCACTCATCTCATCACACTGAAAAGATATTTTATGTAAAAATCTCTTCATGATTATGTGACCAAATTCATAATTTTTAATGATTTTGTCTACAAAAATAAATAATTAATTAATTTTATTTATTTATTTAAACTTTATTGCACAAAAGAAAACTTATCGTACAAAAGGCGGACTTAATGCCAAAATTGATATATTTTTTGCCAGTGTTTGAAAAATTTATTAAACAAGTCTTCTTTTAGTTTTGCGGGTCAAACAACTTTTTCTTGTTGTTTTTCTGGCCCGGTAAGTCAGGAGACAATAGTGAAAGCGTTACTTAAAAAACATTTAATACATATTGGACTCATAGCATGCTCATGAGATGTCCCGCCAGAAAATGGGTTAACCAATATGACAAAGTCACATGTTAGTTCAGCAAAGTTATTCATTATGTTACAAAAGTTACAACATTGTCAAAACCGTCGATGTTTGCAAAACAGACCATTTGTATCTACGTCAAATAAGCCTAATCTTTTTGTAACCGCCCGGCGTGACGGTAGGTTTCAGGTCATTGTCAAGCGTGCAGTCATTTTTTCGCCGTGAAATTTACCGTAAAAGTTCTTTATTGACTTTTGCAACGAGTGTTCAAACAGTTCGTGAACCCGTTTTGGGCAATGGCTGCTTAATTTATCGATTGCATTATTGTTAAAGTTTCGCATGTAGAATTCCCGACGTCACATTTGATTGTGAATAACTTTATTATTTAATATGTTTTAATGAGTTTCCACATGATTTAAAAATTACTACGTTTCGTACTAATTCTGCTTTAGTGTACAAAAAATGATCAATCCTTCGTCGAAATTACGAGATGTAAATATCACGCACTTAATTATTAAACGTATCTAATTATGCATTCAAAGTTTGAATACTGTAATTGATAACATCAAAAATCGGTGAACGTGTTTTATTAATAGTAATTTGAGTGTCTTCTTAATTGTATGTTTAGTGTTAATTAATAAAAGAACGATTAATTTTATTGCCTTCTTGAAATTTTAACTAAGGTTAGGGTTTTATATAAGACGTAATAATAGAAAATGGCATTTTTTATGCATTGAAACGAAGTAAATCATTAGATTTAATTGGTCAGTTATTGAATACTTTCATGATTTTTTGTTGAAACATTCTGATACAACTATGCATTTACTTTGTTGATAATGCTCTCAGGTGACAATATATTGCGAAACATTTTCTGGATGATTTACGCGATTAAAAAAACCTTATAAATCATCTCGATGAATTTCGTGTATACGAAAAAAATACTAATATCTAAATAAGTAACTGTCAATTTTTTGGAGCAGTTGCCATCGTTATTTTTGGATCTATCTAACTTATTTAGATCAATATTAATAATAAACAAAAACATACCTATAAATGGCTGATTCCTGGAGTCTCCCGCGGGAACTGCCGCCGCAACTGAGATCAGCAACAAGACAAAAATCGCACTGGCACCCATTTTGAAAAACAAAATCGAACACAATTTTTTTTTCTTTGTAAAGATTTTATTTCACAGTTTTCAGGACGCAACTATTTCCCGCGTGCAGCTGGTAATATTTGCGCCGCGCGTCAGTGTCAGTGCGCGCGCATTCGACGACTGAACCCGTTGCGGTACTTTCTATCGGCTTTATGCGCACACGCGTGCTGCGGGGCTTTGTAATGCGCGTTGCAGGAAAATGTTTGTAAACAAAAAAAAACTACTAGGGTATCATAAGCCGAAATTAAACTCAAAGTCATTCTTTATTACTAGGTTTGAGTAGAAGTTGCTTCCTGACTGGATTTTTTGGAGTAGGTATTACGCGATTTCTCATCAGGATATTAAGTACCTAAGCTGTCAATTCATATTCGTAGTGATTTTGAATACGCCCGATACTTACCAAAAATATATAATTTTGAAGTGAAAAATTGGAACCTAAATTATGCAATTATGCTACTTGGTTACCAGAAAATTGCCATTATACATATCTATTATTTAAAAACTCTCCATAAATTTGCGAAAGATTGTGGTTTGAAGCATAACATAAGCAGTCCTCATTTATCATTGAGTAATGGAATTGCAGATGCTGGTGTAAAGATTTTTAAAAAATGTGAAGAGCGAATTTTAGGGCTAATGGCCTGCAGAAGTAGTCCGGGTGAAAATGGATATAGCCCTGCACAATTGTTTTTGGTCGCAGGATTTGCACTAATATCCCAACCATGCCCCATTTCAAAATACCCAGATCATCGATGAAAAGGAACAGAAAATTAGAAGCAGAATGAAATGAAATTATGACAAAAGGCACAATGTGCAATATTTATCTGATTTGCCTCCTGACAGTAGAGTGGGACTCGATGTAGGGCTCTTATGCGACAATATAGTGCATAAGGTTAACCTAGGAACTACAGTTTAAATCCCTAAACTTGACAGAAATTAAAAAAAAACGTGCAGTCAAGCCTCAGTTGTGCTGTATAGAGCGCGAAAAATCGTTCCACAAAAAAATGCAAAAATGTGACTAAAAATGTGTGCATTTAAAGATACACTGTCAAGATTAGGGTTAAAAACTGATCGGAACAGGAGACATTCGATTCCCTCCGGTGAGACGGATAAGCAGACAGGATCCCATGATTCATCGATAATCGAGAACCTACGACTGGCAAGAACGGTGCGTGTTCAATATGTTTTTGGAATTTCGGATGTTCAGTTATGTGGTCCGTCGACAACCCTATCCCATTACATCCTTGTCCATTGCCAAGAAATTACAGCTAACGTCACCACTTAGGCAGTGGACCTCCTGTACCTTTAAGTACTTAGGTACTATCAATTATTCAGTGATGGCGCGTACTGTACGTACCTATTGTAGGCATAAGTATGGAGATCCAGGTTCTATTACCATTGAATGACCTTTACGCAAATAAATTTGCTGTAAATAGGTACCTCATCTGTTATTAATAACTTAATGCCGATAATCTTGGTCGTAAATAGAGCGTGCTTCGGTTGAACACAGCCAATTACCCGGTTTTCATGGATTACTGCACGCATGAATAAAGGATTCGTGTGGAAACTGCGATAGCTGCTCATTTGGTTTATTACTGCCAAATTGTTGAGTAGTTGTCTATCTACACAATAAAATCGTAGAAAACTCTGTCTGTACAGCTATGGGGTTTTGTGCTAGCCTTACTGCATTAGCCGCTTCTCATCGGCTATCTGTCAAAGAAGCTAGTCGCTCGTTCATCTGTCTTTAAGTAGGGTGTCCTCAGAACCACGCGAGGTTCGAACTATAAAGAAAGAGCACATTCAACGCTGCTTTAATGCATTTCAGGAACAGTGCGCAAAAGGGTCTTAGAAAAATTCGGCAAAAGTGTGCGTACGTGCCAGAACGTGCCGTGGAGGCCATGCCCCCTGCGCTACTCCATACAAAACCTCCTGCATACCTCTTTCATACTGTATAGAGTGCACTTACGATAGAATAATAAATAACCGGGGTTTACCAATAATTTAAATCATGTGTGACTTTCAAGACCCTCCATTTGTTGTCAAAGTCTTGGACCTTGAAAATGAAGTAAAATAATCATTAGGATCGTGAAGAATACGTATAATAGTTACACTACTCATGCGAGGTTATTATCTAAAACGCAATGTTATTATGCAATTTTATTTAAAATTGTATAGTAGAACATCGGAGTTCAATGAATTGAAGAATGAAACGCCGAAACTGAAGTTTCCCCAGTAACTTTTTTTTGTTAGCCTCTAGGCTTAAAAGCAGCTTTTTAGTTAATAATATTTTTATACTTACTGTACATATACCGGGTGTCCCAAAGCTTTGCCCCACGGAGGGAAAGTTGGTACAGTCGCCATCAGATAAATCGGAGCGGCCAAAGCGGTCACAAATATCTGAACACGTCTCTATTGTCGAGGCATTAGAGACGTGTAAGGATATTTGTGACCACTTTGGCCGCTCCTATATATATGATGGCGACTGTACCTCAAATATTAAGAAAGAATAATACGAGGGTAAGTAATACGAGGTATAAGAACTTATCATATAACAGTTATAATATATATGCTCACTTTGTATAAGCTTGTTTAGTATAAAGTTCAGTGCATATAATGAACGAAAGGTATAATTTCAAAATTTATATTTTCGTAAGCTATAACGTTATTTAGATATAATATCAATATTAAAGCGTATAATATTCATAACACCTATAAGGTGTAAAACATATATTATTTAATTAATCTAACATCAAAAAGTATAATGCTCGTATAGTATAATCGCCTAAAATTATTTTAATAGCAGTAAACGTTTGTAATATACATTTGTTGTTTGAAAATATATTTTTTTAAACGAACGCCAAATATTTTAACCTAACCTAACCGCCAGCGTTGCGACGTCACCCCGCTTCGCGGGGTGTCTACTTCCGCTCTAAGGGACACAAGGTAACCCTAACCGAACCTACAAATCGTAGCAATGGTATTAACCATTGCTACGATTATTTGTTTTTTTTTATTGCGAGGGGCATCGCCCTATAGCCCTCTTTTCCCGGCTGCCCTAACCTAATCTACTACATTATTATCCTTATATGAAAATATACTGCGTTATGTTATGATTGTTATGATCGTTATACGTGAATGTGATGTATGTTATACGAACTGAAATTAGTCAATTTCAGTGTTATAGAGAAAAACGTTATATAAAATTAATATTATGTCAGCTGACCGTTATTAGTTATAAAAGTATTTGTTTTATTGTTATAGCTAACGTTAATTATATCTTGTGAACGTTATTAATATGAAATTATATATATTGTTGTTATGTCTCGTGAGACGCACCCATAATACGAACTGCATTCAAAAATTTAAAAAAAATCATCTGATTTAACCAGGAATCGAAACTACATCACAAATATGAACAAAATATTTTTATATTTTTTACGATACCGATCGAAAGGGTTACATATGAGGATATTTTTTTCTTGAATAACACAGCATCTGAAACAAAACGAAGACCACGAAATTAAACATTTAATTTTTAATTATTAAGTACGTACCCACTGTATGGTATCGTAGGCGAATGCAGTTCCAATTATTTATTTAAGGGCCAATTTTTCAATCTCTAGATAAAGTTATTCGTCAGTTAAAATTATCACCATCTTTTTCTTAAGTCATATGAAAGAAAAGGACAGAGCTAACATTTATCTGCCAGATAGTTTTATCTGGGAATTGAAAAATCGGCCCTAAATAAAATGATGGCTTCTTTTAGTAAAAATTCCCATCTTAAATATTTAAGGTACATGCTTTCCCTCCGTTTGGCAAAGTTTTGGGACACCCGGTATATCGTTTAATTTGTTTTTTCTTGAAACGACATTTAAAAAACATCTAATCTAATTTAATAGCTATTAGCTAAACAAGGCCAGCGTGTTACACATCACGTTTTGGGATGATCACTATGATCAGTCCTCCTTGCTTTTTTCCAGGGCCCGGATGTTTTATAATTTTTCGTTGCGTTTTATTATAGGTAGTTAAATATTTAATTAATGTAGTATTTTACAGATGTTCAATAACTGTACTCATGAACTTTGTCATTGATTTGACACAGTGATTCAAACAAACGCGGTAACTTTTTACTTAGGTACAAATTAGTCATCGGTATCTGTACGCGAGCTCACGATGTTTTTTTGACTGATTGCGGAATGCATTCTTACATCGATATATTAACTCCTTCCTCCTATAATTTGAACGTTTGTATGTGAATTGTCGGTTTGTTGGAGCGATCTGGGCATTCACGATCGCTCCAACAAACCGAGTGCCGCGCCAACATCGTTTATTGAATATCAAAACTGTAGCGTTAATTATAGTGGGCGCGGTGGATAGAAAAGCCAGCATGACGCGCCAACGCGTCATCCGAATGGAACGGATAACAACGACCACGACCAATAGATAGCTACGTTGCGCGCCGGTCAAGTCGAAATATTTTCGTCAATTTTTTATCGTAAAATGCTTCATAACGCGCAACCATACCGAGCTTCAATGACCAATATTACCTAACCTACGCCCACGAGCAGCACGTAAAGGAGTCACTGCGTCAGTTAGTATAAAACATCATCATATTTGAGTTATAACCTTCTAACTCAAATACGATGTGTGAAAACGTTATTTAAACTTAATATTAACTAGTGTTTTACACTAAGAAAAAGTATTCAAAATAATTATTTAAAGATAAAAAAATAAAAAAGTAGCAATTAAGTTTTTGTGTAAAATATGGGTTACCTTTGTTTTACCAAAAAAAAATTGAGAAATTATCATTTCCCAAAAAATGTTTCATTTGCCAAATAATCGTTTGCCAAATTAACACTTGACAAATAATTGTTTGGCAAACCTAATGTTTGGCATGTTCATGTTTAAGCAATATCTCGTTTACCAACTAGTACTTTCGTCAAATTTAATTTAGTCAAATATGTTAGTTGGCATAATATGTTTTAACCAAAACAAAATTTAGCAAATGATTTATATCGTCAATATTCAATTTACCATTTCTATTCCGTGGGTTAGTCAGCAGAGGAGCTATTCAATGACAAATCATTTGCATCTTTATTTGAATGGTGTATAAGATACACAATAAAATAACACCTTTTTTTGTTATGTGGAGGGAGTATAGATGACGCTCAATGTCGCTTGATTATGCATTGTACCTCGTACTATCTTTGAGTTTTGTAGCGGATAGCGGAGTGAGGAAGTTGTTGTGATTTCTCTTAGTTATCATTATGAAAGTGCGAAACATTTCAATCTACACGTGGTGGTGTGAAGCTATTTAGAAGTGGATTAACATATGAAAAGAATATGATAGTAAATTATAAGTATTGTGAATATAGGAAAAACAAATTGTTTAAATGCACTGCATCTCTACAAACTACACTAAAAGATGGAACTCTTAAGGTAAGTGCAAGTGTAAGTGCAATGAAATTCACAATCATGAACCAAATCCTGGCAGAAGAAAACCAGCGAGCTCATCGAAAGTATCAAAAGTGATGTTGTTACGTCTGGGACAAAAATATGCAAAATAATACAAAATAACAAAGCAAATGCGCCTTTAGACGTAGACAATTTGCCTTCAACTTCGGCTCTAAAACAAAGGATGTGTCAGCGAAACAAACATGAGATTTGTCACAGACATCAATTAATAATGAAAACTTCGTCATAAAAGATAAATATTTTGATGAAAATAAAAGAATATTGGTGATGTCTAAGTTAAGTTTGATGACTACGTTAAGTAACAGTTCATACTGGATTTTAGATGGGATCTTTAAAGTGGCACCAAATATCTTTAAACAATTGTACAGTATGCACGGAAATATATTGTCTGATAACAAGAAAACATTTCCACTTTGTTTTTGTATGTGTACTCACAAGGAGAAACGTACATATGACGTAATGTTCGAGTTGATAGTGCAATATGGAAATGAAAATGGTATTGATATGACACCAAGATGCTGTATCTTAGACTTTGAAAAGGCAGCTATTTCAAGCATAAGGACAATTTTTGATGGCGGGCGTCGTATTGCATGGCTGTTTTTTCCAATTGGGACAAATTCTTAACAGGTAATAAATAATGTATTTCAGTTCATAAAATATGGTTTATCATCAAATTGTCGATACTCACTTCGTCGAATTTCACTTCAAAGTTGAAAAGTTTTCGATGAAATGTAATTCGATGAAAAGTGTGTCGACAAAACGGGTGTCCCTTACACCAAGAAAATATAATTGGTTGTCGTTGCACTTCGTCTGGTAGCAGTTCTTTTTTCTTATAGACTGCCAGCATGTCGACGACGCCCGGCTCGCGCCGGGCGTCTACTTCAGCTCTAAGGGACACAAGTGAACCCTAACCTAACCCACAAATAGTGCGTAGTGGGCTGGTAGTAGATCTTTTTTCTGATAGACCGCCAGCATGTCTACTTTTGCTCTAAGGGACACAAGTGAACCCTAACCTAACCCACAAATAGTGCGTTAGTTACTATTGCTGACTTGTTTACTGCGAGGGGCTTCGGCCGCACTCCCCCCACTTCTGGTTTCCCTAACCTAGTACTAACCTACTCTAACCTACTATTCTTCAGAATTCTTACTGTTTTCATAATTATTAAATCTTAATTTTATTCTTCAGGCAAATTCAAGCACACAAACTCACAAAGAAGTACGCAAATGATATCAAATTTAACAAACAAGTAAAATGTTTATAGGCGCTAAGTTACTTGCCTTAAAATGACATCGTTCTATATTTCAACAAGCTATTAGAAAATATAGAAGACCCTGATTGGAAAGAAATCGCGCAGTGGTTTGAAGTTAATTATATCAGCGGATCATGGAACACGCAACCGAAATATCCACCAAGTTTTTGGAGTTGCCATGTTGTAAACGGCAATCAAACACCAAGAACTTCAAACTCCGCCGAGGCATGGCATCGTAGAATAAACATTCTCATTGATAAACACCACCCGGGAGTGTATCGCTTAATTAACGAATTGATAATAGAGTCTTCATCAAATATTGCTGACATTGAAGTTATACTTTCGGGTGCACCACCGGAAAAAAAGAAAAGAATATATATTCGGATAAAGACGACAAAATTAGTCGAATTCTACAACACAAGTCCGAATACTCCGAAATAAAATTGTTAATGAGCATTGCTAAAAACTTAAAATTGTAAGTGAAGATAACACATGTTATAAACAAATAAATATGTTTTTGTTGAGATAACAGTGCATTTTTGATTTAAGGGACCGTGCCGTTTTATTAATATGATTTTGGTAAAATTTCATAACTCAAACAAATATGATTTTTGTCTATTTATGGTTTGCCATAATATTAATTTGACTAAATATTTATTGCCTAATGTTTTTTTGCCTTATTAAAGCATTTGCTGAAAGACCCAATGCCACAATGTAATTTTTCGTAATAATATTTTGCTGAATGAAAATTTGACGTAATGAAAATATTCGTATTAAAATTGTGCCAAAGTTTGCTTTGGCAAACAAAACAGTTGCTTAAATTAGTTTGGGAAATGAAATTTGACCAAAATAAATTTGGTAAAACAACAGGATCCCGTCGTCAAACATGAACATTATTTACAATTGACGGTCGGGTGTAAATGGTTAGGTGAATGACCACTTTAACGTGTGTTGATCGCGCCTCCAACGCACCGCAACCGCAACCGTGGGTCGAAGGCACGTTCTAATTTAAATAATGAGTATATGACCTAAGAACCTTATCAGCGACGGCCGAGCTGCAATACGAGCGGAAGCAACGCCGACCAGCTGTGAAGGACGACGATCTAGTTTAGTTTTAGCCTGTAGCACTGCTGTAGAATGATTTTAGTAATTTCATAATATTACTGTGGCCTCAACTTTATAACTACATCTTATTAAAAAATAACAGTAAATGTTTATGTGGGTACTAAATATAGGTACGTAGGCTTTCCTGATTAGGTGTTGGCAATTTGATTGGGCCAGCTGTATAAATAGTTTTTTGTTGAAAAAAAACCGTTGGAAGTTGACACTTACGCTGTCATCATTCATCAAATGCGTCTAGGTCGATAATCGATGTCAAAATCATAGAGGATCTATTAAAAGTGTTTAGTAAGTTGTATAAAAATATATTTACATGCGTTGCAGGAGTCCGCTGGATGCGGGCAGCGCAGGACCGGTTATTGTGGCACTCTTTGGGGGAGGCCTATGTCCAGCAGAGGACGTCTTTCGGCTGAAATGATGATGACATTGCGGGTTCGATGAGTATAACTGGTCGCAGGACACCATCATTCATTACCTACTTATCGACTAGCTTAGCTTTTAAGGGTGCTTACCTTTACCTTGGACTTGGCAATATTGTTATTGCCAAGTCCCACAAGTTAGCCTTGTGGCTGACATTAATTTGACCTTGCTTGTTGAAATTACGCAAGTAAATTACTGCAGCTATTCCTTTTGTAGAAGCATCACAGAAGTTCGCCTTTGTACTTTGATCTATTGTATGACATGTATATTCTTTAACCTGTTATTGTGTACAATAAAGTGCTTACATATATACATTCATACATCACAGAAGCATAAGAACTGATAGTAGTTGTGATTTTTGTCAGTTACTTGTCGATCATGCCTAAAGCAACAATGGAATTTCGTACACGTAGTCAAGCGAGTCCTTCTCCAGCTCCGGGGGAAGCCTCTTGTCCCAACCGAGCTGATGGGGCCACAGCCTCTGCATTGAATCATTTCGCGTAGAAGATGCAAGGGGCTACGAAAGCTAGAGGATCGAACTGACGACCTAACTGAGACAAGACAATGCGCTTAGTGATCGCCTCTGAAGGCTCATTCATTCTCATTTATCAATGTACTCCCAGTACATTGATAAATGAGAATGAGTCCTCCGCCGGCCGCCACTGAAGACCTAGAACTTTCAATACCAACAATACGATACCAGCGTCTCGCGCTAATCAGCAGGCACACGTTCCAGTAGCTGGGGACAGTTGCTTTCCCATTTGCGTAGAATGAAACTTCCTCCTTTCATTAATGCCAATAGCTCATCTTGAAGCTGAGCTGCCTCTGCCCCACAGACCACAGAAGATCGTCGACGAAGAATCCTTTTTTTAGAACCTTGCTCGCTAAAGGATACTTCTCCGCGTCGTCGTCTGCTAGCTGGCGCATGACTCTTATAGCTAGATAAGGGCTAGTGGCGACTCCATACGTAATTGTATTTAGCGCGTAGACTTTTATTGGTTGATCTTGAGAGAACCGCCATAAAATGTGTTGATATTTGCGTTGACCTTCAGCAATCAAGGTCATTCGAAACATTTTGCAAATGTCACTTGACATGCAAATTTCATGAAGACGAAAGTTGGTCAAAAGTTCGTTTATGTCCGTTTGAAACTTAGGGCCGGCGTAAACAACCGAATTTAGAGTATTGCCGTTTGGCGTTTGGCAAGACGAGTCAAAAACGACGCGTAATTTCGTCGTTGTACTTGAAGGTCGCAAAATGCAAAAATGTAGAATAATATACTTCGAATCGACAGATCCTAAATCACCTAAACAAGTCTAAGTCCTCATATTCGGATATAAATTTGCCGTACTCAGCGTTAAGTTTATAAGCATACGATTCAACTTCGTTTCTAAATTATTAAAACGCCGTAACGCTTGTTGACTTGAATCGCCTAACTCAAAGTTAGGTTTTAATGGGTACGTCATCGTATAACGACCCGTGCTATCGCGACTATCTTCTTTTTGAAACAGCTGTTCGACATTCAAGTCTTCTGGGTTCTTAGGAACGTCACACGGTACGTTTTCCATCTCCCAAAACGAGTTGATTATTTTATCGATGCTACTGGTAGCTACCAGGCAAACGAAGGTTTGTTCGATTCGCTATCGCTGTCCAGCACTGTCTGGCCAGCTATGACATACCCAAATATCGAATTCAGCGCGACGGGCAAACCGGGTAGTATGTTTTGTCCGTTGTATATATACGGAAATAAATCACCCGCCAATAACAATTCAACAGGAGCAGCCGAGAAATAATTCGGGTCTGCTAACTCGAGATCTTTGAAATTATTGACTACTTTCTTGGAAAGTGTCATTGTACACTTGGGAGCAAAGAAATCGAGCCACCCTAACCATTTTCATATTATTGCTATTTCTGGAAAAACTGTAAGTGGGATCATGAACATATTGATACCACCTGAAAGATAATTTCTGTATCTGTAATTTCGTACTTTTTTCAGGAAAATAAGATAATGTTTTCACTTCTTTCAAGCCTTGTAAAGCGCCCCTTGCGGTAGCGCCCTCAATACGCCCGCGCCGCCCTTACTTTAGAACAAATGAAAATGTTAGGATTATGCTCGGGAAATTCAAACAAATTTTCAATGTTCAACATCGTGTATTTCCTCCTCTAACCAACTCTAACTAACCGACATGCACGCATGGACGTACGGACGAGTTTGTGAAGGAATGCCCGCCCACTCTTCTTCGATTGCAGTTTTCAGTTGGTGTAACGTTTCAGGGGCGG
Source organism: Epinotia bilunana (assembly GCA_947049275.1). Lineage (NCBI taxonomy): Eukaryota > Metazoa > Arthropoda > Insecta > Lepidoptera > Tortricidae > Epinotia > Epinotia bilunana. Next base: position 7,231,174 of record OX346263.1, on the reverse strand, counting down.
GATTTCTAGCCCAGATCCGCCTTTTTAGCTCGTCCCAGGCGTGCTCGATAGGATTCAAATGAGGACTTCTTGCTGGCTAATCCATTGTGGTGATGACCAGATGAATTTCGTGAATTGAACATGAAACCAATCCGAAATCATGCACTGGCGCACTTCTCAGACCCGTGGGCTCAAATGGACAATTGCGTCGTGATCGTGATAGAACTAGGCGCTGAGCACACTCATTAGTGATGAGTGATGTACCCAATTACCCATACATCGCCCCACCGTCAAGACTGCACGGTGCACGCACGGCGTGGTAAGTTCCCCAACGATCTGCGACGTGCACCATTGCAGTGGCTAACAATACAGTTGAATTTGATGAACAAGTCAACCCGACATTGGCAGGTTGACCTTTGACCTGACCTTGACTGCTAGGATTTTGATCACTAGCGCTTTGAACCCTTGAAACTGAATGTAAGTGCAAGCTATGATGATGGGGTTGTTTGCACAAAACACAACGAATCTTTGAGCGGATGGTGACGCAAGCAATTTTCGCATAATTGAAGCCGCTTCACTTTGTCAAATCACTGTGAGGGTGTGAGATCCAAAAAAAAAAATCGTAACACCGGTAGGCCGAATTTCAATGTTTCAACGCTTTCACACATTCTTGATACGTTTGTAAGAAGGTATTTAACCCCGAGGCCGATTCTACCAACAATGGTTTGAATTGAAATAGCCGATCTAAATAATTGGTTGCTAGGGCGCGTTTGTTTTCGAACTTTTTAACTAGCAACGCCCAGACTATAGGGTAGTTCGGATGTAACTGGCATGCCCTTGACGACAGTGAGCGCAGGACCGCTGACGGCGGGCAGTAGGTAATAAAACTTCTCAACATTACTAATGCCGTCATTCTTATGTATCAGACTAGTAAACGTGTCATGAAAAGTTTGCCAGTTTTCCAGTTTACTGTCGAAGTGGAAGCAAAAAAATATACGTGCACCACTTTCATATTTTCACATTTTCAATTTCAGTTTTGACAGCGATCCGAGCCGGCCGGCGTTTTCAGTCGAATTCGCAGACTATGGCCGCTCGCAGGTGACATAGAACATTCGTTCACGCAGTTCTGTCACAAAAGAGTTTGTGAGAGTTTTCTATGTGAGTCATTCCGTTCTATCCGTTCTAAAGCCTAATATCGTACATCTATAAAAAATACAATAATTTAGGTAGAAACAATTAGTATAGGTACCTAATAAAGTCTTTATGTGATGCCAGTTTTCCTACAAAAATATTTAGGTAGTACGAAAGCACCCCATACGCAGGGTAGCTTTGTGCAATACTGTTATCATCACAGTACGTTAATCTTACATCTTTCGCTCTATTCTCCTTTGGTACATCGATCATGATTGAACCGAGCAATAATAATATTGTTAACAAACCGATATTTTAAGCACAGGTGCGGTGCATTCGTACAATGCAGTTCTCAATACATTTTTGACTGTACAAAACCACCTCAGCCAAAATTATTTTAAAATGTAATAAAAATAATAATAACTATGACGGCTAATTAGGATATAATCTCGGGTAATTCATCATAGACGGTCAAATTACTTTCACAGATTCAAGAAAAAAATCTAGAGACTAACACGTTCAAAGTTAGACCAAATAATTACTTAGACATGGCAATGACACATACCTAAACATTTTTTCCAAGGGAGCTAGAAGTCATATTGTTACTCGTTCCCGCTAGTAGAAAAATGATTTCTAGCATTACAGCAATTATTTCCAAAGTAATTTGTTTCCATACTAGTTGTCAATAAAATAACTGCACTAAACTGTACTCTGTACTCTGCTTTGTACCATAAACTTAGCAAAAAAAAATATGGAGTACAAAATATGAATCCAAAAAAAAATACAAGTTAGCTAACTAAAAATGTGTAGTTACATAATAAAGATACACTGCCAAACTTAGGGTTCAATACGGAACCCTAAAAGTCAACAATTGAACGGATTAAGTTCAATGAAATAGCGCCCACCAGCCGGCATTCACAGACAATATCTTACAGTGAAATAAAAACTAGTTTGTTTCAATATTAAAATTCCCCAGAAAGTAGATACTTAATAGGTTTATCATGCCCATTTAAATTATCTCAAATATTTACATGCACAGTGACATCTAGTAAAATTCTTAGTAACTTGTTGCAAACGGTTTTGCCATCTAGTGACGAGTAGCGGAACCAACATAAATGTTGGTAAGAAAGCAGTTCAAATGACCGTAACTAGATGTCGCTATTCGTACAAACTTGTGGATTAGTCACGAATAGGAGATTGATCACAGATAAGAGAATAACGTTTCGTATACCGACTTCAACGTGTTTCGCGCGTTAATTCGGACACGTTATAAGAGCTTGGGGGCGTGGAACGTATAGAAATTCAATTGGCATGTTTAACAAATATAAACACTGTTTTATGTTTAGATAAGTCAGGTTTGTATTTGTACTATTGCCATGTCCGTCGGAGGTAGCATTTTGTGCAATTATTTTAGGATAATAAAATTATATTATTTTAAAGTAACAGCTTCTCTATGATGATTGTGGCTCAAAGAAGAGATAGAGCAACAAAAACCCTCAAAAAATAATTTTCGTTTGTATTTAATGGTAATACATTAACATTATGTACGTATATCCCCGCGAGATAAAATAAAGCATAATTAAATGTGACTTTTAAAAAACAAAGTTTCGTTGCTTTATTGGTGTTAACTGGTATCGCATTGGGACTAAAGATATAACAATTAATATATGTTTAAAGAAGTATTTTTGTATATGTACCTAGTAGAGTTATATTCATAGTCAGATAGTAGAACGTAGTTCATGCTAGGTAAACTCATCGTGACGTAAGTAAGTACTGTAGGTACTTGGCTGAGGGTATCTTTTCTTCGGCGAACGAAAACTTTTTTAAAAGTAGGTACGTCTCGTTCTTACTCTCCCAGCTAGAGCAAGTCAACAAACATAACTTATTTTTAATTTCATTACGCGTCCAATAATTTTATTGAGTCCCTCTCCCAAGTTGAAACCAATCATTTGGCATTTCCTACGGTTTTGCCGATGCTGCAATTTGTACTAAGTAACAGAGATTTTCCCAGATTTACAAAGTTACTTGCTCATAATGTATGTACCTACTGACCTACTTTGCAGAATTTTCCACATTAAATTTCTCCCTTTATGTTTACTTGAAAGTATCGAGTAGTAAAATTGATTTTATATGCGAGTAATGTGTTTTTGTAGCATTGCCAGTTTGTGTATAGGGTGTGTGAAGAGCAGTATGTATCACTCGGTAGCAAAATTATTTCCGTCTTGGGCGTAAACACTTGAATCCCTCGTTATGCTTAAGACACTACTTTAAAATCCCTCGCTACTATCCTACTGTAGAATCTTTAATTTCACTCAGGATTCAATATATACCGTAAATATATAATTTTGCTACCTTGACATACGATCTACTATTTACTGTCAAGTGAAAGGAAAGCCAGTCGTATCATATTCGGAATAGTTTTATTTCATCTTTTATTTTTAAATGCGGTAACAATATTCGCATTCGTAAAAAATATTATTTACATATTCGTAATACTCAGTTCATTTACTTACTACGTAACTAACGGCACATTAAAATGGACACAACTATACAACTATGCGTAATGGATGAAGTGAATAACAATTATAGTTTTATTAATATATACTTTGCTTTCCTTGAGGTCTTGGAACTTGAGTTATTAACCATTATAAAGTAATATTGAACAAAACTAACTCTTTTTATTCACTTCAGCTAATAAATAGGGAGAATAACATATTTAGGAAAAGTCTTTCTTGCATGAAGAGGTAAAGAATCTTAGTAGAAATAATACTTAAGTGAGATAAGTACGCCAGAGCAGGAAGATGCAACATCACATATCCGAGGAAAAATATCAACGAAAAATGAAAATCCTTGATTATTTTCTTTTTACTCGGAATCACGTATTGTCTAATGCATTACTAACTGAATGAATTGGCATTTTTTTACAAATAACTATTGAGTAGCTAGTAGAGTCACAGTAAAGTAATAAATTAATTAAAATAAAACGAAGTAAATCCAGTTTACCAAACTGTTATACTTAACTCTTTGCTTTCATCGAATACCAATAAATTCAAGTGTTTTACAAAAAAATATTCTTAAAGTAAATCGTAACACTGGTTCTTATAAAGATTACCAAATTTATAATTACCGATTATACAATCGATAAAAATAAATAGAAAAGATTGTTAAACACTAACCCCCTTATTCGTAAAACTTAAAATGCCTCTGCTAAATAAAATGTGCTTTGTCCCTTTCTTACGAACACAAATGTCAAAGTGACAGATAAGGACAAACGAATTTTAACGCCATTTTATTTAAAAGAGGCTTGTAGTACGTTTATGAATACGGCCGTTAGTGTGTTAGGGAAATAACAAAAATACACAACACAGGAAATGAAATTGAGTGAATATGAAATGAGGAAATTACTAAATAAATAATGAGAAAATATGAGATGATATTAAAACAACCGTGAAACTAAAATATAGTGACAAAAAGGAACTAATTACAAGTGCTTAATCTAGAATAAATTAAGATTACTTACAACGGATTACTAAATATCACAGAGAAAGTACCCAATACTTACGAACCGTTACTTCAAACACTTCAGTTTACCAATCGCTGTATGTGTCAAAAAAATCTCAAACAAAACACAATACTGGTGATTAAATCGATACTTACTTAAAATTTTAACAAATTATTAAGAAGATATCATTATTTAATAACACGAATGGGCAGTCATAAAACTAAGAACTCGAGACGACGAGTCTTATGTGTTACAGAGAGCTTATACCCTAAACACTAACAATAAATATATAATACAGGCACTTAGCATTAGAATAAATAATTAAGAGTTCAAATTACGTCACTATAATACTCATGATCCGACTTAAAAAAGTACAGTGACTTTATTATTATTGGTTAACAACAGTAATATCAACCAGTAACTAATAAAAATCAAACTGCTCAATGATTTTCACAAATCAATTACGAGGACATGTAGGCTAGGCTTGTCTCGTAGGGTAACATACATGTTCGCCTACTTTGAGATGAATTCTAAATCATTGGAATGCAATTAACTTGTTTAAAGTTCATGTGACACAACAGTGACTTTACCTATGGTATTGATCTAAAGTGCCGGTGTCTTCTTTGCCTCCGAGGTCGGTTAAGATTAACGGTGCGGGCGTTGCGTTGCAGGCTCCTGTTCACAAAGAGTGTTTGATCCACTTTTCTGCATTGCTCAGAAAGTTTGGCGTTCGAATCGTCTGGACACCGCAGGACCCAGTACCACTTCTTCAGGGTTTTGCCGTACGATCTAATCGCAATGGTATCTTGTCGAAGGCACCGAGTTGTATCTACATTGTCTTTCTGCAAATCTTCTAGGTTTAGCTTGTCAATGTTAATATGCGGTTTGGGAATACCAGCTTTATCCATGTCATCCTCAATTTCTGTGAGGAGCTTGAACAGTTCGTCGAGCGTTGAGTGTATGAGGACATTACGCTTCTTCGCGTAATGCATCTTGAAGTCGACGTCTAAGTGAGTGATGCTAACGTTACCGAGCCGCTCCCAAACCAACTTAAAGTGCATTAGGCTCCTGTACAGCTTTGGTACCACAAATTCGAACTGAAACAATAGAAAAATAAGGTAAGTTATGTGTTTATTGTGTTAACAAATTTTAAACTTGAATTTAGATGAAGAGTTTATAGAATGCGTTTATTTTCGAGTATTATCGTTTCAAAGTTATCTTGCAATCATATTGTTGGCAGTTAAACACGTATAAAGTGCGATATTTTACTGCGAAGCTAATTCGTGTCGAGGTTGTATAATCCGTTTTTGTGATCAGCAGGACTGTTCAACTGGCATTAACACAACTTTACTCAACCTATGACCGATTGCCTACTCATCAGCCAGTTTTTCTTCTAATTCATTGCAACGTTACCTAACTATGATTTACCTATTTCGTAACTTATCTATTTACGCGGTTGCAGTTGCAGATCCTATTTATGTAGGTCAAAACATCTAAGATTTATCGCTTCAACTAATGTACTTTAATCATTTCTTTTTATCACTTACAAAATTAATCACGTAATTAAACGTTCAACACTTTAAATTCTGGTTACAGTTTGAAATACGATATCCGTTAATTTATTTGCCCTAGCATTGAATAGCTGCTAACCGGTGAATACCCAGGTACGTCTCTACGTACCTACGTATATAATATAAATCTGAAATGACGCAAACACGTAAAGATCATAGGTATCTTAAGCCCTTTGGAGTTACGTTGAACACATAGCTCGACTATGACACAATCTCCCAAGCATAATTGCAAGTGTCGTATCCAGTTGCACTGCCAATAATATTGCGATGGCAAATCTGAGATTAGTTTGATAAAGAGAGGAATAGTCTCATACCATATTAGTCGTTATTACACAGATTGAGTAAAACAGAAGTGGTCTTTCCTGTGGGCAATGGTTAAGAGTTTCCGTGGTTATACAAATATTTTGATGGCATGAAATCATTTAAGAGGGGACGGCGTTTATGTGCATTAGGAGTCCAAACATAAATTAGGCTTAGTCTAAGTCTTAGCTTTGACAATGTCAACGGAAGGGATGCGTACCTAAATCTCTCTATGAACCTAATATGACAAGAATTAACATAAGGTCTTGTGCATATCGCAGACAAGTGATTAGAAAATAGTTCGATAGGGCATAATCCTGTCTAAGTCGGTCAGTTAATCGGTCTGACTTCATTGTTCCACTATCACGGTGACAGTCTTTGCTGTTTAGTATTGTTGGCATGCACTGTGCTTAGTGGGACTTTGAATAGGAATTGCACTATAAGCATTTGGCAAGCCATCTCCGCAGTGGTTAAACGAAGATATAGGTTTAAATCTCTTAGTAGTTCACAAAAGGTATGTGGAAAATACAAAATCACGCAAGATTTCAAGTATTAAAAAAATGCAGTTGTTATTTTATTTTTATTATTTTGTTATTGAATCATAAAGCCCCTATACATTATAGAGTTATATGCAAAATAGCACGGCATTTGTTAATATCGTTTGGTCCTACGACAATAATAATGACTGTGACTGTGTTATGTATTCTTCAGTACTATATTCACTATAGTTGTGCTGAAGCGCAGAATCTAGGTAAACACAAGTCGCTCAGCCGGTTTGCCTCGACTCTTGTAACTGATCGGTTATTATTCTTTTAAAACGTCTTGGTTCTAGTTGCATTATTTACTTACGGCAGTATCATGTTATATGATGACAAGCCATCTTTGATAGTAGTCTTAACAAAGTTCTTAAAACTCAAGAGAAAACAAAAGTAGTATTTTAGAATCGGTCGCTGTCTCAGCATTATGCCGAGGTGTCAGACAGACACCTACAGCGCTGATTTTCAGACAGCACCGTACGTGACCCACGGAACGCAACACAACATACTGCCGATACAAACGTATACACATAATAAATAAATAATTAATATACTAAATCTGTTAAATATGTGACACAAGCACGAAACGGTTAGAATGTTTAAAAAATTAAATGGATAAAAATACGACGTATAGTACGTAAGTACATAGTAATACGAGGAAAACTATTCAGTTTTTCAATAAAACTGCGATTTGCTATGCTACGATTTTTAATCCAATCGACTTTGTCCTGTAATGCAGTGCAGTAGAGTTCACTTTGATCTGTACCTGACACTGAACAACTGAATGAATGAACTCATCCAGAATAATTGTCGCTCTTCATAGAATATAATATTACACCGGACGGTTGAGAGTCGGACGTAATCGAATATTTTGTTTACGTATAAACAGTGTCACTTGTAAACTTCCTCTCGTGAATGGGTGATTCACAATTCATGGGATAACGTTTGTAGTATATTGTTGCTTAGTGATGCCCTATTTATAAATGCTGTTTCATGGTTTGGTTTCAAATTGTTACGGTTCATGTTTAAAAACTTGAACTTTTAATGCGTAGGAAGAATAGTTTCTGCAAAGCGCAATAATGAGGAATGACACAATCGAAATAATTAATTTTACAATAAATAATCGATATGTTTGGGTCATAAACAACGAATTTCATAGTTTCCTGGCAGCGCATGGAATTCCAAAGAAGAAATTGTCGAGCGATAATAAAAGCGTCGGCGCAAACGCAAGTATTAAAGCTGAAAACCGACAATAAGCCGTATATTTGCGCTAAAGAGCGGCGCGAGGCGAGAACGTGTCGCAGACAAACGGCTCGCCCGGAATCGTAAGTTCACATTCGTCTCACTTGAGCAAATAATGTGTTTTTAACATTTCTTGTTGTTTTGTTAAATCGTAAATACTGAACAAACTCTAGCGTCTCCGGCGAGGCAAAGCGCTTGTCTCTGTCGACCGCCGCGCCGTCGGCGGCGCGCGCGCGCTGATACTCGTAGCTTTGCCATTCCGCTACAGCAACGAATGCTTTTTCCTTGTCGTCAGGTATCATTAGTCAAAAATATTGTACAAGAAAATCACACACATCTATCTAAAAAAATATCCACGTTATTGCGTTCTTAACATTGGATGTTCTTAAGTCCAAAGCTCCAATATTATAACGACTAATTTGAGGGCTCTTTAATTTTTAAACTGTCCGTAAGTCAACTACAGCTGGAGCGGAGCTGAGATCACTTGAATTCTAACGCTTTCCTTTGCCCAACGTCAAATATTTGAATTTCTTAAGTGGCCATACATCGATGAAATGTCGAGTCGAACGTCAGAAATATTTAACATACAACGGTGTGTGCACTGCGCGGCTTTGCTGAGTCGTGTGAGAAGTTCGTTCCTCGGCCACCTATAGGCAGTAAAACTCTCCTAATGTGAACGGACACCAAACCATCGCATGCACACATGCTTATTGTTTCGTGTCGCATTAGTTTTGTGTACTAATTAGTGGGTGTCCAATACTAATACGTAATAGAAAGTCTCGGTCCAGATGTGTGCTCGGCAAACAATAAAAGAGCTTAAGAAGGCCCGTTACACATGTTTGTATATCTTATATATCGGTTGGAGGCGGTGAGAACAATCAATGGTCTAAAAGCAATTATCATACGCGGCGTAGACTGTGGTTATCGGCTCGCGTGCCGCCATGGACGCTGTCGATCTATGCAAATTTCCTCGAAATATTTAACTGGCTTCTTTGTTTGCCCGGCTCCCACTAACACGCACCGTAAAGCTCGGATTTATGAAGCACCAGCGCGACTTGAACCCTCGCATTCGAAGTCCGTCAGTGCGTCTCCCCGTTGACCAGAGATCATCTCCGACTGGCCGCGCTTGGAGGCGGTGCTATATTAAATTTGAAGCGATAATTCCTCCCAATTAAATTTTGAATTGATAATCGACGTGTTTAAATTACGAAATTGATCTTTGTCGATTTAATTTCATGAATTAGGACGCCAATAAAGAACTAAATTAAGTAATATCAGGCGTTGAAAAATTGCATGGATTCTCGCGCAAAGCGGTATTGAAAATGAAGGGCTACATTTGTAGTTATTGCCCTTAAGTACAATGTGAAGTAAATAAACGCGCGGCGGGCCGGGCCCGTGTAATTTGGCCGACGGAGCCTCATTTAAGCCGCCGCGCAGCCTCGAGCGGGCTAATGTGCGCGGGAATCTTTATCTTAAAGAGAACAAAAATTAAAAATAATTTTAAAACATTGAACGGAAAATAAGATGGCTGCGACCCGTCCTCCCCCGCGACGCGCCGCAACGGGATACCAGCTTTAAACTTGGGTCAAATATGAGGTTAATTCAGCTAATGTAAGTATTTCCACGAATTATTGCATTCATGGTTATGATATTATTCTTATCTGGTAGTGGAATAACGTTTTAAAAAACTTTCAGCGTTGTTGAAAAGTATTTTTTTTGTAAGTACGAAAATTTTACATTTTAGTGCATACATTATATGTTGAGATTTTTGAGAATATGTAATAAACATACGAAAAGTAACATATTGAAACAATGACATAATGAACTCTCTCTGACGTGATGTGAATCACTTGATTCAAATGATTTAACCCAAACGAATCATCAGTGACCTATTTAATAGTATATCCGGTCGGGGTAGACGTGTCATAACTCGCTTTAGTCATATGCAAAAATTACGAAACAGACAGACGGAACCACGAGGTCGTTGATCGCCTAAAGGTTAATAATAAATCACATAATATGCAATGGTTAGAACATAATATGCAATAGTACATTACTTACTAAGGGCTGTAAATAAAAGACAGCCCGAAATCGCAGGTATTTGTGACCCGAGCCGCAGGCGAGGGTTGTAAATATGAGATAGAGGGCTTTCTTTTTTACTGCCTGTGGTGAGTACACAATTTTACGTCTTCACCTGGCCACAATGCGAGTTTTCTTCTTCTCACATGTTGACCAGGTGTGACGTAAATTTTATTTGTAATTATTTAAAGTTGTAATAGTACATTGTTTAACGAGGAGCGTAAGTGGAATATTGCGAACAAGAGTCTATCAGAAGCCCGACGCCGAAGGCGGAGGGCTTTTGATGACTCGAGTTTGCAATATTCTTACGCCCGTGTTATACACAATGTTATACACGTGTTATACATCACATTTGCGAGGAAACAAATACATTTTAGATGAAATTAATACAAATCGTAATAAAAACTGCGACGTCAGTTGTCCATTTTGTTGAATTTGACGTGAGGCGCGTATGGCAAAGACCCTTCGGTATACAGCCACGATTTGAAAACACTTAAAAACATTTTACATAGACACTAAATAACTACATATTATTAAATCTGTAAATAATTCTGTTAAACATGTTTTAGTAGTGTTTTAAGTTTACATTTATTTATAAATACGTTTTCAGAAATCGTATTTGATATAAAACCTCTGCTTTGTAACTGCCGTATGAGTGACAGATACAATTTAAGAAAATAAACCATTACGCCCGTGGGCGTAACATAGGCTATTACAGCTCTGTATGTCTACGCATTATGAAGCCCGTGTCGAGCAAGTGTGATAAAAAAGATTATACTTAGTTGGAAGATAACTGATTTATTTTATGAATGGATAACAATTAAACCTTCGCTTGATTTTCCGAAAAATGTAAAAAGGGCATCAATTCAACATAAAACTTACTTTTGTTTTCGACATTCCATTCTCTAAGTCCGTGTAAGTGTGGTTATGAATATCGGTAAACTTCACTTTGGGCAGCCATTTTGGGTTCCCGAATCTGTGTTCCATAGAGTCCCGTACTTCGTGTCGCGCCTCCTCGAAGAAACGCCTTGTGTTTTTCAACTTTTTAATAATTTTTCTTGCTAATGTTGCATGGAGGGCTACGTTCTTTGGCCTATGATGCGGCGTCAATTTAGTCTTTATTTTTTCTTCTTTTGGCATTGGCTTATTTCTTAGTCTTTCCTCCCTGTTCCTTTCGTGTCTTGTTTTCTGATGTGGTCGTGCTTCGATTGGCGTGAAACACATCGTGATGATTATTACTACGCATACAGCTACCAAAAGCTTTTTGGGAAAACCTGCAACAAGACAAAATGCATGATAATTTCATCATAAGGTGTTTAGGTTAAGAAACTAGACCGATTGATGTTTATCAGTGCTGATTAAATTATTCACCCTTTGATAATTGTTAATCTTTACAACGTGCTAAGCATGTTTTTAATGATTTTCATATCCAACATTTTGATAACGGATTTTCATATTGGAAATAGGTTATCAGTTTATTATCAGTAATATTTTGCATACATCTATTGGAGGTCGCATATGTGTCTACTGGCCATAAGTAATAATTATTACGACATCGACATGCCTGTCACGATTTAAATATACTAAGGAAACGTTTGTTTACGTTCCTATGTATTGTCACTTGCTGAAAATAAACTGATCAGAAACAACTAGCGTATCACTGAACTCTGCTGTAGTGTTGATTCGTACACGATACAGTCAATTCACATTAACATCGGTATCAATATTTCATATTTACATACAACATTTGAAACACACCGTTGTTGCTAGTGATATTGCAGATTATATATAAAAAAAATCGTTCATTTTGTAAGTAGTTAAGTATCATATTTATAAGTAGGTAAACTAAACTAACAATGAATACAAAAAATCTATATAATAACGATAACATTGTTTTAGAGTAGTAGGGTACCTATCTCATTAGTCATTGACCTTTTAAAAGTGTCTCAAAAACGTATTGTTTGTGTCAATATTTTCGTGAATACAATCTCGTGCATTCTTGAACGTAAGATACTTCCGACGTTGGTTCACACAGTAGCTTGCATTCCTCAAAGTACTCGAGGAGTCACATAAAAAATAATAAGCCCCGCGATTACCGCGCAGGAGATAGGCACCTCTGTGTATGTACGCCGGTGTATAGGGTGATTTTCGTCTCCAGGTACTTTCTCAGTCATTTATATAGAGAACTTCTTTTTTACAAATCAAGCATTTGGTTGTGCTTGTCGGCTACTAAGAAATTGATTAACTGATTTTATAAAAAAAATAACGAAATTGAAACTAAGAATTCCTTTTTGACAAAGCGTTACGCTTTGAAGTAATTTCGCAAAAACATCAGAACATCACCCGTTACATTCGATTTTATTGTTAAAACATATTGAAGGTTTTGATGTTTTGCGCCGGCCGTAAAATATGTTTTACGGTCCGAGGTTTGCAATCTTCGGAGCGACGTTTCCAGACTTTTAAAAAGCGCCACCAACAACGGTACTGGGTGCAAATGTGTAGAAAGTGACCATTTCAGATTGCGCAAAAGTGACGCTTTACGACCTAGGATTGGCTTCGCCAACTAGGTACTATACAGTTAAGACGAATAAGATAATTCAATGTAATAGCTAACATTGCGGTTGGTGGTTATGTATATTTTATTCCCATTTATTGAAATAACGTTCTTTATTTATAAACCAGATTCCCGTTTTATATTAGGTCCTATTACATCACGTACATTATTATCCTGAAGCATATTTAATGAAAAACCCAATAAAATTGTGCAAATATTCCTCATTGCGCGGTTTTACTCACTTAGCAACGAATCGGCGGTTTAAGTAACTGTCTCTTTTTTTTGGAATTGATGACTTTATTAAAGCACTCAACATTAGATTGTGGTAGTACTTCGCACGTAATATATTATGTCAGATAAGGATAAAGTCCAGTTTAATGGTCAGTGAATCATTGGGTCAACCCATGTCGTTGACAATTTAATGTATGTTAACTAAACATGACGCTATTTTCACCACAGTATAGCTTTACTAGCCTTATTTATGTAGTTGATCTGTCAATTTTATGTTCGTTTTTGGTGTTATTTTTTATGCTGTGGCTATTGTGTACGATTAGTAGCGTATTAGCATCGTGGGATGAATCGCGAGATCAAACAATGCGGCGCGGCTCGTGCAGTACCGCGAAAATTGAAACATGACAATACTTTGGATTTTCCCCTTTTTACTGGCGTCATAGTAGTCTGATTTAAATTTTCGCAATGCCGAACATGGTTAGTTACCAACATGATTATGATTTAAATTATGTCATGGCCTGTTTAATGGATTTATACAATGAGAGTAATGTGTTGTCTAGTATGAACATTCGAATATCAAAACCTTTAGACTTCAACATACTTATTTGATTTAACTTATTTGTCCTATATGGATAAATGCAATGCAACTAATGTGCTCAACAGTGTGTTACTAATACTATTTACTGGAATACCAAGTATTTTCTAATATGTTTGCTCACTATGCAGAATTCTTAGAACACAAGAGAGGAAAACTAAACATTACAACGCCGACATCAACGTGTGTGACGCTACCAATCGTCAATGGACCGGCATTCTATTTAACGTTTAAACTAATTAAACAATTAAAAAGTTAATCATCGAATTTACGAATTCGAAAAACAAACGAGTATCGGATGTCATCGCTGACAGTTTCAAGGAAAAATCCTTTTGACATGGTGCCGACGGGTTGTGTTGAACATTCCCACACGACTTGCTGAATAGGTAGTCGCCACTTCTCCCGTCGGTCGACTTCCAAAAACGAACATCAATCGATTTGAACAATAACAATGACATATTCAGAATGGTATTGGACCACTTGCCTCGTAATAGTGGTACACCTTAACTTGTGTCTGCGTTTCTGTATTTATTGCTATTGTTGTATGCATATTAATAAGTTTCACTGATTTATTGTCTATTTATGTATTCGTTAACTTTATATATTTTTGAGCAAAATTACAAAATAATTTATACCTAAATATGTATATTCTTCGAATCGTTTTTATTTGGGAGCTTTTGTCAAACTGACGATGGCAGCTCCAGCAGGCCGGCCGATCAAGTTATATGTACCGCACAGAAAATAACGTGAGTCTTACTTATACACCAAAAAAAATGCTAAAAATAAAAAAAACCTTAAGATTTTATCCAATTATTCCTAATTACTTAAAACACACACCAGTTAAAAAGACATCCATGAACAATGCATTGACGTAGCTCCTTTGGGCAAGTCCATATTCACGCGGGCAATAACAAACACGATTTTCGATTTTCACGAGTATCGGAAAACAAATGAAAGTTCGAATACAACAACACTGGCTGAAAACTGAAAGCACGCGCGTCACTCAGAAACAAAAGCACAATATATTTATATTTTTTAAAGCGAATTCCAAATTTGAATTAGGAAGGCACTATTTCAATTTGCACTATCGTCTCGAATCGTGTGTCACCGTTGTGGTGCGAGTTGCGAGTGCGAGACCGGCGCACGGGCAACCTCCACTCGATGAATGGGTACCGAAATGCGGCACCGTACATGAAATAGCCGGTCAAACATTATGCGAAAACCCTTACCGCCGCGCCGGCTGGACAAAAGTTCTACGGATGGCGGAGACGACTTATGTGAAATTATTTTCACATTTTCCAATACATTTTTTTTTAGTTTAACTTTAAGCTCGTATTGTATTGTTGCTATGGATATAATATATCGGCTTAAGCTTTTTATTCAGTTTCATAGAAAAAAACTTTCAAGCAATCCAGTTTGGTTTTCAATTGATTTAGCAAGAAACTTACTTTATATATATAATTTTACGTTACAAAGCAAATCACAAAAATACTTGTGATTGATGAATGTGAAACAAAACTATATATCTACTTAATGATACGAAATTTTCAAGTAAAATATAATTATAAAGGTATCTACTCCAATCTCTTCTTGTGGAAGCGAACATTATTCGGTCGGCGGTGAATCATCGATGAGTCTATCCAAAGTGAGTTTTTATCGGGCACGCGGCGTCTGGCACGTGGGTCCGCACTTTTCGCGACACTAAAGATTGATTATTTTAATTATCGTCTAAATCATTTATGGAATGTCCTTAAATGATACATATTCAAATAATTTTAGGCCTAAATTATACACAGTAAAAATTATACACAGTAATTTTTTTGCCAATTATCTTGCTTAATTACAAAACATAGACAACATTGTGAAATTCACATTGTGTCGTAGTCGTATTAAATAAACATCATTCCGTCTGTAAGAAAAGGAAATGACTTGTGTCGCCTGTCCTTTAAATATGAACAGCAAATACGATGCAGAAAAGGACCAAAATAAGAAAGCCAACTACAAAAAACATCTCGAGTCTGGGAAAGACTCGCCAACGACAACGACTCTGTGACACAGATTAAAGTAGAGATTCACGTTCATACGTAGGCATACAAAATAAACTACTATTTTATACTAACCTCAACAGAGACAAATATGTGGACATTCGTATCACTTTGTATACTGCTTGTCTGGGAACGAGTCTGCTCGTAACTTTTACCGCGTATGGTTGGGTACTCTGCCCTCGCACTATTTACTTTAACACGTTTTTTGTCCCGTGCTTAACAAGCGGTCGCTATTGTACGTGACCGCTTATTGATAGTGTCAATACAGGATTATTAAAGTTCATGATTAATAACGCACCGAATTTGAACCTATTGTTTTTTCTTAGTGGGCGGTAGATCATCTTGGTGCTACGCGTCCTTTTTAAATTTAAAATTCGAACGCGTTCTTTTTCTTTTTAAGTCGCTTTGCGATTACTGGCCAGTAGCGATGCAAGTATAATGACTGTGGCAGTACGACAGACGGAATGCAATTTGTAATTGCGATACGACTAGCGGGAGATTACAATTGTTTTTGCCGCGGTTTCCCAGCGCGTGCGTTTTTGTTCATGTCTACTGACATAATGATACAGCTTTCATCAATCGCTGTTTTTCAGACGGTAATTAGTTTAACTGGCGGCTTTTCCGGCGTTTGCCCCGCCGATGACTCACGGATTTCCCGAATTTCCGTGGACTCATCGCGAAAAGGGAAGGGAAGCCTGAAAAAGTCTGGCCCGACATTACTCACGCCTGTTGAAAGCGCGGGTGCTCAGTGGATCCGCTTTGATTCAACGGTTTCTTCAATGACAATCTTGATGTCGAAACTGTGAATTAGGTATGTCATAGGTGCTGTATGAATCAGCTGAGTCTGTAGATGGTTTTGCAAAGTCTCTTGGTTTAGCTAATTTAAGTTTACCGTAAGCTATAGAAGCTGCAGCCGGGATTGCCTGCGTCTGCGGCGTGGTTGCCAATAGCTGAATGGCATTGTTTGCACCGCAGTATAAATCACGCTGACTGGCGCGAGAAAGCATTTGGCTGATGCGCAAACAAACATACATTTGAATAAGTAGGAATAGTAAGCGCATGTTTACTGCTCCGATTTGATAGTGTTTTCTTCGTTTTGGAATTCGTAACCTGGACTTTCTTCGACGGTTATTACATCATTCCAGAATGACGAATAGGAATATACTTGCGGTAACCTTTTTTCGTATGTGCGACATATATTTATTGATGTATTCATTATTATATAAGCATCTAACTTTCCGTTATTATTCTCCAGTTTAAGCCTATTTGTTGCTGTGATCAATGAAATTATTTATATCAACGTCAAGGGAAAATTGTAGAGGAAACAAATACATTTATAGATTTGTGTTTATGTTAACGGTATCGTTAAGGTGTTAAAATGAGATGTGACTGTATTGTCGATGATAAGATAACGAGTTTAAGTCCAACTTTTTAATCTTTTCTAATCCATATTAATAGTGTATCTAATCGAGCACTACAAAAGAATCCTTTGGTTTAAGCTTCTGTAATCAGATTATTTATCTCATTGCTAATGACTTTGTTTATTTTAAATGCTAACCGTATCTCGACGTAAAATCTGTTTACATTTTTGCATATTATTCCACTGCAAGAAGCCGATAAAATTATACATATCGTTGACGTCAACTGTCGATTGCTGGTCTAATCCCAATAAGGTCTAGTTTTCCCTCTGGGTTGGAAGGTCAGATGGCAGTCGCTTTCGTAAAACTAGTGCCTATGCCAAATCGGTCACCTACTCCGAATGGGAGAGGATCGTGCTGCCAAGAGAGCGTGCGTGGGACGACCGACTGGTCGCCGCCCGGTTGGGCGACCCAGGTACCGCTGGGAGGGCAGTGTGCCGGCAGATCTGCGACATCTTCAAGTCGGCAACTGGCAAGAAGTTGCGCACGATCGGGACAGATGGCGTGCTCTCGTTTCGGAGGCCAAGACCCTCTTTGGGTCCCTGAGCCAGATTAGTTAGTTTAGTTATGCCAAATCTTGGGATTAGGTGTCAAAGCGGACCCCGGGCTCCTTTAGGGGCACAACCGGGAACAACGCTAGGAGGATGATGATGATGACATCAACTTTACATACAAAAACCCTTGTTAATTGCCTTCCGAGTATCTACCGATGTACCAGTGAATGGGTTCTAGCAGGCCCCTATTTCACCAACTCGACAATTGTCACCTGACAACGACAATTCTCCGTACATTGCTGGATTCACAAGTAACCTAGTAACCACCTTAACTTCTAGAACAGGCAATGTATGGCGAATTGTCAGTGTCAGATGACAATTGTCAAGTTGGTGAAATTGTATGGTGTATTACATCACATTAAACTTCGTCTCCAAAGGGCCTCTACGTGTTGGATCTATATCCCTACGCACGCCTTCCAAATGACCGGGGTCCGCCCCGTGAATTTCAATCGGAGATACATAACAATAACAATAATAAATACTCTTTATTGCACCACGAAAAGAGCGAAACATCTAACAAAAATTTGCTTAATAATAATGGTTATAACAGGCGATCTTATCGCTTTAAAGCGATCTCTTTCAGACAACCTTTGTATAGCAGGAAACATTTAAACTATAATTTTAAACAGATACTGCAGGAATTCATCAAGAAGAGCATATAATAACACATCAATCAATATACTCATAATTTTAATACACGAAATAAAAATAAAATATCAACCAAAATGTTTCGTGTTCATAAAGTATAGAGTATGTCTTTTACGGGTCAATGTATCTTTTTTTATAATAAATTACCTATTGAAATTTTGGCACTATCCTTTCCAGCTCTTAAAAATTACTGAAAAAAAGATTGATGTCAAAGGCAAAAATTACAGGGTTGAGGACTACCTCACTGACAGTAATGCATGGCCCAAATCAGAGCCCAAAATAGCTTAATTATTCATATAGCTTATTCGGACATATGTTCTTGTAGAACAACGCATTATGATGTTTTTTTTTCTTTGTATTCATATTCAGTTTGACTTATTTTAAGAAGGTTAAGAACTATCATGTAATAAGCTTTTTTTTTGGCAAAAAATGACCGACTGTTGAGTTTGTTTCGGCGTTTCTTCTTAACAGTGGTCTTCTTTTTCAGAAACGCTGGTAGAATTTTCACTTGTAAAAGTGCCATTACGGCCTACTTGCAGAATAAAATTCATTTATTTATTTAATCGTTCAAATATTTCTAAACAGGGTACAAACAAATATTTACTAATATGAGTATGCGAACCATAACAGGTCATTTAGGCACGATTTAATTATTTTCATAGAATTTATATTTCTTAAATATTCATTAGGAAATAACTACAACTTAGCAAAGTTAAAAAACCCCCGACATTTTCATTTCAAAGTCCAATATCTCAAAAACGGCTGAACAGATTTTCATGAAACATGGCTAAGAACACTCGAGATAAAACTATCTATGACACAAAAATACCGCATTCAAATCGGTTCATCCTTTTGGGAGCTACGATACCACAGACAAGCACAAATACACAGACAGACACGTTAAACATTTAACACCCCTCTCTTTGCGTCTGGGGTTAAAAAGAACTGCCACTCTAAAAAGAACTCGCACAAATATTGAATTTTTCATTATGTTCAGTAATTCAATAGCTGTATAAAAAGTATGCTATCTTTTATATTTATAGGAAATCTTCAGGATACCCTATATTCATACATAAAGCGTTCAGTTATGAAGTGTGTGGTTTCATACGCTATGCCAATATCTATTGTTTATTTTGCACCGGTATATGTAGTTACGTCATACACGTGAACGATGTAGATAACTTTAAAACCAATATTATAGCGTCACCGATTGTCCATAGTCACCGTCGAAACGTCAGAAACATATGAGGAATATAGAATATTTACCGTTTTTAAACGATCCTTGCTTTTCGGAGGAACATCCGTTGCAGGCGGTGAAATCCATGTTTTCTTTTAAAATAAGTATCACAGATTAATAATAATATATAAACTTTGGTTCAAATTCACTTTCACAGTCAATAATATCACTGGCACATCACAAATTTTCAATTCTAATGTAACGACGCGTTTTCGATATTTGAAATTTGAAAATGGCGCGGCGCGTTCAGTTCGCGCTTGTTCAGCGGGCCGCTACACTTGTAATGTGTATCCTGAACGATTTACACGGCTTTTATGTGGCCGGCGCACCCGCGATATAGGGTGCAAAAAACTGTTTGGACTAGGGCTATTACGTCACGGATAACGTCGCTCGCGATTAGGACGTAAGAGCGCCAGATGCTATTGGTAACGTAGCCACTTATCAAAATAAATACATTTAGTGCGTAAGATCCTGGTTGTATGTGAAAATCATTCGTCTAATGTGATTACAGCCTGTTACTGTGGTTTTTTATTATTTTATTTATGGGTTGCCTCCTGATTTCGAAATTCTAATAATATATCTAAATAAAACTTCTTATACCCTACCCCTACCTGCAAATCTACAAAATGTATTTCTGCCTATTTTTTGTCTTCAGAGTTTTGGCGGTTTTGGCTGGATTGTGATAAACGAGGTATAAAAATGAAATGTCGAGACAGTGAAGCACATATAAAAAAATACATTATCGTTATGTATTTTTACTTATTTGAACATCGTTGATAAACAAATCAAGGTCACGTAAAATATATTTTATTCCTAATGTGAGTACAAAAAGTGATCGACTGATTCCTTAGAGGACTATAATATATTTAACTATCTTTTTTTAACCTCTTCAAGTACTAGTTGGCAAACCACAGTTGTATTGAGGTAGATTATTAAAAAAATACCTCACTAAGCAGAAACAACCTATCATTATAATGCAAAAAACTGTTATTCCAAGTGGAACAGCGTCAAATAGTTAAGTTAGTTTAGTTTTTATTCCGTTATAGATATTTTTATGTTACTTGAGTTTATACCTTAGTTGTTTAATAAATATACATGTCAGCCATAAACAAAATGTTAACTAAAATCGAAAAATTACGTATAACAACTTTTAATAAAAAATATAAGCTGTTTCAATTTATTGATATACCTAGACACGGTGGTGATCTTGTTAAAAATATGCAAAAATACAAAAATACCTACGATTAAAAGTTAGAACACAATTTCGCTTGATAACTTTAACAGATTTTAATAACAAATAAAAACCTCATTTTTGATAAGCATTCCTTGCTACGACAACGAATTCTCATCGGAATTTGCGAGTTAACTCAATAATCGAGGAGTTACATAGGTAAACTTTGGTCATGAGTCGTCACCAAATGTGAATGTTGTCGAGAGCAAATACATGCTTAACATAATGCAGGCCTACTATATCTGATGCCCTCAATCCCTCATGGAAGCCATCATCAGAAATTCTCTTGATTAATATGGGGACATCCCTTTGGATAAAAAAGGTATTGCTGATCTAATAAAGTTGCTTAAAAAGTGATATTTTTTGTAGCTTACTGTACTTTAATATATATTGATACACGCGTGGATGTCATCATTCGGCATGAGTCTAGCTCTAGACCCTCGCCTGACGGCTCCAGCCAAGACGCTTCGTGCCTGATATACATACTTACTTTTCTTTACATAAAAAATATTAAAAAACATTGAAAGCAAACTGAGAACCTTCTCCTCGGATTCGCTTTATCGCGTTTTATTTTCTTTGCCTCTCCTTCTATTGAAGTTTAAAAATAAAAGATTCGATTACTGGCTGAAACAATCGCTTCCCCAGTCATTCCAAATTTAAATTCGCTCGCATTTGGCCGGCCGGCACCGCCTCCGGGAGATCGGGAGGCGGCGAACGGTTCCCAGCCCCACTCTATTGGTCGCCCAGAGTAATCATCTCGCCTATTACGTACATACCCGTACATACGGCGACGACCTAGTTAGCGTACTTGTCAAAATGTGCGTAAAGTTTTTGTTTGATTTGCGGAGCTTAGTAAAATGAGGGAGGGCGAGGAAGTTTTTAAGTATAAGTTATGTGATTATAAAACATTCAATCTTAGACGAACAACGGTTTCTTGATAAGGGTGCCCAAATAAATACATAAATTTATATGATACCTTAAGATAAATGGTTAACTTGAAGTTTGTTTTACTGATAACTTTAATATCGGTGACAATCCTAACGAATTAATAAAATGACTAGGTATATTAAAGCACCTACCTAGGTGTCTAGTAGGTTCACTTAAATCCTTAACTATTACGTGCTTTTGATTAACTGTAAATCAAATGATAATGCAAAATGATGGTACCATCAAACTGGTCGGATGATACAGACAGAAGGTGTCCCATTATCTATAGCAACCTCCTTATCTGTATAAGATGGTTCTCTATTATATGGGCAAAAATTATTTCCCAAAGTGTCAGTTCCCAAAAAAAAAATCCCAAATGTTCATTTGGCAAAAAATCACTAGTCAAATTATAGTCTCGCATTTTATCACTTGGCATTATCTCCTAAGGCAAAATATTACTTCGCAAATTATTGTTTAACAAAGATTTATATAGTCAAGTTTCATTTGGTCAAACGTATTATTTGGCATAATATTCGTTTTCCAAATTATTGCATGGCATACGATTTGTGTAGTGTGCCTATACGAAATGTATTTGAGTGAGATTACATATTTTGCTAAGCGCGTACTTTAGTAATTAACATACAAATTATTACAAGGATTATTATTTAAAATTAAAATAGTTGGCATACTCAGTTATCTATGGCATTTATTTTAATTTAACCTAGACCTAACCTAACCGCCAGCGTGTCGACGTCACCCCGCTTCGGGGGGTGCCTATTTCCGCTCTGAGGGACACAAGTGAACCCTAACCTACTTATAATACAATTGTTACGGTTGTTTGTTTTTTGACTGCGGGGGGCCTCGCCCCCCGAGCTCCCTCTTTCTGGCTGCCCTAATCTAGTTAAACCCCTGTAATGAGTTGTTGTTTGTATTTGTAATGTAATAAAATTTCGAACAAATGAAATTCGTTGTTTTGTTATTCTGCCATTTAAAATTCATACAAAATGAATCATTTGCCAAAAAATATTCCGTGAACAGTTATTCTGCGAAATAATAAAAATGGAATGATCTGGTCATGAAATAAAATTACCCCAACCAAAAATGTTTCAAATATTTGCCAGTTATGCTATGTGAAGTGTGCGAAATGAAAATTCGAACAAATGTTTTGTTTGGAAAACAATATTAGCCCAAACAAAGTGTTTACTTAATAAACTTTTGTCTTAATAACACTTGACAAAGCAAAATGATGCCAAATGATATTTTGATCAAATGAACAAAATGCGAAACAAAAATGTGCTGTTTGTTCGTTTGGGAAATGAAACTACTGCCATAAGTTTTGTGGGAAGTGAAATTTGGCGAAAAATATTTTGCCGAAACGGCAGGATACCGTAAAAGATACACCCGTGGTGTTAGGGCTCACAAGAACTTACATAGAAAAAGTAATTAACAACTGTTGAAAAATATACAGTCGGCAACAAAAGCTGGTACCAACAATGGTTATTGTTATCAAAAACTTGTTGATGAGTACTTACTACTTACTACGCTGGCTCGATGACCCAAAGGGGATCTTGGCCTCTGACACGAGAGAACGCCATGCTTCCCTATTCTGATAAGTATTTTTATTAGTTATCTTATATTATTACGCATTATTGTAGTAGTATTACATAGTGCTATTATGTTACAGCTGGGCAAATAATTCCCTTTTGTTTTTGCACAGGGCTGAGCAAATATTTACTTATATCTATATTATAATCTATTCAGTCGTTTTTACGATTCAATAAATAATGTAGTCGCGTTTTTAGTGTATATGAATCGTCTCGCACTTCTTCCTTAATAACACTCCAAGTTACGTAAAAAGGCGTCAGCCATTAATCAGCAGACGGGTTATCCCGTAGCGTAAAAGTTTAGCGAATAGAAATATGAATAAGTATTATATTTACCTCGTGACCAAACTCATATATAGATTATATTCACAGACAGCTAAGGTATATATATAAAGTTCCTATTAAGTTGGACCAGTACGCCTAAAGCCTTTTCCTTTTAGTTGATGAGAAAAACATAGGCACAGACCGTTAAACATTATAATATTATAATCACATTTAGGTACTACAATAAATATCCATGACGACTGTAATAGTACATTGTGATACAAGTGAGGTATGTTGACAATTACATCAGAGGCGGAATTGTACACGCGAGCCGCAAGTGAGCGTGATAAGAGAGCCGAGGATGTAATTATCAAAGCTCACGCGTTTCATACGACGTTTTTCAACATATTTTGCAAGGAATAAATCCTTTCCATAAGATGAAAATTTTAAAGGCCTGCCAAGTTATTTTCTTTACTTAATGATGGCAACAGGTTTTTACTCACATATTGTATATCGCCAAGAATTTCGAGTGGCGTCCATTCTATTTATCACTTTTCTAGTCACCACGAGTCAACATTTTTGATAATAACCAAACAGGCATTTAACAATGTTTACAAATATTTATGAAATAACCTATAAAAAAAAATTTCGTGAAGTTTGGGCAGTACGCGCGTATGTGTAGACTGTACAGTACCGTGCAGACTTAGATGAAGTCTCTAAACAGCCAATAAAAAAATGTTATCGTCATTAACTCATGTAAAATGTTATCAAAAGTGAATTAGTTTTACTAAATTAAACGTTTCTATATCATATCCAAAAAGAAATAGTCAATTAATTAACAAAAAGGATTTCATTTGTTTAGTCGAGTAAGAATCCATTTGCCTAGAATTTTTAAAAAAAGCTGTAAATTCTGTACAACCCGGTTAGTTTAAGAATGCACCAACGTGACTTAATCGGGATATATAACACACGAGTGTCGTAATGTTATAATTATAAAACACGCGTGTTTAATACTCAGTATTATGAGCCTCAAAGCGACATAATAAGAGCTACGTTACGAGCAAATGTGTTGAAATAGTACATTACTTACCAAGGGCTGTAAAAGAAAGAAAGCCCGAAATCGCAGGTATTTGTGACCCGTGCCGCAGGCGAAGGTTGTAAATATGCGATAGAGGGCTTTCTTTTTTACTGCCCGTGGTGAGTACACAATTTTACGTATTCACCTGGCCATAATGCGAGCGTAAACCTCACATTATGGCCAGCTGTGACGTAAAGGTTTTTATACAACCTTTACATACCCCGCATCTCTACCATGTAGCAACGGAAAGGTTGAAATAACGAAGTTGCGGTAGCACTTCAAACTGGCTTTTATGACCATACTCAGCTAGAAGTCCCTACAGTACTACAGGTGAAGACTTATAGCCCTTATTGAGCACGCATATGCATATAAGTATCCATGGTCTGATATTTTTGTACAAATTCTTGATCGTAGTTAACGCTGTATTAAAGTGCTACGCTTGCTACGACGCCAGCTATATTGCCTAAGAACAATATGGAACGTTATAGGGAAAATTCTAGTTACTCTTCCAAATTGAAACCAACCATTCCATTCTGTACTATCAGGCCCTTATTTCACCAACTTGACAATTGTCACCTGACATTCGACATACGTTGCTTGTTCTAGAAGTTAAGGTGGTCGCTAGGGTACTTGTGGCTCCAGCAATGTACGGAGAATTGTCGTAGTCAGGTGACAATTGTCAAGATGGTGAAATAGGGGCCTGATCACCATGCTCTCACATCACCATCATCATATCAGCCGAAAGAAGTCCACTGCTGGACATAGGCCTTACACATACTACACATTAACGCAAGAGGCCAACACCCAACCATTAACCAACACGTCAAAAATTGGAACAAAGTTTGAGTTGCATTGCTCGAATATAGGGATTTTATCATCGATCGCCCTCATGTGTACGAGTTGTTCGTCTACGGCAGTGGTTTTTAACCTTTTAGAGATGAGGGACAATTTGATTGTTTTTTCGTTTTGCCATGGATCTTTTACGTGTTATGTCGACTCTTTGGCACTTATTTAATATTTTTAATCGGTTGCTTCGGGGATCATCAGTGGTCTACGAACCACCGGTTAAGAACCAGTGGCTACGGAAACATAAAGAAAATAAGAAGACAAAATAGTCGGGTGTAGAAATACAAAATCTAAGTGTATTTGTGGATATATCATCCTGCTAATACGTACAATACATTTCATCCATCGATATCTTCCTTGGTGGCGTTAGTATATTTAGCCTGTTACGCTTACTCAATATAACCTTCAATAACGCCCGGTTATTCATTTAATACGCTTTTTTACGGTCCAAGACTGCGATTCCATCGGTCTTAAGACAGAAGGGGGCGGGGCGTCCCTATGATATAGCTTTCTTTTTATCTCTTGTCAATCTGATTTTGAAAGACACAGCGACGAAAGTGGGTATATCTGTATGACATGGAATCAGATCTGAGGAAAAACATTGTTAACGGTAGAATACTTCTTCTATTCTATTTAGTTTTGTGAAAATAGAAGAATGTAGCTTGGCTTGGCTTTTCGATGAAGGCAAACATCGTGAGGAAACAAGTCTAACCCCATAAAGGTCTAGTTTTCCCTTAGGAGGTCAGATGGCAGTCGCTTTCGTAAAACTAGTGTCTACGCCAAATCTTGTAATTAGATGCTAAATCGGAACCCGGGCTCGTTTGATCACTACCGGGAAAAACGCTAGGAAGATGATGATTATAGAATAATGTGTGAAATTTCGCTTTCAGAAAGGTTCGCTTTCATCTGAATGGAGCCTAGCAACGCCGCGAGTATGTCAACGCGTCGATATCGTGACTCCTGCGCATTGTCTCACGCAGTAATTGCCACGTAAAACAAACGCCGGTACAAATGCAAACAAAAGACCCAATTACGTATTAGAGTTCGTATTACACCGTTAAGACGGAAGAATACGTACTCGTCCATACAAAACGAGAAAATGTTTTACCGCTTCTAAATATTTTCCAATCCCAATGTTTTTTTTGTCCTTTATTGACACAATAAAATACTTGGTTTATAGGTTTTCCTTTTTTCAAAATTAGCAATTGTAAACTTGTAGGCACCTCAAAACGTTTTTTTTTTCAAAGCGAAACCTATAAACCTAGAATATATTATGCTCAAGTGATTGACATCAAAATCAAAGGATTTCTTAAAATTTTGTTAGTAGAAACCGATATCTCCCGAAATGGAAATCTCATCAAAAAGTACATATTGTCAGTCGCGAGCGGTTAGCTGCTGCAAAGCTATTCTTTCCTCTAAAGTGCTGGTATACTCAATTGGAGGTATATTTTTGCACGTGTAACATGTCAGGACGAGTGTACGAAGATAATATATGTGGAAGAGACGAACCCCTCGTTCCGAATGCCGAGAACCTTGTACTCGTTTTTTTTAATACTTTATGATTGAATCTTACTCCGTGCAAAACGTTCAGTTCGATGTTCTTTCTTTGATATTGCTTTGTATATAGAACTCAGCAGGGTGATTATTACCAAAAAAATATAAAGGTATATTTCAACAATTCTTAATCATTTGAATACACTATTAAGTTAAGTTTAAGTTGTATAATACATACATAATTTTAAATAACCTACTCTTCTTACAAAAGCTTTGCGTGTCATGAATGCATGTTTTTCAT
The DNA here is from genome assembly GCA_947049275.1 of Epinotia bilunana. Taxonomy (NCBI): domain Eukaryota; kingdom Metazoa; phylum Arthropoda; class Insecta; order Lepidoptera; family Tortricidae; genus Epinotia; species Epinotia bilunana. The sequence goes on along the minus strand of OX346263.1, from coordinate 7,203,807 downwards.
TGAATGACCTGGTGAAAGTAGTGCAGGCATATTATCAAACAAGTGAAAAATGATTTTCAATTATCATACAAGGTATCTGAAAGAGTTTCTTCCCGCCTCTATGCTTAGCAAACTACTACTTTTTTTACTAAATATTTTCCATTTGGCCTTATTAATCCCATGCCATAGGCACATGTTCGGAACGGTGTGAATGCAGTCGTTAAAGGAGCGTTCGACGCACAAAAAGCGCACCTTTCTTAGGGAATTCTAGGTCGGAGCGCGTAATTTAAATGCACTCATTAGGGTTTTAGAACAATTCTGATTAGTACGATTACAAGGAACAGTTTACGGTGAAACCCCGGCGATGTTTAGCCATGTTTTATGCAAATGGCTGCAAATCCGCAATCCTTGACAATAGTGTCGTAAATAATCTAGTTGCTTACGTAAGCAAAATGTAGCCGAATATTTGCTTATAATAACGGTCAGTTACTAGCTTTGCTTGCGACTTTGTCCGCGTGAACTCCCATATCGATGTACTTCCCTGATTTCGTGCCTTTGAGAAACCTTTTTGGAATAAAAGAATCTTATTCAGACTAGACTATTTTTATTCCATAATCATCACAATCTGTTCAGCTGTTTATGTGCGATTGAGCTACAAACGTACAAACATTCACAAGCATAATTTAATATTTTAAGTAATTGGTATGATATGTTGAGTAGTTCGCTTGACTCAATTCTGCCCCCGTTGTCTATAAAATGATTGGAATGTGAAGGCCACCATTAGAATTCGTTCAGAAAATTGTAATGAATCACCTTTGACGACGAAAGATACAATCAAAAATTACCCTATAAACTTACATGCATACTTCGGCGCTTTGATGTTTATAATATTAAATCACTAATTTCAAGTCATCTGTCTACTATAATAAGGCTTCCATCACCACTCACAATCTAACGTGTAGTCATGACAATGGTATTCTGAATCTCACGAAAATTTAACGTTCCGCCTTCTCCATTCAGACAATATACTGCCGCGAATTCGCAACTAAGCTGACAGAATTAAGCGCTATCTCTTTCATTTACGTCAGTTTTGTAAGAGACGCAAACCACATTTGAAATCGAAAGTTCAGAATAGGGAGGTTTCAAAAGTTCAGATATGATTAAACTTGATGAGTAACAGGGTCACGGTGATTCGGCGAGGTATTTCGACCGGATACCTACACAGGAGGAAATGCCTAAACAGTCGGCTCACTATGACGTTAGTAAAGTTCCCGCTTCCTTCTTTGGAGGTCTAAATGTACGGAATCAGTGATGACGTTTAGGTACGTTGCAAATGATGATCTAAACATAGGCAATCTTGTATTCTTGTAGGTATTATTGTGTCAAAATGGAACTCTGCCAACCGATCAATTTTGATATATTAAATTGTTTGTTGATGTATTTTGGAATAAAATATGACTATTATATGAATTTAATTCAATTCGACATGCGTGAAGGTTTTATAATATCTTCTTATATGAACAAAAGGTTTAAATATGTATTTGTGCATTATAAAAAATGCTTTTGAGCATTTTGAAACGTAAGAGTTGATATTTTCTTCCCCTGTAGAAGGATGTATTTCGCCTTTAAAGTTTGTCACTCCGGACGAGAGTAATTAACAGTTGTCCTCACTTCGAAAATAATAACTTTTATATAACGATACGAGTATCTGTAAAATCACATCTGCACATGTTTAACTACCTAAAAATATGTACTGTTACTTTAATAGTATGCGGTTCGGTTAAGGACATAAAGACAAGTTATTTTAGCCCGTGGCGTGAAGACGCCGCGGCGAGTATGAAAAATTATATTTTATTAACTTTGTGTAAGTAACGAGGAATATTCTCATGGAACGATTCCAGTTTATTAACATTTAGCAGCACCTCACGGTGATTTACCTACCAGCACCATGTTTAATTACGATATAATAAATAAATTGTGTTTAATGTATTTTTTCTACTCCTGTACCGTAAGTATCTGCCATTTATATAAAACTAATTCAAATACAATGACAGAATGATAGCGATAATAAGTAGTCAAAAACGCATCTGTTCGGATCCGGATTCGGTTTCGTTCGGATGGCAATTGCAAACAAATTAAACAAGAGGTGTCATATATTTTTGATTTCCTAGCAAAATTCCAGTTCATATTAAAAGATTATTCGTGTATAGGTACCTATTAAAATGTTATTCCTGTGTCGAGAAAAAAGTGTGCATTTATTTTAAAATGAACAAAGAAGAAAATGAAAAGGAATTACGTGAATAGCAAAAGAAGTAACGGAAGACCTTGCTGCCAAAAATGCTATTTATTTTAAATTAGCCGTAGAAAAAGTAATGAATGCAAAGGTGTCTCAACAAACATTATATATATGTTATAAGTATATGTCATGTTTGTCGATACTTATTCAAAAAGTTGTTAAATACGTAGAACATGTTTCCGTTCACTAAGTTTTCTGTGAAAATGTTTCTAAAAATTCTGTGTAACCTCTTACTAATTAGCTTAACCTGATCCAGGATAGGTACTTTTTCGTGCTTACATAAAGATATGTTTAATAAAAATGGAAACTATAGGTCTAGATTAAGAGAACAGATTGTATCAATACTTTTTGTATGACCGTTTGTTTCATAATTAAATAAATAAATAAAATCGATCGTGGCGCTGATTCCTCATAATAATATAATAATTTAATCAATAATAATACTATACATACAATTTCGGGGGCAGCCTGTGTTACATTTTTAATCGTAATTAAGTTGTTCTAAACGTGCAATTTTTAAACGCAAGGATCTTGAAACTGAAACAACCATGCAATGGAGGATAAACAATAATAATATATCTTAAAATAAAACAAAATAAGAAAACCTAAGCGTTAACCTAAATTATAACCATCCACCAAACCGATGAATGTTGGCGAAACCACAAAACCAGCTATTGGTTTAGGAACATGATTGAACGTGCGATAAATTTGGTCTTGACCCTTGTTATAACCATAAATTTTAACCAAGGGATAAATATTTCGGTTCTCTTTATAACTTTTGTGTAGAAAAAGTGACATGGGATTGAAAGTATTAACTCAGAACGGATTAGTTTTTGCAAGCATAAATATACGTTATTTTAGTGAATATAATGCTTGGATTTGTCAAATATGGTTAGCTATTTCACCGAATTTGTTATCCAAATGTACTTGTTATGTCACGACCAATTTAGCCTAATTGGTACTGACCACAAAGCTGGCGGTCGCGGGTTTATTTAAATCCCAGTAAAGATATTGGTACGGTATATATTCGATCGGCGGCGTGAATAATACGTTCCTGAGTCTTGGATATTTTTCATGATTTTTAGTATTTATTCATTTAAGTTACTGTGTTATATTCATTTAATCATCCTCATAGTTGTGTCCAAAAGGAGCCCGGGGTCCGTTTTGACACGTAATCCCAAGATTTGCGCATAGGCACTAGTTTTACGAAACTGCCATCTGAACTTCCAACCCAAAGGGAAAACTAGACCTTATTGGAATTAGACCGGTTTCCTCACGATTTTTTCCTTCACCGGAAAGCGAACGGTTTCAGTACATAAGTTCCGAAAAACTCATTGGTACGAGCTGGGATTCGAACCCAGGACCGCCGCTTGACAGCCGCATGCCGTAGCTTACCCATAGTACTTAGTTACTACCGAACACGAGTATTTATTTTTATGTTATATATATTTGAGCCTGATAGGTTCGGAAAAGTCAATTCATGAATACATTTTGACGTCGGTATATCACAAAACCATCTCCTATTTCAATCGTGGTGCTTAAGTAGTTCGCACCTTTCTTCAAAAAGTGCATAAAGCACCAACAAGAAACAGCACAACTTCGAGCTATTTATTTAAATAAATACGACGATAAACAAAGAGTAAATCGCAATCACCCAACGTCCCGGAAAAGCCCATAGTTTAAAACGTAAAACGCATATTTATTCACAAAGGCTCATTTGAATATAAAAGTCAGTTGTACAATTACGCGATCCCGTTCGGTGGAGCCATCTCAAGCACGATGCAACGTTACCGGAAAAACTGGAAAGGTTTTCCATAAAACGGTTTTTTCTTCAGTAAAGCTATTTGAATACGGTGCATCGCTCCCACGGCGCTTGCAGTGCTTGGACATTTAGATGATGTGAATGGATAGATAAGTCTATAGATGTTTTATTACTTCCGCACGGCTATACGGTTAGACGAATAATCTATACCCCCAAGCAACGATGACATTGTAATTTTTGGTGTGAATATTTTTTGTTATTTCCCTGGTCTTTCTCTCCCTTTCTTTCCGTTTATTTTATGTTTCTACGACACCATTTACGCTTAAGTACTCTACGATTATGGCTGTGCTTATAGCATTGCAATACAATTTCAAAATGGCTGTACCTTTCAGAATGGAACAGTACGTATTATTTTTTCGTGTAAAACGTGTTTCGTGTAGTACTCACGGCAGAGGTTTTGCACGTGACTTTGACACTCCGGTAGTTTGGGTCGCCGTCGCTAGACAGCGCTGTCAAACTGGTCGCGTTCAGCTTAAGCCGTGCGTACTGCAGACACCGTGACACACTTCAGGTCCCGCCGGAAGATCAGCGCCGGCTCTTGAATCGGCATTATGCTGAGGCGGGACCTTTTCGTGACACGATACTTGTCATGAATAAATGTTTTTCTTTCTTTCTTTCTTTCTTAAAAGGAAAATAAGGTCAATAAATAACACGATTCACATTGAAACAATCAGATAAATGAGTGTTAAATATATAATAATGCAGCTATCTTGTGGCTGGTATTTTGAAGTTCTTAGTTAGGTATAATGTTTTTATGTGTTTTGTGGCGTATTCAATCGTCTGTTTTTATTTTATCGAAGCAGCCATTGCTTAAGACAAACTTCACTCCGATTGCCGTATCTATTGTTCCAGTTGCATCTAGTGCAGATGGGAAAAGATCAGATCATCTTAACGTAATAGCCATTGACAATTATGCCGCGAGAATACTTACCCACGGAGCACTTATGTTAGTGATACACAGAAATGTTACGTTTGCAAAAACTAGGAATACCCGTAGCGTGACTGTGGTGTATGTACATGCAAATTGTAGAAATTGACACGTGACACGGGCTGGTAATGCAAATGCTGGACGGTAATTACGATTTCTGACGACCAACTGCTACTTGTGCTATCTACTACAAGGCTGCGGAGAAAAGTGACTCTCCATGAATACAAAACAATGGCTCTTGTGAAAAAAATTAAAAAATAAAAACATCAATAATTCTTGTGACGTTATCACGTAAAATTATCGTCCGTAAACTGACTTTAGACAACCAAATTTTTTAAAAAGGTAACCCAAATTGCTTTCAATTTTTTTATCAATGCAGCCCATACACACTTCACTTGGTAGCCACAGCTACCAGAAGCAATTTAGGGGTGCACGAAATTGGTAACTGTGGTTACCGCAAGTGCAATAGCCTTAGAAATTATCGTATCACATGACAATATCATGTCTTTGTATTGGTGCGAACCAATTATTAGTAAACGTACGTGACATAAGATAGAAACACAAATGGGGTCATCAAACGCAAAAATATATCGAACAAAAACAAGCTATATTTATTCCTACCTAAGCTTTCACAAATTATATTGCACTCTAGTGATGAGTCTTTGCCAGCAATATTCCCAAGCCCTTCCTATATACAAAATATGACTGATGCCGACAACGGCACGGTACTAGAGTGCATATTAACTATTTATTACCACCGACATTTTTTTTATTTTTATTGATTAGGTACCTTTTACTTTTGGGATATAATTCATAAACAAACCTGACACATTTAAACACTCCGTATTATTATGAAATGTAATTGAAATAAATAAACAATCATATTACAGCGACATAGCAATAAAGGCTAGTTATGTTTAAGGACTGCTGATTTGTTTAAAGCTCTAACTGCCACTAGGTAATGGTAACCACCGGACGGTTTACTAATAAGAGTGGCATTGGCTGCCGCGTCATCCAGGCTTACTTTACAATCTATAATGATCAATTGTCGACTGAAACCAGACACATTCTAGCCTGCCAACACTTCTATAATTGAAATGCATAATCCTATAAGCCCTGCAAAATGACAGCATTGTTAAGTAAAAGTAAGCAAAATATTCGTTCTTTTTACTTCCAACCATGAAAGTGAGTCGAGGATTTGCGAATTTCTGTTACAAAATCAGTTAAATGTCTTTCTCTCTTTTGTAACCCAAAAACGATTTTTAAGACGACCTTTAAGGTCTTTTAAGATATGCACAAACAATGTTCATTCTAAATGAAATGAAGCTTAATGCCGTTTAGTGCGGCTTCAGCTCCACTAGTAAGTATAATTTTATAATCCAATAAAATGAGCTCCAATTATCACACAATTCCCTCCGCAACATCTCAAACCTGCCGCGCATCTTATTCAATCCACAATTAAATTACGCAACAACATACATATTCAAACAAAGCAAATGAAAAATCTGAGAACCGATTTACTTCCACAATAGTGATGGAATTTAAACTCTGAGAGCAATTTTGTACTCGCACGGAACAGGAAATACAGGACGGGTTGTGGTATAAAGAGACCGTCATTAGCTGGCCAGTCTTGAGGAATTAGCCTTTTTTGCCGTGTCAGTTTTATGTAAGCATCTAGCTTTCCGTGCGTCTTTCATTATTCGAATGGGAGGAATGAGAGAAAGTCTTGACATAATGTCTTACTTACTCTAATTACAGGGCGCTCCATTTCATTTAACAGAATTGGTGTAATTCTCCGTTGTGGCGCGATATTGGCTGACATCACACTCACTGAAACAATAAATAAAAAAAAATGTTTGAATTTGCGTGTCTTCATCATTATCATCATCTTCATATCAGCTGAAAGACGTCCACTGCTGGATATAGGCCTCCCCCAAAGAGTGCCAAAGTGAGCGGTCCTGCGCCACCCGCATCCAGCGGACCCGCAACCTTTACCAGGTCAGCAGTCCACTTTGTGGGGGGCCTACCCACGCCGCGCGGTACGTGGTCGCCACTCGAGAACCTTTCCGCCCCAACGGCCATCGGTTCTACGTGCTATGTGCCTTAGTCATAGTTTTATGTTCGGAAGACTTATTGTTATGACCCACGACCCACCTATGTATTATTTATTATACTAAATATGAGTATGTTTCTGTTCATATTTCGCATATACAAAGTTATCTTTATGATATTTTGCTTACAGCATTTTTTTTAAAGTTCTTAAGAACTCAAAATACTGCTCTTAGAACTCACCATTCAGGAATGATACTTTGGACTCTTCAAATATTAGAGCACAAGTGTGGCAATATTTTATGCAATCACATCTTACACCTAATGTTTTTTTAAATTTTGAAGGTAACCCCTTCTGATCAGCTGAAATACCGAAACGTCCTTTCATAGGCAGGCATTTAGATTTAAGAAATTATGCTATTATGTAGGTACTGATAACTATCAAGGGCAGCACGTCAGAAATATGCTAGGACCTCCGTACAAAACATTTGTCGTTTAAACCACAATGTTTCCCATTGTTGTCGCGCCGTCCATCTCGACGAGTGGGTGGAAGGCGTTTAGACTTGTCAATTAAAAGCCGTTACCAATCGTATTGTTCATAATTATTCACTACTGGCTAATCACAGTGTATACAATTTGTTACATGCAAAAGAGCCTAACTACTTGAAATAATAAACGAGGCGCAAGCCTTTTCTGACCGTATAAAAGTATCGTAGAAAACAAGATTGTATTTACATATATGTTAGTGTATTATAAGCAATAGACAGTGGGATATTGTTCCTTTTATGGAATGGAAACTTATTGGACATTCGTTTTTTGTGCCTTTTCAGTGAGTCTTTCATAAAATAATGTGGTAAACACGCTAGTGATCTGTGGAAGAAAGGGAGGGGGTGGATGATATCACTTCGACGTTATTCTAGCCCGGAATGCCATTTTATTACAAACCAATACATTAAGTGCCTTCTTCTAATGAGAAGAATATTTCACCTCATATCCCAATAAAGTATTGATTGTCATTGTGATTCATTATAATAATGCTCATTGTCTCAATTCAGCCATAGTGTGCAAAAACTGTAGATTTATTTCGTCTCATCACTTCGCATCGTATGTGTTTTCAACGCATTGCGCTTCTTCTGCAACGTTAGAGTACGGAAGCAAACGTGCGCAATACATTGAAATGACATTGTGATGCAAAGTGGGGATCCAAATTTACCTCTGATCAAAAGTGGCTGACAGCATGTTAACAAGCGTGTTAAATTGACTCGACTATTGTTTTTCTCTGTAAGAAGGTACATTTTTTTGCGGTTTAATTTATGTAAGACAATCTTAACATATTCTAATGAATAAGGATATATTTTCGTTAAGTCGTTACCATTATTACCTAAACTTTTCTTCTGCCGAAAGATTTCCTTGATTGTGTAATCATTATACTCCTTAAAGTACCAACAATTAAACTGATAATGTACGTTATGGCTTGCTTAAACGGGGTCGTCAGGGGAATCCATCATTTTACCAAAAATAGTTTCATCGATTATCGTTTCCCATAACACTATTCGCAGAATTTCACCATCACACAGGAATCATTAATCGAATTTCGTAAGATCGCTCATATATTTGCTCGAAATGGTACACAAAAATGAACTCATCGAATTTCACTTCATTATTTTATTTGTCCATCGACATAAGTCGTTCATCAAATCGCCTTTACTATAATTTTGGTTTATTTAACATAAGTTTCAGTTCCCAAAATTCTTATTACGTAGAAAATCGTTTCACCAGTGTTTGTCACTTGATAATACGTTTCAACGAATTGAGTACCTACATTTCATCGAGACTTTGGACGTATACATTGAGCTCTAACCTGGGTAGGTTAGAGCTCAATGTATACGTCCAAAGTACTTCTCTCCCTCTGGATATCGGATTGTCTTCCTACTCTAGTTTAAGACAGGTGAGTGTAGGTACGACGACGAGCGAAGCGAGGAGGAGTGTTAGGTGTACTGCGACCCTATAGCGCGCAAGCCGAGCGAGCGTAGCGAGCGTGCCGCGGCAGCGGCCGTCGAAGCGCCAGCACCGTTTTTTTAATATTATTTACTTAGGAAAAATATATGGAACGTATCAACAGTGAACCGTGTTTCGATAAATTAATACTATACACAACTGACTATTCTATGAAAAGTAAATCCGATGAATCGTTACGCTACGATTTGAGACAAATCCGAAACGATTAACGATGAAAAGTTGTTCGATTAAATAAAAAACAATGAATTGATGATTATGTGATTAGGAAAAACAACGTAATGCAATTCGTGGAATAGTTTTCGGCGACATGTACATCGACGTTATGCATTTCGATAAAATGATAGACACCCACGACCCAGAATAAAACTAGCTAGACTTAAATCAGCGCTAATGAGAGAGTTTTTTAATGATGACAATGAAGAGTGGACGTAATTTTTATTGTAGGTAATAGATTGATATTATGAATTATTATTAATTAATTATTATAAATTATTAATAATTGCTGTTAAATGGAAATAAAACAAAATGTATGAAATTTGTCACTACTAATATGAAAAACACAAAATCAAGTATAACTGTCAAAGATGAGCAATTGAACCTGGTTAGCAGTACGGTATTTCTAGGTATAGCATTAGATTCTAAATGGGGTCATATAAGTGATCTCGCGAGTAAGCTTAGTTCCGCGGCTATTTATTTAATTGCTGTGCCCTTACAGAGTTCATGTTGAATACGTAATTGAAGAACTGTTTACTTTGAAGAAAATGATTTTGAATTAGACAGCCAAACGCTCTGCGCAGTCGAATTTGCCAAATGAGTAGGACCCATTCCACAATCATTGTAAGACAAACGGAAGTCTCTTTCTAACAAAAACAGTTGAATAGAGGCCTCCGCTTGTGTCACCAACCTTTGGGAAATGAGTCCTTATGCAAAGTAGTTCCAGCAAATTGTCACATGTATTTACAACGAGACGATTTTTCGGTTAGTTTTGCAGTCAATCAAGTTTTCTACGGCTGTTAATGTAAAGGTTGTGGCGTGGGAGGCCCTTATGCAAAATTACTGGCCTAAGTACCTAAGTATTCATTTTAGTGACCAATAAATATTAACTGCAACAAAGTCCATGTACAATTTTTATGGATTACATTATTGTAGGTACTGCACCTAACTAGGTCCGTAATGTAAGACCAAAAAGATTTCAATATTAAATAAAATCTCATTATCTAGATCAGCCATACTCAACCTTTTTTCTACGTGGGCCGCAGACATTTTAGCGGTGGAGCCCCAGGCCACAATGTATATGCATGGTTGGTTACTAGGATCGCATGGTGGCTGGCGGGCTACTCGCAAAAGCTCGGCGAGCCGCAGTTTGAGTATAGCTATACGATCAGCTGATCTAGATATTGTGCGTCACGGAAGCACAAGCAACAATTAGCTCACAATTCGGTCTCTAGTGTCAGATATGAATTTGCGATTGTTTACATCAGGGGGCCTAGACAAGGTTACAATCGACAAGCGCTAACGCCAATAGAAAACGAATAAAATGTATGGGAATGACAGATGTTAACGAAAAATGGTTTGTCGGCATCTGTCATTCCCCTACATTTTCTTATTTGCTATTGGCGTTAGCGCTTGTCGTCTGTAACCTTGTCTACGGCCCCAGTTCATTTTCTCTTGAGTATGTTTTGTTACAAGCTTTTATTTACTTTCACCTGGCGTCTGTCTGTCTGTAATCAAATCTTGCAAGTTAAATTTGACCCACTTCCCGGTGACCGATTGAGCTGAAATTTTGGGTATAAGTATAGTTTGGATGACTATTCAATATTATGGTACCATCGAGCTGATCTGATGATGGCGATAGAAGGTGGCCATGGGATTTCAATACTTAACCGACGTAACCCCGTTGAGTTTAAGCTCGTTAGAATCGTCTCAATGAGTAGTTGATGATGGTATACAGAAAAGTACAGTCCGCAATGAAAGCTTGTTCCAAAAATGTAATTTTTGACAGAAGCTTGTTTTTGTTTTAATATATGATTGACTTCTACTACTGACAATATTGCTAGCACTCGTGCTCTAAACTACGAAAGATACGTAGCTACAGTTATATGGTCCGCCTGCAGTCGGATATGCTATAGAAGCCAGGTGTCGGGGATGGTGCTTGAGCTTGATCGCAATGAAACGCGTCGTTAACGACAATTGTTTATTCCGTGGCATACGGCGAATACAATCAAGTAGAACAAAAGCGGACAAAGATGGAAGAGACAGACAAGGAGAGCTAATCCCAGGCTCAGCAAAGTCTAAGGAGCCTTTTCCCATTATCATCTCCTCATGATCTTCTCCTTAGAAGAAGAACTCCCGAGGATGCTTTGTGTTGAGAGCGAGGGAATTTGTTCCTTCAATTGTCAACACGGCGAATCCTCAAACATATCAAGGGTCAGCAACGCCCATGTCACTCCTTTGGAGTTGCATGCGTCTATAGGCTGCGGTGTCCGCTTACCATCAGGCGGGCCGTACGCTTGTTTGCCACCGTCATTGTATAAAAAAAAGAAGCGGACAAAGATATCTTACTAATATTATAAATGCGAAAGTTTGGATGTTTGGATGTTTAGATGTTTGGATGTTTGTTACTCAATCACGCTTAAACGGCTCAACCGATTTAGACGAAATTTTGCACGAAGATAGTTTATAACCTGGATTCAAATATAGGATAGTTTTTATCCCGGGTCCACGCAGACGAAGTCGCGGGCGGAAGCTAGTTAGAAATAAATATAGACGGAGTTGTTCCCCTTCTCTTCTTCGTCGCATCCTCATGTCATGACTGAGGCTCGTGACTACCCGAGGTCGTCGCTTTGCGCACTAATGCTCTCCAGGCCAATCGGTTTTCGGCCATCCGGATCTCATGCAAGTTTCCTTCACTGCGTCGATCCGACGGGTTGGTGATCTTCCTCGGCTGCTGTTTCCCTTTACTTTGTCCCCCAATCCCAATTAAAATCTTAAATTATAACGAAAAAGCAGGATACATTTCTTTGACGTGCAAAAACCTTTTCAGGCGGTCGAGACGTGCGCAACCTGTGCCCGCCACATGCTAAAAGAATAACAAAATCATAAATTGTTAGGATACGATTTAACTTGTGTATTAATTACACGTCATGTGTGAAACAATGTTGATTTTATGACTATGACGTCTGTTAGCGCCAATTTTAGCGCTAATCGGTAAGCACTTAAATCATCAGAGACATTTCGTGCCTCATCACAAAGTTCACGTGTATTTAAAAGCCTGAATACTCTCGCCAAGGTCAAACGAGAATGCAGGCCATCCTTTTCTCGCTTATTGAAAAATACACATGCATGCATCTTCCTGCCCGCCTTCCGGATAAAATATTACCGTTATTACAACAGATTCTATATTTAAAACGATAGTTGTTTGTGTTGTTATTACGAGTAAATATGAGTAAAAATAATTAATTGTAATCTATACTTAGTAAATTACGTCAATCCGTTGAAGAGTCGAGAGAGTCATTATAGTACATGATCAACGCTTCAATATCGTCACCAACATACGTTATAATCTTACCTCTAGGGACGTATATTACCTATATATTGTTATCTTTGCATTATATCTGTTGCAGTCCGTCTCCAGCAAGTTGGTCCTGCAACTGCCTTTATGTCATCCTCCCATCTGCGTAATGGTCTGCCTATCTTCCTTTTCCCATCTTTTGGATGAACTGCAACAGATAGAAATGAATGGAAGATTTTAAGGGATGCCTATGCCGAGGGGCAAATCCCCCATACCACCGATGACAGTGTATAATTTAAGTTTATATTTTAACTTTGTCAAGGTGAAAATAAAAGGGTGTTTTATTTTATTTTTATATTACCGCAACTTTAATCCAAGCTTTGCAAATTAGCAATCATCCGCTTTTGATTGGAGTATTTACAAATGGAATGAATTAGCCAGCGACATTTAAGGTATCATAATGTGTCAACGACATCACCTGTGTTCCGCCAAAAGTACGAAACGCCAACCGCCCACAGCCTCACGGAAACCAGTAGGTCACTCACTATACTAGCAGCTCCCAACATACTCTACAAGCATTGATTCACGAGTCGTGGGCGGCTATCGCAAGGAGGTCTATCTGGCTTCAAGTATGATATCAAAATGTATTCTTTGTCGAGCGTGCTCACTCCCAAGTCTTACGACTTGAACGAGTGCGTGCCACAATTGTAATTTTGGATTCAAACCGATGTCGAGTCGAATAGACTTCAAGGTCGACGTACTCTTTGCGGTACCTATATTTGCATATGCTCGGGTCAGGCTTGAAAAAGTGACACCAATAGATATTTTTATGCAGTGGTGCGAATCAGTATCAAGGCCATAGTCTGCTCTCTCCTTCTGTTACTGGGTAAGTGTAACATTAACTTTGCTTATGATAAATTGCTTATTGTGAGTACAGATAAGTGTCGTTTATTTGAGTGGTTTCCGATGTCGGTGAAGTGAAAGCGATTTGATGCGTGATGTGTAGGTTTTCATGATTGTATTGGATTAGTATCGATGATCAACTGATTGTTTGATTAGTTTGCATATCAATCATACGTTAGAACGATTGAGTACGATTATTTTGGGGTAATGTAGACGTTACCTCCTATCAGAAATACAGATAAACGTTTGAGAGTCCTTAAAGCGAAGACGAAGGAACAAGACGATCTATGTAGAGAGACTTAAATGTGCGCGTCGTTTTACTTCTGTTCAGCTTAATTTTAAGTGACACATATCAATATTTTTCGAATTTCGAAAGCACACACTTACATTCAAATTGTTAAGCAAGGCCTCAATATAACGTCTCGCAGTGTTACATGATACCTTGCCACATTTTTCACGAAAATTGCCTTTCGAACCTCTCATTTACTTCATTAATATAACACGTATTTACTCGAAAGGGACATGCAAGCTCGCTTACTGATTATTTCTAGGCCAAAATAATTTCTGCATGCCGATGGCAAGTAATTGTTATCATTACTGGCCAGCGTGATTATGCATCGAGGCGTTTCTTGTTCGTTTCCTTTAAAATAATGATGAATACTAACAAGTATGTATAGTAGGCTTCATAAGTGCATGAACATGCTTGAACCGTATTGCCATAGTAATACGGTTCAAGCATGTCCATGCACTTATGAAGCCTTCTGTACATTCTTGGAAGGGCGATGACAGGCACGTAACTCAGACTTGGCCTTTTCGGGACATCTGTGACGCCCTGAGGGATAATCACGTAACATTTCGTATGCGCGTTAGGACAGTTTAACTGTCATTTTATATATAAAATTTGACATTTAGATCTACTTAACGTGCGTACAATGCGTGAAATGATCGACCTGCTGAGGTTTACCCCATTCCATATAACATTCGATTTTTAACGGACAAATTCGTCTATGTTTCTTCGTCTATTGAAACCAAAGGGTAAAGGATATCAAAAGGATATCAGAGAGAAATGTTGTATACTAGTTTTACTTATCTCGATCATTAAGTGCTTTCCAAATATATCATTTTCTGTTGCATGATTAAGTTGTTTTGTTAACACAATTATCATAATATTAATGAACCTCCAGGTCTTTAGCATTATGTCTGTTGGTGCTCTATGTGTACCCCGTATATTTGTTAATGCGACTGTTTGTGTTCAAAATAAAATAAAAAAATACCAATACATTTATTGCGTTTCAAAATGGTTTTGCTTGAAATCGCATGACGATTAACGCAGATTTTTTCTAATCTTACATGGAATAGGGTATAGTTCTAATATAGTGTATGCCTATGGGTAAAGGGTAGCACAGGGAGCAACCTAATTAGATTTTTGTTTTTTTACAACGACGCGGAGCCTTTAAATGTTAAATTCGTTTTATTTTACATATAACTAACAATAATTATAACAGATAAAAATACAGATCGAATTATGTCCAGGATGTGCTAATTTGATTGGTCTATAATTCTATCATGGAAAGTTGAAAGATATCCTTACATAAAATGGCTATCGCATGCGTAAACCCATCAGCAGGACACTTGCGTAACTTTCCTATTGAGCTTTAGGGAATATCAACTGAACATGTTTGCGATAATTTATATGCTGGACTATTTTTGACGTACGGCAAGACCATTATAACGTTTTTGCTGTTGACTTATTCCTTGGTTAAGTTCTGAGGGGTATAGATTATCTTTACTTATTTTATACACATTTATCGGTTTAATTAGTACATGCTTTTTGATGTGTCTGTTACTTTTAGTAACGTTCATTCTTGTTAATATATTAATGTGTAGCCTACAAAAATAAAAGATAGTAAAGCTGCGTCTTTACCTATCCCTATAAACAGTTGCTTAATTGGTAACCTCATATACCTATGACTCCACATGGACTAACGAAAATAATATATAAAATCCCTACACTAAATAATATGTCATTCCGATAGACGCAGTAATTAATTTCACTTAAACAGTAAGGCCACTGATCCACCTACTTTTTGAATCCTACGCTTGTCTCTTTTATTGCAACAATATCTATAAAGTAGTTTTAGGTATTTACTGCACGTTCACTTTAACAAATATATGGCTGGTTAATATTTGAACATTAATTTGCGGCCTACCTACGTTCAAACTTGAACTTTACGCCTTTTAATTATAGTTTAATTTCCGTTAGTCTCTAAAATAATAGCAAAATAAATATTTTCGCAGATGAATGATTCCTCCAGTCATATTTTATTCTAGATTCATGGCTTTATTGTAGTTAGGTACATTATTTTGTGTAAAAGGAAAGTTTTTGTGAGTAAGCGAAAATGGTCGGATTGTTTAGTTTATGCGGTATCACATAATTTTCGGATACGCCAAGAAAAGGCATATTTTTTTATAATCCTAAATTGGAAATTAGATTGGCTTGTTTATCATATCGATTATGTTTCATACTACCCTGCACATGCTCATTATAGGGAGTCTGACCGAACAACTGTGTCAGTAGTCAGTGAGCACAATAATGTAAATTGGTTTTTATTTTAGCAATGGACCCGATTCTACGTGCACATGGCTTAACTAGCCTAAAACTAAATTGTCTAATTTTGAGACATAATTTAGGAGGCAGATTAAAAACGACATATTTATAATAGCATTTAGGCAGCCAAGTAAGTTGAATAGACCGCCTAAAATAAGAAACGTCAGTTTCAAATTAGCGCTGTCATTGGATTATGACAGCTGCTCATAAAATAAAATTAGGAAGTAGAAGCCACTGTAGAATCGGGTCCAATGCTCAACATCTTAAATTCCTATTGATATTTGCTATATAAAATAAATAGCAAATATTTTGTAAGACAAATAATACTATGACTGCTTCGACACACACACATATAATAGGTGTTAATCAATTTGTCTGTGAATATGAGTATGGAAAACAATTTACTATTACACCATACTAATTGACGATTTAGAATACCTCTTGAATATATGCAATGTCCTTAATTACGCTGGCAAAAATGTATAAAAACCGATTCATATTGTAAAAAGATGATACGAGCCATCAAATGATAAAAAAACATTTTGAGCGCAAGTTAATAGAAAATAAGGTCCAAATTGTAAAGAAAACCGTGGTGATTGTGGCTTATTATGATTGGTGCGATTTTTATTCAAGCGCACGCGCAACGTCGTCGGATCAGTCAATCAAAGCGCACTTTCGCCCCGCCCACGCGCGGCGCCGTACCTACGCGGTGACCAAGATTCGGGGGATGAAAGCGAATGGTGTCAACGACCTTCTTATCAAATCAATTCTTGGTGTAACGTCTTAAGGGTCAAGGTGATTTTTACTAATAGTCGGAGTCCACATCCCGCAGGCGGGAAGCTTGTGCTATCCTTGTTTTTGTTAAAGATATACGAGCTTCGAACCTTCGCTGGGGGAACGATGAGATACTCACATTTCAGAAACCAATTTAATATAAAAATATGTTATAAGGGGTTATTTCCACACGTGCGAAACGAATGTATCGGTTGAAAAACGTAAATATTTAATGTCTCTTCTTATTCTAAGTATCTAATCTCTCTTCTTAGTCGTGTCCCTCATGACTGATGAATGATGATCGTGGTTGGTGATTTTCATTCGAGCACGAATGTTTTCCCTCCATCGATTCCGTACCCTTTAATAATCGACCACCTGTCCTACTTACAAATTATTTTAAAACCCCGTGACTCTAGCTTCTCTGATATTTAGTAAACGCATAATATGTTTTATCTAAGTAGTCAATCGGATATTAGTCGCTGATTGGAAATTTGTATGCATTGACCGATAAATCTTGCCCTAGACAGATCACGTCATTGTGCAAGTTTGCAGAGATTGCGTAGGCATGTACACTGACGTTTAATATCCTATATTTACGTATCATCTAAGTAGCAATGTAGCCTTAATTGCTAAGTTCAAAAATTACACTAGGTACAATCTCAAAAAATTTTTTTTGTAAGTATCTGCGACCTGTATAATCTTGTGTTCTACATATGTGTAGTGATGACGCTTCCGTCAATATGATTTGAAATTACAATCAATATGTTTTATGCAGAATAAGATGTATGCAAGGAATCAACAGGATTTTTGATATCACCGGATAATGGCGTAAATTTTTGCACGATAGTCACAGGGTGTAATATGTGTGTGACCAAACAGTTACGAGGGGATGCTTTTTCCATTATGCTATAGAAGAGGGACTACCATATAATTTGATTTATTATTATTATCTCTTTTTCTCCTTTTTACAGGGTAGTTGCTTTGAAATGCGGGTGACTTTACCTACTACTTACACTTACTTTATTGGGAGCCTCTAGTGTCCCACTGCTGGGCAAAAGCCTCCCCCCTCCGTTTCCAGTATTCTCGATCCTGAGCTTCTTGTGGCCAATCTTTTGAGAACGAGTCTAGCTCGTCCCGCCATCACCGGCGAGGCCTGCCGCGTCTCCGTTTTGAGCTATCGGGTTGCCAGTGAGTGGTGGCTTTGGCCCACAGTTCACTCGGCATGCGGCAGACATGCCCAGCCCACTCCCACTTCCACTTAGCCGCTTTCCGAGCTACGTCGACTACTTGAGTCTCGGAGGGCAGCGTGGTGTTCCGGATTATTATTATTATTATCTCTTTATTCTTATTTCATCTTAAGTTAGGATTTTACAATAAATTTATAAAAAGTAAAATATAAAAACTATATACAAAACATAAAATCATTATAAAAACCTAACCTAGGGTACCGCCGGCAGCGAGGCGGGGCCTAAGCTGCCGGTGGTCAGGGCGTCAGAGGCAGGAACCTCCTGACTATCCGCGCAGTATCCAGGAGTACCGCCTTCTGTATTTGACCCTTGATCCAGCCATCTAGCGAAAGTCTCTTGAGGTGATGGTCGAGACTCTTCGCTATTAAACCGTTCGCCGAAACGACTATCGGGACGATGATCGTCGAATCAACATCCCACATGGCGGTTACCTCGTGAGTCAGGTCTAGGTACTTGCTGGCTTTGTCCTTCTCGGCCTTCACGAGGTTCTCATCATGGGGGATGGTGATGTCGACGAGCACTGCCTGGCGTTTCGATCGATCTGTCAGCACAATATCAGGCCTATTGGCAAGAATAGTCCTGTCCGTGATGACAGATCGATCCCAATAGAGCGTGGTACGACCATTTACGAGAACTGGCGCAGGGGTGTACTTATAGTAAGGCACTTCGGAAACCACAAGACCGTAAAGCAGAGCAAGTTGCTGGTGAATAATCCTGGCTACAAGGTTATGTCTGTGCAAGTACTCGCCGTTAGCAAGATGACACTACTTTATAAAAAAGGAGACCCACTCGATATAGGTAACTACCGGCCGATAAGCCTGCTACAAAGCTTATACAAACTGTTCTCCAGCATAGTCACACACGACCGTCGACAGCACATTTGAACGCAGTCGCTGTGGCCGAAATCGGCCGGGAACTCATCATCATCAATAAGAAGAATAAAAACATCTCTAGACTTCTACCAACCACGAGAACAAGCAGGCTTCAGGAAAAATTTTAGCACGATCGCCCACATTTTTACTTTAAATCAAATTGTAGAACAGTTCACCGAATACCGAATGACTCTATATATCGCATTTATTGATTACTCCAAAGCGTTCGACTCAATATCACACGAGGCGCTATGGAAAGCTTTGGAATATAACAATGTGGCGGAGAAGTACATAAGAATTCTGAAGGAAATCTATAAGAAAAGCAGAGCTAAAATAAGATTAGACCACTTAGGAGCGTCGTTCAATGTGGAGAGAGGTGTAAGACAGGGTGACCCTATCTCACCAAACCTGTTTACAGCACTGTTAGAACATATTTTTTCGAAACTTAACTGGGAAGGATTAGGAATAAAAATAAACGGCGAGTACTTAAGCCACTTAAGGTTTGCGGACGATATCGTCATTTTGAGCGACAACCATGATGACCTCGACCTCATGACCATGACCTCATTAAATAAATTCGTGTAAATTAGCTTAAAGTTAACTTATAATGTAAATTTATTTTATGAAATAAATAAATCTAAATCTAAATCTAAATCATGCTACAAACTACATGAAGAAAGCGTCAAATGTGGGCTGGAAATGAATGCGAACAAGACATGTATAATGACTAACGGCATCGAAATTGACACAATATTAAATTCGCACAAGATTGAATATGTTAAAGAATATGTTTACCTCGGCCAAATTGTATCTTTTTCAGACACAACGAAAAGAGAAGTAGATAGGTGTTCCGGATACGATCCATTAATTTGACACCTAATATGCTGCGCTCCATGGCTCGCTGGCAAACCCCGAGTTTTGACTTTTGAGACGCTGTCAGCGACCAAGTCTGTGCACCGTAAGTGAGAACTAGAAGAATGCACATGCCCATGAGCCTATGTTTAAGTGATAGTGGCAGGTCTTCTTTCATGAGGAGTTTCATGCGTTCTCGGTCCGTCTTTCGACCCCTTTCTCCTGTCCTGTGTGATTCGATTTTTCATTATAAAAAATATACTTAGTGAAAACTTTAATGTACCATTATTATTCCAATTAAAACTAGCATTTTAACATCCTAATGTATCCGTTCAAGTTCTATTTAGTCATCCAGATAGATATACGACTGACTTCGGTAAAAGTCGTAAATATTATACCAATTGTATGCGCTCAATTAAACTTGTAATCCCCATTCAATTGATTGGACCTAAATATTTTATTCGCAGACTAATTGAACATTCATGTAGTCGGTGAACAATTTGCTTCCGATGACTAAGGGAAGCAACATTTGCAACATACGTGAACTGCAAAACAATTTTTTTTTAAAATATTTACGTATCTTGATATTTTCTAGCAGAAGGTTGGGTCAGGTCTTTTTATCTCACCAATCATACGACACATAAATAAACGAGATAATCGAATAATATGAAAATAATATTCCGCTTTGCCTTAAGGTTTGACTGGTAGAGAATGCCGTATGGCATTAAGTCCGCCTTTAGTACGATTTTTTTTTAGTGCAATGAAGTTTAAATAAATAAATAATATATTTTTTCTTAGCTAAAGGCTTTTTTAGTATTTAGATGCAAATATGGTAAAAACTTTACAAATCCGATATTTGTACAAAAAACCAATTTTCGGAAACTGAAGCATTGTTTTCTCCCGTGCGTGGAAGACCTAAACGTATAGGGGATGCCTTGATTCGAGTCGACCACGCCCCCTTGACAGAGACACGCTGATGCCTTCCGCGCACGAGAAAAAGAGATGCAACACTCTTCGGGAATGGCTTTTTAGGACTTTCGATAAATACCTAACTTAGTGAAGTTTTATTTATATTTCATTGAGTGAGATTTTAGATGAGATAAAATATTATAGTATCAACTTGATTATGTCGTAAAATAATGTATTGTTTGATTAAACTGAGTAAAAAAAGGAAAATAAAGACCCAACTTTGTTTTTTTTCTATCGAGGAAATTTTAGGCAATCATGTATCGATTAAATCAGATAAACAATCATATAGTCAAGAATCATATACTCGTATCTGAAAATCAGTCCTAATTGTTTCTTAATCTTGTCAAAACGGCGTTTCAAAGCACACGATAATTTCCAATGCACCCCCTTAAGCGGGGGCGTTGTTTATGAGAATCTAGAAATGACATTAAGGTTCCATTTCGAATCGGCCCTAAAATAAAGGGTGCCGGATGCGATTATTGCCCGTCACCAACTTCGGAATAGCAAAATAATCGGTGAAATCCTTATAACATGTGTTGTACCGATTTAGTGGTATCCTTTTATGGTATTATGTTATGAGTCAAAGCGTGTTAAAACGATTTGTCTAATCTATTACGTGGCAACGTTTTGAAGCGTCTCCGTCATCCTCCGACATCGATTATTGACATAAATCATCCATGACGACTGGCTGTTGTTATTTTTTGAGTGGGTAAAGATAAGACTTCACAGGAAAATCTAAATTTACCTAATCTGTTCTCGTGTTTGTAAATATCATTGCGAAAACTGATAAGGGAAGTCGATGTAAATAGCAGGCTTTAACTGACGCCATATTCTGTACTACCATTTTATGAATTAAATGTAATTACATTTATTAAGTTATATTTTTTTGTTTTTACCTTCTATGTAAAGGTTCAACTAACGTGATATCTATTCTGTATCTAATACCATTTTATGAGCGATATTTACTAACATTACAGTTATTACGTTATATTTTTTTGTTTGCACTTTCTGTGTAAATGAGGTATAACCTATGTATATCTATGGGTTTATTGTTGCATGAAAATAAATTATATTTAAGATTGATGATTCTTAATCTAGCTTTCCCCGAAGGAAGAGTTCGAGCTCTCCATACCGTAGGACAAGTTTTGCTATGCGCAAGTGAGAAATAAAAATAAGATCGAGGGTAAAAGACTAAACAAGAAAGCTAAAATGGAAAAATCTACAAATGCAATTTTTACAAATGGCGGTCACTGACCTTAATGAATACACGTAGAACTAAATTGAAGCCGAGGTAGAGATGAACCCTCATGACTTCCGTATGGGCTTTAATTCATCAGGCTTCTAGATTGCCGCTAACCCTCCAGCAGTAACCAGAACGCTTGTCGCGGCTATATAAAAATAAAACACGATCGATGAAAATTCGAATGCACTTTAAGGGACTCCTAGCTCCCAATGACCTTCGATCTGTAACTGTCGGTTTTTTCGTGTTTTTTATGGCTTATCATATTAAAAACAACGATGTTTACCGAGATAGTATCCCATATTTACTTCAAAGCTCACAGTTTTCGAGATATATGGCACCGAACTTTGGCAATTTCAGGCCAAAAAACCAGATTTTTGGACGTAACTTTAGTGAAAATGAGTTAAAAATAAAAATCTCTCGTGGGTTGATAGAGACGTCAATAAGGAACAGTTATTTTATTGATTTCATACACATATATACATATGCACAAACAACATACTTATATCGAAAACAGAGCTTTTTTGGACCTTGTTTTAATAAATCATAAAAAAAAATTAATTATTTTCAAAAAAACTCTCGTGCAATAAATAAGGGATTGAAGAACTGTTTATGCCATAAATGTTTGTGCCATAAATAGATGTATAGTTTTGACGGAGGAATATCAACTCAAAACTCGTCAAAACTAGTCAAAACGCACGTGGAGCCCCTTAAGGGGTTTTTAATTGGTGGCCAATACGGCGGCAACTACACAGAGGTTTGGCCATTTTATGTAATTAATGGCGAGAAGGCTTTTTATTTTTTTTAGTTTATATAGGTAAAATTATCTCTACATCACCTACTATGAATCGTACTCGTACTGGCTAGTTTAAAGATGCTTTATAAGTGATTTCTAAATACATTTTCAGTAATACGTGGTCGCATATGTACAAAAATTCATTTCTGTCTATTAAAAATGCAGCTAACATTATTTTAACTAACTGCATCTTAATTGTCCGGGTTAGTATTTACATGAGCCGTCAACGGCGATTCAAAAGAAATGTTATAAAGTTGTTATTAAATGATTAAATAAAATAGTTTGTGGAACTCGTACTTTATTGAGGAGTGAGTTCCCGTGTTATGGAACCCATACCTGGGATGGGCGAGGGAGCCGGTTGGGCAGTGTCTGGTGCTGACCTCAGGATCAGGTCACCGACTAAATTAAACAAGTCTCCTGGCTAGCTGGCCTAGATACGCCCATGTAATTCCTGTAGATACAATAATACGGGTGTAGACCAAAATGTATTATTACTCCAAAAGAAATATGCCTAGTCACGAAAATCCCATTCAGATATCTCAAAGAATTACGAAGCTACTACCGTTTTAATATCGCTTGTTAGAGGGAGAAAACGCTCGCAGTTAGTGACGTCACAATCTGCGAGGGTCATAAATGACAATCGTTTCATATGAAGGCGCGTTATGCGGAAAAGGGACAGAATATAATTTCCGCTACCCTAACCGCCTGTTGTTTGCCTCTACTTGTGTTTATGATGTTCTGTAGTGTTATTTAATTGGGGTGTGCTATAAAGAGTATTTGTATTGTATTGTAGAACTAAATGAACTAACTGACTAAGTATGTAATTCAAACAGAATTAGACTGAAAGAGACCTACATTCAAGGGTACTTAGTCGCATTTATTTAAATAACAATAACTTCAGTTTTGCTAACAAACAAGTAATTTGGAAAATACCCAGATTACTTTTTGGGTTAGACAACAACAACAACACAATATGTTTTCAAGTGTACGTTTATTTAGTAATATTATGTCACCTGAATTTCCATGTAAACTCATCTAAGTTACGTAGGTTTGAATTCAACATCCAATAGAAGTAAAGATGACCCCATTTCAGGAATGTTACTCGTACGCAGTAGGTAAGGTGATTCGCAAGTCATTTCCTCATAACATATACCTGCTAGTGGTACGGTGAGCTGTAGAACTCGCGAATAAGTCATATAAAAATGTGTTTTCTATTTCAAAAAAATTACACTAAAAAAAAGTTCTTCGTTTCTGCTTGGACAATAAATTTTTCGTATGTCCGGCTGTCCTGTACAGGCATTTCTCAACTATTTGTCGTGAATTTCTGTGAGCAAGTTTAATAATTATATAGAATTTTTAGTCAAATAATTTACTTTAAAAACAAAATTTTAACCGACTTCAATTTAGTACTCCGCCAAGCCACGAGAATATTTCTACATTTCTGTTCCAATTTACCACATGAACTGATTTCCGAGAGCAAATGCGTTGATTATTAGAGAAAAAAACCGAATCGCTGTATGTGGGCCGATAATAATTGAGGACTTCCGTTGATTCCACAAGGATCACCTTTGGCACTTCATTAGTTGCTATTTCAACGGAATCTTATCAGAATCTGTGATATACTTTTGTACTTAAAAATACATAATTGAGGAATTCCATAAGTCATCTGTGGTCTTCATCATCAATTCCACTCCACCAAATTTATGAGATATAATAGAAAATACCAAAATCACTATACAGGCGTGCCTAATATAATTGAGGAGTTCCCTCAATTCCTCATGGATCCCATCATCCAACTGAATTTTTGAAAAAAATGGGACCCAGCTGGAAGCATATACCTGCAAACAAAAAAAATGTTTTATGAATCGGCTCATCAATGACGGAGTTCTGAGGTAACCAACATTTAAAAAAAATGATAAAAAACAAATACAACTGAATTGAGAACCTCCTCCTTTTTTTTAAAGTCGGTAAAAGAAGACTTGATACTGGAACACAAGTTTCATGTGCTCAGCCTGCCCCTTTTAGGGATAAAGGCGTGAAGGCCGATTTCGTTTCATGAAATTAAATAAAAGACAGGCTCGCGGGTTCTCGACAGCTCACAGAGCCGCAAGTTTTATTTGTTATACCGATGATATGCTAATCAATTCCTGTCAAAAAGCGATTGTTTAATGAATCATTACCGCCCTCTGCAACGCCATGTTAACGGTGTTACTCACACGCCAGATAACGTTATGTTATGTAATAAAGTCATACTTGACATCATCCCAGTCAAGGTTGGGCGAATTCGCTGGGCGACGTGAATCACATAAGATAGAACGTGAGATGTGAGTATACGGTTTGACTACGTCATCATCGCCTACGGTCATTGACACATGCGCGAGCTATGCTAGTAATCGACCTTGGAAGAAATCATGGTAATTCTTGCGGAAGAGGTAGGTCAGATGGCAGTCGCTTCCGCACTAGTGCCTTACTCAATAGGGTTGCGGACTCTTTTTTATTATTTATCCAAAAGAAAGAAGACAAAAAATAAGCCTTATGACGAAAATCCTATTCAAATATCTAAAAAATCTACGAAAATACAACCGTTTTAATATAGCGAGAGAACACACTCGCTCATAGTAAATGACAAGCGTTTTATGTGTGTCTTAAAACTTTGGTCATTTATAACTTTGTGCATATTTCATTCATATATCATGTGTTACTTTTTTCTCCATGTAACTACGTTTTTCATTCTTTTCGAGAAAATTCAACATTATTGATTATTTTATTTGGTATCACTATCTCTTGGCTATAGGTAGGTTGGGACGCCGAGTTCAGGATCTAAAGGAAACCCCAAAATAAGGAGGAAATCGCGAATCGTCAGTATCCCACACATAATACAGACCAGAAAAATAATTGGAATTGGAGTCGTATAGGATCAGGGATATCACTTGGGGCAATCATTTGTACAGTCGAGGTCAAAAATACGTTTACACTTTTGCACCTTATTACAAGGCAGTAAGGTGCAAAAGTGTAAACATATCTTTGACCTCGACTGTACGTACAACCTGGGTAGTTGATAAATTTAAACACAAATTTATGCTAGAATCATAACAATTTCGCTAATAAGCCACCACATAAAGCTCTTACGGTACGGAGCATCGGCGTAGGCTGAACGTAATATAAATAAAATTCAACTACTTCTCAACCAGATAACCGTGACCTCTTATGTTTTACAGATCTCCTCAGAACAGGTGTCTTCTTATGCTGGTGCATGCATGCTACAAGCCGTGTTTAGTGGCAGTTACTTCAGACAATTACATCTCATTCGACGCCATTCAGAGGCGAGTCATTGATCATTGAAAGCAATACCGTTAGAAATGGAGACATTGTGTTGCAAGGATTATATATCTACACTTTTAAGAAACATACACATTACTTTATTAGTACCTAAACAGAAACATTATTAAGAAAAAAAAAGGCTGAGTTTGTTGCTTTGTATCTTTGTATGAAGGAGATTAACAACGAACACGCACATCCGATTTAAAAAAATATTTCACCGGTATACAGAATGAACTTTTTGGATGGATATGGACTATATTTTATGCCGCGGGTTTGCTTACATTCTTTGCAATACGCGGAAGAAGACGCTCGGACAGCTAGTTATTTATACGAAGTATGCCTCGATAATAAATTAGGTACGGATGATTTTGTAGAAAAAAACTTGGCAGAAATTCAAAGACAAATATCGATGTGCCATGCGAACAGGTTTGTGCTATGTACCTAATCATCGTCACCATTTCCGCCGAAAGACGTCCACTGAACGCCTACGCGCCTCCCCAAAAGATGTATGTAGGGGAGGGGGGGGGGGGGCATAGCGGGGCCACGGGGCATAGCGGGGTGAGCCTTACGCAACTCGAATCAAACGCCGTGGACACTATCAACAGACCGCTTCTGATTGGTTGTTAGTCGGCGCGTGATCTTCATAGGCGAGCCACGCCATTTCGGGAAGCGTTTGTGAGATGTAAACAAAAATATCAAATCCAGTGATTTTCTTAAAAAAATTAGTGAATTTGAGCAGGAATTCTTTCTAAAACGTAATTACGTTCTGTGGTGTATTATAGTTTATTATGGATCAGTTCCCTTTCGGATTTCTTAATCAAAAAGCACAAGGTCATTGAATCAAAGGTAAGATTCCGACAGTTTATGTTTAATTTTGAACGAGCCGTTGGGGCATAGTGGGGTATGGCGACTGGGGCAAAGTGGGGCATTTTTGGGTCCCATTTTTGCAGTAAAGAAAAGTACCCCACTTTGCCCCGTTTTGAAGAATTGAAGTTGTAATATATACTTATAAGTATTTTTTTTGTTTTTAGCCAATATGGTCCGGACATACAAGAGGAAGACTGAACAGCAGTCATGGTCTGTGGAAGCTATGAAACAAGCTGTACACAATGTTGTGTCCGGAGAAAGATTTATAATTATATTAAAGAAACGTGTTTAAGTTGTTGTGTGTGATCTCTGATTTCTATAACTTAAAATTATAATAATAAAGAGAAGTTTATTGTGATTTGTTTTGAGTTTGTTACACTAAAGTGTTGTAGTTGATTTATATTTTTTTTAACTGTCTGAAACGTGTTTAAGTTGTTGTGTGTGATCTCTGATTTCTATAACTTAAAATTATAATAATAAAGAGAAGTTTATTGTGATTTGTTTTGAGTTTGTTACACTAAAGTGTTGTAGTTGATTTATATTTTTTTTAACTGTCAGAAACGTGTTTAAGTTGTTGTGTGTGATCTCTGATTTCTATAACTTAAAATTATAATAATAAAGAGAAGTTTATTGTGATTTGTTTTGAGTTTGTTACACTAAAGTGTTGTAGTTGATTTATATTTTTTTTAACTGTTATGTTCCTAGGAAATAAAACTATTTCATTTGAAAGTTGTGTTTTGTTCCTTGTAATAACCACCCCACAATGCCCCATAGGGGACCCCACTTTACCCCTATACACGGGGCAAAGCGGGTCAAATGCCTTCTTTCATGTAAGTATTCATATCTCGTAAATTAATTACGTTATCAACATAAATGTATCCATAGTCATTCACAATGAATTAAGCTTTGGTTCTAAGTTAAAACATTTAATTTAATGACGTTATTTTAATTTTTAGGAATTTTTAAACTTTAATTACCCTACTATGCCCCCCCCCTCCCCTACATAAATAAAAGCTGTCAAAAGCTTGTCCAGGCCCTCAGACCAAGAAAAAAAGACAGACGGAGCGTTACGAACAGTCAAGTGAAGCCAAACCACATACAAACAAAACCAAGCTACATCAAGTTTAGCACACGCTCACGCACACATATACAAACAAAATTGCACAAAACTCTTCAGCACGTATCGCAATGCTGTCAAGATCATTTATTTCGACTTTTGTGCGATTTAATTTGTTTAGCGTGTGCTAAAGTTATGGGGCTTGGTTGAAAACCGGTTGGCTTCACTAGACTGTTGGTAAAGCTCCGTCTGTCTTTTTTTCTTGGTCTGAGTCCAGACCAATGGGGACCACAGAGCTGCCTCGTTCCTCACTCAACAGATCAGCATAGCGATCCAGAGGGGGAACGCAGCCAGCCTAATGGGCCCCCCCCCGCAGGGGCCTGATCTGGGAGACATCCATTAACTAGTTTTAGTTTAATTGTAATTTTTATTTAATGTACTATATGTTATTTACAGCTAAATATTTTTTTTTAACTTGCTTAAATAAAAGTATGTGTGGTGCAGAGATTGGCCATAGCAATTCCGCGCGGCAATGCGGCTAGTGTTATGGGTGCCTTTGCACCTGGAGTGACGCGGGGCGGGCTTTTCGATACTTAGTTACCATTTGACTTTGTTTGTGTACCTAATTAATTTTAGGTTTTATTTTATTTTTAGTTTAATTGTAATTTTTATTTAAATGAACCTTTTTACTACTTGAAAAAAAAAAATGTATGTTATACTCGTATCATACGAAAACGGGTACTATATACTAAACATGGTTAATAGAAATGAGTCATGACACAGTTCATGAAATTACATTATAATTTCTTGGAATATTTTCCTGAATTTACATTATGACCAGCTGAAAAAAAAATACTTTTAATTTTTTGTGGTTTGCAAGAAAATGACCACATTCAATATACATATAGAGTGTTATCCCATAAATCATAATAATTTATCCTTATAGTAAATAGGAGTTACAATATGATAATAGGAAATAAAGTTTGTATACTTGGAAGATCGGTTTAGCCCAATAAAATTATTAAGAGCGTCATAGTTGCAGGGTCCTGTCTCTTGACCAAACAACTTTTAGCCAAATGTATCATTTGACAAATGTTTCATTTGACCTAATGCATTTTTGTTCGGATGCCCCGCTTCCCCGCTGTTCTTCTCTATAGGTCGCATTTCTCAACCGATTCTCTTGAAATTTTGAGAGCATGTTCGTTAATCCTTACTAGTATTATAAATGCGAAAGTGTGTGTGTTTGTTTGTCCTTCTTTCACGTCGCTACGGAGCGTCGTATTGATGTAATTTTTTGTATGGAGATAGTTTAGAACCTGGAGAGTGACATAGGCTACTTTTTCCAGCGGGAAAACATCTAATTCCCACGGGAAAATTCAATATGTTACATTTTCCTATAACCACGCGGGCGAAGCCTAGTTGTAAATATTTTTTTTAATGAGTCACTTCTTCGTTATTAAAAAATAAAAAGTTTTGCAGGAAAAATATAGGCTCGAGGTGTCCACAGCTCACAGAGCCATTAGTTTTTTAATAGTGCGACGGTGGCACACAAGCATACGGTCTGCTTAATGGTAACTAGACACAGCCTTTACGTAAACGCTTGGTTCTCCAGAAGAATTTTAAGCGCTTTTCTGATCTTTTATTCCACACGGCTGCTTCTTTTCTTTCAACACGGCGCATCCTTGGAAGCTCTGACAACCTCATTCGCTACCAGAGGGGTGAACACGTAACGTTTCGAACGTTCGTTAGGACAACTCAATTGTCATTATTCCATACCTAAAGTGACATCCCATAAAAACATTCCATGTAAAAAGAGGCCAAAGTCTCGAAACTCTTCCACCGTAAAAAGTTGTAAGATATTTCACAGAGTCAAGACTCAGGCATTCTCATTAATCTTTATTTGCTTGCTATTTATGCAGTTGGTGTGTCTACTGTCAAATTATTTTCGTTTTTCCTTGATTTATACACTAAACACTTGTACTCTAAATTTAAAGCTTCTATGTCTGCTAGAGGTGCCTTAGTTTTGATGATCGGTCAGTCAGTGAGTAACAAAATTAAGAAACTGACCAGTTATGATTCTTAAACTGGTTTAAATTGAATGAAATTTGAATTATACCGTGTTTATATTAATGCCTGCTTCTGTCTGTGCAACACGAACTGAGCCAACTTGACTTGAAGTAGGCTAAAGACGTGGCGGTAATACTGAACAAAGAAATATTTATACTTATCGAAGAAATATTTCAACGTCTTCAAATCCAAAATCGTATATGATTTTGGATATTCTGCTCTAAAGAAAAACAACGTGCTATTTTCAGAAATGTATATATATAGTTTCTTCCAGCTGATGCTCGATACAAAAGATCCTGTGGATATTGGCACAATTTATAGAGCCTTGCGATTATTTCGCTGACATTGTCGTGAAATGTAATAGCAGTTAAGCTTGGGTACAATAAATTGTCCTGTGCTGATTTACAAAGACCCTTCAACGTAAACCACCGGGTCACTAACAGTCACCAATGAGTGAGGCGCTAGAATGCTGGCAGTAACCGCGTGGTTAGCGAAGGCACAGTAGGTGATTAATCATAATTATAATTAATTATTCATATGCAAATATATTTTAACTATTAATATTTAGAAAACAAGAACACAAAATAAATTGCTTTGCTTGAAGCAGGGCTGCTATCCTTTACATGCTCATGCGCCTCACTCCGCCCGTCACGCCCAACTAACTACCCCAACCAACGCCTACGCCCAACTAAACTAGACCTTTACCTCCGCTTAGTTACTACGAATCGCGGCGTCAAAATATATTTGTGGGTGAGCGTTGAAGTGAGCTTAAACAGGTAACAGAATAGCGGGGCTGTAAAAGAAATTCTTATAAACGTCCGACATGGCGCAACGACACAGGCACGCGTTGCTAAAATAAATGTAAGTGGACTTCAGCGGACTCGGTGTATCAGCGGCGATACCACGAAAATCGAATCTCGAAGTTCGGATATCTCCGTCTCTATCGTACTTATGTTTTATGGTACTCGAACGACAGAGATAGAGATATACGAACTTCGAGATTCGATTTTCGTGGTAGCGCCGCAGTTACGTCGGCCGCGCATGTGCTGCGTAGACCACTGAAACCACTTGATCTTATTGTTGAGATGGTTGGAGCGCAAATACTTAAAAAAAAATCTTATGAATCCCATGACAATAGGTCTTTTGTGTAGTTGCACCCCACAATATGACAATGGTTAAGTCTTTGGGCGGTTTTAAACCACAACCTGGAGTTTTCTTATTTGATTTAATTGTATCTTTGAGAAAAAAACAATATATACATAATATCTAGGCGTGAAAACGGATTGCCAGCGTCTTGTTCTATTTGCTGGCAATCACTATTTTTCAGGCCTCAGTAGGGTACTATTATTGTGGCGGTGGTGCGTAGCGGATGTTTTATTGAATTTGTTTACCTTTCATTGCTCTTGAGTGTATTTTCAAAATCAGGGGTGCTTAAGGAATACAGTTTGACACACAAGTTTAATGTCTTCCTTCAAAAACAAAATTTACCAAACGGTTTCATATAGTACTTATTTCTCAAATCCCATTTATTCTGAATGTCCCTTCACAATGTACAATGCCAATGGCCAGGTAACAAAGTGAATATTCTCAGACAATCCATTCAGTTATTGAATGAAGGGGGAAGTGCGTACCGTTCGTGCTTTCGATTTGCTTGCGATGAATGGACTATAACTTGATAGTAAAATATTTATATAGAGAGGTTATTAGGCCGGGCACTGTTTGACAGTCTAAATGAATGCACTGAATTCAGTACCTGGACCATGCGAGAGTAAAAAAAGGTACAACCTCTAGTAGCAATTCTGTTTAAAGCGTACCGTTTTAATTGCTTGTATTGTAAGTGATGCAGATAATCGTTCAGTGACTAAATTCCTTTCTGTCAGGCCGGCCTTAGGCGCTCATTTGATTTCAGATTGCGAATTAAAAACTCCTTATTTGGCAACTACCAGTTACCTTACCACTACCACAATCGATTCGGGGTGTGTGAAGTTGGTAACTTTGATTGCCAGAAGCATGTTAGTGGCTAGCACGGTTTAATGAAGTGAGTAAGTCAGGTGTGGCTTTTAATTAAGTTGGATGAGCGGGGTTGACCCTCGTTTGACCTACAAAACCTTGTTATGTCTGGGATATTTATGCCGCTTTTCATAAACGTCCATCAAATTTATTCTAGTTAAAATACGTATTAATCTGTCACATTAATATTTGTGTTTGTGAGAAAAGAACAAACACAGTTTAGTAAGTATGGTTAACAGTGGTTTGATACGTTTTATGAAAAATAGGGTTCATGTAAAAGTTAGTATGTGGATTTAAATTATGGGTAATATATAATATAATATTACATAATCTACTAAAAATCGAGGCAATATCTGTTATTAGTTACGTTCATCTTGAATCGAGTACAATAAAAATAAAATAAAATAAAAATCATTTAATTCGGATATCATAGACCCATAAGAATACAATACAATTAAATCAATATTGAATAGGATAAAATGAACATGTTTGACAATAAAAAGAAATAAATTACCTACCTACGCTATTTTCTTACCATAAAATGGAATACACAATAAAAGCTTGTTAATATAATAAGAAAAGGGGTTGTATCATCTCCTAATCCACCAGTATCCCGCAACTCACGACAGTCGCCGACTACAATTACTCAAGCGCTGATGGATGCTCGGCGCTACCGCGCGGCCCACGCCCAGCCGGCGAACGCTGGGCTGTTATTCGTTACGCGTTAATGCGGCTCACCCTGCCGGTCACCCGTCACAAAACTAGACCTACGCTTAGTCACTACGCATTGCGGTGTCAAGGTATATTTGTGGGTGAGCGTTCAGGCTTAAAACAAGTTACAGAATAGGGGGGCTGTGCGGCGGGCGAACGCGGCGGTGTAAGCGCTTGGTGTAAATTGGCGCTTGTTTAAATATATAAATAAATAAATATGGAGGACATAATCATACACAAATCGAGCTCCAAAGTAAGAGACTTGTGTTGTGTAGCAGACGAGACAATGTCATTTACGAATCTAATTTACGAAGGATTAATGTAGTAAGTAAATGACCAGTGAAAATAGGTAAGAAGCAATAAGTATCTACAATATCTAATAAAAATAAATGTTCGGGAAATGGGGTAGTACCCATGTTACCCCGGGAATGCACATCAGAAGGTCGATCACGTAACGCATTGTACGTACGTTGGGTTAATCTAAATGACAATTTTTATATAGAAATGTTGGACCTGTCCTAACGCGCGTTCGAAACTTTACGTGATTACCCCCTCAGACATCATGTTGACATAAATAATTAAAAAAGTGTGACATGGGGTTATATATATCTTCTTCTACTGAGTGAACAGCACATTTAATCAGCATTGTTTATCAAAAGGGGGACATTGAAATTAATCTATACCTAATAATATTTTTCACCAAAAAATACCAGCAATTTCGGGAAATTTTACTTTTGGCGTCAATAGGCTATAGTAACTGCTTACCATCAGACGGGCCGGACGCTTGTTTGCCACCGACGTAAAATAAATCAAAATCGGGAACACAATATTACGCTGGGGCGGTTTACACGCCGCGGTACAACCGCTCAGTGTTAACTTCCCGGTAGCTTTAAAGCTTCTCTCGATTAAATTCTGATATACGGTGGCGGCAAGACATTTTATCATTTTGCCACTGAAGTGTCCAACTTGGTTTCCTACCTTTGTTGTTTAATGGATACAGTTAAATTGTCTAAGTTAACATTTATGGCTGTGTAAAATCAAACGGGGCCCTACGGGTGGTATAGTAAGGATAAGGATTGAGTTCAGTAATCGAATTAGGTACGTATATCAACCTTAATTGTATGACTTCTGTCCATGTTAATCATAACACATACATGCATATATACATACTTTCACGCCTTTATTCCCAAAAGGGTTACGCAGAGCACATGAAACTTATGTTCCAGCGCCACTTTTAGCATAAATGTGGGTATAAAAAAGATCAACAAAATGTGATATTGCAGTGATAGGTGGCTAGCCCATCGCCCACAACACACTTCAACCCTGCTCCCTTAGTCGACTTTTACGACACCCACGGGAAGAAAGGGGGTGGTGATATTCTAACCCGACACCACACGGGCACGGGTTAATTATAATATTCTCGAATAAATGCTTATTCTATTCTATTCTACATATAATTCGAATACCTATTATTTAAGAAAGTAACACGATTAAATAATAACGTTACTTTCCTTTATTGTTTCATATCTACCAGACATTTAACATGTTTATTAATAGAAGAGATCAATCGATAGGATCCAAAATGTTATCATATTGTTTCATTCCTTAAAAACTTACCTACTAATATTTATCAACCTAAAAACTTGTAAGAACAGCTTGAAATGTAATTTCATTCAGAATTCCAGCCTTCATTCACTAAGCCGCTTGCGTGTTGGTGCCCCATTACCCCCAAAGAGTTTCCCCACGGGCTCCTTTATGAAGTACCTAACTACGAGTATTTCCCATAACTCTCAAAACCTGGTAACGCCGACGCCACAACCCACGGCCACTATCTCGTTTGCCATCATTACGCAAGTGTCGTAGGTGCTTGCACAAAATAGATTAAAACAGAGAGTCCCTTTAGTATAAAACGAGTATCATCTGTAGTATCCAGCCGAGTGAGTTGCACGACAGAAACGCCAAATCTGCCGGGGCGCTTTAAAACGGAAAGTTAGCAAACGCATGCAATAACGAACTGTCTGTAGATATTTATGATGTGTTGTTAGCTAAGTCCTCAATGACAATGCGTAAGTGCATTGTTATTCCCCTTTACCATGGCTTATGACATATACTGCACATTTAACACATAAACAGAATATTAGTAGGCGTACGTATGACATAGGTCACGTAGCGTCATAGATACGTAGAATTTTCAGCTCACGTACCTAATTTACTAAGTAATCTAAGGGCTTTCGTGACTGCATGACCTTTTACGTATAAAATGTAAAGTTTCTATGAATCGGGGATCGATGAGAGACTTACATTTTGCATTCTAACTAGATATCATTACAGTTAGCGTGCTCCTTTGAGTTTTCATCACGTTTTGAAACACATTAATAGGCAGATTTTTATTTTGCATCGCAATTTGACAAAGTGGGCGTAAGTTGGAAGAGCAATATAAATACAACATTATTACAACTACTAGATATATATACCTTAATTACCCAAGGAATTACAAAGATCCCACACATTTTGTCACGCAACGGAATAAAGTTGTGGGAAATTGGAGGAAATTCCGTGAAACTCACGAGCTTTCCCAACATACCCACTTTTATCCAACTGTCGAAAAATAAAAAAATGCAAGAAGACTGATCGATCCTCTGAGCTTTCTGGTATCACAAGATTGATGCAAGCATCCTCGGATGATTATTTGTTTTCTTTCGTTTAAGACAACTTATTCCGCATTTTGTTCACTCGCTTTTCCCTCAGCATTTTCCGTCTGGAGAAACACTAAGCTCCGCACTTACATTGCTGAGTGTTGAGAATGGAACAACAAGTTATGAAGAGAGCGATGCTTAGAATTGCGACAAAATATAGAGTACCGTAAAATGGGGTGAGTAGGGTTCGCGGGGTTGGGTTAGGTTAGGTTAGGGGAGAGAAGGTATGAAAGGGGGGTGAGATGGTTTTTTAAGGCTACTGCTACAAAAATAATGTATTCCAATTTAAAATGGAGCTATAGTAATACTCATAATAAAAAAACGATCCAAGAATCTTCCAAAATCACCTTTGTATGAAAACCCATCTCACCTCAATTACGAGGGACTACGGGGTGAGGTGAGTTTTCCTGTTTATCGTCAAAGTTATGAAATGGAACTACCCAAAAAAAAAACTAAAATACAAACGTCCGGTACACATAATAATATATACACCATTCAGTTTGTAAAAGTAAAAATAAAATGTTATCGAGCTTTGAATGTCAGTTTTCACCCTACTCACCCCATTTTACGGTACTTGTAGAGTGGAATGGGTAGAAAGTATGTAAGTATGACCACCATTATTTAGCGTGAGCGCATGCATTAAACAGGTAGGTACCTAAACGTCCCAATAATTTCACACCTCAATTCCTAATACTTGACATGTATGGTTTACCTCTATGTTTGCCCAACTATGGTCGAGCCAAAAGAAAGGCACATGTTTTTCGCAGTCTGTCTGTATTTGGGTAAGGCCGCGGAGCGTTTCAACCGAGGCACTTTTATGTAACGATTTGTGGAGGGCCTAGCGTGACCAGATCACAAAGTTTGAGTGAAAACGAATAAGCTTGCTTTCTCAGACCAAGAAAAAAGACAGACGGAGCGTTACGAACAGTCAAGTGAAGCCAAACCACATACAAACAAAACCAAGCTACATCAAGTTTAGCACACGCTCACGCACACATATACAAACAAAATTGCATAAAATTCTTCAGCACGTGTCGCAATGCTGTCAAGATCATTTATTTCGAGTGTTGTGTGATTTAATTTGTTTAGCATGTGATAAACTTATGGGGCTTGGTTAAAAACCGGTTGGCTTCACTAGACTGTTCGTAACGCTCCGTCTGTCTTTTTTTCTTGGTCTGAGGCTTGCTTTCCGACTTGCGATATATATTAAAACTAAATGCCACCGTGAGGTTTTATTCGCTAAGAAATCGTTACATAAAAGTGTGGCGGTTAAAACGCTCCGCGGCCTTACCCGTTTACGTGAGTTCCATCGTAGCGTTTAATTAAGATACTGAACCGATTTTGATAAATAATAGTCAATTGATTCGAAATTATGCTCCGGGTGACATAAAGACTGTATCGATAAGTATAAGGACAAAGAAAACATGGAATATCTTCAGAATTCATATTAAACAAAAAAAAAACTAAACCAGCCATTGAAACGCATTCTAACAGAAAATAACAAGGAACATAAAAACGTAACATATCTAGCCTTTAACTATTTTTCTTATTCGTCCGCGAACGCTTCCCATTAAGTTTTGGACAACCTTATTTGATACCATCCTGGCAGCCTTTGTCCAATCTTTTTTGAAACTTTCAGCTGAATCAGACGCTGTGAATTTTGTCCTCAGCTTTTGCTTCATTATAGCCCAATATTGTTCAATAGGACGGACCTCAGGGCAGTTTGGTGGATTCATATCCTTTGGCACGAATTGAATGCTCTTAGCTTCCATCCACTTTGTGGTTTTCTTAGCGTAGTGACAGGATGCCAGGTCGGGCCAAAACAGTGTAGGCCCTTTATGTTTTCGGATCATGGGCAAAACACGCTTATGTAGACACTCTTTAATATAAGTATCGGTGTTCATCGTTGAGTTGGTAATAAATGGAGTCGACTTTATCCCGCATTCGCAAATAGCTTGCCATACCATGACCTTAGAACCAAACTTTTCCACAAAAATTGACGTAACAGTTTCTTCGAGTTCCTGTCCTTTCAGTATGGTGTAAAATTGGGGGCCCGGCAGTGTCTTGTAGTCCAATTTTACGTATGTTTCGTCATCTTGAATAATGCACTGTGTTTTCTTCGTTAGAATGCTATTATACAGTTTTCGAAGCCTTGGTTTTACTGAAGCAGCTTGTTTTACGCTACGTTTGGGCTTTTTTTGTTTTCTGTATGTTTTTAAGTTGTAATGTTTCTTAGCCCTTTGTATCATACCGATTGAAGTTTTACATTTTCTGGCCGCATCTCTGATGGACATACTGGGATTGTTCTCAAAACATTGGCGTATTTTCAAATACAATTTTTTGCTATACGTACCAACGCATCTGCCCTTTTTTGACTTGTCATCGAATGATAACTCAGTACCATATTTTTTGATGGCATTAT
The DNA here is from genome assembly GCA_947049275.1 of Epinotia bilunana. Lineage (NCBI taxonomy): Eukaryota > Metazoa > Arthropoda > Insecta > Lepidoptera > Tortricidae > Epinotia > Epinotia bilunana. Next base: position 7,165,791 of record OX346263.1, on the reverse strand, counting down.
GTACGGCTGAACGGCTTAAGTTTTCAAGTTTTGCCAATTTTCTTATCGTAATACCCCTTTCGCGAACATATTTGTCCACAATTCTTTTTCTCTGTTCAGCGGAAAGCCCTTTCATTTTCAAGGATTTTGACAAATAGGACTTCTATTGTTTAAAAATGAAAATAACACTAGTCTGTCAGAAAGACAAAAGAAAAAAACAGCCGTATTCATGACCAAAAAGTTATTATAACAGTTGACTTAAGTTGTCTTTATACTTATCAATACAGTCTTTAGGCTACATTTTTTATGAAAAACTAATTTTTTTTGGTTATTAAATTTTTTTGAATGTTTGTTAGGAATTAAATTTGAAAATGCCAAGTATTGGGCTAATGTCGACCACTGGATGAGGTAAATGTGCTATTGTATAGACGTTAGTATAGATTGGGTTAGAATTTGCTATCCGATTAGTATCTACGTTTCTTTGAAGCGGCTGAGGCTGTTGGGAAACCCCGGTACCTCGTCGAAATAACGCACAATTGCTTCATAGTAATCCTAACGAATAATCATTCCATATCCGGTGAGATTACATACATACATACATACATTCACGCCTTTATTCCCAAAAGGGGTAGGCAGAGCACATGGAACGTATGTTCCAGCGCCACTTTTAGCATAATGTGGGTAGGTTCGGTGAGATTAGTAATGAAATTTTTTATTTACTAGCTTCCGCCCGCGACTTCGTCTGCGTGGACTCGGGATAAAAACTATCCTATATTTTAATCCAGGCTATAAACTATCTTCGTGCAAAATTTCATTCGAATCGGTTCAGCTGTTTAAGCGTGATTGAGTAACAAACATCCAAACATCCAAACTTTCGCATTTATAATATCATAGGATTTATTTAAACGTTATTGCACAATACAAGATAAAGCCCAAATGGCGGAATTGCCATAAGGCATTCTCTACCAGTCAACCATTGGGCAAAACAGAAACATTTGGTGCAGACATTTAAATTTAAATGAAAAATTATACGACTTGTTACCGGGAAAATGAGGATGTATTTGCCTAGCTAGGATGAGTTTATGTCGGACTTAAAACACGCGTCCTTCTTGCACTAACCAATGCTAGAAAGAGAAGAATGCGTTATATGTATATCTAACATAAACGATAATGCTATCTAGACCTCATAACAAGTACATATATAAAATTCATATCGAATTCCAAACTCTACAGGAACTAACAAAGATTACATATCGCATAGATCCGGGACTTACGAGGGAATAGGTAAAGTACCCAGCGATCGTTACTAGTCACATCGCTTTAAAGAGGCGTCAGATAAACTTTAAAATAAACTATATCACGGATCCAAGACAAGCCCCTGTTGTGGCTTTCGAAGAAAAAACTGCAGAGCCGTAGGTCGCACCTCGCGCATGCGTCACGCCGCCGGCTCTGACGCGCGGCGGCGGGGCGCCTGCGCCGACCGGGCCAAATATTTGATCGATAGACAACGTACTTAGAAATAGCACGTAAATAAATACCCATTTTTGGTGAGACAAATTGTATGCTGATGCGATTTATAAATAGATAGCACGATCGGTACTTTTAAAACTAAGCTAAAAAAACATAATATAATGGACGCACAATAAAGTACTGTGAGCCCTAGGCCTTATAGGGATAGTAGAACAAACACTTCTTGCCAACATAACGTAAAAAGAGAATATAATTAGCTGCTAGCCAAACACTATTTTTTATGGGTTGACAAGGCGATGAAATGCAAAGATAACATGAAATAGTTATGGGCGCCAAGACAGATTTAAGCCGTTATTCTACCGGAGGGGCAAGACGAGACGAGGCGAGGAGAGAATTGAAAATTTGCCATATGAATTTCAATTCTCGCCTTTAGTCCTTGTGGCCTTCGCCAGCTTTAGTCCGATGTTCGACTGGGTACTCTGCCTACCCTTGCCAATGTAGTAAGTAGATAGCTCAGTCTCTCGACATCAATGATTGCCGTATGTCAAAGGACGTGTCGTTAGGCTATAACAAGACAAACATTCGACAACAGTCGACACACTGCAAAAAGGTCGTTAACTATTAATCACTTCGAATGCCTATAAGGCCTTCTAATACTTACATATATCTATTTAATAACGATATTTTATTTGTACTTTTTATGAATTTATACCCCATAATACGAGTCTCGCAGTAGCGACCGAAACCACGGGAAACCAGCGCCGTTGGCACTGCTGCGTCAATTGCATTGCTGAGTGGAGAGCATTTCGGTAGCACATCCCTGGTTGTTATGTCAATGGCATTGCTGAACGCAGGGAGACCAAGGTCTGTAGCTCATTCCCACATTGCTCCAGGAGCATACCATTGTATTCATCTATTCCTGATGATGCGCCGTGTTGCCGACACGTCGCACATCGAGTAATAACCATGACACTACGTAGTCACTAACTTGTATGTGAAACCCCTGACGTTGCAAGCCGACTGGGCGATCAGCGGTGCGCAGCCCGCGTCGAAAGGCCGAAATACGTACAAACACAAACATTACGGCGTTGCATAGAAGTGGTTATGTATGTACTTACAGGTGTTAGCTCTTCGCATATCGGCATGCGTCTTGTGCCGTTCAATGCACCGCTTCTCCATATAAACGGCCATATAAGCGTCATCAAGCTACTACGGTAGCCTATTGGTTCGAGCATGCAGCTGTCAAATGGCGGTTGTGGTTTCGACTCCGGGCTCATACCAATTAGTTTTACGGAACACGTACGGAATATCATTTGATACTTACTGTTCCGTCCGTACTTTTACAGGTACAGAAAAACATCGTCAGGAAATTCAGCAATGAAATGAAAAATTGGATGTGAATGTCCTAACCCCACTGGGCCAGTGTGTTAATTTTTTTTCTCACTTTGACCTTATATTTAACTTACAGTAACTCTATGGATTCTAGAACCGTTTTTTTCCTAGGGAATACCTTTACGCTTCCCGCCTGGGTTGGCTGGGGGAACAGCGGGACGGGTATGACGGACTGCCGGGACGGGAACCGCCCAGACTACGGTCTAAACCCCACGGTGTTCCACGCGCTGCCATTTGGCGGAGCCACAGGAACGCTTGCGTACACTTCCACGATGAATTCTAGAACGTACCGTAGTCTGTGTTATAACACTGTTGTATTAGGTACCTATGTCATAGTACAAATTATATTAGTACACCTCATATGCTGAGCCAGTGTCCGGTTCACTGCCGCAGAGATACACTTGTTTCATGTTTTATCTGTTTTTTGTTTATTTTTTTGTTTAATATTTGTGTCCTGTGTGTTTGTGAATAAATGTATATTTCCTTCTTTCTTTCTATTTATTTATTTAAAAATAGTTACCTACACAGCATAACAGTCGAAACTAAATCACTGTGAAACGACACAAACAACAATAGGTACAAATACTAATGCTAATATATGACAAAATAAATAAATCACAGAGAAAAGAGAGACGTACATCAAACTTCTCGCTGAACCTCAAACATTCATCACGCACTATGCCCTTGCTTATAAGGCACGTAGGTAGGTACCAGCGGCGAATTTAGATGGATTTCGCTAGCGATAGTCATATTATAACTTTATAAGGAATGAAACCTACGTAGATATGCATACATGACAACCCATATGGACTTCATCATCATCATATCAGCCGAAAGTCCACTGGTGGATATGTCCATGGCACTCTTTGGGGGAGGCCTATGGGCCTCCCCCAAAGAGTGCCACAATGACTGGTCCTGCGCCACCCGCATCCAGCGGACTCCCGCGACCTTTACCAGGTCATCAGTCCCCCTTGTGGGGGGCCTACCCACGCTGCGCCTTCCGGTACGTGGCCTGCGCCTTTCCGCCCCAACGGCCATCGGTACTACGTGCAATGTGCCCCGCCCACTGCCACTTAAGTTTAGCGATTCGGAGGGCTATATCGGTTACCTTGGACATATGGACTTAATATCTCTATTTACTAGAAAAATCCTATAAATATAGGTATCTGGTCCTCAACACCTACTATGTATATTCTCAGAAACACGCTTTAAAATGGTAATTATATCAGTGGAACTCGATTATAGTCTGCAAATATTTTGCTAAACGCTACCAGTTATATGTCGTTTTACATCTTGCGGTCAGTAATGGTTAGATCAGTATAAATTTATGTTCGTCACTTTAAAGACAGATTTACTCATGGTTTACTTACTCAGTTTTTATTGCTAGGCGGACTAACGGCTACATATTAAAATAAGATAAATGATTTAATTTATTATATACAGTGTAGGGACTTCCCGGGGTACTTACCCCGGGCTCCATATGGATGCAACTGGGTTAAAACGCTAAGGGATAAAAGTTAGGGGAGACCGGGGTTAAATGAAACAGACATCTATGATGAAACCATCATATTTTCAAAGAAAATTTAATAGAATAGAATAGAATAACATTTATTCATATCCATGACAAGAACACATACATGCACATAAGTCAACATACAAAAGAAAAGACAACATTGCCACGAAACGGTTCCATCTCAGCGCTGTGCTGGCCTGGTGCCTGCATCCTTCAATATTTTTATTTATTTATATCACAATCTACTTTTAGGAAAATTAGTCCAGTTGAATTTGAAATAGACTTGCTACCTCAAATTTACTATCCACAGCAAATATCCTACTAATAATATTATAAATGCGAAAGTTTGGATGGATGGATGGATGGATGTATGTTCCAATTAATCTCAAAAACTATTGGACGATTTTTTATGAAACTTTACAGTTATATACCTTACCTATATATATCAGAATAGGACATATATAATTTGTGTCAAATTTCATCCCTTTTAGGAAAGAAAAAGGGGATGAAACTTCGTATGGAGACCAACAAACAGCGTGAAATGAGCGTTGCCAAATGTAATATATCTATTAGTCACTAGATGGCGCTAGATGTACTTCCTAATTCGTTCTTTATGCGTATTGCCGTATGTATATATGGGATGAATATACAATGTCACATAAACGAGCTATTGAGGGACTTGATCGCTGTCTACAAGACATGCACAGTAATCGATCGTTGTTGGGTGGTGTGGTAGCGTTACTGGCTGGTGATTTCAGACACTTTGCCAGGTATCGTGCGAGGCACACTGTCATGTCCGCTGATGACACCACAACTTATTCCGTTGTATTTTTGAACTCTTTGGAGCTATCCGGGGTGCCATCTCATATGCTTGAACTGAAGGTAGGCGTACCAGTTTTGTTAATGCGCAACTTAGACGCACCCAAATTATGCAACGGCACTCAATTCGAAATCACCGAATTAGGAAAGGACATTGTGAAGGGCACGATTTTAAAGGGAGAAAGTGTACTTATACCACGTATTCCAATTATACCGAATAATTTACCATTTAATTTTAAGCGTTTACAGTTTCCATTAAAAGTTGCATTTTCTATGACTATTGAGCGTTTCTTAAAAAAAATGCCACTACATTTTTTCGGAGATTTTCTGCAACTTTTTTGTTATTTCTACTCAAAATCACGATGTCTTTCCATCCCAATAGGAGAAAAAACGTGTCCCAAAATGTCCATACATTTTTGAACTTTCCTATTGTGTTACCACTCTACAAAGTATAATGTAAATGGTAACACAATAGGAAAAATATGTATGGGACAGTTTTTTGTCCTACCAGGGTCGAAAGAGCTCCTGATTCTGAGTGAAAATAGTTAACATAAAATTTGTAGAAGTACAATTAATAATAGTGGCATTTTTTTGAGAAACGCTCTTTTAATAAATCACAGGGGCAAACGTTAAAAGTAGCAGGAATACATTTGGGCACGCCATGTTTTTCTCATGGACAGTTGTTTGTAGCTTGCTCACGTGTTTCCAAATCAAACAATTTGCATGTTTTTGCTGACCGGTATAAATCATTTTATATAGTTTATAGTAGTATACTTCAATAAAATAAATTCTAAAAAAACATTTAGAAAAAAAAAGTAATACTATTATGCCCCGATTTCATAATAATAATATGAAAAAAATGATTGGTAAATAGAAACATACCTTTTTCGTCAGTTGATTATTGACTGTCACCATCTCGAGTTATTACTGAGCATAAATTATTGAATCGAATGTAACGTAGCCTCGGATTACTCCGAAAAAATTAATTCAGTAGTACTCCCTCGGTGCTTTGCATTTTGTCCATCACTTTCACGCACTAGCCTAAAAAATTTAGATTCCATACGATTATTGAATACGTGTCATTTTTTTTAAATTATCAAGTCTAGGCAATTAACGAGTTCTACGCGGACGAAGTCGCGGGCAGGAGCTTGTTTATGATAATGAATAAAGGAGAGCTATTTAAGTAAATAATGGGACGCTATGGGACTCCCCGACTTGTCTATGATTATATCTGTTTCGTTTACCATTATGACTACTGAGTTTTATTCAAGAGTATCACATATGAATAATCGAATAAGTGTGATAAATCCTGTTATTTATATTATATGTGGGGAAGTAGGGTATCATCAAGTAATCATATTTAATTAATATAATTAAATTGCTAGGTATTTTACAGTGGCGGTGCGTGAAAATTTTCGATGGGCAACCCGGAACAAAAAGGTTATGAAAGAGTTCAGAGTAAGTATATAAGTACCTATAGGCTTGCCTAAAAAAATTGACAAGCCAGTGAGAATCGGCTTGCATGTGCGCGGTGGGAATCGAATACCTGGTGCGATATTAAATTAATAATTTAAAAAGAGTTTAATTTGTTTAGGGTACCATCCCCTAAAAGGAAATAGTCCGATCTCTAATAATATGATTATATGATGCTTCCACTGGTAGCCCAGCGGCGCCACTTTTAATCTTGAGACCGTGGGTTCGAACCCCGGCTCGTACCACTGGGTTAAAAGAAAAACTTTTGTACGATATATCATTTGACATTTAACAGTGGCTTTTCGGTGAAGGAAAACTTCGTGTGAAAACCGGACTTATTCTAATAAGGTCTTGTTTACCCTCTGCCTGAATATTATACTTTGAAATATTTTTTTGCCAAAACTTTCAGTGGCCTTGAGGCCGGTGGAATTTATCGCTAGATTCATGATTGTATCTTTAGCGCAATGAAAGGCATATTATTGCATGACGATAGATATGGGGTCCGCTTCGTTTGACGTCAGACGCGGGCAAACACGTTAAGGCGCCGTTTGCAACAACACGCCCATGTGATTCTCGAAATCTTATCGGCGCATAGGCACCGTCATTGTTCAGTAATATTATATAGCGAAACGTGTGAGAATGCCTTCGGTTACATTACGAATTTTATATCAAAAAAAGTAATTCAACAATTGATACTCAACGATTGTTACTCAGGAACCCATTTTGGAAAAAAAAAATTTTTCAATATCAGGGGCGAGTAAATACGATTGTAGCGTAATTGTAGGCACTTACTTTCTACCGATAGAATTGAATACGAGTGGTTAAAACCACTGTGTTTTTAAATTTTCTATAGCGATTTCAAAAAAGCATTTCATCTTTTTTGACAGTTTCGAGTGAAAGAGTCGCAGGCTCAAAAGTCAAAAATCAGTCCCCTGTTCGTCACGGATACACATAGATTTTGATTTTACATCATACACTGACAATTCACATACGCTCAAACAATATGTCCAAAACATGTTCCGGGATGTGGTCCAGTTCAGTTTTAAAACTTATATTAAACAAATAATGTCTAGAACCGAACTGAAGGTCAATAGGGCGTAAAGGTTTTAGCGCGGCAGATGCACCGTGGGTCGGCTCCACAAGATTGCTAGCTAAATACTTACGTGGGTGTGCTGTGATGCTGATGCGTTCCTGTTGGTGAGTCGCTAGAGCTCCAGAGTTCTTGAGGATGCACTAAATTGACCAACGAAACGAGGCCTATGTTCGTTTCTTTAGGGGTGTTGTATTTATAGCTTATGAAGACTGGATGTATTGACATCCATACAGTCAACCTTCAGGGTTCTAAAAAGATCAACATGCCATGTCAGGTCCCTTAGAGTTGCAACCCTCTTAGCCTACAGTTCATCAGTTAACACAAAGTGGACATGTTTTGGTAACATTTTTGTATCGATTGATTTCTTCATTGAATAAAACCGCCGAATACCGGTAGAGATTGAATCTGTGGACCGTTAAATACTTCCAAGTATTTTAGGAAAACAATAACAGGTTGATGCTGGCATGCATATATAACATATAGAACTACCTATACACTATCAAGCAATTAATATTGTGACCATATATCAATTGTGTGACTAATTCAGTATGATCCGTCAAATCAAGGTAGTTAATCGTTAGACACATCAATCAGCCGTCGACAACGTAGTCTGTAATAATCAAGATATCGCCCACTTACCTTACCTTGGTGGCTTCTGTTGCCTTTAAGTTTCCATCTTGGGAGGTATTCATCGTTTAGCACAATTTAATATTATTTCTTGTTTATTTTGAACTTACAACCTGAAAATTGTCAAATAATTATTTAAATCATCTCAAAATCTATAAGCATCATTATGAATATATACCACGAAGACCAAATCTCAAAACTTTTGGTAGGTACTTAACCATAAGTTTGTGATTTGCAGTTTTGTGTCAATTTATTTACAAATATGTTTTGTTTATTTGTCGGCGCAAATGGGCGTCACGTCTTACCGTGGAATCATGTTCACAAGTTTTAAAATATGTAGAGCATATTATTTTTTTGGAAAGTCGTCATTTGTGTATATCCAGCGCTAAGCAAATAATTATGTTTGTACACATACACAATTAGAAAAAAACAATGTAATTGGAAAGACAATATATATATATTATGTGTCTTTCTTAATGTCCTAAATTCTTTTAAGTGGATGAGTAGAATACAAACTACAGATCTACCCTCTTGAGAAGTCGGTAAGCAACTTAATCGTATTTGAGTATGTGGGCGGCAACCGGTGACAACTCGCGCTTAAGTTTAAATAATAACAATTATGACCAACATATTACAAAATGTCTAACGAAGCGGTTTTTTTTAAACATAGTGCCGATTGAAGGTATTGTAAACATATTTTTCATTTCGCCGAATTTAAATTTCAGGCATACGGGTGAAAATAAAAATAATGCATATAGTTAAGGCCTTAATCTAATCTACGCTTTAACGTTTCTCATTTTTGTAACGACAATTACTCATACATTTTACATGGTACACACACTGTATAGAGCCCTAGACAGTATTAGGTTAGGTAAGACTTGTTTTATTATAAGATTTATGGTTTCTAAAAAAAAACTAAATGGTAATAAAAACTTAGGTGAAATAGATGATTTGAGAAAAAATATACTTTCAAACTCAAACTACGAATTGCATATACTACCTGACACGATGACACTACGTGTTTTTCACGACGTGATTTCATTTGATAGTATTTTGGTATAATTTGATCTATTTTACTGCGGTCTCCTCTACTGCATTCCTTTTCTAAAAACTATGTTATTGATAGCTTTGTTGGGTTTAAGATTGTCCTCGTATTTTGATTGACGATCACCTCAAGTGTGGGCTCCCAGTACCGCAAGAGATATCTATCTGATCATCTACAAATTAAAACTTAATAAACCAATTATAAGTTGTCACTGTCAATAAAAACATGATACAGAGGACCGACCGCCAATTGACACAAAAACACTGACACGTGCGAACCACTCCTCATATTCATTCATCAATGGTATAAAAACATAATGTAAAGGACTTTTTGATAACGGATCGTCCTAAATACAATAAAACTTACAGTTAGTATGATCGATTGAATTGGACGATCAATATAGTCTGCCAGACGGACGTCAATTGTCTACGTCGTTGAATTAAACAATTCAGTTATTTAAACAAAAAAGCTTTATCTGGTGTCTGTCTGTACGTCGGTGTCTCACTCTCACACATTTGGCTACATGCCGCTAGCTATTACGCACAACTTACTACCAAATAGATTTTCTTTTTTAAACGGAAGTCTGATATACATGTATGTAGGTATATTAAAACCTGATAAAAGATACTGTGGAATTTAATTCAAATTACTAAACTGGTCCTGCTACGTGCTACGTAGACAGTTGCCATGTGAATGACCAATAGAACCATAATGGCAAACGTCATATATTTCTAGGAAGGCTTGACAGAGACTAGTACTTTATCCAAACGTACCATGTGATATAGTATCTCTATATTATTATTATTTATATACATAATGATATTAATGGTGTATGCACATTTGCCAACGTCTGCTGGACTAACATATGAAGACAGTCTCGCATGTTCACACCTGCCAAAATCGGTACTGCCGCTACTCTGGGACAGCTGTCATGTCAACACGATTTATTCAGGTACATTGATCATTAATTAAATCGTTTGATTCGGTTCTTCCTTTTCGTTTAAATGTACAGAGAGTACAAGTGACAGAGATTTGTAAAAATAATTGCCTGCATTAAGGTGAAGCCAAAAAGGTAGTATTTAAACTGGGACTTATTTGAAGGCGTGGCATTTTTATGGCTGCAGAAATATATAAAATGCAAGATCACTATTCAATTTGAAATTGACTCGTCTTTAAATTGCTAAAATTTAATAATAGCGACAGAACAGAACGGACATTGTTCTAAAGTAAATCATTTACTAGGAACAAATATGAAGACGCAAAACATACATCATCTGTAACTACCTATGCGTTTATTTCGTCGTGGTTTTCAAATAAATCATTATTATTGAGTAATACTTTATTACGTTTTTAAAGTAATTATTTTTCTTTGTCTTTGTACATTCCAGGACTTGTTTATTAACGTACTAAATCCAAGTTAGTTTAGACGAGGTATATAAGCCTTTTATCTTGTCTTTACAAGGGATTTGGATGGAGCAAAAATTACGAAGAGTCATTGGTTCGATACCAACATTATTCCGATCAACATTCCGAACACCATTTTCCGCTAAACGAAAATGTGGACAAAGATGATTTAATGGAGTAGGTATACATATAAATAGCTTAGGTTAGATTAGTCATATATCCTGAAAAAATGAAATTAGTTCAGCGGAACATGGTTTCCGGAATTATGAAATTGGAAAAAAATATGCTTGCGGACAAATTACTATAGTTTTTAATGAAAATATTACCGTTACTCTCTGTAGCCCTCATAGCAAACACGGTTTGGGTACCTATTACCCACCCTAAGGACATCGAAATACAAAATAATAGATCACTTTAAACGACATAAATATCGCGAAACGAATTTTAATTTGATACTCGGCGTTGCTTAGTACTTTGAAGCCCCAGACACAGAATAAGTACCAAATGGTCGTGCCCCAGGTCAAGATAAGTACTTACAAACTAGATAGGTACCTACATCATTAGAGTGGGAACGGGGGTGTGTTGTATCAACTGAGAGTGTATGTGAACCGACGTCGATAAATTACGCACTATTGGAAATCGACGATACTAATACCTACTTGCGTCCAAGTGTTGGAATGATCTCCCTCCACCTATCCAAGGAGCGTATAGCAAGTATACAGTTAGGCGCCAGCTTAAAGCCTATTTGTTGACGCTCCAATAATCCTAACCCTAACCCACCCTGCACTTTATAAAATATCAAAACCGTGTCGCGTTTTTTACTTTGTTTTTGAAGTGAAAACTTTTTTTGCGGCGCTGTGCACTTTTTATGATGGGGAAAAATTGTTAAACTCGCCACAGGTCACGTGACCATACGGTCATACCATACGTCTTACGAATCTGAATACAGATTCGTAAGACGTGAGATTCGAGACAGGTCACGTGACCGTAAGACGGACACGTGACCTGATCGAAAAACTGTTGCAATGTCATTGAGTTTTCACTTCTGCCGGCACTCCCGGAGTGCAACCCGGTCTTTTTTTGTCATCCCATTGTGCTACTGTTAAATATTTTACAAATTGATTGCATTCATTATTTATTTATTATGTGTATACGTTTGTATCTGTAGTATGTTGTGTTGCGTTCCGTGGGTCACGTACGGTGCTGTCTGAAACCAGCGCTACAGGTGTCTGTTTGACACCTCGGCATAATGCTGAGACAGCGACGGATTCACTGCCGCGAAGACACACACAATATGTGTCAATTGTATTGTATGTCTACTCCCTTTGTCTCTGTGTGTCTTTTGTGCAGTGAATAAAATACAACACTTGTAAGGATAGTTTATCATCGAACGAGCGAGCAAAGCGATTCTATGCTTCAGCTTGAGCCGAAAATCGCTCGTACGGATATGTCCGGTGTCTATACCGCTGTCCGGCTGTTTATCTCTACAGCACGGCTATCACAAGACGGCGTGCGAGCTCTCTCGATTTTTCTCGCACTATACCCCTCTTTCTAAGGTTTCTAATAACAGAGACGGATAGCGCGAGAAAAATCCGAAGAGCTCGCGCGCCGTCTTGTGATAGCCGTGCAGGTCGCATTTTTCAACCGATACTCGTGAAAAATTATGAGCGGGTCTGAAATTTTTAAATCGAGTATTTTTTTTTATTAAAATAAAATCTTTGAAAAAATACAGGCTCGCGAGTTCTATAGCTCATAGAGAGGTATATATCGAAATCATAGTAATAAAAGTCAAAAGGCAGATCTTTAAGAAGACATCTCTAAATATTGATTTAATAAAAAAAAATTGTTTAGACTCCGATAGTTTACGTTAGTTTTTTTTTTCAAGATCTTTATTCAATTAGTTCTTTATTTTAGATACTAAACAATCTATTACTCTGTTTCCGTGAGCGATTAATAGGTCATAGTACATACATGCACTGTGAAGATAAATAACACGAGAATTATCCTAAGTATTTGGTGACATCTGAAAATGCTGAGAAACGGCAAACTCAGACGCACCTAAGGGTCAGCGCCGGCGGCTCGAAAGCTGCTTCTGCGCAAACAGGCGTCCCTATTAACCCTATCTTAATTTCACTGACTTATGGCCCTATAAATAAGGCTCAAGTTGGCATGCCAAAACGTGTTGCTATGGTAACGTTTGAGCAATTACGGCAAGATGGATGGCGTGTGACAAAACGCATTCATAAACGTAAAGTCTGCGTTAGTTGACGGTAGGTGCGGTGTAGGCATTCGTGTTCTGTAAATTGAATATCCGTGTTAAGAGTACAAGTTAGTTATGAGATCTTAAAAGTCATGTGTTTTTGCTTTTTGCCCGACTACGGCGGAGCCGAAGGGAAGGTGGAATATGATTTTAGCAGTCTGATTGTTTTTACATGTGTTCCACCGAGGCGTTTAAGATGTTAAAACGAATGTGATAAATGAGGTATCAATCGATTAGAAATTATGCTCCGAATGACATAGGCTACTTTTTATACGAAAAATTAATCAGTAATTTTTCAGTTAGTTATCCGTAGTCGGGGTACAGTTTTGTGAACTTTTTATGCTTGTAAGATTGATAGCCATGATTCGTCAGGCACACACATAATGAAATGAATAATAAGATAGAATTACTTGCAAAAAGGGTATAATAATGGGCTCATAACAGAATATTATTTATCACATGATATTATATATATACTATACTTTTACGTCGTTAAAAGTAGCCAATTTCCTTTTACTATAGTAAAATAACACATCAATAAATACCGAATACCTAACTTTGAACAATGTGCCATTTAATTGCCAATTTGTTAACAATATTAGGTATTGATGACGCAAATAAACGTAATTGATTCGTCAATTCATCATTTCCAAACGATATGCCAGATTTTTGCTATGTACTGTTGGCGATCCGTACGTTGAAATATTACAATAGAGTACGACTACAATAAGTGTACTTATATGTATGTAATTACGGCTTAAATTATGTGTTTCAGAGGTTCGACGACCTGGACCTTTTCAGCGCAAGTGTTCCTTCAGTGAGACGACTCTTGTCTCAGCTATTTTTCGGCAGAAGTAGGGAAATAGTTTAGGCAACTCTTTGTATTAGTATATTTAGAAATAAGTACTTAATTATGTAGCAGTACCAAGATGCATAAGCGCTGTGTTTTTGTTTGGCTTTTGCTCACTTATTTTTTATATAATTGTTACGCTATGGTGAGGATCTGTTATTAGTTCACCCTCACTACTGTTTTAAGCTACTGTGTAGTATTTAAGCTGATGATCTTCTTATATAAATAAATAAATAAAAATAGAATAACAGGTTATATATTTGTCTTGGGCAACAGGGCCGGGAACATACAATATCAATGGCGACGCGCGGCACATGTTCTGAGAGTCAAACAACCGGCCTCGAAATCGTAGGAAAACTACACCCTCCGGCCACATCTCCTTCATGAAAGTCGACAGCATTTCAGTTGGCACTCTCACTACAAATTAAAACATTTCAATAAAACTGGAAAACTAAATGTGTCTCAGTATAAATCCCTTTTCATTTACACATTGGGCGGAACAAGTAGGTTGATTTGATTATAGAGTGGAAATAACCTTAATAGGTAAGCCGCTACGACGGCGCAGCGACGCTTCGCCACGGTGTATGCCAGTGCTTCAGTTTGTATACAAAATCCGCGCGGTACCAAACCTCGGTCCGGCGAAATTTGAACGCGGCTCCGCACGCCGCAACGGGATGGGGCGGCATCGGCAGTGTGTGATGCGCCTTAGGTGCGCGTGAAGCGAGCCCACAAGCACGCGTCTATTACTGACCGATAAGGCTCGGAACATACAGGCTGAATTCCAAAGCCGAATTGTGCTGCGTGACTCCGACCGCAGCTTCTCCATGCAAAATCAACGACCCGGCCGCTTATAATATCTGGCAAGCCAACATATCAGTTGTAAGTGGAATAAACAACTCGTACGTAACTCTTGTTTAGTCATAAAATAAGCGTGATGATAATATTAATTAACATTTTGTTAAGGAATCATCATCATCATACAATCCAAAAGATGTCCACTGCTAGACATAAACGAACGCAAAAACATTAATTCAGAACATCACGTAACAGTAAATGAACACATAAATTAACCAATCAATGTGACAGCTATGTCAAAACAATATAATTCCAATTAAAAATCCATCAAACCATCATAAATTGACTAAATATACCTAGTAGTCCGGGGCTCTGTGAGCTGTAGAACTCGCAAGCCCGCATTATTTATTTATTTTTTAATTAAAAATCTATGAAATTATTCAAAAATTTCAAATTTCACGAGAATCGGTTGAGGAATACGACCTGTGGAGGATTAAAGTCGTCGGTCATACGAAATATTTTTTCAACACAATTGCTCGTAACGTACCTCTTATTGTGTCGCTTTTAGGCTCATAATCCCGAATATAAAACACGCGTGTTTTATAACATTACGACACTCGTGTGTTATGGTTATATCCCGATTAAGTCACGTCACGTCACGTTGGCGCCTTGCAGCAAGATGTATGCATGCACTCGGTGCATTCTTAAATTAACCGGGTTATACAGAATGTACAGCTTTTTTAATTCTTGGCAAATGGATTCTTACTCGACTAAACAAATTAAATACTTGTTAGTTAAGTACCTACCTAGGGGGATGTTTGTTTGTACGCAATTGGCCTGCGTTGCGGATATTTTTATGTACTTACAGTCGAGTTCTCCAATATCTGTACAGACAACCTTCAAAAATATCTACACATGTGTCTTAGTCTGTCAGTAACAATAAAGTATCTGTAAATAATTTTTGTTAATTAATTGACTATTTCTTTTTGGATATGATATAGAAATGTTTAATTTAGTAAAACTATTCACTTTTGATAACATTTTACATGAATTAATAAAGATAACATATTAAAACGAAAATATTTATTTTATTTTGTATTAGCTGTTTAGAAATTGTATCTAATGCGCGCGCACTGCGCAAACTTCACGAAAAAAACTGTTGCGCGCCATTATAGGTTATTTATTACACAGATATTTGTAAACATTGTTAATGCGTGTTTGGTTATTAAGAAAAATGTTGACTCGTGGTGACTTGAAAAGTGATAAAAAGAATGGACGCCACTGGAAATTCTGGGCGATGTATACAACATGTGTACAAGTAAAAAAAATTACTTGGCAGGCCTATACAATTTTCATCTTATGAAAAGTATTTTTCCCTCGCAAAATGTGTTGAAAAACGTCGTATGAAACGCGTGAGCTTTGATAATTACATCCTCGGTTCTCTTATCACGCTCACCTGCGGCTCGCGTGATAATTCCGCCTCTGATGTAATTATCAACATACCTCACTTGTATCACAATGTACTATTAGAGCGTTTCTCAAAAAAAATGCCACTATTATTAATTGTACTTATAGGAATTTTATGTTAACTATTTCCACTCAGAATCAGGAGCTCTTTCGACCCTGGTAGGACAAAAAACTGTCCCAAAGATATTTTTCCTATTGTGTTACCATTTACCATACACTTTGTATGGTGGTAACACAATAGGAAAGTTCAAAAATGTATGAACATTTTGGGACACTTTTTTTCTACTATTGGGATGGAAAGACATCGTGATTTTGAGTAGAAATAACATAAAAGTTGCAGAAAATCTCCGAAAAAATGTAGTGGCATTTTTTTTGAGAAACGCTCATTACCCAAAGTCAAAGATTTTAATCAACTTTGCCAAAGCTGAAACAATTCAATTATATTCATTTCACATACGTTCAGTTTGTGTTTTAGATTACGGCATGCGTGTATGAAAAGTAGACACTCGTCACATACTTACAGGTCAAATAATGTAGCAGGCTATGTTTATTCACCAGCCAGGTCTTGTTCTCACGCCGACTTGAATTTAAGAGATCACTTCTATTTTAAGACTCAAATAGTCGATTAATAGGTCCAAACGCGGGTTCATGACATCATGTATTAGTTACCTCTTCGTGAACTATTAAATGAGTATTAATTTTTAAGGTTAACTGACACAAAATAAGTCGCAGTGATGTGATATCGTCGGTTCTTATTTGTGACTGCATAATTGGTTATATTATTTATTGACTTAAATATGTTATGAACGTATGATTAACTTGCTGCCCGCGTATTGTAAAGAACCCAGGCAGAGCCACGTCATATATTATACTCTATCCTGAAAATACATGTTCTACAATGGCGAAAGATATTTCAAATTGAATGAGTAGTTTCCTACATACTTACGCACAAACTTACATACTTACATTTTTCAGATATTCATCATCACATCAGCCGAAAGACGTCCACTACTGGACATAGGCCTCCCCCAATGAGTGCCACATTGACCGTTCCTGTCCATCCAGAGGACACCCGCGACCTTTACCAGGTCATCAGTCCACCTTGTGCCGGTCTACCCACGCTGCGCCTGCCGGTACGTGGTAACAGCTCGAAGACGCTTTCAAACATTACCTGTTTATTATTAGTATAAAAATTTAGATGAATCGACCTTATTTCCAACTAACTTTAGCTAATGTCTGTAAATAAATACATAGAATAATCCAAGGATTCTCAATTACCCATTTTATAATTAACTGCCTATGTATTCTTCGTCTAGATTAACTTGTAAAACTGTGAAAAGAAGTAACTTATGTTTAGTCCTATGTTTTTAATAAATTGCTCTAAGAAATTAGCTTAAGATTATGTTTCTGACGATTTGAAAGTGCTCGTTACTAGGCCTACTTGAATAAAGATAATTTTGAGTTTGTTTTGAACTTAATATCCAAATAACAAAATGAATGAAAACTAGTTATCCATCCACTGTGTGTTAAGTTTTGATTTACAAACTTCAACACAATCGTTTGTTAGCCAAATGCAAACAAATTAAAAGCCATGTTTGACAACCCTAAGTTGAAGCTTAA
Source organism: Epinotia bilunana (assembly GCA_947049275.1). Taxonomy (NCBI): domain Eukaryota; kingdom Metazoa; phylum Arthropoda; class Insecta; order Lepidoptera; family Tortricidae; genus Epinotia; species Epinotia bilunana. The sequence goes on along the minus strand of OX346263.1, from coordinate 7,147,984 downwards.
ATTCCATCGTTGCAATACTAAAATCAAACAAAGACATGTGACACCGGCCATACCGGCTTGTCGGGCTCAGATCAGCCGTCTGCGCAGACAGGACACTACTTGAGTCATTCATTATTGGCAGTCAATGAATATTTGGTACCTAGATAATTTGGATAAAAATAATCTACCTTTGCTAGTAAATTCAGTAAGACAATAACAATTAGGGTGTAAGCGCTCGTTTCATTGCTTAAAATAAATCCCATAAAAAACATTCCATGTAAAAAAGAGGCCAAGTCTCGAAACTCTTCCACCATAAAAAGTTGTGAGATATTTCGTAGTCTCAGGCATCCCTTACGTCCTAGATCTCTATTCCATATCAGCTTTGCCCGCAAAAATTACTCACGGCATACTTTTTTCAGCCGAGTTCCTAGTTTTTATAATAAGTATCTGATCGATATTGATCCTTTTCATCAATCATTGTTAAGTCTCAAATTGTTAGTAAAATGTAAGTTATTTTCTTAGTTCTTCCAGAAGTGTTATAATTACCTAATGTAAATGTTACTCTTCAGATCTTGTATTCTAACCGAAAAATGTCTACATTCATTTTTAGTTGCATGATTAAATTTTTTTTTTTTTTGTAAACACAATTATCAAATATTAATGAACCTCCAGGTCTTTAGCATTATGTCTGTTGGTACTCTATGTGTACCCCTTATATATATATATTTATGTGACTATTTGTGTTTCTAAATAAGTTTAAAAAAAATCTTATTAATCTTTATTTGCTTGCTAAATAAATTTCTGCAACTTGGCAATCACACAACTTTACTGCATTTATGGATTTTTGCATACCTAAAACTATGCAAGTAGTATTGTTTGATTGCCAAGTTACAAAATTTTATTTATCAAGCAAATAAAGATGAATAAGAATGCCTGAGACTTGGCTCTACGAAATATCTCACAACTTTTTACGATGGATGAGTTTCGAGGCGTGGCCTCTTTTTTACATGGAATGTTTTTTTATGCGATCTCACTTCTTTTTATAGGTTATTGTGTTATCAATACAAACAAATTATGAATGCAGTCCCATTCTTGCTTTTTCATTTTTAGTCCCATTCACTGCAAATGTAACTTTATAATCATATATATTTATAACACAACATTACAAAGTTATTTATGCAGTTGGTATATCTAGAAAACTGGACCGAAATTTCAAAATAGTTTTGTTGATTTATTAACTAAACGCTAATTGTATTCTAAATTTGAAGCTCATATTCTATGTCTGCTAAAAGTGTCTTAGAATTTTGATGATCGGTCAGTCAGTGAGTGGCAAAATTAAAAAAAGGCAAAATTGATTAGTAATCATTTTTAAACTACTGGTTCAAATTGAATTAAATTTGAAATATACCGTGTTTATACAATGTCTGCTTGGTTACCGAAAATTCAGGCTTCTAGTTTTATCCACAATGAAGTTATAGGGTAGTCGAAAATGGACTGTACTGCTTTGAGAAAATAATGGTACGGCCGTGCCGCTGTTTTGCTCGACTTGGCGGGAGCACTGCCGTGCCCCCAGATTTGACGCTTTATTTAAATAGACATAACATTTTATATTCCTCCTCGCAGAAGTGGACGGCTGTGCTCGGCGGTCTTCGCATCTGACCGTCTTCATTCGGCTTTTGCCTACTCATACTCTCATACTCATTATTTGATAAATTATAAAATTTTACATGTCAAAATAATTAATACATTTAAATAAATCGTACATACTACGTATTTTTCTGTATTCAGCTTCAAAAACTCATCGTAGCCTACAGTACTTTACTGTAGGCTACGATGAGTACTTTACTGTACTCTCGTAAAACGTGACTCGTGCATCCGTGGTGATACGGCTACATAATTATGTATAGGCCAATATTAATAGTATTCGTTACTTATAAATAACATGCCGTTGTCGGCCACTTTCGAGATTTTTATGGGGAATATTCCCACCTCAGTAACGTTGCTGGTAACGGAATATCACAAATCTTATCTTATTCTGTACCTTAACTATCTATTCTTTTAACTGACCAGTCTGTTAAAAACTTCTGCCATTAGTCTATATACGTGGCGAAGCTTTGAGGAGTAGCGCAGCCAAAGTCAGCTTTAGTGGTAATAAACGCGGTAAAAGTACATTCACAATTTAGCAATAAAGAGTGCCTTTTTTGCTCTTAGCAGCAAGTAAATATTACCTGATGACCTTGATATGTGGGCCAATCGGGTCTACAATGTATGGGGCTACAAATATTAACTATCGCATCTGTCTTGTGAAGTGGACATAGCCAAAGTTAAACGTTTTCGCCTCTTCATCGAAGTCAAAGTGTAGAGTGTGGCGACTGGAAAAACGAAGTCAAATGGGTTTTATTTACAGCAGCTGAGGATCGCGGCCACATACGGTCCGGCTCCAAGTGCGAGCATAGGCCATGTGACCCGCAAGTTGTACACTGCCGCCTGCCGCCTTCATGACGGTGTGTCAGACATTCACGTTGGTGCCTTACCCTCGGCTCGCCTACCCTCCATTTGGCTTAGAATTATTTTCTTTTGCTAATAATGCTTTGTTGACCGCATAATATGCCCGAAGAAGCTGAGGGCTCGCTTATGGCATGGAGTGGCAGTGGAGAGCCGTTTTCAAACTTTCAGCTCGCTCAAGATGGACTGGTTAGGCCTTCTGGGCGTCCAGGGTACACGAAGTAGTCCAGGTACAGGTACTGTCAGTCCATCAAGTTGATCTAAGCGCTTCTTAGTCATTTTAGACAAAAAGCCAATTGACCTATTACGGAAACATTTGTTCTCCACGATGAGTAAACTCATACCTATTCGTAACGCCGTTTTGCTGGCTGATTCATAACTAGGTACTCATTTAGTTATTTTAAACCACTTGCGGTTGGTCTGAAGTGGTCATGGTCATGGATTCATCTTATTATTATCGGTTTTGACTACACGGGTTAATTTTTGTTTATAACTTGGTATCGGGTTCGCAAATCAATGTGTTTTGCGTGCAACTTCCAAGTGCGCTGATTCAAGCAGTCATAATGAGACAAACACAATGCGAAAATGATAAACCAAGTCTTGTGCCAAAAGTAACGTATATCATGCTAGCAGTCTCCGCGCTACCGTTGCACAAAAAACACTGGCGGAGCCGATCGCCGTGACCATTCGAAAGGTTCATTCATTTCTGAAATCGGTGAGTAGTTTCGGAGATTACCACCAACATACAAATGTTAGAATCATAAATTATATTCACTGTTATTAACATTATTTTATGTTATGATTTAACTGAACAATTAATATGGAATCAACTTCTTAATTGGAAAAATAGGAAACTCAATTTGTAACACCAAGAATAATGAAGTTTAACGTGTAAAAAGTGAATAGTTTGTTTATAATAAACGTGGTTAATATATCCAAGTGTTTTACTGTAATTCGACGTCCCACAAGTCAGAAGAAAGGGATGTAAAGAAGTTGTAAGTACTTCTTGAGGCGAACCTGTGTTGAGCCCAACAAAAAAAAAAAACGTAAGTATTATCACTATTTTATGTGTCTAAAATTGGAAAATTGCTGTTTAATAATTGTTACGTTATCATGAGCTAAAACAGTGCGTTTAGTGAACATTTGTTTAAAAGGTAGTACTAATTATTCTCTTGTAAACGGTAAAACACGAGTTCTTTTTTTTATGCATGTGTTGCTACGAGCGAGGTTATAATTATGAGGGACTGGTTAATGAAATGTATTTATTTCCCCTCTCGACGCTTTTCCTAATGATTGTTGCACAGTTGTGTAATTAAATTTACTTGAAGTCTTCGTGTAATACTTACGTTCAAACGGTTACATTTTAATACTCGCCCAAATATCCTCCATCATTGTTGGTGATGTATCACTTTAGAGATGTTATATTGTTTAAGGCTTACGCATTAGTTGTTTTTCAAATGTAAATATACCGCTTTAGAAATGGTGTTCGCTTTAACACTAGCTTATAATCATGGGAATAATTCAATTGTGTTCTGCTTATTATAAATTTTTATCATGCAAGTTTCGTTCTGAAACAGATATTTGTGCTAGAAATTTTATGTTTCCAGGAAAATGGAGCAGAGCCGTGCCAATCAGAGGTGGTCGCGTGTTCTGACAACACCACCATCTGATCAACACCGGTCCCGCAGCAGGACCAGGCACCTCGCGGGCCGACCTCCTCGCTCGCGTAGCCGAAGTAATGCTCGCGGACGCGACCGGGCCAGCAGGCGACGGCCGCGCAGTCACCGTGGCAGCACGAGGCGGGCACGCAGCCGGAGCAGCCAGCAGGGACGAGAACGGACCAGCAGGCGCCGCTCGTGCAGCGATGACAGCAGCAGACGCCGGACGCGCAGCCGGAGCAGTCACCGGGGTCGCGGTCGTCCCAGCAGGCCTCGCTCGCGCAGTCAGCGGGTGCGCAACAAGAGGCGCCTATCCCACAGCATAGCAACGACCACGAGAGCATCGCCAAAGGATGGAAACCGTCACCACGGAACTGTATGTGAGTCTTTCAATTGTAACTCTCATCCCGCTGTAGGCAGTAATGTTAGTATGTTACAACTAGTAGAGGCTTTGCGTACCATTAGTGACAAGGGTTCACATGAGAAATTGTCAAATCAGAACACAGTACCGGAATTCGACCCTGCTTGCAAAGAGCAAACAATATCGATGTGGATACACAAAGTGAACGAGTGTGCGGTTATATATAACTGGACCGACCGTCAGACGGTTCACTTTGCGTTGCCAAAACTTAAAGGTTTAGCACAAAAATGGTACGCTGGGCTCTCAACTGTTATGTTTTCATGGCCTGAGTGGCAAGAGAAGTTGAAACTTGCTTTCCCTAGCGATGATAATTATGGACAATTGCTCACAACAATGCTTGCTAAACGTGCTAGGTTTAATGATTCATTGGAGGAATATTTCTATGATAAAATAATGTTGCTAAATCGTTGCGAGGTTAGTGGTAAGAGAGCCGTCGACTGTTTAGTATTCGGGATAGATGATCGTGGTGTCCGACTAGGGGCAGAAGCGGCTCGTTTCGAAAGTCCGGATCAGCTTCTTCCTTTCTTAAAGAGTGCTAAGAACAGTTCGTACATTGATCGGAAGGCTCGGACTAGGGCGGACGCAAAACCGGAAGTTATACAGAGAAGCATAAATAGTGATAGGCCGATAAAGTGTTTCAACTGCTTACAGGATGGGCACTATAAATCTCAGTGCCCCAAACCTGTAGTAAAATGCAATAAATGCATGCGTTTCGGTCATACAGCTGACGCATGTAGGTCTAATGTCAGTAGAAACCTTGACAATCTTAATAAGGTGACCAAACCTGTTATGTGTTTAGAATCTGCAGATACTAAGTCCTCTAAGTATTTTAAACAAGCAATAGTAAATCAATCTGTTTGTAAGTGCTTCATTGATTTTGGTAGCTCTGTCACGTTGATTAAAGAATCATTCGCTGCTGATCTGTCTCTGGCATTTGAAAAAGATAACACGTTACCTAACTTGAAGGGATTTGGTGATGCTATTGTCAGACCTTTAGGCAAATGTGAGTTAGAGATAGAAATCGATGCAGCTAAGGCGCGAGTTGAATGTATGATAGTACCAGATGACGTCATGGAGGTACCTTTACTTATTGGCCAGACTTTTACAGAGCAGTCACATGTCCTGGTTGAAAAGGATAGCACATCCTTGCGGATAAGTAGTTCTGATGACGGTTTAGATGGCAGAGTTAAGTTGACTTGCGTCTCTGACACGACCATTAACGGGTTGACAGTTGTCGAGTTTGTAACAGATTCTGTATATTCGGGAGAGGTATACATTGATGCACGCGATATCAGTCAGGGCGCGAACATTATATTGTGCAAGGATTATTTTCGGTAAACGAAGGTAGAGGGGTAGCTTTAGTAAAAGGGTTGTCACCAAGACCATTCATTCTTAATAAAGGATCATTGTTGGCTAGGTGTAAGCGTGCCGACGAAGCTGCACGTGAGAACACTATGCTAGAAAAGGTAATGCGCGTGAATGTAGTTGAACCACCGCGGGTGATTACAGCGGATGATTTATGCACTGATGAGACACTCGATAACGAAACTATCATAAAGTTACTGGATTTACTAAACAAGTATCGTAAGACTTTCGCTTTTAACCTGCAAGAACTAGGTAAAACCGATTTAATAGAAATGTCTATACAATTAAGGGATGACGAGCCCGTAGTTTATCGACCCTATAGGTTGCCTTTTAGCGAAAGAGAGAAGGTACGTAATATGATACAAGAACTCATTGATTGCGATATTGTCCAGCCTTCAACATCGCCTTATGCAAGCCCTATAGTTTTGGTCAAAAAGAAGACCGGGGACGTTAGGTTATGTGTGGACTATAGGGCGCTCAATAGAAAAACTATTAAGGAGAACTTTCCCTTACCCAGAATTGATGATCAACTCGTGAACTGTCCGGTTATAGTTTTTATACTACCCTCGATCTAGCATCCGGCTATTACCAGATAGGGGTCAAAGAAAGTGATCGCTTAAAAACGGCATTTGTAACGCCTGACGGCCAGTTCGAGTTTAAACGAATGCCGTTTGGTCTCGTAAACGCGCCATCAACTTTCATGCGTATGATTCATTCGGTGTTAGGTACAGCTAACAATCACTTCAACTGCGACGAAGACACTAATCCCAGTAGCAGGACTAGCAAAGTAGCTTCCGCTTATATGGATGGTATTATAGTCCCGTCCAAAACTGTTGCCGAAGGCATGAATAAATTGGAGTCGGTATTACAGTTACTAGAATACGCCGGACTGACCCTAAAGCTTTCTAAGTGTTGTTCTTTTAGTAGAAGGGTAGATTATCTCGGATTCGAACTAAGCGCAGAAGGTATAACTCCTGGAGCTCGTAAAGTGCAAGCAGTCCAGGAATTTCCCCAACCTCGCGATCAGCATGGCGTTAGACAATTTTTAGGTTTGTGCAGCTTTTTCCGACGATTTGTGAAAGACTTCGCAATTATTGCTAAGCCTCTAACGAGTTTGCTTAAGAAAAATGCGCCTTGGGTTTGGGGTGACTCACAAACACAAGCGTTTAACACTTTAAAGAACGAACTAGTGAGAAAACCTATTCTGACACTGTATGACCCAAAATCGGTTACTGAGGTGCATACGGACGCCTGTAAAATTGGTATCGCAGGCATATTGATGCAAAGGGATAGAAATGGGGCTCTTAAGCCGGTAGCTTATTTTAGCCGTCAGACCACTCTCGACGAGCAGCATATGACGTCGTACGAACTCGAAACGTTAGCGGTTATCGCGTCATTACTGAGATTTCGTGTATATCTTATTGGTATTACATTAAGGATATTTACTGATTGTAATTCACTACGAGCGACCTTCCTTAAACGCGATCTAATTCCCAGAGTCGCTAGATGGTGGATTTACATGCAGGAATTTGATTACAGTGTTGAATACCGCCCGGGAAAGTCAATGACGTATGTTGACGCGCTAAGTAGGAATCCATTACCTAGCGAGAGTCTCACAGAATCCATTAATATTGTTGAGGTAGGAGACCCTGACTGGTTGAGTACGGTACAAAGTTCTGATTCAGAGATTCAACGAAAAATTAGTATCTTGGCAGATCCAAAATCGGCTGAAGTAGCAGATGTGGTTGAGAACTACGTAGTTCGTAACAAGAAGTTGTATCGAAAGACAGTTGACGGTGAGAGGTGGGTGGTACCAAAAGGGGTGAGGTGGCAAATTCTTAAACAATGCCACGATGACATTGGTCACTTTGCGTTTGATAAAAGATCAAAGATAAGATCTAAGATCAAAGAAACATATTGGTTTAGCAAGATGAAAAGATTCATTCGTAAATATGTCGACTCATGCCTTGAATGCACCTATTCCAAAATGTCTGGTAAAAAGAGACCATTGTTGCATCCGATCCCAAAAATAGACACCCCGTTTGGAACCATCCACATCGATCACGTTGGCCCTTTTGTAAAGAGCTCAAAAGGAAACATGCATATTCTGGTTATAATAGACGCCTATACAAAGTTCATTATCTTAAGGCCGGTTAAAAGTACGAAGACCTCCATCGTAATAGATCGTCTGCGAGAGTACTTTAGTATTTTCGGCGTGCCAAGACGGATAATTTCAGACCGCGGATCGTGTTTCACGAGTAGTAAATTTAAGGCGTACGTCGATGAGTTAGGGGCCAAACATATTCTTAATGCCGTAGCTACGCCAAGGGCTAACGGACAGGTTGAGAGATACAACCGAACATTGCTCGACGCACTTACAGCCAAATGTTTAGGTCAAGATGAACGCAAATGGGATCTATGTGTACCCGATGTACAATGGGGGCTTAATAATACTCTGAATAAAGGAATCGGAACTACCCCTGCACAAGCGTTGTTTGGTACATCTTTGACAGGTACTTCGGAAGGTAGAATTAAAGCGTATCTTGATAACGAGCACATAGATAGCAGTAAGACAGTCGACGAAGTAAGGGAGACGATTAACAAACACATCACAGATTATCAGGAGAAACAGAAAGTAGCTTATGATAAGAGGGCTTGTACACCATTAAAATTTAAGGTAGGCGATTTAGTAAGTATAAAAAGGGAGGTTCCATCAACAGGTCAAAGTAAAAAACTTGTCCCCAAGTATCAAGGTCCATATCGCGTTACAGCAGTGCTTGACAACGATCGGTACCAGGTAGAAGATACGCCGTTAACAAAAAAATGTAATCGCAAATATTCTGCTGTTATTGCTGTCGATAAAATGAAGCCGTGGCTGAATTTTAACAGAGCTAACCTAGATTCCTCTCCTAGCACTAGTGATGAAGGGGAAGCTATGTAGTGAGTGATTGTCCATTGATTTATTGTGTATTTAAATGTATATGTTTTACGACAGTTTCAAGGTAGATGCGACTTGTACTGTCAGTAATTTAAATTGATTCGACATGTCTCAAGATTTGACTCAATGCAGGCTCAAGGCAGAAGCGACTTGAACTGCGCCATGATTGAGGTGGTTTCAAGGTAGTAGCGACTTGTACCACTAATTTCATAGTTTTAAGATTATTGTACTTACATCATATAATTTGTGGCAGGCTCAAGGTAGAAGCGACTTGAACTGCGTCATGATTGCAGTGGTCTCAAGGTAGAAGCGACTTGTACCACTTGTTTCATGGTTTTAAGATTATTGTACTTACATAATATAATTTGTGGCAGGCTCAAGGTAGAAGCGACTTGAACTGCGCCATGATTGAGGTGGTTTCAAGGTAGTAGCGACTTGTGCCACTGATTTCATGGTTATTTAAGAATGATGTATTCAGGTGAGATAGTTTGTGGTAGGTTCTAGGTAAAAACCGCTTGAACTGCGCCGTGATTGAGGTGGGTTTAAAGGTAGTAGCGACTTAACCACTCATTCATGGTTTAGTAAGATTAAGTGATATCGAGGCAGAAAGAAATCATACAATGTATTTCATTAATGTTATGTTTAGTTGTACTTGAGAACTATTAGTTGTTTGATGGTTGATATGTCCTGAACATGTATTGAAATATAGGCTCCTCATACACGGGGACGTGTAAATTTTGTGGATGGCCGAATTGTTAGAATCATAAATTATATTCACTGTTATTAACATTATTTTATGTTATGATTTAACTGAACAATTAATATGGAATCAACTTCTTAATTGGAAAAATAGGAAACTCAATTTGTAACATCTAATAATCCCGCCAACGCTCGCTGTCGACAGTAGCGCCAGAGTTTCGACCATCGGCCGATTAACGGTCTATGGTGGGGTGATGGGAACAAGGGTAAAAACAGCTAGCGTTGACGGGGCAGGGCATTCTGTGACGGATAGTCAAGTTAACACCAAGAATAATGAAGTTTAACGTGTAAAAAGTGAATAGTTTGTTTATAATAAACGTGGTTAATATATCCAAGTGTTTTACTGTAATTCGACGTCCCACACAAACTGATTCTTTTTTGTCAACATTGAACCCTTATAGTTTCGCCATGACCGATTGTCCGTTTGTCCGTCCGCGGCTAGGATCAGTGACCCTTACTTAGTAGCTTTCTAGTAAAGCTGTAATTCGGAGAGAGTATTATCAATCACGCCGACGAACTGGTAGAACAAAATCTTGATTTTTTTAGAAACGAAAGCGGGGCTCCGTCGACTTCTTAGCAGACATTGTTATATGTAAGCGCAATTGTTTGTTTGTTACTCTCCGTGCTCTCACCGAATGGACCCTGCGGAAGACCAGCGCTGGCTGCAAAGCTAGCACCATGCTGAGCTGGGTCCATTTCGTGGCAAAAAAATGTCCTTTTTATTTTATTTCTTTTATTATCTGTGTTGTGTTTGTCACGAATAAATGTTTTGATTTGATTTGATTTAATTTGAATATTTAAAATAATGTGTATGTTAAACATATTTAAATATGAAAACGCAATTATTTTAAATAATATGTATGTTAAACATTTTTATTTCATAACTGCGTTATACGAAAATAGGAATTATGCCTGTTGTAAATTATGTCATTTTGCCTATTATATCAATCGATAATTAGAGTATAGCAAAATATATCAAAAACCGTTATATTAAATGTTATATTAAATATATAAAGTACAAATTCGGCCGACGCAACCGCACCATTTACTTGGCGCGTGCGTGTCCATGTAACAAAGACATACAGACAACTACGGAACCCTTTCGTATAAGTAAGTAAGTAACAGACTCGTCTTTCACAGAAAGAACTTGTATACAGAACACACAAATGTACTGAACTCAGTAATTGATTTATGAACTGTGAATAATTATACGGATAATATCTTATTAATAACTTTTGCAATTAGTAAGTGATATAAATATTAGAGGTTTTGTTATTTGCTACTAGTTTTTCCTTATATCACTGCTAGATGTTACAGTTTTTGTTTAAAGAAAATTAACAACATCTCCAGACCCATTTGTTGGTCGTTATAAAGTGATTCAACTTCATTTAATTCAATTTTAATTTACTACTAAATTAAACGAACGATTTGATTTTGAAATTGTAAAGCGCCACTTGACGCATGAAAAGCATCCGCAGAAGAATTCGGAAACTTTTGTTGGTAGGTATCGTATAAACGTGATATTAAAGATCTCAGACATTCACGTCACATATCCATAGGCTGTTATTCGCTACGCGCTAATGCGGCTCACCCCGCCGTTCACCCGTCACGAAACTCGAGCTCTACCTGCGCGTAGTTACTACGCAATTACGCATCGCGGTGTCAAGATATATTTGTGGGTGAGCGTTGAGGTGAGCTTAAAACAAGTTAATGAATAGGGGAGCTGATGTGCAGACTGGAGTGTGTACACGTACAGTCGAGCGCCAAAACATGTATCAATTTAATCCTCTCATAAACCTTAATACGCTGACATAAGAGCAATGGGACATAATTATGAGTAAGTTCTTTGCACCGTAATGATGTAAATCTATGAATTGTATCATGTTCATTGATATTATGACTTGTAATTGTACATTATGGCCGAAGCAAGGGAAGTAGGCAATTGCTGGCTGAGTATTCATTTTAAACAGACGACCTTGGGAGACCGTTTGATTTAATACGAAGCCTGCAATTGCCCTTTCCGCTGAGACAAATATACTACTTTTTTCTAAAATTGTGCAAGAAAACAAAAATATACTTTCTGAAAATGATGAGGCATGCTTTTCTTCTCCCCACTTCATGGAATTATCGCAATTGTGCAAGCTCAGTTACAAATTATAAGTAACTGAGTTAGCAGCTTCTTTTAAATCTGGAATAAATTTCACGTCAATTTTCAATATTTTCCGCAAAAACAAAAAGCCACTACTTATATGTAAAAACAGAATATTTTTTGCATTGCCGCCTTTTAATTTTTTTTATAATACTTACCTAAGTAGGAAGTGTATTTTGCTTCCCAAAAACGTCATTAATAAGTTATTTGAGACAACTACAAAGTCGCGATAAGTCACAGCTACTGATCTTCCGTGTTGGCTGTTTAGGACCTATGCCCTTTTTTATATGACCGTTTTAACTTTTTTTAAAGTTTGTACCTCGACAAATAATGGAATCTGTATGCAACATTGTTGTCGAACAGAATCGAGCCAAGGTTTTTATTTTTTGACTAACCATAAACTATGCACTTCACGTCCTGATTTTTAACCAACAAAGTAAAATTTGCCAAAGATTTTTGAGAAAATGTATTTAGTTTTACAAATAAACAATCTGAATCCGAATCTGAACTCATATTTTTACTCTTGACTGTTGATGTTTCAACATGCATGCATGACCCACACTCAGTGTAAAAAAAGCCCGATAAGATTTCGTTGGAAGCCATCGCAGCACAATGTAAACAAGTTACTTATACATACATACATTCACGCCTTTATCCCTAAAAGGGGTAGGTAGAGCACATGAAACTTGTGTTCCAGTGCCACTTTTAGCATCAATGTGGGTAAGATCGACAAAATGTGATATCGTAGTGACAGGTTGCTAGCCCATCGCCCACAACACACTTCAATCCTCTACCCTTAGTCGACTCTTACGACTCCCACAGGAAGAAAGGGGGTGGTGCTATTCTTACCCGACACCACACGGGGCAGCACGGGGGAGTTACTTACCTACGAATAACTTTTTGTATCAGAACGACTAAACCTATACGTAAAGGTATTATTAACGTCCCGGACATCCTTCATAGTCAAAAAACACCAAGGTAAATCATCAAATGCAAATAAATAATTAAACTAATCCGTAGCTAATAGGATTGGTTAGATAGTATCTTGAAAACTGTGGAAATCCCGCAGGATGACAGGGCTTTTTTTGAATTCGCACCAGTCTTTTTTGCACTCAGACGCAGATTTCTTTAACCCATTGAAAGACGATATGCAGAATAAAACCAAATCTTTCTTAAAAATATTAAATGAAAATCAAAGTATTGTCCACGACTCGCGGTCATCGAGAAAACATTTGCTTACCTATTTATTTTCCTTGCTTTATTTTATCGCCGTATGTATGTACCATGTATTCTCCCAACATCCACCACCTTTTAGTTATTTTTAAGTAACTTTTTAACTGACTTGGAAAAGGTTCTATGTTCCACTGTATGTATATATTGTTTTTTTTCTGTATGTTCACCGATTTATCAGCAATTGAGCCCGATTTTTAATGTCATCACTCTCACATTCACCCTTTTCAATGTATCATCATTACGGTATGACTCAAAGCTAAAATACTATCTGCTTTATTAATCAAAAAACACTATATAACAGTGAATTGATTGAGAATTAATTACGCCTTAACGACCTCAATATAGGGCGCTACACTAATAAATTACACAATGGTGTGACAATAGCTTGGTTCCGTTCTGCAGAATTTAAATTTGATTTAGATTATTACACCCGGATTTAGGATGGATGGGGGTCCACGCCTGCCGGCTTCCATTCCGGATCGAATCACAATGGTGACTAGTATCGGATGCAATCATTAACCGTTTTTTGTCGCTTTTCGTGGAGTAATCGCGTAAGAGAACGTACAAACGACAACACTGTTAACTGACCATCCTGTATATATAGAACCTTATTACAATGCATTTAAGGTGCACCGATGGTCAGTTAGCTGTGTTGTCGATAGTACTATGAGGTATAGTAACACTCCGCAACACCCCTGGAGTTGCAAGCGTCCATAGGCTACGGTACCACTTACCATTGGGTGAGCCGTAAGCTTGTTTGCCACCGACGAGGTATAAAATAGTTATTTACGATACAAGTGCCAAAAATAGGAAACACGACCGAAGGGAGTGTTTTAAATCGACACGAGTTGCGAATTACCTATTCGCACGTGTATCGTACAACGTTTTACTGTACATATGGCTCTTTAAAGTTTCGACATATGCACGAAAAGTGCTCTTTTCCGCACTAGTGCGGGAAAGTAGCGCCATATGTACTGTAAAAGATATTGTCGTATGAGCGAAAGTGGATTGCTTTTGAAGTGGTAAGTATATGCGGTGTGGACCGTGCGGTGTCGGAATCTTTATGCGGTATTTTATTATTTAATGATATCACCCAATCCTTACTTGTCGGCTGTTAGTATTACATTTGCAGAGTACCTACGTAGTTCCTATCATAGTACATTTCCGCTTTCCGCCAATCAGCAGCGCTACTACGGAAATCGAATCTCGAAGTAGACTGTGACTGTCGCTTGAGTACCATAAACCAAAAGTGCGATAGAGACGGAGATATACAAACTTCGAGATTCGATTTTCGTGGTAATAGCTTTGGAAGCACTCATTTAAATGTAGGCGCCGCAATAAATAATCTTAGTCCAGTCAATGAACTGACAACTTGTATGGAAAAAATCTCTATTTTGGAAATAATTTATAATAGCTAATTTTTTATATGTAACTGATATATTATCAATTAAATAGTTACCCAGCGACAAAATCCGACAAAATTTCAGACATCAAAAAAAGAATAAATGAACTATAGCTACTGAAAAGTCGGAAAAAAAAAAAAAATTGTCTTTATTTTGATATTTGCTCTATAATATTCAAGATAAATAGTACAAAAAAAGACAATGCATGCTTCATTTAAATCTACATAATTACTTCCGGGTGTAAAGTTTGCCGGATTCTTGAATAAATCATTTTAGAACAACATTTTAAAACGAAATCAACAAAAAAAAACGCTATTATAAATTCATGTTTATCAAAACCGTATTTTGCCTGGAGTATCTGTACTGACTTGACTGACAGTAAAGTTGTCAAATTATTGATATTGTACCGAGCCCGCACCGACAGAAACGGAAACTAGTGGCCGTATTTCCAAATAGTAGATAAGGGTTAACTATCACAAAACTCGACATATTGTTTCTCCAAATGAGTTATTTGCCAAAGATTTATTTGTGCGAATGCATTTTTTCAGAGCTATAATTTTTAATTGTTTCAGTAAACAAGCCTAACCTTACCTAATAGGTAGGTATTTAGGTCACTTTTTATATGGGAAAATGACAGTGCAATGATGAATTGTGCTAACGCGCGTTCGGAACGTTACGTGATTACCCCTAGGGTACCTATACGTTACTATTTTCAAAAGAATAGTATTGTCAGTGCTTCCTGAAAAAAATGTTTTCGGACAAAAGAAACTTTGGCAAATTACTCATTCGAGGAAAAAAAAATCGAGGTACCTAGTGATATTAGGTCTCCGTAGATAAGTCCTAAATATAAACAAATGGACAGATCCCTCACTTCTTATTGAAATAGAGATACAAATGTCAATATTAAGTAGTACCTACAGCTTAGTGACAAACTAGTGGCTAAGTATAGTGCCGTACAAAATAATAACGCACAGTCGATATCGTAACAACTAATAAACGGTAATTTGACACGACAAGTCAATTACGTGCCGACATAAACATGTCGGCTTCGGCGGCATTTCGCTGGTAATGCCAGATGTGGGAAACATTTTCGCGTATTTTTTATCTGTTTTAAGAGTCCGTGGGAGTAAAGGATTTCCGGGAGTTGAATGGCGAAAGGGAAAGATTAAATTATACTTATCTTTAATAATGTGATAGCGATTCTACTGTTGGGTCAGACACTTGTTTACCATGAGTTAGTGTTCAGTTTTTCATGTGACCACATGGCACTTTAAAGTTACTGTTAAAAAAAACTACACAGGCAGTAAATTACATTTTCATTGAAGGTTACCTATTGTAGCTTTGTATGCTTGCGCGTTATGAAGCCCTTTACGAGCCAGTGTGATAAAACAACTTGTTGTGGTTGTTGTACGCTCAGATGAAGAAATACCGAATAAAAGGCTTAAACCAACCTCTCAAGACGAAAATTACCTGCAGCAATGAAAAATTAAGGGCGGGTTGCAACAACTTACGATTGCAGACCTATCAACGTCAAATATGACGTCCGCAGCTGTCAATCCATAGAAACATTGTCAAACTTTCCATACATTCCGATATTAACGAACACTGCCTACGAATACAGATGGTTTGGTGCAACTCAATCTACGAAGAACTAAAGCCGCGTTCACATTTGTCTGTCGTGTTGTGTTGTGATGCATCAGAACGGTATCGGTTTCATACATTTAATATGGTTGCGTTCATATTTATCTGACGCCGTGTGTTGTGACGGCTTATGTTGTGTCGCATCACAAGCGATCCCGGTCCGCGTCAGAACGGGTGAGGTGCGGGGGGCGGTGTAGCGACACGACACAGCGCATCAGACTAGTGTGCATGCCCCATGTTGTGTTGTGACGCGTCATAGCCACACGTGAAGTATGAACGACGAACATCCTCCTCCGAGAGCCAAGACCGAACTGATGTAAAATGCGTCATAACACGTCAGATAAATGTGAACAGCAGCCATCACGACAGAGAGCATCACAACACAACACGACAGACGAATGTGAACGCGGCTTAAGAAGAGTTTCCTTTGTAAATGACATCGGTTACCTCGTAGAAATATATATTCCTAATCAACTCCGTGCGACACTGGGCCGCAATATTTTATCAAAAAGGGGGACATGTACACTTCTTTGATATCTCTGTTAAGTATTCTGTTTTCAAAAGATAAATGCATGAAAGTGCGCATGTGGCGCCTTGAGTGTGAAATATTGAGAAAGAAAGAAAGAAAGAAAATACATTTATTTAACGTCACAACTTAAGTACACAATAAAAAAGAACAAGCAAACGATAAGGCTTAAATACGAGGACGTTAAACAGGATCCCCACTCAGCATAAAGCCACGGCAAGACACGGCAAGCAGAGGCGCTGATTTTCGGTGGGGACCTAACTTAAAACTATTATAGGTGACGGCACAAACGCCAACAACTGGTAATAACTAAGGAAAATTAAAACAAAATAAATAAACCTAAGCACTTAACAGAAGTAACAGAATGAAAAATAAAACATTTGATAACATAACAAAACGCAACAAGAAAGTTTAAAAGTTTAATAGCCATAGCAAGTACCGCCAACCGTCATACAAATTACAATTACACTTGTGCTCGGGCCTACTGGCTACATGTGATGATGTAATGATGTGAAGTGCAGCTATGCAGATGTAATACCGGTCCAGTGTCAGTAGTTTAAAAGAGATATTAAACTGAACTTAGAAAACAACAAGCATCAGAAAATTCAAGACATTGCGAAAAAAAATAACAACACGTAAGGAAAGAAAGAAAACATTTATTCGTGGCAAAAAGACAAACTGTGGACACGTACGCACACACACATTTGCCACGAAATGGTCACAACTCATCGTAATGCTGGCAACGCCAGCGCTGGTCTTCCGTTGTGGCCATTTGGTGAGGTGAGGACGGAACAATGACGCCACGATCACACACAAGGACAAATTGCAAAATACAAAATTATTAAAAATAACGAACAAACTCATTAAAAACAAAAATCAATAAATAAAAACATAAACGGACACCTGCCACTTAATTTTTTTTAAAGAAAAAGAAAAAAAGTGCTAAAACTATGCTATGGCTATGGTAAATTCGAGTTGACAGTTATTGACATTACATAACTCGCAAAGTACTTTGTTATATACTGAAACATAACTGCAGGTAACAACTAACGCGTGTTGATGCAAAACTTTCTGTGAAAACAAGTAAACGTTGACCATTATAACTAAAACTATACTATGAGACTTACTGCTAAACCAGATACTACAACATGGAGTAATATAATGTAGTCTATCTCACCAGCAGGTCGATCATGTAAGGTCTCTCATAGACTGGAGCGGCCTGATGCCGTGGCGGTCAATAGTTGCCAGCTAATAATGACAAGTTGAATACTATATTGTCCGCCGCGGCCAGGCCGCGCCATCCCCAGTGTGATGCGGGCTTAACGCATTGTGCGCGCGTCCATTAGATTTCAATGTAATTTTTTATATGGAAAAATGACAGTTGATGGATCTACCAACGCGCGTTCATAACGTTACGCGATTGCCCCACAGAGGGGTGCTCTGCCGTAGTCGGTATATAACAGGGAATCACCTCCTTTTTGAACTCATAAACTGCAACGTCCATTTCTCTTTTTATACCAAGGACCTCTCACTCCGCGCTAATTATCCACAATCATTTCCACCAAAACACGTTTTAAGATATCAACAAAGAAAAAAGGTTAATTGACGTCGTAAAGATTTCTCTGGGCAAAAAAATTACAAAAGCGGCACTGGTACAAGTAGCCCGCAATGACTTACCTCATTAGCTCAATATCAACACGTCTTGCGCCTTTAATAGATATATAATCATGCATATTATTTAAATTGCTTGACAAATTACATGTCGGTACGCAGTTCAAGTCGCTCAGTTGTCGGTTGCGTTTGGACTGGTGTTTCTTGCTGGTTGGTTAGTAATGCAGTCATGTTTATAGAGTAGGTAGAAACAACTGTTTTTAACACCCGACGCAAAGAGGGGTGTAATAAGTTTGACGTGTCTGTCTGTGGTTTCGTAGCTCCCAAACGGATGAACCGATTTTCGTTTAGTTTTTTTGTGTCATAGATAATTTTATCCCGAGTGTTCTTAGCCATGTTTTATGAAAATTTGTTCAGCCGTTTTTGAGATATTGGACTTTGAAATGAAAATGTCCGGGGTTTTTCAACTTTTCTAAGTTGTAGTTATTTAAAGTTAAAGTAAATTATATAAGTAAAAAGTCCAATATCTCAAAAACGGCTGAACAGATTTTCATAAAATATAGCTAAGAACACTCGAATCGGGATAAAATTATCTATGACAAAAAAATTAAACGAAAATCGGTTCATCCATTTGGGAGCTACGATACCACAGACAGACACACAGACAGACACGTTAAACTTATAACACCCCTCTTTTTACGTCGGGGGTTAAAAATAAAACATTCCGAAGAATTGAGAACCTCCTTTTTTGAAGTCTGTTGAAAAGTAGAAGGAAACAAATATGATTATGATACCGCAAAGCTATTGCAACATCTCTGTATAGTTCCCTGCACAATCCATAGCTCTCAGACAAGGAGTTGCCAATTAGCGTCGCGAAGGAAAATGCGCCGTCGGGTAAAATTGCGTGTTCTTGAACACCTCACGTGCCTGTGGAAAGCAAGGGGCTCAGCCGAGCGAGAGTATCGGTGAGCGGTGTCGCAAGAACTTTGTTGTTCAAATCATGGTTCAATAAAACAAGGCCAGTAATTCCTTTGAAAGCTCATGACGTCAGCGTATCTTGCCTACGTCATCAGCATATTAAAAATGGCGGACTGTCATGTGTTGTCACAGTGTACAAATTTTACTTCATCAATATTACCGTTAAGCTACTAATTGTATACAGTTCTCTTTTCACCCCAAATAAATAGTTGAACAAGCTAACATTCTTTTTTATTAATCATGCATTAACAAGACTGCTTGTTTGTATGGAAGATATCAGTCAATGGCAACATTTGTGTGCCAACTGTACACAATAGCAACTTCAAAAAAAAAATTAAACTGTTTATTTCAATAACATGCTTAACTAGTTGCCCTTATACTTAGCCTAATATTCATTGTGATAGATTGTATGCTAAGCTTAATTTTATTTCATCTATATATATATATATTCTTATATCGACGACCGGTTAGCCTAGTGGGTAGTGACGCTGCCTACGAAGCTGAAGGTCCTGGGTTCGAATCCCGGTAAGGGCAAATATTTGTGTGATGAGCATGATTATTTGTTTCTGAGTCTTGGATGTTTTCTATGTATTTAAGTATTTATACCTATTAAATATATCGTCGTCTAGTACCCATAACACAAGCCTTATTGAGCTTACTATGGGGCTAGCTCGATTTGTGTAAGATTGTCCCCTAATATTTATTTATTGTTATTTATTTATTTATTTAAATTTATTTATTATTTTCTGTGTGACTTAGGCAATGTAGTACATCCTCGGGAATGACACCTTGTTTTATTCTCTATCATGGTTCAAATCTAAATCTACATCTATACTATAGTACACCTCTTAACGAAACAAATTATTTTATTTTATTTCTTTTGTTATCTACACTAATGTTAAAAAGAGGTAAAATTATAGTATTTTATGCAATCGTTATACAATGTATGCTTTTTCAGTCGAGTACCGCGTTTAGGCCACGAAGCTTGCCGAGTGACTTAATTAAGGTACGAGACTTAAAAAGCTAATTATGTAACTATTGTATACAATACTTTTCCTACGAGTGAACTGAACTAATTAAACAAACAGTATTTATGTATTGAAAACGAAGTGCAACCAATGGATTTTTCCTTTTTGTGTGTTGATGTCTATTTACCTTTTGACATTCTCATAACGGTGTCCTATTGGTCAAATACATTATAGTTCAGTAAAGGCGCCACGTGATTGGTCCATTTCATTTTAGTTGTCTCAACAGTTATGAAATGTTGAGTTGGGTGCTCCATAGTAAAAAGTATGTGATTTAAGTGTGTACGAAGTCTTAATTCAAACATTAAGGTCGACGAGTAAGTATAAAAGATACTTTGTCAGTTTGCATGTTGGGGGTAACCTCCGTAACTACTCAACCTATTTCAAATGTATGTGGCTTGGATTTTCCAGATGATGAGATGATGATAGGCAACGAGGTAGCTACGTGCCTTTAAAAAAGCGGACGGAGGATCATAGCAGCCTAAACACATCCACTGCTGGACATAGGCCTCCCCCAAAGAGTGCCTAAATGACCGGTCCTGCGCTACCCGCATCTAGCGGACTCCTGCGACCTTTACAAGGTCTATTCCGGCCCAATTCCATTGCCAATTAAGGAATAAGGATGCCAATCATTTTACCTGTCATACGTTGACATTATTCAACGGCACACTTGTAGAGATTTTTTAAATTCGCCGTATTTGTTTCTCTACTTTTGCGACTTTACCATTAAACATAAACAAAATTTATTGAAAAAACATAATGTAAATCAGTTTTACTATAGGCTAGGAGCTTACTATTAGAGGTAAATAACACGTGCCTGAGCTAGGATACCCTGTGTTTCAGGCAAAAAAGAACTAACAATTGAAAATCAAGTTATTCATAATATAATACAATATCATTCTTATTGACTAGAACAAAATATTTAGGAAGTTATAACCTAGGCGCTAACTATAAAAGATAGAATAAAATTATATTAAAACGATAAATAACTTCTCTGTATCGTCAAATTCGTCATAGGACATATTTTGTAGGGCTTCTCGTAGCGTTGATTTACATTTCATGTAGTTTAGGGGATATAAAAAGAAAGAAGAAAGAAAATGAGTTAAGAAGAAAGTAAGTGTAAACATACCCGCGCATTAAGTCTATTGTAAAGATGTGGACCTAAGAAAATAAAAAAATCTAGAAGAGAAAGCGTGTCGTTTTTGAGTATATTTAGGACAAACAAAATCTTTACGCACATCTGTATCTATACTGGCATGATCAGTGTTGTAAGGGGTTTCAGCCTGTTTTAGAACTGCGACTGCTGAATATAAACAATTGTCGAACTCCTAAAACTTCAGATGATTTATACAGAAGGTTAGTGGGGAATTGATAGGGGCGGAAAGTAGAAACCTTAAGGATTGCTCTCTGGGCTCTTTCTAGGTTTAGTAATGTGGTTTTGGCCGAACCACCCCACTTAGAGATGCAGTAAGTTAATACAGATTGACATTACGTAAAGTAAACTTGTTTGATTATGTGTGAGTCTGCAATCGTACGTATTTTTTTGAAAATAAATATTGACTTACGAACAACGCTTCCACATGATATTGAAACGAGAGAGACTCATCAATTATGATTCCTAAATACTTTATTTTGCTTGTGGTAGAAATACCCGGACATGCACACTGGTTATTTGTGGGATGTTTGATTGTGAGCATAGAGGTTAAGGTTAGTCGGAGCTAGTTTCGATTTGCGCATGGAGAACTTTATAACATTGGTTTTATTAGTTTTTGGCAGACATTACTCGGTTGCTTCCTTATTAATGTTTGATGCAAACTAGGGGTGTTGTTAGTTTAAGATGGTTCGATTTCTATACAAAACGTTATTTGACATTCACAGGCTACCGGCGGGATTTTTTAAGAAACTTATGTAGTAACTTTCACAAATTGGCTTTCCATTTGCGCGAAATTCCTCCTTTCCTTGAATAAACTTATATCATCATCATCATCATTTCCTTTAATCGCCCACTGCTGAGCATAAGCCTCTCTTCGAGTATGCCACTTATCCCGGTCCCGTGCTAGTCTCATCCAGAAATGACCCGCGGTCTTTACGTCGTCAACCCATCGTGCTGGTGGACGACCGATGCTTCTTTTTCCTGTTACTGGCCACCAATCCGTTAGCATTTTGGTCCACCTACCGTCACGCTGCCTGGCAATATGTTCTGCCCAACTCCATTTGAGTTTGGCTATGACTTCTCCGACGTCACGCACCTTATAACTATAAACTTATATAAACTAGAATAATTTGAGAAAAATGGTTTTTCTAGGTTTACCTATATCTTTTTATGATTTTAATTATATTTTATAATTTATTCTTTACTGCGATAATTTGATGGATAACTACCCATTTAGCATCACTACGTTATCAATTTGAACATGAGGCATCATGCCTATTTTTGTCGTTTCAGTTTTGCGAAATTAAAAGAAATGTTTTTGTATTAAATTTCGGTTTTGGTACAAGCTTTTATTTCCGACTGTACTTTTCTATATACCGTCTATAAATTCTAACGAGCCCAAACTCAACGGGCAACCCCGGTCGGTAAAGACGAGTACTAAATTCCTATGGCAACCTTCTGTCATTTACCCAAAATTTCAACTTAATCGGATAACGGCAAGTGACTAAAAATCGGATTGCAAATTTTGACGGACTACTTACATACATACGAACAGTGCGAGTTAAATAAAAGCTTGTAATAATTTACTTTAAAAACAAAGTTTTAACCGACTTCAATTTACTACTCCGTCAAGCCACGAGAACATTTCCACATTTCTTTTCCAATTTACCACATGAACTGATTTCCGAGAGCAAATGCGTTGATTATTAGAGAATAATATTATGATTTCTGGGTAAATAAATACACGAGTTATAATAGAAAATACTAAAATCTCTACACGCGTGCCTAATATAATTTTTTTTTAAAATTTTTCCCTCAACTCCTCATGGATCCCATCATCTAACTGGACTCTTGAAAAAATGGGACCAACACCTGGAAGCATATACTTCCAAACAAACAAAAAATGTGCGAATCGGCTCATAAATGACGGAGTTCTGAGGTTACAAACATTGAAAAAAAAAACATAAAATAATAATATAGGTATACAACCAAATTGAGAACCTCCTCCTTTTTTTAAAAAAAAGGGGCTCTCGTGTTCTACAGCTCAATACTTTTTATTTCTGAAGTTATCATCGTCACCCTGATTCGACTTACTCGTACTTGGTTCGTCATATTGCAGCACTAAATTCAACAACCTCAGTTCGAACACAAATCAAAATGAACGTCGATGAACGTCGTAGTGATTAAGAACCAGCTAAATAATCTTGTGACAATCCTTAATAGTAATTAAGATATGATAATCTGTTGATTTGTATGTAAATGTGCTGGCTAGTTGCGCACGTTATAGTCCAAGGGATAGACGTAAATTTCCTGATGCCATCGTCAGGTTCTATTTAGCAACCCATTATCCATATTGGTTAAGAATTTAAGGTGTAATTCGCATTAATGAAAATAATAATGTAATTAATTTAAAAAACGTATTATCCTGTTTTCGGCATATTCATGTAGTAGATTTGAAATTATTGCGTAGCAATCTGCTGTATGAACGAGGCATACCTACATTCGTACCGAAAAAGATACGTACACGTACAACAGGCATAGTAAAACCACTGACATACTGTAAAGTGTGTGTTTTTTAGATTTAATTACAATTCACTACTGTGGGCGTAGCATGGTTGCCATTTTATCACTTATCGTTGTGGTAAAGACGCCCATCACGCTCTGACAAGTATGCGAGTGCGAGAGTGGCGGATGCCTTATCCACAACGATAAGTGATAAAATAGCAACCGTGCTACGCCCGCTGAAATCAACTATCATCTCATAATAGAGTGTTTAAGAAATTATGAATCAATAATAAAAAATATGATAGGGCGTTCAGCGGAATCGACATGAGAGACTGCACTCTGTTCTCATTTGATTAGGTATATAATAATAATAATAAATATTAGGGGAAAATCTTACACAAATCGACCTAGTCCCATAGTAAGCTCGGTAAGGCTTGTGTTATGGGTACTAGACAACGATATATTTAATAGATAGACATAATTAAACACCTACATATAAAACATCCAAGACTCAGAAACAAACACTCATGCACATCTCACAAATATTTGTCCTTACCGGGATTCGAACCCAGGACCTTCAACTTCGTTGGCAGCGTCACTACTCACTAGGCTAAACTGGTCGTCAAGTATATATAAGTTTATTGCTTAAATTTTGACTCTCAGAGATACATCTCTAATAATTATGAATTGTAAATGCTTCTCTTGTGTTTTTTCTTAAGAACGATGTATAATTTAAAATCAATAGATATACATATTGACTTGTAAAAGTGCCTCTATGGCCTATTTGCAGACTGCAGCATAATGTTTTGATTTTGTAAAGTTGACGGCGAGAGCATATTAGCTTCTATATCACATACTATACTCAATTAAGCAAAAACTATTGAACACCGGCGATTTCCAATCACTTTTGGTTGCGATAACAAACTGGTATGGTGTTAAATAGGTGTATATTAATGTATTGTCATTAGTTACTATATTAACGACACTGTAAGCATACTCACGGTGTCATAACTATAAAACCTAGATATGATATTTAGAGCTAGATTTATTACTATTCGTTTGATACGCCGAATTTCTCGGTCATTTTTGGATGGACGTTTGTTTCTTACTTGCTGCACTTTTTAATACAGCTGCATTGGTGGGATGTTTAAGATGTTTCAATTAAAGAATTCAGATCAATTACTTTGTTACTATAAAAGAATAATTCTCAGAACACTTTTTTATCCATGGTCTGTTGGTAGTGGGTATTTCCATATTATTTTCATTCTTCCCATTCTTGATCAAATCATAAAAAAGTCTGTCAAAAATTTAATTTTTGGTACAAGCTTTTATTGCCGACTGTACTTTTCTGTATACCGTCATCAACTACTCATTGAGACGGTTCAAACGAGCCCAAACTAAACGGGGTTATGCCAGTTAAGTACTGAATTCCAATGGCCACCTTCTGTCTCTATCATCAGATCAGTTCGATGGTACCATAATATTGAATTGTCATCCAAACTTTTCAGCTCAATCGGCCACCGGGAAGTGGGTCAAATTTAACTTGCATGATTTGATGACCAACATGTGAAACGAAATAAAAGCTTGTAAAAAGGGTTTTTCATTATATGTTTGCTTAAATTATATTCTCTTAGATAGGTACCTGCTACAGTTTCATATATATCTATGTAGTGTTGCAAATGCAAGTTAAACCCACTAGATTCAATCACACGGCAACACTGTTGGTAAAAATGTTTGCCAGACAAAGAATTAGTTATTTTGGCAACAGCTACAACGAAAGGAATTTAAGATACTCCCGCTGAGCTGCATCATCTGATTTGTTGGGAGTAGCCATATAGGTAGGGCAACTGCACAAAAGACCCCACTGGGTCGAAGTGTATCCGAAAGGGCCCTCACCCAGATAACATAAGATGCGTATGAACTTTAGTGTTGCCGTGTAGTTGATTCTAGTGGGTTCAACTTGCATTTGCTAGACTCTATCGTATTAACAACCAGACTGCGTGAAAGGTTTGAAATCGATAGCTAGGTAGCTAATTAGTAATTACTAGGTAGTTTATAGGTATCCAAGCAAGTTAATATTCCAGAAGTAGGAACTTTATCTCGCACTAACACAACAGCAATCACATAAACTTGAACCAATCAACACATTTAAATACCGCAAATAATCTATCCATTTGCATTTTATTGCCAATCAATCGGTATTGTCGAACGTAGGCGTTTCATCCATTAAGTGTATTGGTCGTTTTTACAGAAGCTCCAGTGAATCATTGTCCATAATCATTGCAGCAATTGTATTAATAACTCTCGTTAGACAGCCGCCCATATCCAAAAACATTAATCTCGATCGACTTGAATCCGTTTCATCATCAAAAGTTTTCTTCCGTAACGACGTTTCTCATCAAATCGCCGGACAATTCTCAACCGTGTTGTTTTGAAAGTACGGTTGGAGTTGTAATGGAATGTTCATAGTTTCAAGAATGTAAATGAGTATCCGATTGGCACCTGCAAGTCTGGCAGAGAAATGACGTCACATGGAAGTAATGTAAGCCGAATTATGCCGCCAATTAGGGAGTCTATTTTGCATAAACGTTTTTGCTACGGCCGGTTTCGATGATGTATATGGTTAATCAAACATGGATAACTTGTGAAACTAAGTGGATATTTAATATGTAAGTAAACGATTTATTGAAACGTGGGCGGTGCATGACTAGAATTATTAAATAAGTCAATCTGGGTCTGGAATACTAAAACATAAAAAAAGATTTTTCAAATAAGTGAAAACCAGTCAAAGTAGTTTAGAAAGCTGAATTAAACTTTACAAAAGTGATCCGTCATCAGCCTACATATCTTTCCATTTAAGGAGCCTTGTGCTGAATATGGTGAGTGTGAAACAAATTGATTTACGAAAATGATTGTATTGTACACGTGTTATCCATTTATCAATCAAAGGACATATGTATTTAGGTAAGATAGATAAAAAGAAAGTAAGTATCATCAATTAGTGAACATTGATGTTAGAATTTCTTTTTTCCGTATGAACAATTTCAAAAGCGTTATTTTTATTCATATAACTTAAGCTTAACTTTGTACGATAATTGACTGGCATAGAATGCTTTAGTTTGCTACGATAAGTTTTCTTTTGTGCAAAAAAGTTTAAATATAGTAATAATTATACGTCACGTAAGTATATATACTTATAGTGACGATCTATATGAAAGATACGTAAATCATTATCATCACATCAGCCGAGAGACGTCCATTATAGGCCTCCGCCAAAGAGTGCCAAAGTGACCGGTCTTGAGCCACCCGCATCCAGCGGACTCCCGCGACCTTTACAATTAAATATATCACACAAATAGTATTTAAACACCTCACCGAGGTCTTTAAACTCACAAGACAAGTTCACACTCGTTAATCGGTATTGACCATTTGATATGGATGTGTCATTATATAGACAACGACGCGACGTAACTTAAACCAGCTTCTGTGCTACCAGCTATTTATCTTATTTAAGTGAATGTATGTTCTGGCGGTAAAATAAATAGTATAACACTTCGTTGATGTACTTAAATAAGTTAACTACTCAAATAATCGTAATTTTGCTGCACACAGCTAAATAAATATTTTTTAAATCGTAAAGCTGCACACAGTTAGCTAAATAAATCATTTTATAATCGTAATTTTGCTGCACACAGCTAAGAGCTAAATAAATATTTTTTTCATATGCATGTGTACCTACTATGTTTCAACTAGTCTTTAGTTATTAATATAAAACGTAACTTAAACTGTTCTTTGTTTTGTTCCAATGGCATTGTCACTATCTATAATAGAAATTATATATAAACCTCCTAGTGAGAACGCCTTAGGAAATAGATTTTAAATATTTAATTTTAACTTCTTTTCCCTTTGTAAACAACTGTATATTTATATTTCTGATTTTCCCCAATAAAGAAAATTAAAATAAAATAAAATAAAAATACACATTTTCAAAATTACAAATGTACCTACAAATTAAGCATGCTAGCACGATGGCGCTTATTTATTTATTTATTCATCTAAATCAGGAAACACAGTTCCATATTTACATATTGGTACCTTCCAGACGTAACTTACATATATCAATACAAACGTATTTCAAAATATAACAAAAACGCTATAGTTAACTGCGATGTGTTTTCGAAACTTCGGGGTGTCCGGTAACTGACGACTGCGAAAACGCCGGAAAACATGGAATGTCCGACATTAATCATTTGTCCATACTAGCGAGTATGAATATGAGAGGGACAAAAGCTTCACGTGTATACGTCGGATATAAATTGGATACTGCTAGCGATGGCTTAAGATAGCCTTTTAGAGCTCTTATCACGTTTATTACTATTTAATATGTAATTCCATAACCCACGAAAAACTGTACAAAGTCGTGTTCCATTTTAGCACGTTCTCTAATCATATAAGTCTAGATGAGGTGGGGCATAGATATGTTGACGTCTGCGCACAAAGCTATATAAATCGTGCTCTCGTTCTTGAATTATTCAACTCTGCGCATGACATATTACTTGTTTGTAATTGGTGTATAAGATTTATATGCCGCCACATTAGAACGGCTGTATTGTACGGGTAGTTAGTTATTTACCCGCTCACTTGAATTCGATTTTTTATAATGTCGGTAGCCTATATTGTTTGAGAAAAAACGCCTATACTCCGCTTGTGAAATATCTATAGTCAGCTTTGGTTGCCGAAAAATCGAAATAAAATGCTTTTACGTAATTCCCGTCGCTGAGAAGAAATTCAAAGATGTATGTGAATGTCCCGATTCGCACTGGGCCTGCGTGGGGACTACTGCCCGTTCTCTCTTATTCATGAAAGGCATGTGTCCAGGGCTGTTATTCGCTAAGCGTTAAAGCGGCTCACCCCGCCGGTCGCCCGTCACGAAACTAGACCTCTACCTACGCTTGGTTACTACGCATTGTGGTGTCAAGATACATTTGTGGGTAAGCGTTGAGGTGAGCTTAAAACAAGTTACAGAATAGGGGGGCAGCAGTGGGACATATATAGGTTGATGATGATGATGAGTTCCCGTCGTCCTCAAGATAGCGGTCTGCAGTCCGCACCCAGCATTCACTCACAATCACGACCCGCCACAGCTATCGAAGTGGACCAACGAGCATTCCGAGCATGGATCGTTTCTAATGCAGCAAAAGGGAATCTTATTTTTTGAGGTTATTTATGTTTATTTTTTTATTTATTATTATTATTTGACATTCTTAAATTGTGTAATTATATTGTTATTTAACTTAATTTGCACCTATGGACTCTGTCTGGAATAAATAATTTTCATTTAATTTCATTTCATTTATCGAATTTAAAACTTGCCCGAGCGATACTGACCCACAGTCAACCGTCGAAGTGACTTGATTAAAACATACAACATGTCAATCAATCAAATCAAACGGGTAAAAATGTAACATTTCGAATGAGCGTTAGGCAGGGGAGTATTTTGAAATTCGGCGCCCCGGGCCAATAAGTTTCTCCGCGCCAAAAGTCAATGAATGGCGCCAAAACCAAAGAAAACGCAATCGGTCAGCGGCGGCTGTGCTGCCCCTGGAGGATTGGCGCCCCGGGCCATGGCCCGGATGGCCCTAGGGTAGATACGCCCCTGGCGTTAGGACTTAAGACAATTCAACTGTCATTTTCCGATACAAAACATTTAGATCTACATGACGCGCGTACAATGCGTTATGTAATCGACCAGCAGGTCGACCATGTCGCATTGTACGTACGTCATTTTATATAGAAAATTGACAGTTGGACTGTCCTAACGCGCGTTCAAAACTTTACGGATTACCCCTCAGTTGATCACATGGTTCGGATTCAAATACACATAGGTATATGTGATAGATACATCATGTTAGTAAGTATGTTAATAGGGTAACTAATGTATTATCGGAGTTTTTTTGGCAGATTTTCAGTTCCCTAACAATTTTTCCCAAAAAATAAACCGCAAAATAATCATTTACCTTCTTAAAATTTACCATAATCATCTTTTGAAAGCTAACGTTAAGGAAATTTTAGATTGAAACTTCGGGATGGAAAAAGACTATTTAAATTTATATTTAATCCCGTGGCGCCGCCTGGGTTCTTTGTACGCGGGCGAAACAGCGCGGGCAGCTAGTTAAAGATAAATTACAGTACCCATAATGACACTACTAATTTATAATGCTTAAGTACCAACGTATTTGATTTATATAGGGTCATGTATCTAAGTATTCGCTTGGTTATCCTAAAAGTTGCTTCGAACCCCGTCTAAATGCGGTGTTACAAAACTAGCAAATCACTAATTATATCGCTGCGTAGCTTTTTCCGACGGTTTTCTGTGTGTTGAATGTCGTCCAAGAAAAAAGTACCCATCTTAAATCTTATTTCTCTATTATTAGCTTTTTCGATATTGACAGTGTATTGTAAATGTAGGAGTATAAAATGCCAACTGTAATAATTGACATTATCTGGGGGCACGGTAGTGCCCCCGCCAAGACGAGCCAAGCGAAGCGCATTAAGTTTTCCTCTCCTTTAGTTTGTTTTATACTTTATACCCTATTCCATATAAGATCAGAAATATCGTGCGGTTATCGTCATGCGATTTCAAGGAAAACCGTTATGAAACGCAAAAACATTAGTATTGTTCTGTTTGGAAACCACTGAAGGATCGAGATAAGACTATTCTATGTCCTTTGCCGGGACTCAAACTATCCCTATACCAAAGTTCATCGAAATCGGTTCAGCGGTTTAAGCGTGAAGAGGTAACAGACATACACACTTGAAGTCATCATCATCATCATCATATCAGCCGAAAGACGTCCACTGCTGGACATAGGCCTCCCCCAAAGAGTGCCACAATGACCGGTCCTGCGCCACCCGCATCCAGCGGACTCCCGCGACCTTTACCAGGTCATCAGTCCACCTTGTGGGGGGCCTACCCACGCTGCGCCTTCCGGTACGTAGTCGCCACTCGAGAACCTTTCCGCCCCAACGGCCATCGGTTCTACGTGCAACACACGTGTACACTTGAAGTATGGATGAGAAATACAGGTAACTTTTATCATCTGTTAGTAAACTTAACAAACTATAGCAAGTTTGGGACTGAGTCCCTACTTCAAGTATTCGAAGCGAGATTTGGCCAGACATTCCTGATTTGAAAAATTAAAATGAGTTAGGGTGGATAACCTAAAGTCTCAAAACTATGTTAGGCAGTATAAGGTTGTAGTATACATACCTTATGAAACTTCGAGTGAATACATATTGGTGCTCTTGACTGTACCTACTTATTCGTTACTTATTAGTCCACTAGTATGTAGCATATTTTGAGCATTTCGAGAAAGTTGGACAAATACGATATTGTAAATAATAATATCTAAATAAATAATATTTGTGGACAATCTTACACAAATTGACCTAGTGTCAAACCTAGCAAAGCTTGTACTATTTGTACTAGACGACGATAAACATACTTACATACAGAAATAAATACCTACATAATTATGGTATTTATTATATACTTACTATACTTTATGTAATTAAATAGAATTAAAAGCAGGCCTTAATTGATGTACTAACTGATACCTACTTACTAACTTTTCTAGAAAAGACAGGACATAATGTTACGCCACGATGACTGGATGAAAACAATAATAGAGGGAAAAATAGACGGGAAAAGGAAAAGCGGAAGGCCGAGGATATCTTAGTTATACGGAGCAAATCCTACTATTCTACTAATATTATAATATATATATATGTTTGAATGCTTAAACGGTTCAACCGATTTGAATGTAATTTTTCACGAAGATAGTTTAAAGCATGTGTTAAAATATAGGTTAGGTAGTTTTTATCCCGGGTCTACGCAGACGAACTCGCGGGCGGCAGCAAGTAATATTATAAATACGAAAGTTTGGATGTTTGTTACTCAATCACTCTTAAACGGCTGAAACGATTTGGATGCAATTTTGCACGAAGATAATTTATAGCCTGGATTAAAATATAGGATACTATTTTATCCCGGGCCTACGCAGACGAAGTCGCGGGAGGCAGCTAGTAATTTTATAAATGCGAAAGTTTGGATGTTTGTTACTTCATCATCATTATCATCATATCAGCCGAAAGACGTCCACTGTTGGACATAGGCCTCCCCCAAAGAGTGCCAAAGTGACCGGTCCTGCGCCACCCGCATCCAGCGGACTCTCGCAACCTTGGTCATCAGTCCACCTTGTGGGGGGCCTACCCACGCCGCGCCTTCCGGTACGTGGTCGCAACTCGAGAACCGTTTGTTACTCTATCACGCTTAAACGGCTCAACTGATTTGGATGCAATTTGGTACGAAGATAGTTTATAGCCTGGATTAAAAAATAGGAAAGCTCTTAAATAAGAAAAGACGTTTTTCAGAAATGCACATTAAAAAATCACTAATATTGCCTGCGTACATTAAACTTATTATTTTTTTAATTTATATTTTAAAGAGGCTTTTGTACACTCGTGGTGACAATGCCAGCCTCTTCTAACTTCAGAAAAACGGCATCTAAGCACATAGAGTCTAGTTCCGCTATAAACTTCAAAACATTTGGCTCAAAATAAACTGTATCCATTTTATTTGTCATACAGTGTCTAATGAGGATGGGGAGACGACAGAATTCCTCAAATATAATTGACTTTGACGATCGGTTAGCCTAGTGGGTAGTGATGCTGCCCACGAAGCTGAAGGTCCTGGGTTCGGATTCGGATCCCGGTAAGGGCAAATATTTGTGTGACGAGAAGGCATATTGGTTTCTGAGTCTTGGATGTTTTCTTAGCATTTATGTATTTATATCTAGTCGAATTGTGTAAGATTACCCGCTAATATTTATTTATTTAATGATTATGTCTTCCTGAAAAACCATATTTACGGATCAGAATAGATCAAATTGATAGCCTTACATGTTTAGTTATTCGCAAACTAATTAGTTACATATTAAGATCAATACATCGACACTCCAAACCGATTCTCATCTACAAGTTTCGTCCGTCTAACAACATAATTATTTATTTATGAACCATTTGTTAGATTACATCACTGGTGACGTCACAAGTCAGCCATTCTGTCTGAGAATGCAAATGATAAATTGATTCGTGCCCTTCAATAAATATCTATGACTTGAATAAGGTCGGTGTCGCGGTATTAAATTAACGTTATTTGCTTTATTAGGGAATGGTTTATAGAGTCGTTAATAATATTCGATTAAAGTTAAAGCGCGAGTTAACGTCAACAATACATTGGATTAATGGTTTATTAATTAAAACACTAGCCTGCCCTTTGCGTTTACCTTGGTAACCATAGACCAATCTATTTTGCAAAGATTAACCATATACCAAGCTACTACTAGCCTTGTGGTTCAAGCATGCGTGGGTTCGAATCCCGGCTCTTACCAATGAGTTAATTATTTACTTTTTCGGTGAAGGAAATACATCGTGAGGAAACCTGCATACATCTGCGAAGAAACTGAAAGGTGTATGTGAAGTCCCCAACCCACACTGGGCCGGCGTGGGGACTACTGCCCGTTCCCTCTCATCCCTGAGAGGAGGTCTGTGGCCAGCAGTGGGACGTATACCTATAGGCTGATATACCAATTAGGCGAACAAAAGTTGTATACCCAATTCAAGAATGTTGTTGATACTGTAGCATCTGTACTGTACTCTCAACGGATTTGACATAAAAATCTTTATAATGGCCTCTACAAAAAAAACTTAGCGTTACAACTTCCACGGCATAACAATTATCTATTCAACACCATAGCCCACTGAAGTTACCGGTTAAGGTAAAGCCAATTTAATCGTCTAAATAACACCAATTATTGTGCTATAAATTGTCTTCTAATAGTTGTTGAGAGCGATTACCTCCTATAAACTAGGAAGACATATCTTAGAAGGGTGTGGCTGTTGCTTGTGACCTTTTAGAATTGGCTTGTATGGTAATGGGTCGTAATGCCACCCCACTGTATTTCCCGACGCCCTTCCGTTAACTCTTGATGAGTTATTTATCACGTTATCCTCTTGTCGATCTAAGTTAATATATACCCAATACATGTATGTTCCATTACACATGTTTTTGTACCCGCATAGTTGATGAAGACAGGATGAATGTAAAAGAATCAGAAACGTATTTATAAAATAATTCTGTTAACATTAAAGAAACAAATACCTCATAGGCATGTGCCTCTTATAATCTATGGGATCGTTGGGCCACCACGGGCTCTCGTGTAAAATGAGCCGCCGCCGGGCCCTTGTCAGCGTTAACGTGCCGGCCATGTTGGAGCCCCCCGGCCTCGCGCGCGACGATGGCAAGAGGCCCGACGGCATGACCCTTGTGCCTTGGCGATTTGGACGGCCACTAATCTGGGACGCAACATGCGTGGATATCCTTGCACCGTCACATCTTGCCGCAACCTCGCTGAGACAGGCGGGGCGGCTGCAGTGGCTGAGGCAGCAAAGCGCTGCAAGTACTTGGCTCTCACAGACCAGCATTTGTTTGCGGCCTTTGCAGTCGGAGACTCTCGGGCCGTGGAGTCCAGATGCCCACCAACTGGTCAGGACGCTGTGTCAAAAGCTTGTCCAGGCCACTGGGGACTACAGAGCTGGCTTGGAATACTCAAAGGATCAGCATAGCGATCCAGAAGGGGAACGCAGCCAGCCTAAGGGGGGCCCGCCGCAGGGGCCTGATCTGGGAGACATTTATTTTTTTAGTTTTATTGTAATTTTATGTATGTAACTACCTACACTCGTCTATTACCCTCCTCTTATAATTAAACACTAAGATTTGGAAACATAAGTAACTTAACCATTGTTTTGAAAGAACTTAATAAAAGTACGATACAATACTGCAAGAACTCATGAAGTCATCATTTTAAATGCTGAATAATTTAAGCGTGGACCATTTTTGACAAATTTCGTTCTAATCACTATAAACTAACAACATTCCGAGACTTAGGTCGCTTGTTGTATCATATTTTTCGATACAATGAAGGACAGTAACCACATATTAGACGACTGTAGACAAATAACACTCTTTACTT
Source organism: Epinotia bilunana (assembly GCA_947049275.1). Classification (NCBI taxonomy): domain Eukaryota; kingdom Metazoa; phylum Arthropoda; class Insecta; order Lepidoptera; family Tortricidae; genus Epinotia; species Epinotia bilunana. Next base: position 7,113,042 of record OX346263.1, on the reverse strand, counting down.
CTGTTTGTGTATGGTTGTTAGTAAGATCACCGAAGCTCCTAAGGATGTACTGAGATGACAGCAGTGTCCTAATTGCTGATCGACCACATTTTCTATATTTTCCTTTTTTATGTTTTTTCCTTTTTTGTTAATTTTAAAAAAGGTAGTCAGAATGACTTTGTAAAAGAGAGACATGAATATGTTAAAAGCCATTTCTTCTCCCTAAATGTTATTATTAACGCGTTTTCATGCGTTTCCGCCCTTATTGGACCCGATTCTACGTGCACATGCCTTAACTAGCCTAAAACTAAATTGTCTAATTTTTAGTGTTAGACATAATTTAGGCGGCAGATTAAAAACGACATATTTAGAATAGCATTTAGGCAGCTAAGTAAGTTGTATAGACCGCCTAAAATAAGAAACGTCAGATTCAAATTAGCGCTGTCATTTGATTATGACAGCTGCTCATAGAATAGCAAAGTGTTTTAGCGACACCTAAATAAAATTAGGAAGTTCAGAGGCCACTGTAGAATTGGATCCATTACGCTACTAATAAAGCAAATTCTTATAAATGTTAGTCGGGAAATTAGAAAGAAAGAAATAAATTTATTGTAAGCCAAGATAACAAATTAGAAGCTTACAATAGGCGTGTCACGCACGTATCTTGATATGATAATCCATAATATACTTATACATTGTGACAAAGTAGGTATTTCGTTTGTACTTTAGATTATACTGCATCGACTTCGTAAATCAATAGTTGAGACAAAGATATCCTTAATACATACTAAATGCGATCTAAATTGATTTACGTGATTTACTGTGATTGTTTTTTATTGTGCACTTGTAATTGGTGTTTGTTTAACAATGATTGTACGGCTAGCCCCAACAATACACCCGTATTTGTTTGCTGACTGGTTTAGAACATTGATTTATAGCTATTTGCATTTTCATTTATATTGTCAGTGTTGACTTCTTTGTTGTGCATAGGAAGAATTAGCTTAACCCTGTTTTTGGCAAATTAAAAAAGTCTGCAAATAAAATTCATAATATTATACATTTCTTTCCCGCTCACGGGACAGTGACGTGCCGGACCTTTGAGAGGCGTGCGTGGAGCTAGGTACCTACAAAGTACCAACTGAGCCGACACGTAGAGGCCCTTTTGACAATTTAATAAAATGCAAGGAGTACACCGAGCGGCTGTCCCTGCCCGTGTCATGGGACGCACACAGAGACAACCGCTGAGGAGTATAGGGCCTATTGATGGTTGATGGAATCTAAATGAAACGGATTATTGGGTGAAAATGATGGACTAGTGGCTGGGCTATTGGGTGAAACATCGGACGCCTGCCTAATAAAACTGTCTCACTTTTTATCTCTGGCAGACGGTGACTCGCCAACTGCTAGATGGGCCCCTATTAATAGCGACATTAAAAAATGGCCTAAGGGCAACACCGGTCAGAAAGCTGGGGGGAAGAGAGGTGGCACTGGACTTTAAACATATAGCCAACTCGCCACTTAGGTGTCCACATCAACCCTCGAGCAACAGCTCTTGCGACTCCACTCTGAACGGCCAGTAAAGGCAAGCCAGAGGCAGGGGGCCTGTCCAACCATCCACCCGGTCGGCTCAACCTGACCACAGGACACCCCCAGGAGTACTCAGGTACGTAGGGTCGCTACTCCCTAACAGCCCGCCACAAGCTGCCTTACGTTGACTGATTTCACCAGAAATCTGGTGGGCGATGGGGCCGTCACATCCCTACACCTATTATACATTATATTATATTATATTATACATTATTATTACGATTTCTTGATAAAAAAACCATTTTATTACAAGTTTTTGTTGCTGACTATACTTCTACTCTATACTCATATATCAACGACTCGTTACGCGGGTTCCGTTGAGCCTAACCATGACGGCTTTATCTTGTGTGGTTTAGGATTAACAACGACCACCTTCTGTCTTCATCATCAGATCAGCTCGGTGAGATCCAGATAAACTAGTTGAGAGTGCGGCAAAGGTTCAAATTGAATACCTTTCCCGCATATTTTTAACCGACTTCAAAAAAGGAGGAGGTTCTCAAATCGTCTGAATCTTATGTTCCCCAATACTCAAAGACGCTGGACCGATTTGGAAAAATCTTTATTTGTTTCCAGATTGTCACATGGTCATCAGATCTGGAGGTATGGAGGGAACTCTCCAAATAAGGCGAAGTAGGTACTGAATTGAAGTCGGTTAAAACTTTGTTTTTAAAGTAAGTTATTAATGTTCTTAAGCCTCCCGCATGCCCCAAATGTCCTATGCAACTTGGTAGGCTTACCTACCAAGTTGCATAGGACATTTGGGGCATGCGGAAGTACTTATACTTAGTTATTATTTATTTATTTATTGACAAATACATTTACGTGACATTACAGTAATAACCAATGCGTCACGAAACTAAAAACAACAAATAATACTATTTAGGCAACGAAACGGCGCGGCCCCGTTGCAACGTCATCGCCATTATAAAAAAATTAAGGCAACAACTGCGCATGCCTAACAAGTTATGTTCAACAATATCAATTTATTCAATTAATTTGACACAAGATCAAATCGCACCCGGCAATTAAGCCTATAACCACGATCTCGACACAATAAACCATTAATTGCAGCGAAATGATTTATAAGGTGAGCACACAAAATAGCCACGCCATGCGAAACCAGATCGAATAGATAAGGAGTAAATCTCAATGGATATTTGTACGTACGTTTATTTATTACCACGATACAGTTAATCATGATATTCACATGTACTCGTAATATGATATTTGACGAGAGTCAAATCAGCTTACTTTTATGAAACGTCTCTAACGCTCCGATACTCGTAGTATTGAATTTGTAGGGATTACTAGGTAGGTAGGTGACGTTACAATCTAACAATTTCCATTGTTAGTTTTTATGAATTCAAAAATCTTAAAATAGCAAACATAAATGAAATATTGACACTTTCCGAGTATTTTCATAATGTTTATCTGTTGCTAATGAAAAAACTATTTATTTTCACTGTTGTCGAATACCCAATTTTTGCTAAACGGGACTTAAGGTTTTAACCTTTAACGTTTTATTTGACATTTCCAGGCTAACAGCGTGATTTTATAAAAGATTATTCCAGGAAAGGGGAAATATCGCGCAAATGGAAAGCCAATTTATGAAAGTGTTTTACATAAGTTTCTTAAAATATCACGCCGTTAGCCTGCGAATGTCAAAAAACGTTTTCTATGGAACACCGTATAATCCAATTAATTTAACAGCCTCCATATTTCGGACGAGTCACAACATATACTTAAGATAATTTGAGTTTGCCACATTCCATCAAAGCAGTTCATCCAAAAAAATACCGCTCTACTAAGGTAGAAGATTCTAAAGCTGATTTTCCACCGGAGGGGCGAGACGAGACGAGGCGAGGCGAGAATTGAAATTTGTATGGCACTTACTATTTCCACCGAGAGGAGAGAATTGAAAATTTGCCATACGAATTTCAATTCTCGCCTCGCCTCGTCTCGTCTCGCCCCTCCGGTGGAAAATCAGCGTAATTCCAATGACAGTTTTATAAAAAGTCGGTCACGTTTAAATAATCTCAAACGTACTTGGCCGCAGGCAGACTCAACTTGTCTGCTTATCATGGTTAATTGCGTTGGAGGAAAGAGGACCAGCACATCTATCATGAGACGGCCGCGACATAGTCTCGATTTTTCTCGCACTATCCGTCTCTCTCTTATTAGAACACTTAGAACAAGAGGCCGTCTCATGATAGACGTGCTGGGGCCCTTACCTCCATCGCGTAGATATTTCTTATCTACGATGACAGATGCCATGTGTGCCACGAGTGTCAAGAGGCAATTGAACTAGATAGCCCTGAAGAACCTGTGCTCCTGGACACAGACATACATACTTCAATGTCACTTACCTGTATCAAGTTCAACATAGTCTTTAACTTGAATTCACTTTATTGCACAAAATACACAGATGTACAATTGGCGAGCTGAATGCCATTTGGCATTTAATTGGATTTAACTTGTAAGTATAGTTTGTTTTAGTTATGATGCCAAAAATGCACTTTACTTTTGCAACCTCTTTTGTTCCTAAATATCAAAGAGACTTCATAAAAGTGTGGCACTTGTACTGGAGTATTAGCTACTGTTTGTTCCATTGTTAATGCATAATTGTTTTACAACCCTACATGAAGATAACGATTAATCAATAGATGTCGGTATGGTGGGTTAACACTTCTTCTTATCGTTGTCGGCAGGTTGGCATTTAACGTCTTAGCATAGCTTTACGCGAACCGTGATAGGACCGCGCTGGAAATACGCCGGACCACTGGTTTTTTTTTATCGTCACTTCTTACATGATCGGCAATGGGAAGTTTACCAATGACGATGCGTAGACTAGCGTAAAGCGAGGGAGAAAGAAGAACATTGTTATATAATGTAGATTAGGTAAACGTCCGAGTGCTCGACGCTGTATGCGACATGGCATGGCTGCATGGGCATTCTATGTCAAAGCAATATGGGTTAAATTCGAACTAAGAGAAGAATTGAAACCTTTGACATACAGTACCCATGCTATATACTAGTAGAGCGTAGAGCACTCGGACGTTAACCTTACATACGCTAGAAAACGCTCCGTTCTGCATTGTCAAGGAATGGCAATATTGAAAAGAGGGAACGGGATTAGAACTACTAGCATTGCCCTCTAAACAGTCAAGTACAGTCAGCATCATATAGTTAGTAGCAGCCAAAGGAGCCAAATATGACAATGACATAAACACGTCTTTATTACTATAGGAGTAAGAGTGTGTTACGATATATTTGGCTCCTTTGGTTGCTACTAACTATATGTTGCTGACTGTATGTGTTTTTTATAGTTACTTGGTTACAATATAAGACTTGTTTGGAGTCAATGTATTTATTGCATGAAACTTGCTTGCACAGATATTTTAAATAGCAATAATTCTCACGTTAGATATCGTCTCTGAGCTAAAGATTACGTCTCAAGAAGAAATTGTATAAACGACCAGTGAAGAATAGACTGCGAGTTTTATATAATTCTATACGGCAGGGATGTCAACTTAAAGTGGCTACTTTTAAGCTCATTGTACTTGAAAATGTGGAATTAAACGGGAACATCATGAGGGCTCAGTGCGTAGGATGGACACACAGATTTCGGTTTGTACTGGAACCGGCAGAAATACCCGACGTTATAAAATGGTGTGGAGTTTTTCATTAAAATAACTCCGTTTAGTACCATCATTAGACATCTAGGGTTCTTTTACATGTAAATGAACGATGGCATCAGGAAATAATTTCACGTCAAATATACAGGGTGTGCCAAAAATGGGGTGTGAACCGATCAAGGGCATAACAGGTATCGTGTTCTGATAACAAAAACTAAAAGAAAAAAATTGACGCGAATTTTTTTAAACATTTGTACGTAGCAGGTCGCCACAATCGACCAAGGATCCATATAAATGTAAAAAAAAATCGGGGTCCAGTCTCTTGACCAAACAACTTTTAGCCAAATGTATCATTTGACAAATGTTTCATTTGATCTAATGCATTTTTCGTCAAAACAGTGGTATTTTCGGGTATTCTTTGAATATCATCAAATAGAAGTCATTAGGTTAGGTTTGTTTTATAATAATCCTATAAAGCTTTCTATTTAAGAAAAAAATGCATTAGGTCAAATGAAACTTTTGTCAAATTAAACATTTGGGCAAAAGTTGTTTGGTCTAACAAGGGAGAACCAAAAATTCGCGTCAAAAACAAACTTAGTTTTTTTCTTCTCAGAACACGATACCTGTTACGCCCTTAATCGTTTCACACTCCATTTTTGGTACCCTCTGTATATAGAGCAACATTGACACATGATCCAAAATACCAAAGTATAAAATCACAGGCGTTAGTATTGTACAAGAATTTGAAGCAACAACGTTTATTGTTGGGTAAAAAGTTACAATAATAATAATAATAATGAATAACTCTTTATTGCACCACGACAGGTGAGAAACATCTTACAAAAAAAATATTGCTTAATAAATAATGGTAACAACAGGCGGTCTTATCGCTTTAAAGCGATCTCTACAATACCCTATGTATAGAAATATTTAGATTACTTTGAGCCTATTAAGGATAAAAGTCTACTTTTGCCGCTTCGTCCTCAAATCATTATCAACTACATCGGCAGGTTCTCTGCTCGTAGCCAGTTTTCGCTACAAGGCGGAACAACTTCTGTACCTACCGGCTACGCCCGTCGTGCTACGGAATGGTTGGCAGTGAATACGTTATGTCGTGTATATTTTCTTCACAAGCTTTCAGATTTTCACCATTACAATTCATAATGCCGGTTCCATACATTTGACGTCCTTGGATACACTCGAGCTTTTGTTTCAAGTTTATGTAACCAAATTAGAATGCAACCCGAGTACGGAACCCCAGGGTCCTCAACGGGCCCCTAATTTACTGGCTTTAACGGACCGTTAATTGTTCAAACAATTTTAAAAGCCCTTTAACTTTATTTACCTACTTGATATTTTGTTACGTATTAATATTGAAATGTATGAGATAATGATCTTCATCGCCTTTCCGGCGAAGGCAACTAATTTTGTTATGATTATGGTACGCTCAAATATGGCTCTCAAAAGCAAACTTTTACGCGTTTTTTAAACGTGCCTACCTCTCTATAGCGCAATGTCGTCTAGCTCACATGTAAACCGCCAAACTGGAGAATAAATTAATAAATAAATATTAGGGGACAATCTTACACAAATCGACCTAGTCCCAAACTACTTAAGCGAAGCTTGTACTATGGGTACTAGACGACGATAAACATACTCATATAGATAAATAAATACTTAAATACATAGAAAACATCCATGACTCTACAAATGTTCGTGCTCATCACACAAATAAATGCCCTTACCGGGATTCGAACCCAGGACCTCTTGATTCGTAGGCAGGGTCACTACCAACTAGGCTAAAGCGGTCGTCGAATTACCAACATCTTACAGAAGACCGCGGAGAAATTTTGTGCAATCAACTCGTTTTTTGTGGTAATAAACGACCCCAATCTAAAAGTATTTATGCTCCCACTTTGTAAATCACACCATTTCCAACTTTCTCTATTGTTACTAAACCGTAAATATATGTATTAACTGTATCAGATCCAACGTACGAACAGTCAATGGACCACCCCACACTAGCTACCGATTCAAGAAATAAACTAACAATTTCATTACAAAACAAAGCTACCCATTTTCTATGAATGAAAACGCGTGGGTTGCTATCCTTAATCAATTGCATAAAACACAAAATAAACGCTATTATGACTACACAGAGTCTAAACTACACTGTCGTTGAGCGAACAAAGTCGTTGCTTTGAAAACCGGACCTTGTTAGCAAAGATTACAGTTGATTTTCTTATGTACAAGGAGTTTGTTAAGGGGGATTATTATCGATATCAATGTGAGAACAGGTGCGGTGGGATTTGCTCTATGTAATTGCTCACAAGGGGACGGCTCGATAGCAGAAGCGATACATGTGTAATATTACGCCATCTGTGTGACACTGAGTGTAGCTTAACAGCTATTGGAGTCAAGATTGCGTGGCAGAGGACTTTTTAGTAATGCTACGCCTATCATGGAAATTGGATGCAATCAACTATTTCTAAAGACTACAAACTATTAGGGTGAATATCTGCCAGAGATGTGTAAGGCTGGGTTTTCATACATTTGACATTGTTGTCTAATATATGACAATAATTGCCGTATTATTCTTTTAAATATTAGTTCATTTCAATATTAAGTGGCCATTGGACATAAGATTTGCTATCTACAAATAGCCGTTCTTCTTATTTATTTAATGAAAAGTATTTGTATATAATGATTGTATTTAATGACAAGTAATTGGGTTTAAAGAGTTCAGTTCCTTTATGATTTCAATCGTATAATCAGGTTTATCCAAATTAGTAAAATTTGTTATTCTTTGCCATTGACACTTAATAATATAAATGTTACATACATCGATCACGTAACGCATTGTACGAATGTTAGGCAGATCTAAATGACAATTTTTGTGGAAAAATGACAGTTTTATGTAAGTACCGGGTAATGCCTAAGTTTTCGAACAGGCATTGAACATAAATGTAATTTTTAGAAGGTGATAATGCCAGTTCTTAACAGCCGTTCGAAAGGTTCCGCAAGTACCCTGCTGGGATACTTGGTTTGACAGCAAAGCGCAGCGCGTTTGATCGTAAGCTACGCTATGAAAGATCTCAACGCGCGACAGTCGCATGTTTTCTTCAGCTTGTTTCGTAAGTTTCGTATATTGGCATGCTTGCGTTCTGTCGCTGACGCGTAACATACTCGTTATGGGTAAGAAAGTGATAACTTTGCACCTATAGGTACATATCGCGGAATCTTGATCCTTGTGTCAGTTCTCATCTTCTTACAATGTATAAACTCGAAACATAAAAATTGTACTAAGATGACAGCTGTCGTAGGGATCAACATTCGTCGCTATCAGTCAATCAATCAAATCTAGTGCAAAGTTTGACATTTAGTAAGCAAAAATTACAACTTAGATGACGATATAATGATAAAAAATCAGCAAAAAACCGAAAAAGAGGTTGTAATATTTTTTGTATTTTTACTATATTCGTCATCAACCTATACACGTCCCGGTGCCGGGCACAGAACTGAGTGAGAATCAGTTTTTGTTACTAAAACCTTATTATTTACAAACAACCTCTCCACACACCAGCTCGTCTGTGCAGGCTGTCTAGGTTTAGGATTTCTAGTGACGCTAACGGTGGGCGCTGCGCCGGATATCGCCCACGCGCCTGTGTCCCTTCCGGTTGCCTCCACTTTATTCATACTTAAGGCTATATATACACACATTATCGTAACTAAGTAGTAGTAGTTATTATTAAACAGTTGAGGGCAATGATATGTTTATAACTTCGCACTTTTATAAGACGGCTAACAATTTAAAACGTGTTTTTTTTACCGTCTTAGAGCCGAAGCCCACTTAAAGTATCCAAAACGTACTAATCATTCGTGAAAATAATGATTATTAGTTAAGTTTTTAGTAATAAAAGGTTATTAACTTTGAAAAATCTTGTATGGCGCGCGGTGCGAATTTCATTCACCCGGTTAGAGTTCGTACCTATCTACTTAAGATGGCGGCTAGCGGTCACTGCGTTCACTCGGCTGGATGATTAAAATTAATATGGATACAAAAAAACAATATTATTTACAATTTATTACATTAAAAAAAACAAAAAAAAGTTCTTGGTAATTTATACATTAACTTGGCTTCGGCTCTAAGACGGTTAAAAAAACACCGTGTATAACTATTATGTCACCGTATAATTATAAGAACCAGTCATTTACAATCTCCTTAGTGGTAATACGGGAGCGACAGCCACGACCGCATAATTGGCAAGTAAATGTGCTGCCCGGAGATGAAAGCGGAAGAGCAGCGCGTTGGTATCTTAATTCGCGCCTAAAGGATAAGAGATCGAACCAAGCTTTATCGTGTTCCACCACTCCATTGCGTAGGGTCTCCCTCCATTGGTCTCGATCTTGAGAATGTTCTTCCCAAGTTGTGGGGTCGATCCTAAAAGACACCATGTCCCGTTTAGCACTGTCCTTAAATCGCAACATAGGTCGCCCGACCGGTCGTTTAGCGTACGCTATTTCACTCAGAAGAGATTTTCGTGGCAAACGAGAAGGCTCAATCCTATGCACGTGCCCAAGCCAACGTAAGCGTCTCTGTTTCAGAACGGCAGCAAGGCCAGGTAAACGCGCGATGCTAAGCACCCTCTCGTTTGTCACTCGATCCTTCGTCGTCGTCGTGGCTGTCGCTCCCGTATCGGCCTTACAAGCCACGTACGTAAGTGCCGCTCCTCTAATATGGACGCTGTTTAAATCATCTTTTCATAGATGTAAAGGCCAATGATGATGAGTGGTAATATAAAGTGACGGGTTAGTAGGAGGTAATAATATAAGCACGAGCTTCATCTATCTGTTTAATGGATGAAAAGTATTTTATATTAAACTAGCGACCCGCCCCGGCTTCGCACGGGTACTATATTATTCATATAAACCTTCCTCTTGAATCACTCTATCTATAAAAAGACAAAAAAGTATATTATTATCGAACATGCCCACAAAGTTTCAGGAGAATCGGTTGAGAAACGCGACCTGCAGAGGAGAACAGCGGGACAGAGTGACAGCGTGACAGCGGGACATATCGACACGAACGAATTTTGATCCAAGCTGAAGCATGGCCACTTCGTTCACTCCGCTCGCTCGTACGATAATCATAGACGGTTAAACTGGTCGTTTCTATCAACAGCATACGAGTACAAGTAAGTACCTATTATCAATTAATTTCCATTTTTTATGTATTAATCAATTCACGCGGCGGCGTTTGTTTACAACAGCAGATCGGAAAACTTGGATCGTTTTCATCTTTACGACTTGTTTGAGCGGAACTAATAAAACCTAATCGGTAAGCGATCAATCGATTCGATGACTTTAAATATGTTTTAAACTTTATTCACTAATTATTAGCTGATGTTTATTTAAATTAGCCAGATAGCACATTAGAAATGTTTATGCAAATCACGGACTATATCAGGCACGTGCTAGTAATATTGATGTCTCAAATTTTGTTAACAATTTATGTACATACAGGGTGTACCAAAAATGGGGTGTGAACCGATCAAGGGCATAACAGGTATCGTGTTCTGATAAGAAAAAGCTAAGAGATTTTTTTTTACGCGTTTGTATGTAAAAGAAAATCGCGTCAAAAAAAGAAATCCTTTAGTTTTTTCTTATCAGAATACGATACCTGTTATGCCCTTGATCGGTTCACACCCCATTTTTGGTAAACTCTGTATAGGTGACACTACTACCTACACTTTTAGTGAGTGCTAAATAGACGTCATCAAGCAACAACAATAAAGAGGTAGAAGAGTGAAACACTTGTAAAAACTATGTAACCTCTTATTTTTAATCTGGAGCTTTTTTTGGTTCATTTTCATATTGTACTAAGCAAGATATACGAGTATAAAGGTCTCGGCAGAGAGTACAACTTTGTACCATTTGGCGTTAAGACTCACGGTTCCAGTGCGCAAAAGTTATTTGCGAAAATCGCGAAACGTCTGGTTGACGTAACTGGTGACCGAAGAGCTGAGGCTCTAGTATAAGTTTTGCCGAAACAAAACTTTACGATCGCGTTTGCGTTTTACCCTCAATTTGTATGGAATTTGACAGCTAAACGCGAACGCGGTCGTTACGTTTTGTTTCGGTAAAAGTTATACTAGAGTCTCTGGCGGCTTTCTCGCGCCGCAACGTATTGTCCAGCATTGCAATTCAGCGAAAAAATGCCGCCAGCATCCTCGGTAAGTGTATTGCCACGAGGACCTTTTTTAGATTTAACTTGGTTTTAATTTAATTAGGTTAATGTTCGTTATCATCTTGTGTACTTTAGAAAATAAAATAATATTAGCAAGACATTATAATGAAATGCTAATTAATTACTAAACGAAGCGGCAAACGATTATTAACCTCCAGCAGATCGATCCGTAACGCATTGTACGCGCGCAAAGATATGACACTTTTGGTATGGAAAAATAAATAAATAAATAATAAAATAAATATTAGGGGACAATCTTACACAAATCGACCTAGTCCCAAACTAAGCAAAGCTTGTACTATGGGTATTAGACGACGATAAACATACTTATATAGATAAATACATACTTAAATACATAGAAAACATCCATGACTCAGGAACAAATATTCGTGCTCATCACATAAATAAATGCCCTTACCAGGATTCGAACCCGGGACCTCTTGCTTCGTAGGCAGGGTCACTACCAACTAGGCTAAAGCGGTCGTCAAATGACAGTTGATTGTCCTAACGTACGTTCTAATCGTTACGTGACGTGATCACCCCTCTGATCCTGATGTGATTAACAAACGAAATACTAACTTTCTCTATTTTAAACTAAGAAGGGACCTTAATTTTGTTTTAAATGTATGAGGATAATAAATAACACTTATAAATACACTTACGACGGTAATTGAATATTTAATTGAAACAAGTTAATTTGTCTGCCGTGCCTGGATGCTATTAGTCATTAGGTGTTCAAGAATTTATACTTGATATGATTTATTTATCATTTAGAATGTTATGTGACCTACTTGTTACTTATTTGAATATTCGTTAAGTCACGAAATCCTACCACACTAGGAGCTTGTTATCCAGTTATATCATTTTTGCCAGAAATACTAATGTATAAGTGTTCTCCAGTTGAATGAAGGGGTGTGGTCTAGTTTTCCATTGAGATTGTCATAAATAAATATTAAGTCACTGCACGAATTGCTGGACAGGAGTCCTAAATATCTGTACAGTTAACGCTGCATGAATTTAAGCTTTTTGTAGCTTTAAAGGTAAGGTACTTACAAACTTTGCTTCTTCCACACCCAAGAGCAAAACCCAGATATAGGTAAAGTTTGTAACTAGCGTATAAGTACTTAAAGTTTGTCAACTAATGATTGGACACAAGCAGTGTAAATAATACTGGTGTAATGACAGATTATAATTACTTAACTTAAAGTTCTTTATCTCTAAACCGGCTGAACCAATTTTTGAAACATAGCTAAGCACAATCTAGATTTCTTCAGTTTTTGTAGAGAAAAACCGCATTAAAATCGATCCATTCGCTAAAGGAGCTATGATACCACAGATACACCGACTCGTAAAACTTATAACACCTTTATTTTTGCGTAAGGGGTTAATAATCGAGGTAAAGACTACATGGACAGTTCGGGGGATCAACAAACAAATGCCAAAATTATGACATTCAATCATAAATAAGTAGCATATTTTACAGGTAAGCACAACTACGGTTATCGGGTCTTCGCGACCTCATCACCTCTATAAATCATAGCTTATTTACATACTCGCAAAATACAAGCAATTTAACATGTATTCCCGCAGTAGTAAACAAAGGGTTACGGTCGGTATCGCCACACGTGGATCTCGTGAACTTACGGCGTATGCGCCGCTGCACTATCTAGACACGCTGCATTTTTAATGAAGTAAGATATACGTAGGAATATGAACGTCGTAGGTAGATAGATACCTTCTGAATGCGGTATAGTTTATTTTGTAAAATATTAATTGTATGGACAGCACTGTACGTCTTTCGGCTGATATGATGATGACGTGTAAATAATAGAATAGTATTCTATTCTATTATTTAAAATATACTAATATATTCTATTGAATAGAATAGAGTAAAATTATTTTGGAACAACAACATGAATATATTATAACACTTAAGGCTTATACAGAATACGGAATATCTACAATGTTTTGAACTACCATCTAGCAGCAACGCCAAGTGATCGTTTTCAACTTCTTGTAGAAAATTACGTAGGTACTATGTCTAAAAAACTTGTTATGTAATGAGGCTGTTTAAATTGCTACTCTACTTTAAAAGAGGCTCTTTACGCTTTTTTCGAAATAAGATTGTATTTGAACGTGTTATATTCCAAATCAATTATTAGATTTAATCAGCAGTTACTGAACCCATTATAAAACCTAGCATAAGTCATAAGTCATTTATTAATAATATTTAAAATATTACATGTCGTCATTCTTAAATAAGATCATAAACGTGGATTATTTGGAGCTATTGTTGTACCTAACACATTTTTCACCAACCGCAAAGATTAGGTATCTATTTGGGTAATAAACAATGTTCGATTACTCACCGGTTTGCTACAATATACGCGATACATATCGTTTTTATTGCGAAGCATGAGGCCATTAAAACAGGCGACCGACGTGTAACGACGGTTTGTTCCTTTTGGCCGCAACAGGGGGATAGTTATAATATCGCCATTATAACTATCCCCCTGTAATATATATAAGTGTATACATAAGCTTATTTTACTTAAGTATTTGCTAATTTTTTTTTTAACTAGAAAGTGGATTCTAGACTAGTCTATAATGGCGTCCAGGCACTGAACAAGCTTGGGAAGCACAATAAGGTGCAACTAGTTTGGATACCGGGGCACGAGGGCTACATCGGCAACGAAAGAGCGGATGAGCTTGCAAGAGGGGGGTCTACAAATCACTTTGTAGGTCCAGAACCATTTGTGGGACTCTCGCAGAGAACCATAACTTCGGCCTTTAAAGCCTACGCCAAAACCAAACACCAACACGAGTGGAGGAATGAGGCGGGCTTAAGGCACTCTAAGCTCTTCATAGAAGGAGTGAACTCGGGCTGGACTAACAAGCTCTGGAAATCCAGTAGGAAGCAACTTAGAATCATATCTGGGGTGTTCACAGGTCACTTCGGGGTCAAGGATCTCTTGGCCAAGATGGGACTGTCGGACAGTTTAGACTGTAGAATGTGTGGCGAGGAGGATGAGACCATGGAACACTTACTGTGTGAATGTCATGCCCTTGCCAGACAAAGAATGAATTACTTTGGTAGCGACTATCCGCAACCAAGGGAGTTCAAGGTGCTCCCGCTGAGCTGCATCATCCGCTTTGTGGAAACGATGGAGCGAGCTTGGGAGTAGGCATAAAGGAGAGGGCAAATGCACAAAAGATCCCGCTGGGTCGAAGTGCATCCGAAAGGGCCCTCATCTAGATAAGATAAGATAACTAGAGGCTCTGTGAGCTGTACAGCGCACTAGCCTGTTACCATTTATAATTGTTTAATTAGGATCCAGTTTGCTCAAAATAATCGCTTTATATTTGAAAGATGGAATTAGGCGGATGTCACAATGCGCCGCATCTCCGGACGGGGAGGTGCGGAACTGCATACAAATTTCGCCGGACGGAGGTGCGGTGCAGTGTGTCGTATCGTACACACGGAATGTATACATACAAACTGAGGTACTTGAATACAACGAGCTCTGCATCTCAGTCCGGAGATGCGCGCAGTGTGACATCCACCTTACTCAGCTCTACGGAACTTATATAGACATTTGGTAATAAATCTTTTTTTGTACATTCAATAATTATCTTTAAAATGGGAATGTAAGTTGTTTTTGCACAAAAATAACAGTCACTACCAATAATTTTACCAAAACAGCATAAGTGAATTTTTGAAGAGATGGCCGATTATTAATGGAATCCAACATTCAAGTGTAACTCTAGGGCCATACGCCTGCACAGTAAATGGAAGGAATTGTTTAAACATAATACTTTAGGAGAATTAAGTTTATTTTGCTTCCACACGTCGACGATCGTTTTTGTAAACATCCCGTCAATTGTAACGATGTTGAATACCCATAATATTTGAATTTAAACTGACGTGAGTTTTTTTTTATTATACTAATAATAATTTTTGAACTCACGTTTTAATTGTTTCTATATTCGGGAGTTTTTCTCCCGGATTTCGCGGCCGAGACAAGTCATTCGTAGAGAATATCGTTACGGATATACCTATTGGCAAACACGGTATAACCACGAGCTCTACAATATGTTCGCGGAGCCGAACGTGATTAAAATAATAAAACTGAGTGATTGGAGGTAGTTGTTCGAGAGACATGGCCAATAACAGACCAGCATAGAGGAAAATACTTACTACATACGACCAGGCCAAGGCCCACCCGGGACTGTAGAGCCTCAGATGATGACGATGAAAAAAAAAACATAAATTGGCTATTTATTGTTCAATTTTTATGTGTCACAGTTAGAGTTTCAAGTTATTGACCGCGAGAAGTGAACCAAGTGAACGGAAACTATCGGGTGCAAAGAAGAACAAACCTAAAGGACCACCACTATCACTGGGAACAAAGCGCACAAAGACCAACCTTTCAACTTATAAAATAATAAAATCCCATAAAGGCATAAACTTTTACAGCGGGTAACAAAATCTCTGTATATAAAGACAAACTTCGCGCCATTGCCACGCAGTTATGCAGAAATACGAAAAGGTGACGTCGTAGTCTTTATGGCATTGAGAAAAGGTCTATTACCCTCTGAATCTAGCTGTATACCGGCATGATTCTACTATGTGTAACATTATACGCTGTGAAATTTAATTTACAATGCTCTAGATCCGATTTACACACAGAGATAAACACAATCATATGGTATTGGTTGCAAACAAGTCAAAACAACTCCCCTTTGCTATCAGATACTCAAGATTTAACCTACGATGGATCAGCGTGGACACTCAAAAGGACTTACAATTTTAAAATATTCTTGCGGCTATACGAACCGGCACTGGGCCTTCTCATCCCATGATTATGATTCAAATCTGCCCGAGTATCTTGCCGAATATAAGTGGTTTTACTGAGGTTTCTTCAATAACTTGCGTTTTATTTTGCAATATTCGCAACCAAAGTTCTCCAGTAGCAGACAGCAACTAACAGCTAAATCCTACTAATATTATAAATGCGAAAGTTTGGATGTTTGTAGCCTGGATTAAAACATAGGTAGGTAGAATTCCTTTTATCCCAGTAAAAGTCTAACAAAAAGGACTCAACATGAATGAAGTCGCGGGCAAAAAGTTGTATTTAATATTTCGACGTTAGCGACACTAAAACTCAAAATAATCGCCCACGTGTCAGGTCAGCTCACAAACAAGCCATCTGAGAAGCTGAATGGAACCAGTCTATTACTCAGGACGTATCATACGACTTAGGCCCATAATTCACGTTGTGAAATCTGGGGAGCCGGCTTTTGTAACGTCTGAAGTAGGCTCTCTGCACAACGTACATGGGCAAATCTACATTCATTTTATGGAGGAATGATCTCCGGTTTATGGACGATTAAAACAGTTATAGGTACGAGTATAACCTAACTGTAGATAAATAAACTTGAAATATCTACCATTCCTGATTACCGTCGCCATGTGTTGTGAAGATCCTACTTCCTGGCTAGGCTAATGCTTGAAGGAAAGAAGTTAAAACTAAGCTTAAAAGTTGGATAATTGGACACATAATTATACAATTTTCTATTTTTAAAAGTGCTCATAGTTAAGCAGTAATGATTAGATTTTATTAAATAATGTAATAAGTAGTTATTTTAATTACTTAAGACTATCTTATAAACATATTGTATGTCCGTAGCGGGGAGCTGATGTGGATCCTTTGCACTCTACTTACACAGCTATACAATAAAGATTTCTATTTATATTAGGGCTAGAGGTAAAATTTGTACACACCACGGACTGTAATAAAGAAAGCCCCCGGACGCAATTTTGCTCTTGGTATTTAATGTTTTGGCGCCCTAGGCGGCAACAGAATTCGCTACGCGGGCGAAGTATTCCAAATTATTGGCACTTCCAATAAAGACTTGTGCGGTTTATTTTGAAAACTTCTTACGTGTAGTTACTTTTACTACTGTTGTCTGTAACTATGACTTCTGTATATAAATAAAAGGAAACAATTGAAGAATATGCACAATGCACGTAAAGAAACAAATGAAAAATCCTGTTCCGAAATGACCTACGGTGAAACATGCCTACCAGCCAACACAATATGCAGCTACTACTTATTGAAATTATGTTCATTGAGTTGTGCTGCGGTTTACGAGGCACCGGAGATTGCACTTTCTTCTGACTGCATCGGACAGTTATACTTATTTATACCCATTTTACGACTTTACGCCAGGAGTCACAATAGGCTGGCAGCAGGCGTTAGCCGGGCGCCTTTGTAGCGCGTGAAAAGGAACGACAAAATGTCACAGTAGCATGCCACATTTAGATCGTTGAAGACTTAATATTTTAATCCTAGCCTTTCATAAACGTGTTCGTAGTGGTAATTTTCTGGTTAAACGTATTTGAAAACGCGAAAATGAATGAATCTGCTAATTTGTACTTAAAATTCTAAATGCGAGAATAACTGCTGTTTGTTACATAACCTGCTGAATCTTATTACACTTAAACTGAAAATATGGTGGCATTTGCACTTGAGAGAAGTACATCGTGTGTTTTTATTCCTGAAATTATCCCCAAGTTGTTTTGAAGTGTGAACAACGAGTGTGAGAGACAGAGCAACAGCGACCCCATCAATAGTATAAATCTAGTATTTTCATACGTTTCACTTGCAGCATTATCAACCAACCAAACTGCAGTAGCACCTGCTAAGTAATTAATGTCGCAGCCATTTTAAATACCATCACATCTATCAGCACTATCTCGTTAGCAGTTAACGCTTTGGCTTTCACAGTATACATTTATTCAAATAAAACAATAAACAAACACCATGTCTTATTTTAAGCTAACTGGCAGTGTAAAAGATTGCTTTAAGATAATACGAGCTCTGTCAGTTTATAAATAAAAAGAACTTTGAAAAAGGAACTCGGGATGCAGCCTCGGTTATGACGTCATAATTAAGGGGCCCAGCACACGATGAAATTCGAGCGAAAGAGGTGAGTCAAGCGGTTTCGGACCGTGAGAAAAACGAAAGCAAAAAGTAAAAGTGCTTTCTTTGTACAGGGGCACGCGAAAAAAGTTCGATTATCGATACCATGTTTCGACCGTGATTCATTGGTGAGCGGTTTTAAATTTAAGGTAACGCGTTCAAAATTTCCGATTAGAAAGGATGATGCAACCGAGAATGTAACGGGATGAAGAGATTTATTGCGAGCGAGCTACTCAGATGCAAATTGTCTTGGTAACGCATCATTTTTGGGAACAATAATTGGATTTTAAATTTATTTTTAACTAATTGGGTTTGTGCTGTGAATAAGATTAATGCGCATGAACTACCCGCAGACACGGTGCACAAAGAAAGGGGGTCAGACCATTAATGAATCGTGTAATGGGGTTGCGAATCGTAAATCGAGATGGCCCTGTCCGAGTGTGTATTGTCGATGCACCGATTCGCTGAATGGTTTAGTGTGCGTCACTTTTTAATTGTCCCCCAAAAGGCGTGACCGTTACTGCGAATCAGCATCATTAACAGTTAAGGTAACGGGTCGGAGGGTGGAGATAAAGGATCAAGGGCGGTGTTAGGGAACTCCCGGATTTATCGCTACTCATGTTATTTGTTTGACGAACGTTTTAGCCTAGCGGGTAGCTGACGGAAGCTGACGGTCTAGGGTTCGGTAAGAATAAGTAAAGTAGTAAGTAGTAGTAAGTTTTTTCGAGACTTGGGTGTTTTCTACGTATTTAAGTATTTATTAATATACATATATTAAATATATCGTTGCCTAGTTAGTACACAAGCCTTATTGAGCTTATTACGAAGTTGTCCTCATGTGTGTATGTTATACTCCAATGTTTATTTACAATAATAATAATAAACCATTTATTTGAGGCATCTAAGGCCCATAGTTACAAATACCTTAAAGACTAACCATACATACAATTATAACATTAAAGACGAATTATTATTTAGGCGACGAAACAGTGTGGCTCCGTTGTGTCGTCACGTTCGTCATTTATGTAGGTAGGTATAACCCATTTGCGCGTTATGCGTAATTTTTACGAACATACATAAATAAATTCACGCCTTTATTCCCAAAAGGGGTAGGCAGTTCCAGCGCTACTTTTAGCATAAATGTGGGTATAAAAGATCGACAAAATGTGATATTGCAGTGATAAGTTGCTAGCCTATCGCCCACAACACACTTCAACCCTGCTCTCTTAGTTGACTTAGTTGACTTTTACGACACCCACAGGAAGAAGGGGGTGGTGAAATTCTAACCCGACACCACACGGGCTGCGTAATTTATGTATGTTTATAAACTCGAAAAACAAGTCAAGTGTATACTAAATACTGTCTTAAATAAAAAAATTAAAGTGTGCATCAATCTAGACCATGTTTTGCTACTTTTGCCGATGATGCAAATTATAGACTGTGTCCGGCTAATTCTAATTAGGCTTAGTGACATCATTGGTGACAACGATTAAACAAGTGAAAGCTATTAAGTAATCCATTTTACGAATAGCGAATTCAGCCTTAGTGGAACATAAAACGAAATGGGGTTTAGGAACAAAATTACATCGTAATCTTTATATGGAAATACGAATGGAAGCGAATAACATTTAAACAAACGTTGTTTTGACAAAATTAGATTCACTTTTGTTTCAATTAACTGGTGACTAATTTAATTATGCTCCAATATTATTTGGTGATTCGCTTAAAATGTGTGAAACAAATATTTGGTTAGTCCCAAATCAGTTTCGTCGATCAAGAACACTTCACGCTTATGGCCCTTTATGTTTTTTTAACTGTTTAAGCACCTTGTTAGTTGAAAATCAAAAATGTTTTGTATGCGAAATATGGACTTTAATTATATATTTTATCCCGTTCTCACATATCAGATATCAACGCCGGAAAATATTAAATAAAAAGCATTTTCGCGAGAAGAGATGCATCGTTAGTGCCATTTTGTAACCAAAATTGACCACACAATTTGTATGACAAATAAAAGTTACAAAATGGTACACTTTAACTTATACTCGGTGACGTTACTAATCTGCATCTCTTCTCGGTTGTTCATAATACACGGCAATTTAACGACGCTGCAGGTTTTCTCTTAAATTTTCTCTTAAGACTGTACACGGCAACCCAGAATTCATCAGGAACAACACTGCAGTTCTCGCGAAAATGCCCAAAACTAGACTATGGCATCGATTAGTGAATCCGATTTTTTTATTTTATATTTTGACATAGACTACTAGGTAGGTATGTGAAAATAACAGTTACATAACACGCATACATGAACACACAGAGATAACTTATTACAAGGGCATAGCTATAACTTTTCTAAGGGGGGGTTGATGGGACTGCAAACGTTACCACGTCGCGGCGACTTGCAGCTGCAATTGAAACTTTTTTCACAATTCCCTGAGTTACTAATAATATTATTTAAATTTTGTCTGATTTTCCTATAGCTAACCATAGCGAATTCTAGTGGTTCGACTACTTTTCCATCACGGGTATGCCTAGAGCACTAACGAATTAGGTCTGTTTATGTTTAAATGTAAGCAAAACATATAAATGTAATCAAACGGTCCACATTACTAAAATAAACAATCGCGCATTAGAATAATGATGTTGTCAATCGGTCACCTCGTCCTTGCCGAAACTAGGCAGATGGGTCATTGACCGGATTAACGAAGGCTCCGAAAGCTAATCGCGCAAATGTGAAAGTGTGTAGGAACTAATTGGCCAGTATTTTGCCCGACGTAACGAGCAATAGTGAAAATAATAACAATGTCATCGGGTCGCGCGTGGGAGGTACGTCTGCGACCTCGAGTAATGTCGTTTTGGAACATTACTCGAGGTGATCTGTCACATTAGGAAAGTGTTATAATGAATTGCGATCGAAAGCTTGCTGCGCCTTACTATAGATTGGTACTTCACTTAATTTGACTTATTGAAATTGTATGCGAGACGTCTGGTTTCATGCGGTTTAAGGTGCATTTGCGTAAGACCGTTGCATATTATAACTGAATTAACTTATTTTTAGGAGCGAGAGTGCTTAAACTTGACAATTATAGTAGACAATTTATGGTACGGATTTTTTGTACCCACTAGACACCAGTTTGGACATCTACAATATTACCTATCATAACAAGTAGGTAGGTATAAGACGTATATGTGCACTACCTAATGTATTACACTTATAATACCTAGTTATAATCGGTAATGATGAGCGTAAAGAATGCCAATCGCATTCTCTTGATTTTCGAAGAGTAAACAGATTTTGACGAGAGTGTGATTTATGCCCGGGCTTAGAAATAAAAACTTTACTACATCAATTATTAATTAAGAAAATCATTTAAGAACAGCATGCCACACAATAAACAACACTATCTCATTTATTTTGTAACTAAAGCGAGGATTCCACGTTGACACACAACAAAATTATGTGTAAGACATAAAAGTTATAGTCATAATATAAGCTGGAACATTTAAGAAGGCTCGTACGCGGCTAATCTTTGAAGCGCAGACTCGCAAATCACAAAGCCTGTCCAGATTAACATCCATTATTTTGCATATTATTGACATTTACTACCACACTGCTTTATTTATTCTCTTCCAAAGGTATTTGGGAAGTATTTTTTTGATGTTGTCCACATAAAAATGGTAGGAAACAAAACGAGCGATATTTACGATCGGCGCGATGTGTGTCAATGCGAAATTTATTGTTGTCTGTGGTTTTAGCTGGTTGCCGTTTGAAATACGCCTTTGTGGTGATGGTCGAAGCGTGAGCTCGGAGGATATACGCGTCAGATTAAGTGCGCGCAATGGTTGAGCACTTAAAAACATGCCGTTAACATTTAAGGGTTAACAAGGGTTTATCCTTTTGAATCTGGGGTTAATGTTTTCAAACATCTATATCATCATAAACATTAGTACCTATCACGCGGGTCGTAACACTCTGAATGCGCATACTGTATAAATGGTCATGGCCGTTGGGGCGCAAAGGTTCTGGTGGAGACCACATACTTGACGCAATGTGGGTAGACAAGGTCCATTGATGACCTGATAAAGGTCGCGGGAGTCCGCTGAACGCGTGTGGCGCAGGTCCGGTCATCGAGGCACTCTAGCCTATGTCCAGCAGTCGACGTCTTTCGGCTGATAAATATGATAATGAGTTATAATTCAATTTGGATTTTTGTCCGGGTCGCACCCCAAGGCTTAACCCAGAACATGAATAAAGTCTCGGTAAAAAAAAATCTGCTCAAATTGTTTTCATTGTATTTTTTTTATATAACGTTTCTTTAAGAACTAGAGACAGTATTAGCGTGAATATCCAACATGCGTCAAGCATGCGAGGTGTCAGTTATATGAAAACACATCGTTGCAAATAACTGATGGATTACCCTAAGGTTGTTGCTGTTTGTCCGTTTAAGTTACGTCCGATAAAAGCTTGTGCCGACGGAAGTTTGAAAGTTTCTATGAGATGACAGCTGCCGGCGCCAAAGTTTACCAGCCTGACAAACATGATTTATGAAAGTCTTTAACCTAGCGTTTTTTCCTGTTGTGTACCTAAAGGAGCCCGCGGTTCGTTTATCCCAAGATTTGGCGTAGACACTACTTTTATCGAAAGCGGCCATCATCACCATCGTCATCTGACCTGCCATCCTAAAGGGAAAACTAGACCTTGTTGGGATAAGACAACAAGAAAACAAAGCATGTATATTATTATTGGTGCCGATAAATAGTTACTTTCATTTTCAATATTAATGCAAAATTAAAAATAACGTTCAGCAACATTACTCCCACGCACATCCTGCAGACAGGATGCGCGCCCTTAATCGTCCTCATTACACAGCCCTAATTTGACCCCTACGTAGGTGTCACGCCTTAACGCGCCATTTCCATCTCATTGAGCGTTGATTCTTTTGTCATTTATGGGAGTAAATGATTATGTGGAAAATTATTGCGATATTTGGATGCATGCAATGTGCGAGGCTTGAATGCGGAAGTGACCTGCTTCTTTTTGTATTAGTATTTATACTAACTTACGCTTAGTCACTTACGCTTAGTTCTAGCTCGATCCCCTCATTTAAAGAACGGTGCTGAATAAAACTGCTTTCTGTATTAAGAAGTTTTGCAACATCATGATACTATCTTTAATATGCAAATAAATACTCATTTTGCAAAAACATTATAACCAAATAGAATAGAATAGAAAAACTTTATTTCGCAAATAACAGTAGACATTTTTACATTTACACTTAGATGCTATATTAAGAGTAAGATTAGATGCGCAATTGGAGTCCACTCAGCATATCGATGCACAGAAGGCGAAACGAAACTCATATTGTATGGATCCACATGTGGTGCGCTTTAGAACTGCATGTTACATAATACTACTACTTAAAGGTTTTAATTTCTAAACACTGATATTCGTAATAAATGAATTTCATCTAAAATGGTAAAACATGGATTTTTAAGATTCTTTAAAATGAATTCAATGTTGAAGCGTTTTTAATGGGGGGTGGGATGTTATTCCATCAATTCGTGGCAAATACATTTCGTATCATTAAATAACGTACAGGTGGTAAGTTAATTCAGCAGCTAGTCCATCAGCTTGCCTATTCGTCCTCCAGCAGGTCGATCACGTAACGCATTGTACATCAGGTCGATCTAAATATCACCTTTTGTATGGGAAAATTACAGTTTCAATTGCGTGCGTTCGAAAAGTTACGTGTTCAACCCTCTGATCTCTGCCGGTGAAAAACTTCTATTACGCTGGAACATATGTAAATTAAAACTTCCCACCATTCTTTTATAATTTGTCACGTGAAATATAAAGTCTCTGATACGACCCATAACAGTTGCATTCCCTAAATTTTATTACAAGTTGTATGCATTTGGTGTCATAAAGTTAATTTTACGTGTATTTGATTAGCGTTCATTAAATTCTTTAAACTCGTAATATATTATGACTTGTCAATTGGTACGGATATACTTTTTTTGTAAAGATGAATATTCGTTGCTGATCGTTCTTTTAAGCCTGCTTTACACACAGACGGAATATTTAATGGTTTACCTCCTTGCATGCTCCAATTAAGTTGAGTTCTGTTTTGCGCCGTTTTTCCTGTGTTAAAAAAAGCTGACTATATGGTTACTTTACCTGATTTGAATTATAAATGAAGGTCTTAGAAATAATAAGGCAAACTAGCACGATTATCACGATTTGAAAAAAAAACATGAACAAAACAAAATCACACATCTTAGGTTAGATGAAACATAGATTGTGTTTCAGCAAAGTCGGGCATGGTTTTTCGTCTTTTTTACCTTTAACCTGTAGTAGGTATTATTCAATAGTAATCTGTAACCTTCGTTGTCTACCTTGACGTTTCAGTCTTGTTATGATAGAAGTGGTGACCCAAAGTTTTTAGCAACATATACTATGAATGGGAGAGATTTAAAGGCCAACTCTCGGAATTGGTTCAAGTGCCCTAGGTATAACATAAACATACAAGTAGTTCTTAGGTTGCCTGGTGAATACAATTTTAATTTTATTTTAGTCTACACGATTTAATATCGATGGTTACATTTCAATTCAATTCAGTTGATTTTTTCCAGATACAAGATACAGTTAAAATGCCCGTCAGTAGATGCATTGTTTCTGTATCACTAGAAATTATGACTATTAATAATGCTAATTAGTTCCTCATAAAATCTTTCCAAATATCCTTTTCTGTTATATATAATCCTTTACTTTATAATAGGATTTCTGAGTCAATATGTCTTTAACAACTTTTTTAAATTTAAAGTCTGGTAGGTCTGTAATGTGACTGTGAATTTAGTTTTAAAAATGTATTGACTGTTCAATAAATGATTTTCTAGCTTTTGATAATCGCAATCGATGCACTGCGAGTTTGTTTTAATTTTTGGTGTTAAATTTGTGCATGCCATTATTTTTGGGGAGATCCGCGTAATGTTTTCCAGCGTACATAATTACTTCGTAAATGCATAGTGACGGCAGTGTTATGATATTTACTTTTCTAAATAGATCCCTTAAAGAAGTTAGTGGTTTTAAGTTATAAATTGCTCTCACTGCTCTTTTCTGCAGAACAAATATGCTGTCTACATTAGCAGATCCACCCACAGGATTCCACAAGACATTAGACAATGGAAATAGCTGTAATATACTAAATTGAGCTGTATTTATATCTGTAATCTGTCTTATTTTTATTACAGCATATGCGGCAGAACTTAATACTACTTAAAATAGCTAAGTGTGAATCCCACTGTACTACTAATATCTAATCATACTGTTTACTATCTAACGTCAAACCAAGAAAAATCCTGCTAAAACTGAGTTGGGTTTATGATTTATTTGATTTTGACGACAAGTTCAACAACGAATACATTTTATTTATTGTAAACCACGTTTTTTGTAAGACGGGATTAATAATAGTTTCAGCTATATCACTATCTCTGGGTACTTAAATAGAAGAGATGTGTCATCTGCAAATTAAAATGTGTTGATCAAACCTTCCAGCGTATATGGTAGATAGTTCACGTAAATTAAAAATTAAAAAGGACCCAAAATAAACCCCTGAGGAACGCCCATTCTGACCAACATTTGCACAGATTTTGATCCGTCGACATCAACACTCTGGGTTCTGAGGCTCTAGTATAAGTTTTACCGAAACAAAACGTTACAACCGCGTTCGCGTTTAGCTGTCAAATCCCATACAAATTGAGGGTAAAACGCAAACGCAGTTTAGCCAACAACGTCGAGTGATCTGACGTTGTTGGCTAAACCTAATCATAATGATGTAAAGGGCAAGTCCTTGCATGTGTTCCAATCATGTTTGTCGAACAGAGGCTCTAGTATAAGTTTTACCGAAACACAACTTTACGATTGCGTTTGCGTTTTACTCTCAATTTGTACGGAATTTGACAGCTAAACGCGAACGCGGTTGTAACGGCTAGAGTGATCTACACAATCAAATTACATAAATTAAGTAAAAATATGTAAGTCGAAATAGATAACCTCGGTCGGTAAGGTCGGAGTTCGGTATAGGTAAATAGTTTTTTTAAATCTGAATCTATCCGGATATGTACTTCATTACACTAGCATTGTTTATAAAAAAGTTGTTATTTTCCCTTTCCAACCCTCGTTTCTTTAGTATATGTCTTATAATCATTTGACATTCCCCTCATGTTAAACAAAAACCTCGAGCTTTCCAATGCGCCGACACGTAAATGGAGAAATAATTGATTCAAATGATAACTGCGACGTCGTTTAAAATGCAGTGAAGGATCGCGTTCTCGTAACTACGGCTAGCATAAGATCGCGCGCAATATATACCGGTCCTTTTCTAAGTGTTCCAATTAGAAAGAGATGAATAGCCTTACTCGCGCGTGAAACAGTTCGCTCGCGGTCTTGTGCTGCATAATGCGGGTACTAATGATTTTTATAGCACCTTACTCATGATTGTAATTTTGAAGCAAAGTACGTTAAAGGGACGGCCCTCTGAAAAAAAGAATGCATTATTTTGACTTGCGCATAATTACAGACTTTAAGGGTGAGTATCCACTACAGATGTGCTAAGTCGTGATTCTATATAAGTAACACCTAGTTGTCGAGCATGGGAGGTGTTAAATATATAAAAATGCTTAGCACATCTCTGGTGGATTCTCACCCTTACATCTGGTGTTTTAAAGTAACTTTTGTCTCGTACCTAAGCCATGGACATTTCTAAATAATACAATGGTGAAAGTATTTTTTGATGAATGCTTTCTGTTTTTTAATTTATCAATTTATATCTTCAACAATCGTGTTTTTCGTAAGAAAATTTACTCTTTCATATTTTACATGTACCTCCTGTATTATTACCTGATATAAACAATTACGTATAACTGATTTTATTTTTTGACATGTTTTGAAAGCTAAACTACCTACATTGTTTCATACAGTGTTTCTAGTAGGTCAAACACGTAACGCATTGTACGTACGTTAGGTAGATCTAAATGTCAATTTTTATATGGAAAAATGACAGTTTGATCTACCTAACGCGCATTAAAAACGTTAAGTTACGTGATAACCCCTTAGGACAAGGGAAACACGAGGTATCTATATTTTTGACAGATATCATTCAGTTTGCTTTAAGATGAATGGGTGCGTAACGATGCCTATATTTTTTTTAAATATTCGCAATAACGCACATTTCATATAATTATTGAGTCATATAACAACACTTAATATATTTACATATGATATAATTATCATTTTATATAATGAACATTTGATGTAATAACATTTAATAAAACATACTTTAACTCTAATGTATATTTCCTATACTGAACATATGATATAATGTTAATTTCTGTTAATATGCAATTAGCATAATATTTTTTGGTATACGCTAAGGCAGGCGGTGTAGGTACGACGAGAGAAGTAAGGAGGAGTTTTAGGTAGAACCGCGACAGCGCGCAAACCGAGCGAGCGAAGCGCCAGAACCGTACACTTTTTTTACTACCTTAAACTGATATATAAACTAAGCTATACCTATAGCCTATAACTGGTATAAGTACAATTTGCAAGTTTCTATACTTTCTTTACTTTATTGGCGTTACCAAGCTGTTGTAATAAAATCAATATATTATACTAGGTACTTGATAGTTATGTAACATGAGAATTATACCATATTATGGTTACAATAAATAAGTGTTATACCAAACGATACTTAGTTATACGAAAAAATCATATATATTTTGAAATTATATCAAATGGTATTATATTTAATGAAATTGTATCATAAATTTTTATGCCTATCATTACACACCCCTCACGAGGAAGAACCAGTAAAAGAAAATCTTATATAAGAATCTTATAACTTATATAAACACATTACTCATAATTTAGGAATGAAAATTCCCATAGCGCTATCTTCAAACATCGATCCTCATAAACCGCAACCTAATACCCGACCGCATCCAAAAACAAACTACATTCTCACGTAGAACAACAGTTACAAATACCTACCATTTAACGTTGATTTATCTCCAATCTAAAGGGTCCATTCAAGCCGTCGCTGACCGCAGATGGTATCTTTACCTTTTATACGTCTCGTTTGTGGGCAGTCCCATAATCTGTCAAAACTGAATAATATTTTGTCCGCTGGATCCTTTGTGGGATGCGCCGGAGACGTGAAGACACGCAACTCCCCGTATAATGGTGTCGGCGCCTATATTTGACGATGCCATAATTATTATATGAAATACAAGGGTGCTTAAGGGTTAGTGCCGCTGATGGAAAGATACGTGTGTTTTGGGTTGAATTAAAATGCCTGTGAATGAGCATGGATATCCAGTGTTGCGAATGCTGAAGATATATTTGACGGGTAATAAGTTTTAATTAGGAACGCAAGCTATTGCTTTTTAGTGACCCATTAAACAAACTTAATTTGAAAAACTTAACTTTAATTTGTTCGTTAGGGTACTATGTTTCTTTGAAGATAGTAGGCGGGAGGATTATGAGAATATTAGTAGAATATGTTTCCTTGGAGATTTTTATAACACCACTTACTATGATTAACACTATTACGACAATAGAAAAAAAGCGGCCAAGTGCGAGTCGGACTCACGCACTGAGGGTTCCGTACCATTATCTATAAAAACGGCAAAAAATAAGCTGATTTGATTTTTGACAAATACCGTATTTAGTCCGACTCACGCTTGACTGCACATTTCTAATAGGCTTTCCTGTCATCTGTAGGTAAAGAACTATTTTGTATATTTTTTTCAAAATTTTAGACTCAGTAGTTTCGGAGATGAAGGGGGAGGGGAATGGTCATTTTTTGGCTATATTCTTAAATAATTTCTAAACTAATTATTTTAAAATTACAAAATAAATATTACAAAAGTGGCCCCCATGTTTAAAATTCATTTGTTTTCGTTACATGTTCCTCTTTGGGTCACAAACTTACATATGTGTAGCAAAATTTCAACGTAATTGGTTCAGTAGTTTCGGAGAAAATAGGCTGTGAAGGACGGACAGACAGACGCACGAGTGATCCTATAAGGGTTCCGTTTTTTCCTTTTGAGGTACGGAACCCTAAAAAGGGGTAGATAGGTTATAAGCGCTCCAAAAGTGGTACACTATAATTTACTTTAAAAACAAAGTTTTAACCGACTTCAATTTAGTACTCCGCTAAGCCACGAGAACATTTCTTTTCCAATTTACCTCATGAACTGATTTCCGAGAGCAAATGCGTTGATTATTATAGAAAAAAACCCAATCGCTGTATGTGACCCGATAATATTTGAGGACTTCCGTCAATTCCACAAGGATCACCCTTGGCACTTCATTAGTTGCTATTTCAACGGAATATTATCAGAATCTGTGATATACTTTTGTACTTTTAAGTACACATAATTGAGGAATTTATGATTTCCGGATGTAAATACACGAGTTATAATAGAAAATACCAAAATCACTACACGCGTGCCTAATATAATTGAGGAGTTCCCTCAATTCCTCATGGATCCCATCATCCAATTGAATTTAAAAAAAAATGGGACCCACCTGGAAGCATATACTTACAAACAAAAAAAAAATGAATCGGCTCATCAATGACGGAGTTCTGAGGTAACAAACATTGAAAAAAAAAAAAATACAACCGAATTAAGAACCTCCTCCTTTTTTTTGAAGTCGGTTAAAAACTAAGCGTCGCGTCGCATCGTCAGTGGACTGGACAGTGGTGGATAAACGTGTTTCAGTTTTCAGATGTGGTGACCATTTTTAAACAGGGAATATCGTATTGATAACGTATCTACCTCTTTTTTATTTTACATCATTAGACCGTAAAGTTATTTGTAGTTTTGCTTTATACGAAGCGCCGGTATATTATTTTAACTAAGCTCGTGGCACTATATATATGTCGCAGGGAAATGGCCAAAACAGAGATTTGAACAAAACTCTAAGGGATATGATCAAATCACGCAGGATGTTAAAATGGCGAATCCATTTTATCATTTACCAAATCTCTGAATCTGTTTAGTGAAATGACGAAATCGGCCAAAAAAGGCAACTCGTTTTTTCATTTCACTAGATTTGTTTAGTGATTTAATAAAACCCCTGAAACGCGTTAGTGAGTTGACGAAACAAACTCACAGAGTCAACTCGTTTTATCATTTCACTAGACACGTTTAGTGAAATGATAATGTCTCTACTGTAACATGGTGTACTTAGGTGATTTGAACAAATCTCTGAACTGGTTCAGTGCTACTCTACAATTAAGTTTGATCAAATCTCTCACATGATGTTTCAGGGATTTTATCAAATCACTGAACAATTCTGGTGAAATGAAAAAAACGAGTATGCCTTTTTTGGCTGATTTCGTCATTTCACTAAATAGATTTAGGGATTTGATCTAATAACTGATTTTTTGTAGGCAAATGATAAAATGGAAAGGCCATTTTCACATCCTGCGTGATTTATTCATATCTCTTAGAGACTTGTTGAAATCTCTGACATGATTTAGTGAAATGGTAAAATAAAATGTCAAAAGTAGGTAATAAAATTGTTTGTTAAATCAGATTTTTTAATCGAGTACAAGAATAGGTAGTCGTAAACCGAAATATAATCATTTTAAGGTGGTTCGCTTTGGATACAAAACGTTCTTTGACATTCTCGGAGTAACGGCGTGATATTTTAAGAAACTTATGTAACAAACTTTCATAAATTGCGTCTAAGCCGGCCGGTGCCTAACACGCAAGGGCGAAACCAGGGAGCGGTAAGGTGCAGGAGGGAGGTAACACGACCGCACGAGCGACTTAATCTGTACTAGTTGAGATTTTCATCATTTCATTAAACGTGTCTAGTGAAATGATAAAACGAGTTGACTCTGCGAGTTAGTTTCGTCAACTCACTAACGCGTTTCAGGGGCTTTATCAAATCACTAAACAAATCTAGTGAATAGAAAAAACGAGTAGCCTTTTTTGGCCGATTTCGTCATTTCACTAAACAGATTCAGAGATTTGATCAAATGACTGATTGTTTCTAGGCAAATGATAAAATGGATTCGCCATTTTAACATCCTGCGTGATTTGATCATATCCCTTAGAGTTTTGTTCAAATCTCTGTTTTGGCCATTTCCCTGCGACATATACATATTTTTGACCAGAGGGGTAAACACGTAACTTTTCGAATGAGCGTTAGGACAACTCAAATCTCATTTTCCCGTACAAAAGTGACATTTAGATCTACCTGACGCACGCACAAGTGCATTACGTAATCGACCAGCAGGATTGCATTTCTTTGTAATAAAACATAGCATGACTACAAATATAATATATCACAGGGATGATTACGTAACTTTTTGAACGATCATCAGGACAACACATTTTTTTTCTGTATAAAAAGGTACATTTAAATCTACCTGACGTGCGTACAATGCGTTACCTAATAGATCAACAGGTTCTAGGAATACTAAAAACATGGAATTACCAGGCACCACGAATACTGTCAAAGATATTAATTAAATTCCAACGCGATAATTGCGCGTCGCTTTATGTGCAAGCGCATAGCGCCTCGCGTCGGAGTCAACGCGTATAAATTAGGTGCGCGCGAGACAACAAAACTACGCCCAATATCAAGCCAATCTGGAGCCTTTTACACCGTACGGTCTCGGACGTCCCTTTCGACTGTGAAATTCTTTATTAGATTCTAACATGATATATGTTCTGGTATTTTTTAGCATCAACCCAGCATTGGGACACTATCATCAGCATCTATCACACTACTTTAGCGGTTCTTAATCTGTGAGTTAAGTGACAAAGTCATAATTAATAATATATATAAGAGCCTGCGTAACAAGCTGTTAATTTAGGCTTCTCTGAGACACGTGGAATGATGACAACGCCGTAACCTGTCCCTATAGTCATCTCTCCCGCAGAAACAAAACTATTCAATATTTGTACCTATATTATACTACGCATAGTTTGTTAAATGACCCTATAATCGAACCACGGAGAGAAGCGAACGTAGTTCTATGCTTCGGCATGGCTATCACGAGACGGTGCGCGAGCTCTCTCGATTTTTCTCGCACTATCCGTCTTTCTCTTATTAGAACACTTATAACAAGAGGTATAGTGCGAGAAAAATCGAGAGTATGTCGTGGCCGTCTCATGATAGACGCGCAGGTCTCATTTCTCAAACGATTCTCGTGAAATATTGTGACCTGAGGGGTTACCGCGAAACGAAAACGAACTTCGTTCTTGTATCTCCGTCTGTCGCTCGAATTAGCAAGTGCGACCCAGAGGAAGGGAGGGAATGAAGTTCGTTTTAGTTTCGCGGTAGGCCCTCGGGTTCGTTAATTACATTTAAAAAATTGTCGAGTCACTTTTTCAAACGTCATTTTCTTTTTCTAATGCCTTCGGCCTCGCGAGTTCTACAGCTCACAGAGCACACACTAGCACTTAATTGCTGTAGGCATGTATTTGCGATGCTTACTGGAAAGTGAAGTGTGGCGTGGGCTGGACTCTGTGCCAATGATCTAATTGAACTGACCTCTTCGGTCTAGCTCTACTTATTTATTTCTGAAGTGAAATTTTAAGAGACGTGAATTTAGGATTAAAAAAATGAGTGACATTTTCATGAATGTCAATGAGTTGAGATTGTAACAAAAGTGATAATACCAGTAGAAGACCAGTGGATAGTAAGTAAAAACTGAGTTACTTTTTTTTAAATTCGTGACTTAATGTTGAAAAATTTGAAACAAAAGTGATAATTATAATACCAGTAAGAAGACCAGTAAATGAATTATGAAATAATACTTGTGAAATGTATGTTGTTTCTACAAATATTTAGGTGCTGCATTCCAAGAAAAGTAACGAAATTATCATTAATAGTAGTAGTATTATTAGTATAGTATATAAGTATTATTAAGGCATTCTCGGTATCGGCCCAACACTTTTGGCAGCTTAAATTTTAGTTAATATCAATAAAAGCGCGTGTCAGTGATTAGATTTAAGAGGTCAAAAGTTGGAACCTTTACCTTACATATTCATATTCAGTCCAATTAGAAAATATTATTATGTACATTGAAGTTTCCAGTTTCATTGGTCGCTGAAGAAAATCCAATGTTAAAGACAAGAGGACGTTTAGAAAAAGGTACACGCAAAAGTTTTGGCAAAAAGTACCTACGCTGTACTTTTTGCAAAAAATTTTGCTAGGTCCTAGGTGCAGGGAGGCGACTATAATGAAAGATCACTTTTTATGTAATATGTTATCTGTAATTTTCCTTCTTATTCAATTGATCGCGTGTTCTAAAAGAACCCAAATTCACAGACGCCAGGTCGGGCGCAACCGCTAGGCGCCGCTCGGTAACCAAATGTAGTCTTTTTACAAACCTTTTTCAGTCTTTTGGGGGTCCACGGACGTCGTTTTTTAATGAATCGGTGTTAACCTTCACATGGAACGAGAAACAGGGTGCCGATTGAAGATAAACGGTTTGATTTCTTTTTTTCAAAGGTAAAATGGTAGAAATGACAGGATGTTCGGCGCGCTCTTGCGGCGTGAGTCGTGAGATAGCCATCGCCGCGACGTGATTCTTATTAGGGCATTTTTAAATTAGTTTTAGAACCTTTGATGTTGGTTTTGTGGCGCTGTCTACAATTAATAAGGTTGTCCTAGCAAGGGTTAAAAAAGAAATAACTGTTTTGGCTAAATTGGTAGGACATTGATAAAAAAATAAGTTTGCAAAGTAAGAGACTAAGAACTTATTTACTCGGATTGAAATATTCTTACTGCTTACCTTTAATGATGGCTTAGGTCATTATTGAATTAAGAAATTAAGTCTAAATAAAAAAATAATTACAATCTAACTAAGCGATCGAATAACCTGACGAATGGAATGGTCGATAGCGCCATCTATCGTCGTTATCGCCAACTACGTGATCATTATTTCTCACTTTTCATGTCAGTTAACGATATTAAACTAAATTGAAAATTAGTATCACGTTATATTATTTTCTATAATTGTACCTTGTACCAATTTCATGCGCAGGCAACATCGATTTTTTTGTTCCTTACGCTACTCGCCGCTAGATGGCGCGATAGTCTAAACTTAACGAAAAGCTTATAAATAGTGTTCCACTGAAATATAATTAAATACTTTCGGTTCAGTCGTCAGTGCACATGTCTGTTTGTTTTTTATTTAATACCTTAATACGAGTCGCGCAGTATGCTGTCCCGCACACCTCACTGGATCCACAGAAAACCAGCGCCGTTGGCACTGCTGTGTCAACTGCATTGCTGAGTGGAGACCTTTTCGGTAGCACATCCCTATTTGTTAGCTCTTAAGGTGCATTGTGTGAATGTATGTGTAATGATGTGTTATCCGAAAATGTTATTATTCATTGTATGTTACATGTATGTTATTCATTGAAATATACTTATGAGCAGTTTTTTGCATGTCATTCTTTATATTTTATAGAAATATAAATTATTATAATAAAACAAATCTAACATAAATTGGGATATTTCATTAAAGGTAAGGTATCTTACGACTAGATCGAAATTAAAAAATAATCTATATTTTGGATGAAGTGTGACCACAACGAAAAGAATGTTTGAGTCATGTGATCGCTATAGTTAATCTGAAAACACCAAAAAGTTTCATTCACAAAAGTCCAGGAGCAAAACAAATCCAGGATTTATGGATAAGTCGACATCGGCGCCTTTCATCAAAATCTTAAGCATCATTGCTAAAAAGGTGGTTTTACAACTACACTTTCGAGAAAGGACTTACGTGACATGTTTTCCCGAATAACTTAGGTCGTTTGTAAGAAACTTATACGGCTTTGAGACAGCAGTACCGGATGTGGGCGGATTTTGCGGCAAATTGCTTAAAGTTTTTGACGATATTTCAAATTTTCCCGTTTCAGGGGAGGTCGATTCTTAGAATAGAGTTTAGGTGAGTCGTCCACGAAGAATCGCAACTTGGGCTCTTAGCGAGTCTGTCGCATGATGAATAGAACGATGGCGAATAATAAAATAAAACATACCAACCGCAAAGTAAAATGCGTAAATTTAAGAACACGCGTTAGAACATACTTGAACATCAAAATTGGGCATTAACGAAATAAAAGACAACAAATGCGAAAGAAAAAGGAGATGTGATAGTAATTGTCTAAGTAGTAATTTAATTCTGACTGGATCGCTATGATACTAAGATTCCATTTATCGGGCGCGCTCCCTGGCAGGGACGTACACCAGCAGTGGTCAGAATGAAAGCGCATAAGAAATGTAATATTGATATCGTACCAGTACCTACTGAGTCGAGTCAGGTAGGCCTTCAATTCACAAGGCAGCCGCGGGGGCATCGTGGTAGACTCTGCAGTGAGGGTTGATGCCGCAAAGTGGTTTAGTGGGTCCCTGATAAGGGCGAGTTGAGACTCGCCCTTATCAGGGACCACCTATGTGAGCATAGCCCTCGGGCCTTCCTCGGGTCCGGGGGGATGCGTAAATGCATTCAGGCCTTCAATTGAAATACATTAAGGTGTTAGTGTTATTAAGGACCAGGCTGTGTCTATGTACAAACAGACCATTGGCGGCACGAGGCTCGCGCGCGTATCGCATATGGCGTATCCTAGGAGTGCTTAAGCTGTAGGTACAAGCGTGAGCGTTTCCATAGCCCGCGGCCTGGGTCAAACACTCCACTTGACCATAAACATGGCCTTAAGCTGGATAGCACAGCGTGTCCCTCACATGTTTTACTTTACAAAACAGCATCCAACAACTTGTATCGCGTACTTATGTGTACGATACAAGTTGTTGGATGCCTTTTGCTCATCTTTATTAAGTCATCTGTTTCAATCAACGACGATAAATCTATCCTGAGCGGGCCCTTATCACGGAACCGATGTGTTCACGCCACTTAATCGCATCAAAGTGCCGAACCGCCCTCTCCCGATAACGCACATTAGGCCCAGCGGCCCCAAACACGATCTCGATAAGCCACCACAGAATCCGCAGTTTGCAAAACTTAGATTGTTTCAAAGATAAACATCTGTGCTCAATGAAGATAGATGTAACTGTACCTGTCCCCTTGACCATTCAATAAATTCGTAGGCACAAAAGCGATAATCCGTTAAAGTAGCCGACCGAGTAATTTCACAATTGTAATAC
Organism: Epinotia bilunana; assembly: GCA_947049275.1. Taxonomy (NCBI): domain Eukaryota; kingdom Metazoa; phylum Arthropoda; class Insecta; order Lepidoptera; family Tortricidae; genus Epinotia; species Epinotia bilunana. Next base: position 7,076,412 of record OX346263.1, on the reverse strand, counting down.
CAAACACTTTGTTTGCTTGGGTTTTCTATTATGTGGGCAGCACAAAGGGTTCTTGTATAAGATGGTCGGTTATTGTTGGGAATAAATGACTTACACGGTTTTGCACGTTGACGCTTCTGCAGCAGGCATATAATGTGTCCAGTGATGCAAATGCACAGGGATTTGATTCTGGTTTGTTTGTGAAGCACAGTTATGGTTATCTTTATTGACTTAAAGTAAGTTCCGAAGCGGTGTATTTCACCGAAGCAGGTTGTTTTTTGTTGCAAATTGTGATCTGCTAACTGTAGTGACACACAAGGTCAAGTCATGCGCTCAAATTAGTCGATGACCACTTTGTAACAAGACACCTTTGACAAAACTCTGGTAATATTGGGATCGCAAATAGCTTAATTAAATAGCTGCACGATTGAAAAAGTATTTGCTTTAAGAGTTTAATCCACTAAAGATGTGTGAAACTGTGTTTGTATATATTTACACTTGTTAAGCGAGTCTTGCCCATGCCGATACCAGATATAGACATCCTTATTAAAGGTGCACTAAGTTATGTAGGTAGATCACTAAAATGAAATGCTACAAATCTTAAAGACCATCGATCACATTGTTGTCGATGTTATTTACCAAAATTCATCTAAAGAGATATTAAAGTTTAAATGAATACTATCTCCGTATCCTCTTTTTGCTTGTCACAGTTGGCTAATACTCAGGCAAACCAAACCCAAACATATGGCATATCCTAGGGTGTGTACTGACGCCATCTCGCAAAGTCACAACAAATAAATATGATTGTCACCCTTATCCTCTTTTCGCCTTCGCAGTCGGCTAAAAATCAGACAGTCAGGGCACATTCCGGACGCAAAGTAACACCATATCCTTGGGAAGGGCTCGTCTCCCATCGAAATATTTCAAAAGTCGATCACTATCGCGCCGCTATGCGTGCGTTATTGAATAAAACGTGAAAAATGATGACCACGGCGCAAAGGCGACGCCGACGATTGCTTTTTAGGGGTACGCGGGTTGACGACGGTTCAGCATTTGCAAATTAACTGAACAGATATCTTGTAGAAACGTATCAGCAGCAAGACCCTCACTTTAGTAGGCCAATGTAATATTTACGTATATTTCTGACAGGAAGGCAACCCAAAATTATAGTGCAGTGGAAAAACATTTGCTAAATGTTTTACTTGGCTGAAAATTGACAAGTTATGTCTTCCAAATGAATATCAAGAATTAATTTGACATATCAACTACTAGCTTCCGCTCGCGGCTTCGTCTGCGTGGACCCGGGATAAAAACTATCCCATATTTTAAGCCAGGCTGTAGACCATCTTCGTGCAAAATTTCATCCACATTCGTTGAGTATCAAACATCCAAACCTTCGCATTTACAATATTAGTAGGATTTTTTGTGTAAAATATTATATTGTATTAATAAATGAGTATGAGTATGTTACTCAATAGAGTTACTAGTATTAATCAATTTTAAATTAGTTTTTACAAATCTTAAACTAATTCAAACAGCTGTAGTAACAATAACAACGAAACATAAATGCACTGGCTGAATGAAGTGACCATCCCACTTTAAAAGACATTGACGGTCAAAATTACACGTCCCATTACAACTAATAAAGGACCCGTGTCGAATCTACAGAACCGTCAACAACTTAATTCAATTTACACCTGACTGAAGCGAAAAGGACGCATTTGGGCGAACAAAAGAGATCGCTCGCTAGCCCCCGTGAGGTCGTCGGTGCCAGCGGGAGCCCGCCGCGCCACTGTCAATATCGCCCACCGCGCGAACATCTCCACTTCTCACAGTTTTGTTGTCACGTAATTAATTTATTGCAACTGTTAATAAGGCTTGCCAGTGTGAAGGTTGTTTAATAAATCATATTTTATATGGTTGGCTAAACAAGTCCAAACTTGTGTATTTCTGAAGGCAGTCTTTCCCATTGCTAACTTGGGATAAGTAATAGATGTAAATTTGATTTTAACCCAAAACCCGTAAGCGTAAGAGCCCATGCACGTAAACTTTCCCGACCGACCTCGTCATCACCATCTTCATCATATTACAAGTTATTTTTTGGATATGGATGACGCACTATCAAGAGCTCTATCTTGTGAGTAATAAAAGCTAATTTATATCGTATTTAACAGAACTGTTTGAACACAATAGCCTTAAATGTACCATGAAACATTTAAGGCGGCAATTTACATAGTTAATACATTGAATACCTCTTTTTGAATCAAGGCCTACCGCACACGAGCTTAAAGCTTCCTACTGGACTCTGTAAGTACTTCAAAGAGCCGAGTGCTGGGCCGAGTCACCTGCCTCACAGTAGGACAGTTCAACAAGGCGGTCTGTTTTGCCTCAGAAGTGTTCCGTTCTCAAAATTAAGACATTAGCGTGTCATTCCCTCACACTTTAAAACAGTTAAGGTGTGCCATTTTATTAGAAACTTATGTCGTTTTAGAATGGGATGGTATCGTTCCTCACGAGGTACTTGGCGGTACTTTTGACTGGTGACTCAAACCCGGATAATTTAGTGTTGCCAAACAAAATGGTTTAAAATATCGCATCCTGCCATCTCTTGTCAATGATAGTCATAAATTAGACGGTGATTATATATTGTAGGCCGTTTGGAGCGATGCTGGGGGTTCTATAAGGTTTGATGGCCGGTGGCCGATTTAATTAAGGATCGTGATTTGTATGAACATTTAACAATTAGGCCAAACAAATTTTATTGATATGGGTTTAGTTTCCTTTTACGTCACAGGATATATCGCTGGTGTGTTCAGTTGTTCATACCTACATAGTTAATGCGATATTTTACCAACAATAGTTTGGTTAGGTTCAAAGAGTTTCCAGTATCGGGGAAGTCCGGGAGAGTTGAACCCCATTTTGCTTAATGGCGCTTAAAATTTTAGGTGGTTGTCGCAGACTTAACTTTGCGCCTTATGGTATCAAATTTAATAAGGTATCATTGGGTATGATTAGATTGTAGATTAAATGAATAAAATATAAATAAAAAAAAAGTGGGAACCCCTACGGGAGAGATGACTAGTGCAAGGTCCCCAGACATAACGAGCTTTGTTTATTTATTACTATATAATTTAAAACAAAAAATACTTGTAAAACAGTCTTACAAATGTAATTAAAATTAAACATTAAACGATTAAAGGCCAATTTTGAGCTTTTATGATTGTAGCATATTCTATACTTAATGATTCATTCGAGATCACGTATATGGCTAAAAAACCATATTTAATTGCCGCGCTCCATAAAGAAGCTCTTTTTTAAATTATGTGTGGCATATTTGAGATTTTGTGTCGTAAATTTCTGGAGCGCCACCATTACTGTATAAAAATGGCATGAATTGCTAAAACCAAAACAAAAAAAAGATAAAAATGTATACTACTTAAGGGAGATTTGCACTACTGATCATCTGCCACCGGAGTGGTCAAGTCTCCCGCTACCCCCTACCCCCTTGTCTTACAAAGGTGATATTTTCTTTAAATGGTTGTAACGGATAATTAAAACGATTACAGCAATAAAATAATATTAAATTTTCAATAAAATGTGATAGGAAAATAGTCCTTACCTTGAAAGCTGTCGAGATAGCATTAGAATGCATTTTTTTTCATCTTTTAACATGTACCGTACAACTGCAGCCGCCGCCATTGTGCGAGTGTCCTTTGACCTGGCAATGGCGCTGATAGCTCGAATTAGAAATATGTTAGATGGTGCATGTCCCCTACCAGGTCAAGTCCCCCTGGTTTCCCCTACGCATCTAGCTAAAAAGTTCGTCGAAAGTTGCCACACTAATTTTAATAGATAGTGAAGGTATTTATTTCTACAAACACTTGATTTAAACAGGCCACACTTAAGACAACATCTTTTAGCGTTTACAAACACATCCCAACCCTTTTATTTCGAAACATGAACCAATCTCCCAATGCAACGCATATATTATAAACCCGCCTCACAAAGTGCCAAAAAGCTATAAAACCGAAGAAATCAAGACAACAATATATTACCATAAAAACATCGCGTCAAAGATCCCGCACAAAACGCCGCTAAACATATCTCGGGTTTACACTGATATGAAACTCAGATGTGAAAGGTTTACTAATGCGTAATTTCATACTTTACTGCCTATAAAAACGGGCGCGGTAAGGATATGTGCTTCATAAATAAGAATGTGTAAAACACGAATGGAAAGGATCGCCCCGTGTGAAAAGGGCCGCGTGTCTCGCTCCTAACCAAATCCAGGACGGTGATTGGTCAAAAAAACAGAGCGGAATATTGTATCTCATTTGTTAAAACCCTAGTTCCATACACACGGAGCGCTTTTTTACAATATATCTGTGTGTCGTAAAATGGCGATTTAGGTTTACGGGCTGTGATGCGATTTTTACTGCCTATTGATGCAAAAAATGGGTTTAAGTGTTTATGGGGCACGCTGTCAGTATTGCTACAAATTGTTATTCCAAATTGCATAAAACTTTTTTTAATACGTTACTTTTACAAACAGTGTTTATATCGGTATTCGAATGTCTAACGTGCCCTATAATTAGATAACAAAACGATGCGACAATTTAGGACACGATTTGGAATCCGACCCGCGATGATAATCTGCCGTGATAAATGGACCGTGTCAGGATTTATTGTGTCTCTAACTTCTCTATTGTCTCAATGGACGCTTTTTTACCGATATATCGTAAGGAGCTCGTTTGACAACCCGATTATGATGCATTTCTTTACCCACGTTATTATATCGACTATTACTCTGTGTCATAAATTGATTTTGATGGCTTTTTTATGATGTTTCTGAATCGAGCTTTGATACTTAGGTATTATAGTCGGGCATTTATATGTTAATGGTTTGAATTATGCTTTTTATTGGTATTTGTGAGGCGATGTAATGATTTGGCAATAACTCAGAAATGTCTTTTAAGCGTAGTCATTTTTATTTGAGGTGTTTTCAATAATATTGGTGCCTCTTATACTGTGTGTTATAAATACGTGTTAATATGTTAACACTCAATATACCATATCCAATTATTTATGATATTATTTTACACGGGTCTATCGCGATATTAATTTACCTTTATTTCTGACATTTCGACACGGGACGGAGAAAATAATATCATAGATATGTGTAAAAGCGCGACAGTTTAAAGTGTTACATTTCCTATTAGTTACTTTACGGCGGCTAGAGCCGATAGATAAACATTTAACCAAATTAGTTACCTAGTACTTATAATTAGGGATATACTTTACAACATTAAAAATAATTATACCGACTATGGATTGCCATTAAGTGGTTATCACATTGTCCTGAATTCAGTCACTGACGAGAGGGACGCCGCAATACGTTAGATACGATATGAGATATCTCGTATCGTATCTAACGTATTGCGGCGTCCCTCTCGTCAGTGACTGAATTCAGGACAATGTAATAACCACTTTAGCACTAAGGCGTGGTCCATGCCGTGGCCGTCATAAGAGTCGTCTATGAGAATAGGGTCGAATTGTGTTGTGGGCGATGGGCTAGCAACCTATCTCTACTATCTATCATCTATCACAAAGATATCATATTTTTCTATCTTCATACTTATAATAAACTAAAACTGAGATAGGGATTACGTACCTATAAAATATATTAAGGAGTTCCGTTGTCGGAAATTCTCTTATGGATCCCAACGTCAGGGGTCCATTGCGCAATGACTTGGAATACAATCGGAAATCTCTTTTCCACCCGTTTATTAGAAAGAGCTTCCGCTTCTAATAAAAATTACAATCATTATGCAATAAGCTAAAAATCTTAAATTTGAAAAAATATGAGTTTATTCCGGGAGATTAGACTTACAAATACGAAAAAAAAAGTTTCACAAATGATGGAGATTTGCGATAACATAAATAAAAAGATACTTCGTTTATTTGCACCTAACACATCACACATATCATCCCCAAAACTCAACATTACTATAATTTTAGTCCATAAAAGAAAATATAGTTTTTAATTTATCGAAGGCACATTTTATAACGTGTTCATACGTGATGCGCGCGTTAATGCGCGCGAGTTTAATTCGGAACAAAAAACGTTCGAAAACGTTTAAGTGGCGGACATAGTTACTGAATGAATACAAAGCGAGCGGCTGATTACGCTATATATTATAACTTAATAGGTTATATGATACCAAATATTTGGACAAGGGTTTTATTGGGTAACATGATATTTTTGAACTGTTTTGGGTTTTATGGCGGTCTATGTGCAAGGACTGCTAAAATGGAGGTTTTTGCCGTGGTGACTGCGGTTAGCTGGGTGCTAATATAATTTTAGGGTAATGTTTGACACGCTGAGGACCGTCGCAGAGGCCCTTTTTGTGTATTTTATGGTTGTGCTTTTTAGTTACAATCAAGGAAGCTGGCTCAATCATTGCTTTGTGAATGAGTCCACTATGTCTACTGTTTCATTTTGTAGTGTTTTATAAATATATCTAATACGATGACCTGGTAACTTTTTGGGGGAGGTTTACATCCAACAGTGGAAGTCTTTCGGTTTGACGACTGAATCCGCGGACCGTAACAGTGATGCACATAATATAGTCGCGTGGCCGGCATTGTCACTAACAGAGCCGCCACACATTGAACCACATAGTAGCGAGACTGGCCGCCACAAGCAAGCTGCCCCCCTATTCTGTAACTTGTTTTTCAACACATTTGCTCGTAACGTACCCTTTTATTATGTCGCTTTTAGGCTCAGATAAACCTGGGTATTAAACACACGTGTTATATAACATTACGACACTCGTGTGTTATGGTTATATCCCGATTAAGTCACGTTGGCACCTTGCAGCAAGATGTATGCATGAACACGGTGCATTCTTAAATTAACCGGGTTGTACAGAATGTACAGCTTTTTTTAAAATTCTCGGCAAATGGATTCTTACTCGACTAAACAAATTAAATCCTTTTTGTTAATTAATTGACTATTTCTTTTTGGATATGATATAGAAACGTTTAATTTAGTAAAACTAATTCACTTTTGATAACATTTTACATGGATGAATGAAGATAACATTTAAAAAACGAAAATATTTATTTTATTTTGTATTGGCTGTTTAGAGATTTCATCTAAGTCTGGCTTAACAGATGCGTGCGCACTGTGCAAACTTCCCGAAAAAAAACTGTTATGCGCCATTATAGGTTATTTCACAAATATTTGTAAACATTGTTAAATGCCTGTTGTTATTATCAAAAATGTTGACTCGTCGTGACTAGAATTCTTGGCGATGTACAATATGTGAGTAAAAACCTGTTGCCATCATTAAGTAAAGAAAATAACTTGGCAGGCCTGTAAAATATTTATCTTATGTAAAGGATTTTTTCCTCGCAAATGTGTTGAAAAACCTCGTATGAAACGCGTGAGCTTTGATAATTACATCTTCGGCTTTCTTATTACGCTCACCTGCGGTTCGCGTGAACAATTCCGCCTCTGATTTAATTATCAACATACCTCACTTATTCACAATGTACTGTTAAGCTCTCGTTAACGGCCACCCGCAAATATATCTTGACACCGCAATGCGTAGTAACTAAGCGTGGGTAGAGGTCTATATAGTTACGTGACGGGTGACCGGCGGGGTGAACCGCATTAGCGTGTAGCGAATAACAGCCGCGGACGAGTAGTGTCATACAAAACGCGATAAGAACGTCAGCTAGCTTGCTCAACTGCCTGGGATGGTGTCCGACTCATTAGTTGAATTAATTTCGAATGAAATTAATCGTCGATCATGAAGCTACCCATTCGCACACATATGTTTTAAGTATTAAAATGAATATATTAAAAACTTGTATTGAAACATCTTAAGTCATGTGCTTTCGTTTCCGTACACACATATCCAACTGCGCTCGAATGCGATGCACTAATATCGAATATTGAAAGAATTTTTTGGGCGAAACTCGGTCCAGGATCACATTAATTTGTTTTTATAGCAACACAATAAACGGAATGACATGTGATAGCACACGCGTGGTCAAGCCCAGACGCACAATGGAGGCGGAAGATCTAAGGGTGCACACACCTGCCCCCCTATTCTGTAACTTGTTTTAAGATCACCTCAACGCTCACCCACAAATATAATTTGACACCGCGATGCGTAGTAACCAAGCGTAAGTAGAGGTCTAGTTTCGTGACGGGTGACCGGCGGGGTGAGCCGCTTTAGCGCGTAGCGAATAACATCCCTGTCTGGGCAGCTGCTGTGCGATTTGTTCTTGTGCAGCGGGCGTACATCTTGCGAGTGCGTGTGACCCTTTAGCCGTGATTGAAGTGCGGATACAGTTAAACTTTCATATTGAACTAAGAATAAGCTACGGCAGCTTAGTGATTCAGACATGCGGCTGTCAAAGCGACGGCCGAGGGTTCGAATCCCGGCTCGTACAAATTAGTTTTTCGGAACTTATGTACGGAATTTTTACCGTTAGCTTTTCAGTGAAGGAAAACATCGTAAGGAAACCGGTCTAATTCCAATAAGGCCTAGTTTCCCTCTGGGTTGGAAGGCCGGATGGCAGTCGCTTTCGTAAAACTAGTGCCTATGCCTCTTCTTGGGATTATGTTTCACAGTGGACCCCAGGCTCCTTTAGGCCACAACCAGGAATAACACTAGGAGAATGATGATTGTACTTAGAATATGTAAGTAAGTATTTCGATCACGACCGAATTAGCCATAATTTCGCTAATTAAACATGTCTAGGCGGGCAGCCAATAAAAATATCAAGGTTGCAAGTCTTTTAAACATACCCACAGACGTTGGATGCTAACACCTGGGGCCCATTGCATGAAACTTGTACCTTGTATTACTTGGTACTTTTGATTTAGTCTAGTTACAATTTTTTTTACTTAGGTGCTGCGGATCCCATTTCGCGTCACGAGGTTTGTTAATCGTAATGCCGCAGACGCATATTCGCGTCGCTGAGAATGCTATCTATGCCGCGGACGAGAAATCGCGTCGCGAGGTTTGTTAATTGTAATGCCATGGACGCGAATTCGCGTCGCTGAGAATTCCATCAATACCCGCGGACGCGCAATCTCGTCATCGATCGCTTACAAATTGCTGGCACTGCGGGTACAGTAGAGATTTGGAGAGTTGGCAATGAATGGGTTAAGTACTTTGAATATTACATCTAGTAAAACTGTTAGCCTCATGTTAAGAATTATTACGACTCACCAACTTGATGATAGTCACCTGACAACGACAATTCGACGTTTAACATTGATGAGTCGAAACGTAACGATACTGCTCAGTAACAACCACTTTTTCATTTTTAACTTTTCATAACCCTAATCGCCTAAAGGTAATCATAAGATTACTTAAATTTGACGAACATTAATTGATTGAATTACCTGCAGCTTTTATATCGGTCGGCCATGTTTCTAAGCTAAAGCGAAGAAGTACTCTGCGCACGATAAATACAAAAACGGCACAATCTTTGTTCATTAGGCTGTTGAACAAGGTTAGCGGACGTTGCCGTAGCTGCATTTTGCAGGTCATTTCTTACGAATGACTGAAAAAGTAACAGTATTACTAGATAAGGTTAAATAAAAATTGTGATAGTTTAAAGTATGGAGTAAAGTAAGAGCATTTAAATCAAATTGCAGCAGTGTACATAGAACGGGATTTAACCAGCAAAGGTTTTGGCTTCTATCAGCCAAACACAGTCGAGCTTTCATAAAAGATCTTTATAGCAGTCGCCGACACTCGTTGAAGTCTTTTCTATACGCGGGACATTAGGACAACTTTTCAATTTCGTCAGTCACTGACATCCGGCGATGCACCAAGGCATTGCACTCCAGGTCCTACTTGCACAAAAAATATAATAATAACGTAGATGCCACCAACGAGCTGCCGTCAAAGCTAGTGCCAGCATTGTACTCCCTGCCACGCCATAAATATCCCTGAAACCTTCGCCACGTCACCGTAACAAAAACCAACTATTTGACATCTAAATTATTGTAAGAAGCCAGTTTCAGAAGGCGAGTCAACAAATCGCCCCCGAAGCAGATGAGCATCCCTGCGAATCGAACAAAAAGAACGGCAAATAATACATCAGATAAAAGAATTTTCAAAACAAACTCAAAATACTAAAGCGTTTGACACGAGCATCCGCTCGTTCACAAAAACGCGGAGCGGGCGTGACTAATCGCACCCCAAATTGGACCGTATGTCAATATTGTGAGGGGTGGTTTCGTTATGGCAACGCCCCGCTTTGATCCCGCGATAGATCTCAATAGAGGTGATTAAAGGCGCCTCTGATTTTCGTTGAATGCTTTTTTTCATGCCTTCATCGGGTGTACAAAATAAACGGCACACTACTGTAGAAGAATATACAATTATTGGGCTTTGAATGGTTACAGCGGGGGTGAAGTGCTCATAAATTGTTATTTTTTTCGTTTAGGAATCTTTTAAAAATCATAAACTTCTTTTGTTGCACCGGATTTATTGTGTGTCAGGAGGCGTTAGGTGTGTCGTTTGTGACCGGCCCGGCTATTTACTAATTATACGCTTCGCAGGCGACTTTTTGTGGCAAAAGTGAAACTTACACCCCTATGACTACAAAACTAACGTGTGAATGAAATCGGAAAAATATTAAAAAACTAATCACTGAGGTTGATAATGCTTCATTGCTGTCCTTTTTGCTTTTTACATAAGCTACAAAAAAGTTTTACATGCTTGCCTTCAATTTTTTTTTGACATTGTGTAGTATTATGATTAAAAGTACTGTGATGTTTTAAATGTCATCTTGAAATATGTACAGACATTTCGATTATTATCAGTAATTTTTTATTATACCTCGATATTAAATGGCTGCGAATCTCATACATGGTGGACGTAGGACGGTTTTGATCAAACTGCTACAAAAATTTCGTTATTCTAAAGGCTGCCCTCCGCCAAAGAAAACTGAGGGCGGCCCTGCGCCAAAGAAGTGCGCCGACCCTGGTAAGAAAGCTCCAGATCGTCGCACCTTCAAAGTCTACCGTTTTGCCGGAATTACATCCAATCAGAAACCAAAGGTGCAAAACTTCGAATTCGACATCACGAAAATAGGCGGTATGGTTCTCGATGCTCTCATCAAGATCAAGGAAATGGACCCATCGGTTACTTTCAGAAGATCATGTCGTGAAGGAATCTGCGGCTCCTGTGGAATTAACCTCCAAGGATCGAACTGTCTGGCGTGCATCACGGCGATACCGAAGGATAAAGTGATCACTATAATGCCGCTACCGCATATGTATGTCCAGAAAGACTTAGTGGTAGATATGACGCATTTCTTCCGGCAGTATAGTGATGTAAGGCCGTATATTGTGCGTTCAGATCCCCTGCCGCTAGGTCACACGCAGTACGCCCAGAGTATTAAGGACAATCTTAAGCTGGTTGGTATGTACGAGTGCATTCTCTGTGCTTGCTGCTCGACAGGGTGCCCCAGCTACTGGTGGAATGGCCGAAGGTTCATGGGACCTGCCTCTCTCCTGCACACTTACCGATGGGTGATAGACTCGAGGGACGGAGACCACGAGCGCCGGCTGCACGATGTGAGAGACGACTTCAAAGCGTTCAGATGTCACACTATAATGGTGTGCATGCTTGTTTGTCCTAAAGGCCTGCACCCGGGTAAAGTGATTTCAAAATTGAAACGTATGATATCGAAGGTGGTGAAGAAACCGGAGCCAGAAATGGATCCTTTGGCGTTTGCCGGAGCAGGTAAACCGGGGTCATCTGGTGGAGGCCCCAGTGCCGGTGGGTCGAAATGTGGCGGCAAATAATTACAATGATTAATTTAATTAGTTCTGGCGCCATTCATGGGATCATTAAAAGTATTCTGTTGCTGTTACTCTAAAGTTTAAAGGAAATACAGTTCAATATATAACTCATAATAATATTTTTTATGAGATTAGTGTAAATATTTTATCGAACTTTAGAAAATACAGCGACAAGAAAAATGTAATAGCCTTATATATTTACTCTGAAAATTTTATGATTTTAAGTATACTACGTTAATGATACCATTTTTTTATATGTTAAAATATATTTCCTCAAATACACCGGTAGTTTGATTGTACCTTAGAATAAACTTTAGCATAAGCTAGGCTTGGGGGGAATACATCCCATTCGCTTTTATGATAACTAATGTTCTTGAATTGAGAGACGACTAATATATTGTATTATAATGTTTATTGTGTCTTATAATTATGATACAGCTCCATTAAGGAAGCAGCGCATTAGTCGTGCTGTACAAAAAGATGTGTAATGAGCAAACCCCGGGGTTTTCGGTGCGGGAATAACTTGAGAAAGAGTAGAGATAAACAGATAGGTTATTCTGACAAAATATCATATTGTGCCTAATGAATAAATACCTTCCTGCGAATTGTAAACAAACCATACAATTTTACTTTAACTTAAGTAGTAGTAGGTACTTTAGCATTTCTACCAAGCCTTACGAGAGAATCATAATAATAATAATAAAAAAAACATTTATCTAAGGCTATCGCTTCACCAATGAGGTTATCTACTTATTTTTCATCAAGAAGTTTTCATTGAGATTGAGCAAAGATTTAAAAGGCGAAAATTCAATCGTATTTTTGCATTATATATAAACATCGATATCGAGACGGTCGATAAAAAAAAACATTCACGCTCTACGGAAAAGCATTGTCAGTGCGAGAAGATAAAGAATATGAACGTATGTTTTTTTTATTACTTAAATATATTTTTATTCAATTAATTATATAGTAGGTAAGTACATTCTGTTTCTTAAGTCAATACCTATTCTTTAGCTAATGTCATTCATTCCCGCACCGAAAACCCCGGGGTTTGGTAATGAGCTTCACGTATAAGTCGGAGTATATAGATATTTCTTTATGTAATCATCATCATGTTATCAGCCGAAAGACGTCCACTGCTGGAGACAGGCCTCCCCCAAAGAGTGCCAAGGTGACCGGTCCTGCGCCACCCGCATCCAGCGGACTCCCGCGTCCTTTACCAGGTCATCAGTCCACCTTGTGGGGGGCCTACCCACGCCGCACCTTCCGATACCTGGTCGCCACTCGAGAACCTTTCCGCCCCAACGGCCATCGGTTCTACGTGTTATGTACCCCGCCCACTGCCACTTAAGTTTAGCGATTCGGAGGGCTATATCGGTTACCTTGGTTCTGCTGCTGATATTTCTGATGCGATCACGCAGAGGAACTCCAAACATAGCCCTCTCCATAGCCCTTTGGGTGACTTTGAGCCTTCTTATTTGGCCCATAATAAGCGTAGTTTCAGTTTGATACACTGCGGAATATTGGACGAAAAGATGTGCCGTAGCTTCCTAAACGCTGCCCAGCCGAATCGGATTCGACGATTAACCTCTTTCTCGAAGATGGACCTACCTAACTGAATAGTCTGTCTGTCCTAGGTATACATAATTGACTACAGGTGACTGAGGTGGACAGGGTTTTCAAAATCCAAAAAAAGTGTGTCAGGGTCATTTGTAAAGCATGGTGGGACGACAGTTGTGTCCCACTCTTCAAATGGCAACAAAATTCTTCCTCTGCCCTGTCTTTATATCGGAGAAATATGTTTGTTTGTAAGAACTCACCAATCATATTTCAAAACGCGAGGAGAGGTCTTAGATAGCCAGACTAGAGAAAATGTCATGAAGCTTTTGTACCATCCTCGATGTCGGAAAATGATGTATAAGAAGGTACTATGTGCATTGTGGTTTATAACAAACTCCCTGTAAACCTGAAAGTGCTCGAGGGAAACATTTTTAAAAGTAGCCTCACAAGTTGGCTCTTAGACCGTTGTTTTTACAGTGTCAAAGCTTATCTCGGGCATAATTAAATAAACCTATGCTAATTGTATGGGCCTCCTAATCAAATTTAATTAATTAATTAATATTATTATTATTGTGACTATATTTAAATTATTCGATTATTTTGATTATTATTGTATTATTCCAATTTATTCATAACATTTGACATTTGATTTTTTATAATGTATATAATTGTGACATTAAATATATTATTTTATAATTTGCACGCCTGCTCGCAGCAGGCTAGATACACTGTGCGCACCATTTTTATAAGAACCCTCTGATTGTATCTGAATGAATGATTGTAGCAAATAAATTTTCTGATTACAGCTTCGAGCGTAAAGTGTCCGAATGTAATGAGAGTTGGTACTACATAAGCATTCGACATGATCTTCGTCTTATCCTTGCTGATTCTTAGACCAACTGGCTCGGAAGCTTTACTGACGTCCTCGAGCATCGTACTTAAGTCCTCCATGGTCTCAGCCAAGACTACTATATCGTCAGCAAACCGAAGGTGAGTGATGCACTCGCCGTTGATGTTGATGCCTAGCCTTCTCCAGTCCAGAGTCTTGAAAGCGTCCTCCAGTGCAGCGGTGAACAGCTTTGGAAAAATAACGTCTCCTTGCCTGACTCCTCGCTGCAGCGGAATAGTCTCGAGTTCCGGTCCTGGAGTTGGACTGACATAGTGGCGTTCTCGTACAAACACTTCAGCACTTCGATGTAGCGATAGTCAACTTGGCACCGCTGGGGAGACAGTAGTATAGCCCAGGTTTCAATCGAATCGAAGGCTTTCTCGTAGTCCACGAACGCTAAGCAGAGGGGCAGGTTATACTTCTCAGTCTTCTGTAGGTATAACTTTCCGGAGCGTGTGCATGTGGTCTACGGTACTAAGTCCTCTTCGGAAACCGGCTTGTTCGGGAGGCTGGAAGTCATCTAGCCTGCGAACGAGATGATTTGTAAAGACCCTTGAAAACAGCTTAAAGACAGGACTCAGAAGTGAGATGGGTCTGTAGTTCTTCAGTAGGGTGCTGTCACCCTTTTTGAAGAACAGCTCCACCACCCCTCTGTTCCATGCCTATGGCGTTCTTCCTTCCAGCAAGACGGAATCGAACAACTTCTAAAGGGCCGTTGAAGGTTTTCCACCCGGCTTCACGAGTTCGGCTATTATTCCGTCTTCACCGGGTCCCTTGTTGTTCTTGAGCTGTAGAGCCTTTACAATCTCGTACAGGCTGATGTCCAGGATGTCGTCGGTATAGTGTCGGGTTAGTCTAGCTCTAGGGTCTTCCGCCAAACTAACTTCTGTAATGTATGCATATAATTTTCTTCATTTTTACACTTAATTATACTTCATTATGTATCTTCGTGTTTCCAAGATTTCAGTGACATCTTCATTGAGGACTTAAGGTGTTAATAGTGGTGCTGACGCTCATTATGTCGAGGTGCGATCGTAAATTTGTTACCAAGGGCAAGCAACAAAGCAGAGCCGAGTCGCTACAAGAGGTCTGCGCGTGTGGGCTAGAGGCAGGTAAGAAATATATGGATACGACTAAAGGGTGTAAAATAAAAAAGCGAACAATATGACTTACTGAAAGCAAGCTAATTGTAGGTCTGTGACATATGCCAGATACCGGATCAGGCTTTTTGACACTCAGAGTGCGTATCGCTTTGTCATATTCGGATGCTGTTCAAACAATTGGCAACGTTCGAATGTGAAAATAAGCGCTACGCGTGTCTTGAGCCTCCAAATTGTGTTAAAACAATAAATATTAGCGGACAATCTTACACAACCCGATCTAATCCCTTAGTAAGCTAAATAAGGCTTGTGTTATGGTTACTAGACGACGATATATTTTATAGATAAATACATAGAAAACATCCAAGACTCAGAAATAAATATTCATGCCCATTACACAAATATTTCCCCTTACCGGGATTCGAACCCAGGACCATTATCTTCGTAGGCAGCGTCACTAGCCACTAGGCTAACCGGTCGTCTATTCATAACGTGGTCGTCACCACCTGATTCTACCGGATCTGAAGCGTGCGTTGAGCCTTGCTCAATATAAAATAATTCCACATAAGGAAGAATTCAATCTTATGTCAACGTGATAAATGATCACTTTGACCGAAGATTGAATTAAAAAAACGTCCCTGATTTCCGCTATTTTTTATAAAAACGTGGCCAACTAGATGTTAATAAAAAAAAGAAATAGGTAAAAGCTTTCTAAAGTTATTTATTTAGATTTACTACGAGTTTATAAGTCTTTCAGTATTATGTGTCGGTGTGATTCGGCCCTAAAATTACCAGGCATGCATGCCACTTTAATTCTTCAACAGTATTATTCGCCATAAGTTAGATTAAATTCTATGTGCTTTCCCTACCTCTTTTGGGAATAAAGGCGTGAAGGCATGAATCTATATGTATGTATAATATTATTCACCGTGTTAACAATTCCCAGAAGCAATAGAAGCACGCCGCGTCTTTTCGTTAGGTATTTCTGAAACGAAAAATCAATACTTAATGAAAAATAGTAATCAATTTGAAAAATATGTTGAGGCATATCCACACAATTCAAAAAAATCTCAATAGGTCACCAATGTCCTTATGAATGGGTGGTATAGTTGGATGCTCTTTACAACAGGCGTTTTGTTAGGAATGTAAAAAAAAACCCTTAGATACACAACAAGGCAATACAACCACCGATACCCAAACTTTTGCCATTGGAAAATGGATTGTATATATAAGATTTAAGGTTGTAAATCAGACAAGTGAAGTTTAAATTGGTTGTGGTTATAACAAATAAGGTAACATACAAGATCGGTCGGGAGCTGGGTGGAGTTGTGGTCTTCAAGGAGAAGGGCGTAAGCGCCGTACAATTTGTATGTAAATACGTCTTTTTATGCTAAGTGCGTAGTTTGAGTCGCGATATTAATTATGTCCGATTAATTTGGGACGGCTCGTCGGCGCGGTTCGACGCGTTATCGATGCGGTGGCCTTTGTCCGTTAACGAATTTATTAATGAAACGGAATTTTATTTTCTTACGATTAATTGGTTTTAGTGTTGCTTTGACGTTCAGCATGCAACTGCGTTTAATAATAATGGCAGGTTGTGGCGAGCTGATGGTGAGTGGCGACACCACGGACCCCTAACCTCCAAGGGGCCCCTTTGATCTGGCCCTCGCCTCTGTGCTTGCCTTAACCGGCCGGCTTCAACGGATTACCGGGATCTAGTTTCCGCAGACTCATCTTTCGATAACCTTACTGCCGCTCAGACGTGTTGCTC
The DNA here is from genome assembly GCA_947049275.1 of Epinotia bilunana. Lineage (NCBI taxonomy): Eukaryota > Metazoa > Arthropoda > Insecta > Lepidoptera > Tortricidae > Epinotia > Epinotia bilunana. The sequence goes on along the minus strand of OX346263.1, from coordinate 7,059,271 downwards.
CACTGAGCGTGCGAATGTTTTGTGGGACCCACTTAACGAGTTGGTGAGTCTCCGCCTGCCTTTTTACAATTTTGAGACTGATTGTCACGGCAGGTGTCCGCTAGTCTCGTCCCGTAGCCCATTTTACAGACTACCACCATTCAACCCAATGACCCATGACCTTAGTATCCATCGCAGCACAGTGTTGCACTGCAATAGTCTTTGCACCTGGCGGGGATCATCACCGGGTGTATCATGTTGTGCGCTCGGAGATAGCATCCACGGTGTGTATCCCTCGTTTTAAATTATTTTTGTTTTAAAGGGCTTCTGCGCTGTTGGTTTCGGCCCCACGCATGCCTTTCAAAAGTCCGGGACCCCATGGTCCCGAGATACGGAAAAAACATATAAATAATAATAATTTATTACGAACCATTAGTCCAAAGGTAACCATAAATTGCAAAATAATATTAAGTAGTTAAAAATAAAGATAACATTAATAAGTTTCTGTCAAAAAAATCATTTTTGGTACAAGCTTTTATTGCCAACTAGTAGTTTTCTTTATACCGTCATCAACTACTCATTGAGACGATTCTAACGAGCCCAAACTCGATGGGGTTATGTGGTTTTATTGCAGTTCCTATGGCCACCTTCCAGCTCCATCATCAGATCAGCTCCACGTCAACATAATATTGCATTGTCACGCGATTTGCATATTCTTGCAAAATTTCAGCTCAATGGGAAACCGGGAAGTGGATGAAATTTAACTTGCAAGATTTGATTACAGACAGACAGACAGACAACTGGACAGGTGAAAGTAAATAAAAGCTTGTAAAATACATCCAAAAAAACATTAAATTTTCAAATTAAATCAATACAATACAATTAATAGCTACAACGTGTAAGGAGTTCCAGCGCTCCACCATCGGGCATTCCAACCTAGCAATCAACAATGGTGTTCAGGAGGCTGTGTTGGGGCTGTGTCACTGTCTCGCACACGGCGCATCAGAGAGGCAAGTCCTTAACGAATTATAGCCTAAAAACTATTGCAAACAGACCTGATGCGCTACAAAAGCAAGGCAGCCAAAACGAAATCCTGAAACCATTATTGTACTGGACACGTAAGGCACACTTGGTCCACAAGCTACACTAGCTAGTTTTTAATGTGATGTGATCAAGGTAAAAGGATTTTGTTGACAAACTATGTTTCAGTGACTATTCATTCAATTCATAGTATGGTTTTTAAGTACAGTTAGCAGAAGTTGCTACGCAAAAGAACACAATCTAAATGTGTGTAGGTTTTTGAGCACTTGGTCCGTGAAACTCGCTGCTGACTGTAGGTTGTTCAACCCACGAACATGCGCTGTACTTCTAATTAGCTACGCTTCTCCCTTCCATTCGGGTCTCCCTCGCGTCAATACTTACCTATGTAGATAGTCTTTTTCACTTCATTCATAATTGTAGTATCGCTGCGCATAAACCTCTATGTGTCGGTTTGGAATTATCTGTGGCAAGCCTATGACAGTTGACAGGTTAAAGGTTTTGCCCCTATGTAAAAGTGCAAGTAATCTTTTCTTTTTTTTTCCTACCTATCTTTCCAAGTTGGGCCCCGAAGGGGCCGTGCAAGTAATCTAAGGAGTAATGTTATAAAATATCAATAGTTAAGTACCTACTTTGACTTAGTATTTAAGTAACTTGATACACAATCAGCCGAAAAGAATGGCCGACCTAAAGGACCGCCTGATCGACTCGGGCGGGCGGCTCTTTTGCGTTTAGTCTGGTTTCGACCGTGAGACTTGACGGTTGTCAAAAATGACAAAATATTCTTAGAAAAAATTAACAATTTAATTTATTGTTAAAACAAAATATATAAAATACATAATTCATTGAAAATAACATTAAAACTAGATTTAAGATTAAAACTAGGGTACCCATCACGCAGGCAAGTGAATTACATTGCAAGCATTGTTTGGAAGTGTTTGCGCGAGAAAGCTGCCCGCGCGAGGGTCGCCTGTTGCCTTTCTCAAGCGTTTGCTGAGCGCCCCGTGAAGCCCACGCGCGCCCTTGCCCACGAGCCAGTGTCTCGACACCAAACGGCAAACGGAACAAACTCGTACTGGGTGCCGAGACAATTGTATTTTACCGCCTTTGCTCGTACCCGTTTGAAAAAATGCGTTTATAGCAATTATAATAATAGAAAAAAATTGAAAATATTATAGGATTTCTTTAATCAAATTCTATTGATGGCGTAAAGAACTTATTGCCATTTCATAGTTTTCAATAATTAATTTCGTTACTATAAATGACAGAGACGTACAAGGTAGACCGTAGTTATAGCACGAGCTAGGAGACGTCGATGACGAAGAGTTATGACACTCGTGATAAGCAACTCACGCCGAAAGGCCGTGCGCACGCTCTGCCTGGTACCGGCAGAATACCAGCGCTGCGGGCAGTATCGTCACACACAGCACATGCTGAGTCGGCGCCTTTTCGCGGCTATGTCGTGAAAATTTATTTAAATAGTTGTATCATTAGTAAGTACTGTTTTCAAGTTTTTATTTCTGTTTTGAACCATTTGTAACCTTAAGTTTTGTCATGGCATTTGCGCTAGTAAAGTTTTTATCTATGTATATGTGATCTTTCTACACGAAGCGGCGCGATTTTAACACCATGTAATGCCCTTAATTTTAAAATATCAGTATCTAGACAGTCAAACTTTGAAATGGGCCTCGGCCGGACACGTGTGTCGCCGAAACAATGAGCGATGGAGCAAACGCGTTCTAGAATGGAGGTCTCGCTCGAAGACACAGGTCGGCAGACCCCCGGCAAGATGGCCGGACGACATAAAAAACTTCGCAGGGCCAATCTGTTTGCTAGCTACGGCAAATCGGGCTGAATGGAAGAAAATTGGAGAGGCGTATGCCCAACGGTGGGCGCATACACGCTGAAGAAGAAGAGACAGTCAAACGCATCAAAATGCATTAGACCTACGAAACACTGTCTCCATGAATATAAAATCCTTCTGTTACTTTTTTTCACTAAACTCAAGCGTAACAGCTCGAGCATCGATTTGTTTGTTCTGCCAGTGTCATCCCGATTTCACACATTCATAGAGATCTGCTTTATAATATTCCATGTAACACCCGACTGTCACAACAACCTAAGTCCCTACCGTTTACCAAGTCTGTTAAAACATTTACGGTCGCATTCGATCTTGGGTTGTAGACAGTAAAATTCAAAATGGGTTGGCTTAGTTGTGTTTTGGAAATAGGGGTATTATTTTTCGTCGTTTTGGTATACTACGGCGAGTGCTAAGCGGTCGCCACGGCGGCGCCAACGTTTGGAATTATGTTATTGTTAAAGGACCCGAATTCTTTTATTTGACCTACACGACAAAAAGAATTCCTGTTTTGCGGCGATCAATTTTTCAAAGTTTATTTGTGTAGTTACACGGATGTTGAGGCTGGAGTATTTGGTTTGGGGTGTTAAATAATGGGTCGAATCTATTTTATTAGGTAAACAACAGTATTTTTTTACATTGTGCATAACCTGCAACGCACTTTTGCTTGGGCCGAACTGTACCGTGTAAACTATACTCTCTTTCATTCTCCATCTTCTAATCGGACGATATTTAGCATCGTTTGCTGTAATCATATCCTGTGCATTGGGAATAACAACCTGCCTTAAACGGCATAATTGCTGGCACATTTAAAGTAAATTATGTAACTTGTTGACATTTGACCTTTAAAATATTTGTTATTGAATTTAAACTTTTTTCGTGAGATATGTTGAAAGAATGCTAATAATTACACGGTTCAACTCACGTATTAAATGTCACTACGGGCCGCGAAAACACTCGCCTTGAAGAAGAACTCCCGAAGAGTTCGAAACATGTCGCCCGTACTGACATTTAATAGGTACGTGAGTTGAACCGTGTAATTATTAGCATTATTTGTTATTGTTTTAAAATGTAATTATAAATGTTAAATAACTGACGATCGCATTATAAATTCCTAAAATTGATTAAGTGTAATAGTTTTAAGTCAAATTGTATACTTATTGTGAGATAAATAATCATAATCATATCATATCATATCATTCAGGATCCTATCAATCGGCCTCCCACTGTGATAAGAATAGGGTTTAGAAGAAGTACCAACACAAGCCCTGATTCTTATTCGAAACCAAATGTGTTACCTTAACAAAAGCTCTAAAGCCCTAAATAGGGCTATCAGTAAAGAAAATCTTAAACAAAACACGATCACTCAGTTTTATTAATCTCCTTTTATCATAAAGGCGTCCCGGCACGTCAGGATGTGACAGAAAGCCAGAACATTCCTCCGTTTAACCGTTCCCATGTCCCGAGTTTGTTCTAACCGCGTTAATTGCTACATAATCTGTGCTCGCGTGAATGTCACGGGTTTTTACGACTGCTTTTGTTTTGTTAGGCTGCCGTTTGCTGTTTCGATTCGGGCTGTGACAGTGTAAATTACAGAGGCAACTATGGTTTTATAAAAAAATATTTACTCTGTTGGTGGACGATCGATTCTCACCAGCCAGAGACGCTTAAAATTGAGCCTGGTTTACGAAAAATGAATAACTTACACTATTTATTAAATTGTACGCATTATAGACATGTAGTGTTGCCGCGGGATTGAAACTAGTGGGTTCAACTTTAACAATCTTCAATAAATAGTGATCATCGTCCTTCAAGCTTTTTCCCGGTTTTATCTTTAAGTAATAATCACTAGTGTTGTAATAATAATGTTGTGGATATGATTTAACAATTAAATGTCCCCTGGGTGGTGATACATGAGCGACAACACTTTCGGCGAAACAGGCGCTCCTATAAAAATATCACATGGATATTCTACAGATCGCCATACGATTAAATAAATAAACATAAATCATGAAGTTAAAAAAAATAAAAAAAAGCAAATGTTAATAATTGAAAACAGGTGAATTAGTTAATGCGAGTTAAACTAACCGTTGAATTTGCAGCCGGAAAGAAACATGATACTATAACTATATTCGGCTATTGTTATGGTTAACGCGTATTGACAATTTAACAAGCGATATTTTGAGCTATCGAGTGACGCAAATTCGAGCGAGCGCGGTGGGTCTTTGTGAATTTTTGAAAGTCAGCGGAAAAATTTAAATAGGTACGTTTTATTTAGGCACTTTTTGTTCTTACATATTTTGTTTTAATTTGTGCATACAGATTGTATTTTTATTTTATGGTTCTTAATCGATGGTAATTTTGTTTCTACTGTAGCAAATAGGTACTGTGAACTATATTTTTCCCCACCGATCGCGTGGTTCGTCAACGTTGTGCGACATGTCGGACGATGAGGAATTTTAATTCCTTGCGGTCCGACATGTTGGACTATCAGAAATTTTATATTCGACTTAGTGCGACCATAGAACCAAGAGGAATTTAAAATTCCAATTAGTTGGATCCTCGAACCACGAGGATCGTTGAAAAAGTTTTCTCAAGCGTGATGTGGAGCTAGTGGTAGTGATGATTTTTAGTATACAATTTAACACACATTTAAAACAAGATATACAATCTTTTTTTAATACATGTTTTATTAACATTACATATAGGTTTTATGTAGGTATGTATATGAAATGTTGATAATGTCAAGCATAATATATTTAAATTGTGATTAAGGTGAGATATTAGGCCAGTCCGATTTGTGTAACCATTTAGTAGGTTTGCTACTTGTAGTTCCAAAAACTAGAGAAATTTGTACATGATTCTTTTATAGATTAAATAAAATTAGAAATAAACAAAAATACAATCGCAAATGCCCCGATTATTGGCATTTGCGATTGCATGTTCTATTGGGCATATCTCGCCTTGATGCCAAAACAAACAAAATGCGACGCATCCTCATAAACAAACGTTGAATGAAATCCTGTAGTTACGCAGCTCACTATCAGTCACTACGCAAACATGAGTGAAGGCATTGATACGATATGGTGAATCATGCGCGCGCACCGTTACATGGATATTTATTGCGGCAGATTCGAGGCCCGTGCCGTAGGTTTGAAGCGGAAAATGATTTTCTTTTTTATTATTATTGGCATGTGCCCAACAGTGGAGTGGATATATAATCTATTGACGATGATGAACTGTTGGATTGATATTTACTTTTTTCGGAGAATTTATTTAACGAGTGTAAGTCGCCAATTATGTGTATGATGCACGTAACAGAACATCATTATTTACTATTTTTTACTTGCCTTGCCACTGGTAGTTAAACTGTTTTTTTTTTGTGTTTTACATTTTTAGTTTCTTTGAGTATCAAATTTATTCGATGCTTTTTTTCCTTTAAGTGTATTTTTGTAAGCTTTTCATTATAGCACGATGATACAGTTAATAACAGTCTAAAAAGTTCCTGAGCGTATGAAAAAACGCTTCCGAAGTAAGGAAATTTATATGGTAGTGATTGATAATCACAGACATAAAATATTTAGCATCAAAGCTATGTTCATATAATATGCTATACAGGCCTCTGATCTGGCCAAAATACATCCTCATAAGAATTTAATAGATTCTATGGCCATGGGTTCGATGTTAAATATTGTATGCCTGGAACTATCACTATAACATCTCAATATCCCATTAAAAAACTCAGTATGTCATTGTTTAATATTGAACGTAAAGTAGGTCGATTTCGAATAATGAGGTCTTATAATATCTTATACGTTTGAAGTACATTTATCGTAGGGTGCATGCATACGGTTGGTTAAACTAACTAGATAAGGCTAAAAAAAAATCGTTTAGGTATACTATTCTCAATTACGCTCTCAAACGTCCTTCGAAGGTTCAAAACGGACCGCGGTACCCATCGAATTACTCACGCGCATACCTTGGCGCCTGGGAACGCAAATTCTACATCCGTAAGGAATCTCCGGACGTGAATCACCATAGAAATCATTATTAGCTATTCTATTTGGCACGCTCCAATATTCGATTAGACAGGGTATCGATCAATTTGATCAATTGGTTTTACTGGCTTGATTTGGTGGTACACTAATTTATTAATCACTAGCTTCCGCCCGCGACATCGTCCGCCTGGACCCGGGATAAAAACTATTCTATGTTTTAATCCAGGCTATAAACTATCTTAGTGCAAAATTTCATTCAAATCGGTTCAGCCGTTTAAGCGTGATTGCGTAACAAACATCCAAACATCTAAACTTTCGCATTTATAATATTAGTAGGATCTATACTGATATTGGAGTGATGGAGACGCCAATACTTGGACTAATATATATTATCGCATGTATGGGTCAGAGAACACTGCGAGGATTGGGGGTCCCAGTCCCAGATAGTGGGTGCGTACTCAGTACTTGTGAGCTGTGTACAGCGTGTACAGTGCTTCAGAAATCGTTTGAGCTCAGTAAAGAAAAAAGAAAAGAAATAAAAAATATATCTGAAAGTTAATAGTACATTACGTACCTGGCGGTGAATTCGTGAATGGCCCAGATCGCAGTTGTTTGTGACTACATAGTTTTAGGTATGCAAAAATCCATAAATGCAGTATAGTCGTGTGATTGCCAAGTTGCAGAATTTTATTTAGCTAGCAAATAAAGAATAATAAGAATGCCTGAGACTTGGTACTACCAAATATCACAACTTTTTGCGGTGGAAGAGTTTCGAGACTTGGCCTCTTTTTTACATGGAATGTTTTTTATGGGATTAATATTATAAGGAGGAAAAGTCGGTGACATTGTAGCTTTGTATATGTTTGATGAAAGGGGTAATCTCCGGATTCCATCATTATGTCACCTGCGTATGTATATATAATGGTGTTTCTGAATTGACATAGCCTATTTTTATCCCGTGGGTTTGTCTGCGTTCTTTGCAACTGGCAATCTATTAAAAGGCCATTATTGACATTGAGGTATTTTCTTTTCTGCCATTACATCTATTTGAAAAGGCAGGTTACATTAGTCATCTCGTTTTTGCGGTGTTAAGATCTGTAATAGGGTATGAATCATGATTCGCTTTGGTTGACCGAGGGCAACAGATCCGCCTTAATTGAATAGTTAAATGAAATCGCTATGCTGAAGTTGAGCCAGAAGAACTTTGTAGTTGACATTTAGCATCTGCCATTATCAGTGTAGTAATTAAAAATTCATTTAATTTTATTTTGCAATACCTTTCCATTAGGAAAATTTACTCAACAATGAAAAACAAAACAAAATCTGAATAAGACGTAACGATTGGTTAAGTTGAGGAGGAGCACAAACTAATTATCGTTTAATAGTATAAAATGTAAATATCTGTTTCGGTAGACAGTCTGCCAGCCGGAATTCTCGACCAAAAACCACAAAAGACTCGCTAGATGGCTGGATCAAAAGACAGATTCAGAAGGCCCACAGGTTTCTCATTATACTCGTACGGTCCCTGATCCTGGCAAACAATAGAACCCACTAGATTTTATGACGCGGCAACACTATCAAAGTGTATGCGTATTCCGTTTAGTTCTGATGCGTGAATTGAATCCAGTGGGTTCATATGCCAGAATGCCAGAATGCCAGATTCTAACTATCAGTCAGCTCGGTCCCGGCCTACTGTCAGTGATAGGAATTGATACATTTATTCGACTTCTTGTCGTCATATTTGAAACGCTAAGCCTAAATGTACTTAGCCACGAGCGGAATGTGAACCCGCGCCCTCTAGAATGGACGGATTCATAAATACAACGCTACTGTGGGCTTCACTCGTGGCGACGATCTAAGGGAGCGACCACACCGGTGCTTAACGCTGCGTATACGCGTTGACGTGTCGTATGCGTCACGTATTCTTCATACATTTTGCTGCGTTTTACGGTGCGTTAGCGTATTTTGAGCAGCGGTGTGGTCGCACCTTTACTTGAATCGAAATTTAGAATTCCGTTAGCAGACGTTTCTGCTTTGTAAACATTTAACGCTATTTAAATAAAAAATAAAAAAAAACATTGATAAAACACGGAGAAGTAGAAAAAACATTATTCATTAAAATACTAAGAATCATCGATGAATAAATGGTTACTCCCATCGCCGGTGAGAACGTAAAGGGTTATAAACCATATCAATTTCTGACGTGATACTACCTAGGTCCACCTTGTAATACATTGCCTAGTGCATAACTAAAATGTGATTCACATTATCCGAAGCCCTGTTATCGTTAGAGTGGTTCTAAACCATTTTCTTAATATATCTATACTAACAACGAAGAAACAATTAGGTATCTGTAAATAACATGTCTAAAACTACAGAACAGCACTAATATTATTATTCAAGTTTGATGAAATTAGGAATTCTTACCCTTAATTTGACAGCGTTCGCCCGAGTGAACATTATCTTTGGCCATCTTTTTGTTTTATTTTCTTAACTACCGGACCGTTTAGAATATTTAGCTTCACCGAGGCTTGAACTATGCACCTTTTATTTATTTATTTATTTAAACTTTATTGCACAATACAAGATATAGTACAAATGGCGGACTTAATGCCATAAGGCATTCTCTACCAGTTAACCATTGGGCAAAACAGAAACATTTGGTGCAGGCATTTAAATTTAAATGAAAACTTAATCCAAGATAAACTTCTATCAAATACATACTGAAAAAAAAAACATACACATATACAAAATAATATACACCAATAAATATCCATATTACTACCTTTTGTACCTAGTGAAAAATACTATGTTGACAACTATCCTACGCGCTTATCAGAATGATACTTGCGTAACTTGCGCTTGAAAGTCAATTTTCCTTGTGCTTGACGGATAGTTAGCGGAAGAGCATTCCACAGTCGAATTGCCTGAACGGTAAAAGAACCAGACATAAAACCGGACCGGTGAGGGAGAACAGACAGCTTTAGGCTACGGGAACTGCGGAGTACGCCTCCGGGTCGAGCAGGAACAAAAATAAATTTGGACCTGAGATATTCTGGCGCGGCAGGGTCGAATAGAAGGGAATAAAGTGTGCATAGGACTCGTAATGACCTGCGTTCACGAATGGGGAGCCAGTTTAGTCGATGGGCTCTTAATGTGTTGGTCACTTTGCGACAGACATCAAACACCTGCGGTTCCCACGTCAGACCACAGTAAAAAATCAGCCCCAGGTTTCTCACTTGTGATGAAAGCGGGATAGGGACGTCTTCAAAGAAAATTGGAGTTGCCTGTGTCAGGTCAACTGAAGAAAGTAAACAGGGGCTCCCGAGCACAATAGCCTGGCATTTGGTCGGGTTCACAGCTACACCGAAACTGCGCGACCAAGCGGAAATGCGGCACAGGTCATCATTAATACTGTCAATAGCACTATTTAGTCCGCTAGTTAGTTGCCTTGGTGTATAGTTATAGATCGTCCGCGTACAGATGGTGAGAGCATACAATGTGGGACGTGATTGAGTTAATAAATACGGAAAAAAGCAGTGGAGAAAGAATACCGCCCTGTGGAACACCAGAAGTAAGATCAGACCAATCAGAGACGAAACGATCGACACGAACCATCTGACGGCGATCATGAAGGTAGGAAGTAAACCACTTGACCGCCGATGACGAAATATTTAAGTGGTTAATTAAAGACAATAAGAGGTCGTGGTTAACCGCATTAAATGCGTTGGAAAACCACCTTTGCTTTTATTTGTCAAATTAATTACTTTGATGTATTTATATGAGACTGTCGTATCCAATCCTATTCTAACGCGGTTTGAAATTGGAAGGAAAGGAAATTCCTTCGCTAGAACTTGCATACGTTCTATATTTACTAGAAAATTGTCATGCTGGGCTGGGCTACTGGTATACTTAGGTTTGGACTTATTCACACCATATCGATGTAAAAAATTAAGACTGAAAACAGTTATGTTACAAAAAGTAGTTGTAGTCTGGTCAGGAAAAGATGAGCCTTTTTTTATATGGTAACAGTTATATTTATATCATTGTCAAATGTGTCAAACGTCTTAAATACGCTCGAAAGTTATTATTACTCCAAAAGACAGAAGGTAAACATATATGCTTAGTGACGAAAATCCCATTCAGATATCTCAAAGAATTACGAAGCTACAACCTAGTAGTTAGAGAGAGAAAACGCTCGCAGTTAGTGACGTCACAATCTGCGAGCGTCATAGTACCTAAATGACAATCGTTTTATATGAAGGTCCGTTTTGCGGAAAAGAGACAAAACTTAACCCCTCTTAAGACTTCGCACACTTATAACTTTGTGATTATTTAACCTCTTGCGTTGCTTTTTTCTCCATTTGACTAAGTACATTTTAATCCTCTTTCGAGAAAATACAACACATTAATTATTTTATTTAGTGTCTACACCCCTATTAGATTGATACTTGTTATGGTAACTAAGAACTGAAGAAGTAACTTTTCCATACAAAATTGGCCTGTTTTTGCTTTTTAAGAGAAATAAAGGGTGGCTTACTGCTAATAAATACTATTCACATTGAAGGATATCATAAATATTATGTTTCGTCAAAATTGAAATGTTGGAGTGGTTTTGATTAATCTTCTTAATTACAAAGTAAAATGAAGTTTTATATCATATAACGTTACTTCCTTCCGCTTTTTTAGTTGCATTGTGTGAATTGAAAAAAAAAAAAGTTGTTCAAGTATCATTATTATGTTATCGCGTTATACACAGTGTGCTGTTTTTTTTTAACTTGCCGCTCTTTTCTAGGCTCCTCTTTCTCTGGCCAGACTATAATGTCAGTGAAATGTTGCAGCCATGTATGTTTATATGTGGGGGGATCGCCGAAACTACTCCTCCAGTGAGCTTCATCTTAGGCTCGCCGCTTACCATCGCGTGAGACTAGGGTCAATCACAGGACAGTATTTTATAAAAAAAGGAAAAAAATCACTAATATATAATAGACATTCGGAATGGACACAGGCTATATTGTATTCCGTGGCTACGCATGGATTCCTTGTAATACGTGGATGGTGCAGCACGGTAGTCTACAATCAATCAAGTTACATTATAGGTACAGTAAAATTTAATTGTGGTACATTTTTAGATTTGCTTAATTAGTGATATGACTTAAGAGTGATATAGGCAGCACATGGATAGCTCTGATATAGCTGCAAGTCATGCGAGTACATACAGCATAAGACCCTCGCACGCGAGTTCGACTCTCACTTGTCAGGCTTTTCATTAATTTCATAACTCTTAGTTAGTATACCAGCACTGAGCAGTATATAATCCTGTAACAAAACACGAACGTTCCAAGAACCAACCGTGTCCTCTTAGAATACAGATTAGTTCAGTGCGAGTAAATTAACTCAAGTGGCTGCACGCAATAGGTACGTATATTGTAAATCCACAGAGTACTACGGTACTATGACTCAGTTTTTTTGAAGAAATTTGGACTAATAACTTGTCATCAATCACCACCGTGGTTCTTCCAGACGACGTATCATTGTCATACGATGGTATTTGACCATATGAAATCGTGACAGTGATCTTATTAAACTGCACCTTATAAAATATTGTTTCGTTCGCTTGCTAATGTTAGCTCGATATGCTGTACTTTTCGCTCGCGTACAGATCAACTTGGGCCATTTGAATAAAATCAAAACTAAAGTCTATTTTGCAATATCAAACGTTAATATTTTAGACAAACAAATTAAAAGATAATTTATTTCAGTTTAGTTACTTACACTGGAACACAGTAATAATTACAAAAAACGGTTATCAATGAAAGAACTTATGAGCTAAATGTATACAAATTGGTATACCCTTACTTGCCAGGATTCCATTTGCCGAATTTCATATATGCCATTACAGTCAATTGCCATAATGTTGTTTATCATAATATCAATTTCAATAATATCATTTGTTATCATCTTTGTAATCCATAATTATCACAGGACATAACATCATTCGCCTTCCATATAAATGCCACAATAGTAGGTACACTCTAAATAATATACTGATAACTATATTGTGTTGAGCCAATACTTTAGGGCGGAACCAACTTGGATAGCGGATAGGTTAGAAGAGACTTAAGGCGGGAGCGAAGCGTAGCGGAGCACCCGCCGTAGTCTTCGAGGTTATTTTTTTTATAAAAGAGCGGAAAATCTTGCTTTGCAGGATGGATTCGAAAAGAAACAGTATTTAGCATGGTATTTAAATATTCTACCAGATAATATTCATTAACTTAATAATATGGATAACAATATGTATCGCATGGCATTCGTATCATTCTGGCATCTAATGTTCGGGAAAACAAGAGTAGGTCATTTAACTATTGTAGTAAATGAATCATTCGGGCAAATGAAAATTGGGCCCACGTGATTCGGGCAAAGGAATATTCTTGCATATAAATTTCAGCCAAACATTAGACAACCATACAAATTACTAACCTACGGAAAAATGTGAACACTCAGCATAATGCGCTACTAGAGTATCCGACGCTTTAAGTTGCGTGTTTGCTAGTAGGATCACACAAATACTGGCGCGAACAATAACGACAGCAGGTACGAAGCGGAAATGCAAGTGGAATTTAATAAGAAAATAAATGGGATAGTCTGGGAAATTTGATTATATATATATATACTGAGATATTTGCCAAGTATGATAAAGTACTTAATGTAAAACATGGAGTGAAAGTACCATTAATCAGAAGTTTAAAGTTTTGCTCAGTAAGAATATAACTTTTTAATTTAGCTTTAAAATAAGGCTAGTAGCTTGCTTATAAGGTGGTGGTATGTTATTCCAGCATTTTTGGCCGTGTACTTAAAACTGCCACGAAGTTTTATGTTTGGGGCACATGAGGAGAGTACATATTTACTCTTGGGCGTTGCAGGTATCGAGGTCCTTGAGTCTGCACAATCCCGAACAGTAGGCAAACAAAGTGCAGGGAGCGCCGAGACTCTTGGGGTGATTATAAAACAAAAACAAGCACATGCATTTTGCACACGCTGAGTTATTTTATTAATTAGCGATAAGATAAATAAGAGGCAGGGGCCTATTATAACTGTGTCGGCATTAATAAGTTTGGAAAGTATAATAGATTCGCATAGTTACTCTAGACAAGACTAGACAAGACACTACTTGACGTTTAGAAGCAGTAGAAAATTTCAAGTTGGAAACAGCCGCAAAAAGAGAGAGAAGACGAATTCTACAAGAATTTCTAACGTTCAAATTAACGAAAGATCAAACTATTGATAAAAATAAATCGCCAGTTTAATTCACCAGCTCATTTAAGAGCCATAGCGTTACAAATACAATTATCTGCCGTAGCTTCTCCCCTTAAACAAGTTACCACCTGCATAGACCTCGATGACAGAACCAATATAGGTGAACTTGTAAACAATTAACACAATGTTTAATCAGATGATACAGACCGCACAAGATCAGGGGTACCCACTGTTGGATACAGTTCTTACGTCGTAATTACTGACAATGATCATTGTATAACTTTGCATCAGGGCCCAGAGGTCGCCAATTGGTGGTTTTAATTTTTTATTATACTTGTATTTTTTAGTTCATCTGTCTTTCTTTTTAATGTTCTAGAATATCGTGTAAGGATATGTGTACTAGACAAATGGTGAGTAAAAAATAAAGGGGTTAGATATAATGACCACCAAAAAAAATTTTGATACATTAAGCTCTCTTATCAAAAAAAAGACCGGGTTGCACTCCGGGAGTGCCGGCACAAGTGAAAACTCAATGACATTGTAACAGTTTTTCGATCAGGTCAGGTGTGCGTCTTATGAATTTTCAATCTGTCGAATCTTACGGTCACGTGACCTTAGTGTCCAGCGAAGCTCAAATAGCTCGGCTCGGGAATGAACATCCCCGAGGAAGACGGCAAGAAAATTGTTCCCTCGCCACACCAGCAGTGATCTCCTAAGTGTCGGCGCAGGCTCATTGAGAGATAAGTGAGTGACTGTTATTCAGTGTCTTCCTACTAGAGAGTTGTAATTGCCATAATACTTATGATAAATAGCCACGAAAACGAGACAAAGTCCAACACCATTTACCTTTGTATGTGTTATGGTGCCCGGGTGCCTCGCAAACTTTTATGGATCGTACTTTATGGTTAGCAACTCAGTATTTTTACATGAATACCTACTTAGTCACTACCTATATGCTCCTGAGGGTTGATGCGTTCCTGGTTACAGTAGGATAATTTCTTTACTCAATCTATGTTTCAAGTCATACCTAAAAATAAATACGTGCAAGATATATAATATGCGCTCCTAGTACAATGATCCGACCTAGTCGAAACTCAATGCCTCTCTTTTACACGCTCATTACCTCACTCTCTCACACATGCACTTACGTGATACTCACATGTACACAAAACTAGGTGTACTTCTAATATTTACATCAATCTATATGTTCCTGGTCATACTGTGCAATTAATTACCCTGTGTGGCCGCTGTCCATACGCGCTATAAAAAATCAACTGAAGTTCATACAACAATCAGTTCCATATTATCCACCCCTAGACCGTGCTTCATAAATTTTGCACATCACACAATATATTCGAATATGTGTTGAACTCCTCCTGCAGAACTATGTGCCCCTAGTCAACCCCCCCCCCCCCCCCTTCACACCCCCTCCCCCGGCCCGCCACCGCCACCAAGCCCCGTACGTCTTACATCAAACAATATTCCTTTCCCCCCGCCCCCAAGCCTCGTCCCGAATCTGTCACGATCCTACGGTCACGTGACCTCCTGAGATCTCACCTTACGCATCTGATGTCTCAAAATCTGTGCCGAGTTTAATAATTTTTCCCCATCCCAAAAAGGGCACAGCGCCGCTAAAGAAGTTTTCACTTCAAAAATAAACTGAACACAAAAAAAACTACCATTACAATAGTACTAGCTGTTTTAGTAACGACTGCACATTAAATTGTATTCGAAGACCAAATTTAGTAAATTGTTACCAAATCTTATCGCATTAAAATGGAGATTAAATTTTGGTGATAATTTACTATTTCCGGCAGTAAAAAGTGTTTTACTATATCTGGTCATCCGTTAAACATATGCCAAATATAAATAGCTATTGCTATCAGTAATCAAAATCAAAATATTTATTCTGCAAATAAGCCACAAGGGCACTTTTGCAAGACAAAATGCATATTTATTGATTCTAATTATTATTCAAAAGAAAATTAGGATTTTTTGTATATTATAAATGATAACAGAAAAATTACCAATCCATAATTTTTATAATTAAGTAGGCTGTATATCTTGCATGTCTGTTAGCTAGCTTCAGCTAGCTCTTCTTTTATGTGTGATATTATATTTAATTGAAAGGTACAAAGACATCATAATAGTTTAAAAATACTTACTGATTGCCTTCTTGATTTAGTCTTTGATCATCATAACACAATACTTTAAGGCAGCGCTCAAAGGTTTTATTACTTATACAAAAAAACAACATCTGCTAAAAGAAAGGCAAATAAAACAAAACCTAACTGAAAAGTAGACCAGCGCTTGGCTACGCCTGAAGAAAGATATGCACCTCACTTCCTGTCATAGTTTCGTGAGCGGCATGACTCCGCAAAGACGTAAAACGACGTAAGTATACATAGAAATATATGGTGATTCGTCATTTTTGGCGCCTCATTTCTCGAGGTCGGGTCTTGCAAACGGATCGAATGTGACCTTAGGAGACGAAATAATAATTGCTGGTAATCGTCTGTCTTCAATCTCGTCTGGTCTTGTTTGACTAAGTTTATGTTAATGTCGACTCATTTAAGATATAAAAGGATTTTGTGGAAACTGCCTTTATTCACACGACAATGTGATTTTGTTTTTCTTTGGACGTTTGCCTGTTACCGGATAAGTCAAGTCGTTAGTAAGAAGGGAAACACGAACTTTTGTGGCCATATCTCCCATTTTTGACACTTCATCTTCTTACAAGGCAACAGCGACATCATTCCTGGAAATTTTGGAGTCATTTGGTTTCTCGATGTCTATCGATATCCTAGTAGTATATATCATATTCAATCCTTATAGAAAAAAACTGTTAACTTTGTAAACTTTACAAAAAGTTAAGTTACCTTATAGTTTTGCAACTTTTATCAAGCTTTGTGCTAACAATATCTTATCTAGTTTACGTGAAAATAGGCCTTATAATTACCACTATAACGTTCATTATGATCCCTTACAGTCTATCTCTATAGGTTCATTACTTTAAATCCGGATAAAACAGATTACGTAGGTACTTACTTAAGACCGTTTTTAGCTTTTTTGTCCTAATAATAAGGGTGCTAAGCACTTTTGTAATTTCAAAGTCTTGACCATCCTTCTTAATGACTAGACGCCAGCGGGTTTACTTTCTAAAAGTATTGCCTTAAGGTTAAACTATTCGAATTTAATTTGATCAGTCGTATTTATATGTAGAATATGAACACGCACATGAACATATAATGGCCAAGGAGCAAACTTGACCCCGACAAGCTGGACATACCAGGGAGCCCGAATTTATGTGGAGTGACACGCTCTGGGCCATAGGAAGAGAAGATCGACCAGCTGCAACCAGTCAGCCACAATAGGGGTGTGTACACTAAATAAAATAATCAATAATATTTTCTCGAAAAAGGATTTAAAATGTAGTAAAATTGAGAAAAAATCAATGCGTGAGGTTAAATAATCACGAAGTGTCCAAAGTTTTAAGAAGGGGTGGTATTTTCTGTCCCTTTTTCGTAATACGCAACTTCATATGAAACGATGACGCTGGAAGATTGTGACGTCACACTAATAGACGGCAACGTGCCGCGCCCCGTCGTATTCGACGCGGCCCCCCGGCAGCATCCTGTAATGTGACGTCACACACTGTTTGCGTTTTCTCTCTCTAACAAGCAATATTAAAACGGTTGTAGCTTCGTTATTCTTTCAGATATCTGAATGGGATTTTCGTCACTAGGCATATTTTTCTGCCTTCTTTCATTGGGAGTAATAATAATTTTCGAGTCCTATTGACCGGCTTTTCCGCCTTGCCAATATTGGAAATGAGGAGAGGCTGGAGATGTTGTTAAAGGATACTCGTAAGCGTTGGTGAGGTGTACGCTGCTGTATGCAGCTTCTTTTTACGTTGGCGGTCAGTTCTAGGTGGTTGTTACATCAGGCTAGTTATTTCGGAATCTGTCCTCCTCCTCTTCTGATTCGCTATCAGTTTCTTACATCTCGTGTAATCATCGGGCGGCGGATAAACCGGGCCCTTGTTTTGGTAGTAACGTTTTTCGGTTCCAGGCATTGGCAGTAACATTTTTCCGTACTGAGTATTTGGATCGGTGGCTAAAAATGGTGCAGTTAATCAAAATAGAGATAATAGCAACCATAGTAGCCAAATACATCGCTATACATAATATATTATTACTTGAGGAGAAAAGGTATGTAACTATTATTGTACATATATGGTAAACAATATATATAGTATAGTATATTAATCGCCAGTTTGGTTTCTACAATCTGATAGTTGCAGTACCTATTATGCTGCGTGCCAGGACTTATGGCAATAGCAAAACTGTCGTAGCCCCACTCCAACGTAATAATTCAAGATAATTCTCCTTTTGAAGAGTTATCCACATATAGTTATCGGATATACCATAATTCATTAACGTATCGATTTATTAATATACGAGGTAGTTAACAAACTATGACATCGGGATCAAACTCGCTAACTGTGATTGCTATTGCCAAGATTCATGTTCAGTAAGCGATTATCGTGACTCGCCATGAATGTACTGCGAATTGCCATAGTGAAGTGACAATTGACAATTTAAATAGGGGCCAGAAATATGGTATAAATACTAATTTGTGGCCCATAATTAACAAAGCGGTCGAGTGCCAGCACTCAATATTTGTGTTTATTCTGAGGGCCTGCAATGCACACAGTGAACTACAAACAAGACTTGTCCACCTATCTTTGCCTTTTTGCTTGTTTGTCGCGGTCAGGGCAGTCCTGTGGTTTTGCAGCGATTAAACAAGCCTATATGTATTGTGTGGGAAAATCTCATTGCCGTTCGACTGTTCAGTCGCCATCAGATATATAGCGAACAATGTGCTCAGAAACATCTGAACGCGGCCATATTCAAGGAGTTCAAGCTTGTGTGGATATTTCTGAGAACCCTTGCAAGTCATGGTGTATTCACAATTTATTTACCGAATCTGACACAGTGCCTGTGATATTACACTTTGCCATATCAACTAAGGTATTTTTTTTCCTGTATTTGTAAATATGTTTTCGTATCTTATGAATTTGACTACTAACAACATAATACAATACAATACAATAAAAATACTCTTTATTGCACACCTCACACAAACAAAGCAGTTAAAAAGAAAAACAATACAATAACATGTAGGTAGAGGTAGACAACAGGCGGTCTTATCGCTGAAGAGCGATCTCTTCCAGACAACCTTTGGGTATCTGAGAAAGAGATAAAACTAGATTATGTAGTAGGTGGTGCAGATTACAATAAGCCAAAAATCAAAATAATTATATTAATGCACGTACATAAATAGCTCTATATATAAACATACATACACAATCATACATATATACAAATAACACAAATAAAAATATACATATAAATAAATATATATATAATATATATAAATATAATTAAAAAAAAAAATATACATAATATATGTGCAGTCATTCAAAAAGGGTAATTGCCTTAAAAAAACAGCACGCCTCTGATTCGGAACCAATTGTGTAAGTACGTTATTCGATTTTATAACGGTTTAAAAAAAAGTGCGATGACTAAACAATTAGCTGTCTCAAGTACAAGTGATTTTAGTCACTTCGTAATTACTAATTATTCATCGGTAAATGTGGTTAAGCCAGTAAGACATTTTAGACAAATAATTAATTACAATGACGGGTAACATTTGCGGGTGAATTTTACTTGTCGAAACCACATGACAGTCATCAGACTAAGGGTCGTGACGTTTTTGATTGCAGCGAGAGCGAGTTTTAAAAGTGAGAGGGAGTCATCCTCGATTACATCAAATCAACGGGTTATTGCGCCTTTACTTCTGCTTGCATCCGAACGTATAACAACCTTCTATCCGTATTTCACGACCTTTCCCAGCACGTCTATCATGAGACGGCCGCGACATAGAGAGACGGATAGTGCGAAAAAAATCGAGAGAGCTCGCGCGCCGTCCTATGATAGCCGTGCAGGTTCTAAAACTATATCGAAAGCAAAATTCAACTCTACAAGTCAAGAGAGATAATTGCGTAGCTTTTCAAACGAACGTTTGGACAACTCAACTGTCATTCTCGCGTACAAAAATTAACGTACGTACGAGGTAAACTCAGAGCGAGGGTAGCATAACTGACAACGCGATGCGACATGAGACGAGAAAATCTACCCTCCTCTTTCTAATTTACACAGGGGGAATGAGACAGGAATCGAGAGCGGCGTTATTTAGGTGGGTAACTTCCCTAGGATGCTAGTATGGATATAAGACGTAGCTATCGTCAGACATCAATCATTTACCATGGATGTACTTGAAAAATTACGAGTGACTAGGTAAACACATAATCTAAAAGTTGAGTTGAAAGAAATTTACTTACTGAATTTATTGCCTTAGTTAGTTTAGCCAAGAAAGGCTCCTGTTCTTTATCAAGCCGGCAGCTAATCTTTTAATCAAAGATAGTAAAAGCTTAAAGCATAGCTGGATACTGGGCATCAATTGCCACCCAGGGTCAAACCCTTATCTTAAAAAAGTATTTTAAACTCAAAAAAAGTTTGTCACGTGCGCGGACGAATTACCATAGCCTCGTTTTTTCGTCCCAGATTCGTGACACATCGTGTGCGAGCGAGGTAAATAATAAATCTCTATAATAAATAAAACAAGGGACGTGAGAGGGATAATGCTGGGACTCGAGCCAGGCCATTGTGGACGCCGACGGATCGTTAAAGTGTGGAAATATTTTGTGCTTAAGGTAACAAGTAATTGACATAACATCTTGAACAGAAAGTCGTAACTGACGTGGTTATATGTCCATGTTAAAGATATTAACACGTTTGCACCTTGTTCCATTGTATTAAGGCGAAAAGTGTACACATATCTTTGACGTCAACTGTACATTTGTTTCAGCACAAGCAGCAAAAAGCCGACCCTAAGGCGCAGGGTACACTAATGAAACATGTTTACATCCAGACGTTTTATTTTATGTCTTGGACATAATTATCTATAGCTGCTTTTATTCGGGAGTACAAATCGCTCAAATATGAAATCTATTAACTCTTGTTATTTATTCATTAATTCAATTCAATTCAATTCAAACATTTATTTCGGACTTACAATCCATAGAGTTAGGTAATACAAACAAAACTTATACACTAGGGTTAGTACAAATTATACTCTATAATTTCCGCACTGGTACTGTGACCGGTGCGTGCAATTGTAAATGCCGCTCAACCAGGGGCGAATCCCAACGCTGGGCCAGCGTACTAAGGATACTCTTCATACTGTCTCGGCTGCGGGTGAGGAGCGACGCACATCTTTTCCTCATGATGGCGAAAAAGCAGTCTATTTGCGCTGAATTAATGATTGAATTGTATGTAGTACATTATATACTAGGAAGGTGAGAAACAATCATATAGCCTGCCTGATGGTAAGCAGACATCGTAGCCTATAGATGACGTTTACAGCATCTCTAGATGATAACACAACGAATTTTGCTGCCAGCAGCTACTCTCAACACAACACATCCTCGAGCCGCCGCTGAGGACCGCAGAAAGTCGGTGGTGTCGTATTCCAGGTGGTGAATAATCACCACCTGGAATACGACACCACCTACATAGCAAGCATACATAACACAGATACCTACACAACATAAGCATTTCATATATTAATAATTAAACACTGATTATGAGTTAGTGATGTGTTTTGTGTAAACGTTTTGATTTAACAAAAATTCACGTACACAAGATCTATGAAAACTTGTATGATTTAAGTAGAAAGTATGAACAATTGATGTACGATTTCGATAATATTAACTACTAATACTTTTTCCCAAGCAAAACAAACAAAGCATTGATAGCAGTGATATATCAATCAGCGAACGTAAAAACCAGGTTTCGTCGTTCTTAAATGACGCTTACGGTAGCTAGGCGAGCAAAGAGGCCTTAAGTTGGCAAATACTTTAATCATAATCTGATGTATTGTTTACTCTCTGGTTCGTTGCCAAGCACCTTATCCAAGGCGTATTTTACCATTAGTTTGGGATGGCCGTGTAATTAAGGAAAAATACGAAGTACCTAATAGTCCAATAATTATCCATTTTATTCCTACTAATACTAATAATGCTAATCCTACTAATCCTACTAATATTCTAAATGCGAAAGTTTGGATGTTTAAATTTTAGGATGTTTAATGTTTGGATGTTTCTTACACGATCACGCCTAAACGGCTCAGCCGATTTGGGTGAAATTTTGCTCGAAGATAGTTTATAGCCTGGATTAAAATATAGGGTATTTTTTCTCGGTTCCACGCAGACGAAGTCGCGGGCGGAAGCTAGTAAAACATATTCCTACGTGCTGGAATCTGTCAATCAATGCAGCCTGAATTTAAAGTCGTGGCTCTGTGAGCTGCAAAACACGCGAGTCTATCTTATTTCAATCTTTTATTATACTTTTTGGATTTCCAAAAAGGATGAGCAGAGAATTGAAATTGAATTTTCGATACAATTTCTATCAAAAATAGTATAAAAATATAGGAAACTTGATATTACAGTGATAGGTTGCCATTTGCTAGGCCATTACCCGCAACATACGTACATACAAATACTTAATGGTTTATTGTTAATGTAATTATGTTTATTTTCTGTTTCTATACATATTAAAAAAAGTTAGTTGTTACAGGTATTTAGGTAATTATTACAGCCTTATGATGCCAGACGGGCAGACAGATAGACATACCAATAGACAGGCAGATAGCGGAGCCTTGCTAGTAGGGTCCCGTTGGACTCTTCGGTAGCGAAACCCTAAAAATGGTCTAAACTATAACAGTAAAGGACTTCGGAAAAAATGACTCAAGTATAAACAAAGTGGGAGGCCACGAGTTAATAAAGGGTAAATATATGTTCCATATTCACACGGTCCGAGGCTTGGGACAAAATCAGTGCAGTCTTAAGGTAAATAGCTGCTTTTCAAAAAAGTGCAGTGCTATTAGTTTCTCAGAAGTAACCGAATGTGATAGCAGCCGACAGACATATAGACAGCCGTTGGTTAAGTATAGGTGAAAAACTTAAGTAAGTCACCTATTGTATATGTGAGTAATGTGTGCGAATAGACATTTGTTTTGTTTGTGTTCTAATTTTAAACATGTATTGTCTATTCGAATACGCCACTACTACATACAACAGGTCCTTTTCTTAAGTTTTTTACCTATAAATGGTTTACTAAGCAGAAAAACGTCTGCTAACGAAATTCGAAATTCCGATCAAAGTGAATAATTTACAAATGAATATGGGGTAATATGGGGCAACGCATTGTTACTAACGATTCTCAATATAATTTGAGACGTTGGTGCTGTTTCAGTAGTTGTAACAAATTGGCGGTAAATGACGCTACGAGCCTTCCTAAGGTGTATAGAATAGAGAAAAATAAGTTTCTGTCAAAAATTACATTTTTGGTACAAGCTTTTTTTTTTTTTTATGATATAGGAGGCAAACGAGCAGTCGAATCACCTGATGGTAAGCGATAATCGACGCCCATGGACACTTACAACACCAGAAGAGTTGTAGGTGCGTTGCCGGCCTTTAAGATGGGAGTACGCTCTTTTCTTGAAGGCTTGAAGGTTATAACGGTCCGGAAATACCGCAGGCGACAGTTCATTCCAGAGTTTGGCTGTGCGAGGCAGAAAGTTTCGGGAGAAACGCACAGTTGAGGACTGCCAACCATCTACGTGGTGAGAATGGAAAAGCTGTCGCGTAGGGCGATGGCGGAAGGAAGCGGCGGGGATTAATCCGAACAATTCATCGGAACACTCCCCATTGTACATGCGGTAGAAAATGCAAAGCGAGGCTACATCTTTACGCAGTGCTAAGGGATCAAGCCGATCGGAAACACGCTGGCAGCCGACAATTCGAATCGCTCTCCGTTGAATGCGGTCTAGAGGGAGGAGCTGGTACTGAGGAGCCCCTGCCCACAGATGACAACAGTATTCCATATGTGGACGGACCTGCGCCTTATAGAGCTGTAGGCGGTGAGCCGGCGTGAAACACTGTCTCGATCTGTTGAGCACACCGAGCTTCATCGAGGCTAATTTGGCCTTACCCTCCAAGTGGCCGCGGAACTGGACTTCTTTCGAAATGTCGACGCCAAGGATTCCGATGCTGGCTGTGGCTGCTAGGGGAGTGCTCTCAAATCGTGGAGATGCCGGAAACGCTAACTTTTTTGCGGTGAATGCACAAACTTGTGTCTTCGAGGGGTTAAAACGGACTAGATTAAGTCGGCCCCATTCTGAGACTTCTTTTAGGGAAGACTCAATTTCAGACACAAGTTTGTTTCGACTCTCAATGACGTTTTCCCGAGAAATATTGGCACGGCCGGTGTAAAAGGCATCACCCGTACTATCATCCGCATAACCGACTGTACTTTTCTTTATACCGTCATCAACTACTCATTGAGACGATTCTAACGAGCCCAAACTCGATGGGGTTATGTGGTTTTATTACAGAGTTCCTATGGCCACCTTTCAGCTCCATCATCAGATCAGCTCCATGTTATCATAATATTGCATTGTCACGCGATTTGCATATTCGTGCAAAATTTCAGCTCAATCGGAAACCGGGAAGTGGATCAAATTTAACTTGCAAGATTTGATTACAGACAGACAGACAACGGGACAGGTGAAAGTAAATAAAAGCTTGTAAAAATGAAGGGATTGAAAGATTCGTCACTACAAGCCTACGGTATCTCACTTGGTTCAGAGCAATGCACGGAATGGAGACTTTTGGAGAGGTCGAATCCCGACGCGGCGATAAATTTTTCAATTGTTCACCGTTAGTCGTGATGCTTTATGATGAGATAACAGCTCCTGTTTTGGTGTCAGAGCACCTAATCATCACAAAGCGCATCAGATCAAGAGGCACGGCAGTGCCCCTGCCAAGTCGAGCAATACAGCGAGCGGCACGGCCGTACCATCCTTTTCTCGATAAGTTTGAATCAACATTTTTGTACAAATTAGTGAAAACGATATCGTTCCATAGCATCACAGCATGTCAGGTCAGATAAGTATGAATGCGGCTTTATTAAAAAGCTAGCAGTGCTTCGTCATTAAGTCCCTGAGGTCGATCTTTTGTATTTTCTGGCCATATACCACAAGAAATGAGGAATATATGCAGGCAACAACCGATTGGCATGGAAATCTAGAAAGATGCGCATATGGAGATGGATAGGCCATACGATTCGAATGGGGGAAATAAATAATGCAAGCATCGCTTTTGAGTGGACGCCGCCGGACGGAAGGTGAAATCGCGGACGTCCTGTGCACACATGGCGGCGAACAGTTCAGAATTAGCTGCGAGCAGTTGGACTGAGCTGGAGCGAGGCCAAGGACGTCGCCGAGGACAGGAACGCGAGCTTATGAACGCCCTTTGCACTTCTGGGCTGCCCTAGGACAGCAACAACAACAATAGTGCTCTGCTGTTGTACCTACTTGCTGTGTCAATTCGTATGTATACTCGTAGATAATTACCATGATACACCTAAACAAGCATGTGCAACGATCATCACATATTTTTGAGATGATTCAGTTCAAGTAATGTTTAAGTTAACTCACCGTATACCCATTTGTTCTCAACTATAGTCCCCATTACCATCTCTTTCCATTTCTAAGCTGGTCCAGATTCCCGGCGGAATCTGGACCAGTTGGGAATATGAATAATGTGGAAGGAATCGGGTCGGGGAATCGGGTTGGAC
This sequence comes from Epinotia bilunana, assembly GCA_947049275.1. NCBI lineage: Eukaryota > Metazoa > Arthropoda > Insecta > Lepidoptera > Tortricidae > Epinotia > Epinotia bilunana. Next base: position 7,033,376 of record OX346263.1, on the reverse strand, counting down.
TTAAACACCAATGCTACTTTGTCTTTAACTTTGTAATTATATCTGTGAAGTCCATGATGATATTTTTCCGTTGACTACACTAATATAAGCGGGGGTTAAAAGAAACCCCGTTTGACCTACCTCAGCGAAATCTTTAATTACACCCTCTGCTCTAATAACCAGACCTAACACCGCGACTCCTGGCGACATCACGACCACTAACTTATGAACAAATATCGGCTACGCTTTTGATATCGTAATCGGTAGCAGAAGCCGAAACCACCACACTTCAATTTTCAAATGATTCTCAACCTTAAATATAGAATAATACGGTCTTTCCCGACTTGTTTTTTTTGAACTCCCATAGTTCGTTCTAATTCGTTCGAGTCACTAACGCAAATACGCGTCAGCGTCGTTTTGTGAATATGTTGTGTAAAGATGTGAAATTGTTTCCAGGGCAGGCATGGGAACATGGGAGAGCCGGAATGCTCTCTGTAATAATAAACGTTGACATTTGACAGCAACAGAAGGACCCTAGCACGGTGGGCGTTTGTCACAGCTTTGAAATTGTATTTGAGAATTGTAGATAAAAGCTTGAGCGACTACAGCGTTCAGTGTATTTATTCGTGACGTTTCAGGTAGTTTGTGAATTAAAAATAGTCTCTCAGCTGTTGATGATGAGAAACATGATGACATTCATTATGGAGACTTGAGTAAGAATTAAAAGATGGTGTTTACCCTGCAAAACAGTTTCTTGAAGAATATTGCTGTGAGTACATTCACTAGCATTAATATCTACCGCAACCAAGCTCGCATAAATATCTAACACGACTCTCTTTCTAGGGTCGTTCGGACGTGTCTGATATTTATGCGCGCTTTGTTGCGGCAAATATTCGTGCCAGTGACTGTACCTAATGTAAAATAGGATGAAGGTTGTTTAAAGTGGTAATCAATTCACTTTCGGGTGAAAACAAAAAGAGTTTTTAAATTTAATAATAATTTAATTTCTCAAACATATGTTTGAACTATACAAATAATGATTAAGTCATAAATAGCTATAGCTACTGCTATAGCCAGCTCTGTTCTTTATATTAATAATATTTAACAGGTGTATTAAAGCTAATCAATATTTCATTGGATTTCTGTAACAGTAATAATAAATAGTAACAAAGTTAAGTAATACTAATGTAAGTAGGAATAAAGTGTACGTCTCCCATGACCTCACCGTACCTACCAGCTAGCCATTGGAACTAGAGACTTCACACGAAATCACGATACAGCATCTGATACATTCATTAATACATCAATACATGAACAACCAAGTTTGATGGAATGAAATGTAAACTAAAATCTAAACTAAAAAATACAAAGTCGAAATTAAATTGAAATTAGGGATGAATAAATAAGTTAAGACCTTGACTAGGATAACGAGAATTTAGGATGTTATGAATGCCGGTCCAATAATAAATAAGTGATAATTTACAACTATTTACAAAAATAAAGGAACTTATTCGTTCTAGACCAAAATGGCAATGTAATGGCAATGATATTTTTCTACTATTCATAATGTTAATTTACTAAGCGAAGACAACAACAAATTCCTAAATGTATAAACACTCTGCTGGTAAAGTACTTGATCAGTAATATAAATTATTTTACCACGGTCAGATCGGAAATACTAATTGATAGTTTAATTCCCGATCTGATTGCAGTACAATAATAATATACTGGTTTGCCTGCCATTATTTAAACGGATGGTGTTCCATGAGGAGTTAAAATAGGTACTTGCATTTATAGAAAATGTATACATAAACTAGCGGAGTACCAAAGTAAACTACAGGTAAATTACTTTCTAAACTTTTTGCATTTGTAGTTGTGACCTCTGTAGCCAGGCTCACACACACAAATACGTGTGTTTGTGTACGTCAACGTGTACGTGTGTCTCTGTAAATATACAAATACTACTACAAATGCAAAAACGTCTCGAAAGTAATTTACCTGTACGCCTGTAACAAATATTGATTTATAAAAACTCATTACCAAAGTTGTTATGTGAATTCGTAGATCCAGAAATTAATCTAGTTCGGGGTAATAGTTGTTGGAGCAGAGATATGGACGGACATTTTCTTTACATGGCTTTACAACAACAGGGAGGCTACTAATTATGTAATATGTATTGTACTTTATTAGAAGCGTGGGGTAAATCTCACATTCCTGCAGTTTTGGAGCACTGCAGTATATTTCTGATTAACGTCTATATATAATTCGATGTACATAAGTGTGTTAGTACACCAATTGTTGTAACATTGATTTCTGTTTTTCAATATGTATCGCTGCCGAATATCTTAAGACATTGTCACACAAAGATTTGATCATTTTCATCTGGACATTGAACTTAAGAATCCTTCATTTCTAAGAGTCGCTTCATTTTGGTAGTATCCGAAGCATGCTAGAAGTCTAATCTGTTGTGACCCAGTGCTCCATGACTTGCCGAAGGTGATTGAGGTATAGCATCGAGTCTCTGTATATCACGAACATGGTGTCCAGTCTGTTTGACGGATGGATGGACGGCGTTTGATCATCCAATAGGGGAATATTGTCCTCCTGGGAAATTCCATCCTGTGAAAAGAAAAGGAAACAATTTTAAACAATCCTATACTTATATAATTTAGGAACGGACAATTCTACTAACATGTTAGCATGTTAGTACTTATATATATACATGGTGTACCAAAAATGGGGTATGAACCGATCAAGGGCATAACAGGTATCGTGTTCTGATAACAAAAAACTGAAAGGAAACATTTTTTGACGAGATTTTTTTTACATTTGTATGTAGCAGGTCGAGCCAGACGACCAACGCTCCATACAAATGTAAAAAAAATCGCGTTAAAAAAAAAATTCTTTTAGTTTTTTCTTATCAGAACACGATACCTGTTATGCCCTTAATCGGTTCACACCCCATTTTTTGTACACTCTGTATAGACATCCAACTTTGTTTTCTTTTTTGCTAAGCTACTGAATATAGGCAAGGTCGGTTTTTGTCTTACATTAAAACTTTAAATAGTACTCCAGTTAAAAAAGTAGAAATACATCAAACTTAGTGAAGCTCAAAAAGAACTTAACTATAATTATCATTATATATAATTTGATGATTTATGATGATACTCACACTAAATTCGCAAAGAACTAGTCTCACGGCGCTGAAGTAGGCATCGAAATAGGGTTTGAGTTCTTTCTCGTTCTTAACGCTTAGATCAAGCCCCTTTTCTTTGATGGCATACAATCCCGCAGCGACCATCTTGAGCGCGTAATACATATCTGGCAGTTGGCCTTCAAGAGTAGACTGTGGACAAAGAAAATGACGAATTATTGCTGTCAAATTATTTATTGTACAAGTACTGTATAGGTATAATGCCCCTATAAATACACTACTTATTTTAGCTAAAATGCCGGTAAAATTCGTTTTAACATTTGTGTTTGTGAGAAGAGGACTGTATTTTTTTATGAATAAGGGAGTTAGTGTCACTGTAAATCAGCGTCCCGTCCACTTCTCCGTTATTAGTTTGTTTTATGTTTTAGGGATTGTGCCAGGATGTATTCTAAATGACTGGCGTCTTTAGTGCATAGCGGGGTAAGAATGAGAGGTCGTGGTGAACTTTGTTGGAGGACTACGTCCAGAAGTGGACTTTCGTTTCGGCTAATGTGATGAAAAGAAAGAGTATCCGACAGAGTTGTGTGAAGTGACGGAGCGGTCTGCGAGAAAAAATAAAAGAAACCAATATGAAGATTTGCGTGAACCAGGCTAGCAATGCTATTGGTAGATTTTATCTTAAACCGCTCCGCTACCCTGCACAGCTCTGCTAGATACTCACCCTTATGCTGAATGTCGTCAAGTGTCCGCAGTTATAGTTAGCGTGCAATAATTATTAATAACAAACAACACGCCGACTTATGTCTTTAATCTTTACCAATGGGCATTATCACCAAACATTTTGTCAATTATTACAGATTGAAACGTCCACATTGCAAAACCATTGTGTTCTCACGTAATCGATAGTCGGTCCACGACAATGAGTGCCACCGACGGAGGTGATTCCTTGAAATCGATTGAAAAACTCATACGAATGCACGTTTTTGGCATCAGCGCATTCGCCGCCCTTCGATTATCATTCGTTGGGAAACAATTTGGCAAGTGACGTTCGACAATCACAAGTCGACTGAGAGGTCTTACAAGATAATTAAACAAAATAATACATTGCAATTTTGAGAAAAAAATATTAACCTGTTTTAGCAGATTATATTATATATATACCTACTTAGACATTTTATACATTTCCATCAATTGAATGAGATCAATTTTGATAACTTACCGTTACTTTGCTAAGTTCTTCTGGCGACATTTTCTTCTCTGAAAAAACGGAGGGAGTGAAGAAGTTTCGCAGCCAAGGCGAGTCGGAGTTTTCGTCGAAGTATATACCAGCGGCCTGTAAAAGAACAGAAACACCGATGCTTTACTTGTTCCATATACCTTCTTGATAGAAAAACAAAGTTTGGTGAAGCAAGATAGCTGACTGGGGAAATCCTAATAACATCCTGCTATCTTCAATTTACAACCATGAACTTTGTTCCATATTATCTTATTCTCTTAAGGTTTCAAAACAACAGTGTTATGTTTAAATTATACCCGTTATATTACGTGTATATTGGCACGAATCCCGCCTTATCAAGTTATTAGGTATGACAGCGGCGAGTCTTCAAAAACAACAAATATTTACTCTTATACACGGGTATTACAGTAAAACTATGAATCATACAAATAGATTGCTAAATTTGATCCCTGAGTTCTGATGAACAATAAAAATAGTCGTCGATTGACTTTCATGGAAAGACGAGATGAACGGAAGATGAGTTGGTGTCCATATTGCCGTATCCTGCTTCTTGTCCGGTATATAAAAGGCTGGGATATGCTCCCCGAGACATTGGCTCAGAGGATTCGACATAGACAGGATACAATGTTCTCATGTGAGTAGACTAAAGAAAAAACTATTTTATAGCACATCTGCTCTCTACGTTATTATTGTATATTATTGATTGGTAATGTCAACATTGAATGCATAACAGATATATCAATGAAATACTAGAAATTATAGGTTATCTAAAGTTAATCGTAATTAATGCTTGACATACTGAAAGATACTTTAACGGATTTCGACGAACACGGGATGCCCTATGACGCCATATCCGTTTAGATAACCTTTAGAGCACTTCAATCACACGTTACAAAACTTGTTGACAAAGTTACTTTTTTAACCGGAGATTATCTAAAATACTTATATGATTTTATATTGTTTTATTGCGATGCGGAAAAATACACTAATGGAATTAAGCCGCCCACATACGTGCAACTGTTCCTCGAAATGATATTTATAGACCGTGTGAACAACAGACGCTCCATTAGATCCATCAAATGTTCAAATCAGTGTGTGTCAGGGGGTCGAACGTAGCTGGTTCTGGTTGGAGTATTGCAATTGCAGCCTGTTTGTCACAGAGGAGATTAGCTGAACAACCTGGTTGACACTGGCCATATTTGATGATCATTTGATTGTCGGAATCAGTTACCCCCTATATGTAATGAAATTTTAACAATATAATGAGTAGGGAATAGATATTTCATTTTGCAGGTAACGTTTAATTTATTATATATATATTATATTAGATGATCATTTGATTGTCAGAATCAGTTACCCACTATATGTAATGAAGTAAACTGAACCTAATTATCGTTTTTGTCTGTGGTGTTTTTTTATTGATCATTGGAACTATACATCTCGTGATCGGAAGCCAGGAGGCACTCCCTCGCTTTTCGACGGCCAAATCAAGGCCGGCGGTGCAAGATGAGCCGAAACAAGAGCGAGCCGCGGTCTGATAACGTCTGGTTATTAACCATACCGACATATGAATTCGACACTTCAATAGGCATTTATTCCGGTAGCCGATAAAGTTTGACACTAGCATATTTCGTTACTAAACACATAATGCTCCGCACGATCGCTTAAAATTGTGCTAAACTAGTGGTTTATTGCGGATACGTGACGCGGTGAGCGTATACTAAAAGCATTTTTATGTTGTACCATTGAGAGTTCAAAAACCTTTGCCACGTGCCCACCGGTGGCAGATGCAACGGAGGTGATAGAAATTATCTGTCCCTTTGTTAACGAGATGTCGATTATTGGAAAAATATGGTCTCCGACAATGTAGCTAATTAAATGAAAGAGTCTGGCCTAGGGCGACAATATGCGACAACAATACTTATTATATCAGTAGATCAGTGCAATTAAAACCGCAACAGTATTTTGCCCAAAACGTTTCCAAGAGTGTTTCCGACTGAAGTTAACTGAATTAAAATTAAGTACTATAGATTAAATCAGCAATAATTCAGCTATACCAATATAAAATAATACGAGTAAACAATACGCAATTTGTTAATTGTTTGCTTAAATAACGAATTGCATTCAAGGAACCTGTTGCAATTTTTAACTTACTAAGAAACCTAGTTACCGAGACGCACACGCATATCATCATGTAGGCATCGTACGAGCGCATTTTGATTACTCCTGCATATTTGATTGCTATTTCTACAATTCGTTCTGGGAACGTTAGTCAGTGCATTTGTTTATGTTTGGGACAATTTGAGAGGTTGCTATGAATCACAGTAGATTCGGAATGTGCTAACCTGGCCATGTGGGCACAGGTGCGCGTCCGGTGTCTCACGCCACGCCGAAACGTTACCTACGACACGTTGGCCAGAGTCACACTCTTTTTGATATTTTTATCGTGCATTTTATAAACCGAATATTGTACAGTCAAGGGCAAAAATATATATACAATTTTAGACCTTATTGTAATGCAATAAGTAAAAATATGCATAGATATTTATGCCCTTGACTGTACATATTGAGCAGGAATAAGGAGAGGCAGTGATCGGTACTAGCCAATATTATATCATCTTCATGCCGTTTTCAACTATTTTATTATGGTTTTCGCTTTATTTTGCGAAGGGACGAAGAATTTAGATTCTTCATACGAGTATAAGCACGAAAACAAACGGTCGCATAAAATTGTTCTTTTAGAGAAATTTCGTGTTTTTTCAGATATGATAATTATAGTGGAACTGAATAGCAACTAGCGTTGAAGCTTGAAAGTTGCTAAAACTCGATAAAACAAGTACATAATTAATTATTAATTAACAAGAACGTGGCATTTTATAACAGATGTGGTTGTCTTCACCACTTCATATTCGAATTGGTGTATGAATAGGTAGTTATTGTGGGTCTACGTTTTCAAAATCGTAGAAAAACATCTAGTATAAGTTTTACAGAAACAAAACGTTACGACCGCGTTCGCGTTTAGCTGTCAAATCCCATGCAAATTGAGGGTAAAACGCAAACGCGATCGTAAAGTTTTATTTCGGTAAAACTTATACTAGAGCCTCTGAAACTATTATTAAACATTTTGAGTTTAATATAATTTAAATGGAAGTCTGAGATACGTGTAGGATTGAGTTCTCACGGCGTAAAGTGCTGTTGATATGCGCTGTAGGAACCCATAAGTGGGTGGGCTTCCTCCAAGAAATTTGAGTACCATCCGAATGCCTAGCTCAGACCATCGGAAGCTTATTCAGACACCCACACAACGGCACGCTCGTTACATAGTCTACATAACACACACGCACACTAGCCGCAGCAGACAGCCTGTCGCCGTGTGAACAACGCTATCATACTAAGTATGTACATATCGTAAATAGTTGTATATATTCAGTGTTTATGTATCGCCGTGGTTATGCTAAGATAAGCGGGACAGATACATTGCGATTGCCGCCCGATCAAGCTACCTACGCTCTCGGGTTACTTTGCGACATTGTTTTGGTTATTATCGTATCAATTTCTTCAATTGTATTAGTATAAAGTAATTAGGCGAGTTTTGTTAAAATATGAAATGTCAAACTAGTACTGACCGCGTTGTATATTAAGTACCTATCTTATCTTAACCAGCGACTACGCATTGAATTATTAGACCTGATTAAATGATAAACCAATTACAAAAGTTGCACGGTAACTTAAACAAATCCCGGTCAAGAAAACTTGTTTTTCACGCGAAGTTTGTGTGCCGATAATTATTGCTCGAGAAAAAATTAATCGCCGTCAGAAAATAGGAATCTAATACTCATAACATAACATTAAAAAATGGTTCATAACACGATTTGTACAACACAACGGTCATGTTAGAGGTGTTCGAGACCCGAAATATGCGATAACATGACACCGGCTTAATGTCAAAAGCTGAGTGTTAAAACACATTCACACGGTGGCCGCTGGCCGCCCGGTGGCGAGTCACACAGTACCGGTAGGGTTCGTTGAATTTATTATGGCGTTCTTAGTACAACGAGGGCAGTTATTATTTAAACAAAATGGTCTGACAACACTTGTCGCAGCTCGAAATATTCACATCTATCTCTCTATCTCGGCCGTAAAAAGTGTTTTATTAGACGCACGATCGCGAAGGTGGATTGACGTATTGAGAAGTCAAAAAACGTAACCCGTATAAAACAAAGAGCCGAGCGTCCTTGTCTATCGGCAACAATGGCGGTTCAACGCCTCCCGGGAGTCTAAATCGCAATAAATATGAAACATTAGCAACGAATGACCGACATTAAGGGGAGAGACAGAAAAAAAAGACACATCGACGGGCAGGTGTGTCGTGCAATACTAATGCGCAATCAGTATTCGAGTCGTCCGCGCACCGTCCTGTACTCCGTTCCGGCTACTGTGCGTCGATAATGTCGTTTTACGACAAGGAGGCAGCGGACAGGACGTCGCCGTCGTTATGACTGCTGAGCCTATTACAATGCCACCATACTTCATAAACGAACAACTCAGCAGACTGCTCTACACGCATAATACACTAGCATCACGTGTCGCTTATACATTGACGCTGTATCATATAGACAAGAAAGAGTATAGTCCCAAGAAGCCGAAATGAACAGCATACGCTTCTAGGGTCGCCTTGACAATTACGGGCTCTGGTAGGAGGCTTCTATAAGCGATGCGAAGCGCGACATCGACAACGCATTACTGCTCGTTGATCGACCCACCACACTTCCGATTCGGAAATATATTCAGAGGATTGGAATTATAGAAGCGTCATATGAATTGTTTTATTAACATGCCAAACATTTGTTCCATATAAATCGTGAATTATTTATGAATTCTCGAATGTAGGTTGAGGTGCTTGCGTTTCCGCAATTGTGAAGTCTTTGTAGTCTGCGAGACTTAGGTAAGCAAAGTGATCAACTGTTCTAATGAAAATCGGTCTAGATGTGTGTGATGAGTGTGTAGATGAGCTTTCATGACGCCACAAGCGGGAGAGGTGTTCAAAATAATAATTAGAAGGAGGAAACGTTGAGAACCGGACGTAGAACGGCAAAACCGGCGGCGGCGCTCGCGCCCGATGCAATCTCTCCTTCATTCCTTTCGTCGCGGTGAGAAAACAGCGCTAAAAACGTGCACGCCGGGAATCATTAATGGGTCACAATTCGAAGGATGCCTTTCGGCACTTTGGTAGGTCCACAGGCCTCTACTTGTAAATGGAAATGCTGTAACAGTCTAGTCATTACATCACGCGTAAATAATAAAACGGCAAGGCAAAGCCACCGACATGGCAACACTTTCATTCGGTTTACCATTGAATTGCCGACAAACATTTCATCGAATATTATTTCAAAGACAACGTTTCAAGTATTTTCATTTCATCGACAAGTTATTCCGTCGAATACTCGATACTAGGTAATTTGCACCGAGGTCTTTTAATTGGTAGTTGACTTATTACAATAAAATTCATGTCATGGCTTTTCATTTCGAGTTTTTTTTATTAATTTTTTTTTACTTGTAATAATATTTATTCCGCATAAAATTATTTCAATTGGTAATATTTCGTTGTCGAAACTAAACGCAATCACGTCAGTCGGCTCACTCTGCGAGATTTTTGATATGTGGGTAGTTTCAGATATGAAATAATTTATCTGGACGAATGGTTGGTCGTATGAATTTGTCATGAAGATCAGAGCTCGCATGCCGTCTTGTGATAGCCGTGCAGCGAATCGACGCCACCCCATGGACACAAGTGAACCCTAACCTAACCGACCTAAAACAGACTTCGCTTATGACAAGTCATTTTTGTCCGCCCTGATATCTTTTTGTAATAAACGATTTACACCAATGATTCTTAGTTTTATTATACATACATATTATTTATCAATTGTCACGATGATCAGAGCTCGCGTGCCATCTTGTCATAGCCGTGCAGCGGGTCAACGCCACCCCGCTGCGCGGGGTGTCTGTTTCTTGTCTGAGGGACACAAGTGAACCCTAACCTAACCGACCTAAAACAGATTTCGCTTATGACAAGCCATTTTTGTCCACCCTGATATTTTTTGTAATAAACGATTTACACCAATGATTCTAAGTTTTATTATACATACAATAATACATAATTAACTACATAATTTGAATAATGTATAAATGTGCAGTAGGACATATAAAATTGTATTAAAGTAATATGTCGAAGAAATGAATTGCAATGTTATGTAGTTGTGCCAATTAAGATAATTTGAAACAAACCAGCTATTAAGTAATATTCGTTGAATAGTATTTCTACGTAGTAAAATAAATTTAAATGAGTAGTAGTTGAAATAAAATAACGCCAAACAATATTACTAGTACTAAAGTTTCGATGAATCGTTGTCGATGAAATAATATTCGATGAAAAGGTTGTCGACAAAACAAGGGTACCCTTTCATTCATATAGATAAAATCGGCAGTAATCGGCATACGCAAACCCGCGCTATTGACATCCTCAGCCGGGTTTTATTGGTATTGGTCGATGGTACAGTCCGTCCGTTCATATATTGCGACGCGTCGGGCATATCGATGGCCCCGCGAATACTACTTGGCGGGATCGGTGAATGAAAGAGAAAGACTTGCCAACTTGAATTATGAAATGAGCATAGGTACTTACGAATTTCCGTTTGAATTCGTCTTGTTCTCCCACGGCAATGTGCAAAGCGTGATTTGCTTGATTCGCGACTTTTTGGGCATGTTCTTTAGTGAATACTTTTGGTGCTGACGTCGTCTGTAATGAAAACAGAAGGTTATTTAACAACAATACCTTGGGATTGCCCAGTGAGTAATAATGGAGATGTGATGGTATGGTGCGCAACTATCCACCAGAATATTTGTGTGCGTATGAGTCACACTGAATTCAGTAACCATCTACAATGAAAGGCACTTCTCATCAGTATACATACATACAGATGACAAATCGTGTAAAACATTGGGGACGAATACAAGAGCTATTTCAATACACTGTTGTACTTGTAGCTATCACAGTAGCTACTTGAATGGAGCAAAACTGCTCAATAATTTGTATAGTATCTTTACAGTAGTACAAATTCGATCTATCCTTTACACTACGTTATTTAAGAGTAAAAGTGATCTTAGTTCATTTTGTTATACCTAAATATAATTGAATATGCTGCTAAATTAATATAGACTAAGCTAAAGCGGATGTTAAGTACCAAGTGTCGCTCTTAAGCAAAAATGCCCCTTGTAATACGTGTGTTCGTACACGTAATGCTTCTTTCACGGCCCACATATGAACCAGCGTAGGGCAGTTGTCCCAAAGCATATTTGTAACTGGCCACCAAGAAGACAAAAAGAGAAAAAAAAGTAAACTTACACTGCCAGAGCCCCAGCCGCAGGGGTTTGCCCACAAATTGTTTTCTTTCGCCATGTCGTCTCTTCTAGGCCGCGGAGCCGCCGAAGATTGTGGTGACAGGTCTCCGGCCAATAGCAGCAGACACACCGCTGCACAGACGTTGACGTATCCTGAAAGAAATAAACGTTAATTATTATAATAAATAAAACACATTAATTCTGTCATAAAACTTCGGGATCCTTTCACGTGTAATGTGACTTGATCCGTTTCGGAAAATAGGTTCTGGTAAGAAGAAGGCATTCATGGTCCAACGATAGACAATGAAATACAATGCAACAATAAGTACTTATTCATTTCCAAGACCAAATATTTATCATCGACTTGTGACCTACCTGCCTAACTTGTCAAGGTCCAAAGGGGTTAAAATTATCATGAAAATATTCTTATTCTAAACTAACTGCTTCTGAAACCGGCAAGATATTTCATAATTTTATATATACCGTTAAAACATACAGTTGAAAGGAGAATCTCATCTTACTTCTAAGGCTGGATTTGATCAAACAATAACAAGGACTTAACCTGAAGTTAATCGGCAATTCGTCGGAACTGTTCTAATGAGAGATTAACTGGAATAGTCCAGTTTCGCCAAATTGACACTTAGGTGGTTGAAAATTGGTGATTTTTTTGTATTTTCGCCAAAGATTCCGGCGTAAACGGTTCCACTAATTTAATTTTATCGTACCTTTAATCGAATCTTCTCATGAATGGGCGATAACGTATCGTATGCGGCACGCGCGGTGCTATCGATTATGGTAATCAATGGACATCCGATGAATCGATGAACACTCGAGAGGTGGACAGCCTTTGCTAATTGTGCAGTGAACCGGAGTGAATAGTAAATGTGGCGCTACTTAAACGCTGCCGGACGGACGAACATTCTTTTGATATCGATAAATTAATACATAAACAAATCTTATCTTTATTATTGGTGTAAATAAATAGGTAGTTTATTGAATTTTTTCGTGTTTTGCAATAGTTCATTCTGCGAAATTCTTTATCTTGCTCCAGGCTGTTCGTAATATCAATGAACTGATTAATTGTTACCTTGTTTAGCGTTGCCGTAATGGGGATCGTATACTTTACATCTGGTAAACTAATACGTCATTACATTTTCGAGTGTAATATTTTACGTTAACAATACAATCCAGACAGCATATATCCGCGAGTTGATTTGATTTCTGCATACATATAAGTATATAGTATACGCGCAATCTGTATAAGTATATACGTAACAGCTGTAAGAATTGAAACTTACAAAATTACGCATCTTACTCACGGTTATACTTTTTTTAGTTTTGAAACCAACGTGAATCACATCGTTAATGCGTGGTGACTCAAAACAATCTCACAACAAGTGCGATGCGTTAGACTAATCTAGTCGTTTTTAAGCTCCTAAAGAAATAAGCCGTTCGCGTAATTGACGTTGGACGCACAAAGCCCAAGTGAAATAGAAGTCTACGTCCTTTAGCAACTCTGAAGTACTTAACCCCTTATTGCAATGCAGATCTAAAGTCTCTGCCTTCAACATATGCTCAAGTGTGGGTGAAGTGTGCACTTTTTTTGTTCTTGGGTCTCGTTAGCGATTTCGCCCCTTGGCCGGCGGCGGCGGTCAAATAAAGGAAATTATAGTTACAGGGCCCCGCGCCGCTTATTATTTAACTAGAGCCCGTGAACTGATCTCGATCATCGTACGCCCCTCTTATTATAAATGAGAAGGACGGCGCTATAGAACTCTCTCACGGCACGAAGAGTTCGAAAACGCACAGCCATTTGCATAAACAAATTGTGATCATTAAAACTCTGGCTAACTAGACGATCTGTAGACCCTTTATTGGTATATTGCCGTCTAATTGACACTATAATAATGTTGTTACAGTTTCGGGCACAGCAGACCACAAAGGTGGACCGGTAATAACGATCATGTCAAAAGAAGCTCCGACACCACAACACGCGTTAAACACACGATCATAACATTTTATTAGTGGCGGTCAAAAGCAGTCGGGACCGCCGGCAAAAGTTCAACCAAAAAAATAACAGGTCAACTTGTCAGAGATGTGGAGTCATTCCCACCGTCGCGTTTTATTTTTAAATGAGGTTTTTTTAAGTAGCTTACTATTGAATTACTTTTTAATAAGATACTTCCAAAATAAACTAAAACATTTTAGTAATTACTATAAGTGTATCAGTGTCTCTTATGATACTACTATGAATTAGATGACAATACTAATTACTTTCTTTATTCAATAAATGTATTTGTCGATCGCAACTAAGTTGAACAATGAGGAGACTCGATCGAATTCCTTAGCCCATTGAAGAACTGACCGGGCGACCATAAAAACCGTAGATACCTACACGTAATACACAGGTTATAAGGGGGCATAAAAAAGTAGGGTCCGCGTCGGAGGTCGGCGCGACTACTCGAGAAACAAAGACTACGTTTATTTTTTAACAGCTCGCCCGTGGAGGCTGGCTGCACGAAAAACGACCCAAACGAGGGCACCTTGTTACCCTTTTTAAAGAAATCGCCGCTAACTAGAATTTCGGCTCGAAAACCGAGAAAAGTTCGCGTCGACGGACCGCCGGATGTTGGCCGGCGCCTGCGAAATCATTATGTAAATCACACATTATACTGTTCAAACCGAACTCGCCGTGTCCGTCTGTGTCCACCGGCTAATCTTTTGAACTGAAAGGACTGGTCCTGTTATTTTGTGTAATGTCGTCAGTCGTTATGTTATTATGACGCCCACTATATTAATTAAAAGATACGCTTATTAACAGAATACCATCAGATGTGTATATGACGAGTCAATTTACGTAAGCAGCAGGGAATTTTACCAGCATGTTTGTGCCAACGTACTCCTGGCTCCAGGTCGGTCCAGGTCATTAACGGTACTAATATCCATCCGTGTGACATTACATAGAAAAAGCGCCATGTTTATCCATAATAGAGTTAATTTGAGTCAGATTATCATTTTGTTAGTAGCCGGCTAACAACCGATGCGGTCGTAAAATTTGACTGCGCATAATAAGTGCGATTATCGGCGCGTCGCCACTACGCGCCTCGGTACGCTCTTCATCAACTGAAAATCGCTCTAAATGCTAATAGCCTCCGACAAAATTAACGAAACAACCGTGAAGTTTTCGCGAATTTAATTTAATAAGGTAAAAATTTGATATTATACTTAACGGTAGCGCAATAACTTTTATTAAAGGAAAATTAAATGCAAATGTATGTTGCATGATATAATAATTTCGGTAATATGCTTCAGGAATAATTTCCCCCAATCAGCGTTTGACACGCTTAAGGCGGTGCGTGTTGAAGATGCGCCCTATCAAGATGCAATTTGCTGCAGTTATTTCCTTACTTTCATCTCAATTTCTAGAAAACCAATCTGTATCAGTTACGTTTACAGTTATAACAAAATTCTTATTACCGAAATTGCGGGAGCGCGAATATTCGGTGCCGGTCGGTAGTTAGGGTTGAAATTTTTCATTTTCAGAACGAGTGCGGTTCATTACGTATGAAAGCAAGTGATTGCTGTTTAGCCGAGATTGACATCTTGCTAAATGGGTGGGTGACAGTTAAATACTGCAATTATGAGCCGTCTCACTGAAATAACTGTTTATAATTGATGCGGCTGCTTTGCCGCGTAAACGAAGAGCGTTTTATGTGAAAATGTTGCTAATGAGAGTGGATCAGCCCTAATGACGCGGACATAGTTCATGTCTGAAATCGAGCGCAGCGCGTTCTCAAGCAAACTGGCTACCAGTTTATAAAGACTCACCGCTTGACCGAAACATCTACTGCGTTTTTTTAATGTGGATATTATAGGACACAATTTGTAGTGAATTCGCTATTACAATTTCAACCGACGAAAGAATTACCAAATACAATGTAAAAAAAACCGAGCTATGTTCAACTATTCAAGTCCTATTTTGTAAATTTAGCATTACCGAATTATAGGTATAGTCAGCAGCAGAAATAGCTACGGAAAATAACACTCTCAAAATCATCTAGACAGTCCTTATCCTCTTGACATTAGAGTCGTGTGTAAGTCATTTTGAACACCTTGACCCGCTTAGCTACTTTTGCTGCTAACTGTACACGAATGGTTTTGTTTGAATTAACGCATCATATTTTTTATCAAAACGTAGGCAAAGAAATATTTAGGTGTCACAAGTTCGCAAAATTAAGAATACAATACTAAATCGATGTTTATTCCTTCCTGGCATAATGCGTGTAATGGCATGTAATGTTGCGTGGATTTTGGAACGTTTTATATTTATCGACAAACCACGTTGGGTAAATGTGGCAAAGAATCTTATATTTATGTACAACCTCCTATCATCCACCTCTCAATTGCTCAAAGGTTAGCTGGAAGAGATCCCTCATAGGGATAAGGTCGCTTTTGTACTGTGATCTATTGTGACATGTATATTGTTTCACCTATTATTGTGTACAATAAAGTGGTTACATACATACATACAACCTTTTAAAAATATACACAGTATTTTTACTGACACTAGAAGCATGTATAGATATTTTTGAAAGGTTATCTGTATAGATATTGGAGAACTGGACTGTACTTACATAAATATTAGATGGTTTGCCAAATTTACCCACGTGGTTGGTAGATAAATACGAGTATAAAGCTTTCCAAAATCCATGCAAAATTATATCTAACTCTGGATTATGCTAGGAAGGAATAAAGATCGATTTAGTATTGTATTAGTAAATATCTAGTATAAATATAATGATGTAAAGGTAAAATAATTAAGTAGGTAGGACTTTTTTCAAGATAGTATTCCATATGTCGACTTGGGTTTCGAACCGGGTGTATTAGCTATCGGGCATTAGCGGCATTCTACTATGGAGTGACGTCACGCAGTGAATTCGCACTATGTCGATTACCATATGCGCTCACCTTGCATTTCGATGACTCACTTCTACTGATACGAGAGTGGTTTTCCAATTTCAAATCAGTGAGAAAACTTGTAGTAATTGTTTTCAGAAATTGACGTCGAAGGAAACAGGCCGGAAGTTTCTATAATTGTCGCGTCTTATTCAATGTTCCCGATTATATCATACATCCTCAGAATTATTTCCTTAGTAATATATGTTATTAATAATAAAATGGTGACGAACAGAGTATGTTATTGTTATATTATCTACTTACTGAGCAATACATTGTATATAATTTAACATTTTATAGATAACATGATTTGATTTATAATTGCGGTTTTGTGGTTAATGCTTATTAAATGATTACCTAAAGCCGGAAAACCAACACTTTTTCACAGGACATGAGACATTGAATAAACGGGAATTGAAATTAAATTTGGTGACAGTTTAATTTCATCTTAATTTATTGTAAATAGAACCCTATTTATAGGACATATTTAATAAATTGATTATTATGACATTTGTTTTTGGCTTAACACTTAAGATGGTTTTAATACTTTTAAATTCTTAGATTACAAAGTTATCTACATAGTAAAACGAATTAGCCCTCAAGTGCAATAATTATAGTTCGAATTGGGTTAAATACAAATTGCAGTAGACAAGTCGGCATGTCAACGCGGACATTTTGTTCTTACTAATTACGATAATCAATAAGAAAGCTAGGGAAGATTCTAATTAATTCTACCCGGGAAATTTTCCGGACATTCCCGAGCGCTAATCTACAAGGCACTTGGTATTATTTTTTCTCTCGCTACACTTAAATCATTTCTCGGCCCTATATAGAGAGGTACCCAGCGATACTTGCAATTACGAAACGGCCGCTGCGACCAGCGTAACTGTACGGCTCTTTAAAGGATAGAAACATTTAGTCAGACATGTCATTCCGGTAACAGTACTAGGCTAGTTTAATAGCAGTTTAAGCCTAGTTAGTTAGTTCTGATCTTCGTGTTTAACATTGTAGAGGCGAGACTGAGCCAGGTTTTTTTGCGTAATGAAATTGTAAGCTCTATTACGGCGGACGGGCGCGATTACACCGTCATGAGAATATGTCCTAGGGACACCGGATATTCCGTTTACATTATTGGCGTTGACTAAGGGTTTAGTCGCCAATTACGATGGCCCTCGGTTGATTAACTACTGATGATATTAGCCGGTAAACCTCATGCGACTACTTTGTGTCGCATGGTATAAGGCATTCGTTAATGGTTTGTCATTATCTAATTATGATTGCTGAGATATATTAAACCCTTTATTTATTTTCATTCATTAACTAATCGGCATGCTACTGAGTGAAGCTAGTGGTAATATTTTATTTACTGATTATTATTTTTATCAATAGTTACTTATTATTTTTGGCATACACACACATTTTGAACCGATATCTTAATTAATATTCATGATAAATATGTATTAAATACAATTATTTTTATAAAAAAACTAAGACATGAATAAATAAAAGTTTAAAAGATTGTAAATAAAAATCTTACTGCTCCTAGCTGTACTCGATCTGTGGGGTCGACATTTCTTCACTTTTTCACTATCACAGTCACTGTATTGGCTATTTGTTCTGGTCCTAACACACAGTTCACATTTTTCCGGCGTACTAACAAAATTTGCACGAGCTGTGGAACATATCCTGTAGCAATCGTCCTTGGTTGTGATTATAATGGTACCGCTCTGCCGCAGTTGGGCACAATCTGGCAAGGTAGAATCCATGATCGATGTGTTAGTTTGACATCCCCTAACCGCTGGTCGTGCGCGCTGAGTGTCGGGTAAACGACTAAATAGCTCGGTGCCGGCGCGTAACATAAAGTATGCGCACGTGGTGAGCTATAGTGGGGCATCCACCAGTCAGCGCTCAGAAGACCCTGTTGCGGGCCAATCGCGGCCGGTGGGTCCCGCCCCTTTACCGACCCATTCATTGCCACCCGAGTAGATAGGGGTTGAAGCGTATAGGTATTCAGACTGAAAGTGGTTATGTGCTATATCCGGCCCCTTTATATGGTTGCTTTTCCTTCGCAGGTGGTTTACATGTATTTAAAAATAATCACAAATAAAGTTTTCTTCGATAGCAATTACTTTTTGATTTTAATAATAACTGTTTAGGTAATAGTATTTTGTTGTCTGAAATACGAATAATTGATCAAAATCTATGGCACGTTTTAACCCTTTAATTCGCATTGTCCAGCCGGCTAGACATATCCGTTGACCGTCTTTTTTATTTTTTTCGTGACCTACTCGTCAGTCGTTTGGGCTATTTAGCGACACGGACTTGAAATATGGACCTAAGCTATTTTTTGCGAATTAAAGGGTCAGCTCTATGCAGGTTAGATATTTATGAGCAAGTCATTGTCTCTACTGGGATAATGTCGTCAAATGTATAATTTAGATAATGACTACTAAACTCACTTACGAATAAAAATATGTAGTGCCAGTTCCTATATAAAAAGTAATTTGTAATGTATACATTAACTGGGCTTCGGCTCTGAGACGATTAAAAAAACACCGTGTATAGGTAAAACTTGGTTTGATATTGACTTTTTTCTTTGGTGTGTGATAAATTGATAATACATTTTGTTATATTCTGCTATTGTTATTTTAAGAGCATTCGCCATTCAATTGGTAACTAAGAAAAACAAACTCTGTACCTACCTACTATTAGCATTTAAAAATTAAAATTATTCTGGAAAAATAATTCTACCTCTAATACCTACATGGAGTAATCCGAACGTAAGTCATTAATATTCAGAAAATTCGAACGACAATTGTTATCAGTGAATGACTTCATGGCTTCTTTGAATCCACAACAAACTATGCTAGTAGCACCTGCACGTAGCGAGCGCATCAGCGGATTATTCTGATAAGAAATTGATGACCGAACATCGCCCCCGCGATTAAAGCTATTTGACAGTGTATAAGGTTATAACCGATTTGCAAGAGCATAAATGGACCTTTTTTGTACCACTTCCGTGGCCATCAAGTGGCCTGCTCGCCTGATGGTATGTAGTTACCATAGCCTATGGAGCCGAGAAACGCGAGAAATACAGGGTACTCGTACGCGCGATGCCGTCCCTTGAAAACCTGTAGATTCCTCTCTTGAAGAACCCCACACTGCACCTCGTGAAAACCACGCAAACAAGTAAAAAAAAAAACAAAAAATCAAAATTCTTTATTCAACAAAAACATGTAAATAATGAACAAAGGGATGGAGCCTCCCTGTAAGCAAAAAAATGCTTGTGTTGGGAGAAACCGCTTACATAAGTACCTACCTACTCGGGAAAAACAAAACAAGACTAGGTTTCATTCTGGGTTCAGGTTGCTTCCATTAAATATTGAACCTATTTGCCCCAATTCTTCAGATGGCAGGCGTACCCCGGGGCACCGTTAGAATACGGGAAGGATAACTTGCAAGGGGGCTCAGAGGGCTTAACTCTCAATCATATTAATCGTGCGCCAAAAAATGCTCTCATACTACAGATAATCATCATCTGCTTGATACGATCAATCAGCATTACAAAGAAGTTAATCGATCGAACTCGAAAGGCACAAACGACAAACATTTCACGAAGCTACAAATTATACATTCAGATTCATACTTGTCAACACATACACACACACACACACTGTGGACACTCAGATTTTGATGAACACCGCTTGCGATTACAGATGATTTGGTGCAACACACCCTAGACTGGCAACACATTGAGGAGTTCGACCAATAACGACCAATTAGACCAGGCCCCTATACCACAAAACTTTACAATTCTACAAATCGACAAAATTGTACAATTTTCCATAGAAATTTTGTCAATTTTGCCAAATTGTAAGTACGCTTGTAAAGTTTTGTGGTATAGGTCCCTAAATTGCTGGTTAAGAGTTCCAATAGTGCTACTTGTAACTTCGCGATATGGTCCCAAATCATGAAAAATAAATTAAACATGGATGAGACCTGAGGGCGCAAATACATTGATTTTTTTTAATACATTGGCGTACAATACAATTTTAATTTCCGATTAACTTACTGATCGGTATAAAATCACTGCGATAAAATGGCATGTGTAACATTCGCCGCGCCGTCAAGCTGTCTGACTGCTTATCTATATTAGCTGGAAGCTATTCAATGTCAACAATAAAATCAATTAGTATTTATCATAATTCTATTCATGATGATCGGTGTGTTGAGACGTTGATTCCATAAGTAATAATCGTTTAATCGGTATTACATATAAGACAGCACGGAAACCCACTGACAATATCGAGAGGTAAACCTATCGTCAAGATACAAGGCGAAATAGTACAGGGTCGTAGAAAATACTGCTAAAATACCTTTACACAAGGCTTTAGACCAAGGACAATGACGTTGGATTTTTGCTGAAAAAACCTATGACGGAACCACGATCCTCAACTTAAGGGCCTGACCGAAGAGCTGGCGGCTTGACCGAAGAGCTTTCTCGCGCAACGCATCAGCATTGCAATTCGGCGAGGGAATGCCGCCAGCATCCTCGGTACAATGCCACGAGGGCCTGTTTTAGATTTAACTTAGGTTTAATTTAATATAGTTAATGTTAATTATCATCTTGTATATACTTAAGAAAATAAAACTTGTGGACAAAATGTATATGATACGAGTTCTTGAGAATGTATGAGTTGTGAAGTTTGGTTGTGTGGTAAAATCAAATTGATTACTACAACCTTCCCCGGTTAAATCCTTTGGCACAAAAAATATGGTTTAGTTAAATAATCGTACCGTGACTTTGTGTCAGTGGTGACATCATACAAAAATACATCACCGCAAATGTATGATCCGTAAATATCTGAGTAACGCCAAAACGTTCCCATTCATTCTCATTTTGCTGTATACGCGTCATAGGTATCGTCAAATCTAAGTTATGCAGGACATACCCACTCCCATATATGGCATATATGCTCTGCAAATATTCGTCATACGTCTATCTACGTCATGGTCTCTAAATACAGGTCCTGGACTGAAGCACGAGACATAAATATTGACATTGACTTGTACGGCATTTCGCACGCCTTCATCTCGGATGCCAATAAGTTACGTTATAGTTTTTTTTTTAACTTCTTTTCTCTTATGAGTTACATCACGATCAAATTTACTATCTATGAGAATATAAACATAAAATGCTCCTTTATCAATTAGGAATATATTCAGATGCGTGATCTCAGATGGACAGTATTAACACAACATTGATATTGACACAAGTGTGAAACTTTCTTGTTTTTGCATTGAGGGCCAGAAACCGACCTCAAAATTAACACAATATAATTGTTTATTTTAGAACTTCGACTTACAATACATTTTTAGACCATTTGACCGTTACAAGAACCACGAAATAGGAATGTTTTCCTCAGTTGATACCGTTATTTTTATTTAAAAAAAAATCTAGGTGAGAATCATGTAAAGGAAAACTTTGTTTAACCTTGTCTTTATAGGTTTTCCATATTGACCGTTATACGTGATCTAAACATTTGTTGATATGCAACCTTGGTTGATCTGAGTAGTCTGGGTAATTTTGAAAGAATCGGCGACATATCCGTTTGTCTGTAGGCTTGTCAACCAGGTCCGGTATGATTCAGCTAGTCAGCAGTCATGCTTGAGATAGTTTCATAAATCCGCGACTGATTGTATTGTATATTTAACAAACTGACCATTTTGTAAAGGTATAGTGAAAAAAAACTTTCCGTCTGGTCAGGTGAAAATCAATCTTATGTCAACGTCATACAGACTTACAGGTATTTTTCCAGTTTATTACTTAGATACCTGATTAATGTTTTTTAATGAATCACGACAATCTAATTCAAATTAAGAAGAATGGTTGTCATCAAATTATTGACCGCCTATTCAACCCATTTAAAAATATTGAATTTTTGACCATGTTTCTAGGATCGGAGCGATAGTGTTGCGGAACGATTCGTTACATAAATTATTGTTACATTCCAAAGATAGATTCTCTTGCTATCGTAATGTAACACGCTTTTATTTATAAAACTGTGATAAAAACGGGAAGATTTAATAATCAAGGTATAGTTATGTACGATATGGAATTATTTTGTCGTAGCCGAAGAACCTTAATTATCGTTTAAGGTTAAAATGAACTTATATAGCGTTATATTTCTTATAAGAATTTTTTTTTTTACTTTTTAGTTCATTTTATAAACAAATAATAAAAGCTTGTTTTTAAAAAGTATTTTATTTCTTTAATTTTATCTTTAACTTTTTAGTATTTTTTTATTCGAGATTTACTACGACGTTTTTCCGTTATGTAGCCTGTCGTACCTACGTTTATATAGGTATGTAATATGTACTGCTTTGAGCACTTAAAGTTTATGTATATTTTTTTCATTTTTTTTAAGTACTCGTCAAGACGAATTAAACGAGCCCAAACTCGATGGGGTTGCGTCGTTTAATAACGGAGTTCCTATGGCCATCTTCCAGCTCCATCATCAGATCAGCTCTATGTCATAATAATATTGCATTGTCATCCGAATCATACATGCATGCAAAATTTCAGCTCAATCGGAAGCCGGGAAGTGGATCAAATTTAACTTGCAAGATTTGATTACAGACAGACAGACAGACAGAGACAGACAGACAGACAGACAACGGTACAGGTGAAACTAAATAAAGCTTG
Source organism: Epinotia bilunana (assembly GCA_947049275.1). Taxonomy (NCBI): domain Eukaryota; kingdom Metazoa; phylum Arthropoda; class Insecta; order Lepidoptera; family Tortricidae; genus Epinotia; species Epinotia bilunana. The sequence continues at coordinate 7,009,943 of OX346263.1, read as the reverse complement.
TAATAATAAATAAGAAAATGCATCTAGAATTAAAAAGTTATTCAAACTAATGCAGAATTAAAGTTGGTATAATATTATACATCCGTTGAAGCCTCCATTCTTAATTATTTGAGAATTTTATTCAAAATATTGAGAAACACAACGAAAAGTAACATATAAATTGTACAAAACACATCACAAACTTCAGATCCATTGTACTAGCAGTCCCTTGGTATTCTATGTCCCCGAAAGAACGTGGTCTACTCATAGGTTCGGTTTCGGGAAATCCATTAATGATTTGGCATTGTACAGTTAAGTGTAAAAATATAACTAACTAACTATTAAGGGTGCAGACCCTTAATTACCAAAAATTGCAATCAAGGATAGCAGTATCCTTCTACCTTCTTAATCTCTGTCTTGGTAAATGTCTCTCCAATGTAATCGCGTAAATGGTAACAAATAACTACAACTTAGAAAAGTTGAAAAACCTCCGACATTTTCATTTCAAAGTCCAATATCTCAAAAACGGCTGAACAAATTTTCATGAAACATGGCTAAGAACACTCGGGATAAAATTATCTACGGCACATAAAAAACCGCATTCAAATCGGTCCATCCGTTTGAGAGCTACGATACCACAGACAGATACACAGATACACAGACACACAGATACACAGACACGTTAAACTTATAACACCCCTCGTTTTGCGTCGGGGGTTAAAAAGGAATAATAACAGCTAACTTTAATGGTAACTATGTAAAAAGTTTTCTAGAAATGCTCATTTAAAAAATCTTATGAAATGTTTTCTAATCCTACTAATATTATAAATGCGAAAGTTTGGATGTTTGGATGTTTAGATGTTTAGATGTTTAGATGTTTGGATGTTTGTTACTCAATCACGCCTAATCGGCTTAACAGATTTGGATGAAATGTTGCACGAAGATAGTTTATAGCCTGGATTAAAATATAGGATAGTTTTTATCCCCGGCCCACGCAGACGAAGTCGCGGGCGGAAGCTAGTGTAATAATAACATGAGCGTCCTTAATTCTGCGTAATACGAAATTTAGAGGTGTATAATATAAAAAAAGTTCCACTTCGTGACCATAGCACCGGATATAGAGTTTAAGCTTCCCGGATGCACCGGAAATACGCCTTCCAAAGGACATGGAATCGTCGGAAAATTATATCTTTCTACATAGCCATTTTATTACAGCTGACGATTCTAAATGTAGCATTCATTCTTCGTGAAACGATTGCTATTATAACACTTGTATATATTCAATTTGATGATGTAGATTAATAAAGAAGGGTTGAAATCGAGGAAACAAACGAACAGTTTCGGCATTTAAAACACGTCTCGACTATTTCGTTTCCCATAAATATAAAAGACGTAAAAGTCCCACTAAAATTCGCAAAATGTTTATGGGCGCTTGTAAAATATCCGACTTCTGTACAAGGGCGGCTTCTTTGTGTCTTGTTTTGTTTACCGTTAACCGATGAATGCTAGAAACAAAGCGTTATTTTAACTTTCACTACTTTATATATGACGTAATAAATTAAGTTATTGTCGGGTCCGTGCCGGTGCACATCCTATTTCAAAGTCTTTTGTTTAAGTTTTAACGGTGAGCAAATTTTGAACCGCTCAGGGAGGCCGTAATAAAGCTGTAGCTGCCTACAAAAAATAGCGTGCGACACGTTTAAAAATTTCACTAGGGCATTGTTTGTTTTTACCGTGCGCAGGCGGCCTTATAAATGCAAGTACAATGAGTAGACTAAGCGCAATACAATTAAAGGGGAACAAGGGGACGGCGTGAAATTTATCTTTAAAGCGGTACCAATAGTCGCATCATTGGATGTTTGTGTGATAAATTGTAAGTCAATAATACGCCTACTTTCCGGTTTAGAGAATGAACTTGGACTCGAGTTTTTGTCACTCGTAACGACTTGTATGGAGTGCGTTCCCATGATGATTCATCACTGGCATACATATTGGCAACATTTAGAAAAAAAAATGTAGCCTTAAAAGTTTACAAAAATAAAAAATGTATGCTACTTAAAAAATCATTTCAACGTGTACAACCGGTTGAAATGTAGCTTTAAAAAAAACCAATTAATTAAAAACCTGTTTATTAGTCCAATTTCATAGTAAGTAATAGTCTTGCAGCAATATCTACGTCAATGCGAATCCATAATCGTCATGTAACAAGGGGAACATGCGGATTCATGCATCTAAGCTTAACAGATCCGGGAGCGCGTTTAATTACAAAGAGGATCTTACGAAATAAAATGGTTTTACCACACGACAATTGGCATCATACGCGTGTCGTTGAATGCTTTTCCCCTGCCCCTCACTTTCACTAGCTATGTTTTGAATGTAGACTTTACTTTAATACACATAAAAGATCATTTTAAATTATTAGAACTGGATAAGATAATATAGGTTTAAAGAAAATAAGGGTTTCTATCAATTCTATATGTTAAAGTCCTTACTGTTAGTATGTTAATCCTTCATCATCATATATTAATTTCTTAGGTACTTTCACATTTTTTATAATTTTTACCTGATTGCCTCAGAAGGACGGTTATGTTTTTCGAGCGTATGTACATACATACAGGCTGTATCAAAAATGTGGCGTGAACCGAGCAAGGGCATATTCGGTAGCGTATTGCGATTCCAAATAAGCATTTGTTTTTATTTTTTGTTTATTTTTGTTTACATTGATATTTTTGTTTTTGTTTACATTACAGTCTTTTTTTTTTGTTGACGTGGCTCGTTTATGATAATTGATAACGTTCCCCCGCGAGGAAAAATAAATGTTTTGTGTGTTTTTTTTGACATGCAGGTGACAGCTTTTACGTTTTTGATGTCATACACAAGCAATGTCAACAAAAACAAAGACGTAACAATATCAACAAAAACATACACGTAAACAAAAACCAATCAAAAATAAAAAAAATATTAAACATACGCATTTTTGGAATTGCAATACGCTACCGAACCTGCCCTTGATCGTTTAAAAATTATCGCGTGCTTTGAAACGCCGTTCTGACTAGATTAAGAAACAATAAGGTCTGATTTTCAGATATATGATTCTTGACTATATGATTGTTTATTTGATTTAATCGATACATGACTGCCTAAAATTTCATCGATAGAAATAAATTCCAAAGTTGGGTAGTGGGTTGGGAGTAGGCTGAGTTAAAAAAGCAATATAAAGGCTTTTTTAACTCAGCCTACTCCAACAATACATCATTTTACGACACAATCAAGTTAATACTATAGTATTTTATCTCATCTAAAATCTCACTTAATGAAATATAAATTAAACTTCACTAAGTTGGTTATTTATCGAAATTTGTCCCAAAAGCCATTCCCGAAGAGTGTTGCATCTCTTTTTCTCGTGCGCGGAAGGCATAAGCGTGTCTCTGTCAAGGGGGCGTGGTCGACTCGAATCAAGGCTTCTCCTTCAAAGTAAATAGTTCAAACACCTATGCTACTATTATGACATATATTGGAGCAACAAGTTTTGCATGAGTCAATGGGCCAAGTCCACAGGTTTAATTATTTACCTACGTCACAAGCAGTCCAAGGCCGGTTACGATATACAATACTTTTCCACACCGCTTCCACTTGCGAGAACCGCTATTTTATCCGGCAATGTAACATGCGCATACCCGACTTTTCCTAAGAAACGTATGAATCGCGCCGTCATGGGTATTGAGAATAATACTCGATAAAGTTTCCATAAAATTTAAATCGTGCAAAATGTTATTAAATTAAATGAATAACGGGGTTTCCTTCCAGTTTAGTCGAAATAGGATATAGGAGGTACTTGCGTGAGGTGACACGCAATGGACATTGTACCATAATTCATTCATCAATATTATTTATTTAAACCAGAAAAACAATCATCCTACCGTTTTTCCTTATAGTGGCGTAGATTTGGCGCATCAGGCAGTAGTTTTACGAAAGCGACTGCCATCTGATCCTCCAATCCAGAGGAAAAACTAGAACTTATTGAGATTAGACGGGTTTCCTCACGATGTTTTCCTTCACCGAAAAACCACTGTTAAATATCCAATAATATTTCATATCAAATAGCTAGTGATACGAGCCGGGTTCGAACCCGCGACCTATATATTGAAAGTCGCGCGCCTTACCGGTCCGCTACAGAGGTTCTCCCTGAAACCAGAAAAGCAACATAGTGAAGTAAATAAAGTACGTAATTCTTATATCCGTTTTACCGATAGGCACAATCCTCCCATGAGTGGATAGGCTTGACGATGAAGGGTGTCCGTGCGCTAGATGATTTCACAGCATGCAGTTTTGAATATCTCCATTGAGAATGCCCGCCATTGTTGTTATAAGAAGAAGAAGATTATATATTATGATAAATCAAGGACTTATTTCATGATATCACTTTTAGAACCTTAGTTAAGCGCAGTGATGTTGCGACGTCTATACACGTTCTGCCGACCGGTACCGTCGCAGATTACGATGATCATTTATCACTCGAGATCGGCGCAATAGGGGTATCTCTAAATAAAATAATCAATAATGATGTATTTTCTTGAAAAAGGATTAAGAATGTAGTCAAATGGAGAGAAAAGCGACGCAAGAGGTTAAATAATCAAAAAGTTATAAGGGTCCAAAGTTTCAAGAAGGGGTGTGGTGTCCCTTTTCCGCAAAACGCACCTTCATATGAAACGATTGTCATTCACTATGACACTCTAGGAACGTATCGTCACGATGTGCTTGCGTTTTCTCTCTATAACAAGCAACATTAAAACAGTTGTAGCTTCATAGTTTTATGATATATTATTTGAATGAGATTTTTGTCATTAGGCATATTTTTTGCCTTCTTTCTTTTAAAGTAATAATTTTGAATCTACACCCCTATTATTTTTATTCTGTATCAACCAGTTCTGCCGTCCTTAGGTAATTGCCATTTTTTCAATAATAAAATTAAAAAGTTTTACGGTAATTAAGAACGTTAATGTAATTTTCAGTGAGAATTAGGTTTAACAGTTTTTCTGTCAAATTATGGCACGTTTTTTTATTATGTTCGAAATGAACTAGTTACAAGGATTAATGACAGTATACGGTCATTATGTATAAGATTGAAGATACTGACTAGGCAGTCGAAGAAAATCCCTCAAAGGAGAAATCTCACTTGGAGGTATCCATGTTGGTATGTAAAAAACAAAATATTCGTCCCGCTATTAAACAAGATATAACAGCATAATTTCGTTTGATTTGACATGCCGAAACAATTTAATCATTATCTCTGTAAGAAAATTAAAGGCGTCAAAGACACTCGAATTTGAATTTAATAATTATGTGAATAAAGTTATAAATGGAAGAGAGCTAGTGTGGGTTTTAAGTCCTGTGCGATGGGGAGGGGCTCGGGGAAGGAATTGGCGGTATTTGCAAAACACTGCAGAGGAGTCGCATAGCGAGGCGACCGGCCGCCAACTGGGTGGGCACTGCCCGCCGCGCTTAGCCCGTTCTTTTTGTATTCCATTTTTGAATTTAAATCTCTGAATTCGCTGCGAAACCATCGCGATTGCATAGCGGCCACCCTATCCCCCGTTCAGGCGCACGCAATGCGCCATCATGGAAACGTCACGCGAACGCTCGAGCCCTATTCAGCTACCCAAGCCTCGAATTGAACCATTTTGATTTTCATTTCTCTCATGATGTAATAATTAAATCACTCCGACTAATTGGCAAGAAATACAAAGAGAAGGGTGTACAATTAAAACATTACTTAGCCGTCGTCAAATTATGTCGTAATTAGCTGGACAATTAAAATCGAAGGTCATTATGGTGATAAAAAGTCGAGTGGGAAGCGATCCTCTTTTTGTTGCCGTCCCAGATTTTTAAGAGTACAGAAGCGACTAACCACAACTAATAATAAATTACTGATAACTGCGAGATTTCAGTTTCTATGGCATTGACATACGATTGAATTTCACCTTGCCTGTGGGAAAAGGTTGCCTTTTACATTAAAAATAATAAAAATTGGATTGCGTTTGACCTTCGTCTAACCTGATGGAAACTTAAGACAATGCCTAAGACGGATCACGCAGACCCCGAAAAAGGCGAGGTGTCAAACGATGCCAGGCAGCCGTTTAGTTCGAACATACCAGGTTTTAGGCACGTGTTAGGGTAGAAATTTAGTAGTAAAGTAGTAAGTTAGGTATAATTCTGTAGACAATATAATTTTAAGACTAAAATCACACGCTAATTTACCTAATATAAAAGTTATATTAATTACTGAACTAAAATAAAAAATCTACTTTTGCCTATTTACTTTTGGGAAGTACTTATGTGATACTAACTACCTTTTTATGGGTAGTTACATTATTTACATAAGTACTGTTTTTTTTGTAAATCTGTTTAGTCATATCCGAGATGACTTCTGATATACCTACCAAAATACAAACAACTTTGAACGTCCTACTTTTTGGAGTGTAACCGAATTCTTATATCTAAGTACACTTGTTTGTTTGTTTGTATTGAATAGGGTCCGAAAATACTGGACCTATGAAAAAAATATTTTACCATTAGAAGCCGACATTATCCCTGATGAACAAATGCTACTTTTTACCGGGCAGCTAGTAATATTATAAGTGCGAAAGTTTAGATGTTTACATGTTTGTTACTCAATCACGCTTAAACGGCTGAACCGATTTGGACGAAATTCAGAACGAAGATTGTTTACAGCCTGGAAAATATAGGATAGTTTTTATACCCGGTCTATGCAGACGAAGTCGCGGGCGGAAGCTAGTAATGGACATAAATACGTCGCTATAATATCAAAAGAGGAATTAAAGCTAATACTTAATCATCATCACGCTAGCGTGATTCCCGGTTGTGCCCGGGGTCCGCTTAGTAATTAAACTTGATACTTGGTCGAGAAAAAAATTATGAATGAAAGTCCACATCTTCTACCATTACCTTAGTCTGTGGTCAAGGGAGGAAAGTTGCGTGAAAATATCCATCGAGATACGGCATTTGTTCACATGTGATTAAAGTAACGGTAACGCAAAGGAAAGAAGCTATGACCTAAAATGAGTTTAAAAATTCATGTATCGTATGATCGGATGATTTCAATGAGGATAGTATTTATTTTTCGACTTTACAGAAATCGTCGGCGATGGCGCGAGACGAGCTACACTCATTTTTAATGGCATTGGAAGCCTGCGCACAAACGGGAGGATTTGGCAAAGTGGCCTTCGGCCATCAGTAGAATACTAAACTAACTAACTTAGGGCGGCACGACGACCCAAAATGAGTCTAAGCCTCCGACAGTTAAAATCATCTTTTTACTGGTACATAGAAACTCCTCCCTCTACGTTTATCAATTTATTAACATATTGAAGAACGGTTTAGGTATACGTAGTTCCCGTAATTGGTTAGGGGCAAAGGTCGAATTATTTGTCACATGATTATGAACTCATTCACTAGTACAAATACAGTTTCTTTTACGCGGCTTTTTGTACAGAGACAGTAGTTTAACTCATATTATAGTGCATGTATACTAAGATATAGTATAAAAGCGGGCCCTCGTCAAGGCAGCCGGGTCTATGGTTGGCGCTGTTGCCTGCCAGTTGCTACTGATAATTTCACTGTGTGACTTGTCTTTGTTTCTGAGGATTAAGAGGTTACCAGGTACAGTCACATTCGTATTTGCTACATCAAAGCGCGCATAAATATCTAAAACGACTCTATGTCTAGTGCCGTTAACGACGTGTCAGATATATGTATTGGCCGGTTTTGTTATGGCAAATATTGAAGTTGGTGACTGTAATTGTAATTAGGTCATAGGGTCCATGCAACGATGGTAACGAGCCATCCTTTTAATATATTCTACAATAAAGACAACATGAAAGTAACAAAAAAAACTTTACGCATATTACTACAGAATAAATGATAGTACTTACGTACTGAAGATCCTCTGTGTAAGACAACCGATGTAAGTACGTAGTAAGCAAGTACGTTGTCTTTCGTTCGTATCGCGATCGGGTGTATCGTCTATCAATCAACACCTCGGAGGTGTACGACAGCCAAGTTTAGCCGAACACATATTAGCGAATACAACACCTTACAAACCAATCACACATCAGTTCTTGGTGAAAACAGGACCTATAACTATCTCACACACCCGTGTCCCAAGACACGTATAAGGTACAAGGAGTAACAAAAATGGGGTATAAACCGATCAAGGGCTTAACAGGTATCGTGTTCTGATAAGAAAAACAGAAAAAAAATTTTGACGCGATTTTTTTTTACATTTCTATGGAGCTTGTCGTCCCAGTCGGTCAACGCTCCATACTAAAGTAAAAAAAAAATCGCGTCAAAAAATTTGTTTTTGTTTTTTCTTATCAGAACACGATACCTGTTGAGCCCTTGACCGGTTCACCCCCATTTTTGGTACACCCTGTATGTATTGCCAATATATTTGAGTATTAAATATTAACGTTATTTTTAGAATATAATTCATATTTGCCTTTACGGGATTTAACCTCAGGATCATCAGATTCCGCCTACTATCCACTAGGCTAAATCGGTCGTCTAACATTTGACGATTCCAACATGAATAAGAAAACCCTTCTCGCAATAAACGCAGGAAAACCCGCGGGATAAAATATAGCCTCAATTTTACACGCAAGTGAAAAAAAACATGAAATTGGATAAGCGTTTCCGGATATTAACCCATTACACACAAACGTACATCTCACAAACTACAATCTCACAGATTTTTCATCTTTATAATATTAGTAGATATAGAAAATCTCATAGACTTTTCCTCTTTATATAAATAAGCCCCTGTCTCCTGCCCGTGATATGAGGTTAAATATAGAAGAGCGCCACCCCCTTCCTTTCCATAAGAGTTGTCAGAGTCGACTACGGGAATAGTTTTGTGGGCAATATTAAAGGCTGGAAAACTATCACTGCAATACTCACCGTATACCTCCAGGGGTAAGATTTTATAAGTACTGTACGAAGTATGTACGAACTTCGATTGCGGAGTTCCTTGACAATAGGTATGTCCAAGAATTTGGAACGGACAGTTATTTTGTCTAAATAAATTATTCGCTAATTGCAAATTTACTACCTACTAATAGGATATTCTAGGTTATACCTGAAATTTTCTTTGTAGTTCTTCTGTCCGATTGCACCATTCGTTCAGCATGGTGACAACACTGCTTGTTCCTTCGCGCTCCTAACCAATAAACTGCTGCCTGATCTTTTCGTAAACAATTTACAACACATGATATTTTACCATGACCGCGCGTAAATAAATAATTTCCTCTAAAATAGATAACACGAAAAATATTCCAAAATCAATTTAAAAAATTCACATCTACACAGTAACATGTGAAGGCACTGGTTGAACGTCAATTGTCAATGTCGTCGCTCGGCTGCCCAGAGACAATATAGAGGTGTCACGTCAAGAGAAAAATAATGAGAATGTTTATTAATGGCCAGTGCTACGACTATAAGTGGAAGGTTGTATGCCGATTATTATTGTATTATGTAAGTTGTATTGAATATTTGTCTTGCAAATATATGCTGTAGTTTACTGTAATTTTTATATTTTTTATATTTTGTCCATTTAAGCTATTATTCTAAAGATGTAAAGTTTGCAAGTTTGTGTATTTCACTTAGGGGTACTCTCCGGAATTACTAAGCCGATTTAAGAAATCCTTTCATCGATATTCAGAAACACGATTTTGGATTTGGCTCTATTTTATTTCACTACAATGAAATGTCGTTTTATGAAACGCAGTGGAGCCGCAAGAACACACAGTAATGTTTAGGTAATTATCTTCATATATGTTTTGAGTTACTTAAAAATGTTAAGCTAAGGATTTACATACCTCAAAATCACTGTGAGTCGACGGTTGAATGTGCCAGGACCTGCAAATAAAACGATTTTATTTAGTTTGTAAAAATAAATACAAAGTGCTTAAGCTACCAATTTAATATTCGCAAGTTTTTGCTCCATAACCGATTATTAGTCTGTGTTTAATGATAATTTGGTAATGGATTAGGGTTGGAGATGTATTAGGCTTACGAGCCTGGAAGCAATAGCTTACGTGACCTAGATTTTCGAAACGAACAACCAAACTTAGCAGAACGCCGGCCCAATGCATCTAATATCGCACCCCAAAAATCAACAAGAACCTTAAAGCCAACAACGTAAAGCTTATATTTGCTACAACCCCGCTTATTAGCAGTAGTTCTGGTGTTAATGGGCCATGTTTGGTTGCGTAAAATTACAACCTGTCATATCGCAGACATGATTTTGTACGAGAAGGTCAAAATAAATCGTTGCAGGATAAACGTTGAAATAAATTAAATGTGTTCACTAATAAGCGCAAAACGCAATCCAACAATTAACCGTACCTATTTGTGTACAAAAACTTTTGGCAATTTAGAATATTATTGTGTTTTGAAAGTTCCTCACAATTATATTACCAGTACCGAGCAAGATAGTCGTATAAAAATCTTAATAAGTGTGAGAGCTACAGAAAAATATATTTAAATATTGCTGGCCAGTTTCACCTTGTCTGTTTGCCCCAAGCTATTTGGGGTAAAAAAACGAAAACCCGCCCAAATTAAGTTAAGCCGTCAGCCAATTTAATTATAGTGGGTACTTAATTTAGCTGCATAGGAGCGTTCCTTACGGTAACACGTATAGCTTCTCTATGTGCTTCATTCTGACAGTATTGCTAATAATTTAATCTCCCTTCTCGCTTCCTAATGAGGGAGTTCGTACATCTCACTCACTTATAAGGGAGCGCGAGCACCAAGAAGATTCAGATATCATTTCAATCCGTCAAAGCGTTTTCCAGAATCAGGCCAGGCCATCCAGGGGCGCTAGCACTACGCGATATCAGCTTTTATCTCACTCGCACTGCAAATTAGAAAGGGGAGGCAAGATGGTAGTAGTAGTATGTGCCTTTCCCGTTCACGGGACCTTTGGGAGGCACGTGCGTGGAGCCGATGTACCAACAAACAGTAAGTAACTTGCAGTGGTGGTCATTATTATTGTGGCGAGTCTGGTTAGTCTGTTCACCCGGCCTAGAAAGAAAATACCAAAGGAGGCAATGTATCCCTCAAATTCACAACCCGGATTCGACTTTTAAACCGGTCAACGGCCTGAACGAACTGAACCGAGTTCATGTCATCCGGATAACCCGGATATACTGCATCCTGGTCTCCAGTGCGTAAAGCCGCTCTCTGCGCTACATTGTTCGATGGATTTTAATTGAAACTGGACGAGTAAAGGCGGTATTGGAATAGAAGTAAAGGGTTCCGCTGCAGTAAAACTATAGGTACTTCGTACATACAACATTATAATTTTAACGGAGTAATTCGTTAATGTTTCTTCGTTTATCTATGATATCAAAGAGACATACTTATTGTACTAGTTTTACTAATTCCAATCATTATCACTTCCAACGCATCACTATTTTTTTTACGTTTCCTTTTTTCTTATTAGGGTTTTTGTTGACTTTATTTTTATTATAAGTAATCCGTCATCGTAACTTTTGTAGCATTTTTGGTGCAGCGTAGTGTTATTAACGGAATTGGTACAGACAATATCAATCAAAATTGTTAATTAAGGTAAATATTAACGTTATTAACACTAATTATGCAAAAGTTAGTGATCGTAACTTTTGCATAATTAGTGTTTATAATTATGTACTTATGTTGGAGTTACGGTAGCCTAAAGGTTGCTGTCAAGCGGCGGTCGTGGGTTTGAATCCCGGCTCGTACCAATGAGTTTGTAGCTTCCGCGCACCTCTCCGCGCATGCTTGTCGACGCGATATACAAAAGCGTCTGCGTGAAGGGTTTCATTCTTGTTAAAATACGAATTAAGGTCTAGTTTTCCCTCTGGGTTGGAAGGTCAGATGGCAGTCGCTTTCGTAAAACTAGTGCCTATGCCAAATCTTGGGATTAGGTGTCAAAGCGGACCCCAGGCTCCTTTAGGGGCACAACCGGGAACAACGTTAGGAGGATGATGTACTGATGTTAAATCACATCGACGTAAGTTGTTGTATTTGACTTATATTTAACAGTGTTTTTTGGTAAATATTATTTTGACATGCTACTATGCTTATTGTACATTGAATTGACATAATCAGTAATTAAGAAGAATAGAGAGTAATTTAGCGGTAGTAATTACAAATTGAAATGTTCAAATGCAATGTATATTGTTTAATGAATAAATAAAAGAAAGAAAAGTCAAACACTGCCATTTCATGGATTATTTACACTGGTTCATCTGGCGCACCCAAAGGTGGCAGGCTTTTTTGTCGCTGTCAGCCGTCATATCCGTTTATTTTAATACTTACCCTGCCTTCTTAATAAAAAATCTTTAAAATATATTATTATTTATTAGGCCGCTTAATACTGAATTCGAAGCTGGCGGCCAGATGGAAGGCGGCAAATGTTCTAGGTGGCCAGTCTACGTATATTGATAGTAAAGTCAATGCAAGTAACATAGTAAAGAAAGAAAGAAAATATTTATTCGTAACAAAAAAAACAAACTGTAGAAATTCTCACAACTCAGCGTAATGCTGGCAGGGCCAGCGCTGATCTTCCGTTGTGGCCATTAGATGAAACACGGAACAATGACGCCACGATCGCACACAAGGACAATTTACAAAAACTCATAAAAAAATAAAGAACACAAACTAGCAGGGCGGTATTACGCTCCGTTTATATTTGCTCGATATGTTTATAGGAGAGTCACTCTGAATATTGGGTGACCGTGATCTGTGTGCTGAGGATCCCTGACGCATCCAAGCTTATGGATCCGTCTATCGGCCGGTCGCTTCCTATTCCGGCCTTTGTCGTCCGTCCTGTCGTAGCGCTCGTGTAAACATAGCCTTTAAGACTTTGTACGCACTAACAATTGTTGTATAGTCAAGTGCAAAAAAAATATCGATTTAATCCTACTATAACCATTACACGCGCTATGTGCCCCGCCCACTGCCACTTAAGTTTAGCGATTCGGAGGGCTATATTGGTTACCTTGGTTCTGCTGCGGATAGCCTCATTTCTGATGCGATCACGCAGAGAAACTCCCAACATAGCCCTCTCCATAGCCCTTTGGGTGACTTTGAGCCTTCTTATGCGGCCCATAGTAAGCGACCACGTTTCAGTGCCATATGTCATCACTGGCAACACACACTGGTCAAAGACTCTCGTCTTGAGACACTGCGGAATATTGAACGAAAAGATGTGCCGTAGCTTCCCGAACGCTGCCCAGCCGAGTCGGATTCGACGATCACATAGCGCGTAGAACCGATGGCCGTTGGGGCGGAAAGGTTCTCGAGTGGCGACCACGAACCGGAAGGCGCGGCGTGGGTAGGCCCCCCGCAAGGTGGAGTGATGACCTGGTAAAGGTTGCTGGAGTCCGCTGGATGCGGGTGGCGCAGGACCGGTCACTTTGGCACTCTTTGGGGGAGGCCTATGTCCAGCAGTGGACGTCTTTCGGCTGATATGATGATAATCATTACATACTCAAAAGTCACATACCTACTTCTAATCGCGAGTACACTCTGATAGTAAACTATTAAACAACGCTAACGCACACACTGGCACGACGTTTTTATACGCGTGACGTGTACCACACTTGTACAAAATCATGAATGGATGTAGCCTTGAGGGCAATTCTTGCGCTAAATGTCGAACGCTCGATTTTACTATCGCAACGGTTCAATGACCTCGCGGCCGAGAAAATGGTCATTGTAGTAAATGGTGTTCTATTTTTCTTTAGGCACCTCTATTTGACGGCAATAGTGTAAAATGTATGCAAGATAAAAAAAAAGTAAGTAAGTAGGCTTATTTATTCTTACTTTAGATTACGGTAATTATTTTACTTTTAAATTACACAGTAGGTAGATATTACAGTCGAATAAACTCACTAAATATCTACTAGGTATTTGTCGTTTATTTTCTAAATTTACCCAAATAATAAAAACGCTGTACCTCTAGTGTTTTCATGTAAATGTTTGCAGGTTAGCATTTATTGATTAACCCGAAAGTTGTCTGGAAGAGAGCGTTTTTTAGCGATAATGACGCCGGTTGACTATATTGTTTATGTTTAATTTACCTCTATTTTTCTAATATGTGTTAATGTCTGGTGAACAATAAAGAATATTTGTATAGTATTGTATAAATGTCTGGTCATTTTATTGGGTGTGTCCCGCGAGATATAACAATAATATATATAATTTCATATTAATAACGTTCACAAGATATAATGAACGTTAGCTATAACAACAAAACCAATACTTTTATAAGGAATAACGGTCAATTGACATAATATTCATATTATATAACGTTTTTTTCTATAATACTCAAATTGACTAATTTCATTTAGTATAATACACATAACGTATAACTCGTAAATATTTTCGTATAAGGATTATAATACAGAAAATTAGGTTAGGGCAGCTAGAAAGAGGGGGAAGGGGGGGCGGTGCCAATCACAAAAGGGGCTCGGGAGGCGAAGTCCCCGCAGTACTCGCATACTCTTAACAGTGGTATTATTTGTAGGTTAGGTTAGGGTTATCTTGTGTCCCTTAGAGCGGAAATAGACACCCCGCGTTCGCGGGGTGACGTCGACATGCTGGCGGTTAGGTTAAGCTAAAATGATTGGCGTGTGATTAAAAAAAAAAAACCATCTTTCAATTCCTTAGGTGTTATGAATGTTTTACACTTTAATCGATATATCAATTAATATTGTATTTAAAGGACGTTATACTTTACGAAAATATATATTTTGACATTATACCTTTCGTTCATTATGTGCAACGAACGTTATACTAAACAAGCTTATACACAGTGAGCGTATATATTATGATCGTTATATAATAAGTTGTAATACCTCGTATTGCTTACCCCATTTTATTCACTGGATTAAATATAAAAACATCACGAACAAAGCGAAAACTGGCAAAAATAAATATAGGTATGTGTCCCAGTGGCCGACACCGCCCCAATAGTTGGCACCATCTTAAGTCACAGCAAAAAAGGTGACCGGTAGGGTATCAATTATAAGGAGGTGTTAAACATTGAAACGTTTAACTTATATCAATTAACTTTGGGCGATTATTCCCTTATAATTTTGTAATACACATCAAATATTCACTGCCACGATTAAAAATGATTAAACTAACGAAACTCATACAGCATACAATTTTCAGTGACTATACTGACGCATCAAAAGAAAATATGGAAAACAACATACCTTCATTCTTTGCATTTTTCAGCGACTACTAACATATTGGAAATAGCCGAGTTTTCGTGATTCATTCTTGATCTTGGCACGGGACAAATATATTAAACTGGTCTAGAAAGTTTTTAAATGATCGGAAATTAAAATCGATCAATATAAGGTGGAGTCTTGTAATTGCAACTAGGTATATCTGTCTGGTAATTGCAACTAAATTTAATAATGCCCTGTATAATCACTATCCTAGAGGGCATTATTAAATTGAGTTGCAATTACCAGACAGATATACCTAGTTGCAATTACAAGACTCCACCTTATAGGTTACTACTTTAACCTGCGAACGTCCATGAGTATTATATTAGATAATAGTTTAAAGTATAAATTTTGGTGGCCAAGTCCGGGATGAGTACCTACAGCCAGCAACATTATACGAAAATCTATATGTTCCAGTAAAATTGTATTTGGAGCGGTCACGGTCATTAGAGGCGATCTTTGTTGTTGGCGTCTATTAGAGTATAGGAGGTCTTTTGGTGGCATTGTCAAATACTTGTTTTATTCAGAGCAATGACGCGTATAGTTTAGTGTCCAAGAGGCAATCGGATGCCTCGCGGTATTTGAGCTCCCGAAGCGTTGTGCAACCCGAACTGAGCCAACTTGGTCTGGAGCGGAAATAGAAAAATGTATGAAAAAAAGACCGGGTTGCACTCCGGGAGTGCCGACAGAAGTGAAAACTTGAATATTTTGACATTTCGAATCGACGAATATCGTAGCGACAGAAGTAAACTATTTCACTTGCAAATTAGCGCGTGAGAACTTATTGTGTGTTGGCCGGGGTAAGCGCCGCAGATTGCATGGCGTTTGCGCCCTTTTTCTCGCTAACTGGAATGGCGCAGGCAGTCTCGTACTACGGCATCGGTCCCCCCGCACCCAAGCCTAGTCCCGAATCTCTCACCATTTACGGTCACGTGACACCTGTGGCGGGTTTAACAATTTTTCGCCATCCCAAAAAGTGCAGTGCCGCTAAAGAAGTTTTCACTTCAAAAAAATTGTCGCGAGGCAGCCTATTGAAACAGCGGTTGCTTGAAAGTGTGTATACTGTTTATATAATGTAATGCTGGTCTAAATCAAATATCTGGCGACAAATATTTTTTTTCACCCCTCTCAAATTTCTGCCCCAGTCCAATTTGGCTCAATTCAGGTTGCACAGGGAGGTTCCACAACGCTTCGGCAGCTCAAATACCAGGAGCCATCCGGTTGCCTCTCGGACACTGAAACTACGCGTCATTGCTTTAAATAAATTAAGTAATAACAATTGAACACCGAGGAATACAATGATTAAGTCCGCCAATTTTATTGTAGGTACTTCTTATTGTATTGTAAAAGTAATACGAGTATACTGTTTATATTGTAAAATCAATATTCTTATAGAATATATGATGATGATGATGATAGGCAGGTGATAAAAATACTAACTAATTTATTAGGACCTTCAACAATAAGCATTCCATTACAGCCTTCAAATATCCATACTAATCCATACTTACTAATATTATAAATGCGAAAGTGTGTCTGTCTGACTGTTACCTCCTCAAGCTTAAACCGCTGAACCGATTTAGATGAATTTTGGTATAGAGATAGTTTGAGTCCCCGGGAAGGACATATGATTGTTTTTGTCCCGGAAATCATCTCCTAAGGGGGTGACATGGGGGGGTGAAAGTTTGTATGGAGCTGCGATATAAACGAGTTCCACGCGGACGGAGTCGCGGGCAGAAGCTCGTATAAAATAAAAACTGATTAGTTACAATTAGTTTACAACTACTAATATTTACATATTCAATGTCAAGATTCAAATTGAGACATACTTAACATAATTTGTGCCAAGTCAGGACACAAACTAAGTCTTGTCAGCAATCGTAGCTTTTATGAATGGGCTGGTTTGACGAGTTGCGATTAATACAATTTTGAAACAAAGAGACAAGGTATTGTTTTTGTAGGCAACTTGTCAACCATCCTTATCGGAACATTTGTATAGTCATTCATGACTTAACTAAAGACTTAATCATATCGATATTAACGTTACACGGCCGGAAATGACGCAAATCCGTATCATTCATTCGGGTCCGGCGTATTTTACGCTATTGGTACTTGACCGAAATCAGAAGTCGCAAATAACGCGGACATAGTTGTTGGAGAAGAAATACTGTATTAGACAGGGTTATACTCGTCTTAAAGCCTTATAAAGTAATTCAAACAAAACGCTTGGACGCAGTTTGAGTTGTTTACAAACAATGATTTCAGACGAGCAATGTCAGAGGAAACGGTAAAAACGCAGAGGTCTGTTTAACTTGACGAATATATGGAATTTGTTGCTCGCACTAGTTCTGACACGCCGGGGGCGCGGGCGTCAAATAGGATACCAATATGAATTAAAAGTACGTAGAATTAGTCTACCTCTTGAGGCCCGGTGAAACTTACTAACTATGTAGGTACATAACTACACAGTCTGACGAAAACATAAACGATTACAACCGGAATAATTTTCTTTATTTATTTATTTGGTTTTTATTATTAGAGCCAGTAAGATGACAACATACGCTACCCTAGTAAATGTCTAACCACATCCACCGTTAACAATTTCGTAGCGCTACACTCGTAGCCAATGGTTTTTCCGCTACGTAGAGGAAAGTACATACGAACAGAACGCCCGCTATGCAGGGTCCTGGCATTGAAAGTGTTCATTAAAGGAATACATATACAAGGTGAAATGAAATTCGTGGATCAAAATAGTAAAATCTATCAAACTATTTAATGGACTTTGCTTATTTTAGACTGAAGAAAATGTATGAACAGCTGTTTTTTTTACCATGTTTACCATGGTAAAAATTGCTTAGTATCAAGGATAGATTGACATTTTGATATAAGATAATATATTCATTTAAATATAAGTTTATTCTGTTTTTTTGTATTTCTTGTTATAGCGGCAACAAAAATACATCATTTGTGAAAATATCAACTGTCTGACTTTCACGGTTCATGAGATACAGCCTGGTGACAGACGGACAGATGGACGGACGGACAGATAGCGGAACCTTAGTAATAGGGTCCCGTTTTTACCCTTGGGTACGGAACGCAAAAAAATATAGTATTATACCTATGTAATAATTTTAATGTCTCCATTTCTTATCTAAAACAGGAAAATTATGCACCAAGCAATAAATTCAACAGTAAAATACCAACAGTCAATTTCCTAAAAGCCATTATCTGTAGTAGGATTAATGACGTCGCAGTCGTGAGCTAACAGATTATTCAGTATTAGTGACTTGGCTATATGATAAATATGAAAACCCCATACTGAGATTTACGACCTGATACCGTATTTATTGTTGACCGGAACGTGCGTTATCAGAAAGGAGTGCAAAGTTAGGCACGAGAAAAAAAGGTTCAGGAAAAATAAATTTTACGAATGGAAAATTTGGTCGCAAAAAGATCTTGAAAGAAATATTACCATACTCGTTCATTTTTCCCTTGTAATGTTTTTTTCTGGCTATGTAGCTAAAATGGTTTTCAAATTCGTTTCTTTATCCGTCTCTGACATTTGTGTTCGTAAGCCAGGGACAAAACACATTTTATTTATCAGAGGCATTTTAAGTTTTATAAATAAGGGTAAGTAAATTAAAATCGAATTCATAGTAAACCAACCCAATCTGAAACGGATCCTGTGTAAACATTCCAAAGTATATACCATAAAATTCCTCATTTCCTTAATTCACAATCGCTCATAGATCAATGACGTCGAACTAGCAGAATCCGTGAACTCACAATACCTGACTGTGACGCAAACAGAGAATACCCTGGCCCCCACCGCGGCCCGGACACGACACGTATCGATGGTCAGATAACAATATTGTTACATTATAATTGTAATGACTATGGAAATGCACTAGTTATTACGATTACGTTATGATGCTAAAGTTATACACAGATACAGAAATACACGTGTTAAACTTACAACACCCCTTGGTATTTGTCGGGGGTTGAAAACGAGATAATAGATTTTACAATTATAAAATATCATAATCATGCAAAAAGTAACAGTAACTGAAAGTGGAAACTTTCAAATCCTACTAATATTAAAAATGCGAAAGTTTAGATGTTTGGATGTTTGGATGTTTGTCACTCAATCACGCTTAAACGGCTGAACCGATTTGAATGAAATTTTGCAAGAAGATAGTTTATAACCTGGATCAAAATATAGGATAGTTTTTATCTCGGGCCCACGCGGACGAAGTCGCGGGCGGAAGCTAGTATATAATAAGTATAATATATGTAGTAGGATTGTCTGTCTGCAACCTGCACCCGTTTATATAAAAGCAAATGTAGGCAAGCCATATTTCAGTAATGTTTACAGCAATGTTTTTGTGATTTGGGATTTTTATGACGCACGTTACAAATCCGGATGATAATCTAAACGCGGTCTAAATACAATAATTGCGAAGTCATTATTATACGAAACATAAAATATAACTGTTGTAGACCTATGAGTAACATTTTTGTCCGCAGCCTTACGGATATCCCAGTTTTTTTATGTGTTTCGCTTTGGAAGTAAAATGTACTATGCTACTTCGAATTTTATTTTGGAATTCTATTAACAGTCCGCAGTAAGCTCGGCCGAATTTCACCTTCCATAGAAACGGAGTTTCCTTCTCATTTTAAAACTAGGTACGTTTTGGATTGTGGCGAAACTGCATATAACTATAATGACATGAGGTATAAGTATGTCTGTAAATCTGTAACAATACACATGAAGGAAAATGTTGTTACTTGTCCTAGTCGTGCTGTTATTTCAGCTTAACTATTTTTTCAAGACGCATATTCAATTCAGTAGCTAGTATAGGTCGTTGACCCGAGTTTCCTAGAAATAGGCAAAAGACGGTAAAAATAAGGTAACTTTTTTTTCCTTCTATTAGGAAACAAGTATAACTGCAGGTTATTATTTGAACTAGGAATATATAACTTCTGGTTTCTTCTCATGGCACAATAACTGCATGATTTTGAAGAACTCGACTAATGAATAATGTTCTGTAATAACCTTTTATACGGTGCCTCATTTCACACCCACGAAATTAAGCACGAAGCCAAATGAACATTGTTGTACTGTTCTTAAGGACCTATATCATAGTTCACGTTGTGAATTTAGTGGGTTATATCCTATTTTGAAATAAAGAATCAATGTCAATGTTGAGTCATGGTTACGCATAGTTATGTATGTTGGTCTGGCCGCGGTATTCGCGGTGTGAAGGTCACTTTCACTCTGACTCACGGACCGGCCATTGCGACGAGATGCGTAAGGTGATCTGTATTATCTCCATTGGGGACAACTTTCGGAATGCTGGTGGCATTGTACAATACGAGGGAAATGATCAATAAATAATTAAATTTAGAGCTAATGCTGCTCTTTATTCTCAAGGAATAAACCTTTTTAAGAATGTATATTACCTACCTATAGATATTTTTTCAATACATAATTTGTGGGTAGGTCATTTCTCATAAAATTATGAAGTGTTGATAACTAGCCATATCTAACTTAACACACCAATGTAATGTTGTATTTACATTCAACCGAAGTAAGCAGGAAGTGGGCAGGACGGGCGTAAAATGCGGTATTACGGCCGTCCTGCCTGCCCACTTCCCTGCTCACTTCGGCTGAATGTAAATCAGGCATATGAATACAAACTAAGCACGACGAGGCTAATTTTCAAAAGAAAAACAGGTAAAGAGTGAATAATAGAAGGCACAGATCAAGGCTGACAGAAAAGAAAAAGTTGGAAATACCCTCGTGCAACATATTTGATCATCAAACAGCCGGTGTAGCGTTTCATAGTTCTGCAATTGATAAGGTTTTACATGGGCTCAGTGATAAAAATATTGACATGAATCTCCATGATATAATTATTGTATAACAGTGAATAATGTCGTCCATTACTGCATAGTAATTAAGATACAACCACGCTCATGCATGAAAGGTGACATTCATGGAATGGAATTAATTTATCAATTTCTCGTTCAAAGCTTAATAAGTAGTAATGTTTTGAAAAGTGTTTAAAGCTAGTTAAGTTAGGTGAATAATTGAATATATATCGCACGGTGCAATGGTCATGGTGCATTATTATTATGTTATCTGAATCGACTTGAAACTGTGTGGTCATTATGTGATTGTAGTCAGAATGCCGTTGCTATATGCTTAGACACATACGTGAAGCTGTAAGGACGGACGTGCCAAAAACCATCTGTCAATCAGGAAGTTAAAAAACACGCAACAATTAAAATTACTAAGTTTGATATAGAGTTCTATATTCTAAGTCACTTTAACTGTAGTGTTAGGTGGCTTGTGTTGGCGGTCATTGTGGCACTTTTTGGGGGAGGCCTATGTCCAGCAGTGGACGTATGTCGACTGATATGTTGATGATGATGATTATACTAATGACCTGCCCCGGCTTCGCTTGTTTTATATTCCAGGCAACATCAAAACCCGCAACAGAAGAAAGTCCCAACCGTTGCCTATAGAAAGTACTGACTGAACATGAAGGGAATATTGGTAATAGTTTCAGAACAAAACAATACTAAATCTTAAGATCTTCTCACTCACTCTAGGAATTGTGACAAAAGTGTGCAAGTCATGGGCCACTATGTGCCCAAATATGGATGTCGAGAATTTCATTCATGAAACGAGAGGTTATGACTCACAGTTACGAGTACGACCTGACTCACTAGGACGCGGCATTGGGGTAACCATAACCACATTCGCAACAGACTACTGAAAACGTGAGAACTATATGTGAACAGGTGAAAAATCATCACTCCATACAAGATTACGTTTAATGAGTCAAATGCATTGTTCATCAATTTTATGTTCATAGTTTAAGTAAAGTGTAAATAGTGGTGTCATGTATGACGAGTCAGTTATTCATAGTTTTACTAACTTTTAACTAAAACGTTATAACTTGGTGTATGTTTAAAGTGTGATACTACGTTTTGTTATAGATTACAAACTATTGATTGTCTTATCAGCCGTTGGCTAACTGTTTGTTTGGTAATTAACATTGTTAATTTAATGGCGTGATGCATTTGTGCTATTTCACCGGTTTTCATCAGATTTGCAGTTAGTGCGTGTAATGTTTGCATTGGTGCTATTTCACCGGTTTTCATCAGATTTGCAGTTAGTTCCTGTAATATTTGCATTGGTGCTAATTTCACCGGTTTTCATCAGATTTGCAGTTAGTGCCTTTAATTTTAATTATATTGCTTCATCTTAGTGGGGATGTATTGAAAACACAACGAATATATTTAATTGTTTGTATTTTTATTATTAAATTGGATTTGTAGCAGCGCTGGCAAAGATAATCAATAGAGAAGAAAATATGTTGGCCACATTTATCATATAAGTGCCAGAGAGCAGATGCGCAGTTTAGCCATGCAATATACTTTATTCACTATTTTTCATTTCCGCATTATAATCATTAAATAGGTATATTTAAAAAAAACTGCCTCTATACGTCCCACTGCTGGGCCCAGGGCATGAGTGGACTCATGGATGAGATCCCTCTCATTCATGAGTCCTCTCATGCCCGGGCCGTATTACGGGCAGTATTAGTCCCCACTTTGGGGACATGACATACACCTTTGAATTTATTCGCAGGTTCCTTTATTTTATGAATAAAATCGTTAAACCTCGTTTGTTATTAAAAACATGCACTAAATAGTTTGATTAAGAATCTTAACACAATGCTTTAAAATCGTTGTAAATTCCATGTTATAAAATGATTCCATCAAATGAAACTTCTGTATAAGTCACATTAAGTTTACTATGACAAGTCACTTAATAAATTAATAAAAAAGGAGGCGAGTTGTTTTCCAATCAACATCATTATGGAAACATAAGAAATGAATAAACGCTACTAAATTTCCTTAGCTTGGAAATGAAAGACCATGAAAAAAGTTTATTCGGTTTAAATATGTAGTGATTGAGTCATTATTTCCCACGCTAATTAGACCTTAAGATAACGGGAAAAGGTTTATATTGCCGCAACATTGGCATTTAATGACGTTTAATGTGATTCAGAACCATTACAAATTACACAACCGTAAGTACACAATTTTCCTACAGCTACAGCATACGTTGCATTGTTTATATTTTTTTGTTGTTGTTTTATACTTATTGGAAACCGTTGTTGTACTACATACAGAAGTACTTACATTATTTTATCTGATTTAATAATACCTAAGTTCGACTACAAACTAACTAAAACTTACTCAAAGGACTACCTTTGAGGTCTATGTAGTGCAATCGGGTATTGCCATTGATGAATACCTAGGTATATTTATGCTACTGATAGACAAAACTTGGTCGTTTCGATTATAATTTTTTAGATGCTTACGCACACTATATATGCTTACACAGGAAGATACGGGCTTAGTAGCATTATTATTGTTGATACATTTTCCTTATTTAAAGGTGTGTTTTCCTTATGTGGGTCAATGACACTGATGGGTTACTCTAAAAGGGATTAACACTGACCTACATCTTTTTTAGCGTTTTATAAGGGACTCTAATCTAGGTCATTAACAAAATAGAGAAACTCCCAGTTAACCATTGTTACAAAAATTATAAGCTCGAGTTTAAAGGCGGAGGAAATAGGGGACTACGTTGGCACGAAATTCACGTTTTTGTATGAGCTTTGCGCAAGCCCGCATTTCCTCTTAAGTTATTTAATTTAACCAAACAATTAAATTTTAGTAAGCTTTTGATTGATGAGATAAAGACTGTTCTATACAATATATTAATATTATTATAAAGAGGTAAAGTCTGTCAGGGGGTAATCTCCATAATCACTCATTCGAATTCAAAAACTTCTTACTTTCGGTCATTCAGTCATTTTGGTTCCCGTCTTTCCCGGTGGTTCGATCCGACAAGATTGTCCCCTAATATTATTTATTTTATTTATATTGCCAAAGTTATGATCTATAACGTCTAATTTTTGGTTGTACTCATATTCCGCATAAACAGTGTCCAAATCTGTATGATTGAATAAATAGTTATCGTGTAAGTACAACGCTGTTCACTATAGACCACATGAACGAGAACTTTTGGTTGTTCACTGTATGACCCACTGACGAGAATTCATTCTTTAATAGCCACCTAACGATCAAAGTAATCCTATTAAAAAATCCAATATATCGTTGGGATTTTTACGACAAGATACGTTACAAAAATTGTGTTTTTGTTTTGGCGTTTTAATGGGCTCTCCCCTTCTACTATAGCTCCGTTACTTATTAGAATTTTAATGCCCACCTCAAGGAGTCTTTTAGATTTGGTTGGGGAAGACCACTTAAGAGTGTTAATGAGAAATGATTGCAAGACGCACCATCATGTCATCTTAAAATACTGCGAATGCCGTCTGGAGTTCCTTAATGGGCATAAGGATATGGTAACTAATCTTCGTTCATGGAATGAGTGACGAATAGGATGTGTAAGTAGTGCTAAAATTAGCAATACGCATTTTGTGATTATTTTCGGTTGTGCGACCAAATGTAAAAAAAATCGTTTAACTCTGTCGCACAATGGAACGTAACTTTTTTATCAACTATAATTTTCTTCGGAAACCAATATGTTAAGAAATAAAATTTACATTTAGCTACCTAATTAATATTTATCTGAGCCATGTGGAGAATTTTTTACCTTTCTCCCTAATTTTGAAGACATTTAGGAATGATTTCTGATTTATGTACGTAAGTACCAGGATAAAAGTGTGCATTTATTGATTGAGAACTTTCTTTAATTTGGCATCTACTAATCATTATTATTATATAGAGCCTGGTGTGTCCCACTGCTGGGCAAAGGCCTCCCCCCTCTTCTTCCACTGCTCGCGGTAATTGGCATCTACTAATTATAGGTTATACAGAAGGAGACTGGGGAGTATAACCCTTTGCTTAGCGTTCGTGGACTACGAGAAAGCCTTCAATTCGATTGAAACCTGGGCTTTATTACAGTCTCTCCAGCGGTGACAAGTTGACTATCTCTATATCGAAGTTCTGAAGTGTTTCTACGAGAACGCCACTATGTCAGTCTGACTCCAGGACCGGAACTCGAAACCTATTCCGCTGCAGCGGGGTGTCAGGCAAGGAGATAATATTTCTCCAAAACTGCTGCACTGGAGGATGTTTTCAAGACTCTGGAATGGAGAAGGCTAGGCATCAACATCAAAGGCGAGTACATCACTCACCTTCGGTGTGCTGACGATATAGTAGTATTAACGGATGCCATGGAGGACTTAAGTACGATGCTCGATGAGCTCAGTAAAGCTTTCGAGCGAGTTGGTCTAAGAATGAACATGGATAAGACGAAGATCATGTCAAATGCTCATGTAGTACCAACTCCCATAACAATCAGACACTTTACGCTCGAAGTTGTAGACGATTATGTATACCTAGGACAGACTATACAGTTAGTCCAAGTCCAACTTCGAGAAATAGGTCAATCGTCGAATCCGTCTCGACTGGCCAGCATTTGGGAAGCTACGGCACATCTTTTCGTCCAATA
This sequence comes from Epinotia bilunana, assembly GCA_947049275.1. NCBI lineage: Eukaryota > Metazoa > Arthropoda > Insecta > Lepidoptera > Tortricidae > Epinotia > Epinotia bilunana. The sequence goes on along the minus strand of OX346263.1, from coordinate 6,984,098 downwards.
TTCCGCAATGTCTCAAGACGAGAATCTTTCACTAGCGTGGTCGCTTACTATGGGCCTCTTAAGAAGGCTCAAAGTCACCCAAAGGGCAATGGAGAGGGCTATGCTGGGAGTATCTCTGCGTGATCGCACCAGAAATGAGTCTATATACCCGCAGCAAAACCAAGGTAACCGATATAGCCCTCCGAATCGCTAAACTTAAGTGGCAGCGGGCGGGGCACATAGCACGTAGAACTGATGGCCGTTGGGGCGTCAAGTTCTGGAGTGTCAACCACGTACCGGAAGGCGCGCCGTGGGTAGGCCCTGGACCTGGTAAAGGTCGTGGGAGTCCGCTGTCATTTTGGCACTCTTTGGGGGAAGCCTTTGTCCAGCAGTGGACGTCTTTCGGCTGATATGATGAATTATAGAACGAAAATACTTATTCTGTAAATAAAACAACGCTGTAGTCGAAACATTATACATGCAAACTTAAACATCATTACTTACAACAGAATATAATATGCTAATCCACAATCAAAACTGTTTTTAAAACCAGTTACCAAAATAAACGGCTTAAAATACTGCATAACGATTACATAAGCGACATAATCAGTCTACGATTATCGGGTATTAACCGTTTACCGCGCTCTGACCTTGTAGTAGCGCGTCACACAAATACGACGTAATGCTACGCAGCATTCGTTCATAAAACGTCACGACGCGCTTACGACGTCACTGCCGCGGGTTTTCGAATTTCAAAATAGTTCGATTGAACTGAATGTAATGATAATGAAGGTTGGGGAAGGGAAGTTTTTTATTCGTCGGTGAGTCATTGTAGCGTTTATAGTTTTCCGTGTCAGTTAAAATAAGATTTGGGCTGAATCCAGCGTATATTCGTATACTTACATTTACTAATTACATCATCATTTAGTAATACCCAGTCTGTCATGTCATATATTATCTATTTCACATTTCGCATACATCTGTATATATCTATATCAGAATGAATTGCGTGCGTGACGTTTAGGTAATACGGTCGGCGTCACAGAAATGTTTACAATTTTGCACCCTATTGTTAAGTAGATGGTTGCTATGCTACCTATCTTGTTTGTGGTTACTATGTACAATAAACCGTCCATCAGCTGTTTTACCTCAGAATAAATATTACTGCAAGACACTGCGACTCTTTAATTATAGTGTATATTTAAAACCTATCTTAAACGAAGGCAAAAAAAAATATGCATATACTTTGACGTTAACTGTAGGTACCTACATTTACAGGTCAATATGACACTTATTTCGCAGTTTAATATGATATCGATTTGTTGCGCGCATACGTTCGGTCCGCGTATCAAAGCGAGTGTCCATCTCATATTTATAATATGAATGAATAGATACTAAACTTAATATCGGCATGTAGTCTGTAGTTAATCATCAATATTTGCGTCAGTATAAGTACCTACTCTTACAACATATTTCTAACATTGAGACTAGTTCCGCCCTCTCGTAGCAGTTTTGCAAAACACCAAAAGAATGAGTTGCTAAAACAATGAACAGTTATAGCTAGTCGCGAGCGATTATGTTGGGTAGCGCCATCTATTGTCGAGTAGCTAGTGGAAAAGTTAGATTTTATCACAAAACATTAAAAAATATTATAAAACTCATTGTTAAAAGAAAATATAAATACTAACCCTCTTATTCATAAAACTTAAAATGCCTCAGCTAAATAAAATGTCCTTTGTCCCTTTCTTATGCACACAAATGTCAAAGTGACAGATAAGGACAAACGACTATTAACGCCATTTTAGTTAAAATAGGCTTGTAGAATGTTTATGGATACGGCCATATATCTTTAAAATTTATGTTTTTTAGAAATAATAAAATAAAGGATTTGTAACTGACAAATAATATTATTATCAGGAAGTGTAAGTGTAACGGAAGGTAGGTACTACAGTACTGACACCTATCGAGGAGTAGTGAAACTATATTTGGGTATTTAAAAAAATTGCAGGTGGTTTTTCCGACTGCAGCCGGCTGAATAAATACGTACAACTTGTACTAATTTTGTATGCAGTAGAATCTACTAACGTCTTAAAAAAACATTTCTTTTTGGATTTCGAAAAAGTGACTCGACAAAAAATCTATATAATTAACAAACCTGCTCACAAAATTTCACGAGAATAGGTTGAGAAATGCGACAGCGGGACAGCGGGACAGATACCGGATACCGGACTTACAAACGATTTTCGGCCCAAGCTGGAGCATAGAACTTCGTTCGCTTCGCTCGCTCGTTCGATTATGACGCGAAATATGTGTCCTACAGAGTTTTTTGTGATTTCTCAACTGACTTCATATTTTTGTTATGCTTTGTGCACATTTTTGTGAGATGCACTCATTTTCACTGGTTTAACGAGATAATGATAATTTCTGACGTTTCGACCTCTAACAATTTGTCGTACCTAAGTAAGCTAAATAAGTACCTACCTACTCTAGTTCAAATTCTCTGCAATCTTGGAGTGTAACTTTGGAATAGGTACATAAGTTTTTATTTACATAAACATAAGATTGTAGGTAGGTATATATCCCCGTGTGGTGTCAGGTTACAATTTCTCCACCCCCCTATCCCTTTTGGGAATAATGGCGTGAATCTATTGTATATAATGTAGGTATACAAACTCAGTTTCATTACAGATCTCAGCTTATAAAAGAGCTATGTAGGCAATACATACCTAAGAACGGTTTTAATGCAACAATGTAGAGGGTTAAATAGTAGATATCTCTTATGCATTTCAAGTTGACACATTATAGTCATGTCACGAAACTCCCGTGGATGCGCTGTGTTCAAAATATTGACCAGAATTTAATGAAACTCTCCAGTAATTAGCTTAATCGTCATCTTGACCATCAGCATTAAGTCCTATTGCTGGGCATAGACCTCCTCCGACGGGTGAGATGGAAGGGCAATATTTCCCAGTGCGGGATGCGGACTTCACACACCCACATATATTTTTGTCGCAGATATATTATGCAGCACGTCTAGCACACGACGGCCACAACATACTCTCGATTTTTATCGCACTATACCGCTTCTTCTAAGTGTTCCAATAAGAGAGAGACGGATAGTGCGAGAAAAATCGAGAGAGCTCGCGCGCCGTCGCGCGCTAGCCGTGCTGGTTTCCTCACGATGATTTCCTTCGCCTTAATATTTTAGCCCCTGCCTATCGAACAAGGCGACTAAAACGCGTCCTCGGGGTGATAAAGTTATCCTATTACGCAATTACCCAGTACGACTACGATAATGCTTACACAATTGAAACAATTCCTTACAGTATATAAAAAAAAACTTGTTTCTTACTTTTCAGTACGCCTTTGTCCACATCAGTCGTGTTTTTGTTTTTTTAATAATTATTTTGTATAGCAAAAGTTTTCTTGGTTTTCCTGCGCCACCATAATAATCTATTGATTACCCAATAACCCGTATAAACCCCGTATAAAAAGCTACGGTAGCCTAGTGGTTTAGGCATGCGGCTGTCAAGGCGGTCGTGGGTTCGAATCCCGGCTCGTAGCAATGAGTTTTTCGGAACTTATGTTCGGAATATATACCGTTAGCTATTCGGTGAAGGAAAACATCGTGAGGAAACCGGTCTAATCCCAATAAGGTCTAGTTTTCCCTATGGGTTGGAAGGTCAGATGGCAGTCGCTCTCGTAAAACTAGTGCCTGTGCCGAATCATGGGATTAGGGGTCAAAGCGGACCCCGGGCCCCATTAGGGGCAAAACCGGGGATAACGCTAGGAGGATGATGATACCCAATAGAATACTATAAAAATTCCGTGGAGCTAATGTAAAAGGGACAAGGCCACAACTCACATATTAGTTAAAATCGATTGGACGTCACGCAAAACATAACGACCTTGAATAGAATGAACTACAGACTAAACTACAACAATGTTCTAAGGTAATTGTTAATATTAATAACATTTCGGTAGATAAGAGCTTATGTAACAATTTATTCTGTTGTTTCTCTTCCCGTACCGTGTATAGTTTCGATTATTTGAACAGCACGGCTAGCACGCGACGGCGCGCGAGCTCTCTCGATTTTTCTCGCACTATCCGTCTCTTTCTTATTAGAACACTTAGAAGAAGAGGTATAGAGCGATAAAAATCGAGAGTATGTCGCGGCCGTCGTGTGCTAGGCGTGCTGAGCTCATGAATGGCCATTGTATTGAGGTCACGAATAGCCTTTGTTTGCGGTCAGCGCGTGCCAATTTTGCAAATAAATGTTACCGCCACGTAAAATTTTCATTGAATAATGAACTCTATCTTTATTTTTCAATAGATTCCCACTTAGCTACGAGATAATATACTACACACAGCGCCTTGTACCTGGCTCGCTGGGAGCGGGTTTTTTTTATCTTTTAGTCTATTTTGAATCAATTGATTAAGACGATAGAGTTTATTATACAATGGACATTTTATGTGGAGCTTACCTTTTTCTTGCAAAACATGGCACGCGTCGGACCACACAGTCGTATTGTTAGACTTGAATGATATTGTTCTGAAGATAAGAAGATCAACTAAAACACGCCTTTACCTTGTTCCATATAACATTAGAATTTTAACGGACTATCTTGTCTACGTTTCTTCGTTTATCGAACTAAGATATCAGAGACAAATAATGAACTAGTTTTACTTAGGTAAGTATTTGAAACAATATTTTTTTTTGCCTAACTACTTAATAGTGTTTCTTAAAATCGGGTGTCGAATTACACACGATTTTTCTAATCTTATTTGGAATGGGGTATGTAGTTTGCCCAGAGAGTACCAAACTCCGTAATAAAAAAAACTTCATTCCCGGTTATGCCCGCCCCCAAAGAAGTGCGTGGTCAGTAATAAAAAGATATAATCGATGTTTAGCCACTTTGGTTTAATTACTTTGTTATTTATTTACTGCATAGGTAAAGACTGCTTATTACTCACGTTATTTTAACTGCTACAGTTTCTTGTAATATTATTTTAAAACACTATAATCAAATAAAACTAAATAACTCATGTTATTTACACATATTTGATTTCAGTGTTCATACACTGAAATCAAATATGTATAAACCACTAACTTGGTGACGTTCTAACTTCTAACGCACTGAACTATAAATGACTATTAACACAATATTGGCTCGTGTTAGGCATTTATATGTAAACGGGCACATAGAGACGACAGGATGAATTCTGAGTATTTGATTCGCAATATGAAATACCGAATTTAGTCACTAGAATCAAAATAACGATTACAACGGGAACTCGGGAACTGTCATAAAGTTTGTATGTCACGAATACTTTTTTTTACCTCATCAGGGTATACCGCAGGATAATGTATGATAGTATGTCTGAACTTAACTCGTGTTAGAAAATTTACACGATTGCCTTGCAGCTATTAATAATCCTGCAGGTCGATGACTTTACGCATTGTAGGCTTACATCCGGTAGATCTAAATGCCACTTTTTGTGTTGGAAAACAGAATTTTCAGCAATATATTTTGGGTTGTCGTTAAGTCGGTACATAAACACCATGCCGGTGCTGGGCGTACTTGTCACATCACTTCTCAGGCGTACACTCTTGTCAGAGTGGTCGTGATTATGTTCATGGTGTATACTTGGATGGCCTCCATCGTTGTGCCTCTTGCCAATGGTCGCAGCTCATGGTATGATGCGCCACTGCAGACGGTTTGTGGCATTACGGGAGCACTGGACTATGCTGGTCTCCGTGGCCATCTCGTGGACATAATAAGTCCGTCCGTCGCGTTGGCGATCGGCCCCATTCTCTTTACCCCTTGGCAGATTCCTGGCCGAAGGTCCATCCGTTGGTTTTTGCTTGAAATGTGGCTGAAGAATTTCAGAAAGCTTAGTTAAACAATCGATGAAACTCTGTCTTTTAGGCGGTGTTGCTTCAGGAACGAGCTGTTAATTCGGATCCCTCAATCATCGTTAGCCTTTACAATTATAATCTTGACGTCACATCAAAAAACAACAGACACTCTCAAACTTACGTCCAGGCTGATTCAAATAGTTTAGTTTTTAGTCCGTACGAAATGGAAACACAGTGAAAGGTTATTGTATAGTTCCGACATAATTTTGACACGAAGTAAGTGAATTTGACCAGAAATCTTTCATTCCAGTGTAACGTTACACCAAGATGTTACAGAGTGTGTAGTGTGCTCACTTCACGCGCACCTAGCTAACGTGTCAGAACGAGAGCGCGAAACACATTGGTATCAATTACGGAAATGCAAAACGTTGAGTCAGTTCGACATCATGGTCAACCGTGGATCAATAAGTCGAGCAAAGCAACATTGTAGGCGCGTATTTTGGGCTAATTGTTTATTACACCCATTATTGTTGACTTGGCCTTCTTTCGCCATGCGTCATTATTCATTTCTTAGATCGGATTATTCGGCACCTTGATTTACTTCCATTTCAAATCCTTTTCAATCAACTTGATAGAAGAAAGGAGGTTCTCAATTCGTCTTCATGTTTGGAAAGCAGTTCATGCGGTGAAATCGAAAATATGGCTTGCCGAGGTACAAAATAGGAGTCGGTTTTTTTTAAGTACAGTGCCCCCGCCAAGTCAAGCGAAACAGCGGCTTGGCGGGGGCACCATCCTTTTCTTGAAGCAGTTCAGGCCATTCATATATGTAGGCAGGTATGTACCCCCCTATAACTTCGTTGTGGACAATTGCCTGAATTTTCAGTAGCCAGGCAGGCATTGTATAAACACGGTATATTTAAAATTTCATTCAATTTGAACTAGTAGTTTAACAATTATAACTAGTCAAAGTTCTTAATTTTGTCACTCACAGACTGACTGACCGGTCAATACCTACTCTAAGGCACTTATAGCAGATATAGAAGCTTAAAATTTAGAATACAATTAGTATTTATTTATTAGTATTCATTTTATTTATCAAGGAACAAGTGAAATTGAAAGATTTTTCAATAACCCAACGCTTCTTTCAAATTTTATAGCCTATGTCACTCCCACAATCAAGAGGAATCCAACGACATCTCATATGTCGCAATCCGTCAAACTGTTTAGGCTCCAGGGCGTGCCAAAGAAAAAGGGCACATACATGCATACTCTCGAAAAACATAACCCTCCTCTCCTTCGGCAGTCGGGTAAAAACTAAAATATTTTGCAATTTCGGTCCAGTTTTCTGGATGCACCAACTGCATACATCCCATGTAAATATATAGGATTACAAAGCTTAGGTTTGCAGTGAATAAGACAAAAAATGAAAAAGCAAGAATGGGACTGCATTCATAATTTGTATTGTATTGATAACAGGATAGTGAGATCCCATACAAAGATCAATATCTCAAAAACGGCTGAACCGATTTTGTTGAAACGTAGCTAAGAACCATCTCGATCACATCAGCTTTCGAATCAAAAATACCGCATTCATATCGGTCCATTCGTTTTGGAGCTACGATATCACAGACAGATACACAGATACACAGACAGACACGTTAAACTTATAACACCCCTCTTTGCGTCGGGGGTTAAAAAATATTCTATGTCAAAAAGAGGCCGAGTCTGAAAACTCTTCCACCGTAAAAAGTTGTGAGATATTTCGTAGACAACTCTTAGGCATTCTTATTTAGCAAGCAAATAAAGATTAATAAGTATTGGCTCTACGAACATCGAAGAGTTTCGAGACTTGGCCTCTTTTTTACATGGAATGTCTTTTAACATTTTTTTACTGACCAGACAGAAAACATCTTTAAATTTGGTTTATTTTAGGTTTTAGAATAGAATAGAATAGAATATGATAGTCACAAATTGGTTAAACTGCCTGTAATCGAGTTTAGGTACAGTCAAATGCAAAAAGATATGATTGATGACGATATTATAGCCTGAGGTTGAGACTACCGAACGTGAGATCCTGATGATGATATTATAGCCTGAGGCTGAGACTGCCGAACCTGAGATCCTGTTATTGCACTTGTTACTAATCCTCTCACACGTACGTGACCTGTAGGAAAACCTTATTCCTGTACAAAATATACCGTCACGCCTCCTAAAGAGAATAAGACCTGTGGACGTACATAAATACATCACATCATAAACAATCATCGTCCGACCTGTGTAAGCACATGAACACACGTGTAAATGATACCAAATCGTTACAATATCATAGGATGCATCGAAAGTGATTATGGAAAGAGCTCACCCTGGCTTTCCTCCAAATCTAACACTAAAAAATCTGCACTTAACTGTTCGCAGCTGTTCAATATAGCCGTTAGGAAGTCTGACTACCCGTCAACCTACAACGTTGTTGTCAATGATTAATGATAATTGATAACAGTGTTGATTTCTTGTAAGTGTTGCTACATTAAATAAATCGGCTGTTTAAGACTTAATTATTAACATCAATGTAAACAGTATCGTGAATGACCATTCACGACATATATGTATTTATTCACGCGCACTAAGTTTAATGTGTCAGAAAGAGTGGACGCAATTGATTCCAGTAGGGATGTCGACACCAAATAAAATAATCACTAATTTTGAATTAACTCAAATAAGAAAAATATTGATATATATATATATATATATATATACCGTAATATGGTCCTACTTTGCTCCTAGGGTGGTAAATATGCTCCAAAAAAAAAAGTTATGTTCCGTTACAGACGAACACCCTTGTTCACTGTAAATTTAAATGATTTTATCGGGTAACGTAAGATTTCACCTTGCAACACCGGTGGGATGGATTGTCAAAAGTTTAAATATTTTGACAATAGCTGTCAAAACTTCACAACGCGTGAATGCAACCGATTTTGTTTATGCAGAAAATCTGTTTGAATCTTAACAATCTCTGGATGAATTTTGGTAAGTGTTTTATTATTTCATTTATCACTTCATTAAGTATTTACGAACATGATATTTTAGTGGTTGCTATAACAGTTTCGAAAATAATTAAAACTTTCGAAGACGGTCTTACTATGCACATAGTTTTGGGGATATTTTGCTCCAGGAGCATTGTATCCCCTTAAAATAATGATTTTAGTAATATTTTTTCTGATTTTGTTTTTTTAGATAACAATGCCTAGAAAGTACGTTAGAAGGATTGATGCACGGCGTTATAAAGCCTGCACTGATGAAACGTTGGAAGAATGTCTGCGGGCTATAGAGTCGAAAGTTTTAACCCAAAGAAAAGCAGCTGCGGAATATAATATACCGAGAAGAACGCTCATTAGCAGAATCAAGGCCAGAAAAGAACATAAAAACGTCGGTCCACCCGGATTTCCACCCATATTTACCAACGAAGATGAATTACAGTTCTGCGACTGCATTGAAAGAATGGGGCAGTACGGATTTCCACTGTCAGAGTTTGATTTACGCGTCGTTGTTAAAGCATACCTCGATAAAATTGGTCGAAAAGTTACACGATTTAAAAATAATATGCCTGGGAGATTGGGTGTCCTCATTCCTACGTCGTCATTCAAACTTATCCAAGAGATTTGCAGCCAATGTTAAACGAGCAAGAGCTGCTGTTGATGTCGAAGCCTTGACCCAATTTATTGAGAATGTCGGCGTACCGGTTGACGGAGTACCAGCAAGCAACATTTGGAATTTTGACGAAACCAACCTCACGGATGACCCTGGTAATAAAAAAGTGGTCGTTAAAAGGGGAACAAAATATCCCGAACTAAAAGAAAGAACGAAATTGAACGAATTGCGGATGCATTGCGGATTTGATGCGTTGCGGATAACCGCAACGCATCAAAAAGTTCAATTTCTCTAATGTTTTGCGGCAATGCTGCAGGTGAACTGCTGCCGTTATATGTCGTCTATAAAGCGACTTGTCTCTGGACCTCATGGACAGAAGGAGGACCCCCGAACACCCGCTATAATTGCAGCCTTAGCGGGTGGTTCGATATGAACATTTTTACAGACTGGTTTCAGACTTTACTTCTACCCAGGCTGAAAAAACAACCAGGGAAAAAGGTCATTATATGCGACAATCTGTCATCTCACATATCCTTGGACATTCTGCAGCAATGCAGAGAAAATAACGTGGATTTTTTGTGCCTACCAACCAACAGCACACACCTAACGCAACCGTTAGATGTGGCTTTCTTCCATCCACTGAAAGTAGCATGGAGTTCTGTGCTGTCTGATTGGAAGACTAACAAAATTGGACATAAAGACACTACACTGGCAAAGGGCATGTTTCCTCTTATGCTAAATCGGCTGATGATTGTAGTTACACCGAACAGTGTAAAAAACTTACAGGCGGGGTTTAAAAAAAGTGGAATTTATCCCACCGACATCCAACCACTCTTGGAAAGAGTTCCACAGAACATCGATAAGGAGGCCAACTAAACTAAAGAGATCATCAAGAAGGCAAACTAAAGAGATCAGGTAGCTACCTGATCTCTTTAGTTTGCCTAATATTTATTAACGTTGACTTTTTTGATACCTTTTGTTTAATTATAAGAATTATTACAATTAAAGACTGATTGCAATACAAATAGACTCGATTGATCTCAATAAAAACAAATGTGATTTTGACCGACAATTGTGTTTTTCTGTTTCTCCAATAATGATCGAACAGACAATTGAAAGCTAAAACACGTTAATTAATGCTCCAGGGCAGAAATAAAGCAGAATACAAGGAAATATTGTCTTGGAGCAAAGTTTCCCGCCTCATACAGATTACTTTGCTCCAAAAAAAAAGTTTAAAAAAATCAAAAATAACAACTAAACTGCAAAAAAAAGATAAAATCATTACCAGTAACATAACTCTATATTTGTAAAATATGTGATGCAATTCGTAAAAGTGGAGCCAATTTTGGAGCGAAGTAGGACCATATTACGGTAATTTTATTTCTCGCACAAAAACTCAAACGCTTAATTAACAAAAATCTAGAGGGCTATAGGTAGGTACTAGGTACTCATTCGCGGCCATGAGAGTGACCGCAAGTGGCTTCGCGACAACATAACCTATACTCGTATTTTGGGCCCCGTTAATTGATGACACAATTCATAAATTTATCACAATTAAAGGCATGCAAGCAACATTAAATTTTATTCCCCAAGGATAAGTCCTAAATTATAAGTGTATTCTGTAGTTCCATAGAAGTTAATATTGATATCAGTTCAAGGAAGCGGGGCGTACATGTATTATGTTATTCAAGTGTACTACAATGTCCCTACTGAGAGGGAAAATAATGGAACTGTGTTACTTACAGATTTAGGTTCTCACTGTGTTCTGAGTCAAAGGTATTTGAACACGACTTGACAATCAAAGCCACAAAATCGTGAGTAATACATAAACTCTAGAACTAGAAAAATGGAAATGGAATCAACATCTTAGGAAAGAGAGTAGGTACTGTTCATTTTGTTCTTAAATCGAACGAAACAAAGAAAATTAAGCTATTTTCCAATTTAAAATGATATATATATAATCCATTTAAGAGGAGTATGCTTTTTTATAGGCCAGGGGCTTCCAGAAGTTATGATTCCCATGTCATACCTGAGACTATACGATTCAGTTTATGTATGACAAGTTCGCTTACTCACGTACTATATCAACATATTAACGGCTTCCACGGTAAATACAAATTAGAACGGATAATCCCACCAAGGAAAGAGAAATTAGAACTTACAAATCTCTATATTAGTATGGTACAAGTTACACGAAAACTTAAAACAAGGTTATACTTAAAATAAGGTTTGGGTAGTTCTGAAAGAATCCAAAGAATCCAATTCTGTAATATGTACCTACGTACTTTTAACGCGAGTATTTTCCAATCACGAGTCAAAGACGATCGGGATGAGTGGAAGTCGAGAGGGGAGGCCTTTGCCCAGCAGTGGGACGCTGTATAGGCTTTATAAATAAATAAATTTTCCAATCGCTTTACAATAACGGAAGTTTGAATTATAATGACAATTAATATAATCTTCGGCATTTAACTAGAACCTATGCAGTGTTCGATTTTTCATTGATCAATAAAGTACTAAGGTAAACGTCCTAATGTTCGACACCATCATTTCGTATAGTTGACACCCATTGTTCACCTCTATAGGTTATGTATTGAGATTGAAAGTATAAAGTATTGCGCCAGTGTCGTGTAGTCAAATTATTTTACAAAAATAACTTTGTAGCCAATACTCCAATACTTTAATGGTGTGGTATTTTAAATAATGCTAAGGTTAATGCCTTTGCCAAAATTGTATTAGTAACCGAAAGAAGACGAATGGCTTCTAAGAAAATAATCTTATTTATAATTTCCGGCAAATAATAGTTAGCAACTGCTGTAGTTGGATAACTGGCAGTCCAGGGCCGGTAGAAGGCGAGAGATTGCACGAGCAGGACGCAACTATATGGACCTTCATCAAGTCAATCACAAAGTGTTCCGTCAATTGACCAGGGGTTGCTATAAGTTTAACCCATTAATTAAAAAAAAATGCATTTTTGGAATCGCAAAACGCTACCGTACATGCCCTTGATCGGTTCACACGCCATTTTTGATACATCCTGTATAAGATTATTTAAACGGAGTTGGCTACGAGCGTAGTGCTACGAATCGGGCGGCAGTGAAAGTGATTAGAAGCCTACGTGTGCACTCCAGTGCATCATTATCATCATATCAGCCGGATGACGTTCACTGCTGGACATAGGCCTCCCCCAAAGAGTGCCAAAGTGACCGGTCCTGCTCCACCCGCATCCAGCGGACTCCCGCAACCTTTACCAGGTCATCATTTAAACTTGCGGGGTTCTACCCACGCTGCGTCTTTCGATACGTGGTTCGGCCATCGGATCTACGTACAATGCAGCGCTCACCAGCATTTTTTCGCTGTGTAGCGGAAATAGCTCGTAAAGGCATGACACAAATGTGAGTGTGTCAGTCTATGACGTCGTAGTTCCCAAAAGGATTTAAGTGCCGTTTTATACCGAAAGTCTTGTCTGTCTAGATGGTTCTTGTCTGTGATTAGTTGTATCGGGGGTGTTTTATAAATTACGAATTTATGTAGTTTGCCTACTCCTGTGTCGACAGGCCCGGCCCTGTCATCTCTGATCACGTCTCCAATGTCACCCTCTACAAATGGCATACGCTCTTACAGTAATGTCAGTTCAGTCAATAAATATTAGATATTTGCATATTTATATTTCTACTTCTATGTCGGCTGTTGAGATCTCGAAGCGTTCTGTGGCAGCAGACTGTTTTTTTTTCTATTTTGTGGCTGTTTCGGGAAGAGTATATACGAGTACATGGATTCATAGTAAAAGCTGTACTGTGTAACCTCCATACTCCGGGACTTACAAAGATTTAGGTAGGTTCGCCTCTGTCCTGCGGACATTGTCAAAGTCAAGCTAAAAAGCCAAATTTTTGGTTAGACTCATTATCCGTATAAACGGCACGGCGTCTTCTGTTCTGTATTATTATGCGATAAAAACATTATTTATATGCTCGTAACCTTTTACTATTATTATTATTACTCTCCTCATCCTCTTACTCTTATTGATCACAGGAGAGACGAATTTGGTTTTAAGCACTGAGTATTCAATTCAATTCAATTCAATCTTTATTGATAACATGGTTACAGGTCAGTTTACACGGAATATTAATTTGAACATTTCATATAGTGTCACGTTACGTGGACTTACAAACCTTTTTGGAAGCCCACGTAACAAGTATGAAAGCTAAATAAAAATTACAAAAGAAAAGTTAGGGTCGAGGTTCTTTATTAAGAGAGTTTCTTGACAAGCAAACAGTAGTACCTAGTTACCAGGACACGTGGTGGTTAAATTAGGAAAGAGTTAAACGGAACCAGTGGGATCCCCAGGAAGTCGCGCCGTAGGATGTGAGGGTTCCGCAGGTAGAAATGACAGGCCGGAGGCGTGCGTAGCAGCGCGTGCGAGGAGTAAGCGTACGGGCGTACCGTCAGGGTATAAGCCTCCGCCAGGCGCTCGGTAGGGGCGCGTGTAGCGCGGCAGTCGACAACCAGGCGCGTAGTAGGGCGTGAGCAGTAGGTAGGCGAGAAGTAAGGCGCATGCAGCAGATAGGAACGTCCCGTAGGGCGTGAGCAGTGGCCGGCGCGTAGTAGGACGCGTGCAGCAGGGAGTCTTCCAAGCCAAACGCTCGGGAGGAGCTCAGCTGGGCCGTTCCGAAGGGTGGTGTACAGATGTAGCGCTTCGGGAGGCAGGTGCTCAGTAGGGGAGCCCCGCAAAGGCAGTCGTCCAGCAGGGACGCAATTCGTAGTAAAACTGACGACCGACGAGTAGGTTTAGGGACCCTCTTGAGTTGCGGGGCCGGCTGTGACCCCGCAACGGATCTGTTCTGTACTTCTTGTTTGGAAGTCGAAGGTAAAACTCATTTAATACAGCGGCTGTATCGGCTTTTATACCCAAGGGACCCCATGTTCTAGAATTACATATTATAATTTCATATTTCAAAAATTACAAGCTACCAGGGTTTCATAAGTACCTAAAAGTATACAGACTTAACCGAAAAGTATAAAACCTAACCTTTATGGTAGTGAAAATGACTATTTAGAAGAACACAACGTTGTTGACAGATTGTCAACAGAAAATAAACAAACGTATTTATTATTTTTAAGAATTTCAGGAATAGGGAAAATATAGGATTAAATACGGTTCAAATGAACAGAAACCGATAATATAAGTAATCACGATATCAAAAGCAGTGTACAGAAGTATACCCTTTCTTAGAAGTTGGGGTTACAAGAACCAAGAGAGTGAATCAATGATGTAAAGAAAGCCTAAAAAGACGTAAGATGGCAATTGCAAGGTCTTGCATTAACTGATGTGACCTACAGGTGCAACGCAGATAAAGGTAAATGCTACATTACCCCAAAAACCCAGGAAAAAAAAAACTTTTTCGTACTAATTAATGAAAAGTTTTTTTTTGTTATATAGATATGCTATGCGTGGTGATTAGTGCATAAATGAGATGAGGTGCTAATAACATGAAGAAAATTATATACAACTAAGAAGCTCCAGTTCTTCTTTGCGTCTCTTTCAAAAATCACACATACATTCATCTCCAGATAAAATAAGGGGATGTGGTTCACATTCAATGACGCACACTCCTAAGGAACTCCTTACCATGACCTAAGGCTTTTTTTTTTTGAGGGAGTAGTCAGCCGCTCCACGGGAAAAATGACGAACCCACGGCTTATTTTACGAGTTGGCGATCCGCTCGAGGAAATACTATATACAGGCCTAGTTGGTCTAGCGCCAACTAGGGGAAAATGTGAAGAACCTAAGGGCTTATTTAACGAGTTAGTCATCCGCTCGAGGAAATTCTAGACTAGTTGGTTTAGAGCCAACTAGTAGAGGGGAGTTAGTTTAGAACTAAAGAGGGTGCAGTAGTCCTAGGCTACTACAATTTTTTATTTATTTACAGAGCTAAGAAAGAAAAGCAGAAGCGAGTCATTACAGAACAGTCGCACGCTAATAAGTCAGCATAATGAAAAGCTGCAAAGAAAAGAACGTAAAATAATGTGTAATGAAGTGAAATTAAATAAACTTAAACTAAATGCTATGTTTTGAAATCCTTAATGTGCCATTTGTTTCTTGAACCATTAGGATCTTCAAGCATATACACCAGGGGCGAGAGTTTTTGAATAACTCTGCATTTTAAGTATTTTGGAGCCAGTTTCGCACTGAAGTAAGTGCCAGCGTTACTTAGGACGTAGTTTTTCCTCCAAACTATATCATCGATGTTAAATTCTTTGAATGACCTTCTAAGATCGTACCTATTGCTATTCTTTATATGTGCTGTGTACAAGGCAACCTGAACTTTATCGTAAATAGATGATAGCAGGCCAAGGTTATTAGCATACATGTCTCTAGGAAGAAAAACTATTTCCTCAAGATTGTGGCATGGTGAATACATGGAGCCGCAAGGAATAGTTTCGCGTCCAAAAACTAGGAAAGAGGGTGTAAAACCGGTTACCAGGTTCACTGAATTATTCATAGCAGACTGAATAATTGGAAGATGGTTATCCCAAGATCTATGGTCGTCCCCAACAAGAGACGCTAAGGCCGTGATAAGAGTCTTATTGTACCTCTCTGTGGGGTTAACTTGAGGGCAATAAAGAGGATTAAAGTTCGCGAAAGGTATTCTGTATTTATTGATTAGGTTATGGAACTCGCGCGACTGGAATTGAGGTCCATTATCCATAATGATTGTCTGTGGTACTCCAAAAACCAGAAAAACTAAATTTTCTAGGTGAAAGGTAATATCAGTAGCCCTTGCACGTTTTAAAGGGAAAATTATGCTGTATTTAGTAAAGTAGCAATTTATAACTAGTATATATTGGTTTCTTTTTCTAGTCATCGGTAACGGACCCACGAGATCTAACGATATGCATTGGAACGGGCGAGAACAAATTTTAGGTTTACCCATGATGCCATAAGGAGAGTGGTTAGAGTGTTTGTAGGCTAAACAAGTTTCGCATTTTGATATGTATTTAGCAACATCTCTAAACATGCCAGTCCAGTAGTATTGTAGTGCTAATTTCTTGTAAGTCTTGAATATGCCCAAGTGTGGATTAGGTAGAGAGCCATGGAATTCTTCGATAAGTGATTTTCTAGTTGAAGGAAGAGGAACTTCCTTCCAGGCAAAATCGTCCGTTATGGAGTTTTGATCGTAACTACGACGGAATAGCTTGTTGTCTCTATAGTAGTAGTTCGGGTAACTGTCCGGATTGTTTTGACAGTCCGAGATTAATCTGTTGTGGTCTTCATCGTTAGTACGTTGAATTTCTTGAGTAATTGGTGCCGTTTGATGAAGATCAGGATTCCTGTCGAACGAGCGAGAGAGTAGATCGGGGACAACGTTGTCTTTTCCTTGCTTGTGTTTTAAAACGCAGTTGAATGTTGAGAGTCTGAGGGCCCATCTAGCTAGTCTACCTGAAGGATTAGATAGATTTAGGAACCATTTTAGAGCAGCATGGTCCGTGTAAACGGTAAATTCTTTTCCATTGTCCACGTAGCATCTCCAGTGCTCAAGAGCTGAAATGACAGCTAACGTCTCCCGTTCTGTGGTTGAGTAGTTCCGTTCATGCTTATTGAAACTTTTGCTCATGTATGCTATTACGACTTCTCTATTGTCTTGCTTTTGTGTGAGCACCGCTCCGATTCCATCGTTGGAGGCATCGCAGTGAACAGCAAAAGGTTCATCAAAATTAGGGCAGGCAAGGATTGGAGTTGTCACAAGTAGTTCCTTCATCTTTAGGAAGGCGGAGTTGGCTTCGGCAGTCCAGCCAAATTTTGGCGAGTTCTTCCCCGAGGCTGCCAATTTATTAAGAGGTGCTGCAATAGTACTGAAGTTTGGGATAAATCTTCTAAACCAACTGCAGCTGCCGTGAAATCTTCTTATCTCTTTTTTTGTAGTCGGCGTAGGATATTCTAAAATTGCCCGAACTTTGTCAGGGTCAGCTCTCAAGCCTTGTTCATCGACCATAAAACCAAGGTATTTTAGTTCTTTTTTGAAGAATTGACTTTTTTCGTAGTTAATCGTCAAACCTGCGTATGTTAGTTTTTCAAGAACTCTGATAAGAAGGGAAATATGTTCTTCAAAGGTCTTGCTGATGATGACGATATCGTCTAAGTAGCAAAATACTTTATGCTCAAACTCCGGAGTGAACAGCGCGTCCATTAGTCTTTGTTGTGTCGCTGGAGCATTGGTTAGACCAAAAGGCATGACAACAAAGCGGTACATTCCTCTACCTGGAACGTAAAAAGCTGTCTTGTCCCTGTCTGGAGGGTGTAGTGGGACTTCCCAGAAAGCTTTCGCAATATCAATGCTTGAAAGATATTTAGCATCTCTCAAGTGGTCTAATATTTCGTTCATTAGTGGCAGGCTATAGGCATCACGACGAGTGATAGAGTTAAGTTTTCTACTGTCAACACAGAAACGCCATTCACCATTCTTCTTAGGAGTTATGATCACCGGAGATAACCAAGGGCTCTCGCAGGGTTCAATCACTTTCCAGCCAAGCATCTTGTCTACTTCGTTTATAAGTGCTCTTTGTTTTTCAGGTGATAGCCGGTAGCAGCGTTGTCTTACAGGTGGAGAGTTCCCTGTATCGATTTTATGGCAAATCAGATGAGTCTTTCCAAGTTCGCCTTTTTCTTCGAAGGAAATTTGCTTGAATCTGGCGATGATGTCTGCAGCTATGTCTTTCTGTTCCGTAGATAATGCTTCATAAGTGAGGATCTTCCCAGTGTCAGATGTAATGGTATTACACTGTACATTGTCAAAGATAGTAGGTTTAAGCAATTCGGGTATAAGATTAAAAGTTTTCCAAAAGTCTACACCTAAGATGATTGAAGGGTGTATTTCAGGGAACGCGTAGGCTCTTATAACATGAGTTTGATTATTAAAAGTCATGAGTAAGTCGATATAGCCTAATGATTGCAATTTGTGGTTATTAGCTGTAGCGACTGAAAGTGGGCACGACTTCGATAAAGAATAACCCTTTTTCAAAAGGTCAAGGTGAGAATTGTTGCCTAATATAGTTAAAGAACTTCCACTATCTAGCAAACCGGAAAAAGGGATTCCGTCGATAGTAAAGTTAAGAAAAGGTCTATTATGATCCTTTTCTTCTTCATAAAGGACTGACGAAATCTTGTAAAGATTGAAGAAATTACGAAGATAAGTAAGCCAATTTTTCCAGTCAATTATGTCAAAAGGGCTAGAGTTATTGGTGCTATCGGAGTCGTGCAAAGTTAGTTTTTTTGGAGAGGAATAGTGTTTGGTATTACAGTCAGGGCAGTCTGGGGTTTTAAAGCCTCGCAGACCGCATTTAAAGCAAATGGGAAAATGAGGTTGCTGACAAGTTCGAAGAGAGTGGCCGTTTGCGCGACATCGAACACAGAAGAGGTTAGAGGTAAATTTATCAGAGATGCTATTTACTTGTTTAGAAAAATAATTCTTAAAAGGGGGTCTTGAGTCTGAATTGAACTGGGTTTTAGGCTGGCTAGGGAGGGAAGTTTTAGATGAGGATGTCGAAGGGTTGTAATTGAATTCAGATGCTAATTGATCAATAGCAGGTTTAGGTTCTTTAAAGTTACGGTCTCTATCCAGAATATATTCGTAATTTTGGCAGACTGATATCAGAGAATCAATGGAATCAATTTTATTCAATGCCACGAATACTGAATAGCAGGGGCGTATGTTTCTGAGGAGAATTGAGAGTTGCTCAGATTCACTTATTTTTTTGTTGAGACGAGAGAACATACCATGCATAATGGAGATATAAATGATGATAGTCTCGTAATCACCTTGAGTTCTAGCGTTGATAGCAGTCAAGAGTTTGAAGTCATAATCCGTATTACCGAAATCTCTAATAAGTAGGTTTGAGATTTCACACCACGAGAGGTCTGGTTGACGATCTTTCTGAAATCGAATCCAATGAAGGGCTTTATCAGTGAACATTTCAAAGACTAAGTCAGCAAGGCGTTCCTTTTTCAGATTGCGGGAAACACCAAACTCTTCAATTTTTTGGAGAAAAGATTTTGGGCAGGAGTTGCCGTTATAGGATAGTTTTCTAAGTTCTGGGATTATATTAGGAGAGGACGTCGTTTGAGCAATATTTTGAAAGGGAATACTCTGTTCTGAGTGTTGGTTTGTAACTAAGTGAGAAGATAAAGGGGCTTCAGGTGTTGTTCCAAGAGGAGGGCAGTGGGGAGATGCTAAGGGTGTAGTTTCCGCAGATTCAAAAAGTAGAGCTTCATATTTGTTCTCTAAAACCTTGAATCTTTCCGAAAGTCGGTTAAGTTTGTCTGTGAGAGGCGAGTTATGGTCTAAGTCGATGCGTCTAAGTCGAAAAAATAAGTGATTTTGAAATGATTCTAATCTTTTACACGCGTATGGAGAAGCTTTGGATTGTAACTGGTTGATCTTTGATTCAAAGTAATTCAGACAAGTTTCAACCTGTTCGAGATCTTCTTCAGGAGGAATGACTGACTGCAAGACCTCTGTCGGTGGTTGCGATTGACCCAGTGTTTCTGCCTGTTTTTTTAAAGCTACCAAATTTTCTCTTGGTTCCTCTAACCTAATTATAACCTCGTATTCGAGTTCAGGCTTATTTAAGTTAACATATTTGATAGGACGTGCCATAGTAACTGAGTTAAAAAAAAATATATTTTAGGTAGAAGTTAGTTAATATGAGGCCGAAATAAAGAGGTTTTAGTGACGTATGTTGTCTGTAGTTTTAAAATTTAGAAAAAAAAATAAGCTTGTCAAAAAATAAGGCCTCTTGCGTTGGGCGCCAAAACTGTCACGTTACGTGGACTTACAAACCTTTTTGGAAGCCCACGTAACAAGTATGAAAGCTAAATAAAAATTACAAAAGAAAAGTTAGGGTCGAGGTTCTTTATTAAGAGAGTTTCTTGACAAGCAAACAGTAGTACCTAGTTACCAGGACACGTGGTGGTTAAATTAGGAAAGAGTTAAACGGAACCAGTGGGATCCCCAGGAAGTCGCGCCGTAGGATGTGAGGGTTCCGCAGGTAGAAATGACAGGCCGGAGGCGTGCGTAGCAGCGCGTGCGAGGAGTAAGCGTACGGGCGTACCGTCAGGGTATAAGCCTCCGCCAGGCGCTCGGTAGGGGCGCGTGTAGCGCGGCAGTCGACAACCAGGCGCGTAGTAGGGCGTGAGCAGTAGGTAGGCGAGAAGTAAGGCGCATGCAGCAGATAGGAACGTCCCGTAGGGCGTGAGCAGTGGCCGGCGCGTAGTAGGACGCGTGCAGCAGGGAGTCTTCCAAGCCAAACGCTCGGGAGGAGCTCAGCTGGGCCGTTCCGAAGGGTGGTGTACAGATGTAGCGCTTCGGGAGGCAGGTGCTCAGTAGGGGAGCCCCGCAAAGGCAGTCGTCCAGCAGGGACGCAATTCGTAGTAAAACTGACGACCGACGAGTAGGTTTAGGGACCCTCTTGAGTTGCGGGGCCGGCTGTGACCCCGCAACGGATCTGTTCTGTACTTCTTGTTTGGAAGTCGAAGGTAAAACTCATTTAATACAGCGGCTGTATCGGCTTTTATACCCAAGGGACCCCATGTTCTAGAATTACATATTATAATTTCATATTTCAAAAATTACAAGCTACCAGGGTTTCATAAGTACCTAAAAGTATACAGACTTAACCGAAAAGTATAAAACCTAACCTTTATGGTAGTGAAAATGACTATTTAGAAGAACACAACGTTGTTGACAGATTGTCAACAGAAAATAAACAAACGTATTTATTATTTTTAAGAATTTCAGGAATAGGGAAAATATAGGATTAAATACGGTTCAAATGAACAGAAACCGATAATATAAGTAATCACGATATCAAAAGCAGTGTACAGAAGTATACCCTTTCTTAGAAGTTGGGGTTACAAGAACCAAGAGAGTGAATCAATGATGTAAAGAAAGCCTAAAAAGACGTAAGATGGCAATTGCAAGGTCTTGCATTAACTGATGTGACCTACAGGTGCAACGCAGATAAAGGTAAATGCTACAATAGGTACAGACAACATTAAATAACATACATTATTATTGTATTATGAATTATCATTACATTTATTACTATATTTATTATTGTATGGCAATTAAAATTAAAATAGACAGTTTTTAAAATCTTTTACATTAATTTACTGAGAATGTCCCAGCCCTTACTAGGATGATGATAAGAAATTCACCTTGTCAAGTTACTTTTTACCTATAACCATTCTGTGACTATCTTACGTAAGCTAAGCTGCTAAGCATCGCAAACACAATTGTCAATATAACGGTACCAACAATCACCACCTCGGCAGTTTGTCACTACGTATTGACGTCGTTGATTGGTTATTTTCCGCTGCCTTTTATTTCGTGCCTTTTTATGGTAAGTGTGCCGTATATGGGCCAATGGAATAGCGGTAATAAGGATGTCCTAAAATATTATAGAACGAAGTCCACCAGAAACTGCATTTTCAATTAACATAAACTAAGAAGGAACTAATTAAAGACCCAAAAATGTCTCATAAGTAAATTAAGTTACTTACATCTGAGAAAAAATATTACCGCGTATCACTAAATATTGTTAGCACTATGTTTCTATTAACTATTTTCCCTATTTTTTTTAAGGAAAGCACTTGTATTTACTTTGGCGGAAACCGGAATTGCCTGACTCGTCTCTTGACACGCAAATCCTTACCTTCCGCGCTTCGGCAATAAATAAATCGGCAATTATTAATTTTTTAAATCTTTAAAAAATAAACCGCCATTCAATTAGTGAATGTACATTTATATTTACTTTTTTTTTATTTAAAATCTCCTTTCTTTAAAAAACTAACGTATGAGTAAAAACACAATTTAAGAAAAAAAATTACGCCCATGGGCTAATGTAACTGTATACCTATGCGTTATAAAGCCCTTTAAGAGCAAGGGTGATGATCATCCTATTGGCCATATTTGTTGCCAGAAAATATGATGGACGACTTAAGGACTTACGTATTAGTTTTGCCTTAAAAACTAAAAAAAACGAACAATATTCCAAGCTCACTCACCAAGCTTCGAAATTCTGACACTTCCTCACACAATGGAGTCCTAGTCAGGAATGATCGCAAACGCTAATCCAACGTTATATTTAAACCACATGTAACCGCTGACAAGCTCTCTTAAATAACCCCTGTTATGATTACACTCAGCGATAGACATACACACATAAACATTGTAAAGCCGCAAGTTCCTTGAAATTGTATAAACAACCCGGGAAACTCCGGAAAATTTGTCGAATATAAATGTTTACACGCATGGTCTCCACCCAGAATGTTTTATTGTAGGTTAATGATGCCCCTGTTGTTTTACTAGCGCGCGTATGACACATGCCATCTCACAAATAACTGAATAAAAAATGCCGATTACTTTTCCACTTTACCACATGACCTGCTTTCGGAAAGCAAATGCACAAGTCACTATAAAAAAAAACTTAAAACGCTTCAAAAGTGCCCTAAAAAATTTAAGATTTCCTTCGATTTCTCTAGGATCCCATCATCAGAGAGACCTGATGTCCATGGGACCACTTGGGTAGGATAACCTTTCAAACAAAAAAAGGATTTCCCAAATCGGTTCAGGCATCTTCGAGTAATTGAGGAACATACATAAAAAAATAAAAGATTCCGTCGAATTGAGACCCTCCCCTTTTTATGAAGTCGTTTAATAAGATAAGAGTGACAAGACCCAAAGTTCGATGAGTCGAGGCAATGAAGGCAGCACCTCCCTACAACGACGTATCAGCCCACCGTGATGGACTGGAAGAGTAACCTGACACCAGACACTGCGTTCCAGCTAATTTGAGTGTGACCATCTACCTTTGCCACGTAGTCCCCAAACAACAAAGTGGGACACTTTCTCAAAATCAAAATGTCCATGATGATGGACATTTTAGATTTTGAGCAAAACAAAACAATGCCGCAGAAGTACGAGTGCGCCCAGATAACTCGAGCGCACCCAAGCCATAACGCCAAACCTTTCCCTTCCAGCGCCCAACTGGACCTCCTTTATATACGGGTGAATACTTAGTCGTGAATAGAAATATGTGTTTTACTGTTTAACATTAGTTTAAACAATGTGGACCTAACAACAGGTAAAAATATGTAAACGTTGTTTGTTAATTCGTTAATAAAAAAAAACTAATTTGCTTCTAGAGTTAATGCAATGAGGGAAAAAATACTGCATTAGAAATAAAAAAATCTGTTTACTACTTATTTTTCGCCCTGTATACCCTTTATGATCCGATATATTAGTACATTACTTAGTATTTTTTTTTGAATGATTTAAAATGTGGAATCACTGGATGGTTCAATAGGAAGACCAGCGCTGGCCACTAGGCCAGCACAACGCTGAGATGGAACCGTTTAGTGGCAATGTTGTTTGTATGGTGATTTATGTGCTGTTGTCATCAATAAATGTTTATTCTATTCTATTCTTTGGGAAGATAGGAGCATCCATCAGGGATAAAGATGATTAGGTATTGAAGGCGTCCGAAATTGGTCCCTTGCGATACCGGTACCGCTAGAGGATCCAGTTGCCTTATACCCTTGAGGCGTACCAAAAAGGTCGTAGACAAGGTTAAAATCGACAAGCGCTAACACCAATAGAAAATACCTAATAAAATGTAGGGGAATGACAGATGCCGACGAAACACTTTTCGTTAACATCTGTCATTCCCATACATTTTATTAGTTTTCTAATGTCGTTAGCGCTTGTCGATTGTAACCTTGTCTAGGCCCCGGCGTCGATTCCCTGACAGCGCAACTTGATATTAAATAAAATGACAAAAAATATAGTCGTAATGATTCTGACATTAAAGATTTTATCAAATTTTAGGCCGTATTATAATCACTTGCATGTTTCTTATTGAAACCATCTGGATATTATTGAAGCTAATGTATTAGTAGCATCAACAACAGTGAATCACGATCGGTAATATCTGGGTACTAATATAGGCTAGAATGCGGAGGAGGCCCGACTGTTGCCGGCTGTTGGTACCTACGCGCTTACCATAACGTAGTTATATGGACGCGAAAATATCTCGATCAACTAACTTATAATTTACTAGCTGCCCGGCCCGGCTTCTCAGGGTTAGTGTACCGCGGTAAAAAGTAGCCTATGTTCATCAGGGATAATGTACGCTTCTAATGGTAAAATAATTTTTCAAATCGGTCCAGTAGTTTCGGAGCCTATTCAATACAAACAAACTTTCCTCTTTATAATATTTGTAGTCCAGTCAATGAACTGACAGATTGTATGGAAAAAATGTCAATTTTGGAAATAATTTATAATAGCTTATTTTTTATGTGTAACGGATATATTATCAATTAAATAGTTACCCAGCGACAAAATCCGACAAAATTTCAGACATCAATAATATGATAAATCAACTTGCTTCTGAAAAGTCAGAAAAAATATTAATAAATATTTTTGGCTTTACTTTGGTTCATTTACATTTTCTCTATAATATTCAAGATAAATCGTACAAAAAAAGACAATGCATGATTCATTGAAATCTATATAATTACTTCCGGGTGGAAAGTTTGTCGGATTCTTTAATAAATCATCTTAGAATAACATTTTAAAATGAAATCAACAAAAAAAACGCTATTATAAATTAATGTTTTTCAAAACCGTATTTTGCCTGGAGTATTGTGTAGATTGGTCTCTGGTTGCTATCCCCAAGAGGGGGATATCCTTTAGAGAAATTAAGAGAAAAAAAATGTATACTCAGAACCTTGTTATTTCTGTTACCCGTTTGACGCAAAAACTAGACAAAAGATTTTGATTAACATTTTAGTAATTTAGGTATACTTACATTATCAAGACTATGAGTATATGTTGCGCTAGAGCCAGTACCACAAACAAAAAACATTATTTTTCGAAAAGTAAATGTACAAAATAACGAGGCTTGTATATAACTTATACGTATATTATGTTTTAGTTAAATACTGAAGTGGGTCAGTCACGACATTAAGTACCTAAGGTTTAATACCGCTCGACAGGTTTCTTTCACCATGGACAATCTTACTCCAGGCAAAATACGGTTTTGAAAAACATTAATTTATAATAGCGTTTTTTTTGTTGATTTCATTTTAAAATTGTATTCTAAGATGATTTATTCAAGAATCCGGCAAACTTTCCACCAGTAAGTAATTATGTAGCTTTAAATGAAGCATGCATTGTGTTTTTTTGTACGATTTATATTGAATATTATAGAGCAAATGTAAATGAACCAAAATAAAGACAAACATGTTTATTAATATTTTTTCTGACTTTTTAGAAGCTAGTTAATTTATCATTTTTTTGATGTCTGAAATGTTGTCGGATTTTGTCGCTGGGTAACTATTTAATTGATAATATATCCGTTACACATCAAAAAGAAGCTATTATAAATTATTTCCAAAATTGTCATTTTTTCCATACAAGTTGTCAGTTCATTGACTGGACTAATCTGTGATTCAATCATGAGGGTTTGTAGTATCGATTGCAAAAAGGTAAGTACCTATATTTTTTTATTGATTTTATATTGTAGAGATTAAGTGAGAAATTCTTAGGTTAGAATTGTAATTGTAAAAGTTTAGTGGCAAAAGTATATAACAAGGAAAACGTACTTCTGCTCTCCTTAACATTTGAAATGGCGTCCCACTCCCCACTATTACATTAAATTGTAAGTATCTAACGTACTTTATAAAAAGTAGGTACATCAGATACAAGATCACGCATTTATCGAAGTTCAAGGTCATAGCGTATCCGCAACACCTCTTAGTACTATAATATAGTGTGAATGTTGATATAGGTAGGTAAATCACCGCAAAATTGTAAGAACCGTTAAGGCCTCCACCCACCGAACGCGTGTGGCCAAGCGGGCGGCATGTATAGCAACGCGTGTGCAGCACGGGCCCGCGCGGGTCCACCGCGTCATGTCTCTCTCACTACCAACACATTTGATATGTATCTCACTATCTCTATCACACTCAGCAGCGCGGCAGCTGCGCAGCAGCTGCGCAGCAGCTGCGCGGGCCCGCCGCGTTAGCAACGCGTGTGCAGCGCGGCATATCTCTCTCACTACCAACACATTTAATATGTATCTCACTATCTCTATCACACTCTTCAGCGCGGCAGCTACGTGGGCCCGCGCTTGACACGCGACGCGCACGACACGCGGCCGCGCTGCCGAGTTGTAACTTTAGCGCCGCGGGCCCGCGTTCGGACCGTGTGTGTTTCAAGTGTAGTTTCAATGCTTTACAACTTGCGCGGGCCCGCGCAGCATACGCGCCGTGCACGACACGCGTTCGGTGGGTGGAGTCCTTTAATGTAGAATCTACCTAGTGAGATAATAAAATGATGAGTTGGTTAGATTAGGTTAGTTTGTAATCTAACGAGTTAGATTATGATTTATAAAACAAGACGCGAAGCGCTTCCAATTCGTGATATTGGTATCTATCGGTACTTCATAGCTGTGCTCCTTTGTTTAAAAGAGGTTTAGCATATCATTTAAACGCCGCGGGATTGCAATGGAAATTGGTTTTTAAAAGGTGGTACTGTCTGAACTTTGTTTCATAGAATTAAATTAAATATATTTATAAGCAACATTTTAGCGCCTCAAGTAAATATAGTTTTACACGTGCCCGTGATCTTTATAACCAGAAAAAAATCTGGTGACAGGTATTTTGGATGATTGCCAAATACCTACCAGACGATTTACATTCTGTCTACTTTAATAATAATGATATCCATTTATTTCACGCATCTAAAGCTCATAGTAACAAATATCTTAATAACATAGGTATGTAATTAAGGTATTAGTTACTATGGGCCTTAGAGATTTTTTAAATTTTATAATTGTATGTATGTACATACAATTATAAAATTAAAAAACTAGGTATTTAGGCAAGGAAACAGCGTGGCTCCGTTGCGTCGTGAAGTCCGGTGTAGAATTCGGTAGGTTGCCCCGGAACCGCCGAAACACGACACCCTTTGGACAGAAGTCTGCACGCGCGATGATCTCCTGCAGCGACACGCACCACACACGAGCTGAAATGCTTTAGAATCTAAAGGGTCGGCAACCGGCGGTCCAATTGTCCCTTACCTTGCGGCCCGCGAGCCTCCCTAGCTGTTTTGTACGTAAACGTTTTCAGTACGGCTACCATGAGTTTGACATTGACATTTTTCCTTAACGAGAATCGAGTTTTCTATCTGTGCATCTCTATTGCACTTTGACAGTACGAGCAGGATGCACAGATAGAAAACTCGATAGGTACTCGTTAGCGTAAGCCGTCATTGTCAAACTCATGGTAAGCGTATAGAATTTATATTCGCAAAATATGAAGAAGTGCGGCTCGCGTCAATTTCGTTAGCGACTTATTTAGGCCCTTGGTTGTTAAAAGGTTACTGACCCCTGCTTTACATAATCTAATCTGCAACCATTTATACTGAATTCGATATCAAATTTTACACATTTTTCACCTTATTGCAAGAGTGCGCATATTTATCTTCGACTTCGACTGCACATATTGTAGCGCATAGTCAGGCACTAAGTTTAAATACAGCGTGAAAGTGAATACAAATGTTATCATGGCCGTGTTAGGAAGAACAAGAAGAAGGTCTAAAGTGGTCAGAGAAGATCTTGAAGAAATCGAACCTAAAAGGTCACCTGAATCACCAACTCTGCAATACACGAACTTATTGGAAAATACAAAATAATTAAATGTATTTTATTTAGGTATTTGGCATATTATAATATAGTGAAAATCTGTGCCGTGACAAAGCGAAATACGATCCACCTCCTCCATCGATGGACTGCAAGCGTCGCCTTAGCTGTTATTCGGAACGCGCTAATACGCCTCACCTCACCCGTCACGCCTAACGCAACTAGACCTCTATGTAAGCTTAGTTACCTCGAATCAGATCGTCAAGATATATCTTTTTGCGGGAGAACGCTAAGGTGAGCGTAAGCTAGCAGCATGCTGAGCTGGGTCCATTTCGTGACAAAGCAAATTGGGTATTTTATTTTTATTTTATTTCTTTTATTATCTGAGTTGTGTCACCAATAAATGTTTTGAATTTGTTTTGAATTTTGAAAACAAGTTACAGAATAACGGGATCGGTTAATGTACAGCCCTATAATCTGCGTACAGTGTTATAATCTTTTTAACTCATGCATAAAGAGAGAGAGGCAGATATGGGGATGCGGTTTATCATACGGGCCCCCGCTCACCGCTGTCGCTCGTCAGAATGCTGTCAGTATTATATTTGCGTGGTAGCAATATACTCCATCCCGCACTAATCAGGAAGTATTATTCATTGTAACGTAGGCTCGCAGTAAACAACCTGTACTGTCTCGGTGACAGCTGACTGACATCGACTCCGCTCAACTAAATATAAATTGTCATAGTGAAGCACTGAAAGAATCTACGATGAAACTGTTTATTACTGTACATTGTAAGTCAAACAAAAATCGAGAAATCTTGCAAAAGCGGTAACTGATATTGAAGAAGTACCCATGACCACCACTGAATCATTAGAAACCTATATCCTTAAGATTAATGAGAAATAAAAATAGTTATTACACTCGTATACATCACAAAAAAAACATACATCAAAAATATCACAAACTAAAGAAGTGATAGCAGTTTTAGAAATTAGAGCTACATATTGCCCGGTACTTCGTT
The DNA here is from genome assembly GCA_947049275.1 of Epinotia bilunana. Classification (NCBI taxonomy): domain Eukaryota; kingdom Metazoa; phylum Arthropoda; class Insecta; order Lepidoptera; family Tortricidae; genus Epinotia; species Epinotia bilunana. The sequence continues at coordinate 6,954,893 of OX346263.1, read as the reverse complement.
TGTTTCGGGTCACCTGTTTGGTTACCCCATTTTTTGCCCTCCGGCCACGTGGTCCTACTGCTTCGTCCTACTGGTAGGTGTTAAATTTTGGGGGCGCAGATCCACCGGTTGATTAAATAGATCTTTTATTAAAGGATACAGGCAAGCAAATGATGATGTTAATGACGATTTGGCCTCCGGTCCCTTCACCGCCGCTGGTACTTTATTTACTGTAGATACCTATGCATAATAGTTGAGGCGACACAGCAGCATTTAGGCAAGTTTTACCATTGACCTTGTTTAAGAAATCGTACCTATCAACGGAGTTTCATATTCGATTGTTTAACGTATTTACACAGACGCCGGTCTCAACGAGCGTCGTTCATTTGTTTCCATGAAGATTATCTTTAAGATTACTTACCAATTACAAGTAGGTATGTATTTAATCGCAACAGGCAAAAACAACTCAGGTCAGATTTCACTAAGTTACCCAAACGTTTTACAATGTAAAAACGTTAATCACTTAAGCACTCAATAAAGAAGGCGTGTTCTTCCTTCATCAATAATTCATATAATAACTGATATCGATTGCAGAACTGCCTGTAACACTGTTCCAAATCCCAAGCACAAAACGTCAAGCAGTTTACTTTCACTGATAACACAAACCGTGACCGTATCAAGACGTTATTCACGCCAGTCCAATTTGAAATTACCGCCGCGCGCGTAAAGTTCTTATTGCAATAACCGTATTTAAATGAGAGGAATTTTTAAAAAGCGAGTTGTATGCCGAGCGTCCGAAGAACGTGTGTCGTTATCGCTGCGGGCGTTAGGGCGGTGGTACACCGCGGTAATGACAAACATGGACTGTTAGTACATACATACAATAGTTTTATAGTCACTTGTCTTGTTGTTGCGTAAGGCTGCAGCCGACCGACGGCTCTAGCCGAAGATTATTTCGGTTTGCCATTATAGACGCTGAACGGCTAGTCTCGAGCATACCACGATCGTGAAGTGCGTTGTGATCGTCTTGATACTTTTTAACACAAGGATTTATGTACAGTTTCAAGATCTACGTGTACTAGGTTGACATAGAACGAAATAATACAATTATGACTACATATTAACTTTAAAAAATGGCATATTTTGTTTAATTTTTTTCTGCCTTTCTATTAGTAAGCGAGGAGATAATAGTGTCAGAATGTCTTAAAAGTCGTAATATTACGGATTATTAATAGGTTAATATATGTCCCATAGATTTACAAGATTGCATGATTTGTGCAACCCAATAAAATCTGTTTTATAAGACCGCCGACTAGACGTAACCACGTGCCACATAAGATAGTTAATTGATTAATATAAAAATCTAGACAACATATTTACCAAATACCCGTCATGTTCTTAACGCATGAAGAAACGATGTTTTTTAAAGTTAGCATTAACGTAATCTTTGCATAAACGAGATACACTGGTCCATTAATTATGTCAATACAACTCTGATTGCGCAATCAATTGTCTTCGCGTACCTACTTAGCATTAAACCAATAATTAAAAAGCGTTTTGTCTTGCATTATGCTGCTAACGAAATGGACAATAACTGCAACTAAGAAATAATGTAACGAGGGAATTTAGATTTATTTCGATTGTAAAAGCGTCATCAATAAAATGTATTAGATATTTAAATTTATTTTTATCCGAATAAGCTTCGGCCTATTCTTTGTTTAGTTATTTTGTGAGGTTTTTCTCTATTTTTTTATGAAATCCATTGAGCTACTGTGTAGGTAATTTGAATAACTGATAGCTAAGTTATGTAAAAATCAATTTATAACCACTGCATTCACATATTGGATTATGTTTACTACTGAAATTATGTACTATTACTGGCTTATATTATGGCTGATTATTTACTTTTTTTAATTTTGGGATTGCGGATGCATAATTATTGTGTGTTTAGGACGAATCCTGCATTGTGGACCTTTTTTGTTGTTGAGTATAATTACGTGCAAGCATCAAAATTATTTGCATATCATATTCTATTTTCAGGAACGCTTCTAAATTTTAGAATCTAACCCGTTTTCCTATTTTTAGAACAGAAGTGAACGTCCTACTGGTTTTATTAGAATCGAAACGAGAGCTAGCCTTGAGAGGAACTAACGTAAGTTATGCATCTATATTTCACACTTTAGTGCTAAATTATGAATACATACTAGGATTTGCCCGATGCTTTGCACACACATTGCAAAACGCATTAAAATATGATTGTTTGTGTGTCGCGTATGTTGAAGATATGTGTTGCCGACGTATTAGGTACGTATACTTTACGTGTTTGAAAATCGAACCTTAGTACTTACCTTTTCTTTATGAGCGCTATGTTTCTCATACATTCTGAATAACAAAAAAATACTCATTTAGACATAGCGCGTAGAACCGATGGCCGTTGGGGCGGAAAGGTTCTCGAGTGGCGACCACGAACCGGAAGGCGCGGCGTGGGTAGTCCCCCGCAAGGTGGACTGATGACCTGGTAAAGGTTGCTGGAGTCCGCTGGATGCGGGTGGCGCAGGACCGGTCACTTTGGCACTCTTTGGGGGGAGGCCTATGTCCAGCAGTGGACGTCTTTTGGCTGATATGATGATGATGATGACTCATTTAGACATCAATGTTTTATATATATATCGTATCATATTTGGGGTTGACATCAAAGACTTGTTGACACTTTTGCACCTACATTCATTGTAATAAGGTGAACAATGTATGAGTGATCTTTGATCATTAAAATATGTTAAACAAAGCTGCTGTGTTATAGTTTTATCTCGTGATGTCTTACGTTATGCAAGTTTACGGAAAACCCGCATAATAACGTGCTGTCATCTCAATTGAATCACTATCTCAGAGCACACACTCAAATAATATCTTTATTGCCTCGATAACACCGAGTACAAAGTTGAGTAGTTAACGTCTTGCGTTTTTCCATATAGTTTATCGTGCAATTTTGTAATAACATTATATCTATATTAGCCACAACAATTGACGACTAATGTAGCATAGACTTGAATTGGTCAGGAACTAATAAGTAGTGGCTCTGTGAGCTGACTAGTCTGTTTTTCTTAAAACAATGATTTATTGAATTTCAAAAGAGTGACTTGCTAAAGAAAACTATATAATTATATAACTTTTATTAATAAGGAATCACACTCCCCATTATCAATAGTTTACACGTTAAAAATAATAGCGAAAACAATTCTTACTTCTAAGGCCGCGTTCTGGACGCCAGCGGGCAGCGGGGCGGCGAGCGGCTGCCTATACATTGAACTCGCTGTAATCTATGAACTGCCGCTCGTCGCCCCGCTGCCCACTGGCGTCCAGTCCGCGGCCTTAGAGATGTATAAGGTCTCTGGGGGTCAAATTTTAAATAAAAAGTTTATATAATCGAATGAGATGAGATGAATGATGATGCCTTTCATGTAAATTCCGCTGAACACTGAATGATTTTATTAACTCGTAATTCCCTTAATTTATGTTTAGGTGCTCCTAAAATACGTATCTACTGACAATGGTTATCAAACTTGAGTCATATCCCCTATCCTAATTAGACGAATTAGTAGGTATGGACGGTCATGGTCATGTGTGGTCTTGATAACAACAGATGAAAATGGGTTTAAGTGTTTAAAATCAGTTCCTCCAGGGCGTTTAGGGTGCAAAATATAAACTTGTTATTTTTAATTTAACTAGCTACACACAAACGGACTGGGTATTAGATGATGAGAATGAGGACTGACATCATTTTAATGTAATAACAGATTCAAAATAAATATTCTTTTATTGTCTTATGGTGGTTTAATTTTTTATTATTATTATATAAAAGACTGTTCAGTGATTGACCGACGACTATGCGAAGGCAGAGCCTAAGATAAAGCTAACTGGTTCAGTGAACGTCATTTCTTCAAAAAAATCTCGAAAAAAATAGGTTTTTGTATAAATTAACCATTTAACGATTTAAATGGTTAATTTAGTAGTCGTTCTCCAAAAATCTTGACAAAGACTGATTTCCTAATGGGGTAATAACGGGAAACAAATTGTAAAATATGAAAAGAACGAATCAATGAAATATTTAATAACTACAACTTGGAAAAGTTGAAAAACCCCCGACATTTTAATTTCACAAATCAATATCTCAAAAACAGCTGAACCGATTTTGTTGAAACGGCTAAGAATCATCTTGATCACATCAGCTTTCGAATAAAAAAACCGCATTCAAATCGGTCCTCATTGGGAGCTACGATACCACAGACAGATACACAGACAGACACGTTAAACTTATAACACCCCTCTCTTTTCGTCAGAGGTTAAAAAGGGCAAATTGGAACGAAAAATAAATTTGTCTATTGTATTAGAACCATTTTTACAGTAGGTACTTAGAAATGACCCCACGTGTTTTCGAACCGCTCGCTCCTTAAAAAAAGATAATGCAAATATTTTATTTTTATTGTTGCGTTTATATCCTACAGCAGGGATATTTTTAAACAGTATTTTCACCAAGCGTTGATCAAAATATCCAATTTCACTAAAATGGCATCACTGAAGCAATACTTCACGCACCTTATATACAACAACTATGCGTTTAGTAAAAAACAACGCGAGTTGAGTCTTCGCGAAGCCTTGAAATTTCATTTTATTTTCCGTTCGTTTTACTCCTGATAGATACTGAGCTTGGTTGTTCTAGTATTTTCCACAGTGAACAATTAACGTTCCAATTTCCCATGAAGAACTAGTTTCTAATAAAACTCAGTAGGTTTAGTAAAAAAAAGGAAAATTATGAAAATCGATAGAGAATAGGAGAGGGAATATGTTTGGTCACCTTATACGACATGACACTTTTATTCATAACATAATAGAAGGCAAGGTAGAATGCAAGCGAGGAAGGGAAAGACCAAGCATATGTTACATGAAACAAATTAAAGAAAACGTAGCAGTCACGTCGTCGTATAAAGAGGTCAAGGAGGTTTCCCTTCTCGAACCGCTCGCTCCTTAAAAAAAGATAATGCAAATATTTTATTTTTATTGTTGCGTTTATATCCTAAACGCAGGGATATTTTTAAACAGTATTTTCACCAAGTGTTGATCAAAATATCCAATTTCACTAAAATGGCATAACTCTTAAGCAATACTTCACGCACCTTATATACAACAACTGCGTTTAGTATAAAACAACGTGAGTTGAGTCTTCGCGAAGCCTTGAAATTTCATCTTATTTTTCTGTTCGTTTTACTCCTGATAGATACTGAGCTTGGTTGTTCTAGTCCACTGATGCCGGTGTGGTACTAATTAAACATATTTTTGATGCCTGGGAAGAGGCTCAAGATGCTATTGGAGTGTTCTGTGATTTATCAAAGGCATTTGATTGCGTTGATCACGAGAATTTAATCAGAAAGTTGAGACATTATGGGATTAAAAACGGTGCTCTTGATCTCGTGTCATCGTATCTCTCGGAGAGAACACAACGAGTAGTCATCAATGGGACCCAATCAGCAGGGACAACTGTTGTTCTTGGTGTCCTCAAGGCTCGATTCTGGGTCCGTTTCTATTTCTGATTTACATAAATGACCTATCAAATGTGTTGCAAGATAAACATGATATAGTGTTATTCGCTGACGACACGTCGCTTATCTTCAAGGTAGACAGGAAAGAGAAAAGCTTCGATGGTATTAATGATGCGGTCAACACTGTTGTGAAATGGCTTACAGCAAATAATTTACTGCTAAATTCCAAGAAAACAAAGTGTATCAGATTCACTTTACCTAATGTCAAGCAGATAAACAATACCAAGATCCAATTAAAGGGCGATGAACTGGAATTTGAAGATAAAACAGTGTTTTTAGGTATCACCTTGGACTCAAAACTACAATGGCATGCGCATATCGTCGCCCTAGCTGGAAAACTTAGTTCGGCAGCCTATGCAGTAAGACGCATAAGACAGTTAACAAACGTTGAGACGGCCAGGCTGGTGTACTACAGTTACTTCCACAGTGTTATGTCCTACGGAATTCTGTTGTGGGGGAAAGCGGCTGATATCCAGACATATTCGTGCTACAGAAACGAGCTGTACGCTCCATATACGAACTAAAAGCTCGAGATTCTCGCAGGGACAAATTTAAGGAGGCAAACATTCTTACTGTAGCATGCCAATACATTCTTGAGAATATCATGTATGTGCGGAAAAACCTTCATGAGTTCAAACTGAACAGTGATATCCACGACTACAACACCAGAAGTAAAAACAAGATCGCAGTGAAGGCTAGTCGTCTCCGCAAGGTTAGCACGTCGTTCGTGTTACAATAAAATACCCACCGAAATTGTTAATTTACCGTTCAGTAAATTTAAGTCTCATGTTAAAAGTAATTTGCTGAGTAAGGCGTATTATACTGTCAACGATTTCTTAAACGACAAAAATGCCTTTAAGCCAGTAGTTGTCTAATTCTATTAGGAATATACCTAAATACACGAAATCATTATAAGTACCTACCTGAAATAACTGTTCCGTTTTATGTAAGAAGAGAGCACATAATGCTGTTTCTCGCCGAACAAGTCGCTTAATCTTTGTTATTATCAATGTCCGGTGGCTTGAATATGTCATGCTCGCTTAAAGGGCTTTGCTTACGGTGGCGTCGTTGATCGGGTCGCCACCTTAACTAAAATATGGTTGAGGGAGGCGATGGCTGAGATATGCGTCATACTCGTGATCGGGTGCTGTTTGTGGAGTCCGGACTGTTCATGCTTGCAAGGGCATAGTACATAGTTAACTAACTACATACTAGTGTTATTATTATTATCTCTTTATTCTTATTTCTACTTAAGTTAGGTTTGTACAATAAATTTATAAAAAGTAAAATATAGAACTATACATACAAAACATAAAATCATTATAAAAACCTAACCTAGGGTGCAGCCGGCAGCGAGACGGGGCCTAAGCTACCGGCGGTCAGGGCGACAGAGACAGGAACCTCCTGACTATCCGCGCAGTATCCAGGAGTACCGCCTTCTGTATCTGGCCCTTGATCCAGCCATCTAGCGAGAGTCTCTTGAGGTGATGGTCGAGACTCTTCGCTATTAAACCGTTCGCCGAAACGACTATCGGGACGATGATCGTCGAGTCAACATCCCATATGGCGGTTACCTCGTGAGCCAGGTCTAGGTACTTGCTGGCTTTGTCCTTCTCGGCCTTCACGAGGTTCTCGTCATGGGGGATGGTGATGTCGACGAGCACTGCCTGGCGTTTCGATCGATCTGTCAGCACGATATCAGGCCTATTGGCAAGAATAGTCCTGTCCGTGATGACAGATCGATCCCAATAGAGCGTGGCACGACCATTTTCGAGAACTGGCGCAGGTGTGTACTTATAGTAAGGCACTTCGGAGACCACAAGACCGTATAGCAGAGCAAGTTGCTGGTGAATAATTCTGGCTACAAGGTTATGTCTGTGCAAGTACTCGCCGTTAGCAAGATGACCACAACCGGAGATAATATGCCTGAGTGACTCCCCGGGACGGCGGCATGCCCGACAAATGTCGACCGTACCGTCCTTCAGGATATACCTCCGGTAATTGTTCGTCATGATAACTTCGTCCGCAATTGCACAGACAAAACCTTCAGTTTCCCCGAAGAGATCCCCGAAACGTAGCCAGTTCACCGACGCGAGCAGATCTACATCGGGCCCTGTGAGGGCCTTGTAGAACCGCCCGTGTAGCTCCTTGCTCCTCCACACCGCCCTGCGGTCCTCGACGCTCATTACTTTAAGTCTGCGCCAGTTCTCGTTTGCCAAGGAGAGCGGGGTGAAGTTTCCGTCTACTGCTACTACGTCACGATGCATCCCACACTCGTTGTTTAGGAAATAATCCCTGAGACTGCACACCTCGCGGTTGTGGAGGTCTTTGGCATTTAGAAAGCCGCGACCTCCACACTTCCGCGAGATGTACAGTCTCATAACAGACGAGCGTGGGTGTAGCATGCGATGCGCAGTAAGCAGTACTCGGACTCTTCGATCCAGGGCATCCAGCTCAGTCTGAGTCCACCTTAGTATGCCAAAGGAGTAAGTAAGCAAGGGCATCACCCAAGAGTTGAAGGCACGCACCTTGTTGCCGCCCGACAAAAGACTATTAAGTACTTTGGTCAGGCGACAAAAGAAGCGCTCCTTCACCGCTCGCTTTACGCCCTCACCCTCAATACCCAATGACTGTGACATACCAAGATACTTATAGGTTTCTGCTTCGGAGATAGATTTGAGAGACATTGTCTCAGAAAGTTGCAAATTTGTTGAATTTACAACTTTCCCCCGCTGTACATGCATGACCGCACACTTATCGACACCAAATTCCATTTTGATGGCGCTACTGAAGACTTCTGTTGTTTTCAGTAGTTCCAACAGTTCTGGTCAGTGCCAGTCGAACACACCGAAGGCGAGTGGATGAGTGTTGTCGAACGTGAGTGTGCGTTCATCGAGCCCATGGGGACTGTTACCATCAGCCCCGAGGACGTTAGTTGTGCCATCCGTTTGGCCCCGAACTGGAAAAGTCCTGGACCGGATGGATTACATAACTTCTGGCTGAAATGGTTTCGATGCTCACACCTGCGTTTGGCAACGCAGTTCCAGCAAGCCCTTGAGCTCGGTTCCCTACCATCTTTCTTGACAACTGGTATCACCTCCCTGCTCTATAAGTCCGGTAGTAGCACAGAAGCGAAAAACTACAGACCCATCACGTGCTTGCCTACGCTGTACAAGCTCCTTACATCTATTTTGAGAACAAAAATGAACGCACACATCGTTGCAAACAACGTTTTGGCCCCTGCTCAAAATGGATGTAGGGTTGGATCTCGTGGTACTAAAGAGCTCCTCCTCATAGACATGACCATTTGCCAACGAGTCCGGCGGAATAGGGGGGCCCTTTCGGCCGCCTGGATTGACTACAAGAAGGCCTATGATTCGGTGCCTCATTCATGGCTCAGGAGGGTCTTAGAGTTGTATAAAGTTGATGCAGTTCTAAGATCCTTCTTAAGTGCTTGCATGGGGCAGTGGACCACAGTCATTCGTCAACCGGGGGGAGGAGATTGCCCTTCTGGTCCGCAGGACTCTATAAGGATTGAACGTGGGATCTTCCAGGGTGACAGTCTGAGTCCTTTGTGGTTCTGCCTAGCACTGAATCCGCTTAGCACCCTGCTGAAGGATTCGGGACTAGGTTGCCGGCTTCGGAGGGAGGGTGAGGTCATTTCTCATCTGCTCTATATGGATGACCTTAAGCTATTTGCACCGAATGGACATAACCTGTTGGAATTATTATTATTATTATCGTATTGACGAGAGACATCATTCTGATCTTGACACGTTTTATTGTTATTGACCCTGTACATCTCTGACAATATTACATCATTGTTCCTTTCTTGTTTTGACGCTTAGAGACCGTATACATCTCTTAGAATATTAAAATAATTATTAATTGTATTTGGAAGCTCAGAGACCTTATACATCTCTGGAATACTGAATTAATATGATTAACTTCTTGTTAATGCTGATATAGATCTTATATCGAATGTAATGGTCATATTTTGTAATTTTGTTTTGTTTACATTAACTTAGTGACATTTAGTTTGTTAACCTTTTATATATAATTTTAAATTATTATTGTGTAAGATTATTATTATTATTTCATTGTAAATTATAATAGTAATAGCAATAATAAATAATTGAATTGAATTGAATTGAATTGAATTGAGTATTTTCCACAGTAAACAATTAAGGTTCCAATTTCCTATTAAGAAATAGTTTCTAATAAAACTCAGTAGGTTTAGTAAAAAAAAGGAAAATGATGAAAAACGATAGAGAATAGGAGAGGGAAAATGTTTGGTCACCTTATACGACATGACGCTTTTATTAATAACATAATAGAAGACAAGGTAGAAGGCAAGCGAGGAAGGGGAAGATCAAGGATATGTTACATGAAACAAATTAAAGAAAACGTAGCAGTCACGTCGTATAAAGAGGTCAAGGAGGCTTCCCTAGACAGAGTCAGATGGACACCGGACACCGACAAGAGTCTAACTCTTAAATTTAAGATCATGAGATTTAGTCAAATAGGTCCATGACATTGAAATTCAGTAATTGAAATCCGTCTGGTACCCATTTGTCACAAGCGCTCACTTCAAAGCATCAATCATACTGTGCTAGAACAAGTTTGAAATACGTATAAAACTAAATTCATTGAAATCCGTGTAGTGTGTCACATACTTACTAGTTTAACAAAGTAAATAATAAGCATGCAACGTAAATTATGTCTAGTGTATTGTCAGCCAAGTATCAAGTAATGGTGTGTGACCGATTGTAAGATAAGAGGCCTCACAAGGCTGTGTGCAAGGTTACGGGCATCGTCTTACGCACTGAAAAAACTCGGACAAAAACTTAATGAACTGCTTAAGGGTAGAAAAACTTTGATTTTAATGAGTTTTGACTTCCTTAACGTTTGATTAATTTCGCGTGTTAAGGCAAAATAGGCAATATAATGCAATTCTAATTGTGGATTAAATTATGTAGCCGCTAGTTCGCACAGCTCCTACTTGACCGCATTGAGATATGCATTTATGAATTCTTTTTGGGGTTCCGTACCTCAAAAGGAAAAAAAAAAACGGGACCCTTATAGGATCACTTTGTAGTCCGTCTGTCTGTCTGTCAAGACCCTTTATCTCGGGAACGCTAAGAGGTATGGAGTTGAAATTAAAACTATATACTCAAGTCTGCAGTCCCTTAAAGCTGTAAAAAAATTAAACTTCTAAGTTAACAAAAAAATAAATGCCGCAAAAAACGTATATTTCGACACAAGGAAATAAAAATTTATATGATACTTTCCGTTGACCTAGAACTATGAAATTTGGCAAGAAATATCGTCTTATACTACAAGTAAAGGGAACAATCTGAAAACTATACATTTGTAATGGAACCCTCGGTGGGCGAGTGCAACTCGAACTTGTCCGATTTTTTCATATAAAAAAACTCCCTTAAGTTTGAGGCGTATTAAATTGTAATGAAACGGGTCACTCACGCCTTTAAGGTCGAATATCGAACCGATAGATACGCGGTTCTTTGTCATAAGCGCTTTGGCCAGCGCTTGCGATACCGATGCCGATGCCGGCGCGTTTAGCACTACAATACAATTGAACGATGAATCGTCATGTTTTCGTGTGGCTATGGCCCATTTATACCTATCTTTTTATTCCATAGACGTCATAGGTGAATCATGCTTCGATAGCGATACGTACAATACCATGTATAGCTAGCCATGTTTTTTCTCGCTCCCACCTCCTACGTTAAAACACATGCAGTTGTATAGACGCGGGATTATAATATTATTACTATACTGGTAAAAGAAATTTGGAAATCAAATGAGTAATTTCAGAGATTACCCTCTCCTCTACATACAAAATTTCATTTCACAGAAATTACCTCTTTATCCATAATCCTCCTAGGGTTTTTCCGGTTATACCCGAAAGGAGTATGGGGTCCGTTTTGGCACTTAGGTGCCAAGATTTGGCGAAGGCACTAGTTTTACGACAGCGACTGCCATCAGACCTTCCAATCCACGGTGCCAGGCATCAAAGGTGCCCCAGGCCCCCAAGGCCCGACGGGTCCAGATGGCACCACGGGCGCACCGGGTAAAACGGTATGATCTTTCAAACTTGCTGACTATTTTAAACACCAACCACGAAATCACTGTCATAATCTCCATATAGGACCTGCGGGAAATCATTCGTAAAGAAAGTACAATAGCCTCTTTTTGCAAACTCGCCACCTCCATAGTTAATAATCTGAAAAAGTTCAATGGCACATAGTTCATTCTTCATTTCACCCATCATCCATTACAACCATACTCATCATTCAAACACAGTAATCGCGGATTGAGTGGCCCTTCGCGGGGACTGATTTCTGATAAAATCAAAGAGACTAAAATAACACACCAATGCTGGAATACCATTAACCACCACTAAGGAATCTGTAAAAGTTCCATGGATTTAACACCAGGTTATCAATTTGTATGATTATAACAAGGTGAATATACTTTCTTCGGTCGCTATTTGCCAGTGTCACGTCACGACTCCTGGGTCACCATTTAAAACTGATTTTATGGTTCCACCAAATGGGGGTATTTTTTCTTCACATTTTTGACCCTTGTTAGAAGTACATGTAACATTTTTTCAAAAAGCTCTGTAATTTTGTCTACTTGCTAACGGGATAGAATAAAAACTAGAAATTGTTGATTGACCTAACTAACATAACCAGGAAAGAGAACGAGTTAAAATAAATCAATTTCAATATCGTCATTTGTGTCCACAGGGTCAAATAGGCGTTTATTAAAATGATTTTAATGTCTTGCGTAAAAGTCATTCCGCGACTGTATTATAGAGCTACAGATAGGGAGAACCAGTTAACTGGCTTCGATGACTCAATGATGAATTTAATGCACCTAAATACTTTGGCCGATTAGTTAACTCGTATCATAGAGGATGTCCTCACTATGAGCTGATTATAATTCACGGATGCATGTTTGAAATACAGCCTGTAAATCTTATACGTGCCTATATTTTAACTATTCATGAGTATATGCCATAATCGCCGTTGGCCGTTAGGGCGGAAACGTTCTCGAGTGGCGACCACGTACCGGAAGGCGCAGCGTGGGTAGACGCCCCACAAGGTGGACTGATGACCTGGGTACCAGCTACCAGTTGGTAAAGGTGGATGCAGTTGACGCAGGACCGGTCATTGTGGGCACTTTGGGGGAGGTCTAGATCCAGCAGTGGGCTGGGCTTCGGCTGATACGATGATGAACACAGTTTTCGACCGTACAAAAGCTATGAGAAAGCAACTTTCTTAAATAACTTAATTAATAAAGAGGTTTTTTTTCTTAAAGTACCATCGAGCACCATGAACGTTTTACTACAACTAGCTGTTGTAAAACATGGTTTTTTAAAATGATAATACCATTTTATGATTACACTCTACAGTTTATAAACAAAAATAGAAAAACAGCTCAAATATTTTTTTCCAAAAGTCTAAAATTAGTTTTACCGTAGATAGTACCTACGGTTAAACTATTTTTTTTCTCGTAGGAGTAAAATGACATTGGTTCAGTCGATAAGAGTTAATAATAACAATTTTCTCGGAACTCGCGCGAGTCGGTCACGCGAGTAGGGTCATGTGGTGACCTAGGGTCAGGCAAGGCAAGGGGGGTCACCAAAGTGGGTCAGAGGGACAATCTGTGACATGCGCTTCGCATTCCAATTTTATTCAACGTGTTTCGCGCGCTCGTTCTCTTACGTTAGCTCGGCGAGTGCGGAAGCGAGCGCGATATATTATTTATTTGGAATGCGACAAATGTATTCCAGATTAACTTCCTCGACGGCTGAAACAAATGAATGGGGCTTCAAGGAAAACAGTGCTCGTTTCAAGGAAGCTACTTAAGTGTGTCATAATTACGTCATAGTTTAATAATAGGTATTAACTGAATGGATGCATTGCGAAAAAATGAGATTTTTAAAAAACAACTGTCTGAACTATATCGCTTGCTGTTTAATAGTAGCTAAACAACGATTGCTTATGTTTGTAACTCTCCACTCAGTTGCTTTTGGCCATCAAAGCTGACAACATCACACACCCCCAAATCGATTGTGGCAACTTTCGTTGCAAAGCGGAGCAAATTAGAAATCAAGCGACTGCCCATAGAAAAAAGAAACAATTAATACATTGTACTTACCTTTTGATTCCAAGATCACAGCATAAATTAGAAAAAAACGCGCACACCAGCGGAGCAGACCAGGAAACGAACGGGTCCGGTGTATCTAGAACACCGGTCCGAGTTTAAGGAAGGGCTATCGAATTACGTGTGTATCGACACAAACTAGTGTGCATAGGTCCTAAATCATTTTGAACACTGCGTAGAATGCGTAGCTTCTTCTGCTGCTGACTGTACGTAGGTATAATCACAATTTACCCAACCACGTAAATAGCGAGAAAAACAGATTCCGTTTCAAAAATAGATATTGCCGTCGAAACTTCATACTATTCTTAATTCGGATGACTGGGATTCCTTTTAATTAACTTAATTGAGTATATTACTGTTTGATGGGTATCGTCATTACGGAGAGAATCTCAGTGCATTAAAGAAATTAAACTATGCGAGCGTCTTTAGAAAACTATTCTCACTTAGCGCACTGGCTGGCAAATATTTTTATGAGCCATTCATTTGTTTTTGCCCTGCTGTACCTACTTCCGACAATAAGATGTGGATATGTGCGCAAGTTGTACTGCTCATAGAATCACTAGCATATATTTTTAACTTAGTACGTCTGTAACACTGTAAATCATTTTTTCTGAATAATAATATGAAATGTTCCCATAACATTTGTGAAGATAGTATCCGAAAGTGACTCATCGCAAAACGCAAAACTGTCAAGGAAGTAAGTGTTTAAATCCCATTTAGATATCGTAATATTTAAATGTAAAACTTTTTTTATCTAAGACTAGCTTCCGCCCGCGATTTTTTTTGTCCCGGGTCCGACAAAAACGATCCTATATTTACATACAGGCACACTTTGTGCAAAATTTCTTCCAAATCGGTAAAGCCGTTTAAGCTTATGATTGAGTAACAAACGTCCTCCAAACATTTAAATATCCAAACATTCAACCATCTATAAACAGCGAAACTTTCGCATTTACTATAGTAGGATAAGTTAAGGAAATGTTTAGCAGTCATGAGGGACCTTTGAAAAAAAGGTGGAAAAAAAGGACCATAGAGATTGACGTATCCATATTAAAAGATGTAAATTGGCGGAAAATTCAGTTCAATCGTGTTTTTTACTATTTTGATGCTAATTAGAAATTCGATGGGTACTAACAGGAGAAAAATAATAAAATAAAATATTCACAATAAACATGAAACTTAATCTTAATCTTAAACAACTTAAAGCAATAAAAAAAATCGCACTCGTATTGTGGCAGGATTGACTTCATTGGAATAAAAATTTACTTAGGTTACTCGTAGAAATAAAATTGCTAAAAATTCTGATGAATCTATTTAAAAGCTAAGGCGGAACCTAAGTCTAAGAATAGATATTTGCACAATAATGAAACGTTCATGGAGTGGAAAGCTGAACATAAAATTACAAGTTTGTCAGATAATGTATTTATTTTTGAGAAAAGCACTATAAATGCTTCGACCATAAGTGCCATCCTGACCTCGTACTCGATCAGCTAAATCATACTCGTCCAGGATGGCTTACTTACTGTTATCTGCAGTAATGTATTATCATAATTACAACACATAGGCAATAAAAAATAAAACATTTACTTTTTATAGCCATTTTATTCTCATTTAAACTAACGTCTTTTGTTACCGAACCAAATAATTAGATCAACAAGTGAGAGTTGGTTTTATGATAATAGCTTCTCCGAATCGGATTCACTTTCGTCGGACGGCGTCGACCTGTCTGAAGGGGCTATTGTAGTTCCGACCCGTAAGGTGAGTGTGCCGTGTCTTTAAAATTGTTACGGGTAGCGCAAAGGTCACGTACTTGATTAATGACTTAAATGTTTTTTTAATAACCAACGAAGCTTTTTAATTATTTTGTACATTAAGGGTTGTATTCGGCATCACATATGGATTTGGAACCTTTTTGTAAATGAACACGATTCAGTTGGTCGATGTGATTAACGTGTAATGTTTATGAGTATAATATTGGATTAGTATCCCGAGATCATTTTCACATACCAATAGTAATCGTTTTAGCGGGCAGGCGGATGGGAAACTAGAGAAAAAAAAACCAAAGGCTAAAAAAAATATGCAAACGGATTCCTGAATCGTAAAATACAAAATGGTAAAAAAATCTTTATATAATTTTTAATGAGGTATACAACGGCACCCCACCCAGAACGAGAAATAAACATATATCCCCACTTTACATGTAGTTACCCATGTTTTTACCGCTTTGTCGGCATGATTGATTTGTCAATGCCAAATTACAGTTTTGTCGGTGTAAGGGACTGGTCCCACCGCCGGCTAGTAAGCTAGAAAAGTTGGGCGAGTAGCATTACATTGCGGATCTGTAAAGGTCGATTGATCACACTGTGCCTGGTCAGCACGCAATGAACCGTTACTCGCCCAATTTTTCTAGCTTACTAGCCGGCGGTGGGACCAGTGCCTAAGCGTCAACGAGCGACAGAGCTCCGCGGACGGATAGACGGACTCGGTGAAATTATGACACGTGGCGACTTTTTTCAACGACACAAGCGAGCGTATAGATCCAGACCATAGATCATCTGTCTGTTTTAAGCTTCCTTTTAACAGTTGTCTACTAACCACCATTATGAAACCACCACCAAAACGAATTTAAATTAGTGATGAATTAAATTATCGGTCTTGTTAGATTTTAAATACCTATATAAAATTATAATACTGTATTGTATAGTGTGATTGCGGGTAGTAGAAAGGGCACTCTGTTAGCATATGTCAGAGACTGATGGGAAGTTATATTTTGTAGATACCTAAATACATAAGGAACTTTGTAGGTTACAAAATTTTAGCAGCTATTGTGTAAACATTTTATTACCTAGTAGGAACCTACATTACAAATTTAAATCTGAGTGTCTACTGTGTATGCACAAACAAGAACTTATCCACATCTATAATGACATAATCTAGATATAAACTATCATAACAAGTTACCGAACATGTTCTAAGTAATGTTCATGGATATTGTATACTTTTTGTCGATATTTAGTAAATAACTTAAGGCTTTGGATGCTTGTAACGCTATTAAAAATCACTCAATTCCGAAACAACTGAAGTGTATGAAAGTCATACTGATTTCGGTTGTTTCATATTAACCGATTAAATTATGATGTCATTCCATGGCTCTTCAAATTGTTGTTTTTTATTTTCGTTGATTTTAATTGAGTGCGTATAATTTAGGCTGTTTTTGAACTCGGTGGCGCGATCGTCGGCGCGGTGCACGCGGCGAGACACGGGCGAACCCAAGCATATGGCGTTGCCTAGGAGTGTTTATGTACAGGTGTGTGTTTCCATATTCGGAATTCGACCAAACGCCCGACTTGTCCATAAACGCGGCCTTGAACAGAGGCTAGTATAAGTTTTACTGAAACAAAACGTTACGACCGCGTTCGCGTTTAGCTGTCAAATCGCATACAAATTGAGGGTAAAACACAAATGCGATCGTAAAGTTTTGTTTCGGTTAAACTTTACTAGAGCCTCAGAGTGGATGAATGACAACAGAGGCTCTAGTATAAGTTTTACCGAATCAAAACGTTACGACCGCGTTTGCGTTTAGCTGTCAAATCCCATACAAATTGAGGGTAAAACGCGACCGTAAAGTCTTGTTTCGGTAAAACTTATACTAGAGCCTCAGAGGTGTGTAGTGTAGTACCAATAGCTAGGTACACCAGCCACGCATCCACTAAAAATCTGGAACGTGTACGCTAGACTTCTTTATCCATAGAGATGGCAGTCCGGTAACAATGAACCGGTTCCGGTAGACAAATCAAATTATTTTATCACAATCGAGAACCCCCAACTCATGAAAATAGGTTGGTAGGTACTCGAAAACAGGACGACATATATTAATTCCTTTCAAACCTTCGACGGTTTTAAAAAGAGTAATCTCGAATGTATTTCCCATAGCGCTGGTCCGAGTGAGGCGCATTTTAGTGGTTTGAACCATCTACTCTGATCCATTTTGAATACTCTAATGGGAAATAAACTCTCACTAGATCCATTCTTCAATGGATTTAGAAAAGTGTATCAGATGAAAGAAAAAATCCCAGTAGATCCATTGTAAATACGAATGTATCTAGCGGTAAAAAAAATTCTCAGTAGATACACAGTGGATCTGATTGATGGATCTAATGAGATAGATCGATCTTTACCCTCCTTTGACTAACGTCATCCATAGATTTGCACTATAATCATCATTCACTTGACCAATAAAGCTCGACATACGGCCACCGCCAGCACATTCCTAAAGCTGCGTGACCCGGCCAATTACAATTATAATGCGGAGACAGCAATTTACAAAATGACATTCCGACTGTCGATACATGCCATTAATGTCATTTGTGTCAAATTACTTAGTAATTTTAGCCTCCGGCCGCGGGGTTGAGCTAATGATGGAATACCGGGCCAATCAACTGGACAGGGTCCTGTGATCTGTAATAGACTGGTCGTGCTATGTTTTCTTAGACGGTACGTCCGCTAGTCAGCTTTGATTAAAAATTGTATTTGAGCATGGTTGGCCTATTAATAAGTGAAGTACTTGAGGAACTAATTCATTAATGAGTTTAAATTATAATTTATGTGTAACTATACCCTATTCCAGATAAGTATAGAAAAATTGTGCGTTGTGTGATTTCAAGGAAAACTATTGAAACGCAAAAACATTACTACTGTTATGCTTGATAACTACTTAATGATCGAAAAAAAGTTAAACTAGTAAAATATTTTCCTTTGATATCCTAGAAAAATTAAGAAACGTAGACGAATTTGTGTTTCAAAATTCAAATGTTATGCAATGATGTATAGCAGCTGAAACGTTGCAATACCTACGACTGCTTACTTAGCTGCAAATGAAATTGTATCGACTGCCTTACATATAACAAACCAATACCAGCAAAAACTAGTAAGTTTTTTATGTTTAAATTACACCTGAAGGTGAAAAATTGGTTGGTGGCGGGCTGCTCTCCGCCCGCATTTGGACTAATACCTTTTTAAGTTTTTTATGTAATATTGTAAAACAATTAAATTAATTCTGTGATTGACAACTTTAATAAATAAAAGTTTGCACAATTTTTTTACTACCTACTTTCATACGATGAAATATTGTAGGTACTTACATCCTTTGTTTCATAAACAATCAATGCAATCGTCCCTTTGTATGTGCTTTCTTAATATTAAGGGTAGGTTAATTACACACGCTAGCCAACAAATTCATTTCGTAATATCATAAACTTAAGAGCTTGGGCCTTGTCGGTGGAGAAAACACTATTTAGGTATTTCTTTCGTGAGCCTTTTCTTTAACAGCCTGTTTTTTTCGTATCGTAAAAACAACTTTATCATCCAAACATACAGCGTTGACTTTTTCCCTATTTTGACCCACCATTTGTTCTCCTTTGCCTCACTCCGGATCCCGCCTTCTTTTGTCTTTCCCTTCCACTATGTATGGTTTTCATGTTTTTTTCGTATTGTAAAAACAACTTTATCATCCAAACATACAAACCAATCATAATGTCCAAACATATTTATCATCAGTTATAGCTTGATATTGCAATATCAGGTCATAATTCTTAAAATAGGCGATTCGTTTCCCATCAGTTCTCAATATGTGTGTATCTACATACATATTGAGATTAGGTTGGCATCAGCGGTCGGTTCCAACGTCCGGCAATTATTTGATCAATCGTCCACCTTGGTTTCATTTCTGTACATTTAAACTCTGCACTTAAAAAACATATTTTACTTGGCCATTTACCAAGTTTTAGACATCATAAAAATATTTAAGTGCATTCATTACCCACTTTTACATAAACACCAGTCGTATATATTATTAGCAGTCCGCCATTTTGCGGCGCCCGCCATCTCGGCCAATACGGGCACGCACTGTAACGACATGCAAAATTGCCCAGCGGGCAAATTGCGGACCCCTGCGAAAGCGAGTTATTTACTAAATACTGGCTTTGAGTGTTATGTGCTGGTTATTTTGCAACTAGCACACACACACCCAGCACACACACACGGCACACACAGACACAGCACACACACAGCAACACCGAGGTGTTTAGTGGGTGGAAAACTAGATTCTAGCTTGTCAACAGCAGATGGACGTAACTGTAGGTAAATAGTCAATCCGAACATGTCCTCTAGTAAACTTTCACCGAAATTGTAAGACATTCACTATAACACATTTAATATAAGAGCAATGCTCTTGTCGGTAGGTAGAGTAATTTCCAAGAGCCTTACCCAGGTGTCTATCTTCTTTCTCCAGTCAGTAGGTACAAACGCCAACACAGTTAACTGACCATCCTGTATTTATATTGAACCTTAGTACAATGCATATAAAGAATAACAAACATGGGATGTGACAAAATGCTACCCAAGTATGTATTCCATAGGAACTACACAACAAAAGTTCCATCCAGGGCCGAATGGGCCGAAGGTCTAGAACCACCGAGGTCTGGTGTCGAAGACAGTATATGGTACACGGACGGATCTAAAATGGGATCCGGTACGGGAGCAGGCATTTATGCGATTGACCACAGTAGTAGTGTAAGCATGGGTAGTTTGGCAACCGTCTTCCAGGCGGAGACATACGCCATAATTGCCTGTGCACAGGAGAATATAGACAGGCAAACCAGAGGGCAGACCATCTATATCCTCAGCGACAGTCAAGCGGCCCTTAAAGCGCTTACGGCGCCGAAAGTGGATTCTAGACTAGTCTATAATGGCGTCCAGGCACTGAACAAGCTTGGGAAGCACAATAAGGTGCAACTAGTTTGGATACCGGGGCACGAGGGCTACATCGGCAACGAAAGAGCGGATGAGCTTGCAAGAGGGGGGTCTACAAATCACTTTGTAGGTCCAGAACCATTTGTGGGACTCTCGCAGAGAACCATAACTTCGGCCTTTAAAGCCTACGCCAAAACCAAACACCAACACGAGTGGAGGAATGAGGCGGGCTTAAGGCACTCTAAGCTCTTCATAGAAGGAGTGGACTCGGGCTGGACTAACAAGCTCTGGAAATCCAGCAGGAAGCAACTCAGAATCATATCTGGGGTGTTCACAGGTCACTTCGGAGTCAAGGATCTCTTGGCCAAGATGGGACTGTCGGACAGCTTAGTCTGTAGAATGTGTGGCGAGGAGGATGAGACCATGGAACACTTACTGTGTCATGCCCTTGCCAGACAAAGAATGAATTACTTTGGTAGCGACTATCCGCAACCAAGGGAGTTCAAGGTGCTCCCGCTGAGCTGCATCATCCGCTTTGTGGAAACGATGGAGCGAGCTTGGGAGTAGGCATAAAGGAGAGGGCAAATGCACAAAAGATCCCGCTGGGTCGAAGTGCATCCGAAAGGGCCCTCATCTAGATAAGATAAGATAAGATAAGACAATGCATATAAAGTGCACGGATGGTCAGTTCACTGTGTTGGCGATTGTACTGAGACCAGATATTTGCTTATTCAATTGCGGTTATTACTGGCCATCCCAAATGATGCATGACAACCCTGTCGCTGTATGGTCAGGGACAGGAAATGATTACCTATACAATACTAGCTTCCGCCCGCGACTACGTCTGCGGGGGGGGGGGGGGGGTTATAACTACCTTATATTTTAATACAGGGTATAAACTATCTTCGTGCAAAATTTCATCCAAATCAGTAGAGCCGTGTAAGCATGACTGAGTGAAAAACATCTAAACATCAAAAGTTTCGCATTTATAATATTATAATATCAGTGTGATAGTAGGATGTACATACATTCGCAGCTGATCATGAATTTGATGGCTATTCCGCTATCCAACGCCTTTAGGCCCCGGTGATATCCAAAAGTTCAGCACTTATCTATTTTTGCAGGTAAAGTAATATCTCAACATTAATAAGTAGATCGACCACTTGACATAAAGAGAATCGTGTGAAAAGAATTTTCATACAAGTATGGCTCTTGAGGAAAACACAAACTGAGAAATCAAACAAAGAAGTGGCTTATTGTTGGAAAATAGATTGCCATGAAGCAGAAACATCAAAAATAAAACAAAAAATAAGTAGATCAATCATTATGTTTTGCACCCAGCCAAATTAAGTACCCTTATATTTTACGTATATTATTATGATCCACTCTATACACACATAAACACACGCACACACACACACAAATACACATACGCACACAAACTTACATAATTAACCGTTGCACGGTTTTGTTTCGTTTTAATTTTGGTAATTTACCAGGGACAGAATACCAGCGATGTGGCTTGCCACATCATAATCCTGAGCCAACGCCATTTCTCTGCCACGACACATGGCTTCTTAAAGATGTACTTTTTGGATGCTTGCTTTAGATGTACAGTTTTTTTCTTCTTTTTCCTTTTATTGTTTAAATGTATTTTATCAATGCCATGTATATGTTGTGGGAATGAATAAAGCTTCAATTAATCAATGAATCTATCTCACATAAAACTTTTTTAATAATATACCTATTACGAAAAGTACGAACAATAAAATGCCGATATATATATATATATATTTCTTTTCTATTTACTAAGAAGTCTA
The DNA here is from genome assembly GCA_947049275.1 of Epinotia bilunana. Classification (NCBI taxonomy): domain Eukaryota; kingdom Metazoa; phylum Arthropoda; class Insecta; order Lepidoptera; family Tortricidae; genus Epinotia; species Epinotia bilunana. Next base: position 6,932,554 of record OX346263.1, on the reverse strand, counting down.
AAAACTTTCTATAAAGTTACGTGCGTAACGAATAATACAACTTATATATACAGTGGTGCCATCTAGTGGACAATAGCGAAACTAAAAGATTAGTGACGCATGCTAGTTCCGAAGTATGGAGTTTCAGAACAATTCAAATAAGCGTGTTTTTACTTCATTCCTTTAGTTGAATATGGGAACATTCTAATTATAAACTTCAGTATTTTGATTCAATTATTGTTTACTAGAACAAGCGCTATCTGTTGAAGTTTCTATGAACTATACATGCAATGCTCTCAAGTTAGTTCCTCTGTTTGCAGCATTTCATGTGCAGATGGCAGTAAAGTTAAAATAATTTGAATACTTACATTTAACTTTTATAGAATATACATGTCACACAGATCAAAGACTCTCTGCTGGGCACAGGCCTCCTCTCATGGATGAGAGGGAACGGGCAGTAGTCCCCACGCTGGCCCAGTGCGGGTTGGGGACTTTACATACGTGCACTTTAGAAATTTCTTCGCAGATGTATGCAGGTTTCCTCACGATGTTTTTCCTTCACCGAAAAGATACTACCGGTAATAAATATCAAATTATATTCCGTATAAGGTCCGAAAAACTCATTGGTGCGAGCCGGGGTTCGAAGTACGACCGCCGTTTGACAAGTTCATGCCTGTATCACTGGGCTATCTTAGTTTGATTATTCGAAATAAAATAAAATAAATATTTGAAGAAAAGACAGGTTCGCGAGATTTACAGCTCACAAAGCGAATTATTGGCAATTTACTTAATTATTTATTTTATTGTGCCATTCGAACCAGATTTTAAAAGTTTTTTCGCCTCACTGCCTCTGAAAGCTGTCTTTTATCCTTTAAAACCAGTGGGCAAAAACGCATTTTATCAACTAGTGGGAAAAGTAATTTGACTTTGGAGCTTTTTTAAGTAGCTTTTGACAGATAACAAAACGTAAAATGCTCATAATATAAAAAAATCACAGATGATATATCTCTGTGGCCGCTATAACAACTAATAGTAAAAAACAGAATAAAATACATATTTAAGAATTTTAAAGACATTTTTTGTTGCCTTCGTCAGGCGCTGGGTCTCAAAATGTATGGGAAAACTAAAAAACGACTCGCACTTGACCAAAATTCTACTTGATATGAGTCCGCAGTAAGCTCGGCCGAATTTCACCTTCCCATTCAAACGTAGTTAAGCTCTCATTTTAAAACTACGTGTTGGATTGTAACGAAACTTTGCATATACATTGACATGAGGTATATCTATGTCTGTAATTAGTTTATATGGTTCCAGTGTATAAAACAAACGAAATACAGCATAAACAAGTATTGTATGAAAAACTTAAATTCGCTGTATTTTTTACTATGGTATCTGAAGCAACATAAACTAATTACAGACATGTATACCTTATGTCATTGTATATGCAAAGTTTCGTTACAATCCAACACGTAGTTTTAAAATGAGAGCGTAACTACGTTTGTATGGAGAATCGAGCTTACTGCGGTCTCTTAAAGTTATTACAACTGTTAAAAAAAATAAAAATATATTATTACTAATTTAAATTAAATAAAGTTGTTTTGCATGTTGCACTTTCCTCGCTACAGTGATATGAAAAGTTTTGTGCTACACACGGATGCAAATGTATTTTACTTCTCGTGTGTTGAATCACGCTACGCTCAGGATTCTATTTTAGAACCACTCGCCTCGCTCATGGTTCAACTATAGCATCCTTTCGCTTGCTCGTGTTTCAATTCCACACTCGCGGGTAAAATACAACTTTGCACCCTTGTGTAACAAATAACTATTTTCTAATTTAATAAAATCGTAATTTCATGCGACGTTGACCGTTAAAAAGGTTCAGATAATACTGGCATTTTAATTAAAAGGTAAAATAAATGAAGTAATTTTAATGTATGCTTGTAGCTATTGTTACCAAAAGCAAGTCAAACTAGTAGACTATAGTTTCAAATAAATCAGCATTTCCCATTTCACAAAACAACCTACGTCAATTCAATTTATTTAAGTAGGTGTCTTTGGGTTCACCGTACAAACATAATTTCGAAGCGAGCCTCAAGTTTAGATTACCTATAAACCCTATTCCAAGTTGTCAAGGGACACCAAACTTTTCAGACTAAATTCTCAAGTACTTCACCATACAAAGGACATATCTTAGTAGGAAGGTTCTGTCACTTGTGCTCTTTTAGATAACGACAACCCAAATGCTGTACAGGGCCATTTTATGTTGTTGAAGTTTTGATCAAGTAATTCAAACCTAAAACATTACCGAGTAAACTATGGCTTTTTGGGGTTTTGGATGACATAATCTATGATTTTGGACCCTTTACTGATCTAAAAACTTGATGTCTTAACCCATTCAGCGCCAATCTCACGTGCGTCAGAGCGCTACAAACGCTTTTTGCAACATAAACGGACATTAACACTTTCACTGCCGGGAACCCGCCTGGCGGGCGCGTACTACGTAGCGATTCTTGGCAGTGAATGCGCTACGCTCGTAGCGGATCACGTGGTTTTTTCCAGGTATGTAAGGGAAAGCAGCTACGTGGCTAGGCGGGGTCCTGGCAGTAAAAGTGTTCAGCTTCAGGCTACGGCGTAGCACTACGAGCGTAGCGTGGCGGAGAATGGTTTAAAGTATTCCATATACTATGTCATTTCCATAACAAATATAATAAAATCGGTTCAGTGGTTTCAGGGTAAGGGTATTTAATCGAATCGCATTTACGAGAATGATAATGATATGGACGTATGGATTTCCAATAGTTTTACTATGGAATTATACATGTAGGGACAGCTACCTATGTCATCAATGCGATATTGTAATATTGACGAAATCACTAAGAATCATTGCGTTTATTCCCCATATAATATATAATATAAGTTTTGTGACTAGTGACAGTCACAAAACTTATATCAGAGTTCTGTGATACTGTGCTGTTATTCATCTGTTGGCACTGTAGGCAGCTCAATCACTTCCACGTTAAACATTCAGCGTGGAACTATCGACGCAAATGAAAATTAAATTTGCATATCCCGCCCGTTTACGCTGGTAAGTAATTAAAAAAACGATTTTCTGCGGCTCTTCACTACTTAACAATTCACTGCCAGGAATCTCTTCTCGCTACGGTCGTAGCCCATCCCGTGGTTCTCCTCGTATGTAGCGGAAAGCTGCCGCACCCACGCTGGTGAGCGCGCCCCCTTGCGTAGAGTCGTTGATACACATCCATTGCCCAGAATCGCTACGCGCTACGCTCGTAGCCGATCCCGTGGTTCTCCTCGTATGTAGCGGAAAGCGACTACGGCTGTCTGACGCATATGTGTCGTGATAGGCCCTGAATGGGTTAACGCCGGACGGCACCTAGTGCCGGACACTCGTACTATCTCGATAACCATTAACGCGAGCGATTCAAGGATAAGTAAAAGCCCCGTAACGTATTTTAAGTAATCATTGTAGTGGCTGTTTGTTTAACCAAAAAACCAAAAAAATGACTACAGCGTTAGGCGGGTTTCATGCCGTGAAAGTGTTACAAAATTGTATTATTGTTCACTGGGTTTTAGTGTCGAAAATGCTAGTACTGAAACAACTTGCGATGAAACTGCGGTGTATTGGAAACAAAGGAACAGTAGAATGTCGTCGTCGAATGATTATGTCACAAATAAAAGACCCCTGGCCCCTATTTCACCAACTTGACAATTGTCACCTGACAACGACAATTCTCCGTACATTGCTGGTTCCACAAGTAACCTAGTAACCACCTTAACATCTAGAACAAGCAATGTATGGCGAATTGTAAGTGTCAGGTGACAATTGTCAAGTTGGTGAAATAAGTTGGTAAATTGGGGCCTGGACTTAAAAGAGCCCTGGTTAGCCTTCGGCGATATTGCAATTTAGAATTATGATGGGATTCGAGTAAGTAGCTAACCGGCAACTTATTACATATTGTTGCTGTTGGCATATGATATTATGACCTTTGCGGGGGCATTGTGAAATATCTGGCTGGCAACTTCGCCGGTAACAAAGGCAATGTTGCCAACAACTTTGAGACGGAGCTATGGCCGTTTATTTTTCTACCATCTAATAATATTTTAGTTCTCGAACATACGAATCTACCTTAACGATAGTTTGCGATTCAAATCAACAAAATATCAACAGACATCAGGCAATGTTCCCGGCAATATTGTCGGTGGCAGTATTTCTGTAAGCAACTGCATATCCAATACCTAGGTACCACTGACCATGGCCTCATCTTGTCCAGCACGCTCTGATGTCATCAGCTCGTTTTGCCAAGTATCCTGCCTGTCTCCATTTCAATCAGGGTCTTCTTGAAACATACGAACGCTTTAGCCTAGTTGGCAGTGACCCTGCCTACGAAGCAAGAGGTCCCGGGTTCGAATCTCGGTAAGGGCATTTATTTGTGTGATGAGCACGAATATTTGTTCCTGAGTCATGGATGTTTTCTATGTATTTAAGTATTTATTTATCTATTTAAGTATGTTTATCGTCGTCTAGTACCCATAGCACAAGCTTTGCTTAGTTTGGGACGAGGTCGATTTGTGTAAGATTGTCCCGTAATACATATTTATTAATTTATTTATACAATTCTAAACATCGTTTTAAGATCAACGGACTTATACAAATTAACTGACATACTCAGGTTCATATACATACAACACTTCGCCATATTCAACAATATTCCTAGCAATCCTGCTCTCTCACTAATTACCCAGTTAACATTATTAGCCAAATTTACTATTCCATTTATAGTTGTAGTCTAAAAAGACTAAGCTCCTGCAAAATTCATAGAAAGCCGCTTAAAGGCAAGCTAGGTTAACGCTAGTTGCGGACTTAGTCCTAGGGTTGTGCTTTAAACCTAACATGAATTAGCGAAAATTTACAGGCGATTCGTAATGTTTGCCACTGATATATATGGGTAAATCACATCGATATTTTATTTTAACACTAATGTAATAAAGTATTTTACGTCACACTTGGTCATTATGCTATGCGTGCGGAAAATCTCGCTTCCTGGCGAGGCGGAGGTTTGGCACATTTTTTAATCTAGGCTATAAACTATCTTCGTGCTAAAATTCATCCAAATTGAGCCGTTTAAGCGTGATTGAGTAACAAACATACAAAATTTCGCATTTATAATATTAGTAGGATCAAATCGATACATATTTTTGCACTTGACTATACAACAATCGTTAGTGCGTACATAGTCTTAAAGGCTATTTTAGCGCTACGACAGGACGGACGACAAAGGCCGGAATAGGAAGCCACCGGCTGTCAGACGGATCCATAAGCTTGGATAGGTCAGGGATCCTCAGCACAGAGATCACGGTCACCAAGATATTGAGAGTGACTACCTCCTATAAACATATCGAAGAAATGAAAATGGATCGGATAAAAGGTTTTTAACCTCTGACGCAAACGAGGGATATTTCTCTGTGTGTGTCAGTCTGTGGCATAGTAGAATGAGGACAAATGGATGAACCGAGTTGAGTGAGGACTTTTATATGTTTTTTATTAATGTATTTATTAATATATTTATACCACTTCAATGTGGACTCTGTTTTGGATGCGGCGGCAAAGCAGATCGACTTAAAGAAAAACTGTTTGACACAACCCTAGCCAAATCCTTTTGTGTAATGCATCCATTCTATTGCAGCGAGGTACGAAATGACGAAAATGTTTTCTATCTCCCTCTCCCGACTTTAGGGGCTTAGGCCACGGCTTTTTGGACTTAAATGAGAAACGGTTCTCCTTATTTTGTTGAAAATGCCCGATCGCAGCGGTACGGCTTTTACGGTTAAAATATGAATGAAATAGGTACTTTAGAAAGCAGATACAATTTTACAATAGTCGTGCATTCTATGTTGTATCAGGCAGGCCTAGATAAAACGATTGCTATTATGTCGGACACGTAAAGCATTCGTCCTTCACAAAGTAATAAAGTACGGAGAGACAAGCTCTATGTCCGACATAAAGGCGATCATGCTAACAATGCAAATGAGATATTCAGAGCAAACGCGTAATTCAATGTCCGAGAGGCAACGGATGGCTCGCGGTTTTTGAGCTCTCGAAGTGTTGTGGAACCGCTCTGTGCAACCCGAACTGAGCCAACTGTGACTGGTTCGGAAATAGGAGGGGGTTGTAAAAAAAAAATTGTCGCAAGGCAACCTATTGAAACGCGGTAGCCTGATAGATAATTTTTATGCCATCCCTCCTAGTCCGACAAGGAACGAGTGCCAATATTTTTTTTCTTCGCTCGCTTACTCTTAAATTACGCGTCATTGCTTTAAATAAGTGTCCTCGCGTCTTTTTAAACACACTTTAGGTACAATAGGTACTTACCTAAATAGATACAAAATAAACGAGCTGCCTGTGCGGCTTCGCACAGGCAGCTCAGCACGCTTTCGTGTATTGCAAAGAACGCAGGCAATCCCGATTACAATATGAATAAAAATACATTAAATTCCTAACTGCCTACGAAGCCGGAGGTCCCGGGATTACGGGATCACTACCAACCTATATTAATTATAAGTATTATAACCATCCAGAAAGTCCTTTGTACACTGAGATGATGGAAGTTTTGAATTCGGAAAAGGTGCCGGAGATAACACATTAATTAAATACAAACTTCCATTGAATAAATTCACAGACTTCATAATGTAGGTATATAATATTAGGATGGATAATGACTCTTCCTTATACGGCCGTATGTGGTGTTTTCTATTTTACCGAGAGCTTTTTATTATATAGCCGCAGGACGAATGAAGTACCGCGCAACAACAGTAAACTGTACCTACCCAGTCTGCACTGTAACTGCGCGAATTGATATACATACCCACGATATACCGCACCGACTGCACTGAAAAATGACCAAGTGCCCTAGCAAGAATCCGAATCGCTTAACTTAGGTGGCAGTGGGCGGGGCACATTGCACGTAGAACCGATGGCCGTTGGGGCGGAAAGGTTCTCGAGTAGCGACCACGTACCGGAAGGCGCAGCGTGCGTAGGCCCCCCACAAGGTGGACTGATGACCTGGTAAAGGTCGCGGGAGTCCGCTGGATGCGGGTGGCGCAGGACCGGTCATCGTGGCGCTCTTTGGGGGAGGCCTATGTCCAGCAGTGGACGTCTTTCGGCTGATATGATGATGATGATGAGGCTTAAGTCACATTATCATGGTTTACAATGAGCCTGTATGACTTTATTGTGCTTGAAATACCCATTGTAGGGGGTGCCGTTCAGCGCTGCCATAAAAACAATGGCATAATATTTTTATTGGTCATAACATAATACTCATTTATCACCATCACATTTGCTATAATGTTTAAGTAAACTTATTTCTTTTGGCATAGAAGAAAGAAAGAAAGAAAGAAAACATTTATTCACTACACAAAAGACACACAGAGACAAAGGGAGTACAGATACAATACAATTGACACATAATGTGTGTGTCTTCGCGGCAGTGAATCGAACAAAAAAATAATTAAAAAATGTGAAAATTGTGAATTATTGCATAGCATCATACATTTAGTATAATGATTAAAACTGATAACATTTGCAATAATGATAAGAGATGGTGGTGTACTTTAGTTTTACAAAGTGATTGCTATAACATCCCAGAAAAAGTAATATAATTATAAATATAAAACATGATTGCCAAAAATCGAATCAGAGCACCCCACTTCCACGTGGTATTGTCTGTACTACCCCTAGAGTGCATATAAGAGCCCGCTGAGCCAGGAGCTCGAGAAGAAGGTCCTGAATTGAAATAAACTTCGTGTTTTCAATAAAAGGTTTTTTTTAGGTATAACTAAATTCGGATTTTTGATTAGTTCAAAGTTTCAGAGAGACTATGGCAGGTCGGTGTAGGTACGACGACTAGCGTAGAGGGGGGGTGTTAGGAAGAACCGCGACCCTGCAACGCGCGAGCCGAGCGAGTACCTATTTTATGAGTTCAATTTGCGAAGCGTGATGTTTCGGACTTGTGTTTAAGTAGTCTGATTTATTATTGGTCGGAGTTATGATATTCGGAATTTTGAAAGTCGGTATTTTAGTAAACTACTTATTGTTCGGTGTTTTAGAATTTTGATACATTATGAGCATGAAATATTAAACAGAGTGCCCATTATAGCAGTTTATCATTATACAATTGGAAATTATGAAAATTGATAATTATAATCTATGAAATTATGCAAATAGCTTTTATTGATTTTGTTTTTATGCGAATTACCCAATAAGGTATTGTTTTGATTGGCTAAACATGTTACATGTTTAAAAACATCGAAACACGGCTCAGCGGACCCGGCTTAAAAAGTCATCGAATGACACCGATGTAAACAAACAGCAAGAAAGACGTAATACTTCGCGATTGTAAAATGTCGAAAGCAATCCTCAGCGATGTCAGAAAGCTTATTTTGAATATAATTTGAAATTGTTTGTTGACATGACCAGTACTGACATTTTATAGTGCGGTCGTAGCTATTCATTCAACTGGTTAGTTTGGTTGGATTTAACTAGTAATTTCTTTTCTTATTAAAATATAGTACTTAATAAAAATTTAAGACTAATGCGGGAAAAGGTTCTTTAGTCGAATCCCAGACCGAACGTTTTATAATTGAGGTTGGCAGTCTTGAAAGCGACACATCTCAGAGTCGGAGTCTTCGGAGTCACACTGAAACATACTTAAATATCGAATACGTACTTGGAATCTGATATGGATTAATAGGTATTTATTATAAAGCATGGAGTTTTGAAATTAAACAGACAACGCAATGCCAATATACACTGACCCGACTATACATGACGTATGTACATTATTGCCATATACTATGCGGTTTACAGCGACTACCTCAGGGTTAAGAGGGAAGTATACCTTGGGAATACTACATACTCGTCCATACAAAATAAATATTTTCCAATATCAATGATTTTTAGTACGTTATTGACACAATGAAAGAGGGAAAGGAAAGAAGGTTTATAGGTTTTCCTTTTTTTCAAAATTTGCAATAAATTTAAATTTATAGGCACCTTAATTTTTTTTCTAAGCGAAACCTATAAACCTAGATATTATTATGCTGAAGCGATCGACATAAAAATCAAAGTGATTTGTTAAGATTTAGTTAGTGGAAAACGTTTTCTCCCGAAATGGAAATTTCATATAAAAAGTAGTACCTATTGTCAGTCGCGACCTGCTTTAAATTAAAGCTATACTTCCCCCTTAAATAGGGACTTTTCGGGCTATAATTAGGCTGTGTTCAAATTAGTGGCGCAATAATAATTTGTGGTTAGCAATAATGTTAGATATTATATTGTGTACACTAGTTGATTAATCGAATATTATGTACCTACTACATTCAATTACGAGTGAGACAGTTTGACTTAGTCACAATATTTTAATATTAACTACTAATTTAGAATTTGTAATAAGAGCGAGACATTTCAACAACAATACAACGATGAAGTTTACACCAGAAACGACCCGTTAGCAGTAAAGTAGGTTGGGATAGAACAGCGATCCCATCAGAATCGAACTGCCAGTAGTAAAAAAGGTTAAGTTAGGTTGGAAATGCGGCCCTAACAAAAACTAATTTTTAGCATAAAGTAGATTAGGTTAGGTAACAACTTTCTATATTTGGTTAATTGGGATCTACACAATATTTCGGCTACACCTTTTTATGCCAATCGGCAATGTGATTTAAATGACATAGGTATAAAAAATTGCCATGTAATTAATACTTTATCCAAGAATTACGAAAACTTAAAAGACCGTCACTCTGTTATACGGGCTGTAATTTATTTCGTGATACAAAATAGCTAAATGTGAATCTAGCCATAATTCTGACCAACTTTTGCTATGGGACCAACTTTGTGTTGTGCCAAATAAATCCAACTATTTCATTAACTTTGCTCATTTAAGTCAACGAAAATGTATGAACAGGTGTTATTTTTTTGCATAACACGAGGTTGGTCCCAAAGTAAAAATTGTTCAGAATCATGGATAGATTCACGTTTTGCTATTTTGTATCACGAATTAAAGTACACCCTGTATATGGATCATATTTGTTGTACCATATGACCATTAGCTCAAATGAAATTATGCGTCACGTTCTTTGGGGCTCCTTTTCCTTCCAAGTGTAAGAAAGAATACGCGCAACAGAGTTATATTTATATATCATGCAGTTCGGCTCTCAGTTCGAAGTGCCTGCAAAAGACATGAAACGCATTACATAATAACAAAATATTACATTTTGCGTGCATTCAAACCACACGAGGTTTTTCCTATCCATTATTTTTGAAACGGGTCACCCATTGAATTGGCGCGGTGTTCCGTTCACCAAATTCACGGTTCGTTGGTGTATTTGCGCAGCATAAGGGTCTATGAATTATTCAGGGACTATATTTTACCTTTTATGAAGCCGAAGAAAAAATAGTCACGGTAAAACTGCGTTGGCACCCGTTTGGAAGGTGGGGTTAATAATAGGTGCCTACTCAACTTCATGTTTATATTTAACAACTGGATTAGGAGGTCGATCCACGCACGGCAAAATTCATGTTTTAAGTATAGGTACCCCTGCTCAGGAGTGAATTTTGATTAAGCCAGACGTAAAATAAGTTAAACTGCACGATACATGCCTGTCGGAATCATAGTATCTGACTTCCGCTCACTCGTTATCAAATAAAACATAACGAATTTATATAATATTTATTTATTTTATATTTATAGCTCAAAAGAAAAACTTATAGTACAAATGGCAAACTAAATGTCATAGGCGCATCACACACTGTCGCTGCATGCCGCTGCGGCGTGCGGAGCCGCGTCCAAAATTCGCCGGACGGGGAGGTGCGGTGCAGTGTGAAGTACTGTGTTGTATTTATATACAAACTCAGGTACTGGCATACAACGTTGCGAACCGTCGCTCCACACGCCGTAGCGGGAGGCGGCGGTAGTGTGATGACCGCCATCGCATAGACAATGCTGTACCGCAGTTAAAACATGAATTAGCTAATATTTTTTTGCAGGATGATGATTCAGACTAAAATAAAGAGTTTCTGTCAACGACCAAAGCAGGAAGGCGCTACAGAACCTAATGTCTAATATAGCACGTAAGCACAGTGTTTAAGTAGGTAAATAAAGACAACCCCCACGATAGGACCCCAAGTATATAGGGTAAATAATATTGTAACTCGAAGTATATAATGATGAACATAAAACAGAATGAATAAACACATGTCAACGTAAGTCGTATTACGTAATTTAAGGTCTCAGATAGCATTCCCATAATGTATATAGGCAAAATAATCCAGGTATATAAGAGCATGTAGGATATGATGAATCACGAAATGGACGAACTCCTTAGTAACAAATCGCGAAGTCGGCGAAATGCGGTCGGACAAATTGCTTAATTGACGAATTGCGTATTGACGAATCGCGAAATGGACTCATAATAATATGGACGAACTGCGTAGTAGGCGAACGGACGAAACCCAATTTGGACGAACTGCGTCAATACGCCAATGACGGCCAGCTAACAAATCGTTAAAATCAATCATTCAAATTGAGTATATCTCAGCGGGGCTACCATGGCTGCTATCGCTTGTCACGCAATAGTGGATATGATTCTTTATCTCATCTGTGGGCGTAGCATGGTTGCCATTTTATCACTTATCGTTGTGGTAAAGACGCCCATCACGCTCTGACAAGTATGCGAGTACGAGAGTGACGGATGCCTTATCCACAACGATAAGTGATAAAATGGCAACCGTGCTACGCCCGCTGATACGTTAACCAAACCTTATCGTTTATCCCACGAGATGTGTTAAAGCTTGTCGCTTATAGCACGATAAGTGATAACTCTAGCCATAGAGCCTATTTTGGTGATATTGGATGAATGCTTGCACAAAAATAGGATGCTTTATTTATTATACCACCAAATTAAGATTGATTATTGTCACTAGAAAATCGAACATTCACTGGTAGTTTTGGTGAAAACCAAGTTTAGAATAGGTTATCCTTAATACCTCGGACGCACTTAGATAAAATAAACTAAGTTGAAACGTCAAATTACCACATTAACCACTGTTAACCACGTACCATGCTCTCATTTGTCATTATATCGCTATCATATGTCATAGTTGGATAACTCCATTTTGACACGTGCAACCATGTTTTGAATCGGTAATTTGAGTGATTAAGTAGACAAATCACGTGACTTGTCATTTGTCACGCCGTGATAAGTGATAAAATGGCAACCATCTTAGGCCCGCAGAGGCTCGACCTGAAAGAGAGCCGCCTAAAATCGAGTGTATCTCGCAAACTTGACCGTGGAGAAGCCCGTCGCCACACGTGACACGCCGCGCGCTGATTGGCTATTAATAACGCTTACATAATTCTAATTTGAAGTTAATATTGAGTAATTTGGCTTATCATTCCTAGCTATCAGCGCGACCATTGCAGTACGAGTACCCTTTGTAGTACGGGTAAGGTGATTATATCACCAGATAGTTTATATAAAAAGTCGTTGCTTTCAAAAGGACTATAATCCCCAGGGCAATAGTATTGTATTCACAAATCTAATGAAACCATGTAATGAAAAGTAAAAAGCGGCCAAGTGCGTGTCGGGCCACGCGCAGGGTAGGGTTCCGTAGTTGCTCGTCTGTCACAGAATGCGGACTTAAAAGGGGCTTTTGGGGTTTTTATTATAGCTTACCCTTGTAAATAATCGTAAATATGATTATTTTTATAACACACCAATGGTTAGGGTCATTTCGCTGGTTAGCGACCACTCAGTTGTTAGTTGTTAGGGACCACAACTTCTCAATTGAAATAACGAGGGCAGTAGGTACATTAAGTTTTTTCAAAGGATATGTAGGTAATTAGGTAAACAACTTTAAAACTAATCGAACCGCAGATCGCAAACTTTTAGCAGCAACAAGTTATTTACGTAAAATAATTACGAAAATCTCCGAACAGCATCAAGCCATACATCACAAGTCAACTAGCCGCGCGCGCAAGAAGCACCGTGCTGTAAGTCCGCCTAAGTTTAAGCATTGCCACGGGTGGGGGGGCATGTCGCAGGGCAGAGGGGCTACCGCGAAACGAAAACGAACTTCGTTTGTATATCACCGTCTTTGTCGTACTTGCTAGTTCGAGCGATAGAGAGGGAGATACATGAACTAAGTTTGTTTTCGTTTCGCGGTAGCCCCACAGGTCTTTTGCGCGCTCGCCGCGGGCAAGAAGCACCGTGCCATGAAAAAGCAACTCTACCGTCCACGGTAAAAGGTTCAGATTCCAATGACAATGTATTTGCACCCGAAATTTAGTGCATTTCTTACCAGTTAACTAGTTATGTCTACTACTCGTTAACTAGTTGTGTCTACTTAACTGTGATAGTTTTCCTTTTAAATTCATTATATGTACTACTGCCACGAATTTTTTCACGTCCCCAGTAGTAGCCATTTAGCCGGCAGGGAGGGGGGGGGGGGGGGGCACATGACTCGAACAAAAACTAGGGCTTTAAATCCCATTATCTCGCAAACGCATAACTGAGTTAAAAATAGTTCTAGAAAACCCATAATATTTTTGAACAAGCTATCCAACGATACCCGACACTATAGGTTTAACGAGAAAAAAAATACATCACCAATTTACATGTAGGGGAGGTACCCTACAAAAAAAATCAGGATTTTATTCCACTGTTTTGTCGGCGTGATTGGTTCATATACCCACGCCGAATTGCAGTTTTCTAGTTGAAAGGGTTACTGAGCTAAACCGAAGACGGACAGACAGACGGACGGACATGGCGAAACTATAAGGGTTCCTTATTGACTACGGAACCCTAAAAATGAGCCCAAACAAAAGCAACCAACTTTCCTTATATAAAAAATATAGTTAGAATCGTATTAGCGGACGCAACAGTGTTTTAAGACGTCCTTCCGAGTCACGAAATCGGATATCAATAAGATTTAAATCTAACAACATTAATAAAGAGAAAATAATTAAAATGGTAGAAAAATAATAGTTAAAGTGGGCGTGAAATTACGTCAACACCAATAAGTGAGACAACATTTTGCTCAACCGTAAAATCGGAAATTCCAGTATGTCGGGCCGCCCACCCCAGTAAGTCGCGGACTAAAATTGCAATAAAAACGGGCCAGATTTCTTGAAGAAGCAAGCAACTAGTGAGAAGAAGTACACATGAAGTACATAGGGAAAGTGATAGCGAACTTAGGAAAGTTGTTTAAGGCAGTGTTAGGAGTTTAAAATTTAAATAAGTTGTAAAGTCGTTAAATTTCGAATATACAGTTCTTATTAGCATCACAGTTTCTTTTATCCCTCACCCTTGGCTTATAAAATCCACACGCATAACAAAGGCCCCGAATTTACAACTCGGGAGTCCTGCCCGTGAGCTATCGTGGGCTGCTGCAGGGATCAAGTGGGCCGCCAGGATTCTGTTCCGGGTCTTTCCTGCGGGCAGTCTGTTACATGACTGTAGAGTGGAATACGTCGCTGCTCTAGGCGTATGACGCAGCACTCAGCCGGCGCAACAAAGTGGCCGCAGCGTAAGGCAACGCGGCGCATCGAGCGAAGGGAGCCGCGCGCACAGTGATTCGTCTAGAACAAGCTAGCTGGACAAAAATATTTTATGGTTTTTTCAAATCTAGTGCTTATATTTACTCACTTTATGATTATATCTTGAAGGAAAAATATAATTGAAGCCTGTTATTTTATAATATAATGGTATATTTGAAATAAAATGGTTTCTGTTGATAAAACAATATTTATTTACTTAAATTAATACAAAAAATATGTAAATGGCAAATATAAAAATACAAAATACAAATATAAAAACAGAAAACATTTTTTTTACACATTTATAATTAAATCGCCTATATTATACAGGAAAACTTAACTATTTAATCTAACAAGTAGTTAAATATACCACGTTCATTTAAAATAATCCACTAGCCTAATTGGAATTGTGTAAAGGTCTTAAAACAACTTAATACATAAATTATCTAATCACCTAGTCATTATCGCTAAATTCGTCATTTGATGAATCATCTACAACATAGTCATTGATGTCTATAGTCTCTAAAGACCCAGTATTTTCACAGGTATTTGCGTAAGATGGCAGTAATACATCTGGTTCTTCGGAAGGGAGATTCCCCGTCATTTTTCTAGGAATATCCCTGAAGCTGTTAATTACACGATCGGATGTGATCAGCAACATATTAAGCAAGTCTCTATTCGTGGCAGTACGTGATCGCTTTCGAGTGTTATTCTCTCGAAATCTCCTGCAGTCTTTGTTACGAGCTTCCTGGGCTTCTTCAGAGAGCTGTCCGATTGGCAGGAGAGCCGATTGTATAACCTCGGCACCAATGGCACCATGCACTAGAATTTTGTGCACAGTTGCAGGCATGTAATACCACGAATACAGACTCAAATAAAGTTGCCTTGTATCCTTTGCTAAATCACTGAACTTTTGTATGTTAATATCATACCCAGATGACAAAACCCTGAGTATGATATCAAACTTTTTATAAGGTTCACGTCCAATCCTGTAATCTCCGCACTTTGTTCGGGATTCCTGAAAAATCGACGAGCTGTATTTCCATCATTGGAGTTCCTGGCTTTGGTTTGTCTACAATCAAACCCAGTTCTTGCTTAAATCGGTTTTGAATGTCTGCAGAACGTTGTTTAACACTAGCTTTGTCAGTCACATCTCGCACTTTCCATTTTTTAATTTGTAGACGATAGCTTATATGAAGTAAGCATTCAAAACAGCGTATCCAGGCGTGAAGTGGAGACAAACCAAAACCAAGATTATTCGGATCAGCTATAAATTCCCTAGACTCATCATTCATCAGTTTTGGGGTTGCTCCGCAAATGTAGCACCTTTGTGCCGAAGAAGTCTCGGTCAAAACGTTACATACTTTACCATCAGTCATCGTAAGGAGTAATTTATGGTTGACAGAAACTTCGGTACCAGTAACACTATATTTTGTCGGCTGCAACCCATTTATTTCCTCTAGAACGGAATTGGTTTCAGAAACCGTCAAATCCGTAGTTTCTTTAGCGAAAATAAACTTGATTGGCCGGCAATACATAGTGGAAGATGGACGAGGGTTCTGCCAAACAATGTTACCACTTTCGTCACGCAACTGAAGTGGTACGAATGAATACACAAACAAATATTCATCAGTGTCGTCGCTATTGGTGAATTTCTGTTTGTATGTGCTATGAACGGAACTCCCGTCACAGCCCCACTTACTGATAAGGGTTAATGATGAGGTTGAAGACAAATTTTTCAAGACGCACACTGGGCTGAAAATCGGCTTTCATAGACATAGGAATCGAAGTTAACATTTTAAAGTTTTTGTGCTTGAAATGGCTTATGCTTGCCATTATTATGCTAAATTATGATCCTGGCGTGATTTAGCACTGAAACGTATGTTATAATTTTTTTCCGAAAAAAATGTATGGAGCTATAACGAAAAAACTGGATATCTCGGGAACCGCAAAAAAACACAAATATCCTTACAGCTGGTTATATTACTAATTATTCCAGATTTTTTGACTTACTACATATTTCAGTCATAGGTGCGGTTTTTTTAAAAAAAATCGACGAAATTTTTAATATTTTTTTTCGTCCCAGACGTCTTACTTTAAACATAAAAGATAGAAATATGTATATTTTGTATCTAATTTACTCAAATTATGAAAAACTATACATTGACATAAAACCAAAAGGATTTCCGAGCTCATGTTACGTCTTAAAATATAATTTTTCGTTTTATTTTCTGCGGTAATGAGGAATAACGATATCTAATTGGACATACTTACGAGATTGCATCAATTAGTAATGATAATGATCATAGCAATAATAAGTAAATTACTTGTAATACGTCTTAGCAATGACTTCTGATAAGCAAATAGCATAATAGAAAGGTCACTGGTGATTAAAGCACCATTATTAGTACACAAGAATAAAAGCATCGAACGTCTATGTGACAAAATCACTACAAAGTCTTGTACGCAACTGTTAACATCTAATTATATATTTTTATTAATTTTCGAAATTGTAACCATACAAAAATATGTTTAGTTTTTGTACCAACTTGGACTTATTTGTTATTTTACAAAGCGGGAGTCCTTCTTTTAATGATGGATTATTATTCGAAGCAGTTGGAGTCCAGTTAGGCTCTAGCCTATCAGAAGAAGACAGTGTCACCCTCAAAGAATTTTGTCGAAGATTCACCCGATCTGCTGAATGGAGATGGAAGAAATGTAGGAGAAACACCAAGGACTTCAGAAAAAACTACGAAAATTGGCTCCAAAAAGATGTTGATTGGCCCAGCTGTGTACAAACCAATCTTCTTATGCCTGAACTACAAGAAGAGTCTACTTGTTTGGAGTATTCTGCGACATCAACCAGCACCGAACTTACCTCTCCAGAATGTTCAACATCATTATCTTCAATTGGGACAATGACAAAGCACCCAAGAAAAGCCTTCGAAGACCTATCAAACAAGCAAAAGAAGAGAAGGTCTGACAGTCATAAAGGTGAAAACTCAACTGAGTTGGCTTTTACAGCGGCACAACTTTTGAAAGAGGATGGTCGAGATGATATCGCATCTGTGATTGAACACATGCTTAAAAACCCAGAAATTGCTACAAACATATGTAGAATGATCAAGAAGCCGAATTGCTCCTTTGTATTTACACCAGAAAAAGCACTCGGACTTTTCATTTCATTAAAACTAAGTAAATGGCAATACATCACTTTAAGGGAGACTGCTATTCGAGAAGGTGCCCAGAAGCTTTATCCGTCTTACTACAAGATACAATCGGCCAAATTACAGTGCTATCCTCCGAAGTCAACCATAACTATAACGGATTCATCAGCTGAAATTAAACTTCAAGCTTTACTTGATTTAACAACGAAGAGGATACTGGATGGATTATCAAGCAATGTAGAAAACAAACAGCTGACGCTAATATCTAAGTGGGGTTTTGATGGTGCTTCTAGTCAAAGGAGATATAAGCAGAAAATGGAAGGCGAACAAGATGACTCGAGCATATTCATGACATCTTTAGTACCACTTAAGTTGGTTTCTGGAGAAGACATTGTATGGACGAATCCAAAACCTTGCTCACCCTCCTATTGTCGCCCATTGATGTTCAGATTTGTGAAAGAAAGTGAAGCAGTCGTACTTGAGCAAAAAGGAAAGATAGAAGAAGAAATTAAAGCTCTACTCCCTACGGAATACAATACTTGTAAGATACATCATGCCCTGAATTTGACGATGATTGATGGGAAAATTTGTACATACCTTTCTGCAGCTAGGTCAAATGCTACATGCTATTTATGTTTGGCTAAGCCAACAGAAATGAATCGCATAAATTCTGTTACATCAAAGACGATAGCCACTGAGTTGTACGAATTTGGATTGTCACCACTGCATGCCCGCATCAATTCAATGTAATGTCTCCTACACATTTCGTACAGACTCGTCTTCAAGAAATGGGCTGCAAAGGGAGACGAACATAAAAAAATTATGAACGAGACAAAGAAAACAATTCAAGATCGATTTAAAGAAGAGCTAAACCTTTTGATTGATATTGTGAAGCAAGGTTCGGGGACCACAAACGATGGGAATACAGCAAGAAGATTTTTCCAGAATCCAGAAAAAACTGCAGCAATAACCGGATTGAATGAAGAGCTCGTACGCAGATTTGCCGTGATACTGCAAGCAATAACATCCGGGGAACATGTTGCTGTTTCGAATTTTAGAGAGTATGCCTTGGAGACGGCTAAAAAGCACGTAGAGTTGTATGATTGGTACTACATGCCATCAACCGTGCATAAATTGCTAATTCACGGAGCTGATATCATCGCCAGCAATGCCATTGTACCTATTGGAAGTCTCTCGGAAGAAGCTTCAGAAGCCCGAAATAAAGATTTTAGGATGTTCAGGGAACATAACTCCAGGAAGAAAAGCAGACAAGCATCCAACGAGGATATTCTCAACATGCTTATTTTATCCTCCGATCCTCTAATTACTGCAATGAGACCGACCCTGGATGCAAAGAAGAAACAGGCGTTTTTTATAGAAACGATAGACCTACTTAAATTAGAGGAACCCCAAATTGAGGTTTTAGGTGCGTGTGACGCAGAACCTGACTGAATTAGATTCAGAAGACAGTGATTTAGAAGAATAAATTAAAAATAAAGACATATTGTAAGGTTATGGTGTTCTTTTTATACTTTACTTGTTTATTATTTGTTTTTCTTTAAAGTTGTTATGGTTCTGTCAATATTTGTTTTTTTTTTAATGTAAATAATACTAACCTATGTAAAAAAAATACTACCAATTTGATTAAATATGACTCACCCTTTATTGAAAATGCGAAACATACATATTTCTGTGTTTAATCTTTAAATTAGGACGTCCGGAACGAACAAAAAGAATTAAAAATTTCGCCGATTTTTTAAAAAAAATCGCACTTTAGACTGAAATATGTAGTATGTCAAAAAATCAGGAATAATTAGTAATATAACCAGCTGTAAGGATATTAGTGTTTTTTTTGCGGTTCCCGAGATATCCAGTTTTTTCGTTATAGCTCCATACATTTTTTTCGGAAAAAAATTATAACTCATACGTTTTAGTGCTAAATCACGCCAGGATCATAATTTAGCATAATAATGGCAAGCATAAGCCATTTCAAGCACAAAAACTTTAAAATGTTAACTTCGATTCCTATGTCTATGAAAGCCGATTTTCAGCCCAGTGTGAGACGTCACACTGAGCAGTGATTAAACGTTCAACGGTTTTATCTAAAACCGCCTGAAGTTTAATTTCCGCACGCGTCTCGGTCAGAATAATTTGATCCTCACTAGGATAACATTCTAATTTAGCTTTTCTAACTATATACAATGATGGAAATACCTGATGGCCAGCTTTGATGCTCCACTTCCGAGTCTGCTTGTAGGAGTTGCTCGTGGATTTTGAGTCGACATAATATGCCAACGCTTCTTCTTTAGTTAAACTCCTTTGCTCAGTCGTCTCACTAAAACTAACACTTTTTTGAATGTCTCTACACTTGTCGGGACTGTCACTAACGGTCTTGATAACTCCAGCCAAATTCCTATGGCCAGATAATCGGGCTGAAACCTCAGCGACAGTTAACAACTCCGGAGTGCTGCGTGAAGTAATGAGGTCCTCAACTCTTCTCCTTTTCGTTTTTTCGCTCGAGTCTTCAAACTCCTTACGGGGTCGTCCAGGTGTCAAATCTCCAGATGTAGAAGGATGAGCTTGTTGAAGACAGACATTGAAGACTAAATCTCCCCTCATCCAATCACTGTGGTTTTTGAGAAAACGCTCCTTGCATTTTCCACTTCTAGTCCACCTTTCCATTAAATTTGAAGAAAATCTGCTAATAGTATTCTTCGTTTCTCTCATTGATGCCTCAGTTATCCCAGAAATATCGTATCATGAGCACAAGAATCGATAAATCATAGTGAGTTGGTCACTTTTACTATGTTTTAGCCATTCTTCGAAGAGCTCTATCTTTGTAATAGAGTAGGAGTAGTCTGAAAAAAAATTAAAAAAAATTGTTGTACAAAAGTGTGCAGTCTAAAAGTGGTATTTATAGAAACTACATAGTCACAGCTACGATATATATAAATTTCAGACCCGGGGCAGACCGGGGCAAGTAACTTTTTCTTTAATAAATGTAAAAGTTCTTAAGAAAAATGATAAGTTTACGATTCCGGATAGTTGGTAGAACCATATACAGAGTTAGGTATTAAGAATTATAGTACTGACCTTTATCTTGGCAATCCATCACTAATTTATCATAGGCACAATAGTAGAAAATAAAATTATATGGTGTCGCGACAAGAGCAAAATATGCAATGATTTACTGTACTTACCCCTTTCTCCTTAAATAGGAACTTATTTACGGGTTATTAGTTAACGATGGCGAAACAAATTTGGTTAATTTATAATGACTGGGATGTTGTTAATCACTTCCCATTATCACTTATCTGTATTTCCGTAATGACTTTTGTCCAGCTAGCTTGTTCTAGGCGAATCACTGTGGCGCGCTGGCACTGCACGCTATCGAGATTCGAGGGCGGTGCGTCGGCCGCAGTTTCATTTATTTATTTATTTATCTTTATTGCACAAAAGAAGAATTTATAGTACAAAAGGTGAACATAATGATAAAAAACATTCTCTACAAGTCAATCTAAGGCAAAGCAGATAAATTGATTGATTCATTGGTGGTATAAAGTCAGAATCATACTTGATATTGTTAAAATGCAAACTTTCTTTCGTGTTTCAGCTTCTTAGCATTTTACAGCAACATAAATAAAAGAAAAGCCAACTTGACTCAAATAAAAGCCTATTAATTATCATAATATTCCCTAGTTACTAGCAGCCATTACTTTTGTTCTATCCCTCAATTTATAACGGCCCACGAATTTCTGAAACCAACGAGCTCTCAAACAATTAAAATACAAACAATAACAACCTGTTTTACTGTTCGTTTAGCAGGGAAAGCGTCTAAGTATCTTATTTGGAGACAAAGTGAACAGTGAAACGGAAAAGCTAGCACAGTGGACGGTTAAACTGGACAAAGTGTGTGAACAGCTAACAGGGGGTCGATTTGAGACGCACAGTTTCCAATCCAAATTGTATAAGTATTGTCCGTTGTTATTTGTAATATATAATTGTACTAGCTTCCGCCCGCTGCTTCGTCCGCGTGGACCCGGGATAAAAACTATCCTATATTTTAATCCAGGCTATAAACTATCTTCGTGCAAAATTTCATTCAAATCGGTTCAGCCGTTTAAGCGTGATTGAGTAACAAACATCCAAACATCTAAACTTTCGCATTTATAATATTATAATATATAATATAATTGTATGTGTTATCCGTTTTCACGTGTACGTAGCTACTAAAGAACGCTCGCATTAGATCGCGCGAGACGCGAACGGTCTATTTTTCTTATTCTAATAAGATAATTGGAAAGGGACGGGTAGTTTATCTTGTGAAACAGCAAAGCTAGCAGGCGTTGGTCAGCTCGCGCGCGGTCTTGACTTACACGTACTGATAGCGACGGTCCCGCATGTTAACTTTAGTAATCGAGTTCTATGGATGCCTTGCAACTGCTATCGTATAGCTTAGTGCTGCTCTTCCACGCAGTTTGGATGAAGCTTAACGTACTGGCGGGGCTAGCACAACTGACGCCGTGACGCGACGCGAGAAGAGAAAAACCTACCCTCCTTTTTCTAATTTGCAAGTGAGACAGGAGACACTACGTGGCCCGCAACGCGACTGGGCAGCAAGTAGTGCTAGTCGTACGGACGAGAGCGCAAAACACATTAAAAATAATTTGGAATGAAAAATGTATACCTCACAATTAACCTTATTTCACGATGTCCACTATCACAAGTGAACGCCTTTCGCACGTGAGGAAATTGCGGAGAA
Source organism: Epinotia bilunana (assembly GCA_947049275.1). Classification (NCBI taxonomy): domain Eukaryota; kingdom Metazoa; phylum Arthropoda; class Insecta; order Lepidoptera; family Tortricidae; genus Epinotia; species Epinotia bilunana. The sequence continues at coordinate 6,910,031 of OX346263.1, read as the reverse complement.
AACCAAAAACTCATGTTAAAGTGGAACACGGTGAGGTAAACTGTTAATGCATTTTGGAACAGCGGGATTCCACTGGGAATTTAAAAGCGTATTATTTCGTTTACAAATGCTACATTGCTTTTATATAAGAACCTACTTGAATAGTAGATTATATGACAAGGGTCTAAAATAAGCCATATTACCACGAGATGGTTATTTTCCCGAACGAAGTAAGGCTTTTAGACCAGAGTTATACACTCTACTTTTCACTTGGAATGCGAGAAAATATAACAAAGATTATCCATCCACAATCAATAATAAATATGACGAAAAGATTTTTTGATTTGGCGCCATTCTTTTATTAATAAACTACTTTGACACAAACAAAATATTGACACCACGAATAAACGCCTCCGACCGTCTAATAGGCGCGTATTTTTTTACGCAGTCGGGTTTTATGATTTTTTTTATTAATTAGTTTTATTAAAAATGCATATTCCCAATTGTTTAATGTAAATTTTTCGATATGGAAAATGTTGGCCATATCTACAAATATTTACAATGATTTGATTATCAATGGAAAAAGGTTGGCTACATCTGCAATCTTCTGTTGACAATGCCATATAAGTGACTTTGACACTTATGACAGTGAGATGACTGTCGTAGTTTTATTGGTCTTGAATTCGATTTTAGAGTGTAATTCTTAATATAATCATCATGGCTGATCCACGGCTTCAGATGATCCCAGTGCAGGCGCGTATCTACCCAAAGGATCGCTCTTGAGGTCCAAAGGGGAAATCCCGCCAGCGCCTTAGGGACCACACTGAAGGCAGACTTTCTTGATGGGGTATCTCTTTATAATTATGGTTTATCATCATCATCATCATTATACTGGTTGATATTAGCATATTTTCGAATTTAATTAGTTCATTTATTTTCATTTCTTTTGTTTTTAGGGTTCCGTAGCCATCAAACCCATACGTGTGGTCTATGGACGGGTCTTCAAAAATGATATTGAGGTTTTTAATAAAAAATATTCTAAACTGAATAGTTTGCTCGTGAGACACTTCCAAAGTGGTAAAATGTGTCCCCCCCAGATCTGTGTATATAGTGATAGGACTTGCAAAGTGTAATCCTTGCCGCAGCAATTTTCTCACCGAGGCTCTTTTTTATAAAACGTGAAAATCCTGAGGAATACTTTTAAAGTTTCCAGTGAAAATTCCCACGATCGTAAAGCTTCCTCATCAAGACAAATGCGCCACGAATTTTGTTACGAATTTTGTTTACGGACCGACCGACGGACTCTGTAATTTTATTAGTGCTTTTATTACCCGCAGGAATAGACAGCGTTTACAAACTTGTAGCTCTAATTATTTACGGAACAATACATTGTAGAAGGCAGTTGTTTTCGTGTTTTAAAGGACAGCCGTATAAAGTATGCAATGTTCCTAGCTGAAGCTGACGCCCTATTGAATTGTAGCACATAATGCTATATTAGTATTACGTAATTGTCGAATCATCATCATCCTCCTAGCGTTGTTCCCGGTTGTGCCCCTAAAGGAGCCGGGGGTCCGCTTTGACACCTAATCCCAAGATTTGGCATAGGCACTAGTTTTACGAAAGCGACTGCCATCTGACCTTCCAACCCAGAGGGAAAACTAGACCTTATTAGGATTAGACCGGTTTCCTCACGATGTTTTCCTTCACCGAAAAGCTAACGGTAAATATTCCGTACATAAGTTCCGAAAAACTCATTGGTACGAGCCGGGATTCGAACCCACGACCGCCGTTTGACAGCCGCATGCCTGAACCACTAGGCTACCGTAGCTTACGTAATTGTCGAATAACACTTGAAAATCTACATTATTTTTACAATTATATTAATATTACTGGTGGAATAGTATAAACATACTCAAACTCCTTGCTTAATACTGTCAGCTTATTAGCTAGGTGACTTAGTGGTGGTAAAGGTTCTAAAATAAAATTCGTTATCCATCTAATTGCGCTTTCTGTACTATCGATATTATCCTACTAATATTATAAATGCGAAAGTTTGGATGTTTGTTACTAAATCAGCAGCTGAACGGGATGATTTTTTGTATACAAACAAATAAATAGAGTATATCCTGATGGATTACATATTATAGAATACTTTTTATCCCAGTAAAAATCCAACAAAAGGATAGAACGAAGTCGCGGGCAAAAGCTAGTCTTCTATAATATAATATTAATAATATTGTTTATTGCACCAAAACAAAAAAATGCAGAACAATATAAGATATAAGCCAGTATAACCCGTAGCAACAGGCGGTCTTATCGCTGTAAAGGGATCTCTAGTATAATTAGTAACATGCTATACATATTCGCGTGTTTTCTGCTAGTTTGCATGTTATTTCCTACAATAATCGTTCAGTTTGAAGTGCTCTTCGAAGTGTTCATGGCCTAGCGGCGCTAGCGTTACCGTGTTAAACAGGGCCCGTAATTTTCATGCTGATGACATCAATTTGACGTCACTCTCCATATAGGGTATAAAAACAAATCATTTTAATCATGTACAAATGATTTGTTTTTATACATACATTTTATTAAATAGTATTGTTAACACATTTCCATAATTACGTAGAAAACAGAATTCCTCTCTAACGTAAAGCACGCAATCCTTCTTGCATTAATTCCCTTGCGAAGAAAATCTAAGTCATCTTCACGTTCATACATAATACCTAAGTAAGTATTATTTGTTCCACGTGTAAATAGACTACTTTTCTAAGTCATTTGTACATGATTGAAATGATTAATAATTTACAATAAAACTATTTGGGATCATCTTATATGGAGCGTGACGTCAAATTGATGTCATCGGCATGAAAATTACGGGCCCTGGTGTTAAACAACGTAGGTCACGCTTAAATAGTTCTTAATGGGTGACCGCTTTAAGTGATTACTTACTGAGCGGTTACGTGTTTTAGAAGGCATTTAACCCTTACAGTCTACGTAATACTGATAAACTAGATCAGTTCCCCCTGGGCAGTGATCGGAATTAGGTGAGCCAAAATACCTATTATTCGCAACAGGACATAATGTAGAGTGGATACAACCGGGTAGAAAAATATTTTTTTTCTTTAATACCGGGTAATCGATATTTGTCCGGGTACTATAAGTAGTCGTAATGTTAAACATACATATTTTTACTAATAGTACGGGATTGTTTATGTTAGTTTGTAGTAAAAAGGGAAGGAAAAAGTATGAAATGGTTATAACTTTTAGATTAACATTAAACATCCCGTTCTATAAGTAAAAACATATATGTTGAACATTACGACTGGTACCCGGAAAAATAACGAATACCCGGTATTTAAGAGAAAATTCTGTTTTCCTACCCGGTTGCAACCACTTTATATTATGTCCTCTTGCGAAGAATAGGTATTTTGGCTCACCTAATTCCGATCACTGCCCCTGGGTGAGAAGGTCAGGTGCCACTATTTTCGCAAAACCTGTGTTTGGGCCTGTTATTGCTGTTATATAACTACATTCGCTAATAGCACTTTTTATAGTCATTTGTCGTTCTTGCTAAGCCTTATTTTCTACAGCAAATTATTTAATTAGACTTTAAAAACCTAAACCCTTTGTGTTCTTTTCAGGCAGATTTGATTCTAAATCTGTAATCTTGACACGTCCCAAATAAATGTAAATTCCTAAGTAACTAAACTTATTAACGAATGCCGTTGTCCACACTTAAAATGTTAAGCGGGATTGTATTTAAGCGTAAACAAATTGTTTTACTTAATACTTTGAATATATTTGAATGAACTTTATGTTGTTGTTTGGTCTATAAAAAAATATTTGTCGTACAAGAATTTAAATCGACAAATTATTCTCTTGTGGTGGCTATACTTTGCGTTTTATGATCTGATGTTTTTCTTACGGAATCGTCTGTCGTCTGTTTGTCTGTCTGTTTATTAATGTCTTGATTTTTTTTATTAACTACCAAACAAAGGTACAATACACTTAAATCGTATACATTTTCGTGAAAAACTGCCTGCAGGGACAGGGGGAGGGTGAAAACTACTTTTTACATTTATCGCAATTAATTTTATTGCCCCAGACGTGAGTATTGTTTTATTTTCAATGCAATGCAGACGACTTTCAAGAAATATTAATGTAACTATTTTTTTTTTTTCATAAAAAGTGTTAATATTATTTTCGCTTCAGAATCATACATTAAATGAGTAATAATATCATAGACGCGGCCTCACTTTCACACTAATGTAATGTAGTGTAGTCATAAATAATCCAAATAAAGTAATTAGTCTACCTACGTCATAATAGTAAATAGTATTGAATGTAATAAAGTATTATGGGGCGATAGGAACGCTTCACAAATAGACAATTATTATAGATTATGTAATGATAATTTGAATTTAATTGACTTTCCACAGGACTTTGACATATGTAGTAATTTAAATTGTAATGATATTAGTCACAGACATTTAATTAATTGCTTATACCAACAAATTGTTAATGTTGTATCGGAGGCGGCAGTGCAAACCCATCAGGGCAGTGGCCCAAGAAAGGGCGGGCAAGTGGTGGGCTGGAACAGGCACGTCCGGGACGCTTACGGGCAGGCCAGGTTGCACTACCAAATATGGCTAGAGAGTGGTAAGCCCATGTCTGGGGAACTATATGAAGACATGTGCCTGAGCCGTAGAATATATAAAGGTAAATTAAAATGGTGCCAGACTCAACAAGATCAAATTAAAATGGATAGATTAGCATCGCATCATGGCGATAAAAACTTCAAAAACTTCTGGAAGGCTGTTAAAAAATCTGATGGTCGACTTGGCGTGCCCGTGAGTGTCGGAAGAGCGAGTGAGCCGCAGGCTATTGCCAGCATGTTTGTAGATCATTTCAAAATAGAATCCTCTTTAGGTCCAGCGCAACAAAGGGTTGAGAATGGAGCTTGTCGTGACTCGGACTTTGTGCGTTTTACATCTGAACATGTCAGGAAGGTGATCACAAAAATGACAAGAGGGAAGTCGCCGGGTCACGATGGGCTTAGTATAGAACATTTGCAATATTCTGGCAAACGCATATATGACGTTCTGGCTAAGTTTTATTCACTGTGCATGTCTCACTCATACCTTCCCCAAGATCTTATGAAAACGGTCGTTGTACCTATTGTCAAGGATAAAACTGGAGATGTATCTGACAGGTCCAACTATCGCCCCATCTCCTTGGCCACTGTCCTGGCTAAGGTGTTGGACAGTCTACTAGATAGTCAGTTGGAGGGATATTTGGACCTGCACTACACGCAGTTTGGTTTTCAGCCGGGGCTTTCCACGGAAAGTGCCATCTTGAGCTTAAAGCATACGGTACAGTATTACACAGAACGTAATACGCCCATTTACGCTTGCTTCCTGGATTTGTCCAAGGCATTTGACCTTGTGTCATATGATGTCCTATGGAGCAAATTGAGAGCTCGAAAGGTACCCGAAGAGCTGCTTCGTATTTTTCAATATTGGTACCTAAACCAGGAAAATAGCGTAAGATGGGCAGGGACGCTCTCCCATTCGTACAGGTTGGAGTGTGGGGTGAGGCAGGGTGGTATAACCTCTCCCAAACTTTTTAACCTGTACGTAAATGATTTGCTCGTGGGGCTGAGTAGCGCGTATGTCGGGTGCAGGGTAGATGATGTTAGTATTAACAATATCAACTATGCCGACGACATGGTGTTGCTCAGTCCGACGGTCAAAGCGTTAAGAAAGCTCCTGCACATATGTGAAGAGTACGTACAAAAGCACGGCCTAATATATAACGGGAAGAAAAGTGAGTTCATGGTTTTTAAGGCCGTCGGAGGTAAATTACCCGAACATGTCCCATCCATTAAACTAAACAGTCTAGAGCTCAAACGAGTTTACAAGTTTAAATACCTCGGTCATCATATCACCGACGACCTTAAGGACCATATAGATATAGAGAGGGAGCGTAGGGCGCTGGCGGTTCGATGCAATATGCTTGTCCGAAGGTTTGCACGTTGTAGTGAACAGGTAAAGATCTCTCTTTTTAAAGCCTACTGTCAGGTATTCTACACGTGCAGCCTTTGGTCCAGTTTCACGCAGAAGACCATTAGTGCCCTACGCGTCCAATACAACAATGGCTTCAGGATGCTGTTGGGGCTGCCTCGATTTTGCAGTGCCTCGGGTATGTTTGCGCAGGCACGCACTGATGACTTTTATGCCATTATGCGGAAAAGACTCGCGGCACTGCTTAGTAGAGTATGGGTCAGCTCTAACCCCATTCTGACAACAGTGGCGGTTAGATATAACACCAACACCGCCATAATGCGCCAGTTCTCTCATATTAAGGTGTATAGGAAATAGAATAAGATATCATTTGTATATAAGTACTAACATCTAGGTTAAGTCTCTGTAACGAATTAATTAATTATGGACCAAAGTTGTCTGATGAATAAATGAATTTAATTTAATTTAATAATCCAAATTAACATCGGATTAATTGCCATGGTCAACCGTTGAGAGTCCTGAGCTGAGCTCTTATAATGTAGACAGACTTTTAACTACTTTGTGAACGTAAAGTTTAGCCAATTAAGCACTCATTAGACAAAGAGATTCGTGTTAATGGACTACTATATTTTCAACTATAAATCTAATGAAAGGCCATCCTATAGAAACTAGAAAAAGATTTGTGAAATCTTTTATGAGAAACGTGGACACTATACTGAGATACAAAAAGATGTAAATGTAAATGTCTTCAAGATGTGATGTTGTCGGCAAATGGAAGGTATAAAGTGGACGAAGTAGGTATGGAATGAGGTAATGCTAAACAAAACTGAATAAAAGAGAAGCATATTATCAGAAATAGATAAAGACGAGTAATGATGGGACATCCCTTCTTTAAAGATACAAGGAAAGGTTGCAGGTTCCAAAGGCTGGGAAGGACAAGAAGAAACTACTTTGAACAAAAATGCCCGTTATATCCAAAAGTAGAGATAATAGCAAAGAAGAAACGTTGTTGGGCGGCGTTAATCTGATTAAAAAAAAACCGTACAATGACAGTAACAACGGAGTTCATGAGTTTTTTTAGAGCAAGAGCTAAATACAATTTCCACCACTTGCAGTTACAGAGGGATGCGATAAACCAGCAAATTATCGTCCACTGTAAACTAAAATACTTATTTTCACAACCTCGCTTCCCAGATACGGAACGTGAACTTTAATTTGATCACAGCATGATTGCGCTTTGCTTACCTCTGGGCAGGTTACGAGTTTGGGTGAGTAATAGGGATATTAGGGATGTAATCAGGCTGCGCCGTCCCCGGGCAGGTACTTAATTGTGTTACAAGCTGTGCAAGGAATACTTGTCTGTTTCGGAGCAATTAACACGGTTTCTGTCTGAGTTGCGTTGGGAAGCAAGAGACAGCCGCTAGCGGAAAATGTTCTAAGCCGTGGCATAAAATATAGCCTATGTCCATTCTGGAGGTCCAATCTATCTATTGAGGAAATGTTGTTCGCAATAAGAAAGGGACAAATCCCCACTTTGATCTTTCTGTCCTTCCACATATCCTCTGTTGTCAAATATCTATCGAACTCTATAAAGTTGTCATCTACACTTCTATACTTAATATTGTAAAAGGAAAAGTCTGTGAGGTTTTATTTTTGTATGTAGTAGTTAAAGCAATGACGCGTAATTCAGTGTCTGAGAGGCAACCGGCTCGCGGTATTTGAGCTCCCTAAGTGTTGTGGCACCATCCAGTGCAATCCGAACTGAGCCAACTTTGACTGGTGCGAAAATAGGATGTGGTGAAAAAAAATACTGTCGCGAGGCAACCAATTGTAACAGCGGTTGCCTGAAAGTGTGTACGCTGTATATATATTTTTTTTATGCCACCCCTCCTAGTGCCACCGGAGCCCTGTACGCGAGCGAATAAAAAAAAAATGTTGCCAGGCAACCGCTTGAAAATAGGTATGCTAGTTCTTCACCACATACACTATACAGACACTTTAAAAAAATTGCCATCCGTCCCGACCGGTCGGTTGTCGATCCGTCAGAGTTGGAAGTATGAAAAAATTGTGGTGAACGAGAACTAAGGAAAATGCACTTAAAATCATTGTAATCGGATAGCATTTGTTTTTCGACTCTTGTATGATGTGATAAATGATATGCACAAATGCCATCCCTCTCCCGTGAAATTTCATCCCGCTGTGGCCACCCTTACCAACGCGAAATTCGTCAAATTGGAATGTACGCGCAATAAAAGCTTTCGCAATCAATTGCCATGGACAATTTTTACGTGGGAGGCACGGTGCGGGGTCTCTGGTTGTCAATTCACCGTTATTTACGCCTTCATACATATGTATACGGGTGTCCCAAAGGGCACGTAATAGAAGATCGAAAATTGATACGGCGAAAATGAAAACATCGAAGTACAAAATATCGAAAATCTAAATATCGAACGGTTGAATGGTCTAAATTTAAAATATCGAAAGTTTAATTTACCGATCGAAATAAATATATCGAAAATGAGAATATCGAATTTAAAACATCGAAAGTTCATAATGCCATAGTTTAAAACGTCAATAGTATTAGTTACCGAATGATTTAAGATCAACTGCCTAATTGTCGAAAATATTATTATCGAAATAAGAAACATCGAAAGTCAACAAGAATTTCGATTGCGGGACGGAGGCGCGGAGACATTTAGATCAATAGTGACTTCCCGTAGCTCCGGCGCTGCGGGAACAGTAGCCCGTCCGCCCTTGCGTGACGAAGCACGGTCACTTCGCTCGGCTCCGCAGGCTTACTGGTGGCCTTCGGCTGTCCCTCCGCTCCTCCGTTCCCTTTTATAAACCCTTTAGAGGTAGAGCAGACAAAACCACGTGGATGGTGGGGTGCTCCGATTCGGTTTGGGATCATTTTTGGATTCTAAATTCCTACTTTGAGGTAAAATATCTCGGCCATTTTTGATTAAAAAAAAAAACTTTTTTTTACCTTTTATACCTACTGTTACTGTTGATACTGGTATATAATATAGAAGATTAGGTTAGGGCAGCTAGAAGGAGGGGGGCTCGGTGGGCGAAGCCCCCCGCAGTAAAAAATCAACATATAATTTTAACGATGATATTATTTGTAGGTTAGGTTAGGGTCAGCCTGTGTCCCTTAGAGCGGAAATAGGCACCCCGCGGAGCGGGGTGACGTCAACACAGTGGCGGTTAGGTTAGGCAATAATAAATGGTAGCACAACAAACTAATTCTCACGGCCATAAGAGGGTAGCTACAAAGGTACAACCTGTACAACTAATAATTAAAAAAAAATACCAGTGGTATGCAAGAAGACCATATGATGTTAGTTATTTTGATGGTTCGACGTTTTACTTTTCGATTATTTGGGCGTCGCCATTTCAATGGTCGATATTATTGTCATTCGAAATTTTAATATATCGCCTGCATACTCGTAGTTATTGATATTTTGTACTTTCGATATTTTAACCGTTCGGCATTTGTATTTTAGACGAATTAGACGTCGATATAATAACGTTAGATATTTCGATCGTTCGATATTTTGTATCTTCTAATACGTACCCGTCCCAAAACTTTACTATAAGTAAATCCCTCGGCTGGTACGGGCCTTTCAAGGATATTCTCAAATTGACCATGGTCCGATTGGGGACTTCACTTGAACTTTATTTTGAATCACATCCCATCAGGCATGTAATAAAATAACAGACTATTTATTTAAATAAGCCATGAATAAGTACACAGCTCTGTTGTCTCTCGTAGTCACCAACAAACAAGAGAAATTTAGAGATTTTTCAAAAAACCCTGCTTCTTTTTTCAATATGGCTATGTCACTCTTACTATTATAAGAAAACCAACGACACCGCATATGCCAAAATCATCTAGCCGTTTGGACTGTTGTAGCGCCTTGGACGATCTATCTCATAAGATCCATCTCCATCAATCGTATCAACTGTGTACCTAATACAAATATAGTGGATGCCGGTAGCGCAAGGCCGGTCACTTTGGCACTCTTTGGGGGAGGCCTATGTCCAGCAGTAGACTTCCTTCGGCTGATATGATCATGATGATAATGATGATGATATATATGTCCCTCCCAACGTTTAAGTGAAAATTGAGCCTAATAGGGGTAATTATTACTACTTGAAATGAAAGAAGGCAAAAAATATGCCTAGTGACGAAAATCCCATTAGATATCTCAAAGAATAACGAAGCTACAACCGTTTTAATATTGCTTATTAGAGAGAGAAAACGCAAACAGTGTGTGACGTCACATTACAGGATGCTGCCGGGGGCCGCGTCGAACACGATGGGGCGCGGCACGTTGCCGTCTATTGAGTGTGACGTCACAATCTTCCAGCGTCATCGTTTCATATGGAGTTGCGTTTTGCGAAAAAGGGACAGAACATACTTACCCCTTCTTAAAAATTTGGATACATAACTTCGTGATTGTTTAACCTTTTTGCATTGATTTTTTCTCCATTTGAAAATGTAGATTTTTAATCCTTTTTCGAGAAAATATGACATTATTGATTATTTTATTTAGTGTCTACACCCCTAATTTGACGACCGCTTTAGCCTAGTTGGTAGTGACCCTGCCTACGAAGCAAGAGGTTCTGGGTTCGAATCCCGATAAGGGCATTTATTTGTGTGATGACCACTGAATATTTGTTCCTGAGCCATGGATATTTTCTATGTATTTAAGTATTTATTTATGTATATATAAGTATGTTTATCGTCGTTTAGTACCCATAATGTACAAGCTTTGCTTAGTTTGGGACTAGGTCGATTTGTGTAAGATTTGTTCCCTAATATTTATTTATTTATTTTGATATCGAAACAATTACAAGCTGAAGGATAGAATTTAACAATTTTAATCTGGTGTCCTGTTATTACTCTTATTATTATTCAACTTCCGTGCATTAAAAATAAATTAACCTGTCTGTTATAAAGGAGGTACGAGTATTAAACTCAGTAAGGAGTAAGTTACATGTGTATTTTCCCTATACATGATAAGTGTTCTTTTTGTCCGTTTTATATTGTATTGTGTTGTATTTTGTTTTTTTTGTTCTACCTCGACTACATTAGCAGTCAATGTAGTATGAGTAAAAAGGGGACGAACCGAAAACCAGCGCTGTCCAGCCCGCCATGACTGTCACACACAGCACATGCTGAGTTCGTTCCTTTTGTCACACAAATATTTTTTTTGGTTCTATCTTTTTTTCTTATGTATTTGTTTGTGTGACAATAAACATTTAATTTATTTCTTTCTTTCTTTAGTTCTCTCTTTCTAGCTTTCTTTCTCTCTTTCTAGCTTTCTTAATTCCTTTCTTTCTTTCTTCCTATATACATACGTTCGATAATCATATATAAGCCTCCTGAGGCACTCGGGTACATATATGTAAATTGCCGCTAATTATAATGAAATCCAGTCGCTACTCTTCCCTCGCAAGCGCCAGGAATTTGGCTGAGAAATGTTCGAGCCGCGGGAGCGTGGAAGATGTTTGATTCTGTTATGAATCGGATTTGCCTAAATTAACTCAAATCTCTAACTGTAAGCGAAAATTAAATTGCGAACCATTAGCATTTTGTATGTCGATGAATTTCCAGTAAGTGTCGTGGCTTTCTTGAATTTAAATCATTGTTTGAAATTTGCATTAGCTGAGGTTGGTAATGGTAGAATAGCTAAAATCTAGAAGACTTAATAAATTAGAATTTAAAAAAGTGGACGTGTCACTCCTACCATTCATATAAAATAGTTTATCGTTAAGAATAAAGTCTTGCGTCCCTGTTTAATGTATTTCATGGAAAATATACGGCATGTTTTTACAAAAGGGACGGTCATCTTCAGACAGTGACCCAACAGGTATGACCCAAATGTCGGATAGTTAAAAGAATGATAATAAACGTCTGTGCTTACCATTTATATTATTACATTCTTGATCACAGAGTGGACGTAAAGAAATCAAGATAGTACTTCTTCTTCGTGTCGGGGTTCCTCAAGATAGTACTACTGAATTTGAATACATTGTAAGCTCCCCGCGAGGCAACTTTGTTATCTGTTTTATCTAATACAACTTCTGCGATATCAGAGTATACAGAGTATTCAAAATATACAGAGTACAAGTTGTACATCTGATCTCCCAGAAAGCCACATTAAGCGGAAAGTCAGAGGGACTTCCAAACACTACACATTTTTGGCAAACATTTTCTCACAATTGAAAATAAACCTGCCACTTCAGTGCGAATACAGCGTGTTACTGTGTTATTTGAAGATGTAGTAAATGGAATTTTTAACAAAGTATTCTAAACGAGAATAAATCTGATTATGCGCTTACAAAGAAACTGGCTACCAGTGCAAAACGGTACGAATAAACATAATTACTTACAAAGAAGACTTAAACTGTAAAACTAAACTTGTAAGGCACATTAGTTGTTAAACCATGCAAATGTATTTATATCTTTGTCTAATACTATTCTATGACATATTATTAAATGTAGGTGTAATATTTTTTCTTGTATAAGTACGAGGGCTGTTTGATAAGTCATTTTAAAAAGTAAAAAAAAATATATTTTTAAACAATTTACATTTATTTCTCAACGTAGTCACCTTTGAGGGCCAAACACTTGTTCCAGCGAGTTTCAAATTTTTTGATCCCCTCCAAAAAATACGTTTTGTCAAGGTCTTCAAAATAGCCGTTTACACCTGCGATTCAGCCCTCATTCGTCAAAAAATTTTGCCCTCCAAGCCATCTTTTCAGATTTGGGAATAGGTAATAATCGCACGGAGCTAGGTCCGGCGAATACGGAGCATGCGGAACCAGCTCGAAGCCCAACTCGTGGATTTTTGCCATTGCAATAGCTGACGTGTGCACTGGGTTATTGTCTTGATGAAAGAGGACTTTTTTGGGGGACAATTTTGGTCGTTTTTCCAACAATTCGGCATAAAAGCGGTCCAATAACTCTGCGTAATAACGGCCAGTGATAGTCTTTCCCTTTTCCAAGTAATCAATCATAATGATTCCTTCGCCATCCCAGAAGACTGTCGCCATCACCTTCCCAGCCGACAAAACAGTCTTGGCCTTGTTTGGGGCACGTTCACCAGTCGCCATCCATTGTTTTGATTGCTGTTTTGATTCAGGTGTATAATGATGGACCCAAGTTTCGTCCACAGTGACAAATTGAATCAAAAAGTTCCGAGGATTACGCTTCATCTTATCCAAACATACTTTTGAAATTCGCATTCGTTCGCGTTTTTGTTCGAAAATTTGCGAGTGATCACAGTCAAACAATTTTTTTACTGACAAAAACTTGTTCTTTTTTGCTGAATTTTGACAGTCTTCATTTGAAAGATTGTGCCTGCCAGTGTTAATGTTTACCAGAAAAAAGGTTTTATAAATAGTTTTTAAAAGGACTTATCAAACAGCCCTCGTATATCTCTACAGATGCGATTGGTTAATGCTACATATTTTGCAAAATGTTTTTAGTATAACGAGCTAAAATCTGCGCTATACTAGTGATTCTGTGTCTTGGAAATCAAGAGGTACGTGAAATATTTCTCATGCGGCCCTGGTACTTCGCACAATATTTTATATTCATATTTAAACTTCGTGAGTCATCATCACGTATTGCCCGAAATTGCCCATAATTCGATGAAAGTATAAATTTAAGTAATGCAAATACCCTTATCACGTTTTGCATTTAAACACTGGCAGCGTATAAAATGGAGATATCATTTCGGAGGGGACGAGAGACAAAAAGATTTGAGGGTCGCAACAGTTGCGGCATATGGCGGGCGGCGCTTCAAAGATCCATAAATATCACCTTTACTGCTCTGCTGAATATCCGTCGAGATTTTCAGTTTGTTTTTTAGATTTTTTAAGGTCATCGGTCGGCTATGTCTTTTTGTGAAAATATTATTAAAAACTCCGCCGAAAATTTCAAATTATTTGGTTTTTTAGATTATGTTTAAGGCCACGGCCATGGAGTTTGTGGCGGCACACGGCACAGATCACAGTAGAAGCCGCAATGAAACCAATTAGGATTTTAGATCTTTTTAACGTTTAGTGAACGTATACACCTCTAACAAATCTTCGTAAAAGACATACTGATTATTTTGCCGGAGTTCCTCGAAAAGAGAAGCCCCCTCGCACAAATGTGGATAAGGAGGGTTTCACATTGGTGTCTAGTAAGCGCAAGCCGCGAAAGAGCCAGTGTGGTACAGCAGAGCCGGTTGGTTCTGGCCTGCGGGTTGTCACACCGAGTAAGGAGCTGTACGTGTCGCGCTTGCATTACTCCGCCACGACTCCACCTCCGACATGGTGCAGTATATTCACCAGAAGACTGGCCACTCGCTGAGGGTTTTCCACCTGCGTTCGCGCCACTTCGTGCACTTCATCGCTCGCATCGTTTGTGGTGCGCGTGCCGCGACCGCTGCAGGAGACCATCGCGTGTGCTGATTTCTGACCGAAGGGTGTCGTGTTTCGGCGGTTCCGAGGCAACCTACCGAATTCTACACTAGACTTCACGACGCAATGGAGCGACATTGTTTCGTGGCCTAAATAATATTAAGTGTTTTCATATTATATTGTACAAACGACAACACTGTTATCTGACCATCCTGTGTTTATATAGAACCTTATTTCAATGCACATAAGGTGCACCGATGGTCAGTTAGCTGTGTTGTCGATAGTATGTACGTTAGTCTATAAGGTAGGTATTTGTAACTACGGGCCTTAGTTGCCTGAAATAAATGTTTATTGTTATTATTATAACAAAAGCTTATTTATTATCATTAAGTAACTTTTTCTTGAGACTTATGTACTTCTACGTATGCGTTATGATTAAATTTTTGTAATTTAATACCAGTTTCAGGCTTGTGCCTGTAGGTAAGGTACCATTGAGACCTTGAGCACAGTATATGAACAGTAGATAAACTTCGAACAAAGGTACATCGCACGGCTGCACACATGCGCGCGTGTTCGGTACGCACACACACATAGCCTTCGGGAATGATGGAGAATGCTTCAATCGGGGCCGCGCCGTTGCGGTGTTCGCTCGTTCTCACTCGCTACGTCAAAGGAAGCCGCCTCGTAGGTATGAAGACAGCGAGCCGCCAGTGCCACGATATCAAAAGGAGCCGAATAGGCTTGTAACTAAGCACCTACTAACCTAGTGCAGTTTAGCAACTATTATACTTACTAGGAAATATTTTAGGCATAGTATAGTGGTATTAAAATATTCCATGAAGTGGGAAACTAAAAACACATACCCAACTAGCTATAATATTATTACTATGTGTATGCAATATTGTCTATTAAACTGTAACAGAAATATTTTAGGCATCGTATAGTGGTATTAAAATATTCCATGAATTGGGAAACTAAAAACACATACCCAACTATCTATAATATTATTACTTTGTGTATACAATATTGTCTATTAAACTAACAGAAATACTTTGCATACTTAAAAGCAAAATTAGTATTATAGGTATGCCAAGCCACAAACTTGACACAGCCCTGCGCATCGAGCGAAAGTAGGTAACGAACGCTCCTAAACGGCCTCAGATTACCTACTGTATTATTCTTCAATACTGTGCCTTGAGGCATGTGTGCGGATAAACTGAATAGTTTATTTATTTATTTATAGTGTGTGTGTATATTTATTTGTGTAGTACATAACCGATAATTTTACTCATCCAAGAAAATACATCTCTCTGTCTGAAAGCTCCGAATTTAGTAGGAAACCCGTAGAGTAATCGGTCCAAATTCTCGTAACTACGTCTTAGCGATCCATAGGCAGCAAAGCTATCAATCTTCCACCTGCTTACCTATTCTATACGAGCTAACTATAGCCGTTTCAGAACAAACATCGCGGCTAAACACTGAGACGGATCGATGGAGCCGATATCCAAGAAGGCTTTCTACATGAATACCTACTGGGGAATTGCGCTTGTAAAGAGTTTTGAAGCTAAAAATGACAGTCAGTTAAAAAAAAATACTTAATAAATATACCGCTCTTATTTTCTGATTAAGGGTAGGTTGCACCCAAACCATCTACAATCGTAAGCGACATTCGTTAAAATCTTACGGCTGTATTCATAAACGTTCTACGTGTACAAAAAAGCCTATCTTAAGTAAAATGGCGTTAAAATTCGATTGTTTTTATCTGTCATTTTGACATTTATGTTCGGCAGAAAGGGACAAAGCACAGTTTATTTAGCAAAGGCATTTTAAGCTTTATGAATCCTTAGGTTAGTGTATAGGAAGTTTGTCAAGTTTCTATGGAATGACAGTTGATCGTAAGTTGGTGCAACCCGCCCCAAGATGAGCATCATTTAAACTAATATTATAAAGAAGATAAGTCTGGGAGAGCATTTCTAGCAAAATGTGTACTTACCGATTATGTATAAAGCATACTTTTATTTGTCTTCGTCACAATGTTTTGCAGTAATCCTAAGTAAAAAAAAGTAAACTTACCTAGTTACACTTTTTAGCTTTATCAAACGACTGTTTGCAGCTATCACATCCAGACCGGCATACAATTAAAAAGAAAACATTCACGAACGGCGACAATAAAAATAAACTAAAAAACATATTTTGCAGAAAGTATTTTGCATGTTAAAAAACGCAACCGTAGCTTACGGGGCAAGTGTTGCAGCATGAAAGGTAAAAACTGTAGCTTTCGTTATCCAGTTCAAAACAAAGTAACGTTTATCAGCTCAGTTACTTTGTTTCTGCGCGATTTAACAGCGCCGCTGGGGCCACGATGCCCTGTATGTTTTAATAATTTATAAAGTTTATAGAAAAACGACTGCGGCTGTTGGAACTTCAATTAGTGGTCGAGTATTCTACAAAAAATATTTTAAATATGAATATACAGTTTTTGAATTGATAGCGTGACATAGATAACTTGTCAAAGATGTGCATTGCCTTATTGGACGTTAGAACTAATGTTGCCTCGCCCCCCAAACGGCCGAGAGACAGTCTTCCGGACAGACGGGCCTGGGCGGGGTTTTATTCGTCTCTTCCTGGTGGTGGTTCTGACATAAAAAATGAGATATGAAAAGAGAAATAACGATTTTCTATTTTTAAAGATTTTAGACGTTACATGCGACGACTTCATGTACATAGTCATATTATTTTTATTACGAGTTCCGTGCGGACGAAGTCGCGGGAAAAAGTACATAGTTATGAAATAAAATAATGTAAATCTGAATCTATAATATAATAAAAATGTTATTAATTAAAAGGTTAACCAAATGTTATTAAATTTCAATGGATGAAATTGCAGAATCAGTAGTAGTCTTATTTTCCTCGCTTAAGAACAAGTTACTCCATTATCTGTGCACTTTACAAGGAGCGAAACTGTATTTAACAATTGCAATACCATATAATATAGTTCATAGCTATGCCATTTGAGGCCCTGATTCTATGGTGTTGGCTATTGTTCTTTTTTTCCAACCTCAAGTTACATGATAAATTACTAATATATACTCGCCAAACTAAAGAGTTTGATGGCGAGACGCGCTCAATTACTAGAACTATTGTAATTTAACCTAATTTGTTTTCATTTATATTACCTAATTTATTCTCTAAACTTAAATACAGCTAAATAAATACAGCTGTTAAATACAGCTTCGCTTCATAACCACATAATATATACGTTCTTGTGAGTGAACTTAGGTTCACTCTAAATCGATCTAATTTCTTTAATTTAATTAGTTAGATTAGTCTCTAATTATATTATATCGTAACAACATGTTACCATTGTCAACGAAGGCAATTGTTTATTGCCCAACGATACATAAATTTACCAAGAAAACTCTTAAACAAAATACGAAGCCGAGAGGCACATAGTATTAAAACTTGGCTCATTTATTCATATAAACTCCTCTCGAGTTACCTTATTCTTGTTGTTGTTTCGCTACAAGGTTCCTATGCGAAAACGATTGTGGAGTTTCAAATCAAAGATAGATACACCAGAAAACGAATCATTTGTTGCTAGAGGCTATGTTGTGTAAGGTCACCTTGTTCCCCATACATAACTACGTTCCATTACCGGCATACCCATTTCGCTATTTTCATTGTAGTTTGAATGATTCGACGGAGCTCCGCACAGCGGGGCTTCTATTTTTGGGCGGTTTGCCCTTCGGGCATCTGACATATCTAACCTAGCTACCTAGTGTTTCGCCAACGCAACGCGCAAACGCGAGTGCTGGTAATGTACGGGGGATGAGGTGTAAGGTCGCGTTTATGGGCAATCGACGCTTGCGTTTTTATTTACAGGCTTAAGCGTTTCCATAGGCGCCTGATAGCCCGCGTGTCGCTCCGTTGCACACGTCGCCCGTCCATAAACAAAGCGTTACGGTATTCAGTCATTGTAGGATTTAGAACCATCGCGACGACCGACCTGTTTAGCCCAGTTGGTTGTGATCTTGCCTACGAAGCTACAGGAACGGGGTTCTTATCCCGGTAAGGGCATTTATTTGTGTAAGGAGCACTGAATATTTCATCCTGGGTCATGAATGTTTTCTCATGTATTTAAATATTTATTAAGTATGTATGTCGTCGTCTACTACCCGTAGTGCAAGCTTTGCTTAGTTTGAGACAAGGTTAATTTGTGTAAGATTGTCCAAATTTATTTATTTATCGGTTAGTTAGGGAAGGGCAAAATGTATAGTAGAATGTTAATTCATGGCACATACGCGACTTAATTCGTTTTATCATTGTTCGTCCTGGCGCGTTCGTACAAAACATTAAATATAAATTTTGTCTCAACTGTGAAAATAATGAAATAATATATGTATAATAATGCGCTAATCTAATAGTACACTTACTTTTTATGATAAAGTTTAATGGCCTTCGGACTATAGAAACAAAGCAAGGTACAAGTTAGAAACCTATAAAATATTTACGAAGGATTCGTAACTATGTGCTAATGCATTCGGCCGCTATTTTTGTTACGTACCAGTAGAAATGGTAGAAAAATATTATTAGTAGATGTTTTGCAAACAAAAACAATATCCTATGTCGCCAAATGCAAAGCAAATCCTATGTCGCCAAATGCAAAGCAAATCCTAGGAACGGGAACAGTGACAAAGCGGAGTGAAAACCCGAACAAATGCTAGTTGTTAGCGTTGGGATTGTTTGTTTAAAGGATCTGAGCCATTTTCAGAAATTAGGATTTAGTCAGAGAAATGAAATCATATTTTTTACTACCACGCTCTCTTAAATTTCACCTGACTTCTTTATTTTCTGTCGGTGTCATTTATTTATCAGCATTCTCTATCCCCCATACATTTCTCATTATGTCATTAGCCAAATATACCTCTCTCAAGTATGAAAGTATGAATACTTCAGATATGGTAAGTTCGTTTTGTGAAAAAAAAATTGTTTTAGTTCGAGGTAAACATAACGAAAAGAGTGAAATGTAGATTTGGCTCTTTTTGTATGGACCGGCCTATTTAGCAACCTCTCAACAAATAGTTACCTACCTACATTCGCAAACAATTTTGTAGATAAACATTCAGTCCAGTCCAATTACTCGAGTCGCGAGATTTGTCTCAAGACACGGAGTTTAATAACACCCACGACGCGCAATAAGGAAAAATAAGCATTTTGCTCCGTCACCGAGTTCACGCAAGATACAAAATGCTCACGTATGAGTTGAAAAATTACGCTGGGTGTAAGACGCGTGGCGAAGGGTCGGCGCCGTACTCGGTATACTTCAGCAGAACTAGGAAAAGGTGTCACTACTTTGAATTATCCTTCAATCTATTTCTATATTTACGCTGGGCTTGCAATCACAGGTAAAGAACGAAAATTCCATCGCATAATCAATGGGACGCAAACATTTGGTTAACCATGTCTGGCCTATACTAAACGCGGGTAAACGACTTCATAAGTTTTCCTTCTCCACATCTGGGAACTATACCTAAAGTAAAAAAAAAAACTGGTATTCTGAAAGAACACGGGGTCCCAAAACATCGTTCGTTTACCAACGTTGCGTTGTACTAATTTAATAACTTTCTCTTTCAATGAAAATATTTCGAGAAATTTTATTGGTGTATTGAAATAAGCCCTAATTCATACGCATCATCTTGCATATTCATGCTATATTGTGCATGATTGCAATACACTAATAATCAGATGGATTGCACCTGACATTTAATTTACAGGCCTTCTCAATGAACACAATCATCGTCATCCTCCTAGCGTTATTCCCGGTTGTGCCCTAAAAGAGCCCAGGGTCCGCTTTGACACCTAATCCCAACATTTGGGATAGGAACTAGTTTTACGAAAGCGAGTGCTATCTGATCTTCCAACTCAGAAGAAAACTGTTGAGACCTTACATTGGGATTAGACCGGTTTGCTCACAATGGTTTCCTTCACCGAAAAGTAAATATTCCGTAAGTTCCGAAAAACTCATTGGTACGAGCCAGGATTCTCAATGAGCACACAACCTCTATCATGTGCTATGACTGACTTACTTATTTCAACTCAATTTTTATTGCATTTTCACAACCGCAGAGTTATCAGAATCCTTCATCTTATTTCCCTTTTACGTGACTGAGGACGTAATGAATATATAAATCTGATGAATGCAATAAATAAGCGGTGTCAGTGTCGCTACAGAGAAATTTGCATAATGCGATCAGCTCACAAAAGCATCTGACAACGTTATTAAACGCACAACAACAACGTAAATATTAATCAAGCGGTTTAAATAAAATGGTGGGTGCCACTTTGATCCATGGCTCAGTTTGCATACAAAGGTACCTAAGCTACTTGAAGGTATGTATGAGCGTGATAGCCATTTAATGCACAATTTTTTAAATCAGTCAATTTTCCATATAGAAAAACGAAAACGCTTAATGCCGAAAATTAAAAAATTCTAACATTTTCAAATAAAAATGGGCCATTTCTACCCTTTGCGGGCGATTCATAGAGTACCCTGTGATTTTTGTACTAGTAGGTCGTAATTAAAGGTTTATTTTGGGTTTGCATAAGGTTCTAAACTCTAGGAGTACGTTCTTCAACCGAGGCCTCTAACATAGACTGACTGAAAAGAAAAGAATAAGAAAATTATTGAATCATTTGAAATGGGTTGATGGGTGTGTATGGGTGTGGTGTGTGATGTATGTAATTATTGCAGCACTGTTTAGATCGAATTTAAATTACTATAACTAGGTACTCAAATATTCTTATCTTACTTAATATACATAATAGATATATGGCATTGATAAAGTCCTACACGAGAAATCTATCGCAAAATAAATAAATAGTCTTTCCGCAGCAGCAATATAATTGTATAATGCTGAGGTCTGAAACTATACATTGTATAGGTACTGTTTTGAAAAAATTATATCTCGCCGAGTTTTGTACGCCAGTTCTTCTCGAGGCAGAGGTTATATTTTCGCACCGGTGGTAGTTTATCGGCATTAATGCCTAAATTGAAGAATAAATAACTTTGACTTTGAATTTATGGACGCTTTTTTTTTATAAATACATATTTGGGCGCGAACCAAAAGTGTCAAGCGCAACATTTCAAATTAAGCAACCGGCAAGCAGATGATCAAACACGTTTGAGTCAATTTATATTCAATTTAGCGTTTTCAAACAGCCCTGATGAAGGCTTTCCGTTTTATTGGTTTTTTAATCAGCCTTAAACATGTATGGAGTTCCTTTATGCCGCAAATTGGTTGGCTCGGCGAAACATACGGTCAATCTAATTCTAAAAGATAAAAGTAAGTAAAATTGGATTTGGTCTGGTATAATATTATGAATATAATATTTGCTTATATTCAGGTTTATCAGCAATGAATGCTCGATTGATTAAGCTCGTGTTAGGTAGGACCTAAAACACACTGTGGAAAAAATAAGATTAATAAGTAACTCACTACTTGAACTCAACAATTTAGATTACGATCACAAAATACAATATTATTCAAAATTGGGCTGAGGTTCTGTCTATGTTGTACGATTCCGGCAGGACGTGCCTTTGCTGCAATTGTATTGATTAAAGTGTCGACACAGATAGGTTTTCTATACTTGACTTACAGTTTCGTTAGCTACCTAGTCAACAATCTAAGTATTTAGCTGGGGTCCATAAAACTCGTCGGCCTATTTTTTTACACTAACGGTTTGTAGTCATAACCATCACTAGTCATAATTTTGTTCCTCCTAACTTTTTTGTTCCTAAATTTCTGTAAATATCATCGGAAGTCACAATCATCAGTTGTCTTAAAATGTTTTTTCATAATTTCATTACTAAGAACTGGCGTGAAGTAAAGTAAAGTAAAGTAAAGTATAATTTTATTACTAGAAAAATTCAGTACAAAAAATGCAAAGTCGATGACCCCACACTAGGCTAGGCCTGTAGGTATCGTGGAAGTCAAACGTAAACCAAACACATAGAATTGACTGAATAAAGTGCGGTTCGTAAATCAAAGTTAAAACAAACATAGGATATAAGTAACTTTTGACAGCATTTTTTAAATATTATCCTGTAAACTATATCCCATAAAAAAACATTCCATGTAAAAAAGAGGCCGTCTCGAAACTCTTCTACCGCAAAAAGTTGTGAAATATGTGGTAGTACCAAGTCTCAGGCATTCTTATTATTCTTTATTTGCTAGCTAAATAAAATTCTGCAACTTGGCAATCACACAACTTTACTGTATTTATGGATTTTTGCATACCTAAAACTATGTAGTTATTGTGTGATTGCCAAGTCACAAAATTTTATTTAGCTAGCAAATAAAGACTAATTCATGTGCTCAATTCGTTTCATGTGCTCTGCCTACCCCTTTTGCGAATAAAGGCGTGGATGTATGTATGTATGTATGTATAAAGTATAATAATAATGCCTGAGACTTGTTACTACCAAATATCTCACAACTTTTTGCAGTGGAAGTTTCGAGACTTGGCCTCTTTTTTACATAGAATATTTTTTTATGGGATCTCAGTTCTTTTGGTTGGTTATTGTGTCAATATCCCATTCTTGATTTTTCGTCCCATTTATAGCAAAATATAACTTTGGAATCAAATATGTTTATATGGGATTACAAAGTTATTTATGCAGTCGGTGTGTCTAGAAAACTGGACTTAAATTGCAATTTTTTTTAGCGTCCCCTTGATTTATATACTAAACACTAATTGTATTCTAAATTTGAAGCTTCTATGTCTGCTAGAAGTGCCTTAGACTTTTGATGATCGGTGAGTCAGTCAGTGTTATAAATCTTAAACCGCTGGTTCAAATTGAATGAAATTTGAAATATATCGTTTTTATACAATGCGTGCTTGGTTAATGAAAATGCAGGCTTCTAGTTTAATCCACAACGAAGTTATAGAGGGGTCGAAAATGTCCTGAACTGCTTCGAGAAAAGGATGATACGGCATTAAAAGATGTGTCCCACTACGCTGGATTTTTGCAATGACAATCGATTTTTTGAGACCACCTGAGGGTTCTTCATCAGATACTTCAGACCTTCGATTTTTGACATCAAATGAAGCGGCCCACCAAGTTGAATATTTTTTGTAAAGGCGGTACCAAATTTCAGCTCTGAGTTTATGGGAAGTACTAGTTATATTTTGATGATCATGAGTAGCGAGTGAGTGAGTGAGTGTCATAAATGCGAAACTTTAACGAAGTTAAGCGAAAGCAACGCTTAACTTCGGAACTAAATGTGTGTGTGTGGGTGCGTGCGTGCGCGTGTGTGTGTGTGTGTGTGTGTGTGTGTGTGTGTGTGTGTGTGTGTGTGTGTGTGTATGTGTGTGTGTGTGTGTGTGTGTGTGTGTGTGTGTGTGGCAGTGTAACATCTCGATTTTAGGATTAAAAAATGTGTGACTAGTGTAATTATGACTTGAAATAAAACGGACAAGTGAGTGTTATGATGAAAGAAATATGAAACGAAATATTAGGGAGAAAATGATTATTGTCATTATGACTTCGAATGGTTATGACTTACGATCGTTATGAATAAGAATTATAACGACTAATGATTATTATGGTGCAAAATTTTATGAAGAACATTTTCGGACTTCCAATAATAGGACTTGAAAAACTAGTTGAAGAAAGCGCCCCCGTTTAGCTGCGAATGCTCCGAGAAGGCAAGTGGAGCTTCCCATTTGGAGATCGGTCTCGCAATCGCTGTCTATGCAGAGGGGTAATCATCTAACGTTTTGAATGCGCGTTAGGAAATTTAACTGTCATTTTTCCATATAAAAAGTGACATTTAGATCTACCTGACGCGCGTACAATGCATTACGTGATCGACCTGCACAGGTCTCAGTAGCTTTGAACGTTCCCGTACTCCTACCATCAGCTTCTGATTGTACTTAAAACAGAAAAGGAGAGCTTGATTGAAAAACTTAAGAATAGCCCCTCTAGCATGTAGGGGTGACGTGTTAGAATAGGCATTGGTTTTGTTTGTTTACATTTTGTAATTGAACGTAGAAAATACACCACGATTGTATCCACCAATTGATTCAGAGTTAAAAACACAAAGAAAAAATGTTACGTAACAGAAAACATTGTCACATAAAGTACGAGGACAAAATTTGACAGCGCAGCAGTGACGGATGCATACCTACGCCATGATCGGTATTTCAGATTCAACGGATTTTATTAACGGTCTGTTCCGCTGATGGGCGCTGATAATCTTAAATAATTAAAAACCAACGCTATCAGGTGTGATAGGACGGCGCGTGGCCTGAAAGGGTCATGCACAGTAAGAAACACAAAAGTCGTCTTTATTGTGGTCAATCGTTAAATGCTTACAAGCATATTTAATACTTTTTATCGCATAGAATTAAATAAAATATTTTAAAAACAAAGTTTTAACCGACTTCAATTAAGTACTTCGCCAAGCCACATGAAAAATTCCACATTTCCATTGCACTTTACCGCAAGAACAATAATTGTTGCAGAAAAAAAAATCGCTGTATGTGGGCCGATAATATTGGAGGAGTTCCGTCGACTCATCAAGAAAGGTGATTCTGAGACCTTTGGCATTTTATTAGTTGCTATTTCAACGGAATCATATCAGAATCTGTGACGTACTTTTATAGTTTTAAGTACATCATTGGGGAGTTGCACGAGACATCTGTGGTCTTCATCATCAGTTCCACTTCACCACATTTGTGATTTCCAGGTGTAAATACACGAGCTATAATAGAAAATACTGAAATTACTACATGCGTGCCTAATATATTTGAGGAGTATTCCTTACGGATCCCATCATCCAACTGGATTTTTGAAAAGAATGGGACCAATCTGGAAGCATAATATACTTACAAAAAAAATATCGGCTCATAAATGACGCAGTTCTAAGGTAACGAACATTAAAAAAAAACATACTGATATATTTTTTTTTTTTAATACAGCCGAATTGAGAACCTCCTCCTTCTTTTTGACACGGTTAAAAGAAGAGACGCCGTTTACGCGGATAAAGAGTCCAACCAAAAATTTGGCTTTATCTTGACTTGTATGTATTATTCTTGCAATCATTACTTAAGAGTAAGTACATCTTTATAGTCCTTACCACCTTTGCAGTCCACAGGAGAGACGCGGACTTAAATCTCTGTGTGACCCCAAAGCACGCGATAAACTGACCCGTTTAGTAATGTAATGAAAATAAAAATAATAACTTTACCCGATCGTACTCCTCTGAAAAAATTCCCAACGTCCACAGCCACATTAAGCATGCAGCGAGGCCACGCTGACGTCTCAGTTAGCCGTTAAGTGTTTTAGAAGTCGCCATTAGAGTGAAATATGAATTAATGGCCGCAACGGGGCGTCATCGGCACACGGCTGTCAAGCGAGAGGTGTCTGCGAACAGAGATGGGGTGGAGTTGCGTTTACTGTGATATTTTTATGCAAATTGAACAAGCGAGCAAAGCGAACGAAGTTTTCCGTTTAACTTGTAAATGAAAAATTCGTATGTCCGCTGACTAACCGGCTGTTGTGTTCTACAGGTCGCATTTCACAACCGATTCTCGTGAAATTTTTATTTAGTTTTAAGTTAGAATAAGTTCAGCGGCGCGAAACGCGTCCGATTTGTTCTCGTCAGGAGGACTGTTTGTATGGGAGGTCATACTATGGGCCCGTGACACTCCCCGGGGTCCTGGCGAGAGCACAAATAGTAGTAGTAACTTTTTCTTCATTTTCTCTGTCAGTACCTAAAACGGCGGGAAAATAAGCGTCTCGTTTACTAACTACTTATTTTTGTTTTTTCTGTTATGAAACGCATATATTTTTAAATTTAAGAAATTTCCTATATAACTAATACACAACTTCCAATGAAGTACTATTCTTTATATTAGGTATGTTGATACTTCAAAATTGAAAAACCGGTAATTATCTACTTTTTGCATACAACGAAACGCAAATAGCCAATCACTAGCTTTCGAGTCATGTCAAAAATTCTATTTTTTGAATTAAGACTTCGTACACAAAACTTAAATCACATACTTTTTACTATGGAGCTCTCAACTCAACATTTCATAACTGTTGAGACAACTTAAAAGAAATGGACTAATCACGTGGCGCCTTTACTGAACTACTTATAAAGTATTTGACCAATAGGACGCCGTCATGAGAAAGTCAAAAGGTAAATAGACATCAACGCACAAAAAAGAAAAAGCCGCTGGTTGCACTTCGTTTTCAATACATACCAAGTTTGTTTAATTAGTTCAGTTGACTCGTAGAAAAAGTATTGTATACAATAGTTATAATAATTAGCTTTTTAAGTCTCGTACCTAAATTAGGCCACTCAGCAAGCTTCGTGGCCTAAACGCGGTACTCAACTGAAAAAGCATACATTATATAACGATTGCATACAATACTATTATAGGGTTCATGCGAAAATAATACTGACAAATTTTCGCGTGCGAATATTTTCTACCGCTCGTTTTGATTTCGAGCGCTCGAAAGTCAAAAATCGCGGTCCTCTATTCTTCGCTAAGTAACCGGAAGTTTTCAAGAAAGTGTCTTAGCCGATTAACTAAAAGGTATTCAAACTTTTTTGCAATGGCGGGGATGATACTAATAGGTCTAGAACTATGTAGGTTATCTCTGCTTCCTTTTCCTTTATAGATAGGTAGGGACAACTTTTATGTTTTTGAATACACTAGGATAAGTTCCCGTTTTAATAAGATGATTGAAAATATAGACCAATTGTGAGAACAGCACCGGTATGCTGATTTTAATAAGTTAATTGAGATGTTGTAGATATCACAAGAGTTCTTACACGCGACACCGTTTGTTACTATTTGGTATAATTCCGCTTCTGTAAATAGTATAAGCAGGATCATTATTTATGTGGGTAGTATTTTTATTTGTTTGAAAAAAAATAATTGGAAAAGGCAGGCTCGCCAGTACAAAGCTCACAGTCACTAGTCATAATATTTGTCGCAACTGATTCTGGTTTAGGTGGTCGAATACCATCCATCCACCAATCCACCCAGCCTGGAACATTCAAGAGACGCAACAGAATTTTCGCTCCTGAGCATGTGCAGTTTTGAGTGTGAGGGACGTACATTTGCCTTTAACAGACAACATAACGACTCCTCAAATCAAAAAAAGGCCAGCAAAGCGCGTGTGATGCTTTTGGAGTCGCAAGCGTCCATAGGCTTCGGTCTCTGCTTACCAGCAGGCAAGCCGTATTCTTGGTTTCCAGTAGTAAGCATAAGAGAAAATATTTTATTTAACAGTAAATATTTACTAAGCAGAAACGTCCGCTAACGAATTTCTAAATTTCAATCAAAGTGGAAAATAGAAAAACTATGCGCCACGAGCGGGATCGTGGCGAATAATTTTCCACTTTGATAGAAATGTAATGATTATATTCTTGTCATGACGTGGCATTGACTAGAAATTGTAACTAAATGATTGGACTAATATAAAAAAAACATGTCATGTAGAGTACCTATAAAGCTATTTTAAATTTCGATAGACGTATCCCTGACCCATACCCTGCGGTGAGGACAGTGAGGAGAAATTCAACTTGCTCAGATTTTTCGCTGACCAGCTTATTACTTACATTGAAGTGTAAGTGTGACCAAATTAGTGATGGTCGTTGATTCAACGAACTGGTTGATAGAATGTTTTGTTTAACTAGTTGACGACTTTAATGTACAAACGTAATCGAAATGGAACGCTAAGCTAATGGCATGGCAGTATAGTTGAGATCAACATTCCTTTCATTGATTCAACTCAACTAGTTTCCTTTGACGCCAGTGCGAACGCGACGCAACGACGCAACAGCAAGAAGGCTCGAAGACGAGATGGAGTTAGTCGACGTTGATTGAAAGGTACTTTCATTGATCGACAATTCAACTGAACTTACTCAAAATAAACGTATCAACTCAATGCCTTTTTCTCTTCAGTTAAAGCAAAAACCTAGTTGACGAAATCAACTAGTTTTTCAACTAGTTGACGTTTTCTAAGTTAACGTTTCGTTTCGTTGAAGCGAAAACCTTCAACGACCCACCACTAGACCGAATACACCAGAGTCAGAAACGGATGATCTTAAACCATTTTTCAACCAATAACAACCCAAAGCCGCTCCACAGTTTTATAGAATCAAATGCGCATAACCAAGTAAGCCGAGACGGGTAGATTATTTATGATTGATTATGGCGTATTTTGTTACTACAGCTTTCAGGGCCCACTGAAGCGGACGGTACTAAAGAGCCTTCTCGAACCTTCGAAATTTCTGAGAAAACAAAAGAATGGAAAACGATAATCAAAGATTTAAAATGTATAATCCGAACCAGCGTGAACAAATCAGGAAAAGGGATACGTATGGAAAGAGTGATGGTTTGATGCTGAGAGTTCGCGGTAAGATTTTAACTGTTCCTTTTTGATAAAAAAAATTGTGTTAAAATCCAGTTCTCAGTCTAATTGCACCATGTATGTTGGAGAAAGCGCGTACCTTAAATTAAAGGTATGAAGTGTTAGTTAGAAATAAGAACATAATAAAGTTTCGGAATATTATTTTCAAAAAGCGGCACACACGTGTTCGAACAGATAATTAATACCCGTAATGTTCTTAATTTCCTAGAACGGTTTATTTATGTTAATGGTTTTTGTGATTTTTTTACATCCCGAACATGATAAGCTTCATGAAATGCTCAATTTTAGATTTAGAATCGGCTTAATTTCCATTTCTCGTCTGATGTCCGACGGCAAGAAAATTTAGACCTCAATTCATTAATACCTTCATTTTCGGATTCGTATTTTCTTTCTTTTTAACACAAACAAGATACAAGGGTACGTGCTCTTATGAGGGGGATCTGGCTATTCCTTATAATTTAAAAACAAGAAACGCTAACAATGATGCAAAGTATTTATGAAAAAAAGTAAGTGCAATATGAATTGCAGCATTATAAAAAAGCGGCCAAGTGCGTGTCGGACCACGCATAACGAAGGGTTCCGTGCCTATTAAAAAGGTCGTATTGTTACTGAAATTATTTTTTTAGAAATCTCGAAAAACTTTAAACCGATCTTGTTCAAAACAATTTTCGCTGAAAGAATTTAATAAGTTCTACGTTCTTGAGTACTATGTTCATGATTTTTTTCATATTTTTAAAATACATGGTTCAAAAATTAGAGGGGGGGGGGACACAATTTTAGTGACTTTCGGGGCGATTATCTCCGACTTTATTCACTTAATCAAAAAAATTGCCGATAAACCTTATATTTATTTTGAAAGGCCTATCGATTAATGTGCCACTCGTGGGCTTGCAATGAAAAATTTTTTTTGGAGTTTGTTTTATGTATGGAATCCACGCCTAAAAATTTTTTTTTTGTAATTTAATTACAAAACTATGTAGCGGCTAACAAAATACACCTATCCTCAAAATTTTATTCAAATACACCTTATAGCTTTCGAGTAAAATGCCTGTGACATACGGACGGACAGACAGACATGACGAATCCATAAGGGTTCCGTTTTTTGCCATTTGGCTACGGAACGGACGTAAACACATTACAAAAAAAATTACATTGAGGCAGTGGATCACAAACTAGACCAAGCCTATATCTTGGGAGCCGTGGAATATGTTACACAGTTATTAATTACACGTTTTGACAGATAAATAGGTACATTTAGTAACAAAAAGTGTATTTTAAAACATTTAAAGCAAACATAA
This sequence comes from Epinotia bilunana, assembly GCA_947049275.1. Lineage (NCBI taxonomy): Eukaryota > Metazoa > Arthropoda > Insecta > Lepidoptera > Tortricidae > Epinotia > Epinotia bilunana. Next base: position 6,879,858 of record OX346263.1, on the reverse strand, counting down.
TTATTGATATAAAAACAACAAAAAAAAGATAAGAGGTTAGATACAGATAGTAAATTTTATATTATTGCGTGGACTCGGGATAAAACTGTCCTATATTTTAATCCAGGCATTAAAACTATTTTCGTGCAAAATGTCATACGAGTATCAATCGGTTGAGCCGTTTAAGCGTGATTGAGTAACAAACGTATAAACATCCAAATAACCCAACTTTCGCATTAATAATAAATATTAGTAAGATTAAGATGCGTGCGTGTGTGTGTGTGTGTGTGTGTGTGCGTGTGTGCGTGTGTGTGTGTGTGTGTGTGCGTGCGTAGCTATAGACGCTACGGCCGACGGGCCGCTGCCCGCCGCGAATGGTGGGTGAGAATGACAAAGCCTAGCCTTGCGGTCCTTAAAACCACTCACTTGCTTGTGGCAACCACAGTTGCCAATTTCGCGCACCCCTAAACTGATGGTGGCAACTGTGGTTGCCAAGTGAAGTATGGACTTCTTTGATAAAGAAAAATTGTAAGCAACTTAGGCTATCATTTTTAAAATCCGAAAGCAAAGTGAGTGGTTATGATCGATTGATTTAAATGTATAATAGATTACGACGAGAAGGAACTGCCCGGACTCCAGATCACAAATCAAGATGGCCCTCTCCTGGACATACATGACAGCTTCTACATCACCACCAAGAGTCTGCTGGTTTTGTTCCAGATCATGGGGGTCATGCCTATTATGAGGGTGCCTCGAGGTAAGGTTTTCTTCATTATTAAGGTCTAAGGACTATGTAGACTGTTTTTTTTTTTAACACGCTGTTCCCCTACAACCTAGCGGATGGTAGAAGGGGAACGCGCGTTGACTGACTTGATCGCAGTCTGCATAGGCCCTAATATAGCTAAAAATTCAGTTGGGTTTCTATTGAAAATAAATCAGATGATCCGGTTAATTTTGTAAATTCATATGACATTACAAAAGTGTTAAACTGAGATATTGGTAGAGAGCACAGATATTTGACGCACTTATAGACCACAAACCTGCAGGTCGATCACGTAACGCATTTTACGTACGTTAGGCAAGTTAGAAGTTAAATAGAAAGTTAATTTATTATAACATCCAAAATTATTTATTTATTTACTTGTAAGCAAGCTAATTTACGTACTTATTTATGAAACGCATGTTGCAGTGCCCTGCAGGGTTTAATGGCAGAACATTTATATTTTTTACCAACTATGTACCCATGAGAAGCAATAAAGATTACTGTTTACTGAACTGTTTACTGAAGTTATCTGAGGTACTACAGAGGCACTACAGGAGATCATCTTATTAAATAAATGCATTAAATATTTATTAAGGGATCGTCCGTAACTACAGTGCGATCGTACGATTCGCAGGTTTTCTCCGCGAAAAAAGGGGTCACCTGTAGTCAACTGTAGTACCTCAGATAACTTCAGCAATCTTTATTGCTGTAGAGGAGGTGCATTAAGGGGATGCCTTGATTTGAGTCGATCATGCCCCTAGATAGAGACACGCGTATGCCGTCCGCGCACGAGAAAAAGAGATGTAACACTCTTCGGGAATGGCTTTTTTGGACGTTTTTTTTGGTTTTGGTTTTGAAGTTTTATTTAAATTTCATTAAGTGAGATTTTAGATGAGATCAAATAACTTGATTGTGTCGTAAAATAATGTATCGTTTGAGTAGGCTGAGTAAAAAAAGGAAAATACAGACCCAACTTTGGGTTTTTTTTGACGAAATTTTAAGCAATCATGTATTCATCAAATCAGATAAACAATCATATAGTCAAGAATCATATATTATTTGGAAATCAGACCTTATTGTTTCTGAATCTAGTCAGAACAGCGTTTCAAAGCACGAACGAAGTCCTCTTTTTCAGCTTGGTTTTTTTTTATTATTTCAATTGGTTTATATGTCCGGATGTCCCGCTGTGCGGCTGTTTGGTTCTACAGGTCGAATTACTCAACCGATTCTCGTGAAATTTTGTGACCAGAGGGGTAATCACGTTACGTTTTGAACGCGCGTTAGGACAGTTCGAGTGTCATTTTTGACGACGCGCGTAAAATGCTTTACGTGATTGACCAGTTGGATCAATAGTTTGTTTTTTGAAATTCATTTTTTTACGAGTGCTACAGCTCACAGAGCCACTACTTATTTACTTACAGTGGACATTTATAAGGAAAATCAAGGTTGCCAAAATCCACAGCTTTATTTAAGGTTAGCTTGTTTTAAAATAAAGTAATTCTACCCGTGCTGTCGACTAAAGTTGGATATAGAACTTTATCCTTAGAATTGCAGTCGTCAACCACGAGCACGTTAAGGCCAAGTTGCGCTATTTATAAAATATCTTTCTAATAAAAATATAAGGATGAAATAATACAATAACAAAATAATTAAAATTAACAATAGTTGAAAATAAAAGACACTAGAACTTTAAAATACTTATGTCTTATACGATTTTTGATACCAAATTGTTAAAAATTGTTTTCAATGTAAAGTTCTTATAAAGTGTCAATTAGGTACTTTTCAATCATAAAGGTTTTTAGTCGTTCATTTTAACTGTGTAAAAAGTTTAATGAAGTCTCTTAATCCATTATAGATTAAAATAACTAAAAAATCATTACAAACAAATCTTCTTCACGTGTTACTTGAACTTCGAAGCTCCTTCCCATTAACAAGTTAATAAGTCTGGAGTAAGTTGTACAATTTCTTTCGACACACGTTCGCCGAAGCCCGCTGTTGTTTACGACAAATGTTCTGAAATAAAAACAAAAAGAGCATGTTCTTCGCTGAGGGTATAATGAAAAGTCGCATGCCCATGTTTTTGTGAAACTCTTCACTCCCTTTTACTGCTGGTAATGTAAAAATGTAAATAGTGTTAATGCGTACAATTTTATCTTCATGACGTGAACAAATTAACAATCATATTAAAATTATAATCAAAGCCACCAGTTTGGATGCTAACAGAACAGTAAATGATGTTTACTTGACATAACTGTCAAAGCAGATATAAACACCATATGCAATTCTAGAATGTCTAGAAACATAGCGGTTAGGAACTTTGATTTAAAAAACCGGCCAAGTGCGAGTGGGAGTCGCGCACGAAGGGTTCCGTACCATTATCTATGAAAACGGCAAATAAACACGTTTGTTGTATGAGGGCCCCTTAAATGTTCATTTTATTCTGTTTTTTAGTATCTGTCTAACTATCACGGTTAATGAGATACAGCCTGGTGACAGACGGATAGACGGACGGACAGCGGAGTCTTAGTAATAGGTTCCCGTTTTAACCCTTTAGGTACGAAACCCTAAAAACAAAACAGAATTTGGAACTTCCAGTGTGATCCAGTGATTTAAAAAGCACGTTTTTAGGACACTCACATTGAATTATCCCGTGACGCGTCCTAGACACACACGTGTGTTTCTAACTCAATTGGGCTCGCTTGGGGCATTGGGCCCACAGAAAGACGCACGCTTTACGGGTTATCAACGTTCACTGTAATAAAGTGGTTTCCATGCCTTTTGTTATTTTTAAAGATGCTCAGACAACCAAGCGGACTACCTTCAATTGGATTTCAAAAGCAACGCTTTGGGCCTATGTTGTGTGGACTCTTGAGTCTTTCATCGTGCTAAAAGGTAATACTTTTTATAGTGATTGAAAGTTGAGTTTAACTTCGACATACTATAAAAAGTAACTTAACTAAAGGTTGAACTATTTTTCCTTTCAGTTGGAAGAGAACGTCTCGACAATTTTCAAAAAAACTCTAATAAGCGTTTCGACGAAGTTATATACAATATTATCTTTTTGAGCATCCTTATACCACATTTTCTTCTGCCTGTCGCATCGTGGAGGCATGGCTCTCAAGTCGCAATATTTAAAAATATGTGGACTCACTACCAGGTATTCATAAACATTCAAGTGGGTTTCAAACAATGATGTAAAATAAAAAAACCGGTCAAGTGCGAGTCTGTCTCGTGCACCGAGGGTTCCGTACAAACTATCAATTGACTCAAGGTAAAGTAAATGTCCCAATATTTGACACCTACATTCTTAATTTATCCACGCAATCATCTTCGATGTGATTATTTTCAATTACGTAAGAAGAACTATCAACATTCATATAAAATTTCCTCTCTAAGCTTTCATGAACCCGTAAAATATAAATTACCCTCGTATGAAATAGAAGAGGAAAAAACGAATTCTAATAAGTACCTCAATGTATCAATCAGTATATTTTGTTTTAGTTGTTTCCTAGCCGATCCGCTTCAATTTTTCCCATTACTGAACAAAGCCGACGACAAATAGACCAAAGTAATTTTCACCTGTTAAGAGTCCGTAGTAAACTCGGCCGAATTTCACCTTCCCATACAAACGGAGTTTCGTTCTCATTTTAAAATAAATAAATAAACATTTATTTCAGACTATAAAAACCCATATCATTCATCACATCATTCATCAGTAATACATGTACAAATAAAATGTATAAAGTGTAAAAATAAAAGTTACAGAAGGAAGAAACATTATTTTGAAAATAAACGTATAGATAAAATGAACTAATACTATTTACGGTTCGCATCCCGGTGCAGAGACAGCCAAAACCTACTGATTGGATTATTTAAATCGTCACCTATCGTAGCAAGGATCGAGTTCCTAGAGGCACGCAACCTGCTCCAAAACGACGCAACCCGTGTCCTGATGACGGCAAATAAATCTTGGACACGAGCTTCAGCGAACATGCCTGACGCGCTACACCATCTTGGCAACTTCATCAGGATTCTGAAGGTATCATTATATTGAACCTGATGTGTTAATTGCTTTCCTGGTGAAGTTGGTCCAGAGCTGTCCAGTGTAAAAGTTCTGGCAATATGCTCTAAAGAGCGTCACCTTGACCTCTTCAGAGCATCCGCCAAACTTGCGCACAAGCATGTTGCACCTCACCGAAAGGGCTCTCCTTTCCCTCTCGATATCTTTGTCGTCCTTCGGATTTCAGTAAGAACGTGTCCGAGATATTTAAACTGCTGCCCCCTACGAACAGGCAGCCCATTCAAAAATACGTCTAGTACTAGTCTCCGGACCCCTTCCAGCCCTAAATATGAGGACTTCCGTTTTCGTTGCATTATACTTCATTCCGTGAGAAATAGCATATTTCTCACAGAAATGAAGCAACCGCCTTAGTCCCTCGGCTGAAGGGCTAAGGAGCACCATATCATCCGCATAGCTTAGGCTATTGACGCAAACGCCACCTATGTGGCATTCGATCTTAGTACTTCTCAGCCCCTCAATTAAATCATTCATATAAAGGTTGAAAAGGTCCGGAGAGGTTATTTCCCCCTGGCGTATACCGCATTCTAGCCAGCGGGCGTAGCACGGTTGCCATTTTATCACTTATCGTTGTGGATAAGGCATCCGTCACCCTCGCACTCGCATACTTGTCAGAGCGTGATGGGCGTCTTTACCACAACGATAAGTGATAAAATGGCAACCATGCTACGCCCACTGTACTCGTTAGACGTCGTGTCACCCCACTTCACATAGTTAGTTTGATTTTCGTACCAGAAAACTACTTGTTGGATTGTGACGTAACTTTGCATATACAATCACATGAGTTATATCTATGTCTGTAATTAGTTCATATGGTTCCAGTTTATAAAACAAACAAAATACAGCAAAAACAAGTTTTGTATGAAAAAGTTGAATTCGCTGTATTTCTTTTACTATGAGATCTGAAGCTAGGTACATAAACTAATTACAGACCTGGATATACCTCATGTCATTGTACATGCAAAGTTTCGTTACAATCGAGAGCGTAACTACGTTTGTATGGAGAATCGAGCTTGCTGCGGACTCTTAAATTACGTATTTTAACCCAACACAACAGAATTCAATTTCAAACAACGAATAACTTTTACACCAAGACAATGAGATGAGGATTTTTTTTTGACCTGCCATTGAAATATACCCGTCCCAACCCCATTCATTCTAGAAAAATTTAACAGCGCGAAGTAGAAATGGGGTCAGCGCCATCTATCGGCCCCATTTGGTACTAACGTGCAAGGGCAATCAGCTTAGTATGTATGTTGGTGTTTTAGCGATTATTGTTTATCACGTGAACCGATCTCGATTATTATTTTTTTATTTGAAAGAGAGTACTTCTATAGGAATTTCAAAAGAAAAAAATACTTTTAAAGTTGATTAAATTGCAAACCTAACTAGGAAATGTTTTTTAATATAAAACAAAAAATACGCTAGATACAGAAAAAGTTATACTTTTCCAGTTATATTTATGTTTATCTTAATCACAAGTAATAATTTCAAATTTTTCGTTTGGATAACTTGGAGATAAGTGCCCCCCCCCCCCCTCCCCTTTTTTATCAAAATTTTACCAATGTTGAAAAAAAAACAAAACTGTTTCAAAAAGTGCAACTCAAGCCCTTTCATATGGGTATCATATGAATATCATATGAAAGCACTTGACCTTTCATAGAAAATTAAAATGTATACTGAAATTTCTCATTTTCCATGCACGTGGATAACTCTCATTTAAAACCATTCCAAATTTCTAATTGATAGCTTAAGTAGTTCGTGAGATATTTCACTTTGTGACAGAGTCGCACCATAAGGGTTCCTTTTTTACCTTTTTTGGTACGGAACCCTAAAAAAATGTAGATGATTATAAGTGCTCCAAAAGTGGCACACTAAAAGTGAGTCAGTTGCATCAAATTGCCTCAGTTTCACGTCGTCAATGGAAACGTATGCTGCCAGATTTGGTGGCTGGCATAAAACCTGTGAAGCACCGTAAATGTTTTAATGGATCCTAAGTAGTATATAATATTTCGTATATTTAAGTTTATTAATCTGTTCTTTATAAACCGACGTCATTATTTATTGTATATTTCAGTAAACAGGGCCTCAAATTACTAATAATTAGGCTATAAACGTTCACTGTCCTTGATATTTTAAATTGACATCTCACGAGGTCACTACAGCGTAGAACAAAAAATTACACTATATCGTAGAAAGAACAATATTCCTCAACATTTTCATGTATAATACATACATTCATACATACATTCACGCCTTTATTCCCAAAAAGGGGGGGGGGGGTCATACTAACGACATAACTACGTGTCCAACTTAAACACACACAATCACGCGCAGTTTCACGATGCAGTGGCATATATTTTTTACCACATGCGAGCGAACACTGCCATATTTTTTTTTAGAGCAAGTAATTTGGTTAGGCTACGTTAGTGAAGCAGTAGAATTTCTAAATAATGCCGGCATATTTTACTAGATGGCACTTTAATCAACGGTTCCTTCTTCTATACCTTGGGATAGTAAGGTATCCGCGGACGGTTTGGAGCATTTTGGTGTTGGATACTATGATCATCGGACTGTCAAGTAGTTAAACACGGAATTGTGTATAGGTATACAACGTATCTACCTCTTTTTTATTATATATCATTGGTTTCAAAAATAATCTTATTACAGAATAAATAATAATACCTACTTACGTACTTAGGTCCTCTATTTATCAAACCCATGTTTGACAGCAACAAAATTCAAATCATGCCAGCTCCCTCTACCGCATGGCACGTGCTCTTTCTCCTTATTAAGATTGCTTGTTTGTGTGACATTGATAGTGACAACACAGACCCCGCGAATATGTGCGAACATTGGTGTCACTGTCCGACGGTGTCAGCCGGATTCAGGTGAATTTGCACCTCCGAGGTGTGTTAGAGCCGAGTTTAACTGAAGAGGCAAGAGGGTCAGGCTGCGATGGACGTGGCGCTTTTCTAGCTCGCGTGTTATACCATTTTTGTATCAGCTTAAGAGTCCTTAGGAAGCTCCACTCTACATACGTAGTTTAGTTATCAATTTAAAACGGCACTGGATTAACATGAAACTTTATACATGGGTATTTTCGAGAGAAGAGATGCATCGTTAGTGACGTCACCGAGTAAAAGTTAAAAATGACCCATTTTGTAACTTTAATTCGTCATAAAAATTGTATTGTTAATTTTGGTTACAAAATAGAACATTTTTAAAATTTTACTTGGTGATGTTAATCAACGACGATACACAACGGGAGAGTTTCTGGTGCTTTCCGAGCTAGATTTTGGCATTAAGCCCGCCATTTGTACCTTTTATCTGTACAATAAAGTTTGAATAAATAAAGAAATAATATGACGGATTCCATGGCATTCCATGGCACTTTTACATGTCAATTTACAATAAAATAATAATTATCTTACACAATAATAATTTAAAATTAAATATGAACGGTAGGTAAAATTATATATAAAAGGTAATGCCAGCACGACGTTTTAAAATGAGAGCCAAACTACATTTGTATAGGGGAGCCGACTTATCTCTACCTTCCCGGGGACTTAATTCTATATTTATATTGATATGATTTCAGCTAAAGTACCTCAAGATCACAGGCACTCCAATTGTTTTCCCCAATTTATACTCGCTTACCTGGGGCCTGTGTTTCTTCTCGTGGGGTCTAAGCTTTGCTGTCATACTGTCACAGCACTATCTGCAGGATGATTTTGAATTGTGGCATACTCTAGCTTATTACCATATTATTGCCATGTTGGATGGTTTTTGCTCCCTGTGGTAAGTATTTTGATAGGTACCTCTCTAACTTGGCCGTGTAACAGTTCACTTTTGCTGTCATATACGTTTTCAATAAGTACGACGCGGTCAAAATATATTTTTATTTATTTATTTGTGTCAGGCAACAAAGGCCCATATTACACATAACTTAGTGACGGACATACATATAAATATAAACTTATTTTAAAAGTACAAAAACATTACGCAGTTTATGTCCACCTGCCTAGCATGATCGCGTTTACGTCGGACATAAAGCATTCGTCCCTTAGCTGAGAGAGCGAGTGGAACAAATGCTTTATGGCCGGTTTTCGACAGCACGGCATAAATTTTAATCGTATTTATTGTACTAATCTGTAATTGTACTAAACATATTTCCTTTCTTTCTTTCCGCTTATGGATTTGTTAACTTTAGAAAGTGATATGGTTTTACATTTCGTTATTCTGTCTCTTAGGTATCTTGCTGAAATTAAACTGTTGTGTTATACATGATATTTAAACATCATTCAATTGCGTCCCCAGGTACATCAATTGTAATGCATTCGGAACAGCATCGAAAGGGTTAGCCCAGAACCTTCACAAAGCCCTTGAGGCAGACCATCCAGCGCTGATGTTAGCTCAGTACCGCCATCTCTGGGTAGACCTGTCTCACATGATGCAGCAATTAGGTACGTACAGTCAGCATCATATAGCTAGTAACACACCGTAGCGAAATATATCGCAACACTCTTTACGACTATAACAGCAGTTAGGTATGTATTTATAGTCAGCATCATATTATACACTCTATTCCATAGGTATAAGAGTAGAAAAATCGTTCGTCGTGCGCTAATCGTAATGCGATTTCAATGAACACCATTTTGATAAACAACAGTAGGTATTGTTATGTTTGGAAAGCGCTCTAAATAAGTAAAACTAGTACCACATTTCCTTTTGGTACCTTTATTGCTATAGGAGTAAGGTACCCATAATGTAGGTATTATACGATATGTTCAGGGCGCTTTGCTACAAACTATCTGATGCTGCACAAATGTTGGATATTTTCTTTTTATGAACTGCACGTTGGTGAGTTCGTAATAAATAGCGTAATTTATTACTACCTATATATACATTTTCAAATAATTACTGTATTGTATACATACGTACGTTTTTTTTCAAATCTTTGAATTGGTCGTTGTTTTTATTTATTTATAGAGCTCTTAGCAGCAGTACACCGGTCTATAACATTACAGGATAAGCCAATAGAACAGGTCAAGCAATTTAAATATTTAGGAAGTGTTATTACTAGTGACTCCAGATGCACCAAGGACATTATACAACGAATTACAATTGCTAAAAAAGCCTTCAACAACAAAAACACCTATTTATTTGCTATTCAGCGCGGGAATGCTGCCTGTGTGATGGGCACCCTGCCTAAAGGGCAAAATTTTGACACATTTTTCTAATTGTAATTTATTATAATTAGTTTAATATCATTTTGTATATGTATACTTTAGTAAATAAAGTTTTATATATCCTATTTAAGACACATAGTATATCTAAGAAAATCAAGAAACGTCTAATCAAAGTATATATCTGGAGTATTGCATTGTACGGGAGTGAGACGTGGACGATGACGCAAAAGGACAGAGAAAGGCTCGAAGCCTTCGAAATGTGGTGCTGGCGGAGGATGGAAAGAATAAGCTGGACAGAAAGGAAGACAAACGAAGAGGTTCTGGCGATGGTAGGAGAGAGCCGATGCTTGCTAAAAATAATAAAAAATAGAAGAGGCAAAATGATCGGACATCTAATACGGCACGAAAGCTTCTTTTTAAAAATCTTGGAGAGCAAGATCGAAGGAAGGAGAGGTAAAGGAAGGCCCAGACATACACCAGCCAAATAAAAGAGAAAGTGGCTGTCGAGTCATATGAAGACGTGAAGAGGCTAGCAGAGGACAAAAATCAGTGGCGGTTACTCCACCGACAAGAGCTTAGCTCTTAAATATGATGGTGATAGAACTCTTGCCACCCCGGAAAAAAATCCCGTTTATTTTTAGTAAAGTTTTTTAAAAATAGTACCAATCCATATTGAATAAATGAGAGTTATATTATGTCCTGTTATTCAACCTTCAAACTTCTATAAATTGAATGGAAAACCTTCAAAAACATCATCAGTAGGTTTAATAAAATTGTACGTACGTAGAAGAATCTTACAACTCGTAACCCCTCTATTATAACTTCCCTTTATTATCTATTGACAGACAGCGCACAGCCTAAACCGCTAACGATATAAGCATCAAATTTGGAACATATATTCTTTACAGTACGTGTGCTAAGAAAGGATTTTTGGAAATTCAACCCTTAAGGGGGTAAAATAGGGGTCGAACCGTTGTATGGAAATCGTTCATTTTGAAAGTTATAGACTTGAATCTTTGTATGAAGGTATCTTACTAAAAAGCAAAGCAAATGATTAAGCGATGTTACAAACATTCATCCCCTAAGGGGATTAAAATAGAGTTGAAAGTTTGTATGGGGATCATGTCGTTTTTAGAGTTAGACGTTTAAAACTTTGGCCACAAGGTCCTAATGTACAGTGAAAAACATTGATAAGGGATATTTTCCTAATTCATTCCTTGAAGGGGTTAAGATAGGGGTTGAACTTTCAACCCCTATCTTAACCCCTTCAAGGAATGAATTAGGAGTACACCTAAGCATACCTAAGTAATGTGTGATTTTTAATATTAAACTGTGGCTAGAAACATGAAAGCAGGACAGCAGGTTTCTTTTATAATAAAGAAAAAAAAATAAAGGGGTGAAATAAGGGGGTAAAGGGGCTTAACCAAAATAATTTATTCTCTAACACCATTAAATGGGGACGGTGGATGGAGATGGAAAGTTCTCCGTCTTTTAGCATTAGATAAGTTTGTTTTGAAAACTATACAGGTAGCCCGAACTAACGTGAGTAAAACTACTGGACGGATTTAAGCAAAAATTTCCAGTCATGTAGCTTTCTTTAATAAGTAGGTACCTACATTATGAAAAAATATACAATTTAAGCAGAAACGTCTGTTGATGATTCTTAAGATATTTTATTTGTAAAAACGGAATCTTCAATTGAAATTTTGCAATTTAAACTAATGAACTCATTGCACTGTTACCTTTTACGCTTAATTCGTGAACGGATTTAGATGAAATTTTTCGTACAGATAAGTTAAGGCCCTTGGAAGGATATAGGATAGTTTTTATATCACAAATCATCCCTTAAGATGGTAGAACTTTGTTTCAGTCGGCGATAATTGAGGTTCCGCACACAATAATTTAATAGCAATCAAGTTCTACGCGGATGAAGTCGCGGGCAACAGCTAGTATCTTATATGACCCAGCTGTCCTTGTCTTAATTCTACATTTATAACTGCGAGACCAGGCTGTGAACTCCGCACCTCCCGTAAACTTGTCCTCACTGTCCATCATCAACGCTCCCATTCCATGTCCAGTTCGTTCACTGTGCAGACTATTCGTCTATGGAATGCTCTCCCCTTTAGTACGAGTACGACAGGCTCAGAGTAATTTCATTAAACCGCAAGTTGCGCAAGCATCTACTTGAAAATTCTCGAGATTAAGACTTCGTAGTTTTTAGTAGCAGGTATTATATTGTATTTGTTATATATGTATTATATGATATTTATGTAATATTGAATTATAATATAGATATGTATTATTGTCATTGGAATTATCAGTATAACATAACAGTAATTTTTCCTCTTACTTTATTTCTGTGTTGTTGCCTTATGGCATTAAGTTCGCCTTTTGTAATTGTAACTTGGTGCAATAAAGTTTAAATAAAGAAATAAATAAATAACTCCTAACGATATATGCTTCCAGCTTCAATAATGATTCCAGATAGGTACATCACCATTCTGCACGTTATCGGCCTAGCTTCCTTCCCGTCTTATACAGCTGTCCCGGGCTACGATGGAGTTTGTGTCGTTTTATGCCCCCTTTACCTGTTGCTCGGTGCATTTGAGCCCTTTCCCCTTTGCAATGTACCGCCGTTTAACCGAGTTATTCGGTATCCCAAGGAAAGGTTGCGATGATGGCAGTGAGATAAAAACGAATACTAAAAGCCCTTTTAGTGATGCAGTGTTTCTGTTGCCGCCTGGAAAATTATGGTGTTTTTATTTTACGGCACGTTTTGGTTGCAATTTTAAGCTCACTGAATGGGTGTGTTTGTTTACTACCAATATAATATTACCATATTAAAAGTATTTTAAAGATCGAAATGTGCTCGACATGTTTCGAACCGGTTCGCGGTTTTTAACTATAGTCTCAAATGTGCACACGCACTGCCATGCCGGCATTCGTATATGAGAACTAACCAAGACAGACCTTTGGCTTAAGTATGCTATCCTAAGTTATAAGAAGAAATTATTTTTTAAGTTGTTATAAAACATTTTATGTTGTTATAAATAAATTTCAGGACTGACCATTGATGTTGGCACCCATTTAGATCTCAGTTCTATTGTCGTTGAAGTCCACAACCAAAGCATACATAATAATGAACTTGGCTCTCATTTCACATTTATGTTTTGCTGAGGAAATATGAATATTGATCTCGCGTAAACAAGGGTGCAGTAAAAGATTGGCTCTTAAAAGTGCTATGCAAACTTGGATTAAAAAGTTCAGAAAACTCTTTTTCAAATTAGAAGATAAGCCAAACAAATGGCACCTATCAAAATCTCTCATGAAATGTAATCTCCAAGATAAAGCGAGTAGGCCATTTGTGGCAGGTGGCATGCAATAAGGAGCCATTCGCGTCATCTGGGCCATCTTAAACAAGTTAGCAACTAATCTGAAGCTTGGCGTGAACTAGAGGCATTTTTTACTTTAACTTGGTAATATAAAATGCTTTGGTAAAGTGGATTTGAGCGCGAAAGATTGAATTATTGCGAGTTTAGATCAAGCTAACGAAAACACGTTCTGCCATGATTGAAGATTTCTTCGTAACAAAATGTTTTTGCTTGAGCGTGAGCGTAATATCGGTTCATACATTTGGTAAGTAAAGAAAATAATAAGAAACAGTAGGTCAAATCTTTTAATTTGCCGCTAGAGTTGAAGTGGATAATTCTGGTATTTATTTGTAACCAACAATTTCTTATGTATTTGCGAACAATCCGCTACCTTTTTCACTAATCTAGACTTTATCATTAGTGTTAGAAAGATAGCCCGTGCTTAACAATCGCAAAATTACAGTGTACCTTGCTAAGAAGTGATATCTGCGTACTAACAGCTGCTTTGAAATTAGGTAGCTCTACCCACACACACACGTCTTCAGCATTTCATCCTAACTAGATGCTCTCAACTGTACTGTAAAAACATCTCGTTAAACAAAATCCCCAGTAAATTGTAATAATTGTTCGCAAATACAAACAAAAGTATCCCAGCGAAAAGTGTAACATCCTCCAAATTATGTAAAACCTTGTTCACAGGACGAGCATATTCGAATATGTACGGGATTTACTGCATGGTCATATTTTTCACAACCACCATTTCGCTGTACGGCGCGCTATCTGAGATATTGGAACACGGCTTGAGCTACAAGGAGATGGGATTGTTTGTGATTGTCGGGTATTGCATGACGTTATTGTTCATTATATGCAATGAAGCGTATCATGCGTCGCGGAAGGTGAGTGGATTTATTTTTGTGTAGAAATAATAAATATTTATAAATATTAGGGGACAATCTTACACAAGTCGACCTAGTCCCAAACTAAGCAAAGCTACCTAAAACTAAAGATACTTATATAGATAAATAAATACTTAAATACATAGAAAACATCCATGACTCAGGAACAAATATTCGTGCTCATCACACAAATAAATGCCCTTACCGGGATTCGAACCCAGGACCTCTTGCTTCGTAGGCAGGGTCACTACCAACTAGGCGAAAGCGGTCGTCAAACAAGGTCGTAAACAGTAAGTATTTAAAAATTAATTCAACAGGTTATTGTAAGTTCACAAGTTTAACTGAACCAACAATAAATATAATCCAATAATACAATTATATTAGCATTAAATTTGACGTACAATTTTGTTGATGTACGCTAACTAGCTCGTCAAATTGCGTTAACCAATGTTTAAAATTGAATCACACACAACACAATTGCCAAACATCATCTTATACATTTCGAAAGATACCTCCATACAAAGCTCTCTAGTCTTTTCACCTGCTTTACATTGAGTTGCTTTGTTACTTTGTGCGGGTATAATCTTGCAAGGCAAATGTGACCAACTTCCCAAGAACCCAAACAAGTCGAATCTAATTCAATTATGTAAGTCGGATAACAATGCAGTTTCTTCTATGGTACCATTAAGGTAGTCTGATTATAGGGACGGACGGTAGCCATAGAAACTCCTCAATTACACAAAGTAATCCGTGTTGAAATCCTCTTAAGGTGGTTCGATTTCCATACAAAACGTTATTTGACATTCACAGGCTAACGGCGTGATTTTTTAAGAAACCTATGTAAGATACTTTCACAAATTGGCTTTCCATTTGCGCGAAATTCCCCCTCTCCTTAAATAAACTTGTATAAACTAGAGCAATCTGAGAAAAATGGTGTTCCCAAAGTATGACGTCGCAAATTAATATCTCAAATTTGTTTGTTACGAATAAATAATTTTCATTTCATTTCATTTTCATTTTCATTAAATTTCAAATTATTCTAGTTTATACAAGTTTATTCAAGAAAAAGGGGAATTTCGCGCAAATGGAAAGCCAATTTATGAAAGTTAATTACACAAGTTTCTTAAAAAATCACGCCATTAGCCTGCGAATGTCAAATAAGGTTTTGTATGGAAATCGAACCTCCTTAACGAGTAGTTGATAACTGTGCAAGAAAAGTTATGTCGGCAGCAAAAGCTAGTACTGAAAGTGCAAATATTGACGGAAACTTATTTAAATTATACTAGCATAAAAGTTTTTTGTCAAAGGCGTATGCAACTGAGGCTCTAGTATAAGTTTTACCAGAACAAAACGTTACGACCGCGTTTGCGTTTACCTGTGAAATCCCATACAAATTGAGGGTAAAACGCAAACGCGATCGTAAAGTTTTGTTTCTGTAAAACTTATACTAGAGCCTCTGAAGGCAACTGTACACAACTAGTTAACAAATTTTACAAAGCCTCACATAGTCATACTCTCCCGGTCCCTGATTTAAATAATATTTTATATGTTAGTTTCCCTCACAGTGACTTGCACAGGGACTCGTTTTTATTTGTGACAAAGGGGACAGCTCTTAATGAGACTGACAAAGGTAAACAGATGTATTTTTTTAATATCTAATAGTTATGTAAGGATTTTAGAGTAAACCAGGAGCAGCGGTGTTACCTGAACTATTTTTCGAAATTCGAATTTGATTTATTCGCTTTCTTATTCAGAATAGTAGGCTCTATCGATTCTTATATAAGAACAAAAAAGTCCTTACCGAATTGAGAACCTCCTCCTTTATATAAGATTGATAAAAAAAAACCTCAGATTTTACTACGTAAGTTTTTTCCAGTGCGTCACGACCATTATACCTTACCTAAAATAAAAAACCGGCCAAGTGCGAGTCGGACTCACACACAAAAGGTTCCGTACCATTATCCGTTGAATGAAAGGTAAATTGCGGTTTACGATTTATGACGTATTAAAAAAAACTTACTACCTATATCTCGTTCAAATCAATTTTCGGTGGAAGGTTGCATGGTAATGTACATCATATATTTTTTTAGTTCTATCATTCTCTTATTTTAGAAGTTACAGGGACACACACACACACACACACACACACACATTTTACCACTCTGGAAGTGTCTCTCGTGCAAACTATTCAGTTTATGGTGCTCCTACACTGGCTGTTATAAATGTTATATAACATTAACTATTTCCTTTCAACATCTTAGTGTTACATAGCGTTATCCTTGTTACACTATGTTATATAACATTTATAACAGCCAGTGTAGGAGCACCATTAGAAAAAAATGATATTAGTAACCTCAATATCATTTTTGAAGACCTATCCATAGATACCTCACACGTATGGGTTTGATGAAAAAATAATTGTTGAGTTTCAGTTCTAAGTATGGGGAATCCCCAAAATTTATTGTTTTTTTTTCTATTTTTGTGTGAAAATCTTAATGCGGTTCACAGAATAAATACATCTTCTTACCAAAATTCAACAGTACTGTTCTTATAATTTCGGAAAAAAGTGGCTGTGACATACGGACGGACAGACAGACAGACATGACGAATCGATAAGGGTTCCGTTTTTTACCATTTGGCTACGGAACCCTAAAAAGACTGCCCTGCATACAAAAATAAAACGATCTGGAATGGAATATATGGAACACTTTTTTTCTTGTCGATCGATAGTATTAACGATTCTGAGTAAGGCGAACCAAAATAATCTGATTATGAAAAATATTTCATAATATACACTTTTTTTTTAAAACGTTCATATATCTCAGTGTTTTACATTGACCAAATAATTGGCACTCTTAATGCAGTAAAGGTGACAAGCAGGGTGTTACTTATTGAAATGAAGGTACCATTGGGACGTTTGTCTTCTACTTTCAAAGTGGAGGTTGTATTTTGTATAAACATTTTAATGCTCGGTGTTTTTATCTTTACCATAGAATTTGCAAACATCAATGGACCTATCCAATGATACCTATACGCAGCAAGCAGTACCATAAAACACAAAACTAACATAAAATACTTATTTTCAAGGTGGGCCACGAGTTTCAAGTGCGTCTCCTGAACGTTAATCTCGGAGCTATTGACCACAGCACCCAGCGAGAGGTGGAGATGTTCCTCGTTGCTATCGCTAAGAACCCACCAATCATGAACCTGGACGGTTTCACTAACATCAACCGCGAGTTGTTCACGGCTGTAAGTTAAGTTCACTACAAGGATGTGTCGTGAATGTTCACTATCGACCACAGTGTCACGCAGGGCGAGGTCGAGATGTTCTTTGTTGCTATAGCTAAGAACCCACCAATCATGAACCTGGACGGTTTCACTAACATCAACCGCGAGTTGTTCACGGCTGTAAGTTAAGTTCACTACGAGGATGTGTCGTGAATGTTCACTATCGACCACAGTGTCACGCAGCGCGAGGTCGAGATGTTCTTTGTAGCTATAGCTAAGAACCCATCAATTATGAACCTGGGCGGTTTCACTAACATCAACCACGAGTTGTTCACGGCTGTAAGTTAAGTTCACTAGGAGGATGTGTCGTGAATGTTCACTATCGACCACAGTGTCACGCAGCGCGAGGTCGAGATGTTCTTTGTAGCTATAGCTAAGAACTCATCAATTATGAACCTGGGCCGTTTCACTAACATCAACCGCGAGTTGTTCACGGCTGTAAGTTAAGTTCACTACAAGGATGTGTCGTGAATGTTCACTATCGACCACAGTGTCACGCAGGGCGAGGTCGAGATGTTATTTGTAGCTATAGCTAAGAACCCACCAATCATGAACCTGGACGGTTTCACTAACATCAACCGCGAGTTGTTCACGGCTGTAAGTTAAGTTCACTACGAGGATGTGTCGTGAATGTTCACTATCGACCACAGTGTCACGCAGCGCGAGGTCGAGATGTTCTTTGTAGCTATAGCTAAGAACCCATCAATTATGAACCTGGGCGGTTTCACTAACATCAACCGCGAGTTGTTCACGGCTGTAAGTTAAGTTCACCACAAGGATGTGTCGTGAATGTTCACTATCGACCACAGTGTCACGCAGGGCGAGGTCGAGATGTTCTTTGTAGCTATAGCTAAGAACCCACCAATCATGAACCTGGACGGTTTCACTAACATCAACCGCGAGTTGTTCACGGCTGTAAGTTAAGTTCACTACGAGGATGTGTCGTGAATGTACACTATCGACCACAGTGTCACGCAGCGCGAGGTTGAGATGTTCTTTGTAGCTATAGCTAAGAACCCATCAATTATGAACCTGGGCGGTTTCACTAACATCAACCGCGAGTTGTTCACGGCTGTAAGTTAAGTTCACTACAAGGATGTGTCGTGAATGTTCACTATCGACCACAGTGTCACGCAGTGCGAGGTCGAGATGTTCTTTGTAGCTATAGCTAAGAACCCACCAATCATGAACCTGGACGGTTTCAAACATCAACCGCGAGTTGTTCACGGCTGTAAGTTAAGTTCACTACAAGGATGCCAAATATATCGGAACACCTCTTTATTACTATAGAAGTAAGGAAGTGTTACGATATGATTGGTTACTTTGGCTGCTGCTAACCATAGGATGCTGACTGACGTGTACGTGGCTGTAAGTAATATTCACCACAAGAGTGCTAAGTGAATGTTCACTATCAAATCAACCACAGTATCACGCAGCGCGAGGTCGAGATGTTCTTTGTAGCCATAGCTAAGAACCCACCAATCACGAAACAGAACGGTTTCACTAACATCAACCGCAAGTTATTCACGGCCGTAAGTTATGTTCACTACAGTTATGTAGTGACCCCACTTTTGACCCCAGATGCAGCACGAGAGCAAGATGTTCTTCGCAGCCATTGCTAAGAATCCCACCAATCATGAACTCGAACATATTAATTATGCATTAGGATTGTCTAAAACAGATAATGACCTCATTCTAAGTTAAACCCAACGTCAACGACACACTAAAATTATTCAGTATGGTAGGTAAGCAGGAGGTTATGTAATTTCCATACGACGTTGTTTTATGTGGCTTCAACTGTTCAAACTAACATCATCAGATACGTGACTAGAACACAGCAAGAATGTTGAGACGCAGAAACTATGATTATCATAATCGCCATCCTAGCTACGAACGAACGTAGTTTTATTACTACAAACTCGTAAAATAAGCTGTAGTAGACGTGTATCCCGAAAATTTTATGAATGTTCTAGAACATTTGCATGTTTTATTGTTTAACATATAGTTTAATATTTTTGAAGAGGTCGCGGTGGCCTCTGAATATATTGTAGAAACAATATGATGCACGTAGCGCGATTAAATGTGAAATCGCTTGTACTGAATTATTTCATATTATGTTATATCAGGGGGCCGATTTTTAACTTTCGAGCGCTCGAAATTATAAATAAATAAATGCTATTGTAGTGTCATAATCACAGGCACTTACTTTCTACCGATAGAGTTGAATACTAGTGGTCAATACCGCACTTTTTTAAATTTTCTATCGTCATTTCAAAATAGCATTTCATAATTTTTGTCAGTTTCCGAGTGAAAGAGTCGAGCGCTCGAAAGTCAAAAATCGGTCCCCTGTACCTTTCTTGTACAGTTGCTATCAGATATATAGGAGCGGCTAAAGTGCTAACAATGATCTGAACACGTCTCTAATGTCTCGACAATAGAGACGTGTTTGGGTCTTTATACCTACATTCGTCTTCAATTACTCACCTGAAAGAGCGACAAATTAGGTTTCAGGATTTAAAAGCAACGAATTGTCGTCTGAAACATGAGTATATATGTATACCTATGGTATTTTCGAACCGTACCACGATTTCACGGAGGTCGAAATAATTCGAAAATAGCATAAATTGGCTAGGATATTTTTCCCAAAAAAAAACTGATAACGAAATAGAAGTTTCCATATACAAGTCTAATGTAACATTATCAGCATTATTTTAAACAGAAAGTAAGCTCCAAGCATAAGTACCTCGGCTTGAGTGAAATTGTTCCCAATTCTACAGATTTCCATTACAGATTCCCTTCTCTACAGATTCCCAATTCCACAGCTTCCCAATTCTACAAATTCCCAATTCTGCAGATTACCAATTCTACTGGTTACGTATTCTTCAGATAATAATTGCAACTTCAACAGAGTGAGCTGGCAACCCTAGCCAAGTAAACACAAGTGCTTAGGGCTCTGTTGTTTTTAAATTGATTAAATTCGGAATACGTACGATTTCAAGTCAGTGATTACGGTGCCACGCTCGACACGCTCCTACCGCGCGCGCAATATCTTTATTACACCAAATGCTCACTCAGCACGAGGAGGTTGACATGTTTGCTGATCGCCTTACTAAATTATGCCGTATTGCTAAGCAGTTCCTTGACAATTTTAATTAAAATTATTTATTATTTTGACATATTTTATAATTCATAATTGCGAATGTTACCAAATTGATGATCTTTTCTTTTTTGACATGTATTGTGTTCTGTTATCTATATATACCTATGTATGTGTAATAATTTATCGTGTAAGTGTTTTGGTGTTACGTATGCTGTAAACTTACATTGACTTATGAATGAATAAATGAATAAATGAAACTTTAGTACCTACACGTAAATTCCTACGGACAGACGGACGGACATGGACAACGGACATCCTTGTTGACTACGGAACCCTAAAAATCGGTTCTGGCGCTTCGTCGGGCGCTACCGCGGCGCACTCGCTTCGCTCGCTCGGCTCGCGAGCGTAGGGTCGCAGTACACCTAACAGTCCTCCTCGCTTCGCTCGTCGTCGTACCTACACGGACCTGCCTTAGAATTGGGAATCTGTATACTTGAGTCTGTAGAATTGGGAATCTGTAAACATGAGAATCTGTAGAATCGGGAATCTGTAAACATGAGAATCTGTAGAATTGGGAATCTGTAAACTTGAGAATCCGTAAAATTGGGAATATGTAAACATGAGAATCTGTAGACGTGAGAATCTGTAGAATTGGGAATCTGTAGACGTGGGCGTGGGTGGGTAGTGTACAGTCACTCAATCGTACTAAACCGTAAACCTATTTATCCACAGAACATATCGTTCATGTCGACGTATCTCATCGTGCTGATGCAGTTCAAGCTCACGCTGCTGAGGCAGGGCGCACGGAAGGCTGTCAAGGCCATCGTGAAGGCCATCTTCAACACCACCACGACCGAGCCTGACGAGGAGTACGAAGACGAGGATGAAGAGTAAATGGATTGACAAAGTTAGAAACGCTTTTATGTCAGTCTATGGCATTGACGTGGTGACATGAATCATTCATCCATCAATGAAACATAAAAAGGATCAAAACTAAATTAACAAAATTCTAATCCGTAAGGTAGGTTTAGTCGGCTCAATTTCGCCAGGCCTCTGGAATAGTACATTATAGTGAAAATGCTCTTACATCCAATATTTGGCAGCTGTCATCCCAGTACAATTTATTGTTTACTAGCTGATGCCCGCAGCTTCGCCCGCGTGGTTATAGGAAAATGTAACATATTGAATTTTCCCGTGGGAATTAAATGTTTTCCCGCTAGAAAAAGTAGCCTATGTCACTCTTCAGGTGAAAGAAGGACAAACACTCACACAATACTTTCGCATTTATAATATTAGTAAGGATTGTACCGAGATGACGGCTGGCAAATATGGGCTGTTAAAAAAAATCTAATTATAGTTATAAAAAGAGTGAGATTTGACGCCCGAGCCGAAGGCAACGGTGATAAATATGCGATCAAAACATCAGACCTCTTGCAGGCCAATGAAATTACAGGTTGACACACGTAAAAAGAGCTCTGCGCGCCATATTAAATGTATGGCCGCCAGAGCTCTTTTTACGTGTCTCGACCAGTACTAGTAGGTACTATTATTATTTACTAGCTCCTGCCCGCCACTCCGTCCGCGTGGAAGTCGTTTAAATCTTAGCATTTCACCCACTTAAGGGATGATCCGGGATAAAAACTATTCTAAGTATGTCCTTTCTCGGGACTCAAACTATATTTATACTAAATTTCATCTAAATCGGTTAAGCGGTTTAAGCGTGAAGACGTAATATACAGACAGACGAACACACTTTCGCATTTACAATATTTATATGGATTTCCGCCCATTGTGAAATGCAAAATTTTGAGTGATTGCTGGCTAAAAAGAATCCTACTACAGTACGATTACTGTTAGTTAAGACCTGACAGATGGATTGCCTTCATTTAATTTTCAACTTTAATTTCATATAGATAAAGCATTTTTCAGAATACTGTAACCCACATCTACCGATTTAGTAATAACTATTTTATTTGTATAAGATTAAAGTTGAAAATTAAAT
Source organism: Epinotia bilunana (assembly GCA_947049275.1). Classification (NCBI taxonomy): domain Eukaryota; kingdom Metazoa; phylum Arthropoda; class Insecta; order Lepidoptera; family Tortricidae; genus Epinotia; species Epinotia bilunana. The sequence goes on along the minus strand of OX346263.1, from coordinate 6,857,189 downwards.
GAAGGCAATCCATCTGTCAGGTCTTAACTAACAGTAATCGTACTGTAACTACTTGACAAACTAGGTTTGGTTGGATTCAGTTGGATGCTATACAAGAATTAGGACATATTTAATTCATTTCAATGGACATAGAGTTGCAGATAGAGTTAGTTGACAGTAAGACGATACAAGTAGTCAGATTGTTTACGTTCTAAACCACATCAAATTATTATTGATACACATACAATGCAATTCTTATCGCAACTTTGCCAGAGGTGTCTAAATGTAGATAATATAATAGATCCACAATTAGCAAGTCAATAAAAATACCGTTTTCTAGTAAGTGTTGTACTTATAATTAGTATCTTATGAACTGTTATTTACCTTTAGATAGTTTAATTATAATATATTTAATTAGGTAGTGTCGCATTATATATATTAGAAGTTGTGTTAAATCTAGTAATATTGAATAAAGATTAAGAAAAAAATGGTTTTAGGTCTCAAAATGTATCATAATAAGATAGTACTTTTATTCATTTTACCTTCCTCAACTCCTAATAGCATAGTCGGTGCAGTAGTATCTCAACGCTTTAAGATTTTATAATTTCAAAACAAAATCGATACGCTTCTTCAACTCCTCGCATACATAAACCGTACTTCGCGTTACTTTGTAGTGTTGCTGGAATACATTCCCCCCGGCCATAAAGTTCTCTTAAACAAAACTAGGTAGAGAGGTACCTGTTATCGATCGTATTAGGGTCAAACGGATAGTAAATATAGGAAATAATGAGATGTTTATAGCGGTAAAGTTAGTCTTTGTGCGGGGAAAACTAATTCAGTGGCCGCTGCAAAGACATTCCTGTTTGTGCACGATTAGTTTTAAATAACTTGCTACTGGATTTAATTTGCAAGAACCAGTGGTATTTATGTCTTTATAGGAGTGGGGATTAAAATTATTTATTTCATACTATGAAAATACAATATAAATTACATTTCTTGTCAGATAAAACAAAAACAACTAAGGTATAAACTTAAGTAACATAGTAATATTTATAACGAAATATAGCCACAGCTACAATACAGCCCTCTGGTGACTTTCAATTTATTGAGAGGTGATTATTGATTGGTGACTCCCGATGGAGATACATACTTTTAAAACTGCGGTACACAATGCTACGAAATGTCCTAGCCCTACCTTAGTAAAGTGCATACTAAGAACTCTAAAAACAGCAACTTTACAGATGTTGGCTCCCATTTTCGGCTTAAGATGTCAACCAGCAGACATACGATATAAGATAACAAACCATCATCCTAAAACGCACACGTCCGCCTTCAAATGTACGCAGTCCAAGCAGAAGGCTGAAAAAACATCAACTGAAATTAGTTCTAAATGAATGTAAACCCCTTAGAACTTGTGTAAGTTTTAATTAGCACCAGATTTCAGTTGAAACATTGTTCATCGCCATCCAAGACATGTGGCTATTACAATTGCTACAATCTCTCACTTCAACCACAATTTCCTTACTCCTTCGTGCTAGTACAATAGGCAGTATCTTGTTCGTTAATTATATGCAGATAAAACCTTCTCTGCGTAGAATCACATAGTGCTAAGCGTTCGTTTGGAACGCTGATTCGCATCCACCGCACAACTTAGCCGATAATTCCCTAAAGAGGCCTTATCAAGGCATAAACGTTTCCAAGTGAACTTTAGAATACTTGTAAGTAGTATTAGGATTCAAATGAGTAACTTTTGTGCCCTTTTTGATTTTGGCAGACTGTTACTTTGTGACTTTCCTGTGTTTGGAATTTTAATAACAAAAGTATTGTAATATCCTCTTAGCAGGACATTAATGTAGTTTTTTTGTGGCCAAAACGGCAAAATTCTTATAGTTTCGTCATGTCCGTCTGTCCGGCTGTCCGTCTGTCACAGGTATTTTACTCGAAAACTATAAGGTGCATGTAAATAAAATTTGGAGGGTAGGTGTAGATTATTAGCTGCTACATAGTGCTGGAACGAAATTACTAAAAATATGTTTTGTAGGGGTGGACAATGTAACAGTAAGTAAAAAAAAAACCATTGTAAGCCCACGTGTGGCACATTAATCGATAGGCCTTTCAAAATAAATACAAGGTTTGTAAGCAATATTTTTGATTAAGTGCATTAAATTAAAAAAATAATTAAGAAATCATGGACGAAGGGCTAGTTAAGTTCTTTCAAAAACTGCCTTCCCTATAAAAAGGATGTAAGTGCCGAGAGATCTTTTTAATGGGCACGGAACCCTTCGTTGTGCGGTCCGGTTTTTATTCATGTTGGTAGGGAGATTTCAAATGAGTTAGGCACTATTTATTGAACCATCTATTATTCCAAATAAAATACATAATACAGCTGGCTACTGAATTCAGTTCAATTGCAACACATATATATGTTTGACATGGCTCTTTGGTCTTATTTCGTTACTATTAGATCCTAAACCAAATCGTGTAACTTGGATACGCTTATTGTTTAAATTGGACATTCTAAAGTTCAGTTAAAAGAGCTTACTTAGCCAAATTATTATAGCATATACTTACGAGCAGAAAATATACAAATACTACATCCCATCGATTGGCTACGAGTAGGTATTCCACGCTCGGTTATAACTGCAAGCGAAATTTGTGTGTAGCAAGAGCTTTCTGCAATTTCCCACTAATTAATTCAACCCAACGACACAATTGCTCTTGTACATAAACACTTTTGAAAAACGTCATACATAAGGCTCCTGTTGGGCGACTTCATACCCGGGACTTCATAAACGGGTCCAAAGACACAGCCTGATCAGTCCGGTTAGGCATGTCCTTTTAATAAATCAATAACTTGTCTAATTGATCTACCAACAATAGTTTGTTCAAAGATGATACAATTGTGATATTTATCTCAGAGCTTCTTATTACACTAAGTAAGTACTACTCCTACTAGGTAATATTAGTAAAAGTTTTATTGCACAAACATTACAGGTAAGTAATAATTGTACAAAGTTGAACTTATCCCTTTAACCATGCCCTAGAATAAAAAATGTTTTAACTTGGGATTTTACAACTTCTTGTATTGCTAAAAATGAAAGAAAAACATAACAAAGAGATGTAATATAATAAATGTATTTAACTAACACATAGCACGTAGAACCGATGGCCGTTGGGGCGGAAAGGTTCTCGAGTGGCGACCACGTACCGGTAATTGTGGCACTCTTTGGGGGGCGCCTATGTCCAGCAGTGGAAGTCTTTAGGCTGATATGATGATGATGATTTAACTATAATTTTTACTTTTAAAACGCCAAACAGATACATAAATGCGCCGCTGTTCAAATGGTACAACGAACTGTAGCAGTACGCCTCATTGGTGCCCTAAAAATAAAAGCGTCTAATGAATATTGTCAGCTATGTCGCAGAAGACCTGCCGTAGTCTGCATCTGTGACTCATGATCTCCTTTGTATCAATCACAATTCTTCTTTTAATCCAACAATGAACATGCTGGGCTAGCATTACATTATAGAAGCGGCGTTTAATCTGAAACACAATACAATTATTGCTCACCAAGACATACGTTGTTGTCAGACCCATTAGTCAGTTGGTCAGTCAGTAGTAGATGAACCGATTTTCGTTTAGTTTTTTTTGTGTCATAGATAATTTTATCCCGAGTGTTCTTAGCCATGTTTTATGAAAATCTGTTCAGCCGTTTGAAGATCATCAGCTCTTTTCTAGTTGATCCTCATCAAGTTAGTCAGATCCCCCCGGTACCATGCTACTTCAATGATATTGAAAGTATATGGTAAGGTCGCCATGACCTGATCAGCCGTTTGAAGATCATCAGCTCTTTAAGTTGATGAGGGGATCTGACTACCTTCCATATGTCCTATCGATTCGAAATTTGGTACCGTGTTACTTCAATGATATTGAAAGTATATAGTAAGGTAACCATGACCTGATCAGCCATTTGAAGATCATCACTTTAAAAAGGACAAAATACAAGTAAAATTCAGCTTCAGTCGCCCGACGGCGACGGTGCCTCGACGCGACGGTCCCCCGACGCGACGACGTTTGAAAAATAAAAATATTTGAACATACATAATAATATGGGACTATAACAATTATAATAGGTTTAATATATTATTTTCTCAAACATGCCCGGAAATATATGCGTTAATATCACGAAATGAAGATATGAAGTTTCTTGTTTAAGGCTCCCTACATTTCTTCTTGGCCTTACGCCAAGAAGTAATGTATGAAAACCCTAAGTAAAACCATTATTGTCCGCTACTGTAACTTTTTAAATTTGCTTACTAATATGAAACTGACAAAGGAAAAATTACATACTGCCAACCATAATCATACTTGCGACATTAAAAAAAAATCTATGGTACTAAACTTATGTGCGGTTAAACATGGTGCTCGAACGGCTTGTTCAAATGGCATGTTTAAAAAATTAAAAAGGCGGCAAATTACCTATTATTTAATTGATTACCTTGTATTTATTTTAATTTAAATGTTTCCTAACATCTTTTGAGAAAAGCACTATACAATCCTCGGCCGGAACAGGGATTGCTGGACTGGTTGTATCCGGCCTCGTCTACAACTCGGCCGTCTACTCCAAACTCGTCCAGCAATCCCTTACTTCACGGCCTCTGCAGTAATGTACTATTGTCCGTTTTTAGAGTTTGTTTTTTGTGTCGGGGGGTTTTTAAATAACAAGAAGTACAAGATAATACTTATCTAGTGTACATTTGGGTCCTAGATAGTAAAACCATAATACACAACCAGTTTAGTGAGCTAATGCGCTCATTTTAAACTTTTATTTTTTACTACACTAAATCAGTAGCAGTGTACGCTGTAAGTACAACAACGAATCACATTTATATGCTTGCTTAGAAAAGCTCGCATTTGTTGCATTAAATTATGTCATTTGTGTATCATGATATTAAAATCAATTATGACCTGCCAGCGAGTCGATGAAGCTTTCTGCTCTGATGGACAAAAGGTAACAAACGAACCTACCTGGGGAAAATAACTAACCTTTATTTGATTAGTTACTCTCGTAATGCCCAGCGAAATTCTTTTTATCTTCTTGTTGTATCAATCACCTGTTGAGCAATTTTGATTCGCCAGTGAGGGACACATGGTAACAAGTGACCCTACCTGGGAGAAATACGAGATTTCTGTAATTAGACTACAGTATATTTAGAGGTATAATAACTACAACTTAGAAAAGTTGAAAAACCCCCGACATTTTCATTTCAAACTCCAATATCTCAAAAACGGCTAAACAGATTTTCATGAAACATAGCTAAGAACACTCAGGATCACATCAGCTTTCGAATAAAAAAAACCGCATTCAAATCGGTCCATTCGTTTGGGAGCTACAATATTACAGACAGATATACAGATACACAGATACACAGACACGTTAAACTTATAACACCCCTCTTTGCGTCGGGGGTTAAAAAATACATGGAAAACGTTACTTAGACTTTTTGTAACATGGAGGCAATTACGTAATGGTTCACGAATGGGTTGTCAAATGAGAAAATTGGGAAGGGTAAGACGGACTGTAGACTTTTTGGCAAATGAAATTGTGGTAAAATGAATCAGTGGTATTATAAACATAGTATGCAAAACAAAAGTAAGTGAAGTAGTAATATTCGGTGAAAATATTTCGAGCGCAAAATACATTGCACGTTGTGGCTAATAACCCTTGGCACTCGTAAGGCAAGACTCCTATAATCTGCACTACCAGATAAATCGCTGACGCCAAATAAATGGAAACATAATATTTTGTTCCAGTCTCGAAGACCTAAGAAGAACATGAAAACCTGAACATATCTCATCTACATAACAAAGTCTATTATTGTGATAAAGGTAAACCAAAACGCAACCGTGTACTTAGACATACATTCTATATCAACTAATTGATTTTAAGTACCTGGTCTTTTACCTACAGTTACATCGTTAACGATCTTCAATTTAAATCGCGCTCATGCTAGCACCGCCGTCATTTATTTACTGAGGTAAAAAATCGACTTTCTCATTCAGCCTTATGAAAAGATCGCTAATGCTCGACTTTGAAAGTTTAGTACGTACGAATTAATCTCAGGCATTTCATTTATCAACGAGCTAACGATGCGAGGGGACTTAGTAGGGCCTCGTAAAAACAGACTTTGAGTAAAAAGTTGATTGTAAAACAAAGTTTGTTAGGCCAATGCTCGTACGCGAGTGTTTGCGATTAGTATGTTTTACTTAAAATTACGAAAAGTACTTAAAACCAACCATTATCGACATTGTTTAATAGTTATGAAAAACAATTACGCATAAACAATAGAACAAACAGTAGCTACTCCAGTTCACGTGCCACTAGCCCGCGAGCTAGCAACAGATTTTCGTGACCAATCGACCCCCGTGCGATAACTTGTGAGAAGGTTCAGAATGATGTATAATGAAGCCCCGTGGACTTCAGCTGGGGCTCCGTCGGTGGGTTGACCAGCAGCAGCCTCCCAAACATGTAAAAAATTAAAATAAATATTGCTAATTACCCTCATTCATTTTATCATCAAATGATAGTTAATCAAATATTGTGACTAAAAAAAATCGTCAGCTAACTGTACAGTGGTGGAAAACCCGTCAGCTGGTCACACGAACGTTAACGCCTGCTATAAAGTGCATGGCAACGTATCGCGTTATCGCTTTAACCGCGAGAATATATTTTAACATCTTCATGTGACGAGCTGACGGGTTTTCCACCGCTGTACAATCAGCTGCGATTGTTTTTAGTTATAATATTGGATTAAATATCATTTAATGATAAAATGAATCGGGGGTAGATGGCAAAATTTCTTTTTATTTTTTACGTGTTTGGGAGGCTGCTGCGGGTCAACCCACCGACGGAGCCCCAGCTGACATCCACGGGGCTTCATGATACAACTTTCTTAAGCTTCTCACAAGTTGTCGACCGGGGGGAAGTGACTAACAAAAAAATGCACATAGCTCGCGGGCTACACACTTCGTTTGGTTTTATGACATCTCTTTGTTATCTTTCCCGTTCATATTTTACAACAAAACAAGTTGTAGAATCCCAAGGTTTTAAGTGCATTTTTGTCATTTTATTTAAAACAAACTATATCTCGGAACACTTTGACTCCTATTAGACAAGCAATTCCGTAGACATGTTTACCTGGCTTCAAGACAATTTTAATTTAAGGGGATGCCTTATTCTAGTAAGCCACGCCCCGTGAAAGAGTCACTTTTATTTGAAATGGTTTTATGGACAAAAGTCAATGAATATCAAATTTTGACGACCTCTGTATCCTGGTTGGTAGTGACCCTGCCTACGAAGCCGGAGGTTCCGGGTTCGAATCCCGGTAAGGGCATTTATTTGTGTGATGCTGATGAGCATGAACATTTGTTCTTGAGTCATGGATGCTTAAGTATTTAATTATCTATATAAGTATGTATATCGTCGTCTAGTACCCAAAGTACAAGCTTTGCTTAGTTTGGGACTAGGTCGATTTGTGTAAGATTGTCCCCAAATATTTATTTATTTACTTCCATAAGAGAAGAAAAGTTTAATTCATATTGACTTCTATAAGATTTTAGATGTCATAAGTGACATACCATTTAAACCTGATACTTTTCTTAATGTATTGTTTGAGTTGGCCGAGTTAAAAATAAAAACCCAACCTTGGATATTTTGTACAGAGATTTTTTTATCGTGTTTTGGCTTCAGACTAACATAACATGGGTATCCCAGCATCGTCCGTCCTTCCGTTATTACCACAGTCCATCTGCCAACCGTTATTTTGTTTGTTTTATCTTCACAACATATTTAATCAATCATATAGGTATTCATGATTTCAACATATTAGAAAAACCTCATAAGTGTCTAAAGTTGAATATTTATAATCAGAAAAATCTAACTAGTCAAACAGGTATTGGCGATCTATATGAGTATTGACCTTTCAATAATATTTAATTATGTCTGTCTTTGTAACTTTGTGTCTTCTTCAATAAAATATTCTTAAGATCTAAATTTCGTGAAAGGCTGCTGTAAAAAATATAGCACTTAAAGTAGATAATTCATCTAAGTAAAACATTTTTTTAAACGTTAAAAATGAACGTCTTCATTCCGTTTGTAAAAAATCGTTACACTAAATTGTAGCTATTAGCTACATCTGAGACCCCTGACTTGGAGAGTAATTGTTAAAACTAAATGAGTCTTAAGAATACTCATAGAAATACAGCAATACTCCTTCAAGCGTGAATTCGTCTGAAATTATGAATCAAACTTTCATTGGATAAAAATTCTAACCGCCGCTGAAATATAAAACGAACGAGAATAATTAATTGCATTTACATTTTTATGAATGTATTATTCGTTTTTGACGATTTGGTTAAACAACAGAATATGGATTTTCTGTCGAATGTAGTATTCTTTGATCCCTTTTACAATTAGTTGTCAAAGCTCAATTATTAATTCCATTTGCCTACTTTTTGTGAAATGAAAGGCACTGGCGTTTGAGGTTCAAGTCTGAGCGGACAAAGCAGAAAGAAACACATATCTACGCCATAAAATGAGATGCGAATTAGGACCTAATCAGTTCATCCTTTCAGCCTCAAGGAAAAATGACAATCAGGATTTATTAGTAGGTATCGTATTATACCTAATGTATTGCACTTCATAAATGTGATACACGTTTTATTGCTGAGTATACGCCTTCATTCCTTACATATGAGTCGAGTTCCGTTGTATGGATTATCTGTTGGCTACCAGCGTAGCGGTTTGGGACTTTACACATAAGTAAGTATTTGCTGCTTACATTTCCGCAATGTTAATATAAAATGTAATTAAATTAGAATTAATTAATGATGAACGAATATTAACTTTTTGACGTTTAATGTATAAATATATGAGTATGAGTATGCGTCATATTGTAGTATAATTCATTGATCAGATTCATTGATATATACTAGCGCGAATGGAATATAAACGGCCAATGAACAACTAAGGAAGTTAATGTGTAAATTACTATCTATATCACACAGTGGCGCGGGCTCGCCCTATTAAATGCGTTGGTAGTGAGAGAGATACCTGGGTATGGCCGTCAAAACTTGTACTTTTAAATGAAGCACTATGTTAAACTTTCTTAAAAAAAAATGGTCATTGAAATATTATGAAACTATCGAATACTTCAGTCTCGCTTAGTACTTTAATGTGTTGGAATAATGAAACTCTTGTAAATGATCGTAATTGCGGTAACAATCTGATTAAAAGTTAGGTAGGTAGTCAGAAAATCGTGCGTCCTTTACATCAAAATAATGCAAAAAAATTGACGGAAACGATTTTCGATATGAAATTAATCACAACGTATTCTGATTAAATATATTTAAACCAATGAAACAAACATTTACACAATGTAATATTCAGATATACAAAAATATGTTTCAATACTAAGTCCACACAATTTTCCAAATGTAACACAGTTAAGTTTTCATCGTTAGATTTTTTGCGTTCCTGGTATGGTAACTGGACCATGTCGTATTTATTTGCTAGAGCAACACCGTAGGTATTTAGTCAAATGTCGCACATTGAGTTATGGTTGCATTTATCGGTGGAATTTATTGCTTTTCATAGTGAAATAAAACTAATATTGGAACAAGAAATACTTCAGAAGGACATTTTGTCAAGGTAAGTGTAAATATTATATTTTATAGTTGTTCTATTCGTTTAAAACATTACTTTAATGGGACACGTCATTTTACATTATTCTTGTTGACTTTCGATATTTCTTGTGTAGATAATTATATTTTTGACAATTAGGCAGTCGTTCTTAAATTATTCGGTGTAGCTATAATCTCTCAACGTTTTAAACTATGGCCTTATAAACTTTTGATGTTTAAATTCGATATTGTCATTTTCGAAATGATTGTATTCGACCATGCAACCGTTCGACATTTTGTACTTCGATATTTTAACTGTCGATATATTCATTTTCGATCTTCAAATACATATCTCCATCTCCATATAGATATATTATGATGATGATGATAGGGTCGTTTCCTCATTTTAAAATTAGAATAGAATAGAAATAAATTTATTGCAAATTGATAATGTAGTGTTGCTAAATGGATAGTCGGTAAACCATCAAATTATTGTTATTTGGCGATTCTCCGGGGTGACCTTCGGTGCCTGACTTCGATGCCGATTTTTTTTCTTTACTTTATAGACATATGATGCTTAAATTAAGAATTAGGCTTAAATTTAAAAAATAATGGTGGTGAAGGCCTCCTTATAGACGTAAGGGTTTGAGAGATATTTAAGTTTTTCAAAACACTGAAATCAAACATACTCACCGAAATCAATATTCATAAAAAGGGTGCTACTGAATTCAAAATTTACTAATATTGTAAAAACTATATCAACATTAAAGTCCACACTTTATTAAAGTAACTGCTTTTTGTACGCATGTTCATATTAGATTGCAGATTGTACTGTAAATAAATAAATACAATAAATGTGGCACCAGCTTAACAATTAATATAATATTTGGACATGCACAATATGCACATGCTAGTAGCATATGTTAACATAAACAAATTAAATTATCTTTGTATACTGTATAGTACAAAAATAACGAACATTTTATAGTAAAGATTGACAACGGTGGACTATTTTTTGATTTCGGCGGTCAAAAAACCCAGCGAATCCGCGGTAATCACACCCACTGAATTCAATTTTAATCGCTATTAAATAATTACAGAAATTATAATCATAGTATGAAAAAGAGTTTCTAATATACAAATCACATATCTCTGAGGGTGGCTTACAAACTATTAAACCGAAAAAATCACAGGCACTTAAACAATGATTTATTTGATAATATTTACTCTATTGTGTACAATAAAGTGCATACATACATAAATATTAATACGTGAATTATTTTAAGTCAAATAACATAAATAATAGGCTAATTTAGAATTCGTGAACCAATATTAAAAATTAAAATAAAATTCGCGCCTTTAGTTATGATTTTTTGTTTCAACAAATCTGGGCGTGGGACATACCCACTGTTCGTCAATTTTAGCACTTATCATTCATTTTCTTATAATATATATACTATAAGGAATGTTTTACTAGTTGTCCAGGTGTATCAGATGCTGATGGATTTGTATGATTTAATTCAGATTTTTTTAGCAATAAATTCACATGTTTATGCCCCCGTACACGTAAAAACGCCACCTCTGAGAAATGCCCATAAAGTAAACATTACAAAATATAATTAAAATCATACAAATATAAACCTTTGAAACTTTAGAAAAAATGCATTTTTTTATTGTCTAAGAGTAAATTTAACCAAAAGAATCCTTACGCTTTTATAGAAAAATTGTACGACAAAGATGGGCCGAAACAGCAATTTACTTGATTTACCATACAGCAATTGCTACACAATAGCAAATTGAGACGTCATACTTCTATGTCATGGTATAAGTCGTTTCGGCTACCGCCAGCGAGGTCCGTATTAGACTTATTTTTTTGGATATGTATGTTCTTTAATTGAAGTTGCTCCCATACAAACATTTGTTCCTCTTCAAAAGTTAGTTCGAATGGCATCGTAAAAAATCTTAGGACACAAGCCTATTGTCCTTGTTCGTTTTGGACTTTACGTTGTGAGCAATATGTGTTTTGCGGATATTAAATATAAATGCAAAAATATGTCTATCCGAACTATTTCACTAGGTACGGAGATAGTTTGAGTGTGAGATATAAGATTTCTTTTATCCCGGATATCATCCCCATAAAATGAGCCCGGAAGTTTAATTGTTGGTGTTAACAAGTTCTAAGCAAATAGAGCCGCAGACACATCTATGTAGTCTAAAATAAATAAATAAGTACATCTCTCATACCTCAACCGCAATCATGCCGCCAACCTAATTTTAAACAGACTGCCATATTTGCATAGAAAGTGGCGCACGACGGTCTGTTATTTGAAATATTCAGCCAATTCGTATGTTACTCTTAACTGGAATTCGCATATCCATATATATCCTGGTAGCGTTAGCGGATAGATGGGACTCCCCCTTTGGATTGTGTTTGACATGTGTGATTGATATTATGTCATTTAATTATTATTTTTATTTTCACTCCGCTTCTCCTCATTATTGTAATAGATATTTTTTTACTTAATTATTACTTGACCTTGTTATTTTTGTTTGCATTCGAAATTATTATAATTTTTACTGCTGATGTTTATAATTATTATAATGGACTTTAAGGCTATCAAAAATATTTTTCACGCCTGCACGCAGGCTGAATACACTGGACTATTATATAGTATTTGTAACTGGATTCCGAGCCAAATAAAAATCTTTGAATCTTCTACAGTAAAGTGAACAATTATGTATGTTGTTACTCAAAAAAAAAAAAAGATTTTTTTAAAGTAACAACCAACACTAGTCAGTAGAATAAGCCTGTAACTACTAACACCTATTCCGTCTGAAATAAAAGTTTTTTTTTATTATTATTATACGAGGTGGGGCCTGTAACAGGAGCCAATATGTAAAAGGACGCTTCCTCTGAGCATCTGCAGTAACCCCTTGTGTAATTTTTTTAATTCGGAGAAAAGTTGATATAAAGTTATCACCTCCAAGTAAACAAACAGTGCTATGTAAGATAGAGATCTCTTGGTGCCAATATGTATCTTGGCACCATAAGATCATACCACAATAGTGAGGGTTTTTAGTGAAAAACCACTAGGAAATAATTGCTCACAAGCTCATTAATCTACCGTTAAATGTTTTGCTCCTGTTACAGGGTCCACCCTCCACTCCATTCTCTTAGCACCATTTATGTATGTAAACGTACGAAATTGGTTTGCTAATCGTACATTTTACTACAAAATTATGTATAATTTGATTCACATTTGCTGTTCAGAAAAGAGTAATTGTTGCTCTCCAATGAGGAATCAATGTTGTAGTTTTCTTTTCTGGTCCTGATATTCAGAAAAGAGCCATTATTGCCCTGAAATGAGGGATCAATGTTTTAGTTTTCTTCTCTGGTCCTGCTATTCAGAAAAGAGCCATTATTGCCCTGAAATGAGGGATCAATGTTGTAGTTTTCTTCTCTGGTCCTGCTATTCAGAAAAGAGCCATTATTGCCCTGAAATGAGGGATCAATGTTTTAGTTTTCTTCTCTGGTCCTGCTATTCAGAAAAGAGCCATTATTGCCCTGAAATGAGGGATCAATGTTTTAGTTTTCTTCTCTGGTCCTGCTATTCAGAAAAGAGCCATTATTGCCCTGAAATGGGGATCAATGTTATAGTTTTCTTCTCTGGTCCTGCTATTCAGAAAAGAGCCATTATTGCCCTGAAATGAGGGATCAATGTTTTAGTTTTCTTCTCTGGTCCTGCTATTCAGAAAAGAGCCATTATTGCCCTGAAATGAGGGATCAATGTTTTAGTTTTCTTCTCTGGTCCTGCTATTCAGAAAAGAGCCATTATTGCCCTGAAATGAGGGATCAATGTTGTAGTTTTCTTCTCTGGTCCTGCTATTCAGAAAAGAGCTATTATTTCCCTGAAATGAGGGATTTAAATTTTCGTCATGAAGGCGCAGTGTAGGGTTCCGTAGTTGCATGTCTGTCTTAGTTACATCTGCAGTGCGGTTGTGTCGGCTGGATTTGTACGAAAATTGGCCATTCCAAGTACACATTAAGATAGAGTACGCGTGATAGTTTTCCTTTTAAATTCATTATATCTACTACTGCCACGAATTTTGTCACATTCCCAGTAGTAGCCATTTAGCCGGCAGGGGGAGGAACAAATGACTCGAACAAAAATTAGAAAGAAAGAAAGAAAAAAGACATTTATTTAGTACACAAAAGACACACAGAGACAAAGGGAGTACAAATACAATACAATTGACACATAATGTGTGTGTCTTCGCGGCAGTGAATCGGTCGCTGTCTCAGCATTATGCCAAGGTGTCAGACAGACACCCACAGCGCTGATTTTCAGACAGCACCGTACGTGACCCACGGAACGCAACACAACATACTGCCGATACAAACGTATACACATAATAAATAAATAATCAATGTACTCAATCCGTAAATTAGGGCTTTAAAGCCCTATATCCCGCAGTTGAAAAATGGTTTTAGAAAACCCATAATATTTTTTAACAAGCTATCCAACGATACCCCACACCATGGGTTTAACGAGAAAAAATACATTCCCACTTTAGCCGTGTCAGGTACCACACTTTTTTTTTTTCAAGATTTTATTCTACTGTTATGTCGATGTGATTGATTTATATACCCATCCCGAATGTCTCGAGGACGGACGGACGGACATGGCGAAACTATAAGGGTTCCTTGTTGAAGTTACGGAACCCTAAAAACAGTAGGTATGTGTACCTCGGTAGAAAAATTATTTCCGACAGGTCTAAGTAACCACTTGAATCCCTCGTTACGCTCAAGCTCATACTTTAGAATACCACACTATGGGTTTGGTGTACAACCTTCAGAGATGTTTACATTTTTGGCCATATTTAAATGGAATAAGGTGCAAACATGTAAATATATCTCTCATATCTGTGACGCCAAGTCTACCAGCAATTCTGCTCCAAAACCAACTTCACTCGTAACTGTTTACGAACGATCATTCAATAACTTAAACTAAGCCAGGCTCGAGAAAAGGGGAATGTAACGTAAGCGACAACCTGTTGCTATGGCAACAGAACACTTCTTCCGTTTGCAGTTACACTGGACTTTAATAATGTCACAGTAAGATAATGTTTTCGCTTAGCTTGATACTCTGAAGATAATTGTTTGAAATTATTCAAACGCTTTTCTGGTAGGTATTATTTGCTCTTTGTATTATTTTACATGAATAACCGTAAGTATGTGATGAGATAAATCATTACTTTTACAACACTACGCAATAGTATTAAGACTTAGTTTAAAAAATCCTTTTGATATTGTGTTGGTTTGGTTTTTCAAGTGCTTGATGGGAATGGAACTAATGTCTATGAACACTTGAGATTATTTGCCTTGGCCGAATTTCATCAATGTAGACCATTATAAAAGCAACTCTACTCTCCTAGGTACAAGATTCCAATTCCGATGACAGGTGTATTGAAAAAGCCGGCCACATTCAATAATCTCAACCGTACAAATCATAATCTCTTTGACTTTTTAAGGTCATAAATTGTACAGGAATTGTTCAGGCTGATTGACAAATATTCAAGTACCTAATATAATATTTAATAACGCTCACATTTGTGTTTTCACAAAATTTCAACGCGTTCGCTGCAGTCACACAGACAATATAGGATCTGCCCACCTGACCGTACACAAACACAGACACCATAGCCTATGGATACTTGCAACTTCTGTAGTGTAACAAGCGTGTTCTCAACCCTTCATTTAGACCTGATTACGCTTAAGGCTCCACATTCGAAATTTTCGTGAAAATGAGTTGTTTTGTAACCGTTTTATACATTATAACGTAACATTTTTGCCGTCGGAAAAAATATATCATAATCTGCAAGATATGCGACGGGTCATAGTTTTCGTAGAAATCCATTTTAACAATAAAAATTAGAGAAAAAGAAATCTAAAGTCACCCCTATTTTTTCACTTGTAACCATTTTACTGCTCCATTTTTTATCAGAATAATATGAAATTTTATAACTTTCTTCATACAATAATGAACAAGAGCATCATTTTCTTACTTTCTTAATTTTCTTAAAAATTTATCTCGTTTTCTGAAATATTCCGCCAACGTTCCTACGCCTCCCCGTTTTCGTCCATACGGTCAGTGCGGGACGAGACACGTTGCATGACGGACCTGTGTCAATTTGCGCTGCGCCGAAATTTTTAAATATTTGTCGAAATTGTGGACTATATTTGTTGCATAGAGTGGACAATCCGTTTTGTGATTCGTATAGTAGGTAACTAATAAATATTTGCGTATAGTTTAGTTTTTAGTGACAGATAATTTTGTTGCATAGAGTGGACAATCTATTTCGTGGTTTGTAAAGTAGTAGGTACTATAGACAAGACAGCTGACTGACCATCCGTGCACTTTATGTGCATTGTAATAAGGTTCTTGTATAAATACAGGATGGTCAGTTAACTGTGTTGGCATTTGTACCTAATTAACATTTACGTAGGTATAGTTTAGATTTTGTTTTTAGTTCAAGATGGGAAATAATAATAATAACAATAATACATACATACATACATACACGCCTTTATCCCTAAAAGGGGTAGGCAGAGCAAATGAAACCTGTGTCCAGTGCCACTGTTAGCATAAATGTGGGTATAAAAGATCGACAAAATGTGATATAGCAGTGACAGGTTGCTAGCCCATCGCCCACAACACACTTCAACCCCGTTCCCTTAGTCGACTCTTACAACCCCCACGGGAAGAAAGGGGGTGGTGCTATTCTAACACGACACCACACGGGTAATAATAATAACAATATTATAGTAATATAATATTATTAATATAATAATAATAAATTCTTTATTTCAGGCCAGTTTGCCCATAGATTGTTAGTAACATACAAACTTACGATACTAGAGTTAGTAGGTCTTAGCTTAGGTCTCACAAATTTTTCAATAATTATTTTGGGTCTTTGGGGTTAAATAAGCGCAGGAGGAAAATACGTAATATCAAGAAATTTTACAAGAGAAGAGGAAAAAGAATACACGAGAATAATATATTTACTTGTGTATTCTTGTGTATAGAATAGTCTATCAAAGTATCAAATATCTAAACAGTATCAAAATTGGGAAATCGCTAAAACCAGACATTTTATTAGTAAATATATTTACAATATCTATTGCCTACTAACAATATTGTTTTATCTGCTCGTATTAATGACTGTCAAGTGTTAATAGAATAAGTTCTAATAAAAATAGTGGGCTTGGCAAATATTGTAAGTACCTACCTATGGGTTGCATGCCAACTCCAAGTTCGATACAGAGTTATTATTTGATATGAAACAAAGTATGGTTAACGTACAACTAATCTATAAGTATATATTTACCCGAGGCCGATTTCTGTACAGTCAGTATAATATAGTTAGTAGCAGCCAAGTTAGCCAAATATATCGGAACGTACATTCATCGAAACAAAGACTTTGTTACTATAAGTAGGAGTAAGGAATGTGTTACGATATATTTGGCTACTTTGGATGCTACTAACTATCTGATGCTGACTGTACACGCCATCATCATCAAATCAAGGAAGTAGAACGTAATAAATATACCGAAAATTAGTTTAAAACTTAACAACCTTACACTTACACAAAAGGTAACGGACAGACAGACACACTTTCGCGTTTATAATATTAGTATGGAGTATGGATATGGAAGTATAGATAGTATGGATTATATGTCTTTCCCGCTCACGGGACAATGATGTCCGTGCGTGGAGCTCTGAGCCAACACGTAGAGGCCCTTTTGACAATTTAATGAAATGCAAGGAGTACACCAAGCGGATGCTGTCTCTGCCCGTGTCATGGGACGCACACAGAAACAGCACCCGCTGGGGTGTAAGAGTCTATTGCTAGTTGATAGAATCTATATAAAACGGGTTATTGGTTGAAAATGATGGACTAGTAGCTGGGCTATTGGATGAAACATCGGACGCCTGCCCATTAAAACTGTTTCACGTTTTATATCTGGCAGACGGTAACTCGCTAACTGCTAGATGGGCCCCTATTAATAGCGACATTCAAAAATGGCCTAAGGGCAACAGTAGGTATGGATTATTATTATTACCTTTATATTTTTTTCGCACTATCCGTCTCTCTCTTATTAGAATATTTAGTAACACAGGTATAGTGCGAGAAAAATCGAAAGTATGTCGCGGCCGTCTAGTGCAAGGCGTGCTGAGGGCCTACCGCGAAACGAAACCGAACTTCGTTTGTGTATCTCCCTCTCTGTCGCGCTTGCTAGTTCGAGCGCCAGTTATTCGAACGAATTTCGTTTTCACTAGCACGGCTAGCACGAGACGGCCGCGACATACTCTCGATTTTTCTCACACTATACCTCTCTTTCCTAATGTTCTAATAAGAGAAAGACCGATAGTGCGAGAAAAATCGAGTGTATGTCGCGGCCGTCTCGTGCTAGCCGTGCTGACGGAACTACACTAATCGTAAGTAAATAGTATTATAAAAGTAGAGACATAATTTTTGAACTTAATCAATTATGTAATTTATGTATGACAAATATCACGTTTCAATTAAGCATGACGAATGTCAACCACCCACGTCCACCCTTGCATTGGTAACGATGCGCGATGACGCGTCTGTAACTTAATCTTTGTAACGCTTAATAAACGACAGCGGGTTGTGCGACTTGCGCGGGGAGAGGGTCGAGGCTCCGCCCATACGCTCAAGGACTTTAGCGGGTATACAAGCCTTAAGGCCTCCACCCACCGAACGCGTGTCGTGCGCGGCGCGTGTCACTACCAGCACATTTAACATGTATCTCACTATCTCTATCATACTCAGCAGCGCGGCAGCAGCGCGGGCACGCGCGGGCCCGCGCTTCACACGCGTGTCATATCTCTCTCACTACCAACACATTTAATATGTATCTCATTATCTCTATCACACTCGGCAGCGCGGGCCCGCGCGGGCCCGCGTTCGGACCGCGTTTGATGTGTGTTTGAAGTGTAGTTTCAATGCTTTACAACTTGCGCGGGCCCGCGCAGCACACGCGCCGCGCATGACACGCGTTCGGTGGGTGGAGGCCTTTAGTCGAATCGCGGCGTCAGGATATATTTGTGGGTGAACGTTAAGGTGAGCTTAAAAAGAAACCGAATAGCGGGGCTGGAGAAAAATGTAGATCGTACACAGCTCATCCACGATTTTATTGGATTACTTATTTGATATATTGCTTACCTTAAACAAAGAGCTAGTCGATGTTCGGAGGATATAGGTTTCTGGAACCTTGTAATTTTCTATTCCATACAGTGTTTAACTTTTTCATGTATAGCACGGAAAGAATCTTGTGTCATGTGAAAATAATCTTAAAATTTGTTATCATAATAATCTAATTAATGATAATGATCTGTTAATGATCTTTACACTCGAATTATTCTCTTTCTTCACGGGAAGCCAAAGCGGTTGTACGCCAAATTATCTTGAAGAACATGGTGCCAAATCTTCTTCTTCGTCTTGAATAGGTGTATTGGGAGTGAGCTTACGATCTATTATCTGTTCTACGATCGGCTTTTGAAATAACATTCAGTGTCACAACCTGCTGGTCGATTACGTAACGCGTTGTATGTGCGTCAAGCAGCTGGTCGATCACGTAACGCATTGTACGCGAGTCGGGTAGATCAAAAATTACAATTTTTGGATGGGAAAATCACTGTTGAGTTTTCCTAGCGTGCGTTCGAAACGTTACGTGTTTACCACTCAGGAATACATTCACAGCCAACGATTTTGTAGCACTACGCTTATAGCCGATGACATGCGAAAAACCATATGTAGAGGGAAGTCTGACCGCCCTCGAGCGGATTCTAGGTGCAGAAAACGTTAACACGTTCACTGCAAGAATTGCTACAACTGATCCCGTGGCTCAGTAGCAGAAAGCGACTACGTCGGGCGGGTTCCTAGCAGTGAATGAGTTAACCGCAGAAAAGTCAGAATAGTTTAACTAGCTATAACATTGACATAACATGATGAAGATTTGGCGTTTTGAAAAGGTTTTTTTGCTTTGACAAGATCCATGATAAATATCAACTGAGTTTTCCGTATCCTTACTTTTAATAAGCAGCAAGTCGATCACGTAACGCATTGTACGCGTCAGTTAGATCTAAATGCCACTTTTAGTATGGAAAAATGACAGTTGGGTTGTCCTAACGTACGTTCCAAACGTTACGTGATCACCCCTCTGAACTAAAATAAACTGTCGGGTATCTGTTGTCGTGGTAGCTGATATGTTTTAATCGTAGGTGATAATCTGATAATACTAATAGTACATTACTACAGAGGCCGGGAAGTAAGAGGTTGCCGGTCGAGTACATATAGGATAGTTATGAGGCTGGCAACCCCTTTTCACGCCGAGGTTCATATAGTGCTTTACTCGAACATGCAATGGAATTATTAAAAATACTCCAAGAAATCAAACTACAAGAAATAATTTTCATGGCTAAACGCCGTGATGCTGTGCCACAAATTAATTAAAATATATAGCAAATACTTCGTCTACTCATCGGCCCGCGCGCGAGAAACGGACACCCGCCCGTTATTTGAATTCCGCGGACTAGGCGACATAAGGTCGAAATTCGCGCGGCCCTAGCGCGCCATCTTGCGCAGTCGCCTTGTCGAGGGAGTCTTCAGTCAGTCCACCACTGCGACGCCGGCGCGCAAGCAAATGATTAAATTAACGTGATTAGTGATTACTTACATATTAGAAATAGAGCCTGTGGCTTAATAGTATTAGTGAACTTTTGCTTTATCTTTATCTGTTGTGTGTATGTACGTGAGACTATACGTAGTGTGTGTGACTCTTAAAATATACAAAGTTGTGAAATATTTCCGCCGGTGTTTCATTCGCTGCATACACCACAATATATGGCGCTCCCAACGTGACTTTTCGATAGTGCAGTGAAAGTACCTACTTTCTTAATTCGCGTGTGCAATGGCTCCAATTACAAGAAGGCGAGCGAGTAGTTTGGATCGCATGAATCCAAATGTTCAAGGCCGCGCGCCCGTCTCCAACGACGATGATGGCTTCGGCGCCGACTCCGCCGCTCAACCTTCGCGTATGACCGACACGACCATGTTTTCCAACGAAAGCGTGCAAACTATCATCGCGTCGCTGCAAAGGTCTCAAACGGAAGCCTTCCGACAACTGCTGGACTCAGTGACGCGCACCAACGCATCGACGCCGAGTAGCATGGCTCAGGGTACTCTGACCAACTGCAAGGCCTCATTCTCCGGCCAACAGCAAGAATCTGTGGAGGCGTTCATTGACGCAGTGGAAGCATATAGCGAATGCGCACAAGTGACAGACTCAAATATTCTTCGCGGGCTCGCGTTCCTTTTCAAGGACGGCGCCGCCACGTGGTGGCAGGGCGTGAAATCGCATATAACGACATGGTCACAGGTAAAAGAGAATTTAATTAGTGCCTACGGTGACCGCCGCCCAACCCATCGCATTTACATTGAAATATTTTCGTCACCGCAACTCGAAGAAAACACTGATGTTTTTGTGGCAAGAATCCGCTCTCTATTCGCCCGACTCCCGGAAGGAGATATCACAGAACGGGCGCAACTAGACATGACATACGGACTTCTTAGTAATAGAATACGAAAGAGAGTAAGAAGGGAGGACTTCGCGAGTTTTAAGGAGCTGCTTCGCCGAATATTTCCCGGCCTTAAATTTTGTATGAAATTCCTTTACCGTTCTCTGGAGTTGTTCGACCCGAAAAGTGATACTTTGAAGCACGTAATGACGACATTTCATTTCATGCTTGAGAAAAATATATTATACGGTTTAATTACTCATTCAAATCACTAACATAATATAAGGTATAAATATTCAAATGTAAAACTACTTTTCGGCAGATCCGAAAAGAGGGTAATGATTTGAAATAATAGTACCTATATGTTCGTATTTACGTGTTTTCCACAGTAGCGTTTAAGATACTGAACCGATTACGATGACTCTCAGTATCAATCAATTCGAAATGATGGTCTAGTTCACATTATGAACCTTTAGAATGAATAAAAAAAAAAGTTTTTTCAGTTCGTTTTTTGTTGTCAGTTTACAGTTTTTTGAACGTTTTATGCTAGTTCATTATTTCGCTCCTTAAAAAACATAGTGTCATTACGAGAAAAACGTGTTTTTTGAGTACAGGGTCTCAAAGTTTTAAAAATCTTGAACCGTCTAAAACTGCCGTGTTCGTAATAAAAATAACAATGTTTTGTTCGTTTTTGTTAGGTTTGTGACTAAGCTTGTTACATATAACAGTCATTTGTGGTATTTTTATTTTACTGTTATGATAATCGAATTTAAAGAAAATTGTAATGTCATTATTCCATTTTTTTTTGCTTAATGTCACATAAGGTTCCCTTAACTTTGATTTAATTTCTGGAAAAATAACACTATATCCGGTTATTTCAAAGAACTTACCGTTTATTTGAATGAAGAATCGCTAATAAAACATTTTTATATCAATGTTAATCAACGTTTATTAAAGTTAATGACTTTTACTCTCAAAAACGAACAAATTAGTCTTATATTCTCTCAAAAACATCTCTTAAAACAAGACTCTTAGAATCGTCTTGGCTTTTTGGCCCTACTTCTTAACAATAAAAAAATTACTAAAGTAAATCAACTTAAACGACTTTCAGTCTTCAAAATGTCAAGATAATTACCAATTACAATAACTTTTTTATTAATTCACATGAGTTATCTTATCACGTAACTATATCCAAAGACTGTCTGCATCTTCTCGGAGCACCCATCTTCAACGAAGCCAGCCCTCCTCTTTGGAGTAAATCTATTTCGAAATTTAGTGCCTATTCAAACCGCCTTCTCAAAATTAGTAGTTATTCTGCTCTGTCTATTTTAAAATTTTCTTTACTCGTTCCAAAATTCAATTACCTGGTCCGTTGTTGTCCCATTTGGAAATACCCCCATCTACTTCGACCTATCGACCTACTTTTAAAATCCCAAATTGAATCTATTTTGAATATCCGATTTAGCGAGCAGGCGTGGACCTAAGCCGCCAAGTATGGTGGCTTGGGTACCCGTAAAATTTCAAGTGTTGCTCTGCCGGCATTCTTGGCCTCAATTCATAGCACCTCCGATCTCACATTTTTCAAGCCTCTCCGGCTACAAACTGCGAGATTGCGTGCCTTGTTGAGGCCTCGAATCCCTGGGTAGCTGGACTGAATCAAAAATTTCCGTCCCGACCTAAGATACAGAGGGCCTGGGATACCATAGCACCAGTTTCCACCCTAAACTCACTTCTAGACAACGCGACAGGCAGGGACCGAGCGACGCTTCTCGCATCATCAAGGCCAGAGTCAGGTCACTGGCTCCTTCCGCCTATCTTCGCCTAACACCGGCACCTTTATCGACCCAGAGATGCTTCGCATAGCCGCCCGTCTCCGGCTTGGAGTTGCTCTCTGTGTCGACCACAGCTGTGCTTCTTGTGGATCTTAAGTAGATAGCCTCGGCCACCACGGGCTCGACTGCTCTTCGGGCGCTGGCCACCTCTCTCGTCATGCCGCCCTTAACGATATTCTGAGAAGGGCGCTCGGCAGTGCCGGCGTTCCCGCTCCTCTAGAGCCCCAAATAGTGCGGAATGATGGCAAGCACCCTGACGGGATGTCGTTGATTCCCTGGAAGATGGGCCGTGGGTTGGTGTGGGACGCCACTTGCGCCGACACACTAGCTGCGTCCTACCTCCCATCGACCAGCAGGCGTGCTGGCGCCGCGGCGGACACTGGGAGCGTCAAAAGGTAGCCAAGTACAGCTGTCTCGGCACCCAATACGAATTCATCGCTTTCGGCGTCGAGACACTAGGTTCGTGGGGCAGGGGCACTCATAGCTCCAAAGGAGCTTGGCAAACGGGTGAGGGAGGCAACGGGCGACCCTCGCGTGGGCAGCTTTCTCGCGCAGAGCATTGCAATCGCAATCCAGCGCGGGAACGCTGCTTGCGTGTGCGTGTCCCCACCATAAATACCTATCAGAAATAAAATTTAAACAAAAGATATTAGTAAACATTTTCAAATTTTACTCGCTATTTTCAAGTACGTTTCTTTTCTAAGAACACTTTCAATAAATAAATATTTTTTATAAAAATTACGACGGAAAAATTGTATTAGTCTAGTAGGTAATCAATCTTCAACTGCTTTGTAATTGTATTCATCACACACAGTGACATTAAACAATAAGTGAAATTACTTAATCAAACAGTTTTAAGCGGCCTCTTTTAGTAGTAATGGCATTAAGCTCAAAATAGCAGTTTTCACTTCATTATAGTCAACAGTGTAGTTATAGTAAATTAAACTAGCAGAATTGACACTAAACAGATTATGACGTTTGAGCTGAGTAAACTCCTTTCGGCTTATTAAAACGAAAATGTCATTTAAAGATAAAATACAGTATAGCGTTATTTTTAACCTGCATTAAGCCTTAGAGTTTTAAGCAATATCGTCATTACAGATATACCGTCATTTTACTCATTCCAAAAAGTTTAAAAGTGCTAAAGTAGAAGTGTCATTAAAGCGAAAAGTACATTACTGCTTAAAATTGAGTCCCGATATTGATACCAAATTATAAGTACAAACTGACATTGTACGGATAGATACAATATTTCGTAAGGAAATTGTCGTACTTACCATTTAACCTCACGGAACTCCGTCACTAAGCAAAAAATGACAACCTTCTTCAAAGAATCGGCTGTATTTCGGTCTACATCCCGGGATCTTATACGAACATGACATTGTTCCATTAAGGCACGCACCTATTCCCACTATTTGCCATAACGACATTAGCGCCCTCTGTCGCTTCTAAAAGAACTAGAGCGATAGGTGTCTTCGTATTGCGTGCGTTACGATTAGACGAGCTAAATGGCGTTGCTAACTCGAAAACGTCATCTTTTGCGTAGTGACACTATGTTTTTCAAGGAGCGAATTTTGTCATATTTATTACAGTATAATCCATCGTTTCGCTAAGGTACCTATGATGCAATTATTAAAATGTATGTTTTTACAAGCTTTTATTTACTTTCACCCGTCCCGTTGTCTGTCTGTCTGTCTGTCTGTCTGTCTGTAATCAAATCTTGCAAGTTAAATTTGACCCACTTTCCGGTGATCGATTGAGATGAAATTTTGGGTATAAGTATAGTTTGGATGACAATTCAATATTATGGTACCATCGAGCTGATCTGATGACGGAGGCAGAAGATGACCATGGGAATTCAGTACTTAACCGACGTACCCCCATTGAGTTCGTTAGAATCGTCTCAATGAGTAGTTGATGATGGTATACAGAAAAGTACAGTCGGCAATAAAAGCTTGTACCAAAAACGGAAATTTTGACAGAAGCTTGTTTTATTTTCAAATGGATACAAAGTAGTTCGTAGTTCTTCTCGTAAAATAAACACGATTGTTTAAAGTGGAGAAGTTTATATCAACCAACAGTTTGAACAACATGCAGTGCCAACATCGTCCGCTAACCGTAAACAGCCGGACACAATGTAGCGTGAGATGAGGTACGAAGTGGCACGCTAACTACACGTCCGTCTGTCTAACATGCTCTAAATTCCATGTCGCTCTGAGAAATCCACAAACATAATCTGTTTGTATCTGAATTTATATTTAACAATGCACTATATATATTTAACAATAGCCTATGTTGGTATATATTAACACAAGCTGCTGCTGCAAGTGCTGAGATTTTTGTAGAGCTCCACAATATAGCTTTAAGTTCTGTGCCCGCAAACTTGAACGTTATCAACAGTTACTTACGCTTTGCAGGATTGGTTTTCCAGACGCAAAAAGAGGGGTGTTATAAGTATGACGTGTCTGTGTATCAGTGTGTCTGTCTATAGCGTTGTAGCTACTAAACGATTTTTTTTTTAAACAAACCAAATCGTACATAAACATTAACAGATATCGATGAGCATAAGTATACTGATTTTAATGCGGTTTTTTTTGTTTCGGACAACTGACGTGATTGAGATGGTTCTTAGCGAGGTTTTAACAAAATCGGTTCAGCTTGATCCGAGATCTTAAACTTTGAATTGAAAATGTCCTCCAAACGGGGGTTTTCAACTTTTCTAAGTTGTTAATTATTAATCTGTGTCACAAACTATCCAAACATCTGTAAATTTTATTATTATTCACTATCTTGTGACACAAACTTTTTTATTATGATTTCCCACATTCATTTTGACACGTGAGGATAAGAGCATTTTTTGAAACTTATAAATACTTCAAAACTAATTTCAAAAGCAAGCATACCCACAAAACAAGCTACAGCTCGCAAACTCACCAGCAAGGACATGCAACGTTGCCTGGATTAATTGAATTTCTTGGCGACGGCGACCGTGTTTACCTGCGCGGGTAAATGGCTGCTACTGTCTAATTAACTCTGCCAACCTAATATGGCTGACGGAGGCTAAATTGAATAAAGGATTATCTGGAAAAGTAAAATCAGTTTTCAAAATTGTTCATGAGCGTTTCTTGGCTATGAAACTTGGGCATCGTGAAATCAGGAGCAAGCGTATTCGTAATCTTCACAAATTAATCTAGTCCCAAACATAATGCTTGGACTTTAGTTACTAGGCGACTAATAAATAATTAAATTCATAAAAAACATCCAAGACTCAGGCACATCTTACCGGGATTCCAACCATAGACTACCAACTTTGTAGGACCTTCCATCTAGGCTAAACTGTTTGTCAAAGTCTGTCTCTGAGGGTCGAAAGCTGCACTACGTCCGTAGGAATTACCCACCGCTATTCTACACGTTACCCCTCGGCAGTGTTAAAGTGCAACAACCTGGCAACCGTACTGTCTTTTCGGAGATCTCACAGTTCTAAATACACTGATTTGCCACACGATAAATAAATAAATGTCTTGAAACGTAACCAAGAATAAAAATATAAAAGCTCCAAAAGAAACAAAGGAAGCGTAAGTTTTAACACGACTTAAGCCGGGGTTATTTTAGAGCCACGCCGCGTGTCGCAACGCGTACTTTGTATTGAACGTGGCGACACGCGGGCGCAAAATGTATGTAACCGATTGCGTTGCGATACGCGGCGTGGCTCTAATATAACCCCGGCTTTATATTTGTGGGAGTGGGAATGTACAACTTGGCTCGAAAACTCACCAAGATAAACTTTACTCCAAGCTGACAATATTGCCAGAATCGCCATTTAGAGTAAGTAAATGAGTTGAAATACGATTGTCTATACTAAAATGAGTACTTTCAAGTCGCGTCTAACGAAATGGAATGGAAAATACAATGATGTCTAGTTAAAAAAAATCCCAGGCAACAAAAACATCGCAGTGCTGATAGATCAGCACTCATGACATGTTTGTGTTCGATGTGAAAAGGTGACATACCCGCCTATTTTCAGTTATCGGTCTGCTATCGGTCTTTCAGGTCATCAGAGATGATGTAGGATGTCTAGATCACCACCCCTTTGACCTCGCCTTTATTGATCCTGCAAAAAACATCTGCAAAAGATGTTGTGGCCAATGCCGATGTTCCAGTACTATGTTTTGATCTTAATTTGCCTGCATGTTGTAAAAACATTTATTTTCCTTTATGTCGTATTATTAAATGAAAATCACCTTGTTTTTGGAAAAACTTATATAGGCACAGATAGGAGTTTATTATTTATTTCAAATCCACATGTTTACACTTTGTGGCTTGGGACTAGACCCTTCACACACATTATAGCTATGCCCCAGTTCTAAGT